>OX382307.1:11242187-16042187 GCA_947507805.1 Aporophyla nigra | reverse complement strand
GGAAATGGATTAATGAATTAAGATAATGAGCACCAGTTGTCACAGTAAACAAATATTAATTTGCGTTTTATTTGACCCCAATATTTTCCGAGACGACAAATATAAATATAACACGGGCTTCTAAAAACATAATGTCCGAAGGAAGAAAAAATATGTAAGCAAAAATAATATAATATTCGAAGGAAGATTGAATTTTTCGTCCGCCATATATGCCCCTCCTAAGCTGGACCCGGCAATAGATTAATATTTATCGACATTTTATTTTTGTACTTTATTAGTGTTCAAATATCATTAACGATTAGTTTGTTGCACCTGACTCCGTTCGTTCCCTTCCACAATATAAATTGAATTTATTACGTGAGCATGGCCATCGGCGTTCATTGAAATTAGAAAATATGCACCTGGGGTGTCGTTATTACTACAGGCAGGAGTAAAGATCGGGAATTCTTCGAATATTTACTTTCTATTTATTAATTCCTACTCTTATGAGTTAATTAATTCCGCTTCGGGAAGAAAGTTTGATTTATGTTTCATTAGCTGGTGTTTGTTGTAGTAATATTAGTGTTTTTTAATGTGAACAGCATTTTCTAATAAACAAATGGATGTAATAAATATATTAACTGTCGATACAACATTTCTTTCATTCATGACCATAATTTTAGAGCTGTGGTTTTAAATGGTGTGTTTTAAATGTGGTTTTCTTTTGTTTCAGCGAATCTCACCATCAGTACGCGCGGTGTCAAACTAGAATTGCTCATCCACTCTCCAATGCAGGACATGTACCTTTGCTTCAACCGCTCCCGGTTAGTCGGCAGACGATTGGTAAGTATCCTCTCCATCATTTAATTAATCCTATCCCAAGCTCCAAATAACTTCTGTCTCATAAAGTGTAACGAGATAGTGTTGTTAATAAAATGTCTTCATTGTCAACAGACACGCTTCCAAGCGGAGAGACAACCCAACTGCCTGTTCAAAGAGGTGTTTGTGGACGGCTACAACAGATACCACCTGGTGAAGAACGACGACCGCTACATAGGGTTCAACCGGCGGGGCCTGCAGCTGCGGCGCGGCAAGAGTCGCCTCACGGAGCGACTGCACAAGTGTTTCTCTTTCATGAAGGAGGCCCACGACTTCGACATAAACAGGCACAACATTATGCGCGCCGGCGACCTGCCCAAGTGGCGCCCGCAGCGTAGGCTCCGGCCGTCGCTCAACGCCATCAAGCCGCCGTGCCACGGCACGCGCCACCACCACGGCAGGGCCCAGAGGCGGAGGAACTGCGACGGCACGTAGGCCCCCAGCACCTCAACACATTAGCAGCTCATTAACGCTTCAACGCTTCGCGCGTTCCGTTGCCAGCTGTCGATGGACATTGTGAGTGGACAGAGTATTAGTCAACTATCGCAGTATTATTACAGTGACGTGGACTGGATAGCGTTAGGTTAGCTCGGCCGCGGTGGCCGCGGCGTTACAAACGTCGCATGAATGGTAGCTGAAGCGAGAGAGCAAACATTTGAATGGGGAAAAAAACGCCGAGCCGGGACGACGTCCGGAGCTGTGAAATTCCTTAAGGTCGTGTAACATCGTGGCGCTCGTTTGCTCTTGTGCCAGCGGTCGGACTCGTGCTCTAAAAGGAAAAAAGGTTTTCTGTGGAAAGAGCAAATAGTAGTCTCGCGAGTCACGAGTGTACCGCCGGACCACCGCTGGTGGAGGCAGGCGCGGCAACACCTCGGAGCGCAGGTCTGGCCCTCGAGTGCGCCGGCTGGCTCGCCATCAGTGTAGCAAAACGCCTTTACGTCAATTCTCAGTGTGTTATTATTTAAAACGCTTTACTCTTAAGTACGGATCGTGTTATCTGCTTGTAAATATAATAAAAAATAATTGTGTTTACTTATTTATCAAACAAAAGTTAATCAGAAATTTGTAAACGTAGGTGTTAGATGTAAAGTTGTATTAAAATGTTTTGTATTTAATTATGGGTATTTAATCTATCCGACCAACCGCTCTCTTGTGATTAGCCACAGTCGCTATGACCTAGTTTTCTTTACTAACTCCATGTACTGAAACTTTTCCTTACTAATGTTCATTTGAATATATTTTCCGGTCGATATGTGAATTTGATTGTATGATTTCGAGCGCTTTGTATATATTATTTTAAGAGTTTGTATGAGAGTGATAGGTATTTGAATCTCTTTTGTCGAAATCTTCTCGATTTTTGGCGATTCTTACGATGTTCTTTCAATATTAAAATTGCCAGTTTTAGTATCCATTTGAGCTGAAACTTAGAAGGCGTCTGTGTGTGCTGCTGATATCCATATGTTCGTCACCGTAAATACATATAAAGGACATTTATAATCTTAATATTTTAATAAGATCTGTGCCATAGTGTGGTGGCAGTGTATCTATGTGTTCGCATTATAACTAGTGTGTTAATTTTGTCTGTAAACTTGGAGTAGATAAAAATATTTAACTTAAGAAAATATTACAAAATTTATTCAACTGTGCAGTCATTTTCAAAGGGAACATATGGAATATGACGTAATCTTCTTATAAGCAGTATTCAAATATAATTTTAGTGAAAATGGGAAATTTGTCGACACCAAATTACCTTCAAATGTGCCCACCCCAGAACAAATGCGTAGCACTGTATACCTGTTGAAAATGATTGCAAGATCATCCAAAAACTTAGTGAAAATAATATTTGTATCGTGTACCCAGTGTATATTCAAATTAAAAGTAAATGTATCGTTTAATGTAGAACATTATAGCAGAGTGAGTAACCCGTCGAATGCGATAACAGTTCTAGCAAGGTTTTCCAACTTTTCGCTAAAGGCTTTTACAAGAGTCATTAACTTCTTGGCACCATTTGAAATGTACGTACTAAAATTTCAATACTTGCAAGGAATACAATGAACTAAACTGTTCTTCACTCATTATAACGTTCGACATTAGCCAATAAAGCGTCGCGGAGACGTTGTCACCATTCAGTCAATGTATTAAGTGTATCTGTTGTTTTACATTCCACCATTATTCTGTAGAATATAATACATAGAAGGCAGACTGTTAAAAGACATTGAAACATTCCAAAACAATGTGTAAAATAGTTTACAAAATATGCGCTTAAATACATAATAAATTGTTTATAATAACTTGACACTGTCTTATGTATTACTGTGTCTAATTATAAGTATTCAGATGCTGAGAACGAAATATAATTGCTAAGAAAAATTACGAAATTAAATCATATTTAACTCGCATTTCTTGTGTTATTTTGCCTCCTGAAAACCTAGGAAATAATAAGTAATAACGACCATACAAAATGATTAAGAATATACCTGTAAATCTGTAGAGGAAAATTGTGTAAAAACAACTTAAAAAGTGTGGTCTTTTGGTACATCTTGAGTATAGATAGGTAGCCTTTGAACATAGGCCTCCCCCAATTTGGGGGTTTTACCATAATCGCCACGCTTGGCAGGCTGGTTGGCGATCGCAGTATGGTGGTAAAATGCATAGAGAACGCTGATGCCCATTCTCTAGTAAGTCCCTTAGTCGCCTCTTACGACACCCACGGGAAGAAATGGGATACCTTACCCATACCAGTTGATTTGGGGTCAGCTCTCCTCGTCACTCTTCATCAGAAATTCTGGGTCATCGACTCATTTGGCCTTGCTTCAGGTCGTTGTTGACTACAGATATCCAAGTAAGAAGGGGTCTACCTCACTTCTTAGGACCTGAAATCATATAGACGACAGACCGACCCGACTCAATGAATATTTACCCAAAAGTAGCAAGACGGGTGCGGCCACAAAAAAGGCGATATTTCCAATAATCTCGCCGGAAGAGGGTGTTTGCGGGTAAAATGTAACATTTAGAACAAACAGGGTAAAGTGGGACTAACAGGGCGTGATGCCGTCGCCGCGCGTGTGCGCTCTCCGATTAGCACCTAGCTACGTCGGCGCACAGAGTAAGATAAGAACAGAGATAACAACTACTTGTCTAGGAAAAGTGTTTGTAAATATTGTGGTGTTACAACAAACGTAAGTACTTATTATAATGTGGCTTATGTTAGTTGATTTTTTAAGAACAAACTACAAAATCTTATAGTGCTCAAAAAGTATAATGATATCAAGCTTAGTCTTAAGCCCAGAAACATCGGTAACAGTAACAAAGAAGAATTAAATAATAAAAATATTTAATGGTCAGGCATAGGGTGGCAAAGCCGATAGGGTGTTCGTTTTACAACTTACCTTACTATATTAGTAACATGCAAAAACACTAAAAAGAAAGCAAAAAATAAAAAAATCACAATCACAAAAAGGTTTAACAAACTTCGTTGCTAAAATGTAGCTTTGTAAACCTCTCCATTGTAGGCCCATCCAGGTTCTTTGCAAACACGTGCAGAATGCTGTTGCTTAATAAATAGTCTACCTTCCTATTGCACTAAAGGGCCTGTTTAGTCTTATTGCGGATGAACAGATAGACATGTCTTACGAAACCTTAAAAAGCAAAGGTAAAATGTTTGCCGAGATCAACGAAGCTTACCAAAAAAGAGAAAGAGAGAGTAAATAAAAACGATAAATTTAGCATCGATGAGCCATTTAAAACTACAGTTCCGACTACCACTAGCAACTAATATTAGTCAAAAAACAAATCAAAAGTCGATCCTATATTTGCTGAGTATTTTAATAAAACATGTCCTAAGAAAACATGCAATACAAGTCTTGTTTAATTTGGAATGTTTGTGGATAATGTACCTACAAGTACTTGCGCCAATTGAGGTGTGCTAGGAGCAATCAATGATATGTTGGCAATGCATGCTAGAGTGGACGGTACATTCCGAATTTGGTACAACAGTGTTTGGTCAACATTTTCAAGAGGATTTCAAACAAGATGAGGTAAGAAAAATATTGTTTTAATCATTATGTTTAATTTTATAAAAATAAGTATTAGCACGTTGACCTCCGCGATAAATTCACTTTCAGTACCTGTAGCCGTGATTGATACTATTTATTATTATTGCCAAAATGATAACAGTAAACATTCAGTGAACATTCAGCATTGCATATGTAAGGTGTCACGCCCTTTATGCCAGGAGGCTTTTATTTTTGCAGCCATGTTTACATTATACATATTTTTTTGCTTATGCTTGAGTATAGTTTTCATTTTATTTGTTGGTATATTGGGTTCGCTAGCTGGCATATAGTAAATCATTTAATTTAATTTGTGTCTCTTAATGTTTTACTATATACCATTGTATAGAATCAAGTTCTTCTAACTGGACAGACAGCTGTGCTGCTGGGGAGTTTGTTGGCCACTTCTTCCCAGCTAAAGCACTAGGAAGTGCGCGACAGGTGGGCGTTTTGGGGGGACTGTCTTTTGTAATTTTGACGTTCGAAAAGTGCTGATCCTCAGCCTTATTTGAATTAATGACTTTTGATTTTGATTTTGGTAACAGCCCTGAGTCTGGATTTGTGCACGGTTGGTGGCAATAGGGTGGCCCTCTATTACATGGGACTTACACATAACAGGAGAAATGTGGGTATAGGTGTACACCTCTGCTCAACCCTACGGCGAAAGAAAGCGTGATGTTGTGTTATGATAACAACTTTTTTTTTGTGGTTGGGAAATCATCAAATGACGTCTCCCGCTCTTAGGTGGAGTGAAAGGGCGTGTCAGACTTTTACTGACTAAAACCCACCCGTGTTCCTTCAGTTACCCATATGTCTGGGCAACAGTATCTCTTTCGAACAAATCTCGTGACCCTGGCACGCTGCGGAGTTTGTTCCGCCACTTCTTCTTTCCAGCTAAAGCACTAGGAAGTGTCGAAGGGCGGGCGTTTTGGGGGGACTGTCTTATGTAACTTTGACGTTCAAAAAATTCTGACTCTCAGCCTAGTTTGAATAAATGACTTTTGATTTTGATTTTGATTTTGATAAAAGCTTGAATTCACATTGTCATTTTATTTTTTCTACCCAAGTTTGGATAATTATTTATTAAAGAGAGACTTGTGGTTAAGTTATAAGAGCCGCACGGATTAATCGGTTAAGTTATCTACATTTGCCGCAGTTGTTCCGTCGATGGGTGACCAACGTTACAAATTAAGACCCATCCATGCATTGGAAAGCACGTTATGACGTTACGGGTCGTCAGAAATCCGAAAGTCTGACTACCGGTCTTACTAAAGGGTATCGCTGAAGATTAAATAATTTTAGGTAAACTATGTTGAAAAGCCAAAACATAAATGGTATAAATTATTTTATTTCTGTAAGTTGGTGTTACAAGACTAAAGTCTTTGACCAGTGCTTGTTGTCAGTGATGACCTATGGCACTGAAATGTGGTCACTCACAATGGGGTCTAAAAAGATGGCTCAAAGTCACTCATAGGGCAATGGAGAGGGCGATACTTACAAAAATCAAGAGAACTTTAGGAGAACCAAGTTAAACGACGTAGCCTAAAGAATTAGTTAGTAGGGCAGGGCATATTGCTCACAGGACAAATGGCCGATAGGGCTGAAGGTTCTGGAGTGGAGACCGCGTACCAGAAGATGTAGAGTTGGAAAGCCATGACACGGTGAAGGCAGCAGGATTCAAATGAATACAAGAAGCATAAAACCGGTCATAGTGGTGGTGCTTTGAGGAGGCCTATATCCGGCAGTGGACATCTTTCGACAGAAATAATGATGAAGTAGGTTTGTACAAACACTTTTACACGTCAATCATATTTTAAAGACTAGTTGTGGAGTCTCACCTTAAGGTGAATGCTTCAACCAGCCCGCGAAATTCAAATTTTCTAACGTTTGTTAATTTGCAGGCCAGTGCTAGGTTGTATGTTGATTAAAATATTATTCGCGCCTGTAAGACATATGTAGTTATAGAATTACAATCATCAAAATCATCAATACAACGCTCCAAGTTCATAAAGCTGTAGGAATTACTTTTTCTGTTTTTTTTTTGTCCCTAAGCCTTTATGAACTTGGAGGGTTGTATTGGCGATTTTGATGATTATAATTCTGTAACTACATACGTCTTACAGGCGCGAATAATATTTTAATCAACATACAACCTAGCACTAGCCTGCAAATTGCAAAAAACGCAAGAAATTTTGATTTTGGTGGGCTGGTTGGAGCATTCACCTTAATAGTAAATCTAACCTTAATTTTGAAAAATAAATTAGTAATTAAACAGTATCGAATTACAAAAACCTTTAAATCTGTGACTATAAAAATTTCTGTGCCAAATCATTTTATTATAATAACAGGCGTAACATCATATTAAAACGTATAATCATAATTTAGTTTTACTAAAGTATTCTTTGTTTTCTATATTGTATAACTTAATGTGAACTGTTAAGGCATTAGTCGTGATTTGACACGCCTTTGTCCGCTATTGTAATATTATATTATTTCTTCATCTTTACCTATTATCGTTGAGAATTTGCGTCACCATTTTTATACGAAGTACGTCGATATATTGCATCATACATTGGTTACGTTTCATCATCATTTTTTCAGGCAAAAGACGTTCATTACTGGATATAGGTCACCCCCAATTTGGGGGGGTTAGCCATAATCGCCACGCTTGGCTGGCAGGTTGGCGATCGCAGTATGGTGGTAAAATGCATAGAGAACGCTGCTGCCCATTCTCTAGTATGACCCTTAGTCGACTTTAACGACACCCACGGGAAGAAATGGGATGGTGCTATTCTTTATATTCGGCACCACACTGGACCGGACGTACAGAATAGCACCACATAAAACAAAAAAAAAAAAAGAAAACCATTAGGTAGCCAAATCCTCAGAAGATGAAAATGTGAGTAGGTATAAATTAAACAGTGATAAACAAGCAGCTAGGAGCGATAAAAGTGCTTTAAAATATTAAGTAATTAATTGTTCAATTTTCAATTCAATTCAATTTATTTCAGAAACAATTTACATTGTGTGTGAAAACAGAATAAATAAAAAAAAAACAAACTCATTAAAATTATAAACTAACACATACAATAAAATCATGAAAACTATAAATTAAAAAAAAAACAATACAATAAAAAATTCAATGTCATTACAGCTGCTATTACATTATTAATATTACCCAGTCTCACATTAACTAATATAACATATTTAAAACCTGGATATGTCATCG
This sequence comes from Aporophyla nigra, assembly GCA_947507805.1. NCBI lineage: Eukaryota > Metazoa > Arthropoda > Insecta > Lepidoptera > Noctuidae > Aporophyla > Aporophyla nigra. The sequence goes on along the minus strand of OX382307.1, from coordinate 16,034,048 downwards.
TCTATCAAATACATACATTTCTCCAATAGGAACACTTTGAGTTTTGATTTAAATGAGCTCTTATAAATTAAAGTTTTTAAGTCCAATGGCAACCTGTTAAAAATCCGCACTGCTTGATATTGAGGACTATGTTGAACAATGTTAAGTTGGGGTTTTATTTTGTTTTTAAAATCTTTCCTGCGCGTACTCTCCCTCAACTGTCTCTCCTCATCTGTTTCATAATTATGCAGATATTTTTTGAAATTCACCAACAATACTTAAATATAGAGGCTGGGCACAGTAAGAATTTTTAAATTGATAAAATGTGGCTTACAGCTCTCCATTTGTGATATCCGGACCATGGTTCGTATGGCTCTCTTTTGGAGTACAAAGGCTCTCTGGCAGTTAGGTAGGTAAGTACAAAATCCTTGATCCAGAAGACACTGAATAATCTAAGAACGCATTACCTAGAAATATTAATCATACGATTTATTATCGGTTGAAATTGTAACACGAGACTTGGAAACGCTTGCACTAACAGTTTTGGTTTTACGCATTAAGTTCCGTAACAAAAACATACAAGTATTCCTTGTATTTTTATCGCTGATTTATTACTTTTAAATTAAATATGTTGTAGTATATCTTTTTAATATTTTATTTATGTAACACACGTGTAATAATGGTATTTAGCTGCATCCGGTGAGACTGGAAGCTGACCCCAACATAGTTGAGAAAAGGATAGGATAATGATGACGTATGTCAGATGACATTAGTGACAGCAGCTATCTAGCTAATGTCATCTGTCAGTTCTGTCAATGACAGATGCTGAAAAGGTTAAAAGTAGGCTTTGAATGTTTTCTGCTTGGGGATATAGTGAGCCAGTGTAGTCATTTATTTAAATCAATAAAGAATAAACAGGATTCTTCACAAGGAGATGCAATAAAGGAGGCTTTACAAGTGCTTCAGGAGGATGTGCCAAAGTAGCCCTCAAAATTCAATTTTTCATACGTTTTTTGTAATATGCAGATCATTGTGAGGTTGATTAATGATTATAGATTGATTAAAATATAATTCGCTACCGTAACAAATGTGGTTTTATAGAACTGTAATCATTAAAATCCTAATAATAATTTTATTTAAATACTTAAAACCACGAAACAAAAAAAAAAATACGGATAAGGAGATATTCCTTAAAAAACTATTTTACAAAAAAAAAACCTGCTTACAGGGTTAAATACGTAGTATCAAAGCTACCGTAATATACCCAAGCATAGTTACAAGCATTTGCATAACGCCTGATGCATAATTTATTCATAAAAAATAATTTTCGAAATCATTCTACAATTACCGGATACACGGCAGAAACACGTTTTTTTTTTTTTTTTTATATTAGCCTACACTGTCCCACTGCTGAGCAAAGGCCTCCCCCAAATCCCTCCAAGTATCCTTTTCCCGGGCCACCTCCATCCAACCCTTGGAGTACGCGTCGAGGTCGTCTCGCCACCTCTTCTTGGGCCGGCCTCGCCGGCGCCGTCCATCGTCAGGCACCCACTGTGTGGAGACTATTGCCCAGCGGTCGCTGTGCATGCGGCTGATGTGACCCGCCCAGTCCCATTTTAGCCTGGCAGCCTTTTTGCCTACGTCTAGGATTCCCGTTTTGGAGCACGTACAAAAAAAAAAAAAACAAATGAATTGAAAATCTCCTCCAGTTAGAAGTCGGTCAAAAATACAGAAATGGCTGCAGGCTCTGAACCGCTGTCTACTCTGTGGCATAAGCAAGTTCGGGCAAGAGCACACCGCCGCATATGTAGTCGATTAATATGTTTGTCGATACTAACATATGTACTGATGTATGTGTTAACTAGCCTATAGAACGTGCTAGTGCATACCTCGACTTATGCAGGTGTACAACGAGAGGCTCTTAAATATGTGGCAAGAATATTAATTTTTAAGTTTTTAAAAGCTTATTAAATGATGCATTACTATGCTGATTATAGTGGTTTTTAGGTGTGAAAAGTTGTTTAGGTAGTTATGATAAAACAGTCATTTGTTTGGTAAGGTGGTTGTGCTAAGATAAGCCGCGAAATTTCGTGAAAGAAATCATTTAATGGGATTAAATGAACGTAGAGGGTTATATTGATGATTTTAAATGTAATGTGTAATTGTAATTGATTAATTATTTAATAATGCATTTAATTGACATTAATTAAAATATATTGAAATCTACAAATAATATCCTAATTTACTTGGGGTCGGCGAAACATATCTACTTCATTTAAAAATAAATTGTGTTTGATTAGTTTTGTTAATATAACATTTTATTGGCATTATTTACTTGAACGTTGTATTAGATGCAGACCTATTACAATAAAAAATGTAATATATTTGTACACCAGTTTCATTGGTAGAACATAGAGCTTGACTAAAATGTGTACTTATGATCTTAATTGTAATACCAATGCTCACGAATAAAAATTAATAGATTGATTGATTATGGTAGGCAATCATATTTTGTTCAACATATAGTCTGAACTTGACTTGCAAATTCCAAAAAACGTAAGAAAATTATTTTATTTACATGGGCTACCCTGGAACATCCACCTTAAGAAGTTTCATTTTTTTTTACTTTTGTGTTTCATGAATTGCTTTTAAATAAAAGGTTATAATGTAAAATGCGATATTTATCCAATACTACCGTAATAGAGGAAGAACGGTATTCTCAGTTACGTGTATAAAAATAACTAAAATACACCGCTTAATTAATACGAAATCCTGACCATAATATGACAAAGTTACCTCACAATAAAACGCAGTAGGAAACCATGGTAACAAGCATATAAAATACACCCATAGAGACTTAATAACATTCATGTAAGAACCTGAATGAGGAGGTAAAGAAATATTCCAAAAACGAACTTACGTTAATCAGGCTAAGTCCGTATGTTTGTAACCAGCCAAAGGACCGCTAACAGCTTGGCCAAACATTTGGCTTAGACTGCACCAACCTGTACCTTATGAACAAATTATAAGTGACCGACCGAAGCTTCTTTTTCGTTTTCGGCTAAAATCATGGCTCGGCCATATTTTCGTTTTCGGCTAGATCAGCCAAGTCGAAAATCGAGCAATTGATTAATATTGTCAATCAAACAACTCGAAATTTTATATCCTTCATTAGAATTATCGTGTTTTATTTTCTTTTAAAGCCTAAGTATATCCTTTGCTTTTTTTCTCTCTAAGTGTAAATAATAACTAACAAGATTACACACTGATGTATAGCGGAAGTATTAATATTTTAATGTCTAAATCATTTTCGGTTTTGGCTTCTTTTTCGGCCTAAATATGACGGAAGCCGATGTTTCTTTTTCGGCGGTAATTCATATAAGGTCAGACACTACTCCTAAAAAAGATTTTTATTCATAAAATGCTTTCGTAAATGGATTCTTTAGAAAGAAGGACCAGTTTGACGACAATGAAGCGCACGTGGCTTCCGAGGGTTAAGTACAATTAGATACAAATGTGTATGAGTTTATACCGTACGGTTTAAATGATCTGTTAAGGAGGGTTCATAGAATTGAATGAATGATGATGCTATTCAAGAAATTGTATGGACATCAATACTTTGTGTTGGCATTTCGTAGGGAAGTAAGGATTGTGTCTTGTGTTAATAAAGTTTCCACGGTATGTGTGGTTCCATAACACACTATTAATTAAAATCTGAGTCATTTTGAAGGATTGCTAATGGCTATTGGTGCAAAATGTTTGAGAAAAAAAAACGTGTTTGAAAAGCGATTTCATCCATGTGACATTCGTTTTAGCTTCTCAAAAAGACAGAAAATAAATCATTTTGTATGTTATTGCTAATTCACTGCTTCAAAATATTGTTCAACTGTCAAAATTAACGCCATTCCTACGATTCACTGTATGTTTCGCAATTACTTCACAGGTTAAGGATAAATCTACATATCTAATCAATTAAAATAAAGCCCGATGCCTATGTTCTTTTTTTAATAAAACATGCCTAAGCCTTGATGGAACAGTGGTGGCCCGGTGGAGCATTGGTGGTCCAGTGAGGACGGCCGCGACTTACTTAGGTCGTGAGTTCGAACCCAAGCAGGCGCTTTATGGAGTCGATAGCTGACTCCCGGCCACCGTAGGCGCGAGCTTGCGGGCGGTGAGCAATGGGTAGCTTGCCGCCCGGTAAGGACCAGGCTCGGGTTGACGGCGCGTAGTGTTCCACGCGCGCCTTAAAGAGATGTCAGCAAAACTGAAGGGGTCTGCTAGGACCGATGCCTGCCAGGGTCGCGAGATTGTTCGAAAGAGATACCGTGAGCCTGGCACATGGGCAACTGAAGGAACACGGGTGGGTTTTAGTCAGTAAAAGTCTAACATGCCCTCCCGCTCCGCCCAGAGCGGGAGAAGTCATTTGATGATTTCCCATCCAAAAAAAAAAAGCAGGCGCTTTACTTTGCGTAAATTATTTCATCACCACTGCTCTCAAAACGGTGAAAGAAAACATCGTGAGGAAACCAGCATGTGTTACAACCAAAAATTCGAAGACATGTAACATCTACCAACACGCACTGGGCCCGCGTGGTGGATTATGGCCCACTCCCTCTCACCGAGAAGGCCGGTGTCCCAGCAGTGGGAACATTATCGGCTGCTGATGAAAGCCTTGATAAACCAACATTTCGGTACCGCCAAACCGGGTAAATAGGGATGCACGGGTGAATTGGATCAAAACTTTAAAAGGTTGAAATAATATAGTTTGTTGCCTACAAAGATTGCAGTGTGTTGAATGTTTTATAATTATAATTAACAGTTAGGTCCCCTTATCCCCATACGATGGACTGATGACGTGGTGAAGGCCGCAGGAATTCGCTGGATGAGGCACGGAATCAATCAAGGAGGCGGTGCTTGGCTTATGTCAAGCAGTGGACATCTTTTGACTGAAATGACAACAAACAATATTTATTCAATGTAAATAACCATTTTAAAGTTACGTCCCGTTTCCTCCTGCACCCATATTCATTCCGGTTGTAGGTACAGGCTGAAATAAAATAATTTTATTTAGTAAAAAAAAAACCCTTACGTCTCTAGAATCAAATTTTATACATCCAAAGTGTAGCAAGCAAAGAGAACAATCAAGCCAAATAATGTTTAAGAGTTACAAGTAGCCGAATAATAACCCTCTCATAGCTCCGAGCCTTTATTAATCTCTCGTTACAAGGAAATTGAAGTGGTTAGCAAACAGCTGATGTGCCAAAGCGTACTTATTTCATGAGCATAGCGGGAACGAGCCAATAATTTGTTCGATATTCCAATATAACCTTTAATACTTTGATATTACCTACTTTTATGTTGAAGCAAAAAGGATTGTTATGATAAGGCCACATTAAGCATTTCCTCTAAAACCAATTCATTTTATGAATTCCCAGCAATACCTTAGCAATTCCTCTAATTTTCGTAAAATGGTGACACATATTAGCGGTATCGCACGCAGTTCAATTCATATCCTTATCATATTTGGTGTAAATGTTGCAGCATGAAAAAATTAAAAACCGTAATTTTACCGGTAAATATTTCTTAACAGATTTAATTAATACAGTTGATTATTTTTAACTGTTGAAATGTTATTAATTATAATATCCATGAAAACTTATCAAATAATCACAGATAAGCCCTGAAAAGGGAAACTAAATACAATACAAACTTTATAAGCTGGCAATGCTTACTTAAAAGTTTTCCTTTTTATTTATGTGTAATCTGTGGTTATGTCAACAATAAATTATTATCAACAAAACTTGAAGGACAATAATTACTGAAGACGAGGCGGTATGGTCTAAGACCTTAGCCTGCCCTAGTAGGGCAAAGAGAAGAAAAAAAATCAACAAAACTTGTGTTTATTTTAAAACCTAAGTATTTCATGCAAGTTGGATCGTTTTTTAATACAGAGTAAGTAAATACTTATTTATCCTTAATCAATATTTAATTGCATCGTTGTACAAAAGTATTTAATTGTACGTAATTCTTTGTAGGCATGGAAAAGCGTGCTGCGACACAATGAAACATTCTGCTCGACATTCTGCATTGAAAGTGGGAGCTCTGGCGCTATTGAACCCTTTACCTAGATCACTGCAGCCTCTAGTTCCTGCCAAACTCGTGCGCCAGCAGAAACCCTGCCCCGGCCGATGCTACAACAGTGGCTTTGACAGTCGAACTCGGCAATCAAAATACCGCAGTGAGTGGAGTTTTCTATGTTAAAGTGATAGAATTAAAGGCATAAATCCGTAAAATAAAATTTAATAATAATTAGAACAATTTCTGAGGAAAAATTGTATGTCAAGAAGTGACACCAACATTTTCTTAATTTTAAACTATATTATATGGTATTCTGTTTATTCCATGAAGGTTCCATAGCTTCACCTTAAAACAGTTTGACATGCAAACTCTAATATCTTCTCTTGAAGCTAGGGAACATAACTCTTTAAATTATTACACCAATCTGACGACAAAGCATAGCCAGTCTTGGCTTATATAGTGCCTTCGTAAACATATCAGCAATTTGGTTTTCTGTACTAATCTTTACAATCGTCATAGTCCCATCAGCTATGGCTTCTCGAATAAAGAAGTGTCGCAGCTTGATATGCTTGGTTCTGTTGTGGAACTCATATGGCGGATTCAGTGCAAGCTTTATGGCAGACTCGTTATCCACATGGAGAACAGGAGTTATCGTTGATTGCTCAATGTTTTCAATCAATCGTTTAAGCCATATTATTTCTCTTGCAGCTTCACTAGCAGCTACAATTTCGGCTTCAGTGCTAGAGATCGCGACTGACGTCTGTAATTGGCTTCTCCATGATATTGGACCACCGTAAACACATACAAGTCCTGAAGTTGATCTTCCCGTGTCAGAATCACCACCATGATCTGCATCGCTGTAACAGATCAGTTCTTTCTGCATGCCTTTTCTGTACGTAATGCAGTAATCTCGAGTACCGTTTAAATACCGAAATATTCTTTTCACTTTTGTGATATCCCTTTTTGTGGGAGCTTCTAAGTGTCTAGATGCAACACTAAGAGCATAAGCTATATCAGGCCTTGTACCCACCATCAGATATGTAAGGGCTCCGACCGCTTCTCTATAAGGAAACGAATTGTCTCCTTCAGCATGTTCTTCTCTCAATTCGGAGTCTTTAACTATAGGTGTAGCGGCAGCCTTACTATTTTGCATACAAAATTTTTCAAGTACCTTCTTGGTGTAGGCACCTTGATTTAATTTAATACAATCTTCCTCTTTTTTTATTTCAAGTCCTAGGAAGTAATAGGAATGTTTGTTACTTTGGGCCTTTATTTTAAATCGCTGCTTTAAATTCTCGAGAAAAACATCGATTAGAGCTTGTGACGTGGCAGCAATCATGCCATCGTCAACATATAGAGCTAGAAGTAGTCTGCCTTCTCCCTTTTTCATAGAGAATATACAAGGATCTTCTCCAGGTTTGAAACCTTGTTCTAGAAGAAAGCCTTTGATGCAATTGTTCCAACACAACGGTGCTTGCTTAAGTCCGTATAAACTCCGTTTCAATTTGCATACTTTGCTAGTTCCATCGTTATATCCTTCTGGCTGTTTGACGTAAATTTCTTCATTTACATTTCCATAAAGAAATGCAGTAGATATGTCAAATTGCGCAAGGATCATACTATCTCGAGCAGCAATACTTAGTAGCGTCCTGATTGAGCTCATTTTTGCGACTGGACTAAATGTTTTCTCATAGTCAACGCCTTTCTTTTGAGAATAACCAACAGCTACTAGTCTGGCTTTATACTTCTCGATATTTCCATTTGAGTTTCGTTTCAACTTATAAACCCATTTAGTTGAAATAGCTTTGCGTCCTTTGGGCAATGGCATTAAGTCCCATGTTTCGTTATCTTTTAGGGAACTTATTTCATCATCCATAGCTTTGCGCCATTTGTTTTTATCAACAGACTTCATTGCATCTTTGAACGTCTTTGGTTCTTCTTCATGACCATAAACCTTTTCAACACAATTAAGAACAAATTCATCAAATCTAACAGGCGGTTTGATTGTTGAACGATCTCTTAAAGTCATTCTATGTGAAACTTGTTCTTGATGTTGATTAGAATGATCATCTTCTTGAGTTGCTTCTTGAGTTTGAACATCTTCTCTTAATATGTCATCTCTAGACACAGTTGATAAAGTGTCATCGACATCAGAGTCGGACTCAGCAGTATCAAAATTAACAGAGTCACTAATTGGATCCATCGGTACCATTGATTCAACAGTATCTTGGTCGTGTGCCATCTGTGAATCTTCTTCTGGTATGATAGGGTGAGTATCTGGTTCAATAGAGGGTAATGGTATATCAAAACTATTTTTGTCTACCTTAGGTGCCTCCACTGCTGTTTGATTTATAGGTTTTTCTATGAGAGTGCGTTCATCAAAAATCACGTCTCTCGATCTAATAAGCCTATAATTTTCTTTAGACCATATTCGATACCCATCATCTCCATCATATCCGATAAGTATGCCTTTTTCGGCTTTCTTACAAAGCTTCTTTCGCCTTTGTTTCGGTACATGTGCATAACACGTTGATCCAATTATCCTCAAATGTTTGATGCCTGGTTTTTTTCCATAAAATAACTCGAAAGGTGACTTTCCCTCAACACTTGTCGGTCCCGTTCGATTAAGTATGTAGACAGAAGTATTGATTAATTCTGCCCAAAGACCTTGTGGTATTTCATCATGGGCATGCATCATTGCCCTAGCAGTTTCTACTATTGTCCTATTATCTCTTTCTGAGCATCCATTTTGTTCAGGCGTATAAGGCATAGTGAAACGCTGTTTTATACCATTTTGTCGAAATGTATTGCATACGTTCTCATTATCGAATTCTCCTCCATTATCACTTAGGAACTCTTGTACAACATGTCCAGCGGTTCTTATCTCAGCTAGAAACTGTTTAAGTTTGCTGTGAACTTCGCTTTTGTGTCTCATGAAGTAAACATGACGATACCGAGAGTAGTCGTCTTTGAAAAGAACAAAGAATCGAAATTTGGAAATTGAGTGCATGAAAGGTCCACAAACATCTGAGTGAATAAGCTCTCCAGGCTTCGTCGCTCGTACTCGCGTTCCGAACTTCAACCTGTGTGCTTTGCCGTTAATACAACCTTCACATAGTTCTGTGTTATAGTCCAATTTTATATCAAATTCCTTCTCTACTATCTTTTTTACATGTTTTTTGTTCTGATGTCCTAAACGTTCATGATACAATTGTAACGATTGTGAATTTGCGACAAGATTGACTTCTTGCTTTGGTGTGACAATTTTAACATTAAGTGTATAAAGCCCACCGAGCTTTCTTCGCTTCCCGTTCACTATGTCTTTACCGTTTACCTTCAATGTACATGATTCTGTGCGAGATTCAAATGTACTATTCTGTAGTTTGTCTTGAGCAGCAAGAACTGAAAATAAATTTCTTTGTAATGCTGGAATATACCATACATCCTTTAAAAGAAGCGGTTCAACTCGTCCATTTACATCAGCATCGAGGCGTATAGTTCCTTTGCCAATTGCATTGATTGTCTGTCCAGATGCTGTTGTTACAGTGTGATTATTTTGAAAATATTCGAAGCTTTCAAATAAGTCTGACCTATTCGTAACATGACTAGTTGCGCCATTGTCTACGTACCAACTATTTTTATCTGCTTCTTTTGTATCTTCAACTAACAGAATTTTTAAATTGGTGTTGTTCACACTATTGGTCGAATTCTTCGGTGGTCTCCCATCGGAAATCCATTTATAACATTTCTTGACAATGTGACCGATCTGTCCGCAATATTTGCACTTTAATTCCCTTTTCTTAAAGTTGTTCTTACTTTTCTCAGATTTTACTACAAGAGCTTTCATATTAGTACTACACTCTGCTTTATTTATTAGCGCTCTTTCATAGGCACATAACTGTATCGTCAGATTCTCAATGTTTCTATCCTGTTTTGCCATCAAAAGCCAACTTGACTTAAATGTAAAAAACTGTTCCGGAAGTGTATCCAGTATCTTGCAAATTACTAGGATTACTGGTAAATCATTTCCTTCTAATTCAGTATTCAGGTCGTAGAACAAAGATTTTACTGCAGATATATGAGTGGTCATATCATGCTCAGGATCTTTTTGGTAGCTGAAGAACTTCATGCATAAGTCGTAGCTCTTATCTTCTGTAGCTCCATCATACAGCCTGGCAAGTTCATCCCACATGCCCTTTGCAGTGCTGAATCGCATCACCTTGTGCAGCATATCCTCTGTCATATTTGCTGAAAGTACTAGCTGTGCAGTGTTATCTAGCGATTCAAATTTTGTTGACTCCTTTTCAAATTTGTCCATTATTTCGGGTGTGGCCATTTCTCCTGGATGTTTAGGCATTTTAATTGTTCCCTTTATAACATCCGTTGTACCTGGATAACTTTTCATTAATCGAGTTATCAGGAATTTCCATGTTTGCCAATTTTGTCCATCCAACTTGTTTATTTCGATCTTTGCCCCAGCTACAGACTGCATGATGACGATCGTAAATTTTACTTATCGTAGGTACAATTCGACTTTCATGTAAAAAAGTAAATTTTCTTACTTTTTTTTTTGTTATCCACCCATAGAAATTCGCCTCAGGCAACTCAACGCTCTGCTACCATGTTAAAGTGATAGAATTAAAGGCATAAATCCGTAAAATAAAATTTAATAATAATTAGAACAATTTCTGAGGAAAAATTGTATGTCAAGAAGTGACACCCACATTTTCTTAATTTTAAACTATATTATATGGTATTCTGTTTATTCCATGAAGGTTCCATAGCTTCACCTTAAAACAGTTTGACATGCAAACTCTAATATTCTAGCCCTACAGCTATTTTTATTGCGACTAAGACTTATGATGATGATTGAAAATGATTATGATGTTATTTATGTAACGTATGGTCGCCCTCTGGCTCGACATAAAATTGAGTACTATCATTAACATTCATGTAATATACCTATAACGAAATGCAAAGAGGAAAATAATCTATATTTTACCATTAACTAAACAATAACTGAAGAAAAAGAAGTTATTGGGCTACAAGTCTACTATTGGTGTCACTCTGTCATCAGTGTTGTTTTTAGAGTGTTCTAAACAATGATATTATTATTTTCAAATTAATTTTATTTAGATGTTATGTTAATTATTGACTGATGATTTGACTTTCTTAAAAACCACACATTTTCTTTTTTAGCTGGCAGTTGTTCCAAGCAGTCATCGTTTGCCTCTCCGCAGCTCCGCTACTTGCATCAAGACATAAAATATTCATAGAAAAATATACTGATTAACTATGGTGTTTCTGTTAGTATTATTGCTAGATCTATATAAAATATAAGATTAGAATTGTAAATTATTAAAATATTTTAACTTTGTGTATTGTTTTATTTTATAATAATAAGTATAAAGATATAATGTATGTCCAATTTTATAGGTATGCACTACCTATTAAAATTGGACTAAAAGTAAAGTGAGAATCTCACTTTACTCTAAAAAAAATCTACAACCTACAAGGGACATAGGCCATATCTCACTGTGAGATAAGGCCTATGTCCCTTGTAGGTTGTAGATTTTTTTTAGAGTTCTGTAACCGAAGAGTAACCAGGACAGGACAGCAGAGGCTGTCCATTGATGTTCCATCTGTCTGTCTGTGAGCGGGCTGTATCTTATGAGCAATAATAATGATGCGGAAAATAAATATACCTACATATTTCCTTTAGAAATGGTTATTATTAAGAATTACTGGTACCTACAGCTATCATATTATTATATTAGATACACTAACTTGGTGCATCATATGGTGTGCGCCCATATTAGACTGTGGTATGATCCAGTTGCTTACGTACTAAGTAGATCTACTCAGTGCCTAAAATATGAATAGAAGATTGTAGTAATTCGTAACATTCACAATACTAGATGATAGTGTCTATTTGAAACTACTTTATATATCTAATGTATAAAATTCTCTTGTCGCAGTGTTTGTTAAAAACTTTATAAGCTGGCAATGAATACATAAAAGTTTTCCCTTCAGATATGACATGTGTATGTCATAATTACTCTGTGGTCATAATTATCTGTGGTTATGTTAACAATAAGCATCAACAAAATAAAACTTAGTTATTTTTCATGCAAATTGGGTCATTTTTAATACAGAGTAAGTGAATACTTGTTTATCTTGAATCAATATTTAATTGTATAACTGTGCAAAGGTATTTAATTGGACGTAATAATTTGTAGGCATGGAATGGCGTGCACCTGCAGTATCCGAAACACAATGGAATATTCTACTCGTCTTTTTGCATTGATAGTGGGAGTTCTGTCGTTGTTAAACCCTTTATCGAGATCACTGCAGTGTCTAGTTCTGGCCAGACTCGTGTGCCAGTACCAAGCTCTACTCCGGCCGATGTTACAACAGCGGCTTTGACTCGCAATCAAGATACCGCAGTAAGTGGAGTTTTCTAACCCTACAGCTATTTTTATTGCGACTAAGACTTAAGATGACGATTGAAAATGATTAAGATGTTATTTATATAACGTATTTTAGGTGCCCTCTGGCTCGACATAAAACTGAGTACCTAGTATCAAATATATAACGAAATACAAAGAGGAAAATAAACTATATTTTACCATTTAACTAAACAATAATTAAGAAGTTATTGGGCTACAAGTCTACTATTGTTGTCAACCTGTCATCACTGTTGTTCTTAGGGTGTCTTAAACAATGATATTATTATTTTCAATCTCATTTTATTTAGCAGTTATGTTAATTATTGACTGATGATTGGACTTTCTTAAAAACCACACATTTTCTTTTTTAGCCTGGTGGAGTTGTTCCAAGCAGTCATCGTTTGCCTCTCTGCAGCTCCGTGACTAGCATCAAGACATAAAATATTCATAGAAAAATAAACTGATTAACTATAGTGTTTGTTAGTTTCATTATTTGATTATTGCTAGATTTTTATACAGTATAACATGAGAATTGTAAATTTATTAAAATAATTTAACTTTGTGTATTGTTTTATTTAAATAATAGGTATAAAGATAAAATGTATGTCTTATTTTATAGGTACACACTACCTAATAAAATTGGAATTAAAGTAATAAAAGGCCTATGTCCCACGTAGGTTGTAGATTTTTATTAGGGTTCCGTAACCAAAGAGTAACCAGGACGGGACCCTATAACTAAGCCTCCGCTGTCCATTGGTCCGTTCATCTGTCTGTCTGTGAGTGGGCTGTATGATGTGGAAAATAAATATACCTACATATTTCCTCTGGAAATGTTTATTACGGGTGCAAATCACAAAAATAAGCTAGGTGTGAATAGTGTGTACTTTTGAATAAGTTTTGTTTCAACTGGGCACTGAAGTGTGACCGAGTTACTGGTACAGCTATCACACTGTTTTATACACTAACTTGGTGTATCATATGGTGTACGCTCTTGGTAACCTGTGGTATGATCCAGATGCTTTAGTACTAAGTGGATCTACTCAGAGCCTGAAATATGATTATAAGATTGTAGTAATTTGTAACATTCACAAGACTAGATGGTAGTCTATTTAGAACTGCTTCATTAAAACTGACTACTTCATTACTATTCTTGAAGGTAGGTTGTATGTATTTCATGTAAGTTGGATCGTTTTTAATACAGAGTAAGTAACTATATATATATGTTTTGTTGTGTATATGGTGTGCGCCCATATTAGCCCTTGGTATGATCCAGATGCTTAAGTACTAATTGGATCTACTCAGTGCCTAAAATATGAATAGAAGATTGTAGTAATTTGTAACATTCACAACACTAGATGGTCTATTTGGAACTACCTTAAAACTGACTACTTCATTACTATTCTTGAAGGTAGGTAGTACTCATACCAGCGCGGCAGTACATATGTACGGCTCCAGCTCATGGACCTTATCACGACATATATTTAGCCTATATAACCCAAAAAACCTGGAGGTCCCACATTTGAAACGCTATGTCCATTTTTCGAAGTGCCACAATTCAATGGTGACTTAAAATGGACTACATATCACGAGCGTGCTCAAGAAAATTTTCTTAAGGCCTAAATTTGCCATTATTACGATAATTTTTCACAAAATCCCAAATATGATTTGTAAAATGATCCTCTTGACTAACTTCTTATGATTCTGCTATTTGACAGTAAACTTCAATAAAGCAATTCATATTAGGTGGACCATTTTACGAATCTCCATACAAAACTGTCAAATAGATGAATTGTGTTTAATGAATTGTACGCAGAAAATATTATGAATTGTCAGTTTGTGACCATTTTACGGATTATAATATGATTCATAATATTTTCCTATTATGATTCTACCAAAGTGGCCTTTTTAGACCCCCAGTTCCTATATATGTATGTATGTTCAACTGTTCTCTCATAACTTCTAAGCTGCTTATCATAAATTTACAAGTGAAGTATCGTTGGAAGCGTCTTGATAGATCACTGGTCAGAGGCTATATGACGTCACATTAAATTGAATATGGTGCCATTTAGAGGACTTAGTCATGAACTAAAAAATCATTTTTATGACCACAGCTAAGCATCCTTACTACCCATCCACGAACTGACTGCGGCAAGCGTAGCTTAACCTTCGATCAACTCCTGCTGCTGTTGTTATTTAGCCAAGAGCTCCTCATAATAGGAAATTGGATGAAATGTTGTTGAACTTTTCAAGAAGCAACGGTTATTAAAGGACCCGCGACAAAACCGTCATCTATATGCGCATTCTGTACATTAAACTAAGTCACTGTAAGTGTGCAAAAATGCGCCTCAAAGAGATGTCAGCAGCACTGAAGGGGTCTGCTAGGGCCGATGCCTGCCGGGGTCGCGAGATTGTTCGAAAGAGATACCGTGACCCTGGCACATGGGCTACTGAAGGAACACGGGTGGGTTTTAGTCAGTAAACTGACACGCCCTCCCGCTCCGCCCAGAGCGGGAGAAGTCATTTGATGTTTTCCTAT
The DNA here is from genome assembly GCA_947507805.1 of Aporophyla nigra. Classification (NCBI taxonomy): domain Eukaryota; kingdom Metazoa; phylum Arthropoda; class Insecta; order Lepidoptera; family Noctuidae; genus Aporophyla; species Aporophyla nigra. Next base: position 16,019,006 of record OX382307.1, on the reverse strand, counting down.
CCAAAAAAAAAGTGTGCAAAAATAATTGCAGTCAAAACATTTAGTTTTAGATGTGAAAATTCGATGCTTAAAAGATCAAAACGTTGAGACTTTGACCATTAATATCTCGGTTTTCAGATGTTTTCCAGTACAAAAACAATGTTCAAAATAACGGGAAGAAATTCGAGGAAAAATAACTCACGGCTTCGCTAAGGCTGTTTATACATCTGTTACTTATGTGACAATTACGTATGTAGGTACAACGTAATATTCAGTACTAATTTAATTAGCATTAATTATAAGAAAACGTAGAACATAAACAGGTCCATATCTATACTAATATTATATGCGAAAGTAGCTATGTCTGTCTGTTACGCTTTCACAACTAAACCACTGAACCGATTTTGATGAATGGTACGGGGTAAGTTTGAACCCCATGAAAGGACACAGGCTATGTTTTATTCCGCGACTTCGTCTGCGTCTGCGATAACCGACTTTTATGCGAACGAAATCGCGGGCAAAAGCTAGTTTAACTATATATGTTTAAAAGAATCAAGTAATTTACGCTCATGTGAGCATTAATCATCAACATTCAATACGCGTCAGGTCCAGTGGCGGGCTACCTGTAGGCTACTTTATACACCGTTTCTTCTCTGGTACTCCTTACATCATCCGTATAAAAGACATACAATATTTGATATCAAACACAAACTGCACAGCCCATCACATAACTACAATGGTATCCTATTATTTCGACCATAATTTTCCATGTCCTTACGAAGGTTGCCTTGGCTGCCTTCACTCCAAATACCCTGAGCCATTCAACCCTTCCATTCGGGCTTGACAAAAAATACTCCACTTTGTAAATATTGGACGTCCAGTGTCTAGTAGTTTGGTGCAATGTGTGCGAGAGAGCGTGTTTGGAAAGCGATTTTATCGATGTAAAATTCAACAGTTTATTGTTTTCATTTGCAGATGAAACACGGGAAATTGGTTGGCCAAAGGAGATTATGTTGCGATGTCATTATTCAGCGGGACAGTTGCGTAACACATTATGGCTTTCGTTTCGTCAGTTTCACAACATTCATTGAGTTATTTATATTGTTGAGAAGACATTTTTTTTTTCAAATATAAGAAGCTATGGATTCCAATATCCTTCAAATTGATTCAGATTCTCACTAATAGTGTATTAAGCAATTAGGGTGCATATACTTAATATCAGCGTTTTAAATACTTCAACTTAATCGTTTAACCGCCTTTATTTCATTTCCATAAAAATGTTCTATTTTAGAGCATTTTTCTGAAAATTCATTCAAATTAAACTTATCAAAGAACTCAATGTAACTAATGTGAAAATGCAACGCCTGTTCTGTTCAACTCAATTTCTTTAACCTCTCGAAGTCCAAGGGATAAATAAATCTCTACATACTCTAAATCGCTATAATTATCTTCCTATTCTTTTCCCAACTAATGGGGTCTGCTTCCTTTCTAACCTATGCATCAGTATTTCACATGGAGCGACAGCCTACTTGCCATCCACAACCCAGTTACTAGGTAATACACCTTGGTAAGATTGATTGTTAGACTTTCTAGCTTTCAACGATTCGTAACAACTGTCAAAGATCTAAGAATGACAGCTCGGCTCAACGTGCTTTCCGTGGCATGCGAAACTCTACCGCTATGTCCTACAGCTTAAGCCATACACCCAAACGTATTGTGTTGGCCCTTTGTCCTTTTAACGCCACTTGTTTGTTTGAAGTCGTCGGGTATTACAAGTCCATTAGGTTCCTCGCGGATATATTGAACCATCACAGAGGTGCGGAGGAGACGAAGCGTCGAAGAATGCTGATGCTTTTTTGTTTTTTAATATCTGCAGTACCCTTTTCTGTTGGTTGAAGAAATTTTAAGGGAATTTTATGAATAAATTGTTGGATATTTTGCATTTGCATCATACAGAAGCCTACTGTTAATGTAGTTTTAACTTTATATTTCGGAATCGAAATTTTAAAAAAAAGTACAGAACAGGGCCATCATTTCAGCTAAAAGACATCCACGCGAACGCTACGCTTGACAGGCGGGTTGGCGATCGCAGCATGGTGGTAGTCACTTAGTCGCTTCTTACGACAACCACGGGACGAAATTAGGTGGTGGTCTCCGGCATCACACGGAATAGAACAGGGTAGTGCTACTATAATATGTGTTTTCCCAGCCAATTAATCGTAAAAACAGTTATTATGCAAGGTAAATCTTATCATAGATAGCTAGATAAGTGGAAGAACATTGAATTATGTGAAGTATATAGCCATAGCCATAGTACGGCTCTGCCTAGTTTGGGATCAGATAACGTTGTGTTGACTGTCCTAAGATATATATTATTATATTATATAAACAACCAGCTGCTGCCTGATGCTTCGCTCGCGCGGATGTCGGAAGATATCCTACGGCTGGGCTATCCAAGCTACATACCTTCGCGGGCTAATTAAATTTACTACAAAAGCTGGAGGGCCGCAGAAACAGATAATTTCAGTTTTCAAGTAAAAAAAATACAGGGTAACCATTTCTTTATACGGTTATTGGTTCTTACATACATACATATATACAATCACGCCTTTTTCCCATAGGGGTAGGCAGAAACCACGGAACGCCACCTGCTACGATCTCTACACATTTCTTTTGCCTTGTTTAGGTTCATACAATTGGTCACACACACACGCCGGTTGCGAGTATTACGCACCTGACCTTTCTGAAGAATATCACCAATAAGGTCCCTATATGTCCTCCTAGGGCGTCCCCTCCCGGTGTTTCCACTCACATCTGCCTTGTAAATACCTTTTGTGAGCCGACCTTCATTCATCTTATTGGTTCTTAATTAATTAATTTATCTAATTATAGTAATCCAGACAACGGCGGTAGTTGTCTGGACAGCCCTGTCCTACGGGAACGCGCTACCAGGAAAAAAGTTACTTCATACAACATCTGACATTTGCCAGTGAAAGTATCGTCAAAATCAGCCGGAACAAACAGACAAAAATTATGAAATTAAAATTTCGTTACCGTATTTACTTTCATTATATGCATTCAGTAAAAAGCTGTCATTTTGACATAACAAACAGACACTTCATTTTTATTTGTATGTATCCGTATGTACACAGAAATAGTTATCTATACATATACCTACATTCATGTACATTTGTGTCTTGGGAGAATTACACGTCAAATTGTTACTATATTTAAGAGATTTTGAAAATTCTAAGTTGTGTTGGATAGAAATATATTGTGGCAAATAAAAAAACCTCTCACTGCTTATTTTACTCAAATGCACTGCTCTAAGGCTCAACTAATTTAACTGCACTTACTTTTTTCAAACCATTTCACCAAACCTGTCAAAATTCATAACCTACAAAAACTAGACAATGCCTTCTCTTATTCCCGAAATATCTAGCGCCGTCCATTGAAGTGTCCTCCTATTTTTATTTGTTTATCCCCATTACGTTTTTGGACAAAAGGCGTCGAGTGTTTGGTTGTCTTCAAGAGACCAACAAACGTCCCGGGCAAATAGCCCGGGTTCCCACGATTGGTGCAACCAGTTTCTATGACCCTTACAACCGTAATAAGTGAAATAGTTCACCAGAATTTTGATAACGGGAAGTGAGGTGAATTTTTGTGATTGACATCAAGGGTTTTACTGTTCTTATTTTTGTAGTATTTATTGGAAGATTTTAGATGAAGCCGCTGGCATTCGAACGTTTTTGACAGTCGTTGCGTGTAGTCAGCAGCCCGAAAGTCTGCAACTTACCAAAGGTTATCGAGTTACCCAGTCACTTAAATTTTTTTTTACAAAAATAACAACCGACTTCCTTAAAACAACACTACAAAGTGAAAAAGAACTTTAATTTTGGAAGTCGTTGTCTTAGGATCTGCGAAATTAAAGTTATTTTTTACTTTGTGGTGTTTTTTTTTAAATAAGTCGGTTGTTATTTTTTTGTATAAAGTTTTTATTTTTAACTTTTTAGTTATGGTAGATACCCCGCACTAATCTAATCGCGTTATTCGTTACTTTGTCGCGCAAATACTTAATGCAAATTTCAGACTTTTATGGTTTTCACATGGATCCCATTATCAGAATGGAACCAAATTAAAATGGGACTACACGGAAAGCACCAGCTTTCAAATAAAAAAAATAATCATCCAAATCGGTTCACCCAGTCAAAAGTTATGAGGTAACAAATATAAAAATAAAAGTAAAACTGTCGAATTGATAACCTCCTCCTTTTTTTGAAGTCGGTAAAAGAAAACTTTCTGTGAATGTATGTACCATGCAGGCTAGATTGAATCAATAAATCTATACTATATATACTACCTAATACTTTATAATATGTATATTATAAATCTGAAGAGTTTGTTTGGTTGAATGCGCTTATCTCTGAAACTATCTATCGGCATTGAATAATTCTTTCCGTATATGATAGCCATATTAGTGCGAAAGGTTATAGGCTACTTAACATCACACTATGACCCTTAGGAGCTGAGCAAAAAGAGGAAGAGGCAGAAATAACGCAAAGCGGAAAACGACATAATAGCGCGGGTAAGTGTTGCGATGTGACGAGATGGTTCGGAGTGGAAAAAAATTGACGCGTACAAAGTTGTGGGCACAAGCTAGTGATTTTATAACTGTCTGGCGGTTTTGAGTATTTTGTATCTTTAAACGAGCAATTCTTGCATATATAGGTATATAAAATCTGAATCTTGGAAACGGCTCCAACGATTTTCATGAAATTTAGTATACAGAACTTTTCAGGGGTGATAAATCGATCTAGCTAGGATTCATTTTCAGAAAATGTCGTTTTACTCGTGTTTTCAATAATCAACCTTATTGATAATCAACTTAAACATAAACTTATGTTTTTTTTTGTTGGACAAAAATAACAAAGTTATTTGTATTTAAATATCATTTCTAACAAACAAATTACCAAAAAAAAAACCTAGTGAAGGTCGGTCATCCAGGTACTATGGCCTAAAATAGGGTTGAGCTACAAGATGACTGATGGCAAGGCTGCAATATCTCTTACTTTAAAAGACCCTTCCAGACTTGGCCTGCAATGTTATACTGACATAACATCGTAATGTTTGTACTTAAAGAGATACTATGACCTCTGAGTTTGTTTCAGCAGTTCTTCCCAGGTATCAATCAGGTGGGAAAAGCTAGCGCCATCTGGTTATAAAATATTAAACAACATAATATATACGTTTAGAAGTGTCTTTAAACAAATAAATATTTCATTTCAATTCATCTCACTGGGTTTGAGCTGCATCAGGCTAGACTGGATGGTGACCTCAAAATAGTTGGGAAAAAGCTAAACAGATGATCATTTAGAGGAGAGAGCAAGACAGTGCTCACCAGAAACATTGCAGAAAGCGGAGTTGCATTGAAATAATAATTGAATAACGTAGACCTCGAAATGTTGTTTTTCATTGCATTTTGTCTTACAGAAACAAATAGTATGAACACTAATACACTCAATCGTATGTTTTTGATATCATAAATTTTAACTTTGATTTATTTATAACCCATTTTTGTTTTATCTGAGTATCAATTAATATTTTCGGTTTAATTGGGGATATTGAAGTAATCAGGGGTGTTAATCCGCGATATTTTCTTTTAGAGCTTAATAACCTCTTTGTCATGATCGAAGTCTAAAATGTATACCTAACTAGATAAAGAGTTTGACTTAGAAAATATTATAAAACAAAACTTTCCTCCTATATATATATAACCTCGAAGAGATATACTATATAAAAGAAAATCTCGGTATTTAAGAACATTCGCTTCCAAGGAGTATTACAAATCCAAAACACAAAATTTGACTAGCAACATCTAAAAACAATCAAATAAAATCTCTAAACACAGATATATACGTTTAAAAATTATCGTTTATACGATTTTGGAATTTAATTACCTTATTGTTATGATTGAATTCCAAGAAGTATACCTAAGTTGATAAAATGCTTGACTTAGGAAATATTATAAAAATAAAAATTTCCTATCAATAACCATGAAGAAATGAATAAAAGAAAAATCTCGCTCCTTAAAATTCTTCGCTGTCAATGAGAATTAAAAATCCAAAACACAGAATTGGACTAACGGCATCTAAAAACAATCAAATAAAATCTCTAAACACAGATATACGTTTAGAAGTCAATCGTTTATCCGATAACATAGTAATGACTGCTCGTTGAAAACAAACTTATCTTGATGAGACAGTTGAAGCGCAGGCGCACCATTAATAACCCCATATAAATAATAACATCATTACTTCAAAGGTAGACCACCCAAAATCATCACCTTTTTAATATGTAAACTATAATGTGATGGTAAACGTAAGAGATAAGGAAGAAAATCATGGAAAAAGAGAGGCTAAAAATATTAAAAATTAAGAGAAATCGACGCCCGTTTTTAATAATTGTAGGCCGTGGTGTCAGCAATTTGCATATGGAATGAGGAGCTAATGGGTGTAAGATACGATTTTTTGCTGAATATTCTTGCATTAACATGTACAATCGTCATTAGCATAGATAAAGAGCAAAGAGAAAAAGTAGAAGGTAAACGGACGAGTTTTTAAACGGCTAGCTTGTTTGTAATCGATGGGGTACTTTGTAATTGGTGCTTAATCGATGAAGATGGTAACAGAGATAATTTTTCATTAAATGTAATTATGAAGCTGTTAAACTCTTTTTCTTTTTTCAAGAGGGGCTGGTGACTTAAAGAGTTGTCAGGGAAGGTTAATAATATGCTTTCGAAGAATTCAATTAGGTCCCTACTGATAGTTTACAAATTGAGATGTCGTTATTTTGTATACCGCACGAGTAAAAGATATATTATTTTTTTAGTAGGATTAAATAAATGATAATATTACTAAACTGGTACTGCCCTACTGTAGGGCTGTATAGGCTTCTTGTCACACATAGAAGGAAATTAATTGGGTAATCAAAGTTCATACCTACCAAAATGATAATCATGTTAGTTTTGTATTAAATTAATTTTTAATTTAAATTAAATAATACCTTTAAAGTCGCTTATTTATTGCATTTTTTTTTCTAAACTACGATATCAGTGTGATTTTCACCATCATTTAGAATAATTTTTTTTAAATGTTAATTACATTAGTAGATATTAAACTTACATACAGTAAAAAAAAAACAAGTTTTATTTATTTATAAGTACTTTATTATACACCACAAAAAAAATTAACTATAAAATGGCCGGCTTTGTAATTTTTCATCAAGTTGTAAAAACCATGCGAAGCAGGGGCAAGCGCTAGTTAATTATAATTAATGCAACGCTACAGTAAGTTAAAAACTGCAATAATTTTTGGCAAACTAAAACATTACGTGACATTGTTACATAGTGTAATGCATAGGTAAATCGATCGTTTAATGTCTTTCAGGAGGTTTTAATGTGTCACGCAAAAATACTCTGTGAGGTTGAGTCTCTGTTTTATTTTATAATCTATGCAACTAACTGTACTTAAATCGCGCTACTAAATTATGCATCGACAGTTTGGAAGGCGTTCCGTCATGTAATGAGCATATTTAATGGACATTATTTAAAAATAATTTATTGTTTAAGCCGTTAAGGCGCATACTATCGCTAAAATTAATCTCGCTACCAGATTGTTAATCATTACGTTATTTAAGAAGAACATAGTGACCCCAGCTTGTTTATCGGTTATGAGATCATTTATCGTAGAGAAGGATTTTTAGACTCCAAACGAGGCCATATTCTATCTTCATCTTTTAAAGAAGACAATTTTATAACGCCATAGCTTTATATGTATTTTCCTATTGTCGTTTTTTGGAACCAACGTTGTTGCCGACAAAGTTGTTTAAAATATTTATAGACATAAGATACGTCACCGGAAGCAAAAACGATCGAATTACCACTCGATACTCCGTTACCGCAAAACTGTCACCTCGCAGTATTACATGTAATAAATCTCATATTATCTATGTGCACATACTTAAATATGAAAGTTAAAGTTTAGTTTTCTTTTGCACTTTTCAAGTATTACTGAGATTATGTGACTGATTGAGATATCGAGGAAAACGATATGACAAGAATGTCCTGTCTTTTTCTGATTTGCATTTGTGCTCAGTACAGTAATACTGAGCATAAATTAAAAAAGAGAAAAATCTTCTCAAAACTGCCGAATACAATATACGTAATAATCGTAATAAATACAAGTCAGTTGTAGAGTTGTAGTCTTCTACTTAGAAAATCGAAGGAAAATCTAGAAATGAGCTACCACTCAATTGGATAGCACAAACTTATTTAAGAGAGTGATGAGTTAAGTAGAGATCGGATATTCACATGCATATTCACCTAAAGTTGAAATGTTGGCTAATATGGAATGCGCGTTTTACCGTGTTTCGTCTGTTGTTTTAACTAACACATACCACCCTAAACACATATGTATTTGAATCTGGGGGTTAAACATTAATTTTAAATAAATATGATGATCCAAGAAACCCGGCTTTAATAAAAAATACGAAGCCGCTTCCGTGCTTTCACAGCTAAATAGTAACATTAGGTAAATATGCATCCGAATATCCGATCACTGGTGATGAGGTATAGGTTTCTGTGGACACTATTTCAAACCTGAAATTCTAATGCAAAGACGAAAAAGATGATGACGGACCAGCCTTAGAATATACTACTACCTACGTAGTAAAAGACACACCCGTATCCGTAATGTTCAACCTTTGTTCTTCTAATAAGAGAACTAATACACTACGTGTACACTTTAATTAGTTAGTAATTATGTGCTCACGTCTAGTCAACAATTAGAAACCGTAAGTTTCTATAAATAAATAAACACGAAAAGGATCTAAAGACAGTGATGCAATACTGAAATCATCAGAACTCACGTGAAAATGTAAAACAGAATAGCATATATATTTCTGTAAGGCTGGGAATAACCATATATTCCTTATCATAATCAATCATCATCATTTCAGCCGTAGGATGTCCACTGCTGGGCATAGGCTTTCCCAGATTTGGGGGGCTTAGCCGTTTGGATTGGCGGTCGCAGTATGGTGGTAAAATGCATAGAGAATTTTGCTCCCCATTCTCTAGTAAGTCCCTTAGTCGCCTTTTATGACACCCACAGGAAGAAATGAGATGGTGTTATTTTTTACATCCAGTACCATATCGAATATTCCGTATAAGGCAAGCCAAATAATCACCACAAAGTCACCGATCCTTTTAGTACTGGTGGTGACACTGCTGTTCAAAATGGGCGTGAAAGAACTTTAATGGTGTATAAACGTCGATCAACAGAAGGCAATCAGTAAAAAGGAAGAAAGATAATATGCAATAATATGCATTCTAAGAACAACATTTATCGATAAGCTTCGACTAAGGCCAGGTTTACAGACTAAACAAACTTCTTAAAAAGGAATAGTAGTGGCAATGTCATGTTTGTTCCGGGATATAAGATTAATGTTATTGAGCCTATAGTTATCAACTAAAGATATCACTGTCCGTTGCTTGCCATAGTTACGGCTACAGGGTTCCTCTATGGTTTATACTTTACAACATCATCCACAACTTTGCAGTCGTCCACTGGCTGTGCTTGCGGCTTTACCTTTGAGACTACCGCAGAAAAAGTAGCCTACTGTTAATCCTTATAACTATCGCTATCTGCTACATACACTTCAATCGTATTTATGTATACGTGTTTAGTCTGTTTATTTATATTTTCCGTCATAGATTACTACACATCTTTTTACTAAATTGGTTTGTCTGTTATTGAGTTTGTACCATAAGCCATGGAACAGGCGGCGAGCAATGACCAGGCTCGGGTCGAGCGACGGCGCGTAGTGTTCCACGCGCGCCTCAAAGAGATGTCAGTAGCACTGAAGGGGTCTGCTAGGACCGATGCCTGCCAGGGTCGCGAGATTGTTCGAAAGATATACCGTGACCCTGGCACATGGGCAACTGAAGGAACACGGGTGGGTTTTCGTCAGCAAAAGTCTGACACGCCCTCCCGCTCCGCCCGGAGCGGGAGAAGTCATAAGATGATTTCTCATCCAAAAAAAAGCCATGGAACTCTGTCTTTCGCAGTTACTTCCTCGCTATCAGGCTCTTCCAATTCTGTTTTTTTTTTGCACCTTGGATCAAGATCACCGGTCCAAGTCATATTGGCATTCGCTTCCGTACTTTCGCTTCATATCTTTTCAACATCAAACCATCTATGGCCTTAATACTAATGGTAACCTTATCAGATATTCTATTATATTGTGCTTCAAGATACAATAGCCTAACCCAGGTCAATCAAATATGTATGAGATCGACCTTACCCTTATTATCTTCCAAAAGTGTAATCAATAAAGTTTTGAGCAGATTTAATCGTTCAATTACCGCTTCTGTAGGAAGCCGACAAGAGCGGCGTTCGTGAAACGCCGATCCTGTTTCACGTACTTGTATTTCTTCTCGTAACTTGTTGTAAGTAGCGTCGGCAGAATACTAAGTAGCGTCAGATTTTAGTGCATTTCACACTTTTGAATTATTAGTTTGATCCACTGTATCAGTAAATTTATTTTTTGAACCGTCTCTGTGAGTATTTTATATTTCAGTTACACATATTTTACAAATAAATAGAACATAAGGAGTTATACAATTATGCAACCATAAACGATCTCCACAGATATACACAAAGAAAAAAAAAATGTTAATAAAGTAAAAGTCGTGCAGAATAGAAAAGTACATGAAATAAAATGCTCATAAATTAGTATCTATAGAAAACGAATTCTAAGTTAGTTATATTTATATTTCACTTTTGTATTCCTTTTACTTTGTAGTTATATATATTTCTGTGTTTAAATAATCGTATCAGCCTGTAATGCTTAAAAATCACTCGACCACTATTGTAAAGCGAAGACACTGCCTCCTAAGATACAGGATCTTCCTAGTTTAGGAGACAGGGTTCAAATTTTTGTATTTGACTGTACGTAACAAATATGTGTATGCTACCTGTGTCAAATGTTCTTTGCTTATAAATATTATTATATCATATTAAATTACAGCTATTGTTAAAGAGTACAAGAGAGATTTAGCTGATGATCAGAAATTAGCTTGATTTCGTTTAGAAATCTCCAGGTATAGACGATGGCTGTGTGGTGCCGGACGTAAAGAATAACACCACCCCATTTCTTCCCGTGGGTGTCGTAAAAGGCGACTAAGGGACTTATTAGAGAATGGGTAGCAGCGTTCTCTATGCATTTTACCACCATACTGCGATCGCCAACCCGCCTGCCAAGCGTGGCGATTATGGCAAAGCCCCCCAAATTGGGGGAGGCATAAGTCCAGCAGTGGACGTCTTACGGCTGAAATGATGAGACGATGGCTCTACTAAAAACTGACAGCTGTTAGACTACAAAAAGTTAATCTGAAGGTGTGATGGTATTACATACATATATAAACTGACGCCTTTTTCCCGTGCGGGTAGGCAGAAACTACGGAACGCCACCTACTAAGATCATGACATACTTCTTTGTGCCTCGTTTAGGTTCATACAATTATTATTGGTGGTATTAAGATTTCTATACCTTAATACGTATGCACTATGTCAATGTTGCGAACATTCCGATCCATCTTGCTGCCCTTTAACAGCGATGCCCTAAGCCGAGGCCCGTACCCCACAGGGGGTGCCCTTAGCGAGTAGTCGCTCTAGCTTTAAGTTTTTAAGTCCTGGCTGGAGGCCTTAGTTTATTAAGTTAGCCACAGGCAGCTCCGGTTAAACAGCCGACAACGTCATAGGTTTACCTGTTAGATGCCATTCCCTAAAAAAGTCAATGGTGCGACATTCTAAAACCTTATTACCTTTGCGATTATCATCAGCAATTAAGACAGGAACTAATTTGTTAACAAACTTTAAGCATTTTTTCTACGAGTGTAGATCAACATAAAATTAAGCCTGCCACATATCCTAAAGATTAACCTTGACTTAGTATGAGTACACCTGAAACAATGGATATGAATAATTCAACTGCAAACACTGATTTTATCAAGGTTTTAATTTTTGTTTCGCAACTGTCAATGTTTGTTAAGATAATTTTTTTTGATATTAATTATTATCTTAGTTTACACAGCTGTAACACGTTGCTAAGTTGTGGATGGCTTTGGCTATCAAAAGAATTTGGCTCATTAGTCCAAATGGAATAAAAAATTTATTTTAATTAATATCATATGCCATTTATCAGGTCAAGAACACGTGAATTATATAGTACAGTTATTATTTGTACTGATTGATTTTTGTTTCCTGAATAATTCCGAAGTTTGCCAGTGATTAAATGTCATTGCTCTCACTTTGACGTCATTCTACCTATTATCTCTTCTCTACATAGTATAAAACAAAGTCGCTTCCCGCGTCTGTACGCTTAAATCTGTTAAACTATGCAATCGATTTTAATGCGGTTTTAATCAATGGATAGAGTGAGGAACTTTTACATGCATAATATGCGGGAAAAACCGCAGGAAAAAGCTGGCAGAAGAAGCAACAAAAAAAATCTTTAAAAAAATGTAATTTACGATCCCGCCACGCCTAATATTTATAATATTTTTTTAACGTTTGATTTTTAGAACGTTTAATAAAATACGAATGAGGTAAAAAGTAACTGAAGTTAAGTAAACTGTGTATTTGCATTAGTCTGGTTGGCTTATTGGTTGATTCGCTCGAATTTGTGATTGTTATCGTCTCGTCATTGCATCATCAGTCAGGTATTTGGGGATCCAAATATAGGAACAACTGAACTGGAAAAACCAAATCTCACTCCTATCGAAGCGTGTAAGAAAACTTTTGTATGTATTCAGAAACCGACAATATGCCTGTAACCCAAAGCTGCTTAGTCTGCTTACCACAACCTACTACGCGTTATGCGAATCAATTATTATTACACATGTTGTATCCATCTGGGGAGGATGTGCTAAGATAGAAGCAGAAAGAGCGCACCGTGTTATTTTATAAAAACTATTTTACAAAAAAAAACCGACTTTAAAACACTACAAAGTGAAAATTAACTTTAAATTCGGAAGTCGGTGTCCTAGCATCTGTATTCACGTTTTATGCCACCGACTTCCGAAATTAAAGTTATTTTTCACTTTGTAGTGTTTTTAAGGAAGTCAGTTTTTTTTTGTTGTAAGTAAGTTTTTATTTTTAACTTTTTAGTTATGGTATCTACCCCGCACTAAATATATGGGTGCAAAGTTCTCATCAATAGAAATGAATTAAGTCCGAACACCGGGTAATTGCTGTAAGTCGTTGATGAGTTCCCTCGACTGTCTTTCGGCTTCATCATCAGAGCAACTTCAGACCTTCATTAAATAGTAGTGCTTTAAGATAATTAAAGAAAAAAATAGTAAACGCATTAGTCGCCACTACGACTTTAGAAGGCTCCCATCGACTTCTCTGGGATGCCATCATCAGATCCTGGTTTCCTTATCATGGTACCACCCTTGGGATATCTTCTTTCCAAAAAAAAAAAAGAATTATCAAAATCGCTTCATGAACGACGAAGTTATCCGCGAACACACATTAAAAAAAAATATACGGTCGAATTGAGAAACCTCCTCTTTTTTTACACGCTTTATATTAGCTTCACTTGCATGTTTGTATATTTATATGTTTGTATGTTTGTTTGTAACCGACTCCTGATAGCGCGATTTTGACCCACTTTAAACGACCAGATTTCATTCAAACTTTGCACACCTGTCAAGGACCGATGACAATGCAATAATTTCACAAATTTGTGCCATTATCCTTGCCAGGGTTACCAGGACAGCAAAAAAACTGTCTTCGAAAACTACGGTGACAAACGTCACAAACTAATTTGCGCCATTATCCTTGCCAGGGTTACCAGGACAGCAAAAAAAACTGTCTTCGAAAACTACGCTGACATACGTCACAAACTACGCTGACATACGTCTCAAAATTCGAAACACCCTAAAAAATAGAAAATAAATAATAATTTAAAAAATTAAAAAACACGCTTCCATTGAAAACCAAACTAAAAAGTACAAAATAATGGAAAAAAAGCGTGGGGTGCCTGATATCAATAAAAAAATACCTTAAAAAGCACCCCACGCTTTTTTTCCATTATTTTGTACTTTTTAGTTTGGTTTTCAATGGAAGCGTATTTTTTAATTTTTTAAATTATTATTTTTAAAGTCAGTTAAAAAGCTATGCTGCTTAGAAAATATAGATTTGTGATCGGTGAACTGTACAAGCTAAGTGATGTTCTTCGCTTGTTTTGGCTTTTTTAACTGACGAAAAAAAATGGAGGAGGTTATCAGTTCGACGCGTATATTTTTTTTCGTTTTTTTGTTTTTGGGCGTTGTTCTTATCCTTGTTCTTAGGCCGATCGATCAGATCAAGCTGCGCTTGCCGCGGTCGGTGTGAATGAGTGGCCATATTTACATACCGAGACACCTCCATGCTTCGGAAAGCATGTTACGCCTTTGGTGCCGTCTGTCATTCGTGGATCTTTGACAGTCGTTACGGGTCGTCAGAAGCCCGAAAGTTTGACAACCAGTTTTAACAAGGGATATCGTGTTACCCAGTAACTGGGTTGTGGAGGTCAGATAGGCACTCGCTCCACGTAAAATACTGGTATTCAGCTGCATCCAGTTAGATTGGAATCCAACCCCAAAAAATAGTTGGAAAATGGAGATGTGCAGCAGGTGAGGAGTCAGGGAAATAATAATTCTTATGCAAATTGACATTCTACCGAGATGACGACTAGTGGAGAAGTGTGGAAGAAAAGACATGTTCCGAACATTAATTAGCTGTGTTACATTTCATACAACTATCAAAGAAGAACAGTTGCGACTGAATATACAGATCACGTAGGGTTGGTTCACAATTGACGGAAGATGCGTCGCGTATTATCGGTAGCGCAACGCCAGAACAGACAATTATATTAGAAAACATTCAACCTTTCACACTTAACCGATGATGAGTTAGTGCGTCGAGCGTACAGAGTCTGTTCCGTTTCCGTCAACGCATTGTAGGCTGACGTAAAGAGCGGCAACGTCGTACCACGTGTATTTTGACTGATGCATTCAGACTACACGTAATAATGTGGCAAAACAAAGTTTAGCCCGACGCATCTTCTGTCAGATATGAAAACACCCTATTTGACCGAATTGACGCGACCGATGATAGGCTCGACGCATCTTCCGTCAGATGTGAACCAACCCTTAGGGTCTAAACACACTATGCCGATAGTACGCGACCGAAGTTCCGCGGCTGATTTTATGTTCCGTCGTATTCGGCTGATATGACACACCATAAGTGCCGAACTTATGCGGCAGAAATTCAGTTGCGTTTTTGTGTATTCAGCATAGAGCAAAATAATATGTATTCAGTGACTCGAGCGCTGTCGTGGCGTTGTATCGTGTTATATAAACAGCCGGACAGACAGACGCAAAACAAAGTGATTCTGTTAGAGTTCCGTTATTAGTTTTGAGGTGGGAAACCCGAAAAATGGACTTTTTTACAGTAATATCGATTGCAGAGGCTTTACACGAGGACAAATACAGGAAAGAAAATTGGGTGCACCCACTAAATTCTACGAGACTGCAAGATGGCCAGTTTCAACGTTATGCAAAGTACAGAGCCTATCCCGTTCATTTTTTCAATTATTTTCGCATGACAATACAGTCTTTCGACGAACTGTTATTTCTCATCAGTAATAACATTAAAAAAAAAAAAAAAACATACTACATATATTTAGAGATTACATTTCACCTGCAGAACGATTGATGGTCATTATACGGTAAGCACAATGGGTGGACATGCGGGGCGCGGGCACCCCTGCCTCCCGCTACTCCTCGCCCCGGATCTTCGTCGGCAAATGAACCGAGCTTCGGTCGCGTATAATGTGTGCTCTACAGAATACGTTGCCGCCGAATTGCGGCTGAACTTACGCCGAATCAAAGATCGGCTGTATGCTATAACAAAACGTAATTACGGCATAATGTGTCGTCAGTAATTTAAATAGCCATCAAGCGTAATTATGCCGAACTCCGGTCGCGTAGCTTCGGCATAGTGTGTTTAGACACTTAGGAAGTCAATTTACTAAAGAATTTATATCCCTGGCTTTAAATTAGATCTCAAATAAAGTTAAACAATCACATTGTCCTACTTTGTTCATATAAATAGTTTTAAATATTCAGTTTCTAATTACGATTATAAGGTTTAAACTGTCGAAGGAATGCCATTTGAAGATAACCCACAATTTTACTGCGAAAATATGCAAAACATATTATTTATACAATAAGATTCTTATCTAATAACTACAAATCGATTCTAATCTTAGAAGTTATTTGATAGATTTCTTAAATTCTTTTAGAACGACTTGATAAATGTATGGGACGATATAATAAACCTTTTTACTGTCGACTATGTTTTTTAAATAAGCAATTCGAGTATTTTTAATATAAATAAGTATGGGAATATTGATTGGGACTCAAAGAAAGTCTTTTTGTATCGTGGGAAGTTGATATTGAGTTTGGCGTAAAGGTTGCGATGAATGAATCCACAGAACATATGTAAGAGTTTATCTGTTCTATGAATTAATCAGTGAATAAAGTAGACCAGAATAATAACCATTGAAAATTATGTATTATTTTATATAACTGTTATTGCAAAGTTAAAGTAAATTATACATAGTTAGCGGATGTTTTTCAGTGATTGGCCATTAAGGTTAAAATAACTTTACTATCTTGGTTAAAAAATACACAGATATAAGAATAAATGACACTTAATCTTATTGAATAACTTTTTTCACGAAATGGTAATTCAATGGAAATGAAAGAACTGAAATAATTGGAAAATTTCGATCCTGGCATTTCCCCTAAAGGTAAAATTTAAATGTTATATGTATGTATATATAATATATTTAGTGCTTTGATATCTTTTATATATGTCTAACTTAATATGGGATGAATTTAGTAAAAGAAGGAAAACAGGATGATAAGCCTTGTTCCGTCAACCTACTTAAATATGAGTGTTCATGGAACCCATTACGGAGCGAGTTATTTCTAAAACAAATTGTACGATTTTCAAGTAGTGGCAGTCGGTATCTACCTTCATTTTCCTTAACTCATTCATGCATTAATGTAAATACGGATCTAAGTCAAGGAAAATAGGTATATACAAACTTATAGTAAGTTTATTATCAGCAAATACTAGGATTTACTGGTATATTCATGATACGTCGCAAATTATCGCCATCAACTTGTCTAACTTTTCCGTACGGCTTTCAGTTTGATATTATTTTTATGAACGAACTTCTTTTTGTTGGACAACGGCAAGAACCACAATCGGGCGCGAGAGAGAAATTATGCCTGCCGGGGTCGCGTGATTGTTCGAAAGAGATACCGTGACCCTGGCACATGGGCAACTGAAGGAACACGGGTGGGTTTTAGTCAGTAAAAGTCTGACACGCCCTCCCGCTCCGCCCAGAGCGGGAGAAGTCATTTGAAGATTTCCCATCCAAAAAAAAAAAGAGAGAAATTATTAATTTTTTTTTATAAAAAATGAAAATACGTTTATATGCGGTAAACACGACGCAAAGAAGACTAAACCCAACAAAAAAAAAATTAACAAAAATTAAACTGCCGAAAAAAGACAGAAAAGACAAAAAAAAAAAACAAAAGCAAAAAATAATAAACCTTAAAATTTCTAGTCGGCGCTGAAATATCAATGAACAAAGATCACTCAAAGCGCCGACTCATAATTTTAAGGTTTATTATTTTTTGCTTTTGTTTTTTTTCGGCGGTTTAATTTTTTGTTAAAAAGTTTTTATTTTGTAATTTTTTGTGGCTATAATGTTCAAATAATACTTGGCAAGATATACCCTATCCAATGAAAAAAGAATTATCAAAATCGGACTACTCTGTATTAAGTTATGTGTGGTTATACATTACAATCAATGAGTGAACAATCAATCATCCCCTGTTTTCCAACCCTTAGGGTTCGATTTTGTTTTCCAAATTTATATGGGACCACCCTCTGAATATACCCTTTCCAATAAAAAGAATTATCACAATCGGACTACTATGTAAAAAGTTATGCGTGGTCATACATAAAAAAAAAAAAACAAAACTAAAAAATATACGCGTCGAATTGATAACCTCCTCCGTTTTTTTTCGTCGGTTAAAAATGTAAAGAAAGCGGGGGAAAACATGCTCCACATTCACGTAAAACGGTCATCGCTCATCATAATGCTGTGACCCTATGCGAGACAGAGCCCCAGCCCCGTTTTTCAGCGACAGCTGGCGCAGACTTGATTACGTCGAACGGTGCAGCAAATAATGAGTAAAAATAAGTACAAATACTATTGTTAGTTCCGGCTAATCTCCGAAACGGCTGTACCAATTTTGACGGGACTTTTACTGCCAGATAGCTGATGTTATAAGGAGTACCATACTTCTGTCCCGGTAGCAGATAATGTCCGATATTTAGGCTGACAAAACCGCACAGCTAGTAGAAAATATGTAAGAATCTTGTTATGGATCGGTACCAAACCAGACAAAAACAAGTGCTTAACAAAACCGTATCAATATTAAATTGATAATATTAACATAACATCGGATACTTCAGAACGGCCATGATTGTGATGTATTATATTGGATAAGTAACATACATAATTTTTAATCAATTAACAATTGATTAACTCATATTTCTGTAACCATTTTTTTTTTCGTGTATTAATGATATTTTAGATAATTAAGGGCGCCCACAGACAGTTTACAACAATTTTATCATAATAATTAAATACAGAAATATAAAAAAGGCATTCGATTGTTATGTAAGAAAGAAAAATATTTTGTTTGAGATACGCACAGGAAAATAACACGAATAAGAAGAAATTGAAAGATATATAAAAAAAAGAAGTATACCTGTGCGAAGCCAACAAGGCTCTTAGCATAATGCTGCGATATTTGTAAAAAACATAATGCAGGCTATGTTGTCAAAATTATTGTACCAATAGCCTAAACATTACAAAGAATGTGATTTTTAATATGATGAATTGATAACAAATAGAAACAGCGGGGTTATTGTATAACACACAATCAGTATAAAGGGCGTTAATTTTGATAGCTCAACAACATTAATTATGTTATTTACGTAATTAAGCAGACACATTTATCGAAATTGTTAAGCAATGGATTAGCAATATCTTTCAACATTATTCAGATTGTGATTGATAGTGTAATTACACAATAAGAGTGAAAGAACCTTGTGCAGGCGATCGGCGGCGGCGACGTCTCGCGTCCGGCCCTGGTGCAAGACATGGTACGGAGCGAGAGGGCATGGGAAGCCATCGTCGCGCCTTCTGCGAAGCAATAATGCTCACGAAGGAGTGGCGGGGTGCGTGAGGGAGAGGCAAGCTATGCGCGCTCACGCCCCTAGCCGCCGCAGGAGGAGACGCCCTGGGCGTCTCGAGTCGATTGCGGACTCCCGGCCACCGTAGGCGCGGGCTTTCGGGTAGCGAGCAATGGGTAGCTCGCCGCCCGGTAAGTATCAGGCCCATGTCAACGGCGCGTAGTGTTCCATGCGCGCCTCAAAGAGATGTCAGCAAACTGAAGGGGTCTGCTAGGACCGATGCCTGCCAGGGTCCCGAGATTTTTTCGAAAGAGGTACCATGGCCCTGGCATATGGGCAACTGAAGGAACACTGGTGGGTTTTAGTCAGAAAAAATCTGACACGCGCTCCACCCTAGAGCCGGAAACGTCCCACAAAAAAAATGGTGAAAGAACTAAGAAAGAAAATACATTTATTTAGAACACAATAGGTATACAGCAGGAAAGAATAAAATAAAAATACGGTGACAAAAGTGTAAGGTGCGATGTCAGAAACTAGGAATATAGTGTGCCCTACGGCTGCGCCTAAAAGGCCCAGTTCAGCAAAACAGCCAGACAACTAGTGCCTTTTTTTTTGTTGGGGGGAAATCATCAAATGACGTCTGGGCGGAGCGGAAGGGCGTGTCAGACTTTTACTGACTAAAACCCACTCATGTGCCGTCAGTTGCCTATATGCCAGGGCCACGGTGACTATTTCGGACAAATCGCGCAACAGAGGCGAAAACCCTAACAACAAAATCGGATGTCTGCCGGCGGCCTTACACATCTCACATGTACTTACATATTGTACTTTATGTCAAGGTATGATAGTAACAGAAGATATCATATCACTTGCATTAGGATTGAAGCTTATCTAAGCATTATCAAGATCGTTATCAGTCCGGAATTAACAAATGTTCAAGGGACTCCCCTAGTGTCTGGTTCAAGGCATAATCCTTGGTAAGTCTACAGCAGTTTTCAAGCGATTTGATAATATCTGTGTGATAATGCAAGTTTTTGTGATTGATCTTTTTCCTTATATAATCTTGTCGGCGCTTGTTTCACAAGTTACTGATAACATGAAAAAGTTTACCTTCCCTGCAGGTTAAAAGGTATGAGATTACTCTATTTGGTCACAATAATTTATAGAATAATGTAAGAAGGGCTTGTGGCTAAGTAATAACAGCCAGACGGGTTGATCGTTCAGGTTAAGCTTCGCTTGATGCGGTTGATCCGTGGATGGGTGACCACCTTTACATACCAAGACCCTTCCGTGTAATAATATCTTAGGACAACCAACACAACGTTATCTGATCCCAAACTAGGCAGAGCCTGTACTATGGCAACCAAACAACTGATAAACATACTTAAATATTTCTAAATATATACATATTATAATTATAGATAAATTACACCCAGACACAGAACAAATGATTGTGCTCATCACACAAAGATTTGTCCTGTTTGGGAATCGAACCCACGACCTGTCTTAGCAGTCAGGGTCACTAACCACTAGACTAACAGGCCAGTCGAATTGAACCTGAAGAGGGTTTGTTTGCTGCATGTCGATCAGATTTTGGAATATATTAATAAGCTGATCTATGTTAATCTATATGTACTTTGATTTTACTCATTGTTAATTTTTTTTTTAATCAAACCCATTCGTGTGCAGTACCTATGGATAGCTCTTCAAAAATGATATTGAGGTTTCTAATATCATTTTTTTCTAAACTGAATAGTTTGCGCGAGAGACACTTCCAAAGTAGTAAAATGTGTGTGTCCCCCGTAACTTCTAAAATAAGAGAATGATAAAACTAAAAAAAATAATATGATGTACATTATTTATTTATTTATTTAAACTTTTCGCACACAAAAAAAAAGGTACAAAGGCGGACTTAATGCCTTAGGCATTCTCTACCAGTCAACCAAGGGTGGTGAAGAGATTACATGGCAGGTGCTTTGTTTGAGAGGAACAATCGTGAAAAATGTATAATAATGAATTATAAATAAGAGAAAAACACTAGTACTAAAATAGGTTATAAACTAATTATACACATACATATTTCATGTAAACTTCCACCGAAAATTGGTTTGAACGAGATTTAGTAAGTAGTTTTTTTTTTATAGATTTAGTAAGTAGTTTTTTTTTATACATCATAAATCGTAAACCGCAATTCACCTTTCATTCAAACAACTCAAATATAAAAATTAAAAAAAAAAACATAAACATAAACCTTATGCATAAACCGTGAATACCTACAGGTTTGTATGGAACCCTCGGTGCGCGAGTCCGACTTGCACTTGGCCGGTTTTTTTTTTTTTAAATCCGACGAACAATTTCAGCCGCTCTAGAACCATGTGCTGGATTCATGGTTACAGTTTGCACTTCGATAATCTTACTTAGGATAATACAGAGTATGAGTGGAGAAGTCAACAGGGTATTGCTAATTTATCATGTATTTTCACTGTCAATTTATCGCTCTAGCAGTTATTATGCAAGCAAATATATTCTTATCATAGATAGCTAGATAAGTGCAAGAGATATTAACACTTTATTGAAGTAAATAAACAATGACCAAGCGTCTATTAGGATAAGATTATATAGAGTAATATTTAATCATTAATATTCTATTTATATAGAAGTTCTTCAGAATGGTCAGATACGTAGTACTCGCAACCGGCTTGTGTGTATGACCAGGCGTTTGAACCTAAGCGAGGCAAAAGGAGTGTGTAAGAATCGTAGCAGCTGGCGTTCCATAGTTTCTGCCTAACCCCATGGGAAAAAGGCGTGATCGTACGTATGTATGTATTATATAAAGTCTCCAAATTACTTGCCTTAAACAAGTGAAGATCGGAGATACCTCTTTAACAAAGCAAGATAACGGTTTCTAAATGAGCTCTAGACTAATAGCTGAAATATACAAAGTATCGTTGTTTGATAGTAAGTAGAATATTCTGCTAATATAATCATACTATTTTCGTGTCATCATCATCAACATCATTTCAGCCGAAAGAGGCTGCTGGACATGGGCCTCGCCCAAGCACCGCAACGTCGACCAATTCTGTGATACACGCATCCAGCGGATTCCTGCAGCCGGCCTTCCAGTACATAATCGCCACTCCAGAACCTCCGGCCCCATCGGCCATCTGTTCTGCGAGCAATGTGCCCTGCTCACTGCCACTTAAGTTTGGCAATTCTTCGTGCTATGTCGGTTACCTTGGTTCTCCTGCGGATCGCTTCATTTCCGATTCGATCGCGTTCTGCCTAACCCCATAGGAAAAAGTTGTAACAGTACAATAAGGTATTGGTCCCGAATTTTACTCATGTTGCTTCTGAACAACTGCTAACTACCGGCTTACATGCACTCAGCGTCACCCAATATAAACGAGTAGCACCTCTAATTACATACAGGCATCTGCGTAGGTATATAACGGTGCTTTCCTGAATATTCGAGCCTATTCGAGGGCCCGTTTCAATTTCGTCAAACCGGTATATAAGTAATATCTATTATATTTAAGACAGTTACCACTAAGCGGACGAGTTGCGGCGTGTCTGAACCGCTTTATTTTTCTAATAATTATTATTCTAATTCTTGTGATATTAGCATACAATATGAGTTGTTTAGAGCTTCGGCGCCAGAGCACCTACGCAAGTGTTTTCCAGTTAAAAAGTTCGACACGTCATTTTTTAATAGATTTTGTAGTTTAGGTATACTTTACGTCGTATACTCTTAACTCATGAACAGAGTGTTATTATTTTATCAGTGTCACGTAAAATTTTATCAATATCATGTAAAAAGGTGAGATTAACAGTACTTGGATTGTAATTAACTGTTAAGAACCTGGTTCTTTTTAATAAACAATAGAAAAAAAAAACTTTATGTAAGCCATGATTGAGCTCAATGTATTTTTAATGCATTTAAGTGCTCATACACAAGAGCGGAACGCGACAACGTCACAGGCAACTGCAGCCGTTGACGCGTTGGCGGCAGTATTCGACAACATGCAGCCCGTGTATTTAAACCTTTAGCACACGAGCAGCATGCGTCAACGGTAGAGGCAACTGCAGCCGTCGACGCGTTGGCGGCAGTAGTTGACAACATGTAGCTCGTGTATTTGAACCTTTGGTGCTCATACACACGAACATGTTCCTCGTGTGGTTGTAATCATTTACCTACGAGAGACTGGTTAACATTGAAGCATTAAAAAATAATTCAATTAACTGATTGTGAATATGATATTTATGAGAAGACGTAGCGTTGGAAGGCCTCCCACAAGATGGACTCATGACCTGGTGAAAGCCGGAGGAATCCGTTGGATGCGAGAAGCACAGAACAGGTCGAAGTGGCGGTGCTTGGGGGAATCCTATGTCCAGCAGTGGACGTCTTTCGGCTGAAATGATGATCATTATGATATTTATAAATAGGTAACCATGTTTTCTAGTGATTCACAAAGACCATAGGTGGAATACATTTCCAGATGACAGATACAACTTTCCACGTCAACAAGTGAACAGATTGAATTTTTTTTTGTATGATGCCTTTTTTAAAGACAATCTTATCAAAATCTAAGGAAATTGGTAAAACAAAAAACCAATGTCTCTGATCGATTTAGATTACAATATGATCGTTGATATTAAACAGCTATTTCATTACGATCTGACTGTGGCAGTTTATCTACTGATACCAATAGGTAATAGCAAATAGGTACATAAGTAATCAACTCGGTTGAGGTTAGATATTTACTCTCAGAAGTAGGCACTGACCTGTCGCTACCGGCCGTGGTCGAGTCGATGGTCGAGGCGAGGAGTACTGGGACGCAGTGGTAACCTTCTGCGAAACAGTCGTGTCGCAGAGGGAGGCTGCGGAAAGGGAGCGGGAGATCTCTTCCGCTCACCCGGCCCGTAGTAGGCGCACCGGGCGTCGGCGGAGGGCAGACAACGCCCTCTTCCAGCCCCCCTAAATGGATCCAAGGGTGACGGATCTGGAGACATCCATCGCCCCCTATTTTTTAGGACCCGGGATGGCGGCGCGTAGTGTTTCCCACCTCTTTGATGTACGGTGAGAAGTTTAACATCTCACTCCGGCCCCAAGGAGGCCCGCAGAGGCGGGCTAGCACCAGTTGGGGATCGCGGAAGACGCATTAGTTACCGTGGTAACCGATGTAGGTATGGGACGGAACACCGGGGTAGTTTTAGTCAGTAGGAGTCTGACAGACCACTCCGCCCACCCCAGGGCGGAGGACATCTATGAGGATTTCCACATCGATATCAAAAAAAAGGTTAGATATTTAGGGCAGATTGAGACTGAAATCAGACTGTAATCATCAGCAGCCTGTAATGTTCTCACTGCTGGGACACAGGTCTCCTCTCGGTGAGAGGGAGTGGGCCATAATCCACCACGCGGGCCCAGTGCGGGTTGGTAGATGTCACATGTCTTCTTTGGTTCTAAGACATACCGGTTTCCTCACGATGTTTTCCTTCACCCTTTTGAGAGCACTGGTGATGATATAATTTACACAAAGTAAAGCGCCTGCTTAGGTTCGAACTCACGACCTACTTACTACTCGTAAGTCGCGAACGTTACCAGTAGGCCACCTCTGATCAGACTGTAAACGTTCTTAAAATTACGAGATTTGCCCCTCGGGTGGTATCACAACCCACTTTACTTAATTTTTTGCGGCTAGATTTTTACAAGATCGACTTGCAGTTTTGTACCAAACTCTATTTGTCTTCACGATCCTTCTCGTATAATGCATCAATTAAAACCAAGCATGTACTCTCTTCGTCCAGCCCTGGTGCGAGCCATGGTACGGAGCGAGAGGGCATGGGAAGCCGTCTCCTCCTTCTGCGAAGCAGTAATGCTCGCGAAGGAGGAGGCGGGGCGCGTGAGGGAGTGGCAGTCGCCCTCGCGTCCCTAGCCGTCGCAGGAGGAGACACCCCGGGCGTCGGGAGTCGATAGCTGACTCCCGGCCACCGTAGGCGCGAGCTTGCGGGCGGTGAGCAATGGGTAGCTCGCCGCCCGGTAAGGACCAAGCTCGGGTCGACGGCGCGTAGTGTTCCACGCGCGCCTCAAAGAGATGTCAGCAAAACTGAAGGGAGACGGAAGACGGTCTGTTAGGACCGATGCCTGCCAGGGTCGCGAGATTGTTCGAAAGAGATACCATGACCCTGGCACATGAGCAACTGAAGGAACACTGGTGGGTTTTAGTCAGTAAAAGTCTGACATGCCCTCCCGCTCCGCCCAGAGCGGGAGAAGTCATTTGATGATTTCCCATCCAAAAAAAAAAGCTTGTACTCTTCATGAGTAGGTAGGTATACTTTCAGATGCATTTTGGAAAACAAGAATTTGCAAGATGTGGTGAATACAAATGTTTTGTACGAGCTGTCGATTCTTTAATCTGCTCATCCGCTCGATAGGACTAAGAAATTTCTTTAATGCAGTGAATATCTTGCATTATTGCAAATGCCTGTCTTAGTGACAGATATGTAATCTTCTATTATCGTGCATCGTTGCAGTATTATGGATGGTAGGATTAACTGAAAATTACATAAGATTAAGTAAGACATGCGTACGACAATAATGCGACCATTAATCACTTTTTCAGTTATCGTCGATGACATTACATAACTGGTAGGTTTTACTTTGTAGGGGAATCACCTGATTATTGCCTAATTTTCTAACTGTCCTGATAAATTTAATTACAGACTGGCAGGGACATCGACGTACAACCGGTACAATCTGCTACAATAGATTTAGAACTTTTTAGAAATTCGTCGGCTTTTTTTAAATCTGGTGTTTCCTACAAAAGTGCAATACCTACGCAGTCAAAATGTATGGAATTTTAATGAATGGTAATTTTTATTAATAACTAGTGACAGAGCAATGGAGCCCAGTATACTAGGCATTAAATTAACGGTTTGTGTTCGAAGCACAATTAAAACAAAATCAAATATAGCTGACGTGGCTCAAAAGGCTGCCCAACTGAAATGGGACTGGGTAGGTCATGTCTGCTGCATTCCGTACAAACTGTGGGCCGTAGCACAGAACTGGTGCCCTGAGACGGTGAGGCGGGGTCTGGAAGAAGTGGGTTTGTGTAACATGGAAGAAGTAGAGCGAGGCCTTGGTCCAGGAGTGGGACAGTGGCGGCTTGTAAAAGAAAATCAAACGCTAATGTTTACGCAGTTGGGTCCAAAATCATGCGCTCAATCTACGCATGGATTTCCCTGCTACCCTATGTAGTAATAAAACCACCTCAGGTTAAAATAAAATTCAATCAGTCAATAGACTCAGCCTATCGCCTTCTACTGCTGGATAGAGGCCTTTCCCAGGCTGCACCAGAACACCCTGTCCTCCACCTTCCGCATCCAGTCTTGTCTGCCTTGGTCCATTGAGCTGGGAGACATCCCACACTACGTTTGCCGATACGCGGTCTCCACTGCTCTCCTGCTCCACCGGCCATCGGTCTTTCAACCAATAGGGCCAGACCACTGCCACTTCAGGTTGCTTACTCTGCAAGCTATGTCTATAACACCAGTTATTTCCGGATAACTTCAAATAAAACTGGTGTTGTCAAACTGTAGGAACATGATTTCAGTACTCTAATCAGAGTTTCAAAATCACATCTGATGATTAAAGTTGTTCATCAAGAGGATTATTACTTGTGAAACTGGGTTTCCTGATAAGCAACTTTACTATTTTGTATGCAAAAACAATTATTTGTTTATTTCCTCAAAAATAATCTTATCGACCGTATTTAATACTGCTCGTGCCAGAAAACAGACACAGATTTACGATTACAGTTTTAAAATTAGGCACCACGATTTGACACAAATTGTTTTGACCTCTAATTATGCTGACATTTTTAAAAGTGGAAGGACAAATGGTCTGCTATACCAGCCCATCATCTGCCCAGCCTTTTCCCAAACTTGTTGGGGTCGGCTTTCAGTCGAACCGTATGCAGCTGATTACACGTATATTAAATGAAGCAACCTATATATGACCTCCACAACTAATTTACTGGATAATACGACACCTCTCGTACCGTGTGGTGCCGGAGTACCGTGTGGTGCCGGACGTAAAGAATAACACCACCCCATTTCTTCCCGTGGGTGTCGTAAAAGGCGACTAAGGGACTTACTAGAGAATAGGCAGCAGCGTTCTCTATGCATTTTACCATCATACTGCGATCGCCAACCCACCTGCCAAGCGTGGCGATTATGGCAAAGCCCCCAAACTGGGGGAGGCCTAAGTCCAGCAGTGGGCGTCTTACGGCTGAAATGATGATGACGACACCTCTTGGTAAGATTGGTTTGTCAGACTTTCGGGCTGCTGACTACCCGTAACGACTGTCCAAAGATTCACATACGACAGCCCGGACCAACAGATTAACATGCTATTCGAGGCACGGAGGAGTTTTGGCGTGTAAAGATAATCACCCATCCACGGAGCAACCGTAGCAAGCGTAGCTTAACCTGCACCTTAATTGCGTAACTCTCGATTAATCATAATCCGTTTCAATTAGACAGTTCAACAATATTCATTGCGTTATTTACGTTACTGACCAGACACATTTTTCGAACATATGAAGCAATGGTTTAACAATCTGTTTCAAAACGAAAAAGATTATGATTAATTGTGAGTTTCGCAATGAGGGTGCTGATCTATCAAGCCATTCGACTGTTATTACTTAGCCACAATATACCAGCCCGTACCACCAAATTTCACAATTCTCAATCCATAAAAATAATAAATCCCAGTGTTGCCTTATAAAGCATGTCAGTGTTGCCCCTTAACAATAATTGGTTCGAACAAGTAGGTAAATTTATTATTATATTTAAGACGCTTCAATTACATACCGCGCTTAATAATTAGTATGGGCGTATTACGTTACCCGCGTAATTTACGGAGCTTAATGGTCGATGATCGCGCGTAATTATTTTCAATCTTGTAGAACATTTGTATCGACTATCGGCTTATTTTTAACGTGAGAGCGTTTCATATTTTTTTGTACTTACGACTAGTTTCTGAATTAATATGTGCTTTTAGTTTCGGTTTTAATTACATGTAGTTAATTAGGCAAACTAATATTCTTGAGAACGTTGTGTTACTCATTAAAATTATGAGGAGAAATTGATTTAATTCGGAAAAGACATTCGTTTAAACGCAAATGCTTTACTTGATTAGATTACTTAAGTCTTTTTGGACTCTCTCGACATTAATGGTTGCTCAAATATCATGGGACCAATGATAATAATATTTGTGCAATAATTATCATATTTTATTTAAGGTCACATAAGTCGACCTCGGTGTTGGGGCACCCCCGAAATTCGAATAACACGTGTATTTCTGCAATTATAAATAAACAGGAAATATTTGGTTTATTGATAACAAATCAAATATTTTATCTGATGAGAGGTTTATCGCCTCATCAGAAACATTATTTATTGTTTTTTTTTAAATTATGCCTTCAGTATCAAGATTGCTTTATTTTATTCTTATCTAAGTCCGTTCCGTGTGGCGCCGTACGTAAAGAATAGCACCATCGCATTTCTTCCCGTGGGTGTCGACTAAGGAACATGCTAGAAAATGGGCAGCAGCGTTCTCTGAGCAATTTACCACCGTACTGCGATTGGCAACCCGTCTACCAAGCGTGGCGATTATAGCAAAACCCCCCTTTACCATCATACTGAGATTGCCGACTCGCCTACCAGGCGTGGCGATTATAACAAAACCCCCCTTTTGGGGAGGCCTATGTCCAGCAGTGGACGTCTTTCTGAAACGATGATTATGAATGTTCTGAGTCCATCTGTAGATACCTGCCTTTTACACGACTGAAACTAAATCACGGTATTGTCATCCAGCCTTCTATCCAAGAACATCTGGCTTTGGCCTGAGGGATACAAAGAGGTATGAGGAACAGGGTATAAAGTTCACTCATTCCCCATAAAAAAGAGAAACTCCTCCACCCAGACCGGTATTGTGACTGGTAGGCTGCTGCCCGACGACTGAAATCTGGATGTTGTATAAATACTAGTGGCGCGGTAAATTATGCTTGCGCGATGTACATTTCTGACGTCGGTATGAAACGTAATTCACATACGTAGATAGACAAATATATCCATCCATCCAAAGAGGGCATGAATAACATCCCAAGAAAAAAATACATACTTTGGCCTAAAACTTCTAGCATGGGAATTTATGGTTTCTAGAGAAAAAAACTCATCTAAATTATGATCTGATGAGCGAGAGAAGTCTACCAAAGGACCCCAGATACTACTAGTTACCTTCAGATTGTTAGGATAGTAGGCAGGCTTCTCCTCGCTTTGGGAGTTATTTGGAAATGCAGACCAGATATATGTATTTGGTTTTCAATAGACCAGCCGATCTATTCTCCAAAGCCTCTTCGTGAAAACTTGGGTGAAGTAAGCTGTTTACAGTTTATATCCATAGCATCAGGTAAATAGACAACTCAGTTCTAAACCATCTGCTGATATGAAAACTTCATAACCATCAACACATTGCAAATATACACGGAGACACACCAAGCTATATATTGAATTTCCAGTTTAAGATGAGCTTACATTGTATACAGTTTTTGTACAATAAGAAGTCAGCTTATACTGGAAATGGGTTGATGTCTATGTCACGGTACGTATGTAGATGGTGACATTGAAAAATGGTAGCAATTAAATTCTTAACCAAGTAAGTACCTAATCTAGGGAAGTAAATAATCTTTAGGCAGAGATGTGACATTTTAAAAATAACAGTATTTGAAATGCAAAATATAAAATACAAAATACCTATTTCCATTTTGTATTTAAATACTTTTTTTAGAAAAGCATTTTATATTTTATTTGAAATACTTTTTAGGACATATTTTGTATTTGCAAAATGCAAAATACTTTTTGCTAAGTTTTGTAAACATCAAAGAATGAATAATTAATGTGATGAGAAATGGTACTTGTTTTTCTCACTATGGCAACACTGAATTGAACTGCTTTCTTGTCAGGCCACTTAGATAATTAGTTTTACTTTTTTCTTATGGTGGCATGATTATGAGACCACACAGGAGAAAGATGAGCGACAGTGTATTTGAGCAAATTATTTTATTAAAATATGTTAAGTAAATTTAATTTAAGAAAGTTATCACGGTAAATTTACCAGCCTGTTAGCTGACTGAAATAAATAAACTTTTTAACAAAATAAAGATAAGTACTTTAAAACTAAAAGTATTTCATTTTAATAAAGCATTTTGTAAATACGTAATTTGCATTTAGTATTTTAAATATAAAATGAAAAACTATTTTGTATTTGAAATAAGAAAATACAAAAGTATTTGCATTTTGCATTTGAATACATTTTATAACCTATTTTGCACATCTCTGTCTTTAGGTTCATGAACGATTAAATCAGCTTAGGTACCTACGTCACGAAAACGTCATACAGCGTGTAGTACGGTTTCCCAAACTAACAGTAAATGTTTTCGCATTTTTTTTTTCGTCATGTAAGGTATAAGAGTCATCATCATCACTTCAGTCGAAAGACGTCCAATGCTGGACATTGGGTTCCGCCAATTTAGTGGGGTTTTCGATAATCGCCACGGTTGGCAGGCGGGTGGGTGATCGCAGTATGGTGGCAAAATGAACAGAAAACGCTGCTGCCCATTCTCTAGCAAGTCCCTTATTCACCGTTTACGACACCCTCGGGAAGAAATGGGGTGGTAATATTTTTTACCTCCGGCACCATACGGTACAAGTATAAGATTGGCTCAGATTAACTCCTTTTCGCAACTATGTTGGGGTCGGCTTCTATTCTAACCGGATGCAGCTGTACCAGTATTTTACACGGAGTGACTGCCTATTTGACCTCCACGACCCAGTTACTGGGTGATACGATACTCCTTGGTAAGACCGGTTGTCAGAGTTTCGGAGAAAATGAGACTGCTATTTCTTCTGGACTTTTCCAGACGTAATCCTGGTGAGATCATGTGCAGACTATGGAGATTAGTGTCTGAATCTCATGTATGGACGTGTGTTATAAAATCAGCATTACAAAACATGCAAACAACATAAGAAAATTTTGAACTTCACGGGCTACCCTGGCGCTATACCCTTAAGAAACTTACAAAATATGTAAACTTGTTCCTGAAAATTCACACTGCCGGCCGGCAAGAACTTTTTCTTTTTTACGATTACGTCTTAACTATAGTCGATAGCTATAGTCTTTTCACCATAAGATGAGTTCCCTGACAGTTCATTTTTTTCCGTGGCACGCATACTACTTTATACGAATAAAAAATAAACTGACAAAAAAATTAAAAAAGAAATGATAAAAAAAATATTGCCTTTCGTAAATTACTAAGTAAATTATTGTAGTTTTAATTAACTGTTAATAAATTAAGTAAATAAAATAAAAAAGTATAAATCTTAAAAATGTCTAATGCGTTGAACGGAACGTC
Organism: Aporophyla nigra; assembly: GCA_947507805.1. Lineage (NCBI taxonomy): Eukaryota > Metazoa > Arthropoda > Insecta > Lepidoptera > Noctuidae > Aporophyla > Aporophyla nigra. The sequence continues at coordinate 15,987,160 of OX382307.1, read as the reverse complement.
GGCCAATAGAGATTGCCACTACTCAATACACTAATCGACAAAAAAATAGATGAATCGGAGCGGCCATTTTGTAATCGCGATCGCGTCGCGTCAGTACGAGTGCGTTATGTCAGGTTTTTGCTCTGCTCCCGTGATGTTATGTAGCCTATGTCTTATTCTGATGTTTAGGTTATATTATTGTAAAGTTTCATCAAAATCCGTACAGTACTTTATGCGAGAAAGAGTAAGAAACGTCCACACACACGCACACATACTAACTTTCACATTTATAATATTAGTAGGAAGTAGGATAACCAGTTTATTAAAAAAATATTTTGAAAATCTAAAATCGATAATCCGATTCCATTTTCTTTGCCAACTGAATCGATATTATAAAAAAATCGATTATATTTCGTTAGGTCACGTCACTACAATTGTCAGACAAGAACTGTCAGGGAACTCATCTTATGGCGAAAAGACTATAGTGGATTACAAGTCAGAGGTGAGGCAGGTGTCTAAGCCCCAAAGATTGAATTTAGAACCGTTATACAGACGCCAACACATCAAGCTACGCGAAACTGACAAATTCTGCTAATCAACCTTGAACCTAATACCTTCGCGATAAAGTTGAAAATCTATTAAAGAAATTTGACAGATTGTAGTAGCTTGATGTGCTGGCGTCTGTACTAAATTCAATCTATAGCCCTCAAAACACTACACAAAACGACGTAATATAACCACAATCTGTTTACAATATTATTATAAACGTTATTCCTACGTCACAGCTCCACAATGCACGACGAGTGCACTCCAGCGCACGTGTCTTCCGGGCTGCTCCTCTAGAGTCCTTACCAATCTATTGATGCATTGCTAAGATAAATAATTTATTGTAGTTATGTTGTTCTTGGGTGGTTAAAAATTGGTCGTTCGTCTTCTTGTGTTTTGGAAATTATAGGATGGGCTCCACCCGTTGGATTGCTTGTAAATATTAGAAGCAACATCAGCATTTCTATATACTGAGTGTTTAACATACAACACCCATTTTAGTTGGTGGCTAATTAATAAGAGCTGCAGGGTTTAAGCAATAACGTTAAGCTTCGCTTGCCACGGTTTGTCCGTGGATGGGTGACCATCTTTATATACCAAGACCATTCCGTGCCTCGGAAAGCACGTTAAACTGTTGGTCCCGCCTCTCATTCGTAGATCATTGACAGCCGTTACGGGTCTTCAGAAGCTCGAAAGTCTGACAAGCAGTTTTATCAAGGGGTATTGTATTACCCAGTTACTGGGTTTTGTTTATAAATTATGTAAATATTTCTCATGTAAGTGAAATTAATCTCTTATGGGAAATAAAGATATCTCTTATCCGAGGTAGACAGGCAATGACCAAATTTAGAATAGCGGTATTCAATCACATCCAGGTTTGACTGAAAACCGACCCCAATTCAGTTGCCAAGAAACCGCAAAACTGCTATTTTATAACCATAGTAGCGTACCTTCTTATTTAGGGAAAAACGCAAGTGAAAAAAGCGTTTTGTATGGTCGGAGGGAATTTATTTACATAATGTGCCTTTGTGTGGCTTGGCTATCTATCCCTTTGAATAACAAGTATAAACCAGAGATTCCTTTTACATCTTCAGCTAGACTAAAACGATTCCTGCTGTACCAGTAATCACTAACATAGGTAGTTCTAATTGGGTACTTAGTAGCAACAAATGCACTGAGATCGAATCCAAGGCTCCTCTGTTATTAGGCTTAATCTTTCCAGCCTCCACCATATCGCTTATCATTGATTTAACCAATGAATAGGAAGTAAAGATGTATTTTTTACTTTAAAATTTGTTTTGTTATGCGGCTAAAGGTGAATTTCACCATTGAAAATGGACGCAAGCAGCATATTTAGACCGCATTTTAAAGCTGTCAGTGTCTATCATCATCATCATCATCATCATCTACCTAGACTTTTTGCAACTATGTTCTGGTCAGCTTCCAGTCTAATCAGATGTAGCTGAATACAAGTATGGAGCGACTGCCTATCCGCCTAGCTGTCAGTGTCAATATTCCACAACAATGAAGCTACAACAGCTCTTTTAAGGTAGCTCTTTAGATAGCGCTCTCTTTTCTTTGCTCCTTTTAGTTCGCGTTCAGTTTCTCTGGTGAAATTCGCCCTCAATATTGAGACGATGCAAGTGCGTTATTGAATCCCTCAAAGTTCTGAGGCTTGAACTGTACTTCGTGTTGGATAAGCAGTATCTCGTCGGGGTCACCAGTATAGAGGTCTATAGGAAATTCTACATCGCGCAAGCAGAGTTTACCGGACTACTAGCATAATAATATATACTACGTCCCGACATCTACCTTTGGGCAGTTTTCCACCAGACACAACACCCGCCTAGTCGGAGGACCCTACCTTTTCTATAGAGGATAAGTGACCCTGTTCCTCTTACCAAAACCTATTAAGGTAGGCATTGTCAGATAGGCACATGACAATTTGTACATAGGCTAGAGATAAATATATAAAGTAAATGACGAAAGATACTGCTACTCTTAGAATAACTGCTACTATACTAAATATGTTAATATTTTTAATTGTCCACAATATGTAAGCCTAAATGCTTCGCTTTGTTTTAAAGAAAGAAGAAGCACCCAATATAGTACCAAATTACGCAACCACATACCCACAAGGCACCAAGAAAATAAATGGCGTATTATTACATGTTTAATAGCAGACTTCTCTTAGCTCGTTCAAATTGATATCCGACAAATGGCCACCAGATGGCGTAGGTAATTACCACGTATTTAGCTGCTTGATTCATTGTTGTATGATGCGTACCTACCCGCACTTTGGAGTGTTGTAAAATGTGTGAATTTATCGCTTCTGCCTTTTTTAAGTGCAGGTTAAATATGTTCTAGGTGTGAATGAGTTAAGATACCTACAGTTTAAAGGAAGGATTTATTTTTATTTTTAGGTGCCTTAATAGGTACTAAGGTAGAAAGTACCTGAAGCATTCTGTTGATCATAAAATTCTACTTTAGAAAATATGACTGTACAAGAGTAAAATTATGCACAACACACATTAACATTGTTACTGCGACGTATAGTTGCTTGTTTAAAATCTATAGTACTAATACGAATAATAAAGCTGAAGAGTATCTATAATAAAATGAAAAATTAGAAATGAAAATTTAAAATAAAAATTATGATTACTTATACGACTGATTTAACAAGGAGATTAGAGGTCACCAAGTAGGGATGAGATTCTATCAGCCACATTCTTCAAGAATTCGTTGTATGTGCCACTCATTCTGCAGATCAAGCATATCTACCGTCTTTTTGCGAATGATGCATGAAAACAAAAGCAACATAGTTTTGCACATATTACCATACTGGATGCAGGTACAGACTTATGTTATAGTGTTAGGTACCTACATGGTATAAGGTATATATACCCATATATTAGGTATTATTTATCTAACAGCCAAGCAATGTATATTCACGTAAAGTTAACTGAACGATGAGTTTTACAGATTTGTAGTTAACCTTTAGTACCTACGCAATTATACCTGCATTGTATTCGTTTGTTAGGTACCTATTTCCTACAGGCATATAAGATATTATGTAATGTTAGCTAATTAACGACTTATTGTTTTCAGCCACTTACATAAACTACAATACAGTTAACCCGGCGTGAGTGAGGTCGGGTATGTCATACCCGAGAAATTTTTAAACGCAAATTATTTAATATATACTTTGTTATTTTAATAAAATTAACGGTTTTTGTACTTAATGTTGGTATTTTATTTACTTCTTGTTGAATGGATACTATTATTATTATATCTCAAGCATAAATGCTAATTACATAATCATAGTATCAAAAATTGAACATCATAATTTTGAGTATTTTCTACCCGCCTCATAGCTGGTGTAACAATTTCTCACCTAATGCACGCCGGGTTAAGTTAAGCGCACATTATAGTTTAATGGGCACCTATAGTTAAGACAAGCGCATACTAAGTATAGCCGCAGAGCATCGGATTGCAAAAATCATTGGGACCCGGGGCGAGAAGAGGCAAGAAGGATTCAAATTTCGAATTTGAACTGTTTTCCGATACAGTGCAATGTGGCTTGCCCACATTGCGGCAGGGAAGTGTGTTCTTTAGACAGTTTAAAAACGTAGTTGATCTAATTTTTCCTGTATAGATACAGGATAAAAATAGAATCAGATTTTTCATGCGAGATACTGTCAAAAAATCTTTCCAGAGTATAAAACGAAGTCACATTTCGTGGTTGTACGCGCGGCGACAAATTAAGCTATTGCAAGCATTTCCAGTATAGTACTTCACATTGTACGAAAAATGTATACAAAGTGAGCTCAGCTAAAACTGGAAATATATGTATAACTTGATATGTAGTCGTTCTCGTCAATAGACAGGGTGATTCAAGAGGAAGGGTTATATGTATTGTATAATACGCGGGCAAACCCGCTGGCATTAGCTAATTTTATATAAACAGCTCGTTTAGATATTCGCGGTTGCGAGAATTGAGATCAATTTTGAACATTTTACAAAGTAGTAGCCCCTAAAATACGCCTGGCGAGCGTACCGTCAGTGCGTTGCGCACATGTAGGGTGCGCGATATCCGTGGTGCGTGCGATGCACGATGGTTCAATCAAAATGTACTAAAGTGATGCAGGTGGATTTTTGCGATGCAGCACGGACCGCCCCAATGTAGACGAACCTTTACCAAACTATAGATAAATGAACTCATCAATCAATCACATCACTCTTCATTTCATTTTAGTTGTTTATGGTGTTCAGTTGGTTTTTGGGCGACATCTCGGAAATTCACATATTTCTTTAACATTCCGTAATGTAAAAAGATGTTGAGTTTAAAAGCAAGATACAAAAATATGAATCGAAAATCAGGACACAACACAAGGAAATAATTCATATTATAAAAAAAAAAACAAAATTAAAACTACCAGTAAAAAAAAAAATTAGGTTTTTTGATAAATTGTAAAATTAAACGTAAGTAAAAAATAATAATAAATGGTAATTTAATTCATTATTTTTATTTAAATAAATAAAGAAATAAAGTAAAATTAACGGGATCACAAAAAGAGAATTGCCGAAACCAGGGATTGAACCAGGGACCTTTAGATCTTCAGTCTAACGCTCTCCCAACTGAGCTATTTCGGCCGATGATTATTCAGTTGAATTTACTGATTGTATAGTTAGACCTTGAAAATGATGATATAACATGACGTCAACAAAAAAAGTTGCCTTCTTTTATGCATGATTAAAATCGTTAAAAAGAAACATTAAAATGTGATAACACACCGTATTCCCATTTTTTGCTCATGTAAAATAGGTCATGTGTCTTGCAAGTAATGAGAAAGATTGATGTGGTTTATATTACCTTTTAATTTTAAGCTACCTGCTACGATCATACATTTTTTTTAACATTAACTTATTTCCTGCTTAGTTCAATTAACTTCAATATTGAGCGCATAATAAAATTTCCATTTTACTTTGTACCAAAGTATAAACTTGTTGCCCGTCTAATTTTAATAAAAATTAAATGACGATAACAAGAGTTAAGAAAACCAAACACCATAGCGCTATACCAATCAGGTACTGCACAGAACAATAAAGCCATCGTCTGAATTGAAGTCAGGCTAGGTACTAAAAAATAAAAGTCTACCAAAGCTATGGAACACACAAGTTGGGTCATAAACACCCGCCACCCAGCTTTGCTCACTTTTATTGGGTATACACCGGTTAATGTGGGTGCTTTCGACGCTAGAATGGTAAAAATGGAAGTGGGACTCGTTAAAATAGTGACGAATTGGAGTAAGTACCTATTTGTTTGTGAGAGGAATAATTTGAAACTAGGTCGACAGTATAAAACTGAAGAAGAAAAGTATATACAATGTGGAAACAAAAATATAGCTACACATTATGAAAGTAGTGTGATCCGAATAGTTTTGTGTTTAAATTTCTTGTCTTTTTTTAATACAAAACAATTAATTTACGTAAATTAAAGACCGTAAGGCGTGACTAAGCGATTTACTAGAGAATGAGCAGCGTTCTCTATGCATGTTCCCACCACACGCGATTGCCAACCCCCCAAAATTGAGGGAGGCCTATGTCCAGTAGTGGCTGAAATGATGATAATGATGATGAGGTCCTAGCCTTGTTTTTTTTTTTGCATTAAATTATTGACAAACAAGTATTTACTTCGCTCCATCTTTACTTTCTACAAATAGACGATGCATCGAAGATCACCAGAATTGAAGCTTCCGAAATAAAGACTTGAAATAAAGCATCGAATGAGACACCATTAACGGTAGGCCATCCTCATCCAATCCTTCACGAGAAAGGTCCAAAATCGAACTCAAGGAATTCTCTAATTTCCATGGTTTCCTATTATTAAGTATAGACCACAGATTTTCATCTGATCCCATACAGATCAGGATGCGATGATCGCCCTATTATCCCGGAATTGGGTCCCGCCCTATGATTAGAAGCGCCTATTAAATTATATGGGATAATTTTTGTTGAAAAGAAAAATGGGGGAGTAAAAAAATCAATTTGTTTGTTGTTTTCTATATACGATTTATAGAAGCAGTTCCATCTTTGTTGCGTTTGCGCACTTTTTAACGAATTATTTTTTAATTGATTGCTGTCTAGTCTACTCTTAGGTAATATCTGAAATATTGATAAGGGTATTTAGAAAGAAAAAAATCGCACATACTAAAAGGCACTCAACCCAATATTTATTTTAATTCAAGTAACAAAAGAAATAATAAAAATAAAAAAATCTACTGCGGAAAAAGTGAACATATGACGGAAACAATTATTTTTTTAACCGACTATTAAAAAGTAGAATGTTATAAAGGCTACGTGTAGGTATACTTTATAATTTTAATGAAATGAAATCGAAAATTCGGTCTCAATACAAGAAAAAAATATACATATTTATTTTATAGGGAACGGTTTCTCGGATGCAAGTCAATAAAACGAATCCCAAAGAGCATTGGTTCCAGTATAGCGAATTGAAAAAATTTAACGTAGCAGCCAGCAAGTCACTGTCAAAACTAGCTTTAAGTTTATCAGCATTTTTGTGACCAGAAAATAGGATCTAATGTCCAAAACGAGTCGACTCTAAGTTCTAAATTGAACAGAACTCAAACAAAGCGCGTCTCAGTAGCGTGTCCAAAATATCTTTCGATATTTACAGTTATAAATCCATTACCATTCATTTTATAATTTAACGACAATAATCATCCATAAAAATACAATCCCAATTCATTAGTTGTTAACCCTGCGGCCACTCGAATGTGGTCCGATGGACCATCGCCCGCACGGAGCCAACCCCCTAAGGCAGAGTCTGACTGGTCATTCTGACCGATCGATTTCGGATAAAAAGAGCCGCAGGTAGCATCATTAATTGACTATTAAACACGTATCGGCACAAAAAGATATATAAAAGCTTAAAAACAATGAATTTCACCAAAGTTGATAACTCAATTTGGGACGGTGTAAGAGCATAGTGGATGGCGTTGAGAGGCAATGGTGTTATTTATTTTAATTTTAATATAATAGGCCCAATGAGTAATCTGTTAAAGTTACGAATGAAAAAACAAAACATCCGGGAGATTTCCAACGTAAAAAAAAAAACATTTGATTTTTCCAATGAATTATTAAATATTCTAATATAAACAAAATCGGCAGATGACTAAAGTAATATTCCCAAAATACGTCAATGACAAACTATTTCGCAGAACCTAATAGAGGCAATTAATAATTATGACAACTTAATATGAATTGAACTTTAACGTATCACATCAACACTATTAAATTAAAAGATTAATGTCAAATATTAATTCTATGACAAGTCTAATATTTCAACTGTCATATCAATGTTGAATAAAAGATTTAGTGTTGATGACTCTATCGTGTTGCTGTTCTTTAAAAGTGAATCATTGTCGGCATCGTTTGTGAGAGATGCAAGCTGAATAATAATAGTTTGTACATTAATAATATCGATCACTTTACCTACACGATCGATTCGATAGAAAGATAACTTAGTTCGTGTCAAAATACCCCTTTATCTTACAATCACCGTTTTAGCATCAGGGCTTTTGTAAAGTAAGTTGTTATCAACTTGGACAGTTTTATAGGGAGCTTCATTCTTAAGTCACCCCTTGTAGATTGTATATTGGCGTGTGGTCTTGTATAAAACGAGGCACTTATCCTTTCCTGATAATTTAATAATTGCCGGAAGGAATCAAGGTTTGGAAAGACTTAATTCGTCCAAAAATCACATTTAAAATGGTGGCCCTAGATCAAGTTTCGAATATCGATCCACTGGACTTGACAACAGCCATATTGAAAACAGAAGTCAATATGTAGGTTGCAAAAAACCGTCTGTCATTTAAAAACAATATATCCCGCACACTAAAAACACTGCCACAAAAATTCGTAACTAATCAGAAAACTGTTAAAACAGGGCCAAAGTAATTAATCACTGGCTACTATCGAATTTCTTTTTTTTTTCTGGCAACCGTTGCTAATCAACGATGCACCTAATGATCGTAGATAAATCAGTAGTTCAACGGTTAATAGCCTTGGGCGGCGCCCCTTAAAAGGGGTATAATTGGGTGATTTTGAGGGTTGCACCGTCACCGTTTTAGGGTTAAGAGGAAGCTGTGAGGGGACTTTAGTGTACTGGGGAGTTTTAAAATGAGAACTGCATTTAGAAGTGATTCAATTTATTTTATTTTGTCTCGCGTTATACATGCCGCCACTAAAGTTTCCTTCCTTTTGACTAACGGTGACATTCATACTATTGAGAGACTATGAAATCGTTGTAGTTTAAACATTGTCTTCTTTTTAAAAATGTAGCAGGGTTTGTAGAAGACCTTGTACTTTATTAAGACAAATAACAATAAAACTAAAAATCACGTTTTCATACAAAACCAAACCAAAAAGTAGAAAATAATGGAAAAAAGCTTGGGGTGCTTTTTGAGGTATTTTTTAATTGACATCAAGCACACCACGCTTTTTTCATTATTTTCTACTATTTACTTTGTTTTTCTATATTATTATTTATTTTCTAATTTTTAGTTCGGCTAGCTATAAAAGCAGGTTTTTAGTTTTTTTGCTATCTCGGTGATCCTGGCCGGGATAATGGCAGAAATGTATGAAATTATTGAATGATCGTCCGTCGTTGATGACGTACTTAGTTTCTTATTAATCCAGTGTTTTGAAGGGGGTGAAAATCACGTTCAAAGATTCCGTTTCATAAATACATACCAAGCTAATAAAAGGGTATTAAAAAAAAATAGTTTAAAAAAAAACCAAAAAAAAACACGCTTCCATTGAAAACCAAACTAAAAAGTATAAAATAATGGAAAAAAAAGCGTGGGGTGCCTGATATCAATAAAAAAATACCTTAAAAAGCACCCCACGTTTTTTTTGGTTTTTTAAAACTATTTTTTTTTTCTATTTTTTAGGGTGTTTCAAATTTTGATACGTATGTAAGACAGTTTTTTTGCTGTCCAGGTAACCCTGGCAACGATAATGGAACAAATTTAGGAAATTATTGCATTGTCATCGGTCCTTGACAGGTGTGCAGAGTTTGAATGAAATCTGGTCGTTTAAAGTGGGTCAAAATCGCACTATAAGGAGTCGGTTACAAACAAACATACAAACATACAAGTGAAGCTAATATAAAGCGTGTAAAAAGCTCTCTAGTGAAAGTTTTCTTCATCTGAACTTTCATTGACAGTTTATCAGACTTCAATTGCTTTACCCTAAAAATCTGAATTTATATTCAGATGGTGAACTAAAATTATCATAAACTATTGGAAGAGCTTCTCTTTAAAACACTCCTTAAGTGCATGGTGCCATGTGAAGGTCAGGGACCAATCACATTAATATAGTGATTTATATTTAACAGCCCGCCCTTTGTCCTATTAAGGGAGGAGCTAATGAGAATGGTATGAGGTTTCGAAAAGGATTTTGTGGAAAAAAATTGTGTCTACTTTGTTTTGGGATATGATAAATGATGACGAGGGAGATCTTAGGAACTGTGTAGGAATTGGAATCGATATACCAAGTCTCATTTTCGTACTATTCATGACGAAGACCAGTTGTGGCCCAGTGGTATCGACAGCGAATAACGAGTTGTAGGTCGTGGGTTCCAACCCAGGCAGGCGCTTTATTTTGTGTAAATAACTTCAGCACCGCTGCTCTCGAAACGGTGAAGGAAAACATCGTGAGCAAACCGGCATGTCCAAGAACAAAAAATTCGAAGACCTGCGTGGTAGATTATGGCCCACTCTCTCTCACCGAGAGGAGGCCTGTGTCCCAACAGTGGGAACAATATAGGCTTATTATGGTACCAATTCAATTAAACATATTTAGCTTATGATATTGCTTTCGGGAGTCGATAGCTGACTCCCGGCCACCGTAGGCGCGAGCTTGCGGGCGGTGAGCAATGGGTAGCTCGCCGCCCGGTAAGGACCAAGCTCGGGTCGACGGCGCGTAGTGTTCCACGCGCGCCTCAAAGAGATGTCAGCAAAACTGAAGGGGTCTGCTAGGACCGATGCCTACCGCGGTCGCGAGATTGTTCGAAAGAGATACCGTGACCCTGGCACATGGGCAACTGAAGGAACACGGGTGGGTTTTAGTCAGTAAAAGTCTGACATCCACTCCCACTCCGCCCAGAGCGGGAGAAGTCATTTGATGGTTTCCCATCCAAAAAAAAATATATATATATTGCTTAGTGCATCTTGAACACCGTGTAGCCACACCGTTTAGAATGTATTGCAAAAATAAATAAGCACCTGTACCTAGCAAATAACTGAATTATCATCATCAGCTGTAAGACGTCTACTGCTGCACATAGACCTCCCCCAATTTGAAGGGGTTTGCCATAATCGCCAAACTTGGCAGGCGGGTTGGCCGTCGCAGTATAGTGGAATAATGCATAGAGAACGCTGCTGCCCATTTTCTAGGAAGTCCTTTAGTCGCCTCTTACGACACCCACGGGAAGGAATGGGATGGTGCTATTCTTTACGCACGAGTATATGTTTTAGAGAAGTCAAGAACATGTTAATCATCCTGATAATAAAAAATAAAAAAATAAGCGAAATTGTCATGTTTTATACTTTTACAACAAAAAACAAAACTCACAAGATTTTTCCTTGTCGCTTTAGTAAATCTCTTTAATCGGAATTGTGATATTAAACAACAAAACAATACTTGATATTATTTACTCAACACTACAAAAAGAGGTTTCAACACGAAGTTCGATTACCTTGGACATCAGCGTCATCGGACATCGTGACGTTGTTTTGGTTATTCTGAATAATAACGTGAAATGCTTTGTAAAAAAATAAGGTAAACCGGTAAGTAAGCATGTCAGTGAACACATAAAATGCTTGGGACAACATTATTTGGCGCCACTACTAATTCCAACAATGTCTTCGTCATAAGTTTCTCTTTTCCTCAAGAATTCTGAATATTATCAAACTATAAAATTCCCAATGCGGGGAGACAGGCTTCCTCCATATGAGAGGGAGTGGGTTGTAATCCACCATGCGGGCCAGTGCGGCTTGGTAGATGACACTTGTTTTAGAATTTATTTATATATGCTTTATTGTACACCAGAAAATACATAACAACAAGAACATTTAACACAAAAAAACATACAATGGGCGGCCTAATCGCTTTCTGCGATCTCTTCCAGGCAACCTTGGAATGGACAGTGATTGCGTGGACATAAAAAAGGGGTTGTCACAGGTGCAAAATATTGAAAAAAATTATATAAAAACATAGATTTAATCATATATATCCTGTATAATAGATACTTATATACAAACATACTAAATATATAAGCTAAGAACATAAAAGACGACTATAGATTATCACAGCTACGGAAACAACAAGTAATGCTCCTTCACGAGTCTCTTAAATACAGGTACTTAAAGATAGAATGTTAGGTTCTAGGACATGCCGGTTTCCTCATAAAGAACTGTGGTGATGACTGAACACCATAGCCCAATAAGATATAACATATTTGCCAGAGGGCATGAGGCATTAGGTGTAGCAATATTTTTTTATTTTAAGTAGAGTGTCTGTGGTGTTTCTTGTTCGTTCTATGCGAGCAAAACAATAAGGTCGACCTTGTGAAGGCTGCAGGAATACGCTGAATGCGGGAAGCACAAAACCAGTTGAAGTGGCGGAGTTTTAGGGAGCTATGTCCAGCAGGGACGTCTTGACCGTTGTCAGTCTGCATCTGCGACTTAGGCGAACCACTTCATCATTTAAGTATATATAATTAAACGATCAAATACAGCCAACTTTAATCAGTTTCTGCGCCTTGAAGGTAACCAGCTATTATTTAAAAACAAAGTTAGTTAATCGTTACATCGTGACAGAGGGCCACGCTCGTCAACTTGAAGGATTTGCCAGATCAATGATTTCATTATAAAACAATTTGCAATGTATACAAGTTACTATTAAGTTAATTTACGACGCTGGTTAGACAGAAGCGAGGTTTGATAACACGGCGATGGCCACTGTGGTCTATTTGCCCCATATTGCATTGTCCATATTACAAATCATTTATTGGTATACTTTGATTGGTGATTCTAAATGCTCTATGCATTAAGGGCTACTATGTCGGCTTGACTGTTTCACTGCCAGCATAAACTGTCCCCTTTTATTAGGTCTTTACCTATGAAATTGCCGTTCTGCAGTACTGGCCATTTCAAATCAAAATATTTTTTGTTTGTCTAAGAATTCTAATTTCAAATTAATTTTATTTTAAAAACATGGAATTCTTTTTCCAAAAGTAGTCATTTGTTTATTTATTAGTGCTACATTTTCATCGCATTTCAATCTTTTTCCACATCATGGATACGTTAAAAATTCGAGTAATTATGGAATATGAGTATCGTCGTGGCAGCAACGCGGCACAAGCGGCACGCAACATCAACGACGTTTACGGAGCTAACACTACAAACCAACGCACCACCTGTTATTGGTTTGCTCGCTTCCGTTCTGGAAATTTCGTCCTGAAAAATGAACCTCGCGGTCGTCCGAAGACTTTGGTCAACAATGACGAATTAAAGGCGATTGTGGAAGCTGATGATACACAATCTACGGCTGAATTAGCAGCAGCTTTTGACGTTAGCGTCAAAACAATATTGGTCCATTTGCGTCAAATTGGCAAGGTAAAAAAGCTTGACAAATGGGTGCCCCACCAACTCAATGATCGCCAGCGCGAAGTACGCGTCGAGACGTGCCTTGCATTGCTCAACAGACACACAAATGAAGGAATTTTGAACCGCATTGTTACCTGCGATGAAAAATGGATTCTGTTTGATAACCGCAAGCGCTCAGCAAGTTGGTTGGATCCTGGTTCAGCACCTAAACAATGCCCTAAACGAAAACTTACCCCTAGACAAGTGATGGTCACTGTTTGGTGGTCTAGCGCCGGTGTGATTCATCACAGCTTCTTACCAAACGGGGTGAGCATTACTGCAGATGTGTACTGTGAAGAACTGAACTCAATGATGGAGAAGCTGGCACATCTCCAACCAGCATTGGTCAATCGCTCGTCTCCGCTGCTCCTGCACGACAACGCGCGACCTCATACTGCACAGCAGACGGTCTCCAAGTTGCAAGAACTGGGGTTGGAAGCTCTCCGTCATCCGCCCTACTCACCAGACCTTGCGCCTACAGACTACTATTTTTTCCAGAATTTGGATAACTTTTTGGCGGGAAAAAAATTCAATACCCAAGAGGCAGTACTAAATGCCTTTGAAGAATTTGTTGCCTCCCGTCCAGCTGATTTTTTTAAGAAGGGCATCAATAAACTGCCACTGCGTTGGCAAAGATGCATTGATTGCATGGGTGATTATTTCGATTAATACAAATAAAAAATACATGAAAAAAATTCGTTTAATTTTTTTTCATACAAAACGGCATTTTCATAGCTAAAGACCTATTATTTAAGGCTTATTAGTAGATGTGCACGTATGTTCATATGAATTGACACTTGTGATTGATAAATATATTCTTTTTTGTAGGCGATTCCATAGTTACTGATTTATTTCTTTGCGAATTTACAATTCCAGAAAACATATATATTACACATACACATGTAAACATGTATTAGACAATGGGCACATGCTAAGAAAAAACATGACTCCAGACAATACCACCAGATAATAGGAGAAAATCGAATTACTTTACTTATTGCACAAAAAATCAAAACATGCCAATTGCATAATACGTACATATTTCAGAAATTGTCGATTCGGCAGCAGATAAATTAACTTCCTGCGAATAACCCCCAAAAAATAATACATCGGTTCGCTCGTTTCAGGTAAATTCGTGCGAATCGAGTAATAAGCCTTGTTTTTCACAGTATTTCACAGCTTTACATTACTGTAGGTACCTTTTAAACTGACAAGAGAACACAGCAATACTTAACTTACCTACTTTTAGCGCCCCACCTCAAAGTTCCTACCCGTTTCACCTTTAGCACTTTAGCAGTCATTGAAGTTCTACAGGCACCATTTTTTTACGCTTAGTCAAAGGTAAAGCATTTATATATATATATATATATATATATATATATATATATATAAAATTCAAAGTCCTGAGTGACTGACTGACTGATATATACACGCACAGCCTAAACCGCTGGTCCTAGAAACATGAAATTTGAAGGGTGTGTTCTTTGTGAGGAATAGGTATCCACTAAAAAAGAGTTTTTTGAAATTCAATTCATATGAGGGTGAAATGAGGGGTTGAAATGTTGAATTTTTCGACATCCACGCGGACGAAGCAGCGGACAGAAGCTAGTATAATAATAATATGTGAAGACGATGAGCCTAGAATAAAATTACCATATGACTGTTGTGGTATGGTTTTACCTGTTGATAAAATAATTGAAACTGAAGCAATAAGATATAAATTAGAATATTGCTGTAGGGAAATAAAAATCACAAATTCACAATCCATTTAACGGGTTAACATTCCAATAATGAGAAGGTTGATGTTCAATCAGTGATTATGTTGGTACTTAAACGCCAGGATAACAGTTTAATTGCGTTTAAATCAATTAAATCTAAACATAAAATAAGTTTTATTATCAATAAACAAGCATGTTTATGCGGAAACTACTTCGTCTTCGTTGTTGACAAACACGTGAACAAAAATTTGTTAGTAGGTAGGTACGTACTCCTCGGATGCAGTATCGAGTTGCCCAAAAAAAGAGCAATTTCAAGAAGCATTGGTAATCACTGTTTTCATTTTTTTATACGCTTTATATTAGCTTTTTTTTTTGGATGGGATATCATCAAATGACTTCTCCCGCTCTGGGCGGAGCGGGAGGGCGTGTCAGACTTTTACTGACTAAAACCCACCCGTGTTCCTTCAGTTGCCCATGTGCCAGGGTCACGGTATCTCTTTCGAACAATCACGCGACCCCGGCAGGCATCGGTCCGAGCAGACCCCTTCAGTGTTGCTGACATCTCTTTGAGGCGCGCGTGGAACACTACGCGCCGTCGACCCGAGCTTGGTCCTTACCGGGCGGCGAGCTACCCATTGCTCGCCACCCGCAAGCTCGCGTCTACGGTGGCCGGGAGTCCGCAATCGACTCCCGGCGCCCGGGGCGTCTCCTCCTGCGGCGGCTAGGGACGTGAGGGCGCAGAGACGCTTTATATTAGCTTCACTTGTATGTTTGTTTGCATATTTGTAAGTTTGTATGTTTGTTTGTAACCGACTCCTTATAGCGCGATTTTGACCCACTTCAAACGACCAGATTTCATTCAAACTTTGCACACCTGTCAAGGACCGATGACAATGCAATAATTTCATAAATTTGTGCCATTATCCTTGCCAGGGTTACCAGGACAGCAAAAATACTGTCCTCGAAAACTACGCTGACATACGTCACAAACTACGCTGACATACGACACAAACTACGCTGACATACGTCATAAACTACGCTGACATACGTCACAAACTACGCTGACATACGTCACAAAATTCGAAACACCTTAAAAAATTGAAAATAAATAATAGTTTAAAAAATTAAAAACACGCTTCCATTGAAAATCTTTAGTTTTTTAAACTATTATTTTTAAGCAGAAATCTCTATAGTATTTCGAACTACTCAGTGACGAAGAGCAGTTGTGGCCCAGAGGCAACGGACCCGGCTTGTGAGTTTTAGGTCGTAAGTTCGAACCCATATAGGCGCTTTACTTTGTGCAAATAATTTCATTACCAGTGCTTGCAAAATGGCGAAGGAAAACATCGCGAGAAAACCAGCCAAAATGTTCTAGAACCAAAAAACTGAAGTCACATACATCCAACCTGCACTGGGGCCGCGTGGTAGTTTACAGCCCATTTCCTCTAGAAAAGAGGAACCAGAAAGAACAAGTGTACAAGTACAAGAAATAATCAAGGGTCACAGAAAACATTATCAACTCGGAAAGGGATCGCGCGATCGTCACCGTATCGCCTTTCGCCTCGCTGCCAAGCAGGCGTCAATGTAACGTAAACACGTAACCAAAGCAGAACAGAAGCTCCGATACGGCGACTTGGCTACAGCTAGGCGACGCCGCGCTTACGGCTTGCCGACCGCTGCTGGTTGACCTGGCTGACACCTGATCAGTTTGAATCGACTTTGAAGTTGCCTTCTGAATGACAGCATATGGCGCGGGTGGGGGCAAGGGTGGACGAAGAGACGCGAACTCGGCGACGGAGAGGCGTAAGCGCAGGCACGACGAGCCGTAAGCGCGGGGCCGCTGGTTGCCACGCGCCACACCGCGCGATTCGTGAGCTGGTCCCGAGGTGCATCACTTACGTTACGATTCCGATTAGTGTGCTTTTCAGTAGGGCGTTGCATACAAAGAATACGGCTTATGTTTAACTTACCAGCAGATATAGTAACATATAACAGACAAAAAGAGTAAATGATCACCAAAATTAAACCCGCATTTTAATCTAAAATTATAACCAAAGTTTTAACATCTCGATATTCTATTTAAGCAAAATGACTCCAAATAAATCATTGTTAATCCAAAAGTAGTAAATTATCACCAAAATTAAACCAGCATTTCAATGTAAAACTATCACCAAAGTTTTTACATCTTGCTATCCTATTTAAGCAAACTGACTCCAAAAAAATCATTGTTAACCCAAAAATAGTTAATGAACACCAAATTATTAAGAGTGTACTACGTGAGCTCGAAAAATGGATGTGCGAATAACGCTTGTGCGACAAAACTGTACTGCAACTCACCATAGTTCGAATGCACGCTTGTGCGACACACTGAATCTAGTCGTTTCAAGCACTCGCCGGCCGCTGCCGGGACACCGCTCGCTTCGCTCGCTCGGCTCGTGCATAGGAGGTCACAGTTTTAACCTAACCTAACCTAGTGAGCTTGAGTGTGTCGCACAAGTGTTATTCGCACATTCATTTGTCGAGCTCACGTAGTACACCCAATTATTAAGATTTGGTGATCATTTACTACATTTGGTGTTCGAATACATTTTGAAGTGCAGTCGTGACTAAAATAGCTAGTACTATTGTAATTTTACACTTTATTTTTCTGGTGTCAAGTATATATTTTTGGTAAAAGAACTAAGGGTATCAAAGCATTTTATGGTGGTCATTCTGATTAGTGTGCTTTTCAGTAGGGCGTTGCATACAAAGAATACTGAACGGCTCGAGTTGATACGGTTACGATCTTTTTCCGAGTTGATATGTGTGCTATGACCCTAAGTACCTAAACAGTTCATACTGCACGTCTCTCGAGTAAACGCATCCAATCCGAAATTAGGGAGTGCTTGGGAGTTTTTGCTCCACTTCTACTTCCCAGCTAAATACATTTCTGTATAACATAAACATAACGCCTTGTTTCTCCGAAGGTTTGGGCAGAGGTAGTACCTATAGAAGACCCACATTTCACAATAGGGAGTGACCCTATTGCGATCAATCGGGGACAAGTCCAAACGCTGGGCTGCTACTGACATATTCCAGTTCATCATCAGCCGAAAGACGTCCTCTGCTGGATATAGGCCACCCCCAGTTTGGGGGGTTTGCCACGCTTCGTAGGCGGGTTGGCGATCGCAGTACTGTGGTTAAATACATAAAGAACGCAGATCAAGCAGTAGCGCTTACGTCAACCAGACCAACGAGGCAGTCAATGTTGCTTCGAATTACGAATAAAATTGAGTTACGGAATTTATGATGCTGACAGATTTAATACAATAATTCAACGAAGTTTTCTTTGATCACCCCCGTCAAACTGTACCTACTAGCGAAAGAAACAGTCACTGCATCCTAAAATCCTATCTTCGAACAGAAAATAGGTCAACAATCTCCTCTACTTCAAAACACAACATTGAAAACCATCACAATATTACAAATTCCATAGAAAATATCCATATCAGTTCACTGTTCGCTGGCCTTAACCCATGCAGTGCGCTGAACGCGTGACGGAATCCGAAACAATACTCCATCAAACCGGCGCGAGCGACTGTTTTATTTTACTGCCTTAACTGTCAAATGTGACCTTACTGGACGCTAGTTTACTGGCCAGCGGCTGGTCTACGTTGAAGGAAGAATGCGAATATTTCATGCGAAAAAGTAAGGCGCGTTGGAATCTGTGGGAGAAAAATTAGGTAAGTAAGTGATGTACAGACATAAAACTACCACAATCTGTCGAATTTCTAGGTTTTCAACTATAACGCTAAAGTGTTAGGTTCAAGTTTAATTGGGATAATTTGACAGTTTCGGGTACCTTGATTTGCGGGCGTCAGTACTTAAGTTGTAGGAGTGTTCGTTTAGAGAAGGTTTAGTCTAAGCAGAGGGTTAATTGCGTAATACATTGTAAGTAGGAATCGATTTCATTTTGACAGTTCCACAACATTCATGACGTTGTTTACGTTGCTAAACACACATTTTTTTTTACGAACATACCTACCTATATGAAAGAATACATTAGCAATAATCTTCAGAATGATTCAGGTTCTGATTAAAAACGTGTACGTGTGGAGTCCAGGTTTTTCTCAGTCTAAACTACGCTGTCAGTAAAGGCAAGGGTTTCCCTCTTTCCATTTGCTATAAATATGGGACTTGGAAATGTAAACGAATACTTACCTATATGTAGGTACTGTTAGCGTAGACACTTAGGTAATTCGGTATTGTATCCACATTTTCAGAATCATGTCATATTTTGCATAAACCTAATTCTTTGCTATAGCTGCGTCACAGAAATCTAAATAATAAGGAGCTGCGTCGATTATTGATCTTTAGGTCTTAATTTAACCAAGTATTTATTATTTATTCATTGGAATTCCAGCTATCAAAGTAGGTACTTATTTTATTACATATTAAATAACTTTTTATTAAAATGCGATAACCATTTGGATCCGCGGTAAAAGGGTTAAATACCGTAAATGTCGAAAATAAAATACAACATACCGAAGTTTTATGGACTGTGCAACCTTCATAACAATAAAAATAACAGTCGTTAGAATAACAAATTGGCAATAATAAGAAAAATATTTAAAAAAGAGGTAAATCCCTTGTTATTTAGCCATTTAAAAGTCCGGCATCATCAGAAAAGAATTTAAAACACTGGCGCCAGTGGGCGACCTTGTAAAAAAACAATATCATTTTATTTTTAATCGTTTGCGTAAATATTTTATTGATTTAGAAACGCTAATAAATTGCCTTTTTTGTAGTTGTCTGGTAAAGTCAAATACTCTTGTACGATTTTTTGCACCGATTATTCTCTATTCTGTCACGCGGCGCCACTTAACAAATTGACGGTGACGCCAAAGTTCATAGGTAATTTATCTATCTATCAATATCTTGTTTATTTTTGTTCAACCAGGATTTGCGCAAGCTCATAATTCTCATGTTTTGATTTATTAAAAAATGTTAACTGTTAAAAAAAAATAAAAAAACTAACAGCTCTATTCTGAAATATATTTTATATATGTTACAGCGCCCTCTAGTACGTACTCCCAAAACTACGGCGACGCCCAGTAACACAAAAGTGTTCTTCGTGTTGTTTCGTTTTAGTTACATTGAATCAAGATAGATGGCGTTATGCGTCAGCGCCATCTAACAGCGGTGACTAAAATCATCACTGTCGTCGTTCGCCGCCGTTGTTGCCCTGTTGTCCACCTTTGTGGTGTTCTTTCTATTACATTCTAAGAGATGTCGCTGCAAGTTAGAAAACTAAGATTTTGTTTTATGAAAACAAACTCAAATTATTTGAAAATTTCTCAAAGGTATTTTAATTCCAGAGACGCATAGTGATCTTTCCATTGATCCGATCTTTCGTGCTTCCCTGTGACACCTTTACAAATAAACCGAAAGATAAAAACGTGTTTGATTAAGGCTGACCAAAACGAACCAGTATTACTCGTTTATTTTTTTATATAAAACTATAAAACGAAAGAATTTGGCTCTTAATAACAAAATTATATCTAGGTCAAGAAGCAAAAAGATTTGCCCCGGGTGAGGATCGAACTCACGACCTTAAGATTATGAGACTTACGCGCTGCCTACTGCGCTACCGAGGCTGGTGATAAGGACGTTGAAATAAGTATTTGGAATTTCAGCTCCCTTATATTTAGTTAGGGTAACTTGGTAAAACTTTTAAAAGCGGGAAAATGCTTTAACTAACAGAAAATAACAACAGATCGGCCTGTTTCCTCAAACTGTAATATGTATATATAGTATGTATGTATAAAATGAAGTCGCTTCCGTTGTTTGTTAACTTAGATTTTTTAAACTACGCAACGATCTTTTAATGCGGTTTTGTTGCGGTGTTTCAAGAGGAAGGTTTATATGCATAAAACGGGCTAAACCGCTCGCGCTGGCAAAAGCAAGTATAATGATCATTATCATTATACAAGTAGGTATATAAAAATAATCGTAATAACAACAATACATAAACAATACGTAATAACAAGAACAATAAGGGCTATGTCGCCTATTTCAATTTTTTTTCAAGTCTGACTATAACATATCTACACATAGGTAGGTACTACGCATCTCTCTTGAGTAAAAGTAGAAGCCATACTATACGTAGATACAATCATACCGGGATGCCTGTGGGACTCGCAATGTAATGAAAATATTAAAAGTTGCCGGTTCTGTTCGTCGTCTGTCCACGGCTACCACTGGCTACACGTCCGGCTGTCCCTTGGCTATTTACGAAAATGGAACAGAAAACCGTTGAATGGTTTGTTGGTGTTATTTTAAATTCAAGTTTAGAATGTGTTTGTACCTAAGTATAGTCGAGCAAGCTGTTTGGTATACCAAATACTAGCACATTTATGCCTGTTTAGAAGCAAAAATATACATCAGTCTACTACACTGCCTATAGGTATTCAATTTTTAAGCGTATTGCATGATATTTATGAATTGACGCTCAACATTATCTAAAACGATATCAAAATAATTATTTGACTGTACTTAAATAGGTAAAGTGGTGAAGTCTTCAACTGTGGGTACGTTTGAAGGTTTTGTTCATAAACTAGGAAAATCAGTCACATCAGCTGCTAAATATTATAGTTCGCTTAAAGAGTTGAGTAAATGATGAGATGACTGTTGTAAAATAGGTGGGTATTCGAAATCTATTATTCCCAGATTTGCGAAATATTTACTTAGATAAGTCAATTTCCTATGGTCCTCAGATACCTTCAGTTAGTATGGTAGAATTCTTAGCACATATCTTTCAAAATCTGCATAATTATTAAAATAAGCACAACTGAATTTATTATTATGTGGTACTTAATTCTAATTATGAATTAACATACGATGTATGTTGGAGTTCACGATGGAAATAAAAGTATAAGGGGAGTATATATTTAGAGGTTTTCCTTTACATCGTCTACTCCATTGCTTTCCCTGTGCTGCTA
Organism: Aporophyla nigra; assembly: GCA_947507805.1. Taxonomy (NCBI): domain Eukaryota; kingdom Metazoa; phylum Arthropoda; class Insecta; order Lepidoptera; family Noctuidae; genus Aporophyla; species Aporophyla nigra. The sequence goes on along the minus strand of OX382307.1, from coordinate 15,965,203 downwards.
TCTCCATCTAGATAATATTTTGAGTTGTACCATAGTTCTGATCGAATTAGCTCAGTTGTTACGACTCTGATGGTATCTTAAGCCAGCCATGATGTTGATATTTATTTAGGTAGGTACCTATTTATTACCTACGTGAAAAAAAAACCAAGCTTAGTTAAGTACTTTTAACTGTTGTGAAAAGTTTTTTTTTGCGTCGGAAGTGAGATAGCGATGGCAGTCTCCTCAGCATTGCTGCTGCAAAACTGAGGGCTATCTGAAGGGGCACCTGTACGCAGTGCATGTATTGTTGCCAGGTGTCTCCAGTATTATTATTTTTTTTCAAGTGCCGAACCTAATTCGCGACCGAGTTAGGATTTCGCGTAGCAAAATTATGGGTAATGTGTCCGAAAGATAAATAATTGATTCTACCAAGTGAATACTTATCCCACATCAAATAAGTTGGATAAATATTTTCACGCCCCATCTAACCTGACAACCCAAATCCTTCTTTAAAAAGTTTTACGTTAAAACTTTTCCTAATCGACACCTAAAATGTCATTATTTCACACAAATCCTCCCTGGAGTGATGAATTTTACCTCGTTTTTGAAGTTGGTAACCCTTCCTGGTTGAATATTTAAAAAGTCGTTGGCAACATTTTAATTGGGCAATCCTGGCAGGATTAAATTATCAAGACACCTAGTTAAGTCGCCTACAAACTTAATGAATTCAACATGAAATTAACTGCGCGGGTCTTTGCTTCGCGGGGTCGGAGGTGTACGGAGTGTGATACCCGTTGAGGATTTTTTAAGGGTGGTAAGTAGTGGGTAACTTTTACACAGTTAGATATTGAGTTATAAAAAGGCTAGTATTATGTGGGTTTCTTTCCCATTCTTCTCCATACGAAATTACCTTTTGGAAAGGGCATCTACAATGTTCTAGGCCTTATAGACTGTAGATAATTTTCTATTTACATTGTCCTCCCATACTATTAACACTGTAATTTTTTCCACTTCACTTTTTTCACTGTATCGATTGTAAGAGCCAATTATTTTTAAAAGGAGTTTCTTGGAGTTGGTTACCATGGAGTTTCTTGCCGGCTCTTCTCTATAGGAATCAACAAATTGGAATTGTGCACCTACCTTCTGATGTTTCATAAGTGCCCATGTAAGTTTATGTGAAATAAAAATATTTTGATTTGATTTGAATCAACTTTTTATGTGACACATGATTTGACTTTGACTTTATAAATCAATTGTCTCTGCTGCATTATGGCGTTGCATGCGCTATGAGATTTTATTATGTAGGTACACACGGCTACAAATCAACCTTTAGACAGGCTTATACTGGAAATGTGTAGCTTGATTTGTGGCCGTGCGTAGGTACCTATAGTTATTGCTACATATGTTTAAAAAGGTATTGTATCTATACAAATTAATAAAATTTATGTGTCTGTTAGTAATTTTAAAATACAAAAAACGATATTATACTAATTGCTTACGAATGTAGATACAGTTTTTTAATAGTTGTTTGAACTTTTACAATTTATTAATAAATGTAAAAGTTCAAACTGTCTTGAAGAGACCTAAAGGACTAATATTCTAAGTAGCATTTATCTTTTCAAATAAAAAGGAACCGTAGTAAAATCCTAGCCAATTTTCTAAGTGTGTACGCACACCGTCACCGCGGAGCTTACAAAGAGCTTTTTTAATTCACAGCCAACCAATTCCTAAGCGAACGTAAAATGTTTACTCTGCCAAAAGAGGGGGACATTTAAACTTTATTTTTTGGACTCTTTTGTGACTTAATTTTTTACGGGGATCCTCGGGAGACCCATGTTAGATTTGAAACGCGAGAGAGTTCCGAAACTTCTTGGAGTTCGTTAAAAAACGACGTTTTTACAATGGGTTACGGAAATTTTCGGGTGGATGAATAATTTTACGGTTCCCTTACGGCGTCTCGCTTTGTTTATTTTGTGAAAGATCAGAGATTAATCGTGTGGAGGTTAAATATGTACAGGTTGCGTAGCGTGTGATTCTGTAGGGGGGGGGGGGGGGTTGTATGTTACTTGGGAAGTTGGTACGTGTGTGACTTTGAATTCACTTGGGGACATGATTTTAAGTACCTAAATATTGTCAGCTGAATAATGTTATTCGCATTAATGTTGGCATTTTCTAAAGTAAACCAGCATAATAGACACGCTGATATACAGTGCAGTGTAGGAGCTGAGGTTGACCAGTGGAAAAAAACGCGGGTTACGAGTTGTAGGTCGTGGATAAGCAGACACTTCATCACCACTGCTCTCAATACGGTGAATGAAAACGTCGTGAGGTAACAGGTATGGGTTAGAACCAAAAATTCGCAAACATGTGACATCTACCAACCCGCACTGGATCCGCGTGAAGGCTCGTACAGACAGGCGCGACATGTCGCGCGACCTGTCGCGGAGGCGATTCTGTGATATATCGCGACGCAACACCTTTCACACTGGCGCGACCACTCGTGCGCGAATCGCCCGCGATTCGCGCGCGACGTCCTTGTAGCGGCGCGACAGCTTTTAGTACATTTTGTATGGCGCGCTACTCGACGCGGCGCGACCGTGTCGCGGCGCGACAGGTCGCCCTTGTGTGAAGTGTCGCGCGCGTTTTCATAGAAATTGTTCTACGGATATAAATCGCCGATTCGCGCGCGACCGTCGCGTCGCGCTAGTCTGAACGAGCCTTGATGGATAACGGCCAACTCCCTACCACCGAGACGAGGCCTGTGTCCCAACAGTGGGGACGTTATAGACCGATTATTATGGAGGTAGGTACCTGTATAGATAAGTCCTGAATTTTCTTGTCTAAGTCAAACAAATATCTGTTTCAGTGTTGTCTGAAGCCATTCCAACTTAATGTAAAATTTTCAGACATTTTCCAAGAGTCAGTTGTTTATCCCTTGGAGTATTATTATAAAACGAACTTCAATAAATAAGTTAACATTCAGAAATTTACAAAAATAAGCAATTACTCTAACAGCACGCGTAGCGTGGCCGCCATAGAAACGGAATTTGTCGACGGAAGAGAAGACAAAATGATAGATTGTATCGTAGAAAAATTGTGTAAAACTGAAGAAAAGAGATGTTTCTATTCTTCAGTCGACAAGAGTACGATGTCAAGTATGATGATTATTTCTCTTTACTATTGATGAGATAGAAACATTTTTACAGAATTAAAATACATAAGGAACTTTTTTTGTTCTTGGTAGAACACATATAGAATTGATCATGCTACGCCGGCAGACTGTCATTAATTCTATAAGGAGCAGATAAACTTCGTAGTCCCTACTACGCGACAATATTTCGCGAGTAACATTAAAATTTATCACTCGCGCAGGAGTTTACGCGAAAGCCGGGTGATAAAATAAAATGACAGTTGTTTAGTATGGTCTCGGGAATATTGTTGGTACATACTAAGGTAGGAATTGAAAGGTATGGGGCGCTGGAGACTTGTTTTATTTATGTCAGTAAATGGCTTTTGGATTGGCGTGCAAGTGGTAGGGGTAAGTGTGACAGTTTGTTTCTTTACCTGTGGTATTTTTAGACATTGTAGAATGAACAGGCATACAAGAGGGTAATACTTCATACAATTGCAAATTTTGACGTTTCTTTCCTGCAATCCGTACTTACAGTGGCGCGATTTTTGAATGTCTTCGAATCGGAATTGTGTCATTCTGTTAATCGTCTTCAAAAAATGGAAGAAGTTCTCAATTCAAATGTATTTTTTTAAATATTTGTTACCTCAGAACTCCGTTATTAATAAATCGATTTAAAAAATTGTTCTTTGGTTTGGTTTTGCTTATTGAGTAGTTTTATGTTCCATAACGTAACATTTGACATCTTTAAAACTATGTACATAGCGTACATCCACGATATGCGACTTTTTTATACTAATAAAATAAAGTCGCATATCGTAGATGTACGCTTGGATCTTTTACACTCCGCAACGGATTTCAATTCGGTTTCCATCAATAGACAGAGTGATTCAAGAGGAATATAATACGCGGGTGAAGCCGATAGCATAATGTAGTTTGAAATATGTTTTACTATTAAACTTGAGAAATGTGAACATAGCTAGGCAGATACAGAGTTCCCTAAATTAAGTAGCAAAGATTATAGGTACGCCATTGATATAAATAGTAAAGATACGGTCGTCCGAACATTTGACGGACGCGGTCGCCCTACAAAAAACACTAACGTCATCTATTAGAACTAGTATGAACTACGATGTCAATCCGCGTGGTCTGCTCTTAGACGTAACCTTGTAAGAGCGGGGTGTGGTATTTTTCGAGGTACAAAGAAATAAAAAAAAACCTTTTATTTTTGAAAATTTATATTTGTTGAAGTTTGTTGGTGTTATTAAGTTTTCATTGGCCTTCGAATAAAACATTTTTTTTTTTAATTATTTATAGTAATATTATTAAATCTTTCCATTTCATCGGCTACCGGCTACAACGAGCGCCGCTGCAAAGTTATGTCGTACTTTTACGCGGCTTCGCTTCGTCTTTGTCATAGGTTAAGACAAATATGAAAGAAAATTGTTTTAAATAATGTTAGCAGTGGATTTAATGACATATTTTTAACTTACCGGTGATATGAAATGTTATCATTTTTTTTATTGTGCTTTTTGTCGTAGTTCACGCAACCCTTCACGGCAAAACTTGGCATTTTTGCTTGCAAAATATACGACCGTTCCGAAGACAGCCGATCGCGTTCTAGTTCACTTCGATAAAGGGAGGACCATTTTGGGACCAAGTTCGAGGCGTCATTGTAACATGCGGTCCGCCCTGTCCTTACGCAGTAATATAATATGTCAATGAGGTACGCAGAATTATTTAACCTTCCATTGTCTCCAGCTATAATTATCCTAGTCACGTAAGTTCCCCCGCCAGAATAATCCAGTTCCAAATTCAAAATTCAATTTACCACACCTGTACTCAATTTAACAGTCCAATTCCGGATTTACAACTAATTTCGTCGCTTCGTTCGATAAACGTTAACTTCTACGTGTACATTCACAGAATCAGGCGCTCGTGTGAGTTTGATTGCACATAGAATCACTTCTCCTGGCGGTAAACCCGATTGTTACGAGCTATTTCTAGAATAATCCTGCGGTTTGCGTTTGAATTTGGAATATAAAAGCTGGAGGTGAAAAGAGGGTTTACTAAAAGGGCCAGTACGAAATTCGCCAGCCAGCACGAAGTTAGAAAGGAACGAAATATGTTCTTAGTTGAAGATAAATTCTTACAGTATTTTTACGTGAGGTTGGTTGCTAAGTAATAATAGGTGCACGGTTAAATCGATCAGGTAAAGCTACGCTTGATGCGGTTGGTCCGTGAATACGTGGCCATCTTCACATACCAAGACCTCTGCGTGCTTCGAAAAGCACGTTAAGCTGTTGGTCTCGGCTGTCATTGCAGCTATTAGTACAAGCTTAGAGGCGTTAGAAGTCATCAGAAGCCCGAAAGACGGACGACAAGTGTTACCAAGGGAAATTGTAATACCCAATAACTGGGTTGTGGAGGTCAGATAAGCAGTTGCTCTATGTAAAATATTGATATTCAACTACGTCCGGATAGACTGGAAGCTGACTTCGACGTAGTTCAGAAAAGGCTAGCCATACACAAATTGACCATACCTACATGCAACCAAAGAAAGACTTCTGCCAAGTCATGCCCCATCGCCCATATTTAATGCGCAAAAGAACTTAAAAAAGAGCTTTAAAATTAACTAATATTATTTAGATTTTTTTCCTTGATTAGTTTTACTTCTGGATGCACTAAGGTGGTCTTCGAAATTCAAATTTCCTTTCCGTTTTTTTCAATTAGCAGGTCTTTGTCAGGTTGTAATATGTTTTTTGTTGGTCATTATATGATTCGCTGCCGTTACATAGCCATTAAATAACAATTCAATGGGATTAAATGAATTTAGGGACAATCCAAGAAATTTTTGAAAAAGCATATATATTAGTATTTGAAATTTGCGGACAATCCAGGCGGTTCCACCTTAAGAACTATTCTTACCTCAAGTAAGTAAAACTGAAGCCATTCCTACATTTGTAGACACTCGTAAAGCCTCAACCAACACCATTACAGAAATTGTTCGTAGCACCATGCTCATACATTTTATGTGCACAAGTACATAAACGATACATAAGTTAAGATTTTATGTCGAACACAACATAAAGGGGTTGGCAGTGGCTTTACGCTGCCAGGATTAGGTTGGGCCAGCAGTAAACATGGCCAGGGCGGCTTTTATATCCCGTTGCAAATAATAGCACATAAAACTTGTGTGAAAAACACTAGTTACGGACGCGGAGATGAACGGGCCGGCCGGTAGGGATTGCAAAACAATGCTATTTCATCAAAAATATTTTAACCAAAGGGAATAAATATATTTCAATGATTTTTGGACGTGAATTTTAGTTTCGTATCCTAATCACCAATATCAGCAGTAATGTGCCCACTGCTGGGACACAGGCCTTCTTTCGGTGAGCGGGAGTGGGCCATAATCCACCACGCGGGCCGAATGCAGGTTGCTAGATGTCACATGTCTTCGAATTTTTTGGTTCTAAGACATGCCGGTTTCTGCCAGGGTCGCGAGATTGTTCGAAAGAGATACCTTGACCCTGGCACATGGGCAACTGAAGGAACACGGGTAGGTTTTAGTCAGTAAAAGTCTGACACGCCCTCCCGCTCCGCCCAGAGCGGGAGAAGTCATTTGATGATTTCCCATCCAGAAAAAAAAAGACATGCCGGTTTGCTCACGATGTTTTCCTTCACCGTTTTGAGAGCAGTGGTTATGAAATGATTTACACAAAGTTAAGCGCCTGCTGCAGTTGGAACTCACGACCTACTACTAGTATGTCACGGCCGTTGCCACTCGGCCACGACTGCTCTCTTCCAACCTGATCAACGCCTTATAAATCCAGGCCCTGCATAAGTTATTACCTCACCTCATGATACGATGGTAGAAAAAATAAAATATTTGTAGAAAACAGAAAAGTACAGATGTCAGATGAATATGAATATTATGTTATTAATAAATAATGGCGCAAAAATATTCTGATATCTATAGAAATAAATAAAATTTTGTCCATGTGTCTGTTCCGGCTAATCTCTGAAATGGCTGGACTGATTTTGACGGGACTTTCACTGGCATATAGTTGATATTATAAGAAGTATCATAGGCTACTTTTTGTTCTAATTTCCAATAAACACGCGGGGGAAACTTCGGGCGGCAGCTAGTTTCTAATAAATAAGTTACAAATACATTCAAATTACAAATAATAATGGGCAATGGACCCCAGCACCCTAATTGCGAAACGCACAATTTATCAGAATCTGAATGGGATTGAAGATTATTTCTAAACCATTGCCTCATTTGTTCGAATATATTGTGGCTCAGCAATGTAAATAACGTAATGAATGTTGTTTAACTATAAATATTAAACCAATTCCTACCGATAAAAAGTTCCGCAATTACCCCTCTGGTCATTTTCTGGCTCATTATATTCAGCTAGAGTTTATACAGCCGCAATTGTAATCAAATGCTAAAACAGTCACTTCTTTCCAGTACTACGAAGCACTGATCATCGATAGGATTATGTAAATAAATTGCGAAAAAAAAAACCGCAAATTTTCTCCCGCTTGCCACTGTTTTGCAAACCGTACAATAATTCCTAATTCGGACTAAGCAATAGGGGTGAAGCAGCTCTTATAGAGAATGTCAGGGCAAGATTTAGTGGCGCTGTGTATTGGGATGCGTGGTATAAAACTAATTCACTCTGTTTTTACGGCGAAAATAATAATATAGTTTATAGGGTTATACCTGGTTATGGTGGACCATAGGGTTTGATATTGTGTTTTAGGTACGTTTGTAGATGAAATCTACAAGTAATCGGATTGGAACGTTTCTAAAAGTGTAACAGTAAAGACATTAGAGTATTTATGGTAACAAACTATGATATTTCAATGTTAAATTCTCTATAAGGTTCTGTCACGATTTACCTTTCCATCCTTATTCACCGCATTGACGGTACCCGCAATAATTCATTTTCGCATTTTGAATTCAAAAACACAATAATGAATTATAGTTAAATGATACCTAAATGATTTTATTTCTGTAAGTTGTTTACAACTACATGAGGTCGGCGTTCCGTACCTACTCTCAGAAGAAAGGCCGAAACAAATTCAGAGGCCACAGTTTCTTTTAAAGTAGATTGGTGTCTGAAATGGTCTTTTGAGGTACAGCCCAGAGTTTGGACAGTTTAAAAAGTCAGTTGTTTATTTTTGCATTTTTTTAAAAATATTTTGTACTTTTTAGTTATGGTATCTATCCCGCACTAATTTGTATACCACTACTGGCCAGGTCAATAGCAGCGAGAGTTAGTATCAGAATATCATCGCAATAAATAAAGTGAATTAAACACGTATTATCGAAGCTAACGGAAAAACTACCAAAGGAAAGTCAATAAAATTAATATGGGACCATCTCTGATGCATTACCTATCCATGATAACAATATTTTTTGAAACCGGTCCTCACCTGGCGGAGAAATCGGTGTACATAACAATTTACAGTGGAACATAGAACCCCCTACTTTTTTGAAGTCAGCAAAGAAATCCTTCATCTTCCTCATTATCAACCTCCTACCGAAGCTTATTTGTAAATCTTCTTCTTCAAGTTTAAAAACCCCTTAGCAAAAGACGGAAAACTTCCCAAATCACCAGCCATGAACTCCATTATTCTCCTGAAACAAGATACTTTATACTTCATGAAACATTTACGAATTAATCGTAGAACCATTCTACTTGGTCGTAATGGCGAGGTAACGTTGTAACCCTCATCGTAAAAACTGCCGCCGTATACTATGAAAATTATATTAAGGAGGGTATTGTCTTGTATTATTGATTTAAGGGCTGTAAATGAAAGTCTCATGACGATATTGAATGGAATAAGGTTGATATTCGAGTTAATGATAGAACTTGTTAAGGGAATGCGCTGATGTAGTTCATATTTGCAGGGGACACATCATCTTGATATAGTCAATTTTCAAAAAAAACGGATAAAACATAACCATATGTATGAAATTAAACGAGGCAAACGGAGTATGTAAGGATGCATGTAGGTGGATGTATCTAGCAGGTGGCCTGTAGTTTCTGCCTACCCCCATGGGGCAAGGTGTGAGTTTATGAGATGAGATCAGATGAGGATAACACGGATAAAAATCACGCGACACGATACTATAATGAGAATATAATACCACCTTTCTAAGGTCCAAATGTCATCAACCACCGTTTTAGAAATAATGTGTTATGGAGGTATATGTATTTGTGACTACATAGAGCCTGTTATTTTGAGATGGTATGTATGGATAATCCTGTTATTTTGACTGGTATACATGCATGATCAGCCTATAATGTTTCCACTGCACAGATGCGACGCACAGCTTAATTGTTATTTAATATTGTGGTTTGTTCATTACAAGAAGTAGATTAATTAATGCAATCTACAGTCGGCATTTTGTTTTGATTGTGTGATGTAATTGTTAATGTCGTAACATATTCTGTTTTGTCTATGGTCACTAGTCCTATCATCACAAGCAATATCAATATTGCTAAACTGTTAATTTTTTATTGACTTAAATACGGGGCTTTTGGCCACGTTGCATTATATGTAGGTATCTTTAAAAAAAAATTATCTTGTAATTATTTATCTGTATAGATGTGCGTTTTGTTTGTGCAGAATAAACATTTTTTCTTTCTTTCTTTCACTGCTGGCACACGGGCCTCTCTCTCTCTTCGAGCGGGTGTGGGCTACAATCTACCACGCGGGCCCAGTGCGGGTTGGTGTATGTCACATGTTTTCGATTTTTTGGTTCTAGGACATGCCGGTTTCCTCACGATACCCTACGGCAAAGGATAACCCTTCACCGCTTTGAGAGCAGTCGTGATTAAATTACTTATACAAAGTAAAGCGCCTGTTTAGGTTCGAACTGACGACCTACTGCCCCGTACGTCGGAGCCGTCGTAAGAAGATACCACTAGGCCATCACTGCTCTGAGAGAGATCGTATACTTTACCTACTCAAAATTCATCAAAGTCACGGGCACGAATTCTGTAAATACATACCTACTTGTTACAGTCACGAAACAAAGTTTGATCAGCATACAACCCAACATTGACCTGAAAATAACCCTACCGCTTGCCCCAGTGCAGCAGTCGGAGCACTATGGACTTTTTTTATGTGTCATCCGGCACTAATCTGGTGCTGCCATAAATACATTTTGGACTTTACAAAAGTGAGAAGAATATCATGAAATCGATTTGGTTTAGAAGTGCTACGCTGTTCTACATTGGTAAGAAGTGAAAAACTTGTTACTGTTCACTGTTCAAATCATTTTTTTTTCTGTCAGAATCGTCTACAGAATTTTGATTAGGTACCATAGATTTTTTGTTAAAAACATTTATTTTGTTTGCAACATTTACATCCCAAAAGACCAAAAATTTAACATTTTAATTTTGAGACAGAAACATATAACAATAGAAGTTGGACCTTACATATCCAATTCGGGGAGTCCAGATACGATCCTTCAAAGTCCCCAATGCGGATGTCATCTGAAATATAATATATTGCGCTGGACCGGGCCTTCCCTAAGGAGGGACTGTTAATTACCAAGTACAAGTCGCATATACCCCGGACACCTTTGAATGTTTTGTCTTTGTATTAAAATATTTGGTGTATTTAGTTAAATGTGAATATTCCGGGTTTTATTAAAGGTATTAGTAATTCAGATAGCATTCAGAAAGCCAGTTTCCTTTGATAAGGAATTAAGGGATATCATTTCTAGATTATGTACAAGTACTTACGTTATTTTTAACGTCCTCATGGATATACTCATATTTAGCATGCTTAAACAGCTTACATACACATCCTATATGTAGGTAAAATATACCCCATGAATAATTTAGAAGAAAAACCAATTTTCCCTATTACTTCACAACAGCTAAGTAACTGGCTGAAAATAATTAAGTTACTCGCGAATGTGCCCCAATCTTAATTTTTTTATTTCTTTTATAACGGTGACTTTTAAAAGATGTTGTTCCACGCTTGAACTTGGAACAGCCGCTGGGGATATTTGACGTCATTCCGTTTCGGAAATTAAATTTAAATCCCCTAACGTTTTTTCCCGCCCTCCGAATTATTGCTAGCCGTAAGGACTTTTCCTGTGTATTGTTTAATTTTGTAGGGGTCAACATGACCTTTATTATGATAAAGTGGGCTCATCTACTGGGTACCGACCTTTTGTAAATATTTATAATTCATCCTACATTTCAGGTTTTTTATTAAGTTACGTGGTGATTTATTTGTTTTTTTTTTTATTACTTAAAGTGTCATTGCGCGATGATTTCAAATAGAATGGCTACAAAAAAAAACCTAATCTCGATTACTTTTTTTATATGTTCTAGTAGATACAGGACCCAGCAGAAAGAACGTAAAATTATGTCAACTTTCTTTCAGTATCTTAACATTATTTTGTTTTTGTAACATAAAAGCCGAAGTCGCTGCTTACGGAGCCATAACTGAAAAAGGTAAGGAGCAAAGGCCACAAGGGGGCAGCTCCGAGGCACTTGTCAAAGCTCGTAATATTTTATTAGATAACCAAATAAACCTCCAGTTTGGAGTTTGCAATTTTTGTCCCCAAGATGTCTTGGATATTTGCATTATGGTAAGGAGAATTTGGATTTTTTGTTCAAGAAAGCTGTTGTTTGGTAGATTTTTACAGAAAAGTATAAAGAAAAACAGTTGCATCCTTCGGGATAATAGCAACGAAATCAAGACAAACATACAATACAATTCAGAGTATCTTGATCATCTTAGAAGCCAGGGTCGGATTTAGAGGTAACATAAGTGGTGGAGGTAACACATGGTGGTGAATAATTTGATTGGACCGTCGTAATTCCTACAGAAATCTGAGCCATAAGGATGGAGTTACACTTACCCAATTAATATAATACATTACTTCGCATACGCACACCTATTAATATTCATAATATAATTTAACGTACCGAGGTTAATTTCACCTAAATATGTAAATTATCATGAGCCGACCACCGTTAATTTCGAGATGTCAGTTTGTAAATATTTCTGTCTCACTCCCGCTTGTTTTTGTAAATTGAAGAGTGAAAGAGATAGATGATGCGTGCATTATGAATAAGGTGGCAGGGAAAATTTTAACGGCGCCTATGAGGGTTGTGAATGCTGAAATAACTTTCAAATATTGTCGCTAGATGGACGGAAAGTTTAGTTCCTGAGGGAGACTGTTTGCCGGGTCGCGCGTCTCTCTGTTTATAAATGAAACGCATATCATTTTAAAACAACATTCAGTGTATGCTACCCCTTAGCGGAATCCTTACCATAGTACACTCACACATCATTTATCGACTTGGCTTACTGGATTTTCGGACAGCATTTCAAATTAAAGTATTTTACTCTGTGGCGGGTCGCCAGTTCTAAGTCGGTGTACACTGTACGCATTTCTGTACATGTAATGTCATTTTGGGACAGCAAAGTTAGGGATATTATATTAATGCTCGAATGTGTCCGGAGTTTGGACAACTTTGGTCCTATGTGTTCCCTTAATTAGAGACGGGAACACATTAGTAGGAGGTCATCGGACTGTTGAAGGGAAAGTTTCCGTACTAAATGTAAAATAGCGCACTTGTAAGAAATTCTTAACAGTGTAGTCTATGTTTTAGAATAAAGTATGAGCCGAGGGAGCTGTTAAGGTGAAACTAACTATTAGTTAGTAAGCAGAGCTGGTTGCAGCTTTAAAATAGGTTGCATTGGTCTAGATGTTAACTTCTAGAACAGTAAAAATTAAGAGGTTATCGTAATTATTGGCATTGTAGAAGAAATTTTTCAAGTTCTATTTTTTTTTTCAATCATAAATATTGGCATCGTTTTAAATAATGAACTATGTGACACTAGTTTCTGAAAGACAGGTGTCTGCACTACGAATACCTATATAGCTATATAAATTACCAGGTCGTGGGAATCCTGGTAATCTCACACGATATATACATAGGCAAACATACTCAAATCAATCAACGTCGCTTAGTAAAAGTTTTCGAATCAGTTTGATGGTTATTAACGTGTTATCAATGAATGAATCTTCTTTTTTATATGGAACATTTTTTTACCTACACAAAAAGCACAGATACTCATTACATTTTCAAGCCCCGCTATAAACGACACGAAAAATCTCCAGACGCATCTTAACATTAAAACAATCCATCAAAAGGCGAAACAATAAAAAACTTCACGGAACCGATAAACAAAAGAAAAAGCAGTTAATCCGACAAATTGCTATTCGCGAGCGAGTAAAGCGTAATTAAAAATTCAATTCCGGTAAAAAAAAACGTGCGGATAAAATCGGGCGCGGAATCCGCGTCATCAATCTGAGGAATTATTTCATTTGCGTATTAAAATTCTCGTTTTGTCCGGTCGTGAATTATTTCTCGTCGTGTTAATTACTACGGTGGGCTACTGCACCCTGAGGGTTAGATTGCAAATTCCGTATCGGGGTTGACGTGATATTCGGGGTTTGTTTAAAATAATCGGTTAATCTTGCGAGAGTTGCGTAGTGTTTTTGATTTTAATTCACAGTATCGTTTTTATGTTTCGTATTTTGAAAATGCAAAAAAATTACCAACTTCAAAACAAAAACTAGCTTGTTTATTTTTCTCTCTTTTTTGGTTGGAGTACCAACCCCAAAAAAAAAAAATCGTTTATAAACCTTCACTTGTTAAAAAGTAATAATGACAGGTAATTATAATAAAATCAACAACATAACGTAACGTAAACTAAGTGAAAAAAAAAAATCTTTTATTGAAGCCAACTCAATAACCGCTAATCAGCACTTGACCAATTTTATGGGACCTTTCGATTATAATACGCTTTCAAACCAAAGAAGATTTTTTCAAATAGCTTTATTAATGTCGGAGTTATGAAGAAACACACATAAAAAAATACAAGCGAATTTAGAATTTAACCCTCTCCTTTTTCTTTCTCTTGTTGGGTTTTAACAATATTATTAATACGATAGTTATCCTGCAAGCCTTAATAAAATCTTATCCCTGTTTTAGTACTTTAACACTAGATTAATAATATAATACTGATAAACCTAGAAATTTTGGGAACAAACAGGACTAAATCAATTAAAAGAAGCTAGGTATTTAATTTTTACGGATCCAAACCGAATCAGATCAAGAAGATTTACCAAAATCAGTTCAATGTTTCCAATTTTACGGTCCTCCTATTTGAAACTTTTTACGTAATACAAAATAAAAAGACCATGAGTACTTACATGGAAAAAATGGTCCATTCTCCAGTGTAGATAACAAATCTTATTTATTTATTTATTTTGGCTTTTCAACAGTGAGTACACTGTTACTTTATAATTATGACATTGTAATCTTAATTCTAAGTGCCTCACTAGTTACAGAAAAGCACCACATGCACTACATTATGCATGAAGAGATCAATTATTATTCTTCACTAGCTTTTTTTCGGAAATTTTCGGGAACGTACTACCGGTACAAAAAATATTCTACGTGTTAATCCAGGTTAAAACAATCTGTGTGTCAAATTCCACCGAAATCTTAGCATTTTTCGTGATTTAGTAACAAATGTCCAAACATACAAACATTCACATGAATAAATATTAGTAGGATTTTTAGGCATAACCTCATACGCAATGCTATCGATTATCTAAATAAACAATGCCATCTAATGACTCTGCGGTGTAATCGAATTGGCGAGCCCGGCCAGACGATGGTGCTCACCACAAAACTGATAGTTAGGCCTCCAAAAGGTCCGCTCCTTACAACACGCGGAAATTCACGCATACATAAACACAGCTCACGTACAGCGAGTGCAAATCATTTGTTTGAGGCAACATTACTGCGTCGGATGCGGGACAGTGACAGCAGTCTTCTGAGCATTGTTGCTAACAAAACTGGAGGCTATGTGATGGGGTACCTGTGGCGGCTAACAAAAGCTAAATTACAAGGCAGCTGTAAGTGAAAACGGCAGGAGGGGACGCCCATGGAGGATATTTAGTGACTTTGTCGTGATGTTCTTCTGAAAGGGCAGGTGCGTAGTACTTGCGTAGTACCTACTCGCGACCAGGGTGCTTACTCTCGAATATAATTCCAATAGATCGACATTGGTCAAACGTCAGTTGGTTGAGTTAAACGTCAGGGATTGGCTAGACTCAGTGAGTCCAGCCAATCACTGACGTTTGACTGACAATTCCAATGCCGATCTATTGGAATTATATTTGAGAGTAAGCACCCAGATGTGTGAACGTAAACGAGTCAAATGAAATATGTATGGATAGTAGCAGGTAGTTTAAGTTAAGAAGGCGTGATCTTTTGCAAGTATATATAATGGTGAAAACTGTATCAAAATCCATTGCGGAGTTTAAAATAGCAATACGGTCACACTGAAGGCGACTTTATACTATAATATTATAAAGCTGAAGAGTTTGTTTGTTTGGTTAGACGCGGTAATCTCAGGAACTACTGGTCCGAATTGAAAAATGTTTTTGTGTTGGGTAGGAGATTTATTGAGGAATGCTATTATAACATCACTCTATAGTCAAAAGGAGTGGAGCAGTAACGAAAAATGGACGAAAACTGGCAGGTAATTCGATGCGACGGGTAAGGGGCAAAAATTTGTCGCGGACGAAGTCGTGGGCAGAAGCTAGTTCTCAGTACCTTTAAATACGGAGTAACTGACGATTTTCGTAGAATATCGCTATACGTATGCGTATATAGGTCCGTGCACCTGTTTTCACTCGTTTTTCTAAAATTGTCGGCCTTCTGTACTTTTCTGTTGTGTGTGCCCAGTGCCCATTATTAGTGGACAAACGGACAGATTGACGTCACCTATGTATAATGTAGAATAGGGTCTAGACAAGGTTTTAGTGTTATTTATTGATTGTACGATTAGAATCATAGGAGGTATGTATATTTGAGTACGCTTTAAAAGTGAAATTGGGTGAATTCGGTAATGTTTAATGAATTATGGTGACGATCGCTTTACCGAGAATAGTTTATAATAGTTGCGATAAATACTGTCGTATTCTGTTTTAAATAGTCGGTAGTCTTAAAAATAAATTGATGAAAATCGTACGAGGCAAAACTAAATACCAAGCTGACAAAAAATATATATACGTATAAACAGGTTTCTAAATTAGTTTTGTAAATTCAGTAACGCAAGTACCGGCTAATCAGAAAACGGTATCAAAAATGAAGAGATCCGTAGGAGAACTAAGGTAACCGACATAGCCCGAAGAATTGCTAAACTGAAGTGGCAGTGGGCAGGGCACATTGCTCGCAGAACAGATGGCCGATGGGGCCGAAAGGTTCTGGAGTGGCGACCGCGTATCGGAAGATGTAGAGTTGGAAGACCTCCAACAAGGTGGACCGATGACCTTGTGAAGGCCGCAGGAATCCGCTGGATCCGGGAAGCACAGAACAGGTCGAAGTGGTGGAGCTTGGGGGAGGCCTATGTCCAGCAGTGGACGTCTTTCGGCTGAAATGATGATGATGAATGATCAGTACCGGCTAATTTATAATAGTGTGCCAGTTTAAAAAAAAAAAAATCTCTGACAGTAGACGGTAAATCTGTCAAAGATTTACTGTTTACAGATAGGGTAATATTTATTTATGAAACTGAACCACTATTATAATCAGTTATGATTTAGTTAAAGTTCAGACTTTTCAGAAATATTTTATGTGTAATAATTTAAAAAAGTTATAAGTAATATATAATGTTAAAATTTTTAAAGAAGACATAAGATACAATATATTATATAATATTATTTTTATCATGTAGGTACTAGCTGACCCGACAGACGTTGTCCTGTCTTTTTGATGATATTTGAGCACGCATTCTGTCAATTCTATGTCAAATGTCATAATGTTACATTAAAAAAGTTAACATTGTCCTATTATATGGTTGTTAAGTATTCTTTAATAAGAGTTCTTAAATTTTCTAATTTTCCGCGCAATTTTTTTATTTTTTTCTTTCATAAGAACCTTCTCCTGACAATTACAAACACAACAAAAAAAAAAAGTGAAATCGGTCCAGCCGTTCACGCGTGATGTCGTGACCCAGGGAAATAGGGATTCATTTTTATATATATAGATATTACCAATACACTGTCTGACTTCTAAACTTCAAATAATCCATAGAACTTTTTAATCTTAGTCTATGCGTTTTTCAAAACAGCCTCCATTAAAATATTAAAAAACTAAAAATTTCCCAACTAAGCTCATTAATTACCCTCACAGCACACATTAAACACACTTAGCACAACGTAAGGTAGGTGTGAATGTGCGAATTAGCTGTGCGTGACGTCACGACGCAGTGATTAGTGGCACGTGACATCCCTACGTAATGGACTGCGGTTACGTGGACAGAAGCCTTTGTCGATGAGCTGACGAAATTTTTGGCTAATTTTCAGACAATATTCGGGAAAAAAGGAGCGATATGTTCGAAAGAGTTACCGTGGCCCTGGCATAGGCAACTAAAAGAACACGGGTGGGTTTTAGTCAGTAAAAGTCTGACACGCCCTTCCGCTCCACCCAGAGCGGGAGACGTCATCTGATGTTTAAAAAAAAAGGGAGATATTTCGCGTTGCAAAATATCTCGGCGTGTAGCAAGTCCCTGCTACGAAAATGTAAGTGGCGTAGCAGCGTAGCCGTAGCTGACAAGTATACCTCAGAATCGTAGCAGTTTGAGTTGAATTCAAATAAAATGTCTTGAGGTCAGAACTGGTCAGAAAGTACTTCAGTTTTTTTCATTCTTGGTTTCTTGTCAAAATACCTCGACGCGTAGCAAGTCATTGCTAAGAAGATGTAACAGACGTAGCTGCGTAGCCGTAGCTGACAAGTATAAGTCAGAATCGTAGCAGTTCGAGTTGACTTCGAACAAAATGCCTTGAGGTCGGAAAGTACTTCAGTTTTTATATATTACTAGCTGACCCGACAGACGTTGTCCTGTCTCTTTGATGATATTTGAGCACGCATTCTGTCAATTCTATGTCAAATGTCATAATGTTACATTAAAAAAGTTTACATTGTCCTATTATATGGTTGTTAAGTATTCTTAAATAAGTGTTCTTAAATTTTCTAATTTCCCGCGCAATTTTTTAATTTTTCTTTCATAAGAACCTTCTCCTGACAATTACAAACACAACAACAAAAAAAAAAGTGAAATCGGTCCAGCCGTTCACGCGTGATGTCGTGACCAAGGGAAATAGGGATTAATTTTTATATATATAGATATTATAATTCGTGAATGCTCATAACCTCGATCACGTATGATGAAAAGCGATTAATGATGTCTGTGAAGGCACGAGCGTGACCAGGATTAGGCCTATGATGGCACAAATGTGACCTTAAGATATCTATTTATTATGATTATTTACAACTAGTCTTTGCCAGCGGCTTTGCCCGCATCGAGGACGGAAATTATTCCACGTGAACGTACTACCGGGATAAAAGGTATCATATTTGACAATTTTGTGTGTAAATAAACTATCATCCAAATCTGTTCAGCCGTTTATGCGTGATTAAGACACATCCAAACATAAAAAAACACATTTATAATCAAAATCAAAATCAAATCAAAATCAAAAGTCATTTATTCAAATTAGGCTGAGGATCAGCACTTTTCGAACGTCAAAATTACAAAAGACAGTCCCCCCAAAACGCCCACCCGTCGCGCACTTCCTAGTGCTTTAGCTGGGAAGAAGAAGTGGCCAACAAACTCCCCAGCAGCACAGCTGTCTGTCCAGTTAGAAGAACTTGATTCTATACAATGGTATATAGTAAAACATTAAGAGACACTACAACGACAATATCTGTACGATAGGATTTAATTTTAGAAAAAAAAATGTTAGTAGATAATAATACTTGTAACAATATTTAATAAATGAATTATAACAAACTTTACATTAATTGACGCAAATATGAATTAAGCGAACCGACAACGATTGTTCACACAAGTTAAAAACGGCAAAGTCAAAATCAACCTTTCCCTTTTTCTAGTAAAAAATCCGAAGTCCTTTAAACTACCCCTTTGTACCACACCACGCTTCCTAATCGTCACGCGTCAATGACGCACGTTCAACGCACGTTTGACGCACTTAATTGGACAATGTTACACCGACGTTAGCGCTAACTCGATCATTGTTGACGCGTGTTACCGTTTATAAACAGTAATTGTGGGTTTAAGTTGACTTTAAATTTTATAGGTACCTATATTGTTTTTTGTACTGTTTCGTTGACGTTTACTGTAATTAATTGTAAATTGAGTTCGTCGATTGTAATAAGTTAGATTTTATTTGTTAAATCGATGAGCATGCCACACATTTTAGCTAATTGACAAAAGGATTACCTATTTTAATAAGAAAAAATAATAATATAAATAATAATATAATATCTTAGGACAACCAACACAACGTTATCTGATCCCAAACTAGGCAGACCCTGTACTATGGTAACCAGAAAACTGATAAACATACTTATATATTTCTAAATACATACATATTATAGATAAATTACACGCAGACACAGAACAAATGATTGTGCTCATCACACAAAGATTTGTCCTGGGTGGGAATCGAACCCACGGCCTCAATCTTAGCAGTCAGGGTCACTAACCACTAGAGACTAGACTAACAGGCCAGTCAAAAAATATATCATAATTTAATTTGATTAATGAACCGTTTCATCATTATCTGCCTTTTCCCAACTATATTGGGGTCAGCTTCCAGTCTAACTGGATGCAGCTGAATACCAGCATTGTACATGGACCGACTGTCTAGGTGACTTCCACAACTCAGTGAATTGAACTGTTTGTTTTGTATTAAAAAAAATTAAATCAGGAAACATCAATCGGTTTCAAACTAAACTACAATTATATCGCATAACCAAAAGAATTATCTATTTTGGTGACAGTACATAAGTAACCTTATCAAAATCGCTTTGTTTTCTCGACGATAGATTTTCTATTGGGTCTAAAAGCCAAATTATCAAAGTTAGACCTATTTGAATATTACAAAGGTACGTTCAAATAGAAAGTTCGTACAATATTAAGTGTAATACACATAATCGCGGCGTATCGCCTCATCGCACGGTCGACAATGTGCGGCGCTCCTGCTCAATTCCCTGCCGTCGTAACGTCTAATTCCCGTCGACTTACACACATCAGCGTTTCCGATATCGTGTTGTACCCCCTTTATGTACAGAGCAGGTGTAAGATCAGATAATATTCAGAATAGGTAAAAGTAGAAAATGTTGAAAACGTTCTAGCATTCGAATAGTTGCAAAAGCATTTTCATTATCTGATTTACGCATTGAGCATAATTATTGGGAGAATGAGTTTTGCATAAAATTATTGCGACTGTTTTATTGTCACATAACATAGCAGACGCTGCTGCTTTCTGCTACGCTTCTATAAGTATAGTAGCGTAGCGGAAAGCAGCAGCGTCTATAGAATAGCTTAAACTAAAATATTTCTTTGAGCTCTGTTTTAAGATTGTTTTATCATGATTTTATTTTTATGAAGTCTCTCTTTCTACATTTTCTGTCTTGTTATATGTTTCAATATGCTCTGCGTCAAAAACTGAGGGTTTTACGGTGTCCTACGTTTGAGCAGCGCCTGAATAGCACCTACGTTATCCATGCAAAAGTATGTTTGAAGCTTCTATCCACGCACAGTACTCTGTGCATTCCTTTTTCCATTTACACGAAACCGCACAAATATTGCAAACTAAATGGGAGCCAGCACTATTTACAATTTGGCCGCTTCTCCCCTGGTTATGTCTGTCAGGGCACATTCCACCGATCGTTATGTTGTCCATGTTTATATTGCCCAGCCTACCTTCTTTTATTGGATAGCCAAACGCCTTATGGTGGGTTAATGTACAGAATTTCGGTTCAGCTGACCGGTCAGATTTTTATGTTGGTGTACGGAATATTCAAATTCGGTTTTGGTATGAATTTGGAATTAGATTTTTGATGATTCTGCATTATGGCTTATGGTACTCCATTTTGATGTTATAAGTACCTATTTATTTTCTCAACTGCTGCCTCACATATCTCCTAAAAGAATGTATTAAAAACTTCAACAAATACAAAACTGATGATACGGTATCGGAGTATGAAATAAAATAAATTGAATGGTGATCTTGCCACTATTAATTGAGATTTAAATGATTTTACTTTCATTATACGTACAGATTACACCAGGATTACTCCTTAATATAGGTTACTATGTAACCTAGTTAGGACGCCAGATTCAATCATGTAATTGTTACTTTCTTTTCGAATCATCCGTAAATTGTAAAATTATAATTATTGCAACAGACTGTACCACACTTTAAATTAAAAATAAATGATAAAATTATAATTGTTTTTAAAATCCTACGCGTTCTTTTCAGGGATATTAAGGACTTAGGTACTATATTAATATAGAAAATATTTTACAAAAAAAATAGCCTTTATGAATAAAACAATCCTTGCATGCTCTACCTATATAAATAAATACTATAATTTGATAATCCACTAGTACCAAAGTTTACCAAACATTGTAACTTTACCAAACACGCGACAATACTCGTATCCACATTATGCAGCATTGGAAGACATTTCGAGACAGACGGATATCGCCTAGAGAGTTCACGCTCTATTATCGGTTCGTAGAGATAGGGTAACTGTCCCCATTGTTGGCACTTACGACAGACGCTGCAGGTTTTAGGTTCCAACTAAGAGCTGTGTGAATAGAATTGTAGATTTTCTGGTCTAGAATTGAAATGTAAATGTTTTAGGCGATTGTTATTTTTATAAGGATAGTTGTTCCGTGTTTTGTTATGGAACTTGGTAAATTATAAAGACAAATGAACTTTGTAATTATAAAAAAACATTTTTAGTAAGTATTTTTTATGAAAATAGACAAACTGAATTTGCATTCAAGGTAAATCAAAACGACGGGTTATTTTATAGAATCAGATGATGATGAGATTTTCTCTAAAAATAAATTATCTGCCTCATTATGTTGAATACAGATTAGTGATGTTATATACGATAGTAAAATCGACCAACTATAAGATATACCTACTAGCATATAAATAAAAAGCAAGTAAGTGCATACCTTCACAATTGTTAAATCATTAATTACGACATAAATAACACCAGATAATTTAACAGCCAGACATAAACGTAACCAATAAACAGTACATAATAAAGGTAAGTGAAAATCGATAATTAATTAATTACGTTTACAGGTAGTTGGCGCGCCCGTAGCACCTAGCGTAACTAGCGAGCAACAGCCGATTTCCCCTGAGGTCCACGTTCAACGTTGGGCAAAGATCAGGCAGGAATTGATAGGTAGAAGCGACACTGAGTAAAATATTTTTTGTGATTGTGGTGGACATGACGTGGAAACGATTTTAGTCCACAAGCTTATTCATAAGCTTTTCTAGCCTGTTAGTTTCAAACTCCAACGAAGAGAGGTGCGTGTAATAAAGGTGTTTTTGCCACACAAGAGTAAAGGCGAGAGGCTTCACTTTGTCTCTACACATTTTTAGGGCAATAAATAAAAATATTTTTCTAAAGTGATTTTTTTCTCCGTTCTTTGGCTTAGCTGCTTTTGTTGTCCGAAGCCAACGAAATACAGCGAAATTATTATTATAATTTCAGTGACAATTAGTATGTAGTTGTTATTATTTGTATGGTTGAATCATGAGATATGAGACATGCACGAAGAACTTAATATCTTAATGTTTTCGCAAATTCAGTACTGTTTATCAATTGCTGTAATTTTCACTTTTTAATCTGGTAAACAAACACAATGACATTATTTTACTTGTACGATTATTAAATAGATATTTTAAAGACCAATTTGCTTCTTTTAGATGCCCCCTTTCAAAATCGTAGTAAATCGTAGTAAGTTTGACAACTCTAGGTCAACACGAAGGCTTAATAATCTGTTTCTCCTCTTCATTTTCTTACTCTACGTCCAGCTACCGGCGGCGCACCCGCCATGTTATTTCGCCCATTAAGGCACCTGTCATGTGAGTTTACAATAAGTAAATAAGGACGTGCCGGCAACGGGGACGTTTACCCTAATATTGCATCACTATTGGCGACAATATTGGCCGTTTTGTTTGCTGAAAAAATTAGTAGTTTCGTTATTGGTAGGGTGAATCTGTCGATGATTGGAAAATTGCTGTGGGGTTGATTTTGACCAGCTATTTTCTTGTTAAATAACGCTGTTTGGACAGAATCGTCCAGTATAGTTAATTAGGAACGGTATGAAGCACACGTTGTTTATTTCATTGCTGCATACTTCATACGTACTTAGTATTTTCAGGTTAACTAGTGAAGTAGGTAGTTACTATAATCCTATGATTTAGTAAGGTTTAGAATGACCCTGTTCTCCATTGCCGCTTTGAAACATAATTACGGTATCCCCAACTTTTATACGGTTACTAGCTTTTGTCGGCGGCGTAGCCCGCGTGTAGGTCGGTAATTATCCCCCGGGAATGTACTACCTACATAAAGTACCCTTTGTGTTATTCCCAGATTATAAAATATTTGTGTGCTAAATTTCATTTAATTCCGTATAGTAATTTTAGCGTGAAAGAGTAACTAGCTACCATACATTGTGACAATTTTTCTCATTAATAATATTAGTAGGATTTTACGTAGTAAATACCGAACAAAACTTACAAACTTTAAGTGTAATCATTTTCTGAAGAATGTTGTTTTGTGTCCTTCAGACTTTTTGTTATGGTGCTTAAATCCACAGTATCATCACGTTCGCACGCACATCATGACGTACAAATAAAATAAACTCTCCGCGTTAAGCAGTACGTCGAAAATCCATTGCGCGATAAAATCCCTACGATATTTTTACGTCCATGCTCGTACGTGGACTTGTTCATCACCATCATCGTTATCATTTCAGCCGAAAGACGTCCAATGCTGGACAAAGGCCTCCCCCAATATGGGAGGTTTTTGATAGTCAAGGTTTGCGATAATCGCCACGCTTGGCAAGCGGGTTGGCGATCGCAGTATGGTGTTAAAATGTATAGAGAACGCTGCTGCTCATTCGGTAGTAACACCCTTAGTCACTCTAACGACAACCACGGGAAGAAATGGGGTGGTGCTATTTCTTATATCCGACACCACACGAAACAATGAACCTACAACGGACTTGTTCAAGTTGCAACAAACTGCAAATAATGGACAGCCGTGCATTTTTCTTTACCCAAACAGTTCGTTTACAAAACACGGTCCGTTCACCTTTATTCGACCAGGAAACAAATACCCTTACAAACAATTCACCACGGAAAACATTCACAATAAATCTTTATATCAAACATCATTTCAATAAAAAACATTCGCGCTTACATTCGTATAAAGGGTGCAAAATAAAAACAATAACGGCGCGGGTATCCCGACGGACACATATACACCCCAATAATACTTTTTATCATATTTATTGACTGATAAATGGTAACGCTATTTCAAGTGCATTTGTATGTTTTTTACTCTGTTATGGTGTATTTTTTGAGAATTATTTTTATGTTTACGGCTTGTTTAAGTTGAATGGAAAGTTCTGAGCGGATTTTTTTTGCTCAAAATGTATGTAAGAAAATATTACTTTTATCGTAATCTATTTCTCTCGTTTTCGTAATCTATTTCAATCGTTTGTTTGTTTGTTTGGTTGAACGCGGTAATCTCAGGACCTACTGGTCCGTATTAAAAAAATCTTTTTGTGATGGGTAGCCCATTTATTGAGGAAAGCTATAGGCTATATTACATTACGCTACAGTCAAAAGGGGCGGAGCAGCAAATGAAAAATGGACGACAACTGGCAGGCTATTTAATGTGACGGGAAAGGGAGAGAAAATTTGACGCGGACGAAGTCGCGGGCAGAGGCTAGTCAATCATATCATGCTAGGCCGATATTCTGATTTAGAAGTATCCGGCTAGACTGGAAGACGACCCGAAAATAGTTGGGAAAAGGCTTGGCAAATGTTTAACCACGGACCGCAAAAAGTTGATTACAATTTTGCCGACGGCCGTCGGAGATCCGATATTTTTTTTTATTTGTATGAAATAAAGTATTAAAAAAAAATTGTAAAGAGAAAACTATTTGTATTTTTCTGTATTTAATTTTTATTTACACTTCATTATGTCGTTTGCTTTAAAGTAAGGTGTAAATTGCAACGGTGCAATGCTGGTTGTTCCAAGATACAATTTTAAACACTATAGGTACAATTAACTTCTTTTTTCATCATTTGACAAATAGTAGGTATTCGTAAAATACAGTTTCATGTATGAAATGGTACAAAAGAGGTTTTATTTTTATTTTTCAAAAAAATAACTTCATCCAATATTACATCAACGTACCCGAACCATATAGAAAAAACATATATAGATTCTGTTTACACAAAAAACAGGTGCCTTTGAGTACAAAGAACTACTCAGCAGGATCCCAAGTGGCATTAGCAGATAACACATATCGTATGCGTATCGGGTGAAAGCATGGGGAATACAGATTTCCATCCTGTGGTGGTTCGCGACTCGAATTTCAAAGGGTTTTTTTAGTTTCGAAGACACGACCTATTTCGCGAATTATGGCAGGGATATCATGAGATGTAACGTGAACTTTTTGACGTAAAAGTGGCTTATATCATCTTTGTATATTTTTGGAATGATGTTCTTTAACGTAGCTTGCGAATTTTAGTAGGAGTAAAATTGTATAAGTCGTCACGTAACGAAGAAGCAACTTTATATTTATGTATAAATTATCATGATTTTCATGTACTGAAACCAATAGTGTGGTCAATATGATAATAAAAGATGGCGGCGGTGAAATTTTATCTAAATTTGCACCTAAAATAATATATTTGGCTCCAATTTTTTTTCGTTGTCCATTGATACTGAAAATTCTACTTTCGGTTTTCAATTTAACTGCTGCATTTGTACAGCCTTACTTACAATTGCGTTAGTGAAACCTGATTTTTAACACGGATAATTTCAGGCGTAAGAATACTGTGGTTATTTTATGAAGCAGAGAGCGCATTACCCAGCGAAAGGACTCATAATCAAAGCATTAACAGGCATTTTTGTATGTCGAAAGAGTCGGTCATTTACAATGATGAAGCTATTTGCTGTTTCCAAAGCGTAGTAGTTTCCCATGGAGAAGAATGAGCAAGAATCTGTTAAAATATATTGCCATTATACAAGATAACGTATGATTCATTAAAAGGCTTTACCTTTTTACCATTATATCAAAAAAAAAAAAAAAAAAAAAAAAAATAACATTTGTTTTCTGGTTATCTTTATTATAAAACAAAATAAATTATTTGTTTGAAATGCTGGCCGTAACTGCGGGTAACATGAGCCATTCTGAAGTTCCAATCCGTTATCGTGCCATGATAGCGTACTATTTTCCGCATGAAATTGAAAACAGATCACTTATTATTAGGTCCATTATTAATTGGACAGAATTGCTTAAACTTGTCAACAAGTATACAGACACGAATTTAACTTAAAACAGCAAAATACTGCATATTCAACCATTTTTAATCATAGAATACTTTCATTGACATTGAGTCTGTTCCCTGAAGAACAATGTAAGTTTGACAGCGAAACAAAAAAAAAGTTAATTTCAATTTGCTTTGGGCGGTGCGCAATATTTCTTTCGGTAATTGGATGGGATGCGAGTGTGTAATAAAATTGTAATTAAAAATTAACTATTTTATACTAGTTGAGCCTCCCCAAGGGTGCATACTAAGTAGGTAGATAGTAGGCACGTTTGTTTACTAAATTACTATAAACTATTTGAATTTATTCTGGTGTTACATAGCACTTTATTGGACTCATAATGGAATTACGTTTACGTAACGCCCTTATCTTTTTCGAAATGGATTCTAAGGTGCAGATGCATTCATTCGCACCTTAATATCTATTTAAAAAAAAGATTGAGACTGCCTCTCTATAAAGAAAAATAAAGTTACAGTCTTAAGTTCATAACTCTGTTTTTTTTTCATATTATTTTGTATCATAAACAAGAGCAGCAATTTTTACTTTCGAACCCGGCAAGCGCTTTACTTTGTGTAAATAATTTCATCACCACTGCTCTCAAAACGGTGAAAGAAAACATCGTGAGGAAACCGGCGTGTCCTAGAATCAAAGATCCGAAGATATGTTATTATGTGAAATCACCTAACCCGCACTGGGCCCAATGGTGAATTATGGCCCACTCCCTCTCAAAGAGAGAAGGCCTCTATCCTAGCTGTGGGAAAATTATAGACTGAATATTTATATATAAAAAAGAAATATCGGAGCTCCGACGGCCGTCGGAAATCTTGTCATTCAACTCTTTTCTGATTTGTCGTTTTAAATTTCCACCTGGTCATCATCATCTGCCTAGCCTTATCCCAACTATGTTCGGGTCAGCTTCCAGTCTATCAAAATATCTGTGTTATATATTATCGTAGTCACTGAATACATTTTTATTAACTTTTTGCTCAATTGATGATGACATGATATTACCAGTCGGATTATTCATCTTTCTTTTTATATCACTGTTATATTCATCTTTTCTGCCAACCAGATTAGAACTAAGCACCTACATAAAAAGTCGAGAAATCAGCACCTATGCAATAATTTTAATTTTATTTGGCAAGATAAGCACGAAAAAAAAGCTCTTCTCCGCTCAATAAATTTGATGTAAAAAAAGGTATGTACGAGTAACTACCAAATTTTTCTAATTGCCCTTCCTGTAAAGAAACAGAGAAACTGTTCGTTGTTCAGAAATATTTAAAGCTAGTACATTAGTAGTAGTAGTATTATTAGTTTATATTACACAAGTTATTTTTTTTTTTTAGACCTCGACACTTTTGGTATTGGGGTAGTTAAAAAAATAAAACGATACTACTCTACTTTTTTGTGAGCGTTTTTTTTTTTAAGTTTTGTTATATTTAAGCTTACTTTAAAAGAACCTGTGTGACCTATAAGTTATTTTCGGCCGTTCTTCTCAGAGTAGTCAAATAAAAAACGCCAAGTTCATCTAGTTTTTAAAACATTATTCACATTTAAAAGTGTTTGAAAAAAAACTACTTACAAAAATAAAATCATTTATCAATAATTTTGTTTCTTTTTGCAAATTCGCCAACAACATTCACCCTATTGACCTATTCCAAAAATGATTTCAAAACGCGTGACGTCACCTATTCCACCATTAACCGAACACTATCAAGTTATTAACTTAATAACCCGCACACCACCAAAAAACTTAACCCTTCATTACTTACCGAAAACACGAACATTTAATTACTAAATTCGCTAAGTATCACACACCCTGTATCATAAGCCCTAGAGCACATTATAATAACTTATTACAACATAATTTATTATTCTGTCGTTACCGTGACAAGATGGCGTGACTGCCTGTCATAAGTTAGGCGTCATCTAGCCCTCGATCGGCCGTCGTTGTTAATTTCATTGGACATGGTGACAAAAATTCTGTTTGCTTTACCTTTAAAATGACGCTGCAAAGTAATGAGCGGCGATGATAAGTATGGTAATGAGTTTAATTAAGTGATTCGTGTGTAATGGGCTTTAGAGTGGATCCTGCTGCGTTTTTGTGTAGTTGTTTTGATTTTTCGTGTGTGAGGTTAGTAAAATAAATTATTAATTATTTTAAAAATGAATTTTCTGTCTCGGTAAATGGAAGATTAGAAAAGGAAATAAAATTAATGATGATATTTGCGAAGCAATCTGTAGACGTAAGGATCATTTTATAAAAAGCTAGTAAATCGTTTGGTCATGTTGTTTTTTTATAGCCTATACTGTATCCCACTGCTGAGCAAAGCTAGAAAAACAAATGAAAGGGGAGGCCTCATTTCTCTTCCATACATTCCTGTCTTGTGCGTTTTCCGGCCATGTTGGCCCTGCAAACATGTACTGTTATTAAATAATTAACAAAACCTTCTAAAAATATTTTGCTATACACACTCACACGATTAGGGTGTCCAAACGTTACACATGTAACGCCAAACCGGGACACGTATGTCGTAAAGCTGGTGATAAACGATTGGTCCAAACAAATCGGACAAGTCATCAATTGCAACACGTTATTGATATTGGCGTGAGCAGGCGTGCTGTGTGGTCACCCTAGTGCACGGTGTGTACGTTTTATGAAAGCTAATTTGAGGAAGATCGAATACAGTTATAAGTAATTTCGTTTCATGAGAATACTTAATTAATAGAAATATAATAAAAAAAACTTATTGCGTTACTAAAAATAATTATCCAACTAATTTAATCCTGATTTACTTACTGAAATTGAATCCTGATTTATTTACTCAAATTTTATTTGCCAGATTTATGTGAACTTTTAAACGATAAAAAATAAGATAGTTTTTGGTAGCTCGTATTTGTCATGCCTTTTCTCTTTATTTTCAATAATTACTGAAGTAATACGTTATTTAAATCTGTGTAAGAAGTAAAAATATTTTTTTTACTTCTTACACAGATTTAAATAACGTATTATTATTTAATCAAACCAACGTCTCAAACAAAAAACGAAGTAAAATACGAAGTAAACGAAGTAAAACAAAAACGGCAAACAGAATCAAGACAGTCGCAAAAATCCACTGCCAAACGAAGTAAAAATCCGCCTCGGGCGAGACAACACCTGTATTACCATAACAAGACATGAAATTTGAATGTCCGCAAACCGAATAACCGTACCGCCGCCTCCCGAAATTAAGTTATCCACTTTTTGCAAGAAAAGACGGACACGTTAACATATGAATATGACAAATTGTCCGCCGGCGGTCAGCCGGACTATCCCGCGTCCGACAGAGTTTTACGGCACCCTAGGGACGCAAGGGGGACCAACTTGAAAATTTTTCATTCCGGCCGACTAGCGACCAAAGAAAAACGGCCAGGTCACTCGTCAAAACTGTTACAATTTCTCAGAAACAATAATGGGATAAAAACGTGGGCCCCACTTGGACAGTGAAAAAGCCATTTTGGACACTGTCAATGTTATTTATTTGGACGCGACATGTCGTGAATTTTTATTTTATCTTGGGATTTCAAGTTTTATTGGCGGTTCTGGAAGTTGAATTGAAAGCACCTGCTCCGAAGATGTTAGTTTGTTTAGTTATTTTTGGAAATGTGTACTATTTTGGCTGTGAATGTACTGAATGTAATATTAGTTTTGGTAATACTTTTTAGAACATGAACAATAATACATGGCTTATTGACACAGTTTGACTATATTCATTAACAATTGACATCATTTGGAAATCAATTTAATGCAAATCTGTGAAATGTCCTACGTAAAGAATACCACCATTTCTGTTCATTTCTTCTCGTGGGTGTCGTAGATGGCGACTAAGGTATTTCAACAACAACGTTCTCCATGCGTTTTACCACCATACTGCAATCACTAATCTGCCTGTCTTATTAAATGGTTGATGGTTGTTTAATGGTTGGTTGGTTGGTTTAATGGTTGGTTGGTTGTGGTTGGTTGGTTTTATGGTGGTTAATCTGATCGGCGACCAACCCTTGTTCCCAAATGTTTCACAGAAGTTTTTTTCCCATTTTATCCACTCTGATTCTATGGTAAATTTCATTAACATACAACTGTACCAATTCACACTAGAATATTCTAAAAATTGTTTTAAAATATCAATCTTTTTCCTGTCTTCTTCAATATGGAAACGTTCACATTTTTTGTTGAATTCCTTAATCCATTGGTGAGCATTTGCATTTCTACCAGTGAATTTTTCTATTACAAAATCTTTTGAAATTGTCGCCAAATTTTGATTTTCTGATTTTTTTTGCTTTTCTTCTAGTAATTTCTCTAATAGTTTTTCCAGCATTTCATTTGTGCTTCTAGTTTCAGATTTTTGATCATTTGTGTCTTCCAAAAGCTCTTCAAGGTAAAAATCATTAAACTGCATATTTTGTTCTTCATCTAAATATGTCTTTGATATCTCATTAGTTAAAGTTATCCATATTTTCCTTGTCTGATGTCTTTTATTCAATGTTTTTCTTATCTTGGCATAGTTAGATGTATTTGTTATTAACTGATGTAAACTTGCATGTTGATATTCAGCCGGTATGCCAAATGTTTGACCATCAGGTGTTCCTATTGAGGTTATGCAAATAATGTTTGACTTTCCATCTGCTGCTGTTTTCACACAAAAATCAAATCTTAATTTCTCCATTCTTCTTGAAATATTTTTGCAGAAAATGTTGTTTTATAATAGCAACTGTGAAATAAAGACGAAATTGCGTTTTCTGAAATAACAAAATGAGTTTTATTCACAACACAATTAAATACAGAGTTTTAATGATGCAATTAACACATGGTAAAAAAAGTAACTTACCTGAAATAACAAAAAACAACATTTAAAGCATTGACATATTATATTACTGCGTAAGGACAGGGCGGACCGCATGTTACAATGACGCCTCGAACTTGGTCCCAAAATGGTCCTCCCTTTATCGAAGTGAACTAGAACGCGATCGGCTGTCTTCGGAACGGTCGTATATTTTGCAAGCAAAAATGCCAAGTTTTGCCGTGAAGGGTTGCGTGAACTACGACAAAAAGCACAATAAAAAAAATGATAACATTTCATATCACCGGTAAGTTAAAAATATGTCATTAAATCCACTGCTAACATTATTTAAAACAATTTTCTTTCATATTTGTCTCAACCTATGACAAAGACGAAGCGAAGCCGCGTAAAAGTACGACATAACTTTGCAGCGGCGCTCGTTGTAGCCTGTAGCCGATGAAATTGAAAGATTTAATAATATTACTATAAATAATTAAAAAAAAAATGTTTTATTCGAAGGCCAATGAAAACTTAATAACACCAACAATCTGCAACAAATATAAATTTTCAAAAATAAAAGGTTGTTTTTTTATTTCTTTGTACCTCGAAAAATACCACACCCCGCTCTTACAAGGTTACGTCTAGGAGCAGACCACGCGGATTGACATCGTAGTTCATACTAGTTCTAATAGATGACGTTAGTGTTTTTTGTAGGGCGACCGCGTCCGTCAAATGTTCGGACGACCGTATCTTTACTATTTAAATCAATGATTTAAAGCCTTTACTTCTGTTTACATAATCTAATTTCTTTTATATAAAGAGGAAACTTTTTACTGTTCCACGTTTTTCTCAAGTATATTGACAGTTGCTGTCACTCATATGACACTGACGTTTATTACTGATCTATAGATAATAATAAATCCATAAAGAAAGAACGGCTTGTGTAGTGATATTCTTTACATATAAAAAAAAACAATAGTCGTAATATTAGTGAAATATTTTATTTTCCTATGTAAAAAAAAGATATCAATTTGTTTTATTTGGTCAGAGTCCAGACAATTTTACGGGTTCCATTCCTAGAACATTTAGTTGTTAAGTTGTATTACTCAATTTATTTCTTAAAAATACATCCGATCATAACACTACTGTCAACAAATGCAAATACACAAAGTTACATACTGAAACACGTACACTACATAACATTATAATGAAAGTTCTGATTTGTGAGTTTGTGGCGACAGAGTAATTCCCAAATGGAATCAGGAAGAGTGCAGCCTCAACCGTGGACCGAATTGCAAATACGCATATGTCGCTGACTTTATTTTATCCTTTCGAGTAGTTCGTGTATTGAGAGATAAATATTATAGATGTATGGGAATGTGGTTGACGGGAATTTTCTTTGAGAGGCAATCGTTTTTTTTTTTCGGATGGAAATGAAAGCTCTACCTAATACTGTGTCTACAATTTTTTGGTAACTTTTGAATTCTATACTTACAAGTTACTATTAATGTACACAATTATACTTAGTTTGTAATTTTCAATACATACGGTAAAACACAGGATAAAACAAATTAAAGTAAAAGCTCAATATTAGTGTCCAACTGAAAATATTTCAGCCGACAACGAAAAAAAAACTTCGGCTTTAGTCTTATTTGCGGCCAAAAACGAAAATGATTTAGTTACTAATAAATTATTAATATTTTCGCCATACACTGAAATCTTGTTCATTTATTTTGACACCTGCGTCGATAAAAGAGCGATCAACATATGCTTTAAAAAAAATAAAACACGATAATATCATTAGAAGTTACAACATTTCGTGTATTTTCTTTTGTGTAGGTATTATATGATTTAATTTTTAAATCCATAGCGAGAATTTCTACGTACACGGCGCTAGGTCTAAAAATTATATCAAATGTTTCATCCAAAGCAAAAACAACATTAAATTCCTACAAAACTACACCCGAACTTTCAGAGCCGCATTTGCAATCCCAGTGAAAGTTTCCACGCAGCTCAACATAACGAACCCAATCCTACAGAATCGTATGAACACAGATCGGGGTCCCAATATAAATGTAAATACAGTGCGCGGGTGAAATATGACAGTTATAATTGCTTTATTGTACTGAGAACTCGACACTGTGGCCATATGCTAATTTAACGTAAGTTTCAGGGTAACTCTGCATACATTATAACTTTGTTGATGTGTGAGTTCGTCCCTATTGTGGTTATGGGACATGTCACCATTTAGTGCGGTTAAGGTGCGGTGACAGGTTAGAGTTTTAATTTAAGTAACTCAAATTGAAAAGAGTATGCTTTTTTGATTTAGTCATATTGGTTGGATAAACGAAGGTCGGCAAATAAATAGTATTTTTTAGGCAAATGTGAGTGGACGTCCTAGGAAGACAAATAGTTACCTTATTGGTAATGTTCTTCAAGTCAGGTGCGTAGTACTCGCAACTGCCCCGTTGGTCTCGTGGTCGCAAGCGCGACTGCTGATCGTGGGGTCCTGGGTTCGATTCCCGGGTCGGGCAAAGTGTTACTGGGTTTTTTCATTAGGAATTTCTTAGTAGCAGCCCGGAGTTTGGAAGTTGGCGGTGTGATACCCCCGTGCCTCGGAAAGCACGTTAAGCAGTTGGTCCTGCGCCTGATCTCTCTCCGGTCGTGTTGGATTGCCGTCCCATCGGGCTATGAGAGTGAGGGAAGAGTGAGTGCTCCTGTGTCTGCGCATACACTTGAGCACTATAATATCTCCCGCGCCGATGGCTAGTCTCCGTTGAGATTGGCCGCCGTGGCCGAAATTCGGTCTGGAGGACTATATATATGACCATACATATGAACGTTAAAGAGGCAAACGTAGTATGTAAGGATCGTAGCAGGCAGAAACTACAGAACAGAACCTCTTTCTGTAATTTCTGTCGATCCCCATGGAAAGAAGGCGTGAGTTCATGTATATATATATGTAGCTCAAATTAATAGTCAAAGTGAAACAATTTATTTCCTTTCTTTTTGAGACAAGTGTCTAGTTAAATTGCTAATTACAGCTTGTTATTTATAATAACTAGCTTCTGCCCGCAACATCGTCCGCGTCAAATTTTTGCTCCCCAGACCCTTCCCGTCGCATTGAACGGCCAGTTTTCGTCCATTTTTGTTGCTGCTCCTCTCTTTTTAATTGTAGCGCAATGTTATATAGCCTATAACCTTCCTCAATAAATTTGCTACTCAACACAAAAATATTTTATAAATTCGGAGCAGAAGTTCCTGAGTTTACCGCGTTCAAACAAACAAACTTTTCAGCTTTATAATATTAGTATAGATATAACAAGCTGTAGCACATGATCTTGTCTGCGATCCAGGATGATAAATAGCCTAAGTAACCTAAGTCATGGTCTATCTGTGTGCCAATTTTGATCTAAATCAGTTCGGTGTTTAAGCGTAAAAAGGAAACAAAACCAACAAACTTACTTTCACATTTATAATATTAAAGTTAGGATGCTAAGTACCTACCGGGGTCGCGAGATTGTTCGAAAGAGATACCGTGACCCTGGCACACGGGCAACTGAAGGAACACGGGTGGGTTTTAGTCAGTAAAAGTCTGACATGCCCGCTCCGCCCAGAGCGGGAGAAGTCATTTGATGATTTCCCATCCAAAAAACAAAAAGGATGCTAAGTACAAAAGTTGGTGACGAGGACCGAAATATAACAAATTAATAGTCAAAGTACGTAATA
The DNA here is from genome assembly GCA_947507805.1 of Aporophyla nigra. Classification (NCBI taxonomy): domain Eukaryota; kingdom Metazoa; phylum Arthropoda; class Insecta; order Lepidoptera; family Noctuidae; genus Aporophyla; species Aporophyla nigra. The sequence goes on along the minus strand of OX382307.1, from coordinate 15,930,002 downwards.
TCTAATAAAAAGTCAATTAATTACTAGCACTGCTATAACAAGCAAAAAAAATGTGTCGATGTTACGCCTGTTATCAAGGATATATGATACAAAAATTGAGATAAACCAATTTTGTCTACCCATCATATGCAATTTAATTCTTAACCCTTTATCGGCGAAATATTGACACCAACCAACGCGAACGCCGCAAAGATGACATTTTAATAAAAAATAAAAAGACAACAAACTCTGTAATAACCTAACACATTAAATCCTCGAACAAAAACAAGAGTATCCCACTATTATTCCTCTCATAAATATTCAGAAGTAACAGTAGACGGCTCATTTAGTATCCTGCCCCTGTTTTTTGCGATATTGGCTAATCCACCAGAGGGTTGTTAGGATCAACTTGTTACAACAAGATGTAGATCGATATACCCGTTAATGGACCAGACTTTTTTATTAATTATAAGGAAATTTTGCCGGTAAAAGCTTTCGGGTTTTTTTTTCAGGTTTTTTTTTTTTGTGAATTTGTTAGATAGTGCTTGAATTATGCATGGGAAACTAAGGCATATTCAAGTAAGGTATGCAGAACTGAATTAAATGATAATGTATTTATGAGTCAATATGTCAAGGGAATTCAGAAATTTTAGTTTTTATAAATCATACAATTTTCTCGCAATGGAGAAATGTGGAACACAAGAACGCACAAAAAATTACAGATGTCTTAACAGATTCCTTGGATTTTTATATTATTACCTTTATTATATATAGATATTACAAAAATTCAAGTTTGTAATGTTTTTGAAAAATGCGACAAATTACGATTCCAACAATACACAAAAAGGAAACCACAAAATTCCATAGTAAAAAAAAATGGTTGAAGTAAAAATAAAGTAAGAAAATATCTATCAATTCTTTCTGGATGTTGCCGATCTAGGAACATGTGAAGGATACACAAGCAAGGCTGCCGATACCTTCATCTTCCGTACATAACACAGGTCTAACACAATAAATCAGACTGTCCGTCGGTTACACGACGTATTGGGAATTGATCAAGAGTTAAGTCACGATTGTTGCACGGACGGATCATTCCTCAGGGATTCATTATATGGAAACGCCGCGACTGATTGCCGGTTGTATCTACAGATGGATGTATGAATTGAATCTGGAAACAAGAATATCTGTAGGTTACTGGTTTGATGTAGGCTAAACGGTGAAATGGAAAATAAGTTAAAAGAATATCCTCTTATTACTCTTTTTTGTTATCTTCTGTTTTTCAATTCAAGTAAAACACTGATTCTGTCTTCTTTCCCACATTTTTTTTTTTTGTTTACGGCCTAACTGACAAATCTTGATTCATTTTATACCACTTTCTGACCTCTTTATTATTTCGACATTTTTTTTACATTTCAAATGTCGTAACGCATGTTTAAATCCTTGTCCCTTACGACCGTTGAAATTTCCACCATCAATATATTATTTTCATTGCTATGAGATTTATAGGCTACATTTCTATCATCATATCCGTTTTATTGAGAAGATTTGTTTTATCATCTAGAATAAGGGCATTCCACAATACTTTATCATGTTTTACACTTCTTGGATTTATTTTTGATTGACCTACCAATTTCTTTTCAGTAGTGAATCAATCTAAATTCGTCAAAACTACAACATACACACATACAATCAAATCTCAAAATAGCCCAAACATAAAACCCACTTGATTTACTAACACGAAACACAAAGCGACACTTGTGCGACCAATTACCATAAAATATCAAAATGTTGCAATCATAAACAAAAATAGTTTAGGAGGCGCTCATAATAACTTATATAATCAAGTATCTTTTGTAAAGGATAATGATTTTGATAGGAGGGGCGTGTAATATAATTTATTCAGCACAGCGGGTGATTCTTGTTCTGTGCAAATTGGGTAACATGTGGGCCAGAGTAATCGATAGCTTTTTTTGATGTGGTGGTGGATTTTTAATGTTAGATTTGCAGGAATTATTTGGTGATGATTTTTCTGATTGATCATACGAACTAGTAATCTATACAAATATTATAAAGCTGAAGAGTTTTTTTGTTTGGTTGAACGCGCTAATCTCAGGCATTACTGGTCCAAATTGAACAATTCTTTTTGTGTTGAGTAGCCTATTTATTGAGAAAGGCTATAAGCTATATAAAATTACGCTATAATTAAAAGGAGCGGAGCAGCAACGAAAAATGGTTGAAAACTGACAGGCAATTCGATGCGACGGGAAGGGTCAGGACAGTAAAAATTTGACGCGGAAGAAGTCACGAGCAGAAGCTAGTAAAATATAAAGCTTGAATTGAAACTGTCCATGATGCGGGTGGGCACAGTATGCACATATACACAAAAATACAAGACGTACAAAATCTAAATACTAAACTCCTAGCTAAATCCTACCTAGCTCCTAGGTTAGTTCCGTGTGTTACCGGACGTAAAGAAAAATGTCGTAGAAGGCGACTAAGAGACTTATTAGTGAATGGGCTGCTGCCCATTCTCTGGTGGTAAAATGCATAACTTGCAAATGCATATACTGCGATTGTCAATAAAGTTATGCAATCCGCCTGTTCAGCGTGGCGATTATGGCCAACCCCCCTTTTTTATACGTCTATTGGCTGAAATGATGATGATAATAATAATGAGTTTAGTTTGCAGTCCAAATTCAAGTAATCATCATCATTTCAGCCGTAAGACGTCCACTGCTGGACTTAGGCCTCCCCCAATTTGGGGGGCTTTGTCATAATCGCCACGCTTGGCAGGCGGGTTGGCGATCGCAGTATGGTGGTAAAATGCATACGCTGCTGCCCATTCTCTAGTAACAAAGCATAAAATCTAGTATAAAAGCATTAATTCAAGTAATGCATTAATGCTTTTATAAAATCCAATAAGAGTAAATTCCAGCTTCTAATAAGACTAATGACATCAAATAGAAAGTGCAAACGTGATAATGGCAAGTCACAAGGTGCAATGTGACGTAATCTAACTGGATTTTTGGATAAAACTGGATGAGTGCTTTTTCAAAAGTCATCGTAACAAAAATCAGATTAATAGACAAATATAAGTGAGTAATTGCATAGTCTGAGTAGTATACTTGAGTTTACTATTTGCATCCCTGTTTTAACATGCAGTAACTAATGACAGCAAAGATAGAAAGTGCAACGTGTTAACGGAAAGTTGCTAGCGTGATCCTGACACCATACTTAACTAGGTTATAGGATAAACTTGGAAAATTCCTTGCAAGTTTTAAATTGCATTTAGGACTCTTCTTGACAAATAGCTTTATTTCGATAAATGGGTAATCTGAGAAGAGAGACTGGAGGGTTAAATCTATATGACTAATGATGTTTTATTGTGCCATATACTCTAGGTGGGGTGAAATTCTTTAAGTCACTCTATCACGCCACCCGCTACAATACTTACTGTCCACTCTTTTGCTAAATCTGAGTTGAATACTTGAAAAATAATAAATGAAATAACTATGCATAGGAAAGATCAACAACGCAACGTGCAACGTGTTAATGGAAAGTGGTGAGGGTCAACCACCACCAATTTTTTTTTAACATGTTTAATATAACTTTTTATTAGGATTATCCTGACACATCTACGTATTATATATATGTCATTTGAAATTAATAATCACAGTAGAGAGTTTCGTTGGATTGAATTTATATGACTAATGAGGAATTTTTTGCACATGCATAGTACAGTGATATATAAATTAAATCACCCCATCAAAATACCGATACCGTGAAGCATATATTCCAGGACCATGTAAACTTTAAGTGCACAAGTAGTTCTAAGACTATGCAAACCTACTAAGATACGATTCTAGTCGGTCGCCATCCCTAATAATTCGAGCATCGTCAGTTCTACTATTATACAAGTTGCTTCTGATATAGATGCCGATTCAGCAATTATATATTCATCATCATCATCATTTCAGCCGTAAGACGTCCACTGCTGGACTTAGGCCTCCCCCAATTTGGGGGGCTTTGCCATAATCGCCACGCTTGGCAGGCGGGGTAAAATGCATAGAGAACGCTGCTGCCCATTCTCTAGTAACTCCCTTAGTCGCCTTTTATGACACCCACGGGAAGAAATGGGGTGGTGTTATTCTTTACGTCCGCACCACACGGTACCTTGGTACCACGGTAATTGTATATTACTATCCTACGTTGTCATTATTTTTAGCTACTATAATCATGTGTACATCATGAATAATTAAACAGCAACATACATCAACAAACTAAGTAGGTAATGCATCGAGATATAAGCGTATAATGGAATTTATCAAAAATCGAAGGGGTGTGCTGCGTCATCTTCCCCTAATTTGGTTTTTATTTTATTTCAACCCCTAAGGGCAGTGTGTGGAATTAGCGTTACCATATGGGCTCCTACTTGTGTTACACTTGGCTGTCGATTGTTCATTTCGGTGGTGTGTTTTTCTAGCGGCGTTTTGATGTGTAAGTTGTTATTTTTTATTTCAAAAAGAACCAGATTGTTTTTAGTGCACATTTCTAAAATACTTGTTTTCGTTTTTCCATTCAAACATCAGGTTTAACAGATGTATTTAGTTTATTATCTTATTTACATAAATGAAACAAAACCATTGGGTGTTTTCGAATGAAATTGTTTGTTTTATAATAATTAGGTACATTAAAATTTATTCAAAAACATCCATCGGTTTCTAACCTTCAACTATATCCGATTACCCAGGTTAATTATCGATTTTGGTGACTGTACACACATAACAAAAAAGAGAATAATATAATAATACATAGGGAAACAACATATTATAATATTTACCAACCGTAGATCTGTAGTCCAATTCCAGCTAGACTGATAAATAAGTGCTTTTATAATCCAGCATAAGATTAGTCATCACTGGACATTTGTTATGGTCTTACTAGTAACAAAACATAATGCTACGCTCCTAACATACACCTTATGCCTTGTTTACGTTCATCATCTGCACCCTAATTGCGAAACGCACAATTTATCAGAATCTGTATGGGATTGAAGATTATTTCTAAACCATTGCGTCATTTGTTCGAATAAATTGTCGGGTCAGCAACGTAAATAACGCAATGAATGTTGTTTAACTATGAATATTAAACCAATTCCTACTGATAAAAAGTTCCGCAATTACCCCTCTGGTCATGCCCGCACGCTGGTTGCGAGCACTACGCACCTCACCTTTCTAAAGAACATCACCAAGAAAGTAACAAAACTTCTAACCAAAATATCAAAAAAATATACTAAGATTCATCCCTAACTAGCCCTTCCATAAAATCGCACACAACATAAGGGTGCACTACAACTAGCGTAATCCGAGCCAGTAACATGTGCGCGGGGCTTTAAATTTTGATCTAATAGCGATTACGGCCACGCACCACTCGTGTGGGTATTACATGGGAAAAATTGGTACGGATTAACTGGAGTGGTCGTGGTAAGGGTAATTAAGGGTAACTTTTGTAGGTACTTACTTAGTCGGTGGTTGTAGGTTTTTTGGGATAAATAGAGGGTCAAAAGTAGAAAAAGCAGGACAGGGTTTGTGGTTAAGTAATTTTCATTTTCATTTATTTTATTTTATTTTATTCATAACAATTAACATTGTGTTGTACAGCCATACTACGCTTGCTGCGGTTGGTCCGTGAATGACCATCTTGATATATCAAGATGGTCAAAGTGCTTTCCGAGGCACGAAGGGCCCTTGGCCCTTGGTTAAGCCCTTGGTGCTAGCTGTCATTTGTAGATCTTAGACAGTCGTTACGGGTCGTCAGAAGCCCGAAAGTCTGAAAACCAGGTCTTGGCAAGGGGTATTGTATTGCCTAGTATAGTAACTGGGTTGTGGAGGTCATAATAGGTTGGGGAAAAAGTTTCTTCGCATTTTTTAAGAAAATTCAAAACATTTTTTAATAAAGTTTATTTACATTTAACTAAAGTATGTAGGTACCATTTTGTTCGATAACTTTTTGCCATCTTGTAGGTAGGGACATGATCCCATTGCTATAGAAATTTTGGGACTTCTGGTCAAAGTACCGCGACAAGTGGTTTTGGCAGTCCTCTCGTGATGTTAACCTGACACTGCCTAAAGAATTCTGAAGAGACCGAAACAGGTGGAAATCTGAAGGTGCAAGGTCAGGACTATACGGCGGATGCATTAACACCTCCCAGCCAAACTCTCTTACATTTTGTTGGGTGGCTAAAGATGTGTGAGGTCTAGCGTTATCATGATGAAAAACCACACCCCTTCTGTTGATTAATTCCGGCCGCTTTCTCTCAACTTCTTGCTTTAATCTCATCAGTTGTTCGCAGTAGAGTTCAGAATCGATGGTCCTGCCTGGTGGTAACAGCTCATAATGAATAATGCCCTTCCAATCCCACCACATACACAGCATCACCTTGTTGCGAGTTAACCCGGGTTTCGCCACAGTCTGTGAAGCCTGACCGGCCTTTGACCACGACCTTTTTCGCACGTTCTTGTCATACGTGATCCACCTTTCATCACCAGTTATCAGCTTCTTCAAAAATTGTTCGGTTTCATTATGTCGTAATAAAGAATCACAAATGAGTACACGGTTCATTAGGTTTCTTTCAGTGAGCTCGTGAGGTACCCAAATGTCGAGCTTTTTTGTGTACCCAGTTTTTTTCAAATGTGCCAAAACTGTTGTGTGGTCAATTTCCAGTTCTTCAGCTACGTCGTAACTACTGGTATGCCGATCTTGCTCCACTTTTTCAAAAATGGCATCCATTTTATCCGTAATAGGGCGACCAGAGCGACGTGCATCTTTGACATCAAAATTTCCGGATTGAAAACGCTTAAACCAAATTTGTGCTACTCTCACAGACACTAATCTAGGTCCATAAACATCGCAAATTTTTTTCGCGGCTTGCCTTGCATTTTTACCTTTTTTGTAGTAAAATTTTAAAATGTATCGAATTTCTTCATTAGATTCACTCATTATGACGGTACGAAAAACAAATGAAAATCACACATTTTCCTAATTTGAATTTGGAATTATGTTCTTTAAAATTTAAACTTTCAATGATACCAAAACCAGCCAGATACAAATAGTATAGCCAAAGAGATTTTATTACAAGTTCATACATACTATAATGCGAAAAGACTTTTTCCCCAACCTAATATAACCAGTCGTTTCATGTGAAATATTGCTATGCAGCTGCATTCGGTTAGACTGGACGTCGACCCCAACATAGATAGAAAAAGGCTAGACGGATGATGATAAATAGAAGGTCAAAACAAAGCCAAGTTTTGACAGAAGAATTAGAGTTTTGCTCATAAACGCAAAATAAAACAGCGTGCATGCCATAGCGTTTTTTAGACCTGTTGCAGATCCTCTTTTCGTTACACAAACTTTACAGTTACTTAAACTATATTAAAAAAAATTCGTTGCTGTGACATGTATTTTCAATAAATGGCGTTAATACTGCCTAGATTTACTACTTTTATTTTGATTAGTTCATTATGTATGATTAATTGATGTGTCCACATAAATATTTTTAATATTAGGGCCTTAAAGTAGAGGTACGTCATCATCGAATTCTACTTGAACTACAAATAAACCTCTATCTTACAAGGGGAGGGCACGGTCTGGGAAATTCACTTCGGGACGAGACTCCGTGTGGTAGTAGTGTCCCATAAGCGTATGCAAACCCTAAAATATTATTTCAGAATGGCCAGTACTTTCGAAGATTTTTTTTTGTTTTTAATTAACTATTTTATCAATTAAATGAGTTCAATCGAAAAAAAAAAACGTTATTAAGTATTAAATTAATTTTAATTTACATTAACTATCATACTTTTTAAAATGTAAAACAGCTAATAATTATGGTAGGATCTTATAAATAGTTAACACAACAAGTAAAAATTTTAATTGTATTTTCTTTATTATTCAAAATATATTATTTTCTACAAACAAGAACCTGGATGATAGTTATCGTAAAAACATACGAAACAATAATTTTTTTTTACATCTCGCGCAGTTAATGAACGAAGAATTATTACATGAACAACGTTCTTTAAGTAGTTCATTTGGAAAGCATACATTATTCACATTAACAAATATTTCTCTATCTTCAGAGAGTTTTGCAGCATACCAAGCATATCGTATCATTTCACAAAAAATTGGCGATGATAATTGATGATGTATCGTACATCATCAATTATCATCGCCAAATTTTTTTTTTAGTTTTCAACTATAAAATATTCAGAAGGTACTAAATTTGAGATAAGATAACAAGTTTTGTTCAAGTGTGCGACTACAAACACAAAAAATGTAACTAACCAAAATGGCCGCCCACCGATAAAGTTTGGTATACACAGAGAATTTTGCATCGGTCAAAATTTATGAAACGAACTGAAAATTATTTTTGTATATATTTGTATCGTAATTATTTTTCTTATTTTGAATTATCCTAAAAAAAGGTATTGAATGTTTTTCGAGTTATTGAAGATTTTTTTTTAGCTTTTATAGTTTATTTTATTGAGTTTTCGTGCTTTTTACAATTTAGAAAGTATAATAGTTAATGTAAACTAAAATTAATGTAATACTTAACAACATTTTTCTCGATTGAATTCATTTAATTATTAAAATAGTTAAATAAAAACAAAAAAAATCTTCGAAACTACTGGCCATTCTGAAATAATATTTTAGGGTTTGCATACGCTTATGGGACACTACTACCACACGGAGTCTCGTCCTGAAGTGAATTTCCCACACCGTGCCCTCCCTTGTTAGATAATTCACTCTTGGTATACATAACAATTATTGAAAATTCCCAAATACCCTACCTAGAAAACAATAAGTCTGACTGTAAACGGTAGTCTTATTAAAATTTAAATAGTTTGCGTAGTTAGCAACTTTCAACTGCCTAGTAAATAAACTATTTGACAAAAAAAAAGACAACAAAAACCATCTGTTAAAAAAACAACCGAAAATTGCTCTTGTTTACATAATCCTATATTTAACATCGAAGCACAATAAAGAGCAGTTTGCATATGAATATCCTTATCCGACCCATTATTTACACACTGAACGTCATTACAACTTTTTAGAGGCGCTCACACACCTATCTGCAACACTTGATCACTACAAACACATTAAAGACTCGAGACGCGTTTAATCTATAATGCGCCTTATCGCAATATTTTCCATTTCCTGGAAAAACTGGGAGCGTCGGCGGGCCATCGTCAGGGGAAATAAGGAAGGCTGAGTTTCACTTTGTTGCCTTTTTTTCTTGTTTTCTTTCTGGAAATTTTTCGTGCTTCGCTCTCCGTTTACACTTACAACCGTTACCGGTGTTTCGCGATTGTTACCTGCATTTGATGCTGTTGAATTAAATATACGTGGGGCAAAGGGTGTAGCCTCTAGATTTGCATTTGGCGCAACAATGAGAACGAGTTGGTTCTTTGTGTTTAAGTTGGTTGTGATTGCTTGTTATAATTGAGTATTGTAGAGTTTGAATGCTGATTAATATTTGGGGGATTTTGAATGGTTTTTGGATTAAAAAGTTTGTGTAAATGTAAAGGAAATGCAATGGGCAGAAAAAGAAAACAATATAATTAACACTGTACGGTCTGATTGAATTTAGTCCTGTTGTGTTTTATAACAGTCCGTAAAGACGCTTCTTTCTCTACTTCGTGGTAAAGACGTCAATTGTTTCACTTGGATCTCTATATCAAACCATGTTGAGGTGTTCAGGGTCAAAGTCAAAGCATTTATTTCAAACAACCACATAATAGGCAATTTTAACGTCAACGTTTATATTAAAATTAAACTGCCGAAAAAACTGAAAAGCAAAAAATAATAAACCTTAAAATTATGAGTCGGCGCTTTGAGTGATCTTTGTTCATTGATTTTTCAGCGCCGACTCATAATTTTAAGGTTTATTATTTTTTGCTTTTTAGTTTTTTCAGCGGTTTAATTTTTGTTAAAAAGTTTTTATTTTATAATTTTTTGTGACTTTAATGTACTTATAATACTTGGCAAAGTATACCCTATCCAATGAAAAAATAATTATCAAAATCGGACTACTCTGTATAAAGTTATGCGTGGTTAAACATTACAATCAGTGAGTGAACAATCAATCATCCCCTGTTTTCTGTCCTTTAGGGTTTGATTTTGTTTTCCAAATTTATATGGGACCATTTTCGGAGTATACCCTTTCCAATAAAAAAAGAATTATCACAATCGAATTACTATATAAAAAGTTATGCGTGGTCATACATAAAAAAAATAAAAAAATATACGCGTCGAATTGATAACCTCCTCCGTTTTTTTTCGTCGGTTAAAAATAGAATAGATTCTAGTCTCCCCTTCCAATAGTTAGAACTTGTGTTTTATTGTTTTATATTAGTCCGTACAGACGTCAATTGTTTAACTTGGATCTTTGTAGCAAGCCATCATGAGTTGTAGTTCCAACCGACATACTTCGACCTACTTTGGATGATGACTCCCAATCAAATATAGTTCAGAACGTGTTCATTTATTCCACCAAGTTTCATTAAACTAACGTAAAGTAAACATTAAACACGAAAAACACAAGAAAAACAAACTTCATTGAAAATTTCTCAACTAAAAACCTATTAAACCTTCATCAACAATATCTTCACCGACAAATACCTGTACTTTCTCAGACACCACTCAGGTATCGGTGTTGGTAATTAGTTAATGTTCCCTCTCATCTCCTATAATTTATTGAGACGGAGCGATATCTCCTGGTAATAACTTCCCCCCATCTAGGCGCTCCGGGAATTGACGGCGGCGAAAAACTCAACCAAAATATTAATGCACCAGTTCTATGGTAAGTATTGGCGCGATATTATATTTGGATCGGTTAGTCTTGATCCGTTTCAATTGTGTATTTTGATATAGGATTTTTTTCTTTCAATTTCGTCTGTGCAGCAGACAGGCGGTACTAGAGCATACAATCCGGGATCCCGACCGTTTTCTGGCCCCAAAAATCCCGGGACTGTACTTGGCTAATCTCGGTATTTTCGGGATTGCCACAAACAAGTCTAATTTGTATTCCATAGTCAATAACCTTGCCTAGATTATATTAATAGCATTTATTACATAACGACAAAAAACAACCCTTAGAGACGCCATCGCATCGCCATCGCTGTGTATACACAGTATACACTACACAGGTACAATCCTAATATATGTTTGTCGTAGAACTTAGAAGGGACTTCAAGGAAAAGTTACAGCTGGAAATTAAGAAGAGTATAAAAAATCCCCATATCCTGAAGTACAAGTACAAAATGAAGTGAGGTTGGCAAATAGTATAAGACGTGAAATGAGTATGTTCGAAAATGGAGGAGTTCGTGCATATTACTTAGAAATAGCATATAAGTATCTTTTGCCTATCCCTTCAACCAACGTAGAACCTGAGCGAGCGTTTCGAAGTCAAAGATTCGATGCTTTGACATTTCTGCGATAAAATTTTCGAAATTCTAAATAGTTTTATGTGTTGTGTTTTTGATTTCTTGCAAAAGTATAGTTTTTTTTCTTTTTTCTTTTCGTATTGTATTATGATTTGTGTTATGCAAAGACATTAAAACATGTTTTTTTTAAATTATTTAAGTTGTTTTTCATTTGAGCCCAATGGTTTCTACCACATAGTCTAATCCCGGGATAGGCCCAAGATCCCTGAATTATGCTTGTATACATATACGTACCGGCGCGGTACATACATGTATAAAAGTTGAGGGAATTTGGCAAATAAACTATTTCCACTGAAGCTTTTATTTACAAAGGAACCAACCCTATATTTCATGCAATAATCAAGTCTGATATACAGTGTGGCAGGGAAATCGACATGCAAACTGAAACCATGAATTCAGTACATGATTATGTACTGTATTAAAAAAAAATTGTTTCATACATATTGACCGCGTAGGTATTGCACTGTACTATGAAACAGCAGATTTTTTTGACAATCATTGCACTCTGGAATCAGCAACCAGCCAGTGGACGTTTTTTTGGCTTTTTTATCTGATTATTTCGGTAGCTATGCAAACAGGATAAGTGTAAAGCAAAATAATATTATTTTCTTCAAAACTAACATGCTTTTTTAAACAAATCCGAACATGCACATAATTTTCGCATAAAAAACATTTCTGTTTGGCACTCATCTAGCAAGTATCAAGACTTCCCAATCCCCATCGCACACAATGGCTTCAATAATCTCACCGTAGGATTAATCAGGGATTGTTCTGTTCCCACTTCGCGTTGAAAAATTGTCACCATCAGCGCGTCGGAGGCTCGTCTGTATTAACTCGATGATGCATCGCTGTACCTCAGCTCATTCGTTGGCTGCTTTTGTTATACATAGTATTTCCAGTCCTTTCTTCTAATATACAGCTATTTGTTGAAAAGTTGTGATCGTGTTTTTTATTTGTTGTTTATTGGTCGTACGGACAGGTATTACATTTGTGTCATAAAGATCGAAGGGACAATATCATTGAGAACAAATCCAATGATTTCTTTTCATTCTGAGCTGTTGTTTAAGTAATAAAATTTATTTGTATCGTTTCATTAGAACTGAAGTTAATTTAATTTAGAGACTGATGTCTAATAATATGGGACCTATTCACACATCCTACTAATATAATAAATGTGAAAATTTGTACCTTTAGATATTTGGATATTTGTTAATCAATCACGCAAAATTAGCTACACGGGTTTGGATGACATCTGGCACACAGATAGTTTATAACCTGGATTAATACATAGGATAATTTTTATCCCGGTAATTTTCGACCTTCACGCAGGCGAAACCGCTGGAAAAAACTAGTCCGTAAATAATTCGATGCTATGTAAGATGAAGTCTCTTTCGCTTGTTTGCAATGCGTATTTTTGAGTGCAGAGGTGAGATAAATACCAAACCCTATCATAATAACACCTACTGTATTCTATACTACTCTCTATTCTCAGCTACCCACATATCTCCAGATATAAAACAATCTACGCCACACTTCATTACATTACGGAACTTTCTGGATCATACTTTTCCCATAACAAGTTCTCGCGCGCCGTGATTGGCTGGATCCCCTGGGGGTTTGAACTTCGTCAGCAAATGAGCAGTGAGCTAACACGGTAATAATTTATAAGACAACCAGTATTATTTATCGTTCCTGTTATGGTTGATGAATTTAGGAAATATGAGTGGAAAAATTAGGTGAGTAAGGTGTGTTAAAGGTAGGTTTTCTCTCATGCAGTTTTGGGGGGTCGCTAAATAATATCGCGTACACATATCATTTGAATACATATTGACTGACACCAGACTGGAAGACTGCTGTCATACATGTCATTGCCAGGTCTTCGAGATAATTATAATAAATAACATTATTTTTTATTATTTTTTTGTTCTTTGTTACATGGAAACCGTACAGTAACATTTTTGCATTTGTGCATCTGAATTCATAGAAAGTAGTCCGGAAGAGATATCGAACCCCAATGGAATCGCGTTAGTATATGATATTGTGGATTTTTTTTCGCCGTTTGGTTTAAACAAGAGTGCAATACCTGCGCTGTCAAAATGTATGAAAGAGCAATTTTTATTTTAGTTCGTAGCTTTTTAAAATCATGAATTGAACCATGATAATAAGTTGTGCATCGATGTCCTGGCCACCTTTCATTAATACTGTAAGTAACTTTCGTGTTATAAAGTGACACGAGACATCCAAAAATAATAAATAATAGTTTAAAAAAACTAAAAAACACGCTTCCATAGAAAACCAAACTAAAAAGTAGAAAATAATGGAAAAAAGCGTGGGGTGCTTTTTAAGGTATTTTTTATTGATATCAGGCACCCCACGCTTTTTTTCCATTATTTTCTACTTTTTAGTTTGGTTTTCTATGGAAGCGTGTTTTTCTAGTTTTTTTAAACTATGATTTATTTTCAATTTTTTAGGGTGTTTCGAATTTTGAGACGTATGTCAGCGTAGTTTGTGACGTATGTCAGCGTAGTTTTCGAAGACAGTTTTTTTTTTGCTGTCCTGGTAACCCTGGCAAGGATAATGGCACAAATTTATGAAATTATAGTATTGTCATCGGTCCTAACTCTATGTTGATAATCTACAGAGTTAAATGAAATCTGGTCGTTTAAAGTGAGTCAAAATCGCGCTATAAGGAGTCTGTTACAAACAAACATACAAGTGAAGCTAATATAAAGCGTGTAAAAATGGAAATGCTTTTTGTAAATAAATCCTTTGTTTATTTTTACCCCACCATTTCTCTAACAGTTTCCATTTCGCGGGTCGCAACTAACAAAAACACCATGCTCCCTTGCTGTACGCTACGGAAATAAATAAGTACGTACTACCTACGTTTCCGCGTGAAGAAGATGTATGGTCTGGCAAGGGAATACAATTCCGTACCAAAGGTCGCTCCCGTTAGTATAAATGTAAGTAAATTTGAATAAAACATGGCCGGGCCGCGGTTTTAGAATGTTTTTCATGTGTTTTTTTGTTAGCTGGTTGTGGGTTTTGTTTACATGGGATTTGGTTGAGTTTAATAAAGGTCCTGCAAGTCGTTTTCACTGTTACTTTTGCATTGAAATTATGAATAACAGTTATTTTCAGTACAGAGAAAAAGCACGCTTCGATAGCAGCCTATATTGTTTCCACTGTTGGGCCACATGCCTCCTCTCGGTGAAAAGGAGTGGGCCATAATCTACCACGTGGGTGCAGTTTGGTAGATGTCACATGTTTACGAATGTTTGGTTTTAAGACATGACGGTTTCCTCCTGTCTTCAAATTTTGGTAATAGAACATGCCAGAATCTTCAAGATGTTTTCCTTCACCGTTTTGAGAGCAATGGTGATGTGATAATTAACACAATGTGCCTATTTGGGTTCGTACCCACGATCTATGTATTCCTAAGTCACGGAAGATGCCACTTAGCCACCACTGCTCTCTGAAATATGCTTACTTGATTACAATTAATTTGTTTAACTGTAATAAAAAACCTGAATTTTATTTTAATCATCCTTGTTTAATTGAATAGGCAGATCTTAGTTTGATAGCTAAAGTATAATAGAATAGATTCGTGACTAGAAGTCATAGTAACATCCAAACTAGATGAGATAAGAAGCCCACACACCCTTTACTAATATTAATGACTACTTACAGTACAGATAGTAAAATAAACTTGTACTCAGATCCAAGTTTCCAAGAATATTCAGGAAATGGTTTGAAGAATGAATTAATGCTTAATTTTTAATTTATAGTAAGTTCCCTACTAGAGAATGACCAGCAGCGTTCTCTATGCATTTCACCACCATACTGCGATCGCCAACCCGCCTGCCAAGCGTGGCGATTATGGCACAGACCCCCAAAATGGGGGAGGCCTAAGTCCAGCAGTGGACGTCTTACGGCTGAAGTGATGATGATGAGTGTGAAGTTCCATACCACCAAACTACTCCACTCACATTGATATACAGCTTCCTCCGGTAAGACTGTAAGCCGACAAAGATAGTTGGGGAAAGGCTATGCATGGACGCTACTGAACGTGCCAAGCTCGTAGCCAAATTCTCCGCTGACTTTATTTAGATTGCTATCGACACGCTAACAAGAAAAAGAAGCGTATGATGACATTCCAAAATATTGTTTTTATAGTATTTAGTTTGTTGAATACCACTTCCTAACTCCTTATTATTTTATGGCCTATAGTATGAAGTTCCATTCTTTTGACTCACCTTTTTTTAACTTTCTCTGCTAACCGTACCGTTGAAACTAAACATCAATAAATAACGTTGACATCACATTAACAAGGGAAGGGTTAAGTTAATACTGTTGTAATCACACACAAGCATACTTGAGTTTATATATAAATTAATAACACACATTCATTTCGTGGGGTTTTAATTATATTACTTTGTTGGGCCGTTGTTCTTTTGAGGTGGCATTATTCATGATGAGTTTGATCAGAAGAAAGAGACATTATTTTTGTTTGTAATAAAGTTTTTTTTTTTATTATAAAGCGTGTATAAAGACATTTACCAATAAAATTATCTGTCACGATCGAAGTTTAAACGGTATTTTCAATTAAAAACTTTTTACCTAAATTGCCTTTACTTCATTTTTTTTTATAACAGTAGTTTATGAAACTCGTGCTTAATGAGAACATAACTAGGTATTAAAATACTCGTGTGATGTTACACACATAGAAACCGTTTTCATACTCTATCTACTCTCATACATTGGGATGAATCCTACTTGTTAAAATATCAAAGTTATAAAAACGTAGGAAATTGTTTTGTAATGCTATAAAATTGGCGCACCTCACACATGAGTTCCATTAGAAAAAAAAAAAAAATTGATGGAAACTCCTTGGTGGTTAGTACTTTTTGGATTTGCTCTGTATCGTATTGGTAAATCATAACATTATTTGCTAACGAAAACGTATTAACTGTCGTAATCGTATTTTTTATTACGTAAGTAGATCAATATAAACTGGTTTTGAAGATTAAAATTTGAATTTTACTATATGAGAGTAGATTAAACGCTTTTCTGGTGATCGCCACTACTGCTTCTGGCTTTCATATGTTGCAGTTCTCTATAATAGTTTGGTTTGGTCTATAAGAATTCGACCAAACACTATGCCTACTAACCACAGAAGATAGACAGATCTTCAAAGTCAAAACAAGCGATGTAATTAAAAAATAACAAATATAACCAGATTTTAAATTGTATTTGAAGTGACATCAGCAAATCACATTTATTTGCATTTGTATACAACTTAATATAAACTCTTGTTACTCACAAATCATATTTTTAGACAAATGCTTATTATACAGTAGATGTCGTCGTCAAATGGGGGAACTTGACAATCCGACGTCGCTTACCCAAAAGGGTGTTAAAACAAATGTCGTATGTTTATGGGATTTTCGTGTTATGTTAATGTGTTCTGTACCTTTTTGTTAGTCGCGTAATATAATATGTTGTTTATTTATTCTATTTAATTTAAATATATTGATATGTGGGCAGAAATTTTGAGCCTTCACTACCAAATAAGCTTATTTTTCATGACCTTGGTTCCCATCGTATTGTTCACTACCTAACTAAAATAAAAGCATTGCTATCTCTTAGTAACATAACGCGAAAGAAAAAGATAAGTAACTTTTTAGAACTGTCAAACTAAATTACGTTGCGATGGCCTTGAATTTGACGTGATTCTTGATGATTTGATGAAAAAAAAAATATATATTTGACAGCTCTGACATATTTCCGTCTCTTTCTTATTTCATTAGAAAGAAAAAAAATCAATATCCTAAATTAACTTTAGTTGATAAACAGCAGAATCATTACTAATGCCTGGTTTTTCTTCGGAATATAGGACTAAGCATTTCACGAGGAACCTAGTGGGAATATTCTACAACTCACGAAATCACTACTGCCCCTCATCAAAAGCCTTAATAAGTTGTAGCTACATGTAATTTATGTTAACTTCCTTTATATCCCGCCTTTACTTTAAGAATTACGAAACCCGAAAAAAAAGGACCAAATAAATCAATCAATTAACAACGTAATAACCGACATAGCAACAATACAATAATCAATAAAGAGTAGTAAATCGCGCACAATAGTTAAACTGAATTACGTGCGGTCCCCAGCTAAACTAAACTAACCCGATCAGGCATAATTTGTGACCAATTAGAATAATGGCGCGTGTGCCGTGATGTATGCAGACGTCACAGGAACAGGGATAAGCGTAGAGTCGACAAGAAAAAAAAGACAGTTGCAACATTTCGTAGCATACATTTCGTTGCGTTGCAACAGTTCCTAGATAGTCACAAGAGTAGTTTTTTTTTTAATCAACTCAATAGTAACAATTAAATGCAACACACCAAAAACAACAACCAAAATAACAACTTTTCAACAACTAACCATTAATTGTATTACGTACACTACTGACAATTTTGGACTTTTTCATGGATTCATCATTACCATCATTTCTATCGAAAGAGGAGATCTATGTCCACTGTTGGACGTAGGCCTCCCTCAAATGCCACCTGGACCGGTTCTATGCTTCCCGCATCCAGCGGATGCCTGCGGCCTTCACAAGGTCATCAGTTCACCTCGTGGGAGGTCTACGTCTTCCGATACAAGGTCGCCACTCCAGAAATTTTTTGGCCCCATCGACTTTCTGTTCTACGAGCAATGTGCTCTGCTCACTGCCACCTAAGTTTCACAATTCTTTGGACTATGTCGGTTACCTTGGTTCCCTTCATACCTGTTTTTCATAGATTGCAGCTCTATAATAAACAGATGCGATTGTATGTTTTAAATCTCGCGTAGCCTTTCCCAACTATGTTGGGTTCTGATTTCGGTCTTACCGAATGCTGCAGATTACCAGTCTGATTATATGTTTTAAGTAACGCGTGCATATACCCTGCTACTACAAAATGTAGATCGCGCAGTAGGTTGTATTGTTCGATCTACATCTTGTCAGCAAAAAGAGACCCTTGAGATCTCTGACAAAATTACACTAAAATGGACTTCAATTTTTTTTTGAATCTGACTCTCTACCTAACTAGATTTATTTTTTATAGGATACTCGACTCCACTACAGTATCTGTTCAGTAATAAATGTTTGGGGCAACGTTTGTCCGGTGGCAGAACGTCAATGTCGCCGATTGTACTCACTAGTTATGTATTTACACTGCGGTCGACTGTAAGGGATAAGTCCGAGCTATTTCTGTTTCGTCCTTTATTTTTGTATGGACATTTTTAAAAAATGGATATTGTGTTTCTACAGACTGTAGTTCAGTCGCTGGTACGACCTTATATCAGATCTTGTTGGCCAAAAACTTGTTAGGCACAGAAGGCAAGAGTGGAGGTGGACCACACACCCTGCCACTCCGTTAAGGTAGCGGAGGGTGTGTTTAAAAACTTGATGATTGAGAATTTATTCAAAACAATACTTCTTCTGCAATAAAAAAAAAAACTCTATTCTTTTTGTAATTCATCGTGTCCATATATTTTTTTGCGCTTACGGAACTTTTTAACCGACGAAAAAAAAAACGGAGGACGTTATCAATTCGACGCGTATTTTTTTTTTTGTATGACCACGTATAAATTTTTACATCGTAGTCCGATTGTGATAATTCTTTTATTGGTATATTTATTGGAAAAAATATACTCCGAAGGTGGTCCCATATAGATTTGGAAAACAAAATTGAACCCTAAGGGTCGGAAAACAGGGAATGATTGATTGTTCACTCATTGATTGTAATGTATAACCACGCATAACTTTGTACAGAGTAGTCCGATTTTCATAATTCTTTTTTCATTGGATAGGGTATACCTTGCCAAGTATTATTAGTACATTAAAGCCACAGAAAATTATAAAATAAAATCTTTTTAACAAAAAATTAAACCGCCGCAAAAAACAGAAAAGCAAAAAATAATAAACCTTAAAATTTTGAGACGGCGCTGAAAAATCAATGAACAAAGATCACTCAAAGCGCCGACTCATAATTTTAAGGTTTATTATTTTTTGCTTTTCTGTTTTTTTTGGCGGTTTAATTTTTTATGGGACCAGCTTACCTGCTAGTACCAAATAAAAACCTGCTAGGGGCAGGTTTTTTTTTTGGTATTAATAATTTGATAAAGGAAAACCTGTTTTCAGATTATCTGTTGAAACTTTTACATTTTTAAATGTCAAGCTACCCCAAAATACAAAAATAAATAATCTAAAACAAGCACAATATTAACATAAATAGTTTTCACGGGTAACTCCATGTTATGCCTTGTAATGACATGTCATGTGTCTGGCAGGACGCTTGTTCGCAGTAATTAGATTATACACAGCTTCGGAAATCAAACGTTTGGCCCTATGTATGTATAACAATAGCCACGTATATTACATCTACGTGTACAATTTGTACATGGAAATATCGAATGACCAAATTATATCCTGCACGAGTTGACTTCTATCTTTACTCTTTGAAGAATAGACATATCTCTTTCTATTAAAAATACATTTCTTGTATTCAGTTTTGACGATGCGTCGTAGAAATCTTTCTATGCCATGGTGTTTATGCTACACGTAATATATTTTTCTCTAGAATAATAAGGAAGTTGTGACAATAAATTTCATGCGGCCGAAGTCGCGGGCTGAAGCTAGTGTTGTATATCAGATGATTCCTTTATAACATAATAATCATATCATTTTCTTCTGAAAGAATACTCTTTCAGTAATAAATAGTATAATAATATATCTGGGTGCTTAACTTTATAAGGCTACATTTGAGAGCCTCGTAGCAAATTCGTAGCATTTGCCTACGCGGCTACGCCGTCGTAGCTGTAGTAGTCTTAAAAAGTTGATTGCTATTTACGCATTGTGATGTCAGTGATCTTATCGGTGTTTTTTTAAACGATTTTATGTAGTTTTTATTTTAATAACGATAATCGATACCATGACCTGGTGAAGGCCGCAGGAATTCGCTGGATGCGCGAAGCACAGAACCGGTCGAAGTGATGGTGCTTAGGAGAGGCCTGTGTCCTGTAGTGGACGTCTTTCGGCTGAAACAATGATGATTTTGAATCGATTTCATTAGGTTTTCTTATATTAAGAACTTAGTCGCAGGATTGGTCCGTCAACACTACCTATTCTGGGCCTTAAAGAGCATGCTACGCATTGGCCTGTCACTTAAATTTTCATCGACTTTCGATGCAGTCAGAGTCTTGAAACATTAAGAACTCGTAGCTCGAACAAGATTGCCCCTTTGGTCTTTATTACGTGCAAGAAGTATCTTGCACGCAATAAAGACCAGAGGGGCAATTCTCGTAATTTTTAGAACGTTCACAGTCTGATCTCAGTCTCAAACTGTCAAAAATATCTTAATTTTCCATACATTGATGTCAAGTTTTTGTAATTTGATTGTCGGTGAGATTAGACTAGATTTTGAATATTTTTAGTACGAGAATTAGCTTTTAGGTATTTTTGATTTAATAGCTTGAACGTCACTTACGAAGTAGTAGCCTCGTAGATGACATTCAAGCCATTAAATTATAGAAAAAAAAAAAAACTGGTAGAACAGGATGATGTGTGTCTATTTGCATACAAACTCTACCTTTACCTACGATGTTTATAAAGTACTTATAAGGTCCGTATGTCCACGTGTCAGGGCTACCCTCGTCAGTCTTCAGCTAATTTATACCCGCATTTGTTTAACCGAAAAACGTTTGAGCCACCGATTCACAACCCTTGTCTCAACTTTTTTGGATATATTGCCCTTCTTTCAGACTTTTTGTAGGTAAAACATCTACAAGTTTTATGCAAACGTGTGGTCCTGGTGGCCAGTTTTGCAACTGTGCTGGTCAAGTGTAAAAACCTCACTTAGGTATGCCACATGTACTCAAAAATATTAAAACATTCAACTGCTTTAAGTACTTTCGATGTGAAACAAGTGTTGACCCCGTTTAGTCTTTAAATCACGTAAAAGCCTTAAAGTAGTTTATAATTTAGTTTTACGAATACCAGACTTAGGAAAGGATTTTTAAAATTGATCATTGAAGAAATCAAAGGAAAGTAAGTGTTTGTTTCACAATACCACAACGTTTTTGTCAGCGGCTTCCCCCTTTTGGATCAAAAGTGGTCTGAAATGAAATTATTATTTCTGTAAGTAGATCTTATAAGACACTTTTACACCTCAACATTTTTTGGTCAATGTTTTTTTTTTTTAAATAGATGGCGTTGGCATTTCCTAGTGGACTGTTTGAGAAAAAACGCAGAAACAATCTCTAGGTTACACATAGATTACCTTTGGTCTATCTGTGCGCAAAATCTCATTCTAATCCGTTCAGCGGTGTTTGTGTAATTTAGTAACAAACATCCAAACATACAATCTATCAGATTTATTATATTATTAATAGGAAGTAGCATTGATATGAGTTGCTTCACCATTCACAATAACAGTTATAAACTTTTGTGGCTGACTACCACACCACTAGTAGACACAGTACTTATAGTAAAAACATCACTATTGTAGGGTCGCAATTAACATGATACGTTTAATTACCCACGCATAAATTGTATGCAATATTGTCTGTTTACTGAGTACGTATAAACGGACACATGCTAACGAAATATTAAATGGATTTCGGATGAGGCACTTTTGAAAGTAAGCAACTTTTTCCTTATTTTGTGTTTTGTCATAAGATTTTTTTTTTTTTTTTTTTGTTGATTGTTCTAGTAAAGTGATGTAAGTATTTTATTTTGGAACCTTTTTTAGAATTAAACTTAATCATAAATTGTATGTATTTTCAGGACATGGACACAATACATAGGCATACAATGTGTATACCTTCTATCAATAAAAACGTTTATATTGTTTGAATGTCACATTACTATTTCTTGTAATAAACTAGTTTCTGTCCGCGCGTGGCAATCATCGGGGCGGTCGCGCTTTTACCTCGTTTCTTTGAGTTTTTTGCGTAATTTTTTTTTTCTTTGTGTGATGTTATGTATGCCTGTAACCATTCTCAAGAGTTAGTCTACCAGAAGCAAAAAGAATTATTCAAACTTTGAAAGTTTCAGAGAGTACTCCCTACATACAAACTCACCTCTATCAAATATTATTGTATAGACAACAATCCTCATAGTTTCCACGGAAAAAGCTGGTCAACTTACTCTGGAAAAAATCTCACCATTCTACGATAAACCTTCTTACCTCCATGACGATAATAGCCATAAATATCTGCAACAAATTCCCGCCAATCGCGACAATGCGCGTTCCATTTGTCGCGAATCGCGCGGTAAATAATAACGGAACGGAAGTTTATCGAGCTTATTTATTGTCTGACTGTCTCATTATGGGGATAAAATTGCCTATTTTACGAGTAATACGTTTATTATTCTTTGTTTATCGTGTTAATGATGATGTTTTCACGCCGATTGGGCATTAAAGAGGGGTTATTAACGGACTGTTTGTTTGGAATCGATTTCGTCTGATTTTTTAAATTCAATAAACTTTTTTTAAACCAAGGATTTAATAAGCAAGCTTAAAGGTATCAGATGCAATAACCAGACTTTCAACTTAACAATCATTATCATCATAATTTCAGTCGAAAGACGTCCACCGCTGGACCTCCACAGATAGGCCTCTCCCAACTTAACAATATCTATAGGTAATAATTAAGTTATTCCTTTTTTATTCCAATGATTCCAGATAAGATGCTTGACCAAGGAAATTGAAATGATTAGTACCTTCCTACCTGTTTCGTTCTTAGGATGTGGAGTCCGAGAGCTAAAGAAAGCCACAAAATAAAAGTTTTGTGATAACTGCCAAACCAGAATATAACTCAACCCTTTAACATTTCATTACACAATATCGGACACATTAAAACTATTTTAATGTGTCCGAATTTGGATCACCAATTTGATTCAATAATATTTAATGAGGCATACAATGAGGAAGGCTTTGTATCATTACCATCGGATAACGGTAAACATCCCATGGGATTTCGACATAACTACATATATGAAAGTTGTGTCCAAAATTTGTACTATAATGCCACAAAATTGGTAAGTCTCGCTTGATTTGCCAGTAAATGTAGCAAATTGAAATACTTTACGGCTCGTTAAAAAGGTCCCTAAACTAGGGTAATGTCATCGTATTGGTAAAATTGTGTTCCTTGAACAGTGACGTAGTTTCATCCACTTAGAAATTTAAAAATCAAGACACGATTTTACTTTCGATAGTAGTTTTCGATTGGTCCAGTTTTATTGTATTTTAACAAAAAAAGTTTTTCGTTCGTTTTTTTTTCGTGACAGTGTATTTTTTTTTTCTAAAATAAAAGTAGCCTAAGTTACTCCTTGTTACATCAGCTATCTGCCAGTGAAAGTCCCGTCAAAATCGGTCCAGCCAGTTCAGAGATTAGGCGGAACAAACAGACAGACAGACATACAAAAATTGTAAAAAATGTTGTTTTGGTATATGAACCGTGTATACATCCATATACACTTAGTAAAAAGCGGTTATTTTAATATTACGAACAGACACTCCAATTTTATTTATTTGTCTAGATATGTCTAGATATTGGCTGTACGTCACGCCCTATGTGTAGTCTATGAAACTACGATAAAACTGATTTTCACATCACCAGCACCACATTCCCACTGCTTCAACGTAGGCCGTTCCTCTGTGAGAGAGTCGGCCATTATCTACCGCGCGGCCTCAGTACGGGTTGGTGGATGTCACATGTCTTCGAGTTTTTGGTTCTAGGACATACCGGTTTCCTCACGATGTTTTTCTTCGCCATTTTGAGAACAGTGGTGATGCAATTATGAACATAATTATAGTGAAGTGCCTACCTTGGTTCGAGCTCACAACCCTTTTTTTTCTGCATGGGATATCATCAAATAACTTCTCCCGCTCTGGGCGGAGCGGGAGGGCGTGTCAGACTTTTACTGACTAAAACCCACCCGTGTTCCTTCAGTTGCCCATGTGCCAGGGTCACGGTATCTCTTTCGAACAATCTCGCGACCCTGGCAGGCAGCTCACAACCCTAAGCTCATTATGGTGAATATTATTTCATATTAGCAAATTCTTCGAAATCGACGACAAACAAAACTATCACTTTTCACAGCCCAATGCTAATCAAAACAAACTGGGAATAAATATATCTATGTATCCAAGCAGTAGTGATTGGAGACATTCTAATATCTGTGCGGTCTAGTCTTTGGGGACCGGCCAGACAGTCCGGTCGAAGTTAGCCCAGGGACAATCCGAGGAGATTAGATTAATACGTTTTGCATTGCTTTATTGTATATATCGTGGTCACTAGAAATTAATTTAGGTAAAGTGTTTTTTGAAGCGTACACTGAAACAGTCACGTTTTGAAAATATTTTGAAATTGTTTCCTCTGAATTGTTGGTTTCCGTTAAAAATCCTTTTGAAAATTACTTCAACTTTATTTTATGAATGAATGATGTGAGCACAGGAGTATTTGTTATAAATACATGAATTAAATGAATTGGTTTTTATTTTCTGGGTTTGAAAGCTCATAGCGTTATGTGAGTGGTTTTGTATAGGTACGGAATGTTTATAGGCAAATGTAAAATAGGTACGGTACATCAATATTTTGAAAGTGTCCCATTGTTCTCGTGGTTGCAAGTGCGACTGCTGAGTATCGGTCCTGGGTTCGATTCTTAGGTCAAGCAAAGTGTTATTGGGCTTAGGAATTCCGTTGGTTCGTTGGGAATTCCTTAGCAATTATTTTTTAATTTTTTTGCGTGGGAAAATTTGAGTGGGTGTCAGACTTTTATTGACTAAAACCCACCCGTGTTCCTTCAGTTGCCCATATGCCAGGGCCATGGTATCTCTTTCGAACAAATTTCGCAACCTTGGTAGATTCCTTAGTATTAGCCCAGAGTTTGGAAGTTGACGGTGTGATATCTCCGTTCATCGGCAAGCACGTATTGCTGTTGGTCCTGCGTCTGATTTCTCTGCGGTGGTGACCGATAGCCGTTCTATCTTATGACTACTATGAGATTAAGGGAAGAGGGAATGCAATAAGATTGGTCGCCATGACCGAAAATAGATGTATAACACTATACCTACATATAACATTTATAAACAGCACACCTCATTTCTTTTTGCATAATTTTACACACCAAGCACACAGCTAAGATTAAAACAATAAATAAAACGGCTTACAGTAAACACGGTCTCCTCAAAATGCATAGACCGTTACAAGAACAAGTTTATTGTGATTTTGCGTTTAAACAAAAGGGGGTGGCGTTTTTATGCGACATTGTAATGAATTTTCAGGCTGCCGAGACATCGAGCCTTTAAATATTCAAGATGTAGGGGGATTTGTACACCTCATTGAATAACATTGCTTCATGCATAATTTTTTGGTTTAAAAATTGTCGCGAATTTTCGGTGAAAGATGAGGGTCTGGTCTAGGGAAGTTGTAGGTAGGTACTGGCACCGACTTTTTGGGGTTTTTTTTTATCAATACGGCAAACTTAATAAACACAAATATACTTTATCAAATAAGCACATGAACGAGAAAAATATCGTGAGGAAAGTTTTGAGTATTCATTTCGAGAGCTTTAAGATAAAGTTAGACCAAAGAAACGATGGATTTTCTGTGTGAACGATGATATGGTTAGTGACAGACGTGAACAGGGTGACTACCGAGTTGATGACTGATAGAAGAGTATGGAAGAAAAAGACTTATTGAGCCGACCTCAAATAAATTAGGATAAGGAAAAGAGAATGATGATGAAACATGCGCATGAGTGTAGATTAAACCATGATGTACTTTATGACGGTTCTATGTGAATAATTACATAGATGTTGACAATCGTGTTAGTACATAGGTAAGTGAATTAACGAGACTTGTTCCAGGACAAGTCAGAGTGATATTTTATATCTATAAATATAGAGTAAGAATCGAGAGACATGTGGCTATGTAATTACAGCCGCACGGGTTGATTGGGGTTGCTGTGGTTGGTCCGTGGGTAGGAGACCATTTTACTATACCAAGATCGCTCCGTCCCTCGGAAGACTCGTAAAACCGTATGTCCCGCTGACTTTTGTTGGTCTTTATCAGTCAGTAAATGCATCCGTATAGACTAGCAGCTGACCCTAACAGTGTTGGAGAAGGCTAGCCAAAGTATAATGAAAAATAGAACAGATACCATGAGTAAGTTATCTATTAATCGTAGTTATGTTACTTTGAAACTCATCAGTATTAAACATTATACACTTGGATGACTTCGGATCAATCATCCAGAAATACTCAACGTACCTCCCACCGCACATACCGCTGCCGACCAACAAAATTCTCCCTTTATTAGCGAAGCCAACTATAACTAATACAATTTCTTGTCGGATCATATCCGCAGGGAAGGGATCAAAGTTGTCGGTAACACAATTAGGGAGACAGATTAGTTTCGGTCAGAAGTCTCGGCAACTACCTGACCGCTTCGGAAATTGACGTTAATTTTCAAGATAAATATGTTAAGAGTGGATTAATTTGTTAATGATGTTGTTAAAAGTTGTTTACATAATACTAAGGCTGAAAGAAAACTGTAACTGAGCCGTGCCTGCAACAATGTGTAGGTATGAACATTAAAGGTCGAAACAAAAAGAAACTACAAGCTGCTACTAAATAAAATAAAAATGTATTTTGTTAAGGCGCTGCCCAAATATAGGACACTGTCAAAACGCTGAGTTTTTATCGCACAGTGAGGCGTATTGGTACATGTTACAAGTCACAAAACTAGTATTTTGTCAAATGTTCAAAGAAAAGACTTATTCAAAAATATATATAAAAAATATTATGGTGAAAAAATCGTAAAACAGGGCTCAAAAAGTGGAAGGTTTCCGTCGCATAATTCACATTTTTTTGTAAGCGTAAGTTACATTGCTTTTATTTTTTAATTTAATTAAAACTACAAAATTACTTTTATTTTGGTGGTCTTTCGATTCAACTAACATCAAAAATATCGCTGTTTTGAATCTTATTTGTTACCGCGATGCACTATTGTCAAATACCTTAAAATTTGCTTCTTACCGCGCCTTAAACAAAATATTTCCTGAAAACTTTGCATCTTACGAAATATAATAATTTCAATAAACACCTAAGTAGTATTGTTTATATTTAGCCTCTTAAACTGATTGACTTTTTACCTTAAAACCTTTAAAATCCAACATTATTTCTCCCACTTCGATTATTATGAAATAAAACACGATCTCACATATTTACATACAATCCAATATTACAAACATTACCCAAAAGGTCACAAAAACAATTTCCAATCGCGATTTAAAATTAAAAGCACCTTCAGAATGACCCTAAACTTACCCTTGTGAAATATTAAAGAAGTGACATTTTCGTCCCCACATAATTACATTGCATCTGATACCGATACCCGGTGCTGGTACCAAGCAGCATAGAGTACGGAATTGCAGCGTCTAGAGGAGGCAGAGCCCACTTATAAAAGTTTTGACACTGACCACATTTATACATAGGCCAGCACTTATTCTAGGGGCATCGTCTTCACATATTGTTATGTAATAATGTAAACAAATTATTGTTAAGCATTTAAAAAGAGTAACTGTGGAGTTTCTGGCAATTTCTTTTCCATAACCTACATTTTGGAAGAGGCGACTAGATTTAATGTAAATTCAAAAGTATCTCTTATGTGCCTATTTGAAATAAATGGTTTTATGGGAAATGGAGAGTGTTAATGGATTTTTAGGTGTTCGGATAACGTTGCGGGGGGGGGGAGGGTGCTGTTGTTCTATGCAATCTGTTCAATTGATTTGAGGAATTTCACTACAATGTATTAAAAAAACAAGACGTTAAACCCGATTTTGTCACTCGCCAAACTGACGGGTATTAAGAAGGCTCTTCCCGTTTCGTACCTATCGTCAACATGAGCCGCGAACTTGGTTCAAAAGCTTATTGTTTCATCCAACGCAATGCAAAAGAGTAAAAACGCGCACAAAAATTGGCACACGGAAATTTCACAAAACTTGTCCCTGAAAATAAGTGTTTTTGAAATTGCCTTAAAAGTTTTCGGTAATAAAAAATTAACTTCAAATCATCATTTCATGTTCAAGGTTTCTGTTAAGATGTTTTCTTCACTTTTTTAAATTTATGAGTAGGTACAACCAAAGTTCAAACAAAATTTAAGCAAAGTAGCTTATTTTCAGACTTTACTGAGCGTTTGTATGAAAATTATGACAGATTGGCCGCTCTTAAACAGTGTCACGCTTGGTTTGTATGGAAAGAGTTGGCAATGTCGCCTCTAGCAGGGGCCGCCAAGGCGTTTCCGTACTCTGTGGGTAGTAGATATCTACCTACATTAAGGGCCAGACGCTGGCCGGCTGAGATACTTGCAGATACCAAATTGGATGGTCGTATGAATTTAAAACGATTCCGTTATTTGATATTGGTTTTTGAATATCGTTTGCAATGTGCGATGTGGTCGTGTAGTTTTATTGCAAGGTTGGAAAATTACTTCATACTGTTGGAAATCATAGATGGAACGGTCAAAAAGCACATGACATGTGAAGTTTTTCAGTGTCTAAAAAAAAACATTTTTACTAAAGATGGACATGGACAGGGAATGCTAAAAGATTTTTGAAGGCATATTTTAATGGCTATGATGGTCTTTGAGCATTCACTGTGGGGTCATGTTCAGCAGTAAATTGTATCGGTTTGACTGTGATGTAATGACTAACCATTACAGTGAAATTTGGGATAAGCTGTCATCACTATAATCTTTTTTTTTTTACTTCGAGTCCTGTAACCTAATATATTGGAATTTAAACAAAACTGATGAATTGTGGGAAAAACAAGTAAGTAATGTCATGTTATGTTAAACTGAAATTTATTTAAAGCAAAAGGCCAATTCTCGTAATTCTGACGTTTAAAATCTAGTCGCAGTCTCACCTCCGCGACAAAAAAATGTCAAAAGCTTGTCAAAAATCTAAGGAAACTTGAGGTATTTTTGACAGATTGAGACTGAGATCGGACTGTAAACGTTCTTAAATTTACGGGAATTGTCCCTCTGGTATCCAAAAGGATTCTCTCTTTGAAGACCACACCAAAACCCAACATTAATAAAATTCTATAAAACTTAATTAGTAATATTATAAACGAAGTTATTTCCATACTAGTCCTTGTCTCTCCCTTGGGATGAGTACCGTCATCTGAGGTAGCCAGTAACTACATGCTTGTTAACTCGTCTCATATATTATGAAGTTATGTCAAATGGGTACAGGCGACTGAAGCTACAGGTTGTTTGAAAAAATTTAAGACATTTTCCGCTGTATGAACAAAGCAAGATCATTAATTAATTGTAGTACTTTTAAATAAAACTACTCGTAGGAAATCATTGGAATTATCATGTGAAAAGGCAAATAAACAAATAAATAATATGGCTACACAAGAAACTAAAGTCGTAGTCTCTATCTCACCTTATCTTACCTTTTTTTAAAACTCATCATCTTTCCCTTCCCTCCGGTCATGTCTTCATTATGTCTTCTTTTTCATCAATCAATCAACTTCGTCACTGCTGGACATAGAACTCTCCCAGCTTGCGTCACAACACTTTGTCTTTTGCCTTGTGGTATATGCTATCAAATGATTTCTGAAACCTACAGCTCGCAACATTAGCAATTTATGAATCATTCGTCAAGCATTAGACACACCGAAACTGACAGATCTGAAGCTGCAAAAATCAACGATAGCATCACAAACTGACAGCCAATCTTAAGAACGGTAACCAAAAATATGAATCCACAAAAAGAAACAGCCTGTATCAGTCTGGTTAGATGGAAGGTAAAATAAAGGCTCGCCGAATGTCGGATGTCGCGACCTTCTGGGATTTACTCGACTTACTTATTTAACTTGGAACTGAACTATCTGCTCACTGAGCTCACCCAATATTTGCATGTGGTCCATATCAGTTAACTTTGTTTATTGTCGCACTAGTTATTTATAAGTACGGTATACAGAACTGAGGTTTTGAAAGGTATTTGTTTGGTAGATATAGTTTACTTATTTTTCTTTATTTGTTGATATTGATTTGTGTGGTTTTCTGATTGAAAAAATTCTCTTTGGGGGATTTTATATACCTATAAAAGCTCCCAAAGAGATGTTTGATAATTTTCTAAAACAAAATTTTTAGAATAAACTTTTGAAGATCTCTAGCAGTTACTACATATAACAACAGCAACCCAACACCATCCTTATTGCAAGGGCACTAAAGATCATAGTGATTTTGATATTGATGCAAAATTAGAAGTAAAATTACTGCGAATTCCTAGAGGCGTATTTGTCAGCCATTGTTTGTGACTGAACGCTTTAATATTATTTATATATATTCCTTTTGGTTCTTATATGTATTGCTCGTTATAAAATAACGTTTCTTATTTTTATTGTAAAACCATCAAAAAGAAGCCGCAAATACTCCCTTTAACCTACCGTACAATATCCAAACATTTATAAAGCGAACTCAAATCCCTATACACGTTGAAAAAACCTTGCATCCATTCCATCAGCCCGCGGTACCTTAGCAAACACACCTTTATTCAGTAAAGATGATTTGTCAAAATAAATTAGGCATAAGACAGAGTCGCCTTGTCAAATATTTATACGGACCCACTGTTGCGAATGTTAATATAAGACTTTGTGTTGTGGGGCTTCGGATTGGAGGAGACTTCTTGGATTTGCATGAATAATATTAGCAAGGAAGAAACAAAAAGTATTTATTGTGACTCACACAGAAAATGGACTAAAAACAATATTTAAAAAAAAAAACTAAGCGAAGGGGTAAAACTTAGCCAGGTATGACTCCGATTTCAAAATAACAACAGTTTATTGTTTCAGGGAAAGTCAGAGAAAGCTTTCCAGAAAAACATTCAACCGTAATGACTAATCAATAGCTCTTGTCTTAACTTCGCCCGCGTGGAGTTCGGAAATGACCCCACAGGAACGTACTATCGGAATAAAAAGTATCCTATTTGATAAGCCAGATTTTAAGCTATCTGTGTGTTAGTTTAATCTGAAATCTTTGGGACGTTTTTGTGTGTTTGAATAAAAAACATCCAAACAGCATACAAACTTTCACATGTATAATATTATTAGGATAGTAGGATTTACTACACTTTTCAGCTTGGCCGCACAGTCCAAGATTTTTTTGCTGTTATTGAAGTAATAGCGTAAGTAATGCATAAAACGACTGCAATACACATCTCACTGACGTTTTTTTTATGAATTTCGTAGTGATGTATAAAGAGCCCATCAAAAACAAAATTGATATGAATTATTGCGTAATTATTAACAAGCCTCTAAACAATAAACCTGTGTAGTTAGCTTCTAAACAAATAATATTCAGTTTTAATTTCACTATTACTAACATACCTACCTAAATGGGAACTACGGTTCAGTATCTAAGCCCTCAATTCGTGTACCGCGTCGTAAGGGTAAGTTCAAATCTCATGTGATTTGGTGGTCGCGATCCATCATCGTCGTGGACGGCTTCCGTAATAATGTACTACTTGGATGCCATAATAGAAGAATATTATTGTGAACATAGACAGATAAATAGACAATCTTACGTAGGTATGTGTGCATATATTGTTACATTGTATGGTAAATGACCACATATAGTCGTCTTCCAGACCGTATTGTGGCCATGGCGGGCAATCTGAACGGAGACTAGCCATTGGCGCGGGAGATATTAGAGTGCTCAAGTGTATGCGCAGACACAGGGGCACTCACCCTTCTCTCACTTTCATAGTCCGATGGGACGGCAATCTGACATGACCGGAGAGAGGTCAGGCGCAGGATCAACGGCTTAACGTGCTGTCCGAGGTACGGAGGTATCACACTGCCAACTTCTAAACTGTTACTAAGAAATGTTTAATGGAAATACCGAATAGCACAATGCCCGACCGGGGAATCGAACCCAGAACCCCACGCTCAGCAGTCGCGCTTGCGACCACGAGACCAACGGGGCAGTTCAAATGTTATAGAGAGTGGGTAGATCACACACGTCATGAACATTGCATTTCTTGCCTAGTTTTAGTATAATTTTACGTGTTGATTTGATTAGTCGATGACGAAATAATTTTTTTAACAAAAATTAAACCGCCGAAAAAACAGAAAAGCAAAAAATAATAAACCTTAAAATTATGAGTCGGCGCTTTGAGTGATCTTAGTTCATTGATTTTTCAGCGCCGACTCAAAATTTTAAGGTTTATTATTTTTTGCTTTTCTGTTTTTTCGGCGGTTTAATTTTTTGTTAAAAAGTTTTTATTTTGTATTTTTTTGTAGTTTTAATGTACTAATAATACTTGGCAAGGTATACCCTATCCAATGAAAAAAGAATTATCAAAATCGGACTACTCTGTACAAAGTTATGCGTAGTTATACATTACAAACAATGAGTGAACAATCAATCATCTCCTGTTTTCCGACCCTTAGGGTTCGATTTTGTTTTCCAAATTTATATGGGACCACCCTCGGAGTATACCCTTTCCAATAAAAAAAGAATTATCACAATCGGACTACTATGTAAAAGTTATGCGTGGTCATACATAAAAATAAAAAAAAATATACGCGTCGAATTGATAACCTCCTCCGTATTTTTCGTCGGTTAAAAATCAATTGCAACAAGAAACCAGAAGAGTTTTTTTTATCTCGCAGACTAGCACGATGTTAACACTATATTACATATCTGATCTATGTATGAATAGGACGCCCTTATTGTCGCCCTATTTAGTAATAAGGATAAATTAAATCCTACTAATATTATAAACGCGAAAGTTTGTCTAGATGTGTGGATGTTTGTTCCTCTTTCACGCAAAAACTACTTACCCGATTTAGATGAAATTTGGCACATAGATAGTTTATAACCTAGAATAACACATAGGGTACTTTTTATCCCGGTAGTATGTTCCCACGGGATAATTTCCAACCTCCACGCGGGCGAAGCCGCTGGCAAAAGCTAGTATGATATCAATAGGATGAAGTAAATTCACACATATTTTACACTTCACACCTTAAAATGTTCCTTTTCAAAAACCCCTTAAATTAGACACCCTAACCACTTCTACAAAGTGTTCCAACTAAGATGGCAGTGACTAGATGGAGCTACCATGGATGGATGCACACGCACTTACTTAGTATTCATCAGCTCATTCGCGTGTATTCTTCCGGTTCAGTTACCTTACCGCGGTTTTGTTCTATGTCAGTCGTGATGTGGTACAGATACCTTAGTGACACGATGCATTAGATGGGATGACTTTAGTGCCATGTCGTTTTGGAAAAAAAAAAGATGGATGAATAGAGCTTGAAGCACTGATATTTCGTCTCGTTGAAGGTTCTTCCATTTAAAAAAGGAATTCATTCAAAAAGAATGAACACTCTAGCTGTCAAGAAACGTGTATAATAATTAATCAATCAATAATTTTTCATAACTATTCGCTACTGGAAAAATGCTATAATGTGTTTATTTAATTTTGAACTAATTGACCGACCAACGCGTAATATATACACTTCTCAATTCATTATCTAAACATAATTTAAAACCTGTCTTAAAAATATTAACATACACAAGTATAAAAAAAGAAAGAGTGAGGATCTAGGATATCAAAACATTCGTCTGCAATGGCATAGTTGTCAACAGAAAGTGCCCAAACGGCTGGCAGCATTACCACTTTGTATGGCGATGCTGATTTTTTCACCAAAAAATTGGCCAGCCCCCTGGTTATGTGAAGAATCGACCAACCGCAATGTCTCATAAACACTTTTTTTGAAACTTTAACTTACAAAACATTCCTGACTTTATTCCAGCAAATACTCTTCGTACAACAGATAGTAAAACCTATTCCAACTCTAAACTGTTGCACAACCTAAACAAACGTTTAAAGTATACTTTCTGAGCGCTAACAGACGTAGTTGAAGCAAGAAATTAAGAGTTGAGTCGCGAGTCGGCCGGTTCTCGTGGGAAATTCAACCAATCACGGACGGAGGATTGAGGGGTACGTGGTGACCATACGTGGCTACTTTTTACTGCTACAGTACGTGATTTATGAGGGTGAAAGTTTTTTTTTCATGATGAAGGATTTTCAGAGAGAGATTTTACTAAGATGTGACTCTGAATGACGTCATAAAGAAGAGCAGTTTGGTGGTGGCGATGAGGTGACATTTGAATGGGTGATTATGTAGGTAGAGTGGAATCTAATGGATTTTCAAATTATAATGAAAGCCAGTGTGTGTGACGGAACGCACTGGACGGGAAGGTTTTGGAAAGGAAATGGAGAGGTGGCAGCAGTGGGACACAATTTAACGAAGCCACAGTAGCGACCTTTATAGACGCTGTGGCCGTGCTTGAAGAGAGTGACGGAAGATCGAGTTAGATGAGGTGCAAATGCCTTTGTCTAGAAGAAGACTCCTATGGGCTAACAATAATGATAAATATCTTAAAGTAGCGCTGAATCCTTGAGAAAATACAATATATAATATATCCAGTTTAATATTTGTTTCAAAGTAATTTTTCCTTACATAATCAACTTACAATGTTTCCACTGCTGGGACACAAGCCTCATCTCTATGAGAGGGAGTGGACAGTAAGCCACCACGCGGACCCAGTGCGTATTGGTAGATGACACATGTCTTCAAATTTTTGGTACTAGGATTTTTAAAAGCAGTGGTAATGAAATTATTTACAAAAAATAAAGCGCCTGTCTATGTTCGAACCTACTACCGACCACTACTGTTCACTTTTCCATATATTTACAAAACTCGCTTCACACAATATCTGACATATATCGTTGAGCGTCTCTGTATAAACACCATCGTCTGTTACGAGATTTATCTTACACGCTTTCCCCGATATTGTTCAGAGGTTATGACGTGTGCTTAGTCTTGCAACCTTGCTCTTAAACTTGTCATAACTCTTGTCACTTAGGCGTAGGGTATATTTTGCTTTGTACAAAGTACAAGGTAAGTTGGTTACGCAATATGCTCGTTTTACTGGTATGAAATGAGCTGCTACTTTCATATTATTATACTTCCGCGATGCTTGTAAGTTTTGTGTGAATTCATTTGTCTACGTGATTGTTTTAGAAGTGATAAAGCTGTCTTTATTTTTTTATTTCCTCCATATCCATACATAATATGTACTATATTATAATAAAATGTATCTTTCAAAGAAAATGACTACCTACGGAATCGTTTGACGTTTTTACCTCTGACATAAATATCCAATGTCAGTTCTACCGCCAACCACAGACTACTAATATTAGTGACAAGTAACCGCCAACTCCTACTTGCTTTTCTTTTTATTCTAAATTTAAACTGATATTTGTTTCGTTATTATGCCACCAACATAAAGGAGGTTGTTTGCAAAAACTATGCAGAAAAGCTCTACAATACTTACTTACTTGGACCTGAATTGAATAACTATGGTCAAAGGCGAATACAGTTAACTTAGACGTACCTACTCTACAACGGTAATTAATTTGTAGTAATCTTTTTTTCATCCACGTTTTCATTTTAAATAATCCAAGGCCCTGGCCTTTAGTCTCTTTCTTTTTGGCCGCAGTCTTATAATTTTGTATTAAAATACAAACAAAAAAAAAAGTTCAAACACAAGGAAACCACAACAGTAGTCGGCAACAGTCGCTAAAAAAATTCAAAATATCTTCTCAATTTCTTCCCTAATCCATTATCACAATTAATAGTAAATACGTGTTGTCAAAACATCAATAATCACCGTCAAACTCCCTAAGGGTAAGCAGGATTTCGAAAAACGCCGCGAAAGCTTTTAAAATTAAAATCCATTCATTGGACGCATTTCTTTGTCATTCCCCTTTTAAAAGATAACCACAGATGATCGGGAATTGTCGGAGACGTTCGGGGTTTGGATGAAGCGATTTGACGGCTTTTGAATGACTCCTTTTGAAAAGCCGAAGGGAAATGTGATTTGTTTGTAAATGGAAGTCGGTTTGAGTTCGTTTTTATTAATTTTAGATTTTTTTTTTAGCTACCTCTCATTATTTTTAAGACCTGTATAATTCTGCACTCATGTTTTACAAAATAAATATCTTGTATCTTGTGAAGGAGTGTTAGCGTTTTAGCGAAAAACAGCACTTTACAGTCTGCTTAGATACTATTTAGAGAAGGATCATTTAGCTTATCGTTTTAGACGCATGGAAGAACATTCGATGCTCAAAATATTAGGTTGGGGAAAAAGTCTTTTCGCATTATAGTATGTATGAACTTGTAATAAAATCTCTTTGGCTATACTATTTGTATCTGGCTGGTTTTGGTATCATTGAAAGTTTAAATTTTAAAGAACATAATTCCAAATTCAAATTAGGAAAATGTGTGATTTTCATTTGTTTTTCGTACCGTCAAGATGAGTGAATCTAATGAAGAAATTCGATACATTTTAAAATTTTACTACAAAATAGGTAAAAATGCAACGCAAGCCGCGAAAAAAATTTGCGATGTTTATGGACCTAGATTAGTGTCTGTGAGAGTAGCACAAATTTGGTTTAAGCGTTTTCAATCCGGAAATTTTGATGTCAAAGATGCACGTCGCTCTGGTCGCCCTATTACGGATAAAATGGATGCCATTTTTGAAAAAGTGGAGCAAGATCGGCATACCAGTAGTTACGACGTAGCTGAAGAACTGGAAATTGACCACACAACAGTTTTGGCGCATTTGAAAAAAACTGGGTACACAAAAAAGCTCGACATTTGGGTACCTCACGACACGAGCTCACTGAAAGAAACCTAATGAACCGTGTACTCATTTGTGATTCTTGATTACGACGTAATGAAACCGAACCATTTTTGAAGAAGCTGATAACTGGTGATGAAAAGTGGATCACGTATGACAAGAACGTGCGAAAAAGGGCGTGGTCAAAGGCCGGTCAGGCTTCACAGACTGTGGCGAAACCTGGGTTAACTCGCAACAAGTTGATGCTGTGTGTGTGGTGGGATTGGAAGGGCATTATTCATTATGAGCTGTTACCACCAGGCAGGACCATCAATTCTGAACTCTACTGCGAACAACTGATGAGATTAAAGCAAGAAGTTGAGAGAAAGCGGCCGGAATTAATCAACAGAAGGGGTGTGGTTTTTCATCATGATAACGCTAGACCTCACACATCTTTAGCCACCCAACAAAAATTAAGAGAGTTTGGCTGGGAGGTGTTAATGCATCCGCCATATAGTCCTGCACCTTGCACCTTCAGATTTCCACCTGTTTCGGTCTCTTCAGAATTCTTTAGGCAGTGTCAGGTTAACATCACGAGAGGACTGCCAAAACCACTTGTCGCGGTATTTTGACCAGAAGTCCCAAAATTTCTATAGCAATGGGATCATGTCCCTACCTACAAGATGGCAAAAAGTTATCGAACAAAATGGTACCTACATACTTTAGTTAAATGTAAATAAACTTTATTAAAAAATGTTTTGAATTTTCTTAAAAAATGCGAAGAAACTTTTTCCCCAACCTATTAGAAAGGGAACTGACCTTTCTAAGATAATACATTTTTTAAAGCAGGAACGGAATACAATAGGTAGAAAAAAAATCGGACTATATTGAAAATATCTATGCTAGGTACATTTTCTAAATGTATCAGGCCGAAATCAAAACCCATAAAGATTCGAAATCTAAAAATCTTTGTTCGAATTTCAAATCCCATGCGATTGTCACGTCACAGTGTGACACTCAGAAT
Organism: Aporophyla nigra; assembly: GCA_947507805.1. Lineage (NCBI taxonomy): Eukaryota > Metazoa > Arthropoda > Insecta > Lepidoptera > Noctuidae > Aporophyla > Aporophyla nigra. The sequence goes on along the minus strand of OX382307.1, from coordinate 15,891,727 downwards.
TACTGATTGATTATGCATTCACGTCACACTTGACGGCCGGCGGGAAACAATGTAATCCCGATATTTTTGTTTCTGTTCTATTTTCGATATAACTTTTGGTGAATTTTTGATAATATGTTGCTTTGGTTATTTGGATAAGCGTTGTAATTAGAATTTTGCAATCGATTGGACGAGACGAAAAACTGTCTTTAAAAGCGACTAGTACCGAATAAAAGGGAAATGCCCGTTCTTGGCCATGTTGCGCCCATCAATATGGTATATACAAAAAAAAAACCCATTTAGTAACTAAAATATTGCTATTACTTATTCGTTATGAAAACTCCGGAATTAAAAGCCGATTTAATAAAAACATTCAATCGTTTATTATCGTATCTAACAGTTCCGGTCGATTGTCAATCCTGTCCAAGTAGGGATGGCAACCATTACTGAAACACACACAATCGATACACTAAATAAAACCGGTTACGAAAAATTGATTTTCGGAATACTTTTCTTTATTATATAGTTGTTTCGCCTTTGTAGTTTTCTTTAGAGAGAAAAAAGATGTTTGTTCATTTCCGTGCTTCTAAATACGATCTATTGAACCGATTCCATGTCTCCAGATTTTTATATTTTTAAACTGATCTACTGATTTTTCGGTAAATCGATCTCATATCGCATCCCTACGTCAATAATAATCATAATTGACAACTGATTGACATTTCACATTTTGTTTGGTGTTGTGTGTGTTCTTGCGACTCGTGATTATTTTCTACTGCGCTTTTCTATTTGATTTTCGACGACTTTGGTTACGAATATGGACCCTGTAACCGCTCCCGATGACGACCTTGGTTTTACATTGGATTCTGTACCCGCCTTGGCCACGGCGACACCGGCTTGCCAATGGATACCGTTCCTGTTTCTCATGACGGACCTGATACAAATATGGAACCTGATTTACACGAACTTACCAGGTTACCACGGAGCCCTCTCTGTGTGAACTGTGGCGTAGATACACGAAGATTTAAGAGATTTACCTTAAGCAATGTGGAAGTTCGGTCTATATTACAGCAATGGATTGCACCACAACAAGAGAGTTACTATAAAAACATAAAAGGTACATACATACTCAGTAACTTATATTGCATAGCTATGTAAGATAGATTTGAATTGAATAATTCAGTTGTTTAGTGACAAGGAAACCATAGAAATTGTTGTAGTTTGTTTTGTCTCAACCGAAGTTGTATTTTGTAGTTGTTTGTTGTAGTTTTGTATTGTGAACCCAATTCCTAGATGATGTGTTTATCATTTATTTAAATGAGAACGAATAATAAATTAAAAAACTGAATAGTGTTTTTTTAATAACCTTGAATTTTTATACTTGGTTTATAAAAGTCCAACCAAGTTCTATGCAAAAAATAGTGGTAGGTTTTTTATCTATGATGTCAGCCCTAATACCTATAATTTGTTTCTTTCGTGGGCATCACTTGGCCAAAACCTCTTTATTAAATGGGCATTTCCCTTTATAGTCTACTGCCAGATTTCAGGATTAACATAATTTTCACCTAGGTTCTCTTTTACTGATTTTATTAACCAAAAAGCAGTTCTCAAACTTTTACTCAGCTTTTAGGTGAGGTAAGAAGCACATTATTAGGTATTTGACAATAGCGCATCGCGGAAACTAATAATGTTAAAACACCGATGTGATATGATGTTAGTTGAAATGAATGAATACCAAAATAAAAGTAATTTGGAGTTTTAATGGCTCATTGGAATCGCATTTAGGTTTTTTAATTGACTGAATTCATTTAATTATTATAAAATATGGTTAGGACTCTATGCTTAAGTTTACACTGAAAATTTTGAGAATTGTGACTCAAAAATGTTTTGTTGAACTCTGTTTTAAGATTGTTTTATCATGATACTATTTTATTTTTATAATATTTTTTAGTAAGAAGGTATGTTGTTTCTTTGAAATTTTTAACATATTTTATTCTTTCCTGGCTCCTAATATGTAGGTTAAAATACGCTTCACAAAACGACAAAAAACTAAGAGCTCTTACACACGAGCGGCATGTTGCTAACGGCAAAGGTAATTGCTACCGTCGATACGTGTCGGCGACAGCCGTCGACGCGTCTCGACGGCAGCCGACGGCAGCCGACTACACCCGACGGCAGCCGACTGCAGCCGGCGACATGCCATCTTCAAAGATTAGCGTCATCATCGCGTGTCGACGGCTGCAGTTACTTGCCGCTCGTGTGTAAGAGCTCTAAGCTTTTTACGATGTCATGCGTTTGGGTAGCACCTTAAAATCTCTAATTTAGTCTTATATTTGCAGTTCAAAACAAGGCAATTAAAATGCCACTATTTCGCAATCAACATCGAATTTCACAATCGGTACCACTAACTCCAAACTTCACTACCAAAATTGCCCGTATTTAATCCAAAAACCACTAAAGTCATTAGCGAGTGACCCTTCTCATAATAAAACAACCTTTCATCTTGACACCCGGGCTGCCCCAAAGACCAGGCTGACCACTTTGCGACCCCTGAGATGAGGAGCGAAGATAACACTAAAATGTCCTGCGAGTCTACTGATAATGCTTTAAAGCTGAATGTTACCAAATGTTGCGTAGATATGTCGTGTTGTCGTGTTTGGGTAGTTTATGAATTTGAGATTGATAGTTTTGAATTCTGTGTATTTGCGTTGTAAAAGACATTGATTGGAAATCTAATAAAAATCAATGTCTTTTAAAACGCAAATGAACAGAATTCAAAACTATCTATGCATGTGAACCTGGATACAGATCCAGTGTAAATAACGGGATTTACTCCCGTTTCCGAACTAAGAATGAATGACAATAGGATTTGACAGTTATCTTTACGTATGTTGTGTTTTTTCCCGTCCGTAAAAGTAACATTAAATAGTCTATAACCTTGCCGTTATTGTCCAAAAATATAGTTTACCTTCGGTATACAGATTCATTGCGTTATTTACTAGTTGTAGAACAGACAAAATTTTCGAACACAAGAAACACTGGGTTAACAATTACTTTTATAATGATTTACGCAAGTAGGGTGCAGACCACGACACCTAATCGTTGAGATGGAAAAGGCCTATACAAATAAATTACTGATTAAAATAGTTGAGCCATAATAGTGTAAACAATAAGTGAAACTAGAGCAATAAATCAACGGAATTATAACATAAGAGCTTTTTAAATATTTAGATGTCCTGTCAGGTCAAAAAATTAGGGGAGAATTGTGTAAGGATGTGCACGACCCTTATCGATGTTTATCATTTTATGAAAGTTATTTCTCATGCAGTAAGATCATGTTTTTAAATTATTGGATTCCGTTAAAGTTATATTTTTTCCTAAATTTTATCTACAGCCTATTAAGCCTTTATATATCCAGATATTTGCAATGTCGCATTCGATAACATTGGTAATATTTATAATTAAATAATCGCACATTGATAAAGAAGAATAGTTTATTATTTCAGTGATATATTTTAAGCAAAACATGTTAGTATTAAATTAACATTGTTTTATAAAAACAAAAATCAAGAAATAGGCTATCTGGGTGCGAACCTAAGCCTACACCTCGTCGCCAACAAGTCGCGGTTATTCCCGCTGGCTCACTGGGCCACCACTCCAGGGTAAAAGCACTAGTCAATACATATCTTACGAGTCCAAATACGATGGTGCAATCTTGTTTTGTAGAGGAGTTCTTATGGGCACCTTCCGACTCCTTCATCTGACCCTGACCGCCACCTAGTGTAATACCACTTGTCAATACATTTCCAGTGGGTCCAAAAACGGTGGTGCGATCTTGTTTGGTTGAGGATTTTCTATGGCTACCTTCCAGCTCCATTATCAGACCCTGAACAACAACTAGTACTGTAGAATCCTGTTGTTGTATTTAAGTTGAATAATATCACTTCACTGGCTCATCACCACATCAGGCGCGACCGTGCAGATCTGCTTTTCCGCCTCTGTTTCCCGCCTTTGTTCCCGATTGACAGATGACATTAGTGACAGCAGCTGCATCCGCTTGTGTGCATGAGACAGTGTATACATACAGACCGCGTCACTTGAATAGCCTCACCCCATATTTCAGCAATTTATATTTATACAATATAAAAATACGTACTTATTTGTCATATTTTGATTATTCGTCTATCGTGTATCACAAAACACGCACTAACTTGTACCAGCGTGTCCACGGCGCACCGCACGCAAGTTGACGCTTGAGTTGCCCGTTCCACATGATTAGCCTCAGTTGACTTCCAAGTGTCCTCGCGTTTGTTTGTTTTTAATTTTCGATGCTAATTCATTGTACTTAAAGTGTTCATTTCATTTCATATAGTTTTTGGAATATTATCATTATGGGTCGTGGTCGAAAATTAACGGATATCGAAATAGAAAAAATTAATTTTTATTTGGATAAACAATTGTCTCATCGCGATATTGCGCATAAAATTGGTCGTAGTGCTAAAGTGATTAATAATTACGTGAAAGATAAGGAAAATTATGGAAAAAATTATAAAGGTCGTACAAAATTGGCTACTTCGTTACGTGAACGTCGACTTATTTTACGTGTAGCATCTAATTCTTCGAAGACAGTACGTCAAATAGCAAACGAGGTAAACACCAGTGCTTCATTATCTACAGTGCGACGCATAATAAACTCTTCATCATACATCAAACGGAAAAAAATGAAGAAGAAACCCCGTTTGTGCGAGAGTCATGAAAAGGCCCGATTATCGTTTGCTAGAATACATATGTCCTGGACTGATCAGTGGTATGATGTTGTTTTTACCGACGAAAAAAAATTTAATTTAGATGGTCCAGATGGGTATTCGTATTATTTTCATGATTTGAGAAAAGAAGAGAAAATTTTATCACGTCGTCATTCAGGAGGTGGTTCCGTAATGGTCTGGGGTGCGATTTCTTATCACGGTATCATCAGTATTTCTATTATTAAAGGAAAACAAACTTCTAAACTGTACATAAACCTTCTTGAAGAAAAATTAAAAGAGATTCGTAATGTTGTTAAAAACAGAAAGTGGATTTTTCAACAAGATAATGCCCCGTCGCATACTTCACATGAAACAAAAAATTGGTTTAATCAAAATAAAGTTAAAATTTTAGATTGGCCATCGAACTCTCCGGACTTGAATATCATCGAAAATGTTTGGGGCTATCTATCTCGCCAGTTATTTGCCGATGGACGCTATTTTAATAGCAACGCAGATCTTATACAAGAAATTCATAGAACTTGGAATAATTTGGACCAAAATTACATTCGCTCGTTATATAATTCTATTCCCAATAGAATTTTTGACGTTATTAAAAGTAATGGAAAATATACAAAATATTGAAATTAAATTAAAATATTTTTTTTCTAAGTTTTATTTTACTGAGGCTATTCAAGTGACACACCCAATTTGTAACTTCAGAGTGCAATTTATATTATTTATTATTACTTGTTTAGTTTATGCAGTAAACTTGTAACAGTAAACGAGTATACTTTATTTATAAAATTAATAAAGCAATTGCTCTCATAGAACTGGATTTACAACAAATTTAGGGAGTGAGGCTATTCAAGTGACGCGGTCTGTATGTATGGAATAGATACACTACAAGTACAATATAGAACTTGACAATACGAGTACGTTATCCAATGAGTCCAAAAGCGATGTGGCTATCTTACTGGGTTGCGTCTCCTTATGGCCACCTTCCAGTTCCATCATCAGACCAGGACTATGGTAACATATTTTTGCGTTGTTACCGAATTTCTAAGTTGTAGCTCAATCGGATACCAGGAATTGCTTGAAAAATGGACGTCATTGCGAGTTATTGGAAACATAAGAAGCAAGCTATTATAAAGCTTTGTAATAAAGAAATCTTGATGTTTTGTCAAGTAATAATAATCGTGCAAAGCAGGGCGAGTCACTTTCCAATAAAAGAAAAACATTTTGTCAAAAAAGTCCTTAAGCAAGACACGGTTCTAAGTATCAATGTAAATGGAATATTCAGTAATATCTTAGTTATAACGAATGTTAGTAAAATGACATAAGTCATCGATAGCGCATAGTTATTTCATGCCCATCACTAACCCCTCGATCCCTATTTTAAAGCATGTGGCGCATGGCCACTGAGCCCTTCACCCAAATTGAGTGCTACTTTACTGGTTAATAATACGAAGGCCGCCTTTATTATTTTACTGTGTTTGATCTGTGCTCTATTAATGCAAGGATTTTTAGGGCAACTACGCTATTTTTTCCTACACATTTTGTTCCGTGAATAATTTGGTTTCTTATTCATCTTATTCCTAACTGAATCCTGACTGAGAATACCTTATTTTGTAAAACTGCTTCAGATACACCTTTATCGATTTAAGACTCCGAGACTTAAATTGGTTTAAGCCTTATATACTCTTCAGAACTTATTTTTTTATGTTTATGGAGACTCTTGAGAACCCAAAAATTGTATCTACATAGTGAGTTACATTACAACCCCTTGTAAGTGAGTATTTAAGTTCCAAAAATTAAAGAATCGCAAACCGAACATAACGCCTGTCCCGTCTCGACCGCCAACGGATTTTAAGAAAATAACTATTAAATTAAATTAAATGCATATTTATGTAAATAGATCTTTTACTACACCTTTACACGTCAATATTTTATTGGTTATTAGTTGAAGCTGGCATTTCCTAGCTGAATTATTCCCGAAAAGAAATGCTGACTTTATTGTGAGTCTAATAATGCAGGACCATGTCTGGAACGGTCTTTTGAATAAAGAGCCATTGCAGCTTTTCAGCTATTTTGTAGCTCAGATTAGATACTGCTATCCAGCAATACTAAAAATATACACCTACTACTTCACGTTACATTTTCTCAATCAATACGTAAACAGAACGAGCTGCCATATGCTATTATATGCTATTGTGTTCCAACACAAAACCAACAAATGTGATACCACACACCATTATCTAAAAATCTCTGTCCAAATAGCCAATTAAAATCCAAAAATTCAGGCGACAACTGTTTGTCTTGTTAGCAATATTTTTAATTGAGACAGACCCTACACGCGCTGTCAAACAATAGTTTCGAAAACCATTTTGTTAAGACCTCCATTGATTTCCTACAACTCGACTACTCATCAGAATATTGTCGAAACGAAAACGTAACGTAATTTGCAAATAGCTACCTACATTATTTTCGTACACAGCGGACAGAACTCTTTGTCTCAAACTGATATTTTATTAATTATGTTGGCATTAAGTTGTTAGCAATAACCGGGTTAACCCAATAACTGTGTTCTGGAGTTAGGCAGTCACGTCATTTCTAGTACTATTATCCAGATGGTTAGAAACCGACTCCTACATAGTGAGAAGAGGCAAGGGAGATGATGATATTGACAATAAGTTCATGCCATACACGATGCAAATAAAATAGCCGAATACTAAACCGTTCCATTCCATGACTGCATGGGGATGAGGTGTAGGTACAAGTTGATGGATCAACTTATGATGGTAGCTGCATGAGGTCATTGTTTACTCGAACAGGGCAAATAATTAAGAATGTTCATTGGTTTTGTCAACACAGTCTATGGAGCCGGTATGATTGCGGTGGGATTCGATTGTTTGATCTCTTCACACACTGCGCTGAAGTTTATTGGTTCTGTCGCAGATTGGTGTTTACCCCTTTATTTTTGACGCAAAGAATTGGAAGGTAAATAACGAGCTATTTTTTAGTTTTTTGAGTATTTCCATTAAATAGCGTTTGTTTCTAGAAACTTCAGTAATGTGTGGTAAACTTTCCAATAATAGTATTTATTAATTTCGGTAACTTAACAAAAGCTTAAAAATACTCCTGGAGAACAAAGCACTTTTTCGAGCGATAATTGAAAGTAAGAATTATTTTTCACTGACCAACGCATTTTTTACTCTTGATGTCATCTAAACTACCTTTGAGTATACCAAAATATAACATTTTACGTATGTGGGAATGTTAAAATCTGAAAGCCAATTAACGTATTTAAAAACGTTCGCAATCTAGTCGCAGTACCATCTCAACGACAATCAAATGTCAAAATCTTGTCAAAAACGTTTGGAAACTATAGGTCTTTTTGACAAGATTGAGACTGAGATCAAACTGTAGGCGTTCTTAAAATTACGAGTTTTGGCCCTCAGATGTGAGGTATCTTGCTGCTACATTTTCAAAGACTTAGTGTATTATCTACTATTAAAATCATTCAGTAAAGTAATTTATAGGAAACATTACAAACCCATTATCCACAACAATTGGAAGTTACAACAAATATTCCCTTAACACATACATTAACCTTTCTTCTACCGACGCAATTTCTTTTCCGAAAGGATTCTTCCGGGAGTCCGGGGGACTTATTCATTCTCTTATTAGACCGTGTTTGTTTTGTCCGGGACATCGCAGGGAGCTTCTGGGGTCATTATACGCGTGTCATGTGATGCGTGAAATTATTTCGTACTTTACACAGTGACGCGGTGCGTGCGCGCCGGTGGTAAGGGGCGGCGGAATAGGGTTGATGGGACGTGAGGAGATTTTTGGTGGATGTAAAGTAACATTTTTAGAACTGTGTCAATTGAAATTAGCTGATTTCAGAAAATGGGTATAGTAGGTATATCTGTTACATTTGAATTGATAATGCAGACAACTCAAAAATTGAAAGTATTATTCAAAACAAAAGCAAATCTAAGCTACACTAGGTATCTTTTTATGAATAACATTTTATATATTTTTGTTTTAACATAGTAAGCTTAACACTTACCAAAACGTGCTAATTTTTTACTTAAAACCAAGATCGTATCCACTTATTTCTACAACCCTAGTCCCGCTACGGACCCCAGCCGATAACGACTTTGTATAAAATGAAGTTGTAATGCAATACATCTGCTACAAAGTCGCTGCACATTGACGAATTGTTCTGCGATACAAATGCCATTAACTATTGTACAATAAGATGTTTATGGCCCTGTCACTAGTATGGAGTTAATGAGGCGAGCAGAAACTGAATTAGATTCGAGTTTTGAGGTTGAATTGTTTATTTAATAATAGTTTATAGGTAAAATTGTGTACCTATTGTTAGTTTTATTCGCAAATAAGTAAGAATCTATTAGATAATTGTTGTTGTTTTAATATATGGTATCTTGTGTAGGTGAACCAAGGAGGTTGTCGGCTTTGTCCGGACTTTCCTGTGGCTGTAACCTTAGTAAATTAAGGCATACAAATGCAATATGAATATACCATCTACATAGGTATGGTTTTGAATGATTGCGTCCAAAAAAGTCTGGTAACTAGCATTTCTACGTTCTGACTCGATGCAATACATCTAATAAAAATTCGCGGCACATTGACGATTTTTTCTGTGACAAAAATGCCTGTAAATATTGTACAATAAGAAGTTTATAAAACTGTTACTAGGAAGGAGTTAATGAAGCGAGCAGAAACAGAAATGCATACGAGTTCAGGGGATGAATTGTTGATTTAATATATGAAAACTAACGTAACTTGTATGTAATGACAGTTGGAATCTGCAAATGATGAGTTATAATAAGATAGTAACTGTATTATTTATAGCTTGTCCTACACGCATTGATATTGATGTAATAGAAATTTGCTATGATATATTTTCTACATATACTTAACTGGGATTGATCCTGTAAGACAAAGGTCTGTGAAAAAACTGATAATTAAACAAAGTACAAATCTATCTTCTATGTTTAAATCATTTAGTTAATAGGGCATTAATGAATTACGTAAAAAGTGCAATAGACTCTTTCTACTTTGCTGCCGTCGTAGGTACTAACTACACGGAACGTTTACTTTGTCTACTCTTCTGTCGACAAAACTGTGCTCGTGCTGAGCCCGCAGAAAAGAAAAAACTTTTTAACAAAAAATTAAACCGCCGAAAAAACTGAAAAGCAAAAAATAATAAACCTTAAAATTATGAGTCGGCGCTTTGAGTGATCTTTGTTCATTGATTTTTCAGCGCCGACTCAAAATTTTAAGGTTTATTATTTTTTGCTTTTCAGTTTTTTCGGCGGTTTAATTTTTTGTTAAAAAGTTTTTATTTTACAATTTTTTGTGGTTTTAATGTACTAATAATACTTGACAAGGTATACCCTTTCCAATAAAAAAGAATTATCACAATCGGACTACTATATAAAAAGTTATGCGTGGCCATACATAAAAAAAAAAAAAATATACGCGTCGAATTGATAACCTCTTCCGTTTTTTTTCGTCGGTTAAAAACATACTTTATTCAAACTGAAAGATTTGGATTAACAAAAGAAACAAATTCAATATAACTCTCTCCTATTACAATATTTTCAGTAAACATGTTTTACTTTTTTATTCACACTGCCTAAGAAGCTTGTCTCATCTCATCTGCAATCTCGTTTGTGGGGCGTAATAAATTAAATTCACAAAGAGGTGTGGAATAAAGTCGGTGTTTCTTAAATAAGTGACATTCTAAATAAGAGGGTGACTATCTTTGTTAACGGAACTAAGTGATTTTATTACAGTGATACACAGAAAAACCCGTTTCAGATTAAAAAAAAATTGAATGCAAAACTAGTTCTGTTGAAGATAATTTCTGACATGATTGTACTCAAGTAGGTACAGCTGATGAAGTACATGCCGCAATTAATGTATAACCACTGGGCTCCAAATATTAAAAAAAAAACTAGCTAGGGCAGCATCGTAGAAATAGATAGGTACAACTGTATCCGGTTAGACTGGATCTAGAAATCGACCTCAATATAATCGTCATAATTAATATCGACGACTGCATAATGTAAGGAATATGTAATCCTTACATTTTATTGATACGGCAAATTTTAGACAACAAAAAACCGATCTAGTTTATACCACTGCAAAAATCATCATAGAACTCTTTTGTAAAATATATAGGTAACAAGACTTACATACGGAAAAGTTGTTAGCAAAGCAAATTGAATAAAACCATCATTTATAGCCAGGGAAGAATACTAGGCATTTATTTTAGGACTTTTAAATAACAACAGATTTATACATCCATTCCACTTCAAGGCACTAATATTGAAAATATTTATATACCTACATTACATGAATATTTTAGTAAACAAATTCAATTTCATTAAACATGTTTTAAAAAAGAGATACGAGCTAGCTCAGCTAAAACCTTATGTGAAATTTAATATGTAGATACATACCTATGTCATTATTACAATGTTAATACTAATTATGTATGACTGCATCATTCTCTCTTGATCTTCCCAACAGAATCGAATCTATTAAAAACAACGTAAAAACAAATTTATCTTAAGACTCTTTTAACACGATAAAGGAATTCCGGAAAATCTCCTTAAAAATGTTGAAGAGGGGAATAAATCTGATAAGCGAGTTTGTTTATGTGAAAGAATTTCAATTTGAACGCGTGTGCTCCGCCTGTCGCACGGCATTACACGCAACGAGATATTAATGATTGCCGAGAACACGTGCTTCTACCTGACATCCCTTCTTACGGAATGGAGATTTCCTTGCTTCAGTATATTTCTACCTCTTTTGGAGGTGTTCGTTAATCTTCTAATGTGAAAAAATGGGTGGTAAACTTTAGTTGTTAAGAAAAACATTCGTAGCATTCTTAGTGTATTGTTGATAGTTAAAAAACTGTTCTGGGAACTTAAATAAAATACCTACGTGATGTGTTACGTCATTAATTCTGAGTTGAACGTGAGATACTGATGGTAAACTAGGTAATAAAAGTTTGCTTAATTTGACTAAGACCAGATCTTGTGTCCTTTCTACGAGGTACAAGGGACATACGCATAACAAGATAACATGGTACACGATACTGAACCCCGCTCCCGGCGCTAAAAATTGTCGTAATATATAAAATGTATAAAAAAACCGTATAGTTCTACGTCCAGAAAAATGTGCCGAATTCATGGTTATAATTTGGACGTTGATAAACCACGCTTTATAGGAGCGGGTCAGAAAAAATAATCAAGTAAAAATAATCGGATTAAAAACAAAACAAAGTACTGTGACTTATCGCGGGTATATTTACCTATAAGAACCATCTCATGTAATAAGTATCATAGTTACCTAGTCACCTTTAAAAGTGACAAGTGTTACAAAATAAATAAAATTGCGGCGTCCGGAAAATCTTTCCATCGTTTTAAATTCCTCCAACAAAAAAACAACCAAACATGTTCTCCTGCATTCAACCCATTACATTTTCTACAGTTACACCCCAAATCGCTAAATATCTTAATTTCATCCTACATTGAACACGTGGAACAACAATGGAACAAGTAGAAATTAAATTTATTGCTTGTCAAATATCACTTGTCACTATTGTTGCTCTGTTCTGCCATGGTGTTAGCGGTAATAGGCACAACACATGGTATTGGGCAGGCAAAGGGGTAGGCAATAAATGTGATAGAATTATGATTGTTCGTTAAAGGGTATTGAAAGAAATTGTTGTGTGTAATGATGGTTTTGTTGCATTGGTTGTGGAAACTAAAACCCAAAATGCAGTTCTATACATTTTGACCGCGTAGGTATTACAGTTTTCTATGATACAGCAGATACATATATATTTATTGGTAAACCGAAGATTAACTTTTACTCTATGAAGGTAGTTAAGAATCATGTGCTAAATTCATAGTTTCAGTTTGCGAGTCGATGGCTCTGCCTCCCTGTTTGAAGCGCAATCAGAAAGCAATACTCAATGCTAGATACAATCAGCCCTCTTTGGTGAAGCCCAAGGTTAAGAAGACGACGGAGAAGTGAAGTTTAAATATAAAATCCTTTCTTTATTATTAATAGGAAGTGTTACGACTCCATTGCAGACTCTTCATCATAGGTTAGCCTATAATGTTCTCTCTTCTGGGACCCAGGCCTTTTCTCTGTGAGAACGAGTAGACATTCCTTCGAATTTTTGGTTCTAAGACATGCCGTTTTACGTCACCGTTTTGCTGGCGGTGGTGATGAAATAATTGACACAAAGTAAAGCAGCTCTTTAGGTCCAAACCTACGACCTACGACTCGTAAGTTGTAATCGTTATTGACTGTTATTAATTTCATTTTAAAGTTATAAATCTTTTAATAAAAGCATCAAAGTATAGACTATATCTACATTGCACAATAAACCCTGAAAAATAAACGCCATTCTCAAAAAAAAACCTTTTAACAAACCGCTGTCCTTTCACACCTTTCCATCACGAAACTTTCAAAACAGCTACTTTTCAAAACTGCCACTAAAACGCAATTTGGTATACTTTAAAACTCGTATGTAAGGCGCATGGCTCCCCTAGAAGTGCTAAGCCGTGTTGAGACTGGCGTATTCCCAGGGACACGACGCTTATCCATCAATATATCTTTTGCATACCGTGCGTTCGTAGTTTTATGTTGTGTGTAGCTAGCTTCATGTATAGTATAGCTATGACGTGCAAGATGGTATACTTACTCGTATTTTATCATAGGTATACATTAAGGCGAGACGTTTTTACGCTTTGTCCATGAAAAGAAAGTCTCGCGAGATGATCACTTGTTCGAAATTAGAACAAGACTGTTCTATTTTTGCAAAAACGTTTTCGTGCATTTCCGAAACTGCGAAATATGCAAGAAGCTAACGTTTTTATTACAGATAAACTCAGCACCTTTCTAAATCCTTCTGTTTTAAGCCCCTGAAAGCTGTGAAAATGAGACATTTTCAGTGTTTTATTTCCCATTTCCCGGAGAATTGAGAACCGCGTACTCGTACATAAAGAAACAGTTATTACGCTGAAAATCCATAAACACTGAATGTTAACTCAGAAGTATAATTTAAAATTCCATTTCAATCAACTCACAATATAAATAAGGTAATTCGTTGGACCGTAAATTCGCAATTACGTCACTGGCGAACGACGTTCAAAATTACCTATTTCCAACATTTTTTTCCATCCAACTCCCAGTAGGCATCGAAAACTGGGTAGGTGTGGTCGGACCAAGAGAAATCGTTCCCATTGGTTGCCTGTGAACACACCCACTGCTGTAACAAAAAGGAACATCGGCTCTGAACGAGACTAGTCCCTAAACGCCGAGCCTTGAGAATTTCTCTCTCCCTTTCTCAAGTCATAGTGTTCGTTTCAGGACGGTGCCCACTGAAACTGTGTTCGCTCCGAAGTCCCCCGAGCATTATACAGCGCCATCTCTGTGAATACGGCCGAACTACGTGGGGAAAGTTTTAGCAAGATGGCGCCTACAGTCGCGTCGAAAGGCCTTTTGGGACTCGAAAAAGTTGTTGATTTTGTTACGAAAGAGTGGAAGGTTTTACTTTTCAAGTTCTAAAATAGGTACCTACAGTTAAATTACTTTTGTTCCAACTGTGTTTTGTTTCTTAAACATTCTTGAACGATTTTTTAGTTTTGTTTTAGAATAGAATAGAAATTTATTTTGTAAATATAGGTACTTACATGAAAGTTCAGCCATATTTACCAGTCGGCATGCAAACACACACACACACATTTAGTTTTTGTCAACTTACTTTTAATTCCAAACCTTTTTGAACACTGTTTTCATTCGCTAATCAATGAACGCATTCAATCGTGACAAAAAAAAATGTGCTCTACTAAAAGGTAATATCTCATAACTCTAATAAGGTATTAATGAGACCAAGTCAACCAATCAATGAATTCTTTTTTTTTTTTTGTTATAATTTTTCATAATAAAAAATCAGTCTCGATTATTTATGTACTTGTACACCCGTATGTGTGAAATATGAAATCGTCTTATTTTCGTAAATTTTAATTATTGGATGAGACTAACACCCGTATTTAGGATTAGAAAAAAATACATTATTTATTTATTAAAACTTTATGTACAAGGAAACAAAAAAACATACAAACATACAATTGAAGCTAATATAAAGCGTGTAAAAATACTGTACGCTGGCCTTGACTGACGCATTTTCTACTAGTCAACCTTAAGGTGATGCAGAGACAAAACATGGCGGGTGCATTACATAATTTAAAAAAAAAAACATATGCCTATTGATTATTTGACATGCTCTGGACTTGTGGAATATCAATACGAATAATGAGAAAAATAAAAACAGTATGGAAACATCATAATTTTTTGATATGCCAATTTTGGTAATTGTGATCGAGCACTGTAGACGGGAACGCCGTGAATGTGCGACCGGCTTATGCGTTACTGTTACTAGGTTCGACTCCCGCACAGAACAAATTATATGTATGAGTTAAAGGTGTAGTTTTTGTGCTGTTACGACTTGGAACTCTATGAAACAATCCCAGTCATGGTGAGACAGGCGAGAAAAACAACCTCAAAAAACATTATTTACTTCTCAGCGTACAGTAAAAAGTAGGTCATCATCATCTGCCTAGCCTTTTCCCAAGTACGTTAGGGTCGGCTTCCAGACTTACCGGATGCGGAGTATCAGTATCTTACATGAAGCGACTGCGTATCTGACCTCCACAAACCAGTAACTAGTTAATATGTTTTACGTTGGTAAATAAAGAAAGAAAAATGTGTTTATTGGCATAATGCCATTAAAATAAAACTTTAAAACCATAAAAAAGCAGAAAACAAAACGATTATAATAAGACGGTGATGGTAAGACTAGTGGTTAGACTTTCGGTCTTCTGACGACCCATAACGACTGTCATAGATCTACAAATGACAACCTGGACCAACGGCACGGCACAACCCATCCACGGACTAACCGCGGCAAGCGTAGCTTAACCCGACCGATCGACTCGTCCGACTGTTTTTACTTAACCATCAACCCTCCACAGTAAAAAAGTAGGTAAAGACAATAATTTAAAAGATTTACACGAACCCGATAAATTATAGGAGCAGCCATAAAATGCGAAATCGATCTCTTTTAAGTAGCTTATCAATTTATAAGGGAGGCTTAGCGTCCTACGCAGTAAGTGCTTATCTGTGGTAGGTACCTACTTAGCTTACTTATATATAATAATTTTGTCCTGTTATTAATTAATTAGTTAGTATTCTCTACTTCAATGCAAAGTCTAGCTTTTAATTTTTGCTATTGTAAAATGAATAAGCTGTCTTTTGTTATATTGATTTAGAATTCAGTACTTATCCATGAAACTTCTTAAACTTTAGTGTGAAATTAACCTATGCAAACACATACATTTATAGGTATCCTGTTAATATAATAAATGTGTAAGTTTGTGATGATGTTTGTTATTCATTCACGCATAAAATAACGGATTTGAATGGACACACGGATAGTTCATTACCTGAATTAACACAAAGACTTTTTATCTGAGTAGTACGTTCCCGCCAGATAATTTCCAACCTCTACGCGGTCCGCGGGCGAAGCAGCTGTCAAAAGCTAGTAATATATATTTTTTATGAAGCGGAAAAAAATAACGAGCAGTAAAGAATAAACTTACTGTATTAAACTAACTGATTTACTCAACTATAAGTAAATGCAACTTTTAGTTTTCAATAATTGTACTGCTTTGTCTTCTATAGGTAAACCATTAACCATAATATATTTCCTGGACTTCGGAAAATTATTCAAAAAACCTCACTGAAACAAGCATCTAACTCCTAACGCCTCCTAATGCTGGTTGACCCTCAATTGTATACATGAAAGTTGGAAATCAGAGCTCAATTTATACTCCTACGAAACCGCGCTACAAATGCATAACGCCCTACGTAGCAGAACTGTGGACTGTGGTGGCCCAGTGATAACGGCCGTGACTTACAAATTGTAGTTCGTAGGTTCAAACCCAGGCATCCGCTTTACTTTATGAAAATTATTTTATCACCATTGCTCTCAAAACAATGAGGGAAAACACCGTCAGGAAACCAGCATGTCCTAGAACTATAAATTCGAAGCCATGTGCCATCTTCCAATCCGCACTGGGCCCACGTGGTGGATTACGGCCCACTCTCTCCCACCTACAGGAAGCCTGTGTCCCAGCAGTGGGAACATTATAAGCTGGTTGTGATGAGCCTTACGTAGTACAAAATATATCGGAATGAAAAGTTTTTATAACCAGTCAAATAGTTGGGTGAATCCCCATATTGTTTTATTAGCCATAATAATATACATAGATGAGCTGGTTTCAACAGTAATTTTGAACAAAGATTATTTCCTGCCTTTTTTGTTAACTTTTGTGAGATGGTTAAGTGATACTGCAATCACCAGTCATCACGCTTGATGAACTGATTTAGGCAGTCAGTACTTCTAGTGGTTTAGTATATGATATAGCCCGAAGTTGGTATAACATGCAAGGAGGATTCTGCAGTCCTTTTCTTTGACCTACCTGATTCGTATAGTACTCGCCTTTTGCATTAACTACAGAAACCTATGAGATTGACAAAAGACCTTCACGACATAATTATCTTTTCCATCAATTTTCAACACTCCTAGCCAACATGTTCACCCAAAAACTTTTTACAAAAGAAAAACAGTCCTTAATATAACCGTGCGAAATTGCGTTGTAAGTCACAATATATCGGTAATAGCTAATTAGCCGTAATCCTATAATCGGTCAGGTTAGAAAATTACCCACTCGGGTCCTATTTGCGGTGGCCGCGATTAGGCCCATAAAACTCGGTGCGATCTTGATAAGGGATGCGCGAATCGGCAACGTATACTGTGTGAAGTGCCAGAGTAATAAACATTCGTTTGAATTTATTGTCTAACTGTTGCAGATTAGGTACAATAGGTAGGTATTCTGTGTTTGCTGTGGTGTTTGCTGTTAGCAATATTGTGTAATGTTTTCTATGTGTAAATATTTTCGTAAATTTTAGATGGTACAGCAAAGGTTGCAGTAATGCTTTGTCACATTTTACGCGTGTAATGAACTGAAAAATGCAAGATTTACCTAACGGTATGAAGTAAAGTACACCAAATCTAAAGTCATTTATTCAAACTAGGCTGAGAGTCAGCACTTTTTGAATGTCAAAATTACACAAGATAGTCCTCCCAAACACCCGCCCTTTACCAATTCCTAGCTAAAGTAAGCTTGGAAGAAGAAGTGGACCGACCGGGACCCCAGTATAGTTTGACAATACTCAATTTATCGAATAAACCCCAGAATTTGAAACCCCCTGAAGGGTCTTGATTGATGATATGGTGCTATACAGATCATTACATATCAAGGAGTAGCCCGGGGAGATCAAAAGATTAATCTAACAGTAGGACCTAAACTAAAATATAGTCTGGAGACCTGCAGTCTTCTACCTGCATACTGCAACCATCAATCTGTCGTAGTCATCAGATACCACCCGAGTCCTAAAGGAATGTAAGTTGGAGTTAACTTTATGAGATTACAGACAGCTCCCTTTACGTCGCCCCGGGTGCCGGGAGTACGTTGTGGACTCCTGGCCACCGTAGGCATGGGCTTGCGGGCAGCTCGCCGCCCGGTAAGAACCAGACTCGGGTCGACGGTGCATTGTGTTCCACGCGCGCCTCAAAGAGATGTCAGCAAAACAGAAGGGGTCCGCCAGGACCGATGCCTGCCAAGGTTACCGTGGCCCTAGCATAGGAAACTGAAGGAACACGGGTGGGTTTTAGTCAGTAAAAGTCTGACACGCCCTCCCGCTCCGCCCAGAACGGGAGACGTCATTTATAATGATTTCCCGTCCAAAAAAAAGTCTTCCTTCACATTCAAACCACAGAATGTATAAAAGGTCCAATGCTCAACTCAAATGTGAAAATTAAGTAGCTTCTCTCCATGAAACATCACTTTGCACATTCACATGCCCAACTGTTTATAACTACTCAGGAGTTTATTTAGACTCGGCGTAAAATTTTAGACGCCTGACGTCCGAGTTGTAAATTTTTCACTGACTACCTTGACGTTGCTGCATGATTTTTAGTCTAACTTTCATCTGCTAGACTCCACCGAGACGTCAATCTACCATTTGTGTTCGGGTTTTAACGTCTATGCATATTCAAATTGTTGGTTTTTGTTTTGGAAAATGCTGAATTTAGCCAAGCATGAGGAACAGCTTCGAGTCTATCAAATATAATTTTATTACACTTATACTGAAATCATTGTGTATGGTAGTTGGATTAGGTGAAATATGTTGACGATCTATTTGCTTATGCAAAAGTTATCCCTACTCATTAATTCTAGCGGTTCTCGTTTCTTAAAAAGTAGTGTGTATCAATCTATACAAGTAAATAAAATTGAAGTGTCCGTTTGTAATTCCAAATTATCAGCTTTTCACTAAATGCATGTGAAAGTATATACGGTACTTACTAAAAAAAAAACAAAAAAATATTTTTTTGTCTGTCTGTTTGTTCCGGCTAATCTCTGAAACGGCTGAACCGATTTTGACAGGACTTTCACTCACAGATAGCTAATGATATAAGAAGTAATATACGCTGCTTTTGGTCCAAGTACCACGTTCATTTTCACATCCACGCGGGCGAAGCCGCGTATGCAGTTAGTTAGAAATAAGAATATTGGCGTGACGTCAGGTGGATCTCTACAAAAACTCAGTTATGTGCGACCCATTCTGAAAAAGTTAATTAATCTAGCATCTACTGATTGCTATTAATGTTTCACTGTACTTAATTACGCCTTTAATTGCTCATCTTAAAAGGATAATGTGCTACTTTCACAACTTGTTCAAAATAATCTTTACATAGTATAAAACAAAGTAGCTTCCCGCGTCTGTACCGTTAGATCTTTTAAACTACGAAACGGATTTTAATGCGGTTTTCATCAATAGACAGTGTTTCAAGAGGAAGCTTTATATGTATGTACAATACTTAGGCAAAGCCGCTGGCAATAGCTAGTATTTTATAAAAAACGAATTCTAACTCTGTAGCTATGGCCATCCAAATACTGAAAACATAATACTCATTATTTAAGGAGACCTTGATTTTTGCATACATCCTATCTTCAGTCAGTTCAGTTTTTTGGTCTTTGTCAGTACAATCCACCATACCAACCCCAATCCACATACATGTCCATACAATCGAAACGTAAACAGTATGTGTACAAGCAACGTCAGTGGGACGCACAAAACAAAGTGCCACAATTAAGTGCGACCCGCTCCGACGGAGTTCAACAGTTTTTCCCTCGTAATTCTATTACATTATTAACTTACACCGTGTTAAGGAAGTAAGGATGGCTTTAGAGAGAGATTCAGATTGTCGATATTGTAGGAATCGATCGATAGTTCTCCGGAAGTGTGGTACAGAAACGTCAGAGTGAATCACATGTGTAGTTTCGGAGTGATGAGAAGAAGTCGGGAGTTCAAAAGCTAACCATTGCACAATTGATTTCAAACCGAATTCTATGGTGATCCTCATCACTTGTCATAAAGTTTAGTTGCAAGCCTTAAAATACTAGCAATGTGCTTATTCTAATAGTTTTTAAGAATTCAGCATTCAAGATGTTAGGAGATAATGTAGTAATGTATAATAGTGATTAAAAAAATAAAAACAATCTAAATATTGTTAGCCCAAAATTGGGCAACGAGCTGAGCACTTTAATAATAATAATAAACCTTTTATTTTCAGGTTACAATGACCCATAGATATATACTTTATAAACTAGCATATATAAGTATTATACAAAATTTGTGTTAATAATAGTACCTTAAACTATGTTAGTAGCACTTCACATTGTTAGCTTGTCCGTGAGCTGTCCTGTGGCACTTGTCCGCGGAAGCGACGGAACACCACGTCCTGTGGTCAAAAGTACTAGGCTACTTTCAATAGCGTCCATCAATTCATGTAGCGTGCAAACAACAGGACACGATGGACAAGACATCAAGTGCCGGATTAGGTATTTGTGCGACAGCAACACATTTACAGACCAGGGCGGAGTCATCTGTGAATCTCCACCTGAGTAGGTTTCCTTTACTTCGGCCTACCTGAGTCCGGAGTCTATTTAAAACTATCTTACATATATCACATAATCTAATCAACACACTATAAGATACACACAAACAGTATTTGTACACCATTCAATACACATTTTATTTCAATGAAACTATTGCCTCATTCCTTATTGCCATATACCAAATTCTCAGGAACATTTTACTTACCTGAGATAAAAATTCTCAGCTTACAATTTCCATCGATATCGATACTCGCGACCCAACGCAGTAACATCCCTACAAAGTGAACGGCGGTCGCTCGTCGCGTTCACAAAGATCGCTAGCTGAAAACTTTTAATACTTTAACTTGACTTTCACTCAATTTCGCTTAACGCCTCCGTTGACACGGCTCGATGCCTCCGCCGGTGCGATATCGCCTTATAACTGTTTTACTATGGTATTATAGTACAAACTTGGACCGGCAGATTTCGGAAGTACCTTTATGAGGTTGAAGGGAACTTGTTTTTAAATGTTTAATTTTATGGGTTGAGTTTTTTCAAGTGGTGAGTTTGGGCAACTTTTTGACTGAAGTTTTTTGAATTTTAGTTGTTAATTATTTCGTCCACGAATAAGACTTAAAAATGTCTGGGTGTACTGTATATCCCAATAGACTGTACATATTCAGTAAGAGACTAAAACAGAAACAGTTCTGTGATATAGGAATACTTAGAGCAGGATTTTTATTGTTAAATATTTGGCCCAAGAAAGAAAGTTCTAAAAAATGTCTGGATGTACTATGTATCCCAATAGATCTGAATGTATTCAGTAAGAGATTAATACACAAACAGTTCTGTAACAAAGGAATACTTAGAACAAAACTTTAATAGAACCTAAACTTTTCCAGCAAACCACTAAACATTCCGAATCGAATCCGAACTAAATAAAATACACAAATAGGTGGCACCCCAAAAAAAATTGCAAAAGGAGAAACAAAATAAAACCCCATCACGACACGACAAATTGATGTCATCCATCCCTCTCTTACTAACAGTCGCAACATATCACTCGACGCACGTCCTCGGCATTTTTCCTCTATATATTATTAATACATAAGTACAATCCGATGCACCGTTCCCCCCTCCGGGTGATGTATAGCTCCGTCCTTTTCTATATTGTTGGGTCTAGTTTTCCCAAGCGACCGAACCCCGAGGGTAAAACTCCCTAGGGTCGGTATTGACTCTACTGTAGAAGGAAAGTTATCTGTACACCTATTGTCGACCACCCCCTCTCTCCCCACACCAGTTTTCAGCCCGTTCCACCCTCGACTTTCTTATGCGTTTTACGTTTTATTTTTGAGAATGTTTCTAGGCTAGCATTCATTTTCTTTTCATAGTCTGCAGTTAGGACTATAAATATTTTCTTATCTGTAGAAAAATACATATAAAATTTTACTTACTTAAAAAGCAGTTTTATTTTTATAAGTTTTTTATTTATGTTTACTTTGTAATTGCAAAGTCTCTGGAAAGTCGATTTCTGTGTAGTTTAATTTCTAAGCTCACTGCGTAAAGTAACTATATGACATTAGGGAAAACTTTATGAAAATTCGAAGACATAAACATTTTCAATGTTTTAAAATTAAAATAACATTAACTTGAATAAACTACATCCCATAAAGCCAATTTCTATTAGTAACATGACCCGTGCTTAACATAATTTAAGGCTAGGTGCACACCGGACGCTAATTTGGTAATGCGCGACATCGCCACGCGACCGACACGCGTTGCGACCGCCACGCGACAGATTGACGCGACAAGACGATTTGTTCACTTAACTTGTTTATCGTGAGGGACAGACAAATATGCGTAAGAATAAAAATGTCACTCCCGCCCTCTTTGTTATTTGATACTCAATCACATTTTCATAATAAGGAATTACATTTGCTGTATTCTAATTTACACTGTGAGTGGCGGTGCATAGAAAAATGGATTGATTTTCAATTTTACCATACCTTTGTTAATTCAAGGGAAAGATGTTGAGCGTGCAATATTTAAAAAAAACAGGTGAAAAGTGAGACTCAGGGCAGTCTTTGTTACAAACGATAGGAACTGACTTTTATCACGGCCATACAAGTTTCTCACCCTTATAAATATGTTATCACAAGATCGTAATGACTACACAGTCCGAAGTATAGAAAATTACAATAACGCTATGTAATGGAAAGGTCAGCCTTTCCAAAGAATTGAACTTAATCACTCAAACAAAATTGAAAAATAAATCACAATTTACAACACAGAATACAAATCCACACCGCCTGCTCCAAATAAGCCCGTCTTCACACCGATATGGAATGACATCCGGACGGACGCGTGCGACAGACGCGACACACGTGCGCCGCACACGACGACAAACGAGCTCGACTAAACGCTCATTTAGATTATTGTAGCGTAATCTACTTAGACGATTGTGTGTTCGCAGCTTTATGTGGAATTGAGTTGCAGTATTTTTAAATGTAAGTTTTTGTTAAATTATAAAAGGCTAGTGTCTGATACGAGGTAAATATAACTTATAAAAAAAAACGTTGTGTAAAATGTTTTAAATTTTCGGTGTCATGCCTCTAAACTTATTAGGTTCCCATTTATTATAACACCCTTTTCAAGCCCAATATTAGATCACCATAATTAATTTAAATGGTACAAAATTGTACCTTTCAAAACGGGCGAGTCTATTCTTATGCTAATTTAGTAGTAATACGATCGCCATTCTTTTCTAAGTACAATTAGGGGCAGATATAAACCCATGCATTATCTAGTCAGGAGCAACAAAAGAGAATATTACCCCTACAAAAATTGTTAGTATAATATTTCAAGTGGGGTGCAAAAAGTACCATGTGTGAAATCACAATGGTTCAAAAGTGTTTTTGTTAGAATCACATTTGACGATGATAGATGGGTAGTGTCCAGTTGTGATCACGCGGGATTGATCATTTTGATAATCATCAGTCGTATCATTTATTTTTCCTTCTGTAGGCTCTCTCAGCTTAGTTTTTGAAAATTATACTCCAAAAAATCATAACAGCGTCACTTGAGCAAATGATTTGACAATTCTAATTAGAAATGATAATTGTAGTGTTACCCTTACAATAGTTATACCTTATAAGAATTGTAAAATCATGTACACACTTCGAGCAATTCGATACTACGTCATAATTTGACGTCGAATAAAATATAGTTGTATCATCACAGCCAAAAGTGTTAGTCAAGAGTCGATAAATCTCTTTCTGACTACTCGTCTTTCACTTGTTTTCATTACAAGTATTGTTGGTACTATTGTAGCCCGTGTTTCCTGTTGTCTGCACGCTACAGGAGCTGATGGACGCTGCTGAAGGTGCCAAGCTTGTAGGCCAAATTCTGGGCTTACTCAGTATAGATTTTCATCGACGCGCTAAAAAATATTGCAGCTAGAAGCGAAATAAAAAAGAAAACACTTAGTAATTATTTGACGTAATTTAATCTCGTATTTCGTGATAATTTGTTTCATGAACGATTACAATTTACAATGTCTTATTTCATACACAGTTGCGTTAAACAATAATACGTAACTACATAATATATTCACGGAGTTTATCTCACAAAATACAATTCGTTTTGCGTGAATCTAAGCAAAGTGAACCAGAGAAAAGATATATTATTTTTTTCGTATACATTCATTTCGGCATCAGATTTTCTTTCGTTGTACATTTTATATCCCAAGCTTCGTATTCGATGGATATGTATTGTTTCAAGATATGATCAATATTCGGTAAAATACTTCGATGTCCGAAATCGTAACCTAAGCGCGAAAAATAATAGAAACGCTATTCAAATTTAAGAATCGAAAAATTTACACTTTTACGTTTAAGTTACATTAAAAATTTACAACGTTACTTACAATAAATATATCACAGATTTTACAAGAAAAAAATCGACACACATTTACGGGAAAACGAAAACAGAATCTTTTTACAATGATATCGTATTTTAAAATCGTCCTGAGCAGTTTAACGTTAGCCTTCAAATGTATATAAAAATCTACACTACGTCCAATCTAGCAACCCAACTATTGAATGTTATTTATTATCTAAATATTTACATAACAATTACAATTATATTTACATTTAAAATACCGCCACTTTCCGTACACATCCTAGTTTTCACGAAACAGAAGTACCGACCTAGGTACAATCAGCAACAAAAGTGGTGATCGATGTAGAAATAAAAATGATTTGATGTAATACAATGTTTCAATACACTGTGTAATTATTTATATTAGATGAACAAAACGACAAAAGTATTCTTCTTTCCCAAACAATAATTCGTTCTTCCACAAAATAAGAATTAGTAGAAGCAAAAAACAATGAGTCTAGTATCGAGTTATTTGCACTTGTTCAATATCACCTTCAACGAACACTGTTTTATATGAACTAACGACAGTTTTGTACTTAGACATGAATATCTCACTATAAAAAGTGACCGTCGTAGACATACTTCAGTGAGGGCTACTTGGAAGCAAGCGGGGCCGTCTGAGCATACTGTTGAGCGCTGCAAGTCGGTAGCGAGAACGGGTTGACACTGAACGGCGATGATACTAGGCCGCCCATTCCTGTGGACAACGAAAATAAATTTTATGTTTTGCACCTTATTCTTCTTGTTCTAGGAATTAAAAATGGGGGTTAAACTACAGGAAAACCACTCCGCTTAATAAACTTTCCACTCTATAACTTAGCTTATTAAACTTTCGACGCAATCATCGCCAATTTGAAACGATACCATCCACAAACCTATTTTAGATTCAGTAAGCAACTTCGGTCTGTCTAATGTTTTATTATTCACGCCGCAATATTTTTGTTGATAGTTTGAAATATGAACATGGAGCTCGAAAATCCTATTGTTGGTTTTCTAGTTTAGACAGACCTTTTGTAGCTATTATATTTTTAATGCTAGAGAAAACTACAGCGCAACCATAACTATACACTACTTCGGTATTACAAAATATACAAATGCATCTGACTTTATAATTTATTATAATTTAAAAATATTAACCTTAACACTTCTGTCCACGATTGTCCCGAATTCAAAATAGGGTTAGCAAAACATGCAAACTGGCATACAAAACATGAAACAGCGCTACGGAAAAAATATAAAAAGCGAAACAAAACAAAATCGCAATACAAATAAAACAAAACTACTAACACTGAACGGCGAGGTGGTGCCAATTCTGATGATGCTCATTGGCTACCCGTGGCGGACTCTGCCTCACAACGGCAAAAGCGCTTCTCAGCTTAGTCTCTTTATTCTGAGCCCCTTTCATATCGCTGCCGGTGCATTTTGTATGAATGTTTACCGGACAGTCGGCCAGGCTTTTAGAATTCCCATTTCTTTCACTGTAATGTCCGCTATCTTTCGTGTTATACGCGTTATAGTGACGGTCAGATGATAAGTGTCCATTCATGTTCGCCGGATGGTACGGTCCTAGAGACACTGGACGGGATAAAGAAAACAGGGGTTAACACAAAGCGACGTAAACAAACAGATGCCGTGCGAAGAAAGCGTCGGAATCGTGAACTTAAATCTTGTTTGTATTATTTAGCTGGAGATAAGCTGGGTTAGAAAATTTAAAATATAAGAAGCTAGATGCACATGTAGTATTCTTTTGAGGATTATTTAGTTACTTTTGTTGTCAGGCAGTTGTAATAATGTTTATTTATCGTAAAATAAATTCTAATTAGAATTAATCACACAAGATGTAAAAAGGTACTCTAAAAAAACAAATGTGGGAATCGAACCCTTTTGAAAATACAGGGAATTATAAAAATAATACATTTCCAGATAAATATTTTGTTCGTGATCGTACGTACGCACAGGTCAAGTTATATATGTCCAGAATTAGCTGACCTCGCATTGTATAAGCTTTTCGTACAATGAGATATCAGGTTATAATGGAAATGTAGCTTGATGTGTGGCCGTGCTTACCTTCTAATCCCTTCTTTACATAGTTTTCCTAACCAAATCACTAGAAAATTAAAAAAAATATAAATAATTAAAAATATATTTTCTCATATCAACAGATACACGGCAGTGCCATCCGCCAAGTTCATATCGAAAAAAGGAAATTTCAAAAACAAAAAATAAATAAAAATCTCTTATAGAAAAGTAGTAGCATCCGCCAAGTTCTCAAAAGAAACCGAAAAAATAATGATTGCACTCACGAGACGTGGTATTGAAGAGCGAGGTGGGCGGCGCGGGGTAGTGCTGCGGGTGCGGGTAGGCGGCGGGCGCGGCGTGCGGCGTGGACGCGGCCGAGCAGTAGCGCGGCGACACCGAGCCGCCGCTGCGCGCGTACTCCTCTAAAAGAAAAAGCCTGGGATCAACACATAATACTGTTAATGTTTGACTACCCGGAAAAGCATCAAAGTACATAAGGGGCTGTCCATTAATCACGTGAGGCTCGAAAGGGGGGGAGGGGTCCATAAAAAATCACAAAATATCACACGGGGGTGTAGTAACATATCACGTGTATTTATTTTTTCTAATAAAATTAGGTGATACTTATACCTGTATTTTATAAATATTAAAAAAAAATAAGATTCTTTGTAGGTACTAAAAATACACGTGATATGGGGGGAGGGGTAGTCTTAAACCTCACCATGTATCACCATGGGAGGGGGGGTTAAAAAAAAGCCAAGAAAATATCACGTGATTAATGGACGGCCCTAAGAAAGGAGTTATTATTTTATTGTTATTGTGCGATTAGAGTGTTTTTAGTGGCATGCGGATTTACTCAAACTCTGGAATTGACACGCGTGCGAGAGCAGTGGTATAAAATAAATAAATAATAAATATCTTAGGACAACCAACACACCGTTATCTGATCCCAAACTAGGCAGAGCCTGTACTATGGCAACCAGACAACTGATAAACATACTTATATACTTCTAAATATATACATATTATAGATAAATTACACCCAGACACAGAACAAATGATCGTGCTCATCACACAAAGATTTGTCCTGGGTGGGAATCGAACCCACGACCTCAGTCTTAGCAGTCAGGGTCACTAACCACTAGACTAACAGGCGACAGGCTACAATAGGAGAAGGTATATTGTAGGTGACTCGCTTGCGGGCCAATTCAGGGTACGTGAGCAAATCCACATGGCATATAAAATGCGTATAGACTTATTAAAGTCTGTAACTGTCATAGAACTGCTACAGGTAGAAGTCAACCGTTATCGGTTTCGCAAAATCTATTCCAGTAAGAAAGATTTCTAGTATGAGGAAAGCAATGCCTATATAAAGTCAAATCATAAGTAAAAATTTTGAGCAAAAACCCACCTTCAGTCCACTGCGAAGCCGCAGTATCCTGCACGCTGACAGCTAGTTGTCCAGTGTACGAGTTGAAAGGCATGCTGGCAGGGGGTGATCTAGGAGCTCCCAGCCCCAGTTGGTTGTTGCGAGGCATCGAGTATAGTGCCTCCGCCAAGTCCGCCGCTCGTTTTAAGATTATTTCCTGTGAGATGAGAAGTTAATGCTTTTTAAAGATTAGATCAAGTTTTATTTCATTTTTTAACTCTAATTAACTCTCTCTGGGTTATTCAGAGCTACGCAGTGAAATTCAAATACTTATGTCATAAGAGAAAAAAATAAGACGGTACCTACAAAAAAATGAAGTTAAATCAAACCTAAGTCTAATTGAAGATGCATAGAAATGTTAACAGTGAACACTCTAAGCATAGAAAATCATTTCATCAATTCCAATACAATAGTAAATCTTTCATAACATTCTACTAAATTATTGGTACACAAAAAGGATAAAATAACAGTGCGGCAAAATAAAACATACCTTAGGTAATTTTTCCGGGTCCCCGGGATGTCTTGGTATAAGTTTCTGTAGCCTCTGAAAGCCGTAATCTATCGTTGGCTCGTTCAACGCTGCTATGCGAACAAGAGAAAAACAAAATCAATCATTAGTTGGCCCACTAACAAATGAAAGCCTAATTGATGGATTGTATAAGATTTTCCGATGTCTCCTAATTACTGATTATTTTTGGGGAAAAAATTGGAACGTAAATAATGAGGGCTCGTACTTGATTTGGTTATAAGCGAAGAAGTACCTAAAGAATTTGGAACTAAACAGATCCCAATTTGTGAAAACTCATAATTCAAAAAATAAAAACCCAGCATCTTAATTGCGTAACACACTTTTAATCACAATGTGTATAATTTTGAAGTTTATTACAATACCATTACTTCGTATGCAGGAAAAAATTGACAGCTCAACAACGTAAATAATGCAATGAATGTTGTTTTGTTAGTGTGTTACGGAATTACCCCACTGAAAGGCTGAATTAGTTACTGTGAAACCTAATGAGACGAAGTAAAAGTGCTTATAACTAGCTCTTTTCTCATTCTTTGTTTTTAGAGCCTTTTGCTTTTCAGTGCCACACTAAAAAACCTCTCACTATTTTTTTCTGGTTTACAAAAGAGGCGTATAGTACCATAATTAATATATAGACGTGGACGCAGCAGGAGGACTATGGTATGTAAAATTCGTAGAACAATACAATCGGTATATTGGATGCTTGAGTTTATGTATTGTATAAACTATACAAGGACAAAAAATAAAAACTATACCAAAGAAGTAACACCTAATGCAATATAGTATTAAAGACTGTATACTGCATAGAGACGCTTGTGGTTAAGTAATAACAGCCACACATGTCTGTCGATCAGAGGGGTAATTGCGTAACTTTTTATCAGTAGGAATTGGTTTCATATTCATAGTTGAACAACATTCATTGCGTTATTTACGTTGCTGAGCCGACAATTTATTCGAACAAATGACGCAATGTTTTAGAAATAATCTTCAATCCCATTCAGATTCTGATAAATTGTGCGTTTCGTAATTAAGGTGCAGGTCCGGCTACGCTTGCCGTGATATGTCCATGGATGGGTGACCTTCTGATCCCTTCGTACCTCGAAAGGCACGTTAGTCTCGGCTGTCATTCGTTATGAGTCGTCAGAAGCCCGAAACTCTAACAACCTGTTACCACGGGTACCGTAACTATAGGTACTGGGCTGTGGAGGTCAGATATATAGTTACCCCATGTCCCATATTGGTATTTAGCTGCATTTGGTTAGACTGGAAGTGAACCTGAATATATTTTGAAAAATGCTAAGCAGATGCTGATACTCACAAACATAAACAAATCTTCCCGGCGCTCCCTTACAGAACTGCTTAC
The DNA here is from genome assembly GCA_947507805.1 of Aporophyla nigra. Lineage (NCBI taxonomy): Eukaryota > Metazoa > Arthropoda > Insecta > Lepidoptera > Noctuidae > Aporophyla > Aporophyla nigra. Next base: position 15,861,606 of record OX382307.1, on the reverse strand, counting down.
TCTTATAGGAAAGCGTCACTTCCACCACTCCCGGTATATGTCGCGGTGGGGTCTGCACTCTTATCGCGTGCGATGTTATTAACTGATAACAGAGAGTACTGTATTAATGCTTTGTTTGTAGTGTGATATACTGAGTGTTGATTAATTGCTGGTCTGAAGAACTTGGCTGGGCACACATGCATGCTCGATATCAGAATAGGGATTGAGCAATGACAAAGGAATTAAGTTTTAGGGCAGCAAATTCATTTCAATATCAGACTGTGATCTATCTACCGACAAGATATTCAAAGATATTTATTCCGCCTTTTTTATTGCAATTTATGATTTCTGCAGAATTATTAAAAGTATGCGCAATATTCACAGATTACTCTTTGTCTTTACTTTTCTAGGTAAAATTTGCGTGTTAAACGAATTTCAGTGTTATTTATGAGTAAATGATTTTCATATCCATATAACCAAGTGTGAGCAAAGGTTTTTTAAGGAACTTGAACCTTATTTGCTTCAACGTAAAGTCCCATAAGTTTACATAGAAAAGTAAAAGTGCGTTCTATTAATCTTGCCCTATGGATCCTGAGTCTTAACTCTGAGTGTAATACATCTTTGCTTACCCTTTCGCAAAATAAAGATATGGTTATAATAATTAGCTCTATAACTACTAAGACCAGCATCAACACAATAATATGGACTTAGTTAGGATTATAATACTCACCTCACTCCAAACCAACATGGTACCAAACACAACTTGCAGTCCGTCGAAGAAGTTGTCCCCTACTATGATTACTGTCGAGCCCCCCGACGTCCAGCCTTCGCTCGGTGATATCGCCTTGATGCATGGTGTGGCTACTGGTAGAGGAGGATACAAACCTGCTGTCAAAAATGTTATTTCAGTCATTCTGAAGAAGTTTTGTCAGAAAACTATAACCAACAAAAAATTGGCAGTGTCATACTTCAGAAATGTTGGTCTTGATTTGTAGAAATCACTATGGGACTAGGTACTTATGTATCAAATATTAACATAACATAATACAAAATTACGCCTTCTTGCCTCGAAGGGTACAGGTGTACTTATAGTACACATACATTTCGCCAGTTATGTTTGAGTCCCATGTAATAGGGGGCGAGCCTATTGCCATCAACTGGGCACAAATTGCTGGGCTACTACTGAGAAATTCCAGATAGAAAAATACAATAACACTTTGCCCGACCTGGGAAACGAAGCCAGGACCTCATGTTCAGCAGTAGTGGTTGTAACCACTAGACCAACGAGGGAGGCGAGGTAAGATTGTCTCCAAAAATAGGAAACAAGCTGTGGCAATGATACCTTAGGAATCCACAAATACTTTCGCAAGTCACGACACCAAGGCTTAAAATAGTTCCCCAACTTTCATATAAATAGCATTCAGGGTCGTAAATGGCATCTCCTAAGAAGCCGCAAAAGTAAGGGCTGAATGGTACAACAACTTAAAAGTTGAACGCCAAACCACTAAAACTCGCTCCGTCCTACTTGAACGTACACTTTAGACTGTTCTAGAAAAAGGACAATTGTACACCGTAAAAGTCACCGTGTAAGTGGCACTGATACAGAGTATAAAGAGATCGGTAAGAATAATTGAAAATGAATTTTAACGTTGAGTAATAAAGTTGGTTATAGATTACAGTTTCACGGTCGTTATGACGTTGTCAGCTGCCGTGAGTGCAAGGCTTAGGGGGGACACGCGCTGAACAAGGGGGAAACTGAAATCTTGCGAACAACGTTGTAATAAAGACGGGAGAAAGTGAATTTAAGGGGACGAAAGGCGATTACTTCGGTGGTTCTTTTTTAATTTCACTAATATTATATTCTCCCTATTTAAGATGTTTTAATATTCCGTGGAAAAGGTCGCTCGATGTAGTATTTATTATTTACAATGTCAGATAAAATCAATCTCATCGAATCATTTGGAGATTGCGTTAAGAATGTTTAATTTGATGTAATGAAAGAATGAATAATCTTAATTAGGTTCTCATTTTCCAAACTATCAATAGATACTAATATAATAAATGTGAATGCAACTCTGTCTGTTACGCTTTTATGACTAAACCAATAAACCGATTTTGATAAAATTTGGTACGGGATAAGTTTGAACCCCAAAAAAGGATATAGTCTACTTTTTATTCCGTGAATTTGTCTGCGCCTGCTATAACCAACATTTAAGCTAGTTAATAAGATCAATCTTATCAAATCATTTGGAGGTTGTATTAAAAATGTTGAGTATAAATTAATGGTAGAATAAACAGTCTTAATTAGCTTCTCATTTTTCAAAGTATTTCTAGTAAATATACCAACGGTGGATCAGAAATTCAGAAATGAAAAGAAACAATAATACAGGTAAGAATGTTTCCACGAGTTCACGACGCTTACAAGAATTTGTGCAAATTTTCTCATTCGCACCGTGTCATCCCTCCGACTCGGTTTCGCGCCGTCTAGCCTCCTTACAAACTTCGATGCTTACTTAATGTGGAATAGGCTAATTTTGTTTTCATTCAAGTTTTATTTTTAAATTGAGCAGTAACACCTTCAAAATTAAGTTTCAGATGGCATGTAGATGTAGTGAACATTTTTATTATCTCTGAGATATAATTTATTTATCTTTCTTGTAACTGTTTTTCTATGACTAAGTGGCTAGTTAAGGTTGAACATTGGGCATTGCGTTTCATTTATTGAAAATAAATATATCTTTACATAATATAAAATAAAGTCACTTCCCGCGTCTGTACGCTTAGATCTTTTAAACTAAGCAACGGATTTTAATGCAGTTTCCATAAATAGACAGAATGATTCAAGAGGAAGTACGTGTATAACATTAAATCACACTTAAGGACACCAGAACAAAAATATATCGTAAGGATACTACTAATGATATATGTATAGGTTTTTATATAATACGCGGGTGAAACTGCTGGCAAAAGCTAGTTAAAAGTAAAACAAGTGAGGTTCGTAAAAGTTAAAAATATATCAAGGTTAAAAACTCTGTTTCCTTTTGTACAATACAGAAAAAGCAGAATTAAAATACTACGAAAATGATTTCAAACGCATGTTCCAAGTTTGTTCGGAGCATAATTTCTCACTAAATTATCCGCGTTCGCTTCATGCCCGCTTCAACGCCCCCACACCACCCCTGGTACCCCTAGCACACCCGGGTGAAGTTCTTTGCGAAATGTCTACAGTGATTCCTTGAATACAAACGACATCTTAAAACGCTGTATTATGAGTTTTGCACGTTCATCGTCAATTGACTGCCGGATTTCACACGTATTTACGGTAGGTGTTAAAAAAAGATTATGCTTGTACAAGCTTTATAGATGTTACAGATATTTTATATTCAGGATTTTTTTTTTCATAGTATGACACTGACAATTTTTCGTTGCATTCTTTCGTATTTATGCCTTACATGGTATTTCATAATACCATGAATGGAATTAAAAAAGGTGTTCAATACACAGCAGACTCTTACAACATTTCACAGATAAGTTATTCAAACTCATTACATTTTTTTTTATCCACAGTGTGACGTGTGTGTTTCAAAATAAATCAAATAATAAAGAAAAACGTAGAAAAATGGGTGATATTAAAACACGCTTAATTCCAAGCAAAATGTACACAATTCAAAACTCATTTACAAATTCCTTAAAAATGCAAGTTTCAATATCACCCACGAAAAACATAAAAAATCATAATGAAATAAAACAAAAACGTACAAGTATTGTCTGTGGTGCCATCTGTACCTTCGCTAGGGTCTAGTCGCTTGGCCCTCCGGCCATGCTTGCTGTTGTTATGGACAAACATATTGTCTGATATCGCTAGTAGAGGACCGTCGACCATCACTTGAGTTGATATCACCACCTAGAACAAAATTGAGATGTTAGTGGGCTATCTTTAATTAATCGCGTATTGGATTGTGTACTCTCGATGTTGAGCTGAGGACTGAGAATCCAACAAAGTTCATCCCAGAGCGTCGTAAAAACTCACTGTTCGGTTTTCAACTCTCAGCGCTGAACAGTGCGTCGGATATCCAGCGCGTGAAAAAATCCCGCTACGGTGTTATTGTATCCGTACGAACGTGAACTAACTGACGAAATGTATAAAAACTCATATTTATAGTTGAAAGATAATAACTTCTTATTAGCTTTCTACTATAAATTGAGTCTTTCTGCATAAGGCTGAAGTTTTCTGAAGAAAACGCTGAAATTTATAGAAAACATTCGATATATACAAAACACTATTATTAGTATTACCTATAGGATTTGGCTATACTTATTAACAATTCGTTTAAATAACTGAAAGGATTGTCTAAAGATACCTGTCGTGTGGAATTCTAAAAGATTTTGTAGGCTATTATATATATTATATTATATTAACACACTTAATAATTTCTCTACACAGAAGTTAAATTATGCCAAAATCTTCACGTATCTATTAATAGAAAAAGCAAAAGTACAGTCTCCAAAATAAACCGCACGAAGATATACAACGCGTCTACGATTCACACATCAAAACAAACGCCGCATTCCGACACACACCACAGCGAAGGGAGCCGAAAGGGAGAGTCCCTTGGGAGGTGGAGCCAATGTCTCGGGAGCGACGAAATGGACGAAACTCTTCCAATAGTATGCAAGGAAGTGCATTGTATGCATGTGTGTGTATCTATGTGAATGTGTGGCCGATTGATAGACGGGCATTCAATCGATACGTTTTTTTTGCTGCCTGTACCTACCTTGGGGTGTAGCTTAAAAATTCTGTTGGGTAAACAAACGAAGCTACCTGCGTGACTTTGTATGCAAACATGTCATGGTAGGTAGCGTTGTAAACAAAAGGTTTAATTGAAGTACAAATACCGCGTATTTCATTTTATTAAAGGTTAAAAAACGTTATGAGTTTCAACAAAATTAACTACAATGATTTTTTTTTTCGAATAATTTAGGCACTTATTAGCGCTAGTCAATTTATTTTTCAACAACGAACAAAGACCTGTGGTGGTCCAAAAGTAATGCCGGGACTTACGAGTTGTAAATCATAGGTTTGAATTCAGGCGGACGCTTTTTTGTGCTCGTATCATTTCAGAACGTCGTGAGGAAACCAGTTTGTACTAGAGCCAAACATTCGAAGACATGCGACATCTATCAACTCACACCGGGTCCGAGTGGTGAATAACGGCATCGTCTCACCGAGATACGGTCTGTGTCCCAACAGTGGCAACATTATAGGCTGATAACACGTATTATATTTAATTTATAATTTTAATTTTTTAATTTATAATTTCTTTATTGCCATAAAAACAGGTTACAAAAAACTTGAGACCCTGGCTCCAGAGCTAGGTTAAAGTACCTGTATTTCAGGAGCCAGTGACTTCTTCCATTTAGGTTGTTAATATTCATGTTTTATGCAGCAAATGGTGACAAATTTATATTACTTAAAATTACATTCAATACTAAATTATATTCTTCATCAAACAGACACTACTCAACATCAGAATCCAAAAGCCAACATTTAAAACACAAACTGAAACATAACTCCAGCCCTCAGTTCCAAAACAAGCAAGTTTGACATCTAAATCACCTGGAATACAATATTCACGTCGATAAAGCGACTGCATTATTTCGATTCCGAAAGCCACCTATAAATATGTACCTAGTTATATATTATACCCATATATTCTTACCCTTGAAACGGTGGGGAACGACCACTGAATTATTCAATGACACACAGAAAGCCCAAATATAGACATTACTACACACACACACACATTGACAGAAATTGTGAGTATTTCAGTTGCATATAGAAATGAGCAATATGTGTAGAACAGTAAGTTCTATATTTGTTTAAAGTTGCTATGAGGACACGTAAGACAAATATGTCTTAGGGCAACTGTGGAAGCAAATTTGTACTCATAAGGAGACTGTGTGAATGCACCTTTTGGTAGTTATATTAGGGCTGCTTCTAATTAGTTATATTATGAGATACGAGATTTTGTGGGAAAGTTTTAAGTGTGAATAATTACTTTGTAGTTTAAGTTGGTTTAGTGTTAGACTATACGTCAATGTTAGTTGAAATAAATGAAGTTTTTTTTTTTGAGAAATTCCTTTTGTGTCCCTAAATTACCATAGTAGTTAACACGATCTTTGTACCCACCACAAACAATAAAGCGGTAGTACACAATCGCAAACCAACGTACTTAATTTTTTGACGGCCATTTTAATATGTACTTGTGTCTCTCATCGGTTGCAAGCGCTTTTGTTGAGCACGAGGACCTGGGTATTTTTAAGGTCGGACAAAATGTTCTTGGGTGTTTCTATCTGGAATTTTTCAGTAGCAGGTAGGAGTCTCGATTTGTGACTGGGTCATGTTTCGCCCCCTAATACATGGGACTTAAACATAACTGGCGAAAGGTGCGTGTACTTTAGTTATACGCCTGCCCATCCCTCGGAGAAACAAGGCGTGGTGATATGACATTATAGTCGAAATAATTGTATCTTGTTTGAAAATGTTAACCTTTCAATTCCATTCGATGTGTTTGCTGACGTGGCTTTTGAACCTAACTTGCACCCTAATTGCGAAACGCAATATTTATCAGAATCTGAATGGGATTGAAGATTATTTCCAAACCAATGCGTCATTTGTTCGAATAAATTGTCGGCTCAGCAACGTAAATAACACAATGAATGTTGTTTAACTATCAATATGAAACCAATTCCCCCTCTGATTGCTTTCCTATCAACCAAGAAATCATTAGTTTATCATATAAAACCAAAGTTTACAATATCTTCTACCGCCTTTTTATTTTTTTCACGTCCAAATTCTAATTAATTACACTTACAGTTACCAAAATAAAACAACATAACCAATTAAAAAATACAATAAAAGGGCAAGCAGAGATCGGTTGAAAGTAAATAAATAAACTCGTATAAATAAATTTAATTTCATTCCTCCCCTAAATTGGAGGCGCTTCAAATATTCAAGAGTCGTGAACGCAACCCTTCCTTCAGTTAAGGGCAATACAGACAGGCGTGTGGTGCAAGGGAAGAGAAGCGACGCGAAGTGCAAGAAAATCAATATTTTGTCTGTTGTCTTGTGTTTTGTAACGTTTTCTTGCTTATATACCTATAAGTATAATACTTTGTTTATCCAAAAATAATTGTCTTCTTTGATTTTTATTCTTTGGTTAACATACTGGCGATGAGAAAATCAGCCCTTAGTTTGAAAAGTCGAACGTGTAATGTCAAAATAACAGCTTTTTATTAAATGATAGCTTATACGGCAAAAATACCAATCCTTAAAAAAATTATCTGTCCGTCAGTCTGTTGGTTCTAGCTAGTCTTCGAAAAGGCTGAACCAATTTTGACTGGCAGATACCTAATATTATAAGGAGTAACAAAAGCTTATTGTTTCGGAAGCGCGTTACCGTGGGATGAATTCCGTCCACCACGCAGGCGAAGCCAGCTCAGGTCATTTACAAATAAATTCATACAAAACGTTTCAATTTGTTTGGTGTTCTTGGCCGTTTCTTCATACTGCGAAAACGACATGTAAATGCAATATAGCAACTCGCCGGTCAACTTAGGAGATTTTCGGCCACTTAACCGGGCTTTCCTGTGGGTGCCTAAATAAATTAAGGGCCAGGAGTTAAAACTTAAAAACTAAGTGGAGTACGGACCTCTGCTTAGCCGTCAAACAGTCGATTTTATTGAACTTTGGTTTTATTTTTTCCTAATTCTCTTCAGCTTATGAATTGAAGCAACCAGTCAGAGTAATATACAGACAGACTCGTGAAGAGATCGCAGCAATTTTTCGCCACGACGTAGTAAACAAGCTACTTTCCACTTGTCGACAGCACGACTAATTTCTAGGTGTTTGATGGCCGAATCTTTTATTTGGATACTAGCTTTTACTAGCGGCTTGGCCCGCGTGGATGTCTGAAATAATCCCACGGCAACGTAGTAACGTGATAAAAAGTATCCTATTTGTTAATTAAGGTTATAAACTAACTGTGTGTCAAATTTCATTAAAATAAAAGTTTGACAACATCAGCACGGTGTGTACCGTTACCTGCAGTAACTTTCCTCTACAAACGCTATATTATCAAAAACATATTTTTAACATCATTCTTTTCTAACCGACTACAATTAAGATTGAACTAAAATGTTAAACATACCTGAAACCTTCTCATATCTCTCGGGTTCCCAGCATTCTTCAAACAGTTCTGGTTGCATTTCAGGAAGAACTTCAAGAAAAACCTGCAACAAAATCACAATTTTAACACATTGAAACGTGAACCTGGAAACTGTTTTGTAAATCTTTTTTTATGTATTAAAAACTGTCACAAGTTTATACTGGGACCATAAAATATCGACGGGCGTGTGAACAGATAATATGCTGCAAATGAAGCGGACACATAAATCAAACGTCGACAATATATGAATTATAGACACCACAGTAGTGTTTCATATTAAAATTGTTGTAGAGGTTTTAACGCTATTTACAGTAACATGGAAATTGGTCGTTGGTTTAGTTGGTGCTAGTGCTACTGCTGTGCATGAGGTATTGAGTTTGATTCCCAGGTCGGACAAAGTGTTACTGCGTTATTCTATAAGGAATTTGTCAATAGGCTCCTAGTCTGGATTGATGGCAATAAATTTACCCTATTAAATGGGACTTAAATAAAACTTCATGGAGTTTCTTGCCGGCTATTCTCCATATGAATCAACAAATTGGAACAGTGCAGCTAGCTTCTGACGTTTCATAAGTGCCCATGTAGGTTTATGTAAGAAAAATATTTTGGATTTTGATATTCACTGGTAAAATGTGGGTGTATTATAAGTACCTCTGCCCATCCCAACGGGGAAGCAGGGCGTGCTGTTATCTTATATGAAAATAACAGGACAGTCTACAAGGTCGCGTGAAGTAGGTACACTAAGTTTGAAAGACAACTTTGTTGAAAGTACAAGGAGGATTTCGGAAAATTTGATCAATGAACAGAAAAAGTGCAGTAATAGTAATCTAAATTTGTATAACATGTAGTTTAACATCGGTAGTACACAACTGACTACCAAGAACTTAGGCTGTCTCAAGTTCACCAAGAACTTCACCAGCTGTTTCTACTTCAGTCCAACGCACGCCACTTAAACGTAACGTATTAATTTGTTTCTCGTGTTCACAAATTTGTATCTTCCGCCCTTCCGTTTAAACTACAGTTTTTGCTTCATTGATGGCCAATGTGTGAACTTCACGACTTTTTGTAACTTTTTGTGCCATAAACGAAAAGTCGTGTGACGATTTAAAAAAGAATATCAAACGGACGTAAAAGGATACAAAACGTATGAAAGTGCAGACAGCAACTAAAATCCGACTTCATTTTCGGAAATAAAAGAATATAGGACCCACGTTGTTTTATTGGCTGTCAAAACGAAACCTCGAAACGGAATCAAACAATTTCCAACGGAAAGTCTATCGGGCCAACTATCGCCATATCGGATTACACACAATAGTCGGACTTTGCAATATTATTCGGGGTTCTTTATTGGTGAAGTGTGGTCTTTATGTCGTCGTCGTAAGGTCCATGAGGGGTGTTTGTATAAGTTGGTTGGTGCGTAATGTTGAGCGTACGATCAGGCGGGCGATCACGATGAATGCTTTAGCAGAAATATTTTACATAGCCTGAGGCACCGGCGATGCCGCCGCGCCGAATATTGCTGTGCCAACACGTGTGGATTTAGTAGAGCTGTTAGACACCCCTAAATGTACGCTATAAATTATTCCCGTTCATGAATGGTGAGGTTGTGTTTGACTTGAGAAATTATTTTTCAATAATCTCATAGAATTAGATAATGTTTATGATTCAAAATCGGATGTGAAATTGTGCCTACGTTGTACAATAGAAAATACCCCACCAACCAGATAAGTAATTTAGATTTTAGACTGGTTCTTCTACTAAAATTATTATTATTACTTAGTCGACGTACACAAGGACGTAAAAATATCGCAACGGGAGTTTATAGTACACTGGATTTTCAACTCTCACTACTGAACTGAGCAATAAGATTCCAACAGTGTATCTCAGCACGACGAAAAATCAACTGTTCGATTTTCAACTCTCGGCGCTATGCGATGCGTTGAAAATCCAGTGCGCGTAAAAATCCGTCGCTAATTTATTACATTCGTATGAATGTCGAATTATCCTATGAATATTTAAAGCAATCAAGCAAAACTGATTCTAACTATACTAATTTCCTCTCCGTCAATCAAGCTTAGGAGATTCTTTTGTCGAGCTAATTAACCTAATGGACATTCTGCCGCCACCTTCACCTTAATTATCGTTCCGAGTTCCTTGTGGTGCCAGACGTAAACAATAGCACCATCTCAGTTCTTCCCGTGGGTGTCGTAAGATGCAACTTAAGGACTTACAAGAGAATGGGCAGCGGCGTTCTTAATGCATTTTACTACTATACAGCGATCACCAACCCAGGCGGGTCAAGCGGGCCAAGCGTGGCGATTATGGCAAAGCCCCCAAAATTGAGGGAGGCCAATGTTCAGAATTGGACGTCTAGTGTTTGAAATGATGATAATGAAATATTCTGCCAACTTGTTGGTAACTTTGACAGGCGTAACAACAGCTCCATACAAATAGTAAAGCCGTATCCAGATAGGAGCGGCGTTGGTACCGCGCGAACGTATTTGTGGTGCCCGCGGCGCCACACATCTGTTCCCGCATTATTTATGTTAAACACCTTATGTCACAATATTGCGAGTTACGACTTTACGAGTTTACGCTACTGTCAAACGACTTGCCGTGAATGGGGGGTTTTATTTTAAGAAGTACTACAATAAGTAAGCGGTAGGCCTGGTTGGGTTGTACAAGCGGTCTAAGAGTTTAGTGTGCAGGCAGCTTTTTTTCAAGTTCGCTGGCTTATAAACTTTTTTACACGAGATCGCTGAGGCAAGCGACGAAACACCTTCTAAGCTGCCTTTTATTTGACTCCTCATTATTATATGAAACACCTTATGTCACAATATTGTGAGTTACGACTTTACGCTACTGTCAAACGACTTGCCGTGAATGGGGGTTTTATTTTAAGAAGCATTACAATAAGTAAGTTGTAGGCCTGGTTGGGTTTATCACTGGCGTGATACAAGTACGGATGGTGAAAAACTTCAGTGTGCTCATCCGATCACGATCCAGCCCGTCCCTTGCTGCCCTCTACCAACGATGCCCAGTCTGTACCCCACAGGGGGTGCCCTTAGCGAGTAGTCGCTCTAGTTTTAAGTTTTGGAACCCTGGTTGGAGGCCTTCATTAATTAAGGTAGCCACAGACAAGTCCGGTTAAGCAGCCAACAACCTCATAGGTTCACTTGCGAGGTGCCATTCCCAAAAAAAAGGTTAGTGTTCAGGCAGCTTTCATGTTATGTGCCTTATTACCTTTTTGAAGGAGATAGCTCAGGCAAGCGAAAAAATACGTTCTAAGCTGCCCTGAATCTGTTCCCACCTGCCAGGGTCGCGGAATTGTTCGAAACAGTTACCGTGTCCTAGCATAGGCAACTGAAGAAACACTGGTAGGTTTTTGTTTCTAAAAGTCTGACACGCCCTTCCGCTCCACCCAGAGCGTGAGACATCATTTGATGATTTCCCACCCAAAAAAAAAATCTGTTTCCACATTATTTATTTTAAACACCTTATTTCAAAGTATTGGTAGTATCTTTTTGAATTTCCGCCAATTTCTAAAAACAAATGACATTTGAATTGAACTTCTACAGAATCCCAAAGAGTTTCTTATTCGAAAGGAGATGTTTCATTTTCGGCCATTAGATGTACATTTATCAAAAAAAACTTTTTTACAAAAAAAAAACCACCGACTTCCTTAAAAACACTACAAAGTGAAAAATAACTTTAATTTCGGTAGTCGGTGTCTTAGGATCTGTATTTACGGTTTTTTTGCCACCGACTTCCGAAATTAAAGTTATTTTTCACTTTGTAGTGTTTTTAAGGAAGTCGGTGGTTTTTTTTTTGTAAAAAAGTTTTTATTTTTAAATTTTTAGTTGTGGTATTCACCCTGCACTAATTCCAAACAAACAATGCATATTTATGCGATAGCAGAACTCGCGGTTGATTTCCTGTCATTTTTTAAAGAGTTCCGGTGTCTGTCTCCCGAACTCATCATCAGATCTATATGAAAATTATATGGGACCATTTCGGAATAAACCCCTTTCGAACAAAAAAAGAATTTTGTAAATCCATCTATATATGACGGAGTTATGCCCGAACATACATAAAAAAAAAACCAAGCATGGCCAGGCCAAAATGATTAAGGCTGCTTTTTTTTTATTTTATTAAGCAGACAGTAGAGTGGGTAAGAGCCCACTCTAGTGTCTGCTGAGGAATCAATTCTCGATGTCAACGAGTATGTCTATCTAGGACAAGATATCTTCTAACTCCTGATCGATAAGGAGTTGTACCTTCCATCATCAGCTCAACGGAATATAAGAATACAAGTAACGGTCTAAACGTGCCTATAATATTCAAAGAATTATCCCCTAACCTTCTAACCTTTCACTGTAAGTTCCTATATGTACTGTTCACCGATGAGGAGTTCCATGCGGTATCTTCGAAGACTATAATTAGTTCACCACGGATGGATAGATAGAACCAGCAATTATTTTTGATCTTTAGTACAATATCCAAATCACATTACGTGTACTGTTTGTTTTTGAGGAGTTCCTTCGTTTATCTCCCAAAGTATACATCAAATCTTCACAAAATTAATATGGGACCATCTCAGGAGTATACCCTTACGAATAAAAAAAGAATTTTCAAAATCGGTTGACAATTGGCGGAGAAATCGGTGAACATACATAAAAAAAATAAAATACATACAGTCGAACATATAACCTCCTCCTTTTTTTGAAGTCGGTTAAAAAGAGGAAAAAATACTACAAATTAGGGAAAAATATTCTCTGGTTAATTTGCGCCTGATTTGTTGTGTACAAAAAATAATAGTTTTTCAATTATTGCCATGTTTTATTCAATATGGCGTCCCGTTTGCTTGCAGACTTCATTCGTTCTGAAATCATGTCTCATCAAATCAATGTTAAGTAGAAAATAATTACAAAATGGGTGTATTCTTGTAGTGTTAAAAATAAATTACTATTATTCTCTTATAAATATTTTTGAGTAAACATAATTAAGTGTGACCATTTCATCGTTACAAAAATCTTTAGTCTCCATTCTCGAAGTGTGTTTCTAAACGAATTCAAAATGACCACTTGCTAACTCTTAGGACAAACGTCAAACATTTTTAATTTTTATTTTGTACATAAAAACCATTTGATATTATGAAAAAAATGATACTTTATTCTATTCATGAGTAATTTACCCAGCTTCGCTAAACTGTACACGTTATGGCCGGAGCCCCATATAAAAATGAAACATCTCCTTTAAATATATTTTTCATCAACTGCTTTTCTAACTGGCCTATTCTAACAACTTTTAGTGTGGAAATAAGCAAGAGAGTTGACTGAATTGGTCTTGTTAGGTTTGTCGCTGGGTGGTACTTTTACAGATACTGAAAGAGTTTAGTGTGCATGCAACTTTCTTTGAAGTTCGCTACTATTATAAACTTTTATGCAAGAGATACGCTCAGGCAAGCAACGAAATACCTTTTAACCTGCCCTTAATTTTATGTTGTTTGTCTAACCTAATTGTGGTTCGTCTTCAGGCTATGTTTTGGCTTCCAGAACTTTTTGCTTTCGAAAAAATATTGTTTTGAGAAATTCATGATGCTGCTATGTAGTATTTAGCAGGGGACCAGTGCATATTTTATACATTGTTTTATTATTAACTTAGATACGAAGGATAAGGAGGATAGTAGCTACTACGACGTATAATAACGATTTGAAAGTTTGGACGTTAGATATTTGTTACTCAATCACGCAGATTCGGCCAAACGGATTTTGATGAAATTTGGCACATAGATCGTTTATAACTTGGATTAATACATAGGTTATTTTATCCTGGTAGTACTTTCCCGTGGCATAATTTCAGACCTCCACGCGGGAGAGCTAATAATATCTATACATCTTTTTTGCGAGCATTATATCTAAAATTCAAGTAAACACCCATATTTTTTCCCCTGCCCCCAGTAAGACGTATCGTAAAAGTCCTCCCCTGGTCATCGAAAGCCCAGAGCATTAATATCATTGTAAGGGCCATCTGACAGTTGCGTTATCCTACGGTATCGCTCGCGTGGTGACCGGTAAGCCGAAAAATTATTACCTTTAGGTAAATAGAATGAATGGGTTTTACTGGTGATAGGTATTTTGGACTTTTAAAGGGGTGAATAAAACTACAATTCTTTTTGTAGCAACTAATGAAAAACTATTTTCGTTCCTTCCTAAATTGTACTAATTTAAACCAAAGATGTGTTAAAAAGTTTAATAATAAATTAACTAAACCAACTGATGTAGATATTACGCAAATACTATTAGTTCATAATCCCACAATTTATAATGCCAATAGTGAAAGAACTGCGAAAGAACGCGGGCACTGCTACCTTAAAATGTATAAATTAATCTACACTAATTATAAAAAGGTAAAGTTTGTAATTTTGTTTGTAGGAAGTAATCTCTGAAACTAAAAGTCGTTTGTGAAAAAATATTTTTAAATTACGCGGACGGAGGAGTATAAATCTGGCACAGTTACAAGTTTATATGGAGAAGAAGTGCAGGAAGATAATATTTTAAAATAATATTCTATCAGTAATACATTAAGTTTAAAGTGAATTATGGTCGAATTTCGACCATTTGTAATAGTTGATATTTAACAAATACTGAAACATAAATAAGTAACAGTAACTATTCAAGAATCCTTGATCATAGGTCCTATAATAAATTAGAACTATTCTGAGTCCTGAAATATACTATTCTAAACAGTGGAATTGTGGTGTAGTTATTTTATTCTAGGTGCTTCGTCTTTAAATTAAATTATATTATGAATTTATACAAAATATTGTAAAACATTTAAGAGAGTAACGGTAGAGTTTCAGTGCCATTCATTTCCATTCGAAACTATCTTTTGGAAGTAATAACTAGAATCAAGTAATTTTTTGCAAATTGTGACGTTCAAAAGTGTCTTTGTTGTGGCTTAAATGATTTGACTTTAACTTTAAATCCGAAATCTAAAAGAAACACTTTGTAAATCCCCATATTTCAATACAACTGTAATTAATAGCAGTTTACTGTTTCATAAACCTAAAGATGAAAATATCATTCATATAATAATTTTCTTTGAGACGCTTCACTATCTTTTTACACATAAACCCCTACATCTCTCACTATTCGATGGAAAAAATCTAGTACGGCATTAAGTCGCGGGAAAGAGCCGAGGCAGTAGGTTGCCCTCTTTCAAGTCAAGTCGGAACACTTGAATACCCCCTCCCCACACCACCGCCAAGGCATAGACTATGTTTATTTGCATCGGATATTTCTCGGGCAAATATTCGCAAAAAAACCTACAACTATAAATAATTTCTTGATGTGTAGAACCATTGAAGTTGGTTCAAGAAATTATGTGTCGGAAATTATTTATTTAGGAAGGTAACTTTTTCAGAAACTTTCAGTACTTTAAGTTGGGATTTTAGAACTTGTTCACGCAGTAAAGTTGCAGGATTTTCATGGTCAGGTTCGCTTTCAAAGTATTCCCAACATTGTATAGTTTTTTTTTTCTAAAACAAAAACACAGACGGTAATTACAAAGCGATATTTACATACAAATAAATACTCATAACCCAGACTCAAATATCATAACTTACACAAACTAACATAACCCTGAACACAACACAAGAAAAATTCGCTAAACCGCATTCGAAAATCGAACTACGCAGATCCGACAACAAGCGGTCTCTTATAACTTTTCCCTTTTAACCTTTCGTCCCCCCCTTGGCCCCGCGGGCCGCGGCCCGTCGCCAGCTCCCTCGGGAGGCGGTCCCCAGGGCCGGCATCGACTCCCTTGGTGGGCCCCTCCCCTGCCACCACTCAATACCGACACGCCAAGCGGACGCCAAAGAGTAAGCAGGTGGAAGTGGTGTTTATTGTGTTAAATGGGATATTTGTGGGCGAAATAGTGAGGTGTTTTGTAGTAAGTTATGAATGTTGTAAAGTTTGTTTTGTATCTATTGAAATGCGCCTACTAGGTACTTCTGTGGCATAAATATACTAAAATAACTTCAATGCATAGATCATCATTAAAATGCCACCGACTAACCCAAATTAGTAGAGTTCATCGTATCAATACAATATCTTTTGCACTTCATTATTTATCAACAGTTTACTTCTGAGATGACGACTAACAGAGAAGTGTGGAAGAATAAGACATGTTGCACCGACCCCAAATTAATTTAAAAATTAATGATTGATTAATGTTTTTTTTTTTTTTTTTTGATTGATTGAATTAATGATTTAACACCACATAAAACAAAAAAGACAACTATTTAAAACTAGTGTACAATGGAAGGTCTCACTTTGAAGTGACTGAAACATGGAGGCATCCTTACTTTCAAAATTATTTCTTGAGAATTCCAACTGTCATTTCAACTGACAGTTATTGCTGAGCCTCAACTTCTAGCAAACAGACTCTACAGCGAAAGTTGAGCTCGGCAGAAAACGTTATCTTTTCGAAAACACTGAAACAGATTGTCGTATCTGCACCCATCTAAATAACATCGTCGAGTTAATCTTTGCGTAACATGCGACGGGCCCATAACGGGCCCAGTTTTCGACTTGTTTTTCCGCGTGCTTCCATAGCAGGCGTTAATATTTCAGTGTGTACCAAATTCAAGGGTTAACTGTTCCACGTCTACGTTGACGGTGTAAATATACCGAACAATTGAACGATTTCTATTGTGATTAAATAGGACTGGGTACATGATTTGTGTACGTTTTCGTACCTATTTGGCATGTGCAATTTTGTTTACGTAGAACGTCGACAATGCTGACAGGTCGGACGGTGTGCCGGTGGTCCTTATTTCGTTACGACGTTTTTAAAACTACTGCAATGATAACCTGCTCTAATGATAAATCCCCATTGTTCATATACACAGATATTGTGGCTAGCACTCTTCAACCATTAAAAAAATGTTTTAAAATGAATACACACACACATAAACATATACCCCACACATTGGTTACACTACTAAATGCTTGGAAGACTTCAAATGATTTACGCTTCTTAAAATAAGCCATAATAAACTACTTTCTTCTCTATAAACTGCATTTTTACTGCCAATCGAATATTTTTAATGTCTCAATTTTTATTTTTATCCCAGTATCTGACATTATATTCCAAAGAATATGGAGCTGCACTCATCGATTTCCATCCATAGTTCGGGACTTTCACTTCCTACAATGCTTCCTATACATATATACACACATAGAAGGCTGTAAATATAAAGCACTGTAGTAGTTTTTCCAATGTGTCGAGTGAGGAGGGTATCGCGGGCGACGCAGCATCCCGGCGTCGTCATGGCAACGCGATAAAACCTCGCCTTTTCATAGCCCTCCGTAACAGTAAACGTTAGTTTCAGAGAATTTTGCTTCGACGGAAATTGTATGGTTTTTATGGTGAACGCGTATTGAGGAAGGAAAATAATGTCAATGTTTATTTTTGTAAAGTGATTTTAAGTCATATGTTCTAAGGAGGAGTTCTACAAGGAGGCTTTATCTAGTTACTCATCATTTCAGCCGTAAGACGTCGACTGAGTACATAGGCCTCCCCCAATTTGGGGGCCATAATCGCCACGCTTGGTAGGCGGGTTGGCCATCGCAGAATGGTGGTAAAATGGTGGTGGAGAACGCTGCTGCCCATTTTTTAGTAAGGCCCTAATCGCCTTTATCGACACCCCCGGAAAGAAATGGGATAATGCTAATTTTTACGTCCTGCACCACACGGAAGGCTAGTTATTCATTCTAAATTAACTGATTTATTGAAGCTCTACAACTGATTTTCTGACCTTTAACATACGCCAATAAAAGGCAATTTGAGATAAAAACTTCTTGAACTTTAATAAGAGATAGAAAAGCAGGTAAACACCCGTTTAATTAGCCCACGTTCGCACAGATATAAAAAATATGGCGGCAAGATTCCGCATTAGATTTTCAAAGCTCTGCCAAGTGTCATGACTTGAAAATGGTTTTTTTCGATGCACTCTGTGAGATTATAAATAACATCACTTTTGTGGGTGGGAAATCATCAAATGACGTCTCCCAGCGGGTGGCTCTGGGCGGAGCGGGAGGGCATGTCAGACTTTTACTGACTAAAAACCCACCAGTGTTCCTTCAGTTGCCTATATACCAAGGCCACGGTAACTCTTTCGTACAAATCTCGCGACCCTGGCAGGATAATCACACTGGCCTATACAACGAGAATTGATTATCCAGTGCACGATAAAATCCCGCGGCGATATTTTTACGTCCATCCACGGTACACGTGGGCTTACTAACAACTAACTAATAAAAGACCATTTCAGACAAATCTACATGGTCTTCACATGATCTGACCAAGATTATGTCTGGACTTTAAAAGAGACTGGGACTTCTGAGTTTGTTTCGGCCTTTCTTCAAAAGTAGCTAGATTAGGAAACGCCGACCTCATCTAGTTTTCAACCGACGAAAAAAAACGGAGGAGGTTATCAATTCGACGCGTATATTTTTTTTTTTTTTGTTTGTTTTTTTTTTATGTATGACCACGCATAACTTTTTACATAGTAGTCCGATTGTGGTAATTATTTTTTTATTGGAAAGGGTATACTCCGAGGGTGGTCCCATATAAATTTGGAAAACAAAATCGAACCCTAAGGGTTGGAAAACAGGGGATGATTGATTGTTCACTCATTGATTGTAATGTATAACCACGCATAACTTTGTACAGAGTAGTCCGATTTTGATAATTCTTTTTTTATTGGAAAGGGTATACTTCGAGGGTGGTCCCATATAAATTTGGAAAACAAAATCAAACCCTAAGGGTCAGAAAACAGGGGATGATTGATTCTTCACTCAGTGATTGTAATGTATTACCACGCTTAACTTTATACAGAGTTGTCCGATTTTGATCATTCTTTTTTCATTGGATAGGGTATACCTTGCCAAGTATTATTAGTACATTAAAACCACAAAAAATTGTGAAATAAAAACTTTTTAACAAAAACTTCAACCGCCGAAAAAACTGAAAAGCAAAAAATAATTAACCTTAAAATTATGAGTCGGCGCTTTGAGTGGTCTTTGTTCACTGATTTATCAGCGCCGACTCAAAATTTTAAGGTTAATTATTTTTTGCTTTTCAGTTTTTTCGGCGGTTGAAGTTTTTGTTAAAAAGTTTTTATAAAAATTGAAGTGTAAAAGTGTTTGTAGAAACCTACTTGCAGAAATAAATGATTTATAATTAAATGCCATGGTTCTTAATTTGACATATTTGACTTTATCTATGGCTGAAAAAAGGAAAAATAAAAAAAACAATGAAATAAAATAACATCATTGGAACAAAAGTTTAAAAGTTAGTCATTCGTTCCTTCACCAAAATTAAATTAATATTATTCTTCTGCAATTCTTACATATACTGTAGTAGATACTCTTTCAAATCTAAAAGCGCTTGCTCTCGGAGTCGAGTAGTTTCCAATTGACAATGTACCTACTGGTAGACGAGGCAATCGCTCGCGGCTTGTAAGCGCCTTTACCGTCTGCCAGAATTCTGCTAAAATACTTATTGTAGCTGCTCAGATGTATCTTGTTAAGTTTGAGTATAATAATATGTATTTATGTATTGTTAGGTCTTGTGGAAAATAGAAAGTAACGGGAATCTGGAACTTACATATGCTATGTAGAGAGTTGACTTTGTATTGTGTGAACTGTGACCGCCTAAGAAGCCACAAAAATTTGATAGGCAGTTTTTTTGGATTCCAGTAGGTACACCAGACAGCCCGGCAGGCCCTGACGAAAATGTCGGGAAGAGCTGAACTTTTTCAACAAGAACTTGTCCGTAGCAGCACATGATATCACAGGCTTTGAAAAAACACAAGAAGCCAACAGATTGGACACCTTTTCATGCTGAGCCAAAAATACTTATAGCAAATTCATAATCTACAATATTTATTTACGGCCCATATCATCTTTCATATGGATCATTTAGCCTAACTAAAGACTATCGCTGACAGGCACGACGCGAATCTTGAAGAACAATTTCCATGAAGTTTTTTATAGAAATTGTTCTACGAGATTCACGTCGCCCCTGTTCGAAGAACCCTTAATACTTGCATAACTGAAAGTGAAGAAAACCTATATTCTATGAGCACGATCCCACAAATTATATCTCTACAAATTAATAAGTGAAAACGCGTCAAGGTTAACATCCAGCTCCCACTAGGCGTCATAATCTCTCCTTTAATATTCATAAGCCCAAACTAGTCCGAATGGCGTCACACTTGAAACATACACATTCGTACCTACATACATGGCTACATTGGTCTTTCGTGCACAATCAACATACAAAGACATGGGCCAACATTACGGGGCATCACTTCATTGTGGGCACCGGTCTAATTGTAAGTACACTCTGGGGCACTATCAGCCGCTCAGCGATCCGCCGGGTAGGCGTGGGCCACTAATCTTCGACCCCTACATACCAATACGCTTCACCAATCCCCCAAAAGAAAACAGAACTTCTTTCATAGAAATAAAGTCGAAATTCGACTGTGGAAAAAAGGTCGTATCTGCAAACGTAGCGAGGGTTAACGCACACTATCAACTCATTAAATTGCATCGCCTTTTTAATGAGTCTGAAAGTGAACAAAGGATATTGAGCGCGATTACATTAAGTACCTAGTTGTAGTGTTAGAAAGGTAAGATAGTGTTTTGTGGACTATTTTCACGATGTTTCCCGGTTACTGTTTTGTTGTTAAATGAAAAACTTTGAACGTTGTGGTGTTGTAAGCTTGCCTAAGTATCGGAATTTCGAAGGAATTGTGTTTTGATGCTAATAATCAGGTTTTATTCGCTTTTAGTACCGGCAATTTTGATCCTGTATTGTTTGACTAAAATAACATAATTTTTGTGTAGGTACCTCGACATTGATAAAAGGTAGGGTTTAGGCAGAATCGCAGTCAAAAGTCTTTGACTTGTCTTCTTATGATTTGTCATAAGTCTAAACAATGCTGTTGTAAGCTTACTGCAGATACTGGGGGCTTCGTATAAAGATGTTGAACATTGCACATTTTTTACTGAACGGAAATTATTTTGAGGGTTGGTGAATGATATATGACGAGTAAAAAATGAATTTGCGTAGCCTTATTCCAACTATGATGTGGTCGGCGTCCAATATATGCAGCTGGATACTAATCTGCCTATTAGACCTCCACAACCCAGTAAGAGCGCCTTCACACTAGCGTTTGTCCAGCGTCGGCGTTCGATAAACGTATGCGCAGCGCAGACGCAGTGACTACGCGGCGCAGGCGTCGCGTTGACGCGGCGTCAGTGCAAGGGTAAATAAATACGCTGCGTTGGCGCCACAGGTGCGCGACGTATGCGCCGCGTTACTGCGGAGTCATGTAAAATAAAAATATTTTGAATCATTTTTTTATGTGTTTACAATGAAGCACAAAATAATTATTTTCATTTGACCGTACACTCCTTAATGGGTTCTCACAAATCCTTTTATTTTTTATTTTCACATTTTCGCAATAATTTTCTTTATAAAAGCAAAGCCAACACTAGAGTTTCCTCGTCAGAATCCATTTTGTCAATGATATATCCGAAACGACAACGTAATTGTGTGACGTATGCGCCGCGTTAGCGCAGCGTTCGATTGACTCCAGAGGAAACGCCGCAACAAGGCGACGTCTGCGCAGCGTTGTCGCGGCGTCTGCGCTGCGCATACGTTTATCAAACGCGACAAACGCTAGTGTTAAGGTGCTCTAACTAGAAACAAGCCTTGGGAAGACTGCTGGTCAGACTTTCAGGCATCTGACGACCCGTAACGATCGCCAAAGATCTAAGAATGACAGCCGGGACCAACTGCTTAACGTACTTTCCGGAGGGTGTCGGTGCGTTATGGTTGGTCACCCATCCAGCGACTGATCTCGGCAAGCGTTGCTTAGCCTTGAAGAATGATTCGTGCGGCAGTTACAATTTAGCTACAAGTCCGATATGACTCAGAAAGAAATTTATAATTTAACATTATTAATCATAATTCTTCCAATAATTTAACCCTCACTGACCCTTCACCCACAAAATGATAACCTCATCACAGATAGTTTCTACCACTTACTTTTATGTAAATACATGAAACATTATTACATGCCGCCCTCATATTTACCCGGTGAATATGCTATAAAGTGATATCACGTGATCGTTTTCGGCCGGGTAATAGTTATAAATTACCCGGGTAGTTTATAAAAGCCGGTTAACCCGAGGTAAGCGGACAAGGAGTATAATTTATTATTGGGAAATTCGCGGGCGCGTATTTTCATATACGCTATGCGGATCATGCTATACGTAATTGAAGTGGCTTTAATAAGTGTATAAGGGTTTGGTCATAATTAAGTGGATATTCTAGAACGGTAGGTACCAAATAATTATTACCGTGTTGGTTTTATTTTTTTAAAGGTAACTTCAAAAACTAAAACGCATCTAGTGAAAATCATGCTCTAAAAAGTATGAAACAAGACAACAATTTTCAACTGAAAGTCGCGCTCGTATGCCACTTTGCCCTAAAGCTTATGATCGCTTACTATTGTTAGAATGTATTGTTGGCCACGAGATCCGAGAATATTTTCATGTTCATTTCATTTGTGACGTTACAGAACTTATACATAACTAGCGGACGATTAAGACGCTTCCAACGACACCTCATTTGTCAAAATGTGACAAGCAGTTTAAAAGTTATTAGGGAACAGATGAACATATATACATACCGGTCAAAGTCATAACCCTCTTTTTGCTTCGCCGTAGTCAGGTACTAAGAAAAACACTCTTTTTTTCAATGACATATTTTATCAGTCGGGTCATCTAGAACACTAGATCCATTTTACCTAGGTTGATATCATCAAACCAATGCAGATTTAGCATAATTTTTAAGCAAATTAGGTAGATAAGTAAGTAGTAACTTATCAACTTAGTTCGTATCATAGACATATCCATACTATCTATACGAATATTATAAATGCGAAAGTAACTCTGTCTGCCTCTTCGCTTTTACAACTAAATTACTGAACCGATTTTGATGAAATTTGCTACGAGGTAAGTTTGAACCCCTTTTAAAGAAAGGACATAGGCTACTTTTTATACCGCGACTTCGTCTGCGTCCGCGATAACCGTAATTTACGCGGACGAAGTCGCGGGCAAAAGCAAGTGACAGATATATTTCTACGGTTAGTAAGGGTAGTATGAAAGGACAAAACACGGTAAACTGACGTAAGGTGAAAATTTACCAAACAATTTATTTTGATTATCTAGTAAGTAAGCATGCATATAGTTAGGAACAACCCCCTCTGTTTGTCTCTGCATCACCCAAAGGTTGACTGGTAGAAAAAACCTATAGCATTAAGTTCGCCTCAGTACATTTTTGTGCTTAAAATAATAAATAAGATAAACAAATTCTTTTTAAAAAAATAAATTGAACAACCGACCACTAAAACGCATAGGTACGCACGGCTACATACCAAGCTAGGCATTTCCAGTATAAACTGATCGAACATTGTATGGGATTTTCCTATAATAAGAGGTCAGCTTAAACTGGAAATGTACAGCTTGATATGTAGTCGTGTGTACCACACATATAAGATAGTAACGTAAACCAGTCTATAATATTGAAGGTCGGATAGATTTTTGGCAGTCGAATGCGAAATATTCGCGGCTGCAGCGCGCACTGTATCATATCCGCAAGAGGGACCCGCTGAGTTATTGTACCGGCCGTACACTCGCGCGCTAAGGGGTTAACACCACTTGTGATTTGGAAAATTGTTGTAGATTTTTGATTTTCTGATTAATTTGTGTGTTGACTAAAAATATTTCACTGATGAAACAATGATGAAACGAAAATGTAGGGAACTTTACATAGTGAGTGTAACAGGTAGGCGGAACTTTACACTCAGTAATACATATTTCCAAATATTGTTTTTTGCGTAACTGGCAGGCTTATTTTAATTTATAAAAAGTTTTTTTTTTTGTTTTTTTGTGACGCTATTATACTCACATCATTCTCACATGTCTCATTTTTTATGAAAAAACTTAATAAAAGAGTGTCCGTGGAGTTTCTTGTCCTTTCTCTATAGAAACTACTACGCTATGGAATGGGCAACTATCTTCATTTTTTTCACTGACAGACGCCTTTACAATTCAAAAGTGTCAGTATTATTTATTTATTTGAAATAACTACTTTGAGTTTTGCACTTGTATTTTTCAAAAAATTGTTTTTGAAAATAATTCAACTAAACCCTTAGAATGATTATAAGTTTCAATGATAGACAAAATAAAGATACAAATTCATTTTACATTTCATAAAACTTACAAGAAACTGTCATCAATCAAAACTCAAAGCGTCAAAGCGTTCTCTGCCCGTCTGTACTAGATGCTTTACATTCACAGGCCCTACAGGATATTTATCACTAGAAACTTTTAAGGTAAGCATATTTACGTCCCTTTAGTGGAAATATCTGATAAACTGCGTTGGATACGAATAAAGAAAATTTTGGATATCGAAAAATAAGTTAATATTATTTTGATATTTTTTTTTCCGTTTAGTGAATAAAAAATTAAAATGAAAAACCCATCACAGCATGATTTATCAATAATTATTTTAATTTTATTATTTAATTATTACAATTTTAATGTGAAAATTAGAAAGCCACGTGGTTAACTCTACCTAATGATTTTGAAAGAAATAAAATACGTTTATTTGCGGTTAACGTGACGCAAAAAAAGACCAAACACGACAAAAATAAAAGAAAAAGCTGGTGGAAAACATGCATCCCATCTACTCAAAATGGCCATCGCTCAGCATAATGCTGAGACCCTATACAAGACCAAAGCCCAGCGCTGATTTCAGCGACAACTGGAGCTGACCTAACGACGTTAATCGGTGTAGCAAACAATGAGTAAAATAAGTAAAAATACAAAATTTAGTTTAAAAAAAATGGCAACAAGTTTTTTTGCTGTATTAAAAAACCTTCGTTTTCTATTATCAATTTTCCATACAGCTACAACCTAACTATCTTAACAATAACCAAAACAAAATGTTGTAACAAAACAACGCGAAAGGTATCTACTGAAAACCAAAACATAAACGTTATATCGCCGATCCTACCAAACTGCTCTATCAAAATATAACGACTACGATAAAAACGATGGAAAAGAAACCAAACGTTTCCGACGAATTTCCAAAGATCGTACAATAACGGTGTTCACATCTCTTTCTTACATAAGTGTAAAGTATATGTCTATCTTTTTTTAGCGGGACTTTTCCGTTTTATAGGCAAGTCGATAATATTTGGACCGCTCTGCGAGATATGAGTGTTAAATATTTTATGATGTCCAGTGCGGACTTCAGAGTTTGAAGTCGGCACTAGCCTGTAAAGCCTTGTACGATGTACAACGATACGCCGTCTGCAATTTTACAACACAGCTTATCTTATTGAGAACATATATCAAGCTTAACCTCAAATTCTGTTATACAGCTTATTTTGTCTTCAAAAGAAAGCTACAAAGTTTGTCCTACGATCCTACCAACGATGGCCGTATCATCTGCAGTAAAGGACTCAATTGTTTTTACTTTGAATAAAAACGTAATAAAATCCAAAAACAACCACTATCAGCCATTAAATCTATTTATTCGATCTACTTAATTACAACTCAGTTTTTTGTCACGTTTGTCTCTTACAAACTGTCTTGGCGTAATGTCATTAATCTTAGGAAGCTGGCAGCGCAGCAAACGACCTCCCGTTAAGACCCTCCATGGGCTGGGTGCCCCGTAATATGCTTATACAGCCAGAACACGGAATAACTAAACACCAAAACCGTACAAGCCAAATACAACCTTCCACTAATTGCTATTAGTATCATTAACGCTTGTACAATCCACCGACCCTTCCAACCTTTGGCCGCGATGCCAAATAGAAAATAAGAAAATAAAGGAATCCAAGCGCGAGAAAAAAAGGTAGTACGTAAGATGTATTTTTTCGCAGAGAAGCGTGTCGGTAGCATTGTTAAATATATCGTCCAATCAGTATCTCGGAACGAGGAGGAATTAGCGTTCCGAAGTGAACGACGGAGCGACGAATCCTGGTCTACCCTTTTATGCGGCGCAGCGTAATAAAAAAAAAGAAATCTTATTTGAATTTGGAAGACGAATTAAAAAAAGAAAATGAATTCTGCACTAATTTAAACAGAGAGAGTTTCTAGACGATTTTCGGGGATCGGTCCAGCTTAATTAATGCATTAGAGTTGAAAGTCCCGGCGACTCTTCATTTATGCCGGAGAACCATCCATTTTACTTTGTGTTTAACGTTTCATATCCGTAGTAAGATTAAATTATAAACTTTTTATAAATTGGAGTTATATAAAAAGTTATAAATATAAATATTATTATTGAGTAGAAAATACCTTCTACTGAAGGTGTCAGTACTAAGAGCATTTTATATGTCCCCAAAAACTAATCAGAGATAAGAGGACGACCTCCCCACATTGATCCTTAGCCATCAGAAAGGTTACGAAGGCACTTCATCTTCATTCGGGAATCCCTTTAAGGAATCGTATCAGTTGTAATGAAAGCTAATTCTTTCATTAACTCTCCGTGACAACGGGAAAAAATGTAAGACAAACGAAAACAAATGTAGAGGAACTTTGGATAAGTAAATGTTTACATCTTTACAGTAGTTTTTCAACTCAATATGTATTTTATAAGGTTTTACAAATTATTTGGATAACGTTGATAAATTATTGTAATGAGATAACTGTTGATATCAGGGGAAAGTCTAAAATCAGTAAATCAGCCTTGAGATTGAAACAAGGTATTCTACTATATCTACTTAGGTACAGTCTGCAAGTCAATGGTAACACTTTGACCCATACGTCATGTCTGTGAATAGACGCTGTCAGTAGGGACTGGTCATCTCATAGCTGTCATTTATTATTTTAATTTACGAATTGTAATTTTTTTGTTTTTATTTTTATTTTGTACAGATTTAATGTTCACGTCTTTCTACATCGTTCTCACATGTATAATTTCATTTTCAACATGATGATGTAACCAATTTTCTAGTAAGTAAAAATATTTTGGTTTAAAAAGTGTACGTGGAGTTTCTTGCCCGTTCTCCACTATAGGTACCTATTATGCTTTGGAATTGGCAACTAACTTCATCTTTCTGGCTCACCGATTCGTTGACAATTCAAACGTGCCTATAATTGGTACCTGAATTTGAAAGAAATGCTTTGGACCTGGCCAAGGATGTATGGAGTTTCAGAAGAATAAGAAACTAGCTTTTACTGGTTTTGTTACATTACGTGTAGCCGACTGTACAACCTCTTCTTTTTTATAAATTAACTGACTTATTTTATGTGATTCTTGCACGTACTTCGTAGAACCCTGCATTCCTACTGCAATATATCCAATTTATCAAATATATAAATCGTAACCCGATCTGACAAGGCGTTAATGGGTAGCTCAATGCAATTTAATCTACCCCAGTTGGCGTATAACCGAATTTCTTCCTTATACGCACATTTTAGCCGAGAAAAAAATGTTTAGGGTTCTTTATATGGGATGTTGAGTTGGTTAGCATAGATTTCGGCGTTTTTATCGAGCCTCACTTTGATTTTCTTCTTAAGATACTTGGCAATTGGCTCTCTAAGCGATATTTTAATATATGTAGATAGGTAGTAAAATATCAATAACATTTGAAACTGGAACACTTTTTGTTAATGTTCTATTATTATTGAAAAAAAAAGAGAATAATTTGACATTCTTTGTTTGAAAATGAATTATGAACCGACTGCTTCGTTTGTACATTTTTAAAATTGCCCTTCCATATATGTTTTCCTGGTATAAATCCAATGAAAGAAAAAAGTATATTATTAGATTATAATCCAACTGGTATTATATCGTACATCAAGTGTGCAAAAGATGTGTATCTAATATCAGCCGTGCACCCCCCGACATGTGAAACTAGCAATATAAAGTGAAAATTGAATTTACAACTGACAATTGAAGAAGGCGCTTCCATCAAAGGCGACCCCTGCGACATGTTTGCCGAAATACATTTTAAAAGAGCGCTCTATTCCTATAAAGAAGAATTATTGCGTTATATCGAAAGTGTTTATATGTTTACTTTTACTACTAAAATCAATCGAAGCTGAATTTTATTTTCTAAATGTCGTATTTTTCATATTTTTGAGAAATATTGTAAATTGTATAATTATTATTAATGACGATATTGTAATATGTAGTTCTAATAGAACTACATTTCGATGCTCCACCATTTTTGTTTCATATAGCTGGCATTAGATATATACCATTCCGTTCCATTCAAAATCACAAAAAAAAGGTAAGGCCGACATTTAATGATAACTCTAAATCTTTATACGATGTAATTTAACTGAAAACCTTAGTGAACCATTACATATGAAATAGTTCTTCTCATTCTATAATCAAACCAATAACTCCTCAATAAACACTCATCGTACCATCATAATATAAGCAAACAAACACACAAGCAAACCACGCTAATGCAATTTACAAAGCAGCCAATCACGAGAGTCAGCCACATTGTTGTACAGTCGCCGTCAAAGAGCCAAAGGAAGCTCAGTGTTCGTTAATAATTAATTGGCGCTTAAACGCGCTGACGTCTTGGAGGCTCTCGGAACCCCTAAGGGGGGCACTAACAGCTCCTATGCATATGCTTGCTATCCGTAAGTGGAGATGGGTTTGCTCATGTTTGAATTTGTAAATTGTTATACGGAATGAGATTTCTGTTGATAGGTGAGAAGAAAGTTGGGTTTGCGTTCGATCGTGTTTATTTGGAAGAAAATTGTTTTTTGGTGTAGAATAGAAATCCCGTAAATTACTTTTGGTCTAATTTTGATCATTATTTTACAATGACATTTAGTTTGAATAAAAATCAATTAAGCAATGACTAATACTCCAAATCGTCCGAATTGAATGAGCTACCCCAAAAAATCTGTAAAATCCTAATGACAAAACTCACTATCATCAAGCTAATGGACATAAAACTGTGGTTACGCTGTAACAGGGTCGATTCAAGCCGCAATTAACTAAACGTAAAATTGAACAAGATTGGAGATACTATCAATCAAGTAAAAGGGCATGATTACATACAAATCTAGATAAACAAATGAATGAGCCACTCGTATAAATTGAATTTAAGTGATGTTTTGCTTTTTGTGGTTTTTGTGACAGAACATTAAATTTTAAACGGTCTATAAGTAGAATGGGAGTACTCTACAACGTAGGTACCTGTAATGAAAGGAAATTTTTGATAGATACAGATAGTAAATATGTAAATTCTAATACTGAAGTATACACTCTTAACAAACATGTAAAGGCTCTTGGAGTAAATGTAAACTACGTTACTCTTAATCTAGAACATGTTGTAGATTAGAATATTTAATCTAAAGACTAATTTCCCGTATCGCACAAGAACATGAAGTCATGTTGAAACTACATATAGCAAATATCTCACGAAAGATAAGTTTAGTGGAGACGGGAAATACTGCCACATCCGAACAGCGAGTTACTTACTACAGCACAGACAGAATAAAAGTAACAATTTGTTTGCTATCTGACCCCAACTCACGCGATGTCATCATAAAAGCAACAATTAACTTTAGTTTGTTTTACTACCAAGTACTGGGTGTGTTTGTCTTCAAAGGAGATGTCACGCGTGAATTTGTATTTAAATTTAATGACGCTTTTACATTACCGCTTTTATTACCAACACTAATGAACGAAAAGAAATAAAACTAGATTTCTGGCGTAAACTCAGAAAAATACACTCCTCTCAAAATATAAATTACAAAAGAACGTCTATTATTAGGTAGGCCCAATATTATTTAAGCTTCGCCAATATGGCAGTATTACAGTTGAAATTCTCAACGAGTGGTAGGAAAGAGGGCGGATGATAAAACCCCGTCACTAATTAAATGGTCTCGAGACGTCCTATTCTTAATAGATTTGTCGCTAATTTGAAGTAATTTTGTCGAGCTCAACGTTATATAAACCGTCGAATAAAATTTAATTAGAAATCATATTTGGAAGAATGAAATATTCTCGTTCCGAAGAAAATTATAGGTCAAGCAGAATTGATGTTGAAAATATATAAAAGGTACATATATTATGCTGTGGTTTTATAAAGGCAGAGGTACTGTGTGTAGGTTTGGTAGTAAAATAGCTCCATAGATTAGATCCTACATTGGGATCGGACTAGTTGCAATTCATCATTATTATTCCAGACAATTTATCAAGCGGTTGGCTCGCCGCGCCCGACCGGATCGCACATTCTAACGAGATGGTGAATTTTCACCGAATAATTTGCGAACCGACGAATCACGTATTGGAATCGGGAATGAGGTCGAAATTGAGATAGAAGACCCGAACATTGTGGAATAAAAGGAGCTTCCAGTAAAGGATTTGCGTTGAAAGATAATAGGAATGATCATAATTAATGAAGGATGGAAATAAATACTACATAATTTTATCTAAGAAGAATTTATAAAATATAAACTACTGCCAAATTAGGTTCGCATGACTTTTCCCGTCGTCACTGGAGCGCCTGTAGACAGAGGGTCGATGCGATTACGGGAGCTTATTACTGCGACTTTATCATATTTCAATTTACGATCACCAAGTCTGGGTGACTTATCGAGTAGAAAATCGGGGGGCAACCAATACGCAGATATAAATCAGAAATGAGACGTCTCATTACCGAAATAATATGATTTATTGATTTTGTAGCATATTTCACTGATAGCTTCTATACAGGATTTTCATAAATGTTGTTTCCTCATAGAGCCGGTACAGAATATCAATGTAAATTATTTAAAATTTAATACGCAGGATAAAATTCATAAGCTACGAAAGTTAGCCGCTAATATTACATAGGAATTTTAAGCTGAACAGTAGCATTAGATAAGTCGGCGGGCAAGAAAATGCTTGGTCGGAGGGAATAAGAAAACGGTCCTAGTTGTTAAGTCTTGCACAGTTTCTGTCGCTATCTCGTGGATAAGAAGCCTAATCACCAGTCGTCGTGTCTGTATCGGGCCGAGCGAAGCGCGCGAGTATTCCCTAGGGTACTCTTTTGGGACCAGTTTTCTTTTTTGGTTTACATTACACTGTAAGTGTGCCGAATTCTTTTGTTGCCGCCTCCGCTTTTTGTACAGATTTGTGTGATTTGTATTGTGTTTACTTGTGTTAGTATCGTTTTAACGGGATAAGTAGCGTAATTTGACGTAAAATGTATAACATATAGCAACCATGTGGATAAGCTGATGACTGGGTACAGAATGGATACTATCGAAAGCATGGATAGTATATTAATGTAGCTAAAACAAACTTTTGGTAAGGTACCTGTAAGTCTGATTATATAGAACAAAACACCTAATAAAAATCACAGTTAAATAAATTCCCCTTTCTCTGAGAACAGAAGAAAGTGCAAAGCTATTAATAAAGGGACTTATGAAGTTATGGAAACTTTCCCACTGTAACTGCAAACCGAGCCGTTCCGAAGTCGTGCACCAATAAACTTGTAGTTGGTAACTATTTGTAATATAAATTTATAGTTTCAAGTTAACACTGGTTTTCCGTTTTCTGCACCCGATAATTTCGTACTTTTTAACAGAAACCAAAAGCAATATACAAAAATAGTTGGCTTGGCTGGTAATAAAAATAAAGAAGGGTCCAATAAAGGTAGTCTTGAAAGATATCTAGATAAGTATCAAAACAAAAAAGGTAATAGAGATATCAGACGGAAAAGGAATTTATTTGGCGAGAAGAAAGAGGCGGGCGCGCGGCGGCGCGGCGTGTCTAATGAGATAATATAATAGCCGTGATTCTCTCACACCGGCGTTTACAGACCGAAAATCACCGGAAAACTGTAGCCGATAGAAACCGCCTTTTGGTAACGTAATTTTAATTTGGAATTAGAATTTCGCATTCGGAACAGCGGCGATTGTAAATTTGTCAATAGCAAATTAGAATTTATTTACTGGCGTTACCTATAATATGTTTTGACGTTTATCAATAGGCTATAGATGAAGGCCCAGTATAGCTTCTAGTTCGTGTGTTTTAAGATCACAACCCATGATCTTTATTCAAGTAATCTAAGGAATTACTGTTATTAAACAACAAACAAAGACACTGTCATCTTCAGGATCTCTGCCCAGGTTGGTATTATGTTCATCTAGTATCATTAAAACCATATTACTATTACTTGTTACAGCCCTTTTTACGAATCATTAAACCGCTTTAATTCTAAGTTATTTCTATATTCCTCCGAGTACATTTATGCCCAAAATATGTCTCTATCAATCCAGCAGCACAAGAGGGTCATATCAAATTGGGAATCGATTTTGTCGCACCCGAAATAGGGTGTAAAGATCCCATTGTAATATAGATGTTGGCCATATGTCGAAAGAGACCGGACTTTTTGCCCCTTTACTACATTTGTCATTTAAAAAGAAGCTTGATGGTATTGATTTTGAAATGATTAAAATCACAGGACTGATTGGATTATTTGAAGAAGTGATAGGTTTTCAGTACCATATATTCACAGCCACTAAAAACATATCAGAAGGAGGATATATTATATATTAACAAACTTGCAGCCCTTAAAGATGCCATATCTGAAATGTATTTAGAGTGGATTGACCTTTAGGGCTATCCTAAAGGTCAATTCTCGTAATGGAAAACGTTAAAAATCTAGTAACATTGTCACCTCGGCGACAATCAAATGTCAAAAACTTGTCAAAAATCAATGGAAACTCGAGATATTTTTGACAGATTGAGACTGAGATCTAACTGTGAACTTTCTTAAAATCACGAGAATTAGCCATCTGGTCCTTAATGAGTAAACTTGCTTTATATCTATACTAATATTATAAAGCTGAAGAGTTTGTTTGTATGTTTGTTTCATTGAACGCGCTAATCTCAGGAACTACTGGACCGAATAGAAAAATTATTTTTGGGTTGGGTAGCCTATATATCGAGGAAGGCTATAGGTTATATAACATCACGCTATAACTAAGAAGAGCGGAGCTGTAATGAAAAATGTGGCAAAAACGGGAAAAATCGGGACGTGAAACGTCGGGGGAACAAGAAATTCAACGCGGACGAAGTCGCGGGCAGAAGCTAGTAAAATATATGTATATCCAGAAATAACTCTTACTTCATAATCAAAACTACACTGACAACTATAGACGGTAACATTTTTAATCGATCGCCAACACTCTCACGCTCCTACTCAATTAATAACACCCCCAATTCAAAAACAAACTTTTAAACCGTCACTTAATCCTTTAATAGCTATTCCAGTCACAATATGTTTAACACAACAATCTAGTTTCACGATTAAGCCCCTCATACACGGTTTGCCTTTAAACTCAAGTACGACAAAACATCTTAATCATTACGGTTCATAAAATTCTTAAGTGATTGCGTGGGACCGTTTGCGTGGGCATGAATTGATTTGGTAAAGTCCATCTTCTAAAGTACCTGCCCAGTAAACGGTAGTACTTATTGGAACAATATTGGGGGTTGTTTTAAATGATTTTAAGTGTAGTTGATTGTATTTTAATTCATTTGTAGAGTGATTGGATTGGAAAGCTAATTATTTTGCCAGTTAGCTGGATTTTTTTTTAATGGTTTGGTTGAGTTTTTTTTTTTAATATTAATTTTACGGTACTTACGAAGTTTTTTCCGATGTTGGTAGTCGATTCCCAAAACAAAAACAAAACCGATTTAAAAAAAACCGATACAAAAACAAATTTTCTCCTAAAAAACACAAAAAAAAAACTGTTTTAAAATAAAAATATATCGAAAAAATGTCCGTAGCTTACAACGGTATCGCATAAGTTAATAGTAGAGTCGGCCGGGCACGCGGGCAGAGATAATGAAATTGTGTACAGAAGCGCAACGAGCCGCGAGCGTGTCTCGGCCAAAAATCCACTTAACAAATTGCTGCTGATTCGTAGGGTTCTGGATTGTTGCCTGCTTTTACCGTTACGTCAATTATTCGCCGTGTTATCGATACAGGAACGGTTTAGAGTGTTGTTTCGAGTTTTGTTTCCGATTCTGTTACGGATGGGAAATGGTTGTGATATGATTGATGAAATATTTTGTTTATTGTCATTTGAAGATTTTTTTTAAGTTACTGCTTGTCATAGGACTTTAGAAATTTACCTTGTAGACTGCAGACACTTTCTATTTTATTAAGTACCTGGTACTCGTTGACAGGCCTACACTGTCCTCTCATACAAATTAACACTGTAATTTGGAACCATTGTAAAGCCAAATATTTTAAAAGAGTAACCATGGAGTTTCTTGCCAGCTCTTCTCCATAGGAATCAATAAATCGGAACCATGCATCCAGCTTCTGACATTTCAAGTGCCCATGTCGGTTTATGTGAAATTAAAAAAAAAGATTTACAAATATTAAGCCCATTTCCTCTCTAGGTAATGATCGACTTTGTAACAGAGTAATA
The DNA here is from genome assembly GCA_947507805.1 of Aporophyla nigra. NCBI lineage: Eukaryota > Metazoa > Arthropoda > Insecta > Lepidoptera > Noctuidae > Aporophyla > Aporophyla nigra. Next base: position 15,826,832 of record OX382307.1, on the reverse strand, counting down.
TTAATTAACAATAACGATATCCTCGTTTAGATTGAATTAACAAAGTATTAGTTGAAGCAAACTACGAAAAACTAATCCATCATTGAAAAAGTACTCTAATAAAAATTACACTAAACGTCTACAAAAAGTATGCTACTCATAAACTAACTTTTATGATAAAACATCCATTTGCTAAGTAAAAAGACTAAAACGATGACGCATGGATAAAATAATTATACCATTGGAGAACGTATCATTTCGTTGGCAGCGACAGTGCAAAAAAGTGAAACAGAACAAAAAAAAACAAATTGCAAAAAACACGACTGTAATGAATTCGGTGTTGGGCGTTTCGCACGCAATTGCACAATTTCAATTATCACATTAGTTCGCGAGTGTACCGTGGGCGAGGCACTGTACATGAATGGCTGATGGATATTGCTGCGTGTACTAGTCACTTGTGACAGTGATAGTACTTGATGCTTGACGTTAACCCGTGTAAATTGTATGTAGTTTTAAGTGCACTACTGTTTTCAAAAAGAAAATGATGAAATTGCGGGTTGCATTTTCGACTAGATGCTGTATTCAATGTTCCATGAGATTTATTTTTTGAAAACTGAGTCATGATGATCAAAAGCTTTGTTAAATCCAAAAACAATTTCCCACTCCACCAATCATAAACGACAATAAATATTCATAAAAAAACCTTTTATCAGTAAAATTCCCGTCTAATAATGAACATCACAAACCCGAGTTTAATTTAGATACATCAAACGCTCAAAAAATCACAAGTTTTATTGGTGGTGAGGGAGAATTTCCACGATCAACTGCGCTGAAAACCAAAGGAAAGTTGGCACAAAGGCAACCGTTGATTTTTTTTTTGTTTCCAAGGTAGAAAAAAATTTGAATCGAGCGAATTACAAAACCGACGCGCGACGTTTGGTGTATAGGGTTGGCGGAAAGGTATTAGATACCTATATAGAGTTGATTATAATGGTATATTTTGTCATTTTTATTTGCAGTAAAGAACAAGCTATATCCAATATATGTATGTATATCCCGTTCTATATTTCAAATATAATTATAACTTAATTTAAGTAGGTAGTGTCAGTCAGTATATTTTGTAAATCAATCAATATTATTTATGTTTATGTACTTAGAGGTACACCAAAATACGTGACAAAAAATAGATCAAACACTAAAATGATACAACGCGTGGTGTTATCGTTTTCTGCGGACGATCTGTGTTACAAAGACACCTTAGTAAAAAAAAAGGTCAATACGTTCCCATAACCTTAGAAACAATAGTGATATGTACTGTTCAACGACTTAATTCAGCCTCATAAGAAAAAATGTAGATAAAAAAATGTTAATGTAGATAAAATGTAGAATTACAGGTAGAACATAATCGACAACCCTAAATTTCAAATATCGAACGACGTACAGAACGAGAGACGCCTATCTCTATTGAATTCCCGAAAAAGGCCGAAAAAAAAATTGAACGCCCCACGATCCCTCGTATCAATAGTGGCCGCAGCTCTATTGAAATTTTCGGATATTTGTCAGCCTGATTAGCTGCCGCTCCTCCCGACACTGTTCTACATCAGAAGGCTGAATGGCTCAGCGTGAGACCGATGTGAGCGCAGTTTTGTGCAGGCTTTTGTTTTTATTGAGTTGTTTGTGGCCCCCGATTGATGGCTGCCGAAATGTTTGGGGGGTATACCTTTACCTTTAGTATGGAGACTGCCAAAAATGATTCGAGTAAAATTTGAATTTGATTTAATTGGCCGTATCGTTTTGTGATTGGGGGTGTTACTCTCGGAAAATATATTGGATTTTAGGGAATATGTACATTAAAAAAAACCGGCCAAGTGCGAGTCGGACTCGCGCACCGAGGGTTCCGTACAAACCTGTAGGTATATAAATTAAAGTTCACCCATCACGACAATCGAGTCGTATTTCTGTTCTGTTTCTTGGCTTGGTTTTATGTCTGTCTGTGTTTTGTTCTGTTTATTATATGAAGTAACAAAAAATTTACGTTTTTCGCAATTTTTCCTTTATCTGTGCTATAAGACGTTGCTTTGTACTAAATTTCAAAATTCTAGATCGACTGGAAGTATCCTTTAGGTTTTGATTCCCTTGCGAGTTTCGAAAATTTGTGGAAATTTGCGGTATAAACAGCTATATCTTTTGATTGCTTTAGCTTAGAAGTTTGATTTTTTCACAGCTCCAAGGGACAGTAGACTTGAGTATTTGATATAAATTTCAGCTTGATACCTCCACGCGTCCCTGAGAAAAACGGTCTTGACAGACGGACGGACGGACGGACGGACGGACGGACGGACGAACGGACGGACAACAAAGTGATCCTATAAGGGTTCCGCTTTTTCCTTTTGAGGTGCAGAACCCTAAAAATCAACAGGTTTATTTCACTATGGTCGTTAAATCACATTTCTATTTCTATCACACTAAATTCTGCCTGACAAAACTTTCAAAGCACATTTCACATGCCAGCGAAAAACAAATTCCACACATCAACAAGGTCGCCCGAAGAGCTTTCAATAAATTTCCTAACAAAAACTCCGCAATAGATATCTGGCAGAGACGATCACAATAAAAATACAATGCAAACTGGGAACCTCAAAAGTTTCTGTATCGTGAAAATGCATTTGCCTCGGGAAACTTTTGAGATTGCCGTCATTGCAGCCTTGATGAATCGCCGCGAATTGTGGAATACGGAATTTTAACAAACGCTACTCTATTGTTTTCGTGTTCAATGAACTTTGTGTTTCGTTTTTTTGTTTTAGTTTCGAGTTTTCGTTGATTAATTGAGTACGCTGCGAATAGGATGTTTGTGAGTTCGTAATGTGACATTAGAGCTGTCAGATGGAACTTTGATTTGACGTGTGTGACAACTTAAATTGTTATCGATATCATTTTTTCGAATAAACAGAGATATTGATATTGAGAGACTAAGGTAACATCTACACAGGCTGATCAAATGGTAAGGTGCACTTGCCAAGGTCGATGCGCAGATGGGTGACCGTCCTTTATATATAAAGTTCTGTTAAGTAAGTTTGAAATTAAATATTTCTGGCTAATAGTGTGTACTCATTATGAATGGCTTATTTAAACAGTTTAAAGGAGATATATTTTTTAAAGATGCTTTAGTACCTATAAATAAGATTAAAAGTTTTCACTCACCGATCGATGATAACTGGATCTGATGGCGTTTCGTTTCTGTTTCCACAACTTTTCTTGTCACAACACCGACTGTAATAAAATTAAAACATTAGAAGAAGAGGTTACTGCACTATATATAATAATTTCACAAATAAATAAAAATGCAATAATAATAAAAAATTATACGGTGGGCTACTATTTTTATATTTTTAAATATTTATTTTTCTATTCTAATATTTCAAAACATAATTCATAAGTGTGTTTATCGAAATAAAGGAGTAAAATAATAATATAATTGCATTGCCTGATGTTGTAATCAGGATTTTATTTTTGTTTTTTTGTTGTTGCTTGTTTACTTTTGTAACGACAAAAAAAACCATACAAATAAATAAATGCACATATTTTCACAAATAAATATACCCTAAAAGTATCTTTAAAAATATATTTTACTACGTCAAAAATAACATCAGAAACCACAATAAATTCTTAATATTGGGACAGATTAGGGCGATCCCCTATACCTTTACCAGAGCACTCTTAAAGGGATAGCTATTCATTTTGAGGATAAAAAATCAATATACTGCTAGTACACGTAGCAGGGTTTCGAGATGCATCATATCACTCATACATAGCACGGGGATTTGTAATGGAGAATGTAAGCAGTGAATTTAGGTAAAAGAAAAGTTTTAAATATTGAATTCAAGTACTGCTTTGTCTAGAGTCGTAGAGGCTCAGAAGCCCGAAAGTCTGACCACCAGTCTTACCAAGGGCTATCGTATTACACAATAACTGGGTTGTGGAGGTCAGATACGCAGACGCTCCATGTAAAATACTAGTATGCACATGGTTAGACTGGAAGTCGACCTCAATATCGTTGAGAACAGGCTATGCAAATGCTAGTGATGTCTAGTTGTTTTTAGGTCAGCTTATCTAACTTATAATATTTTGATAATGCTATACTTACACACAGATAATTTTGAAACTATTTGCATGTGATTTGATTTAATTTAAAGCATCAAATATAATAGTTGTGGAATATGTCAGAGAGCAATATCTAAGATATTGAAGACACAGAGAAAGTTCTAGAGAAAATTACACACAGTAATTTCAGAGGATACATAATAATATAACTGCCCCGAGGGGTTAGGCAGAGGTATATTTAACTACAGGTAAAATCCCAATTTTTGTTCCTACCTACTTCTTCGTTATTAAAACGGTAGTCAAAGAAAAATGTTTTTCCTAGTTTAAAATCTAAGCAACAACAAAAAAACCGTTATCAAACGCCGTATCCACGCTAAACAAACAATACGCTGCACGCGCCCTACCGAGGGCTCCTTGACGCAAAGGGCAAAGACATTGAAAGGACAGACTCCCTAGAGACTCCTCCCCTGAAGACGAGCAACAGGGACGCACATATCCAGCAAAACGAGACAACTACACACAGTCTAAGGTGGAATAAAATTTTAATTGCTCACACTGACGCGGTAGTGTATAGCCACACACCCATACATTGATATAATGGCGAGACACAGTACGTTTACGAGCGGAAAAACCACCCCAAACAAATGGTTAAATTAATAAGAACGCTTATTTCTTTGTTCGTCGGGTCGTAATTAGGAAGTTAAAGATGCGTCTTTGTGTTGTTACTTGTTTACATTTGTAATTCTTGTACACTGTTTTAACAAGATAAGTCTAATCATATAATTGTTAACTTAACCAAAACTTAGTTTTGCTAAAAGCTTGTGCGAAGTTTCTATCAAAAACTCAAGGTAAAATATTATAGAAGAAGATGTAAAAGTATTTCTAAGGATTGTTCGTAACGTTAAAAGAAATAACCCGCTTTTTAAAGGGACGTTACCCATACATTATGAGCAATTGTAAAAGTATTGACATAGTCGTATCATGAATGGCCACAAAAGCCTGCCGTTTGGAGAAACATGACCGTGCAATAATATTTTGGGAGTCAATATTTATGACAAATGACTATCGCTTCCATTTTCTACGAAACAGAAGTGTGTATAGCTTTTATGCGATTATGTCATTTCAAATATGGAATTCGAATGTGGCTCTATGGTGTCCGCCATTTTAGATGCCAGTTTTAAAGATTATATAATAAGGCTATAAATACATCGTTCTTTCACAGCGGTCGAAACTTCTTGGTAATGCTTTCCAGTTTTGCAGAAGCTAATAAACCCTTTTCAATTAAAAGTATTTAAGAAGGCAAGTTACAAAAATAATAATATAAATAATGAATATGCGTACCTGCACATTACTTCATGTGTTAATAAAACCCTGCACATTTCTGGATTCTTGTCTTGACCTTCATAGACGATAGGCTGAAACAAAGAGAAACATTAATAAGCATTCCCATTTTCTTCTTACAGTTCTGCAAATTAATTTTAAGTACCATTCTAATTTAGTATTAGTTAAACTTATGAGTCAGCAGTTCTCATTAACCTAAATTATAAATTAGGGACACAAGATAATAAATGATATTATTTAATTAAAAATCGTCAAACAGATAAGATAAAATGGGCCGTCTTCATCAAGCTATTACTTTTGCTAATTCATGCACCCTCGCGTGCATAATTATTGCATTTTATTATCTAAACCAAAAACCTATTTACATAATTCCCACATTGAATTCACGAAGCTGATAACGTTTTTAAAATCGATATAAACGGCTACTTTATTAATAATATTATAACAAAAAGAAAGTTATAGTGCGAAACTCTCTGCTGGCGCCCCTTCCACATTAAACTCGTTTGCTTTCAAAGCGAGAGTGAAAGACATCTTCTGGGCATGCTCGTTCTTCTATTCAGCAATAAATGATAAAAAAAACAAGAAAGACATTTTAGCTCCTGTAATACAGCGTACACTAGCGCAGGACCTAGGGCATTCATAAAAATGTTTGTATAAATTTATGTCAATAAAGATTATTATCAATTATCAAATAGATTGACATTTTTTTCTATAAATTACAGATTTTTTTTTCTTCTAAATTTTCTCTCTATAATTTTCTTAGACGAAAATTACCGACCATAAATAATAATAAATATCTTAGGACAACCAACACACTGTTATCTGATCCCAAACTAGGCAGAGCCTGTACTATGGTAACCAAACAACTGATAAATATACTTATATATTTCTAAATACATACATATTATAGATAAATTACACCCAGACACCGAACAAATGATTGTGCTCATCACACAAAGATTTGTCCTGGGTGGGAATCGAACCCACGACCTCAGTCTTTGCAGTCAGGGTCACTAACCACTAGACTAACAGGCCAGTCAAACGATAAACATTATCGTAGAAACGATTCTCTGTTCTTAATAATTAATTTAATATGGTAACATTTAGCCTTTACACGCGTACAGCTCGTTCATCTATTAATATCTAATTACTGGCTGCCCCAAAAGATAGAGGACAAAAAAATATTGTTAATCTGTGTAATGGATAATTGTTTTGATGGGAATTGTGTTTTCGATCCACTTTTAATTAATTATTATTTATTAACGACCTAAGCACCTATAGATTTCAGTTTATTTGATCAGTTTAAAACAATATTATTTTCCTATCTAATTTTTTTTTTTTGGATATTCTTTTATCCTTGATCTTAACATACCTGTAAATCCTCCCATATCTATTAACGCTGTAATTTGAAACCATTGTAAAAGCCAATTATTTTAAAAACAGTAAACATGGAGTTTCTTGCCGGCTCTTTTCCGGAATCAACAAATTGGATCCGTACACCTAGCTTCATAAGTGCCCACTGTAGGTTTATGTGAAATAAAATAGTTCGATTTTTTTTAACATGAGAATCGTGTTTTCTTTCAACATGCACTACATTTTTTATGACCTACCTAAGTATATTTGAACCAATGTTATTTTCCAATCTTAAAATCTTTTTTTTTTTTTTGTATATTCTTTTGTTTTTTCATAAATTCCCCATCACGTACAATTATAAAAGAAAAAACAAATAATACCTTGTTTCCCTAAAAAGCATAAAAATCACACATGTTTCTATATTAAAGTATCTACAACAATTTACACACAGTTCTATTACTTACGCATCCGACATTAGGCTGAGCCCCCTAAATCCGAAATAGATTTTTTCATCCCTGACAAAATATTTAATTGAATATGAAACAGGGGTATTATCGTCTTTTGTACCATGGATTTATAAGGACTTTGCTTTGTATATTGTAATATGTATCTAAGGGTCATACAAAAGTATTTAGGAACACCAAAATAGCTTTAGGGTCGTATTTTCTGCATTCGGCTTAAGTATAAGTAAGGGGGTGGGATCAGGTGTTCCTGTAATTCAAATAGATTTTGTATAACGTTGCTGTGAGTCGGTATAATCAATAGTCGTAATGACTGGATGATAGAAGTAAATGATTCAAGATTTGAAAAAAATCGTAGTTTTTTTTTTTTTTGTCTACCCATCCTATAGGACATTATGGTATGTTATGTGAAATTCATTGAAAACATTGATGGACAATTTATTTCGATATTTTCTCCAGAATGAAAGCAAAATTTGACTGGCCTGTTAGTCTAGTGGTTAGTGACCCTGACTGCTATGACTGAGGTCGTGGGTTCGATTCCCACCCAGGACAAATGTTGTGTGATGAGCACAATCATTTGTTCTGTGTCTGGGTGTAATTTATTTATAATTTGTATGTATTTAGAAATATATAAGTAACTTTATAAGTTGTCCGGTTACCATAGTACAGGTTCTGCCTAGTTTGGGATCAGATAACGTTGTGTTGGTTGTCCTAAGATATTATGTTATGTTAAAATCCTTGAGCAGTTGGTACCGTCACCACAAGGCGCAGCCGCGAGGCACACTAATACTAATTTGTCATTGCACCTTACACTTTTATATATACTCTGTCTAGCCTATATATTGTGTGCCTTTTAGTCTGTGCTAAATAAATGTATTTTCTTTCTTTTTTTTTCTTTTTCATAAGAGATAAGTACCTATTTTACCAGGATCGTCGGATGTAGTTGAAGTTTCGTAAGAAACCGATGGACGTTTTCCAATTAAAATTAATTGGCTAAATGAACTGTTTATTTACCATCAAATTAATTAATTTACATTCGAAAGCATCCATCGGTATTTTACTAAACTTCAATTAAATCCCACGATCCTGGTTACTTATCTCTTTTGGTGATCAGCTTTGGCATTCAAATAAAACAAAAACAAAACGCTAAATGATGTCAAGAGGGAAAGCTCAGATCAAAGGTCATCCTTATCAGAAACATTCACAAACTTACGAAAGTACAAACAGTTGTTCCTCCCATTTCTTTGGTAAGAAACTAAGAATAAAAACACTAGGACCAGATAGTGTGAACTAACATTTTTCAAGTTCACTCGTTGAAATGAGACGATCCCCCAGGATGTCTGGGGTCGACGCCGCACTGGGCATAGTCCGTCGCATGGGATTCAATCTCTGGGGAATTTGTGGGGACTTAAAAAAATGGATGCTTAGTTATGCTATTGTGGTCTGTTGTTTCAAATTAGGGTAATTAGAGAGATGTCGTGTTGGTGTTGAACACATTTTTGGGTTAATGATTAAATAAGTTTTCTAAACGAAATTGTTTTTAATTCAAATGTCGAGACCAAGTACATAATCTATTCTCGAATATACACTTGAGAGTAGTAAAGGATGGGCGTTTTTGAGGGCATTATTTACGTTATCCAAATCATGATTCATCGAGTAAATTTTGAAGTTGCTTTGTCGCTTTAATACCAGAGCATTTTAGCTCGAAATTGGCTTACCACGCTAATATCTAAACTTGATTGAATAAAACAGATTGAAACGGAGGTAATCGTCCATAATGTCACGTAACATTATCTTAATAAGTCCGTACAAATCGAGTATCACGCAAAAGAGTCGTTCACAAAAATGGCGATGAAAAGATGTTCGAGTAATAGTGAGCTGCGGTCGATTTAATTGTATTAAAACGTTAGGCTGCGGGCACACGGGCAATCAGCTAATGCCGTACGGTGCATGCGAACGGGACACGCAACTCTTGTTTTGGTGAGACACAGAAATAAGACTCTCGACCATCCGTGTGCAAATTATGTCAAAGCACTCTATCAAATATGGCGCGAGTTCTAGATAATTTACACAGGAGTTCTAGGAATGCGCCGGCTAGGAAAAACGCAATTAATTTTGTTTTCGTCAGAATCGCTAATGGATACGTGCCTACAAAAAAAATGTGATAAGCTTTACATATTTTTTGTATTCAAAATTGTTCAGCTATTACCCTTACAAGTTGCAACTACCGGATTATTTGTGTTCCCATACTAAATCACTATCATATCAATATCTAAAACATCAATCTGCCGACCCTCTGTTTGGATATAGTCTTAAGATACTTGCTCATAGTTCGCCGAATGAGATTCGACTAAATCCCATAGAACGTCCATGGTTTGAATGGAGAGGCGTGCGCGGCGCACGTGGCCTCGTGATTATGTTTATTTAACGATATTCAAACAACATATTAATTTGGTTGGCTTTTGTTCAGAAAATGACTTTCGGAAGCTGGTTTACGAAGAATTACGGACTAGTTTTATTGGTGAAATTCGAACCAAACCATCAATTGGAATTCAGTCTACAACGTCCCCATTGCTGGGATATAAGTCATCTCTCTTTGGGAGACAGCAGGCTGTAACTGACCACGTGGACCCAGATCGGGTTGGCAGATGTCACATAAATCTCCAAATTTTTCTACTAGGACAAGGCAGTGTCCTCAAGATGTTTTGTTTTAACGTTTCGAGAGCAATGGTAATGAAATAAATTATACACGACTCCTAAATCGGAGACATAACCGTTGTACTATCAATGCACAGAATTTGTGAAAAGTTTAATTTCTGAGGAATTCCTTAACAGAGATTTCCTACTATGACCGATGATGATGATACGATACTTGACCCTTGTTTTACATTCATTTCTGAAAAAATCTATTAATAAAGAAATTTACTATTAATAAGGACCATACCTGTATTGAGTTTTGAGAAGTCAACACTAATCCTATCATACACATCTATACCTACTTTCATATTATATTACAGCCGTTTAGAGAAAACGACTTAAAATTTAAGTACGTAAATAAATTGTGCTAAAGTGCAACAGCAGTAATAATAAAAATATCTACAGTAACTGTTCTGGCAAGGCTGCCAGGCTTCTTTGCCTCGTGCGTAAATCACTGCGCTTGTTGTCTTTTTTAACTGTTTTTACTGCTATTTTCAGAAGCAATTCTACATGAAGAATCTAAACTAATATTTTAAAGAGAAAAGATTTGATTTTTTGTATGTGTTTGTTATGCTTTCACACTAAAACCGTTGGACGGATTTGGATGAAAGGCACATAGATAGATCATTACCTGGTTTAGGACATAGGATGCATTCATCCCAATATTCTCACGGAATCGAGATTTATGCGGGTGAAACCGTAGGACGCAGCTAATATCATACAAATTGTAAGGCTTTTGTCAATTCAAAATTAAAATATTTTTATTTCCAATTTCATATTATGATTTTCATATTATTTCATATACCTACATGGGCAGAGAGAGCGGTGGTGGCCCAGTGGTAACGGCCGCGACTTACGAGTAGTAGGTCGTGAGTTCAAACCCAAGCAGCCGCATTACTTTGTGTAAATTATTTCATCGCCACTGCTCTTAAAACGGTGAAGGAAAACATCGTGAGGAAACCGGCATGTCTTAGAACCAAAAATTCGACGACATGTGACATCTACCAACCCGCACTGGGCCCGCGTGGTGGATTATGGCCCACTCCCTCTCACCGAGAGGAGGCCTGTGTCCCAGCAGTGGGAACATTATAGGCTGATGATGATGATGATGACCTACATGGGCACTTATAAAACGTCAGAAGCTAGGTGCAATTATTAATGAAATTCCACTGTCGTCATTATAACCGACAAAAACGAAGCATTAAGGGTAATTGTATGTTTTTATTGTTAAATGTTTTTAGTTGAAATGTAATTTCTGGTGTACAATAAAGCATATATCAATAAATAAGGACAATGTGCAAAGCCAGCCTTTGCACATTGCCCTTATTTATTTCCTCATACAAAATCTCCAACCTCATAAAAGGTCACATGTGTCCACAATGGGCGAAAAGAATGTCATGAGTAATTGCAAAATAACTTACTTCCTTGGCCTGTATACTATAGAGGCATCGACATAAAGACTTTTAAGTTGAGAAAAAACAACAATAAAAAACATAATAAAAATTTGAAGGAGTATTTTATGGTAGGCCTATTATAATTTTAAATCAATTTCATTTTCCTATTACATAATACCAAAAAAGACAATGAGGGTCAAGTTGGCAAAATATAGGATTTAACCCTATATTTGCCCATCTACCTACAAGAACGTAACACAAAACAAAATTGTTGCGAGCACAACAAAATTTCCAAGTCTGCATGCGTTGTTGCTCATGTAAATCACGCGACACTGCAAGCCAAGTACACCAGTACAAGAAGTACGTCTCAAGTCCACTGCAGCACAGTTTTTATTTGTTACTTGCTCATAAAACAACACTATCGCGCTTGTGGTTGTGATAGAATATAATTTATTTGGTTGGTATGTTATTGTGTTACTTGTAGAGACTTTAGGAGTCGATTTAGCGGAAAATATCACGTAAAAGTTGTTAATTTTAGAAATAAAATCATCTTTTATACATTCTCAGCCTACAATGTTTCCACTGCTGGGAAATAGGGCTTTTCTCTGTGAGAGTGAGTGAGCCTCCACTACGCGGGGTGATAGATGTCACATATCTTCGAATTTTTGGTTCTAAGATCTTATGTGGCAGTTAGTTTACGTGAGTTATTTTATGAGATATAGTCAAATTTGTAAGTTCATTATCAATTTGACTGAAAATCCCGTTGAATTGAAACTTCACTAACGCTGAAACTATCTAACTGTAGCATAGGAAAATAGACCTTGTCCTTTAATGATTTTCAAATGTACCTTAGATAGATAGAAGACTCATTATTATCTACACCATACAAATTACAGATATACATGTAGAAATGTTACAAGGGATGACACAATGGTCGGTCTTATCGCTATAATAGAAGCGATATTTTAAAGACAAACTTTTGATGGATTAAGCGAGGAAGCGAGACAATACTGAAGGTAGTATGTCGTTTAAATATATAATAATTAATACATACATAAAATATATTAGTCATATATATGAAAAAAGTGCAAATACAAAAAAAATGCAAGGACGACTGCAATTAAGTCCCTCAATGTTAAAAGTTACCATGGCGAAAGTGCTCAAACTTTCCGTTCTAATGTGAAAATTGACATCAGAACTTGAGTTATAGTTATTGCTCTAAATAATGTAAGATTATCTAAAACTAAGGCTGTATAGATACAACGTATAGGGAGGTACCCTAACAAGATGAATCCTTATATCCTGTAGTCATAATTTTAAACAACCCCTTTGCAAGGGTAAGGTATGAAGATGCGGTGCAGTTTTAATTAGCTTTCTTAATTTATGGTAGCTTTTGTTGACTTCAATTGAACTTTGCACCATCTTGATTTACTTGTTTCGTATTAACTATGAAATTGGAAACGAAAAAAAGTTATTTTTGACTTATAATATTGCACAAACGTAGTACGTTGATAATGGATAAAATGAAATAAACTACTTTTGTTTTGAACAGAGATCGATAATTATAATGTGATAAGTAATAGATAATATAGAATTCATCATATGGTTCTAGACTCCTCTAGCGTAGAAAGTATACATGACTTACAAAAAAAAAAAAAAAAACTGTTGGTCTCTACATATTGATCGCATAGGTTTTGCACTTTTCTTTAAAGCAACAGTAGTTTTCTTGATAACCGACGAACCATTGCTACGCTAGGGCGACAAGAATAATATGCAGAATTCATAGTTTCATTAATGGTAATTCTTTTTCTGTAACTATACAGGAAAAATTTACATTTTTTACTTGGCTTTGAAAAAAAAGCTCTTTCATTTACTGTGACAAACAAAAAAGGTTCCAACAAATTAAAAACGTCCTCCTTCATCTGAGGTCGGTTAAAAATACCGTGTACAAACTACCCACCAAACAAAACACTGCAACCTGTATACCACATACGATTCCGTAATTCTTAGTTAACAACGTTCGGCCTAAGTTAATTATGTTCTCAACATAAATCTTTAGTAATTGGCCTCTGGTTACACAATACTAAGAGAGGACGTGTTGAAATTATATATGTGAGGTAGTGAAGTTTCATGATGTTGTACTTAATATTGTTATTTGTAGTGTTTATAATTGCTGTTGATTGTTGGTGGAATTTTTGGTAATTTTCTATGTAAATAATATAAATCTAAATCAATCTTTATTTCTTCATAAATGAATTTACATTGTTTAGGTAAAAAAATGGCTTAAGCTACTACGCTAGCCGAACATTAGTTCCAGAATGCAAAACCCTGTCTTCTAAACTGGGTTTATGTACCTGTATCTCAGAAGCCAGTGTCAAAAAGTAAAATAGTTTTATTTTGTAAAAATATGAAGGCTGTCAAAGTCTATAAACACCCAAAAAAAACCGGCCAAGTGCGAGTCGGACTCGCGCACCGAGGGTTCCGTACAAACCTGTAGTGTTTAATACCTCTACGCGTTCATGAGGAAAGGGATAGTAAGTTTAAAATTATTAAAAATATTTTTATTATATGATGTAACTAAAAATTTACGGTTTTCGCAATTTTTCCTTTATCTGTGCCATAAGACGTTGCTTCGTACCAAATTTCAAAAATCTAGATCGACTGGAAGTACCCTTTAGGTTTTGATTCCCTTGCGAGTTTCGAAAATTTGCGGCATAAACGGCTATATCTTTTGATTGCGTTAGCTTAGAAGATTGATTTTATCACAGCTCCAAGGAACAGTAGACTTGAGTATTTAATATAAATTTCAGCATGATACCTCCACGCGTTCCTGAGAAAAAGGGTCTTGACAGACGGACGGACGGACGGACGCGCGGACGGACGGACAACAAAGTGATCCTATAAGGGTTCCGCTTTTTCCTTTTGAGGTGCGGAACCCTAAAAAACGTGAAATTCTATGTTCCATTATCATAATCAACCCATAATGTTCCCACTGCTGGGACACTGGCCTCCTCTCTATGAGAGGGAGTGGGCCATAATCCTACCACATGAACGCAGTGCGGGTTGGTGGATGTCACATGTCTTCGAATTTTTTATTCTAGGACATGCCAGTTTCCTCACGATGTTTTCCTTCACCGTTTTGTGAGCAGTGGTAATGGAATTAAATACACAAAGTATAGTGTCTGCTTGGGTTCGAACGCATGACCTACAGTTCGTATATCGCGACGGACACCATTGGGCCCCCACTGCTCTAAAATTCTACGCTACTGTCATTAATATAGTTAATTATTTCCTCAAAAAAGTCAACATTTTTCAACCGTGATATTTCGTACTTACGAACCTATTTGGTGTCTATAACTTTATTTTCATAGATGTTAGAAGTACCAAATATTTTTGTGCAATCTGAATACTCACGAAGACTATAATTAGGGGTTCATCTTTCTTCTATAAGCTGACATAACTAAATGAGTGTCCCATACAATTCCCACGTAACAAAACCCCTACAAACGGATTAACACCTACCCAGCACCCACCAGCTGATCTAACCCTTACTCCGATCAAAATCTGTCAACATGACACTGCCATCCACTGTCAAATTCTAAACTAAAATAAAATAAAATTGTAACACGAGATAAAGATAATGATTGTGCTCAAACGCAATGCAATTTACTTGACCAAGGGGCGTGTGGATTAGGGGTCTAATCGGGCGGCGCGGCGGCGATGACAATCAGTCGCGTGGATGCCACGTGAATGGCACGTGGCTACATGGGGCATTTTGGTACCACCATTATGAGAGGAACGGGACGTGTGTCGCGAAGTATGTGCGACTAAGATTATGACATGTGTTATCTTGTCGTGTCTTAAAGATTTGAAGAAAGAAAAAGTTTTAGAATATTTAAATTAAGTCTATAAAGCGTATTCGCCTTAATAGTTCCGTTATCACTCTACGTTAAAATACTCCTCAAGTGTCATGAGAAATAATCATTTAGTAAGATAATTTGGACTAAGATAGTGGTATTTATAATATTATTGATGATAATTCTGTAAATACAATTTATATAGTCTTTAATATTAACATGTAAATCGCTGAAAACGTAATAGAATACGATTTTAGCAAGCTTTCTTCTAAAAGGTAATCGACAAAGTTGTGACGTCATTTGACTTGTCGCGTCTGGAGTCTAGTCTAGTCGTGTCTAGAGAGAAACAATTGAACCTTACCTGTTTCGTCACCGAATCGATGAGTCGAACAAATATGTCTTGTTCTTGGCGGATACCTGTGAAAGATGAAAGTTGATGAATATCACATCGGTAAAAAATAAATAAATAATTCAAGGTTTTATCAGTTTTGATAATCCTAACCTGAAATTACTAGAAAAGTACAGAAAATACATTTGACTGTATTGAAAGGGTAAGCTTAGTACGGTTTTGGTAAAAACTTTAAATAAAGACAAAACAGTATCAGACAGAAACATTTGAAATAATTGTATTACCAACATACACACCCCCAGTATGTACTAACATGTTGTGTTTATATTAAGATCGTTCTAATTCTCGCTCCTATAAAACAGTAACATTTACACATAGTAGCAATAAAGATCGTAGCAAGCTACGGGCTACGAGCGTAGCACGACGTAGCGGCAGACATTGCACAATTTGTTAACCTCCTACAATTGCCTCTACGCTTGGCTCTCTCCTTTTAGAGTTCCGTGCCCGAAAGCGTTTGAATATACGTACGTTTTATTACTAAGAGTTTAGGTATTGTAATTACTATACATAAATGAAAATACGATTCACACTTATGAGGTCGTATCAAGTTAGTTGTGCGACCACTATGTGCGACCTTCTTGAGGTCCGTAGACCTCACAAAGTTTACTGAAAAAACTATGATTATTTTTTTATGTGTTTATTTGGACTTGATAACCTAATTACTGCGTCGGTGAATGCAGTTCGCGTAGCTGATTTCTGGGCTAAACTTTTTTGCCATCGTTACGCTCACAAGAAGATAGAACAGTATATATTTTGAAAGCAAGTTTTATTATTGTCTTTTCGAAAATGCAGGGTGTGGCGTAAGTAATGGTCCACCGTTCAGGATTCGATGAACCAGATAATTAACTATAACAATTAAAAAAATTAACCATTTTTACCCAATTTTTTTTTTACAAAAATTCCTCTTGATGGCGCGTTAAAAATTGGGGTTAAAATTAGAGAAGAACCAACTTTTTCTTCAAAAGAGCTGAATTTACATAAAAAATCATAATTTATCATGATAGCTCTAGTATTCAGCAGTAATTAACAGAATCGTAAATAAAAGACAAAAATGAAATATTTTCGGAACCCTTGGGTAAAAATGTTTAAAAAATTTAATTGTTATAGTTAATTATCTGGTTCATCGAATCCTGAACGGTGGACCACTACTAACGCCACACCCTGTATAAGTCACTAATTTAGTCTAATTTTAAGCTTATAATTGAAGAAAAAATTACTCTTATAGAGCTGACAAGGATCCATATACATTAATTTTAATACTAACAACCCTAGGTTTTCTAAGCTCAACACCGTCTCATTTATCCAACTCAGCAAGCTCCAATAACATAGTCTAAGAGTTTCAATGCAGTCGTCATTCATAGTCCAAGAGCTCGCTATTCTGTGCCAATTTTCCATTATCCCTGGTCTAGCGGCAAGACAGCAAATATTTACAATGCTAGCTATCGCGTATAGTCTGTGTTGTCACCGAACGTCTGCTGAATACAAGATTGAGGGTTTACATTTGATTTGTGCCTTCTTGCTTTGGTATAAGGGGTATAATTGCTTGTTTAAATGTTTTTTCAGGGTACCTGATTAAAAAATTCAATATTGTTTGTCTTTTTGGACATGCCTTTATTTTAATAGGTAGGTACAGATGATAATTTTAAATTGTTTTTTTTTATGTTCAAGATGAATGCTTATAGTTTATGGTCCAAATTAAAATACGTCTTCATTTGTATACAGATTAGAATTTTGGCTACCGGGAAATGTACAGACGCCAGCAAAAAAAACTACCACAATCTGTCAAATTTCTTTAACACGTTGAGTGCCAAACACAGATTGATGGTTAATCCCATATGGCCACAGATTTAGAGCGTATACAAAATTGTTATTAGCAAGCACGCAATATCGCATAATCGGCCATATTTTGCAAAGCCGACGAAAAACGCGATATCGCGTGATCGGCACTCAACGAGTTAATAGGTTTTCAACTTTATTGCTAGATTATAAGGTACTCAATACTCAATACAATACTCAATTCTTTATTGCATTCCATATGTTACATAGATGGTAAAAAATAAAAATGGTACAAGATCAAAATATGGACCCTGTCGGGCAGGTACAAGATTGATTGGAAAAATTTGACTGTTTCGGATAGCTTAATGTGCTGGCGTCTGTACATACCTAATCTAAATTCTACACTGAGAAATAAACTCCCAAAACTACTTATATTAAATTACTTAGAAGAACCTTAATAATATATTTCAAATGCGGCAACTAAGAGGCATTGAATAGCCATCGCCAGTACCATGCATGACAGTACTACAATGCAAGTCAAGTCGGGCAATATTTGCTCGGCTCCCGACCACAGGGCTATAATGCTCTGCACAGCACTATGTTGACGGTTGAGACGATCTGTCTATACCATTATGTCTTTGACTGTACGTAGTGCATACAGGGTGAATATTTTAAGTGTGGCAAGGTTGACTGAGGTACGTTATAATTATGTTTGATTTTAAGGTAAGTTTGTTTGAATTTAATTTCTTAATTTTGTTAGACAACGACAATATTGCTAAGAAACAAAATAGTTCCGTATTGGTACTTTTCTCATATGACTAACTGTTATAAAACACGAAGCCAGCTATTTTTTAACTATGTTCGGGTCTGCTTCCCGTCTAATCGGATTCAGCTGAATATAGCGACTGCTTATCTGACCTCCACAACCCTGTAACTATAAAACATATAGGGCGAGTTTTCGAATACTTTACCATTTGTCACATTCATAAATCGATAAAATTTTCGCTCGAGAAAGTGTCTCATAGATTTTTTTGTTTTGGAGAAATCAAATATGTGGCATTAAATCCACCAAAAATTCTCGAGGTTTTAAAGTTAATTATACAATATTTTTCTAACAGTTTAAAATTATTTTATTTTATTTATTTAACAAAGGTAACTAAGGTTTGCCAACGAATGTTACATTAAAAACCTCTGACATTCCTAAAGTTACTAGAATTTACCCCTCAGCATAAAAAGGGATGATTTGTCCATCTATATCTTGAAACTCGTCATGGAGTAACCCCAAAACTGGGCAGATAGTCACTTACCATTTGCATAAAGTAATTGAAGTCTGTACTGGATGCCATTGTTCGTCTTTTGCCCTTCAACTTCCTGTAACAAAATGTTATGGTTACTGAAATGGTCAGATGTATAAAATGTTTGAGTTTCCAGTTTAAGCTGACCTCTAATTGAACGAAAATCCTGTACAGTGTCAGGTCAGCTAAAATTTAAAATGTTTAGCTTGATATATAGCCATGTGTACCTACAATGTTTTTTTAAAGTACACATTTTAGTGTCTGGAACTACAAATAAAATAATTCAAAACTAAGCCCATTTTCATTTTGATCCAGCCCGTCCCTCCACCAGCGATGCCCTAAGCCGAGGCCCGAACCCCATAAGGCGTAATTTAGTGAATAATCAATGAACAAAGATCACTCAAAGCGCCGACTCAAAATGACTGAAAGGTTTATTATTTTTGCTTTTCAATTTTTTCGGTGGTTTAATTTTTTGTTAAAAAGATTTGTCTTGTTTTTCTCTTGTTTAAAAAAAAACGATGTTTTCTTTTAAAATAATAAATATTTAAGTGATGATATATGATCTTAAGTGGCATATCGACTGGCCTGTTAGTCGTTAGTGGCTTGACTGGCTTGTTAGTAGTTAATGACCCTGACTGCTAAGACTGAGGTCGTGGGTTCGATTCCTACCCAGGGCAAATCTTTGTGTCATGAGCACAATCATTTGTTCTGTGGCTGGGTGTAATTTATCTATAATATGTACGTATTTAGAAATTTATAAGTATGTTTATCAGTTGTCTGGTTACAGGCTCTGCCTAGTTTGGGATCAGATAACGTTGTGTTGCTTGTCCTAAGATATTATTATTATTATATCTAATACTGGTTTTCAACCATGACAAGAGAACCAACTCAAAAAAAAGTTTTAAAATGTAACCAATATCGAATCCAGAAAACCACGTCAGAAATATACTTAACAGTAACATATAAAGTGCGGGCCACACATTCAGTAAAAATGCGAACATGACTGTTTACTATGTGAATAATTAACACGACGCCAACAAACAAGACGTGTGAACGCGCCAACGCCCTCTGGCGACAGACACTGTAACCTATATTATGGGAGACACATTTTTTCTGTTTTTCACTTGTTTTTTGACCTGAATTGAATGAAAATATTGGTGGTTTGTGGTATGAAGTGTTGAAGTTACGAGTCAAAAGGATGCCTCAGTATCTTCAAAAAAAAACCGGCCAAGTGCGAGTCGGACTCGCGCACTGAGAATTCCATACAAACCTGTAGGTATTAACGGTTTATGCATAAGGTTTATGTTTATGCAATTAAATGTATTTTTTTTATATTTTTATATTTGAGTTGATTGAATGAAAGGTAAATTGCGGTTTACGATTTATGACGTATTAAAAAAATTACTTACTAGATCTCGTTCAAACCAATTTTCGGTGGAAGTTTACATGGTAATGTACATCACATATTTTTTTTAGTTTTATCTTTCTCTTGTTTTAGAATTTACGGGGGGGGGGGGACGACACACATTGTACCACTTTGGAAGTGTCTCTCGCGCAAACCATTCAGTTTAGAAAAAAATTATATTAAAAAACTCAATTTCTCAGTTTCAGTTCTATGTATGGGGAACCTCAAAATTTATTGTTTTTTTTCTATTTTTGTCTGAAAATCTTAATGCGGTTCACAGAATACATCTACTTACCAAGTTTCAACAGCATAACTCTTATAGTTTCGGAAAAAAGTGGCTGTGAAATACTCGGACAGACAGACAGACAGACATGACGAATCTATAAGGGTTCCGTTTTTTGTCATTTGGCAACGGAACCCTAAAAATGAATTCATTTAATGATAGACAACGGACAGCGTAAGCCGCTGGGTCTAGAAGTGTGAAATTTTGCATAAGAGTGTCTTATATAAGGAAGGTAAGCAGTAAGGCGTGTTATTAGTGTGCCTAAACGCGTTAAAATTTTTTTTTTTTTTTTTGTGTGTTGCCTTTTTTAATGTTGGTGCCTAAATTCTTTGTGCAAAGACGTAAGTACTTTAGATTCTTTAATTGTTGTGTTGTATTTAAATCAATATTTATGTACAAGGAGCTTTGTTTATTGATGACACAAAATCGTAAAAATAACTGAATCATGAAGTATAGTTTCTGTTCGGTGTTACAGTGCGAGTTCAAATTAAATTAACTGTTAATACTTTACCCACGTACTGGGTATCGATATCAAACACTACTGACATAAAAAATAACACCAATATGTATATTAATACAACTAAACGACTGTTATGTTTGGGTTTTCGGAAATTAGTAACAAAAATTTGTTCCACGAAAAATTCCAAAAAAGCTGATAGGTTTCGTTAACTTCGTCCATGAACTGATGTTTTTTTTTTGTTCTTTTAGTTTTTCATATCGATGCCCAACAAGCTAATTTTATTGGACCCTGTATTCCAATGACAAACGCATAACATCAACTCAGGGACCCAATAATGTAGACACACGTCATACAGGAATACCAATAAAAAGTGCCAAGTTTCTCGGAACTTAAAAGTCAAATTTTAACACATGCCACCAGCACGCATGCGTATTATGTAAATAAAGCATTGTGCACACAATAGAAATCATGTCGAAGCGATCCTGATTGATGAACTCGAGTGAATCGCGATACGTATCTCGTCTCGAACATTTCTTGATAAACTAACAATATGACGCCGTATTGAAAGGGGCTAACTAAGTTGAAAGTTATTTGGATACGCTGCGTAATCGGCTCAGTTTTGTTACGTATTATTTTGTTGTTATTTAAAATTAAGTATCTGCCTATTTTATGGTGTCTCGAGTGAAAGGATTGGTAGACACTGGATTGAAATTTCCTCAAAGTCTTACATTGACAATCACGGTCAACTGTGGCATCTTTACTTTACCCATAAGTAGGTACTTTAGTTAAATATCTTCAGATAACTAAAAATCTAGTGCAAAATTTAATATCGAACACACATAAAAGAAGCATAATCGACCATTTGTAATATTTTTTTCGTAATCAAGAGATAATTAAATTAAGTAATTAATTTGTAATTTAGTACAGTACTCGTGGAAAGTAAAGATGCCACAGTTGACGTACAATAAAAGAAAGAATTTAAAATAACTGTGCGAATAAAAAATATCTATCCAAATAAGGCGCCAAATCCAAGTACGCACGGCTACAAAGCTATGCATTTCCAGTATATACTAATCTCGCATTATATGGGATTTCCGTATAGTGAGAGGTCAGCTTAAACTGGTAATGCATAGCTTGATGTGTAGCCGTGTACGATCAATCTCTCTGATTTAACTGCTCTTGATTTTATACGATGTCCCATCAAATTATTTTGGTCTAGTTTTATCGATTAAAAAAAAATGGTTAATCCTGAACATATTTCCAATACCTGATCTTTCTCAATGAATCCAATGAAGGCGGTACGTTCGATCTCGACCGGCTGTCCCGCTCGGTCATAGAGTGCGACCACGAAGTGAAAGAAGTTGCTTTTGCGCAGGTTGCTGGGCGGTTGCTTCTCGAAGTGTGCACGACCCACGCCTACGCTGCTGTAGGGACAAGGAGAATATATGTTAAAAAAAAAAAAACTAAACATTATTATACTGAAAACTTCGCATTTAAGTAGAAAAACATCATGCCTTCCTACATTTTTTTTCCATAGGGTATTTGACAACTATCTAAAATATAAATGAATGAATGCTTATTTTAAAGATGGTACCTACAGAAAATCAGACGATTTGCAAAAAAAAAAAATTACATCTGTGTAAAAATAGAGAAGTTACACGTATTTATAATTTATCTTCTATCCTTGTCACGCAAAACGAAGATTGTATGGAATGGCGCTCTGTGTTGTGACGTCAGATGTCAGTAGTGCTGTCTCTGTCCAATATTGACTTTAAAACGCATAGGACTTTTGCAGTTTTTGTGATATTTAAACATTTGTTTTTTTACTGTGGCTCAATATTTTTCTAAGTTTTGAAAAATAGTTTTTTTTTTAATCCAGTCACATACCCTATTTAGGTAGTGTCTGTCTGGTTAGAATAATTATCTAAAGGTTATTTTTAATGTCATGATTTATTACAATAATATGCTTCCAAGATACTGATTATCTTTATATTAATACGT
The DNA here is from genome assembly GCA_947507805.1 of Aporophyla nigra. NCBI lineage: Eukaryota > Metazoa > Arthropoda > Insecta > Lepidoptera > Noctuidae > Aporophyla > Aporophyla nigra. The sequence goes on along the minus strand of OX382307.1, from coordinate 15,804,020 downwards.
GAAGCAACTTTGTACCCCTTTTAAGAAAATTACGCGGACGAAGAAGTATGAAATTTGGTACAATTAAACTTTATTTGGAGAAGGAATGCAGAAAACTAATATATTTAAATAGTCATGCATTAGAAATACATTAATTATCGCATTTCGAACACTGGGCACCACTGGTTAATTTAAATACACGCACAAATGAACACACATATTCAGGAAAATAAACCACAAAAATATCATTTAACATCTCATTAATTATGGAAACCACATAACTTTATCCCACAAACAAAATACTAATTTACCGTGAAGTTTTAGTAAAAAAAAACTCGGAACCGACATTCTGAGCTCATAAATTATCACATTTCTTCAACAGTTACTTTATTTTCAAACGGCAATTTGTCAATAGGCTTACTGCCACCAAAACTGTTTAGCGCGCTTTTGTGCGAAACCACAGACTACATAAAAACTACAGATAAACAATAGGAACAGATTATAATCCTTTTAAAAATTGATTTATTGCTTTTACCGTTAGTCGGAATGAAGATGACATTTTGCAATATAACTGTCACTATTTTTTTTATTTTACTGTTACCCTTTCTTTCTCATAGTAAGCACTGATGACTTAATTTTCTAACAAATTATGGAGTTATTTTAAAATGTTATTTTGTATCTCATCATTTCAGCCGTAAGACGTCCACTGCTGGACTTAGGCCTCCCCTAATTTGGGGGGCTTTGCCATAATCGCCACGCTTGGCAGGCGGGTTGGCGATCGCAGTATGGTGGTAAAATGCATAGAGAACGCTGCTGCCCATTCTCTAGTCAGTCCCTTAGTCGCCTTTTACGACACCCACAGGAAGAAACGGGGTGGTGTTATTCTTTACGTCCGGCACCACACGGTACATTTTGTATCTATGGCTATAATAATTTTGTTCAATGACGGTACGATGAATGGGCTCGAGACTACTTGGGTACTAAAATGTTAAAAAAATATCTGCCAAAATTGAATTCTTTTCATAGTTAGGTGTAAATTAACAATTTTGTCCTTCAATGGTATCGTTGAATGGGTTTTTTTATTATTATTTGTGGGTGGGAAATCATCAAATGACGTCTCCCGCTCTGGGTGGAGCAGAAGGGCGTGTCAGACTTTTACTGACTAAAACCCAGCCGTGTTTCTTCAGTTGCCCATATGCCAGGGCCACGGTACCTCTTTCAAACAAATCTCACGACCCTGGCAGGATCGTTGAATGGGTTGGAGAACTAATGAAATGTTTCAAAACTTTATGTCAATTATTTTACAATTTCAATATGCTTATACTCTATGGTTTAAGACTTTATAAGTGACGCAGGAAGTAAAATCATATCAAATCTAATAAGACAACTACATACAGACGAAATGAAATGAGAGCAGTTTATCATTATCTGTTTCTAGGAAGCAGAATCATATCCAAACTAATGTAAGATTAACATTCGGAAGCAATCCTAAAATATCGATAACACTAATGAAGTGACGATGTACGAATAGCACCACACACACCGATATCAACATGTGTGGCTGTTCGAATTTCGTGGTAAAATACAAGCTTAGATTTACCACTACTCTCAGTCTTATTTCGAAGGTGATAAGGTCTGTTTTGTGATTTGAAGTATCAGTATATGTTTGTCAATGAGTTCAATAAATGCATCGATAGAACAACATTTCAAACGTGTGCAGTTCATCAAATCTTCGGTCTCATTTCTCATTGTTGTTTCCCGTAAATGTGCTTGTGTTTAGTGATGTTCTACTGGTGTGTCGAGTTTAAAACGTTGTTTCTTTGGTTTGAGAATTATTTAAACTATGTCGAGTTTGTGTGACGGGATAGGATAGTAAAGTGAAAATCGGCATGATTTGATTGAATAAGGTGTTATGGTCGAAGTCATCTAGTGGTTCGTTTCTAAATGGGTAGTACTAGCTCACCTTCATAGAAAAAATCGGAAGCTTAACTTCGAAATTTTGTCACTTCTTGGCACCTCATACAAGTTTTGACCAAGACGTAAGTATAGCAATGTAAGAAAATGTTGAGGACTTCTGTTACGGACATTTTTTGTATATAGCGAATTCTTGTTTTGTGTAACAGCCCTGTACAAATTGATCCGACTTCAACATCATAAACTGCTGCTTTTGGCCGTGGAAAAATGTATGAGGATAAACAGTTTACGTGCAATGACAATTTTTCACATTAATATTGCGATAGTTTTCGTTCGAGAAGCTAGCCGGGACTATCCTAAAAGTACGGGCCGGCTTCTCGAACAAAAAAAAAAAAACTTTGTTTCTTAACCCTTCCAGCGGCAGCTTATACCGAAGCTTAAATATGATTTAAAATTTTCTTGCCAGATTTATTTTGATTTAAATCTGTCAACAATGTCTTTAGTTTCAAAAATTTCGTCCTCAAACTCTCGATACTTCAGTAGCAACACTAGAGCACATTACCCACCAGGACCGTATTACGCTATGGTTGCCCATTCATCTCTCCCCGCTGCAGAATTTGCGTAAACAAATTGGTTTCGCGATTGCCATTTTATACTCTCGCACGCGACACTCCATTGTTTTATTTATCGTTACCAGTTTCGGCGGCGCGCTCGCGATTAGGTTGTAGTGCTTTTTCCGCTTACAGATCGCGCGCGTTTTGTCAATCTTTGGCGATTTTTTTACGCTGTGTGTCCTATTTATTTTTCTTTTTTTTTTTAGATTTGTGCGTTTTGTTTTTTTTTTTTTTGGTATACAGAGGACGTGGTGTAACTGATCGTTTAAGAATTATTTCGTTAAAATAAATATACGTTATTTTTGTCTTTTCTCTGAATATTTAATTAATTAAATTTAGTGTTCAATAGATCATTCAGTGTCTCATCATCGTTATTATTTCAGCCAAAAGACTTCCACTACTGGACACAGGTTTCCCCCAATTTGGGGGGGTTTGCCATAATCGCCACGCTTGAGAGGCGGGTTGACCATCTTAGTATGGTGATAAATGCATAGAGAACGCTGCTGCCCTTTCTGTAGTAAGTCCCTTAGTCACCTCTTACGACACCCACGGGAAGAAATGTGCTGGTGCTATTCTTTACGTCCGTCACCACACCGGTCCGGTCTTGTATAATCGTGTGTGTGTCGAGTGATTCAGTTTAAGTCAATTGTATTTTTATAAACCTTCAACATGATTTACCGATTTATATTTTCCAAAATATACGCCAACTTTAGCCAAATTAAAATCAACTAATCACTCAAATGAATTACGTCCTTTTATAGAACACAAAACAATTACAATTTGCGTGCACAGCCACTCTTAGACGGATCATTACCTAGTAATGTAATTTATTAAAAACGCTACTAAGGGCGCGGCCTAATGATTAACTGTGTCCCTTACAAATGTTGCTGTCATCGCCGACGGCGAGCTATCTGTCAACATTTGTCATCCCAGGACCCGGTGATTGGTTGCAATTAGTTTAATTAGAGGGTTATTGAAAAAAAAAAACATTTCGTTGATTAGGTGGCCTCGCCTACCATTTATATTTTTTTATTTACAAAGGCTTGACCACTGATTATGATATGGCTAAAGAATGACTAGGTGGAAGATCTGAGAACATCTATTTCTGTTCGATAACAACGAATTTTTTTGAAATTTTGTGTTCTGCTAAATTATTCTGCTGGAGTTTCACATAACTTATAGGTGAAATGTAGTAGCCGTAATGTGCTTAGTCAAAGAACCGTGGCCAGGTGGCTGCAATCCTACAAAGATGGAAGGGTCCAGGCTGAAGACTTGGCGAGGGTAGGTCGACCAACTTCTACTGCCAGATTCGACGCGATTGATAAAATCAAGGAAGCACTAAGGGCGACACATAACTGGTCCATAGAGCAACTCAGCAAACATACTGGCGTTTCTCATATGACAATGCAGAGAGTTTTGACCGAAGATTTGAGATTGGTAAGCAAGTTAGCCAAATGGGTCCCACACTCTTTAAATGAACAACAGAAGGAATTTCGGCTTGAGGTTGCAAGTAACCGTTTGTTGTGGTATAAGCGATCACCTGATACGTTGACATCTGTCATCTGTATAGATGAGACTTGGGTACAGTTTTATACTGCCCCCCCAAGACATCTCACCCGCTCTTGGGTACAGCCTGATGATCAGGCAGAACCGATACCACGCCAAGAACTCCACGAGCGCAAGATCTCGCTAACCGTTGAGATGGATACTGCGGGTGTTGCATTTTGACCCACTTTTGAAGAAAATATCACAATAACTGCTGAGTGATATCACGCGTTACTGCAGCAAAATATTCCGAACTGGGCTTCTTCTCGACAAATAGAAGTTCCTCACATTCTTCATGATAATGCAAGAAGTCACAAAAGCCACCTCGTCCGTGAGCTGCTGGAAGAGAATCGTTGGGCTGAACTTATGCACCCACCTTACTCACCCGACATAAACACATGTGACTATAACTGTTTTAGTGCTATAAAGCAGGAATTACCCAGAACTCGATTCCTTTGCAAAGGAGATCTTGATTTGAAGCTAAATGACATTATTTTAAAGTTGAACCAAAATGAACATTTAGTGGTGTTTTAAAATTACCTGAGATTTGAGCCCGGGTCACTGGCGGAGACTATTGATTACTTTTATTTGAGTTATTAAAAATAATTGCGTATACTTATTAAATTATTTTAAAAACAAAATATGTCAAAACTTTAGGTATGACCGATATTTTTCGATTGCGACAAATAGCACTCTGACCGTGTAATGCAAAAAAGCATACGAAAACACATTTTTATTTGTAGCAGGTCTCCTATATGTGAAAGGGAGTGGGCCGTAATCCACCACGCGGGCCCAGTGCGGGTTGGTAGATGTCACATGCCTGCATATTTTTGGTTCTGGAACATGCCGGTTTCCTCACGATTCCTTTCACCGTTCTGAGAATAGTGGTGATGGAATCAAATACACAAAGTAAAGTGCCGGTCGGGGCTGATACCACGGAGCCACCGCTACTCTCAATAATTATCTTAATGCAATTAATTAAACCACCAGTTATCCAAATAAACACACAACAGATAAACAAATAAAAACATTCAACAATTGAAGTAAACATTTTAAGAACGGAACTCGGTTAGCTAAAACAAGACAGATGGCAGGAGGGTGCTCTATGATTCTGTGCAAACACAATACCTCCCTAATTCGGAGTTGGTACATCAATACGTCACATTATACATAGCGCCAAATGTTTATTGTTGCGCAAGTTCATTATTATCATAAAATGTATGGGTTTATGTTATTATAAGTTTGAATAAATAATGAAATTGTATTGAGATTTTTACACAGGCTGTAGTAAAAAGACCAATACGAAATATCCAGGATTTCTTCATCAGTGCCCAACCTGTAACTTAGAATTCAGCATTTGTATGCTGAATTCTTGAACGCCTAGAGTAGAACCCCTTCTTTAAAAAAAATGTCTATGGAAAAGCAATGTTTTTTTTTAACATTTTGTGCGCTGTCTGAAATTATATCCTGTATATGCAATTCTGCAAATTTGTGCCTCCTTTAACTAAGATTGGACAGAAATAGTTACTATAAATTTCCTTCATAATCTGATTTATGTTTACTCAGCTTTTTCGATTATTTTTACAAATAACCTCATTAATTATTAATTTGAATAATGTTGATCAACTTTATAATTGTACCCATATATCCACTTCAGGTTTTGAGCATCTATTCTACATGGCAGTAGTGCAATTTAAAAACTTTTTTACAAAAAAAAACAACCGACTTCCTTAAAAACACTACAAAGTGAAAAATAACTTTAATTTCGGAAGTCGGTGTCTTAGGATCTGTATTTATGGTTTTTTGCCACCGACTTCCGAAATTAAAGTTATTTTTCACTTTGTAGTGTTTTTAAGGAAGTCGGTTGTTTTTTTTTTGTAAAAAAGTTTTTATTTTTAAATTTTTAGTTGTGGTATTCACCCTGCACTAATTCCAAACAAACAATGCATATTTATGCGATAGCAGAAATCGCGGTTGATTTCCTGTCATTTTTTAAAGAGTTCCGGTGTCTGTCTCCCGAACTCATCATCAGATCTATATGAAAATTATATGGGTAGAGTGGGTAAGAGCCCACTCTAGTGTCTGCTGAGGAATCAATTCTCGATGTCAACGAGTATGTCTATCTAGGACAAGTTATCTTCTAACTCCTGATCGATAAGGAGTTGTACCTTCCATCATCAGCTCAACGGAATATAAGAATACAAGTAACGGTCTAAACGTGCCTATAATATTCAAAGAATTATCCCCTAACCTTCTAACCTTTCACTGTAAGTTTCTATATGTACTGTTCACCAATGAGGAGTTCCATGCGGTATCTTCGAAGACTATAATTAGTTCACCACGGATGGATAGATAGAACCAGCAATTATTTTTGATCTTTAGTACAATATCCAAATCACATTACGTGTACTGTTTGTTTTTGAGGAGTTCCTTCGTTTATCTCCCAAAGTATACATCAAATCTTCACAAAATTAATATGGGACCACCTCAGGAGTATACCCTTACGAATAAAAAAAGAATTTTCAAAATCGGTTGACAATTGGCGGAGAAATCGGTGAACATACATAAAAAAAAAAAAAAAAAAAATACATACAGTCGAACATATAACCTCCTCCTTTTTTTGAAGTCGGTTAATAATGAAGGTAACATTGGATGCAAAAGGCAGTAGATAGAATTAAGTTGATGGACGCTGCTGAAGATTCTAAGCTCATAGCTTAATTCTGGTCCAATTCCATCTAGATTGCCATCGACACGTTAAGAAGAAAAACGAAATCCTACAATTTAATATTAGAATTGTGAAAGTTTGTATGTTTAGATGTCTGGATATTTGTCACTCAATCCAAAACCAATAACAGGCTAGCGGATTTGGATTAAATTTGGCTCACATGTAGTCTGTAACCGATATTAACACATAGGGTGCATATATCTCGGTACTACATTTCCGTAGAATATTTTCCGACATCCACGCTAGTAAGCTAGTTTCAAACAAATCTAAGTATAACTATTTGTTAATTATTTGACGACAATCTTTTATTTGTTTTTTTGTATTGAAAACTCATCAACTACAGTCACCTACAGAGATAATAAACACATCTGTACCTACCCTATTAATTATCCCGGTACAGTCACAAGCAGAATTCTGTAGCCTGTAGCGTTCCCCACCGCATCGCGCCATGCTATGATTTATAGCGCCCTTTGCTTTTATGAATACACACTTGTTACCGCATGCTTCATTATGGGCTGTGCGAAATTTGTACGCCCCTGATTGGATACTGCGTGATAATAGAGTCATTGTACCTACGTATTGGTTTGTACAGAGGGGCAAGTGATTTTTGAAAATCGAAGATGTATTTTTAACAACGGCAACGTTGACTTAGCAAAAAGGTAACTTTGGGAAGCTCTGACTGTACTTTAGTAATAGGTTTGGCAATTGATAATTAATGATTTGGTATGTTTATAGTTCCTTTTTTAAATTAAATCTGGTTCGTCCTATAGCAAATTCTAATCTAAATTTAGTTCTTGCCTAAACCTTTGAGCCAGTTTGCTTTTCCAACTTTATTTCGATTTGAGTAAAGTTCTTAATACAAAATGGCAACTGACAACTATGTCCGGTCCTGATACCGGACTTAGTTGTCAGTTATGTAAAGAGAACTGCATTTCGATTTCACTTCCCTTGGTTCTAATTTAAAAAAACATAATAAAACACGAATTACAATGAAACAAAAGAATCGAGTTATAATTAGACATCCGAAAACTGGTAGTAGCTATCAGTAAGTGTCCATGTCTATTTGACTGGGGATAAGATATCGAGTAAGTACCTACTATCCATTAATCGATACTTCTATTGTTACGGCACCAAATAATGTTTTGGGACCACCACTTATTTTTTAAATTTTATTTCAGACCGAGTCCATTTGCATTGAATTACATATGAAATTAAAAATATTAGAAACATTAAAAGATAAAATATTACATTAGATAAATTAAAAGATTAGGTACAGTAAAATAAACATTACAAGTCATCAAAAACATTAAAAATGACAATTAAATATTTCTATGGCTCGTCCCCCAACCACAATGGAAACTTATTGGCGAAATCTGATGGAAAAACACATTTGCTTATCCCTTCCAACAACACAGGTATAAAGTTACGTCATCTGTTATGTAGGTATGCCTGCCTATATCTTGTGTAATTGGTCGATGGTAATCGTATAAAAGTTACGTTGTTAGGTAGGTAACCAACGACCACACAACACAATAGGAAACATTCATGTATAGTTTTCGATAGTTTGCATCGCATTCAAATTGTAAAAAAACATTCAACGCCAAAAAGGAATTGAAAGTAGTTTTGCGCGTATTTACGTGCGTGCGGCCTAGAGAGGTTGAAAAGCTAATAATAGTTTAAAAAAACTAAAAAACACGCTTCCATGGAAAACCAAACTAAAAAGATTTATTTTCTATTTTTTAGGGTGTTTCGAATTTTGAGACGTATGTCAGCGTAGTTTGTGACATATGTCAGCGTAGTTTTCGAAGACAGTTTTTTTGCTGTCCTGGTAACCCTGGCAAGGATAATGGCACAAATTTATGAAATTATAGTATTGTCATCGGTCCACGATAAGTCTACAGAGTTTAAATTAAATCTGGTCGTTTAAAGTGGGTCAAAATCGCGCTATAAGGAGTCGGTTACAAACAAACATACAAACATACATGTGAAGCTAATATAAAGCGTGTAAAAAGAAAAAACATGCTGTATGGTTTAAACCATTCCCAAAAAATAGCTTGTTTTGTTATAAGGACACCTTTCAACATGACAAAACTAAAGTGTTTGTACAAACCTACTTACAGAAATAATTTATCATTTAAACGACATCGTTGCCTTATCACATCATTCATCAGCCTATCATTCATAGTCAGTACTAGTATAAGTAGTAGTTATTATTCTCTTTTTTTCTTTTTTCTACTAGCCTACAATGTCCCACTGCTGAGCAAAGGCCTCCCCCAAATCCCACCAGGCATCCTTTTCCAGGACCACCTCAATCCCATTATTCTTTCTTAGCATATTTTTGTGATCACAATGCACAAAGCTACTACATCCAGTTGTTCTTTTCCCGCTCACAGACAAACATATTGATTGACAGAGACCCCCCAAAAGCCGCATTAGGAACCGAACTTAATCCCTTACAGTTATTTAATGTCAAATAGGGTACATTCGTTTTGCTTTGAGTTCGAAGAGCGCTAATACAATTTCGGTGGCTGTAATAAGTTTAGTGCGATGCTCTTTTCGGCCACTAAATGGTTTAACTGTGTATCAAATGAGGGCAGTTTGTTTTGGTGACGGCAACATTTTTCATCGAATTTATTTTGTATCAATGAATTTTCTTTCAATCGAGTATAAGTTGATTTGACTGTTTAGAAGACGTTTATGGTTCTTTTTTGCCATCATCGGTTGCAATAGTTTTTGCTAGGTAAACTCACTATCTCGCTATACAGTAATTGTTAACCAGCCCGCTATAAGTTTCATTTAACTCCACCACGACTTATCATCGAGATCACAAACCCTGTCAATGATAAAATAACTTATCTTTTGAACGCACCATTAAATGCTAATGTAGATTTTTCTCTTCATTGTTTACTAATAGCTTATTTCCAAAATTATAGAAATTTTCAGGCTCATTCACGAGCCGCCAACAGCGTTAATGAAGGCAGTTGAGACTTAAATAAATTAACAAATACAATACTTAATAAAAGAAGCCTAATTTTATGTAATATTGTTATTCTATGCAGTTTATTACTTATTTAAAAAAAACACACAACGTTACTACGTCATATGAGCACCGGAGCTGCTTTTCTTTTCTACTTTGATTTCATTTTTACATTGATTTTCCTTCATATAGGCAAGTAATATGTTATCTTATCTGACTAGCCTGTTTTGTTCCACTACAAGACAAAGTTCTTTCTCTCTTTTCCTCAGAATCAGTCCTAAATTACCCTCAGTTTTACATTTACGAAGAACTGAAAAGTCACTCAGCAAGATGGTAGTACAGTTGTCTGCCCATGCAGTGCTCAAGGTGTGCCTAACGTACATACATTTAAATATGAGCACTCCTTACAACTAATATCTAAAAGATGTTAAACATTCCATAATACTTACTTGGTATTATCAACTAGCGAGGTTGGTGTCATCCAGGCTCGAGTGAGAGGTTCCTCCTTCAAGGAGGTGACAGGTCCACGGGGCTGAGCGTGGATGCCCCCCGCCGCCTCCTGGTGATGCAGGCCAAACATCAGCCCGCCTGTAAACATGGCGCTGTTAGAAGGGGCTGAGGAAAAGTGGCTTCTAAGTTATTGTTGAGGACGCGAAAATGGCATGAAGTAGAGAAATACACGGTGTGTAAATTTTTACATCAATTCAGAACATGATTATAGACCAACCAGATTTTTTTTTAATGCTAATCCCTAAATTTTGACCGTGTTGCTATGGCTCTATTATTTTAATAACTATATTTTAAATTTCAAGTGTGTATGTGAGTCTTTGAAATTTTCAGGAAATATCACAGATTCGTTCTGTTGTGTTTAGTTTGCATAACCAAATTCACACTATTAAAAGGAACAGAGTCCGAACGAAAGATTCTTTCCATCTTTTCTCCTTATCATCCACTTCATCTTATAGTGACATTATCAATTAAAAGATTCACTGATAAGTAAGTTCACGCAAAGTGATAAGTGAATCAAAAGTAATTTTAATGACTTTTGATTCACTTATCAGTAGAGATCGGATATTCAGATGCATAGGTATTCACCTAAAGTTGAAATGTTGGCTAATATGGAATGCGCGTTTTTACCATGTTTTGTGTGTTGTTTTAACTAACATATACCACCCTATACACATATGTTTTTGCATCTGGGGTTAAACATTAATGTTAAATAAATATGATGATCCGAGAAACCCGGCTTTAATAAAAAATACGAAGCCGCTTCCGTGTTTTCACAGCTAAATAGTAACATTAGGTAAATATGCATCCGAATATCTGATCACTGTTTTTCAGTTTGCTATTTGCATTGAATAATGCTCTTTCCTTCATCCTATCGAGCAAAACTCATAACAATACATCACGACTGTTATCTCCGAAGTTTCAGGCAAAAATGTACCTATAGTACCTACACCAACATTTTGCCAGTTATTTTTAAGTCCCAAGTACTATTATTTTAAGATGGCGAGCCTATTGCCATCAACAGAGCACAAGTTCAGACTCCGGGCTGCTACTTAAAAATTCCTGATGGAAAAGCCCAGTAATACTTTGCCTGACCCAGGAATCGAACCCAAGACCTCATGTTCAGTAGCGCTTGAGACTACTACACTAAAAACTAGTGACCCTTCCGAACATCGTAAGAAGAGGAAGACCAGAAGATTTCATTCACCTTAGTAAACTATGTTAACAGAAAACACTTGGTCAAAAATCAAAACTTCTTTTAAATAAGAGGTAAAATTCTCAAAATTTGTCCTTTATGCAGATTTGTATTATTAAACTCAACATTTCTATCATTATTAAATTAAACCAATTCCAATATCTATGCTCAATCATTGTAAGCCTGTCCCTTAATAGGAATTAATTTAGAGAACGGGTTTCATGATTTTAGTTGTTTTCCGCGGTGACAGTGCACTGTTAAAGAAATTTCTAACAATTTTGTTTTAAGAGAAATACAACAATTTTACAAACCAACAAAAAACAGTATTTTTACTTTTCACATGAAGTACAAAGCGTAATTCACAAATAATTAGGTAACTTGCTTTAATACATTTTTGAATTGCACTATAGTCAATTAATTGATTGAAATAATTCAGTTCTTATATACCTACGGGAATTATATGACTAGGTTTTTTCCCCAAACTTTTATCCATTAGAGGGTAATCAAAAAAGTACAACAATCATTTTTAGTTTGTCTAACTAATTTATCACATAATATGTACTCACTTTCAATTTTATTTCTAACATTATTATGACCATATATATTCTAGTCGGCAGTTATTTTATCATTGGTCAAATTCATCATATATCATAATATTTTTAAACAAAAGATTACATCGTTTTAACTTCCTTGAAATTTTCAAACTAATAAGAATGAAAAAAATAAAGTACATACTTTCAAAATCAAGTAAAAAATATATTAGAAAGTTGAGGTCTATCAATTAATCTATAATAAAATTACTTCTCTTGCTAACACGCCACTGAATTACTCGGAAAATTAATTACTACGCCGGCTACGACGGCTACGCTCATTTGTTATGCTACGCCGTAGACATTCTCGTAGACTTGGGTATATCAACACTTCGAATTTAGAATTAAAATCATTTACTTGAATTTAATAGTTACTCTATTTTTTTTTTTCACCGTCTAGTTTTTAGTTAGGAAATTTTTTAGCTTGAGTGCTTTTATCAGTTACAAAATAAGTTTCGAAAAGTACCTTACTCCTGATGGTATCAACACAAAGTAAAAAATACGGTATATTTTTTTGGCACTTTCTAATCTATAAGTTTACAGCAAAAGCAAAAAATTACTCTATAGAAATATATTTTAGTATCATTTTAAGGCTGAAACACGTTTCTGAGCGTCTAAACACCAAAAGAAACGAGTCCCTACGAAATAAGAAATTGTAAGTTGGGCCAAAGTTTTCGTCATTTTCGTACATACCTGAAGATCTTGGGGCTCCCGAAGGGTACAGCTTTCGCCCCCATCCCACGGGGTCTAGTTCCAGCGGCGGCCACGGTGAACCCGTGTACCCGCCCGCCGCGTTCAACTCGTCCGACCGAATCTCGAATCACGACACGCACCCGATTACGCGCCCGAGAGCGCACGAACACTCCCGGAAAATCACGAAGACGCCCGGAAATCGCGGTCTAAATTCAAATTTTATTTTTGTCGCACTGGATTTTATTTTTTAATTGTTAGTCTATATTTTAAAGTTGTAAAGTATTCGGTGGTATTATTTAAAAAAAAAGTTTCTAAGTCTGAAAGTTTATTTTACAGAAACTCTCAACCACATCGACCGAATTTCAATATAAAATCACAGGAAAACCTCAGAAAAGGAACACAAAAATAATTCTTTGACAAAAGTACGTTTATCAAAAAATTCTCAACTTCGTACTAACTATCTGTGGTATAACTATCCGGTAGGCGGCTCTGTGTTATCGTATGTGCGTTCTGGGATCGAGTCCCGGTTGTGCGGGCGATCCCGCTGTGAATTTGCGGAACACTAACAAGCGTCGCGGGAGCGCGGCGCCGAGTGCCCGGGCTTGGTGGAGCCCCCGTCCGTCCCCGCGGACTGGGGGAGGTGCCCAGGGGACACGCCCTCGCCCAAGAGCAGGACGGATACACCGGCGCAGGTGGCGCCACTTGCACACCTCCATTTCCTTCAAAACCGAAAAAAATACTCGATAACATTAGCCCAAATGGTATTTAAAAATCGTGTTTGATTTTTTAGCTGTACGTAACAACGCACACGAGTGGATATATAGCCGAGTATTATGGTAATGGAGGGACGTTGCGAGGTTTCCCTCAGAGACCGCAGCACGTTCGCGCGAGTAAGGGATAGCGGGATGGATGAGACGACAGACATCTCGCCGGACGACGCGACGCCAGCCGAGCTAAGGGACGGCCCATGCCACGAATATTACTTATTAAACCCAAGTTAGATTGACGATGATGAAATTTCAGTGGGAATTGACTTTAACTGTGACCGAGATGAGGTTTTGTCGCCTCATTAATTATATGTAAAGTGTTCTCTACGTTTGAACGTGAACAAATCGGAGTTGCTAATGCAGTCGTTAAAGTAACATTTCGGGTCGTTGTCACGATACATGCTACTGATTTATATTTGGGAACTAAAATAAATTCTGAATTTTAGAGAGCATGGTGCCTAGAGGATAACGTTCATAACATTTGCGAGAATATTCCCTTATGATCGCTCATTGTTACGTTCTATAGGGACGATCGTTTTCAACGAGTGAACGTCTGCGTGCTGATATCAAAATGTTGATGATCTTTGAATACGACGGTTATGACTTGACTTTAGCAGATATACTCTAGAAAATACACACCAGGATACAATAATCAATAACAGAGGGGTAATTGTGTGATACACTATCAGTAAGAACAGGTTTAATTGTGTGACAGTTCTACAACATTCATGGCGTTGTTTACTTTGGTAGGCAGAAAACTTTGTTTAACAAAAGAAAACATGGATTAGACATTAACTTTAAAATGATTCCAATTCTGATTAATAGTGTGTTACGCAATTAAGGTGCAGGTGCTACATGCCATTAGTTGTATACTGATACTATTTGTGCTGCAATGGTGTGCTGGTGCCTTCACTTATGTATGGAAATGAATGTTGGATGTGGCAAAAGAAGCATGAAAGTAGAATAAATGCTGTGGAAATGCGTTCGTTGCGAAGCATGTATGGTGTGACTGTGAATGATAGGCTGAGGAATTAAGTGATAAGACAACGGTGCGGTTTAAAAGAAGGTGTAGTCACAAAAATTGAAAAGAGTAGGTATGCTTAGATGGTTTGGTCATGTTGATAGGGTGAATGAAGGGCGGCTAACAATATAAAATCATCAGCATTATTTACAAGGCTGATGTGACTGGTCACGCCAGAAGGGGACGCCCTAGGAGAACATATAGTGACCTTATTGGTGATGTTCTTCAGAAGGGTCCGGCGTGCGTGTATGACTAGATGTATGAACTTAAACGATGCAAAAGAAGTATGTAAGGATCATAGCAGGTGGAGTTCCGTAGTTTCTGCCTACCCCCATGGGAAAAAGGCGTGATTTTATGTATGAATGTATGATACTATTTACGCAATCTGCATCAGTCTCTAGTTGCAAATTTCATATTGTTTCATTATGATCGATGACTTTCGGGATGAGAGACATGCAGTAACAATATTCTACAATAAACAATACAGCCCTTATCGACCGTCATAAAATTTAAATGTGTGAATTGTAAAACCGTGGTTACAAATTTCGGTGTTAATTCATCAGGGAATTATGTTACAGGGGTTTATAAGTACAATGTTGTTATTGGAATATTGTCGAATAAAGAAAAATATTGTAGGTAGGTATAGGTTTTTTTTTTCGTGGCAATGGTAGATCCAATCCGAATCTGTCATGGTAACTTCGAAAGTACTCATATTCATGTCTTTTTTTGCATTCCATAATAATAATAAATAAGTAACTTAGTGCGTCTTCTTAAGTACAAGTAAATAATGACTTAGCAAACTTATTTTTTGTTGATATGCTTCTTTTGTATCTTAGCTAGAACAAAAGATAAAGCTAACGACAAACCTCGTCGTATTATTGAAGGCAACGCACGAAATGATGCATTCTGTTCTCATGACGTTTCATAACTAATCTGAATCTGTCATGGCGGGTAAAATTTGGTTTGACATTTATGCTTTTTTTAGAAGGTGGGAAATCATCAAATGACCGCTCTGAGTGGAGCGGAAGGGCGTGTCAGACTTTTACTGACTAAAACCCATCCATGTTCCTTCAGTTAAGCCAGGGCCATCTCTTATATCAGGGGTATCTCTTTCAAACGAATCTCGCGACCCTGGCAGAACGCTTATGCTGCATTGCCTTAAATTTGGACGGCTTATAAGTAAGTGTTACATTGGTTTAAGGAGTTATATTCGATTGTTTATCTTACGTAATTTAACCTATTGGAACGTTATGAAGTATGATAGAATATCCCCTTTCATTACACGCTTTATTTATAAAAGAAGACTGCAGATAGGTACTTGCTTAACACGCTTATAGTAGGAATGGTTTTCGTTTATACAATTGAAGAATTGCTAAACTGAAGTGGCAGTGGGCAGGGCACATTGCTCGCAGAACAGATGGCCGATAGGGCCGAAAGGTTCTGGAGTGGCGACCGCGTACCGGAAGATGTAGAGTTGGAAGGCCTCCCACAAGGTGGACCGATGACCTTGTAAAGGCCGCAGGAATCCGCTGGATGCGGGAAGCACAAAACCGGTCGAAGTGGCGGAGCTTGGGGGAGGCCTATGTCCAGCAGTGGACGTCTTTCGGTTGAAATGATGATGATGATGAA
The DNA here is from genome assembly GCA_947507805.1 of Aporophyla nigra. Taxonomy (NCBI): domain Eukaryota; kingdom Metazoa; phylum Arthropoda; class Insecta; order Lepidoptera; family Noctuidae; genus Aporophyla; species Aporophyla nigra. Next base: position 15,787,864 of record OX382307.1, on the reverse strand, counting down.
TTCAACAACAATTCACACTGAGCACACACATTTTTCACAAATATCATCATCTGCCTGGCCTTTTCCCAACTATGTTGAAGTCAGCTTCCAGTCTAACCGGATGCAGCTGAATACCAGTATTTTACATGGAGCGACTGCCTATCTGACCTTCACAACCCACTTACTGGGTAATACGATTTACCTCTTCGTAAAACTGGTTGTTAGATTTTCGGGCTTTTGACGACCCGTAACGACTGTCTAAAATCTACGAAAGACAGCCGGGACCAACGATTTAACGTGCTTTCCAAGGCACGGAAAGGTCTTGGTATGTAAAGATGGTCACCCAACCACGGACCGACCGCGGCAAGCGTAGCTTGACCTGAACGATCGACCCGTGCGGGTGTTGTAACTTAGCTACAAGCCCCCCACCCCCATATATGGAGCAATATATTATCCATTAATATCCTTAAAAAAATTCAGATTTTGATTGATAGAAGGATAAGATTTTCTTGTCGTTTCAAATTACAAGTTATCTAAAATTGCTAAGGTACGGAATAGGTACGTTCTCATGATTTAGCATTAATCTATTCATGAAACAACGTTTCAGCAAATTCATTAAACATTTTGTTAGAGTGTCATTTCAGTTCACGAAATAGTCAAGATTGAAATAGATCCTCAAATTCCGTAAAAGGTTTCAATTAACAGTCTCGAGAGAATATTGCCATAATCAGCCGCTACAAATAGCTGTCGGGTTCAGGTCGCACTTACCAACGATCGATTTTGTCTAGAAGAGTCATTAGTATCTATTGTACACTGTTTGAATGTATCGGTACTCAGAATGTACCAGAATTGTGATTGAGAATAACTGGTAGGATTAGGCTAGACTGGGGAGTGAAGATTTGAGGGTTCAAACACCGAGAGTTAAAGGAATCGATAGCATTAAATACAAAAAAAGTGTTGATATCCATCATATAAGCAGTATCTAATATAGGTACCTATGAGAATCACATTCATTCATTGTTAAGAGTAATTATTAATCTACCAATCACGTGAAGTATGAATATGAATGGCAATAACAATATAATTACACCTAAAACTATTTACGTCCGTGTGGTGGTGGACGTAAGCAATAGCACCATACTACTTCTTCCCGTGGGTGTCATAGAAGGCGACTAAGGGACTTACTAGAGAATGGGCCGCAGCGTTCTTTCTGCGTCTTACCACCATACTGCGATCGCCAACCCACCTGCTAAGCGTGGCGATTTTGGCAAACCATCCGAATTGGGGGAGGCCTATGGCAATGGACGTCTTAAGGCTGAAATGATGAAAACTATTTTAAGAATATGTGCAATTAGGAAACGCTTTTCATTGAGATAAATGGAAAATAAAGACAAACAGTTTGCTGTGCCGACCCGTTAACTATATTACGGAACAATAGTCCGATGGTTGCTAATGACTCATGGCTAAAATCTGTGCAGTATACGGGAGTCTGGATTCAGGAATCGATTCAGTACAAAAATAGAAGGAATCAATTGACTGTCGAACGATAATTCGGGAGGATGTGCCTTTTCGTGGCAGTAGGAAGCCGACGTTGAACCAAATGGTCGCAAGAAAAATTGAATCATCTTCGCACTATTTCCAAATTCACTATTATCAATCATTAAAAACTTTCAGAAGGTTTATTGCTCAATATTTTCCTATCTATCTGGATATCATGAATATATCATCATGCATAAAAACAGGGTTATAGATCACAAAAAAATGTTACATGCATTTTATTGTGTAGATGATTTGGCTAGAAAATCGACTACACATGTATTGCGTTAAAGGCAGGTTTTGTTTTGTTCTTTCGTATTGATATCCCAGTTATACGAAAATGTTAACTCACCACACTGTTTAAAGACTAGAGTAAAGATGTTTAATTTTGATTTCTCGTTTCATGGCGATTGTTACGAAAATGTTTACTTAATCGTAATACAATTTTCGAATCGTGCGGGTTGAAAATCTTATTAAGTGCGTTGTCTTCCAACAAAGGATAAGGCTTTGTTTAAGCGTCATATTTTATTCTAGCTATGCAATAAAAGCTAAGTTTGCTACATCATTAATTACTCCTGCTTATAATTTACTATTCCCACAAGGAGGACCTATACTTGGTGAAGGCCGCTGGAATCCGTTGGATTCAATAAACACAAAACCGATCGAAGAAGCGATTCTTGGGAGAGTCTTATGTCCAGAAGTCATCATCATTTCAGCCGAAAGACGTCCACTGCTGGACATAGGCCTCCCGCAAGTACCGCCACTTCGACCTGTTCTGTGCTTCTCGCATCCAACGTATACCTGCGGCCTTCACCAGGTCATCGGTCCATCTTGTGGGAGGCCTTGCAACGCTCGGTCTTCCAGTACGCATTCGCCACTCCAGAACCTTCCGACCCCATCGGCCATCTGTTCTGCGAGCAATGTGCCCTACCCACTGTCACTTAAGTCTGGCAATTCTTCGGGCTATGTCGGTTACCTTGGTTTTCCTACGGATCTCTTCATTTCTGATTCGATCGCGTAGGGAAACTGCAAGCATAGCCCTCTCCATTGCTCTTTGGGTGACTTTGAGCCTTCTTATGAGGCCCATTGTGAGTGACCACGTCTCAGTGCCGTCTCTGAGACGGCTGAAATTATGATGATGAATTTACTTTGGTATCAGTCACATACACCTGTGACTGTTAATTGAAAGGAACCGTGAACTTAATATTCTGATTGTAGCGTTGGCACGTCATATCTTTATAATACTGAACCCTTTTTATTGATACTGAAACATTAATCATTGGTAAAGCAGTGAGATATAAAGTTGACACTATCCAAAATTACAGATAAATGTGTAACTCATTCACAGTAATGAGTGATTGCGTAAGAATTTAACCTGAACCGAGTAGTTTTGCCCTTTCATCAGATATTTCTGGACCAGGCAGTAGAAGTTTTAATAATATAAAGTCCTCCATGTTCGGCCGTAACCGTCAAAAGGGGCCTGACTAACCTTCAATTATTTTAAAATATAATATATAACCAATATCTTAAAGGGATTTTGTTGATTAGTTTACGTATTTATTTATTTCATGTAGATATATGTATCATGGAGGTATAATAGCAACCTAACTGACATATGTCGGTTATTCTGTAGGTTGGTGCAATACCTTCCAAAGAATACAAGTATATAGAAAAGATGCTATTTATTATAAGTTCACACAGACATCACCGACTGACACCGATGCAAACCAGAACCTATCATTCTGGTTTACAGCGGCATTACCTTGTAATTGGGTTACAGACATGGTGCACCTGTAGCGTATGACTAGAAAAACACATGGCTGTCTCTGTGTATGAAATAGGATAGATATTTAGCTACATTTGAACTGTAAGCAAAACATGCGCTTTGACGAAGAGTTGCGAACACTAGCCCATACTTATTACCTATTAAATTGGAACCGGAAGCTGAGACGCCCACATAATTGGCAAATGGCTAGGCAGATCACGATAGTATTAATTTCACTTTCTACTAACTAAAGTTCCAAGTTTTTCGTAGTAATTCAGTGAGGTAGTTGAAGTTGGTATTTAAATCCTCTTTAAATGGCGATAGTTGATTGAATGTACCTACATATATCTATACTAATAATAAAGCTGTCTGTTGTTTGATTAAACGATCCAATTGATACTACCATTGCATTTGATAGCCCAATATGTAAAGCTGTAGACTATTTAACATCACACCCTTAGGATCGGGGCAAAACAAAAAAAAAAGTTAAAAAGAACGCTAAGCGAAGACGAAGTAATAGTGCGGTCAGGCGATGCGATGCCACGCGGTCGGTCGGAGCAACAAGAAAATTAACGCACACGAAATAGGCAGTCAGCCTAGCTATGACCTAGTTGGCTGGCTAAGTTTTACCAAATAGCCGTTCATGGCAACGGATGCTGAGAAATGAGGATAAAGTCGGGATCACAGACTGGAGTATGAAAGTGGCGTGTGATCTTGGATGAACTGTGTAAAAGATGATATAGCTAGAAACGGATTGACTACTGAGATAACGACTAGAGAAGTATGAAAGACGAAGTCATGTTCCGAAGACCCCAAATAAATTAAAATACGGGCAAGAGAATGATGATTCTTAAGCTGTTCGTACCGTTACGAGATAAGATCATACTAAAAAGTCTTTTAGGATAATGGCGAAGCGAATATTCTACCATAAGTACCTTCTACCATCACGCATACGTACTCTTTAAGTAAAATACCCAAGTTAGGTATACATAAAATGACTAATAACCAAGTTCAACAACAAGGCACAAACAAGTTGGCATTCGTCTCCTGGGCCTGAGTGCTTTGGGAGGCCTCAGAGGGTCCGCCCTCTTAGCCACGCCCACCTCAAGCCACGCCTACCCAGTGCCTAGAGACTTGACTGTTACGTGAAATATCGATGCTTGGTTTAACTTAAGATGTATGATGTATTTCACTTAAGTATACGGAGATGATCTTTAAGTAACGTATCTAAGTACTTCATTATGTTATGTAGATTATTTTACGTCGCTGTTATAAGAGGTTTCTTAGGAAAAAGATTGTGTTTTCTTCTTGCGAAAAACCACAAGTTCATAGGTATTTATATGGCGTATTTCAACGTTCATGTTTGAAGAATGGTACCGGTGATGTTACAGGCTTGTGAAAAGATTTTAACTGAGTCACTAAAAGTGGTATCACATCTGATAAGTATACAAATGCTAATCAATATACAATGATACATAAAGATTTATGTCTACGGTATACTACGATGTGTTTAACTTGCAGTACCGTGTTACTCAGTAACCGGGTTGTGAAGGTCAGATAGACAGTCGCTCTATACAAAATACTGGTATTCACCTGCATCTGGTTAAACTGTTAGCCGATCCCAAAATAACTAGTTAGAAAAGTCTAGGCACAATAAATTGTAGTACCGTACAGGTATGTAAAGTCGAGGTTACGTTGTAGAATTTGCCTTGAAATGAAAATTCTATAACTTAACTCTTTAAAACTCAACCTTAGAAATGGACTTCCTCAAAAATGATCATCATCATCACCATCATTTCAGCCGAAAGACATCCACTGGTGGACATAGGCCACCACCAATTTGGGGCGCTTTGTTGTAATCGCCACGCTTGACAGACAGGTTGGCGATCGCAGTATGGGGATAAAATGCATAGAGAACGCTGCTGCCCATTCTCTAGTAAGTGCCTTAGTCGCCTGTTACGACACCCACTGTAAGAAATGGGATGGTGCAAATTCTTTACGTCCGGTACCAAACTGAACAAAAATAATGTGTGTAATAAAAATCAATAAATATTATCTACTTCAAAGTTACAAACGCAATTTCTAACCCGTCCAAACCATCAGTCTCATTTGGCATACTAAGTTAATTTCCTGAACATCCTTAATTGGAACAATAGGATCTAGATCCAGGCATTATAATCAGGTTACTATTGTGCCTGTAACTGGAGCGAAGTCAGTTGGGAAATACAGATTAGCATAATGCGGTCGACATGGTGAATGTTAATTGATTATATTGAATGAATGACGATGCCGTACGTGATTATATGGTAGTGGGAAGAAATAAATTTAACTGTATTGTAAAATTTTGAGCTTTTATAAAGGTTATGGTTTTTTTGTTAAAAGCATTTATTGTAAAAACCAATTATTTTTAAAAGAATAACCATGGAGTTTCTTGCCGGCTCTTCTCCATAGGAACCAACAATTGGGAACCATGCTCCTAGCTTCTGACGTATCATAAGTGCCCATGTAGGTTTATGTGAAATAAAAATATTTTGATTTTATTTGATCAATAAACAAGTTTTGGTGTTGGTTATTTATTTATTATAAATTTGGTCACTCTGCCCAACCCTTCGGGGAAACAAGGAGTGTTATGTTATGTCACTCTCTGTATTTCTTAGTTTTCTGTGTTTAATTTAATTATGTAATACGAACTGTCGACTGTGAATTCACGATTAAATACATTTTAAAAATAAACTAAAATAATATTAAGTTTCTCAGTAGCAACCCGGAGTCTAGATTTGGGTCCAGTTGATGACAATATAGGCTAAATAGGCTCGGTCCCTATTAAATAGGACTCAAACAAATGAGTGGTGAAATGGCGGTATACTTACGTACTTATATTAACTGATTTAAAAGATGCTTGAATTCACAAAAATCGTCATGACGTCCTACAACATTGAAATATTCATGAATCCAATATAAAATTCACGAAAAAAAATTCCAAAACAGTAGTCGAGTTACACTTCCGAAACAAGCTGACATGACTTCCTCCTTCATTTTAATTCGAAACCTTAAGTCAGCTTTAAATTACACTTTTTGCTGGCCTTATAACCCCCTCGACGCGGATCCCGGGATTAGGGGCTACCAACGGGTACTTTTTCTGCCAGTGTCAAGAAACATCGTCCTGCCCTTACAAGCACCCCAGGGGGTACTTTCAGACCCTTAACGTTTACGACTACCCGATTGCTTTTCTATGAAGGGCCTCTAGGAAATGTCCGCGACAAAAACGGACAGATGCCAACAGCGGATGTTGATACCAATTGATTAGTTTGCAAACAGTGTGAATTTTTGATGGTCTGCGGTGTTTCTAGTGGTTTTTTTGGTAGTTCACACTTAATAAGTGGTTTGTGGGCAATAAAATCTGGCCACTTAGCTTAACAAGTTGAGGAAGTGAAAGTTTTTTTTCCAAATTTTATCACGTTGAGCGTCAAATTGTTACTAACGAGATAGAAGTCTTCTGAAAAAATTGCAAAAGCATGTTCCGAAAACCTGTTAATTATACGATAATGTCTTCTAATCTACGTTGTTAAATCCAGTTTTATTATAACTTCATTGATGTTATTAAAATACTTTAAAAATATAAAGCGTAAGTAACATATTTCACAAACAATTTATTCAAATCATAATCTCTCCAAAACTACCAACCAAAAAAACGCAACACGCTGTGAAACAAATTCCACAAACATTTTGACTCACTACACCGTTATAGCATTCTGAATGCGTCTTCAGTGACGTCTTTGACAAAACAAATAAGCCATAAAAGGGTATTAATGTACCCCGTGTCCGCAGTAAAAGGGTTAGCCGTCTGTCACACCGGTACTACTGTTTTGTTTGTACCGTAAAAGTTTGCCGACATTTTTCGCCAAACTTTTAACTTGAGTTTAATATCATGCTGTGACATTTTTTGCGAAAAACCGATGGTGAAGTTTTGGATAATTAGACAGCTATTATGAAATGATAATTATGTTATTCTCTTACGTTATGTTATTCGATCGGTTCATATTTTGTCGTTATACCTACTTCTTGTACTTAGCGTATCGATAGGAAGGAAGAAAGAAAATGCATTTATTTGCGGTAAAAGACTAAACACAGTAAAAACATAAAGAAAGGTGGTAGAAATCATACGTCAAATGCACGCAAAACGGCCATCGCTCAGCATAATGCTATGAACGAAACTGCTACGAGTGATACAGAGCCCCAGCGCTGGTTATCAGCGACAGCCGGCGCTGACGTGAAGACGTCGAACGGTGCAACAAACGATGAATAAAAATAAGCAAACAAACAAAATTTAAATTTTAAAAAAATAGTAACCAAATAGCAATCGACTCCTGTAATGTGCAAATAGCAGGACACGCTAGCCACGATATTAAGATCCCCATTGTTTGTGGGACAGTAAGACACTTATACTACACGGTGGAGTCATCTGTGAATCTCCACCGGAGACTTCGGCCTACGAAGCCCGTGTTCGAAGTTTACTTAAAGATTTCTACGTAAGCTAAGTTAACTTATGTCTAGGTGCAAGATTTTCAGCAGGTGGAACTAATGGTTTTGCTAGGGAAGCACTATCTCTCCACAGTTTTAGCCTATCCTTAGATTGTTCTCCAGGGAACTGAATATTATACCTACTGTAAAGCATAAAGTCCACAAATAAGTGCAATACAGGCTAGTATTAAAAATGTTCTGTGTGGTGCCGGTCGTAAAGAATAGGATCATCGCATTTCTTCTTATGGATGTTGTACCAGGCGACTAAGGGACTTACTAGAGAATGGGCAGCAGCATTCTGTAAGCATTTTATCAAACTGCGATTGCCACATTCGCCACCCGCCTGCCAAGCGTGGCGATTATGGTTTCCCTTCTGGGGAACTCTGTCCAGCAGTGGACGTCTATTGGCTAAGCTGGTGATGGCGAGGTTAGCATCCCTGTACTTGTGTCTGGAAAAGACTCTCAATGTTATAACATGCATGCATGTTCGACGCCAATCCAGGGCTTGACCATAGGATTTAATTAAGTACGTGGAAGCGCGCATGGTGGGCCCTGGTCAAGCGTGGGTCGAACTGTCCGCCGTGCGCGGAGCTGATTAACAAATATTCAATCACTCACCTGGTTGAGGAAAACTACCCGGATTTATGTATGTAAATGAGTGTATATTGTATTGTGTAGTGAAGTAAGTATTCAGGATTCCAAGCCGCTTCAATACGCTAAAGATTTTCACAGCACGTGGTTTTCCATAAGGTCACTATCAATATCACCTCAAACTATTTCAATCAAATTCCGAAATAAAACCCGTTCAATATCGTCAAAAGGGGTTGTTTACACACAAAACAATCGGATCACAACAAATTGTCCGCAAAACTATAGTTTTGTGTTAAAATCACTTTATCGCACAATAACAAAAGTATGAAATTAACTACAACCACAGCAAAAATAAAATTAACCAATTAGGGAAACGATTTTAATTTTATAAGACTGAAGGAACAGCAGCTCGAAAAACCAAATACTAAAATTATAACAGTCAGTTGAACAGACCAGAGAGTTAAAAAAAGAAGAAACAAACAGAGTCTACGCGTCATAAAAGAGCACTAATGTGAACTACGAAACATGTCAGAAACTGCCAGCAAAAGTGGATTTACAAAAAGGTGGAAAGTTACGGGTTGAGTGCAGTTATCTTTCACCCGATTATTTGACTTCATAACAGGTTAATAAAATGATTAGCAGAGTAAGTAGTTCCTAAAAAAACCGGAAGAAATTTGGTGAAAATGTTTGTGTAAGTGGAGAAATTCAAATTGGATTTGTCAATCATTTTCGATTTCTCTGATTTAGCAGCGGGGCAGTAAGTAATATGTCATAACTGTTTCCAATTAGTTAAAAACTACATAGGCGTCTCGGGCGTCACAATAGAAAACTATGTCAATTGACGAGTCAAACTACTTTGGTGCGCAGACGTGTCTATTATTTGGCCTCAACTATTTACAATAAATTACCAAGTGATTGGAAAGATGTGACAACAGTGCGTTTTAAGAGAAGTTTTTAATGTATTTTTTTATGGATGAAGCGTAGATACTACAGAGTGACTGAGTTTTTTTTTTTCAGAGAAAAATAAATGCCTGGATTGGTCTGTATTAATATATATGGCTATTGTTTAAACTTAAGTGAAGGATTAAATAAATGTTTCCATGCCGAATGGTGAAATATTGCTGAAATTTAAAGTATCATAAGACTTATTATGTATTAGCTAAATTTACAAAATAAATGTCTATTCTATTCACATCAATCAGTAACAATAAATATAATACCTTCCTTCAAATGAAACACTTAACCCAAAATCAAGATCGCCTCACTAAAACATTTTAGACATCATACAATCAAAACCAAAAAAAGCTTCGTACGAAAAAAGACTCAAAACAAACCCTGAAGTATCCATTTCCTCTCACAAAATATGCATACGCCGTGTTTCCGTATTGCCTTAATGGTGAGGCTGTAATTTCCATGGCGTTTCCATGGTGTATTTTCCCACAGAACCGTGTTATCATATTTGAAGAGCGACGTCATGATATAACACGGTAACTCGTCATAATGTGTTTAGCGTTCGCTTTTCTGGTAAGCGGCAAAGAATAAATTGGTAAGGTTTCTACACAGATGGGACATGTCGAAAACCAAGTTATTGGTCCGTAAATTTAAGTACATTTTGATTGTGATTAAGTAAGTAAAAGTTTTGATACATAGGCTATTAAAATATTACTTAGTTGACATTTTTATAACTCCTAAATTTATAATAGTATTTCAACATCATCGTCTGCAGTTTGACTCTAAAACTGCTGAATATGACCCATTGTTGGCACTTTTCTTGACCTTTTTGGTTGTTATTTCAGTAACTTGTTACTGAAATAACAACCACATTTTAAAATAACTTTTTTATACACTACGTTTACAGTTTTCACCCCAACTACCAAAATATGGAGGAAATCAGGACTGGTGACACGGGAGCAACGTACTACTGCAGCAGTCTTCAGTACCTGGTATTTTCTCATTGCTTGCGATGTTTTAAATGAATCAAAGAACTCCTGCGTTCCTGTAAGAATATACTACCTAATGGCACAACTTCAAATACTTCGTCAAATCATTTCCGTGTTACTTAAGAATAATTATAATAACAATATTATTAATTACTTTTACAATAGCATGACGTGACAAATACCTACTGATTACAATGATCACGCCATGAATAGCCTAATGTAGGTAGGTAAACGCACAACCCTTTTAATATAAATAATAATAATAATATATTAATTTAAAAGAGCAAAAACAAAATCTCCAAGTTTATCTTGCCAATACCTAAATCTAAAGAGATGCCATTCCAAATAAATTTATTTTTAACGCTTTCTCTAAACTTCAGGCCAAACATTTCTACCCCAACATACCAAAGTCACCTCTGTCATTATCCTCATCTCTGCATTCATATTTCGGGAAGCTTTACTTATTCAATATTTTAAAATTGGCTGCACACCGTTCTTGTAATGGAGCCGAAAAAATACGGAAACCGAACCAAATGGATTCGGGAACTGATTATTTATTTAGCATCACGAAATATTAGCCTCGGAATCGGTTTAGATTATTTTTGTCAAGAATATTTATCTGCTTAGCTGCGTCTTATTTTATTTTTTATTTTAGGGTTTGCCAAACAGGGACCATTAATGCTTTTAGGAATGCTTTGTTTTATGAAATGGGTCTTCTTATTTTTACCCAAAATGGTTATTAGTGATGGTTGACAACAAATAATAACATTTTTCATAAAATAACATGTAGGTGTCCGAAGTAATCCTACTGAACTCAATATCAACACACACATCACAACCAGCCTGTAATGTTCCCACTGCTGGGACTCAGGCGTCCTGTCTGTGTGAAAGAGTGAGTCATAATTCACCGTGCGGGTCCAGTGCGGGTTGGTTCAGTATCTTCATTATACAAATACAGAAAGAATAACAATAATAACAGACATAACACAGTCAGAATTTTACGTATAAAATTATACGTATAATTAATATAAAAAATAAATTTAAAAATTACTTCACCAAAAATATACGCAATTTTTTTAACACGAAATCAAAATTCCATATTCGAAAACACCGCGCCCTCTTCAAAAAGCACTAACAAAGTAACAAGTGGCCCGAGTGGGTTCCTCCTAAATTCGCCATATGAGCCTCGTGTCAGTGCTACCATTTATCATCTGAGATGTGACAACTGAATTTATTTATAGAAAAAAAAAAAACAAACAATAGGACGCGTTAGGGCTAGTGGCGCCCCTGATAACTGGTGCTCGGACTTGTAGTTTGTTTGTTTATGTAGCCTGTTAAAACTTTAGAGGGGACAACATTACTACAGGTGGTCTATTCTGTCAATATCTCATCGTGAAAACTAATGTAGACCTGTTATTCCACTTGAAGCTTGAGATTGATACTTCACAGCATTTGTACAGAATAGATCGACAGTTTGGGCATTGTTTTAAACATTAATAAATAGTTTGTTTACCTATGATGAATTTCATTCATATATAACATAGACCATCCAGTTTCTAACAAAAAGAGTAATTTAACATTTTGTATGTTAAAAATTATTCTTTTTTGTTATGATGGAAAACTAAACGCTCTTTGCTGTTTTATGATCAATTTAACGTTTTCTTTTTATTAAATCTTTCTCTAAAAAAGCAATAACGTTTGAGGTTTTTCTTTTTTTTTCTGGATGGGAAATCATCAAATGACTTCTCCCGCTCTGGGCGGAGCGGGAGGGCGTGTCAGACTTTTACTGACTAAAACCCACCCGTGTTCCTTCAGTTGCCCATGTGCCAGGGTCACGGCATACACAAAACAGATATATATAAAAAACTTGCCACATCCAAGCGTTCCATCGACTACAATTACACTACCATCAAAATCCAAGGGGTACGTACCAATAATTTAGGGGTGCTACACAATACAGAGATAGCAATTTGATATTCAGGCCACATTTTTAATAAGCACCGCTTGCTTCTCGCCTGTAATGCCCCGTTGAGCCCCACTATTAAATAGCTTTTTGTTGAGCCATTAGCCACTTGGGTGACCTTCTGGTATGGTCAGTTTTTTTTATATGTTTGTGAATTAGAGATATTTTGACTTGAAGTATTGTTGGCTTTTGTTTCCAGAATGTAGATACAAGTTATATGTAGTATACACCGCGACCGTACTGTTGATAAACGCTGTATCGGTGTAACGGTGTATAGTCTTATTCTAATAGGTATAGGTGAAATACTAATTGTAGAAAGTTGGTTCGGACCCAGATAAACGCTTTACTTTATGCAAATTATTTCATCACCACTGCTCTCAAAACGGTGAAGAAAAACACAGTGAGGAAACCGGCATGTTCTGGAATCTCTCACCGATAGGAGCCCTGTGTCCCAGCAGTGGGAACACGCCTTGCCAGGCTGTGAGAGTGGCGTTCTTATGTCCGTCGTCCGTCGGCGAGAGGGGTGGATGACATCTTGGGCTAAACCTGGATGAGGCTACCACAGTAGCGTGGGGATTAGCACAAGAAAACAAAGGTGAAGCCTAGTAGTTGGTGAAGTCAGGCTGTGAATGATGGTGATGTAAAAGTTGATAAAAGCATGTTTGAAAATTTTGCCAAATTCCAGCACGGCTTGTCATTTTATAAAATTGTTAAAAGTAAAGTTGATTTGTGTGGACCAAAACCAAACCTCATCATCATCATTTCAGCCGAAAGACGTACACTGCCTCCCCAATTTAGGGGGTTTTGCCATAATCGCCACGCTTAGAAAGTGGGTTGGCGATCGCAGTACGGTGGTAAAATAAATAGAGAATTCTGCTGCCCATTCTCTAGTCCGTTAGTCGCATCTTATGACTTCCACGAGATGAAATATTAATATTATACTCTTTATTTTCGGACAACAATGATCCAGCGTGTTAGTAAACAATATTACAACTTATTACTAGTGGTAATTAAAACAAAATTGAGAATAACATAGAATAAACAGTAGGTATTGTGAAAAGGATATCCCCAAATTAATGTTTGGTGATTATCCTTCTCACAAAACTTTTAATAATCGATGAGTCGATACTTTCCGCCATAGTTTCTTTTAGAATGCTGTGTTACGTATCTGCTTATCCTATTGGAATGAGAGGATAAAGGCAGATCTGTTACAATTTATTAGGAGAATATTAATAGGAGAAGGGAAGTACAGTTAAGTATAAAGACCCTGCCTGGCACGCACTCCAGTTTGTTTTATGGTTCTGTGGTTCAGCACTGAGGGACGGGAGCAGGCAGCAGAGTGGCAGGTCGAAATCAGGGTTTCTTTGAGGGCTTCGTGTAGATCTTGGATCCGCCAGGTGAGCTCCGTAGTAGACCTCGGGGCCTGTAGACTGGCTTCAAGAGTAGGCCGGGTTGGTTCAAGAGTAGGCCGGGGTCAAGAGTAGCCCGGGGTCAAGAGTAGAACAGCTTCAAGAGTGGACTGCTTCAAGAGTAGCCTGGTTTCCAAGAGTCCTGGTTTCAAGAGAAGTGCAAGTTCAAGAGTAATGGGTTTCCAAGAGTAGTGGTTTCCAAGAGTAGTCGTTTCAAGAGTAGTGCGAGTTCAAGAGTAGTGGGTTTCCAAGAGTAGTGGTTTCCAAGAGTAGTCGTTTCAAGAGTAGTGCGAGTTCAAGAGTAGTGGGTTTCCAAGAGTAGTGGTTTCCAAGAGTAGTCGTTTCAAGAGTAGTGCGAGTTCAAGAGTAGTGGGTTTCCAAGAGTAGTCCCGTCAGCGGTTCGAACGCCCGTTTTTATATCAACGTCGTCTTCCTTTTCTAAACACTTTTCCAAATGTTAGTTTTCTTATGGCCATCATCTCATCTGACAAGTGAAGTCGGCCAGGAGTACACATCCATGAGTGCGTATAGCTGGCCACATGAGTGCGTAAAGAATTTTATAAATATAATTTTAAGTTAAGTTATTTAGTAAACAATCGTAATAATTAATAAAATCAAATAGCTAGACATATTGATAAAAATAATTTAAATTATATAAACCAAAAAGTAGCCATTCATAGACTAAGCAGAAAAGTAACTGACAATTGACAATTTGGTATGTCACAACATGAAAATTGAGTTAATATTTTATTTCAGCTATTTTTAAGCTAATAAATCGTATTTAGATCGATTTGCTGAGTGCAGACATATAAACAAATAAAAAGGAAGATAATATGTATTAAAGTATAGCATGAATAGTGTAAACATAGAAACATAAAAAGGATGATAAATAGGTATTAGGAATCATGAATTAAAGTGTAAGTATAGCATAAATACTATAGCTGTTGCCACTCGCCCGCAACCTTGACAACAGCGACGCGGCTTTCTTGCGAATGACGGCGTGGAAGCCGTCAGTTCAGTTTTGCGCAAACATCGTGGAAGCGCTGCACCATCGTGGCAGTCCCAACAGCTTCCTAAAAATAATATATAATTATATTGGACGCGCAGGTCATCCAGCGTCGTTTTGGTATAGTTGAAATGAGATGGTGGTATTCTTTACGTCCGGCACCACACGGTACCTACACACAAATCAAACCTGCAAATTGTTGAAATATTACGCTTTATTTTTATATTTTTTCTTTCCAATATCCAATTTCATAACAAGACAAAACTCAACGACGATTTCTCGAAAACACCCGATCTGGAACTGATAATCGCCACTTATTCGTACATTTGGCAAGCATAATTTTCTGAACAAAAGGACGTGGACCAACCCAACCGCTCGACTATCCTTTAAAAACTCGCATATGTGCAACGTTATCATTCATTATGATGTTTTTATTGAGTGCGCGAGGCGTCGCCATAACGAAGTATTGTGACGCATCTGTTCATTTTGTTTTCTAGTGGCTTTTTATGTTCCTTGACAAGTACAGGCAGCGCCGGTTGCAATGCTTGTATGTTTGGGAGTCTAGCTCTGCGAAGAATATAATAATAATGTCATTTATTTCCATTATTGGTAAAAATAAAATGCTTTTTATAAAAATATGGACTGGACAAAGCGATTTCCTGATTTCTACTTCTAACAGAATTAAAGTGTTTTTTAAAATTACTGTTTAACATATTTTCATATTCTTTCATAATCAATGTGGTAAAAAGTACTTGGGTACTTGCATTGTTTTTGGGTACTATTGCCTATATTTTCAAGAAAACATAAAAAACAGGACAAAAAGCACAGAAATTGTGTCATTATAAACAACGCTAAAGTAATGAAACGAAATAAATAACCTACTTATACAACGTTACATTACAAACAAAAGCAAAAAAAAACAACGCAGTTTTTACTACGGGAAGGCCCCTATAATTACCATACTTAATTATAATGAGCAATATAGAAAGCAAGAAACAGATTACAGAGTCCGAAGCCTCCAGATACACAGTTCAGTCGAACTGAACTTAGACAATACAACTTAGTACCAACTTAGCCGAACTTAGTAGAACAGCGTATCACTTAATTAGTATTTCGGTAGTGACGGTGTCTCTAAGTTGTTTAACTTAGCAGACCTAATTAGGGACGTCTTGTACTGTGTTGTCTGTTTGGAGATGTCTACTTAGAACTAGAGATGTAAGTAAGTACTTAAGTATTTGTAGTGCTTAGGTAGATTGGTAGATAGTACATTCGACTGCATCAGTGTTAACAACTTAATTGATCGGGCAGTTCAGCAGGTAATTAAAAAAGGTATTAAAATAAATCACGAATTTTAGGTCCCTTTGTTTAATCAAATTGTATTTATTCAGGAATGTTTGTTTTGGGCTTGTGGCTAATAACAGCTGAACGGGTCGATCGTACAGGTTAAGCTACGCTTGCCGCTGTTTGTCCGTGGATGGGTGACCATCCATTATATAGCGAGACACACGCTTTAGAAAACACGATAAGCCGTTCGTCTCGGCTGTCATTTATACATCTTTGACACTAGTTACGGGGCGTTAGAAGCCGTATTACGTAAAACTTGGGTTGTGGAGGTCGCATATGCGGTCGCTTCTTGTAAAATACTGGTATTAACCTGCATTTGGTGAGACTTGAAGCAACCTCAACATAATTGGGAAAAGATTAGGCCGAAAGGTTAGTTCCTATTTTTTTTTTTTTTTTCTAGATGGGAAATCATCAAATTACTGCTCCCGCTCTGGGCGGAGCGGGAGGGCCGTGTCAGACTTTCACTGACTAAAACCCACCCGTGTTCCTTCAGTTGCCCATGTGCCAGGGTCACGGTATCTCTTTCGAACAATCTCGCGATCCTGGCAGGCATCGGTCCTAGCAGACCCCTTCAGTGCTGCTGACATCTCTTTGAGGCGCGCGTGGAACACTACGCGCCGTCGACCCGAGCTTGGTCCTTACCGGGCGGCGAGCTACCCATTGCTCGCCGCCCGCAAACTCGCACCTACGGTGGCCGGGAGTCCGCTAGGTTAGTTCCTATTGGATAACTGTCACATGATGCCATAATGTCAAATATGATTTAAAGTTACAACAAAATATCCTCCACGAGAGACCATCCTGCAGTCCGCACTCGGAACAGTCATCGTCACTAGCATCCAGCTGACTAACACATATGTTTACCTTAGTATAAACCATCTAGCTCTGCACCTGTAATTGCGTAACACAATTAATCATAATCTGAAACATTGTGGCAGATATTGCTAAACAATTGCTTCATATGTTCAAAAAAATTGTCTGCTCATCAACGTAAATAACGCAATGAATATTGTTGAAAAATAAGATGAAAGACCTCCTGTTAGAGTGTTACTCAAATACACCCACTGCTTTCTACTTTTCCCATTGACAGTGACACAGACCAATTTTTTGATGTCCAAATAACTCTTTGCAAATACTTGTAATTTTATACGTTTGTAGTGTAAGCTTGTATATTGTTTTAAAAATTTGACAGCCTAAATTGAACTTACAGCTATATTAAGTCTCTAGCTTTGCCAACAAAATCGAATAACTCTGTCGATTTGATTAAATTACTACCAATTACTGCAATTTTCTTAATCAAATCACCAGGAACAATTCCTATCAATTAGACAGGTACACTCCACGTCCAATTTACGTCGGTTACCTTGCGAAGTGCGTGGCATTAGGTATGCAGGCCTAATATCCGGTTTGACTACACACATCGACTTTGAGGTCTCACTAATTAAATAGAAATCTCAAGACAATTCTCGAGGAACGGATTTCTGAGGGCTGAACCATACGAGGTGAAAATTTGCGAATTAATGTGGTCCCAAGCTTCGCATTACGTGAATTTAAATTTTCGTGATTTGAATTTGATGAGGTACTTAGGTTATATATGGTTATTAAAAAGTTTCTTTCTGCTGTGGTTTTCGTTTCACTGTCTTGGTTGTAAAAGCAATAAGATACGTTTGTATGATTTTTGCATTGTGAGTAAATGCCTTTGCTATGGTGTTTTAATGTAGATAGCTATCAATAAAAGCAGACGTATATTTAACTAGCTGGTCATGTGGCCTCACCCACGTGGATGTCACAAATTAGTGCGCAGGAACTACCGGGACAAAAAGTAGTATATGTTACTCGTTATTACAGTGATGTAATAACGAGTAACATATACTACTTTGTACTACTATAGGTGACTATAAGGCAGTAAAATCCCTGTAAAAATTGGTCCTGCCGTTTCGAAGATTGGCCACAACAAACATACAGACAGACAGACAAATAAATAATATAAATAAATAAAATAAATCCTTGTTTTTTGTAGTTAAAGTACCGTATTTAGTTTCATAAGAATTCAGTGAAATGCTGCTATTTTGCGTTTACAAACAGACACTTCAATTTTATTTACCTATATTTTATAAATCATCTGCAAATTCCAACTAATTAGATGTATAGGCCCTCACGTTTTCACCATTTCTAGTACGCCAACTTTCAAGAGAGCAATGGGAATAATAAAACTAACAATAAACACTGTTACTTAATACGTAAAATATGCTCTCAGACATGGGAGTTGTGGACACCAATCCGTTCTACCTATTACCTAAATACTGTTGGGTTAGTATTATTTTTCAAATATTCTTTTAAATAATTCGAGCAAAACTAAACATAATGTAACATAATATCACGCTTGTCTTCTCTGAAGGGTTAAACAGAGGTGTACGTACACCCACATTTCGCAAATTATGTTAAAGTCCCTATTCAGTTTTATTCAACTCTAACCAGTTTCAATAATATTTATTCATATCAGTTCAAACTTCACCCCCTGTATCAGCACACTTGATCCGTCAAGTCTAAACTAACGGAAGTTATAATTTATGAAGCAAGTTCCGGTGCCTTGGGCCGGAGTCTAGAGGTAATGAAACATCTGATGTATAATGCACAGCGTCTGCGATCGCTTTAAAACTACGGCTAAGATTTTAGAACGAGGAAGTTTGGTAGACAAGAGATTTTAAGGTGAAGAATAGTTAATATACACGTTGAGGTAGTTCTTAGGACTATGATAGGAATTTAAAAGCATGATTTACTTTTATTTACTACTTAGTACCATCGTTATTTCAGCTGAAAAACGTTCACTGCTGGACATAGACCTTCTCCAACTTGGGGGGCTTTGCCATAATCGCAACGCTTGGCAGGCGGGTTGGCGATCGCAGTATGGTGGTAAAATGCATAGAGAATGCTGCTGCACATTCTCTATTAAGTCCCTAAGACGCCTCTTACGACGCCCACGGGAAGAAATGAGATGGTGCTATTCTTTACGTTCGTCACCTTACGGAAGGTATACTAACGTATATAAATTTGTACGGAATGTAATATTAATAAATTATACATGATCATATTAACATTTTCAACTGACAGCGCGGTGAGCATGGCCTCTGTGATGGGCTTGAGTCACGCCTTTATTTTGTGATAAAAATTCCTATCACAGTTAGCCGTACTCGATCCGTAGGCTGTCCTTTTATGTGCCAAGCCTATATAATACTTCCCGTTCTTTTGAAGAAAGTAAAATATTCTAAATAAATAGGATATAATGTGGGCCGATCTCTGCGGCACTGCAACGCCAGGCTAACCCGTGTCGGAAGTGGAGCGAGCCCCGAACAGCGATATCGTATTTTTTTTTTTTATAAGTGGAGTATCGCATCGTCGCGGTGTATCTTAACACCACGATTCAGACAGGTGAAACTGTACAGCGCCATCTGTCATTCATTAACGCAAACAAAAATAGGTATTTTTCATCATAGTACCTAAACTTGTGGAAATAAGCATGAAGGACTTCGTTTATTTAATAAGTATTAAGTAAAATATTTTGACGTACATTACCTACTGTTCAAAAGTTGGCTGTCTCGTGTAATGCCGCTAGTGGCACCATCTATTGCAATTTACTAGAGCTACGTTCGCGACACGTGACTGTGGGTAAGAATGGAAAGCGGCTTGGCTTGGCTGTTTACTAAGCGATACCTCAAGGGATCGGTAGATAGCAGTATAACAAACTAATGGCATGATAACAACAATGAACGCAGCTATTTCTAAAATTTATTATTTGTTTAGCATGAAATGTATCGCGAAACTGACTCTACGTAAACAAAATGTTTACATTTAATTTTTTTCAAATACAAAATTTTCAAACTCAAGTTATTAACTCAACTTATTTCCATAATTTTAGGTGTTAGTCAAATTAATCCTATAAATCAGGAATTTTGACTAGAGACTTTTAGGACTACCCAAAGGAATAGACAGCCAAGCTTGTCTTTTTTTTACCATAATCAGCCCTAATAAAAGTCATCTTTGGTTATCTTCATGACCCTAACTCATTTAGGCGGAACCTCTGGCTTAGTTACTGCGACCAATTCGGCTACCGCTTAGACCAACAAGTCAGGGATGGATAACAATTTTTAGGATGATAAAATGACAGATTGTGAACCTTGTCGATAAGTTAAGGTACGATCACAATTTCATGGTTTGACATGGATTGATTATAAACTATCGAAAATGATTACATTATATTGTAAGCAGTACATTCGTGTATTATGGTACAATTCACAATGTACGGTGTTTACATGGATACTATGTTTTATACCTATTTCAAGTGACATGGGCAACCCGAAACTCATCAGCGGTCCAAAATTTAGTTAACGGACGAAGGAGTTTTCGGCCGAAAATAAAAGAGAAAAAACAAGTAAGCATATAATTTTCATTCGAATTTAAAATGAAAAATAACCTCTAAAACGTATTTTCAATATTACACAGACAAGTTCAAATAAATGATTATAAACGACTATTATGTAAAGTGTTTTATAACAACAAAATTATGTACAAAAATTAAGAATACAAAAACGACAATTCTAAGGATATTTAGACTTAGCATTACACAATGGCTTAAGGCTAATGGTATCTTATCCCCGGTCGTGTAAGTGGATATCATTGTATATATTCCAGGGCTTTGCCCACATCTGCCTCCATTAGAGACCAAACCGATCAAATAACCTTGGTATGTTATCGGTCCGCCAGAATCCCCCTGAAATAAAACAAAGTAATTTTAATCCCACTTGTAAAAAAAATCCATAGAAGGACTCGTCGCTAAGTAGGTAATAGAAGGGCTCTTGGCTAACTAGACGGGCTCTTGGCTAACTAGACGGGCTCTTGGCTAACTAGAGAGACTCATGGCTAACTAGAGGGGCTATTAGCTAACTAGAGAGGTTCGTGGCTAAGTAACTAATAGAGGGGCTCGTGGCTAAGTAAAACATAGAGAGTTAATGGCTAACTAGAGGGGCTCGTGGCTAACTAGAGGGGCTAATGGCTAACTAGAGAGGCTCGTGGCTAACTAGAGGGCATCTTGGCTAACCAGAGGGGCTCATAGCTAAGTAGCTAATAGAGGGGCTCTTGGCTAACTAGAGGGGCTCGAGGCTAACTAGAGGGGCTCGTGGTTTAGTAAGTAATAGAAAGGGCTGCATAGGTCAATCTCCAAGGATTATTAACACTTGCCAAGGTCGAACCATGGATGGGTGACCAACCATTTCACACCGACATAACTTTTGGTACCAGCTGCCATTCGTACGTTATTGATAGTTGTTACAGGTAGTCAGGAGACCAAAAGTCCAAGGGGTATCGTGTTTTATTCAAACGAGATACCGTGGCCCTGGCTTATGAGTAACTGAGGGAACACGGGTGGGTTTCAGTCAGTAAAAGTCTGGCACGCCCTCCCGCTCCGCCCAGAGCGGGAGAAGTCATTTGATGATTTCCCATCCAAAAAAAGGGGTATCGTTTTACTCAGTAACTGGGTTGTGGAGGTCAGATATGCAGTCGCTCCATGTTGCACAGCTGCTTCTTGTTCGACCAGAACACAGACCTATTTAAAAAGTTAAATCGCTAAAAGTGAATTACCTCGCAACTATCCTTTCCCCAATCCCCTGCGCAAAATTGATTTGCTGTAACATATCTCTTGGCATAGAAATCAATGCATCTTGACCTCGTTATGAAAGGGACACATACCATTCGGAGATGCTGAGACGGTCTGGACTGCAATTATAATTCACAAATAAACCAAATCAGCATAATCAACCTACAATTTTCCCCACTACTGGGACACAGACCTCCTCTCATAGAGATGGAGTGAGCTGTAATTTAACACGCGGGAACAGTGCGTGGCGGTAGATGCCGGATGACTCCGAAGTTTCGGTTCTAGGACATGCTAGATTCCTTCACTGTTTTGAGAACCAGCCGTGGCGATCAAATTATTTAAGTAAAGCACCTGCCTGGGTTCGAACCCCCGACCTACAACTCGTAAGTCGGGGCCGATACCACTGGGCCTGTTTCAGAGTAGTGGTGGGTCCACTCCTTCGAAACACTTTAATGATCTTTAGATACATCATCAATGTTGAATTTGTAATTATATTAAGCGAGAATAAATACAAGCGGCACGAACGAAATGTATACCGAACATGAGCAGTAATCGCGCGATGGGGTTAATTGCGTAACACACTAACAGCAATAGCTTTTATTTTGTTAGTTCAACAACATTCATTGCTTCATTTACGTAGTTGAGCAGACACATTTTCCGAATATATGTAGCAGTATTCCTCAAAATGATGCAAATTTTGTTTGAAAGTTGAGGTGACGCAATTAAGGTGCTATTCGGCTTTGTTGTACAAAAAATACTGCTGAATCTTCAGGCGAAAAAGTATGTAGCAACTCGCACAGACCAATCGAAGAAAATAAAACCTTTTCCATAAGTCCGAATCCTGTGACCATACACATAGCGCCGTCTTGGATTTCAATGCCATGACTGGGCTTCAGCATCGGTATAGGTTGTACCGCACGCGAAAAGTTTACAGGGAACTCCAACTGCAAGTACACAGAGGAAATTTGGTAGGTAGATTGTAATCATATTTACACTATACTTCGACTTTTAACTGTATTCAGAAACTAACAACAGCCACCCAGTTGAAGCAAAGTGAGGCCTTATAACAACAGGCGATTTCTTATCGCACAATCAATTATCAACTCGCGTTGTTGAGCCGAGTATTAAGATTATAACATCGTGCATTCCAGCGCGTCAAAAAATATACTTGTTGAAAATACAGAGCACGAAAATATAACCGGGCAAAAAAATTGCCCGTGTGTACCTACAAGGGCTAGCTAACACGCTTCGGATTTTCAGACGAATAGAAAGACCACGTAGGATTAGTACTGGATCCCGTTGTCACCCTTTTGGTCAGCTGAGTGAGTACTGAAAGTATAAACCAAAATTACCTTTAACACGGCAAAGTCATGGTTTTGTCTTTTTCTGCTGTAAAATTGATGTATAAAACAACTCAAAATCTTCCTCCAGACTTCAGTACTAGTACTTTCTTGTAATCCTGCTCTCCTTGATTTTTGGTACCACACCATATCAGATCGACCGGTGCCCGCAACGACTCTGTAATATCTTCTCACGGCCCTAAGAAACAAACAAAGACGAATATTTAAAAAAAACCGGCCAAATGCAAAACGGATTCGCACATTAAAGGGTCTACCAAAAAAATTCTTGTAAGCAGGCAATAATATTTCCACTGGAACACAGGCCTCCTCTCTGAGCGGGATAATGGGCCGTAACTAGGGTTGCCACCCGTACTTTATAATAAAGTATTGTACGTTATTTCACATAATTGCTCTCTATACTTTATGAGAACAATATACGAAAATACTTTATTTTGCAAGATTTGATTTCTTTGGGATTTTTAACAGTTTAGTCGTAAGTACTTTTTCGTTAAACGAAATTTATGTGATACAAACTGCAAAAAGCAATAAGTAATATTTTTTGATAATAATAAAGTAACAAATAATAACTTAAGATAAATAAATCATACTTTATTTTTATACTGTGTACTTTTTTTTCTTACCTATAATAACCAATGTACTTTAGTTGCAAGAAAAAAAGGTGGCAACCCTAGTCTCACGACTCGGGAGATGTCACATCTTCGATTTTTTGGTTTTCATACTACATTACTTTCAGTATATTTTATACTACATTTCTCACGATGTTTTCCTTTCTGACTCCTGACATACAGGTACACCTAGTTCAAGAGTCAGAGGCTTCAAATATTTATGTAAACAATTATGTCAATAAAGAATTACGAATTACGAAAAATTTACCATTTTGTAAGCAGTGGTGATGAAATACATAATCAGCCTATATTGTTCCCTCTGCTTGGATACAGGTCTCCTGTCTTTGAGAGGGAGTGTCCCGCAATCTACCACACGGGCCTAGTCCGGGTTGGTAGATTTTACTAGTCTTCCAATTTTTGGTTTTAGGACATGACCATTTTGAAAGCAGTAGTGAGGGAATAATTTTCACAAAGTAAAGCTCGACGCCCATATGAGGAACTAGCTTCTGCCCGCGACTTCGTTCGCGTTAAATTTCTTAGTTCCCCCGACCCTTCCCGTCGCGTTGAATCGCATACCCGTGCGATTTTCCCCGTTTTAGCAACATTTTTCATTACTGCTCCGCTCCTCTTGGTTTTAGCGTGATGTTATATAGCTTATAGTCTTCCTCGATAACAAACACAAAAATAATTTTTCAATTGGGACCAGTAGTTCCGGAGATTACTCCCTACATACAAACTTACAAACAAATGTTACCTCTTTATAGTATTAGTATAGATTGGTCTTTATTGGCTCAGGATAAAGTAAGCCTTTTCCAATCCAGGCTGATCATTATTACCTATTATAAAGCGTCTAGTGCATCATTTAAAGTCAACCCCAGCAGTGGGAAAAGGCAAGGAAGATGATGATGATTAGTATAGTAACTTACGCTATTTGGAAGCAATGAGCCGCTGATAGAACATGTTGGCGAGTTATGATTGATCCACCACAAACTAACTTCCAAAAATCACCAAAACTGTCGCATTTTATTATTAAAATCTGAAAATAATACCACAGTTAGTATAATCTAATTAATTTAATAGCTGTTAACATTAGTTTATGTCGTTACCCAAGCCATGGTCTATCTGTGTAACAAATGATATCCCAATTTCTTTAGTCGTTTTAGCGTGAAGCACTGCAAACAAGAAAACTTACGTTCAGATTTATAATCGGCCTATCACAGTCCACAGTTCAACATAGGCCTCTCACAATCTTGCGCTGCACCACAACATCCTGACCTCCACCTTGATCAACACGCTTCTTCAAATCGGGTGGACAATTTCAGACTTATATAAACTACTAGCTTCTGCCCGCGGTTTTGCCCGCGTGAATGTCTAAAAATTCACCATTTCAACCCCCCATTTCACCCTCTTAAGAATGGAATTTCAAAAAACCCTTTCTTAGTGGATACCTGCTCCTCACAAAGAACACAGCCTCCAAATTTCATGTCTCTAGGACCAGCGGTTTAGGCTGTGCGTTGATATACCAGTCAGTCAGTCACTCAGGACTTTGAATTTTATATATATAGATAAGTTCAGGTGTCCTCACGTTGTCATCCATCACCGAATTCAGTCATTTCCAAGATAGACCCTAGAATGAATAAAGTTCATTACCTGGTACGGTACTTCTTCGATATCCACTGTTCTTCCACCTAATATTCTAAGTGGACACTTGTCGTGCATTGGTGGGTACTGACTATTCTCCGCTACCAACTCCTAAGAAGAATATAGGTATTTGTGAAAAACTTGCTTAATATTATTATATCATTTCAGCCGAATAACTTCCACACCTACACATAGGCCACACCACGTTTTCGACCGGTTCTATGCTTCGCGCTTCCAGCGAATTTCTACGGCCATGACCAGGTCATCGGTCCACATTCTGGGCTACGTCTTCCAGTACGCGGTCGCCACTCCAGAACCTTTCGGCCCCATCGATCATCTGAACTGCGATCTGTCCAATGCCACTTACGTTTTACAATACTTCGGGTTATATCGCTTATTTTGGTTCTCCTACGGATCTCTTAATTTTTTATTCGATCGCGCAGAGAAACTCCAAGCATAGCCCTCTCCATTGCCCTTTGCCTTCAGTCTTCTTATAAGGCCCATGGCCTCATGTGGCCATAATAGTCGTGACGGCTAATGGCATAATAGCCAAGAGCCTCAACCAACATCTTAGGAGGCTCTCCTTAGGCAACAAGATGAGGGGCTTGATCCAGAAAGCGGTACATCTGGACACGACGCGTATAGTTAGGAGGTTTCTCTCTCTGGAGTCCTGACCACCCGGTAGCTTGCACACTGTTCCCGATACCGGTGGGCTAAAATTATTTATATTTTCTAAGGTTTTTAGATTACAGTGTAATAAACTAAACTATATATATATTGCGTTATTTACCCGAAAATCTATTTCATCGTTTATTGACGTCCGATTTGCTCTCACTGATTTCTCAAGAAATAGCACCATGAACAAAATTGAAACTGAAACCACTTTTATTTGAAATGTTACCATTTATTGGAATTTTTATGCACATTTAATCTTACGGTTTTTGTAATTTTTACTGAGATTATCAAAAGTGAAGAAACTAGAAGGCATTTATTAGAAATGTTGAAATGGAGAAATGTATTGTCAGTATTAAAATGATGTTCTGGGTTGGTTCTGGGCTTAGATTATATAAATAATCTAAGGTTCTGGGTGTATTGTGTTAATAATGAGAGATTATCAAAAGTGAAGAAACTAGAAGGCATTTATTAGAAATGTTGAAATGGAGAAATGTATTGTCAGTATTAAAATGATGTTCTGGGTTGGTTCTGGGCTTAGATTATATAAATAATCTAAGGTTCTGGGTGTATTGTGTTAATAATGAAATGTGTCATCCGTGTCATTTATATTATTATATCTGTAATGTGCCCACAGAACATATATACCACAAGCGGATTGTGTCATCTGAACTAAGAAACTTTTGTTTGTTAGTTTGATACGCTTTCACGCTGAATCTGATAAAAGATTTTGGATAAAATTTGCCACATGAGTAGACAATAACCTATATTAGGACATAGGATACATTTTATCCAAATATTCTTACGGGATCTATAAACATAAATACGCATGACATTGTATTTATAACTTTAAATATAGAAATATATTTTGGAAATTTTGGGTCATGTCCAGAAGGTGGATGAAGGGCGGCTAACAAATTGTATTTAGAAAGCAGATGTAAGTGGAAACGCCGTGTGGGGACGATCTAGGAGGACATAAAGTGACCTTATTGGTGATGAACAGAAAGGTCAGGTGCGTAGTGCTCGCAATCGGCTGCATAGACGACCAGATGTATGAACTGAAAAGTAATCTCAAGTCGTAACAACTATGAGAAGCAGGGATGGGTCACTAGTTTAGATATAAATGTTTAGAAATTCGGTATGATACACTTTTTAAAGATTTTAAGATTTTTTTAAGGTTTCTAGCTTTTTGACAACTTCTATCAATTTTAGAACGAATAAATTGATACTATTTGACCACTAATTTGACTGATCATGACATATTTATTTTACATCTTACATCTAATAAGTTTATCTACATATTTCTCACAAAAATTCTGTGACATACCGCAAATATTATCTCTTACAATGCACTGACATATTATTATAACATCAGTGGTGAAATGACCATTTCTTTCAATAGAATAACAATATTATATGTGATGATAAACCTTTTATTTCAGGCGAATAAATGTCAAGATTTACCATATTTCCAGGAAGACACGACAATGCGTGTATATGGAGGTAGACCCGTGGCTCTTGGTGAAATACCTTACCAGGTTATGAATTTTCTTTACATTTTAAATCATTAAAGGCTTCTTTAGACTGCAGCGACGTGACAGTGCGACGCGATTTTTGTAGGACAATTTTTATGAAGTTTACATAGAAATTGTTCCACGAGAGCCACGTCGTGCCTGTTTGTGGGAGCCTTAACCTTATCAGCACAAAACATCAACTGCTGAACAAGTGCTAAACATGTTCAAGTGTGTATAACCTAGCAGAAATGCGCGGGAAAAGGCTGTTGAGGAACATAACAAGTAGCACCGCCCGAACCGTTGATTTAAATGCAGTTAAAATTTTAATAGCCAAGTACACAAACCTACAAAAAGGACGCTTAGGTGATATCATTGTCATCCGGAAACGTTCCCAGAAGATTGACAGCATTGCGACGTTGAATGGCAATGCTAATTTTTTGGCAGAACAACGAGCCACCCACCCATCTCTGTTACACAGGCGCAACGCAGCGGTGCGCTATCACGTCGTACTTGTCCACGGGAGCCTTAATTCCCTTGAATAGGAGACGCGCACTCGGGCCCCAGGACCCGGGCGTTTCGACCCCAAACGGCTTGAATCGTAGCTAGTGTAAATAGTTAATTGTATAATACATAAGTAATTATATTTTTTGAACAGGTATAATTTTTTGGCTGAAGAACGAGCCACCCAGCCATCTCTGTTAAACAGGCGCGACGCAATGGTGCGCTATTACGTCGTACTTGTCCACGGGAGCCTTAATTCCCTTGAATAGGAGTCGCGCACTCGGGCCCCAGGACCCAGGCGTTTCGACCCCAAACGGCTTGAATCGTAGCTAGTGTAAATAGTTAATTATGAAATATCATCATCATCATTTCAGCCGAAAGACGTCCACTGCTGGACATAGGCCTCCCCCATATTATGTAATATATAAGTAATTATATTGTTTGAACAGGTATAATTTTTTTGTATTTATTATAATTACTTCTTCCAAAGGTAGGTTTCAAAACGAAAATGACCAGTGAACCAAAAAGGTTTTACACGTTTTGTGGAGGTGCTATTATTGGTGAATCTAAAATATTGTCAGCTGCGCATTGCTTTGTCGGTGAAACTCAAAACAAACTTTGTCCTGGGTAATTTTTTTGTTTTTTGTTTTATTAACTCGAAAGCCCCATAGTAACCCGTGAAATTCGGTTTCATTTAATGTTTTTTGCAATTAAGTCAGGGTCAATTAAGGTCAGTACCTATTAGGTGATAGTAGGTATTATATGTTAATATGATTCGCTTTGTCTAAATTATTTCATCACCACTGCTTTAGAAACGGTGAAGAAAAACATCGTGAGGAAACTGGCATGTCTTAGAAACAAAATTTCGAAAACATTGTTTCATTTACCAACTGGTCCCTCGTGGTGGATTACGACCCTCTGCGGAGAACAGTCCTGTGTCTCAGGAATGGGAATATTATAGGCTGATGATGCTGCGATCGAGAGGGGACTGCAGACGGTATACCAGTAGTACTTTCCGTAACTGTCACTAACAGAGCGGTAAGACGCACTGTTTGGTTTGACAAATAACTCGCAAAACTGAAAAAAAAACCAAAGCTGATTTCGTTCAAATTGTGGCGTCAGAACCAGAGCGTTTATTTGTGAAACATAGGTATTTACATAATTTTCTTAGATTATTGGAACGAAGTTCCTTATCGCGCGTTGTGAAAGGGGGCTACACGGAAAAAAATCTTACGAAAAGGTGTCACGACATGCTTTAACCGACTTCAAAAAAAGGACGAGGTTTCTCAATTCGACCGTATATATTTTGTATGTTGTTGTTTTTTTTGTTGTTAGTAGAGAGGGAGAGAGGGGGAGAGGGGGAGAGCGGGGAGGGGGAGAGGGGGAAAGGGAGAGAGAGAGAGAGAGAGGGAGAGAGAGGGGTAGAGGGAGAGAGAGAGCGAGGTAGAGAGGGATAGAGAGGTAGAGAGAGATGGAGAGAGAGGGAGAGAGAGGTAGAGAGAGAGGGAGAGAGAAGGAGATAGGGAGAGAGAGAGAATATTTTTGTTGAGTGCATACAGGTTTTTTGTACATAATAAATAATTAAAAATTATAACTATTATGAATCCTGGAAAGGAACTTCGTTCCATCCGGGTCCCTTGACACCTCTAAAGTTTTTATATGTGCGTCACGTTCGAAACCGCAACGGCACCGTCGCTTACGCAGCGCCAGGATCAACCGCAACGCCATCTGCAGTCTGCCATCTCCTTCAGAACTGCTAGAAGTGTCATCAACATCATCATTTCAGCCGAAAGACGTCCACTACTAGACATAGGCCTCCCCCAAATTTGGGGGGTTTTGCCATAAACGCCACGCTTGGCTGGCGGGTTGGCGATGGCAGTATGGTGGTAAAATGCATGGAGAACGCTGCTGCCCACTCTCTAGTAAGTCCCTTAGTCGTCTCTTATGACACCCACGGGAAGAAATGGGTTGGTGATATTCTTTACGTCCGGCACCACACAGATCACCACGTTACCAAACTCGACGGTACCACATGTAGAACTGTACCTTTAACAAATGTGCAACTCTACTAAGAGCTTTCGTAGAAAAATGTTCGAACCACTTTTATCCTTTTCCAGATATACCACGTTTCCACAAAATCTTAATGACAAGTATGCAGTTGCAGGAAATATAAGGAATTTAGTTTATTTTGAAGAAGCAGACTATAATGAGCAATGGAGAACGTTACGGAACCTTTCTTATCCTCATAATTACAATTTCCCTGAACATGATATAGCTGTATTGGTAAGCTGTTCTTAATGAGACAAATATAGGTACAGAGTTTTTTTGTTTTTGAGGGTGGGAAATCATCAAATGACCTTTACCGCTCAGGGCGTAGCGGGAGGTCGTGTCAGATTTTTACTGACTAAAACCCACCCGTATTCCTTCAGTTATCTATGCCAGGGCCACGGTAACTCTGTCGAACAAATCTCGTGACCCTGGTAGGACAGGTACAGGGTAGGAGGGAAATCGACGCGCTAACTGTAGGTGACCATGATTTAGTACGTGATCCTAGAAGGATTTATACGCTCAAACTTGCAGTCAAAATTATACAGCAAAAGTTTTTTTTTACGCAGGAGTTTCAGAATCCTCGCAGATGCAATCGGCGGCGGCGATCTCTCACGTCTAGCCCTGGTCCAGGCCATGGTGTGGAGCGAGAGAGCATGGGAAGCACGTTACATCTTTCTGCGAAGTAGTAATGCTTGCTAAGGAGGAGATGGAGCACGTGAGAGAGTGGCAATCTCTGCGCCCACACGCCCCTACCCGCCGCAGGAGACGCCTCGGGCGGTAGTAGTCCATAGCGGACTCCCAGCCACCGTAGGGGCGTGCTTACGGGTGGCGAGCAATGGGTAGCTCGCTGCCCGGTAAGGACCAGGCCTGGGTTGACGGCGCATTGTACACGGGCGCCTCAAAGAGATCTCAGCACATACTGAAGGGGTCTGCTAGGACCGATGCCTGCTTGGGTTGCGGATTTTTTCAAGAGTTACCGTGGCCCTGGCGGAGGCAACAGAAGGAACACTGGTGGGTTTTAGTCAGTAAAAGTCTGACACGCCCTCCCGATCCGCCCGGAGAGGGAGAAGTCATTTGACGACTCCCCACCCAGAAAAGAGAGGGTTCAGAATCACATACCGAATCCATAGTAACAGGTTGCGTATCATGTATGTAACAACTAACTGATGGCTGACTGAGAGTGCAGGAAGAGTGAGTGTCTCTGTGTCTGCGCACACACTTGTGCACTATAACTTCTTCTGCGTCGATGGAAATACAGCGTGGATGAAGCCTCCCATAAGACATCGCAGCCCGCGTCAGTTGCGACGTTGCCCAAGTGGCACCGCAACCTACTAATTGGCCGCTACGTCGTCGGTTTCTCAGCAAAAGCCCTGACGAGCGGCCCCTTTTCGAATTTTACTTCGCTTCACCGCATGTGATCAAGCCAAGGCTACTGAGCCTCCTGCCTCAAAATTGCGGGACCTAATTTAGACCTGTGCCATCTACTCCGTGGAATATTCGCGTGAGAGACAGTAACAGGTTGTTTCAGGTCCCATTGAATAAGATCGAGCTTTATGCCACCGACCGTGTACTTCGAGCTACTACTAAGCAGAATAAAAAAAAAAACGAATTGCACTTTTCCCGACTTTAAGACTCCGCGTAGCATGCACAATGTGACTACTGAACCAACAAGGCAGACTAGCTTATTATGTATTTGTTGCTTTTCAGGTATAGAGGCGTGACAATTTATAATATAAGATCTAATAAGACTATATATGTTCTTAGCATATTTTTACATTCATGATTTTTCTTTTTGCACAGTTTGTAATGGAACCTTTCGAATTCAATCATTTTGTGAAACCTATTGAGATGGCGGATAGGTATATTGATTATGAAGGTCTTGCCATGGTGTCAGGATACGGGGAGATTTCACACTCGGTAAGTAGTACGACAAGACCTCGAATGCCATAGGGGTCAATCCGTAACATATTGTGTCGGACATCTTCAGAAATAAGTTTACTATATTATTGGTGATGAAAGTATTGAGTATGATGACTTTAAGTGTAGAGGGGCACCAAAGAAACGATGGATGGACTGTGTGAATTGTGATATGGACAGAAAGGATACTTGAGATGACGACTAATAGAAAAGAGTGGAAGAAAAAGACATGTTGCGCCAACCCCGAATAAATTGGGATAAGGGCAGGAGAATGATGATGAGGTGATGTTCTTCTGAAAGGTCAGTTGCGCTGTACTCGCAACCGGTGTGCGTATATTACCAGAATCCTAATTGCGTAACAAACTATCAATCAGGATCTAAATAATTTTGAGGAACATTGCTAATCCATTGATTCAGATGTTCGAATTTGTTTGCTCAACAACGTAGGTTAACAATGCAATGAATGTGGTTGAACTGCCAAATTCAAAAACATTCTACTGTTAGTGCTTTACGCAATTACACTTCAACTGTATGAACGTGATCGAAGCAAAAGGAGTATGTATGTATCGATCGCAGCAGGTAGCGCCCTGTAATTTCTGCCTACTCCCATGGGATGAAGCCGTAAGCATCAAAATCCATCGTTTAGTTTAGAAGTAAGCGGACAAATAAACAGACACGAGGAGCAACTTTATCATCACCATCATTTTGGCCCAAAGACGTTTACTGCTGGAAATAAGCCTCCTCCAATTTGGGAGGTTTGCCATAATCGCCATGCTTGGCAGGCGGGTTGGTAGTCGCATTATGGTGGTGAAATGCATAGTGAACGCTGCTGCCCATTCTCTTGTAAGTCCCTTAGTCGCCTTTTTCGACATTCATGGCAAGATATGTGATGGTGCTATTTTTTACGTCCGGCATTACAGGGAACACGTCTGGTACCAACAACTTTATATTTTTTTTTATATTTTTCAGGTAATCTCCGACAGCTTGTTAAAAGCAAATCTGTTACTTTTTTCTTGTAAGCTCTGCATTGGATCTAACCCATCTACAGATATGACACGGTCGATATGCACATCATTGGTTGGAGCTGAAATTGGAAGGGTAAAAATCTACATGAAATATTATGGCTATTTCGAACCCTAACAGCCTCTGAGTAGTGGTGACCCAGTGGCCCAGAGCAACGGTTGCGTTTTACGAGTCATAGGTCGTAGGTTAGAACCGAAACAGGCACTTGACTCTCTGTAAAATATTCAATCAAATAATTCATTTGCAACGAATTTAGGTTACATTATCCGGGAAATCAATACTTAGGGTTCCCGCAGATAGGTGCGACGCAAGTCTAGTAAAACAATTTGAATGAAAACTTCATGGAAATTATTTTACCACCGTCGCGTCGCGCCTGTCGATGGGATCCTTAAAGCAAATTGACTACTAACTTGTCCATTTATTCAAATCAAAACTGTAATTTTTTGACAGTTTCATGAAATGACGTCAAATTGTAATTACCACTTGTACGCAGCAATTTGTTTAGCAATTAATTTCCCTGCCACTGCTTACTATTATTAGAAATGTTAAACCGAAGGCCCACCTGGAACACGGGTGGGTTTTAGTCCACTTTCTACCACTCTGCCCAGAGCGGAAGAAGTCATTTGATGATTTCCCACCCAAGAAAAAAGCCCTGGAGCGAAAAGAGCTGGAAGTTGTTGGAGGTTTTTGGTTATCCGTAAGATGATGCAGACAGTAACCAGAAACAGTGTTCTTTTTAAATTAGAATAAACTTTTTTTTATTCATAGGGTGACTCTGGTGGGCCGTTGGTCTACACACGAGCCGTTGATCTAAATGGCAAGCAAGATAAAACTTTAATTGGTATCGCCAGTGGAACTTACGAGGGCCGATATACAGTTTTCGTAAGGGTTTCGTCATACAGAGAATTCATAGCCAAAAACCGCTGTGAAGAAGACACTAGTATTTATTATTTTGTTGTTAATACCTTTATTATATTACAAAATTTTATTGAAATGTAGTTTTGATTTATTTGATTTTTTTATAAATTTCTGATTATTTATGTTGGCAGAGCCAATCAGGCAACGAATACAGTTCGGGCTTCCGTAGACCGTTGCGGTCGTCTAGTAGATCTGTTTCCGCAAAGTTTTTATAAAAGAAATTGTTCTATTAAAGTCGCGCTGCGCCTGTTTGCTGCAGCCTTTAGACTATCATTCTTACACTTAACTAAAAAGCCAGATTTGCTTGCCTTTACCCTCAAAAGTGAGTACTAGAGGCCCATTGGTAATGGCCCAACTTACAAGTTTGTAAATCGTGGTTTCAAACCCAAGCAGACGCTTTACTTTCAGAAAATCAATCATCATCTCTACGCTCAAAATGGAAAAAGAAACATCATGAAACGGTATGATCTAGAACCAAAATTTCAAAGTTATGTTATACTAGCTTTTGCCAGCGGCTTCGCCCGTGTGGAGGTCGGAAATTATTCCGCGGGAACATACCACCGAGATAAAAAGTACCCTATGTGTTACTCCAGGTTATAAACTATCTGTGTGCCAAAGAATCATGTCCAATCTTGACCTGAATTTTTTTAACGCGTCTAGTGATGTAAAATATCTTTAAAAATTGCTAATTTTTTGCTTATTTCGTATCACATAATTGAATTTTCAAATAAAGCCAGGAAAAAAAGAAATTCTAAAAAATGTTTATCATTTTCAATAGACTTTTTGAAGTGTAACATCTAAATCGGTTCAGGAGTTTTTGCGTGAAATAGGAACAAACATCCATACATCTATACATCCATACATACAAACTTTGGCATTTATAATATTAGTAGGATAGTAGGATCGGCCAGCTCACCCTGGGCACGTTTGGTGGATTACGGCCCACTTCTCACAAAGAGGCCTGTGCAGCCATAATCAGCAACTGGCTATGGCTGCTCTAGAAAGTTGAGCAGTAACTGAAAAGCCAGTTTTGCTTTCCTTTACCTCAAAAATGTTACTGTTTTTCAGATTTATTCATAAAAACCGGCCAAGTGGGTATCGTCCAACCATGCAAAATTAAAGATTTTGTGGTTGGGATGAATTTATTTATCCCAACTTTGAAATGTGTGTTGCCAGTGATGACATATGGCACTGAGACGTGGTCGCTCACAGTGGGCCTCATAAGAAGGCTCAAAGTCACCCAAAGAGCAATGGAGAGGGCTATGCTTGGAGTTTCCCTACGCGATCGAATCAGAAATGAAGAGATCCGTAGGAAACCAAGGTAACCGACATAGCCCGAAGAATTGCCAAACTTAAGTGACAGTGGGAGGGCACATTGCTCGCAGAACAGATGGCCGATGGGGCCGGATGGTTCTGGAGTGGCGACCGCGTACTGGAAGACGGAGCGAGGATGGCCTCCCACAAGATTGACCGATGACCTGGTGGAGGCCGCAGGAATACGTTGGATGCGAGAAGCACAGAACAGGTCGAAGTTGCTTCGGGGAGGCCTATGTCCAGCAATGGACGTCTTTTGGCTGAAATGACGAAATGATGATGATGAACTTTTAAATCACAAAAACATTTGTTGCTGTGACAAATTTCAAATTAACGGGTTTGTCCCGTCTATTCCGATTAAATCCTTTTTAAAGAGAAAACTGTCAGTTATTCTCTTTGAAAAGTTCTACTAAAAACTATAAAAATCGCAAACCTGACCTGTATATTCAATCGATTTCGACTGGAGCCTTCTGTCATGTAATTTTTGGTGTAGTTTTAGGCACAATTTAGCTCCCCTCACTTGCATAAATTCAAAATTTATTGTATTTAATTAATGTTTCTGAAGTGTTTGTTATGTATAACATTATGTTGGAAAATATGTCTTTCACAAGTAAGTATCACATTTTTATCAAATTATATTTTTTTTAATTTTATATCGAAGGCAGAAAATACTACATATAGTACAAGACTACTCTTAGTACCGCTAATAATGATTATTATTATTATAGGTAGCCCTACCACTGCTGACCATCGACGTTTCTTCATCAAAAGATAATAATACGAGTTATAAGTATGCTGATAATTATTTCGCAATGTATGATGACCAGTGGTCCCCTCGTGTCGTCAACGGATGGCCAGCAAAATTAGGGGATGTTCCTTATCAGGTATTAAATAAATATATATTTAATGTTGCTAATGAAATAAAATTAATGGTTCTCTGAGGGCACGACACAAGAAAAGCCCTTATACAGAATTCCCTTGCCAATTTTCTTTTTGTCTAAAGTTCTTTAGTGCCTCTGAGACAAACACATTTCACAGTAAAAATATGAAGGCAGAATTTTTTAGCACGTAGGATTTTCAACTTTTGTTGTTGAACCAAGATTGACAATCCAACAAAGTGCATTCCAGTGTGTCAAAAAACTAAATAATGGATTTTCTACTCTCAACGCAAAGCAGTGATTTGAAAATCGCGAATGTTTTGTACAACATACAACTTGGTACTGACTTACAAATTAAAAAAAAACTTTTTACAATAAAATACTAACCGACTTCCTTAAAAAAAAACACTACAAAGTTAAAAATAACTTTAGATACAGATCCTAAGACACCGACCTTCGAAATTTTTCACTTTGTAGTGTTTTTTTTAAGGAAGTCGGTTGTTATTTTTTTGTACAAAGTTATTATTTTTTACTTTTTAGTTATGGCATGTACCCCGCACTAATCTAATCGCGTTATTCGTTCATTTGTCGTGCAAATACTTAAAGAAAATTTAATTTATTTTAACTTATATGGTTTTCTCATGGATCCCATTGTTAAAATGGGACCAACGGGAAGCACCAGCTTAAAAAAAAAAAAACATCAAAATCGGTACACCCAGTCAAAAGTTATGAGGTAACAAACATTAAAAAAATACAGACGAATTGATAACCTCCTCCTTTTTTTGAAGTCGGTTAAAAACGTAGGAAGATTAGAATTTGTTGAACTACTCTGACACTTTCACCTTAATAAATTGTCTTATTATGCTTTTACAGATAGCACTGAAGGCGTTAATGAGTCGTGCTAGAAGACAATACAAAACGTTTTGTGGCGCAACTATAATAGGTGAAAATAAGCTGCTTTCTGCTGCCCACTGCTTCGAAGAAAAAGTATTGAGTAACTGCAACAAGATTTTGCATCCCGGGTAAGGATGGCTTTTTGTTTTTTTGACCGAAACGTTTTCCGACACAACGATCACACATTTTTCATCACCATCATCATCTCAGCTGAATGACGTCCACTGTTGGACTTAAGTCTCCCCCAATTCGGGGGAGTTTGCCTTAATCGCCACCGTTGGCAGGCGGGTTGGCGATCGCAGTATGATGGTAAAATGCATAGAGAATGCTACTGCCTATTCTCTAGTCCAGCTTTTCCCAAAGTGGGCGATAACGCCCCCTTATGGGCGCTGTAGACTCTACACAACGCCCCCATATTTTTTTCTGGGTCTCTTACCACCCCCCTTTAGGCCTGCAGCGCCCACTAGGGGGCGTTATCGCCCACTTTGGGAAACGCTGCTCCAGTAAGTCCCTTACGACCCCCACGGGAGGAAATTTGATGGTGCTGTTCTTTAGGTCCGGCACCACACAAATCTTTACATAGTATAAAACAACGTCGCATTTCGTGTTTGTACACTTAGATCGTTTAAGTAGTACAGTGGTAAGAGATATTAGATAGATAGAGTGAATCAAGAGGAAGGTTTATATGTATACTAGCTTCTGCCCGCGACTTCGTCCGCGTTAAATTTCGTGTTCCCCCGACCCCGCCTAACCGTGCGATTTTCCCCGTTTTTTGCAACATTTTTCATTACTGCTCCGCTCCTCTTAGTTGTAGCGTGATGTTATGTAGCCTATGTTACTTGCAGATAATGTAGCTTTCCAATGGGTTTTTTTTTAAATCGGTTCAGTAGTTTTTGAGTTTATCCATTACAAACAAACAAACAAAAATACAATTTTTTCCTCTTTATAATATTAGTGTAGATTACATTACGCGGGCGAAGCCGCTGCCAAAAGCTAGTTTAATAATAATCTCCGGTCATTTCGTCTGGTTCTTTTTCTATCTCACGAAGCCAAGTTAGTTTTAATTGTGCGTATCTGATGATGCACGGTTCATATTGTTTATGTGTACGAAAGCTCTAGGGCTGTTCAATATTAGCCGTGTCGCCTTCACGCACAAACATTGCCATTGTGACATACTTAGAAAAGGTCCTTAAGAGCAAAACGTCAGGGTATACCGCGGAATGCGGATTTTCTCACATTTTCAAGAATTTGATGGTGATTGTCGGGCGTATGTTGAACCCATTATCCGCATCCTACTAATCGCCATTTTTCATGAATAGTTATTAAATGAGATCAACAATTCAGAAAACTCCCGACCAAAACAAAAACCTCTAAAAAATAAAAATATGCACGTATTGGGCCCTTGAAAAGGAAGTTGTTGGTAATATTTATATCAAAGGATCGTCGAGTCGAAACGGCTGAACCGGTTTTAGGGTTCCGAACCTCAAAAGGAAAAACGGAACCCTTATATGATCACTTTGTTGTCAGTCCGTCTGTCGGTCTGTCAAGACCCTTTATCTTAGGAACCCGTGGAAGTCTCGAGTTGAAACTAAAACCATCTCAAATCTAAAGTCTCTTGAAGCTGTGCAAAAACCAAACTTCTAAGTTAACGTGAAAAAAAATACGGCCGTTTATGCCGCAAAAACGTTCGACACGCTCAAGGGAATCAAAATGTATAGGGTATCCCGTTGACCTAGAACTATAAAATTAGGTAATACCATCTTATACAACAAGTATAGGGTAAAATCTAAAAACTATACATTTGTAATTAAATCATAAAAAAAAAACAGATATTTAAGTAATTTAAAAAAACTATTTTTGATAATATGAACCTACAAATTTGTACGGAACCCTCGGTGGGCGAGTCCGACTTGCACTTGTTATAAAATATGTCTAAAAACTACCACCGTTAGAAAGACTACTTTGAAATACTTAAATGAAACCGCACCCAAATCGGTTCACCCGTTTAAGAGCTACGGTGCCACAGACAGACATAGATAGCTGACAACCTTATAAATAACACCCCTCCATTAGCGTCGAGGGTTGCAAATGAACTTAAGAGGGTTGTTTTAATGACTTTTTTATTTATAATAATTACGTAAAGCCATACAACCTGATACTGACCAAGAAACTGCAAAAATTGCGAGAGAAGAATTTCGTGTCATGTATCATATCCTAGTAATTATAAACGCGAAAGTTTGTATGTATGGATGTATAGATGTATGGATGTATGGATGTTTATTCCTCTTTCACGCGAAAACTACTGACCCGATTTGTATGAAATTTGGTGCACAGATAGTTTATAACCTGGAATAACACATAGGGTACTTTTTATCCAGGTAGTATGTTCCCGCGGGATAATTTTCGACCTCCACGCGGGCGAAGCCGCTGGCAAAAGCTAGTATTACTATATATTTACTATATCTATACAAATAAATAAAATTGAAGTGTCTCTTTGTAATTTCGAATTAACAGTTTTTCACTAAATGCATATGAAAGTATATATGGTACTTAGGTACATGAAAAATTATTGTTTTTAAATTTTGTCTGTCTATCTGTCTGTCTGTTTGTTCCGGCTAATCTCTGAAACGGCTGGACCGATTTTGACGGGACTTTCACTAGCAGATAGCTGATATTATAAGGAGTAACATACTTTTTGTCTGAGTAGCACATCCCTGTGTGATAAATTCTGAACACCATGCGGGTGAAGCCGCGGGCACACCTATTAATAATAATATTATAAAGCTGAAGAGTTTGTTTGTTTGTTTGGTTAAACGCGGTAATCTCAGGAACTACTGGTCCGAATTGAAAAATATTTATGTGTTGGGTAGCCTATTTCTGATGAAGGCTATAGGCTATATAACATCACGCTACAATCAAAAGTAGCCGAGCATCAATGAAAATTGAACGAAAACTGGCAGGCAATTTGATGCGACGGGAAGGGTCAGGGGAGAAAAATTTGCTGCGGACGAAGTCACGGGCAGAAGCTAGTCGACACTAGTAGTATAAAGAGGAAAGATTTATATTTTGTGTGTGTGTGTATGTTTGTAATGAATAAACTCAAAAACTACTGTGCCGATTTCAAAAATTCTTTCACCATTAGAAAGTTACATTTACCCTGAGTTATATATAGGTTTTATTTATTGCTAGAAAAGATTAGGGATCCTTACTAAAACTTTAGTAACGTAACCCAAGGTGTAAAATGATGACGATAGAACAAAAGTTTGTTCTATAATATTATAGAATATATCAATAACTACAAAAAACTTCGCAAAACTATATGTCCAACTATTATCGTTATTCCACAATAACTACTTTTTACATTTTAAAAGTTGATAGAATTACCGACCTATAATATACAATAGATAATTGGGCAGGAGCTAACCAAATATTTTGAGTGTTAGCTAGAAAACGCTTACCAGATCACCACCGCGTACCAGGTTGTCAAGCTTGGTTTATTACAACATTTATTGAAACTGAGGCGATACGAAGTTCGCTGGGTCAGCTAGTCTGTAATATTCCTGTTAATTCAACTCATAATTTTTAATACAGAAAAACCAGCAAAAACGCCCTTCGCCACAAGTACGCGGTTGCTGGCAATCTATTTAACATTGCACAATATAGTCATGATGGCCCTGATGGACAGTGGAGGTCAATGAAAAGTGTCCTGTTCCCAAGAAAATACCGTTTCCCCCGTGACGACATAGCGGTCGTTGTAAGTATCACATTTCACGAACTGCATTAGAATTCATTTATTTATTTAATACTTTGCCCTGGAAAATGATGACTGGAAGAAATTGCTCAGCAGTGGGACAGTGTAGGCTAATAAAAGAAACAAATAATTAATGCTTTAAGCACACCAATGTACAGAAGCGGATTTAATGCCAAGGGCATTTCTACCAGTCAACCTTTGGGTGATGCAGAGATAAACAGTGGTAGGTGTAATGAATTTGAAGATATTAAAATATACTAATATAGAATTAACAGCATACTTATCAGCCATCAAGAAACTGCCAGTCCGGAAAGAAATAAAGTAATTTGTCAGCAAAGTAAAATACTATTTACGCATTTAAGGGGTCCGTACCTTTATGGATTAATTAGTGTTTCCCATATTGTTTTACGGTGCTGAGACATGGACTTTAAGGAAAAGCGAGAAAAAGAAGATAGACGCTTTAGAAATGTGGTGTTGGAGAAGGATGATTAGCATAACCTGGACACAGTTTCGAACCAACGTTTCAATCCTCCAAGAACTTGGCATCTAACAGCGTCTTTCTTCCATCGTCCAAAGTCGTATTCTCGCTTTCTTTGGACACATCACACGCCGAGACGAAACATCGGTGGAACGACTTGTCCTGCAGGGAAAAGTTGAAGGCACAAGAGCTCCTGGCATATCGCCCATGCGTTGGACCGATCAGGTCAAAACAGCACTTGATGGTCCACTTCACGAATGTACGAGAAGGGCTGCAGTACGAGAGGAATAGCGACGGATTGTGAAGCTCGCCACCACACCAGATATGACGACCACGACCACTCTGTCAAGAGTGTAACGACGAAGAAGAAGAAGAGACCTTTATGACCTGGACTCTTTTAATCAAGATTGGTCCTTGGCAGCTCTGGACAGAGAGACGTGGAAAGAGAGTAGGGAGGCCTTCGCCCAGCAGTGGGACAGCAACGGCTAACAAAAAAAAGGGGTCCGTTGTCCAAAAATGGCATATATTTATCATTTCGCCATGCGGACGGGCATGGCCGTTTGTCAAAAAAGTAACAATTAGGTAGGGGTATTGTTGGATTTCTTCCCGTGGGTGTCGTAAAAGGCGACTAAGGGACTTACTAGAGAATGGACAGCAGCGTTCTCTATGCATTTTACCACCATACTGCGATCGCCAACCCGCCTGCCAAGCGTGGCGATTATGGCAAAGCCCCCAAATTGGGGGAGGCCTAAGTCCAGCAGTGGACGTCTTACGGCTGAAATGATGATGATGATGATTGTTGGATCCCTTAATTGAATAGTGCATTAAGATACACGTTTAGCACACCGCTACGTTTGGGCGCTAATTTTAATAATGAACCTATGGTATACTATTTTTGTGTAAAAATGCACTATTTGAGTCAATATTTACACAGCAAAATGTGTTAGTAATTAGGTCATCATCACCATCATTTCAGCCGTAAGATGTCCACTGCTGGACTTAGGCCTCCCCCAATTTGGGGGGCTTTGCCATAATCGCCACGCTTGGCATGCGGGTTGGCGATCGCAGTATAGCGGTAAAATGCATAGAGAACGCTGCTGCCCATTCTCTAGTAAGTCCCTTGGTCGCCTTTTACGACACCCACGGGAAGTAAGTTAGGTATTTTCTTTGTTTACCTTTCTTTTTCAGATATTAACTTCTCGTTTCAATTATAATCCATACATTAACTCTATTCCTATGGCAATTCAGTTCAAAGATTATTCTGGAAAATGTTTGGTCTCGGGCTATGGAAGAACAGGGCGACATCCGCACGTAAGAACAATAAAATTGTTGATAATTAATGACACAGGTACCTTGAGAGTTACCGTGGCACAGGCAACTTAAGGAACACGGGTGGGTTTTAGTCAGCAAAAGTCTAACGCACCCTCTCGGTCCGCCCAGAGCGGGAGAAGTCATTTTATGATTTCCCACCCAAAACAAAAACAAAGGTACCTCTAGAGTTACATAATACGTTGCGGGACACTAAAGCCAACAGAAACCCTACCTTATAACAATTAAACTTCAATTTTAGTTTAACACGCGATCGCAGTATGGTGATAAAATTTATAGAGAAAGCTGCTGCCCATTCTCTAGTAAGTCCCTGAGTCGCCTTTTATGGCACCCACGGGGAGAAATGGAATGATGTTATTCTTTACATCCACCATACGGACCCCACCTAATAATAATTAATCTTCAATTTTGTTTTACACTGGAGTACCACTGCTCACGGGACTACATAGGAACGTATGTGTTCTCATTTCCTCCAGGTGCTCTTTATTTGTTGATAACAAAATAAAAGCATTGAATATAAGAAACAGGTTGAGTTAATAGTATAAAACAAAATCGCCTTCCATGTCTGTGCGCTTAGATCTTATAAACCAGGGTTCCTCAAAGTGGGGTTCGCGAACCCCTAGGGGTTCGCCATGCGACGGTAGGGGGTTCGCGACAAAATTTACGTAATGGCGGCTGGGTGACTGGCAGGCGCATGCGGAAAGCATAAAAGCGCGCGCGCGACTGTCGCTCGCTCGTGGCGTGACACGGTGCGCGTGACCTTTTATTCAATTAAAGAAGGAAATAAAAGATGACAGCGAACCCCCAACAAGAAAAGAATAACAGTGTGTATAGTACATACAATGTTATACTTTTCTTGTTGGGGGGGGGGGGGGGTTCGCTGTCATCTGGAAACTTGAATGGGGTGGGGGTATGTGGAGCCAGAAGTTTGAGAAACCCTGTTATAAACTAATACAATATGTACACATGACTACACATCAAGCTTTACATTCCAGTTCTAGCTGAACACGCATTGTATAGGCTTTTCGTACAATGGGAAGTCAGTTTATACTGGAAACTAGCTTCTGCCCGCGGATATCCCACAAGAGCGTACTACCGAGATTAAAAGTACCCTATGTGTTAATCCCGGTAAACTATGTCTTATCGCATTGCTTGCTTTGTCTCATCCGACCCAGAGAATAAAAAGTTTCACAGAAAATTCACCCCTCATTTCACTCTCTTAGGGATGTAATTTCAAAAGACCCTTTCTCTGTGGATACCTACTCTTCACAAAGAACACCCCCTCCAAATTTTATGGCTGTGCGTTGATATATGAGTCAGCCAGTCAGTCACTCAGGACTTTGAATTTTATTTAAATAATAAAAGACAGATGTATAGTTTGATATGTCGCCGTGCTTACAGAGGACGTCAATGCAA
Organism: Aporophyla nigra; assembly: GCA_947507805.1. Lineage (NCBI taxonomy): Eukaryota > Metazoa > Arthropoda > Insecta > Lepidoptera > Noctuidae > Aporophyla > Aporophyla nigra. Next base: position 15,743,902 of record OX382307.1, on the reverse strand, counting down.
TGTCCATATCAAACAAAATCGTATCCTGAAGAGCACGCTTATATTTAATATTTTCTTGCAGGAAAGAAGTCTGATTCTTTTACTGTCGCATTTGACCCTGATTCCAAATAAGAGGTGTAGTCAATTACACCGCAAGCCAATGGATTATTTTGTGTGCACCTCTTCCCTGTTCACGGATGTGGGAAAGGTTAGTTGTAATAACTCATGTATACATCTTCATCACCATTTCAGCTGCAAGACGTCCACTGCTGGACATAGGCCTCCCCCAATTTAGGGGGCTTTGCCATAATCGCCACGTTTGGCACGCGGATTGGTGATCGCAGTATGGTGTCCACTGCTGCTCACTGTCTAGTAAGACCCCAAGTCGCCTCTTACTATAGCCACGGGAAGAACCATTTCTCACCCTATGGTGATACTACTCTTTACCCATCTACATAAATAACGAAAATTGAAGTGTCTGTTTGTAATTTAAAATTAACAACTTTTCATTAAATGCATATGATTTTTTTTTCTATAATACGCAAGATGGCGACACCGACATAGCATGCCAGTAGCATGTAAGTACCGTATATAGTTTATATACGGTACTTACATTAAAAAAAACATTTTTTTACATAAGGAGTAACATAGGCTACTTTTTAGGGTTCCGTTGCCAAATGGCAAAAAACGGAACCCTTATAGATTCGCCATGTCTGTCTGTCTGTCTGTCTGTCTGTCTGTCTGTCCGAGTATGTCGCAGCCACTTTTCTCCGAAACTATAAGAGCTGTGCTATTGAAACTTGGTAAGTAGATGTATTCAGTGAACCGCATTAAGATTTTCACACAAAAATAGAAAAAAAACAATAATATTTGGGGTTCCCCATACATAGAACTGAAACTCAAAATTTTTTTTTTCATCAAACCCTTACGTGTGGGGTATCTATGGATAGGTCTTCAAAAATGATATTGAGGTTTCTAATATCATTTTTTTTTAAAACAATAATATTTGGGGTTCCCCATACATAGAACTGAAACACAAAAAAAAAATTTCATCAAACCCTTACGTGTGGGGTATCTATGGATAGGTCTTCAAAAATGATATTGAGGTTTCTAATATCATTTTTTTTTAAAACAATAATATTTGGGGTTCCCCATACATAGAACTGAAACACAAAAAAAAAATTTCATCAAACCCTTACGTGTGGGGTATCTATGAATAGGTCTTCAAAAATGAAATTGAGGTTTCTAATATCATTTTTTTCTAAACTGAATAGTTTGCGCGAGAGACACTTCCAAAGTGGTAAAATGTGTGTCCCCCCCCCCGTAACTTCTAAAATAAGGGAATGATAAAACTAAAAAAAATATATGATGTACATTACCATGAAAACTACCAACGAAAATTGGTTTGAACGAGATCTAGTTAGTAGTTTTTTTTAATACGTCATAAATCGTAAACCACAATTTACCTTTCATTCAGTCAACACAAATATAAAAATTAAAAAAAAAAACATTTCATTTCATAAACGATGATGACGAATGATGATGATGATGACCTGCAGGTTTGTACGGAACCCTCGGTGCGCGAGTCCGACTCGCACTTGGCCGGTTTTTTGTTGACTACACTCGTAGATAGCCAATGTTATAAGGAGTAACATAGGCTACTTTATGTCTCGGTACCATGTCCATTTTCACATTAACGCGGACAAAGCCGCGAGCACAGCATAGTAAGAGATATAAGATACTATAGAGAGGCTGTTAGAAGAAGATAGAAAAACTGGCATGCTATGTCGGTGTCGCCATCTTGCGTATTATAGAAAAATAAAACTAGTTTGATTCAGAAAAAGCAGTACCTACATTTATGTTATTTAATAATATCCGTGTATAAAGCTGAAGTGTTTTTTTATTTGAACGCGCTAATCTCTGAAGTTGTGCGTCGGAAGTAAAAAAAATATTTTAGCATTTGATAGCACAATTCTTGAGAAAGCTGTAAATTGCTAGTCGGAAGTACAGACGCCAGCACATCAAGGTACACGAAACCTTGAACCCCTAATACTTTAGCGACGAAGTTGAAAATGTATCAAAGTAATTTGACAGATTGTAGTAGCTCGATGTGCTGGCGTCTGTACAAACATATTTTAGCATTTGAAAAGCCCAATTCTTGACAAAGGTTCAAGCAAAGACTTAGTAAAAGCGCAGGCTGACTATGGTATGCGACGTGATGGATCGGAACCAATTTTTCGAGCGGACGAAGTCCCTCGACAGAAGCTAGTTATGAATAAAGATCAGTGATTTTCGCGGCCAAAGATCCTTGTACCGTACTACAGGTCAAGCTATACATTTCCAGTATAAGCCGACTTCTCATTGTACGAAAACTCTATACAATGCGAGGTCTATTAAAACTGAAAATGTTTAGCTTGATATGTAGCCGTGTGTAACTTTTTAATTGGACCATGAACTGCCGAAAAACTGTCCAAAGTATGTGGCAATCCTTTCAGCCTTTTCCACACTATACATGAAACTGGTACCGTGTGGTGCCGGACATAAAGAATAACACCACCCCATTTCTTCCCGTGGGTGTCGTAAAATGCGACTAAGGGACTTACTAGAGAATGGGCAGAAGCGTTCTCTATGCATTTTACCACCATACTGCGATCGCCAACCCGCCTGCCAAGCATGGCGATTATGGCAAAGCCCCTCAAATTGGGGGAGGCCTAAGTCCAGCATTGGACGTCTTACGGCTGAAATGATGATGATGATGACATGAAACTGCCTATATTTTTGTTTATAGGGAGATTCCGGTGGGCCTTTAGTATGTTCCAAAACAGGCGATCCTAACGAAGAAGACAAGGGCGTGTTAGTTGGAGTCGTCAGCGGAAACCTTAGACATCGGGGCTCATTCTTCACTAGGGTCTCGAGTTACCGGCAATTTATCGCCGGCGTGAACTCAGTCTCTAGGACCATGTATAAATATAACATGCAATCATGTATAGCTGTAACAGGGACTGTAATATACAAAACGTTTGTACCATTTTGATTTGTTTTATTTTCTTGTGTATAAGAACTCTTTTCCTTTAAATTGCGAATGAAAGGACGGTCATGAGCATAAATACTTTGCACCTTCGCAAAATAGATAAAAACTTTTTTACAAAAAAAAAAACAACCGACTTCCTTAAAAACACTACAAAGTGAAAAATAACTTTAATTTCGGAAGTCGGTGTCTTAGGATCTGTATTTATGGTTTTTTGCCACCGACTTCCGAAATTAAAGTTATTTTTCACTTTGTAGTGTTTTTAAGGAAGTCGGTTGTTTTTTTTTTTGTAAAAAAGTTTTTATTTTTAAATTTTTAGTTGTGGTATTCACCCTGCACTAATTCCAAACAAACAATGCATATTTATGCGATAGCAGAAATCGCGGTTGATTTGCTGTCATTTTTTAAAGAGTTCCGGTGTCTGTCTCCCGAACTCATCATCAGATCTAAATGAAAATTATATGGGACCATTTCGGAATAAACCCCTTTCGAACAAAAAAAGAATTTTGCAAATCCGTCTATATACGACGGAGTTATGGCCGAACATACATAAAAAAAAAAAAAAAAAAAACATATAAACATCCGAATTGATAACCTCCTCCTTTTTGAAGTCGGTTAAAAAGCGATTATCTCATGAAATTATAGATTTGCATGAATTTTTTATTAACACGTTGCCATGTGCCATTCCTTCCCGAAACTCAAAGTAGCACCTTCAGAGGCCGCGTGTTTCCTTTAGGAAACACAGGCAGGGCTTTATTCGGACGTCAAAAAAAAAACTACAAAAAAACAGAAAAACAAAAAATAATAAATCTTTAAATTATGAGTCGGCGCTTTGAGTGATCTTTGTTCATTGATTTTTCAGCGCCGACTCAAAATGTTAAGGTTTATTATTTTTTGCTTTTCTGTTTTTTTCGACGGTATAATTTTTTGTTACAAAGTTTTTATTTTGTATTTTTTTGTGGCTTTAATGTACTAATAATACTTGGCAAGAAACAATCAATCATCCCCGGTTTTCCGACCCTTTGGGTTCGATTTTGTTTTCCAAATTTATATGGGACCACCCTCGGAGTATACCCTTTCCAATAAAAAAAGAATTATCACAATCGGACTACTATGTACAAAGTTATGCGTGGCCATACATAAAAAAAAAAAAAACAAAAAAAAAATACGCGTCGAATTGATAACCTCCTCCGTTTTTTTTCGTCGGTTAAAAAAGAAGATGTGTTTCCAAAAACACATACGTGGCCCCAGAGAAAGTCTTTTTTCAACAACATTTTCAGGGGCCCCGTGTATCTTTTAGGCACACATGAAAATAAGTGGAAAATCACGCATTTATTTCACAATCTATGTTATTAAAATAGCATTAAAATACGAATTAGGTAAAAAAAAAATAAGTTCAATAAATTAAAAACATGGTTTTTAGGCTTAGCGCTCAACGTGTTAAAAATGAGCATGTAACATGTGTCGACACCCTTGCGCTATTCCAACTTCGTAATACGGCGAGCTATGCTGGGGCGGGTGCTGTAGGTGCAGAAAACCTCTAACGGCGAAAACATACCAATGTTATTGAGAGTTTATGTTCAAAACTTATGAGGCTGAAACACTAAGGCTATCTATGGGGTTCGAGTGCCCACTTGGTTTTTCGAGACATCACCGAGGAATTGGCGGCTTGCCTTTTTGCGTGACCAGTGGACTGACCTATTTACGGGCCAAATAATCAGCATTGCTACAAAACTTGGCAATGCTGCCAGGCTTATTTTTTTTTCTTTTTTTTTTGGATGGGAAATCATCAAATGACTTCTCCCGCTCTGGGCGGAGCCCAGACTTTTACTGACTAAAACCCACCCGTGTTCCTTGAGTTGCTCATGTGCCAGGGTCACGGTATCTCTTTCGAACAATCACGCCACCCCGGCAGATGCTGCCAGCCTTTAGAGCACTTTTCCTGTAGACTGCGATGCGGACGAATTCTTTGATGCCCTGAGATTCTCTCTTCTTTACATACGTGTACTCTATTAATAATAATATTTTATACCTTTTTTCTCATGCAAACATTTCGCGCATCAAACATCGTTACTAAACAAAAGTTCCTCGTTGCCGTTCAACATGATGAGTAACATGTTGTGTGACATGTCGCGCGTCAAATGTTGTGTCGTGGATAAAGTGCAAATGGAGCATGGTCTGTGAGGCCACATTATACTAAATCGATTCTGCAGCGGCATATACGACATAGGTGGGTTACAGGTAGGTATTCTCACATTCACAGATGCACGCACATTCCCATATGTGTTTATCGTATTGTTAAAATAGAAATCCGTGTGTGTGCTCAGTTCAGTTCAGTTTATTTATTTGTTAACATAGGTAAAAAAATACAGATCTTATTTTGATGAACAGAGCGCTATGTTATGCCAGGAGGCGTACAAATATGGTGTCCAAATTAAGATGAGGATTACAAATAACCATTTACTAAAAAATATCAAATAATCATGCATTATGGTATCAGAATAGAGAATGAATTGAAACAATTATTGAATATTTTAATTATGTGTGTGTGTGTGTGTGTGTAAGTGTCAGCGGGTTGTGAGTAAGTACCCACCTAGTAGGAATGGGATACTGGGACGCCAGACAGCAGATTTTTTTTAGTAAGTAAGTAGTCATTTATTTAACAAAAGATGCAAAAATACAGTTTAAGAGCCGATGCCATCAACTCTTTATGTGTATTTCATATATTTTATACATATTTGTAGGATTAAAAGCAGCTTGTGTCCTTTGTCAGACCCAAAACAGGGTGTTTACTCTCTGAGTCCATCAATGAAAGTACAGGCCCGTCTGAAAGTAGTTCATGCGTCAAAACAAGTGTCTTTAAGATTTTGGTCGAGCAAAAACACATCAGTAGTAGGGACAACTATCAAAACGCATTGTCATTAATTCCTAACTCACGCCCCGAACTAACCTTATGTATGTTAGTGATACAGCAGGATTCGCTCGTAATTTCATCGAAAGTACGGACTTCGTACTCGGGGAGTAGGCCCCCTGGTACCCTGCCAGGGTCGCGAGATTTGTTCGAAAGAGCTACCGATGCCCTGGCATATAGGCAACTGAAGGAACACGGGTGGGTTTTTGATGATTGCCCACCCAAAAAAATACGCTCTGATACCCACACACGAACAAGAGTTTCGTAACATTAGGTATTATTGATTTCAGATGAGTAATTGTGTAATACAGTATTAGTAGAAATCGCTTTTATATTGACAGTCTCACAACATTCATGGCGTTATTTGCGTTGCTAAGCAGACAGTTTTTACGAAAATATTGACTAAATGTATTAGGAATAAGCTTCAAAATGATTCAGATTCTAAATAATGTGTAATAGTGTAAATAGTGTGTTACGCAATTAGGGTGCCGGATAAGCGTAAAGCCGACTCGATACTTCCTAGTTAAAGACGATAATGACAAATAAAACAACAAAAATACTGAAACGTTACATAAAAATACTTTTAATACAAAGAATAATAAAAAAGACCATCACAAAATTGTTGATAGTAACGTTGGGGCCAGTATCTGTTACCCATTTGTTGAATAAACCGACCCTCATGTGTAGGTTTGGGAGGCCCATATTGATGATTGATGTCACGGCGACCAACACTCCTTGATTTATATCCTTCTCCGCCGGGTCACCGGTTTCGTAACATATAACGCCACCGCCTTCAGTTTCCTTAAAGAAGTACCTTATTAATAGTCCTCCAGACCGTATTTTGCCCTTGGTGGTCAATCTCAATAAAGACTAGACTTCGGTTTGGGAGATATAAAAATTTACAAGTGTGTGCGCAGACACAGGTGCACTCTCTCTTCCCGTCCGATGAGACAGAAATTCGAAAGGACCGGGAAGAGATCAGGCGCAGAAACAACGGCTTGACATGCTTTCCGAGGCAAGATCGTCACATACTAGACGCCTACTGGACGAAGTCGCCACCAAGATAGACCGCGACACCTACAAAGGTCGCACGATCGCGGTGTGACGGTGTAGTCAAAGAGCGTCACACCGGGGACAAACATGCCCAGAGAACGCACAAGATAGAGAGGCATGAAAAGAAAAAAGGGAATCTTTTGCCCAGCAGAGCGACATAATATAGGTTAACAAAAACAGGAAAACTTAACATAGACAACGTTAAGGTTGAATGAGGATGACAACAAAAAACCGTAACCAATATGCTAAGATGTCAAGAATGGTCGTTAGAATAAACTGTATGAGGTATCCCCTGATAATGTCTCCACCTGCAACCAGCACGCGTAATTGGAGTAAGTAGGTATCAACCAATACGCATTAGGGGCCATCCATAAATTACGTCACACGTTATGGGGGAGGAGGGGGTCGACGACTTGTGACAAGGGGGTGGGAGGGGCCCTCAATTTAGTGACGTCACATTTCAAAATTGAATATACATATTTAAAGTACTATTAAAACACGAAATATGAACTATGAAAGAATTTTTTAAATAAAATTCAATGTCTAGATGTAAAACTGCAAAATATGTGACATCACACTAGGTCTCACAAATGTGACCAACTGTGACAAGGACGCCCCCGTCCGTATCACAGTTGGTCACATTTGGGTAAAAAAAATCATGAAATTTGTGTGACGTAATTTATGGATGGATGGCTCCTTAGGCCAGCGTGGTGGATTACAGCCCGTTCCCTCTAACAGAGAGAATGCCTGTAATCCAGCAGTAGGGACGATATAGGATGATATGATGATGACGATATATGATGCTTAGTCTTTTCCCAACTAAGTTGGGGTCAGCTTTCAGACTAACCGAATGCAACTGAATAGTTTTTCACATAGAGTGACTGCCTATTTGACTCCCTTAACACATTTACTGGGCAACACGATACCTCTTAATAAGATTGCTTGTCAGACTATCGGGCTTCTGACAACCCATAACAACTGTCAAAAATCCACAAATGACAGCCGGGAACGCTTGACGTGCTTTCCGAGGCACGATAGGGGTCTTGATATACAAAGATGGTCACCCATCCACGGACCAACCCTGGCAAGCGTAGCTTAACCTGGTGGATCGTGCAACTATTACTATTTAGCCACTAGCTTCGCTATAGGCTGATTATGGTTAGGTAAAGCCGACTTTATACTTTTTTTTTTTTTGTTAGCCTGCGCTGTCCCTCTCCTGGGCAAAGGCGGCTCCACTCCTTCTATCTTTCGCGCGTCCTCTATCTAGTTATCACGCAATCTGTCTAGCTCGTCTCGCCATCTCCTACGTGGTCCACCGGCACCGGCACCAGTTCTGACAGACTTTATACTTAACTAGCTTCTGCCCACGACTTTGTCCGCGTCAAATTTTTGCTCCCGTGACCCTTCCCGTCGCATCGCGTTGCCTGCCGGTTTCCGTCCATTTTTCATTGCTGCTCCGCTGCTTTTGATCGTAGCATGATGTTATATAGCCTATAGCCTTCCTCAATAAATGGGCTACTCAACACAAAAATAATTTTTCAATTCGGACCAGTCGTTCCTGATATTAGCGCGTTCAACCAAACAAACAAACATACAAACAAACAAACTCTTCAGCTTTATAATATTAGTATAGATTGCTTTAAAATTAAAAGCTCCCAATAATTTGGAAGTTGGTTCATTGGACTTGAAAGCAAAAATAGGCTGACACTTTATGACGTGTTCTGTGTGATGTCGGACGTAAAGAATAGCGCCATCTCATTTCTTCCGAAGAGGCTTACAAGAGAATGGGTAGCAGCGTTCTTTATGCATTTTACCACCATACTGTGATCACCAACCCGCCGGCCAAGCGTGGCAAATATGCCAAACTGCCCCAAATTGTTTATAAATAAAATAGATACATACAGAATAAACATATTGGTTCCGATTGTCATATATAGTGCACATGAAAAGTCTGCAACTTCGAATCAAGATCCTTTCGCATTCATCTCTTTGCAGCATCTCTACCTCTTCAGTGTATAAGTACTTGACTTTTGACCAGGACTGAAATAAATTGCAAGCTTTTATGAAAAAAACCTAGCTAACATGAACGGGTAAGCATTAACAAACGAATAGAAAGTTCGTAGCCAAGTTCACATGTTTCAAAATGATAGAATGATTTTTTATCGTTTCTACAATGTTCAACGCTAAATCCTTTGTTATAATGTGTAGTTTTTCTAAAGACATTGTAGAACGAGTGGCCGACTCAGGCGCGTCGACATGGCTAGCAACTTATCGTTTTCTACAATTGCTGACACCGAGGCCGTACCGATTGGAGAACGGAATTCGACACGAAACGGTTGTAACTTGGCTAGGGTGGCTGATGAGAACAAAGTTCTCTACAGAATTTAGAGCAACTATTGCTTTCGTAACTAATACTCTCCAGCATCATCTTTGCGTTAACCCGGTTGTATCCTTTCGGAACCCAGGGTCCACTTTCCTACTCTTAACCCGCCACTTCGGACGATCTTCTGCTTCCCTTATGGTGAGTCTGTTTGTACGCATGCCTGTCCGTTACGACGTCAAGCCAGCACTTTTTGGGTGATCCCCTTCACTTTCGTAACTAATACTATTTCAGCTAATTACTACTTCAAAATAAGGTCCTACCCTAGTAGCTTTAACGGCTGTAGCAGTGCAAACTCCATCAAAGTCAGAGTCACGAGTTGCGAAAGGTATTTTGTCGACGAACATGTTGAATTCCCAAGGTTGAGTCATTCTCTGAAAATAATTGATACAACTAAGCATTTAGTACGAATTTTTCCACAAAAACTGAACACGATCGATAATGTTCCCACTGTTTGGACATAAGCCTTTTCTCGGTGAGAGGTAGTGGGCCATATTCCAATATAGTACCAGACCAAAAAATTTGAATTTCACGGTCTGCCAGTGTCATCATTGTTCCGAAATATTTAAACTGACAATGGGGAATGGGGTTTAGATGTGCTGATCGCGTAGCCGAGCAGTGGTGACCCAGTGGTAAAACCTGCGATCTACAAGTTGTGGGTCATGGGTTCGAACCCAAGCAGCACTTTTTTTTTGCGTGGGAAATCATCAAATATTTTCTCCCGCTCTGGGCGGAGCGGGAGGGCGTGTCAGACTTTTACTGACTAAAACCCACCCGTGTTCCTTCAGTTGCCCATGTGCCAGGGTCACGGTATCTCTTTCGAACAATCTCGCGACCCTGGCAGGCATCGGTCCTAGCAGACCCCTTCAGTTTGCTGACATCTCTTTGAAGCGCGTGGCACACTACGCGCCGTTGACCCGAGCCTGGTCACACTGGCAGCACTTTACTTGGTATAAATGATTTCATCACAACTGCTCTCAAAACGGTGAAGGAATTAAATATCACGTGACATCTAATAACCCGCACTGGGTCCACGTGAGGGATTATGTCCTCTCACTGAGAGGAGGCTTATATACCAGCAGTGGGAACATTATAAGCTGATTATGCTATACCCAGTAACCTCTTTTAAAAATGGTCAACTTCGTAAACGACATAAAGGGGCCATCCTTGACGTCACATGAAGTCCATGATTTTTGGAGGCCCCTTCGTCACTGTCACAGGTGGTCATATATTTTATATGATCCCTTTTTTGGATGAGAAATCATCTAACGACGTCTCCCGCTCTGGGCGGAGCGGGAAAGCGTACCACACTTTTACTTACTAAAACCCACCCGTGTTCCGTCAGTTGTCTGTGCCAGGGGGCTCCGTCTAACTCTTTGGAACAAATCCTGGCAGGTTCGTGTGGTCCCTAGATTGACGTCACAAATTTTGAAATTTTAAATCAAACACATTTTAGTTTTTTTTTTTTTTGTCACTTTTTTTTTACAGCCTTATTTATAAAAATCTCCGACTAGCCACTGTTCGACTTAGCGATTGGTTTTCTCTTAATCAATGATTAACTTCTAATTATTTATAAACGTTAGTTAGCAGGTGATTAGTAGGTAGATAACGGTTTAGATTTAAAATTATGCGTTCGGCACAGGAACATGCTATGTGAAAAACAAAGATGAGAAATGAGACTGGCATCAGAAAAGAAAGGAACCCTTCCATGACTTCGGGTATAGAATAATTGGATAAGAAAACTAATGAATTTATAGTAAATTTGTAGCTTTATTATGTAACAATATAAACTGATCTTATAAAATGGATATTTATACTAATATTATAAAGCTGAAGAGTTTGTTTGTTTGGTTGAACGCGGTAATTTTAGGAACTGCTGGTCTGAATTGAAAAAATCTTTTTTTGTTGGGTAGCCTATTTATTGAGGGATATAAAACGCTACGATTAAAAGGAGCGGAGCAGCAACGAAAAATGGACGAAAACTAGCAGGCAATTCGATGCGACGGGAAGGGTCACGGGAGCAAAATTTTGACGCGGACGAAGTTGCGGGCAGAAGCTAGTTTTTTATTTATGCGTTTCTGTCACAACGACGCTTTTCTTTAGTTCTGGGCCTTAGAAGTGGCGTCTTATAGTGAAGTATACAGGTTAACACATTAGAAAATCACTATTTCCGATGAACTTATTCTTTTCAAACCTACAGAACCTCCTCCTGGTTGGACTTTCCCTATACATCCGTTTATCACGATATATTTCGAATGAAGAATATGTAATACGTAATAATTATCGTAGCGACTTTAAACGAGCCTTGCAGGTCTTCTCCCGTCTATTTTCCGTAGGCGGGGCGCGCAGCCTTCCAAAATTATATAATTCTCCTGCGTCATTGTGAAATCCCGTAAAATATGTTTGAAATCCATATTGACTAAGGCCCAATTAGATATTAGGAGCAAAATAACCTTGAAGCACACTATAATCCTATTGAACCGATCAGCTGATTCAAATAAAATTCGCCATCTTGCCTCTTGGCAACTTCTTACAGTTCATCGGTGGTCGTCAGTTAATTGGTTAGCGACCTCTTAGCGCTAACTAGCGTTCACAAATAAGAATTTCGCTAATTAGTAGCTTAGTAATTGATTAAAAGTTAAGAGACGTTTATAAATAAGACTGTAAATATTAATATTTGTTAGTGTTTGAAATATTTTTCGTAAGTTTTAATATTATATTAAGGATTTATGTGTATGACGTCGTACAGCTTATAACTCGTCACACAATGTCACTCTTTGTTGACCGCCCCTTTGTTGACCCTTCCACTTACAGTGTGACGTAATTTATGTATAGGATTTAAAGAAATAAACTCACCGCAATAGCAAGATTAAAAGCGGGAAATCTGTAATATCTTTGCGAGTACACGTGGTCCGTGAGTCGCCACTGTTCATGATGTTTGTCTTTCGATTCTTCTACAACTGTCTTGAGGATGCCGGCTACGAACCTAACCGTATCAAATTTGTATTTTTGACTGAAATGAGAATAAAATGTAATATGTTTGGAACAAGTTCCCTATCCAGCGTTATGCTCTGCACACTTGGCGAATGAGAGTTACACTAAAAAAGTATGGCAATTCTTTTTTTGTTTCGACTTCACGTTGTTTTATTTTTTTCATTCATCGGAGTACCTACATAAGAAAACCGGCCAAGTGCGAGTCGGACTCGCGCACCGAGGGTTCCGTACAAACCTACAGGTCATCATCATCATCATTCGTCATCATCGTTTATGAAATTAAATGTTTTTTTTTTTTTAATTTTTATATTTGAGTTGACTGAATGAAAGGTAAATTGTGGTTTACGATTTATGACGTATTAAAAAAAAACTACTTACTAGATCTCGTTCAAACCAATTTTCGTTGGTAGTTTACATGGTAATGTACATTATATATTTTTTTTAGTTTTATCATTCTCTTATTTTAGAAGTTACGGCGGGGGGGGCGGCACCACATTTTACCACTTTGGAAGTGTCTCTCGCGCAAACTATTCAGTTTAGAAAAAAATGATATTAGAAACCTCAATATCATTTTTGAAGACCTATCCATAGATACCCCACACGTATGGGTATAATGAAAAAAAAAAATTTGAGTTTCAGTTCTATGTATAACCCCAAATATTATTGTTTTTTTTCTATTTTTGTGTGATAATCTTAATGCGGTTCACTGAATACATCTACTTACCAAGTTTCAATAGCACAGCTCTTACAGTTTCGGAAAAAAGTGGCTGTGACATACTCGGACAGACAGACAGACAGACAGACATGACGAATCTATAAGGGTTCCGTTTTTTGCCATTTGGCAACGGAACCCTAAAAAGTCCGAAAGTTGCACCGATAACTGAAAAGTTGTTTGGAAATCAGTTTCCATGGTATGAATGCGTGGTGGCTGCGAAGTTAATTTGACCATACCTGACCTACTGACTGCCCAACATTTTTTACAACATGCGCCATTGTCCGATGTAATAACTGGTGCAGACACGAAAAGATGGCGGTGTCGTACATTACATCCAGTTGTAAATATTGTTTTTTTTTATGTTTTTTTTAATGTTTTTATTTTTTTTAAAGCCTCCCGAAAAGGCCAACACCAAAGGGCTTTCAAGTGGCTAAGGAAGAAGCGGTCAGACAAACTTCTAAACACCATCGTCGAAATATTGTACTTAAAATAAAAACATTTCGAACTTACTTTTTTTTATTAGTAAGAAAGCAGTTCGCAGAAGTCAGAACCCTCGTCGTTGTAATGATACTTCCAGCGCAGAAAGCACGATATATTAATCGACTACTATTTCCACTATACAAGTTATAGATAAATACCTTAACAAAAAGAAAATATTAAAAATCATCATCTACTTAGTGGGCAGTCTCCAGTCTGACAAGAAGTAGCAGCTGAAACCCCAAAACCCGAGGGGTATCGTGTTGGTTGTTAAAAATTTATAAATAGGATTCCATGTTTCCCTTTTTTCAAGACTTAATTCCTAATCCGAGAGCAAGTTATTATGAATGTAGATGAGCAAAATTCTTACATGATGTGGCCATTCTCCTCGATGAACTTCAGCACCAAAATTTAAGCGCAATCTACTTTGTCGACCCTGCAAGACCTGTTGAAGTAACATTGTAACGTTTAAGCGTTTCCAATAATATTAAACACTACAGCCTGCTGGCCATTTTTATTACTTTGCCGTCAAACTTAATTTGTTATTTCAAAATGCCCAAAAATCAGCATCAGTACTGAGCCAAAACACGTCCACAAGTTGTACTTACCTAACTAGACAGTTTGTCATATGTAACCATACAACTGTATTACATAGGCATTTAACAAGACCTTTGTCTTAACAATGTTCATATAAGGACCCGCCCTTTTAGAAGCTCTACTGAGGTCATTGGGCACTGTACTGAAGTCCTACATAGTCTCAGCCATGACTACCAAACCATCATCGCGTCGGCAAACCGAAGTCACCATTGATAGCTGTAGACTTTCCAGAACCTTGAAGACATCGTCCAGTGCAGCAGTGAACAGTTTCGGAGAGATAACATCTTCCTGTCTCACATCTCGCTGCAGACGGGTAGGTTTGGAAGTCCGACTCTGTAGTCGGACTGATATAGTGGTGTTTTCGCATAGACTTTTCAGTACCTCGATGTAACGAAAGTCGAAATGACTACAGTACAGCCCATGTTTCGATCACGTCGAAGACATTCTCGTAGTTCACATACGCTAAACAGAAAGGCAGGTTATACACCTCGGTCTTCTGTATAATCTGCCACAGCGTGTATGAAAAGCATCATTACAATGACTTACGACAGAATCAAAAAGATTCTGGAGAGCTTTAAGAACGGGTTGCCACCGGCCTTTTGGAGTTCAGCCGTAATTCCGTCATCACCTAGTTGTTTTTGAGCTGCTTCAGAGTCATTCTATTCTCGTGCAAGCTGACCTCCGGGATTTCTTCGGTATAATATCGGGTCAATCTAGCTCTTGGGTCGTTTACCAGATACGTAACGAGGTTACTTGATGACGTGTACCCATAAAACCTCTCGGTCTCTCTCACCAGCTCAAGTTCTGTGGATGCGATACTACCGTAATAGGTCTTCAATTTCGTAAGCTGGCTTTCCCTAATAGAGAGATCTCTGGTAAAGAGATTCAATAATATTGATACAACATTAATACATACCTTTACTCGAGTTCTAGTTGCATTGCCAGAAGTATGAACTATGTAATTCCATAATATTAGAATGATTATGAAAAAAGATCTGTAGAAAATCACCTTTGAAGATTTTTAGCGATGATTTTATGGAAATTAACACTCGTTAATTCATTTGAGACGATTTAGAGAGTAATATTATTGAAATAAATACTAACAGCGAAAATGATCATGATATTGTCGCTCATGACATTTCCGATAGGACTGACATTATCTGGCAAGAAATGACAAGACCAAATATCCAAGAAGAAAATATAGACGAGGTTTAATATAATTATTGAACTTCTTTATGACACAGTTCAAAATTCATAGATTATAGAACAATTAACTTTATGCACAAGCGGACAAGGTAGAAATATGCGTAATTTGTAAGTAACCTGTTCCCTAATTGCGAAACGCACAAATTATCAGAATCTTAATGGGATTCAAGATTATTTCTAAACCATTGCGTCATTTGTTCGAATAAATTGTGGCTCAGCAACGTAAATAACGCAATGAATGTTGTTTAACTATGAATATTAAACCAATTCCTACCGATATAAAGTTCCGCAATTACCCCTCTGGTTATTAGGTAATAAGGTAACCAAGCCAATTATGTATACTGGAGCACATTGTTCGAGGTACCTAACGAGATCAACCTACGTATAATATATAAATCAGTGTCAAACGATTCAAGAAAAACGAATGCTTTTATTAATTGGTTTATTCGTTTCGATATTACTTATAGCTATTTGAACAATACTTTTGAAACCTTTTTGAAAACATTTTGTTTTTATTTTGAGTTATTGATACAAATCTCATAATGGAAAACCTTAAGCTTTTTTAAAAACCGACATTAACTATAGTCAAAATCCTTGTAACGTCAGAAATAAACCCTTTAACCGTTTAGACGACTTAAACTAGTGTGACAACCTCATTTCAGCGGAAAGACGTCTACTTTTGGACATAAGCCCTCATGCGTCGCCACACTCGCCACATTATTGGTCTTGTGCTTCTCGGATACAGCGTATGTAGTCCCGCAGCTTTGGAAAGTCTCTCACAAGGTGGACAGATAGGTGCCAACAACGACAATAAAATCTTATCACAAAATAAATAACTAAAAATATCACATTAATCATATCACGGACGCTCCTTATTCTCCTTTCACGTTTTTCATTTCATCTTTGTGTTCTAAACCCCATAGATTCGTTCCGTCACCAGTTCTATTCGCTCTAAGTTTTACTATATCATTTGTCACCGTCTTCAGGTCATAAGCCCAGCCGATCCAAGCAAAGAAATCTATGAATTTAGTCGTCACATTTAGACTATTGTTTCCAAGCTCAGCTGCACGATAATCCCATGGAAATACATGGTGATAGTTATGGAAACCTTCACCACAGGTCGCGATGGAAACTGCTATGTTCTGGGCAGGCAAGATTTTCTTGTCATAAGGCTTGTTTCCCCAAATATGAGCAGCGCTGTTGACCAGGAAAGTAACGTTAAGGTTCATTGCGTAACGAAGCATGGTGATATGCCAGGCATTGGACCAGGTTTCTTCCCAGCAGTAGACAGGGATGAGAGTTGGTAGTCCGAAGCACACTGCCCCGATGAAGGGTATGGCGTACCTTTAAAGCAAAAACAAAGTTTTAAATATCGCATTTGGAGATGGTGTTTAAGAGAATGCAAGCAAGGAGGTTTACAGGGGGTCTGTTGGCTAAATGGGTCGATCGAGTACTAAGACACGTTTGCCGCGGTTGGTCCAACCATCTTTAAATTTCGAGAACCCGTCGTGCCACGGAAAACACGTTAAGCCGTTGGTCCCGGCTATCAATCATAGATCTTTGACAGACGTTACCAGTCTTACCAAGGGTATCATGATTGGTATCATGTTATCATGTAAACTGGATTCGGGAAGTCAGATAGGCAGCCGCTCCATGTAAAATATTGGTATTCAGCTGCATCCGATTTATTATTATTGTATTAAATTTAAATTCCAAAAATAAAGTGTTGCCGTTTATAATGCGTGTGTGAAATAAATTATATGTCGTAGATAATAATGTTGTTGTAATCGTCTATAATGTTTGTGATTAGTTCTATATTCTGCCAAGGGAAACAAATTCTATAATTGCGTTTTTTGTTGCGACAGCTAGCACATTGTTTTATTTAAAAACACCGTACGATTAGATTGAAAGCCGACCCTTACATATTTGGGAAAAGGCTAGGCAGATCGCTTGACTTTTAATCATGACCCAAAGGATTTTTAAGGAAATTCCTAATCCATTACTGATTGATCCATTACTGATTTATTTCCGAAATAAATATTTTGAATTTGAATTTTGAATTACTTGTATTCTTATATTAAACTAGCTGACCGTACAGACGTTGTCCTGTTTCCTAGAACTCGATAGCAGCACCATCTGTCGGGCTGCTTTTTGAATCTAAACTATCCAGGGTGCCACCCAAACGCATACAAAAAAAATCATTCAAATCGGTCCATCCGTTTAGGAGGAGTTCAGTGACATACACATGCACAGTAGAATTATACAGGATAAGTTTTTATTCAGTGCGTAAATTGTAACCATGAATTCAGCATAAATCATTCTAGAACCCCTTGCGCAAAAATTTTTTGTCGGTTTTACAAAAAAAAAATCAGCTGTTTCATAGAAAAATGCAATACCTACGGGGTCAAAATTTATGGAACAGCTGATTTTTTTTTTGTATAACCGATGAAAATTTTCTACGCTGGGGGTCAAGAATGATATGCTGAGTTCATGGTTACAGTTTGCGCACTGGATAAAAACTCATCCTGTATAATAAAGATTATACTTACTTCTTTTGAAAACTTAGCACTGGATTGTTATAAATATCAGACATGTCAAGTTCTTTTCCACGTTTTTTGACTTCAGGATGTTTTTTCACGAGCAGCCATCCGACGTGGGAATAGAAAAAACCTCGAGTTGCGTTATGAGGATCTGCATCGGTGTCACTGTATTTGTGGTGAAGACGGTGGTCTCTCACCCAATCAGTGGCGGTGTTTTGAAAGGCAATAGAGTTCAATATCATCAGAAGAATTTGTAAGGGCAGCTTTGCTTTGTATGTTTTATGGGCCCAGAGCCGGTGAGCGCCAGCCGTGACTCCTATTTCTGCCAACACGAATAGGATGTAACCTGAAATAAATATAAATATTTTTTAATGAGAAGATATTTATTTTTAAAGCCTATCTGATAAATAAATGGGAAGATTTTCAAAAATACAAAAAAAAAAGTGTAAGGCACAGATGAAAAAGAAATAACTGTAATTTGAAAAGATGCCTCTACTGCATGAGATTGTTTACAATGCTTACTTCAAATAAAATTTTCTAATTTTCATGTTTTCTAAACTTGACTTTTACGTAGTCGGCGTTTTTGAGTTTATTTTATAATCTTAATTATTATTTTATAGTTAATACGACCTATTTATACGATTATATAAAAGCTTTATCACAACTTCAATTTTTTTTTTTGTGCTTATAGATGGACATACACAGCGTTCAAACTGATAACACCCCTCATTTTATATATATTTTTTATGGTATAAAACGGTCCGTTATTCTGACTCCAAGGATGCTCCATGAGGAAAAAATCACCACAAATACCAATACTTACTGAATAATATTGTTGCCCATTTAGCCGAAGTGAAGCACAAATAAAGCCCGTACAGACCAGCTATATGCCAGTACCCAAACGTGATAAGGTTAGGGTACACTATTTGGAACTTCCTAGGTGAAGCTTGTGGCACCAGCAAAGTCAGCGTTGGTTCCTCCCTCAAAATCGTTGTCGTTTGGACTCGTTGCGCCATTTTTCACTACTGCAAGAAAAAAGTGGCTAAGTTCTTTTGGGCCTCAGAGTTATATATGACATCGCACTTTTGGAAGGCGGACGTGTTTCTTTAGTAGGTACACTCATATTTCACCTGTATACAGGATAAGTTTTTATCCAGTGCGCAAATTGTAACCATGAACTCAGCATATCATTCTAGACCCCGTTGCGCAGAAATTTTTCGTCGGTTTTACAAAAAAAATCTGCTGTTTCATTAAAAAATGGGTACACTGGGGGGTCTAGAATGATATGCTGAATTCATGGTTACAGTTTGCGCACTGGATAAAAAATTATCCTGTATATAATAATCAGACATACACACAAATTAATAAAATTGACGTGTCTGTTTGTAATGTCAAAGTAACAGCTTTTTACTAAATGCTTAAGAAAGGATATACGGTACTTATAACAAAAAAGCTACAAAAGATTGTCTGACTATTTGTTCCGGCTAATCTCCAAAACGACTAGAGCGATTTTGATGAATTTTGGTATGGGGATACTTTAAGCCCTGGGGAAGGTCATTGGCTAGTTCACGCAAGCGAAGCCGGGGGCAGAGGCAATTATTTATATGAATAATTAACTACATAATTATATTATCAATCAGCCTTACCTACCTACCTAAAAAAGGAAAATAGCTTGTAAATAATTACTATAAGGTCCCATACATGGTCTGTGTAAGGAGTTTCTGAGAACTTAATTAAGTAACACGTGTTGCTATGACCTTTTCAAAAACTACCAAAAAAAAACTGGAGCTTAAATTAATTATAGCAGTGGCCTTGATCGCAATTTGTGAAACAAGAAACAGAAAGTTGGGAAAATGAGTCAAAGATTATAGAATTCCATAAAGTGGACATTTTTATTATTATTTACTGTATTTATGTCAAAGTCAAAGCAATTATTTCAAATAGGCACAAAAAGGCAGTTTTGAACGTCAACATTTAAATTAATATAGCATTGATTCTAGTCGCCCCTTTCAAAACGTAGATTTGTATGAAGAAGAATGGGCAAGAAACTCCACCATTACTCTTTTAAAATGATTTTTGTATTAGTATAAAATATTTATATAATTATATTGAAGACGATGCACCTAGAATAGAATTACAATAACACAACAGGTAAAATATAATATAGTAAGACAAGTTTCTACCCGCAACTTCGTTCCCAAGACATACAAGGTGCCAAAGACATCTACCCGCAACCTTTTTTTCTTTTTAGCGTGTCGATAGCAATCTAAATACATCGAGTAGCCCAGAAATTGGCTGCGATCTTAGCAATTTCAGTAGTGTCCATCAACTCCTGTAGCGTGCAAACAACAGGACATGCTGGACAAAATACCAAGTGCTGCATTGTTTGTGGGACAGCACCACATTTACACTCCAGGGCGGAGTCATCTATGAATCTCCATCTGAACAGGTTTTCTTTACTCCGGCCTACCTGAGTCCGGAGTCTATTTAAAGACAGGAAAGCCAAGGCAACTCGTGTCCAGTTGCGAGATTTTCAGCATGTGGAACGAATGGGTTTGGTAGGGAAACGCCATGTCGCCACAGGCCTAGTCTTTCCTTAGACCGTTCGCCAGTGAGTGAGAGGACACACTTCAAAAAGCTGTTGCGGCTTTCCAGCCTTTGTGACACGAGGATGTTGTCGTGCATAGGGTGTTGTGTGTCAGAAACTATCTTGGCTCTTTCATTTCGTCCCCTTACAGCCAAAACCGATTAGTTGCAATGATAGGTTCATTGCATATAATTGTTTTTCGCTGTAAGGGGACGATTTGAGCTTGCCACTGCTCTGCGAATTTCTAGTGGTGCTATTCCAACCAGTGGATATAGCATTAGCATCGGGGTCGGTTTGAGGCAGCCGGTGATGATCCGGCAGGATGATCATACCCGATATCACTGGGCCACCACTGCTTTGCACTGCAGGACGTCATAGTTGGGTTACAATGCAACAAATTAAGCCACCAAATGTTCAACCAAAGTTCAATAATTATTGAGTTATTTACATTTTTTTTCGATTAAATAATTTGAAGCCATTTTATAAAAGATTTACGGCGAAACCGTACTAAAATTTAAGTTATACTATAGTTGCTGCCGTAGCAGATCATTTTTATTAATTCAAAGTTCGAAAATGCTTAAAACCTTGGCAAATATCCCTAAACAAACATTTATTTTTTTGTAATTTTTGCCATTAGTTCATAAAAAATATTGTTTTGTGCAAACAAAATATACTACGTCTTATGAACTTTAATGTGTTTGATTCCAGATTTTTGTTCCGTGAAAACCCTAAAAGAAAAGTCCAAATTTTACATACCGGTTAACATAACACTAGACAATAATGTGTGTGAATATAAAATGCTACTCATAGAACCTGCTCAGAATACATCAAAAATATTTATGTTTTGTTTCTAAAAATAGCAGTTACTTGGCTTATTTGCATATTTAAAACAAAAAAAAAAAACTTGCGTACATAATAAGTTATAAGAATTCTTTTAATTTCTATGGATAAACAGAACAAAATGTTTAAGCATAGCTCTGGTTCTAAACTAAATTAGTTTTTGGGAGTTCTACTTTAGCATGGAAAACAGTGTAAACCTACCATCAATATAAATAATAAAAATAATAGTTTAAAAAAACTAAAAAACACTCTTCCATAGAAAACCAAACTAAAAAGTAAAAAATAATGGAAAAAAAGCGTGGGGTGCTTTAAGTATTTTGCGAAAGAGTCTCACTGGGTTACCATAGGAAATCTACACTGGTGTATTTTTCGACATCGATGCATTTATTTTGTTGCTAGTTGCTGAAAAATAATTGGGCCAAATATCAACCCCTCACTTTTTTTTTTCTACGAATCCTCAATAGATCTTTAAATGAAACCACCAACCAACTAATATATGCGACATAAGATTTTAATTTTTCTTAACACATTTTTTTCAAAAATGTGTTTAAAATTAAAGGTGGTTTTGGTGGTAATTTTTCGAGGTACACCGACCAAACAAATTACATAATGTATCCAACTATAAGGCATAGCAATTACCTACATAGATGTGTTATGGGTTGAACATATTCAAAACATAATTAAAAATCATTCGTGTTTGATTACAATAAGCCCAAAAATTTTTTCACCGCACCTAATAAATGCACCAATGCCAAAAAAGACGTCAGTACCATATGGAAACCCAATGAGACCGTTTAACCAGTAACTCGACACACGGAATAAAATCGCGATGGGAATTGTTAGCGTTCTGGATTTTCAACTCTCGGTGTTTCTCAGAGCGCCGAAAATCGAACAGCCACACTGTTCGATTTTCGATTTGCAACTGTCGGCGCCCAGCAGTGCGTTAAAAATCGGTGAGCGAAAAAATCCCGCCGCGTGGACGTCCCGTCCGTGGGAACGCTGACTGAGCAGGCCGGGGCTGCCTTAAAGCGGCTCCTGCCCAATCTAGGGGGTCCAAACGCCTCCTGCCGGAAGCTCTACACGGGGGTCGTGTGGTCCATGGCCCTTTACGGGGCACCGGTGTGGGCGCCCTCATTGAGGCTGCCCCCAGGGCGCCGGTTGAGTGCGTCCCAGAGGGTCATGGCCATCCGGCTAGTCCGCGGATACCGCACGGTGTCCTCTGAGGCGGCGAGCGTCTTTGCCAGAGTGCCGCCATGGGATCTGTAGGCAAAGGTCCTCGCGCCACTCCCACATGTGCGCCGGGACTTTTGGCTCCAGATCCCATACGAAACATCGATCCCAGGCGAAACGCCTGGGCGAAACTCGGATGCCGCGACAAATCGCGGCACGGCAGACAGAGCTCCGGCAGGATCTCATGGCGACATGGCAACTCCGATTGTCGCAACCCAGCGCTGGGCACGCCACAATTGCGGCGGTAAGTCCCCTCTTAGAGGAGTGGATAGAGAGGTGCCACGGCGTCCTTACCTTCCACCTGACGCTGGTTCTCACTGGGCATGGGTGCTTCGGTGGGTTCCTGTTCAGGATAAAGCGGGACGAAACGCCCGGGTGTTTCCATTGCGAGGATCGTTTGGAGGACACGGTGGAGCATACGGTGGAGGTGTGCCCTGCCTGGGCGGAGCACCGCCGTGTCCTCGTGGAGGCGATCGGCGGCGGCGACCTCTCGCGTCCGGTCCTGCTGCGAGCCATGGTACGGAGCGAGAGGGCATGGGAAGCCGTCACCTCCTTCTGCGAAGCAGTAATGCTCGCGAAGGAGGAGGCGGGGCGCGTGAGGGAGTGGCAGACTCTGCGCTCTCACGTCCCTAGCTGCCGCAGGAGGAGCCGCCTCGGGCGTCGGGAGTCGATAGCGGACTCCAGGCCACCGTAGGCGCGAGATTGTGGGCGGCGAGCAATGGGTAGCTCGCCGCCCGGTAAGGACCAGGCTCGGGTCGACGGCGCGTAGTATTCCACGCGCGCCTCAAAGAGACGTCAGCATACTGAAGGGGCCTGCTAGGACCGATGTCTATCAGGGTCGCGAGATTGGTTCGAAAGAGATACCGTGGCCCTGGCATATGGGCAACTGAAGGAACACGGGTGGGTTTTTGTCATAAAAGTCTGACACGTCCTTCCGCTCCACCCTAGAGCGGGAGACGTCATTTGATGATTTCCCACCCACAAGAAAAAGGGAAACGTAAATTTATCAAAGGAAATTAATATCAAAATAAATGCGTTGTACTGCATTTATTTTGATATTTAATCCTGTTAAGCAGAAAAGATCCAACCAACATTTTGTGACTTTCGAGTAAATACGATTTGAAGTTTAGGAGTGAATATAAAAGTAACAAGCAGAGGAATCCAAAAATGGAAAGTTACTAATGGTAACACAGTAAATTAGCATTATTTGAAATGTAACGCCACAGGCAAGTTGAACACAATTTTCCTGATTTTCTTAAAAAACTACCTGTGGATCTTTTATGCAAAAAAAGAAAATTGTTGGAAACATCTTTAGACGGGGGATCCAAATAAAAAATATATGAAGGTTTAAAAATCATTAATAAAGGGAACACATATTTTTTAGTTACTTTTACTTTATTATGTAGCCCGATATTTCGGACACTTGCCCCGTGACAAATGATCGTAAATATGGTCCGAAATTTCGGCTTAAATAATTGATGAAGTGAAAGCAAATAAAACGCGATAGTTCCGTAAGTTTTAATTTTAATTGAAAACTTGAAAGGGTGCGTACAACTAATCAAGTCTAATCCACAATCGATCTAATAGGAAAATATAATACATTTCATTTTTTGAGATCCAAGAGTCATGGATCTTTACTGCTTTGCTTTTAAAACGTTAAATGTGTTTTGGTACATGTAGTGTCATAGAGGTTTGTTTGGTGAAAGTGATCAGACTGCTTAAATATTTTTTGAGTATATAAAATTCGATGTGTAGATTCTACCCTCCAAAAGTTAGTTGAAATGATCCATAATGTATTAAATGTGAGGAAATTATAACAAAACCAAATAAAATCATGGCTTCAAGAACTATATTATTCAAAGAAAATCAATGTATACTAATATTATAAAGCTGAAGAGTTTGGGGAAAATCGCACGGGTAGGCGATTCGACGCGACGGGAAGGGTCGGGGGAACAAGAAATTTAACGCGGACGAAGTCGCGGGCAGAAGCTAGTTTAGAATATTTCTATCAATAAGAGAACCATAACAACTTTAATAATTATGATTTATGTCATGTTTATGTCGATACGCAGTGAAATTACGGTGCCAAAAGTTAGTTGAAATTGTTGAGTAATTATTTTAAGGATTGTATCTTTGCCAATGTCTTAACTTTTAATATTTTTTATGATCGACATTATTCTGTATAACTGGTTTAAATCGTCTAGGCATTGATTCTACAAGATTTTGTAATGTTTTGACTGTAGTCAACAATTTTTCAAAAATTTTATTTCTAAACAAATTCCTGTTGCGTCTTATGGAAACAGGGATCCAGCGGTCTAATTCAT
Organism: Aporophyla nigra; assembly: GCA_947507805.1. Classification (NCBI taxonomy): domain Eukaryota; kingdom Metazoa; phylum Arthropoda; class Insecta; order Lepidoptera; family Noctuidae; genus Aporophyla; species Aporophyla nigra. Next base: position 15,719,041 of record OX382307.1, on the reverse strand, counting down.
CCCATAAATGTTCAATGAGGTGACATTGGGTGACATTGAAGGCCATTCCTGTAAGTCCACATCGTTATCTTCAAAATATTCTTTAGCTATCCTTGCTGTATGCTTCGGATCTATCTGTCTTGTTGGAACTTGAAAATCTGACCTAACCCCATTGTTTCAGCAAATTGTTTTAAATTGTCACAGAGAATATTACAATAGATCTGTGTTATCATTCTGCCTTCAATTATTTGCAGTTGGCCCACACCATGCCAAGAAAAACACCCCTACAGCATCACACTCCCACCGCCGTGTTTCACATGTGGCTGTAAGTATTTGTTGTTGTAAAAGTCATCGTTGCTTCTGCTCCATATGGTTTGCCGACGTTGATTTCCATATAGTTCGAACTTTGATTCATCGCTAAAGACTACTATCCTCCAAAAGTCTTTTGGCTTATCTGAATACTTGCGAGCGAACTCCAACCTTAGTTTGTTATGGATCGATTAAAATAGGTTTCTTTCTGGCACCGTGACCTCGTAAATTAGCAGCATGCAGGCGTTCCTTGATAGTAGTTTCAGAACCCAAGGTTCCTGCTTCCTGTAACTGATATTTGAGCTCTCGTATCACAATCTTGGGATTAATTTTACACTGCCGCACTATTCGTCGATAATCAACAGAAGTAGTAGCCTTAGGACGCCCCGACCGTGGCCTATCTGCAAGACGAGGACATTCAACGACTGGCCTGTTAGTCTAGTGGTTAGTGACCCTGACTGCTAAGACTGAGGTCGTGAGTTCGATTCCCACCCAGGACAAATCTTTGTGTGTTGAGCACAATCATTTGTTCTGTGCCTGGGTGTAATTTATCTATAATATGTATGTATTTAGAAATATATAAGTATGTTTATCAGTTGTCTGGTTGTCATAGTACAGGCTCTGCCTAGTTTGGGATCAAATAACGTTGTGATGGTTGTCCTAAGACATTATTATTATTATTCTAAACTCTTGTTTATTATTTTTTGCACACCTTCTGGACCAACTTTAAGTAATTTTCCAACAGCACTAAAGTTTTTCAATATTTTAGATTCACACGCAATCTTCATTCTTTCTTCTATAGTTAATTTTCGCCTCGAAGCTATTATTTATTCAATAACAGTCAAATCACCTCTCAATATCTTTTTATTAAATTTAAACTACCTATACTGCGCTAACAATATTAATAAATGAGTTTAAAACCGCGGGAGTACCGAAAATCGTTGAAAGTTTCATACTTCAACTGACTTTTGACGCACTCAATTCAAGTAGTGAGCACCAAGAGCACATAAACATAGATTATCTAAGACAACAAAATGAATTTCGTGGAATTTCCTACTGTACGTATTAGAATAGTGTATCCGAACAAAAATCGTAAATAATTCATTCATTGAAACTGCGTATTTTGGAATTTATGTGATATCATTGATAAGGTGAATTAATTTCAATTAACTTTTGGAGGGTACTGCATATAACTCGATTTTCGAAAAATTGCTGGTTGGATCTTTTCTGCTTAACAGGGTCCAATTTAAAATTGAATTTGTAACACTCTGTTTAGACAACTTACCTTATGGTAGTGTACCGATTTTAACTTTTTAGGCAAAGTACTTTAAAAAATACTTTACGGCGTTGTAATTATTGCCACTACGTGGCAACGTCGTCGCTACTCAATGTTCAAGAGTTACACACACACTACCACGCAATTCATGTGAATCTTAAATTGAATAATAATGATTAAATATCTCGTACTTAAAAATCACTTAAAAATAAATAACAAAAGTTCTCCCGACACTACCGAGTTATGAAATGATTCATAACATATTTATAGTGTTCTTTTATTCTTTTTAATCTTCATCTGAATCACTATCAAAACATTATAAATGCATTACCGTAGCTAGTTCCGTGATACCTTCGACGCAGTATCGCACCATCGGCTAAGTGTGTAATGGCAAATGTTTTACTATTTGCTTGTCAATTCTGGAGTTACAGGACCGACGATACATACGTGACACAGCTTCTAACAAATTTACAAACACCCTTAGGTAAAATACAAAAATACAAATAATGGAACACTTTCAAATCTATATATTTTTATATATTATTATAAAGCTGAAGAGTTTGTTTGTTTGGTTGAACGCGCTAATCTCAGGAACTACTGGTCCGAATTGAAAAAATATTTTTGTGTTTGGTAGTCTATTTATTGAGGAAGGCTATAGGTTATATAAAATCACGCTAGAACCAAAAGGAGCAGAGCAGCAACGAAAAATGGACGAAAACTGGCAGGCAATTCGATACAACGGGAAGGGTCAGAGGACCAAAAATTTGAAGCGGACGAAGTCGCGGGCAGAAGCTAGTTTGTAATAAAAAAGCGAGCAAACGTTTCGGTCAATACTTGCTCAGTGCATTGCCGTACACACAAACATACTTATTCTTGATCTTTATGCAGATATTAATAGATATATCTTATCTATATAATTCATACGTGAAGCAAAAACTTGTTACCTCTTTTTACGAAAATTAGGTGGACGGAGGAGCACGAAATTCGGTACAGTTTAAGTTTATACTTATAGAGAAGGACTGCAAATAGGAAATATGTTAAAGGAACCAAATCTCCTTAAGTATACTTTTCGTTGGTATATTGGTGTGTGCGTTCGCCCGCGTGGATGTAGAAAAATTCACCATATCAACCCCCCATTTCACCCTCTTAGGAATGGAATTTCAAAAAACCCCTTCTTAGTGGATACCTACTCCTCACAAAGAACACACCCTTCACATTTGATGTCTCTAGGACCAGCGGTTTACGCTGTGCGTGGATATATCAATCAGTCAGTCACTCAGGACTTTGAATGTTATATATATATCATCATCCGCCTATAATGTTCCCACTGCTGGGACACAGGCCTCCTCTCGGTGAGAAGGAGTGGGCCATAATCCACCACGCGGGCCCAGTGCGGGTTGGCAGATGTCACATGTCTTCGAATTTTTGGTTCTAAGACATGCCGGTTTCCTCACGATGTTTTCCTTCACCGTTCTGAGAGCAGTGGCGATGAAATAATTTACACAAAGTAATGCGCTTACTTGGGTTTGAACTCACGACCTACTACTAAGTCGCGGCCGTTACCACTGGGCCACCACTGCTCCCCAATATATATATATAGATTATTATTATTGTACCGTCAAAAAAAAAAAAATGACTTCATCATTTCAGCCGAAAGACGTCCACTGCTGGACATAGGCCTCCCCCAAGCACCGCCACTTCAACCTGTTCTGTGCTTCTCGCATCCAACGTATTTCTGCGGCCTTCACCAGGTCATCGGTCCATCTTGTGGGGGCCGTCCAACGCTACGTCTTCCAGTACGCGGTCGCCACTCCAGAAACTTCCGACCCCATCGGCCATCTGTTCTGCGAGCAATGTGCCCTGCCCACTGCCACTTCAGTTTGGCAATTCTTCGGGCTATGCCGGTTACTTTGGTTTTCCTACGGATCTCTTCATTTCTGATTCGATCACAAAGAGAAACTCCAAGCATAGCCCTCTCCATTGCCCTTTGGGTGACTTTGAGCCTTCTTATGAAGCCCATTGTGAGCGACCACGTCTCTGTGCCATATGTCCTCACTGGCAACACACACTGGGCAAGACTTTTGTGCCAAGTCAATAATTGACGTATGATTATTTGAAATTGATAACTTACTTTATAATCGAAAGTGGGTTAATTAACTTAGCTATAATGATCATGAATTCATAAAAACCGAGAATGCTAATATGTTTCGTTCGGCTTGTTGGCCGCTTTACCGAAAACGAGCAACCTAATTGATCATGCCTAGTGAATGATTAATATTCGACTCAAGCGCTGTCAAATAGATTTGCTTAGTACCTACTTTATTTAAACTCGCTCTTGCTCTTGACTCCGTTCGCGTGGAAGCTGGAAAACACATGAAAGGCCACCGTAGCTGAATTGAGCTCGTAGTGGGCTGTCAATCATTGAACTGATAGCCCACTTAGTTGAAAAAAGTCTAGGCAGATTGGTGCCCAGACTTTTTTCAACTATGTTGGGGTCTTCATCTATCTTGAGATTCAATTTATCCTAAACTAGCTTCTGCCCGCAGCTTCGCTCACGTTAAAAATAACAATATATATAGTTTTTTTATATATAAAAAGTATCTTATGTTACTTCTAATACCTCCAAGAATATGTGTACAAAGTTTCATGATGATCGGTTAAGTAGTTTTCGCGTGAAAGCGCAACAAACAAACTTACACTCACATTTATAATTTTAGTGTGGTTATCTGCTTTGTGTACATAATTCGACTGTTCAAGAAGTTATATTTTACAAAATAGCCAACATTTTTGTAGCAGAAATAAACAAGAAATTGTGTTTTTAAGTTATTTTAGAATCTTTTATGTTCTTTTAAATACATTTTAGGATTATCTATAGAACTTGGCACGCATTTAGATCTCAATTCTTTTTTAGCGAAGTCAACAACAACGCATATTCCTAATACTGAACATGGCCCCCGTTTTATATTTATATATTTAATTAAATATCATTACATTAATTACTTTTTGTAAACAAATTATTATTATTATTCTTCGTTCAGAAGTGATTGGTAAAATTATCATTTTTCCTGCGTTAATACTGTAACATTTTCTTATAGTATATACATATTAGAGCGTATTGCTAATTCATTATCTGAAATCCACGAGCGATAGAAATAAAACTTCTTCGTTCTGTTGAGGAGACAAACATAGTTAATACTGTTTTATTAACTAAGAGATGACTATTAGGAGTATTCAGGATGTGGGTTAAATTAAAAAAAAAATAACAGAAGATAATAAACTGAGGAGTATTTCATACCATCACTACTTCTACCTCTCCCTTGCCGTCCCTTCTCCCGAGCCTGATAACTGCTACAACTAATACCTAGTATGCTACACAGGTGCTTACCCGTCTCTCCCTCTACTTCCTACCTATAGCCATGCTTTATAACTAATATTATAGCCGGAGGAAAAATGCTATTGAGGCACTCTCTGCCACGACCAGTTTCCCACCACGAATCCAAATATTCCCCTCGTACGCAACAATTTTAAATAGTCAGCAAATTAATTTCATTTCAACAATCTGTTCTAAAAAGCGACAAGAGCGACCTTTCAATATGAATCTATTCTCCTGCCAACAAAAGAGTTTTTGCTATTAGGATTTAGAAAGGCGCTAGGTGTTAATATTATAAAATCGACTCATACACGGACGGCGCTTTCGTCAGCGTTCAATTCCTTTTAGATTTAGGACTTATATGGATAAACTAAGAGATGGGCTATGGTGTGTAACTCAAAGGCTCAAACTAAGCCTCACCTCTTTTTTTTGTATTGTAAATCATTAAATGTCGTCCCCCGCTCTGGGTGGAGCGGAATGGCGTGTCAGACTTTTACCGATGAAAATCCACCCGTGTTCCTTCAGTTACCTATGCCAGGGCCACAGTAGCTCTTTCAAACAAATCTGCGACCCTGGCAGGCATCGGTCCTAGCGGACCCCTTCATTTTTGCTAACATTTCTTTGAGGCGCGCGTGTTGTGTTCATGACGGGCCGTAGACCCGGGCCACTAGAACTACCCGTTGTTTGCCGACGCAATAAATTCCCGACGCCCGGGGCGTCCCCTCCTGCGGCTGCTAGGGGCGTGAGGGCGCACTGATTGCCTCTCCCTCACGCGCTCCACCTCCTCCTTCGCGAACATTACTGCTTCGCTTCTGCGAGAGCATGGGTAGCCCTCACCTCCTAGAGGTACGGTCTTCCCATGCCCTCGCTCCGTACCATGGCCTGGACCAGGGCTGAAGATTACCGCCACCGATCGCGTCCACGAGGACACGGCGGTGCTCCGCCCTAGCAGGGCACACCTCCACCGTTTGCTCCACCGTGTCCTCCAGGCGATGCACTCAGCGATAACACCCGGGTGTTTTCTCCCGCCTTATTCTGAACAGGAACCTCCCGAAGCAGCCATGCCCGGTGAGGACTTGCGTCAGGCGGAAGGTGAGGACGCCGTGGCACCTCTCCAGACACTCTTCAAAGATGGGACTTATCGCCGCAACTGTGGCGTGCCCAATGCCCCAGCTCTGGTCCTGTTCTCTGTGCACTAACATTTGCACTATGGAAGACCTTTGCGAGGCAACAATAATGCTCTCAAAGTGTTCAAACTCTGGTCGAAGCTCAATTAAAAACCACAATTAGAATCATGGTTACGAGGAAGAAGATTCGCATTATGATCAGCAACAATAAGCATATCGTCCCCGTAGAGCGAAAAGTCACTAAGTCGAAAAATGGCCAAAATGAGTTATCAATGTCACTAAAATTTTTTACATTTTTTTCTCTAAATGTCTGTCTAACCGTCATTTTTGTAGCTATCCACACTTTTGTTTTACAAAATGTAAAAAGTAAGTAAGTCTACCATTTGTACCCTATAGGAAGAAATAACTAATTTAGTAAATTATTTTAGATTTTTCGAAAATGTACGTAACTCGAAATTAAAACGACTTAAATACTTTTTCTCTTAAATTATCAATGCGTACGTGTGCCTTTAGGTAGTCTAAAAATGACCAAAATGATTTAGTGAATTTTTAAAATCAGTAGGTTAATCAAAACTCACAAAAGCGTAAATTAACTAACTCAACTTGGTCACTACTCACTCTTTATTTTTCATTGATTCGAACCATACTACAGACGTGAGAAATCATCAATCCATTATATCCATTAACTAACAAAAAAAAGCACAGATTTTATAGAGAACAATTAACTAATTTGATGTTTTTAACTTTTTTCAATTATTAGAGGGTTTTCACACGTTTTAGCTCTTATAATACCAACTTTATTTTATTTCCTTCAAATTAAAGCTAAAAACATAGAGATATGTAATGGCAAGCCAAAGTTATAACGATTTTTTATTTAAAATAACTTTAACTCTCATTATCTCAAAACGTGATTTTTCGACTTAATGACTTTTCGCTCTACGGGGACGATATATCCACTGATAATATTATGACTGATAATATTCCCACTGATGGGACATAAGCAACCTCTTTGAGGGGCGGGACCTAATCCACCACGCTCAGCAAAATACGGATGGGGGTGGATGTTACATAGGTATCTTTGAAATTTTTGTTTTTTAACCGACTTCAAAAAGGAGGAGGTTCTCAATTCGGATGTTTATATTATTATTTTTTTAATGTATGTTCGGCCATAACTCCGTTATATATAGACGGATTTGTAAAATTCTTTTTTTGTTTGAAAGGAGTTTATTCCGAAATGGTTCCATATAAATTTCATATAGATCTGATGATGAGTTCCAGAGATAGACACCGGAACTCTTTAAAAATGACAGCAAATCAACCGCGATTTCTGCTATCGCATAAATATGCATTGTTTCTTTGGAATTAGTGCGGGGTGGATACCACAACTAAAAATTTAAAAATAAAAACTTTTTTACAAAAAAAACAACCGACTTCCTTAAAAACACTACAAAGTGAAAAATAACTTTAATTTCGGAAGTCGGTGGCAAAAAAACTATAAATACAGATCCTAAGACACCGACCTCCGAAATTAAAGTTATTTTTCACTTTGTAGTGTTTTTAAGGAAGTCGGTTGTTTTTTTTTGTAAAAAAGTTTTTTCTCACAATGTTTTCCTTCACAGTTTGAGGACACAAAGAAAGTGCATGCCTGCCGGAGATCAAACCCACGAGTTACGTACAACTCAAAATCGCGTTAGTTACCATTATGCCAACACTGCTCTGATACTCTCCTTCAAATGTCTGAATCCTACCTAAGCAAGTTTTCTTAGTTACACCTAACTTAAGTCCAGGGTTTAATGCCGTTAAGTTAGTCGATTGTGCACAGGGGGGCTTCCCCGGAATATAGAACACAAACTATAAGAAGTTGACACTTATCGCACCAAAGATCGGATCTGCCTTGAGGAGCGTCACCTTGAATTGGAGCAACGGGATTAACACACTTCTATAAAGGACCGGAAGGTCAAAAAACGTAATCCATAGAATATCTCCCGAGGGTTGCATGGGTAACATAACCTTAAAGCTTAACGCATATGAAAGCCACATCGAATCGCACCGCACTGCATATCAACAAAAAAAAAAACGCGATGAGACCGGCCTGTAGTGTACGATGGCTCTTAAAAAAAACAAGATTTTTTTCAATGCAGAGCGGCCCACCTTAACCATAAAATGAGGCACTTTTAATGAACAAAATAATTACTCACTTCTCACACTAAGGACCACAACCTTTACACCAAAAGATAAACACTAAATGAAGCCGGTGACCACAAGTCGACCCTTTTAAAGTTTCATTAGTGTAGCCGTCGTCCTACAGTGAAATGGTTATACGTCAACTTTTGAGAAAATTACGTTACAATGCTGTCAACTTATTAGTCGATTCGCACGAATTTACTCGCCCAAATCTGCCCTTTCTCAAAATTCAAAACGTGCCAATTGTCTAAAACGTTTTTCTCGAGTTGTCGCTTTGCCCAAAAATAAATTAGGTTTGTGCGAGTCGGCATTATTTAAAAGTGCCGATTCGTATGATTTGATTGACAGTTTCTGGAGGTAGGCCCTCGGAAACTGTCGCCAGCAGAAATGGGATATTGAGTATGCAAGTCACCCGCTACCATTTTAACCTTCTATATTACATAGCATTGGTCAGGCAGGGAACATAGTCCTACCATAGTACAAGGTAACCAATCCACCATAGCCCAACTGTCAACTTTTTGGTATCAGAAATATTATTTTCGAAGCCAATAAATACCATTTAGTAGATCATGGCAAAATAAATAAAAATTTGCAGGTAGGTATGTTTCAGTTTCATTTTAAATACTACTGAGAGCCTTTAGTATCAGGTTTTTTATTATGTTTCATAACTCTTATTACTTTATTTCGAGCCAAACATGTTTGAACCTTTTGCCATCGATACACTTAAAAGAAAAAGAAGAAGATAAAGAGAGAGCCGGTTACGAAATACCATTAGTTTAGCTTTTATGAGATTAAAACTGGCCCTATTAAGTTCATCTCGCCATTTTGTATTAAAATGAAAATATTGCAATTTCACTCCCTATAGTATTTTTTTTTAAATATGGTATTTATGACTTTAACATAGCAGGATACTATATTATAACCCATAGCCCAATATGTTTTGTTTCCATGTACGCATGGCGACAAATTAAGCTGTTCATGTCCAGTATAAGCTGGATTCTCATTGTACGGAAAGCCTATACAATGCGAGATCTGTTAAAACTGGAAACGTATAGCTTGATTTGTAGCCGTGTGTTTATGTATTTGCAATAGGCTCGCACCAACCGAGGGTTGACCTTAGGTGTTCTTTCACAGTGCATACAAGCATAATCGTCGGTCGGTTCCTAATTAGTCACCTGTTTGGCGCTTTTGATGTTCTTTTTTTAAAAGCGCCTAAGATCTCGGTCACACAGGGCGAATACTCGTTGCGAGTGCATTCGCTGCAAATAATGATCGCAGCGACAATTCGCTGCCTGCCTATCACACACAGCGAGTTCTACACGAGAATTTCGACAGTCTGTTGGTGCGCAAATTCAAAATGTCGTCTGCTCGGAATGGCTATTCGCAGCGAGTACCCTGTCACACACAGCGAATTCTCGTGGCGAATGCGCATTCGCCGAGAGTAAAATTGAACATGCTCAATTCAAATCGCGGTGAATTCAGCTCGCGGCGACAGAATCTATTTTCGCAGCGAATAGCCTGTCACATACAGCGAATAATCGCGGCGAGTAGGCATTCGAAGCGATTACTCGCTGTGTGTGACCGAGGCTTTACAGTCCTCTGCGAGTTGGGTTCGTATATTTAGTTACCACTTCAAATAAAATTGTTAAACAACTTTTTTTGGTACATACATCTTCTTACAACATATTGCGATCAAGAATCTGTTAAGGTGCAACAGTAATAATTGCAGAAGTAATAAATTGTTCTGAAATAGAAAGGAATGACTGCAGGAAGTTATAAAAATGTATTTATTCACTTTCGAAGTTACACCGTTTTGGCATCAGAACTTTAATGACATCTTAAACGCTCGTAAAATCGCTTCATATCTACAAAGTTGAAGCTCCTGTGTCCGTTCCGTTACACAAAATGTAGAAAAAATTTACTTGACGTAAATGACTTTAAAAATAGACCATAAAACATATAGTAAACTGACAAAATAATAGTAGTTGGTACGTGAGAAAGTTTTCAGAAGTTCAAATTGCAATTTTCGTAACATTTTTCTATAATTGAAACGTAAATTTCAAGAACTGCAAAGGTCTATCGGTCTACCGTTGGTGTGTGTTACACCAACGGTAGACCGTGTGTACGACCGCCATTTTCATATACCTTAGTGCGTGGAAATCAATTGAGAACAAAACCATGCGCAAACTAAAAATTTCATTTCACTTCAAAGTTTTTAGGACCGATTTTTCAATCGACAGATAGACTAATGTACTATACTAACATACGTTTTGGAGTCGGTTTTCAGTCTAACTGGATGCAGCTGGTATCTGACGTCCACAAACCAGTTAGGTAGATACTGGGTACCACGATGCCCCTTGGTAAGACTTTTTCCCTTCTGACTACCCGTAACCACTGTCAAAGATTTATGAATGATATGCGGGACGAGGCATTGGAGGGGTCTCAATATGTAATTCCACCCGTGCTGCTGTTTATATTTTAGCCACGATCCCCTTTTACATATAGACTTATATATAAATGTATCCCATTGCTTCCCGTGGGTTTCATAAGAGGCGACTAAGGGACTTATTAGAGACTGCACAGCAGCGTTCTCTATGCATTTTACCACCATACTGCGATCGCCAACCCGCCTGCCAAGTGTCGCGATTATATCAAACCCTCCCAAATCGGGGGAGGCCTATTTCCAGCTGTGGACTTCATAAATAATCAAGGATGACAAACCGCCATTTTTATTCCCCAAAAATAGAAAATAACTGACGATCGAAAAGAACGTTTCATAATAATAGAACAGATAGATCTACACTGTTTTCGTCGTAGCTATGCAATTTTATCAACACATTGGTCCTTAACCAATTAAACTATTGGTTGCTAATTAAGGTTAATGCTTATGCTATTAATATAATCTGAGCCACGCGCTTAACCAATTATTCAAATATATCGTAAAGATTTAAATTAAAATAGAATTGATTCTAGTCACCCAAAAGGTGGATTCATATAAAGAAGAATGGGCAAGAAACTCCACCGTTACTCTTTTAAAATGTTTTCATTAGTACATCCTTAAAGTTGTAATTAGGTACTGCCCCCTCCGCCAGTCGAGATTGATGAAAACTGCAATATTCGTTAAGGATCCAATCATTAAAGAATTGCCCCTGGAGGCTTTGAGTTCGCATAGGCAGCCACAGTGTACTGTGTGGTGCCGGACGTAAAGAATAATACCACCCCATTTCTTCCTGTGGGTGTCGTAAAAGGCGACTAAGGGACTTACTAGAGAATGGGCAGCAGCGTTCTCTATGCATTTTACCACCATACTGCGATCGCAAACCCGCCTGCCAAGCGTAACGATTATGGCAAAGCCCCCCAAATTGGGGGAGGCCTGAGTCTAGCAGTGGACGTCTTACGGCTGAAATGATGATGATGATGAGGCAGCCACAGGATAGCTCGTTAAGTAGTTACGACCTCTCAAGGTCAACTACGAGATACCGTTCATAAAAAAAAAAACATCAGAGAATTCCTTTAACATCCATAAAATTCAAGAATAGGTACTTTGTTCTCGTTGTTAGAGATAGCTATTCAAAAAGAATGTATACATACAGAAAACAATCATTAATCCATGACAGAGATTTGTCATGAAAACTCGTTTATTTTCCTCCTGTTTTGTACCTTTAGGTAATTATAATCCATACCAATATTATAAATGGGAAGGTGTGTGTCTCTTTGTCCGTCTTTCACGGCAAAACAGAGCGACGATTTGACGTGATTTTTTAATTGGAGATAGTTAAAGGGATGGAGAGTGACATAGGCTACTTTTTGTCTCTTTCTAACCCCCCACTTCCCTAAATTGGTGGTGGAAGGCGCTAATCTCAGGAACTACTGGTTCTAATTGAACAATTCTTTTTGAGTCGGGTAGCCTATTTATTGGGGAAGGCTACAGGCTATATAACATTACGCTACAATCAGAAGGAGCGGAGCAGCAACAAAAAAATGGACGAAAACTGGCAGGCTGCGATGCGACGGGAAGGGTCAGTGGAGCAAATATTTGACGCGGACGAAGTCGCAGGCAGAAGCTAGTATGAAATACTTGCCAACACTTTGAATTCCACGAAGGAAAATAATGACGACGGTATATTTGGCTACAGCGTTCTCTGCGTTCTGAACACTCTCATTTCTCCAGCTCTAGGGAGCTAGCCCGGTACCATCAACTATGTACTTTAGGCCCTAGTAGCCTAATTTCATGACACACTATCAATCAGAATCTGTATCATTTTGAAGAATATTGCCAAACCATTGCTATATATGTTCAAAAAATGTGTCTGTTTAGGAAAGTAATTATTGCAATGAATGTCGTTGAACTGTCAAAAAGAAAGCTATTTATACTGTTAGTATATTACACAATTACCCCTCGGGCTACTGGCTGATTCGTATGAATTCTTTCTTTTTTTATTTTTATTCAAAAGGAACAACAAACAATCTAAAACATTGAGATAAGAAATATTCAAGACTAGACAATATTGCAGCCCACAACGATGTTCACAGATTAATTAAAGGATACATAAAGTAAAATAAAAATCGCTAGGATTACAATATTTTATTATATTTTTTTGTTACTAATTATTATTCACTACCGTGTAAGATATATAGTTCTTACGTCAAAACTCATCGACACTGCCACAATTGGAGATCGAACCCAAAACCTCATAATTTAGCAGTCGCAAATCCAACGAGACAGTACGTACAGTCAAATGTGTTTTTCAAATCTGCGCATTAACAAAAACTTGTTTACGTAGCTACCTGCTGGAATCATTAATACGACCACGTAAACACCCAAGATCATCAGATAAGATATAGATAAGGATCATCACCGCAGTTTCACGGAAGGTGCAAGTACCTTGATTGTTATTTAGATTTTGCATGTCATTTGAAGATTTTTGTTATAATTCGTAAATAATTGAACATTTTCTTCATCATCGTCTCTCACATACAGGCCTCTCTTTTCTTCGGCCATAATTCCCGTTCCGTGCGTCTTTCATCCAGGTGTTTCCAGTGACTTTGACGATATCATCAACCCAACGCGCTTTTGGACGGTCCTGGTATCTTTGGCTTAATCTTGGCCACCATTCGGTTACAGCTTTACTCCATCGGCCATCTCCTTATCTAACTAGAAAAAAATCTTTACAGACTTAATTTATTGGGCTCTATCTCAATTTTCTTTCACCTACAACGTTGATACAGAGCTCTAGAAACAAGAAGAAGTTTAATCATTAATGCCAATTTAAGGATGTTAAATCACAATTAACGAAGGCATCAAAACCCAAACACGCATGTTCTTCCTATTAATTCGATCATGATATTGTGCCTAGCAACCCAAATCTGGGAACGTTTTCGAGATATCAAAGCACTTATTTAAGGTCAAGAAATAAAAATGCATTGCATATAGCATGCGCCCAAAACTGGACCCTGTCCACCTCAAAACACAAGCAATCTTGCGCATCATTGGAAACACCTGCCAAGCAATCAAGTTTGCAACGCGCTCCGGTGATGGGCAATGTAGGCATTGCGTGGACGGAACTTGCCAGTCGACCGACTCGCCACACCGTCATCGTCCGACCGGAATGGCATACATGCGCGTGCGTTCGCTCTTCGTTCTAACTTGTAAGTCAATTTTCAACATTGTTTACATGATTTATATCTTTATTAATGTGATTTTTTATTTATGTGAGTCGATTTTTATCTCTGTGTAGTTCAAAGTGATCGTTTTGGTAAATGGCAAAATTTGTGTTGTGATGACGACAGCGTCGAGAGGTTTTGTTTTTTTGGTTTGTCGTGTATCTTATCTGTGTTATCGTGTCGTGCCGTCTTCAAATCGTTTTTAAATTGCGTCGAAAGCCCAAAAAAATTAAACTGAACTTAAGACTACCTAGAGTTTTTTTGTCAGGATTTACCGAGCTTTTCAGTCTTGAATAATTTTCTTTTGTGAATTTGAAAATGGTTTGTGTTCTTGAAATCACGATGAAAAAGGCTTTTAAAATTTTGAACAACAGTAGGCTCTCACCTAACCGACCAACTTCTGAATTTTAATGAATAGCGGTCTGCTAGTATATACTTTTTTTACTGACTTAGTTTTATATGTAGCCGGCACGCCCTTTATGCCTGTTGACTTATATTTCGGCATGAACTTCTGTTAACGTTTTCTTTATTTATTTCTGCTTGAGTTTAGTTTTCAATGTTGTGTTCTTGTGTTGGTATATTGGCGTGTGCTAGCTAACATAAATGGCAAATAATAATTTAATGTTTTATGTTTCGGAATGTTATGGAGTTTGATGCTTCATTTCTTCCGAGGTAGAGAGCACTAGGAGTAAGTGTTGAAGGTCGGTCCTTTTTGTAAACTGTCTTACATACCTAATTTTGACGTTCGCAAACAGCTGACTCTTATCCTAGTTTAAAAAAAAAAAACTTCTGATTCTGATTTGTCGCGGTTACTTTCTGATAATGTAATACTATGATTAACAATGAGTAGGTAATAGTTACTAGAGAATGGGCAGCAGCGTTCTCTATGAATTTTACCACCGTAATGCGATCGCTAACCCGCTTGCCTAGCGTAGCGATTACGGCAAATCCCCTCAAATTGGCGGTGGCCTATATCCAGCAGTGGACGTCTTTCGGCTGAAATGATGAGCTAATAGCACTCGAAACTAGGTGAAATTTCAGGTATTCCTTTCTACGGTTCTACGTTCTCGTCTTCTTGGCCATATTTTGCTTGTATTTTGATCTGGAATAAGATCAGACGGCATATGAAGACTCTGTTTATATATCATGGCAGCATACAGTCAGACTTAACAATGACTTCATAATGTGGAGTAGGTACACTCGATACGTTATCACCTACCGAAATAATTTTGGTTCGCTTATTCAGGTGGTAAACGCGACTCCGTTCGCATGACATTAATACCTTTTATTTTCTGTCTTTCTATAAAAATAAAAATAGCCTTAGTCCTCCTTATAAAATCATCCAAAATCGATCTAGCTGTTTCGGAGATTAGCCGGAGTAAACACACAGACAGAGAGACAACAGTTTGCATTTAGTAAAAAGCTTATACCATCAGAGACGTCAATTTAATTGTTTGTGTGTATTTTGTTTATAGTAAATATTAAGTAATTAATTACGAGGCGTTATTTTAAACGATAGAGTTCCAACACACAATTACCTTTACTCCATTGTCAGTTATGGCCACTGACTAAGACATGCAACGATACTGGTAGCTACCTAAGTAGGTAAACAAGTCACGAACAAGTAGCGTTACGTAGTGTTAAGAACCTGTGTTGAATGTTTAAAGTAGATATTTTTACTGTCCGTATGGTGTCTTGTTTGTGAATTGTTTGTGACCGATAGATCAGGTTAAGCTACCTTACCCCGGTAGATCTGTGGATGGGTGATCATCCATTACATATTGAGAGCCCTTCGTGCTTCGGAAAGCACGTTAATCCGTTGGTCCTGGATGTCATTCCTGAGTCTTTGACAGTCAAATCAAATCAAATCAAAATATTTTTATTTCTTATAAACCTACATGGGCACTTATGAAACGTCAGAAGCTAGGTGCACGCACGGTTCCAAATAGTTGGTTCCTATGGAGAAGAGCCGGCAAGAAACTCCACGGTTACTCTTTTAAAAATAATTAGTTTTAACAATTGTTTCAAATTACAGTGTTAATAGGTATGGGAGAACGGTGTAGGCAGTCGTTACGGGTCGTCAGAAGCCCGAAAGTCTGACGACCCGTGTTATCCAAAGGGTATTGTATTACTCAGTAACTGAGTTTGTTCAGGTAGCCAGCCGCTCCATATAAAATTCCAGGTTAACCCGATGCAATCGAGGGTGATGTTCCTTATACCAATCATACTTAATTCTTAATTTAATGTCTTATGGTAAAACATGATTTTCCTTAGGTTCTTTGTTTTCTGACCCAACCGGTTTTTCGTGCTACGGCAATTTTATTATTACTGTCCTGTCAGAAACGTAGTTTTTACAATATTTATTCACATACTTTTCATATACAAAAAAGGTACAAAGGCTGACTTAATGCCTTAGGCATTCCCTACCAGGCAACTAGCCAGTCAAATTAACAGCCTACCTGCCAATTAAGTTTGGCAATTCTTCGGGCTATATCGGTTACCTTGGTTCTCCTACGGATCTCTTCATTTCTGATTTGATTGCGTAGGGAAACTCCAAGCATAGCTCTCTCCATTGCACGTATCTTACTGACGCCACGCAAATCCTGCATCGTGCAACTAGCATATTTACAACGTCCCGACATCGATCGTCGGGCAGTTTCCAACCAGAACGTCCGTCTGGTCGATAGATCCTCGATTTTCTTCGGAGGTTGACTGAACCTTACACCCTGTTCCTCATACCTCCAAACCTGTATATGTAAAGCTTTTTTGTTGGTGGAAATCATCAAATGACGTATCCCTCTCTGGGCGGAGCGGGAAGGCGTGTCGGACTTTTACTGACTAGACCCAACCCGTGTTCTTTCAATTGCCTATATGCAAGGGCGACGGTATCTCTTTCGAAGAAATCTCGCAACCCTGGCAGGGTATACCTATGTAACGCTACTTCGGCGCCGTCATCTCATTCCCGTTGAAGTCCCGTGATGGGAACTAACGACCTAAGCCCTCATTAATGAACATGGAAATGTTAGTTTTTCCTCCCTCATGCTCTATAAGTATTTTCAGAAGTCATAATATTAAACACGCCTGTATTGTTAACTCAGTGATAGAGGTAACAATGATGTATTGCATTCCCTTTGAGGACATTCTTGACATCCGCTGACGGTTGGACGAATCGTCAGCGGATGTCAAGAATGTAATATTTTTTAATGTACTATCACAGAGTACTTTTGTGTACTATCCAGATAAGTGGTGTGACACAGGATGCTAAATTAAAGGCCGTCTGAAAATGATTTCGTTAGTCTCATTTCACAGCTTTCACACTCTTTGTATGGTTGCCTAATCTGTTAGAATGTAGGTACCTACGCAGATATAGATATTTATATTCAGTTATCATTCCATATTATCCATGCAATCCAGAATGAACGTCCCACTCAGGTAATGGTCTTCATAAGCGCATATCAAATCCGTGGCGCAATTGTTGCGATCAGATAGAGTTAAGTACATTCCCCTTTCTTAATATTAATAACTATGAATTCCTACCGCCTGAATTATAAATTGTTAGCTTACTTCTTAATCTCATGGTTCAAACTCGCAAATAAAAATAATAAGTACAAAACATTGTCTGGAAAGTTCAAAGTTATGCAAAGAAAGCGGTTTCCCAGTAGGCCGTAATAACCCATGTTATGTCAACAATAAGAACATCGTGTCGCGTCGAGTCAGTTCTAAGAAGATTCCCACCGTTGGGTACCATCATTGTTTTAACTACGGCACATACTTTCCCATTGAAAAAGGTCAAGCAACAGGTTAACACCGTTAATATCTCTGTGAATGTAGATAAGTAAAGAAATGTCACGACGACGCGTTGTAACGTTTGAGGTGTTGAATCGATAAATAAATATGCGAGTGAAAAATTCTACAAAGTAAATTAAAGAAACAGTAATCAGCTGTTTTGTAGTACTGAGTTAGGTATTCTGCGTATTCTGTATACCGAGGAAGATTTCGTCAAGGGGTTAATAGGGATGCAGGGGTGAATCGGAATTAAACTTTAAGGGCCTTGGTCCGGTTTAGTGCCATAAAGCGATCACTTTATGAACCTATCTTCTCATTAACGACTTGGTTTGAAGATTTGAAAAAAAAAATATTTTTGCTATAGATTCATGTACATAATTTTTACAAGAGCACTTTTTTCGTAGGGTTAAAACCTTTGCTGTAAAAAAATATTTACGACAACCCAATTTTTTGGCTTATATTTCATACTCCTACTAAACAGCTTTGTTATTTGGAAATATTTTTACACATAAAAATAAACGGTTATAGGCACTACGATTTTACAATAAAATATTGTAAATTAATAAAATTTTGCAAAGAAATACGCCCATTTTAAGCCGCCAAGGGTAGAGGGGCTCTGCGCACGCGCGGGCTGCAGTCGTGCATTAGCATTCAGACGGGAGGGCTGTGTCGCTCGCTGCTCCGCTCCAGCTATCGACCGACTACGCGCGACGTGTGTGTTAGTGTAAACACTTACGAACGTATTGTAACAGTGTGTGTTTATAGACTAGCTCCTTGCAGAGGAGTCGATTTGATTGTGCGCGTGGAAGCTTTATTAGTGGTGGCATTTCTAAATACTTTTTTGAGTATATATTTTATTGTGTGAACTGTAACATAGTTTGTATTTAAATAAAAATGCCCAGGCAAAGAAAGTGTTTAATTTATTAGCGATTATCCTACAGTTATTGACTATTTCTGTTTTGTTGTAATTTTTAATTTTTAGTGTCTCCTTACCAAAACTGTGCGTTACAAAAACAATCTTTTTTTTTTAAATTATGTTAATATTTCTCATGTAAGTGAAATTTGTTTTTTATGGGAAATAAAGATATCTCTAACCCGAAAAGTTGTCTTTCTTTAATCAATCACATACCTGCATGTTTAAAGAAATATGTCCAGTATAAACATCAAATAGTTGCGTCTTTCTAAAGTATCAGCCATTGATCCACCATTCGGTACCTTTTACAGTCGTAGGCAAAAATACCGACTTTCGTCCGTCTCTCCATAATCTTTGGTCGTTGTTTTAGTTTAGCGCGCCGCCGCCACTCGTTACGTGTGTGCGGGAGTATGAAGCTTAGCTCCGCCCATATGCTCAAGGTTAACGAGGATACTATACACCTTAAAAGGGATTTTAACATTGAAATAATATACTTTGTTGCCAAAAAGGACTCTATGTTCACTATATTGTAATTAACGGTGAAAAGTGGAATGCAATTAAAGTATTGAGTATTGAGTATTAACGATTAAGTGCCACAAAAGTACACAAAAGTACTCTGTGATAGTGGATAGTACATTAAAAAATATTACATTCTTGACATCCGCTGACGATTCGTCCAATATAATTACTAGTATTCGCCCAATGGTCGAAATGCGACCATAATTCATATGAATAGAAATGCATTTTATATATAAAAATATTTACTTTCTTTATATGGGAATGACATCTCGCAGGTCAACCTATGAGGTTGTCGACTGCTTAAGAGACTACTTGTGGCTACCTTAATAAGTTAAGGCCTCCAGCCAGGGCTTAAAAACTCAAAACTAGAGCGACTACTCGCTAAGGGCACCTCCTGTGGGGTACGGACCTTGGCTTAGGGCATCCCTAGTAGATAGCAGCAAGGGACGGGCTAGATTCGAATGAATATTAGCTTTCTGCTCTCCTTCGCCATAGTGCAAAATTCCATACTCCTCCGTCCGTGAAATTTTCATAAATAGGTTTACAAAGTTTTTGTTTAACGTATTAAAGGTTTATGTAGTTTATTTCAACGTCAAAATCCATTTTTGAAGTTTCATCGCGATTCATCCCAGAAATCGTATTCACCCTGTTCGTATCTTCAATTCGGTAGTTCAGTGATTGTGTAAAGTTAGACCAACCGACTTTGTCTCTTCATCTTGAATAATAATAATATCGTTTATTTATTTAAAAAAGGGGCACATTTACAAAGTAACTTAATAATTAAAATAGGGCACAGTTGCTCATTTGCCTGAACTAGGTTGAACCTGTGCTTCAGGCTGGTAAGTGCATAACTACTTAATTTAATAAATTAACAATGAGTATAAAGTAAAAACTAATTTAAAATTAAGAAAGTATTAGTAAAATAACATAATAGGTTGGGGAAAAAGTTTCTTCGCATTTTTTAAGAAAATTCAAAACATTTTTTAATAAAGTTTATTTACATTTAACTAAAGTATGTAGGTACCATTTTGTTCGATAACTTTTTGCCATCTTGTAGGTAGGGACATGATCCCATTGCTATAGAAATTTTGGGACTTCTGGTCAAAATACCGCGACAAGTGGTTTTGGCAGTCCTCTCGTGATGTTAACCTGACACTGCCTAAAGAATTCTGAAGAGACCGAAACAGGTGGAAATCTGAAGGTGCAAGGTCAGGACTATACGGCGGATGCATTAACACCTCCCAGCCAAACTCTCTTAATTTTTGTTGGGTGGCTAAAGATGTGTGAGGTCTAGCGTTATCATGATGAAAAACCACACCCCTTCTGTTGATTAATTCCGGCCGCTTTCTCTCAACTTCTTGCTTTAATCTCATCAGTTGTTCGCAGTAGAGTTCAGAATCGATGGTCCTGCCTGGTGGTAACAGCTCATAATGAATAATGCCCTTCCAATCCCACCACACACACAGCATCACCTTGTTGCGAGCTAACCCGGGTTTCGCCACAGTCTGTTAAGCCTGACCGGCCTTTGACCACGACCTTTTTCGCACGTTCTTGTCATACGTGATCCACTTTTCATCACCAGTTATCAGCTTCTTCAAAAATGGTTCGGTTTCATTACGTCGTAATAAAGAATCACAAATGAGTACACGGTTCATTAGGTTTCTTTCAGTGAGCTCGTGAGGTACCCAAATGTCGAGCTTTTTTGTGTACCCAGTTTTTTTCAAATGCGCCAAAACTGTTTTGTGGTCAATTTCCAGTTCTTCAGCTACGTCTTAACTACTGGTATGCCGATCTTGCTCCACTTTTTCAAAAATGGCATCCATTTTATCCGTAATAGGGCGACCAGAGCGACGTGCATCTTTGACATCAAAATTTCCGGATTGAAAACGCTTAAACCAAATTTGTGCTACTCTCACAGACACTACACTAGGTCCATAAACATCACAATTTTTTTTCGCGGCTTGCGTTGCATTTTTATCTTTTTTGTAGTAAAATTTTAAAATGTATCGAATTTCTTCATTAGATTCACTCATCTTGACGGTACGAAAAACAAATGAAAATCACACATTTTCCTAATTTGAATTTGGAATTATTTTCTTTAAAATTTAAACTTTCAATGATACCAAAACCAGCCAGATACAAATAGTATAGCCTAAGAGATTTTATTACAAGTTCATACATACTATAATGCGAAAAGACTTTTTCCCCAACCTAATATTATGTTACTCGTTCTATTTGCAGACAACAAGTAGATCTTCTGTCTGTGCATAATCGATGGTTAGTAAATATTTAAGTAAAATTTGTTTACAGCTAAAGTTATTTAATTTAAAGATACTTAGTTTTTTATTTAACCTATTGTACAGGAAAGGGCCTAAGAATGTAAAAAATCTTTCTACAAAAACATGTTTTGAGGTTGCATTAGATGTGCATACTATATCATTCCGCCTTTTATTAGTATTGTCAGCAGTGTAGTAGCAGTGAATCCAGCGTTTATGAACATTTATGAAGATTACCTTATTTTCTGATAGAGGAGTTCCTGCTTGCTTGCTTCTGCATGATCATAATAACTCGATTGTCTCAATTAGGTACCTTAATGTAACCAACTTTATAGTCTGTTGGTCTGCAGGTAAAACGTATAGAGATCTTTCTTCCAATCATTACTGGTTGGAACCTTGTCCCATCATTTACTTTATTCCAGTCTATCCTAACTCTCTCTTGTTACTCAAAGTGATGTAACGTCACGATTCTAATTAACACATATATGACATTAGAAAGCTACCTAGGTACCTATATTCGTTGCTTGAGCTATGTTCCAATATAAGTTAATGTCATAGAATAATCACAAAACAATCTGACTTTCTCCAATTATCGTAGTTGACGGTAGTTAGTAAATTTTCTCAATACGATTACTTATTAAAATTATAATGAGCTTGTCTGACGTGGCCTTCAGCCGAGGATAGTACAGCATCATATTTATGTCGCTGTCTGGGCCAGTCTCTCCTTTGCTAATTTCCACCATTTCTTATAAACCTTAGAACTTAATAAAATACTTGACTTTATTATGGACCATACTTGTACCCACACCAAATAAAATACAATATACGGGCCCGTATGTCGATAAGGTTCCGCCACTTCTTCTTCCCAGCGAAAGCACTAGGAAGTGTCGAAGGGCGGGCGTTTTGGGGGGACTGTCTCATGTAACTTTGACGTTCAAAAAGTGCTGACTCTCAGCCTAGTTTGAATAAATGACTTTTGATTGATTTTGATTTGATTGATAAGGACGGTACTGCCTAATTACCTACATTAACTAACGCCTGCACGCAACAAGTATCAGGTATCCAAAAAAAGTCTTAAAACTCACTCACGCATCCAAAATTACCATTAAAGCAGACATTAACATTTCTATTACCTGGTTAACGTTTGTTAACCGATGCAAACCCGCTGAATTTGACGCCTCATTGAGGTATTATTGTAATGCTGCTTAGGTTACCTCATCATACTATTCTGCCAAGCCTTTTGAGCTCCAGTCTAACTAGATACAGCTGATGACCATTATTTTACACTGAGTGCCCATTTCTTCCCTCGGGTGTCATAAGAGCCGCCTACGGGACTTACTAGAGAATGGACAGCAGCGTTATATGTATATGCATTTTACCACCATACTGCGATCGCCAAGCCGCCTGCCAAGCGTGGCGATTATGGCAAACCCAAACTGGGCGAGGCCTATGTTCAGCAGTGGACGTGTTTCGGCTGAAAAGATAACATTGAGCGACTGCCTATCTGACCTTAACAACCCAGTGACATAATTTAGCTTACAATGTTCCCACTGCTGAGACCTAGGCCTTCGGTACCTACCTACTGGAAATGAACGGGTAAAAACGACATCTTTACATGTGAAATTTTGTGGTCTTATAAGGCCACTGATCATTCTGTTTGCTCATATCCTTATCCATTTGGGGTCGGCGCAGCTAGTCTTCCTATTCCATACCTACTGCTCTATTAGTCGTCATCTTAGCAGTCACCCCCGTTCTAGCCATAGTACCTTTCACACAGTTCATCAATCGTTTCTTTTCTCTTCGCCTACTCCATAGCAGTCATACTCAAAACTTTCCTCACGACAATTTCTTCATTCCTTCGCATCACATGCCCATACCATATCACAAGTAATTTCCACAGAACTTTCCAGTCACCGGTGCCACTTTCAGACTTCCTCTCATGTACCCACTCATTTCTTTTTCTATACTTTCGCCATCACACACAATTACACATCACATTCCTACCATTCTCGTCTCAGCTGCATGCAAATTTTCATCATTCTTCTTTCATCCCTTGTGTGGGACCATCATTTTGATCTTATGTTATCTCCTATTGTTTGTTTGTACCTCGTTGGTCATTTCGGATTGCGTGCCGTCTCACCGGACAATGAGAGTGAGGAAAGAGGGAGTGCACCTGCGTCTAAACACACACTTATGCACTGGAACAGCTCCCACGCTAGGCAAGTCACCATTGAGATTGGCTACCAACGCTGTAATACGCTCTGGAGTACTATATATTATTTATATATATCACCTATTAAAGACTATATCTACTTATGGATCAGCTTTGAAGTGATCACAAATAAATATATTTCCAATTTGATTCTTGACAGTTTGATTGTTATTCTTTCACCTAATTACAACAGCTAATGTGAGCTAATTTCAAACTTGACAGAAGATTAACTGATCGCGTGATGTAAACTTAGATCGTGAGTCGTAACGTCCGTATTTACGGCACCACTTTTAACCCTAGATAACTAAACTATTTTCATTGTTACATGGTTACTAAACATACGTCAAACCGACTACGCCAAATAAAATGCATTTTTAAGAAAAGTATTTATTAATCACAGGAACTTCTGACTGGTACATTCTTTGGATTATTATTAAATAAAAAATAATCAAAACAGTAATTAAGAACTATGCCACACAGCCACAGCACATATTGATATTAACCCATAAATACACGAACACAAGAATCGCGGGTAGGTGGTTCATCGAACGGACGAATATTTAGTTATCCCTTGATAACCAACCCAACCTATCTTAACCCTTGTTAACCAAATTATTTTTCACCTACTGCTGCAGCAGTCAAAGCACGGCTTACCTACTCATAGTCTTGGTCGAGCCGACCTTGCAAACTTACTTACTTAGTACCTACTTACCTACTAGGTTATAACCCTACGATTAATCAACTCTAGCATCTCACAGGCTATGAAAATGCTATAAAGACATTAACTGTCTTTTCTTGACACTTTTACGAGCTATTTACTAAGATCGTAAACATAATGTTACATCTTAACTCAATGCAATAAAGTTGCATATTGATTGACGACGCTGGAACGTCTCAAGGTTACTTCATAGACTTTAAATTCCTTCGCTTGTAACTGCAGCTGTATGAATAGTAAATCTTAATAGAATCGTCCATATTAGACCTTAATACGGGGTCGATAAGCTTAAAATAGTCTAACTACCATGGTTTCCAACGGTGAGACATTTTCCAAATGGATAGAATTCTAGAATTATGAGTCACAGAAAATTCCATTGCGTCTACGTATGGAAAACGTGTTTATTTTTAAATCTTGATGAAACGTGTTTATTTATTGTTTATAGATAATGTTCTCACATATGTATTCTTCGAAACTTAGTTATCTTAAACGTGCAAAAACAAAATTGCTAACGGAATTCAAATGATTGGTGACATCATACATTTCATATCATCATCACGTAGGAAGCCTAACAAAAAAAAACTTTTTGCCTAACAAAAAACTGTTTAACATAATCGATTCTCGACTCTAGAAAATATTTAGGTACTTCTGTCTAATGAAAATAAACAATGAAAGACGCTGTTGTTGTTGCATTCTCTCACACAACAATGAACCAATAAGATAATGATAAGTAAGTAGGTAGGGTTTTTGCTTCAATTTCAATCACTGTCGACTAGCTCGCTATTTACTCAATCAAATGGTTAAAAAGACGTAATTCAAAATACATAATCCCAACATTATAAAACAGACATCCATTAATATTTCGGCGTTTGTAAAGCCACGGTTGAGTGGACAACGTGAAAGTCCGAACTGCCTCACCTACCATTGTGTAACACATATAGAGCATGCGATTTACTCAATGAAACAACACAAGGGTTCCGTCCCTGAGGTATTTGACCTCTCTGGAGACGAGATTCGCAAAAAGCGGGCCTTGAAAACTGGTTCTGACAGGACGGGATCTGATGGAGCAAATATGCGTAAATCAACTGAGCGTTGTTGGCTTTGTTTGTTAACTGGTTGTTACTATGCAGCAGAGCGGCTTGAGTTTACCGTTCCAATTCTAGGAAGGTACTTATAGCTCTGGAGTTTTTCGCCAAGTTACGTTTTTCTACGAGGGATAGGTAGATTTTATTTCAAGTAAAATAAATCCAATTACTTGTGGGAATTATTTAATCATAGCTATGAGCACTCTCGATTAAGTCACCCTTTAGACAAAACAAAAAATCGAAATCGTTTCTGCCGTTTGGGAACTACGATGCCACAGACAGACACGTTAAGCTTTTCACAGCCCTCTTTTTGCGTCGGGGGTTAAAAATTATATCACTGACCTCAGATGATCCTCACACAATCTAAAACCTTAAAAATTCACGTTAAAATCCTACCAACATAACCTCCTGTCAACTGTTGTCTAATCATATATTTTTTTATCTTTCAGTGTTACAACTATGCCGAGCTGAAATTTCGGACTCCCAACCAGAATCTTGGTATTCGGCAAACGTAATCAGTGATGGCTTCCAACCCAAACCGATATCAGAGATATTTTCAACTGAATCGCCGTTTTCTTCAACAAATCCGATAGTAGTTTTGCCGAATCATTCCAATTCCGTGCCGGACGAGATCTTGTTATTATCAACCTTAGCACCTCCAAGGAAGATATCAACTACAGGCTCTTCTGTCAGAGATTTTACAAAGACATCTGTAGCTGTGTTACAATCTTCAACACCTCTGCCACCAACGATAGAGACAATACCACCGTCTTCGCTACAGACTATACCGCCAACGACATTCCAAACGCCACCGACGTTCTTATCAACGCCATCGACGATACCAGTCTTCTCATCAACGCTAGCGCCACAACAACCTCAAATAATTACCCAGTTTACTGAACAGACCCAACCACCATCTCAACCAGAGTTCTCGATCCAAACAGAGCTGTCACAAACAACTTTATCAGTACCACAGCCCAATTTTGGGCTTCAATCAACATTGGCACAACCCCAGCCACCGTCATCTCAATCATCGCAAACGCAGTCACAGCAAATACGATTGGAACTTGTACCCCGACGTGAAGTAATACCAGGCCAGAATCTTCCCGAACAACAAGTATCTGCCCAACTACAACAATCGCAATCGTCTACATTAGGACCGCCGTCAAACTACTTCTTGATTTACCAACAAGCGCCACAGTCCATTCAAGGTTTCCCGGGTTCCACATCGCAGGAAGTGCCGCAGTTGAGTACAATTGCTCAAATTCCTACTACGCGTGAACCGTCAACAGTGATCATTCAACCAGCTCCTACGGTGTCTCCTCCATCCACTCGTACGGCGCCTCCTACTTCGACGACTCCGTTACCAATAACGTTTCGAGTCCAAACGACACCGACTGCAAGAACCACTCGGCCCTGCCAAAATTTCACGAACGTTACTCCAACACCGATACCGCGGCTCCCAGCATTAGGTGGATCTCTAAGGATCCGGGTAGTGGCCCCCAGTGGTTCTATAACGAACGTCAACTTTAACCCCGCTGTTGTTAGAACCACGACTACAAGAAGACCAACTACAACTAGAACCCGAAAGACGCCAAGACCTAGGAGGAATAACTATGACACGTGTACAGACGGCTGCAAGGGCAGAAGAGAGCCAATATGTGCAGCCCCGCTTTCAACTGACTTCCTAAACCCAGACACTTTGAAGGGCTTCCCATCTGTCTGTCATATGGCTTGTCACAACTCCTACAGAAAGGATTGTAAGTGTTTCTTTTTATGTTATACTTATTACCGTCTACTCACTTCCTCGCCATAATAAGAGTGAAAGGCCGAGCGATCAAACAAAATAAGCATTGGTACTGCTGTGAAAGACTGGCTAAGTTTAGAATTCGAATGTGTGCAATGGTTACCCTGCCATAAATCGTGGTATCCAGTTGAACAATGACCGCTTCTGTGTATAGTCAGACGGCAGCCGTATCAGTGATCGCAGTATTGTTATTAACCGACATTGGAGTCGAACCTTTTTTTTTTTTTTGGATGGGAAATCATCAAATGACTTCTCCCGCTCTGGGCGGTTAGTTCGAATTACGAAAATATTTTATTCGTGATATCAGTTGCACAGCCAAATCGTTTTTCTTTATTACTTAATTCTTTCGTTGCATGTCAGCGCCCAATTTAATTAACAAACTTTTTTGATGAGCAAAAACAACATTTTTAACTGATCGAACCGGATCTATACTGGCATTGCAACATGTGGGCGTTAACGCTTTGCTTTTAAAAAATAACGATTTCCTCAGTCGATGAATGAATAATGAATCTTTAACAATTAACAGTGCGTATAAACTAGGTAACAAAAACTATTTTGCTTTAAAATATATCGCATTTCCACACTAACATAACAATGCTAGTAGGTAATACCTAGAAAGATGTTACTAACCGTACCAAGTAGATGATCGTAATTGGTACATTACGATACCATTTTATTACCTGAGAATGAAATTAATACTTGTTTGTTTCGTAGTTTTTTACGATGGCTATAAAATCAATCCTTACATTTTCTACAAGACATGCATCGATATTTTTAAGACTATATTATGCGAAAAGCGAAGAATCATTTAGAGCCAAAATCAGTCGATATAGCGATACTTTTGGTTGTGTGTACAAGGATTTTGTGGCGCGTGGACAAAATCGGAACTTATCAGACGCCATCTCGTTTTTTAATTACAATTTCACAAACATTTGCCTACAATGCCCCCCGTCAATATTATTACAGCGCAAAAATATTATTGTAGCCCTCTCTGTCCAGTACCCAACAGTGCACGCCTTTCGTCTGGATGACGATGATATTAACATTTTGATTCTTTCTCAATTTCAGCTTATGAAAAGGTGCTAGACGGCCGTTGTGGGAGACTGCGTACACGCATCAGGACTGTGGACTCCAACACTAAGTTAAAGAGAGAAGAACTAAACAAGGCCCAATACTTCCTTGACAACAGCGGCACTAAAACTATTGTTGAATTCTCAGGTTTAAATAAATAATGTGGTAATTTTTTTGTAGGTAAAAAGGCAAAGTTGTTTTACATGTTGGTTTGAAAATTATGAGATACATTTTTCACATAATTTGAAGAGAGAGATAACGTAATGTTTACTTGCGTTATTTTTTTCTTAACATGGGTCATTCCTCTCGTTTTCGGAGTTCAATGACAGTTTAATGGGGGAAAAAATGTTTTTCAGTTTCACGAAAATCTTAATTTGTTTACTTTGTACTTACATGTGAACCATGAACATTTATAGTGCCTGAGGGCTAAAGAATTTAATTTACGATATTGTTACAATTATTGTATTGCCAAAACTAAATAGAACGATCAAATATTAATTTTAGAAGCGATTTGTCATTGATTTCTGAAATAGAATAGGTGTAATTACGTTGAACTAATTTTATATTTACTACGAAATCGTAGGATAGGGGCAAGACATACCTACTGATAATATCAGAGCGCTGAAATATTATGTTCACAACTAGAATGTACTTTTAGATCTTACGTAAAGTTAACTTTGTTGATACTGCCTGGACATTTGTTTAAACTATACCTTGCATATTTGATACGAAATCGTGTCAAATATGTAGTTGTTCGTACGTCCATTGTTTAGTTTCAGCTAACGGTACTTCACACTTTAATACAAAATATTGTACGGCCATGGTGCCATAATAACGGTAGCTATACTATTTTAATAACAGTTTATACTCGCTGTAAGTAAAAGTGGGTCATACGTATAAAAGGGCCGCGATTTGGTCACCTGCCTGTGCAGGTAATTGCGTATACACGAAGACTAGCAGTGGTTTTAATTTTGACAGTTCATCAATATTCATTGCGTCATTAACATTGTTGAGCAGATTTTTTTTTTTTTTAACATATGAAACCAATGAATGGAGCAATATCGTTCAAAATGATTCATATTGAGATTGTGCCTAAGGCAATTCTCCAGATCTGTTTTCTTATTTATTACAATCCAGACATCGGCATTAGATTGACAGTGTTACGCAATTAGGGTACTGCGTTCGTCAAGAGGGTAATACACGATATTCTAAACAACTTTCGCTATTAAACTCTTCTTACGAATTGTAAAAAAATAAACATACATGAGTTGAAAAAGTCTGTCTACTAGAAGACAAACTATTTCGATGCTTTCGATGCAAGTATGTTTTTTTTTTCGGATAAGAGTATCATATAGCGAAAGTTGTAAAACTGACGGTTAAAATCAACCCCTTGGCGGTTGCAATTGGCTAACTCGTCAGCCTGTATTTTTGATGAATGTTGATTTCTAATGTATTAGCGACTGTACTGTGCCGCCTGCCCTTATTTCGACTGATATGTTTAAGTAATTAGGTACATCAAAATAATTCATTAAGTATTTGTCGTTTTTATAATCTTTAATTCTTTTTCTACTACGTCATCGTCTGAATAATTCCGTCCATAATGATGTACTGACGCCAGCACATCGAGCTACTACAATCTGTCAAATTTCTTTAATAGATTTTCATATTTATCGCCAAAGCATTCGGTTCAAGTTTGATTGGGAGAATTTGACAGTTTCTAATTTGACAGTTTCGGGTACCTTGATACGCTGGCGTCTGTACGTACATATTTAAGATCTTGTTTAAAAATAAATATTATGTTTTATAATGATCTGTGGTTTCAATAAACAAATTCGATTGTTGTACTTGTTATGAGTTTATTTTCAAAATTACTTTATACAAATTACAGCTTAATGTCTAATATTTACATATTGTTATTACTAAATAATAAATTGTAGTCAAATAAGAAATTGTGTCCAATGTTAGTAAAAATCACGTCCTCAAATTCATCAGATCAACATAGGATTCGATTAGGGCCTGCCTTTTGTTTTATTTTTTACTAGCAACTTCGATCACCCGATATGGTAAAGTTCTTCAGAATAAGCGCGTTCTCACACCGCATTCTTTTATAGCTGTCCTACAATCATTGGTCAGATTTTTATTCAATGACCTTTGTCTTGTATGACGTGTGCGTTGATACAATTGATCCCTGTTTCATTTAGCTTCTGCACAAAATTGGCCACCGATTGTATGCCGTCTGCGAACACTCCAACGGATTGCCAAAACCAGAGTACTGTCGGTAAAATTAAAATGACTGTAGTATAAAATGAAGTTGCGTTTGTCTGTACATCCTTTCGCACAGTTATAAGAGTTGAGGGATTTGTTAGGACTTCCTCGTATTTCGAAATCATTGTGATTTGAGGATGGAAAAAAGGCCCGCTTGCACCACAAATCCGTAAAGGCGTTTATCGCTAAACATTATACACAGTGACATTTAAAACAAAATACATGCCAGTTGATTCTATGACATGGTCTCATAAATACCCTACATTTATGGGATAGCTAAAGGAACACTTTTTAGACATCCAATTAACTAACATATTTTTACAAATAAAAGCCTATTCACGAGAGACTCGACAAATCAAATAACATTGTAGTACAATTACATTGAACATAGAACTAACTAAAGGCAGTATTACGTTAAAATCTTTGTTGGAAGTTGCCTTGTTGTTGAGAACTGCCGCCCTGTTGTTGACCACCGAACATCATCTGTTGTTGTTGATGGAATTCCTGTTGACCTCCGCCGCCTGTGTTGTTGCCTTGATTCGGTCCTGGATTATAAATATATAACAGTTAGGATTTAAAGTCGAGGGTTATATCATCAGCTGCCTAGCCTGTTCCTAGGTATATAGAAGTCGGCTTCCAGTGAAACTGGATAGCAGCTGAATTTCCTAATTCGAGGGTATGGTACGTGGATTTTAAGTTCAAGAATTCTATTAAGTCTTATTGCGCCTACATAAGGGCGATATACCTATATATTAACCGCTGGTCCGACCAAGTAACCGCCCTCACTGGACTCTCTGTTACAACGGCCATGACAGAAGCCGAGAACCGAACGAAATGGAAGAACATCATTCAGAAAGCCACGAAAGTCTTTCAGGGACACGACCTTTAGCAATGAAGAACGCGACTTAGAAGAACAAGAGAAGAAGGGCGATATTACTTTCATTAGTGATGCGAATAAACTTGAATATCTAAAGACTGAGATACCTATATATTAACCGCTGGTCCGACCAAGTAACCGCCCTCACTGGACTCTCTGTTACAACGGCCATGACAGAAGCCGAGAACCGAACGAAATGGAAGAACATCATTCAGAAAGCCACGAAAGTCTTTCAGGGACACGACCTTTAGCAATGAAGAACGCGACTTAGAAGAACAAGAGAAGAAGGGCGATATTACTTTCATTAGTGATGCGAATAAACTTGAATATCTAAAGACTGAGCTGAGCAAAAGATGTTTTTGTAAATTTTGAGGAAATACAAAAATCTTCTAAGATTAAGTTATCGGGTTTCAGGCTACCCATAACAAAAGCTGCCTATGATCATAAGCCTTCCCCAATTCGGGGGCTAATCAATAATAACACAGGCCGACCAAATTTGACGAACACTCTTACCCAGAAACCAAACTATACTTTTCCGAAGGATTTTGACGCGCTGAATTCGAATCTGGCCTCAAAACTGCTCTATCACGTCAGGGTTTCGAGATATTCTAACCTAAAAGTGCAAAAAATACCGTTTTTCTCATTTTTGAGGTTATGTAGCACGGCCAATCCTGGTTATTTTCAAAAATTATTGATAGCATTTCAAAGGACTAGTCTTCCTCTTTAAAATGACGTTGAGTTTACTCAAATATTTTTTTTTTTCGCTGAGATTTCGCATTTTGACATTTTCATATACTTATTAAAATAAATAAATAAATAAAAACTTTATTGTTCAACTATTATTTCTTTGTGAAATTCGTAGACCGGTGGCAAGCTCAAATGAAAGAGCCAAGATGGTTTCTGACACACGACACCCTTTGCACGATAACATCCTCGTGTCACAAAGACTGAAAAGCCGCAACAGCTTTATGAAGTGTGTCCTCCCACTCACTGGCGAACGATCTACGGAACGACTAAGCCTGTGGCGACGTGGTGCTTCCCTACCGAACCCATTCGTTCCACCTGCTGAAAATCTCCCACCTGGACACGAGTTGCCTTGGCTTCCCTGGAAGTCTTTAAATAGGCTTCGGACTCAAGTAGGCCGAAGTAAAGAGAATCTGTACACGTGGAAATTCATAGATGGCTCCACCCTGGAGTGCAAATGTGGTGCTGTCCCACAAACAATGCGGCACTTAATATTTTGTCCAGCATGTCCTGCTGTTTGCACGCTACAGGAGTTGATGGATGCCTCTGAAAGTGCTAAGCTCGTAGCCAAATTCTGGGCTGACTATATTTAGATTGCTATCGACACGCTAAGAAGAAGATTCAGCAGATTCGAATTCAGTGCGTCAAAATCCTTCGGAAAAGTATAGTCTGGTTTCTGGGTAAAAATTTTGTCGGCCTGTGAATTAGAGATCGGATATTCAGATACATATTCACCTAAAGTGGAAATGTTGGCTAATATGGAATGCGCGTTTTTACCGTGTTTTGTGTGTTGTTTTAACTAACACATACCACCCTACACACATATGTATTTGCATCTGGGGTTAAATATTAATTTTAAATAAATATGATCCAAAAAACCCGACTTTAATAAAAAAATACGAAGCCGCTTCCGTGCTTTCACAGCTAAATAGTAACATTAGCATTATGCATCCGAATATCCGATCACTAATAATAAATCGTCACGCTTGGCTGGCGGGTTGGCGATGGCAGTATGGTGGTACAATGCATAGAGAATGCTGCTGCTTTTACGACACTCACGGGAAGACAGAAAAGGAGAAATCTTGTCGTTAGTACAATAAAATTCTACATAACTGAGGAAAAGATGAAATGTGAATGAATATTGCGCCTAATGATTTATAGTCAGTTCCAAAAATAACTGTTGTAAAGGTAAAATGTGGATGACAATTTGTAATGCCACTTACACGGTTATCTGTAAGAATACTCAAACCCGAAATTGTAATTTAAAGTCGCCTTAAATATGTATTTCACAATGATCGGCGATGATTTTTCAATTTAATAACATCACGCTTTTTCCCCGGAAGATTGTGCAGAGATGTACTATAGTACACTCACATTGGTTATGTTTAAGGGGGATACTCCGACCAGCCCGCGAAATTCAAAATTTCTTACGTTTTTTGCAATTTGCAGGCCAGTGCTAGGTTGTATGTTGATTAAAATATTATTCGCGCCTGTAAGACGTATGTCGTTACAGAATTATAATCATCAAAATCGCCAATACAACCCTCCAAGTTCATAAAGCTATAGGAATGACTTTTTCTCTTTTTTTTTTTGTTCTTAGGCCTTTATGAACTTGGAGGGTTGTATTGGTGATTTTGATGATTATAATTCTGTAAGTACATACGTCTTACAGGCGCGAATAATATTTTAATCAACATACAACCTAGCACTGGCCTGCAAATTATAAAAAACGCAAGAAATTTTGAATTTCGCGGGCTGGTTTGGAGCATTCACCTTAAATCTCATGTAATAGGAGGCGAGCCTATTGCTATTAATCGGGTACAAATTCAGACTCCAAGTTGGTACTGAGAAATTCCAAAAAGAAAACCTTGCCCAGCACTTTGCTCAGCAATACCGCTTGCGACCACTACACAAACGAGGCAGTACAGTTACAATTTAATGATGTTTTTCACCACTTTGTAACCTTAAACCTCAGCAAAGGGGCAAGTCTCGTAATTTTAAGAACGTTCAATCTCAGTCTCAATGAGTCAAAAATACCTCAAGTTTCCATACATTTTTGATATTTGATTACCGCCGTGATAAGACTGCGACTAGATTTCGAACGTTCATAATTAAGAGAATTTGCCTTTCCTCGTTTAAATTAGAACCCTTCTAAATGAATGTCACATAATATACCCTGAACAGGTTGAATTTAACCTGAATAGCGTTTGTTTACATATTAATCAGATACTTTTGGAACTGACTATACTACGGTCTTTCTACTGATAATGTGACCTTTTAACTCATGTGCTGACAAAAATAAAATAAAAACTAATAACATACGGTATAATGTACCTGACATTCTCATCCTCTTCGCGTTATTCGCGGCGTGGTCGTGATTGTTGGCTTGTACTTGATTTTGTTGTGTCTGAAATACGATTGAGAATAATACGTATAAAATATGTAAATTTAATATTTGCATTTAATGGTACTGCTTAATTTGAAGGCTTCTTTTAAACAGATAATAAAACTTTCAAGTAAAAAGAACTTATGTATCTATATCTATCTATACTAATATTATAAAGCTGAAGAGTTTGAATGAAGGACGGCTCACAAAGGTATTTACAAGGCAGATGTGAGTGGAATCACCGGGAGGGGACGCCCTAGGAGGACATATTATAGTGACCTTATTGGTGATTTTCTTCAGAAAGGTCAGGTGCGTAGTACTCGCAACCGGCGTGTGTTTATGACCAATTGTATGAACCTAAACGAGGCAAAAGGAGTGTGTAGAGATCGTAGCAGGTGGCGTTCCGTGGTTTCTGCCTACACCTATGGGAAAAAGGCGTGATTGTATGTATGTATGTATGAAGAGTTTGTTTGTTTGATTGAACGCGCTAATCTCAGGAACTACTGGTCCGAATTGAAAAAATATTTTTGTGTTGGGTAGCCTATTTATCGAGGAAGGCTATAGGCTATATAACATCACGCTACAACCTAGAGGAGTGGAGCAGTAATGAAAAAATTTGCAAAAACGGGGAAATTCGCACGAGTAGACGATTTGACGCGACGGGAAGGATCGGGGGAACAAGAAATTTAACGCGGACGAAGTCGCAGGCAGAAGCTAGTACTAATAACAAAGCTGAAGAGTTTGTTTGAACTCACTTATCCTTGGAACTTCCAAAAAGATTAAAAAATTCAAAGTCAAAATATTATATTGCACTTGAACATACATGGGCACTCATGAAACGTCCAAAGCAAGGTGCACAGTTCGTATTGGTTGTTTGCTATAGAGAAGAGCCGACAAAAAAACAACAGTTACTCTTTTAAAAGCATTGTGTTTTTCATTTGATGGCCCCATATTTCAAGAAGAGTGCATCCTATCTACCCCGGTTGTCCCACCCCGTTAACGGGACAGTTGGGAAAAAATGTTTCATCGACCCCGGTAGTGCCGACCACGTCGTTTAACGGGGTGGATGGCATGGCACAAATATCATCTACTCCGGTGTGTTTTAACGGAGCGGATAGCACAGACTGACTCTCGATAGTGTTTGAATCGGGTAGAATAGTAGTTTTATTTGTGTTGACCAAAAAATTCCGTCTAATAAATTAAAAAGTATGAAACGCGAAAATATCTTATTACCAGACCAAAATCTACGTGGAAAAAGCTAGAGTAATTATTATCATCAGCCTATAATGTTCCCACTGCTGGGACACAGACCTCCTCTCGGTGAGAGGGAGTGGGCCATAATCCACCACGCGGGCCCAGTGCAGGTTGGTAGATATCACATGTCTTCGAATTTTTGGTTCTAAGACATGCCGGTTTCCTCACGATGTTTTCCTTCACCGGTTTGAGAGCAGTGGCGATGAAATAATTTACACAAAGTAATGCGCCTGCTTGAGTTTGAACTCACGACCTACTACTCGTAAGTCGCGCCCGTTAACACTGGGCCACCACTGCTACCACTGGGCCACCACTGCTCAGCTCAGCTAGAGTAATAAAAACCCAATATTGTACAGTTACTCCGTCACTACGACACAGTTTATAATTTTTGTAGCTATCATCGTTTTTATTGTAATTAATGTCAATGTGTTTTTGTTCCTAAATACAAACTCCAGGCGCTGCATAGCGACGCCTCCTATTACGAAATTATATCGCAACAAGTTCAACATTTATAGGAATCAACCCAGTGTAAGCATATACCCGTGGGGTAATTTCCGATAACAACGCGGGCGAAGCCGCAGCCAGATACTAAAGAAATTCATACAAACGATCACGTGTGACCATCGCTTTCTATTAGGTCATAGGTATAGTCTACACACGTCCATATACGCAGTTTCGGTTAGATTTCGTAGTTCCAGTGTTATTACCAAAGACTATATAACCACTTGACTGCGCATACAGTGCCCCGACGCTCGAAAACTATTAGTATTTTGTCGCCTATGCATAGGCTGTGGTTCAAGTAGCCATTTTAGTTGTGACCACTTGTTAGACCTCTGTGCACGCTAAATTATTGCAAATAATATAACTAAATCTGCAATTATAACGCATCAAAATACCTTCATGCGCGGTGAAGTGGTGTGGGAAACATTCCAAGACTTCTAGTTACAAAAATGATCGCATAACTTTTCATCAGTAAATAAACAGTACGAAAAATTATTGTGATTTAATCAGATTATGATCCACCGTAGGGATCTATTTAAAATGGTGGTTGGGTAAACCAGCACACTGTGTGAGTCCCGCGTTGATGTCTTTTGGAAAAGTCTCGTTCTTTCATTAGACAATTCTAATGCATCTATCCCTTACTTTCACTTTGTATTTTTATGGAAAAAATTAGTGCTGTTTCCTTAAATAGCTGAAAGTCTTTATCGAAAATTTAAATTAAAATGAAAGAAAATTTTATTCAATTGAAATACTGTGGCTTCTTTAGCTTCGTCTTGACAATCCGTTTGTAAACTGGCGCCAAAACTACCGTGGCCATGGTACCTTCTGCCTTGGGGATGATATTCGACACCGTTTCTGATTGCTATTTCGTCGAATATGATAGTGGCGAAAGTTTTGTTCTTGGATTCTCTAGTTTTCATTTTATTAGTGATTGATTTTGATTAAATATGATTTCTTTGATTTTAATTGAGTATTTATCACAATTTTAAAATCCATTTTATCGATATCGACTATTTTCCCTTAATGAAGTAGAGCAGCCCTACGATGGGCATACCTTCGCAACTTGACCTTGAATTGACCAATTGCAGCCGCACGTTCTTCCTCGTCCCCCGGCCCGCAGTGGTGAGTCGTGTGCTAAGCAGAAATCGGCCTATACGCTCTCTAGTGGTTATATTCTCTTTGGTTATTACTAACATTTGGAGTTACCGCTGAACATACAGATTAAAGGAAGGAAGAATCTTTTCTACTTACATTATTTTGTTGCTGCTGTTGTTGTTGTTGTTGTTGTTGTTGCTGCTGCTGCTGCTGCTGCTGGTTTTGCCGCGCTTTCGAGTCACTCTTATCATCCTGATCGTCATCGGTCAAGAACTCCCTCTTCGGATAAGGAATGGGACACCCAGCGAATACATCCTGTAAATAATTTTATAATTGATGTTCAATACATGTATAAATGTGCTGCAGCTGGACAGTAATTGTTGCTGACTTGTTGATGTATGTGGTGTTCTGTAGTTTCAATGGACAAATACATGATGTTGACATGCATTGCATTTGACTGGCCTGTTAGTCTAGTGGTAAAGTGGTGACCCCGCGTTCAAAATGATCAGTGAAGAAGCGATCGAAATGATCAGTGTCAAGTCACGCATTCCACAATTCTGGCGTGATAAACTCCGTCTTTGGTTTGTGTTATGTTTAATTATAAGTGTCAATGTCTGATCTGTCAATTAATTGTTATCTGTTATTACGGGGAAATCTAAAATATAAAATTCTCGTGTCACAGTTTTCGTTGCCATACTCCTCCGAAACGGCTTGACCGATTTTGATGAAATTGTTTGTGCTTATCCGGTATCTATGAGAATCGGCCAACATCTATTTTTCATCCCCCTAAATGTTAGGGGTAGTCCACCGCTAATTTTTTTTTTTTTTAGACAAAATTTTTAATTTCTATTTTTTTATGATACAACATACAAAAATACATACAATCCTCAATTTTCACCCTTCTACGATCAACCCTTATTTTTTCATTTATATGGCAAAACAACGTTTGCCGGGTCAGCTAGTAATATATAGTTTTGCTTCTAACCAGAATCCTGTTGTATCTTTTAATGGCGACTGAGAAAAATTAAATTAAATTTCGTGACAAAATGGAGTGTAACTTGGCAAATGTGGTGTTTCCCGGACGCTTTGACCCTGCATCGGATAAGTGGAGCGAATACAGGGAGCGATTGTTGTTTTCGTTGGATGTGGCGGGCGTGTCGAACAGTGATCTAGAAAAGGCGCGATCGATATTTCTATCACAGTGTGGAAAAGAAACATATTCCCGCATAGACCCACAGAAGTGAAAAATAATAAGAAGCAACATAAGGTCGCAGACGAAACTGAAGAGGTTAACGTCGACAATAAAGAAGATATGATGGGGATTTATACATGTGCAGAGAGCTTTTCACCTCCTATTAAGGCAGATGTAATAATAAATGGTTCCAGGGTCATTATGGAGGTGGATTCAGGGGCATCTCGGACAATAATATCTGAATCGACTTTTCGACGCTTGTGGAACACGCCTCCACCGCTGAAACTTACCAATGTTAAATTGGTGACATATTCACGTGAACCCTTGCAAGTTTTGGGTGTCACACAGGTACATGTTACATTGGGTAACAAAGAGGCTCAGTGTGAACTGTTTGTGATATCGGGAGAAGGTCCTAGCCTCCTTGGTCGTAATTGGTTTAAGGGTTTAGAAGTGCAAGTAGCAGGGATTTGTTGGACACTGGCAGAAACTACCCATGACTTACTGAAGCAGTTCCCTGAGTTATTTAAGGAATCACTTGAGGAATATAAAGGGCCAGAAGTGTCATTACATGTGCGTGCAGATGCAACACCACGGTTTTTGAAGGCACGTCCAGTACCGTTTCCTTTAAAAAAACAAGTGCAAGAGGAATTGACCCAAATGGTTGAAGCAAGTATATTAACTCCAGTTAGATTCTCCCACTGGGCTACACCACTAAGGATAGTTAAGAAAGATGATGGTTCCTTGCGAATATGTGGAGATTACCGTTCAACGGTGAATGTAGCCATTGATGTTTATAAATTTCCTTTACCAGCAGCAACAGAAAGTTTTGTGAAACTAAGTGGGGGGCGTATCTTTAGTAAACTAGATTTAAAACAAGCATATATGCAATTGAAGGTGGATAAGAATAAGGCAATGCTGTTAACCTTAAATACTCCTCTGGGACTTATGAGGATGAATAGATTGGCATTTGGTGTTAATGCAGCACCGGGAATTTTCCAGAGAGTTATGTCATCTGCACTGGCAGGTATGGACGGCGTTGCTTGTTTATTAGATGATATTGCTGTGACTGGAAGCACGATGGAAGAACACAATAGTAGGCTACATGCAGTCCTACAAAAGTTAAATGATATGGGCCTTAGATTGAAAATAGAGAAATGAGTGTTTGCTTCCAATAGTATTAATTTTTTGGGACATATGATTGATGGTGAGGGACTACACCCATCACCGAATAAAGTGAAAGAAATTAAAGAAAAGCAGCACCAACAAACAAGCAGGCTCTACGTGCTTTCCTGGGCTTGTATAATTTTTATGAAAAGTTTTTACCACATAAAGCAACATTGCTGGAGCCGTTATATCGCCTTTTGGAGACAAGAAAGCCTTGGTATTGGGGCGAGATGGAGCAAACTGCATTTGAGAAGGCAAAAGACCTGCTGTCTTCAGACCTGACATTAGTTGGTTATGAAATTGAACGAGAATTATTGCTAATTTGTGATTCATCTGACTATGGTCTGGGGGCAATCATTGCGCATGTAATGGATGATGGTTGTGAGAAACCTGTAATATGGCATCGCGAACTTTACAGCCCCATGAAAGGAGATATGGCCAAATCGATAAGGAAGCCCTGGCTATTATATTTGGTTTGCTGAAGTTTCATGAATTTGTGGCAGGCTGGAAATTTTGTATTATCACAAACCACAAACCATTAGTGGGTCTATTCAATCCAAACAAACAGATTCCAGACCAAATATCCCCACGCATGCTGCGATGGTCTCTAAATCTGGCATGTTATAACTATAACATCAAATATCGAGCTGGAAAAAAGATTGGACATGCAGATACACTGAGTAGATGGACAGAACCAGAGACTTCAGAAATTTCTGAGAAACCACTTAAGGATGTGTTGCTATTGGAGGAACAACCAGCTGGCAGGAACTTGAATGTATCAAAGATAGCCTTAGAAACAAAGATCAGGTTTTGAAGAAAGTTTCTGACATCACACTACAACCATTTTGGACTCGAAGAGAGGCTCTTTCACATAATAAAGGATGTTTATTGTGGAGCAATAGAGTCATTGTGCCTTCTAGTATACAAACAAAAGTACTAATAAATAATAGTTTAAAAAAACTAAAAAACACGCTTCGTTAGTTTGGTTTTCAATGGAAGCGAGTTTTTTTAAACTATTATTTATTTTCAATTTTTTAGGGTGTTTCGAATTTTGAGACGTATGTCAGCGTAGTTTGTGACGTATGTCAGCGTAGTTTTCGAAAACAATTTTTTTTTTTTTGCTGTCCTGGTAACCCTGGCAAGAATAATCGCACAAATTAGTTTGTGACGTATGTCAGCGTAGTTTTCGAAGACAGTTTTTTTAAACAAATAACAAATTTATGAAATTATTGCATTGTCATCGGTCCTTGACAGGTGTTCAAAATTTGAATGAAATCTGGTCGTTTAAAGTGGGTCAAAATCGCGCTATAAGGAGTCGGTTACAAACATACAAACATACAAGTGAAGCTAACATAAAGCGTGTAAAAATACTGCATGCCCCGCATGCTGGGATAGTCCAAACAAAGGCTTATGCAAGAGGATATGTGTGGTGGCCTGGCATGGACACACAGATTGAAGAAGTAGTAGGAAGCTGCGAGTCATGCCAAGCAGCCAGGAACAACCCGCCCAAAGACCCACAAGCTTGGATAGTTACGGAGAAACCATGGAGTCGGGTACACATCGATTTTGCAGGCCCATTTCAAGGCAAAACATTCCTTGTATTGGTGGATAGCTTTAGTAAATGGTTTGAAGCAGAGATTATAGCGTCCATGTTGAGTGAGGCAGTAATAATGACGTGCCGCAAAATATTCGCATCACAGGGCCTACCCGATACAATTGTTTCTGATAATGGTAAAGCATTTAGTTCAAGTGAATTTAATCAATTTCTACAGAGGAATGGTATAAAACATCTGTATTCGCCGCCTTACCATCCAGCCACTAATGGGCAAATTGAACGCGCGATACAAACCTTCAAAAATAAAATGAAGAAAATGACCTCAATCCAAAGACCGTGGAAGGAGAAGTTACCAAGAGTTCTGTATTCATTACGCACAGTACCTATCAGTGATAATAATAAAACTCCAGCAGAAATGTTAAATGGACGTAAATACAGAACAGCAATATCGAGCTTACATCCAGACAACATGCAAAGCTCACAAGACGAACAGTTGGAGAAAAGAGCACAGCTACAGGCTCGTAGGAAATTTATTGTTGACCAGCCGGTATTGGTGCGGAATTATGGCCCAGGTGAAAAATGGAGTAGAGGTATCATAGAAGTGGCAGAAGGCCCTAGCTCATACATGGTAAGAACGGAGGATGGGGAGCTACAGCGACGTCACGCAGATCAAATACTGACTCGCCGAGTTGCTCTGTCAGAAGACCGGCCAATAGTAACAGAGCAGAGAAGTCGATCACAGTCCAGCTCTGGTTCTTCTGAGCCAGCAATAGTGATACCACCCCCTGAACTGTGGCCGGACATCATCGGTACTTATACCAAATACTAAGACTGATTAAATAGGGGTTGATTCTCAGTTCATGTTATATCAATTATTGTAGTTAATTTTGATATAATATAGTTTTTATGGTCGAAGTTACGAGACCTACTCAAGATGATGAAGGGAAGATATGTTATGTTTAATTATAAGTGTCAATGTCTGATCTGTCAATTAATTGTTATCTGTCATTACGGGGAAATAATATATAGTTTTGCTTCTAACCAGAATCCTGTTGTATCTTTTAGTTTGCACAATTCGAAGTTATGATCGCCAACCAGAAGCTTGCAGATGAAGGAAAATTTGGACTGGTAGTAGCGAATCTCACCAAACCAGAGGTAGAGCAAATAAATGGCATCATTTTATCTAGTTTCATTCCATTTCCAAGATAGTAAGAAGTTTCCCTAAAGTGGACTGGGTCACTACCCTGACTGCTGAGACTGAGGTCGTGGGTTCGATTCCCACCCAGGACAAATCTTTGTGTGATGAGCACAATCATTTGTTCTATGTCTGGGTGTAATATGTATGTATTTAGAAATATATAAGTATGTTTATCAGTTGTCTGGTTGCCATAGTACAGGCTCTGCCTAATTTGGGATCAGATAACGGTGTGTTGGTTGTCCTAAGATATTTATTATTGCATATTCAGCCACTGTATGCTGTTCCCGCTACTTTAGACGCCTCTCTCGAGAGTGGGCCGTAATCCACTACGCGGGCCCAGTGCGGGTTGGTAAATGTCATATGTGACTGTCTTCGAATTTTCTGTTGTAGGTCATGCCATGCACATGCATTCAAGCAAGGTAAAAGCAAACCCTTTTATCCAATGGTTGCACTATGAAGTATGCCTACCTACATCAACTCATTTATTTCTGATGGGTATTTACTATGGGCAGTTTACATTGGCAATATCTTTTACTCATGCTACTTACCTGGGTTGGCAGTGGATCCTCAGCGAAGTATGGGTCTTGCATAGCCTGTTCTGATGTGATTCTCCTGTTGGGGTCCATTAGTAACAGCCTCTGTAGTAAACTAAAGGCTTTGCTGTCAGGTTTTATCTTGTGCCTGTCCATGTATTTACTTAGAGAACAGTTCTGGTAACTGAAAAAAATCATGCCCATGTTAACAGAACTTTTAAAAGTAGTTTGTTCTGAGTATGTTCCCAGGGTAATCTTGTAAAACACTAAGGGTGCTTTTCCACCAGCGATGTGCTATGCTACGATGCTATGGATGCGTTTGATATCCACCAATCATATTCATTGGTGCACATAGCTTAGCACTGGTGGAAACGGATTGAACTAAGATATTATTATGTTTTTTTATATGGAAGGATGCATGTTATGGATGTGTGCTATGGATGCGTGCTATGGATGCGTGCTATAGATGCCTGCTATGTGCCATCGCGAGTGGTGTAGCTATGTGCAGAGCAGAGTACCTACAGTATGCCCCCGCCCTTTCCCTACTATCGATACATAGCATAGCTCGAGATGCGCATCTTTCTCGCACAGCTACTTTGCGGCGGCGCAACTTCGTAGCGCATTTTTCTCACACAGCTACCTAGCGTAGTATTAGTGGAAACGGTCACATATTTTCGTAACGTAGATTTCACATCTTCGCAGAATAGCTGCATAGCACATCTCTGGTGGAAAAGCACCCTAATAGTAGTAATGGGTTTCATTTAACAGTTCGACAACATTCATTGCGTTATTTACGTCGTTCAGCAGACAGTTTTTCCGAACATATTAATCAATGGATTAGGCAAATGATTCAGTTTGTGATTGAATGTGTGTTAAGTTTAAAAATGTTGATCCTTTGATCATAAAATGAAGAAATATTTTGTTATTTTGTCACTTCATAGTTGTAATGAATGGGAATGAGATATTGTCAATATGAATACTTTAGGTATGGAACTGCCTCAAAGAGATGTCAGCAATAATGAAGGGGTCTGCTGGGACCGATGCCTGCCAGGGTCGCGAGATTCGTTCGAAAGAGTTACCGTGGCCCTGGCATATGGGCAACTGAAGGAACACGGTTTTAGTCAGTTAAATTCTGACACGCCCTCCCACTCCGCCCAGAGCGGGAGAAGTCATTTGATTTCCCATCCAAAAAAAAAAGGTTATGGGACTGGTACAGTACCCATACAGTATCAACAAGAACAGTGTACTGCAATCAGTACACTGACTATGCTGATACTGTATAAGTGGTTGACATTGTTGCAATACAGGTTTAACCAGGATAAAACTGGTTATTTTGAAAAAGATGTACCTACCTATACAACAAGAATTAATTAAAGCAGATAATTATACTAAGGTAGCCTGTGAACTTCCAATAAGCTAATTTTTTTTTGGAATTTGTAGGTCAGTATACTTCATGAAATAGGCGTTCAATGGCAGTATACTTTGTTGTGTTCATGATATAAATAATTCAAACTCTTTAAATACATACTTGTTATGTCACAAGTCATATTTTAAACCATATACAACCTGACACTGAACTGGAAATTACGAAAAC
Source organism: Aporophyla nigra (assembly GCA_947507805.1). Taxonomy (NCBI): domain Eukaryota; kingdom Metazoa; phylum Arthropoda; class Insecta; order Lepidoptera; family Noctuidae; genus Aporophyla; species Aporophyla nigra. The sequence continues at coordinate 15,674,390 of OX382307.1, read as the reverse complement.
CGTAAGAAAAATAGAATTTTGCGGGCTACCTCGGCGCTTCTCTTGTTGTTGACTACATTCTTTGCTCCATAATATTATGTAAATGTGTACTCACAAAATACTTATTACATTGATTGTAAATAATCAAATGAATTCCTGTCGTTGTATACATCTTTTTGAGGCTGAATGTGCAGTAGCGTGGTATGGCACAATCAAGACCAGTGCCACCAAATAAGTAAAGTTTGAATAGGTATAGAAAGAAAAAAACCGTATATTATAAAGATCTACTTACTTGGACCTCTTAAAATCTTTAACTAAAGTAGCATGTTCAGGCATTTTTCTAATGTCTTCCCAGTCTTTTTCCTGAGGGAAGCCCATGACATTGAATATCCTGTCCAGTTGGTCATGATGGTACGGGTTGCTAGTCTTAATGTCCTCTTGCCGACAGTGAAATATTGGTTCTGACGTCAACAATTCTGCAAATATGCAGCCTATCGCCCAGATGTCTGGAATAATAACAATGTTGTTGATAACACAAATAAATAGTAGTGTGATATGACATGAACAAGAATAACTCAATGTTACAAGTAATAAATGTGTAATACTGAGCAGAAGAATGTAAAATAGAAGAAATCGCGAGTGCCAAATTCTTAGGAATAACTGTAGACCACAAATTAACCTGGAAACCTCACTTAGAGGAAATTTGCAAGCGACTTAGTAAGTCTGCGTATCTACTATTTCAACTGTCTAGGAAAGTAAATACAGAGACTCTGCTAACAGCCTATCATGGACTTGTAGTATCTGTTCTACGGTATGGTGTTGTTTTCTGGGGACAATCAACTAACAGGGAACTTATATTCAGGATGCAAAAAAGATGTGTACGATCCATGTATAATCTAAAACCAACAGACAGCTGCGTTCCCTACTTTAAGAAATTTAAGATTTTAACACTACCAGCTATTTATATATTAGAAACTGCATTGTTTGTAAAATCAAATCCGCATCTATTTACTAAGTTGTCAGCGGTTAAAAGAAAGCCAATCCGTAGTCAATATAAGAATCAATTAAGTATGACAAAGTGCAATACATCATTAATGAAAAAGAGCTTTTTTGGTGTTGCGCCCAAAATTTATAATAAAATACCTGAGGTAATAAGAAGCATGCCACTAACAAAATTTAAAAAATGTTTTGATAAATTACTGGTGGAGAAATGTTACTATGCCCTAGATGATTACCTAAATGATAAATCACTGTAACTACTGTATGTACATTGACATACCTATTACTCGTAATTATCGAATATTTCTCATGCATGTATTTTATTTTCTAGTTATTTTTTTGTTTTATATAATGAATTTGCTATGCTTTTATTTTTAAGATAACTTTCACCAAAAACTTTTACTGACTAAAACCCACCCGTGTTCCTTCAGTTGCCCATGTGCCAGGGTCACGGTATCTCTTTCGAACAATCTCGCGACCCCGGCAGGTATCGGTCCTAGCAGACCCCTTCAATTTTGCTGACATCTCTTTGAGGCGCGCGTGGAACACTACGCGCCGTCGACCCGAGCTTGGTCCTTACCGGGCGGCGAGCTACCCATTGCTCACCGCCCGCAAGCTCGCGCCTACGGTGGCCGGGAGTCAGCTATCGACTCCGGACGCCCGAGGCGTCTCCTCCTGCGGCGGCTAGGGACGCGAGGGCGCAGAGACTGCCACTCCCTCACGCGCCCCGCCTCCTCCTTCGCGAGCATTACTGCTTCGCAGAAGGAGGTGACGGCTTCCCATGCCCTCTCGCTCCGTACCATGGCTCGCACCAGGGTCAGACGCGAGAGGTCGCCGCCGCCGATCGCCTCCACGAGGACACAGCGGTGCTCCGCCCATGCAGGGCACACCTCCACCGTATGCTCCACCGTGTCCTCTAGACGATCCTCGCAATGGAAACACCCGGGCGTTTCCTCCCGCTTTATCCTGAACAGGAACCCACCGAAGCACCCATGCCCGGTGAGAACCTGCGTCAGGCGGAAGGTGAGGACGCCGTGGCGTCTCTCAATCCACTCCTCAAAGAGGGGACTTACCGCCGCAATTGTGGCGTGCCCAGCGCTGGGTTCCGACAATCGGACCTGCCATGTCGCCATGAGATCCTGCCGAAGCTCTGTCCGCCGTGCCGCGATTTGTCGCGGCAGCGGAGTTTCGCCCCGGCGTTTCGCCTCCTCGCGCCACTCCCACATGTGGGTGAGGACCTTTGCCTCCAGATCCCATGGCGGCACTCCGGCAAGGAGGCTCGCCGCCTCGCACGAGACCGTGCGGTATCCCCGGATTAACCGGATGGCCATGACCCTCTCTGGGCCGCACTCAACCGGCGCGCTGGGCGCAGCCTTAATGAGGGCGCCCACACCGGTGCCCCGTAGAGGGCCATGGACCGCACGACCCCCGGAAATCAAGAGAGGAAGAGCACTCATAGGTTAATATTAAATCATTTCAGCCAAAAGCCTACTGCTGACAAATGCCTCATCTTCTGTGGTCCTCGCATCAGACAGATTCCTGTGGTCTTAGGTCATTGGTCCATCTTGTGGGAGTCCTTTCAATGCTACGTCTTCCAGTAAACATTCGCCATTTCAGAACCTTTCAACCCATCCAACATCGGCCATCTGTTCTGTGGGCAACACCTTGCCCACTGCCACTTAAGTTTGGCAATTCTTTGGATAATATCTTCATTTCTGATTCCATTGTATAGAAGAACTCCAAGCAATGCCCTTTGAGTGAATTTCAGCCTTCTTATAAGGCCCAGTAATGAATATCAACAAAAAAAAAACATATTACATACCAATAGCCTTTGTATAATGTCTCGCACCAAGCAGCAGTTCCGGAGCACGGTACCAGAATGTGACCACCACAGGATCTAAATCAGCCAGAGGCTTTAAAGGAGCATTGAACAGTCTTGCAAAACCCATGTCAGCTATCTTGACCCTGCCTCTCTCTGGCCCTTCACCCATGACCAGAATATTGGCTGGCTTCTGGAAATGATTAAAAAGAGTGTTAAAGTCAAAAATCTATCTACCTAGCCTTTTCCCAATTTTATGGAGGGACTGCCTATTTGAGCTCCATAACCGAGTAACAGGGTAATACCAAGGGGGGACTGCCAATTTGAGTTCCTCAGCCCTTTGTTAAGACTGTCAGAGTTTGACCAGTTCCAAACTATATTGGGGTCGGCCTCCAGTGTAACCAGTTAAAGCCTGAATACCAGTATTTTATATGGGGCGAATGCCTATCAGACGTCCACAACCCAGCTCCTGGGCAATTCTATACCCCTTGATTAGATGTCAGGCTTTCGGGCTTCTGATCACCCATAACAACTGTTTAAGTAAAAACGGCAGAGACCAACAGCTTAATATGTTTTTTGAGGCATGGAGATTGTAGATGTGTGTAGAGTGTAGATGGTCACCCATCCATGGACCAACCCAGGCTAACATAGCTTTACCTGATGGGTCTAACTGTGCAGCTATTATGATTGGCCACAGGTAGGTTTAATGACTAATAGACTGTAATGGGCAATAGCTAATAAAATATTATTGTATGAGATCAATGTGTTTCATTGCCTATTCTAGAGAGAGTAGGCAATTAAAAATCGGAAATTGAAAACTTGAAATCTTTACGTAGCATAAAACAAAGTTGGATTTAGTGTTTGTATGCAAAGATCTGTTAAACTACAAAATGGATTTTAATGTGGTTTTCATCGATAGACAGAAAAAGACGCAGGTTTATATGTATTAAAAATGGGAGAAGCCATTGGCGAAAGCTAGTCAAACATGAAATGGAAGTACATTAAAAATAAAAAGGACATTTTTATGAACTAGTGGGAATCTGATAGCTTCTTTATATTTTCAGTTAAAACAAGATTCAATAACCTACATGTTTAAAGCCTTTATCAAATTATATTCCAGAATCCTATATCTAAGGAAATAATAGAAATACTTACCAAATCTCTATGCAAAACCCAGTTGGAATGCAAATAATGTATCCCATCCAAAATCTGATAGAGGAGACTCTTCACCATGCCTTTGGGGACCATTACAGACTTCTTGTTAGCTTTGGCAGCTCTATGGAACTTGATGATGTGCCATAAATCATGTTCTGCATAATCAAATAGCAGCCAGACTTTACGGTCAGTGTGTGAGAGGAAAACACGAATGAGGTTTATTACATTTGGATGTTTTAACTCTCGGAGTAACTGAAACAAATAGGATTATTAGAAAAAACTTCAATTCTACAGTAAATTACACTGGTTGACCCAAAATGTCACATGCATTACTATTTCAGCACTAAGTATTAATAATGTGGTGATGATACAGCAATGGTGCTTGGCTGTAGATAGGTTTGGGGGCGAACACTAGCCCGACTTTTTTGCACATAACCCCCAATATATTCAGCTGACTTAAAACTGCCTGTGGTTTTAGCATTTTATTTTACACGGGTTTTTACAATAGATACGTTCTGTGAGTTTCAAACTTACCGCAATTTCCCTGCAAGCAGACATAGACAGCCCTGTACCTTCAATTTGTTTCAAGGCATAATCCTTAGTATCTGACCCATCTTTTCTTCTAGCCTTGTATACGTGACCGTATGTACCACGACCCACTTTACAACCCTCAAAGTCAAACAGGTCCTCGACTTTTGAACGTTCGTTTTGAGTCTTTACTTTGAAATCATAATCCATCATCACCGGAGCCATGGTTTTGTTTTGAAAATTATCACCCATTTTTATTTTACCTCTGCCTATGAACGAGTGAGACAAGTATTTGACGAATTATTGCATTCTTTTACACAGATGCTTTATTATTACGAGAATTTTGCTGATATTTGTTATATGATTATTATGATTAACTGATTTCCACGGCAAGCTAACTTAGAGCAAAACATTTCATCCGTTTACTAGCGTATTGTTGTAGTCAGTTGTAGTTACAAGTTACAATGAATGATTATCTGTGGTAGAGTAGAGTTTTAGTTTGGTTTCCTTCCACAAAGTACAAAGTCAACAGCTCGCCGCTGCGCTACCGTCTAAACGTGACTCTGGCAGAATAGTCGACATCGGCTCAATTGCCAAAAGCAAAAAAAAAAAAAAAAAAAAATATTGTAGGTTTTTTTTGTAGGACAAGGACATCTCGTAACGAAATAAAGTTTTTACTACTAAATTGGGTATTGTAGGTGCTATTGTCCTTCCTTTATAATCCACAGGCACAGAGTTGATAAACCCCGACGTATCTTTCTATGTTTTCCTCGACTCGACTCAATCTCACTAATAGGTAGTTTGATATTCATAGTTGTAATTTTACTCCTCATCTTTATACAATTTCCTCAGTCGAGGTGAGTTGTCCTCGTCATCGTTCATAAAATTTTATGAGACTTTTGACTTTTGATTGGAAAATGGTTTAAAAAAACTAAAAAACACGCTTCCATAGAAAACCTATTAAAAAAACTATTATTTATTTTCTATTTTTTAGGGTGTTTCGAATTTTGAGACGTATGTCAGCGTAGTTTGTGACGTATGTCAGCGTAGTTTTCAAAGACAGTTTTTTGGGCTGTCCTGGTAACAAAAAAAAAATCAATCATCGCAAATTTATTAGAATTGTCAATGGTCCTCGATAAGTCTACAGAGTTTAAATGAAATCTGGGTCGTTTAAAGTTGGTCAAAATCGCACTATAAGGAGTCGGTTACAAACAAACATACAAGTGAAGCTAATATAAAGCGTGTAAAAAATGATTACGACAGAAACATGACAGATCCTTGAAATGTCAGTTTAATGCGATTTTCGGTTGGAATGATAACTGAGTTTTCGTAACCGAAGTTTCGAATATTTCGACAGCAACAGATTTCTGGTTGATCGAGTGAAGTATGTGTATTTATTTATCATCTTGGTAATAGTAGGTAAACTGTAATATTTGGACTGGTAGGTAGTGAAAGATGTTGTACATTGTATTGCGCAATGTGGTAGTCAACGAAACGACGTTAAAATTTAATCGTTTCCGAATAGGGATATACCACACAAAAATTGGCTTATGAGATTAGAATTATTTAAGATTTCTCCAAGGGGAAACATTAACACTAACCATTAGCTTTTTGTTTACGGGAGTCCATTGATTTTATAAAGTACCTTCATGTGCCAATTTTTATTCTAATATTTAGTTTTTTTAGCTTTTTGTTGCCGTCCATCATAAATTTCACTGATCTCAAATCTGTCACTCCACACGCAGCAACTTTAGTCTCTCGGTATTCGCTTTGAGCTAGAGATGGGTAACTCAGGAGTGATAGATAAAAATGATATGTATCAATCCGTTCTGATCACTCACTCTTTATATCAGTTCAAATCCGAATGTATCAGTGTATCATTTACAACTCGTTCAATCGTCGTCCTTTTGTATCTGGCGACACGATGTCTCTTCGGAAAGTCCAGACATCTCTTTCGCACCTCCCTACTTAGAATGTTCTGTCGCACTTTCTCAATACCGAGAATAAGTGTTTGACCATTATAAACTGATATTTATGTCATCTACCAATGTATTCATTAGTCATTAATTTCATTGTAATATAATTATAATAAACTAAAAATTAAAGTTCATTATTTTCGGGTATTTAATGATCAATCATAAAAATAGATACTTTAAAAGAACGAAACGAGTAGTGCAATAGAACAGAAAGATACATCTTACTGAGTCGTTAGATTGAATTGAACGAAGCGAACCACGCTGAGAAGCGCATCAGTGTATCGTCGCTTCGTGTCGTGCGCGGATTCAAAAGGATATAAAGATATGAATGAGTGATACATATCCCAGTGATCAAAAGATACATATCAATCTTTTCTTTTTAGTGATACATATTGCCCATGTCTACTTTGAGCGGTGTCAGATTTTAGGACGGTTTTCCACACACACACACACACACACACACACCACATTTTTTATCAAAGTCAATAAATACTTACATAATTGTAGCTATTCTTGTCCGATTATCTATGTCGTCAACTTAAAGTTTTTTCTTTTTCGAACCATTTTTCATGTTACGCACGCACGAAGCATACCAGAAAGTAAAAGAAAGTTTTGTCTATGTACGGTAGTTCCTTTTGCGTCACAAAGTATAAAAAAGGTGCTGCCAATAAACACTTAATTCCCAGATGTTTTGGGAAAAGAGATAAAAATAAAAGCTTTTAAAATGATAGCCGCCAAAGATTAAAAAGTCAGGAATTCAGGATATTCTGTTCAAAATACGTCCAATAAAAACAACTAGGTAAAGCACTCGATTACCAAATCAAGACAGCTTGTTTTTTTTTTTGTGCACCTCGGATAAGTTTGCTTTTTTTTTCACCCTTACTACCATACTCATACAGAAATGAGAGTTAATTTGTCAACCAACGCAAAAAAGTTAAGATAACTAAGTTGCTATAGCGAGCGGTGCGATCTTGAAGATTTTTAACTCCCCGCCTCGGAGAAATTAGACAGAAATAGAAGTTACTTTTTAAATTAATGTAGAGCCCGCCCCTCCCCATAAGAAAAAAGTACATAAGTAGAACTAAAGTTACGAGTATTAGCGGCGATTATATAAGTTACCGTCAAATTGTAAACACCGTTAGATTAAAATCTATCTAGCGAGATTATCATCTGTCGACAGATTGTGAACTGTAAAAACCATTGATATAATCTAACCCATTATTTTTTGATAGATTACAATCTCTCGAACTGAAACCGTCAAATTGTGAAATGGCATGCGACAAACGAAACGCATCTCACGCGCTGATTGGTTGAACGTCACGTGCATCGCGCTGCCATATTTGGCAACGAGAGAAATTTGCTTTTCCATTCATCATAATCAGCTTATATTATTCACACTGGTGGGACACAGGCCTCCTCTCAGTGAGAGGGAGTGGGCCATAATCAACCAGGTGGGCTCGGTGCGGGTTGGTAGCGATGAAAATTGCCGAATGATTCCGAAAGTTACCAGGAAAGTTTCCAATATTGCCGGCAATATTGGGCAATATTGCCGGAATGTTGCCAAAGTTGCCAGATTACATAGGGTTTTTCAAATGCCATTTTCAAAGTTTGTGCGCTCCTGAAGTTTTATGTAATGGTGTAATTATACGTATTATTAGTAAGCCTGTATTATTAATTCATAATTATAATTATCCATGCTTATATGTGAAGATAAAGTTAAATAATGCCATTGGTAACTTCATGATAGCTAAACCCACAGTTTTTTAAGAATATCACTTATATATTTTATACAAAAAGAAAGAGGGTATTGATACCAAATGAAGTAAATATAAATCAAACAACTGTGTAGTGTTATTTTGTAAATATTTTCAACTTGTCATCAAGAACTTCATCTGTTTGAAACAAAATCGATTTTAATCTATTTCCTGAAGTCTGATAGCGCTAAAATTATATATATAGATATATATGTATGTCTAGTTAGAACGTAATGTTATGATGACCTTGTGCCAGCCTGATGATGGAGTTGGAAGGTGGTCATAGGATCTACGCTCTGTTAAACCAAACGAGATTGGGCTTTTTAGATAGGTCTCTTGTGGTGGGTACATGAGTTTTAGGTCTATTGTGTCTTCCATCTGCCAGAGAATGTAATGTGAAAAATAAAACAAAACACAATAAAATTTATTCATATTGGTGCCGATTCTGTTGTACAGCGAACTAAACTAACTAAACTATCTCTAAAATTCCTTACTTTTGGCTATGAGAATTTTAACGCTATTCTGCAAGAAAAAATCTTTAAATTTATAAATTATTTTGACACGACTAAAAACAAATTTGACAATCAACGTGGTTTTTTTTTTCTTTTGGTTTCGCAACGTGGTATTTGTGTGCGCTACGCAATGAATTTTTTAGAGACGAAGCCGCGCGCAAGGGGCAGCCTGGACGTGTTTTATATGGAATTTTTCACTTTTTGTTTAAAAATATACAAAAAATATTACCCACGTGTTGAGATTTATATGTTCCGGCGTTAACAAAGGGGCTCGAAAATTTCATTATTTTTGCCATAGGACACGCCATTTTCGAGATATAAGCAAAAGCAAAAATATAAAATACAGCACTGTTTATGCACGTGAAGGCGAGGCGTTGCCGTGTTGGTGTGAATTTTTGTTCATGACCACTAGTTTTATTCCACACCTTTTTAGTCGCGATTAAAAATAGTCAGATTTAGTCAAAATAAATGATTATTGTCAAAAATTTTCGTGAAAACCGGCAAACTCAGAATAGCAAAATTGTCATTTTCACTAAACTAATAACTCAGTGCAATCTTAGTGCTGTCAAACTAAAATATAGTTAAGTTGTGTCACTATAGTCTATTTCAGAATAGGAAATTGTCGTTTGACAGGAATAAACCAAATTTTAGTGATTTTTAGTTTAGTTTAGAGAATTGACTATCGTGATCGCCACTGTTTTGCTGCCGCGTACTCTCCATGACAAAATGTAGTATTTTATGCATAGCTTCATGGCCTCTTTTTTCACTCAACTTGCATAGAGCCTTCGTTATGCCGAACGAAAAGTTATAGCACTCGTGCACATATCCTACACTACCTTCAACCCGCGACTTCGTCCGCTTCAAATTTCGTGCTCCCGCGACCCACCCCGTCGTCGAATCAAATCGCCGCGCGTCGGCCCATACGTAGTGTTGAGCAATCAGGTTGTTATATCTCGTAAGATATTCATTAATCTCAAATAATGTAAGGGCAACTTTGTTCCAAATTAAACACTTCTCAATGGATAAGGATTATATCCATGTCTTATGAAAACACCTTCGCAAATAATGCATTATTTATAACGAATTTGAAAAAACATAGTTCGCCAACCTTAAAAGGTGGACATATGCTGTCTTGGACTTTTTTTAGAACTTTTTAAGAGGAACAATTACGGCCTACATAATTGTTGCGTTACTTTAACCGTTTAAAGAGCGCAATGAAAGCTCTTGAACGTAATAATTTACCCCGTTTTTGCAACATTTTGCGTTTGTGCTCGGCTCCTATTGGTCACAGCGTGATGTTATATAACCTATAGCCTTCCTCGATGAATGGGCTATTCAACACAAACATAATTTTTCAACTCGAATCAGTAGTTACTGAGATTAGCGCGTTCAATCAAACAAACAAACAAACTCTTCAGCTTTATAATATTAGTATAGATTACAGAATATTTTTTACGTTATCAAAATCCCCTTTAATTACTGATTATAATAAATAAGCATGACCTACTGATTTTTTTTTTGTTCACATTACTTCTTGTACCCTTATGTTGTTTTACGATAGCTTAAATGTTGAATAATACGTACCCCACAGTAGTCGCTTACCCATTGCACAAATCATGCCATCAAAAGAATTTTCAAAATAGGACCAGTATCTTTTGAGAAAATCGCAAACAAACAAAAATACATATAAACATACATTCATATCAAATAAAGAACTTTCTTTTTAAAATCGGTTAAAAACATCAACTTGTTGTTGCTGATCGTCTTGCAAGGTTTGACCATTCTATACATACAGATTTGTATACATATAGATGTATATACTTTCTTACATTCAAGTGAAGTTAAATTATAAGAACGTAAAAGAAAAAAAATTACGATATCTCTAAAATAGTTGTGGTTTCATCACCAATGAACAATCATGGATAGCTTGTTTCTTTTCTTTAGTTTATCAGTAAGTAAATAAATGTAAAAACGAAAATTTTAGGTTGGATATTATAGATAAGCATAGCAACTACCATCCTGCATACGGCAATTTTATTCTACTAAGCAATTATAATAGTAAAAGTTGTTTTCAATTTATACGTTTCTTGCCCAATGTTGCCGGCAAGTTTGGAAACATTCCCGGCAGTTTTGGCAACTTTGGCAATATTGCCGGCAATTTTCATGGTTAGGTTGGTAGATATCACATGTCTTCGAATGTTTGGTTTTAGGACAATTTCAGTTGTTTTACGATGTTTCCTGCTCCGTTTTGAGAGCAGTGGTGATGAAATTATTTACACAATATTAAGCGCCAACCTGGGTTCGAACCCTACAACTAGTATGTCATGGCCGTTACCACCGGGCCACCACTGCATCTATCCATTAATTAAAGCAAAATAACACGTAGTTCTGTCTTCTGTGCACGTATCTGGATAACAGGGACAACATAATGGCGGCAGCGAGCGGTGTTTAAACAGAATAAATCAAATGTTACAAACGCCAGCACATCAAGCTACCCGAAACTGTCAAGGTTTCCCAATCAATCTTGAACTTGAAACCTATTAAATAAATTTGACAGATTGTAGTAGCTTTGCGAGGTGAGCAAAGAAGAGCGAAGTACCTCCCGTTTCGATAGATTTTGTTTCACCAACAATAAAATTGAAACATTTCTCAATTCGTATAAAGATGCAATTAATACAGTGACAATAAATCAACTTATTCGTTTACCGAATAATTTAAAAAGAAACATATATTACGATCGTAATGTAATTGGATTGGAGTGGAACGCTAGATGGCTCGGCGCCGCGCCACCGTCGTTGCGCGGGGCGCGGCACAGCTCGGCGGCGGCGGCCGCGGCGGGCCGCTTGGTACTTAATGTTTCGATAGGTAGTTTAAATGATTCCTGACTATATAAAAATATCTTTTCTTTGAGAGATGAGTTACTTATAGGTTCATACGTTGTTATATTAAAGCATCCCGCATATTTCATATTTGAATAAGTTGCTGTTGCCCGGGACTTCATCTGACCTAGGATGGTTTCTGCCGGGATTGGGAGGCAAATAGCTATCTTACGACTCGGCCGAGTCCCTGTATGGTGGCTGTTTTCAAATCTGATATAAGCAACACTGATCACGGATTCTTTTTTGACCTTTGACTGTTGGCAACATTAGTGTTCCGCCATATGCAGCGGACTGTCAAACTTTTCTGTCAGTTCGAAATGAGTTCGTAGTTATCCTGTTCGTTAATGGTGTTTTTTGTGTTTTCAATGAAAAATATCAAGATTGTTTTTAATTACGAATAGTAAATATAAAAGTGAAAGTGTTTTCAGAGAGAGCGTGTCATTTTGTTTTGTTATTAATTCATTTGATTTAACGGTGCAACCATGGAGCCCTGCGGAGACGAAGATACTAATTTCTCTGATGTTATCGATAATTTAATGAACATGTTTGGCAAAGTCATGAGTAAAGATGTGATTTCTGCTATTGTTGAGAGCTGCGAGGGTGATTGTAAGTAGAAATCCATCAATAAATAATAGTTATGTTAGAGTGAAATGCAACTGTATATCGAGACTTCCGATTGCCTGCGCGGCGCAGTACTAAATTATTAGGCGCTCAGAACGCAGTTTGATGTTATCGGTCAATAAACGATATCTATACTGCGCGTACTTAGGTAGCTAGTTACAGAATGCTAATATGAGGAACAAGGATGACAGAGATCTATGCACTTTTCGTAAAATCTATATTCATTGGGGGTGTGGTGGAGTTCAGTCCATCTCTGGGGACCGTCGCGGCCGTACATTCGTCATGACGGGCATGCTGGTAGATATCCAATTGATTATTTACATCCAATTCTTAAAACACATGATAAAATGGTTAATATTGAGTAAAGATAACAACAACAGTGTTGTTTTTGTTGATATAAGTATCATGTACTGGTTATTATCATAAACAAAGAACATGTTTTATAAAGTTTTATTTGCCATTGGTATTGTTCATTAATATTTACAAACGATTTATAAAAATTAATTCACAGAAATTAAATATGAATTAATTTTCATTTTATTGATTTTATCCCATTTGACACAAAATGTATATGCAGTTTGGGTATTGTGAGAGGTGCAGGGATTGTCCAATGACAGCATTCCCTCTCATCTTTCCCTCGGCCGCTCCCCTCTGTCCGGTGGCCATTTCAATCAATATTTAGCTATTTATAGTGGGGTTGCATCAATACCTGTACATAAAAGATGAGTCTGAAGGGGTTGCTTTGTTTGACTCAAGGTGGGGGGCCTTGTGAAGGGCTAATCAATAGTTCACAACATACTTGGGCAACAAAGAAAGTTTGTGAATGTTAAGTTTTGTATATTATGGTTATTGAATTCAATCTCTTTTTAATGTTACTACCAACTAGTTTGTTAGAATAATTTTTTGTTTTTTTTTTACTTCGTGCCAAGCTTATTTATGCACTAGTTTTTGCCAGCGCCTTCGCCTGCGAGTGAGGTTGAGAATTATCCCGAGGGAACATACTATCGGGATAAAAAGTACCCTAAGTAGCAAAGAGTAACAAACATCCATACTCACAAACTTTCACCTTTATAATAGTAGGATAGGATTAAATTCATAGTGTACTTGAACAACAAAGAAACTTAATGAATGTTAAGTTACACTAGGAGTATTGAATTCTAAGTCTTACTAACAAGTTTTTTTTTTTTGACGTTCGAAAAGTGCTGATCCTCAGCCTAATTTGAATAAATGACTTTTGATTTTGATTTTGAATTTAATTTTTAAACATTTTTTCTCAGTGCAAAACTTTAATTATGTATTCAAAGTCTGGTGATAGGGTTTATAAATCTTTTATCAATTGCTGTGCCTATCTTATTTAGCTATTATTTATATTTATTAATTGTTTTTTTTTAGAGACTCATTTATTTATTTTTGTTAATACTTGTTAATTTTGGAGATTAAAAAGTAAAAAAATGACCTTTGTGAGTATTTTCATTTAAACTTTAAGAATCCAAGTATTTTTTTTCTATTCATTATTAGTTATGATTCTATTGGCCAATTGCTAAATATTGCTTGCATTTGCAGATAAAAAATAAATTTAATTGAAATTAAAGTGGACATGGTACCCCTTTTGCCACAGCAAAGCAGATATTTCCAATAATTCAACAACTGGCGAAAAACACGTGCAGTATAAATATGCTGCCTTCTGATTATTAAATATTCTTCACTTTCGTTCTAAAATCTCTGTGAGGGCCGCCTATTATACTAATGGCATGTTAAGCAACACACAATGGACTGAGTTCACCCCATAGGATTTAGAATAATATTTTTTAATTTATAATAATTATTTATAAATAGCGAACAGAATAAATATAGAATACTGTCATTCTTGTTCCACACATAGTCCTCCTGTTAAAACATAGGTACTACAAATAAACACAATTAGAATAATATTCATTGCAACAAATTATTGAAAAGGTATGTCGGCATTTCAAGTTTTTATAGGCAAACATTAGCAAAGAAACAAACATTTACTTGTGACTTAAACAGACGGACATATTATAATAAGTAGCGTCAACTGTTGTTTCAAGGACGATACTGATTGAGTAAAAAAGTTAAGATCCGTATCCGCGGATCTTGATATCAAATATCCGTATCCGCGGATATACATTTTTAACGAACTGGCACATCACTAGTACTAACTGGCAACTGAGTATACACACAGCAACATATCAAGCTATACATATATTTCCAGTTTTAACAGACCTCGCATTGTATAAGCTTTCTGTACAATGAGAGGTCAGCTTATACTAGAATTTTATCTTGATCTGTCGTCGTGCGTACATGTAGCATGAATTCTCAATTTCTCACAGTGCATGTATCTTTAATAAATAAAATTAGTAGCTTACAAAACATAATGAAAAAGAAAACAAAATTAACCTACTTAATTTAAATAAATTAATGTTGATATTTATACTCAGTTCGTCTTAAATATTTGTTTGGTAGACAACTGAGTAAACTGCCATGATAACTATACATACTTAAAACTGTAAATGACTCATTTTGCTTTACCACATTATTATAGGCACGCAAATTACGCGTTCAGACGTGGGGTTGTGGACACCAGCCCATTCTACCTATTACCTACCACATTATAGGCGGAAAACTAAACCATATCCCTAAAGAACAATCAATTAAAATAATTGGTACAATCTTAATTCAATTAAACATTGAGTTACCTACAGTTAATTGATGACGGCAAGTTTTTTTATAATGGGGGAATATAGTAATGTATAATAATAATAATATAAAATCTCCTAACCAAAGTCTGTGATAATTCTCGGTGAGTCCCCTGACCATAGTCTGTGACAGGGCTGTCTAAACTACATACCTTCGCGGGCTAATTAAATTTACTACAAAAGCCGGAGGGCCGCAGAAACAAATATTTTCAGTTTTCAAGTAAAAAAAATACAAGGTAACCATTTCTTTATACGATTATTGGTTCTTCGTTAATTTGTCTTTAACTATCATATCGATATCAATGTCAACATTCGTTGTTGCCAGACGCATAGCATGAAGAAGTGACTTATCTGAACAATGAAGATCTATACTTAGATTTTGTAAAGTTCATTGTTGAATACGTACTTTCACATACATAAGTGATACTAGACTATAACTGAAGATGTAAAACTATTTACTGATTAATTTACACTTTAAAACATCCGTCGCGGGCCGCATAAAAACAAGCCGCGGGCCGCATGCGGCCCGCGGGCCGTTGTCTGGACAGCCCTGGTCTGTGATAATTATCGGGAAATCCCTTACTAAAAACTATTTGCTTACTGCAAAGAAACCATTTTACTTAATTGCATTTCATTGGCTCTTGTTATGGCACATGTTATTCAATCGTCTTGTGACTTTTGCCAACAGCCTAATTAAAGCCTAAATTTGTATTAAATATGTCATCAGCTTTAAATAAGTACCTTGTGAAAACTTGCTTGATTTAAAAAAAAAAATGTTTTACTATTCAGGCTAGTTACTATGAAGTTAACTCTTTAGAAATGATAAAATGAATTAGCAAATGGGAAGGTGAAGAATAATGGACATATAAAACAGTTCAGAAGATATAAATAAATAAAAAAGATAACTCCGTTTCTTATTTACATAATAAAATTGGGCAGCATTTCACCTCTGTTTTTACTACATTAGCCCAAAGCGATTTAAACAAACCTCACTGACTTTTATCTTTACTCTTAAATCATGGTCTACTGCCAATTTTTCTGTATTGTTGCCAATTGTAAATACATTCTGTTCCATGCACTCAATCTTTTCCAGTTGCTCTTTCATTTTATCAACACAAATATTTATAATGATCACATCTACATGGAATATTCTCTATTGTACACTGTTGCAAACTATCTGATTGTATATCCTTCTACATTTTTTATAAATTATGTTTTTATTCGTAGTGAACCTATCAGTGGATGCAATTATGAATATGACAAACGATGGCAATGTAATAACAGAAGAGGAAGAATCAACTGCTACAAATCAACATATAACACCCACACAAACTACACAACCGTCTTCAACCAACCAAATTATTCAACTTTCTGCAGACAGCCCTCCATTTCAACCATCAATAACCAGCCAACCTTTTCAACCTTCAACAACCAATCAACCTATTCAACCTACAACTTCATATGCATTTTCTGCTGCACAACCACCACAGAATACTGGTGCTATACCAAAAACAACCCAAAAGACAATCCAAAATGTTGCAGACTTCTGGACTGATCAAGTCAGAGAAATCATAACCAACCATAATCAAGGAAACAGAACATTGATTCTCATGCGGGGTGCACCTGGTAGCGGAAAGTCGCATCTAGCCCGACAATTAGTAGACATGATGGTTGGTGCTAGTCCCAAAAATTATGGAATCCATATTTTGACAACAGATGACTATTTTATGGTCAGGGGCCAATACCAATATGAAAAATATAAACTGTCGGAAGCACATTCATGGAATCAAGCCAGAGCTAGGAAAGCTTGCACAATGGGACTGAGCCCTATCTTTATCGACAACACAAACATTGAGCTTTGGGAAATGGAACCTTATGTAAGAGAAGGAGTCCGGAATGGCTATATTATTGAAGTGGTGGAACCAAAAACGCCATGGGCAAAAAAAGCTAATCAGCTTGCCAAGAAAAACACGCATAATGTGCCTTTATTTAACATTAAAAGAATGTTGGACAATTACCGTGATGGTGTTACTGGTGATATTTTGAGGCAGGCATATGGTTTGGCATATCCTGCTGATATGGTTCCTCCCGTAAAGCGGACAATTCCTCCAATCGTTCAAGACGAGCCAGCTCCAAAGACTGATGCTATCGTAAAGCAGACAGTTCCTTCAATCGCTCAAGACGAGCCAGCTCCAAAGCCCGATGCTATCATCAAAGAACAGAGCGCTATGTCTGCTACTTCAAAAATTGTGGCTGACACTCAGTTTTTTCGGTCCTCCACATCAACAGTGAACGTTCAGACTCAACAAATATTTACAATCGCCAATCCAGAACAGCAAAATGATAATTGCAACTTGAAACCACAAGGCATGCCTATGCCAGTCAAAGAAGAGAATACAGATTTAGACATCAAGGAAGAGAAAACAGATTTTTTTGTAACAAGTCAGAATGATGACTGGACAGATGAGGAACAAGTTAAACTCGATTTCTTTACCGAAGCTCAGAAACAGCTTGAAGAAATTGAGAAAGTAGAAAAAGAATGGGACAATGGTGACAATTGGGATATCGATAATCAAGATTTAGTTAAAGCATCTACGTCAAAGGTAACTTCAAAAATACCTGCAAGTGCTACTATTACTACTTCTTTGCCTGATGCTAAACCACAAAGAAAATCTAATATGTCTCCTCCTGTAACACCATCACTGAAATCTACGGGATCTTTGATGAAAAACGTAAATGAATGTGAAGATTGGAGTAAAATATCAATGTATATGCCTTCATGGGGCGATTCATCTCAAACGTCAACTTCTGTTGTTAACCAAGAGGTTCCCATCGAAACAACATCTAGCGGCACATGTATGGAAATTGGAGATACAAATCATAACGGTAAATACAAAGTTATCAGTGCCACATCACGTAACATTAATCAGTTTCATATATCATTTAACCGTGAAAAGATCCCACAAAAACGGATGCTCGATAAAAGTAGCATGACTAATGAAGTAATGATCACCAACGCCTATAGGTGTCCTAATGAAGAAAAACATTTTATTGCTTTTAGAAAGCTTTTTAAGAACATCGCGCGTTCGGATCTGCGGGACATTTTTGATAAATGTTGCGGTGATGTAAATTGGTGTGTGGAAATTGTACTCGATGGAATGAACAACAATCAGTTCAGAACTGTTGAGACTGAAGAACTATCGGATCCAGAAGAAGAAAGCATGGAACAATGTGCATGTTTGGCTAGTTACGATATTATACCCGATGTTGCTACACCACATGCAGTAAATGCTACACCTATAGAAGAGAAAGTAACAGTAGCAGCGAACGGTTCTCAGTCCCAAAAGAAGAAACGTGATGTCACAATGTCTGAAGAAACTATTCAAATGAAACGCCAGATTGAGCAGAATGTGGTCATCGCAGATAACCATTATTCGAAACATTGCTTAAAGATACGAAAGTTACGCCGTGGAGAGTCTGATCTAAGTGAGTACAACATTGAAGAACTCGGAGCTACAGCATTGTCGGATGAAGCTGCACCATTTGAATCTAATTTCCTTAGCAACAACGTAGACATAAGCGACGACGAAGACTTTAGCGATATTGAGGATGACGTCATGGTTACGATTAATTTGGGAAGCACTTTCGTAGCAGAGTTAGATGAAAAGTTTGGCAGACAAGATATGCAATACCCAGACTACATTGTGCCTAGGATTAGCATCCCAATGTCTATGTTGAACGAAATTAATGCTATTTGGATGGAATCATTGACATTTCAGCTCGACGAACATGCGAAACAAACTGCAGAAATGTTGCAGCAGGACGAGGATTTCGCAAGGTGAGAATCATAATATCTCTGTTTTGAAATTCAGGTTTAGACTAAACCTTCTGAGATTTTAGACGTGACTTTTGTCGTAATTAGCTGCATTTTTTTATGCAATGTCTCTTTTCTGTAGTAATACCATCTTGTTATTGTCCCACCGCTGGGATAAAGCTTCTTCTAATACACGAAAGCACTTTGATTACCACGCTTGCTGGAGACGGGTTGACGATGTTAGCCGTCTCCAGCAAGTCGTCTCTGTATATCTTTCTTTGGTGTGTCTTCATTAAATATTTTGATCTGATTTAGGCAAATCGCGATGAAGGACGCGGAACTATCTCTCGCCGGCAAAGAACCAGAGGTTCCTGATTTCAAAGAAATCATGGACATGGATATGGCGTTCGCCATTTACCAGAAAGATGTAGCTGAATGGCGCAACAATATGCCAACTGATTTGGCAGCGAAGATGACCAGGGACAAGCTGTACAACTTGTTTCCAGAGGTTGATAAGGACACCCTGACTGAGTTGCTAATGGCTCATAACAATAATTTCAATGCTACGGTAGAGGTAATTGTGCATTTTTTACATCATTTGTAATTAACCTTGCCTTGTAAATATTTAGTTTAATTGATGGTTGTATAAGCCTCACAGTTTGATGCCCTCCCGTTGTACAGTGAAGCGCTCATCAGTGATAACTATTTGCCATTGACTTTTATGTTTTTTGCGCTTTTATGTTGTAGCGATTTTTTACAAATGTTACGACTGCTGTGACTTTACTATAGACCGCAGGAATCATCTGGCGACTTACTGTCTTGCCAGTTTTCA
Organism: Aporophyla nigra; assembly: GCA_947507805.1. Taxonomy (NCBI): domain Eukaryota; kingdom Metazoa; phylum Arthropoda; class Insecta; order Lepidoptera; family Noctuidae; genus Aporophyla; species Aporophyla nigra. The sequence goes on along the minus strand of OX382307.1, from coordinate 15,654,805 downwards.
TTGCTCTTTTACTACAAAAGAGCAATGAAAGCATCATCAATTCATAATGTTTAATTTATGTTTGTTTGTTTATGATTAGGTTCTGCTAATGTCCACTGGCCGCAATGACGTACTAGAACAAGAAAATGGGATCAACAAATTTGTATCAACGGAGGAAATGAAACTCAAAGAAAAGATGATGGAGGAGCAAAAAAAGGTACAGTTCTTGCAATTTTCAAGCGTTTGTGAAATGTCACAATCATACGAGTTGACCAAATATGCAGTCGAATTATTTCAATTGGTACTGACATTTATTAAAGAAAAACAGTTTTATCTTAAAACAGAATTGAGTCAGTAATTAATAATACTTCATACAATCATATCAATAAGTACTGTTGACTCATCGTGATGCTTACATACAATCAGCTACTGTATTTTCAAACGAATTACTGGTATTTCTAACTTTAATTTCATTGAAATAGAGTTCAGTTCCTTTTGCCATTGGCAACAGAAACTGTTTGATGTCATTAAAATAGTTTTTTATCTTAATTTGCACAGGTTTAAGGTTGCAATTGGAATGTGACAAGAACGTCAATGTTTTTCATTTAAAAACAATTTTATTGAAATATTTTGCAGGAACTCTCTGAGACAGACTGGCCGTTGCTGTCCAGGGGTGAAAAAGTGGACATGGCTACTGTGGATGCTTATCGTGAAGAGGCTGACAACCATCTTGCTCGTCGTAATCTGTAAGTAGAAATTAAAAGCTGATGAAAATCCATTCCATGTCTTTATAATAGCTCCAATTCCATCACCATCTTGTCAAGCTAAAATAATACCGCATCAAGAAAAAAGACATTTAAAAAAATTGCAGAAGTCTCTTGATACGATTTAATCTAATCGGCTGTTACATTGTTGTTCGGAGACAATACTGAAACCTGGCGATACCTTATAATACTCTTTTTTTTTTTTTAATTGAGCGTGCGTACGAAGAAGAATCTTCATGACATGTGCCCTCTTGGCGATGACGTCGATCATGCCATATAATAATACCACCGTGAGCGCTATCAAAAATGACAGTTGTGCTGTTTTGTTTTGCATCTTATCTTTAAATCTCGGTACCATAATGTTGACAACTAAATCGGAACGTGAATTATTGATGTGAGCGCTGTAGAAGGCATAATTCGGAATGCATCTTTACTTTCGTATATTTGCCGATAGAGTGCTATGTGGGATGTGCTTCTAGAAAACCATAACATGTCTACTCTTATATTACAGGAACTACCAAAAAGCCCAGGACTACATGCGCCGTGGCATGACTCAAGTTGCCAACTACTACTCCGAGATCGCTAACTTCCATAAGCAAAAGTATGAGTATGCCAATGGGTTGGCTGTGGCATCCCTGATGCAAGTAAGTGAAGAATTGTATTCCCTTATTTATTTTCTTATTTCTAGATATTAAAAAAAAAAAATGCATAACTAACCTTCATACCCAATTTTCCAGTTCCACGCTTTGAGGAATCCGGACTGCACTACCATCGACCTGCATTATTTGCGCGTGAAAGAAGCGAAGGAATCATTGGACGTGTTCATAGATACGCACATTTCGAAGCTCCGTGATGCCGGCAAAACTCGCAACCAAATGCTGTACTTCATCACAGGACGAGGCAGCCATAGCAGGGGACGTGCTCGCATTAAACCAGCCACGATTGAACGTCTGCAGCAACGCGGCCTTGGGTACGTAATCTATACTCATAATTAAACTGAAGAGTTTGTTTGTTTGAACGTGCTAATCACCGCAACTACCAGACGATGTGAAAAAAAACGAGTGTGCTTTAGACCACACGACAGAAGTAAAACTTCTTCAGTTCCATCTATATGTTAAAAATTGTTGTTCAAAATTTAATATCGAAGATAAATATGTCTATCTCTTATTGTGTTACTGTTTGTTTTTCCTTAAATAAAAAAATAAAAAATAAAAAAAAAATAAAGAGAGAAAGACGCTACAGTAATTTACGAAACGTTACTCTCTCCCTTTCTATCTTCACTAACTTATATGTCCCTCTCAACTTCCGTTCGCCTCGCGCGATCACACTTTTAGTAACGCGCTCGTCACGCGTTCACCACCTTACTGCCCAAGTCAAGCGTGCATAAAAAAATTAAAAAAAAAAAGATTGGCAAGATTTAATTCACCCGCCCTCTTCGCGGTACGCCCAGACTGTACCCAAATAGCTATGTTTTGTGGCAAAAGCTTCATATTGATTTATCATCCTTGCTATACAGCCACCAATAATCTTTTAGCGTTCAAATGACGTTGACAAAAAGGCACTGTTGGTAAAAATTTGTTTAATTGTTCTGGATATGTGTGAAATCGGTATTAACGTCGCCATTTTGTTGTCCTATAAACAAGATGGCGACTTTAATACTGACTGACGCGTGTGTGATTGTTATACCAATGTTTTAATGAAATGTAATACTGTAGTAATGTAATACTTTGTCTAAAAATAACGAAAATTAATATTATGTCTGCCTGCTTACTACAACAATTTATTTTTTTCGTTTTCCAGGTATTCCTTTAGGAATCCCGGCCTGCTTGCTGCTAAAGTCAACGTCAACACCAAGTTGACGTACCAAGTATCTGTTCCCTAGGGAACGTGCAACCAAGACGAAGACACCTTCTTCTTCAAAAGACCGTGTCACGTCTTGCTTGTGTTTGATGGCGCTTACACAATGTCTAATGGCAAAGAATTTCCAGTCTTTTTCCCCGTTTTAGCCACGTACGGCCCAGTAGTGTACTGCTTCCGTGCCTGCACTAATTTCAGGTTTGCCATAGAACTTTCATTTTGGCCCAAATCGGATAGTCTAAAAATCCTCATGAAACTGGCCCGTGCTGCATTCATTTACGATCCGCCGGGGTTATATGTTTGCTTAAACGCAACGCGTATTTATCGTTACCGATCATTTATGTACTTCCCTATCTTGCCTCGTATCCCGCCTCCTATACCGCGTCTTATCCCTCCTCCTATCCCTCCTCCTATCCCGCCTCTTCTCCCGCCAGTTATAAACAAGATACCTTTAGTAGCCTGGGGACGCTAAAAATATCTTTGTTTGATTCTAGAGGAATCTTATTGGTGTTCAAGATTGTACGCCTATTTTTAATCAGTAGTGACTTGTAGTTTGTAGAATCGCTGTTTATGATAAACAAGAATTGATGTTTTTGGTAAATTTTACTATGATAGCAATGCTTGAACAAAAAAAAAAACGAGTTGTCACAAGATTTTGATAACACTTCATAACATGCATTTGTGCCACGAGTCCACGATCCCACTGTATCACAATAAACTTAGAATAAGTTGTAAATGTTTGCTCAAAAAAGTACATTTTAGTTTATATTTTGTAAGTATTACCAAAAAATAATAATTTACAAAAAATAAAAAAAAAAAATAAACGTAACAATTTATTTTCTACCGGCATTGTATACAATTCGACCAATTTTATCAGCCTAAATATCCCGTTTGAAGAATTAGCTTTTGCAAGAAGTAGGAGTGTAAATTTACTCAACAAGTAAAGTTAGCAAATGGCTTATGGGGTATATCGCGTCATTGTAATCACAGATTAGGACTTCATACTATGTCGCTTTTTAAGACCACAGAAGTATACAGGGTAAGTTTTTATCCAGTGCGCAAATTTTAACAAATGAAACTTAAACGAGTTATAATAATCATGCAATTTTTATTTTGATATATCTTAGTACAAAAAAATTAAGCTATCGTTAACGAAAGATGTCTATTTTGAAACTGGTTTTTATGGTAACTTGCGTGCGGCGCCGGCGCGGCAGCGAAGGTGAACGACCGACCACCTGTTCAATCGGTCAAAATTCTAAGAATTTCGAAGTACCTACGCCGGCGCGCGGTTACTGACCTATTAGTACCTACCAAATGTTCGATCGGTCAAAATTCTAAAAATTTCAAAGTACCTACGCCGTCGCGCGGTTACTGACCTATTACTATTATCGATATCATATTAGATACGAAATATGTAGGGTGTCCACAGTTTACTGATTTAAGGTCGGATAAATATAAAAATAAAAGTATTGAAAAAATGGTTGTAATGTGTTCTATTACTGATACTGAACCACCAAAAAAAAATTGCGCACTGGTTATAAAATTATCCTGTATAAAAACAACTATTTTGATTTGTCGCATTTTGCTAAATCTATGTCTGAGATAGGTATTTTGCCCACACAAGCACGATATAATCGTCCAGTACTTTCGCCTCATCCGTTCTCATGAACTACTAAGCACTAGTGCGATATCGCACTGCGAAAATACCACATGATATATCGAACCTGTGTTGCCAGCTTTTGAAACCCCGTTATTAACATATATAATATTAGTTACTATAAGTTTATTTTCTGTGATTGTTACAGGGTGTAAATTTAAAAAAGATATTTATGAATCCTGCAATCACAAATCGAATCATTTGTTTTTGGTTCAAACTTTTTATTTTTTAGTATGAACCGTCCAATCCCCCTTTAATAAGCTACCTTCTGATATTCCCTCCCTAATGTAAATTCAATATTATTCCTATTTATTGAAGATTGTATCTTTGTATCTAAAGTTATATCATACTTCATTAAAAATATTTTCTTCTCTTTACATATTTGTACAGTTTAACTCCTGACGTTGTATTTTATAACCTTAGTGATATTAGTTGCACACATAATTATCTTTCTTGTATATTTCTACTCTTGAGGACCAGTTTCCAATTCATATCTTACCTCATTAAGTATTTTCACGTACAAACCTTTTTTTAGGACAGAGTACATATTCGTAAGTTAGTTTAAATGCACCTAAATTGATAATAATCATCGAATTTTATTTTTATTACATTAACAAGTTATACAACTGGCCAGCAAAAGGACTTGTCGTCTGTAGGACTCTTTACATTAAATAGTTTCCTACTCGAGTTTACAATGGACACTGAAAATGGCATGTTGAACCTTACGTGGTCAGCCCAAGGGCGATATTTGTATCGAATAAAATATAAAAACCAACGATAATTGTGCCAAATGAGCACTAGATGGTTAAATTTGTATCTAATATCATGAAAGAGTAGCTAATTATGAGATTGTGATGATGCCTTTTTTATAAAAGTATCTCAAGGCTGAAAGTTAGTATTCACTTTCAAAAAAATGGACTGAAAGTCTATTTTGTCGAAATTATTGAGATAAGGCTTTTTGGCCAAATCCACTTTACAATTTGTATGACCCATTTTAATTATAGTGGACTAAACAGGCGTGTTTTTGAAGGTTTATTGATAGTTATAAATCGTCGAAGTACTATTTTGGCCGTTGGCAATGCCCTTCATAAAATCGAACAAACATATTTAACGTAGTGAAAGATATTGAGTATTTTGGTGTCTATGCTTATTACTGTTATATTCCATATCGTAGGGCTACGGCCACTTTTTGAAATGTTGTCTTTCATCGTTCATACACGGATGTTAGTTTAAAAAGATTTTAGATTGTAATTCACGGATTTACTGTAGGATTAGGGATCGCTCGGACTTATTCGTGTGCATACGGCGCTGATCGAACAATCGATTGGCTTTCTGGATGTTTTTGCTGTGTGTTAGAGAATTTTGGAGGATTTATACGAATAAGTCAGGAATATCCGAAAAACAAAAGTAGTATTGTAGATTGACGTTTAGGTAAATGATGAACTGTGGCAGTCTGGTTGCTAAGTGCTGTTTTTAGTATCAATGTGTACTATATAGAGAAGGCAAAAGGTGTGGGATTCGTTTGATTGACTGTCCAGTGCTTCACCTGTCACAGTAGTATTTTTCGATTCCCACCTCTTGTCGTTTGTGACATTTTAGATATATGCCTATACAATATGAATTTGTAGGGACCCTTAGGGTGAATTAGGGACACTTCAGACATATGTCTTTACAATATGAATGTGTAGGCACTCTTAGGGTGAATAAGTTAAAAAATATTGCATTGCGTTTGGTGCGTGTCCAATATGAGAAAATGAGGTGCAGAGTAGTCCTAAATGTATTTTTGAGGAATTCGAACAACAATAGAACAAATAAAAAGGCACAAGTAAAATGTATAGTGTGGATATTAAATCAACATTACTCAAGCAACATTTGTTGTCCGTTGGTATTTTCCCGAATTATAAGTTACTCAATTCGTACCGAACGCAATACTTAGTGAATAGGAATATTATGTATATTTAAGAATTAGAATTTAGTTTGTTTGATGAGACAATGATAAGTTATATTAAGATTATTTTGCACATGTGCTGTTTCTAATTAATTAATTGTTCATTCGCAGTTGCTCTCCTGAAAGAAGAAAGTGTTTTCTGTTCTAGTTATGCCAAAGACAGAATGACTTTTTTTGACAGTAGAATTGTTTCGATTTAAGGAACAATTATAGTGTAGTTGTAGATCAGCATTTAAGTTAAAGTCTTCTGCGCTAATATACATATAATTGTGATAAGAATCAAAGGGGTTTGGTGCTTCGGAATCGTGTGATAAGTAAGCACTTATAGGTAGGATGGTCTTAAAAGGGTGATGGTTGCATAAAAATGTAAGTGCTATAAAATTGTATCGACATTCAAAATGTCCGCTTTATTGCCTAACTATAATATGTGCCATTAAACTCAATCGCTGGAGTATGTTGCTGTAGCCATAGATAAGATAAACATATAGTTCTGAAAAAAAAAACAAATTAATATTTTCGAGTCAATTAAAAAAGTAACACAAATATTCTCTTAGATGCATTTTTTTTTCAATAATTAAACGTACTATTAGGGATTACACGCACAAAGTAATAATTATGAGTTAGGTTTAAAAATAATGGCAATGTACTTCTGACGATATTTTGTTTTTTTGCTAACGCTACAGTATACTTTTAAAGCGTATCAATGAGATTTAAAATCGATTTGGCAATTTTGAATTGATGCTTGACAATCGCCTAAATAAAGGGTGCTAAATGTAAAGTTACCATTTTTTTTTGGCTTTTTAATTTGCATCAAAATTTAATATAAGCTAGGTGCACATGTTTTTGATGTGGCACCTATTTGTTGATAGGAATTTACAGGGTCATGTTTTCCTATTTGTGAGAAGACAATACGACCCTATACGAGGAGGAGAAGTTTTATACTGTAAAGAAGGTAGTGGTTCCGAATGCAAAAAGGTAATGATAATTATTAATCAGGAAAACCCTTATGTTACTAGATTTTTAAAAGACAAGATCTCGAAAGACAAAATGGTTTCAGTAGTTTTAAATTTTTTAAGATATTGTTATTTGGTTATGGTTTTCCTATTAACTTTTATCATTTTGTTTTTATATTGTAACGACGGTGAAATATTGCTGAATTATTTTTGTTAGAAGTTTTAGTTTTTGATGCCATTTATATGAACAATATCTATGTAGTCTGTGTTAGATCGTAAGCCACTCTTTATGTATCTCGATGTGAACTGTCTGTCAATTAAAAGACAAATAAAGTTACTTTGTGTCGTGAGTCGTGTTTTATTTTCTAAGCATGGTTATCATAACATGTCCTCCGTGTGATATAGATTCCCACAAAGGCAGGAAGGTTTGGCTGTAAGTATCATAAACTTCATTAATCCTTGCCACATGACCTAGGCTGGTCGTAAATTCACTCCATTCTTCACTGATCAACTACCTACTTTCTTATTATTTTTTCTGGGCATGGGAAGCTGTCACCTCCTGCGAAGTAGTAATGCTCGCGAAGGAAGAGGCGGAGAGCTTGAGGGAAAGGCAATCTCTGCGCCCTCACGCCCCCAGTCGCCGAAGAAAACAAAAACTTTAGAGGTGTCAAGGGACACCCGGATGGAACGAAGTTCCTTTCCAGGATTCATAATAGTTATAATTTTTTAATTATTTATTATGTACAAAAAACCTGTATACACTCAACAAAAATATTATCTCTCTCTCCCTATCTCCTTCTCTCTCCCTCTCTCTCTACCTCTCTCTCCCTCTCTCTATCTCTCTCTCCCTCTCCCTCGCTCCCTCTCCCCCTCTCTACTCACAACAAAAAAAACAACAATATACAAAATATATACGGTCGAATTGAGAAACCTCGTCCTTTTTTTGAAGTCGGTTAAAGCATGTCGTGACAACTTTTCGTAAGAATTTTTTCCGTCTAGCCCCCTTTCACAACGCGCGATAAGGAACTTCGTTCCAAAAATATTCGTGTATTATATCTGCCTACTCCATTGAAGAATACTGGAATGATGTTATGTAATACCATATTACGAAGACCTCTTAACTACTCAAGTCTAGATAATAACATAACAATGTAAGCTGAAAAAAAAAGAATAAGAATAAGTACCAAATAACCGCGAGGCCATTGTGTAAGTGCAAGTCATTAGGCTTTTCTATCTGCCTCAATAGATAAGTATTAGGTTTTCGGTTCCAATTTTAGAACCTTGGATGTAAATCGGCAACTGAGTGAAGTATTGTTCAATTTCATGAATAGATAATGTAAGTGTGAAGTTCTAATTGAATTTCTTTGTGTATCTATTTATACTTCTCATAGTCTTATATTTTCGATGTCATAATAATAATACTAGTTACCTACTGGTTTCGTTTGCAAATTAAATTATATGACGAAACACAAACTTGCCCTGAAATCAGCACATGATTCTAGAACTCTTACTTAGCTTAGGGATTGTTTGTAGGTTAAGTATCAAAAATGTATAGGTAGAACTGAAACGTTTTTCATCGTGAGTGTCGTTTTCATGGTTCTCGAGGGTGCAGAAGTCAAAATGAAAATCTTAGCTGACGGCTGCATATATTTTTGAAGTTTTCATCAAGGGTGTTATTTTCATGGTTTCGAAGGTGGTGAAGTCTTTAGTAAGGTCAACATGAAAAAATCCAGAACGGCGGCTGCGAACATTTTCAAAGTTTTCACAGGTGTTGTTTTCATGGTTTTCGAGTGTGCCGATAGTGAGGTTCAAACAAAGTTCGAAAATTTAACATCCCGTACAGACTCCCGAGCTAAGAAAAGCAGTCCAAAAAAGCATACCTGCGTTTTATGATCAAGGCAAAGTACCTACTTATAGTCAGCGTCAAAAATATCGACGAACAGGCTGTTCAAAATTGACTCAACAACTAAGAAAATTTAACTGTAACTAATTGGATTAAGTTCTAGTAAGAATGACAGTTTTCGTGAACTATATTCATTCTGAAACATTCCTTGTATCATTGTGTTAATATTTAATGGTTTATAGTTGTTGAGATCATTTTGAACAGTATTCGTTCCGATATTATTGACACTAACTGTACTTAGCTCAACGATTTAATAAAATCGTTACCATTTTTTAAAGCTCGTTCTAAACCAGACGAAAGGCATTTATAAATCCTGTCAACACGACATGACCAAAAGCAAGTGCACTTGTTGATATTTTATTTGACACCTGTTTTGGGATCTAGCCGTGTATGTCGTGACATTACATACGACTTATTATTTTCAACGATTTATGGTCAATGACCTTAGAGGAGTTGACTGATGGAGGCCGTCTAAATGCAACTGTTTTTTGTGCACTGATTTAGTGAATGTTGGTAACTAGACAACCTATACGTACCTAGATACTCCCTACCTGCGGTTATGATCATCATCATCATCATCATTTCAGCCGTTTGACGTCCACTACTGGACATAGGCCTCCCCCAATTTTGGGGGGGTTTGCCATAATCGCAACGCTTGGCAGGCGGGTTGGCGATCGCAGTGTAGTGGTAAAATGCATAGAGGACACTGCTGCCCATTCTCTAATGCCCTGTCCCTTAGTCGCCTTTTACGACACCCACGGGAAGAAATGGGTTGATACTATTCTTTACGTCCGGCACCACACGGTACCTACACGGCGCGGTTATGATCGTATGAGCCTAATTTCCAGGATCCTTGGTTAGATTAAGTATAATTAAGTACCTACCTATCTACCAGGAAGGGATTACGATCGATGAATTGTGCCTAAAATTATGCATATACACCCAGGTATAGGTTACCACCTAAGTTACCACCATTATCCGCATACCAACTTCACCAACTGTTGGCATTCCTTTGCTGGCCCCGGTTTCCATGCTCCTGCCTCATCTAGGTTAGCAACAATTTTAACTACCCCTCAAACCACCAGATGACCGACATTTACATTTTACATCCACAGGGGTAATTGCGGAACTTTTTATCGGTAGGAATTGGTTTAATATTCATAGTTAAACAACATTCATTGCGTTATTTACGTTGCTGAGCCAACAATTTATTCGAACAAATGACGCAATGGTTTAGAAATAATCTTCAATCCCATTCAGATTCTGATAAATTGTGCGTTTCGCATTTAGGGTGCAGGTCTTGAAAGCCACTCATTCATACCTTTACTCCACCTATCATCACCGCGCCTTGCTAAGTCTAACCGAATGCAGCTGATAACCAGCATTTAAGGTACCTAGTAAGCAGGAGGAGCCGCCCCGGGCGTCGGGAGTCGATTGCGGACTCCCGACCACCGTAGGCACGAGCTTGCGGGCGGCGAGCATTGGATAGCTCGCCGCCCGGTAAGGACCAGGCTCGGGTCGACGGCGCGTAGTGTTCCACGCGCGCCTCAAAGAGATGTCAGCAGCACTGAAGGGGTCTGCTAGGACCGATGCCTGCCGGGGTCGCGTGATTGTTCGAAAGAGATACCGACCCTGGCACATGGGCAACTGAAGGAACATGGGTGGGTTTTAGTCAGTAAAAGTCTGACACGCCCTCCCGCTCCGCCCAGAGCGGGAGAAGTCATTAGATGATTTCCCATCCAAAAAAAAAAAGTACCTAGTAAACTACAAATTATCCATGACCTCTACAAATCAGCTAGTAATAGGATACCCCATGGCAGGACTGGTGGTTTGACTTCCAGGCTTCCTCCTTCCAGGTAAGAAGGAATAAGTGCTTGCTTTCCTATAGGAACTACTTAACTACATGAAGAGCTCTATACAGGGTCAAATTAAATTAGCTGGCAATACTTTATGTTAAAGGTCTAATATCTACCAAATATGTTACTAGTGCTGCCATCTGTCGTGCATTGTCGGTAGACATGTTTGTTTGTTCTATGGTTTTAAATAAAATTTAGTCTGTGCCACTCGTCAGTACGAATACGTTGTTTTACTTTACTTTACGTACATGTTGGGTTATCATTTATCAAAAACTAATGAGATAAACATAGTAAAAAAAAATAAAAAATTCATCATTCTAACTTTATTTTCAAATATTTAAATAATACTGACAAGAGGCAACCAAATGACATATGCTTTGGTTTTTGGAAATTGGTAAAAATTACAAAACGAGCTGATCGATTACGTGCAATTTTTTTTGTTCTATTACTTTTCGATGTCGATCCCAATACGTGGATAAAGTGATATAATGATAACTAATTTAATTTGACCCTGTATTCCACTGAGTAAAAAGTGTTAATGTCACATGTCGGACAGTTCGCAGTCCGGCCTTCGTGATTAATTTTAATAACAGCTCCGAAAGGGTATCAGTAGTAGGAACTCAAAGTGATCCGGTTTGCCTCGCCGTGGCTTCTTTCACTGCGACAAAGTAAATATTTGCTTCGTCAACTCTGTGGCGAGTTGGCGACGGACACCAACGTCCTTGACTTTATGGTTATTGCGTAGCTAGGGAATGCTGGCTGATTTACTTAGGATGATAATAATGAGTGCTGGGGGTTCCTGGCGTAGTTATATATAAGAACTGCACGGGTCGATCGATCCGGTTAAGCTACGCTTGCTGCGGTAAGTCTGTGGACAGATGAGCATTTTTACATACCAAGATACGGGGCACCGCACGGAGAATGCGTCGGAAAACACGTTGAGCTGTTGGTCCCTGCTGTTATTCTTAGATCTTCTACAGTCATCAGAAGCCCGAAACTCTGTATTGTGAAGAGGTTTTGTATTACCCAGTAATTGGGTTGTAGGCAGTCGCTCCATGTAAAGTAGTATAAAATAGTACTCAGCTGCATCTGGTTTGACTGCAAGCCGACCCCAACACGGTAAGGAAAAGGCTAGGTAGATGATGTAGATTATGATGATAATAGTGGATGGATAGGACCATGTGGAGGATTTTTGATGGATCCATGAGCCACTTACCTTGTGGAGCTCCTATGTTTGGTTCAGAGGTTTTAGAATAGAATAGAATAAAATAACTTTAGAGGTGTCAAGGGACACCCGGATGGAACGAAGTTCCTTTCCAGGATTCATAATAGTTATAATTTTTTAATTATTTATTATGTACAAAAAACCTGTATACACTCAACAAAAATATTCTCTCTCTCTCCCTCTCTCTCTACCTCTCTCTCCCTCTCTCTCTCTACCTCGCTCTCTCTCTCCCCCCCTCTCTCTCTCTACCTCGCTCTCTCTCTCCCCCTCTCTCTCTCTCCGTCTCCCCTCTCCCCCCCCTCTCACCCTCTCTCCCTCTCTCCCTCTCTAGGTACTCACAACAAAAAAAACAACAACATACAAAATATATACGGTCGAATTGAGAAACCTCGTCCTTTTTTGAAGTCGGTGAAAGCATGTCGTGACAACTTTTCGTAAGATTTTTTTCCGTCTAGCCCCCTTTCACAGCGCGCAATAAGGAACTTCGTTCCAATATTTTTATTTCAGATCGGAGTCCATAGGGTTACTAACAATTTTTCTTAACGTCTAGTGTTAGTAGGTTACATACACAGGTACAAATATAAAATTACAATTAAAAATCAGCATGGAGCCGCATCCATCTCCGCAGCATCGGGGAATCCCACCGATCTGCGTATACACTGAGAATACTGTTGGTGCTGCCGCGAACACGAGTCATCAGGGATGCACACCTATTTCTAATAATGGCGGCAAAACCATCAATATTATTATCTGCAAACATCCTTGACGCACTACTACGCCACGGCAGCCGCAGCAGCACTCTCGTGCATTGTTATATTGAACGCGTAGGTCGCTGTATAGTTTTACGTACCTCTGCCACAAAATAGAAGTCCGGCATCGCCATGTTAAAGAGATCTGTTGACATGGCTCAAAAACGACTAGACAAAAAGAAATTTACACACGAGTACATACATAAAATCACGCCTTTTTCCCATGAGGGTAGGCAGAACCTACACAACAAAACCTGCTACGATCCTTAAATACGGTTTTTGCTTCGTTTATTTTCATACATGTGGTCATGCACACACGCCGGTTACCAGTACCACCCATCTGACCTTTCTGACAAACTTCACCAATAAGATCACTATATATTCTCCTAGCTTATCCTCCTACTCGTCCTGTGTGGTACCTGACGTAAAGAGTAGCACCACCCCATTTCTACCCATGGGTGTCGTAAGAGGCGACTAAGGGACACACTAGAGAATGGGTAGCAGCGTTCTTTCTGTATTTTACCACCATACTGCGATCGCCAACTCACCTGCGAAGCGTGGCGATTATGGCAAACCCCCCAAATTGGGGGAGGCCTATATCCAGCAGTGGACGTCTTACAGCTGAAATGATGATGATGATATTTTCCTAGGCCGTCCCTTTCCAGTCAGATCTGCCTTTTGTTACCTAGCCGCCCTTCATTCATCCTCTGTCAACATGACGAAACCATCTAAGCATACCTACTCTTCTTTTAAACCGCACCGTTGTCATATCACATCATTCCTCAGCCTATCATTTGCAGTCACTCCACACATGCTTCGTAAGGAACGCATTGCCAAAGCATTTGTTCTACTTTCATGCTTCTTTTGCCACACCCAACATTCATTTCCATCCATAAGCGTAGGCATCAGTACACCATTGTAAACAGCCAGTCGGGCCTTTTTGGACATCAACTGGTTTGTCATAATCACATGTAGAGCACCATTTACTTTATTTCCTTTATTCAGCCGTCTTTCCACATTTTTATCAATCTTTTCATCCCTTGTAAACATACTCCCCAAATAAACGAACTCATTTACTTGGAGCAAGTAAATGAGTTCTTTGACACTCTTATCATTTATATTCACATCACAAACGGATACATTCTCTTCTAAATTAAAAATTTAATTAATTTTTAACCGACGAAAAAAAATGGAGGAGGTTATCAATTCGACGCGTATATTTTTTTTTTTTTTTTTTTATGTATGACCACGCATAACTTTTTACATAGTAGTCCGATTGTAATAATTCTTTTTTTATTGGAAAGGGTATACTCCGAGGGTGGTCCCATATAAATTTGGAAAACAAAATCGAACCCTAAGGGTCGGAAAACAGGGGATGATTGATTGTTCACTCACTGATTGTAATGTATAACCACGCATAACTTTGTACAGAGTAGTCAGATTTTGATAATTCTTTTTTCATTGGATAGGATATACCTTGCCAAGTACATCATTACATTATTAGTACATTAAATCCACAAAAAAATTATAAAATTAAAACTTTTCAACAAAAACTTAAACCGCCGAAAAAACAGAAAAGCAAAAAATAATAAACCATAAAATTTTGAGTCGGCGCTGAAAATTCAATGAACAAAGATCACTCAAAGCGCCGAATCATAATTTTAAGGTTTATTATTTTTTACTTTTCTGTTTTTTGGGCGGTTTAAGTTTTTGTTGAAAAGTTTTTTATTCGAGAACATACATCGGTTTCTTACTAAACTTCAACTATATCCGACAATCCCGATTTTGGTGACTGTGCGTATGAATTGAAATGGTCGTTGAAAAAGTCATTGGTGCCCGGATTTGATACATCTACCTACACGTTGATACACAGTCATTACATGATTAAGGAAATACGATCTGAACACGTCCTTGATATGTTGTCATGATTGTGTCTCGCCAATTTCAATTTACACGAATTTATTATCGCGTACAGTTCCGGTATGTATTGAAAGAAATATCTGTTAACTTTGAATAATAATCAAGTTAGAGATTGTGTGACTAAAGAACCATTGTTGATTCTTTTTCACGATTTTAGTTTTATGCGGTTTTACAGCCTGTAGAGGAACCGGGTTTCAGTTGTTGCAGAAATTGAAAACAAAAAAAAAAAATGTGAAAAATGTTTAAGTCTAATTATATTAAACTGAATCTAATTAGATTCAGTTTAATATAATTAGACTTAAACATTTTTGTGTTAAACTCAAAAGTTTGGTACCTATTCAGAGTGGTAACTTAGTCCATCCACATTTCGCCAGTGGAAATGGGGGGCAAGCCTTTTGCCATCGACTGGGCACTTATGCAAGATCCGGGCCGCCATTGAGAAATTCTATAAGGAAAAAGAAAATCCTAGGGATATTTTAAACGACCTGGAAATCTAGGACCTCTTGCTCAGCATTAGTGCATGCGACCAGATCGACGAGAAAGAAAATTCATCATCATCACTTCGGTCGACAGACGTCCACTGCTGGACAAAGGCCTCTCCCAAAACGGGGTTTTACAATACTCGCCACGCTTGGCAGGCGGGTCGGGGATCGCAGTATGGTGGTAAAATGCCTAGAGAACGCCGCTGCGTATTCTCTTGTAAGTCTCTTAGTCGCCTTTTACGACACCTACGGGAGAAAATGGGATGGTGCTATTCTTTACGTCCGACACCACATAAAACAAGGCAAAATATGATAATAATATTAATCGCGTCTATTTAGCATGGTATCATAAAGAAAAGTTTAGATGTGAGCTTAGCAAAATTTAAGTGGTGGCAACCACGGAGTCCGTGTCCCAGCAGTCGGAACATAAGGTACAGGATATTTATGCGTTTGTTGAATTATTGTTTCTAATCTTATAGAATAGAATGCAGTTTATCAAAGCATCAAACCGTCGCGGGCTTGCGGACGGCGAGCAATGGGTAGCTCCCCGCCCGGTAAGGACCATGGAAAGAGATGTCAGCAGTACTGAAGGGGTCTGCTAGGACCGATGCCTGCCAGGGTCGAGAGATTTGTTTGAAAGAGGCACTGTGGCCCTGGCACATGGGCAACTGAAGGAACATGGGTGGGTTTTAGTCAGTAAAAGTCTGACACGCCCTCCCGCTCCGCCCAAGAGCGGGAGATGTCATTTGATGACTTCCCAAACACAACAAAAAAAAAAAAAAAATCTTGGACCAAGCGGCTTATGATTTGATGTCATCAATCTATGTTCGCAGGGTCCTAAAAATATTGCAGTGGGATTTTATCGTGCACTGGATTTTCCACTTACGGCGCTTAACCGAGAGCTGAGAATCTAACAGAGTGCATCAGAGTGGAATGTGGAAAATGTGGAAAAACCATGGTTTTGAATTTTCGAGATAAAATTTTGCCGGAATATTTTTTCATACGTGAAAACGTGGACTATTTGCATTTGGAAAGTCTAGGCATGGTATATCATCATTCATCATCATTTCAGGCGAAAGATGTCCACTACTGGACACAAGCCACCCCGAATTTGGGGGGTTTGCCATAATCGCCACGCTTGGCAGGCGGGTTGGCGATCGCAGTATGGTGGTAAATGCATAGAGAACGCTGCTGCCCATTCTCTCGTAAGTCCCTTAGTCGCCTCTTACAACACCCACGGGAAGAAATGGGATATACCCACATAAAAAATATTGTATAAAAGTAACGAACCGGTAGATGATAATAAGTGAGCCACGATAACCCTTTGTGCAAAACTTTTATAAATTAGCTTTACTGTTAACTTACCTTTAAAAGTTTTCCAAGAACAAAATATCTTTCTTTCAATATCGTGTATACAGTCACAATTTTAAATAAGAAAACGAATTAAGATTTAAATAACACTTGCTAAAAACGAGGACACTATCTTTTACGAATACATTACTCCAAGTACCTACTTTAAACTGACCTTTATGTATATCGAAAAATAGATCAGTCAATACTAGTTGCGATATATCATAGACGAGGACGAATATTAGCTTCTACTCAAGGCTGTAACCGCCCTGTGCTTCTGTAAGCGCGGAACAAATGAAATCGAAAGGCTATCTCTGACTCACAGGCGTAGGCTACTTACGGCCGTAAGTACGCCAGATCACCTTGACAATGAAAGTGAATTGGACAATGTAGACGCGATCTATTCGTATAAAAACCGGAGCACCTCCTGTCGAAATTATTCAGTTGCCAGCATTAACAGAATAAACATGTACGCCAAGGTACTACCAGGATTTATCACCTTTGCATTTACTTATCGATAAAACCGTGACTAAGAAAAGTGGTTCAGTAACATTTAAAACATTCAGGAAATGATTTGCTTTAATTAAAAGGATAACATTTAAAGCTTTAAGCCCTTGTAAATTACACTTTTAATTTCTCGTTTAATTACCAGGCTATTTGCAATGAACCAGGAAGTAAATTATTATCTACTAGTTGTGCAGTATGTTCTAAGTTATAATCTAATGTTATCAATTTCAGTTGATCATCGCTCTTTGCGCCGTGGGAGTGGTCCGTGCCAGCGGTCTGTATGAAGCCGCTCCTTTGGGCTACAGCGCGCACGCCATCGCCGCCCCCGCCGTAGTGACCAAGACCATCAGCCCCGCTGTCTCCTCCGTCTCTTCTTACTCTACCCAAACCGCTCACGGTGGTCAATACACCGCGTACGCCGCCCCCGCCGCCTACGCCGCAGCCCCCGTCATCGCTAAGGCCTACGCTCCCGCCGTTGCCGCGTACGCTGCGCCCGTCGCCACCTACGCTGCTGCTCCCGCTGCTGTCGTCACCAAGACCATCTCCCCCGCTGTGAGCTCCATCTCCTCCTACTCTACCCACACCGCTCACGGTTCTCCCGTGGCCACTTACGCCGCTGCCCCCGTTGTGGCTAAGGCCGCCGTCGCCTACGCCGCGCCCGCTGCGTACGCTCATGGCGCGTATGCCGCTCCCGCTTCCTACGCCGCGTATGCCGCTCCCGCCGTGGCTGCGTACTCTGCCCCCGCTGTTGTAACCAAGACCATCAGCCCCGCCGTCTCCTCCGTGTCTTCCTACTCCACCCAGACCGCTCACGGTGGTCAATACGCCGCGTACGCTCCTGCTGCATACGCCGCGTACTCTGCCCCCGCTGTGGCTGCGTACTCCGCTCCCCTGGTCGCTAAGACCTACGCCGCCGCCCCCGTCCTCAAGTCGGTGGCGTACTCCGCTGGCCCCGCCTTCGCATACAGCGGTCACGGCGCTAACTACGGTTGGTAAACTGAATCAGTCAATGTTTATGTAAATAGACCAGTTAAATAATTAAACGACTCGCCATGACTTATTTTCTTTGTTTGATTTCTGATCCTTAGAAAAAGTGTGATTATTAGATACATTGTCTATCTTTAATAATGAATGTACTTGTTATAAAATATCCTGTAAGCCTGGTAAAATACCTACTGACTAGGTTTCTTTGTTAGTGCGTTTCGCTGACCGGTATCCGCTTCACAGGAACTCGTGCCCCGATTAGTAAGCGCGATCAGTTCCTTTATCCTTTGACCTTTACATACTCTAACGGATAGTATGGGTAACTACTTCTTTGCAACAATAACATATGCATACATAATACCTATGAACTACTACCTAAACAACTACTTATAGATACAGTTGCTATCAATCTATAAGTAGTTTTTTTGAATAACGAAATTCAGAAGTCCGTTTGAGAAATACTCAGAAGCATATCTTCATCTATTTTTGCAACTTTGCAAGTCTGCACATAAAAATGCGGGCTTTATTTCATAATGATATTAGAAGAAAGTCATTCCTGTATTTTTTTTTAATCATTAGCGTATTAGTCGTAGCCTGAGAAGCCGACAGCAGTTGGTTTTCCTGTTATGCTTCCGTGATAACTCTGCAACTCGCCACAGGGTGATCCTGAGCCTGGCTAGCTAACACGGTTAGCGAGATATTGAATATGCTATCGTTTTGGAGGCGATGTTTAGTAATAAATGGTGATAAAATAAGATTAGCATTCTAGGGTTAAAAATAATAAGTACTGAAATTAGTAACATATTTAGGAACACGAGATTTACTATCATTTCTACTACCATTCCAGACAGACTTAATTTCGCGATACATATTTTATGTAAATATTGTAAATAATATTAATCGAACAGCTAGTTCATAGTCAAAATTATCAAGTCAAAGACTGACTGACATCTGAATATCTATACGGTTCCGAGTTGCATAAACTTTCGAACTCTAACTAAAGTCTCCTATGAGTATAATATTATACTTATATTTCATGGGTGCATAACCATTAAAAATATTAAAATCATATATTTTGCTAAACAAAAAAGTACATCATTTTCCTACGAGCACATATTTATGTAAATTGTATGAATGTAAATGTATAAAAATGTGGTTCAGTGAACCGAGGCTACGAATCGAGGTAACTTAATAAAATATTGTATATTTGTTGCAAATTAGTTTTGTGTCCACAAAACGAATTTGAAAAAAAAGAACTCCAAGCTAATTGCATAACACACTATTCATCAGAATCGGAATAATTTTGAAGTTTATTGACCATCCATTCTTACATATTTTCGAAAAATTGTTTGCTAACGTAAGCAAGAAACCATGATTTTTTTGCAATTGTCACAACGCGATAAAAGCGAAAAGAAAATCCGATTCCTAGTAGTAGGTTTTAAAGCTGGGAATATGAAGAGACTTTTGACTTCGCAAATTATAATGCATTGGGTTTAAAGTTCCGGATGGCAACTTATAGGCTGCCAATTATATTTAATTATTCAAAAAATGCAACACTAGTAGAGTACAGCATTCTTTAAAAATAATTACATATAATTAGTTATAAATTAATAATTATTTAGTAAAAAAAAATGGCTTATAGAAAACTTTCTCAATAATTTGTTAATGAATTCTTATGACGTCTGTGTTACGAGAAAATTTAATATGGGAAGCCTCCATTGAGGCTCTAACACTACAAACTTAAACACGCCATTACTAAACACCTTAATGCAACGGTCGAAAGGTCATTTTCTCAATGACTAACTTCTATCATTTGCATTGCATAAAGACTCTTCTAGGACTAGATACCAGTTTACGAAGATGGTATAAAAGTGAATGCACGTGTTCTCGATGTTATTTTGTCATCAAATCTATCGGAAGAAACATGTTGCGAGAGGTGATTATTTACTCTAGTTTACAACATTTTATAATCAGTTTTGTGGCCTTAACAATTAATTAATTTTGTGTTAATTTTCCAGTACATAATTCTTCTGTGTGCTGGGTCGTTTGTGAGCGGTATCGCTGTGTATTCCGGGGACCAGAATACTCCTGCGAAATCTCAAGCTTCCGTCTCAGGAGATGCTCAACAGCAAGACCGTCTCGCGTTGCCTTCCCAAGACTCGTACCAGAATGTAGCGGCTCCATCAAGTAAATACTTGCCCAGTTCATCACCGTCATATCAAGTGAATTCTGCGGTGGTTGATACTATTTCTGAAACCACACCGTCAAAAAGTGTACCTGTGCAATACTACGGATCACCTAACGTGCAACAACAAACCGTCTCCATCTCTGCGTCGGTAGCTTCCGATCCTTCTTCATCAGAATACAACAATATTCTTGAGAGATATGCTCCCGCCGTAGAACCTATAAAGCCATACTTTGCTGCTCCTGTTTCCGCACAGACTGTTTCAATTGGGTCTCAAGGAGCAGCTAACGCAGGGCAGGGCGCTCAGACTTCTAATGGTTATATTAATAGACCGTTTGTGGTATACACCAATAACGCTGCTCAATCAGGACAGTACTTTGCATTTCCATCTGCATCGACAGTAGTTGAACAACAAGGATCCGTTAATGTACATCCTCCTTCCTCTCAAGGTACTCAGAACGCCGTAGCGTACCCCACAAAAGCACCGTCCGCCCCAAGACCGTTCTATCCACCTAGTAATGCAATTCTTGAATCTCATGGAGTATTTACAGCACAATCTCCTGCCGTGGCTTCATACCCACAGAACCAAGTGAGTCAAGTTCAGGCACATAATCCTCCGCCACCACAATACCTTCCCGCTCCGACGATTACAAACAACATCAAACCTGTAGTGAAACCCGTTTCTGTGCCTGTTCCCGTCGCTAAGAAAGTAACTTTAGAGGCATATAATTCAATCCAGACTCACCCTCCACCGGCTCCTAAGTATGTTCCTGCCTCGATACCCATTCCAGTACTCTATCAACAACTACAAGGCCAGTATCCGGTTGAACAACAGTTTGCTATTGTCCCTACTTCTGCTTCTTTTGCTCAAGCACCCGTTGGGATTCAGGCTATTCCCGTGCCGGTTTACACAACTAATGGTGCTAGGCTGCAATACCACTCGATACCTGTATCTGGTGGACATCAGCACGGTTATGCTAAAGCTGTGCTGTTCTCTCCCGCTTCAGAGGTATCTCGTGTCATCTTCAACGGTTTGGGTGTATCTTATGGATGGTGAAATATATCGATAGTGTAAATCATTAGAGTAGTAATTTATTTAGTTTTGTTATTTTTTCGTTATGTAAATAAATGTATGTTACATCAGTTACATAAAGGCTTGTTTTATTTTGTTGTGATGCACTAGTGTTGCCAATTATTTCGCAAGTTCGTTTAAATATTTGCCATGACTTACTTTTGTGTTCACTTCCGTGTTATATGTGTTCGATATTAAAATGGTCATTAATTATTAATGAATTAGAATAATATATTTTTCTGTTCGATGTTTTAATTAATTATGTACAATTTTATGAAATGTTTAGACTAGATACCATCTGATGAACAAACTATTCCAAAAAGAAATCTAAAGGAAGTTTTATTAAAAATGCATAAAAATATTTAATGAGCACATTTATTTCAAGATCTGGTTCCAACACAGCCTTGTTTACTAATTAAAAAATAAAGTCAAGATCATTCGCTAGTATTTTTATTAATATACTTAAGTATGTATTATCTTTATTGTGTCTTTTCATTGACATAATAAATTCTTTAAAAAATGTAGAATATTTAATTCTAAGGTAATATTGGTTGAGTTAATATATGAAATCAGTCTTTGAGGTCATCTGTTAGACTCATTATTAATAAACGGTGCTAGATCTTGCCAAAGAAAACGCATTACCCTCGTTGTGTGGCATAATCGGGTAATAGGCGCCTTCCTCATTCCGTCACAATGCATTCTTTTTTGCAAGCTTATTGACGGTAGTAAAAATAGAAATGGTGTTAGCTGGTGTTGAGAACTTCCTTCGTTGACTTCCCATCCTTACTGAGTTCCTCTTTGCGAAAGATTTACGTAAGTATGTGGATGATAAAAAAACAAATGGTCAGTATGTCGTAATGACGAGTCCAATATCCGTTGATATCGTATTAAAAGTAAATTATAAAAATAACATTGGGAAGTGGAAATATCGTGTTACTACGTAACTGGGTTGTGGTGGTCAGATAGACAGTCACCCCGTGTAAAATATTGGTATTCAGCTGCATCCAGTAAGACCGTAAGCTGACCTCAACATAGTTGGAAAAAGGTTAGGCAGATTCATTGGGTGCAAATCCAATTTTGATACGAATTTTTCTAATGGTAGACTATCTTCAAGATCAGACTGTCGTAGTAGCTATACCGTCCATTCAGTATCATCATCATTTCAGCCGAAAGACGTCCACTGCTGGACATAGGCCTCCCCCAAGCTCCGCCACTTCGACCGGTTTTGTGCTTCCCGCATCCAGCAGATTCCTGGGGCCTTCACAAGGTCATCGGTCCACCTTGTTGGAGGCCTTCCAACTCTACGTCTTCCGGTACGCGGTCGCCAATCCAGAACCTTTCGGCCCCATCGGCCATCTGTTCTGCGAGCAATGTGCTCTGCCAACTGCCACTTCAGTTTAACAATTCTTCGGGCTATGTCGGTTACCTTGGTTCTCCTACGGATCTCTTCATTTCTGATTCGATCGCGTAGGGAAACTCCAAGCATAGCCCTCTCCATCGCCCTTTGGGTGACTTTCAGCCTTCTAATAAGGCCCATTGTGAGCGACCACGTTTCGGTTCCATATATCATCATCATTCAGTATGGAAAACGGATATAAATAGATGTGCATACTGTTGCAAAATCATTTCATGTCTAAAATTGCATTAGTTAGATAGAACTGAAAAGAAAAGAACAGATCGAACACA
Organism: Aporophyla nigra; assembly: GCA_947507805.1. Taxonomy (NCBI): domain Eukaryota; kingdom Metazoa; phylum Arthropoda; class Insecta; order Lepidoptera; family Noctuidae; genus Aporophyla; species Aporophyla nigra. The sequence goes on along the minus strand of OX382307.1, from coordinate 15,631,728 downwards.
ACCGGTCGGTTATGAACTTATGACCTTGGCAATGAACCAAGAAGTTTGATCACTATTTTACTAACTATTGCATTACGCCGCCAATGTATGGAGCTATAAATAAAAGAACCTAAATACTCAATTTATAATCGATCGGGTCTAACCCGAAATTACAGGTATATCTGATATTGTCCATCCTCATTGCCGTTGACGTTTCATCAGTATCCTTCTTGATAAAGGACGAATTCTGGTTTTTCTTTTTGAAAGTGGAACGGTGTTTCGAACTTGCTTTGTTTTAAATTTGACAGCGAATTAGATTTGACGTCGCAGGAGAAAAAAAAAACAATGACAACATTGCATTCGCATAGCAACCAGAGTTTACCGTAGTCTAGGGTAGGCGGGCATTGGGGGCCATTTCTTCTTATGATAATTTTATTTCTGTACCTACCTAAGTAGTTTCGTGTAAACATTTTTACATGTCAATCATATTTTAAAAATTAGATGAGGTCGGTGAGGTGTCAAGAGGGGCTTATGACTAACTAAAAACAGCCGCACGGGTTGATTGATCAGCTTAAGCAACGCTTGCCGCGGATGGTCCGTGGATGGGTGAACGTGTCTAAATACCAAGTACCTTCCCTCCGTGCGTCGGAAAGCTCGTTATGCCTTCCGTCCGTTTCGGGTGGTCAGAAGCTCGAAAGTCTGACAACCAGTCTTACCAAGGGGTATCGTATTACTCAGTAATTCTGTTGTGGAGATCAGAGGGGTAATTGCGAAACTTTTTATCGGTAGGAATTGGATTAATATTCATAGTTAAACAACATTCATTGCGTTATTTACATTGCTGAGCCGACAATATATTTGAACAAATGACGCAATGGTTTAGAAATAATCTTCAATCCCATTCAGATTCTGATAAATTATGAGTCTCGCAATTAGGGTGCAGATAGGCAGGAACTCCATGTAACATACTGGTATTCAGCTGCATCCAGTTAGACTGTAAGCCGAACCCAAAGTAATAGGAAAAAGGTTAGGCAGATAATGATGAGGACATCGTTTCCTATCTGACTATTCTGTGAAGAAAGGCCGAAATAAACGTAGAGTTCCAGTCTCTTTTAAAGTTCAGACATAATCTTGGTCAGATCATGTTAAGATCATGTACTTTGGTAACTGGAATGGTCTTTTGAGTGGTGTCCCTTTGTGCTTGTCAGGGCAAATGGAGAGGGATATTTGTAGTTGTAGCAACGTAATCTAATATAAAAACTTTTTACAAAAAAAAAAACAACCGACTTCCTTAAAAAAAACACTACTAAGTCAAAAATAACTTTAATTTCGGAACTCAGTGTGATCTGTATTTAAGGTTTTTTTGCCACCGACTTCCGAAATTAAAGTTATTTTTGACTATGTAGTGTTTTTTTTAAGGAAATCGGTTGTTTTTTTTTGTAAAAAGTTTTTATTTTATTCTTTTTAGTTATGGTAGATACCCCGCACTAATCTAATCACGTTATTCGTTCATTTGTCGCGCCAATACTTAATGCAAATTTAAGACTTATATGGTTTTCACATGGATCCCATTCCTCGAATAGAACCTTTTGGGACCATTCGGGAAGCACCAGCTTTCAAATAAAAATAAAAAAAATCATCAAAATCGGTTCACCCAGTCAAAAGTTATGAAGTAACAAACATTAAAAAAAAAAAATACAGACGAATTGATAACCTCCTCCTTTTTTTGAAATCGGTTAAAAAAGTGAAGGAATCCAAAGGAGAACCAAGGTAACCGACTTAAGTGGCAGTGGGCAGGGCATTGCGACGAGCAATGTGCTTTAATGCTGATTGGGCCTGAAAGGTTCTGGAGTGGTGACCGAGTACCGAAAACCTAAGCGTTGAAAGGCCTCCCACAATATGGACCAATGACCTTGTCAAGGTCACAGGAATCCGCTGAATACGGGAATCACAGAAACCGGTCAAAACGTCGGTGCTTAGGGGTCGATGTCCAGCAGTGGCTGAAATAATGATATGATTATGATTTGATTTACCTTGGAATTGAATTCAGGACCTTCCAGTTCACAACCGTGCTTGTAACCAATAAACTTAAGACAAGATGAGGCTATTATAATAACGTATCTGTAAATGTTATTACCGGTTTCCTGTTATTATCCCCAGGTGCCTTCTTTCGGGAAATGGCATATTATACATATAAGGAAAATAAGTTAATATTTGTCATAGAAAAGATGAGATTAACCTGTTACAGTTATGAGGGAAGTGCCAAGGTAGTCCGCAAGGTTCAAATTTTCTTACGTTTTTTGCAAATTTCAGGTGTCGGGCTGTATGTTGTACATAATACTTAGTAGTAGTAGTCAAAAAGTCATTCAATGAGATTAAATTCACTTTGAGGTTTGTATTGATGATTTTAGTGATTATAATTGTGTGAGGCGATATTTGTTACGGCCGCGAATTATATTTTAACACTAGCTTTTGCCCGCGGCTTCGCCCGCGTGGATGTCGGAATTTAAGGCGAGGTTGCAGTACTTTTTAACTTTTTTAAACCTCTGTAAATCTAGCAAACTGGTTAGTTTCCGTAAAAAAAAAATATTTAGGAAAATTGAACATACTATTAAGCGCTGTGTGAAGATAGAAACGTGAATTAAAACAATTGGCTCGATAAAAAATAATCATAAAGTTGACACTAAATCGTCATTTAAAACGTGTACTTTGAAGAGATTCCATCAAAACTCATACCAAAAGATAGGTTTTATTGTTTTTTAGGGCATGCTGAGAAAATATTTTATAATTTCCTTATCATTTTGTCTCCACGAAACAATTACACACAAAATCTAGCAGCTCAAGCGCTCGCAGCGACCGGCCAGTGTTCGCCGAAACGTCTACAACTACAAGAGGGCCTTAACGCAGGAGGACGTACTACCGCGGTAAGATGTGTTAATTCAGGTTATATAATAGGTAATAGCTGTTACCCGCGACTTTCTCCGCGCGGTATTTAACAAAAAGTTTTTCATAAAAACTGTCTTTGAAAACTACGCTGACATACGTCACAAACTACGCTGACATACGTCTCAAAATACAGCGTGTTTTTAGTTTTTTTTTAAACTATTATTTATTTTTTCTAAAATAAAAGTAGCCTAAGTTACTCCTTGTTACATCAGCTATCTGCCAGTGAAAGTTCCGTCAATATCAGTCTAGCCATTTCAGAGATTAGCCGGAACAAATAGACAGACAGACAGACAAAAAAATTCAAAAATGTTGTTTAGGTAGGTATATGTACCGTGTATATGTCGCAGGTTTTTCATAAAATTAGGTTTTTGATCAAAAATCTAGGTTTTTGATGAAAAACCGGAAGATGACATATTTTAAACTCAATTTCATCATAAACCTGTAACAATCCAGATTTTCTATCAAAAACCTGAACTAGTTTGGGTTTATGATAAAGATCTTGTCAAAATCTCGGGTTTGCTTGGTTTTATGACAGATAAATCTATTTAAATGAAATAAATGCCACAATATTAATGAGATTTATTCACATAATTATATTTTACGTAATTATTTGTCGCAAAAATGAACGCGGGTTGCCCGTCTGAGTCGTATTTTGTGACTGTAGAAGCGGGGAAAGGGCGGGGCACGCGCGAGCGCAGGCAAAAGCAGGGGAAGTCTCTAAGTTCCTGTCAACGGAAATGTATATCAGATTGATAATAACCCAAACTTGTTCAGGTTTTTGATCAAAAATCTGGATTGTTACAGGTTTATGATGAAATTGAGTTTAAAATGTGTCATCTTCCGGTTTTTCATCAAAAATCTAGATTTTTGATCAAAAACCTGATTTTATGAAAAACCTGTGACATATACATCCATATACACTTAGTAAAAAGTGGTTATCTTAATATTTAAAACGGACACTCCAATTTTATTTATTTGTATAGATGTATAGATTAATTAACTATATAATTATATTTTAATCAACATACAACCTGACACTACTGTAGCCCCATCCTTCTTAAGCTTGACCTTGAGGAATATTACTTGAAAATAATTTATTTAAGTTTATATTCATGTATAAAAAATTGGCTTAGGATGAGTATCCTAAGCCCATTTTACCCTATATTAAAGAGCTAACTACTGCTTAGATATTTGAACTGCAATGCGAACATGGGCGATTCATTGCTGATATTTAAGCCACAGTGATTTTTCTTTATTTTTTTGCATCGATATCTTTCATTCTTTTCTATAAAGGCCAACATTGCTGGCAGTATAAATAGGAAGACCAGTAGAAAAAAAAAAACAGCCTTATCCAACCCTTTCACAGAGCGCACAACCCATTCTATTAATAGACTAGCTTTTACCAGCAGTTTCGTCGTATTGTACCTACATATAAACCTTCCTCTTGAATGACTTTGTCTATTGACGAAAACCATATTTAAATCCGTCAAGTAGTTTATAAGACCTAAGCGAACAGACGCGGGAAGCGACTTTGTTCTATTCTAAGTTTAGAAAAAAATTAGTGACAGACCTCTTCTCATTGAGAGCAAGTGTTCTGTAATCTACCACGCGGGCCCAGTGCGAGATGGTAGACCTGGTAGTTGTCACATATGTTCATTTTTCTGTTTTAGAGCGGCCAGTTTTCTCTCGAATGTTTCCTTCACCGTTTTGAGAGCAGTAGTGGTGATACACAAATGAAAGCGCCTGCTCTGCTTCAAACTCACGACCTACATCTAAGTCGGGGCCGTTGTCACTGTTTGTAACCCCACGTTTAACTAACGCGAAAGCGTGTTTGACACTGTGCAATGTTTTGGAGGACTCGCTAATTAAATATGACGCCTAAATCATACCTACACTCCGCCAATTGGCTGCCGGAATAAACATAGCTTCAGGCTATACCGGACGGAGATTCAATGCTAATACCAGTTACTGACACTCGTATAAAAGCGAGAGCAATTGCTCCAAAAATTACACACAACCACCACGTTCAATACAAACATGTACTCCAAGGTATTGTGCTGATATTTAAATACTTTACCTTTTTATTGCAGTGTGGGTTATGGGTTTACGATATGTCACCTTTTTTGTGTATCAAAAAAATTTTGATTTTGGAACAAGTGTCTTTTGAATGTAATTTGATTTAAGGAGAAAGTGTAAAATTATACTAATTGTTTTTTCTTGTATCCTTAGGTCGTAGTATTCTTGTGCGCGGCGAGCCTCGCCTCCGCCGGTCACCTCCTGCAGGCCGCTGCACCCGTAGCGTACAGCGCACCTGTAGCGTACAGCTCGGCGCCTGCGGTCTCCTCCGTGTCATTCTCCTCGCACACCGCGCACGGTCCCGTCGCCACATACGCCGCTGGACCCATCGTCGCCAAGACCTACGCTGCTCCCGCCTACGCCACCTACGCCGCCGGTCCCGTCGTTGCCAAGTCCTACGCTCCTTCCGTGTCCTACCAGTCCATCTCAGCCCCCGTCGCGTACTCTAAGACCTATGCCGCACCTGCGTACAACACATACGCCGCCGCCCCTGCCGTAGCAGCCTACTCTGCCCCCGTGTACGCTAAGTCCATCGCTCCTGCTGTGTCCTACTCCTCAGTCTCTACCCACTCCTCTCCTCTGACTTACGCCGCGGCTGCCCCTGTCGTCACTAAGACCTACGCCGCTCCCTCATACACCACTTACGCCTCTGCTCCCGTCATCACCAAGTCCTACGCCGCCCCAGCCTACACTGCGTACGCTGCCGCACCTGCCTACACATCCTACGCTGCTGGTCCCGTCGTAGCCAAGTCCTACGCCGCTCCCGCCGTGACTTACTCCGCTGGTCCCGTGCTCAAGTCCGCTGTGTCATACTCGGCCGCACCCGCCGTCTCCCACGTCACTTACTCCGGTCTTGGAGCCAACTACGGCTGGTAAACAAATGGTTGTTAATATTTATTGTTTGTAAATAATCGACTATAGATAATAATGTTTGTGCGTTTGAAATATAAAACGTAATAAGAACAAAAAATTAATTAGCCTTTTTGTTCCTTAACCCACCTTCTCTTTGTTTTATATTGCTTTCAACCGGCTACACGAAAATAACACATAGATGGTGTTCATTATAAACATAAAACGGTCAAATCTATGGGACTGGTTACATTTTCAATGCTTTAGATATATAAAGAACTAGCTTTTGCCAGCGGCTTCACCCGCGTGGAGGTCGAAAATTATCCCGCGGAACGTAGTACCGGGATAAAAAGTATGTCTCTATGTGTTAATCCAGGTTATAAACTAACTGTGTTCCAAATTTCATCCAAATCTGTTCAGTAGTTTTTGCGTGAAAGAGGAACAAACATCCATACATCTATATACATCCATACATACAAACTTTCACGTTTATAATATTAGTAGGAAGTAGGATAGCAAAAGATTGAAGCATGCTGCCGCTGTTGCCAAACCCTTTACGAGTCATCGTCATCATGTGTTAAAATATGACATTGAAGAACTGAAATGCGTAATAATGTGTAGGTATTTATAAAAAAATACATTAAAATAATAATGTAAGAGAATTACCTTTTCTCTCCAATATTTACTAGATAAATATGTATGTAATCTATTTACTTACATAATATCAATCCCACGCGTCAATTATTTTTTTTAAATTTGGATTTTTGACATATTTATTATCGTTTCACAATCATCATCATTTCAGCCGTACGACGTCCACTGCTGGACTTAGGCCTCCCCCAATTTGGGGGGCTTTGCCATAATCGCCACGCTTGGCAGGCGGGTTGGCGATCGCAGTATGGTGGTAAAATGCATAGAGAACGCTGCTGCCCATTCTCTAGTAAGTCCCTTAGTCGCCCACACGACACTACGTGAAGCAATGGGGTGGTGTTATTCTTTACGTCCAGCACCACACGGTACGGTTCCTACGTCAATTCAAGTAATCAAAGTTAGCAGTTACATACAATCCTTGTGAAACGTATCGTGTGGTGCCGAACGTTTCACAAGGATTGTATGTAACTGCTAACTTGACGTAGGAATGTGAACGATTAAGTATAAAAATTCGCACAATCACTAAACCTTTTCTGTAAAGCCTAATTTACACGTTGTGATTTATTGGCCTGTGGCACATCGTTATTTCAAGTAACAATAAAAGTTGGACCTGCTAAGTAATGTTTAGACGATGCAAGTCATTTGTTGTTTACAATTTTATTATACGCTCTAGGCAATAAAATTGCTCTTGCCAAAATTGGGTACAGTTAAACCGGACTACATTCAGGGTTAGAGTGTTTGTTTAGGCAGCTCAGTATGCTGAGGTCAGGACATTGATCATGGGCACGCCACAATTGCGGCGGTAAGTCCCCTCTTTGAGGAGTGGATTGAGAGGCGCCACGGCGTCCTCACCTTCCGCCTGACGCAGGTTCTCACCGGGCATGGGTGCTTCGGTGGGTTCCTGTTCAGGATAAAGCGGGAGGAAACGTCCGGGTGTTTCCATTGTGAGGATCGTCTGGAGGACACGGTGGAGCATACAGTGGAGGTGTGCCCTGCATGGGCGGAGCACCGCCGTGTCCTCGTGGAGGCGATCGGCGGCGGCGACCTCTCGCGTCCGGCCCTGGTGCGAGCCATGGTACGGAGCGAGAGGGCATGGGAAGCCGTCACCTCCTTCTGCGAAGCAGTAATGCTCGCGAAGGAGGAGGCGGGGCGCGTGAGGGAGTGGCAGTCTCTGCACCCTCACGTCCCTAGCCGCCGCAGGAGGAGACGCCCCGGGCGTCGGGAGTCGATAGCGGACTCCCGGCCACCGTAGGCGCGAGCCTGCGGGTGGCGAGCAATGGGTAGCTCGCCGCCCGGTAAGGATCAGGCTCGGGTCGACGGCGCGTAGTGTTCCACGCGCGCCTCAAAGAGATGTCAGCAGCAATGTAGGGGTCTGCTAGGACCGATGCCTGCCAGGGTCACGAGATTGTTCGAAAGAGATACCGTGACTCTGGCACATGGGCAACTGAAGGAACACGGGTGGGTTTTAGTCAGTAAAAGTCTGACACGCCCTCCCACTCCGCCCAGAGCGGGAGAAGTCATTTGATGATTTCCCATCCAAAAAAAAAAAAAAAAAAAAAGGACATTGATCAAAGGGGTTATTCTAGTAATCTATGTAAATTAAAATATAATTGAAGTGTCCATTTGTAATGTCAAATTAACAGATTTGCCATAAATGCACATGAAAGTAAATACGGTACTTACATCATACATCAAAAATCGATTTTTAATATTTTTGCCTGTCCGTCTGTTTGTTCTGGCTAATCTCTGAAACAGCTAGACTGATTTTGACGGGACTTTCACTGGCAATATACTTGATATTATAAGAAGTAACATGGGCTAGTTTTTGTTACGGGAGGGAGCACGTTCCCGTGGGATAATTTCCAATAAATGATTTTATTTCTGTAAGTAGGTTTGTACAAAGACTTTTACATGTCAATGATATTTTTTTTAAACTAGAGGAGTTCGGCGTTTCCTAACTGACTACTCTGAGAAGAAAGGCCGAAACAAACTCAGAGGTCACAGTCTCGTTCAAAGTCCAGACATAATATTGGTCACGACATGTGAAGACCAAGTAGATTGGTGACTGAAATGGTCTTTTGAGGAAAGAACCACACAGATTGAGTGGACCTGTCCAGTCAGTGCAAGCATTTGTCACTAATCGTTTAGCTCAACTCGGAACATAAGGAGCCCAACGCTGTGACGAACAATACCAAAGAAAGGACATTTGGGTAGGCCACATAAATTACTCAAACTGCCAGATCATGATTACTGAGAAAGAAAGAAAACAAATTAAAAAAGACCCAATAGTCACGCGGGCGAAGCAGCAGGCAGCAGCTAGTTATAAATACAATTTAAGAATGTACACCGTTTTATTTCAGTCTTAATCTGTCAATAATATCTAGACTTTCCATACGTTTTTGACAAGTTTTTGACATTTGATTGTCGCTTAGATGAGACGTATATTTTGAATTTTTTCAATTAAGAGATTCGGCCTTCAGGTGACAGACCACTCTATAGGCGAAGTCGTCTGAGGGCTGTCTTATATAATGTTGACGTTCAGAAAGTGCTAACTCTTAGCCTAGTTTGAATAAATAACTTTAGATTTTATTGAACGCAACAAACCAAGCGAAACTGATTCAAAGGTGTACGTCAGAAACGAACGAAATTGTTCTAATAGAGTTTAGAGGAAGAAAAAATAGAAAATGTTGTCTGGAAAATTAGAAACTTAGTGAAATACTGATGGGTTTTTTAATGAAATTTCGTATGAACAAAATACCTTTGGATAAGAGAACTACAGATGGGTCAGCTAGTATCGACTTCGTCCGCGTGGTATTTAAAAAAAGTTGTTCATAAAAACTTCTTTGTAAACTACGTTGACATACGTCACAAACTACGCTGACATACGTCTCAAAATTCAGCGTGTTTTTGGTTTTTTTTAACTACAGACAGGTCAAACTGGTACAAATTGGTATGAAATAAAAATACTGTTTTGTTTATAGTAAAGTCTGTGTAATAGAGTATTTTTGGAGTTAATTCATTAGCATGAAACAATATCAGCGTGTAGCTGTCCAGTGTTAGAAATATACTGCTCAGTCGAATATGGCGGCACCATACTGTCAGAGACGCTCGCTCGCTCAAAAAAAAAAAGCCTTATATGAAAAGTGTATCTCTTCTAACAGAGCGTCTATTTTATTCTTTTTTTAACCGACTTCAAAAAGGAGGAGGTTCTTAATTCGAATGTTTATAATTTTTTTATGCAAAATTCTTTTTTTGTTCGAAAAGAGTTTATTCCGAAATGGTCCCATATAAATTTCATATAGATCTGATGATGAGTTCCAGAGACAGACACCGGAACTCTTTAAAAACCGGCCAAGTGCGAGTCGGACTCGCGCACCGAGGGTTCCGTACAAACCTTCAGGTATTCACGGTTTATGCATAAGGTTTATATTTATGAAATTATATGTTTTTTTTTTAAATTTTTATATTTGAGTTGACTGAATGAAAGGTAAATTGTGGTTTACGATTTATGACATATTAAAAAAAACTACTTACTAGATCTCGTTCAAACCAATTTTCGGTGGAAGTTTACATGGTAATGTACATCATAATATATTTTTTTTAGTTTTATCATTCCCTTATTTTAGAAGTTACGGGGTTAAAATTTGTGGCTAGTTTTATTATACGAATTATATTATAGCCTTCGCAAGTTCTAAACCTGTTACTTGTCGGTTCTTATTTTATTATTTCGAAAATTTGCTTTGCTGGTAGAAACTAGCCATCGAACATAATAATTCGTGTATGAGAACTAGCCAAGTCAGACTTTAGGCTACAATGCTAATAACTTGGCACCCATTTAGACCTCACTTCTTTTGTCGTTGAAATCAACAACCAAGGCATATATCATAATATTGAACTTGGCTCTCATTTCACATTTATGTTTTTGATGGGATCATGATTACAATTTGCTGTCAAATCATAATATTATTGCTTTATATTGATTTGTATTTATGAAATTAACAGTACACATAATTGTTACGTGGTTGTATGTCACTGCAATTTCGAAGAATAAAACATTAGCTTCTAAGTTCTAGGCTTCTTGTCCAGTTTAGAAGCCAACCGTTCGACTTTTATGTCACTGTTAAAACCTTAAAAAATAACAAATATTTTCTAATAAATAATTTCGTTAGAAATTCCAAAGTAAAGATGCAACTTTTTCGAAAACATTTGGTCATAATTATCTGACAAATACGCGGCCGCATATTAAAACTTCATCTGACTGGATAGCGGTTATCCAAAATTAGTCCGCAAGAACCATCTTCACATATAGCCCTCCAGACCGTACTTCGGTCAGGGCGGCCAATCTCAACGGAGACCAGCCATCGGCGCGGGAGATGTTATAGTGCACAAGTGTATGCGGAGACCCAGCTGCACTCACTCTTCCCTCACTCTTATAGTCCGATGGGACGGCAATCCGACACGACCGGAGAGAGATCAGGCGTAGGACCAACGGCTTAATAAACTACGGGCTGTCACTAAAGAAATTCCTAATGTTTGTGTGTGTTTCTAAATAAAAACTCAATAACACTTTGCCCGACCTGGGAAATGAACCCAGGACCACAAGCTTAGCAATCACGCTTGCGACCACGAGACCAACGAGGCAGTTATCTGTCAGTATCTTCACATACCCACGGGTGAAAATGATAAGCTAGTACGTTTTTATACGAGTAAAGCTTCATAAACGTTGATAATTATCGGTCTTGGTAAGGATGAGCAAACTAACGCCAAAAGTTTGTGGTCGTAAAACTAGCACTGTATTAATCGATTGTATAAGTTTTGTAATTGTAATTAAGATTTGTAATTTTTGTAATTCATTGGCTTTCACTTTGGTGTTGAGGCGCAATATGGGAGAGGCCTATGTACAGCAGTGGACTGCGATAGGCTTAGTTGATTGTTGATAACTTTTCACGAGTGCCATCTTCCAGAGTCGTCAGCATAATATGCACAACTGATGGTAATTGTGTGTGTTTGTGTTGTTGTTGTATCTTGATGTATATTATTGAAACAATTTTCATTTATATTCAAACCTACGTTTTAAATAATCTTCGTGCATTAGAATTATATTTTTTGGATTATGGCGGAACGCGTCCTGCAACCTAATTGCGTAACACATTATTTATCACAATCTGAATCATTTTTAAAGACATTGCTAATGCTTCATATCTTCGAATAAATTTGTCTGCTCAACAACGTAAATAACGCAATTAATGTTGTTGAACTGTCAAAATCAAAGCCATTCATACGTTAGTTTATTACGATTTAGACACATCCGTACAACCCCATTATATTTACCACATTTTAGGCAAACAAAGATATATTTACAAAAAAAGTAGCTGCAAAACGATTGAAGTATAAGTCACCCTTTCACTAGATTGATCTTGCCCTTACTGAACTACAGGGAAGGTCTCCTGGGAATTCAATGTTAACACCCAGTTGCAGTTACTGGTATAAAAGCGAGAGCAAGTGCTCCAAATATTACACACAACCACCACGTTCAATACAAACATGTACTCCAAGGTACTGCACTGATATTTATAATTAAGTGAATAATCGCTTTTACATTGTAATAAAATTGTGTTTAATTACGTCATTTTTGTCATCGTTATATTGACATATTGGACTATAAACTTTATTGCAGTGTGCTTAAATGCATTTTTATTTTAACTGATGGACAAAGTGTGCTATTCATTGCTATTTATTTCATTGTTTCAGGTCGTAATCTTCCTGTGCGCGGCGAGCCTCGCCTCTGCTGGTGAGCTCCTGCAAGCCGCTGCACCCGTAGCGTACAGCTCACAGTCATTCACTTCACATACATCACACACTCCTGTCGCTGCCTACGAATCTGCTCCTGCCTACAGCAGCTACGCCGCGCCCGCCATCACCGAATACGCCTCCGCTCCCGTCGTAACCAAGTCCGTGTCCTACCAGCCCATCTCTACTCCCGTCACGTACGCTAAGACATACGCCGCACCTGCGTACAACACATACGCCGCTGCTCCTGCCATCTCGACCTACTCTGCCCCAGTATACGCCAAATCTATCGCTCCTGCTGTGTCGTACTCGTCAATCTCTACCCACTCCTCTCCTCTGTCATACACCGCGGCCACTCCCATCGTCGCCAAGACCTATGCCGCTCCAGCTTACACCACGACCTACTCTGCCCCCATCGTGGCTAAGGCTGTCTCTCCTGCGGTGTCATACTCTTCGTACTCCACTCACTCAGAGCCTATCACGTACGCTGCAAGCCCAGTCATCACCAAGTCCTACGCTGCTCCCGCCATAGCCACATACTCCTCTGTTCCCGTCCTTAAATCTGCGGTGACATACTCCTCCTCGCCCGCCGTCTCATACGATGGTCTGGAAGCCAAATACAACTGGTGAAAACATAATTTGTAAATTTTAGTATATAATTATGTCTGTACCGACCTAGTATATTTGATGTTTATATTCGAAATGATAAACCAAATAAATATTTAAAATATCTATAAGTTTGTACTTTTCATTGAGGTGCTCGTGGTTAAAAATAACAGCGCATGGGTCCATCGATCAGGTTAACACTTGAAGCGCTGAACATACCGACTGAAGTAAATTTGGATTTAAAAAAATGTATATTGCAATTACGTGGTTGAAGTCTCGTATAAATAATAAATATAATAATTATCATAATTCATAAAAAGTCATAAAAAGTTACAACTATATGCATAATAAAATATTAATTAGAGCAGGAAGAACATCGAAATGGGTCAAATTTGGGACGCCCGCACTTCTAGTGTTAATCAACGCTGTCCGTGGTTGTTCAATGGATGGCTGACCATCTACAAGCCTGGTACTCTGACAACCAGTTCTACCAAGGGGTATCATATTACCAAGAAACTGGGTTGTGGAGGTTAAATAGGCAGTCACTCCCTGAAAAAATGTTAGTATTCAGCTGCATCCGGTTAGGCTGGAAGTCTTCCCTAACATATTTGAGAAAAGTCAGATGATAATTATATATTTTTTTCTCTGTTCGTTATCTTAGATAGATAGATAGTACTAAATTATAACCGTTTATTAGTTGTAAGAATACTAAATTAGTTACTCCTGATTAATTTAAATCAATTAGGGTTATAGTATATTGTCATAAAAAACTTAGTAGTTTTTTACCATATTTATTTCCATAGTAGAAAAGAAAACTATGTTTCTAGGAATTGAACCTTCCATTATATCCATTTCAAGCGTTCTTTAAGGTCACGATGTAGAGAAGCTCCGAGTGAACTAGATGATTCTAAACATGTTTGTCGATTACCTTATTATAAAATGTTCTTGTAACTGTGACGTGCATGTCTTTTGCTGCGTTTATTAGGTATCTCTACCTATATTCATATTCATTTATTTATTGTTTGCACAGGTGAAAATATATCCCTACTAATATTATAAAGCTGAAGAGTTTGTTTGTTTGATTGAGGAGCGGAGCAGTAATGAAAAATGTTGCAAAAACGGGGTAAATCGCACGGGTAGGTGATTCGACGCGACGGGAAGGGTTGGAGGAACAACAAATTTAACGCGGACGAAGTCGCGGGCAGAAGCTAGTTTCTTATAATTAGCATGATAGTACCACTGAAACATACCCATGGGGTGTACAATAGTTATCATCATCATAATTTATCATCATCATAATTTATCATCATCATAATTTATCATCATCATAATTTATCATCATCATAATTTATCATCATCATAATTTATCATCATCATAATTTCAGCCGAAAGATGTCCACTGCTGGACATAGGCCTCCCCCAATTCGGGGGGTTAGCCATAATCGCCACGCTTAGTAGGCGGGTTGGCGATCGCAGTATGGTGGTAAAATGCATAGAGAACGCTGCTGCCCATTCTCTAGTAAGTGCCTAAGTCGCCTCTTACGACACCCACGGGAAGAAATGGGGTGGTGTTATTCTTTATGTCCGGCACCACATGGAACGTACAATAGTTATATTATGTATGTCAAAATTATTGGCTATGTTAAAAATACACTCTTAGTAGATTATCCATTGCATTGGTAGTTTTAGACAACCTCATTTTACATTCATTATTATGTTTAGCATATTAGTTTTTAATCGACCTCATCTAACATACATTAATAAAGATAATTATTACAGTCATGCAATTTACATTAAATAAGTGAAAAAATAAAATAAAAAAGCAAAAGTTGCTGTAGCGGTGTGTACGTCAGTGAAATGCATAGAATTCTCTAGTAAGTCCCTTAGTCGCCTTTGTATGACACTACGGAAGAAGTGGGGTGATGCTATTCTTTACATCCGGCGCCACACGGAACAAATTATATAGTAAATTACTATTTTTCAGTAGATACAACTTATAAATTCATAACTAGATCTTGACGATAATTATGAGAGCTGCAATACCAGTACAGAAACAAAGAAAACTTTTTTACACAAAAATCAACCGACAGCTTTAATTTTTCACTTTTTAATAGTTTACAATTAAAATCCGTATAGGCGAGATGTTATCTTCTGAAGTTGTGATAAACGACCGTCGCATTCACAGGCTGCTAATGATTGAAAAGTTCCATTGTCAATTTCCGAAGATCACATCAGATGCGTATATATTATATAATATACTAAAAACTTCAGCCAATTCAAACACGTCGCTTTTGAGAAAATAGCAAACATACGAACATTTACAGATACGGGTCGAATACGGAACTTATTTTTTTTCGAAAGTCTTTTAATTTATTCCAAACGATTTTGTAGGAAATTATTATAGTGCACAAAAAAAAAAACATTGGTACCTAATTATTTTATTGGTACCCTTAATTCATGGAGTTCTAACAATTGTGAATCAGGTTTAAATGCCTTGTGATAAGGTGTTCACTTGTAAAACATGAAGCATATTCATGCAATGACTGAGATATACAGGTAAATCAAATTTCACACCACATCACGCCTATACTCCTTAAGGGTTAGGTTGAGATGTACCTATATGCCTACACTCATATTCCACTGATGTTAAGCTTCCTATAGGTAATAGGAGGTGAGCTTATTGCCATCAACCAAGGCACATATTAGTATCCGGGTTGCTACTGACAAATTCTAGATGGAACACTCAAAAACACTTCGCCCGACCCAGGAATCGAACCCAGGACGTCATATTCAGCAGTAATATTTCGATCCGGGCTGTTACTCTTTAATGATAATATTAGGTGTAATAAGCAATTAAATAAAGACAGTTATCAGATTGACTTTAAATGAATAAGCAGGTAATAAGTAATATTGTGTGTACTTCAAATGAACCAGAATGACCTAATTTAATTATATAAAATTATAATAAACTCATTATTGAAATGATCGAAAAAGATGAAAGGTTACGAAAATAAATAAAGATTTAGAAATGGTTATTTAAAAAATGTATTTGGTTTTCTATTTCGAATACACTTAAACATACTGTAATTTATTCTAAACTTGTACAACATGTTTTCACCATTTGGATCCCAAACCATCGTAAGAGACTGCGGGAGTGGCAGAGAATGTCACAGCAGACTTAAGGACGGGAACAGAGGAGTATGTGGCTATGGCGGGCGCAGCGTAGGACTTGGTGATGACTGGGCTTGCAGCGTACGTGATAGGCTCTGAGTGAGTGGAGTACGAAGAGTATGACACCGCAGGAGAGACAGCCTTAGCTACGATGGGGGCAGAGTAGGTCGTGGTGTAAGCTGGAGCGGCATAGGTCTTGGCAACGATGGGAGTGGCCGCGGCGTAAGACAGAGGAGAGGAGTGGGTAGAGATTGAAGAGTACGACACAGCAGGAGCGATAGACTTGGCGTACACTGGGGCGGAGTAGGTCGCGATGGCAGGAGCAGCGGCGTATGTGTTGTATGCTGGTGTGGCAAAAGTCTTAGAGTACCCAACGGGAGTGGAGATAGACTGGTAGGATGCGGAGGGAGCGTATGACTTGGCTACGACGGGAGCGGAGGCGTATTCGGTGATGGCTGGAGCGGCGTAGCTGCTGTAGGCAGGAGCAGCTTCATAGGCAGCGACAGGAGTGTGTGATGTATGTGATGTGAATGACTGTGAGCTGTACGCTACGGGTGCAGCGGCCTGCAGGAGCTCACCAGCAGAGGCGAGGCTCGCCGCGCACAGGAAGATTACGACCTGAAACAATGAAATAAATAGCAATGAATAGCACAATTTTTCCATCAGTTAAAATAAAACTGTATTTTGTGACGTTACAAAAAAGATCATTGCCCTGTGTGTTAATATAACGATAACAGAAATTACGTAATTTGACACAATCCCTACTAATATTATAAATATGAATGTAAGTTTGTTTGTTACGCTTTTATGCGAAAACTACTTAACCGATCATCATGAAACATTGTGCACATATTCTTGGAGGTACTAGAAGTAACATAGGGTACTTTTTATGTTTAAAAAATATAATTGTTGTTATTTTTAACGCGAGCGAAGCTGCGGTTAAAAGCTAGTTTTATTATAATTTAAAAGACTTTAACATTTAATTATAAATATCAGTGCAGTACCTTGGAGTACATGTTTGTATTGAACGTGGTGGTTGTGTGTAATATTTGGAGCACTTGCTCTCGCTTTTATACCAGTAACTGCAACTGGGTGTTAACATTGAATCCCCAAGAGACCTTTCCTATATTTCAAATAATGGCAAGATTAATTAAGTGAAAGGGTGCCTTTTATTTCAATTGTTTCGCAGCTACATTTTTAGGAATAATATCTTTATTAAATGTGGTAAATATAAAGGATGTTATAGATATCTTAGTGAAGGGCACATTCCGTCATTATATAAATGAATACCTATTTGTTCAATATATAAACTGACATTAAAATAAATATATCATGTACAAGTATATAAAAGAATAAAAGGGAAGAGCTCACTGGTTCTCAAAAAATTCGTCCGCATCGCTGTCAGTATGGTGTCAAGATAAATAAATAAAAATAAAAAAAATATCTTAGGACAACCAACACATCGTTATCTGATCCCAAACTAGGCAGAGCCTGTACTATGGCAACCAGACAACTGATAAACATATTACTAAATACATACATATTATAGATAAATTACACCCAGACACAGAACAAATGATCGTGCTCATCACACAAAGATTGTCCTGGGTGGGAATCGGACCCACGACCTCAGTCTTAGCAGTCAGGGTCACTAACCACTAGACTAACAGGCCAGTCAATGGATGGAAAAACCATGGTGGATGGCAATGCCGATTTTTTTAACTAAAAATAGGCCAGCCCTCTGTTCACGTGGAGGGTTGACCAACCGCTTAGTGATGACCCGAAATACTCGGTGAGCACTCGGACCTCGGCCCCTAGTGTTTTAATCCCAAATGACTCCCTAATAATATTAATTAATTTTAGTTACTTCTCATTCATTTAAATAAGTAAGCAATAATAATGAATAACAAAAGTTTTTATTTCAAAGTAAGTCTTAAAAATACTTGATTTTAAACTGATTACCTACTGGTGATGATAAAAAAAATATTTGCTAGATTATTTGATCCATGAAGTTGTGAATCAATGAATTGAAATACTTTCCATGTTTTACAGGTCAATGAATTGTCACAAGACTTTATTAATTTAACTTAAGTGAAATTAAATGAAATGAAATGAGCTTCCACCTTAAGGTTTGTAACTTTTCAAACTATATAATTGCTTGGAGCCTTTTTAACACGCTTTTAATAGCTCCTAAAGTTCGCTAGTTAATCTCAGATACTAATCTGACATTTGAAGTCTTTTATATTTGCTATTTTAGTATAGAAGTTTGACATGATGATGACGTTAAATCTGTCAAATTAGTATCTAGGTTTAAAAACGAACTTTGCCACCTATTATCATAATCTACCATTTCAGCTGAAAGACGTCCACTGCTGTAAATAACCCTCCTCCACGTATCGCCACTTCGACCGGTTTTGACGCATTCAACGGATTCCTGCAGCCTTCACCAGATCATCGGTCCATCTTGTGGGAGGCCTTCGAACAATTTGATACTGTACTTTGTAAAGTATCATATTGTTTTAATTATTGTGAATGTGAGGACTATGTGGGTGGTTCTTTTTTAATTTTATTTTCTTTCTTTCTCAGTAATCATGATCTGGCAGTTTGAGTAATTTATGTGGCCTACCCAAATGTCCTTTCTTTGGTATTGTTCGTCACAGCGTTGGGCTCCTTATGTTCCGAATTGAGCTAAACGATTAGTGACAAATGCTTGCGCTGACTGGACAGGTCCACTCAATCTGTGTGGTTCTTTCCTTAAAATACCATTTCAGTCACCAATCTACTTGGTCTTCACATGACGTGACCAATATTATGTCTGGACTTTAAAAGAAACTGTAACCTCTGAGAGTCATTTAACGCCAACAAACTTCCAACTTTGCCACCCGCTGCTGGCCAATTTTCTTCATTTCAGTCATAATAATATTCAAAATTTGTGGATGAGCACTTACAATTTTTTACGACGTATTATAACTTTTCCAGTAAACGATTTGGTCAGAATCAGTCTTTGGTTGCTGTGAAAAGTCACCATCATTCTCTCATCCCTGGCTGGGAAAAGTCTCCTTACTATTTCTGATATGAATATCTACAGAAGTTAAGATGGAAAGAAAAAGAGGGAAGTCATGGATGGATAATAAGAAGAAGAAAAAGTAAAATGCAAGTTATAGTTTATAGGTTTTTATTAAAAAAATTGCTTTGACTGTAGCATTTTGTCGTTAATAAAGTCTTAGTAATAAATATCAACAATAAATGGGTACTGTTTACCACCCGTAATTGGCTCCCACACCAGTGTAAGCAACGTGTGACACTGTGGGTGCTGCCGAGTAAGTCACAGCAGACTGTACGGGAGCCGCAGCGTATGTGGCTACCGCGGGAGCAGCAAAAGTCTTGGTCACGACGGGAGCAGAGTATGATGTGACGGCGGGAGCAGAGTATGTTGTGACGGCGGGAGCAGTATACGCTGCTACGGCGGGTGAGGAGTATGCTGTTACGGCGGGTGCAGAGTACGCCGCAACGGCGGGTGCAGAGTAGGTGGCATAAGCGGGGGCGGTCGCAGCGTAGGTCCTAGCTACTACGGGAGCAGCTGCGGCGTAAGTCCTAGTTACTACAGGAGCGGAGTAAGAAGAAATAGCTGGAGCAGATGCAGAGTAGGTCACGGGAGAAGACTGCCTGGTCACAGAGGAGTAGGACACTGCGGGAGCTACAGCCTTCGTGTACACTGGGGTGGAGTAGGCAGCAGGAGCGGCAGCGGTGTATGATGAATACGCGGGACCGGTGGAATAAGTAGCGGCAGCAGGAGCGGCGGCTGTGTATGGTGAATACGCGGGACCGGTGGTGTATGTAGAGTACGAAGGAGCGGCAGCAGCAGTGTAAGTTGAAAATGCGGGTGCGGCAGCATATGTTGAGTACGCCGGAGCAGACGCATATGTGGCGTAAGCGGGAGCTGCAGCCGTATATGTGGCAACGGGAGCTGCTGACGAGAATGACACGGAGGAGACGGCGGGCGCGGAGCTGTACGCTACGGGCGCGCTGTACGCTACGGGTGCAGCGGCCTGCAGGAGGTTGCCGGCGGAGGCGAGGCTCGCCGCGCACAGGAATATTACGACCTGGGATAGAAAAGAAAAATGTTATCAATGTGATTTCTGGTGTGAAGGTGACTGAGTTTCATGAACAAGATTGGGAAAAGAGTTCAATCGCTTTTTCTTCATCATAATTTCAGCCAAAAGGCGTCCACAGCTGGACTCTCCCAATATGGGCAATTTAGAGGGTTTGCCGTTATCGACACGCTCGACAGGTGGGTTGGCGATCGTAATATGGTGTTAAAATGCATAGAGAACGCCCATTCTCTAGTAAGTTCCTTAGTCGCGTTTTACGCCACCCACGGAAAGAAACGAGATGATGCTATTCTTTACGTCCGACACCACATAGAACTCTCTTTTTACTTCAACAATAATCTATGATCACTAATCCTTCAATTAAATGTGGTGGTGATGCTAATATTAAACTGCAGATGTTCAAAAGCCGATGATTTATAGTTATCCAAAGCTTCCAACACAATTCGGGCACTACGGCAGTATTCTTTTAGGATCCAACAAATAATATTTTCAAACGAATTAACAAATCACTAGTACCTTGGTGTGCATGTTTGAATTGAACGTGGTTGTACGATGCAATACTTTTTGGAGCACTTGCATGCGCTTTTATATGAGCGTCTGAAACTGGTTCATAGAATCCTAGCTGACATAGATTACAGTTCAATTTGTTTACGAGGGTAATATCGGTCAAGTGCGAGTGCTAATGTGATTCACGCAAGCGTCTAACTGGATCAGATAATGTTGTTCACATTTCCAACTGAAGTAGGTTGTAAGCAAGGCATAGCAAGGCTTGGCTACTCCAAGGCTTATTATTAGGTATATCGCAGGACGTTAAATTAATTGAAATTATTTATAAGTAGTTTAAGTAGCCATGTAGTTACATGCAAACTTATATGAGTGTATCTTTATTGGCTTAACATACATACATAAACTAACGTTTTTCTTCCATGAGGGTAGGCAGAAACTACGGAACGCCACCTGCTACGATCCGTACATACTCCTTTTGCCTCGTTTAGGTTCATACAATTGGTCATACACACACGCTGGTTGCGAGTACTACGTACCTGACCTTTCTGTGGAACATCACCAATAAGGTATATGTCCTCCTAGGGCGTCTCCTCCCAGCATTCGCCTTGTAAGCCGTCCTTCATTCATCCTCTCAACATGACCAAACCATCTAAGCATACTCTTTTCAATTTTTGTCATTACATCTTTTTAGGGGTCCGTTGCCAAATGGCAAAAAACGGAACCCTTATAGATTCGTAATGTCTGTCTGTCTGTCTGTCCGAGTATGCCACAACCACTTTTTGCCGAAACTATAAGAGCTATGATGTTGAAACTTGGTAAGTAGATGTATTCTGTAAACCGCATTAAGAATTTCACACAAAAATAGAAAAAAAAAAACAATAATATTTGGGGTTCCCCATACATAGAACTGAAACTCAAAAAAAACAAATTCATCAAACCCACACGTGTGGGGTATCTATGAATAGGTCTTCAAAAATGATATTGAGGTTTTTAATATCATTTTTTTCTAAACTGAATAGTTTGCGCGAGAGACACTTCCAAAGTGGTAAAATGTGTCCCCCCCCCCGTAACTTCTAAAATAAGGGATTGATAAAACTAAAAAATATATATGATGTACATTATCATGTAAACTTCCACCGAAAATTGGTTTGAACGAAATCTAGTAAGTAGTTTTTTTTTAATACGTCATAAATCGTAAACCACAATTTACCTTTCATTCAGTCAACTCAAACATAAAAATTAAAAAAAAAACATTTAATTTCATAAACATAAACCTTATGCATAAACCGTGAATACCTGCAGGTTTGTACGGAACCCTCGGTGCGCGAGTTCGACTCGCACTTGGCCAGTTTTTTAAACCACACCGTTGTCTTATCACATCATTCCTCAGCCTCACATTCATAGACACACACACACATGCTTCGCAAGGACCGCATTATGTAACAAATACAAAGAAATGGTATTTTGTAAATTCGTTAAGAACTTGCGGATTCCTGTGCTGCAATTTTACTTGGAAACTTCTGTTTTTAAATAGATCAAATAGAAAAAAAGATGATTAAATTAAGCTATAAACGGTTCTGTTTGCAAATAATGTTAAGTTGTTTTTTCTAGTTAAATACGATGATCAAATAACATTTCTAAAGTGGCCGCCCGTGCCTCGAGTATATACTTTATGTAAAGTTACGCACACACTTTTGCTTAACTTTTTCCAACACTTTTGGCGATGGAAGAGCGATTCATTCTTCTTAGTATGTTTTTTTAATATGGCTAATTTACATTTTCAAGTTCAAGTATTAAGTCATATAATGTGGGGTGCTTTATAAAGGGTGTCTGGTGGCAGATTTATATTTTCAAAATTGAATAAAAAATTTGTTAATAAACTTATACTTTTAATAAAAACATTGACAAACAAAGCAAAGGTGCGGATTTCATTTTTTAAAGATGATGTCATCCAAATGTCTTCCCTCGAGTTGCACACTTTGTTCGAAATGGAGCCTCGTGTTTCGCGCCACACGCTGCAGTAAGCTTGGTTTAATTCTGCTGATTTCCCGGCGAATGTTTTCTTTTAAGTCCTGGTGCTTGAGTTGTGGATTACGGGTTCTAGGTGACCAGTAACGGCAGTTTTGTTTGTTAACATGACCGTTTAAATGGAAGTGTGCCTCGTCACTCCAGAAAATTGAATTAACGGTTCGAAACCTCTCTAACATCGTTTCACAAAATTGTTTGCGTAACACAAAGTCATTTTCATGCAATTTTTGAACAATTTGGATTTTATAAGGATGGAATTTTAAATCTTTTTTCAAAATTTCGTGGACGATTGCTCTTGGAAGTCCCAATGAGGCTGCTCTTTTCCTTATTGAAAGTCGAGGATTTTCACGTAAACTCTGTTCCACGAGTTCAATGTTTGCAGTGGTCCTTGAAAATCGAGTAGGCCCCGGTCGTGATTTGTTCACAGCCGACCCGGTTGCGCGGAACCTCTCCACCCAGGATCGAATTAAATTCACACTCGGTCCATCATTCAATCGTCGGATATTGAAGTGTAAACAAAACTGTCGACGAGCAACAGCGTAAGAATCGCTACCTTTGAAAAAGGCCTCGACAGCGAATGCGCGATGCGCTCCCGACCACTGCGACATCGTGACTGACAAATCCGCACGATCCGTGAGTCGAATGACGCCACCCTCCCCCCGCACCGTTTATTACTTTTTGAAACAATCGCATCCAAAAACATAAATCTGCCGCCAGACACCCTGTATATATATATATATAATATAATCTGAATCTCAGAAACGGCTCCAACGATTTAATTGAAATTTAGTATACAGGGGGTTTCGGGGGCGATAAATCGATCTAGCTAAGATTCATTTTTAGAAAATGTCTTCTTACCAAAAAAAAAAAACCGAGCAGAGCTCAGGCACCCAGGTACTAAGTAATTTATGTATACAAATAATTCTAAAATTCTTTAAAAGAATAACGCTGGAGTTTCTTCTCCATACGAAACTACCTTTTGGAAAGGGCGCCTAAAATCAATTCTAATTTTTTTTTATAAATTTTGACGTTCAAAAGTGACCTTTATACGCCTATTTGAAATGAATACTTTTATTTTGCCCAAAAAAAGTATTAAAGCTACAAATCAAAATTATTGTTGCTCAAATAATAGAAATACAATAGTTTTGTTCTTTAGTTCTAGCGTCCGTTATTGTCGTGACCATGGGGGGATCATCCATTTTTTAGCTTTATCCAAGTAACAATCGCACTTACCTATTTGACCTTAGTGAGATTCAAGCAGTTTACTAAAATGTATGTATTTCCACATGGTGTTTACGCACTTTCGAAGACGACGAGTTTCGAGTTTGTGAACCGTACCACCAAAAAAATACAAAATAGCATCTCGCATGAATATGCAAGCGAGTAATGTTATGTAGTTCAATGAGCAAATGTCTCGGGAGCTACGACGATTTTCCTAGAAAACCATGTGATCAATCCTGAACCGGGTATACGATTCAATAATCCCGCTTCTAGGTTTTTGTACGAGAACCTGGTGAACCATAACCTACCCTTAATTGCGAAACGCACTATTTATCAGAATCTGAATGGGATTGAAGATTATTTCTAAACCATTGCGTCATTTGTTCGAATAAATTGTCGGTTCAGCAACGTAAATAACGCAATGAATATTGTTTAACTATCAATATGAAACAAATTCCTACCGATAAAACGTTACGCAATTACCCCTCTGTTATAAAGCTCGAGAATGCAGTAGGACAGTGGAAGCTTCTGGTGTTGTCGTGTAATCGTTTTAAGACTCTTCAAACTGTATACAAGAAATATCAATAATTGAAAGAACACTGTTTCCACTTCGTCATATTTGTATAGGTAATTTTTTAAATTTACAACATAATTATTTTCTTGATGTGTATTTTAGAAATAGGTACATAGATATATCTCATTTGTTTTATGTTATGAACTGAACTGTTTCCGACTTAATGTTTTGCTTTTTCTCTTTCACTCCTACACACGCTGTCTACATCTCTTCTGCTACTTTCTTATCGCAGGTATGCTGGAGAAGATTTTTTTAGAAATAAACATATGCTTTGTACCAATTTTAATACTTTTTTCTTCTTGTCTGTTAACATTTATGTGTATAAATAAATAAATAAATAAATGTTATCCTCTCTAGAATGTTTCGGGGAAACTTATGCACTGTCAATTTCATCAATACAGCTTAAATTTTTGGGTAAAAGTTATTATTTATTCGAGCTATATTTAATTTCACACGCACAGATAACTTTTTTTGCTTGGAAACAAGCTGGTCCTATTCCTTTTTCCATAGGACCATCTACATCAGAAATGTCGAACATGTGGTCACGGGCCGCATGAGGCCCTCTACGCATTTGTCTGCGGTTCGATACAATTTAAAAAAACAGCGACTCTTGATGCGGCTTGCGTGTGTAAAATAATATCAATGTTTGGAAGCACCTAAAACTTTGAGCAACTATTTTCCTTTATGAAAGGAAACAAATCTCCCGTGAGATCACGACTGATTGACACACACTTAATTGCAGTTTAAAAAACTAATTTCCGCCGTTAAAATTACCCCTAAAAATGGGTAATTTACTTAAAAACAAAATATAACAAATTTCCGGAAAACCATGCAATACATGTTTTTATTATATACCTACCTATTTTACGATTCATTCAGAAATAACAATGCAATGAATTAGTTTTTCTTGGTTGGCTTTTGCAGCCCATTGAACCTAAACCTGAACCTGATCCTTATGCATCTGGCTCACCAATGACTTTGAGTTTGACATGCATGACTCTAAGTCTAGAGTGAATCTGATAGATGACTGAGTTTGACAGACATGACTTTAGACCAAATCAAACTGGTTGCTAACTAAATTGTATAATTTATTATTTCTACTCGTTATACATGCTGTGATTACTTTAACATTTACACTGATTAATAGGTCAGTGTGTGAGTTAAAGTAGGCAAAATGTTTAAGACAATCGTTTACTTTCTTTTAATTTACTTGTTTCATGTTTAACTCTTTGTAGGTTTTGGACAATGCCAATTTAATTTTAGGTGCATCGTTTTCACTTAATTATAAAGTTAATGTATGCAAATATTGTCAAACATTTTAAAAGAGTAGCAATGAAGTTTCTTGCCCATTCTTCTCCAAATGAAGCTACTTT
Source organism: Aporophyla nigra (assembly GCA_947507805.1). NCBI lineage: Eukaryota > Metazoa > Arthropoda > Insecta > Lepidoptera > Noctuidae > Aporophyla > Aporophyla nigra. The sequence goes on along the minus strand of OX382307.1, from coordinate 15,605,845 downwards.
TTGTATGCGGCGACTAGAATCAATTCTATTTAAATGTAAATTTTGGTGTTCAAAAGTGCCTTTTATATGCCTATTTCAAATAAATGTTTTGATTTTTGACATTGAGTTTGACACATTCACATCACTTTAATGGTGCCTTCTACTGAATCGGCCTCCACTCTTAGCATAAACTAGTCATAGCCCGACGATCGGGCTTTTATGAATAAGCGTCAAAATATATGTGTCATTTTCGTTTTGTGTAGCTTTTAAAGTTCTGATTTAGTCTGGTCATGACTGGACAGCCTGCTCGTTATATTCAGAGTAGTTGTATAAATAGGGGTAAAAGGAAATACGAAAATACCTTTTTGTTTTTATTTCGTTTTTTCTATGTACAATCATTATATGTATCAGCAAACAACTTTTCACCAGCCGTAGTTGGCTCCAAGTCCGGAGTAAGTGACGTGAGAGACGGCGGGGGCGGCCGAGTATGTCACAGCGGACTTCAGCACGGGACCAGCGGAGTATGCGACGGCGGGGGCAGCAGCGTAGGAAGTGTAGGCAGGAGCGGCGTAGCTCTTGGTGACGACGGGGGCAGCGGCGTAGGAAGTGTAGGCAGGAGCGGCGTAGGACTTGGTGATGACGGGGGCTGAGGCGTAAGTGGTGTAAGAGGGAGCGGCGTAGGTCTTAGTGACGACGGGGGCAGCCGCGGCGTAAGTCAAAGGAGAGGAGTGGCTGATTGAGGAGTAAGACACAGCGGGAGCGATAGACTTAGCGTACACGGGGGCAGAGTAGGCTGCGACGGCAGGGGCGGCGGCGTATGTGTTGTACGCAGGTGCGGCGTAGGTCTTAGAGTACGCGACGGGGGCTGAGATAGACTGGTAGGACACGGAGGGAGCGTAGGACTTGGCTACGACGGGACCGGCGGCGTAGGTGGCGTAGGCGGGAGCGGCGTAGGTCTTGGCGACGACGGGTCCGGCAGCGTATGTGGCGACGGGACCGTGCGCGGTGTGCGAGGAGAACGACACGGAGGAGACTGCGGGCGCCGAGCTGTACGCTACGGGTGCGCTATATGCTACGGGCGCAGCAGCCTGCAGGAGGTGACCGGCGGAGGCGAGGCTCGCCGCGCACAGGAATACTAAAACCTGGAATATAAAAGAGAAGGAATGAAGTAGAGATCTAACTATCATTAATGAGCATTTTCTAATTGAATATTTAGGCAGCTTCATGGCCGATACTTATTTACAAAAAAGGATAGATATTAGCCCTTTAGTATCATTCAATAAAAACACTTGAAAAAATCAGAATATCCAATCACATATTATTATGAAGACTTCGAATATAAGCACTTGAACAATATTTAAATCCAATAAATAAAATCACTGTAGTACCTTGGTGTACATGTTTGTTTTGTAGGAGGTTACTGATTGTAATAATTTTTGGAGCACTTGCTTTCGCTTTTATATCAGCGTCTCCAAACTGGTATTAGCATTGAATCTCCATGAGATATTGCCTAGAGCTGAATTTGTTCCTTCAAGACAAAACCGGTCAAGCACGAGTGTGACTCACAGCTCGAGGGTAACGGCACAATTAGTATTTACGCAATTCTAGTAGTAGTTAATGTAATGTTAATGTCAGAGCTCATAGCCGCAATTTTGCGAATTAAATATTTGAGGCGTAGAAAGGGATGGATAGACTTAGTGCCTTCCTCTTGCTCTATTGACATTCTAGGAATGCCAATACATTTGACATGCGAGGTGGTTAGGCTATTTTGTACGGGGCCCCTTAGAGAAGGACTCGCTTCAAACTGCGTAACGGTAATATCATAAGGCACACTGATATACCTGATGACATAAATGTAACGTAAATTGGAACTATTTTTGAATCGAACATATATAAAATATAGTACATATATTATGTATATTAGATTACATTTTTGCAATAAACACAATTAGTGCCACCCATAGATATAAAGATTTGAAGATTTCGGTTTTGCTAGCCACATGCGAGCCCATGATAGACGCCAGTAGGTTAGTAATGAAACGGTCGCCGCAGCCGAAAACGGCATGGAAGGATTATTATTATTATTAGATATAAAGTCTTTTAACTAAGCAAATATTCGTATTGATATTGCGATTATTAGTAAGTGTTACTACCTACTTTGCGCTAGGCCCACGGGTTATTAAGTTAACGTCAAAAATAAAAAATAAATTGCTAAAAAATTTGAATTTTCTGTGCTATCCTGACGCTTTACCCATAATTTAGCTTTCTATGAAATTATATCCGTATGTATTTCCGGTTTGGTTGACTTCGAATAGGCTTGGTCCTATTTCCATGTGCTCCTCTTAAGTTTATTTATGTTTGTATGAATGTGACTGTAGGTTTCTCGTGTAAGACACAGCAATACGGGGTAATTGCGTTACACATAAATGCAAGGGCTTTCCTTTTGATAGTTCAACAACATTCATAGCGTTATTTACATTGTTGAGCGGATACATTTTTCGAATATGTAAAGCAATGAATCACCTTCAAGATGATTCAGATTCAATCGAAATCACCATTTGCCATTCTTTAACAGTTACATGTCCGAAATGACAAGGCAGGTTGGTAGAAAATATTTAAAAAAAAATTACCATGGTAAATAAACTCCACTACAATAATAGTACAGGCTCCGAGGCCAGTCCAAAAAGAGGTGGCGAGACGATCAAGACGCGTAATGCAAGGGTTGGGTCGAGATGGCACTGAAAAAAAACCGGCCATGTGCGAGTCGGACTCGCGTACCGAGGGTTCTATTATGTAACTAAAAATGTACGGTTTTCGCAATTTTCCCTTTATCTGTGCTACAAGACGTTGCTTCGTACCAAATTTCAAAATTCTAGATCGACTGAAAGTACCCTTTAGGTTTTGATTCCCTTGCGAGTTTCGAAAATTTGCGGAAATTTGCGGCATAAACGGCTATATCTTTTGATTGCGTTAGCTTAGAAGTTTGATTTTTTCACAGCTCCAAGGGACAGTAGACTTGAGTATTTGATAAATTTCAGCTTGATACATCCAGACAGACCTGTTGGTCTAGTGGTTAGCGACCCTGGGTTCGATTCCCACCCAGGACAAATGTTTGTGTGATGAGCACGATCATTTGTTCTGTGTCTGAGTGTAATTTATCTATAATATGTATGTATTTAGAAATATATAAGTATGTTTATCAGTTGTCTAGTACCCATAACACAAGCTCTGCTTAGCTTGGGACTAGATGGCGTTGTGTGATAGTTGTGGTTTTTTTTTTTTTTTTAAATATAGAATTTGTTTTCCTCTGCCTAGCCGGATATAAATGATGGCACGGGCCTAAGCCAAGTGTCCAACATTGGGGTTAAGTGTGGGTGGAGTAATATGATGAGTAGACTGTATGGTAGACGAATTTGCATGGGAGTATTGGTTTAAGGTGTCTGGCTCACATTGAAGAAATTTTCTAACTAGCCTGCATGTATTAAGGATCACTGCCTTTTGCAGCAGGTGAAAGGTGTTAGATGGCAGGTTGAGGGAACTAAGGGACTGATGAAGTTGTTTAGGAATTACTCCTGTTGTAGATAGCACTATGGGGACTATTGTGACTTTTTGAAGATGCCATAGTCTAGTTATTTCGTCTTTAAGTTCGGTGTATTTAGATAATTTTTCGGCTATTGTAGTCTGTAAGTTATGCGTATTAGGCACAGCAATGTCTATTAGGAACCCAGTTTTATTTATTTTATCTATTAATGTGATGTCGGGTCTATTAAAATGTATTGTGCGGTCTGTGAGTATGGCTCGGTCGAAATATAGTTTCGTTGTGGGGTTCTCTAAAACCGTTTCAGGGTTTTATGTTTATAATAAGGAACTACAGTGTCGATAAGTTTATATTTTAACGCTAGTTTTTGGTGTATGACGTTGGCTACTTGATCGTGCCGATGTTTGTAGTCAGTCTGTGCTATTGATTTGCAGGCGCCGGTAATATGTTGGATTGTCTCTGGAGAACTATTGCATTTTCTACAAGTATCGGTGGTTAAATTTTTTATTATTTATTTTCTGTAGTTTTTCGTCTCAATTACTTGGTCCTGAATTACAAGCATGAACCCTTCAGTCTCCGGGAATAGTTCACCTCGATTTAACCACGCGTTCGACGCATCTTTGTCGACATTTAATTGGCATAAATCTTGGCGATGTCTCTCGTGTAGAGACTTCTGGGTCCACTCTTGACATTTGGTTTTGTCGTCAGTCACTCTCTCGTTTTTTTGTTCTGTAGTGTCATTTAAATTAAGAGGTGTAAAATGTTGGTCATTATGTGATATTAGTTTGTGGAGTAGGAAAGATTCAGTTTTGGTAAAGAAGTATTGCCTAAGAGCTGTAATCTGTCTATTGTGCAAGTTTAAAATATCTATAAGTCCTCTACCTCCTTCTTTTCTTGGTAACGTTAACCTTTGGATACAAGATCTTGGGTGATGTTTGCGAAATTTAGTCATTGTAGTGTTGATTTTCCGTTGTAGGTTTTTTAGGTCAGTTTTGTTCCAGTTTATTATTCCGAATGAATAGGTGAGCACAGGTATAGCAAAGGTATTAATTGCTTTTATAGTGTTTCGTGAATAGAGTTATATTATTATTAGTTATTATTATTATCCATGCGTTCCTGAGAAAAAGGATCTTGGCAGACGGACGGACGGACGGACGGACAACAAAGTGATCCTATAAGGGTTCCGCTTTTCCTTTTGAGGTGCGGAACCCTAAAAAGATGCCTGGAGGGATTTGGGGGACGCCTCTGCTCAGCAGTGGGACAGTGTAGGCTAATTAAATAATGGATATATTGGTAGTTAATGGTTGTAAACATTAATTCACGTTTAGGAGTACAACAGCAATAATATAGGCTTTTACTTGTTTATAACTATGTAATGCCTAAATACAGAAATCAGTAATTTACAAACCAGTATGTTTAAGAACTTCCGCTGCGTTAGTACTTTACCTATTCGGTTAAATGTTATTCAAATAGATTCTTGGAACCTGTTTTGAGGACGTCTTGTGAAATTTTGCAACTATATTATAATTAACCTACTAGTTTTGAACATAAGTCTATAAGAGTAGGGGTTTTCCAAAGAAACGATGCATGGGCTGGATAATACATGATATGGTTTTTTTTTTTTGGATGGGAAATCATCAAATGAGTTCTCCTGCTCTGGGTGGAGCGGGAGGGTGTACCAGACTTTTACTGACTAAAACCCACCCGTGTTCCTTCAGTTACCCATATGCCAGGGCCACGGTATCTCGTTTGAACAATCTCGCGACCCTGGCAGAAACATGATATGGTTAGAAGGGGGATGAATACTGAGATAACGACTAATAGAGAAGTATGGATGAAAACACATGTTGTGCCGACTCCGAATAAATTGGGATCAGGGGGGCGATTCTACTAATTTGCAAAGTTACACGTTCAATTGTGTTTCGGCAACAGTGAGATTTCGATCGCAGGTCGATATGTCTTATAAAGTCATTCTGCTATTTTTTAAGCACAAGGGCAACTATACTTAAACCCGATCGCAACTGAGTCGTGACGGGAACATACGGGTGGGCTTCCGGTGTTACCAACATGCCAAATAGTATGTTTTATTATTACCACAAAGAAAAAAGTTGAATCTAAAAATGTTACTAAACACGAATAAATGGCACTAAAGGATTTTCTAATATAAAAAATATCTTGACCATAATGATAGTTTTGTGCTGATATTTTATTGTTACAAAAATAGAACATTTTAACTTACGAATAACAAAAACTCAGAAGAACGTTTCGTTCTACGTCCCTAACTAGCTAAAGCTGTGAAATCAAACCTTTCGGTTATGTCAAAGACTCGAAGGGAACTTCTATTAATCGTATTTTACCTAACCAAATCTGTTTTGATTTTAAAAAAATACTGTTGACGGTGCAGGTGTTTAATCCCGTTTTTAAGTTCGCTTACTCTCGCATAAAGTGGTTTAAAAATCAACGTGAAACGGATTGGAGTTTTTGGTGGCTTGTCAGTTTGACTAGTGATGTTACTACTACTAGTTATAAATCGTCAGGCACTGATTTTCTCAATTTAATTCAAGTTGAATCTAAGGTAGGTACCTCCCTTTAGAGACGTTTCTACCAGCTTTGTTAGTTAAAAACGAAACATTAAATAATAATTTAAAACGAAAATAATCATAGAAAAATTCAAAATGCGGCATCCGATCAATATTGGGGCTACAATCGACTCTTGCTGTTCGGGAAGCATTTTCTCCTTCTCACATTCCACTGGCAATATGTTAAATAATGAAAATATGATGACAAATTACCTACACGTTATCAACTGACTAGTACTTACAGAATAATGCAATGCATAATCACTCTTATTTAAAACATCCGTGATTCAGTACATCACATTATTCTGACAGATTGTTACACGATATTATTAATATTGAATTATGAATTGGTGTAGTTGAAGACTCCGTGATACTTATCTAAACACGACTACATCGAGTGACATGACAACGCGTGAGAAAATAAATAAATAAAATGATCTCGAGCCTTTAGTTACTCGAGTAACGAGTTAAACAAAATCGAATCGCACCACTATCTGACATAGCTGAAAGACAAGTGTCAACTGTCAAGTGACAGCAACACACTTTATTTACTTTTGTTCAGCTTCAGAGTTTTAATTGCTTTAATTAATACTTTTATTCCTCTTAACATACATATAGAAGCAGCCTATAATGTTCCCACTGCTGGGATACAGGCCTCCTCTCGGTGAGAGGGAGTAGTTAACCCGTTTCTTTCTAATTGCACGAAATTGATATTTCAGTTTTCATGTGTGTATTTGAAGGATTATTATGAAAATTGAATCTTCAAGATGGTACAGCATACTGCAAATAATGTGCTGTTAACTGTTCAGTAAGATTTCAATACAATGTGTGAAGATGTTGCTCGAGACTGTTCCAGATTTGAAATAACTTATGTATGTTTCCCTTTCTTCAGTACTTCAAACCATCTAGATGCAGTTTGAGGAAAGTGTGTATTGATGATGCAAGAAAGAATTTGAACTGTTTATTCAATATGGAGATCTGGATACAGGAATATTTACATTCCATGGCAATCTGCAAAACAAACACATACTGTCCTGTTCGCAGGGAAAAAACATTATTATGTAGTGGTTACCAGCACACTGATGAGAAAAATAATAATATTAGTTAGCCCCTTCTAACATAAATATATATTTTTTCAGGAACATTACTTAGTACACCCGTACATCAATTTCTGACTCAAGAGTTGCTCGTGCTCGATCTGCTGACTGTTGGCTGTTGTGTACTTATAGTGTTCAGCATGCAATATTAATATATTATAGGTGATGAAATACTAAGTATCTACTTCTCAAGTGGTCTGATGTTAAAATTGATATACTTACAGTCTCAGATTAAATAATAGGCCTATTATTTAATCTGAGCTTACAGTAATAAAAATGCTTTGTTCCATTATTTGTTTTTCGATTTCATGAATCATTCCAATACTAAATACTTTATTGCATTCCAGAATGTATATGCTTATGTGTTAAACATTGGATTTAATTACAATAAAATTGTGGACCCTGTCTGGCCCAGCAAAAGAAATATAGTAGGTAGAGGAGGACTTATATTCTAACTTATTCTAAAATCAAAATAAATAAAAAACATGCTTGGGTATTCTAATTGCGTTTCAGGTATTTATCACTTAAATATTTGCAAATGCTGTAATAACATTTACTTATTAGTAGATTTTTTAATTTGTTAGTGAATAGATGGAGTTTATTTTCACTTCCAATTGTTTGGGGTAAATTATTGTATATATTTATTGATATTATCAGAGGGCTTATTGAATGTATTTTTAGGCAGTTTTAGTCGTGTTTTGTATCAGAGTGTGTATCTTGTTTGTATGTCTTCTCGTTGAGTGTGAAATTCTTGGTGTTAATGTGCAAATTTGCATATTTCAAGTATAGTGACAGAGTTAAAATATTTAGCTTTGTAAAATGCGGTTTGCAGCTATCTATCTGTTGTATATTTACTATGATATGGGCAAATTTCGTTTGAATGGTAAACAGTGTTGGTGCACCTGTACTGTTTCCCCACATTATTATGCCGTAACTAAGCTATGCATATACATAGGCGTAATATGTTACAAGGGCAGTCTGTAAATTTGTGGTTTTTTTAACTACCAAATACCTGATATTTCATTATAATCTATCTTTACTAATATTAAAGCTGTAATTTGTTTGTTTGGTGGAACGCGGTAATCTCAGGAACTACTGGTCCGAATTGAACAATTCTTTTTGTGTTGGGAAGCCAATTTATTGAGGAAGGCTATAGGCTATATAACATCACGCTACAATTAAAATGAGCGGAGCAGCAATGAAAAATGGACGAAAACTGACAGGCAATGGGATGCGACGGGAAGAGCATTATTGCATACTCGTGACGCAAAATTTCTTCCTCTTACCTTTCCAACATCACCCACATGGGCAAGTTCAACGAAATCTGTATAAAACATAATATTTTTAGGAAAAAAACGAAAGCAATCCCAGATCGATGCGATAAAAGTTGCATTTTACTGACTTTTGTTCAACCGCAAATTTTGACAGATGAACTGCCGAAGTTCAGCGTTGTTTCGATTCTAACGAGTGTCAAAATAATAGCAGAATGTGACTAAACGTCACGCTCTTGTGCGATGTTGTTAGCAGAATAGATTTTTACATTGTTTCGATCGATCGTTGGCGTCAATTACAACATAATCGCAGTTGGATTGTTGTTCATTAGTAGAATGAGAAAACGCTTAAAAGTCGTGATTCAGTCGTGGATCTATTGCGATTTGTGCACAATTTTGGTAGTAGAATCGGCCCCCTGGGCAGGACAATACTGTTGATGATGATAATCATTTATTAGTTCTACTGTGGAATATTACTTCCTCCTACAGCTATATTAACTTTAGATAGTAGGCATATTAACTAGAAGAGCTATAAATACTTGCTAAAACTGAGGAAGACACTCATTAATACGACTAACGAAAATATGGCTAATTTGGGAGATGTTGATAAAACTAGAGCAAAAAATTTGCAAGGAATTGCAAAGACTATTAAATCAGTCATCCGTGAAGATAAAAAGATGGAGTTTAAACGGAAAAAGGTGTCTTTTTTTTTTTTTTGGTTGGGAAATCATCAAATGACTTCTCCCGCTCTGGGCGGAGCAGGAGGGCGTGTCAGACTTTTACTGACTAAAACCCACCCGTGTTCCTTCAGTTGCCCATGTGCCAGAGTCACGGTATCTCTTTCGAACAATCTCGCGACCCCGGCAGGCCCCTAGACCCGCCTCCACGAGGACACGGCGGTGCTCCGCCCAGGCAGGGCACACCTCCACAGTATGCTCCACCGTGTCCTCCAGACGATCCTCACAATGGAAACACCCGGGCGTTTCCTCCCGCTTTATCCTGAACAGGAACCCACCGAAGCACCCATGCCCGGTGAGAACCTGCGTCAGGTGGAAGGTGAGGACGCCGTGGTGCCTCTCAATCCACTTCTCAAAGAGGGGACTTACCGCCGCAATTGTGGCGTGCCCAGAAAAAGGTGTCTTTGGATTTGTATTTTATTTTTTTGTGATTGGTAAAAAAGTTTATATTTTATTCTTTTTAGTCATGATATCGTAGAGGTTGTTCGCTTGAGACAACCTTATGGTTGTATAGGCTGTAAATACTTAATCATCATCATCATTTCAGCTGAAAGACGTCCACTGCTGGACATAGGCCTCCCCCAAGCTCCGCCACTTCGACGGGTTTTGTGCTTCCCGCATCCAGCGGATTCCTGCGGCCTTCACATGGTCATCGGTCCACCTTGTTGGAGGCCTTCCAACCCTATATCTTCCGGTACGCGGTCGCCACTCCAGAACCTTTCGGCCCCATCGGCCATCTGTTCTGCGAGCAATGTGCACTGCCCACTGCCACTTCAGTTTAGCAATTCTTTGTAAATACTTACTTTAATACATTCGAACTATCAAACTAATTTATAATAGAATAGAGAAAAAACAATATAAGAGAGATCGGGCTGACAAGCCCAAGAAGAAAGTGCTTGTTAAGATTCGTAGAACATTTATTAGGAATTATCTTCTTTTCTCCATAAAAGTTTTTTATTGTTAGATCCACATTCACAGTATCTACCACACACCCTCATATTACACTACTTGCTATGTAAACAAAAGTGACAGGAAGGATTCAGAGCGTTTATTTGTTTATTTGTCAAACATAGGTATTTACATAAAGATCTTAGGTTATTATAATGTGCGCTATGTTTTGCTGTGAAGGCGTACAAATATTGAAATAAAAACAAAAATAACAACTAAACTACAAACATAAGAAGATAATCAAAATTGATCTCTTTTGTAAATAACTTTATAAAATTTATAATTAAAAAGAAGAAGTCTTAAAAATCTCAAAACAGTCTTTAAAATTACATTAAACACATACATATAATGTTAATCGCTTAAGAACTATTAAAAATTATTATCATTCATAAAATCTTCTACAATATAATAACATTTTTTCATTAATAGTGAGTAGATAATCTTCTTAAATTTAATCAAGAGCATATTTTTTATGGTATCAGGTATTTTTAACCGACTTCAAAAAAAGGAGGAGGTTATCAATTCGTATTTAAAAAAAAAAAAATTAAATGTTTGTTACCTCATAACTTTCGACTGGGTGAACCGATTTGATGATTCTTTTTTTATTTGAAAGCTGGTGCTTCCCGAATGGTCCCATTTTAATTTGGTTTCATTCGAACAAATGGGATCCATGTGAAAACCATATAAGTCTTAAATTTGCATTAAGTATTTGTGCGACAATAGAACGCGATTTTTATTTTTGACTTTTTAGTTTGATTTTCAATGGAAGCGTGTTTTTTAGTTTTTTTAAACTATTATTTTTTAATTTCTCTTTGAAATAGATCTACAATTGCCGAAGAAAACGCAAAACAGACAAATTCAAAGAAAAAAAGAACTGGCGAAACAGCACCTGTGTGTTACACGAACCATTTGTAGCCACTTTTGACTCGTTAATAACTCAAAATCTATATTTATCTATTTCAAATATTTTCCATGCAATTGATTTAGATCAGCCTTTCCCAAAGTGGGCGATAACGCCCCCCTTGTGGGCGCTGTAGGCCTAAAGAGTGGTGGTAAGAGACCCAGAAAAAAAATGGGGGCGTTGTTTAGGGTCTACAGAACGCCCCCATTTTTTAACACCAAAAGGCTGATTTAGATTAACACCAAGCGCCTCTCGATATTCATCATCATCATCATTTCAGCCGTAAGACGTCCACTGCTGGACTTAGGCCTCCCCCAATTTGGGGGGATTTGCCATAATCGCCACGCTTGGCAGGCGGGTTGGCGATCGCAGTATGGTGGTAAAATGCATAGAGAACGCTGCTGCCCAGTCTCTAGTAAGTCCCTTAGTCGCCTTTTACGACACCCACGGGAAGAAATGGGGTGGTGTTATTCTTTACGTCCGGCACCACACGGCACCTCTCGATATTATAATAGCAATAATAGCAACTAACACCTTTTCTTGTGTACGATTATACGTTTCATGAAAAGTCGCTTTTATCGTTTTTATATACCAGAAAATTATTCATATTGAGTCCACTTTTGTATAATGAATAATAATAATTTCATTACATAAACGAATACTATCCTATCAACAACATACATGTGAAAATGGGAGCCAAGTTCAGTACAATATTACGTTAATGCGTGGTTGTAGACTGCACCGACAAAAAAATGACGATCTAAATGGGTGCCAAGTTCGGTAGATAATTCTGAAATTTGTTTATGAACATACATCTTCTTTATCGAGCTCTTTAAATTTCTTTACATAGTATAAAACAAAGTCGCTTCCCACGACTGATCGCTTAGATCTTTTAAACTACGCAACGGATTTTAATGCGGTTTTCATCAACAGACAAAGTGATTCAAGAGGAAGGTCTGTATGTATAATAAGCGGGCAAAGCCGCTGGCAAAAGCTATTTTAAAAATAAATTTAAAACACAATATCTCGCCTTTTTCTGATACAACAAACAATATTTGCTATTTATAAATACAACTTCTCAAATTTAAATAGTCGAATTATTTACACAAAACAGATAACAGAAATTTTATCAGCATTTTTTGAAGAGTAAGATATGTTGAGCTTACAATATTAAAACTGTAACTTGCGTATAACGTAAAGGTAACCTTCGGAAAGCACGTTAATCTTGGTCCTGGCTGTCATCTTTACCGGTCGTCAGAAGCCCGAAGGTCTGAGAACTAGTCTTACCAAGGGGATCGTGTTACCCAGTAATTGTGTTGAGGGGGTTAGTAAAGGCAGGCAGTTTCCATGTAGAATACTCGCAGTAAACTTCATCTGGTTAGACTGGAACCTGATCCTAAGATAATCCTTAACTTCCACCTAATATTCATAAAAGTCGATACATATTTGATTTATAAATAGACTAGCTTTTGCAAGTGGTTTCTCACTCGTGGAAGTCGGAAATTATCTCATAGGAACGTACTACTGAGAAAAAAATCTTTTGTAAGACATAAGATTTTTGTCGTAGTACAGTAGTATATCCAGGTTATAAGTATTTGTGAGCCAAATTTCAACCAAATCCGTATAGCCGTCTTTGAGTGATTGAGTTACAAAAAAATAATATTAATAATAAACATTTTACCATAGGCATATACCTTACAAACTAACATATATAAGTATTATACAAAACTTGTGTTAATAATAGTAGCTTAAACTATGTTAGTAGCACTTCACTTTGTTAACTTGTAACATCCATACATCCTCACAAACTTTCACATGTATAATAATTGTAGGATGTCAATTGCTTGATCATTGAGACTGTACCTATACTCAGTGAAGGTTACAGCTAAAAGGTCAGCGGTTTCCTCTTATTAGATTTTTGCAAGATATTAAGGGACTTTTATATTAACTTATCAATACTTAACTTTAGGCAATGTTTATAAATAAAGGGATTGGTGTTTAAACTTTGAACTTTCATTATTTCAGTAGCAATTCAAATCATTTAGGTAGCTATCGTAATAATTGGAAAATGGTAATGAAATACAGAAATATTATTTAGTTTTTATTTTTCGTTTCATGTTACGAACATACAAACATTTATATACAGTCGATTTATTTAATAACAATAAATATTAACAAACATGTGTTTACCAGCCGTAGTTGGCCCCAAGACCGGAGTAAGAGACGTGAGAGACGGCGGGTGCGGCCGAGTATGACACAGCGGACTTGAGCACGGGACCAGCGGAGTAAGTGACGGCGGGAGCGGCGTAGGACTTGGCTACGACGGGACCAGCAGCGTAGGATGTGTAGGCAGGGCCGGCAGCGTAGGAAGCGTAAGCAGGAGCGGCAGCGTAGGTCTTAGTGACAACGGGAGCAGCTGCGGCGTAGGTCAGAGGAGCAGAGTGGGTCGAATACGAAGAGTAGGACACAGCGGGTCCAACAGACTTGGCGTAAACTGGGGCAGAAGAGTACACAGTGGGAGCTGAGATGGTCTTGGTAACAACGGGGGCGGAGGCGTAAGTGTGGACGGCGGGGGCGGCGGCGTAGGTGTGGACGGCGGGGCCGGCGGCGTAAGTGTGGTAAGCAGGCGACGCGTATGCGACGGGAGAAGAGTGGCTGGAGATGGTCTGGTAAGAGACAGCCGGGGAGTAAGACTTGGCTACGACGGGGGCGGCAGCGTAGGTGGTGACGGCGGGTGCGGCGTAGGTCTTAGCGTACGCAACTGGAGCGGAGTGGGTAGAGATGGACTGGTAGGACACTGATGGGGCGTAAGACTTGGCTACGACTGGGGCAGCGGCGTATGTGGTGTAGGCAGGAGCGGCGGCGTAGGACTTGGTTACGACGGGTCCGGCGGCGTATGTGGCGACGGGACCGTGTGCGGTGTGAGAGGAGAACGACACGGAGGAGACGGCGGGCGCCGAGCTGTACGCTACGGGTGCGCTGTAAGATACGGGTGCAGCGGCCTGCAGGAGATGGCCGGCGGAGGCGATGCTCGCCGCGCACAGGAAGACTACGACCTAGGATAAACATACAAATTAATAAAAGTTGTTCAAATTCTCACTAAATACCAATTAGATTTTACAGATCCTGATAAGCAGAAACTTCTATCAGAACACAAATAAACACTGTTTTGAAGTTGCGTATTTTGAACAGTAAAAACTAGACATCACAATTTTAACCAAAGGGCATCAGACCCATCCACAAACAAAAAAATATTTATTAAATTGAAATTCAATATTAAAATTCACTGCGTACCTTGGAGTACATGTTTGTATTGAGCGTTGTTGTTGTGTGTAATTTTTGGAGCACTTGCTTTCGCTTTTATATCTCGTCTGCAAACTGGTATTGGTATTGAATCTCGTAGTGGATCAGCCGCGGGCACTCTCGGTTTCAATGTCAAGGTAACTCCACCCGGCAAAATGAAGTTGTGTAATCAGCCCGGGGCGATATTAAGTAGCATCGAATGTACTCCATATCTGTTAATGAGGAAGCTATTCGCGGAACTTCGTTGTGGTGTAAATAAAATGAATGGTTTTTGGAGACTATAAATAAACCGTGAAACTGTTAAAATTAAATTTATTACGAATTTTGTTGTCTATAGGGATATCCGGTTATAGGATGGTGTTTATTAGAACTGCTAGATCATAATGCGATTATTATGTAACTATGTAAGTTTTATGAGCAATACAAGATGTTTGAAAAATGTATGTGCCCTAAAAAGGACCTAAACTTCAATCAACTCAGCCTATCGCAGTCCACTGCTGGACATAGGCCTCTCCCATGCTGCGCCACAACACCCTGTCCTTCGCCTTCCGCATCCAGTCTGTCCCAGCCACCTTTTTGAGGTCGTCGGTCCATCTAGCTGGGGGGCATCCCACACTACGCTAAACTAAACTATTCCTAAACTTTCTGTTTCTGTAATGCAGAAACAGTTTCAAATCCTGTCTAGGTATGTACATACTTAAGATGTTATATAGGTAAAGAAGTTTTACATTTTCAATAATTTTATTTTCATTGTCACATCACATTTACAAATTCAAAGAACAACAGTTGGTGAATTACCAGCCGAGCTTGTTTCCATAGCCACCGCTACCGTAGCCACCTTGTCCGTAGCCACCATAGCTGCCATATCCGCCATACCCACCAGTGGCGTAGCTGGGAGAGTGCTCTTTGTAGACAGACACTGAGGACACAGCATTACCGAGACCGCTGTAGCCATTAGAACCATAGCCAAGTCCGTTGTAGCCATTGGAGCCATAGTCCAGGCTGTTGTAGCCATGACTGCCATAACCGCCGAGAGCGCCAGAATATCCTCCGTGACCGCCAGAGTATCCGCCGAGAGAGCCGGAATAACCTCCAAGAGCGCCAGAATATCCTCCATGACCGCCGGAGTATCCACCGTAATCAGCTCCGGTTGCAGGGACAACTTTAGTCACAGAAGTGTATGAGGTGGCTGGGCTGCCAAAGCCATGTCCGCCATAGCCACTGGCATACCCGCCACCATAGCCGCCGTCGTAGCCACCCCCATAGCCACCGCCGTAGCCACCGTAGCCACCATAGCCACCGTGGCCGGAGTAGCCGCTATTTAGGCCACTGTTGTATAGGTTTCCTGCCCGGGCCAAACCGAACAGGCAGACAGCAAGGGCAAAAATCTGTAAATATAGTAGAAAATAGATAACTACCAACTGGTTGTTTAAGTAATACGTTTTCTAACATTATTCAAATTTGTAGTAGGGATATATCAGCAGATTTTACAAGTATTATTAATCTGATAAGCATAGTGGCTATGGAATTCATAGGATAGCTCACTAAACACTAGAGAAGAGAACCTTAACAAGTCATAATCGCTTTTAAAGGATTCCGAATTTCTGCACCGAATTTAAATAGGACATGTATTTCAGTCCCATACATTATTACTTTTTCGAGGGGCTCATGGCTAAGTCATAACAGCTGCACGACTCGATCTATCAGGTTAAACTACTCTCTCCAGGGTTGGTACGTGTATGGGTGGCCAACTTTATGTACCGAGTTTGAGCAAGCATGTTAATCCGCTGGTCCTGTTATTTGTCGATCTTTGACAGTTGTTACGGGTCGTCAGAAGCCCGAATGTCTGACAACCGGTATCGTTACCAGGTACTGGGTTCTGGAGTTCAAATAGTTAGTCGTTCCATATAAGATACGGGTATTCAGCTGAATCCAGTTAGACTGGAAGACGACCCCAATTTAATTGTGACAAGGTTAGGCAAATTGATTTATATTTTTTACTTCACAATCGTTGTTACCGCTTATATATATAGAATAAATTACTAGGTCCTCAGGAGCCTTTGAATATAATATTTCAAACAAAGAAACAACTGTTTTGAAATGAGACCGCTAAACTGAACAATGCAATTAAGATTTAAACACTGTATAATATTCAATTAATTACCTTAGTGAACATGTTGCTGGTATCTTCAACAGTGACGAGTTGAATGTGTTAGAAGCTATTGTTTCACTCTTTTATATTAAAAATGTAGGAAATAAGAATTCTTTTACAAGGTCCAAGTAGATTTTGAGAAAACCGGAGCGTAACGAAATTAATTAGGCTTACGTTTAAATGCAATATTAACTAATGTATCCACCGAAATAAGACAGGCAATTGCGAATCTTATTGTCTTAACTATAAGAAGGGTTTTGTTTGAATGGTAACGAGATATAATCTTTAATTTATGGTGTTATCTTGAGAATTGTTGTACAAGGGTTGGCATTAGAGTAAACTACAAAACGCGTTGTAATTGATTAATTAATTATTAATTATGTTTTGGTACGTGATAATTGATATGTTATATATTTACGATTTTCATGATTCGGAAGTGATTTCACGTATTTTGAGAATTGGGTCACTTGTTCATAGTATTATTTAGTCTATCCTGGACTATAGCTGTCTCTCCTTATTACCGTCACTTATACAAGCTTCGGTACAACGACTTACTAAACTCTCCATTGTATGGAGATGACTGTTGCGCTGGTTTCGCCCTTGACATAACAAAGATAGTCGATCAACTGTGAGCGCGGTTGCTCATAAGTTAATTGTAATTAGATCATTTACGTAACTTCGTTTGAAAAAGATGCCAACCCACTTCCTATTTCTATAAAATTCTACAGTTTATACATACTTTTGTTGGAAACAATAAAGTAAGATTTTTAGTGCAACTCGTTTTTTTATTTGTTTTACATTTTGTTCGTGCCCGGCGTTGCTAGAGAGAATTTCATATCCCTATCTTCGGTGATTTAGGTTGTGCGTTATCTGTCAGTCTTTTAACAGAAATTATCTTACCACCTCCGACTTTTCTGCTACATTTTCCATATGTTTGTCTATCATACAAACCTCATTTTCTCTTCCTCTTCTTCGTCTTGACAAATATGAAACCAACAGCAAAAAAACAACTAACAAGTCGGTTGAGCTGTTATTAGTACAAGTCCCTAAATTATTTGTTCACGATTATTTTTATTTTGTTACTTACTATACTTTCTTTTTTCTATCGTATCCCCATTAGCCACACAAAAATAGGTCTACTCAGAAGTCAAGAGGTTAGTAGTGGGACAATCAACCCCGTTACTCCTAACGATTAATTATTATCTATATCGACTTGAAGGCGTTCTTAACTCAATAATTCGCCACGAATGTGTCCACGTATAGTAGCATGATGTTTTTCAGAATTCTTTGTCATTGTGTTGATTTTCCTCGAAATCGTAGCATCTTTGTAAACTTTACGGGATAAGGTTAGAATTTGAATCACAAGTCTGTTGTATTTCTCTTGTCAGAGTTCACTTTGGTTAGCAAAGTCAAAATTATTTCATGACCTTACTGATATGTTAAAATAAACTAACGTTAAATTTCAAAACAAGAAAATCCTGTTTATCTGGAACTTAATTACTAGCATTTATAGGTTTTAATAGGTATTTAAATTCTAGAGGAAGGATATACTGATGACACCGTACATACAGATTACCAGTTAAAGGCAGTGATCACTACTCAGTAGGTATGAATTATATAAAAATTTGTGTAATAAGTTTGTTATAGTTTGTTCGAGTCATAATACATCGTTTAAAAGACATTCTTAAGATTTTGTAGTCTTACTTTAAAGCGGTATCAATGTCTTTTTGATTGCACAAGGGTTTATTTCAAACGACTGAACTGTAGTAAAAATAAACAATTTCTTACTTAGACAGGTATAAGTTTATTAAATACATAGATCCGCAACATAAAATCTGCTATAAGTTAAAACAGTCATACAGAGAAAAATACAATATTTACAATCTCTTTTAGAGCATACAATTTTTGCTATATGCACGTTGTTAGTTTCGGCTTACCAAACGTATTTGGAACCATAGCCGTGACCGTCGGATCCGTAGCTGTAGCCAGATCCGTAGCCGTATCCGGAGCTGTAACCACCATGGCCGGCGTAGCCAAGGCCGCTGTAACCGTGGCTACCATACCCGTGGCCGTAGGACACGGATACAGGAGCAACGTAAGACGCGACTGGAGCATATGACACAGCTGGTGCAACATAAGACTTCACGATAGGCGAAGAATGGATTTGGTAACGAGAGACAGTAGAAACAGCAGGAGCGTATGAGATGGCAGGAACAATAGTCTTAGTTACAATGGGAGCTGCGACTATAGTTTTGACGATGGGTGCGGAATATGCTGGGGCTATGTAGCCGGAATATCCGTGGCCATAACCAATGCCGGATGCGTAACCAAGGCCACCTCCGTAGCCGGAGGAGTAGCCCAGACCACTGCCGATCCAGCCGCTGGCGCGAGCCAGGCCGATGAAGCAGAGGACAGCTGCGAACTGAAACAAAATTGTTTTTCTATTAAGACAAAGATAATGGAGAGTGTATTGGCATACAATATTTGTCAACTCCAGCACATGGCTACTGCAGAAAGGTAAGAAACAAAAGACAAATTGACAGATTTTGGAAAGATGGTGCGATATTAAAAATGAATAATAGATATGTCACTGTAATAAAAAGTAAGTGTTGACAATCTAAGTAGATATACTTGGACACTCTACATGCCATGCATGTTGTAAATTAATATATGCATACTTTTGGAGTCCTGACGGTTTACGGTCCTTACGGTTTCTTCCTCAATGTTATGAATGGGGTGGTTACGATCAAAACTTGTGCATCCTCCAAACAGTTGTAATACCTATGTTTTAAACCCATCATAAACTGTGACATCGTATTCAATTACCTAACAATTTTCTCACGTTTATGACCTTGCATCTTTATTAACCCTTTAATAGACATAGCGTGCTCACACGTAATTTTGGCTACTTAAAAAGTAGGCTCAAATCTCGGTCCGTCCGCCATTGGTCGTTAGGGTACTTTCGAGGCCGACACCTTGACAATTGCGAAACGAGATGTAAGCAGGTGACTGTCACGAGACAATTCACATTACTCTTCCACCTACGTGCATTAATAACAGTTTTTTATCACTAAAGTTATTATTATTTTTTAATGCTGTTATCGTGATTTTTTCCTGTGTAGGGATCACGGAACTCTGTATTCAAGGAACATTGTAAAGTATTGTAAATGTCTCGATAAATGTAAGGTACTAAATGACAGCTTGATCAGTCTAACAGGTATTCTCTACTAAACGCTTTCGTCAGGTAAATTAGTTGTCATCATAACTATTATTAAATTCTTTCTGAAGGACTCAATGCTTAATGTTAATAAATTTTAATGTGATGAAGCAATAACCAGATGGATTTAAATAACAAACAGCAGTGACGGATTGATTTGCTTCGCAAGGACTCATTTCACTCGTGTCTTGCGAAAGATGTCTAAAAATTGACACTTGGAAGTTTAGATCTAGATAAATGTAGTGAATTGACTCGTGTCAGGCATTGTCTATTTCAGTCCTATTGCGATTTATCGAAACATTTTTAATTGCACAATTGTAGTAGATGAAGCTATGGCTATGGCTATATATAATAAACCTAATAATGTCCAAAATAAGAGCTAAACTCTGGAGTTTAATTTTTCCAACTGTTAGGTCAACCAATAGTTGGACTTAAGTGCAAGTGCTCGATTTGAAAGCCGTTGTGGAAATCAATGGGGGAGGCCTTAGTTCAGAAGTGAACTTCTTCAGGTAGATACGATAATAATGATCACTCGGCAGTTGCACTTACAATTCCAAGACCAGTAAGACAGTTTACATATAATTACGTTCAACGGTTTATATGGAAATAATTGACTCCCGGTAATTTTGAAATGCAGTACTTAAACTTCAATAAAAGGTCAGGTCGGTAACATCAAGTGATTGCAGGACATCCATGTTGCAGGACATATTAAGGGGAATATCTTACTTATTAATTCACATTAGACATTATGATTAACGATCGAGTTGATTGCTTGTGTGACAGACATTATGAAAGCTGTCTCCTCTAAAACCAGTACTGATTGATTCGCTTAAAGGCCAGAGTTACTTAATATGAACTGGGTTTGGCAAGCCTTTGAGCAGATTTAGAATAATGGTAGAGGCTGATCTGGTTAAGCTTTGAAAACCAGTGAAGTGTGACTTGCGAATGTATTGACAGCGTGAGCGTGTAAACAGATTGCCCCACGTGTAAATACTGGTTAATAGAAATACTTTGTACGAGATCAAAGTATACTAGAAATAGTGCGAATTTATTGGCAGTTCGGGTGTGTAAACAGACAGAGAAAGATGTGTAAATAATGGTTAATAAGAATTCTACTTTGTAGGTACGAGTTCAAATGGTAACACTAATTCTGAAAAATAAGCACTGTAGTAGTTACACAAAGAAAAAGGCCGAAGGCAATGTACAGCCCAAAATTAAATGGTCATATAATATTTTTCAACTTATTCCTACATCCTAAAAATGGCAATAGTAGATAATTTAATAATACCATTCAGGCAGCAAATATCTAAAAGCAAAAAGCCAAAAAAGTTGAAAACATAGCCGAATAACCAACATTGACAATATTATTAGTATACAAAAGAAATGAGATTCTGTTTTGTTTGCTTTCAGCAAACGCAGAATCCTTCGGATACTTTTGAAATATCAGAAGTTATGGGTTTCGAAAATATTGAGTATGTCATCGAGTAGACAATCATCATTGAATTCTTTTATCTTTCGATACGCAAATATTGGTCCTGTTCTTACTTATTTGGAAGCAGTTATGTTATTATTTTGTTCTTCAGACACTAATCCACATGGTCTCCACGTGATGTGACCAAGATTATGTCTGGATTTTAAAAGAAACTGTGCCCATTGATTTTTTCTGCGTTTCGTCTCAGAGTAGTCAGATAGAAAACGCCGACCTCATCTAGTCTTAAAAATACGTTTCAGGTGTAAAAAGTGTTTGTACAAACCAACTTGTGAGAAATCAAATCATTTGTCATTTGTACATTATTGTTTGTCTAAGAATTTTGAAGATATTCTTGAAAAAGTGAATGTTATTTGAGAATATACCGCACACAAGCGTTTTATAGACAATGAGAGACAGCTTTGAAATATTAATCTATTATTAAACGTGGAAGCCTAAATCTTCTGGCGAATATTATGACCAAGAAACCCATAAAAGTCAGTTCACGCTCAAAATTATTTCCACATGGCCTGAGAGAAAAATTAAATTCTGGCACGCGCCCAAAACTGTGCTAACGTCACCGTTTCACTAATCTAGATGTCCGTAACTTAGGACGTATAAAATATTATATGGCAGCATATATTATGTTGATACTGTAGAAGGTACTGGATTCAATATTCCATTAGGATGTCTCAGAAACAGCCTGGATTCTAGATTCGTCGCCGGTAAATGACGAGAGCATTATCAGCCTATAATATTTCCACTGGTGGGACACAGATCCTCTCTATGAGAGGGAGTGGGGCCAGTGCAGGTTGATGCATACGCCAACAACAACAACATGCCTTCGATTTTTTGGTTCAAGGGTATGACGGTTTCTCCATGTTGTTTGTTTCCTGCGCCGTTTTGAGATAAACGCAACGGTGACAAATTAGAGCACAAAATAAAGCGCTTGCTTGAGTTTGGACTCATGCAACTACTCTTAAGTCGGGGCCGATACTATTAGGACATCACTGGTCTAATGAAAAAAGGCTCGCCTCTTATCATATGGAGTACCATTTAATAGGAGCAGGGCCTTTTTAACCGACGAAAAAAACGGAGGAGGTTCTCAATTTGACGCGTATATTTATATATATATATTTTTATGTATGACCACGCATAACTTTTTAAATAGTAGTCCGATTGTGATAAATCTTTTTTTGGAAAGGGTATACCCCAAAGGTGGTCCCATATAAAATTTGGAAAACAAAATCGAACCCTAAGGGTCGGAAAACAGGGGATGTTTGATTGTTCACTCACTGATTGTAATGTATGACCACGCATAACTTTATATAGAGTAGTCCGATTTTGATAATTCTTTTTTTATTGGATAGAATATACTTTGCCAAGTATTATTAAGACATAAAAGCTACAAAAAATTATAAAATAAAAACTTTTTAACAAAAAAATTAAACCGCCGAAAAAACTGAAAAGGAAAAAATAAAAAACCTTAAAATTTTGAGTCGGCGCTGAAAAATCAATAAAAAAAGATCACTCAAAGCGCCAACTCAAAATTTTAAGGTTTATTATTTTTTGCTTTTTAGTTTTTTGTCAGTCAGCTTTCATAAGTCAACGACACCTGACTTTCCTGTGACATTCAATAAATGAATTTGACTATAGCGGGGTCGAACTGCGGCTCTAGACTGCCTACCCCTTTTTGGAATTTAGACGGGGACAATCGCAAAATAAGGGTGTAGGTACGTACACTAACACTAACACTTAAACCCCCGGGATTACCGGCGTAATGTTATTTACGTTTGGAGAAAATAATGAGAATCATCTTTGTTTAGCCTTTCAAAATTCAAAGCGTCGGTTGTCAATTACAGTTGTAAAGATTGAAAGTGTCTAGTGTTGGAATGTGTCACCTTTGAAAGCTTGGAAACTGGTGACTGCTGGCAGATATTGGCCATAGCTATTGTTTCGTTTGAAGAACTTTCTGGCTGCTGGCCTGTCACAGCTATTCTCAAAGGGATAGGTATATTTTTTATTCTGTCGCAACTACACTTAATAACATGAATGAAATGGTGTGATTTGATTCTGTGTTAGGAGACGATTGGCCTGCCAAGGTCGCGAGATTTGATCGAAACGGTTACCGTGGCTCTGTTATATGGGCAACTGAAGGAACACGGGTGGGTATTAGTCAGTAAAAGTCTGACACGCCCTTCCGCTCCTCCCAGAGCGGGACACGTCATTTGATGATTACCCACCGAGAAAAAAAAGGAGACGATTGGAATAAAGCTTAATGGTCACCATCATGACAAGATTTGAAATCATAGGGAGTAATTATCCAGCAAGGCAATTGCATAATACACTAACAGAAGCCATGGCTTTAATTTAAATAGTCCAACAACATTTATTGCATTTTTTGTTGAGCAAACAAATGACAGCATTCAGGTTTCGAACATTTTGAACCCATTTTCTGCCGCCCAGTGAAAAAAGGTTTTCTTATCGGGAATCAACATGTTTTACCATTACAGTGAAATTCTACTTTCTAACTCACTGATCAACTTTTAGACAGTTCAAAAGTGCCTAAATAGTAAATAAAGTAAATGGATTAATTGAAATAAATGCTTTGAGCTTGACTTTGATACAATTAACGAATGTCTAAAAAAGTGTTGGCAAAATTATGAAAACTCCAGTACTTTTAAACTCAAATAGCAGCCAGAGTGTTAATTTCCTGCCAAAATCACGAGATTTGTTCGAAAAAGATACCGTGTCCCTGGCATATAGGCAACTGAAGGAACATGGGTGGGTTTTAGTCAGTAAAAGTCTGACACGCCCTCCCGCTTTGCCCAGAGCGGGAACATTTGATGATTTCCCACCCACAAAAAATAAAAAAAGGCGTTAATCTTAAGAAATTTCTTGTATTAAAAAAAGAACAAAATATCATTTCTTATAACAAAAAAGCTTTTTTCTGGCCTTTCGAAATCTAAATGATGGATACGAAATGAATGATGTCATTTTTTCAACATATACATACAAGAAACTCTATTGCTTCATAAATATGTTGAAAAAATGACATCATTTTTAGCGAAATCCGTCGAAATTATTCAGATTCTAATTGATACGCAATTAGGATGCAGGATTGGTGATCTGGGATTAAAACCAAGAAATCCTCAAAAAGTATAGGAATATAGAATATAGTCCTCCAGACCATATTTCGGCCATGGCGGCCAATCTCAACAGAGACTAGCCATCGACACGGGAGATATTATAGTGCACAAGTGTGTACACAGACACAGAGGCACGCACTCTTCTCTCACTCTCATATTCCGATGGGACGGATAACCGATACGACCGGAGAGAGATCAAACGCAGGAACGTGCTTTCCGAGGCACGGGGGTATCACACCGCCAACTTCCAAACTCCGGGCTGTTACTAGGTAATTCCTGATTGAAAAATCCAATGACACTCTGCCAGACCTTAAGTAGGGCACTTAAGCAGGGACTTAACGGGCGGCTCTAGGAACACAAAGTCAACGTTAATATCACTAGAACTCACTTCACTTTCGACACAAAAACGCAACACTTGTCTAATAATCTCCTAATATATCCTTGAGTTGATGCATTTTAAATGATGAATATCACTATTCTTACCTTAGCGATCATTTTGATGTAGATTGTTGGAATATGATGTGTTGAATGTTAGCCAAACGAAAAATGTCAGCTTATATAGTTAACGAAATCTCAGGAAACAAAGCGACCTCGCCATTGTCAAGTTTCTAGGTAATTTTAGTAAAATGGCGCATAATCATACAACAAACGTTGCTTTTAAGGTCTCTTTTTAAAATTATAATTATTTTTATATTATTATAATAATAAAAGAACTGAAGGTGAACTAATTTTCTGTATTCGTAAGTGTTTAATAATACAGGAAGTGGATATGGATGCGTTTTTTTGTAGTTTTGCAACATTTTCGATAATTGTTTTTCATTTTCGGAATTCATTTAACGATTTGCTTGCGTTAATATGGGTCGTGAAATATATATATTTATGTAATATAATTTTAAAAGTTAAGACGTCTTACGTTAACTAAACGTTAGGTACTTTTGTAAACCATATCTAGTATGTACGCTATACAAAAAGATTTGCGAAGCGCTTTTGAAACGGAAATTTTCGAGGAATAGCCTTATTAAATACTAGGTTACGCCTGTGGCTTCACCCGCGTGGATGTCCTATATTATCTCACGGAAACATATTAGGTAACCTAGATAAACAGTTGCCTATTTGATGATCCAGGTTATAGACTTTCTATGTTCCAAATTTCATCCAAACCCATTCTGCCGTTTTTGCGTGATTAGTAACAAACATAGAAAACTTTCACATTTATACATATAATATTTATACAAATAAACAAAATTGAAGTGTCTGTTTGTAATTTCGAATAACAGTTTTTCACTAAATGCAAATGAAAGTATATATGGTACTTACATCAAAAAATCATTGTTTTTAAATTTTGTCTACCTGTCTGTGTGTTTGTTCCAGCTAATCTCTGAAACGGCAGGACCGATTTTGACGGAGCTTTCACTGGCAGATAGCTGATGTTATAAGGAGTAACATAGGCTTTTTGTTCCGGGTGCACGTTCCCGTGGGATAATTTACAATATGCACGCGGGTGAAGCCGCGGGTAGCACCTAGTTCATAATATTATTATAGAAGGAAATTATGATAATAATTATCTATACATCTATACAAATAAATAAAATTGGAGTGTCTGTTTTTAATATTAAGATAACCACTTTTTACTAAGTGTATATGGATGTATACACGATACATATATCAAAACAACATATTTTACAATTTTTGTCTGTCTGTCTGTCTGTTTGTTCCCGCTAATCTCTGAAATGGCTGGACCGATTTTGACGGGACTTTCACTGGCAGATAGTTGATGTAACAAGGAGTAACTTAGGCTACTTTTATTTTAGAAAGATTCTTTTATTTTAGAAAAAAATAACTGTCTTCGAAAACTACGCTGACATACGTCTCAAAATTCGAAAAACCCTGGCTGAATCCTACGAAATAGATCAAAATAATGTACTACAGTATTGTACACCTTAAAAAGGCCTACAAAAATGTCCTCAATGGTATATGTCTATCTCTTAGGGAAAACCCACAATAACCATTTTTAGGGTTCCGTTGCCAAATGGCAAAAAACGGAACCCTTATAGATTCGCCATGTCTGTCTGTCTGTCTGTCTGTCTGTCTGTCTGTCTGTCCGAGTATGTCGCAGTCACTTTTCTCCGAAACTATAAGAGCTGTGCTATTGAAACTTGGTAAGTAGATGTATTCAGTAAACCGCATTAAGATTTTCACACAAAAATAGAAAAAAAACAATAATATTTGGGGTTCCCCATACATAGAACTGAAACTCAAAATTTTTTTTTTCATCAAACCCTTACGTGTGGGGTATCTATGGATAGGTCTTCAAAAATGATATTGAGGTTTCTAATATCATTTTTTTTTAAAACAATAATATTTGGGGTTCCCCATACATAGAACTGAAACACAAAAAAAAAATTTCATCAAACCCTTACGTGTGGGGTATCTATGGATAGGTCTTCAAAAATGAAATTGAGGTTTCTAATATCATTTTTTTCTAAACTGAATAGTTTGCGCGAGAGACACTTCCAAAGTGGTAAAATGTGTGTCCCCCCCCCCGTAACTTCTAAAATAAGGGAATGATAAAACTAAAAAAAATATATGATGTACATTACCATGAAAACTACCAACGAAAATTGGTTTGAACGAGATCTAGTTAGTAGTTTTTTTTTTAATACGTCATAAATCGTAAACCACAATTTACCTTTCATTCAGTCAACACAAATTAAAAATTAAAAAAAAAAACATTTCATTTCATAAACGATGATGACGAATGATGATGATGATGACCTGCAGGTTTGTACGGAACCCTCGGTGCGCGAGTCCGACTCGCACTTGGCCGGTTTTTAGGGTTCCGTTGCCAAATGGCAAAAAACGGAACCCTTATAGATTCGCCATGTCTGTCTGTCTGTCTGTCTGTCCGAGTATGTCGCAGCCACTTTTCTCCGAAACTATAAGAGCTGTGCTATTGAAACTTGGTAAGTAGATGTATTCAGTGAACCGCATTAAGATTTTCACACAAAAATAGAAAAAAAAACAATAATATTTGGGGTTCCCCATACATAGAACTGAAACTCAAAATTTTTTTTTTCATCAAACCCTTACGTGTGGGGTATCTATGGATAGGTCTTCAAAAATGATATTGAGGTTTCTAATATCATTTTTTTTTAAAACAATAATATTTGGGGTTCCCCATACATAGAACTGAAACACAAAAAAAAAAAAAACATCAAACCCTTACGTGTGGGGTATCTATGGATAGGTCTTCAAAAATGAAATTGAGGTTTCTAATATCATTTTTTTCTAAACTGAATAGTTTGCGCGAGAGACACTTCCAAAGTGGTAAAATGTGTGTCCCCCCCCCCCGTAACTTCTAAAATAAGGGAATAATAAAACTAAAAAAAATATATGATGTACATTACCATGAAAACTACCAACGAAAATTGGTTTGAACGAGATCTAGTTAGTAGTTTTTTTTTAATACGTCATAAATCGTAAACCACAATTTACCTTTCATTCAGTCAACACAAATATAAAAATTAAAAAAAAAAAAACATTTCATTTCATAAACGATGATGACGAATGATGATGATGATGACCTGCAGGTTTGTACGGAACCCTCGGTGCGCGAGTCCGACTCGCACTTGGCCGGTTTTTATTTATCTTTTACTTTTTACGAGAAATAAGGGCTTATTTACGAAGCGATTTTAAGCAATACAGCATTAATCCTTATCCAATTAAGTACCTTAAATACATTGTGCATTTAATATAGATCAATATGGCCCTTTACAGCATGTAATTTAAAATGAATATCTTAGAAGATATTAGAGATTTAATAAAAACCGGCCAAGTGCGAGTCGGACTCGCGCACCGAGGGTTCCGTACAAACCTGCAGGTCATCATCATCATCATTCGTCATCATCGTTTATGAAATGAAATGTTTTTTTTTTTTTAATTTTTATATTTGTGTTGACTGAATGAAAGGTAAATTGTGGTTTACGATTTATGACGTATTAAAAAAAAAACTACTAACTAGATCTCGTTCAAACCAATTTTCGTTGGTAGTTTTCATGGTAATGTACATCATATATTTTTTTTAGTTTTATTATTCCCTTATTTTAGAAGTTACGGGGGGGGGGACACACATTTTACCACTTTGGAAGTGTCTCTCGCGCAAACTATTCAGTTTAGAAAAAAATGATATTAGAAACCTCAATTTCATTTTTGAAGACCTATCCATAGATACCCCACACGTAAGGGTTTGATGAATTTTTTTTTTTTGTGTTTCAGTTCTATGTATGGGGAACCCCAAATATTATTGTTTTAAAAAAAAATGATATTAGAAACCTCAATATCATTTTTGAAGACCTATCCATAGATACCCCACACGTAAGGGTTTGATGAAAAAAAAAATTTTGAGTTTCAGTTCTATGTATGGGGAACCCCAAATATTATTGTTTTTTTTTCTATTTTTGTGTGAAAATCTTAATGCGGTTCACTGAATACATCTACTTACCAAGTTTCAATAGCACAGCTCTTATAGTTTCGGAGAAAAGTGGCTGCGACATACTCGGACAGACAGACAGACAGACAGACAGACAGACAGACAGACATGGCGAATCTATAAGGGTTCCGTTTTTTGCCATTTGGCAACGGAACCCTAAAAAGCGGGCGCAGAGCGCGTTGACAGCGGCCAGGTAGTACAGGATAAGTAGGATTGTAATTCATATTACTTTGGCTTCATAGTAATTGCTAATATCTTATGTGTTCGTTATACTCTAAATAAACCTAATAGTATTATTCCAAGTAAGAGACCGCGAAATGGCTTAGATGTTTAGATTTTTGGATGTTTGTTTCTCAATGATGCAAAGACGGCCAAACGGATTTAGATCGAATTTGGCACAAAGATCATGGATACGTAACAGATAGGATACCTACTTTATCCCGGTAGTAGGTTCCCGGGTGATATTTTCCGACAGCTATACGGGCCAAGCCACTGGCAAAAGTACTATTGCTATAATTATGTTCGGTGTCTGGTAAATGATTGAGTGTCTGTATAGGTAAAATAGGAGCGTTAAGAAAAACCAGGAAGACTTATATTCAACTAAACCAAGCCCTATGTCACAGTCTTCTTACTCTGAATACTATTACTTTTATTTTAAAAACACCAACACACATGATGTTCTCATAAACTATGAATCCTAAGTAATATGAGTTATAATCCTACTACTAATAATATTATATACTAGCTTTTGCCCGCGGCTTCGCCCGCGTGGATGTCGGAAATTAATGCAAGAGGACGTACTACCGCGATAAGAATGTGTTATTCCAGAGGGGTAATTGCGGAATTTTTTATCGGTAGGAATTGGTTTAAAATTCATAGGTAAACAACATTCATTGTGTATTTTACGTTGCTGACCCGACAATTTATTCGAACAAATGACGCAATGGTTTAGAAATAATCTTCAATCCCATTCAGATTCTGATAAATTGTGCGTTTCGCAATTAGGGTGCAGGTTATACAGGGTTATTTGTAAAACACCGGCAACCTCTCAGGACTATATTAGTAACATCATAATCAACAACTTTTGTTCTATGACTTTTAAAAATTCATCATATTTTAGTTCATCAGATTTTCATACAAAAATAAAAATATTTAAATTGAACGCTCTAAATGTTACGAACTCGATGTGAAGCAAAAGAAAGCGATAGAACATTAGCGAGGGAAGCGAGATTAGGGCGGCGGGGGCGCTGAAATTTGACCTATTTACGGGCGGCCGATTTTGTATGAAAATCTGATGAACTAAAATATGATGAATTTTTAAAAGTCATAGAACAAAAGTTGGTGATTATCATGTTAGTAGCATAGTACTGAGAGGTTGCCGGTGTTTTACAAATAACCCTGTATAGGTAATATAGACTCTGTGTGCTATTTTCGATCCAGATCCATTCAGCCATTTTTGCGTGATTGAGAAACAAACACCCAATCATACATATTTTCACATATTATTAGTAGTAGGATTATAACTCATATTGCTTAGGATTCATAGTTTATGAGAACATCATGTGTGTTGGTGTTTTTAAAATAAAAGTAATAGTATTCAGAGTAAGAAGACTGTGACATAGGGCTTGGTTTAGTTGAACATAAGTCTTCCTGGTTTTTCTTAACGCTCCTATTTTACCTATACAGACACTCAATCATTTACCAGACACCGAACATAATTATAGGAATAGTACTTTTGCCAGTGGCTTGGCCCGTATAGCTGTCGGAATATATCACCCGGGAACCTACTACCGGGATAAAGTAGGTATCCTAACTGTTACGTATCCATGATATAATATATCTTTGTGCCGAATTCGATCTAAATCCGTTTGGCCGTCTTTGCATCATCATCATCATCATCATTTCAGCCGAAAGACGTCCACTGCTGGACATAGGCCTCCCCCAAGCACCGCCACTTCAACTTATTCTGTGCTTCTCGCATCCAACGTATTCCTGCGGCCTTCACCAGGTCATCGGTCCATCTTGTGGGAGGCCTTCCAACGCTCCGTCTTCCAGTACGCGGTCGCCACTCCAGAACCTTCCGGCCCTTCCCCGTCTTTGCATCATTGAGAAACAAACATCCAAAAATCTAAACATCTAAGCCATTTCGCGGTCTCTTACTTGGAATAATACTATTAGGTTTATTTTGAGTATAATGAACACACATGATATTCGCAATTACTATGAAGCCAAAGTAATATGAATTACAATCCTACTTATCCCGTACTACCCGGCCGCTGCCAACGCGCTCCGCGCCCGCTTTTTAAATCTCTTATATCTTCTAAGATATTCATTTAAATTACATGCTGTAACGGGCCATATTGATCTATATTAAATGCACAATGTATTTAAGGTACTTAATTGGATAAGGATGAATGCTGTATTGCTTAAAATCGCTTCGTAAATAAGCCCTTATTTCTCGTAAAAAGTAAAAGATAAAAAATGGTCATTCTGGGTTATCCCTAAGAGATAGACATATACCATTCAGGACATTTTTGTAGGCCTTTTTAAGGTGTACAATACTGTAGTACATTATTTTGGTCTATTTCGTAGGATTCAGCCAGGGTTTTTCGAATTTAGAGACGTATGTCAGCGTAGTTTTCGAAGATAGTTATTTTTTTCTAAAATAAAAGAATCTTTCTAAAATAAAAATAACCTAAGTTACTCCTTGTTACATCAGCTATCTGCCAGTGAAAGTCCCGTCAAAATCGGTCCAGCCATTTCAGAGATTAGCGGGAACAAACAGACAGACAGACAGACAGACAAAAATTGTAAAAAATGTTGTTTTGGTATATGTATCGTGTATACATCCATATACACTTAGTAAAAAGTGGTTATCTTAATATTAAAAACAGACACTCCAATTTTATTTATTTGTATGTATAGATGTGAAAATATGTATGATTGGGTGTTTGTTTCTCAATCACGCAAAAAAGGCTGAATGGATCTGGATCGAAAATAGCACACAGAGTCTATATTACCTATATAACCTGGAATAACACATTCTTATCGCGGTAGTTCGTCCTCTTGCATTAATTTCCGACATCCACGCGGGCGAAGCCGCGGGCAAAAGCTAGTAGATACATAAAAATGTTTCTTATGGAAACACTACATTAGGTACATGTTTTGTTAACCATCATTTTCATTATCACTAGCCGTATAAATTAATTCCCATGTGCCGTGTCTTGGAGGAGTGCCCAGATCCCAGAGTTTAGGCGGATTTAGTAGGTTCATTTTAAAAGCTAAAGATGTAAGAACTAACGCTTTGGTTTTGCTCAATGGTTAGCACGACTTATTAATACGGGATTGTTTATTCAAGAACTGCGGGATAAGTGCGTCTTTTCGTATATATGAAACGACAGATTAGCAATAACTTACAATATTATTGAAATTTTGATTAATCAGCACCCTAATTACTTGACACAATGTCAAGTAATTAGGGTGCTGATTATAAACATATTTTATTTAAAAAAATGCAACGGAATGGTCAGAGTCAATCATTAAAACTCGTATAATCCGACCGACTGGTCTAATCTTATGTAAGGAGTCACATCTTTAATTTTTATTATTATTTCTTTTATTTAATTTGACAACATTGGTTTCCTGGTTAGTAAAGGCATATCAACTAAGGGTTAGAAAGTTTTTATTAATAATTAGAACTTTACAATATTCTTATTCGCACATGCCGTACGAGCAACCGGACAGAGTGTCTGAGTTTTTGTGCACGTGTTGTTATACTAGGAGTTTCAAAATACTGTTTGCTAATGTCGCTAGCCTGTTGTTTAAGTCCCCTACTAAGCTTAACTGGGTGCAAATCTAGCCTCAAAATATAGCAAACTCTAAAGATTAGTGGATAAAAGAAAACGTTCAATAAATTAGTACTTATATCTAGGTTTAGATACACGTTCCAGCTTCAACCTAGGTCAATGGTTCAATAACATAATTATATCTACTGATTTAAATACCGAGGCCGGTCGTACGCATATCCGATGACGCAATCAAACTGCAACCCGTTTGATGTCAAGACATTATGCACATAAAAACAAATACAAACAAAAAAACACACACAATAAACAACACAAGACAACAAAACACACACAGACACAACACAACACACAAAAAAGAAAACACGGAACACAACACATTAAATTTTATTTTTGTTATTTCCAAATATGTAAATTACATAATTACAGACGTGTAAAGATTCCTCTGTTGGTCCCTGATGCACATAACATTTCAGTTCTATCGCGCATTTGTTTCGATATTTCCTATTACAGATGGTTATATTATTATTATGATGGACTGAAATTACGAATCAATCACAACAAAGCTGCAACCATGGCAACCAACCCAGTGTCTCAACATTGTTGCATCGTTTAGTAGATAAATATTGAATCAAAATGATTGGTGTTTTACAGTTTAGATAAATATTTTTTTAAAGGGTGACTATAAATGTATAGTTATAGGGTATTGTTATAGGGTGTAAATACATAAGAAATGTGACTTTTCGATTGCTTTACTTTTTGTGTCTTGACGTTCAAACAAAGTTATCGCATCGTGATCATCATGACAATCATAAACGTCATGAATAATGTCAATGATTTGGAGTGTAGGTGTCGTCTTTTCACATTTTTTTTACTTCTCCCAGCAGCCGCCTAACTTGTAACCTAATTGTACTTACAAAAAAAGATGGCGACGTTAGTTTTGGTTTTGGCTACACATAGCCAAAACTAAACTAACGTCGCCATCTTGTTTTGTAAGTTCATAGAACTCTGTGTGATAATGTATGAAAAGTATCTTTGTTTAAGAAGGCCCTTCCCGGTCTGAACCTATCGTCAACGCGAGCATGATTGAAAATCTTGTTGTTTCATCCAACGCAATCCAAGCGAGTGTGAACGCAATAACAGAGTGCGCAGAGATTTCAGAAAATACGTGTTTTTGAAAGAGTCTTACAAATTATTCGAAAAAACTTTGTCATTTAGAATCTCCATTACATGAAGATGATTTCTTTACATTATAAATTTATGAGAACATTATGAATGGCCAAAATTCAGATAAAATTTGTGCACAAACAGATGTTTTTCAGACGTCATTACTGAATTTGTTTCTCAAAAACTACATAGAATGCTAAATATAAACCAACTGAGAGAGTAATCTGAACGAAAATTAGTTACAACGTCCTTATTACGCACGAGAGTTTGTGCGAAAATTATGACGTGTTGGCCGCTCTTAAGGCAGCAGTAACCCAACAGTAACCCGAGAATAAAGTTCACTGTGATTTTGACAGTGATGCAAAATCAGAGGTTATTGACAGGATTATTGTGCAAATTCAGATAGGAATCACTTCGAAAATATTTACCATCAATACCTAGTTATTCCCTAGCCAGGTTTCGTCATTTAAAAAAAAAAAACTTAATATATGTCTGTTGAAAATTTTCGATTAAACTGAAACTTATTTCAGATTAAAATGACTATGTACTTCACTGATTTAATATGTATTTTTATTGTTTTTTTCCCTGCATTCATCTTAAAATGATAAGTGATTACTTTAGGCAACTTCCCATTTTTCAACCTGTACTGCGGTCGTCAACCCGCCTGCCGAGCGTGGCGATTATGGCAAACCCCTTCAAATTTGGGGAGGCTCGTGTCCAGCAGTGGGACGTCTTTGGGCTGAAATGATGATGATGATGAAGGACTGTAGCTATTAGCCAAATAGGAAATGAAACAGACAGTTTGGACTGGCCTGTTAGTCTAGTGGTTAGTGACCCTGACTGCAAAGACTGAGGTCGTGGGTTCGATTCCCACCCAGGACAAATCTTTGTGTGATGAGCACAATCATTTGTTCTGTGTCTGGGTGTAATTTATCTATAATATGTATGTATTTAGAAATATCTAAGTATATTTATCAGTTGTCTGGTTACCATAGTACAGGCTCTGCCTAGTTTGGGATCAGATAACGGTGTGTTGGTTGTCCTAAGATATTTATTTATTTTATTTATTTATAGTTACCTTTTTTTTTTTTTTTTTTTTTTTGGATGGGAAATCATCAAATGACTTCTCCCGCTCTGGGCGGAGTGGGAGGGCGTGTCAGACTTTTACTGACTAAAACCCACCCGTGTTCCTTCAGTTGCCCATGTGCCAGAGTCACGGTATCTCTTTCGAACAATCTCGTGACCCTGGCAGGCATCGGTCCTAGCAGACCCCTACATTGCTGCTGACATCTCTTTGAGGCGCGCGTGGAACACTACGCGCCGTCGACCCGAGCCTGATCCTTACCGGGCGGCGAGCTACCCATTGCTCGCCACCCGCAAGCTCGCGCCTACGGTGGCCGGGAGTCCGCTATCGACTCCCGACGCCCGGGGCGTCTCCTCCTGCGGCGGCTAGGGACGTGAGGGTGCAGAGACTGCCACTCCCTCACGCGCCCCGCCTCCTCCTTCGCGAGCATTACTGCTTCGCAGAAGGAGGTGACGGCTTCCCATGCCCTCTCGCTCCGTACCATGGCTCGCACCAGGGCCGGACGCGAGAGGTCGCCGCCGCCGATCGCCTCCACGAGGACACGGCGGTGCTCCGCCCAGGCAGGGCACACCTCCACTGTATGCTCCACCGTGTCCTCCAGACGATCCTCACAATGGAAACACCCGGACGTTTCCTCCCGCTATATCCTGAACAGGAACCCACCGAAGCACCCATGCCCGGTGAGAACCTGCGTCAGGCGGAAGGTGAGGACGCCGTGGCGCCTCTCAATCCACTCCTCAAAGAGGGGACTTACCGCCGCAATTGTGGCGTGCCCAGCGCTGGGTTGCGACAATCGTACCCGCCATGTCGCCATGAGATCCTGCCGGAGCTCCGCCCGCCGTGCCGCGATTTGTCGCGGCAGCGGAGTTTCGCCCCGGCGTTTCGCCTCCTCGCGCCACTCCCACATGTGGGCGAGGACCTTTGCCTCCAGATCCCATGGCGGCACTCCGGCAAGGAGGCTCGCCGCCTCGCAGGAGACCGTGCGGTATCCCCGGACTAGCCGGATGGCCATGACCCTCTGGGCCGCACTCAACCGGCGCGCTGGGCGCAGCCTCAATGAGGGCGCCCACACCGGTGCCCCGTAGAGGGCCATGGACCGCACGACCCCCCGTGTAGAGCCTCCGGCAGGAGGCGTTTGGACCCCCCAGATTGGGCAGGAGCCGCTTTAAGGCAGCCCCAGCCCGCTCCAGTCTAGGAGCCAAACGTCGGAAATGCTCAACGAAGTTCCACCGGCTGTCGAGGACAAGTCCCAGATACTTCATCGTCGACTCGACGCCGATGTGAACTCCTCCCACCGTGAGTTGGGAACCCGAAGGTGGCGCGTTCCGAGGACCATGAAAACCCATGGCCTCGGACTTGTGCAGGGCCACCTCGAGTCCCAATTGCCGGATTCTTTCGACGATTGTCGCAGCCCCTCGTGTCATTAAGTCGGCCGCCGCCTCGTACGACCTCCCGTGCGCCAGAACCAGCGTGTCGTCAGCGTAGCATACCACGCTGACGCCGTTAGGGAGGTCGGCGCGCAGCACCCAGTCGTATCCGATGTCCCACAGATGCGGCCCCAGGACCGATCCCTGTGGGACACCGCACGACATCTCTCGCCGGTTCCACTCTCCCTGGTGACCGGGGTAGATGACGGCCCTATCCGTCAGGTAAGCCTCGACTACTCGACAGAGGTAGTTCGGCACCCGGTGATACCGGAGTGCCTCCCTGATGCAACTCCAGGGCAGGGTATTGAAGGCATTGGCGATGTCTAGAGACACCGCCAAGACGACCCCGCCCCGGGCCACTGCATCCCCCGTCGAAAGGACTGCATCCCCCGTCGAAAGGACTGCATCCCCCGTCGAAAGGATTTATAGTTACCTTAAAAATAAAATATTTTATAAAAATACGAATTTGTAAAGTGATCTAAATAGCTTAGAATCAATAATTTTGTATAATTAATTACATTATACAGATGAGTTTAAAGATGCCTTCAATGTTACGGAACACTTCCTGATTAAATATTTTTGGATCTAGATCTTTTATTGTGCATTATGATAAGTTTCTTGCCAAGAACTGGTTTCTTCAAAGTTGAATTAATATAAAAAGAGAAAATTATAGAATTATAAAGCATATACTTAATTATAATAATCAGCTTGTGGAATTCTAATGTGTACCATATACTAAATAATTTATGCCATGTTTTTACGCATAGCGACAATTCAAGCTATACATTTCCAGTATAAGCTGACTTCTTGTTTTACGAAAAATGAATACAATGCGAGGTCAGCAAAACTGGAAATGTATAGTTTGATATGCAGCCGTCTGTACTATACATAACCCGAGGCATTAATTATTTCATATTTCATTCAATAAATTTTCAATAGCTTTTAACCAAATACATTTTTAATTTTTAAGGCCATATTTTTCAATTGTGCGATAACTTTTTACATGAGAATAAATTTGAAAGCGTGAGGTAATTTTCTATAAAAAGCTGTCAAAGTGCAGTATGTACTCCTCAAATAAAAGTCATCTGATTATTGAAGAATTAGTCCTAAGAGTCGTAATAGTGGGTGAAATTGAACACCTATACCCTAATTGCAAAACACCGTCAATCAATTGGAAAATATTTTCAACCCATTGCTTCATATGTCCGAAAAACTTGTCTACTCATCAACGTTAATAACGTCATGAATGTAGTTGATCTCCCAAACTGAAAATACTGTGTGTTCTTGTAAACCCTGCCATTGTTTGTTAAAATCTTAGTTTAAGTAATATTTATTTATTGTTAACCTTATGTGCAAATAAGATGTAGTGGACCACATAGTTGTAGAATCAAAGGTGTTAAGTAAATTTGCAGCTAAATGGACAGATTAATCAGCCTTATCACTTTGTTATCTTAAGTAAGACACTAAGGAATCTGGTTTAAATTAAGGAAATGTTCGCACACGTAGAAATATTTTAGTTTTCCTAGACTAAATATATCGCGGTCGCAAGCAATGACTTGACTCATTGCTTCGGTACTAAAGTGCTTTGATAAAAAATAGTTTAGCATACAATGTTTCCACTGCTGGGACAAAGACCTCCGCTCTTTGAAAATGAGTGGGCCGTAATAAACCACGTAAGCCCAGTGCAGACTGGTGGACATGTCTTCGAATTTTTTGTGGTTCTAGGACATGTTGGTGCTCTCACGATGTTGTCCTTCATCGCTTTGAGAACAGTGGTGATGAAATAATTTACCCAAAGTAATGCGCCTGTCTAGGTTTGAACCTACAACCCGCAAACCTACCTACCTACCTATAACCCGTAAGTCGTTTAGCATAATCATAATAGCCTATAACAATCCCACGGCTGGGACACAAGCCAGGAGGCTTGTAACTCCCTCTGCCATGGAGAAAATTATAAAAGGGAGTAGGCTATGATACGCCACGCGGGTTCAGTGTGGTTTGCTGTTTCCAAGCCGGTTTCCTCACGATGGCAAATATAACAGTTATATGAAAATGAACATAAAGTCTCCGAATCGATACATCACAACCAGTCTGTATTGTTGCCGCCGCTTGGAAACAAGATTCCTCTCTGTGAGAAAATTCGAAGATTTGTGACATCCACCAGCCTAGGGAGTTGGCTGGTGGATGTCGTAAATCTTGAAATTTGGTCCTTAGACATGCATGTTTTCCTTCACCGTTTTGGTGACAGGTAACAGTGGTGATGAAATTAAATACACAAAGTAGGCCATCACTGCTCAATCATTTAGACACCTACATAATCTAATTATATCACTGTAATTTTAATATTCTGGGGTCAACAGTTGCAAAGAGGTCGCTGACCTAATGCATGCCTGCTGGTGGCTCGATAACAGGTCACGACAAAAACTAGATACCACTACACGTCAATGTGCTCATGCATTTTGTAATAAGCGTATACTGTCTTGCCCTGCGGCGACGTTTGTTTATAAAGTAATATTTTTTCTACATGACTAATGATCTTAAGCGGTACCTAATTGGACAGATCTGTTTTATATTAATTATTAATAGTAGCAACTTGAGAGCGTTTATTAGATTGGTGATTGGTTTTTTTTTATCTGAAGTTTTGATAGCGTAGAGTGATTTGATTGGCTAAGTTGATTACAGTGATCAAGTATGTGCTATCTGATATTGCGCAATACTAAAGCACTTTAAATCAGTGTGATAGGTACATCTGGAAGACACAGACATTTATAACGATTGATAATTTATCCAATCAAATGGCGAAGCAAGTATCAAAGGAGACATAATATACAGGTAGAAAGGAACATCGACGCACAACCATAAAATCATGCATTTTCAAAATAATATGATCATAAACAACATGAAAACTAAATAGATTTATGCTTAGAAAACTCATAAAATCAATAATTGGCAGCTGCACGCCATGTCTGTGACAAGAAGGCTTTCACACAGCACAGCGCTAATTGTAATTAGATCAGCTAAAAATTAGCTTTCTCTGAAACACTGATAAATAATTATTTATCTGTGTTTAAGAGAAACCTGATTTTACGAGTCATAGAAATACTCCATTGCCATTCCCTGCACCAATAACCTATGTGTGATTTTTCTTCCTATGTATGGAGGTCACACAGAAATATCTTAGAAAATAAAAAACGGAGTGGTATAGAAGCTTTTTAATATTTTATTGGTTTTCGAAGTAGTTTAGCATAATCTCCGTTCCTTTTAAGCACCTTCGCATACAATGGAACTATCGACTGAAGTTGTGGGCCCACTCTTCTTTAGGGATCTCTTTCACGCGTTTTCAAAACGCAGCCACGGCATCTTCAGGGTTCATAAAAATAATTCCTTTAAGTTTTGTTTTACACAAGGTGCCAGGTCGGGACTGTAAGGAGGATGACTCTTTAATTCCACACCTTTGATAGATAAATATTCCATAGCTCATCTGGTGGAGTGAGCTGGATCGTTATCGTGGCGAAGGAGGATCCTGCTTCTTCTTCTAGTTACTACTTATTTTACTAATACGTGAACTAAAATACATATCCTAATAAAGAAAGACACGTCAATACGACACGACATACGACAAGTTATATTAGAAGTTGCAACAGTCCGGACAGAAAGACTAGATTTCATTATAAGCCAATAAGGGTAACAAGTTTGTGCGCTGACATGCAACATGTGTTGTCACAATAAAAGATAGGCCTTTATGTGACACAGCACTTCCATCTCGTCACTTCTTGTCTAAATTATTACTCAACACTTCTTGTTTCGCTTTTAGTAATTTGTTTTGCAACTAGGTATGTTGTCGACAGTTCTTGTTGTTCTTGACTTCCGAATCAGTTTATATTTGCAGGTTTTCTTATTGGTACCTACATAAATGATATACACATGCATAGGATAGTAAAAATAAATAAATGGACTCATCATCATCATCATCATTATGTTAGCCGAAATACGTCCACTGCTGGACATAGGCGTCCCCCAATTTGGGGGGGATTTGCCATAATCGCCACGCTTGGCAGGCGGGTTGGCGATCGCAGTTTGGTGGTAAAATGTACAGAGAACGCTGCTGGCCATTCTCTAGTAAGCCCCTTAGTCGCCTCTTACGACACCCACGAGAAGAAATGGGATGGCGCTATTCTTTATTTCCGGCACCACACGGTACCGTCCGGCACCACATGGTACAATAAATGGACTACATACTGAAAAATTGCGCTTGAAGTATGCACAAAATATTCTCATATGAAAGTTGTGCTCGTATACCACTTTGTCATAAAGCTTATGATCGCTTACTACTGTTAGAATGTATTGTTTTGATATGATAGGTGACATACGACGATTTTCACATGAGAATATTTTCTTGATTTATACTTTTTAGAGCGTAATTTCTTTGTAGTACCTAGTCGGGTTTTAGATTTTTCATTATTCCATGCATGTCAATTATATCCCTCCTCTTTGTTTGCCGTAGTCGGGTAATTAATGAGAATAATATATCATCACCATCCCATTCCCACTGCTGGGACCCAGGCCTCCTTTCGGTGAGAGGGAGTGGTCATAATCCACCACGCAGGTCCAGTGCGGGTTGGTAGATATCACTTGTCTTCGAATTTTTGGTTTTAAGACATGCCGGTTTCCTTACGATGTTTTCTTTTTCCGTGAGAAGAGCATTGGTGCAGATAAAATTTACACAAAGTAAAACGCCTGCTTGGGTTCGATCTCACGACCTTACTACTCGTAAGTCGCGGCCGTTACCACTAGGCTAATAATAAATGCTTTCATACTTTTATGATACACTTTTCTACACCAGTATCTAAGTTTAATTGTTCAAGTTCTGCTGAAGGAAATTTCTGAATGTTCTTTTTAATTTTCAGTTGATAGTACTCAAAATAAGTCTTTAAATACTTCCAGTTTTGAAAGTGAGTGCTTAAGGTGTATAGTATCCTCGTTAACCTTGAGCATATGGGCGGAGCTAAGCTCCATACTCCCGCACACACGTAACGAGTGGCGGCGGCGCGCTAAACTAAAACAACGACCAAAGATTATGCAGAGACGGACGAAAGTCGGTATTTTTGCCTACGACTGAAAAAGGTACCGAATGGTGGATTAATGGCTGATACTTTAGAAAGACGCAACTATTTGATGTTTATACTGGACATATTTCTTTAAACATGCAGGTATGTGATTGATTAAAGAAAGACAACTTTTAGGGTTAGAGATATCTTTATTTCCCATAAAAAACAAATTTCACTTACATGAGAAATATTAACATAATTTTAAAAAAAAATGTTTTTGTAATGCACAGTTTTGGTAAGGAGACACTAAAAATTAAAAATTACAACAAAACAGAAATAGTCAATAACTGTAGGATAATCGCTAATAAATTAAACACTTTCTTTGCCTGGGCATTTTTATTTAAATACAAACTATGTTACAGTTCACACAATAAAATATATAAACAAAAAAATATTTAGAAATGCCACCACTAATAAAGCGTCCACGCGCACAAACAAATCGACTCCTCTGCAAGGAGCTAGTCTATAAACACACACTGTTACAATACGTTCGTAAGTATTTACACTAACACACACGTCGCGCGTAGTCGGTCGATAGCTGGAGCGGAGCAGCGAGCGACACAGCCCTCCCGTCTGAATGCTAATGCACGACTGCAGCCCGCGCCTGCGCAGAGCCCCTTTACCCTTGACGGCTTAAAATGGGGGTATTTCTTTGCAAAATTTTGATTAATTTACAATATTTTATTGTAAAATCGTAGTGCCTATAACCGTTTATTTTTATGTGTAAAAATATTTCCAAATAACAAAGCTGTTTAGTAGGAGTATGAAATATAAGCCAAAAAATTGGGTTGTCGTAAATATTTTTTTACAGCAAAGGTTTTAACCCTACGAAAAAAGTGCTCTTGTAAAAATTATGTACATGAATCTATAGCAAAAATATTTTTTTTTCAAATCTTCAAACCAAGTCGTTAATGAGAAGATAGGTTCATAAAGTGACCGTTTTACGGCACTAAACCGGACCAAGGCCCTTAATATTAGAAATCTTTTCTGTATAATTTACCGTTATTCCTAAAAATGTGAGCCGTCGCGGGACGCCTGGCAGATGTGAAAAATCGAAATTGTTTTGTTCATAATACGCATAAAATTATAGTTCACGACAGGG
This sequence comes from Aporophyla nigra, assembly GCA_947507805.1. Taxonomy (NCBI): domain Eukaryota; kingdom Metazoa; phylum Arthropoda; class Insecta; order Lepidoptera; family Noctuidae; genus Aporophyla; species Aporophyla nigra. The sequence goes on along the minus strand of OX382307.1, from coordinate 15,563,326 downwards.
AAAAAATATGGCATAATCAAAAATTAAGTAATGTTTATTTAATAAACATTTATATTAATTACACACTTCCGTACTACATACATACATTGAACGAAACCTTCGAGCGACACAAGGCAAAAGAAACTAAATTGTCGCCAATCCAGAGGCTGACCTTGGGAAGTGTAGCTTAACCTAGAAAACCAACCCTTCGAGCGACACAAGAAAAATCAACAAAATTTTCACCCATCCAAAGGCTTACCTTGGGAAGTGTAGCTTAACCTAGCGAACCAACCCTTTGAGAGACGCAAAGAAAAAATTATTTTGTAAAGATAATATTTATAAAGCATACTTTACGAATGGAAATAAATATGGTATAATAAAAAATAACATTTAAATTAGAATCTTAATGTGTTAATTACTTGTTAATATTTTAATTATCAAAATCGGACTACTCTGTACCACCCTAGTCTGTAACATCAGCTTTCAAATAAAAAAGAATCATTAAAATCGGTTCACCCAGTTGAAAGTTCTAAGGTAACAAACATACAAATATTCCATCATATAGCGTGGCGAAGTTTCGCTACGGCAATTCTCGCCACGCCAAAGATCAGGTTTACCTATAGATGTTTCACATCAAAAATATTCATATAATATTTAATTTTATAAATTAATCAACCAGGCAAATATTACCGTATATTGGTTTCATTCTATACAGGAAGATTTTTTAGTCACCGTCCAAACTTTTTCTAGGCATTAGGTATCATTCAATAAATCCATTTTTGAAAAAAAAACGATACATAAAATTTTCATTTTAAATTAATTTCTTGAAAGAATTATCCGCTCTGTGTGGTCACTAAGTTAAACGTTAATAATACTACACTTGCCGCCCGTGAGAGTATGAAGGGAAAATTTGCAACTTTGTTTATTATTGTTTTCAATTAATTTCGGCGGCGCGCGGGATGGGCCGCCAAAATTAATACCTAGCGCGGTGCATACGCACTAGGTAATAGCCCGCACTATCACCTAGCACGCGGCGGTGTCCAGAATCATGAACTTTTTAATAGATAACTTTGTGATGTGATATCTCAATATTTTTGTATTAAGTGATAGTAAAAGAAAAAACACGTATTAAATGATTTTCGCAAAATATTAATATATCATAATTTGGACGGTGACTAAAAAATCTTCCTGTATATATATTGTTGTCCAAAGGATAAAAAAGTCAGCTGGTTTAAATAATAATATTTTTGCCAACTTTATTTATTTACCAAAACGGAACTCAATCGAATCTGGTCCACGAATCCATTCTTAATTTCTAGTACTACAAAAATACTGAATCAACCAGCTCACTAAACCAACCAGCCGAGAGTAAATATGAACATACAAATCAAGCCGCCACGTTATGAAAAAAAAAAAAAAGTAATACAGAACTTTGTACACTAATCTTAATGATGAATAACCGTAATATCTAGGTTGAACAACTTCCCCATCGTTTACTTACTATGAAAACAGATAAACAAAACTCTCGCTCATACACAGGGGTACGTAATAAACCGAAAAATACTCATATATTTTGGCAATCTACCAAATATGTTTTTTTTTTTGTAGATGAATTGTATCACCATTAAATAACTCTGTATTGCGGATATGCTCAGTTTGTGTTGAATAAATCTGTGAAAATTCATTTTATCCATACCTACTTATTAAATGTACTTATTTATACTGTTATTATATGGTTTGGCACAAGAAAAGGGAGGCCTATGCCCATTGGGAGAAGTCAGACTGTGGATAATGATGATGAATATAGTTATATCATCTCCTGCTTTGCCTTTTTCCATTAATGTTGGGGCCCGCTTCTAGTTTAGTTTACCTCCACAACTCAGCTACTGGATAATACGATACCACTTTGTAAGACTGGTAGTTAGGTTTTCGGGCGTCTGACCTTGTAGCAGCCGGGATCAACGGCGCGGCGAAACGTGTTTTCGGACGTCTGACTTTGTAGCAGTCGGGATCAATGGCGCGGCGTAACGTGTTTTCGGGCGTCTGACCTTGTAGCAGCCGGGATCAACGGCGCGGCGTAACGTGTTTTCCGAGGTACGGAGGGTTTTGGTATGCAAAGATGGTCACTCATCTGCGCACCAACCACAGACAGTGGTCGGTCGAACCGTGTAGCTGTTATTACTTAGTCACGAACCTCTCTAATGATTACACTTATCCATCATCATCATCATTTCAGCCGTAAGACGTCCACTGCTGGACTTAGGCCTCCCCCAATTTGGGGGGCTTTGCCATAATCACCACGCTTGGCAGGCGGGTTGGCGATCGCAGTATGGTGGTAAAATGCATAGAGAACGCTGCTGCCCGTTCTCTAGTAAGTCCCTTAGTCGCCTTTTACGACACCCACGGGAAGAAATGGGGTGGTGTTATTCTTTACGTCCGGCACCACACGGTACACACTTATCCATACTAATATTATAATTGGGAAAGTGTGTGTGTCTGTTTGTCCGACTTTCACGACAAAACGGATCGACGAATTGACGTGGACGATTTAAGTGGAAATAGTTGAAGGGATGGAAAGTGAGTTAAGCTACTTTTTGTCCCTTTCCAACCCCCCACTTCCCTAAAATGGGGGCCCACCCCCAGTTTGCATGGAGCAAAAAAAAATTGAGTAGGGGATGGATGTAGCATGTTCGCGTGTGTCCAGTGCCCAGAATCTTTACATTCTATCCCCAAATGGAAAGACATATAATATCGTCTACAGTAGCGTATTAAAATAACATTGTGTTCCGAGTTCTCTTCTGTGTTCTAAATCAGGAAAGGGGAACCCCGTGTTACCCCGAATTTAACGCGAGCGAAGCCGCGGGCAAAAGCTAGTAATAATATAAATTTGAAAGTAGCTGTCTCTATGTTACCTTTTCACGCCTAAACTACGTAACGAATTTCAATAAAATTTGGCAAGGAGATAGATGGCCTTTTGAGAGCTTCTTCAGGATGCCATCTATTTCGTGCATCTATCGTGCACCCTGGATAAAAATCAAAGCCTATGAAACATAGGTTACTTTTTGTCACGGTACCATGGTCTAATGAGACGATTTCCGACATCCACGCAGGCGATACAGAACAGAATCAGGGTACAGAATCTAGTTACATATTTACAATAGAGCGACGAATATTAAAATGTAACCATGTGTTGACAGTAAGATTAAACTACAACCAACCTACTTATCATGACACAAAACATAACATTGTCACCTTATAATCATGTACAGTTGTGTCATATATAATAAGCTCTCGTGCATCATAAAATTGAAACCCAGTTGAAACGGTATCCAAAAAAATGTGACCAGAAACTAGATATTTCTGAATGAACGTTGCCCGAGCGCAATTTGTGTAATAAATACTTATCAATATGTGAGAATGGAACAAATAATGAGATTGTTGACATATCTTTTTTATTAGTATTGATTTTATTGACTTGGCCACTTACTGTCATATTATTTATATAATCAAACATAATTATAAATATTTTATGTATTATTATGTCGAGAGGTTTGTTATAAAGCCTAGTTTGAAATATTTGATTGAATTCCAACTTCAGTAAACAAGGGTCACTTGTAAGATGTTTTTTAGAATTACATCTCGCAGGTCATCTTATGCAGTTGTCGGTTGCTTAACGGACTTGCCTGAGGCTACCTTAATAAATTAAAGCCTCCAGTCTGGGGTTAAAAAAACCTTAAAACTAGAGCAACTACTCGCTAAGGGCACCCCCTGTGGGGAACGGACCTCGGCTTAGGGCATCGCTGGTAGAGGGCAGCACGGGGCCTGGCTGGATCGGAGTGGTTTTTGTAAGGTGAAAGGGGTATAACGTTAAGAGGCTGAGTAGTAGATACAAATTACCGTTTTCTTTCTTAGTCGATGTCTATAGGGACTTCAAAATATGGCTGCGAGATTTTTTCGCGCACTTGATTTTGACCTTTCAGTGTTGAACTGAGGATTGAGAATCCAACAGAGTACATCACAACGAATCGAAAAAAGATATTATTCGATTTCCAACTCTTAGCGTTAAGGCGAGGTTGCAGTACTTTTTAATTTTTTTAAACCTCTGTAAATCTAGCAAAATGGCTAGTTTCCGTAAAAAAAAATGTTTAGGAAAATTGAACATACTGTTAAGCGCTGTGTGAAGATAGAAACGTGAATTAAAACAATTGGCTCGATAAAAAATAATCACAAATATGACACTAAATCGCTATTTAAAACGTGTACCTTGAAGAGATTCCATCATTAAACCATGTAAAACTCATACCAAAAGATAGGTTTTATTGTTTTTTAGGGCATGCTGAGAAAATATTTTATAATTTCCTTATCATTTTGTCTCCACGAAACAATTATACACAAAATCTAGCAGCTCAAGCGCTCGCAACGACCGGCCAGTGTTCGCCGAAACGTCTTCAACTACAAGAGGGCCTTAAGTAGTGTGTTGAAAACCGAGTGCACCAAAAATCCCGTCCCGATATTTTTACGACCATGTGTACGTCGACTAACTGCATACTTACTGTAGGAGACATTCAAAGGCTTTTGCCCCGGATAAAGACCTCGGACACAACCCACAATAACTCCATCATTCGGGCTATTTCCTTAATCAGTACTCCTGTCAAGGTTTCCGAGATCAATATGTTCGAAGTTGAACTGTGTTGGGTCTCTCTATAAATAGAACCGAGTGTATGTAGCCCAATGCCATCAAGCCAGTCTTGCATTTCTCTTACTTCTAGAACTTCTTGCTACTACGCCATCAAACGGTACTACATTTTATTTCACTGCCTAGATCAACATGGGAAATAACCATTTAATATAATCACTTAGTAATGCAAGACATTGCACTGCTCTAAATACACACAGGTACTATTAAAATCTAATCTGTGTCAAGTGAGAAAAATTTCGTAATGATTCTGCGAAGTAACACATTTTTAGTCCTGGTGTCCGTAATTATCTTCTATGAATTGCATGTCACGTTTATGAAGCTTAGAAGGTCTACTGTGACAAGACACTTGTTATGGATTATGTGGAACCTTCTATCATACTATGACCTCTTATCCTGGCGGATATAGCTATACTCAAAAGCATAGCTTAGCTTGTTCGAATCAAAATTCGTATACATAGTGGCTCGGACCATACCACATTTAAATCATACTACATGGTTTATCTTTGACGATATTCAAAACTTGAATAAAAATGCATTCGCTAACCAAATCAGCTGTTCCACACATTTTTTTTTTACATGCATTTCTACAAAATGTCATACCGTGTAGTTTACATACGATAAATTAATCTGATAAGGTTCGCGCCTCTTTGTATTTATATTCTAAATGGTTGACAAGTGATGGGGAACTGTTCTGAGGCGAAGTAACAGAAGAGTTAAAAACGAAATTGTTATCTATTGGCATTGAAGATGTGTCACTTTTGTCGAGGTTTCCCTACAAAATCACATCGGATTTTGTGACACATAATGTTGTCAAAGTGGTTCGTGTTCTAAGCCTGCAGGTAGCGTGACGTAAGACAAGGCTAGTTCTCATACTTTCGACATCAATTCACCTTGTTCAAGACAATGACGATGATTGTAATGATGCTTATCATGATATTAACACATCATATCGTTAAGAATTGTCGGAATTTGTACGGAACGATAATTATACTCCAATTAGCACAAAGTTTTTTTTTTATAACTGTGGGTTTTTAGGCTTTAGGATGTTAGCAATGTTATCTTTTGTTTTATCCTAAACTGTGATGACGATAAGATCAATAGATTAATTAAATATTTAATAATACTTCCTCTCAGATTTAGTTTGTTGATGTTATTTAATTGTTTTAGTAATATAATCAATACGGAGTGGATTTTTCTTTCCGCTGGATATTGATAGTCTAAGTAGGACAAAACTTTCGTATATTCTGTTGAAATAGGCACTGATTTATTATAAATTATCCTATTATACACACGGCATGTTTCAACGGCCTTCTTTTAGATTTTCGAAGGCAAATCAGTATCATGATAAGTACACAATAAATCCCGTTATTTTTAAGGGACAACAATATACATTGAATGTTCTCAGATAGGACGGGAGCTCGTAAATCTACCCTTCCGCGTATGTAATGATGAGAAACGAAGATACGAAGAATCAAGATTATTTTATACCACACAAAACACTGTCAAATGTTTACCAGTTTTTCCTATAATTTTCCTTTTAGTTTGTAGTATCCTAAGTTATATCAGATTTCCCATTTACTTTTGTAGAAAATATTAACATTTCTGTTTGTTCTGGTTAATGTATTGAAGAATCGGTTAACAATTTAAATAAACACTATGTTTTTCATTTCACACATTTTATTCTCATTGTATAAAAGTATATATACAAACATAAACAACTAATTTGTACAGTCGATAAGGTGATCACCAGCCGTAGTTTGACGAAAGGCCGTTGTATGCAACATGAGAGACGGCGGGTGCCGCGGAGTAAGACAGAGACTTGTATACTGGGGCAGCGGCGTATGAGGCGTAAGAAGGAGCAGCGGCGTACGAGGCGTAAGAAGGAGCAGCGGCGTACGAGGCGTAAGAAGGCGCAGCATAGGTCGCGACGGGAGCGGAGTGGGCGTATGTCACAGCGGGAGCGTAGGACTTAGCGTACGCGACTGGAGCTGCGGCGTATGTGGCGACGGGAGCGGCGGCGTAGGTCGCAGGTGCAGCGTAAGCCGCGTGCGTAGCGTACGCAGCGGGCGCAGCATACGAGGCGTAGGAAGGTGCAGCATAAGTCGCTACGGGAGCGGCGTGCGCTGCGTATGTGGCCACAGGAGCGGCAGCGTATGTGGCGACGGGGGCGTAAGACTTAGTCACCAGAGGCGCCGCGTGCGCGGTGTGTGTGGAGTATGATGAGATGGAGGAGACTGCGGGAGCAACCGCTTTCACTACGGGGGCGGAGTATGTGAGGGGTGCCGAGTACGCTACGGCTGGCGCCGCGTAGCTCTTGTAGACTGGAGCTGCGGCGTATGTGGCCACGGGAGCGGCGGCATATGAGGCCACAGGGCCAGCGGCGTATAGGCCACCAGCACGGGCTGTCGCCACGGCGCACAAAAGGACTAGTAACTGAAAAAAAAAAAACGAAATTGAATAAGTGACATGAAGATAATTTTAAATTGGGTATCCTAAAAAGGGCAGGGTTTACAATATTTCTCAATTAAATGTTTTTTTTGAAGTTTCTATAGCCATGTCTTTCAGAAATGTTGATAAGGTTAATAAGCTTACAACGTTCTCACTACTAGGATATAGGCCTCCTCTCGGTGAGGGTAGTAATCCACCGCGGGTGCGAGTTGGTAAATGTTTATGAGAATAGTTCATACGATCTATAATTCTACTGGCTTTTCTAATTATATTAATAATCATTTATATTTGTTGAATATTTTGTTTGTTAAAAGTCTTATCGTACTATGAGAAACTCCGCAAAAACATATCAGCCGCTACAAAAAACCCAATATTATAATAAATTATTTAACGAACTGCACAGAACACTATAAAACAAAGTACCTTAGCAGCCATTATGATATATAAAATCCACTACGGCAAGTGATACGGTCTGTGTACATACAAGCACTTTTATACTAGACTCGTTACCCCCGCGAGCGCAGGCGCAAGTACCAAATGTGGTCTACTATCACAAGCTATACTTAGAATCCTGTCACAAACTGACCGCCCAAAATGTATGCCACTTAACTGATATGTAACATATGCGCGAACTTTAAGAAACTATACCATTAGGAGAATATTGAGTATTTTAGTATTTTTTTAAAGCATACATGGTGATATGAAAGTCACAAGATCGTCAAATATTTATTCAACCAGTAGTATGAAAATATATCAATGAAAGGGCACATGGTTCTTTGATTTAGTCTGTAAGGCTCAAAATCAACTTGTGTGAAGCTTTGACTACGATTAATTTTAGCTCATCGTGGCATTTGGCAGCAATCTAAGGTACGCCAAAATTAGGGCCTATTTCATCTTCATCTGGAATATATCTCAATTTACATTTTCGTGCATTGGTCCTTTTTTAACCGACGAAAAAAAAAACGGAGGAGGTTATCAATTCGACGCGTAATTTTTTTTAAGTTTTTTTTTTAAGTATGACCACGCATAACTTTTTACATAGTAGTTCGATTGTGATATTTTTTTATTGGAAAGGGTATACTCCGAAAGTGGTCCCATATAAATTTGGAAGACAAAATCAAACCCTAAGGGTCAGAAAACAGGGGATGATTGATTGTACTCTCACTGATTGTAATGTATAACCACGCATAACTTTGTACAGAGTAGTCTGATTATGATAATTCTTTTATTTACTCAGGGCATTCTCAAAGATCCTCCGTCTGGGAAGGATAGTGGGTCATAATCGAATTCTTTTCGACTACGTCTTACACTTCTTTGTTGTCATTTTCCACTCAGGAATCGTTTGCGCAATAATTCAGTATCCTAACATTGGTCATTACGTTACGCATCAGACGTTATAACCGTGACTTCATTTATGAAACACAGTTCCAATTATTTGCTTAGTTCCTGATAATTAAATAATAAACAAGTAGTTTCAACATCACACTTATCAATGAATGAACTCCTCAAGTTGTAACTTCCTGCTAAGTTACAGTTTCACTGAGAACAGTAATCTATCTCACGGCTCACTAATTTGTCTCTATTATAAACTTTGTGATAGAAATGTTACTACTATCCTTATCTTACTGATCTGCTAATACCGGTATACAAGCTGTTACAATATCGCTCATTAGTCTCATGATTGATTTTGATAAAGAAATTAATATTGTCATTTTTAATTAGGACCAAGATATTGGTTGATCAACTATGATACCTATATAGATTATGAAATAGGTTTTGGTTGTGGTACATTCTATAATAGGACACGTTTATGTAAGCAACAAGGCTAATATGAAAAGGTGCTTCGGGAAATGAGGTATCGTAGTGTGATTCCATTCGGTTCCACCTGCCGTTGGTCCCGGCTGTTTTTCACAGTCTTTGACAGTCGTTACGGGTCGTCAGAAGCCCGAAAATTTGAAATCTAGTCTAACCAAGGGGTATCGCATTACCCAGTATGTGAGTTGTGAAGGACAGATCGGCAGTCACCCCTTGTAAAATACTGGTATTCACCTGCATCTAGTTAGACTGGAAGCTGACACCAACATAGTTGGGAAAAGGCTAGACAAATGATGATGAGTTGATTAATTGAATTTTACCTTCTGTAATTAAGAAGCTATTTTCCGCCATCAGGCGAAGTAAAGACAAGCAAAGTATACATGTCATTGTTGAATATGACTGTGTATCGCAAATGTAGGAGCAAAGATTATCATCAAACATTACCTGATGAATAAAGATCCACCTATCAGTTTCTATATGGGTTCAGTAAGATATTAACTGCCAAGGGATTCCAAGGCATAGGTTTTGATAATTAATTATTACGAGTGAAAAATTTCCAGACAATGTCAATTTCAATAATAATTAAAATAAACATCGTCATGGGCCTTTCATGGAAAATGTCAAAATTACCCTGTTGTGCGTAAAGGTCAGTAGCCATCAGAAAGTCAATCTATGTGGTCTTATTGCCGAGTAGCCTTTTCTTTTGAGCCATTGAGCTTTTGTGAATTTCAACCTTAACATTTCTTGAATAAATAATCCTGAATTTCTGTGAGGGTTTATTTTTTACTGTGAACTCGAAAATGTCTTTCAACGACCTTGACAAATCCTTTTTTATTTCACGACATCCTTATTTCTCTTTTAATCTAGATAAGTGTTGATTCATGATGCAGATAATGTTTTACGACAGCCTAGCTTACTTTGTGGCGTGCATACGGTTTCATATGAAACTTTAGTATCAGGTTATGCAACCTATGAGTGCTTTTGTCTAAGGGTATACTGGTATTTCAAAAGGCTGGCTTACATGTATCTAGAGCACCTAGGAATAAGCTTATTTGAAAAAATTATAAACTTTTTTTTTTATAACTTAGTTTAGATTCTTGTACCATGATCTGTCCATGGATGGGTTTACATACCAAAACCACCCTGTGCTTCGGAAAACACGTTAAACTGTGTCGCTTAACTGAGTCATTCGTAGATCTTTGACAGTCGTTACGGGTCGTCGGAAGCCTGAAAGTCTGACAACCAGTCTTGGCAAGGGGTATCGTATTAACCAGAAACTGGGTTATGGAGGTCATATAGGCAGTCGCTCCGTCTAACATACTGGTATTCAGCTGCATCTAGTTAGCCTGGAAGTCAACTTCAATGTAATTGGGAAAAGGCTAGGCAGATTGATTTTGTCGTGACCGCCTAGTCGTTAAAGGATTGCCATCGGGCATCATAGACATCGGTGAAGGAAAACATCTGGAGGAAACCTGGACTAGTAATAAATATGAGTCTGAAATTACCAATCCGCCTTGCGTGAGCGTGGTGGTCATGCTTTTTCTTTATAAAATAATATATTATAACTTTATTTCAGATTATTCAAATATCCATATTTGTGTAATTAAGTACTTAAAAACTAAGTTAGTAAACCACAATACAATACAAATAATTAATTTTAAAGCTGCAGATGGAGAGGTATCCTGTTTACCTTGGACAAATTTTCCATTTTGGTAGGTCCAACTTCGAGAAAGAAGTCTCGGCTGGGCAGCGTCCGGGAATCTACACAATGTCTTCTCGTCTAACATACCACAGTGTCACAAGATGAAAGTCTTTGGCCAGTGGTGACCGATGGCACTGAAACGTGGGCGCTCACAATTGGCTCATAAGAAGGCTAAAAGTCACCCAAAGTGCTATGAAGAGGACTATGCTTGGAATTTGCTTACGCGATCGAAGCAGAAATCAAGAGATCCGTAGAAAAACCATGATAACGGACATAGCCTAAAAAATTGTCAAACTTAAGTGGTCGTGGGCAGGGCACTTTGTTCGCGGAACAGAAGGCAGATGGGGCCGAAAGGTTCTGGAGTGGCCACAGCGTATTGGAAGACGTAGCGTAGGAAGGCCTCCTACAAGGTGGACCTAACACATGGTGAAGGCCACAAAAATCCGCTGGATGCCAGAAACACAGAACCAGTCGAAGTGGCGGGGCTTGGGGGAGGCCTTTTTTTGTGGGTGGGATTTTTATTGGCTAAAACCACCTTTGTTCCTTCAATTGCCCATATGCCAGGGCCCCGGTGTCTCTTTGGAACAAATCTCGCGACCCTGGCAGGCATCGGTCCTAGCAGACCCCTTCAGTACTGCTGACATCTCTTTGAGGCGCGCGTGAAACACTACGCGCCGTCGACCCGCGCCTGGTCCTTGCCGGGCGGCGAGCTACCCATTGCTCGCCGCCCGCAAGGTCCCGCCTACGGTGGCTGGGAGTCTGCAATGGACTCCCGGGGGAGGCCTATGTCCAGCAGTGGTCTTCTTGCTGAAATGGTGGTGATGAGTGATGGTTAAATGTGAAGATGGTATCAGTTGAGTCATCGGTACTTTATTAACCGGTAAAAATAATCTAAGAGAAAAATCGTTTCGTGATGTTGTAAAATATTTTATTTTTATCAGTATACCATTCACACGGCAACGATGTGCTAATTTTCAGGTCTAACGATTACATTACTGGTTTTTTTTTAGTTCATGTGGCAACTTTGATTTGCTACTAGACTCAGACGGGCTCTTAACTCGAGAATCATAAATAAAATACAGAATAATCGTAAAACTCCATTCAGGTTTGATGATCAACCAGTTGATGTCCAAAAAGGCTGGACTGGCTGTTCACAATGGCGTGCTGGTGCTGCTTATGCATGGAAGTGAATGTTGGGTGTGGCAAAAGAAGCATGACAGTTGAATAAATGCGGCTATGCGTCCTTTGCGAAGCATGTGATTAAGTAAATGAAGTGTTAAGGCAACGGAGTGGTTTAAAAGATGTCGTGACAAACATTGAAAAGAGTATTTTTCGAGTTTGGTTAAAATGAGAGGATGAATGAAGAGCGACTAACAAAGGGTATTTACAAGGCAGATGTGAGTGGAAACGCCATAGGAGGATATATAGTGATCTGATTGGTGGTGTTCTTCAGAAGGGTCAGATGCGTAGTACTCGCAACTGGCGTGTGTGGATGATGAGATGTAGGAACTTCATCATCATAATTATACCAGCCGAAAGACGTCTACTGTTGGACATAGGCCACCCAAATTCAATATTTTTGAACATCACGATCACGAAACCAATTTTCTCGAAGAGTATTTTTACAGTGCAATAGAAATAATATTTACTTGCCTAAAACATGGTTCCCACCCTGCACAAATCTTTGTGTGATGAGCACAATCATTTGTTCTGTGTCTGGGTGTAATTTATCTATAATATGTATGTATTTAAAAATATATAAGTATGTTTATCAGTTGTCTGGTTACCATAGTACAGGTTCTGCCTAGTTTGGGATCACATAACGTTGTGTTGGTTGTCAAAAGATATTATATTATTATATAAAGGTGTTAAAGATAAAGTATAGAGCATACATGTTTAGCTTATATTATAGCATGCAAATATTATTGGTTACACTTAAAATTGTTTCCCGTCTGAATATAGTATCGATGACTAATTTGCCACAACCTTCACAAATAATAATGCTAGCTTATTATTTTATCACCATTATTATCATCACTGCTGGACACAAACCTCCACCAGTTTGGCCATAAACGCCACGTGGAATGAGGAAAAAAATGAATAGAGAACGCTGCTGCCCATTCTCTAGTAAGTCCCTTAGTCGCCTTTTACAACACCCACGGGAAGAAATGTCATGGTGCTATTCTTTATGTTAGGCACCACACGGAATACCTGCTGCTGTTGAAATAAATGCTTTGACTTTACCCGTGAACGTAAATGAGGCAAAAGAAGTATAATAGTATAATATATAGTAATTTTTTCTAGGCATTAGGTATCATTCAATAAATCCATTTTTGAAAAATAAAAACGATACATAAAATTTTCATTTTAAATCATTTTCTCGAAAGAATTATCCGCTCTGCGTGGTCACTAAGTTAAACGTTAATAATATTACACTTGCCGCCCGTGAGAGTATGAAGGGAAAATTTGCAACTTTGTTTATTATTGTTTACAATTAATTTCGGCGGCGCGCGGGGTGGGCCGCCGAAATTAATACCTAGCTCGGTGCATACGCACTAGCCCGCACTATTACCTAGTGCGCGGCGGTGTCCAGAATCATCAACTTTTTATAGATAACTTTGTGATATGATAACTCAATATTTTTGTATTGAGTGATACTAAAAGAAAAAACACGTATTAAATGATTTTCACAAAATATTAATATACCATAATTTGGACGGTGACTAAAAAATCTTCCTGTATAGGGATCGTAACCGATGGCGTTCTGTAGTGTCTGCCTACCACGAGAAGAAGGTATGAGTGTATGAATGTAGGTTTGAAGTTACAAACATCGTCTCTGATCTTTAGAAACAATTAAGATTGACCAAGGATCCGTAAAACTTATCCAAGCACGTAATTAATCAAATATTTTGTCGCCATTGATCTTTAAGTTCATTAAAATTCATTTATTCAAATTAATTTGTTCACGTTGTTCCGGTTCAATTAGTTTGGATCTACAACCGTCTAATATTTCTTAATTAACAATTAATATTTTGTGACACCACACTGATATATCAACATTTGTGTTGACGTTTGTTAAATGTCATTTATGAAATACCCATACGAATATTTCGACTAAAAAGACCAGAATTAGTCGAAAAAAAACCGGCCAAGTGCGAGTCAGAAAGTTCACCCAACACGACAATCGAGTCGTAGTTCTGTTTCTTGGCTTGGTTTTATTTCTGTCTGTGTTTTGTTGTTTATTATATGATGTAACTAAAAATTTACGGTTTTCGCAATTTTTCCTTCATCTGTGCGACGTTGCTTCGTACCAAATTTCAAAATTCTAGATCGACTGGAAGTACCCTTTAGGTTTTGATTCCCATGCGAATTTCGAAAATTTGCGGAAATTTACGGTATAAACGGCTATATCTTTTGATTGCGTTAGTTTAGAAGTTTAATTTTTCCACAACTTCAAGGGACAGTAAACTTGAGTATTTGATATAAATTTCAGCTTGATACCTCCACGCGTTCCTGAGAAAAAGGGGTCTTGCCAGACGGACGGACGGACGGACAACAAAGTGATACTATAAGGGTTCCGCTTTTTCCTTTTGAGGTGTGGAACCCTAAAATATTTTATCATAAGCAAGTAAGAATCAGTCTATAATGTTCCCATTGCTGAGACATAGACCTCCTCTCTTTCGAGAGGGAATCTACCACACGGGTCCAGTATAGGTTGGTAGACGACACGTGTCTTAGATTATTTTTGTTTCAAGGACATGCCCGTTTCCTCATGATGTTTTCCTTCATCCTTTTGAATGTAGGGGTGATGAAATTATTTATATAAAGTAAAGCGCCTGATATACGACACATCTGCCATTATGTCTGACGATCATAGACGAGTGGGTCGAACTTTCGACCCAATGGTCCCGCTTAATAAATGATTTTATTTCTGTAAGTAGGTTTGTATAAACACTTTTACATGTCAATGATATATTTTTTTTAACTTGGTGAGGACGGCGTTTCCTAACTGACAACTCTGAGAAGAAAGGGCGAAACAAACTCAGAGGTCACAGTCATAATCTTGGTCAGATCATGTGAAGACCATGTAGATTGGTGATTAAATGGTCATTTGAAGAATGAACATCACAGATTGATTTAATGGCAAGAGATATTGCGGCAGGCCCAGATAGAGATGGCGGGATGAGCTAGACTATTTTAATAAAGATTGGTCCTTGGCGGAGAGTCGTGGAAAGAGAGTAAGGAGGCCTTCGCAAACCAGTGGGACATCAACGGCTGATAAAAAAGTGCCTGCCTGAAAAAATTAACTACGCCTGAAAATGAAACAAACGCTTAAAATTTTTTCTGAGATGCTGTATGAAATCTCAATTTATAAGAACTTCATCAGCACGCGTAGCATGAAAACCGTAGAAATGGGTTTTGTCGACGGAAGAATAGACAAAATTACAGATTGTAGTAATATTAAAGACAAAATTAAAGATTGTAGAAAGATTTGTATTGTTTTATGCTGGTGTAGCATGATAATTCTATCTCTATTCTACCAAGAATAGACACAATCCATTTTTACGGTGGTCATGCTACGCGTGCAGAGCGGTCCACCAGATGGTCTGTGTCATTCAACTTAAAATTCTGTAACAAATTAATTTCCACACCTTTTAACAAAAAAAAAAAAAACTTTGTCATACATAAATGTCAACAAAACCAACATCGTGTTCTATCACAAGGTCAAGTATCAAGATTCATGACCGAGATAATTTAGTCGTCACATAACATTACAGTTGCACGGAGAATATCTACCGCCCACACGTTTACAAACGTTCAAACTTCTGGTTTTTGGTTTCCCAATTTTAGTATCTTACTTGACTCTTTGTAGGCTGTTGAAAGCATTGTCAGATTTCTGACGTCATTAGATTGTAAAAAGTGAATAGCGCGGAACAAAGGACCAAAGTATAAATTGATCTGTCCCTTCCGAAAATACTGTTTTTGTAGTTATTCTTGAGATTACTAAAAAGGCGTTGAACTGGAATTCAAGTCCTCTGAGTGTTGGACAATCATGATTGAATATTCATGCTCACTTAAAATTGTAATTAATATGGATATTACTGTGGCTGTAATAGGTGTTTACAGACTCAAATTAAACTAGCTAGCAAAACCTTTTAAAAAATAAATAAATTTGATGACTTTGTTTGGGGTCATCAACCACAATGTAGGCAGTTGAAATATCAGTTTAATAATCATGTTTTTGCTAGCGAATTTAAGTTGACCTCATATTATTAAGGAACCGTCTTCCACTATCAGACAAAACAACAAACGTCATTGTTTGAGGTAACTGCTTTGCATTTGTAGAGGCAGAGATTATCATCAAACATTACCTGACGAAGAAAGATCCACCTGTCCATTTCCATAGCAAAAATTCGTTGTTGCTTCATAAAAACTAGACCATTTACCAGATCAATTCATCGCCCTAACATCCATGTGTGCCGTGCTTAGCCTGCGTTTTGCAACGCACATGGACAGGTCAATCGTGCGGGCTGCTAGTCGAGTGTGTAACGTAAATACCGGCCACAATACATCTTTATCAAGTCCGGTACTGTGACCAGTCACCTATTGTGTCCAGCCGCCGATTGGACCCGCCTCTCGTGTGGTAATCTGATCTAAGATTGTAACGCACGTGTGTTGTAATCTAACAGGATACTGTACGCAAATAAGCGGTTTTATTTAGAGCTTATGACTGTTATACATCTATACTAATATTATAAAGCTGAAGAGTTTGTTTGTTTGTATGTTTGTTTGATTGAACGCGCTAATCTCAGGAACTTACTGGTCCGAATTGAAAAATTATTTTTGTGTTGGATAGCCTATTTATCGAGGAAGGCTATAGGCTTTATAACATCACTCTACAACAAAGAAGAGCGGAGCAGTAATGAAAATGTTGCAAATAACGGGAAAAATCGCACGGTAGGCGATTCGACGCCACGGGAAGGGTCGGAGGAACAAGAAATTTAACGCGGACGAAGTCGCGGGCAGAAGCTAGTTTTAAATAATTTGCTGTATTATTGGTTTCATTGCAATGTTACGTGTGTTGCCGAACGTAAAGAATAGCACCATCTCATTTCTGTGTCGTAAGAGGCAACTAAGGGACTTACTAGAGAATGGGCAGCAGCGTTCTCTATGCATTTTACCACCATACTGTGATCGGCAAGCGTGACAATTATGGCAAACCCTCATAAATTGGGGGTGGCCTATGTCCAGCAGTGGACGTCTTACGGCTAAAATGGTGATGATGATAATGTTACCACTGCTGGGATACAAGCCATAAGATTGGATGCCACATAGCTTCGAATTTTTGATTCTTGGTTCTGGTTATGCCTGTTTCCTCATAATGTTTCCCTTCACCGTTTTGAGAGTAGTGGTGATGAAAGGAGATGTTTCATTTTTATATGGGGCTCCGGCCATAACGTGTACCGTTAAGCGAAGCTGGGTAAATTACTCATGAATAGAATAAAGTAACATTTTTTTCATAATATCAAATGGTTTTTAAGTACAAAATAAAAATTAAAAATGTTTGACGTTTGTCCTAAGAGTTAGCAAGTGGTCATTTTGAATTCGTTTAGAAACACATTTCGAGAATGGAGACTAAAGATTTTTGTAACGATGAAATGATCACACTTAATTATGTTTACTCAAAAATATTTATAAGAGAATAATAGTAATTTATTTTTAACACTACAAGAATACACTCATTTTTTAATTATTTTCTACTTAACATTGATTTGATGAGACATGATTTCAGAACGAATGAAGTCTGCAAGCAAACGAGACGCCATGTTGAATAAAACATGGCAATAATTGAAAAACTATTATTTTTCAACAAATGAGGCGCAAATTAACCAGAGAATATTTTTCCCTAATTTGTGGTATTTTTTCCTCTTTTTTGATAAATGTACATCTGATGGCCGAAAATGAAACATTTCCTTTAATGCACTACGTAAAGTGCACGACCTACTACTTGTATGGCGCATGGCGGGGCCAAACTCTGGGCCATAACGATTGTACTATTATAAACATAATGTTAATGTATCATAGATATAAATGGATGTGTTCTTTTAATTTTTCAACATTATTGTTCCTTATTTTGTAAGCAAGTTATTTAGGTCATCATCATCATTTCAGCCGAAAGACGTCCACTGCTGGACATAGGCCTCCCCCAAGCACCGCCACTTCGACCTGTTCTGTGCTTCTCGCATCCAACGTATTCGTGCGGCCTTGATCAGGTCATCGGTCCATCTTGTGGGAGGCCTTCCAACACTACGTCTTTCAGTACGCGGTCGCCACTCCAGAACCTTCCGACCCCATCGGCCATCTGTTCTGTTATTTAGGTACTAAAAAGGTAATTGTTTTTTTGGTAGCTTCCATCATTTTGCAAGGCTGAATTTAGGTGGTCAACAACAGAGGAGAGTCTTTTATTGCCAATCTAG
The DNA here is from genome assembly GCA_947507805.1 of Aporophyla nigra. NCBI lineage: Eukaryota > Metazoa > Arthropoda > Insecta > Lepidoptera > Noctuidae > Aporophyla > Aporophyla nigra. The sequence goes on along the minus strand of OX382307.1, from coordinate 15,545,205 downwards.
GAGATTAAAAGAAGGTTTTAATTAAGTACACGTGCGGGTAAAAGGTAAACAGAACTGTTTACAATTTCCTCGCCCACGCTACTGGAAAGCTCAGTTTTAGCCGTTTATCGATACCGTTTTGTTGATTCTAGAATACACGTGCCTTGTTAAGTGGACTAAATAAAACCTTACCAACACATTCTTTGAAATCGTCCATCGAACGAATTACTACCTCCCTTCTCTTCCGCTCCACAGTCTCTGGTGGGGTCTTTCTAGGAACTAATTCTTCGTTCTCCACTACACTTTCCTCTCTTCGTGCTCTCAAATTCGTGACGTCATGAACCCTGTTGATACAATCTGTGTCATCCGAATAAAAATCTAAAATGTAGATGGATATTTCCCGCAATACAGGTAGAACGTAGATGTCGGGATTTGCCTAAAATAGATTACGGCATGAATGAATTCTATTTTCGTTCCAGCTGGAATATTGGAACATTTTTACGTGTGGTATTTCGTCGACTAAATATAGATCGATTTTAAATTTACAACGAGGCTACTCAGTAAACTGTTTATTACGTGACATTTATTCGAGAAATGGACATCATTTAATCATTATCATCAGCCTACAGCAGTCCACTTCTGAACATAGGCCTCACCAATGTAAGCCACTCAGCTCAATTCTCAGCAACTCTCATCCAGCTGCTACCAGCCACCTTGAAGATCTTCACTCCGCCTAGCCTGAGGGCGTCCTACCTTACGTTTGCTGATTCGCGGTTTCCACTCAAGAACAAGTCTGCCCCAACAGTCATCACGAAAACGAAACTGTGACGACATTATTTCATTGTTTGTTGCGTAACAAAAGCTCGCTCCACGAATGTTTTCAAAACAAAGTCACTAAGCGAATGCTCGCGGTGAGTAACGTCCTTCAAAATCTATAGGGGGGCACTCCTGGTTGGCCTAATTTTAATGTATATAAATATTGATTCTCTTTTCTATTAGTATCCTTTCTATTAATTATAGACTGACCTTTCTAAATAGGTTCTATTCCCAATTGACCACTTCTAATTAAGAGATATGCATATTTGACGGTTACACCTTCACTGATGGTCTCAAAGAACGTTAAAAATATGGCTTTGCAGAATTATAATCATTTAATTAATCAGTACACCCCAGTAGTACCCTCTAAGTTCATTTATTCCCATTGAATTACTTTTGCACGAAATAAACATTCAATGTGATTAAATGTTCATGATTTTGTGATAATATTACTTTGATTCTTATTATCTTAAGTTCTATAAAGATTACTATTTATTTTTATTCGGTTGTTGTTGTTGATCCTAAAAACAAACGAAATATAGCTCAACTTGCTGATTCAAAAACTTTAGTGAAAACAAAATCAACTTAGCCATTATTATCGTACTTTCAATTTCTTACGTCAATAAAATACAAAGATGTGTCATTAAAACTATGTAAAAAGTTTTTAAGTCATTAATTAGATTAGTCGATAAAATTTTATTTGTAAACAAGAGTTGTGTTTATTTTAGAAAATCAAGTAAGTAATTGGCTAGAACGTTGATTCTTTCTAGAACTTTGAACTAAACAGTGTACTTTAAAGTTAGCACATTGCCTAGTACTTAATTATCGTGTAGAATGTAGAAATTGGTTGTGAGAAATGGTGCCCATTCCACCTACTAGAGCAAATGTTTATTTTCCAAATAGGATACCATTCAGACATAATGATAATTATGACTCAAGGCGTAAATATTTAGCACTCTGACTAAATCATTGTCTATAAACTTTGACTAGCCTGTTAGTCTAGTGGTTAGTGGCCCTGACTGCTAAGACTGAGTGAGGTCGTGGGTTCGATGCCCACCCAGGACAAATCTTTGTGTGATGAGCTCAATCATTTGTTCTGTGTTTGGGTGTAATTTATCTATATATGTATGTATAATAGAAATATATAAGTATGTTTATCAGTTGTCTGGTTACCATAGTACAGGCTCTGCCTAGTTTGGGATCAGATAACATTGTGTTGGTTGTCCTAAGATATCATATTATATTATAAACACTACGAAGAAAAAATAAGTCAATTATATTATGCAGACATAATTTATTTTACAAGATATAATTTTAACTTACACAAGTCATAAACATAACATTTTAAAACATAACTTAAACTTAATCAAGCAGTCAGTCGCGCATACCATGTTAAGGAAAAAAATCTCTATAATTTACCATGCATAACTAGCTCCTAACCCGGAGAACGACATATGCGAAACTAAGGGAGCTTGAGAATAAGTTATAGTGGTTTTAACTGGTTGAGACTCAATAACAGGAGTATGAGAAGAATAGGAAGATAAACCCGATGCCTCATATTTGGTATGATCAAAAACAGGAGTAGAGATTGATGAAAAAGAAGGAGACACTATTGTTTTAGTTAAAGGAACATGTGTGGTATAAGCAACAGGAACTGATACAGACTTTGTCAAAGCTGGAGTATGGACTGGTGTATGAGAAGAATAGGCAGACAAACCTGAAGCTACATACTTCGTTTGGTCGAAAGCAGGAGTAGAGTATGAAGTAAAAGAAGGAGACAATATTGTTTTAGTTATAGGAACATTATGTGTGGTATAAGCAACAGGAACTGATACAGATTTAGTCAAAGCTGGAGTATGGACTGTGTGGACTAATGGAGAAGATACAGTATACGCTGCTTCTTGGTGATAGACAATAGGAGAATGAGCTGCAGTAGAGTAATATCCTGGTATTGTATTAGCTATTACATCACCATCTTTGGTTGATTTTGATTCGTACTTTTTCAAGCTAGAGTACGCTGTGTTCAAAGATTTGGTATAATCTGTGTGTTGAGTTCCATCTGGGCTTTCGTAGTTTCTTTCTTTGGTTGTCAGTATACTTTGGTATACTGGCGCTGACTGAATAATTTTAGTATATCCTGCTGGTGTATTAAACGTTTTATCAAGGACGGGGGTTGAAGAGTAAGAAACTGAGGATGCAGGAGCATAATCACTTCCTATGACTCCTGCGCTGATTAGAGTGGAGGACCACAGCATTAAAAGTACCTGAAAGGATAAAGAAATATCAGTTAATAAAAATATTATAAAAGCAATGGAGAAACCCCTCTAGGAGATTAAAAATATTTAGAAAAAAAATTATAACTATATTCACAAACGAATTGAAAAAGAAATCTGCTGTTTATTTACACGAGCGATGTAAGTTAGTTTTGACTCACCTTTCGCATCATCTTTCCGTTTATTTTCCTTAAACTTTGGTTAATGAGTGACAATTTCGTCAACAGCTTTAAGCTTTTATACTTGCAGCGCTTTAAGAATTTCACCCTCAATGAGCAACATAATGGCTGTTATGCATCACTACATCACGGTTGCGAAACCAGTTCGAGACCTTAAACTCAGTTTAACCTTTGACTGTAATATTAAGTCACCATATAGGTAGAATGAACGATTATTCTCGACTGCTCCATACTTTCATTGTATTTAATGTAAAACATGGCTTACAGGTTATATCCAACGAGATTGTCGCCTAGTAGCCTGATAATTCTTGATAATTTTCTTGCATCTAAGGACGTGAAATCTCTATAAGGATTTTAGCAATGATAGCTTTTTTTTTGTATCTGCAATTTAATTTGTGTAAATTATTATATCACCTTATAAGTTTCTAAATGGCGAAGGTAGAATTACATTTATTACCGACAGGCTTTAAACATAAACTTAGATTTTTTTGATTTGAACTTGATTATGTTCAGACTGTTCGTTTTATATAACCCCTTTTTTACGTCTCAGTAAATATCATTGAAATTAATTCATTTAAAAAGAAATTTTCCATTGAGTATCCTCAGCATATTGGTTTTATAAAATTAAATTTATCATACGAACGATTGTTTTCGTTAATAAAATAATCCTGTAATTACATGAGCTTGCGTATTCGAGTTGGCGAATTACGAACAATCGGTATGTTTTATTCATATCACATCGAACACAATTCGATGGATGCTCGTTAGCCCGGTATCGATAAATATGAATAATCGACTCGCAATGGGTGCCACTAGTCGGTTACGTTTGTTACTGTCGCCTGCGAGTCTAAACATCGATATATCAGTACACACTCGAGTTGTTGCATAATCGTTCTTAGAATTGATTCGGTTAGTATGTTTGTTGCAATTGCAAGCTGGTCTGTCAATGGGTTGTTTTAAAGTATTAGCGGTGGTTAGCGAGTACCTACCTACATGCGTTTGAATCTAGTGCGTGGGTGCGACCTCAATTGTATGATACTCGAAACAGATTGTGTGCATTGATTTTTTCCAATACTCTTTCGACAATTGGGATGGGAAAACGCTTTTGTAGATAGTAATTGTTTTGTTGGTAAGAGGAATATGTATATAGCCACAGACCTAATTACATTGATCTAGATAAATGGGCTGCTTTCAAAACGGTGAAGGAAAACATCGTGAGGAAACCAGCATGTCTTAGAACCAAAAATTCGAAGATATGTGTCATCTACCAACCCGCACTGGGCCCGCGAGGTGGATTATGGCCCACTCCCTCTCACCGAGCGGAGGCCTGTGTCCCAGCAGTGGGAACATTATAGGCTGATGATGATGAGATAAATGGATGGTTAAGCAGGTTGGTCGGGGAATATTTTATACATTCGTGACTTTCAGAATAAAAATAATTGCGTAACACACATACAGTAAGAATGCCATTCATTTTGAGAGTTTAACAACATTCACTGCATTATTCATGTTGTTAAACAAACGAATTTTTCGAATATAATTATGAAGAAACAGATAAGCAATCCTTCAAAATGATTTACATTGTGATTAATAGTGTTTTACTTAATTAGGGTGGATCAGTCTAAGCCGAATTTAACAAAATTACGGCCAGCTAACATAAGGAGCTTTTTCCAACAAAATTCTCACTGAACTCATTTCACCCATACGGCTACGACTTGCACACAAAAATAACAAAAACCGCATTTTAATTTCACGACTCAAAACGTCGGATGGAAATCATGCGGGGAAGTTTTCTGTTTTTCAATGGCAAAACATCATGTATGAAGCAATCACTGTTCTCATACAAAACGCGGTTGTTGGGTTATAAAGCGATGAAAATTTAATGGCAGGCAAGGGTGGCGCATCAATAAAACATTGGATGGTAAGTGGGAACCCCTGTCGAACCACAATGTATGGCAGACACGCCCTTCGTTCGCTTTTTTGCTGGCTTTTAATCTATATTTTCTAATGCTTGGGTTTTGGTGATATTATTTGGAAGGCTTTTTGAGATTTTTCGTTGTGAGTAATTAGGTGGGACGAAAGTCCTAATATTTTATTGGTCCTGATAAATTTATCTTAAGGCGCACCTCTAACATTACTTGGTATTCTTCTTACAAATTCTGTTCCGATTTTGAAAAACAAAACTATCTGTATCAATTGTTTAGGCTAGTCCTTGAAAAAGTTTTAGTACGAATTCGACCAATCTTTTGTACCTATGTAAATCTTGACTGTTTTTTCCATATAAAAGTTGTCAGATGTCAATTTTATACCACGAATAAATGAGAAATGATTTTATTTCTATAAGCACGTTTGTAAAAACACTTTTACACGTCGTTGGCGTTTCCTATTAGACTATTCAGAGACGAAAATCGGAACAAACTCAGAGCTCATAGTCTCTTTTAAAGTACAGACATAATCTTGGTAAAATCATATGAAAACCACGAAAATTGGTGAATAAAAGATAACCACAAAAATAAGACACTTGTTCAACTCGTGTGACAGTGTCACGATATCAGTTGAAAACAAAAAAAAAAAAAACGAACTGTACCCATTATTTGAATGCCCTACTACTCTAAACGACGATAATAAAAGGACATTTCATAAATTAGTTCGTAACTAAATGTTTAATAAGAGACTTTTAGATAATTATTATGATGGATGGACAAACCTTTTATTTAGCTAGTAAATTAAGACTAAATCTAATTTATAACATAAAGTTAGACTCTAACTCAACACAATTTTAAATTGCGATAGTCTAGTGTCAAAAAGATAACGATCTTCATCGTTCTTTCATAATTAACGCTGGAGCTACTTTAAATCTTCGACGTATGTAATAAGGTTTAAAGTCAAGTGTTCAGTTTTGACAATTGGAGTAATTGATGGTGGCGCTTTGGCTTTAACATTAACACTATCGTTTGTGTGTGTGGTGTAATCTGACCGAATTTCTAGTCAAAATTAACCAACGTTACCTACCTAAAGAAAATCTGCCATCTACTTTATTAGTCCTTATTTAATTTTGATGACTGAACAAATTAATGACGATATATTTGCTCATTATTTTGCATAACATACTTGAAAGGTCTGACATTCTTCAATTAAGTAACACAATACTTTATTTTCTTCAGTTTGTTAATTTTCCTAAGTCACCAATTTATTGTTCTCCATGTTGCTCCCTTTACCTATAAACCTATGAAGATTTCATAGATTTGATGCGTATATTATTTTCATCTTGCGAATAATAAGAAACACAAATACAGGATACAGTAACCATATAAATGTATCTCACAAGACAAAGGCTGAAATACTCGCCGAGAGTGCAGCTGCTGGAGTCGCATCGCAACGTCAATTTTAAAGCGTTTGTGGTGCGCGTACCAACATGCTACCTGCCTCAGGTGATGGAAGAAAGCTTTTGGCCACAGGATGTGGTATTCCGCCGCTTTCGTGGACAAGTGCCGCCAGAACGCACAAAGACTTAGTGCAACTTTAGTGTTACTAACATAGTTTTTTTTTTTAAGTTATATTGACTAACACAATTGTTATTAAACGTATGTATACTTAGGTTAAGGTATTTATCTATGGGTCTTTGTTACCTGAAAATAAATGGTTTATTATTTATTATTTATTTATTATTATTATTTAGAACTTGCATATTGCAGGTCCTACCATACATCTGGCAACCAATCAGGCAAATGATTACCAGCCTTTGTCGATTACCAACGCTTCACTTACATGCCAGAGCTCGTTTGAATCTGTTACTAATGCAGTAATGTAAGGCGTAGACCAGCCAACATTTGGAGCCAATATGTGTTTTACAAGTAGGTGCATAATAAATGCTGCAACGTTTTGTAGGGATAATTAGAGTACATTATCTACAGTACAAGCTGTTATTTAACAATTTAGTGCTTAAAGCTATGTTCTATAATAATGGTGGTTTTAGCAGTGTAGTTTTCTTCCTGTTTCATTATAGTTTTCGCAATGTTAGAGAAATTACGAATTCGTATTTACTGTAACAGTATTTGAACAGCAGTACGAGAGAATTCTAGGCCCAGTGACAAGGGCCGCAAATTACGAGACTTAAGCCGTAGGTTTCAACCTGGATAGGTGTCTGACTTTTTGTGTAAATGATTTCATCAATACTGCTCTTAAAGTGATGAAGGAAACGTGATGGAACCGGCAAGTCCTAGAACCAAAAATTCGAAAACAAGTGATATTCACGAATCGGTACTGGGCCTGCGTGGATTACGGCTCAGTTCTTCATCAAACAGAGGAGGCCTGTATCCCAGAAATAGGAACCTTATTTGTTGCTTATGTGAACAGTAGTTAGGAGGTAAGGTTCAGCTGAATGAGAGCAGCCGAGGATTGAGTTAGAAGACCTGCTGCTAGAGAGACCAATGTACCTTAGCTATCTACAGCAAAGGACTTAAGATCGGCTAATGATTATGAACCATAGGTAAAACGTATGACTTATGACCTCGACCTACTTTTTAAAAAGGAAAAATTGTGGGCAAATGAATAATGAAGAGAATCTCGTCAACTGTGGCATCTTTACTTTCCATTAGCAACTATACAATACATTATTAAAATATGAATGAATAAGAATGAAATATCTCGCCGTCTCTAAATAATATGTACTTCCAAATAGTCGAGTTTTGTACTTTTGTATTGCTTTGAAATTAAATGGCGGCAACAGATGTTTAATAAGATGTGTTTGAGTAAATATTAGCTCATAGAAGGTAAAGATCCCACAGTTGATCGAAGATAATGTTGCAATTATATTTGTATCGTTGGTGAGCTTTTCGAGAATAAGACACGCCGGTTCTGAAGTCAAAAAGCTATGAGTAAGGTTGTAAGAGGGACCAACTGTCTGAAATCTCTCAGGCTCTAAAACAATATAATAAGCGGCTATAACTCAAACAAAATAACACCAATAACCTTTCACAGTCATTGAACGCAGGCCTCTCCCAAAAATTACACACACTACAATAGAAATTACAATCAGTTGAGATTACCGATAGCCAAATTAAGAACTTCATGCTTTAATAGTAATCGAATCGAAGGTCAAACTATCGAATAATGTCTTACATTACATCTAGCGTTCATTGAATAACAGTGTCGAATATACTTAGTTTGGCGAAGAAGGGAACCAAACGTACAGCTTCTGTAAACAATCATCGTGAATCCTTAAATGCAGTGAGTTGTCATTTCTTCTGAGGCTAGGGATTGATACTATTGATAGTTCACTTCAAACTCTCCTCAGTTGTGTTCACGGTGAAATTTTCATAGAATAGAATGAGAGGAATCTCTATAACTCGAACCTCGTTAAGTTGAAATCCTCAGTAAGTCGAAAATAATGCCATTCCCTTCCGCAAGACCCCTAAATACGCGGTATCTCGAATTATTTAGACTTTGTAACTCGAACAAAATGTTATTTCCCTACGAAGTATTGATAATACATATTTATACTCTATTAGTCGAATTTCAAAAAGGAGTCTCCGTACTTAAAAATCGCGCCTTTGTAAGTCGTAATTTAGCAGTTAAATCATGTACCTTGAAGTTTTTGTTAAGTCGAAAACTCGTTAACTCGATTTTTTTTGCATTTCCCTTGACATTCGAGTTATTGAGATTCCACTGTATCATCATCCGCCTAACTTTTACCAACTACATATATTGGGGTCGATGTCTAGTCTAACAGAGTGCAGCTGAGTACCAGTACGAAATATGGAGTGACTGCCTAACTGACCTCCACAACCAAGTGACCAACTGGGTAATGACACCAGACTGGTTGTCAGACTTTCGGGTTTCTGGCGACCCGTAACGACTGAGAATCACAGCCGGGACTAACGGCTTGATTTTCGCGGTGATGCGTGATTTCTTTTAGGTACCAATTTTCTTAAAATATTTACACAGTTTAAAAACTTAGTCTCAAGTATATTTTTATATTTTTTCACAACCAGCGAAAAATTTCGACGCAGAGGGTTCCCAAGCTGGCAGCAAAATAGAATACAGTGATAGTACTTCCTTCAACGTTAACTCTATGGCTTTTGTGGATTTCCTTAGGCAGTTCGTAGAACTATTTTGACATTTTGATCCTTGCAAGTGATTCTATGAAGTATCAAGATATTGGGTTACTCAGAAACAATTGGTTGCTATTCTGAGAAAGATCCTTGCATAAGTCTAATTGTTAATTGGCTTCAGTAACAATCCTATGTCGTAAATTACTTGTTTGATAAGCTCTAAATCTAGATATGTGTAATAAAATAAATGTGTTCTTATATGCAATTTGTATCTGGCTATCAGACTCGAGATATCGTTTCGTCACTGTCTCGATTTATGTGTATCGATAAAAGTTTTGCAGCTGTTTATTACCTACCTACCTAATGATTTATTCGATATTAATTGGTTTAATGTTTAGAATCTCTGTCTCTCTTTCTCTTATATTCTTTGTTTTATTCTCGTATAGTCACAGTTTTTGAAAACTATTTTCATACGTACAGTCAATTTTATTGAATATGAGACCGAAACGAAATCCTTTAGTTTTTTATCATCATCATCATCATTTCAGCCGAAAAACGTCCATTTTTGGACATAGGCCTCCCCCAATTTGGAGGGGTTTTACCATAATTGCCACGCTTGACAGGCAGGTTGGCGATCGCAGTATGGTGGTAAAATGAATAGAGAACGCTGCTTCCCATTCTCTAGTAAGTCACTTTATTCACTTTTTACTACACCCACGGGAAGAGATGGGGTGGTGCTATTCTTTATAACCGGCAACACACGGTACTTAGAGTTTTAAGTTTTTTAACGTCTACCAAATTCACTATATTATTATAACAATATGTTGTATTTCTAAATAGCAATATAATGTGTAGACTGTGTAGTATTTGCTTTATAATACCTATTTAATTATTATGAGTCTAACATCGGCCTTGCATGCATAAATGTCCGAGATTAAATTAGGTATGATGTGCAAAAAAAATCTCTTAGATCACTCCTAAGATTTACAAAAAAATATTTTGTTCAAGTTTACCGTTGTGTCAGCTGTCACTGCCGGATTCATAGGCTTTTTGCAGAACATAACAATGACATAGCTTTCATGGAAACAATTGTCGTAAGTACATTACACCAAGCTTGACAAAACCCGTTTTTGGTCGCGGTTTGATGAACTTATATTGAAAGTGTTGCCACATGAACTAGCTACAGTGCCATATTTCATAGCAATGTTGTTGGATTCTTTACCCACCGCCACCGCTGCTTAATCAAGCCGCTGTCCAAACGTATGACACCTTAAAACCCTCAGTATTTTTTTGCGTACTTACTACCCTATACATCTCAAGTCAGAAAAAAATATTGTATCATTAAATATTAAATACAAGACTTATAAAAATAAAATAGTATCATTAAAAAAACAATCGTTAATCAAACAGAGGTCATTAAAATATTTTTGATCTATTAAATCTCAAAATTTTGAGTGTTAACCATCATATTTTATGTAATAAAAATAAATGGAATTTAATTAACTAAAAAATACCTACCTAACAATTATTCCACTGAGTCGTGCATTTATTTTCTAATTTAATGAAAACTGCCCTATTACTACGTCATGCGATTCAAATAATATCAAAAGCATCGCTGTTGCACGATATGTTATTGCCAAATACAAAAACACAGCGCTTTAATCTAGAAAATAGAAGTTAAAAAATCTTGTTTAATGCAGGAAACTAAAATAATAATAGAACAACTATTGCAAGCTACAAAAGCCCATAGTTAAATCACCAGTATGAAATCCCATTCCAAAAAATTTTATCGTCATTTTTTTTACCTATATTTACATATAATGTTGTTGCTGACTCTACAGCCAAGTTCCGTTTTCCCAGGCGACTAGTTTATTCAACATGTGTGTAATAGTGCCAAGTGGGTTTGGTCGCAATTTTCTTAAGTAATTCAACACTTGGCTATACGTAAAATTAATAAGTTTTTAACCTTGAAACGGCGGCCTACATTCGTTTTTTTTTGCGGTAGTATCTACTTCGTTGTTCGTGTTCGGAAGTGTCTTCGGAATTTAAAATTAATGCTGACGGAATCAGTTTCCTTACAATACCCGTATCGATTGTTTTGTAGAAGTTGTATTGCCGAAAATAAAGCCATTATGCCCTTTAAATTATGTGAGGAAGTACCTTCACTTTTTCTCGTGATATACGAGAGATACCTACTCATTTACGACTTTTATGGATCAGTTTTTCGATAAGTTGTACTTACTTTTCTTGTCAATCACCATCATTGTCATCATTGTTGTGTATTGTCTTTATATGTTTGTATGTATAGATTCAGTACCTAAATGATTCTGTACTTCAAAGCTGGAGGTGACCGCGTTGGTATCTAGTGCATTTTTGATAGCCGAGAAAAATAATACGCTAATGGGTCTAGTCACTGCCAGGGTCGAGAGATTTGTTTGAAAGAGGCACTGTGGCCCTGGCACATGGGCAACTGAAGGAACATGGGTGGGTTTTAGTCAGTAAAAGTCTGACACGCCCTCCCGCTCCGCCCAAGAGCGGGAGATGTCATTTGATGACTTCCCAAACACAACAAAAAAAAAAAAAAAAAAAAATTGCACTCCGGGAGTGCCGGCAGAAGTGAAAACTTGATTATTAACGTTGAGCATGTTTGATATTTTGGAATGGTTAGGGAATAATTTGTTGTTCAATTTCCATATTTTAAGCACTTTATATTCACGAATTTTACGAATACACAACAATGTGATCACTACACAGACGGTCGAGCCATCAGCTGTCACCATCCATGGATGCGCGTGGCACGCTGTAACATAGACGAACATTCGCGCAAGCGCCCTGCGCCGCCTAAACGAAACAGTAGGCCCAGGCATACATTTTCGCCGCGCCGTAGAGAGGGGATAGCTGTCTACTCTCCATCCGTCCTACGCTTTTTCGATCAGGTCACGTGTCCTGACGCGAGTTTAAGATTTTATACCCATTACAGAAAAAGTGCTCAACGCCGCTAAAGAAGTTTTCACTTCAAAAAAGCGGTCTAGTCACTGCGAGGGTCACGAGATTTTTTCAAAAGAGATACCGTGGCCCTGGCATATAGGCAACTGAAGGAACACGGGTGGGTTTTAGTCAGTAAAAGTCTGACACGCCCTCCCACTCCGCCCGGAGCTGGAGACGTCATTTGAAGATTTCCCACCCACAAAACAAAAAAAAAAAGGGTCTAGTTAGGGTTTAATCATTGTGGTAAATTGAATGGTAACAGTTTTTACGGTACTATCCATGCCATCCTGTATGTGGAAATTGTATTACTTTTTTTTGTTCTTTTCAGTACAAAAAAGAAGTACCGTAAAAAAAAAATTGTCCCAGCCACCCTGTATGTAGGAATTGTGTTACTATCCACCGTTTTGACAACCCACATGCTGACAAAGAAACCTATCAAAAATCAAAAAAAAAAAATCAAAAGTCATTTATTCAAATTAGGCTGAGGATCAGCACTTTTCGAACGTCAAAATTACAAAAGACAGTCCCCCCAAAACGCCCACCCGTCGCACACTTCCTAGTGCTTTAGCTGGGAAGAAGAAGTGGCCAACAAACTCCCCAGCAGCACAGCTGTCTGTCCAGTTAGAAGAACTTGATTCTATACAATGGTATATAGTAAAACATTAAGAGACACAAATTAAATTAAATGATTTGCTATATGCCAGCTAGCCAACCCAATATACCAACAAATAAAATAAAACTGTACTCAAGCATAAGCAAAAAAAATACGTATATAGAAACATGGCTGCAAAAATAAAAAAACTGGCATAAAGGGCGTGACAGCTTACATATGCAATGCTGAATGTTCACATAGCTGTTACGACCTGAGTTACAACTCGAGGCCACAAATGATAAACTAGGACCATCGACGTAAAATAAATTAAACAGGTAAGTAATATTAATAATAATATCAACATCAAAGTCAGCAAGACGACCAGTCACCACAAGCAGCACCCGTTCACGAGCATAACGCAAAGATCAGCCATTGCCCCCCTCGCCATATTTGAGGGAAGGGGGCAACCCGACCCCCGACGCTACCGCAAGCATTGACATCTAAGGGAGCATGACGAACTTGCTGTCGGTTGCTCAAGCAAGAATTGAATGATTACTTGTCGAGGTCGCTAGCTAACCACATTATGCAATACTAATAAAATAAAATTGGCATAAACAGAAAAAAAATATGGAAACAATTATATTGAACCTATCACTAGGTACGCTAATACTGGAGAAAGAACATAAACATTGTCTTGAGTTAATCACAGCGACCAACTATTCTTATCATTTAAATAATCGTTGATGGAATAGTACGCCTTTTGACAAAGGTTGGATTTTACTTGAGCTTTAAACGCATTAAAAGGTAATTCTAGTAAAGAAGGTGGTAGCTATGTCCCAGTATCACTTGAAGATTGACAGGGGAGAACGGAATTAAACGTGTTGCACCGACCCCAAGTAATATGTGACAAGGGCAGGAACATGATTAGCATCAATCCCATACTCGCACTATAGAGAAGTCTTAAATTTGCCCATTGCAGCGGGGCGAGCACGGCCTGCTGTCTTAAGTCACATATTTTTGTCACAGTTTGTATCACATTTTTATCATCTCACGGTTTTTGTTGACTCACCCCAAGCCTATATCACAGGCTGTGATAGGCTTGATCATCATTGCCATCATCATCATCATGTCTGCCGTCACAGCTGGTCATAGCCCTCTCCCAATTTGGGAGGGGTTTACCAGAATCACTATGCTTGCCAGGCGTGTTGGCGATCGCAGTATGGTGTCTCATGGTTTATGCAAGAAACAGCTGCATATTTGTGCCACTTTCTTGGACTCAGTATGCGGTTTTCCTTATATCAGTGACGTATCAATGTGAAAGAGTCTTTAAAAAAAAGTATGTGAGGTCACCAAAAGAGATAAGTAACCAGAGTCGTCGGATATAGTTGAAGTTTCGTTAGGAACTGATGGATTTTTTCTTATGAAATGTTGATTAAATTAATATAAAAAACAAACAGTTCATTTATCAAATTAAATTTCATTAGACTACCTCGTTGGTCTAGTGGTCACAAACGCTACTAATGAGCATATGTTATTGGGATTTTCTCTCTGGAATTTCTCAATAGCATTCTGGAGTCTGGATTTCTGCCCGGTTGTTGGCAAAAGACTCAACACTCAACATTATATTGCATCAATCCATCAACTCAGCCTATCACAGTCCACTGCTGGACATAGGCCTCTCCCATGCTGCGCCACAACATCCTGTCCTCCGCCTTCCGTATCCAGTCTGTTCCTGCCACCTTTTTGAGGTCGTCGGTCCATCTAGCTGGGGGGCGTCCCACACTACGCTTGCCGATATGCGGTCTCCACTCCAAGACTCGTCTGCTCCATCGGCCATCGGTCCTTCGACAGACATGGCCAGCCCACTGCCACTTGAGCCTGCTTACTCTGCAAGCTATGTCGGTAACTCCAGTTCTTTTCCGGATAACTTCATTCCTGATTTTATCCTTCAAAGAAATTCCGAGCAAAGCCCGCTCCATAGCCCGCTGAGTGACCTTAAATTTGTAGACCAACCCAATTGTCAGTGTCTACGTTTCGGCACCGTATGTCATAAAGGGCAGGACGCACTGGTTGAAAACCTTGGTCATCAAACATTGCGGTATCGGCGACGAGAAGACTTTCTTGACGAAGTTTTCCAAACGCTGCCCAACCCAACCGGATCCTCCTGTCGGCTTCTTTCTCGAAGTTGTGTCTACCAAGCTGCATACCACAATTGTATATGCTTAGGTGGTACACATTGTATTAGAGACAATCGTGGACCCTGTCGGGTACAGCAAAAGAAATATAGTAGGTAAAGGTGAGGACCTACCGTTTATATTATAATCTAACTTATTCTAAAATAAAATAAATAAATAAAAAAACCTACTTTAGGTATTCTAAATGAGTTTCACAGATTTATCATTTAAATATTCTTTAATACTGTAATAATATTTACTTATCAATCGATTTTTTTATTTGTTAGTGAATAGATGGAGTTTTTTTGCATGTTTGATTGATTCTGGTAACTTATTATACCCTTAACTCGCCTTCTATTACATAGGACTTACACATTACTGGCGATATTAATCAATGAATCAATCAACTTTATTCTCTCACCACAATATACATAACTTAATTTACATGGGTCAGAATCGACAATGATACACAATTCAGGTAAGTATACAGGATCAGTTTTTATCCAGTGCGCAAACTGTAACTATGAATTCAGCATATCATACATTTTGCCCTTGTAGGTATTGCATTTTTCCATGAAATAGCTGATTTTTATTTGTAAAACCCAAGAAAAATTTTTGCGCGAGGGGGTCTAGAATGATATGCTGAATTCATGGTTACAATTTGCGCACTGGATAAAAACTTCCCCATTATACTGTGGGAGACTGGTGTCTAAGCTAGGCTCGTGGCCTGTGTTTCAGGACACCAGGATCCCACCCCTTTACATGTTCATTTCATAAATTATGTACTAGATATGTGGGTGTTCTGCCCAACTCTTCGAGAAAACAAGGTGTTCTCTGTTATATGACCCTGGTAACTTATTTCTTTGGTGACTGTAGTTTAATTTAAGTATATAATAAATAAATGAAACGTCTCGGTAGTTTACTCAGCTCATAAAACATTCTAAACATAACTTCTGAATTATTTCATAAACCATATAAAAATTCTGTTCCCATTATAAAATGTTATGTATGTGAATTATAACTGTGTGTGATATTACAAGTTTGTATTTAACCAAGGTTACATTAGTATGTCACTCGTAAAGGGCATGGGAGAAGTATTTAAGTTCAAATTAACCTGTAGCATAGCTTGCGTCTGCATCCAATTATGTAAGATAACATCTTTACTGTGATATACTAAAATCACCTTTATTGCAATGTCTAACGCGATGGGAATAGTTGCGAAGGTCATCATCAACACCATAATAAATATCTTAAAGATACACGTATACCGTTAAAAAGTTACCTCCCATGATTTGACTGCTACGATCAACATCTGCTAAGCCTTTTAACAACCATGTTGGGATCGACTTTCAGTAAAACCGGATCGACTGCCTCTACAACCAGTTAATGGGAAATACGTTACCCCTTGGTAGGACTGGTTTCAGACTTTCGGGTTCCTCACGATCCGTAACGACTATTAAAGATCTACGAATGACAGGCGGGACCGACAGCTGAACGAGCTTTCCGAGGCACGGAGGACTCTAGGTATGTAAATATGATCACCAGAGGTCGGAGTAGGTAGATTGAAATGGGATCAATGAACTGGCACGTATATATTAGTATGGATAAGCTTCCGGGATTCAGGGATTTTGTAATTAATTTCAAATATAGTAATGTGTAGAATAAAGAATACATCAATATGAATACGAAATGTATAACCTTTTTGCTGTCTTTTTATTAGGTGATCGGCCTTCTACAGTAAGAAAAAAACAATTTTAAATGTTTATCTATCGCATTCATATAAATTTCTAATGTAGTACCTAGTTTAAAAATCCTTACTTTCACAATATTTGATTCAATCCCATATGTACCAAAATGAAATTCCGGAAAAAGGCTTATCTATGTTGTGATCTCTATGATTATTCATGATGCGAGTACGTAAAATCAATCTACCTACTCCGACCTCTGATGATCACCCATCCACGGATCAACCGCGGCAACCGTAGCTTTACCTGGTTGATCGACCCGTTCAGCATTACTCAACTCTTGCGATCTAGGGCTTATGTGCACCACTGGTCGTTTATTTTTTCCAGCTCGTCCATCTATCTTCTTCATAATATTTTCTAGTAATAATGTAATAATTGCTGAACAACAAATCCTGGGTTTGTATTCCTTCACCTGGAATTTCTCAGAAGCAGCCCGGAGTCTGAATTTGTGTTGATGGCAATAGGCACTCAAATTAAACGTAACTAGTGAAATGTGGAAAACACCTCTGCTCTACGGTCGGGATGTTTTTTTTTTGTTGCATAAAAAAAAGTTCTCATAATTTTTCTCCTGCACTTATTCATCTTAATTTATTTTTGGTCAGTATATACTTAGCTTAATAACAGTTTTCTGATAATACGTTAAGATGACGACGTTAAGTATATATCTTTCCATATCGAAAGCTAAAAATTCGATAATTATTCATTTTAAAAATTGTGGCTTACAGACTGCTTGGTAATCATATTAAGTTGTTACTGGAGAACAATGTCCATCCTTTTGAAATCATACACTGTTAGCAAAATCTAGTCGAAGTGTTATCTCGCGCGACAATCAAATGTCAAAAATGTATGGAAACTAGAGATATTTTTGACAGATTGCGACTGAGATCAAACTGTAAACGTTCTTAAAATTACAAGAATCGTCCCTCTCATGTTTAACAAAACTAGCAGAATAAACCTTCAAAAATATATAATATTTCCTTCAAAACATAAAGCATTGGTTGACGATGCAATCAATGATTTTGCCGCATCTAAGTTAAATACTCAAAGAAAACACCATTCTTGCTTCCACCCACTCACCTGCGGCTTTTCACTATGGTAGTAATCGCGGTGATCTATCGTTGCAGTGAGCTGGATCTGATCCAACTAGAATATTTAACTTATCTATACTATATTTTACGCGCTAATCTCAGGAACTTCTGATCCGAATTGAAAAATTATTTTTATGTTGCCTATTTATTGAGGAAGGCTATATACTATATAACATCACGCTACGATCAAAAGGAGCGGAACAGCGACGAAAAATATTCGAAAATTGGCAGGCAATTCGATGCGACGGGAAGGGTCAGGGGAGCAAAAATTTGACGCGGACGAAGTCGCGGGCAGAAGGTAATGCGGCAATATCCTAGATTTCATCTTAAAGAAATGCTATATGTAGTCCTAAGAAACCCGTGGAACATAAAGAATTAGAAGTGACGAATTCTTTCTTCCACATCATCGAATAAAATTAATCGTGTGGAAAAACGAAAGTGCCAACAAAGGCTCTCTTTGGTCGAAACTTCTGATACTAATGTCCATAGATTGTCCTTTGACAGCTACAATAGTTCATTTGTTTACTTCAATGAGCTCTTTATCTGAGACGAATAATGTCTATAAAAATGTGGTTTTATTTCTAACACAACATAACATTTTTTGACATAGTGCAAATGATTTATTTTAATGTTCTGTGTCTGGTTTAATCGGTAATTACTTTGTCTACCTACTATTGTATAGAATCAAGTTTATTTAACTGAACAGACAGCTATGCTGCTGGGGAGTTTGTTGCGCTATTTCTTCTACCAGATAAAGCACTAGGAAGTGATGAAAGATGGGCTTTTTGGGGGACCGTCTTATGTAATTTTGACGTTAGGAAAGTGCTGATCTTCAGCCTAATTTGAATAAATTACTTTTGATTTTGTTTTTTTGATCAAATGAATTGATAAAAAGGGATGAATGTAACAAGAACGATTACTTTCTCTCTGTTTTGTTATATAATTATTTCGATAAAACAAAAATTCTAAATTTCGTATGATACAGTTGTAGTAGTAGTAAACGATAACGAAGGATGATGCGGTTTATTATTTTTCACTTCAGTAGCTCAAACATGTAGGTTTTGCAGCCTGAAATCAGTGAGCAAAATGCGATTTTGCTCACTGAGTGAGACAAAGTAACTTTTTAATTTTTGTTTTTAGAAAACCGCGAATATCTTATTCAGCCTTGGGTTAATCATAAAATTCGAAACATTTACACTCTATCTCTTTTCTACCATTAGAAAGAGAGAGAGACAAAGACCAGCCCTTTCGAAGTTCCGATTTTGAATTCGACCTCAAAGACAAACACGTTCGGAAATTTGTACTAACTAAAGAAATTTTGCAAAAAGATAATTATGTCTTTTAATGTAATTTATTGAATTTTTAACTTATTGTTGTATTTAAACGAAAATAAGTATTTACTGCAAATAAAACTGATATTTAACCTGTAAATATTTATTTCTAGTTTCAATAATGTTACGTAAATATTTTGAATAATAAAATATCATGGGTGCTATTTCCAAACACGCCATAATTTAAATAAAAGAGCGGGAATAAAATTTCGTAGCTGGCGTAAAGAGTTGAATAAGTTAAAAAATATTAATATAATCGTAAAATATGAGTGAAACTAGCGACGAGAACAGTATTTTAACACCGGAAGAGTTAAAACAACAAGTTATTAATGCAGAATTAAGTTTCCTACCTGAGAAGTCTCGCGAGAAATATCTGAAAGCATACCATGTCTTCAATGAATGGAGACTTACAAAGGGCGCAAGCAGTTTTTCGGAGACGGTGTTGCTATCTTATTTTTTAGATTTATCACAGACGAGGCGATCATCTACAATGTGGAGTATTTACTCAATGTTGAAAGCTACTTTAAAAACAAAACGTAACATAAACTCGTATCTTTTCTAAAAAGAATGTCAGTTGGGCATAAGGCTAAAAAGTCCAAAATTTTCACGGCCCTTATAATAGAATAATTTCTTAATGCAGCTCCGGACTGCAATTTTCTTGCCGCTAAAGTAAGTGGCACCTATGAATCTATGTTGTTAGTTATTAAAATTTGTGTGTAGACTGTTTTGTATAAAGGTACTTACTGCCTACTACTTATTTTTGGAGGCGCAATGAATCCTAGTCTGGCTTAGCAATACTGTTAAAATATTTAATAAGATATGTAAAAGATGCTGTAAATGTTAAATTATGCATATTAATTACGTAATATTTTCATTACAGGTTGTACTGATCATAGGAATTAGTGGAGCGTGTCGCGCTATTACAGCTAACAGTTAATAATATCGAAAAGCATTCAGATTAATGACTGTTAGTAAAATTGAAAAATACGAAGTACCTTGACAGGTCTTTTGTCGTACGCGAAGAATATGTAACTATTGTAGAAAAATACCAACATTTACGTCCAGCCAATATAAAAACCGACCGATTTTACATACAATACCATAATAATAAATGCTCAAGACAGCCTATGGGAGTAAATAAAATAGGTGCTATACCGCGAGAAATTGCCACTTTCTTAAAACTGGAAGAGCCTGAGCTATACACGGGTCACTGCTTTCGGAGAACTTCGGCAACGCTCTTGGCTGATTCCGGAGCCGATCACACCACTTTAAAACGTCACGGCGGGTGGAAATCCAATAATAATATATTCTGCTGAAGTGAAAAGTTATGTGTGTTACACGAGAGCAAAGTTTTTTGCATCTCGTGCCTAAGAATCCCTCGCCACACTCATGATTAAACTTTAGAATCACTCGCTACGCTCGTGATTCAATCGTTGAATCCTTCGCTTGCTCAGGATTCAAAATCAGCACTCCCAGCAAAAAACGACTTTGCTCTCTTGTTGCACAAATAGAACCCATATTATAGTTTAGGTTCACTGAAAAAAAAACGATATAGGTATAAATTGACTATTTTGATTTGCAACTTAGTTGCAAATCAAAATAAGACAGCGAAGGCCACTTTCGCAAAGCCGGTAGATAAATCGTTAGCTTAATTTATTATAATAATACTGTCACTATTAATAGTAATAGTAGACTACTATTACTCTGTCGCCTCGGTACAAAATTACAAAACAAACGACTGTCTAGTGTCTACCGACTTTGATGAGTGTTGCGATGTTGTCTATCCTTTTACTGTAACTTTATATTAGCTCATTTGCACTCATAATTGAGTTTTTATAATAATGAAAACTTTTAATCATAATTAGTTTTGGAGGAATTGATTCGACGTCGTAGATAATTAATATCTTACGTGTCATTAACCGCCACTTTCGCCACCAAGTCAAAAGTTCTATGTGTATTGCGGACCACACAATACAACGTAACACGCGATGGGGCGCGGGAAACGGGGACCCATCTCCCACGTCCCGTCGCGTGGGCTCGGTCCGCCTGTCATGTCACCGACAACCTTACACAATTAGCACCCAAATTGCGTACACACTATTGACCAAAATATGAATAATTTTGAAAATGATTGTTAATGCATTGCTTCATATATTGGAAATATTTCTTTGCTCGACAACGTAAATAACGTAATGAATGTTATTGAATTATCAAAATGAAATTCATTCCTACTGTTAGTGTGTTACGCAAGTACACTGCTGGTCATAGTTATGTTGTATGGCTGCTGAAACCTACCTCTTCTAAACTTCACTTCTTTTCCTTAACTAAGGCTTCAGGAACATGACGTCGGAGCCGCACCCGGCGAAGGACCGCATGATTGTGTATATGAAGATCGCTCATACGCCGCAGCCGCCGCACATCGCTTTGATACCCAGTTAAATAGTAAAGTATTAATCATAGTTCAGAAAAAACATTTACCAAGAAGTGTTATGTACTTTTGTAATTAATTTATAAGCGCAGACAGAAACTTTATCTACGTACGAGGCAATTTTGAGTAGAACCTATTTTATTCTGCAGCGAAGACAGAAAGTGAAAAAATATGAAATTGTGAAGCAATATTTTTAGAATACATCTCAGAATGAGTGTAAAAATCTTTACAGTTTCGTTGGGGATGCTTTACTGAGCAATGGTCGTTGTTTTATAATTAAAAAACAGCATCAATATGGTGTACCCACGGTTCCATCGCGGCTGCGGTGCGGCGCAGCACTTGTGCGATGTTCATACACAAACGTGCGATCCGGCACGGTTTTGGTTCGTACTTCATGTAGGTACATGAAGCCTTACGCTACAACATACTCTTATTGCAAATTTCTTTCTTCACACTCCTGTACTACATTAAAAGAACCTGTTCCTATAATTATCATTAGACAAACTAATAATCACGGAGGGTTGGCTCCGAGCCTAACCTGTGTAGTTCCTCTGCCAATATCGTGGAGTAGGTGACATTTAACCACAGTAATTGGCCTTTCAAGCTCAGATGCTGCTGGCTAGTATCCAGGGGTAATTTTTGTGGTTGATAACAGTCCTCGTGCTTCTAAGTGACCATCGTTTTCTTCAAAAATGGGCTATAAATACTGCTTGAGTACACGTTCTGTCTCCAGTGGAATTGTAATGTACTTTTTTTGAGCCTAAGTAGTGCAGGAAGGTCTCATTATATAAACACTAGCTTTGGCCAGCGGCTCTGCTCGCGTGGAGATCGGAAATTGTCCCAAAGGAATGTCCAACGGGATACAAAGTATCTTATGTGTTAAACCAGGTTTATAACTACCTGTGTGTCTACAAAACTTCATCCAGATCTATTCAGCAGTTATTGCGTGATTGAGTTACTGACATCCAAACATAAAACTTTCACATTTATAATATTAGTAGGATAATAACCACTATCCTAATGACCTCATCACTTCAATATTTCTTATCCACATCATTAGAGGAACCTCTGAGCAAAATTCCAGCGTGATGACTCATCATCACCCAGCCCGAACCCTTGGGTCCCAAAGACCCAAGGGTTTCGGGCTGGGCGATGATGAGTCAGTAAGTGAAGCAGAGTTTTTATTTTTATACTAGCTGTGTCTGAGGTGGCGTTTGCGTGGATGTTAAAAACAGTAATGTTGCTTTTCACTAATTCATTTTTTGAATAGAAATAAGTGTTAGTTACATCAGCTATCCCGAGTCCCGTCAGAATCAGTCCAGCCGTTTCGGAGAAGCGTAGCTGGAACAAACAGAAAGACAGATAAAAAAATGTTGGAAAGATGGTTTTATTTTTGTTATGTACTTTCATATGCATTAAATAAAAATAAAAAACTGTTATTGTACATTCAAAATAGACACTACAATTTAATTTTGTGTAGATACGAATGCTTTGATTATGCCTTCTCTACTTACCGGAAGAATTGTCTACAGTTTTTACTTCACTTTTCTGCTAGTATTATTAGAAAGCAAATTGAAAAATTTAATATTTTATCTAATTAATTTATTATGCTTTGAAGTATCCTGCTTGCTTCCTGTTAGTTGTTAAATACGTTAAGACGGGAGGACTAGCCAGTGAGTTCTTGGCTCTGCATACAATTTGCTTCTATATTCACAGCTTCTGAAATGTATGCACGAGTTTTGAATAATTCTGACTCATTGGCTCAGCTGAATTCGAGCGTGAAGATTTAGGAATCTGGATTTTGATAATTTTATTATTTGCGGACATTCATAAAAATAAACTGGATTTTCATAGGTTAATGATACACATAATGCCGCCCATTGTATGTTTTTTGTGTTAAATGTTCTTGTTGTCATATATTTTCTGGTGTACAATAAAGCATACTAGAGGATGGGCAGCAGCGTTCTCTATGCATTTTACCACCATACTGCGATCGCCAACTGACCTGCCAAGCGTGGCGATTATGGCAAAGCCCCCCAAATTGGGGGAGGCCTAAGTCCAGCAGTGGACGTCTTACGGCTGAAATGAATGAATGAATGAATAAAGCATATATAAATAAAGATCAGTTCTTCTTCATCACACCGCAGTATAGCAGAATTTATTAGTTAACAATTAGTCGATGTTAACTCGGGTGTAATAGACTCGCTGCCGGCCGTGGTCGAATCGATGGTCGGCAGCGAGGGGTCCTGGGACGCGGTGGTATCCTTCTGCGAAACAGTCATGTCGCAGAAGGAGGCTGCGGAAAGGGAGCGGGAGATATCTTCCGCGCACCCAGCCCGCAGCAGGCGCAGCGGGCGGCGGCGGAGGGCGGATAACGCCCTCTTCCAGCCCCCCTAAATGGGTCCAGGGGCGACGGATCTGGGGACATCCGTCACCCCCTATTCCTTAGGACCCGAGATGGTGGCGCGTAGTGTTCCACGCGCGCCTCTCTGTGATGTATGGGGGGAAGTTTAACACCTCACTCCCCCCCAACGTGAGGAGGCCCGCAAAGGCGGGCCGGCACCGGTCGGGGATCGCGGATGACATATTGGTCCCCGTGGTCCCCGACGTAGGTGTGGGACGGAACACCGGGGTGGTTTTAGTCAGTAAGAGTCTGACAGACCCCTCCGCCCACCCCAGGGCGGAGGACATCCATGAGGATTTCCAGCTCGTGATCAAAAAAAAAAAACATAAGGGTGTAATAGACTCGCGGTTGGGTTTTGAACCCTCGGTGTCAAACCGAGCATTGAGAATCCAACACAATACATCGCGGTTTCGTCGAAAAAAGATTGCTTTTGACTTTGGACTCTCGGTGCTGAGCAGTACGTTGAATATCCAGTGCGCTAAAAAATCCCACCGCGATTTTATTACGTCCACACGGACGTAATCTAAATGGTAAAAAAACTAATATAAAACTCGTAAATATCATTATTATAGGTTGACATTCACACGAATGTCGACCTAATGAGATCTGATAATATCACATAAAGTAATATTTATTGCATAACTTTTAATTTTAGTAAACATGGCAAAAGGTGTAATAAGAATTGTAACAGACAGCTGTGCTGCTGGGGAGTTTGTTCCGACACTTCTTCTTCCCAGCTAAAGCACTAAGAAGTGGTGAAGGGCGGGCGTTTTGGGGGACTGTCTTATGTAACTTTGACGTTCGAAAAGTGCTGAAACTCAGCTTAGTTTGAATAAATGACTTTTAATTTTGATTGTGTAGCACCTACCGTCCTGTAGTGTTTGCCTACCCATATAGACAAAACACTATGACTTTATCAATCTATGAATAACAAAGTGCCTATACAGACATATAGACATAAGATATGATTCTACTGAACCAGGAAAAGGAGTCAAAAGCGTTGCAGCATTCTCTGACGTCAAATATTTCTTAATCACTTTAAAACAATACGATTAGTGCAATGCATTTTATTATTCCTATTACAAAACCTAATAACTCGATGATATTATTACTAAGGAGATAATAATTGAGGTTGCCACAAGATAATTTAAAAAAGAAAAAAAATCATTCTTCGAAATTCTGTTCAACTAGTTGCTTTGGTCTTTTAAGGTTACAGCATTCTTAAATTGACTTTATAAACATTTGAATTTAGATTTATTTGAAGTTGAAGTCAAATCAAATCAAAACATTTTATTTCACATAAACGTCAGAAGCACCGTTCCAATTGGTTGATTCATATAGAGAAGAGCCGGCAAGAAACTCCATGGTTACTATTTTTAAAAGTAATTGGCTTTTACAATGGTTTCAAATCACAGTGATCATAGGTATAGGAGAACAGTGTGTAGGCCTGTCAACAAGTACCAGGTACTTAATAAAATAGTAAATGGTCTACACTCTAAAAGGCCTACAACATTCCCACATTCAACCTTTTTTAAACCAAATGTCATTATTGCCATGGCAACCAATAATAAAGAGTTCAAATTAGAATTGTGATTGTGAGTATATAATGTCAATTAATGCAAAGGTGATGAGTAGGTTGTCGTTTTTAAACTTAAAATGTGCCTTAATTGTACACCTATGAACTTTATGAATGAACTAGGTAGAAAAACATCGATGTACGTATAGCGAAAAGTGAACTCTAAAAATCGATTCGGCCTATTTAGGTCGCCCGAGTGGAACTGTGTAAAATACTATAATTCATTTTGACAGTTCAACAACATTAATTGCTATATTAACATTGTTGGTCAGACAAAAAATCGAAGAGATGAATCATAGAATTAGCAATATAATTCAAAATAATTCACATTGTTCTTGATAGTGTGTTACACAATCATCAGCGTCCAGTTGGTTCCAGCCACCTTTTAAAGTCGTCGGTCCAACTAGCTGAGTATTCATTTCTTTTCTATAAGAGATGATGTACCCCTATTTCTTCCCGTTGGCTTGACTTACAAGAGAATGGGTAGCAGCGTTCTCTATGCATTTTATCACCATACTGCGATTGTCGACTTGAAGGGCTTGTGGCTAAGTGATAATAGCCGCACGGGTTGATCGTTCAGGTTAAACTATGCCTGCCGCCGCTGTGGATGGGTGACCATCTTTACATACCAAGACCCTTCCGTGCCTCGGAAAGCATGTTAAGCCGAATATCCCGCCTGTCTTTCATAGATCTTAGACAGTCGTTACGGGTCGTCAGAAGCCTGAAAGTCTGATAACCAGTCTTACCAAGGGGTTTCGTATTACCCAGTAACTGGGTTGTGAAGGTCAGACAGGCAGTCGCTCCTTGTAAAATACTGGTACCCAGCTGCATCCGGTTAGACTGGAAGCCAACCCTAATAGTTGGGAAATGGTTAGGTAGATGATGACTGTGATCGTCAACCCTGCAATAGTCGCCAAAGCGTGGCGACTATGGCAAAACTCCCTAAATTGGGAGAGGTCTTACGGCTGAAATAATGGTATGTCTGTTCTGTATGCAAGGTTATATAGTTCCTTTGTCATTCACAGATAGATAGAGTCATGCTGTTCCGTCTATAGGGGTAGGTAGACACTATAGAACGTTAGATGCTACTGTTCTTAATAACACCATTTGCTTTGCCATGTTCACTACAATTAAGTTATGCAATAAATATTACTTTATGTGATATTATCAGATCTCATTAGGTCGGTGATGATGATGATGCGAGATGATGGCGGCATTTCTTCTGTATCCAACTCCATTACATCGAAGTTTAGGGTATTCTATGGCAGGTGGCCCAAATGACCTGATACCCAACATAAAGTGAGCAAACAAGCTCTCATATTATGCGTTTCTTCTGTGTATGTTAATATAAGAACAGATAATTGTTTCCAAAGTGGCACAACAACCAGTCAATAGGCTTACTTGTGCACCTAAATTCGAAACCATGTTATTGATTACAGCTATTTTGTATCAAGGAGAACAAAAAGTTTAATGATTCTATTTTCTTGCACGTTATTGATAAACATGATTGATTGTGCTCGTGGGTGAGCTTCAACTAGTTTTATGCAATTAATGGCTGCTCTCTGAGACCTTTATTATGAACTATTAACTAACGATTACTTAGATATGCAAATATCTTGGTATAAAACATCAAAATTGGTTAAAATAGGTGACCTAAAATGGTCGCTGGAATAGACTGAATTTATAAGGCGTAAAAATGGTGATTTAGTAAAACTTGGAAGAGGCTGCGTCTATTTCCAATTTATACAAGGCATATACAATGTGTAATATGTTTAATTAACGCAAGACCTCATACACCCTAATTAGAGTATTGAGTTAAAAGCTAACACAGTGACCAAAACCTTTTTTTTTAAAGCAAAATATTATTAGTACGAAAATCGTGTTGAACCCTTATGAATTTCAAATTGAGTTTTATTGCCTTTCATTTAAAATTCGTTTTCTTTAGGTAGGTAGGGCAAAAAATAAATTAAACAAAAACCATATTAGAAGTAACGGAAATCGATTCAGTAGTCAATTATGAACCACCTACTTTCAGGAGTTACGCTTATTCTGAAACTCTTTATATCGATGGCTCTTAAAGGTTTCAATCTGTACCTGTCCTCACTTAAAAGGTACTTCATTTTATTCCAAACAAACTAGGAAAAGACAATTATATCGCACGGAAACTAGTTACTAAAACCCATAATCATAAGACCACAGTGTATAAAGGGAAGTTATATAAGAAGGAAGAGGGCGTAATGACCGGTGTCAGACGTAACTTATAACGATGGGAAAACTTGGGGACACAGCCGTGTGAACACGGACTTATACGATTGTGATCGAGATAGTTTTTGTTCTTATGTTGATATATTGGCTTTCAGTACTAATACGTACTTGAGAGATGGAAGTCTCAAGAAAGAATCTGGATGGTTATAAGTAAAGAGGCATTCTTAAGAAAAGCAAGACGCATAAGAATAAGCAGCCCATACCGTTCCCACTGCTGGGACACAGGCTTGCTCTCGGTGAGAGGTAGTGGGCCGTAAACTGCCACGCGGGCCCAGTGCGTGATGGTAGATGATTCTAGGACATGCCGGATTCTTTACGATGTTTTCCTTCACCGTTTTGAGAGCAGGGGTTGATGAAATTATTTATACAAATAAAGTCAGAAAATCAAAGCATGAGGAATAGTGTTAAAGATGATATTATGTCTGTGATGGAAGTGAATACTCAGATGACCACCGCTTATAGTTATTGAAGGATAAGATCTACTACGCAGATTCCGAAAATGATGAGAGAGAGATAAAAGAACATTTAGAACAAGTATGTCCGTGAATCTGTCGCCATTGAGTCTATGTTCAGTCGCCTAAATAGCGCATTCGTTTTCTAATCTTTTTTTCTAATCAAATCAGGCACTTAGGGGTCTTAATTGCTGGTTACAGAGGTGCTTAACATTAATGACCGCCAAACACTGAATGGTAAACGTCATTTAGACACTTAAACAAATAAATAAAATTTAATTGTCTGCTTTTAATGTCAAAATAACAGTTTTTTTTAAATATTATGAAAGTATTTACAGTACTTATAGGATCAAACCAATTTTTTAAATGTTTGTCTTTTAGCTGGTGTTATATTATAAGGCATAACATAGGTTTTTCGTCATCCACATGAGCGAAATCGTAGACACAACTAGTTTAAAATAAGTCTTCATCTGGAAAGTCAGACTTATGCTTAACACTCACCAGCAAAAAATCTATGCGAGCCTTTCGAACTCGATCAACTCGAATTGATTACGCAATCGTATGGATGTGCGATGTGTTAAATCGAGTTTGCTACTGCAGGTGCTCTGATTCTCATAGCAAAGGTCCTGTTGACATTTGTCCGACCTTCGAATATGTGGGTCAATGTGAATCGAGTGAGGCGTGTAATTTTTTTCTTAAAACTCGAGCAAACTTTTCGAGAGATTTGGAATTATTGGATGCGGTAGTGTGTGTCTACTACACTCGTTCAGTACGTATACAATTTTGCACTGAAGGTGTGAATTCGAATACTGTTCTATGTGTCTTGCTTTGAGCAGCTAAGCTGTAAAAGATTATGTGCTTTCTATCTATGACAACAGATTAGGTTTTCTCAATAATCACAGATATACTTACCTAGACTCTTGAGCTAGGTTGGGGAGGGCAGTCGCTTAGTCCGATTAGACTAAAAATCGACCTCAACATATTTGGTAAAAGGCTAGGCAGATTATACTCTTCTAGACCCTGATATAATAATAATAATAAATAATAATAATAATATCTTAGGACAACCAACACACCGTTATCTGATCCCAAACTAGGCAGAGCCTGTATTCAACCAACAACAACAACCAGACAACTGATAAATATACTTATATATTTCTAAATACATACATATTATAGATAAATTACATCCAGACACAGCACAAATGATTGTGCTCATCACACAAAGATTTGTCCTGAGTGGGAATCGAACCCACGACCTCAGTCTTAGCAGTCAGGGTCACTAACCACTACACTAACAGGCCAATCGAATTACACAAAAAAGGTTGTAGATTCTAAAGATATTAAAAACAGAGAGAGATTTCTTTAGAACTAAGCTTTCCAAGTATTTTTCTCTTACTTTCTGTTTATATGTGTGTATCCATAAATGATTAAAAACTATGGCGAGTTATTGAATTTTTAAATCTTCATAGCTTCATGTTTTTAGGCTTATCATATTTCGTAGTAATTTGTAACGATAAAAGAATGTTCTTAAACGTTGGTATTTCGGGTGAATGTCACACAGTGTCAACGTACATACTTTTCGTTTATTACCATTATATTTACGGAAAGAAATCTGAACTTTTATAAGTAGGTATTTTGTTAAGTGTTTTTTGAAATACAAATGCCTTTGAATGTTAAGGTTTTAAAACATGATATATGCCTTTAATACTCGAATTATTAGGCAGAAGTGTATCTATAGTAATCCGCATTTCGCCAGTTTGTGTTAGCCATATGCCCATGTAATAGGAGACGAGTCTCCTGCCATAAATCCAAGCTCCTGGCTACTACTGTTATCTTACTGATATGTTCACTGTTATTTTAATGTTATCTTTCTTTTTAAATTTTATTTGTATTTTTGGTCACCTTCTGTGAATAAGAGTCTCAATATTGTTAATAATTAAGAGAAAGAGCGAGATATCCCCAACACAAGTATTATCAATTACTTACTGGGGATTATAATCCATTTATAATCCATGTAACTGTTTTGAGACAAATAAACATGTTTTCATTTTTTCATTTCATTTCATTACTACTGAGAAATTCCTAATGACGAAACCAAATAACACTTGGAATCAAACCCAGGGCCACTAAACCAATAAGGCAGCTTAGGTTTCACAATTTATGGCTATTATAGGGGCTTGTGGCTAAGTAATAGCAGCTAAGTCCATCGATCACGTTAAGCTACGCTTGCCGCGGTTGATCCGTGGATGGGTGGCCATCTTTAAATACCAAGACTCCTCCCTGTCTCGGAAAGCACGTAAAACCGTTGGTCGCGGCTGTCAATTGTGGATCTTTGACAGTCGTTACGGGTCCTCAGACACCCAAAATCATATCGTATTATCCAGTAACTGGGTTGGAGGTCAGCACCTCTAGCCAAGTTGATAATCTGCAATCGTTAACGCTATTCACGTGGTTTGAACAAACGAATAGAACATTCGTAGCCAAGTTGAAATCGTTTAAAATGATAGAATGATTTTTTATCGTTTCTACAATGTTCAACGCTAAATCCTTTGTTATAATGTGTCGTTTTTCTAAAGACATTGTAGAACGAGCGGCCGACTCAGGCGCGTCAACATGGCTACCAACTTATCGTTTTCTACAATTGCTGACACCGAGGCGTTACCGATTGTAGAACGGAATTCGACACGAAACGGTTGTAACTTGGCTAGGGGGGCAGATAGGCAGCCGTTTAATGTAAAATCTGCATCAGGCTGAGGCTAGGTGGCTAGGGTGATGATGACTATTATAAAACGATGTCCTGCCTTAAACTAGATAGTGACAGATTAGGTACAGTGTGTTCCATCATCAAGACGTATTATGGTTGAAATGATTGTGATCTTTTCAACCATAAGACGTCTACTGCTGAACATAGGCTCACCCAATTTGGGGGGCTTTTCCATAATCGCCACGCTTGGCAGGCAGGTTGGCGATCGCAGTATGGTATTGATAAAATGCGTAGAGAAAGCTGCTGCCCATTCTCTAGTTAGTCCCTTAGTCGCCTCTTACGATACCCACGGGAAGAAATGGGATGATGTTATTCTGTCCATACGTTTGTTCCATGCAGGAATCTATGTCACACTAACACACACGCACTATATCAGGTTCAGAATATATTGATTGATAGAAATATTTTAATTATTTTCAAGTCAGTTACCGTGTCAATTATAATTATTTTCATTGCTAAGATAACAAGAAATCATGAACATAACTATGATGGTCGTTCGAGGTCGAAACTTGGCAGGCAAATCCGAAATAAAACTATTAGACGCATAATAATCATAATATAATATACTAGCTTCAGCCCGTGACTTCGTTAGCATAAAATCCCATCGCCTTTGTCCCGTCGCATCATATCCCATTGCCCACCCTCGTCATTTCTTAGTTTCTTTCAAATTTTTTGCATTTTTCCCGGCTCGAACGCAAGTCGTACCGTGATGTTAAATAGCTTATTACCTTTCTTAATGCAATGAGAGATCTTTCTTTTTTCTTTCTATCTCAACAAACAATCTCACAAACTTTGTGATCTAAGATGAAAAATAATCTAAGACCTCCGCATTTCATACCATAGCACCCTAATTATGTTTCACACTATGAATCTCAATGTGAATCATTTTGAAGAACTACTAATCCATTGGTTCATATGTTCGAAAATATGTATACTAAACAATGTAAATAACGCAATGAATGTTGTTGAACTGTTAAAATGAAAGACATCGCTACTGATACTGTTTTCCGTAATGCTATAATGTTGTTTAAGAGCAATTAAAATGACGTAATTAAAACAGAAATTGCCAAATTTTTACCACTGGGTTTCCAAAACCAGTATCTTCGCCCTTTCCGACTGGATCTTTATTTATGTAACAGAGGTCGATATTCTCAAGGCACGTGTAAGTATCGTAGGTCAGAATTTCGGCAAACGAATTAAACTTGTACTTGACCAGATAAATTGTTAATAACGAGGTTAAGTCAGTTATTAACTCTGTAAATTATATTAAGGTAATTAATTTAGTTCTTTATTAGTTACGGTTTTGAGTATGATCGTGGTGGTTATATGGAGGGTTTTGTACGATGAAAGAATTTGAAATATTGATGTTAAGTCACAGTGGATTATGAAGCAATATAAATTGCAACTTGATTATTGTGGTACTTCCAAGTAAGATATGTACAGGCTTACTACAGGTATGAGAGTCAGTTCCTCAAAACGAAAACGGACATAATTTCCTCCAAATGAGGTTTTTACTCAGCCACTGCATATTTTTACAATATATGTATATTTTTATTTATATTGCCCTTGATTCATCCAAAATCAGGAAGTAGGTGTGATCTAGATCACTACGTGTGAAGCCTCAGTGCATTCTTGAAAAAAGAAAAAAGCATTTTATATCAATATAAAACAGTTGAGTTTGGTTTTAAATCGTTTATAGTCAAAAAGACGGTTTAAAACCAAATGGTTTAAAATCCTTTTAGTACCTATAATGCGAAGACAGTTCAGTGACGCTTATTCTTCTTCTTCTTAGCGTGTTGATAGCAATCTAATATTCATCATCATCATCATTTCAGCCGTAAGACGTCCACTGCTGGACTAAGGCCTCCCCCAATTTGGGGGGCTTTGCCATAATCGCCACGCTTGGCAGGCGGGTTGGCGATCGCAGTATGGTGGTAAAATGCATAGAGAACGCTGCTGCCCATTCTCAAGTTAGTCCCTTAGTCGCCTTTTACGACGCCCACAGGAAGAAATGGTGTGGTGTTATTCTTTACGTCCGGTACCACACGGTACAATCTAAATATTGTCAGCCCAGAATTTGGCTACGAGCTTAGCACTTTGAGAAGCGTCCATCAAACTGTGCGTGCAAACAGCAGGACATGCTGTATATTGTTTAATGGGACAGCACCACATTTACACTCCAGGGCGGAGCCATCTATGAATTTCTACCTGAACAGGTTCTTTTTACGTGACGCTCATAATACCGATACAGTGTCAAATTTACAAGATAAACAACAAACTTACGAAACATAACTCTCGCTGGTAGAAATTGAACATCCTGTTTTCAAAGAACCACAGAAAGACTATCTGTGCTCTTAACTACAGTGAAGAAAACACAAAGGTTTTATTCCTAGAAATAACAGAAGAGAGTCGCACTGGGTTACAGTTCACTAATGTACCAATGTAGTCTGCGGCAGAATTTACGAGCGAACTAAATAAAGCGAGGAACCCAGAAGATTCCAGACTTTAACTTTATTTCGTTGGACTTTTATTCTAGACTAAATACCACGAAATGTTAGGAATAAAACTTTAATTACTGACTTAATGTTCTCGTTAAAACAAGCTCAGGTTTATGCTGGTGGGTGCTTGTTTTCAGTTTGGTTCGTTTTTACTTTGTACCTTTTGGACCGTGGACTTGTCACGGTAGACCGCGAAGTCCAAATGTCTTATGTTTTTTGCAATTTACGGGTACAAACGAAAAATATGATTCGAGACCGTAAAAATATAGCAGTACATAATTATAAACATTAGCGTTTTCAACCCTGTAAGTTCATTCAGTTCCGTGAAATTATCATTCATAGCGATAAGAGGTCTATATTGATGATAATATATAAATTAATAAGTGAAAAAAAAACTTTGTGCTTCTTTTTAAAAAAAAAGTCACGGCAGAAGTTATTTTTGAATAAAATTGCTTATCCATTGAATTAGAAATTCCAAAATGTGGGAAATGGCCGATTGTGTTATTATGATAACCGACAAAAAAATTCTAGGGTCTAGATATGATTCTAGACACCTTGGAAATTTTCATGTTGAATGTATAGTTGCAATATGCGACTACGAGTCGATGTCCCGCCATACTGTATGTGGAAAAATAACATCTGTTAATATAATAACCTTCAATTAATATAAAGATATCAAAATTGAAAGCAAGTAACACCTATTCAGTGTACTTGCAACCACACATACCTCCATTCATAAATCATAATATATGTCTACTTGAATTCCTTTACTGAAGTTCAAGTACAGTCGGAGACAATCGAGTAATTTGTCATAATCTCGCTACAGATGTGGTTAGGCGGACAGTCGAGCACAAAACTTACAAAATCAATGTCCACGCATAATTTGTTATGTTCTTTGGCTTGACAGTTTGTACTGGCAAGCACAGAATTTGTTATAATATTCACCTTAGACGCGTACTCCAAAAATTGGATCGAGGTGGCCTTGGAAGGATTTGGGGTGGGGGGGCCTTTGCTCAGCAGTGGGACAGTGTAGTCTAATAAAAAAAAAAACATTTCACGGTGACTGGTGGATATGAGTCACCGAGAATTGAAATAATTGGATTTTGTTTGGAGAAATCTATGTCCAGCAGTGGACTACAAGTTGACGAAAATAATGATTCAGTTTTGTAGTTTGAACGCCGATTTATATACATTGGATTAATCGCTTTCTAGATCGGAAGATAAGTTAGATCTGTTTCTCAATCTAGCAAAAAACTCTCTTCTCTTGCTTCTGACCCACACAGTAAGTAAAACATATTTTAATCCACTGTTGAAGACCTTCTATCTTGCATTTTCGTTTGTTTATTTCTTCATAACGGAATAGTCGTAGAAAAAACATTAACAAAGCGATAAACTGAAGGCGTAACGAAATTATAATATCAAATTGCTACTAGTCATTTAAAAACCCGAATCAACACTAATTTATTCATATTTTTTGCAAGTGTTCTTGTTAGTAATAAATTATGCATTTAATAGTACGTTTGTACGCAACTGTACGTTTTGTACATCTTAAGTGTTATATTATAGCCATGTTAGTTTCTGAGGTCGTGATTACGATATGACATGGGTTAACTTGGACAAATGGTACGACTAAGGTAGACAATACTGAAATAGGTTTCATTTTTGTTGTTGTTAATTTTTTAACCAAGTGACAATTGTCTAGAAAAAAAATTATTTAATTGTCACCCTATTTCCAAGTGTCGCGTGGTTGATATTTCAAACATCTTATCATATGCCCACCCTTTTCCCAACAATGTTGATGTCGGCTTCCAGTCTAACCGGATACAGCTGAGTACCAGTATCTTACATGAAGCGGCTGCCTATCTGACCTCCATAACCCAGTTATTGGGAAACACGATACCCCTTGGTTAGACGGGGTCTCAGACTTTCGGGCTTCTGTCCACCCGTAACGACTGTCAAAGATCTATTAAAGACAGCCGGGACCAACGCCTTGACTTGCTTTCTGAGGCACGGAGGGGTCTTGGTATGTAACGATGGTCAACCGTCGATGGGACAACCGCGTCATGCGTATCTCAACTTGATCAATTATTGTCACGATGAACTAGTAACTCGTGCAAGCCATTTCCAAATAACTGTAAAGAAATCACAGTTGTGATTGGACCATGCGGCCGATTTCAGTCGGTAGTCAATTTGATTTCTCTGACATCTATGGTTCTTTTACCTATACCCGCGCGTTTTTACACGCTTTATTAATATAAAGCGTGTAAAAACGCAACCATAACATACAAGTGAAGTACCGTGTGGTGCCGGACGTAAAGAATAACACCACCCCATTTCTTCCCGTGGGTGTCGTAAAAGGCGACTAAAGGACTTACTAGAGAATGGGCAGCAGCGTTCTCTATGCATTTTACCACCATACTGCGATCGCCAACCCGTCTGCCAAGCGTGGCGATTATGGCAAAGCCCCCCAAATTGGGGGAGGCCTAAGTCCAGCAGTGGACGTCTTACGGCTGAAATGATGATGATGATACAAGTGAAGCTAATGCTTCACTTGTATGTTTGTATGTTTGTTTGTAACCGAGTACTTATAGCGTGATTTTGACCCACTTCAGATTTCTTTCAAACTTTGCACACCTGTCAAGGACCGATGACAATGCAATAATTTCATAAATTTGTGCCATTATCCTTGCTAGGGTAACCAGGACAGCAAAAAAACTGTCATCAAAAAACTACGCTGACATACGTCGCAATAAACGCTGACATACGACACAAACTACGCTGACATACGTCACAAACTACGCTGACATACGTCACAGACTACGCTGACCTACGTCTCAAAATTCGAAAACAGTAAAAAATAAATAATAGTTTAAAAAACTAAAAAACACACTTCCATTGAAAACCAAACTAAAAAGTACAAAATAATGGAAAAAAGCGTGGGGTGCCTGATAACAATAAAAAATACCTTAAAAAGCACCCCACGCTTTTTTCCATTATTTTGTACTTTTTAGTTTGGTTTTCAATGGAAGCGTGTTTTTTAGTTTTTTAAACTATTATTTTCTTAATAAGAACTATGTTGTCATTAAGTAATTCTTTCAAGTACTTATTCGAAGTGTTCTCACTTAAATGAATTAGCTTAAGCTCTAGGAATAATTCATAAGATTAGCAGATTAATGTTTACAGAGAAACAGTACGATCAGAGACATTACGAAGTCATGAATTTTTTTTTTTTTTTTTTTTTTTTTTAACCAACACACCGTTATCTGATCCCAAACTAGGCAGAGCCTGTACTATGGTAACCAGACAACTGATAAACATACTTATATATTTCTAAATACATACATATTATAGATAAATTACACCCAGACACAGAACAAATGATCGTGCTCATCACACAAAGATTTGTCCTGGGTGGGAATCGAACCCACGACCTCAGTCTCAGCAGTCAGGAACACTAACCACTAGACTAACAGGCCAGTCAATTGTAAGATATATCTAGCTGGGAATGTTTGTTGATCTAGTGGACACAAGCGATGGTGTTCAGCATATGATCCTCGGTTCGATACCTGAATCAGGCAAAGTGTTATTAGATTTTTTCCAGCTACACTTTCTTCGTAGCAGCCAAAAGTTGCTGCCCCGTTGATTGCACAACAAGTTTACTTACTTCCTTTTACATAGGACTTCATCATAACTGGCGTTTGTGAGCACCGCTACCAAACCCTCCGAGAAATACTACATGATGTTATGGTAACTGCAACTTTTGGAACGAAGTTCCTTATCGCGCGTTGTGAAAGGGGGCTAGACGGAAAAACTTCTTACGAAAAGTTGTCACGACACTTTTTAACCGACTTCAAAAAAAGGACGAGGTTTCTCAATTCGACCGTATATATTTTGTATGTTGTTGTTTTTTTTGTTGTGAGTAGAGCGAGAGAGGGAGAGAGGGAGAGAGGGAGAGAGAGAGAGAGGGAGAGGGAGAGAGAGGGAGAGAATATTTTTGTTGAGTGTAGGTATACAGGTTTTTTGTACATAATAAATAATTTAAAAAGGAGACGGATACGCTTTCATACAATCTTGGGCCTGGATGTAAAAAGATGAAATTGGTGTCTATTGATAGGTACTATATTATTAAACAATCACTGAAAATTTTGCAGGTTTTGGCAATCTGAGAACCGAGTTAAATAAGATTTAGGAAAAGTGAGGTTACGTAACAATCTACACTTAACAGCTGATTTTTGAAGTGCGATTCTCATTCTTTAAAATACAGTTGGGGTGTTAAATATAAAGAATATAATCATAATTCATCATCATCATTTCAGCCGAAAGACGTTTACTGCTGGTCATAAGTCTTCCCCGATTCGGGGGAGTTTGCCATAATCGCAACGCTTAGCAGGCGGGTTGGCGATCGCAGTGTGGTCGTAAAATGCATAGAGAACGCTGTTGCCAATTCTAAGTCCCTTAGTCGCCTCTTACGACATCCACACGAAGAAATAGGGTGGTGCTATTCTTTACTAGTCTCTCTATTCTTAATCATTATATAAGTATTTGTAGAAGGGCTGGTGGCTAAGTAATAACAGCCGCACGGGTTAACCGATCAGGTTAAGCTACTCTTGCCGCGGTTGGTCCGTGGATGGGTGACCATCTTTACATACCAAGACCCTTCCGTGCCTCGGAAAGCATGTTAAGCCGTTGGTCCCAGCTATCTTTCGTAGATCTTAGACAATCGTTACGGGTCATCAGAAGCTCAGTCTGACAACCAGTCTTACCAAGGGATATCATATTACCCAGTAACTGGATTGTGGAACTCAGATAGGCAGTCACTCCGTGTAAAATACTGGTACCCAGCTGCATCCGGTTAGACAGGACGCCGACCTCAATATAATTGGGGAAAGGCTAAGCAGATGATAATTTATATAGGTATTTCTAGAGTGAGGGAGAGAAAATAAAAATGTTCTTTAGTAATATTTTTTATTTATCTTCAATTATGATTAAATTGTCATCTAGAAACTGTGCAGGTGGTACTATATTATCTTGGTACCTAGCCCAACTAAGGTACCATATTATTTTCATAACAAGAGGTGGTCTTTGATCCAACTACCAGCAAGCTTGGCTAACATGGTCACTGCATTTTACCTGAAAGATGTAAAAAGTGGTTAATAACAGATAACATGATTAAGTACTTTAAAAAAATCTTCGTCCGATAGTTACTTAGTTCTATATAATGTATCTACATGGGGCTTTTAAATGTTTACCTATACTTTATTAAATTAATTAATACCGAACTACCTACTAAATAACTCAAATATTATGTTCACCGATAACATGTGTGATTATTGGAGAGCGAGGAATACTGTCCTACCGTGATACAGTTTATACTATGTAGTACTGAGGTCAATGTGAATTACTCTTTAACTACCAAACAACCATTTACGTTTGATATGAGATCTTATTTGTTTGTTTTTTATACGTACATATAACTCATTGTACCTAAGGTTGTTATTGTGCTACTAGAAATAAGAATGTTGCCCCTAAAACGACCCACTGACCTTTTATTTTTTATTATTATTTTGTTTAGTATAATGGTGAAGGAAAAAATATTGTAAAGATTACAAGCCAGCGTGGTAGACGTTAGTGAGGTAAACAAGAAGTGAGTAAGTACTTACAGATTGTGGTGTACGCCATTGACGAATTACTGCTAATATCATTTCGTCATCCAAATCTCGACGATCTATTGTATTACAGCAATTAGTCACTATGCGACAATTTACACAACGATCCATGGTGTCGCTTTCCAATCGGTAGGCTGTTCGTAGAATCCAAAATGACAAGTCCAAGTCCAACGTTTAAGCGGAGTTCTCCGTGTCGGGTATGGTAGCAAGGCAAGGGTCATACAAGAAGGTAGCTCCGAAGTCCGTAGAATGAAAGCAGGGGTTGAGGAAACATCAATAAAACTATGGGTGGAAACACGATACGCACATGCAATAAACAATATGAAACGAGTGAGTGTCAGCGTTATGTCATGCATGTCATGTCAGAGTTAGCACAGATTAAACATACATTAATCGATTAACAAACGTGGATCAATTTATGTTAATTATATTAATATTTAATTGGTTTAATCTGTGCAGTATGTTATTTCTAATAGATTTAATTATTTTAATTGAATTAATCATCTGGTGAAGGCATCTTCTTAAATAGTATGAACGTTAATCGATTATAATTTAATCGATATTCCATTTACTTGGGAACCTTAACTTAATTTTAGGATTTCTCGTTTTCCAGATTGTAAATTGAGTTGATTTTTCAGATTTTCATATAGAAAAATATAAGCTTTTTTTAAACCATTTCTCCACTTATTACATTTTGGCCCAGAAATGCCCGTCTCCATTATAACTATTATGAATCCTGGAAAGGAACTTCGTTCCATCCGGGTGTCCCTTTTTTTTGTGGTTGGGAAATCATCAAATGGCGTCTCTCGCTCTGGGTGGAGCGGAAGGGCGTGTCAGACTTTTACTGACTAAAACCCACCCGTGTTCCTTCAGATGCCCATATGCCAGGGCCACTGTATCTCTTTCGAACAACAGTAACGGGAACTTCACGTCCAAGTCGCGTATTTTGCGTACAAAGAAGTCACATAACAACGATATGTTTGTAACAACCACAAGAGCTAACGAGTCGTCACCTTGTTCCAAATTCAAGAAAAATGATCTCTCATGTGGGCAATATTAATAGCGTGTCGTGTTGATGTTACGATACGACATGATGTGATATATTTAAGACCTTGATGGAGATATATCAAAGTTTTGCATGACGAGGTTGCCACACCCCTTGAACATGTGATCAGTAGTTTTATGTCTAAGGCTGGTTTTGTCTTGCTGAACTTTATTATCAAGAGGTGGATTAAGAATTGACAGGTACAATTTTATGCCTACTGACTATAGTTGTCGGTTGATTGGTATTATATGTAGAAGTACTATGTAATTGTACGAGACAAAATGTAAATCAAATCTCATATGTTTGCAGTTGGTCCCAGTAGTCATTCGTAGATCTTTTACTATTCGTAGCTCGTTACGGGTTGTTACAAGCATGTATGTCTCGCAACCAGTCTTACCAAAGGCGTAAACTGGGTTGTGGTCGTTGTGGAGGTCAAATAGCCAGCCGGTCCTTGTAAAATGGTACTCAGTTGCATCCGTTTAGACTGAAAACCGACCCCAACATAGTTAGGAAAAGGCGGAGCGAGGAACTAGCAACGAAGATGAATCTGAAGGTCTTGTATAAATAAATTCTTTATTTCACCACAGGCCTTTATTAAAATATCCATAAAACTAACAACAATTAAGGCTTATTACTAGTTCACCAAAATTTAGATCCTCTGACTCCTAAACTAGGTGTAGGTGTCTATGATTAGAAGTCAATGATTCTCCTTAAACAAACAAAGCCATAAATAAAGTATTTTGGAACGTTTCAACAAGAAGAAATGGTGGCAAAGAAAACAGATTCTAATTTATTTTAACTATAAGTGAAATGAAAATGGTATGTCTGTTGGATCCTTAACGCACCTACATCTACCTGACCTGGCAAAGACGGTAGGATACGAACTTATGCTCCAAAAGGGAATCTGACTCAGGAATCAAAGTTAATAGTATCCCGTATGTGGTTTCTTTTAAATGTACTCTCATACAATCACGTCACATTATTGGAACGAAGTTCCTTATCGCTTGTTGTGAAAGGGGGCTAGATGGAAAAAATTCTTACGAAAAGTTGTCACGACATGCTTTAACCGACTTCAAAAAAAGTACAAGGTTTCTCAATTCGACCGTATATATTTTGTATGTTGTAGTTTTTTTTGTTGTGAGTAGAGAGGGAGAGAGTGGGAGAGGGGAGAGTGGGAGAGGGGGAGAGGGGGAGAGGGGGGAGAGGGAGAGAGAGGAAGAGAGAGAGAGGGAGAGAGGAAGAGGGAGAGAGAGAGTGAGGTAGAGAGAGAGAGGGAGATAGGGAGAGAAAGGTAGAGAGAGAGGGAGAGAGAGAGGGAGAGAGAAGGAGATAGGGAGAGAGAGAATATTTTTGTTGAGTGTATACAGGTTTTTTGTACATAATAAATAATTTAAAAATTATAACTATTATGAATCCTGGAAAGCAACTTCGTTCCATCCGGGTGTCCCTTGACACCTCTAAAGTTTTATATACCAATCTTCCGACAATATCGGTCATGCATTGCATAACCAGCTATAATGTTCCCACTGCTGAGACACCGATTTCCTTTCTGTGACAAGGAGTGGGTTGTAATTCACTATGCGGGCAGGTTGGTGGTTATCACAATATGGCTTTGAATTTTTGGTTCTAGAACGTGCCGGTTTTCCTTACGATGTTTTTTTCACCGTTTTGAGAGTAGTGGCTATGCATTGAATTACACATAGTAAAGTGGCTACCTATGCTCGGTCTCATAACCCACAAATCGCAAAGCGGGGCCGAAGAAATTGGGCCACCACTGGTATACATTATTTAAGTCTAATATCACACCTTTTGCCTACGTACTCCTGATACCACCTATTGCCATGACAACCTTCTCTTTGTTTCGATTTAAACAATCAGTGAAAATTCTATAAATAATTCTTTTTTGGTTCACAGAGTAAGTAAAATAGGCACCTATAATAAAAGGTATATTAATCAATTGTTCTAAGTGCCAAGTCAATCAAACATTCTACTACCTTCTTTGATTCGTTAAAACTATTCCACTAGAGTAAATAAATGCTAAGTAAAATTTGCTACGATTATTCGGTTTTCAGCAGTTTTGATTTTAGGCAAATATTTTATTTTCATTAGTTTGTTAGGAAAATTTTGCCCTAAAACCGTGACATTACCTTAATTGGATTTTGAATAATTTTGTAGTTAGCACACTAAGTTATATTTAATAAGTTTTCGTTTTAAACTTTAAAACGAAAACTTATTAAATATAACTTAGTGTGCTAACTACAAAATTAGTAAAATAGGCATTTGTTTAGGTTATTTTGCACTGGACTTAGATTCTATCGACAAACTACAACCCAAGGCATACACATACTTCAAAACTACTAGACATATTTTTGAAAATTAAGGAATGCATTGAAAACAAGGGAATAGCATCGGACAAACTAGTATCTATTTGCACTGATGGTTCACCTGCAATGCAAAATATTAATTTTTTTGTAAATCCTTTCATGATCCGTTTGACCGAAATAATTAGTTCTCCTGGCAGCATTCAGTTGGATCTTACTGAACTGCAAAATCATTTTTCGCTAAAAAACTTTTTCGCCGAAAAAGTATCTTCGAAATCACTAAATTTTTCAGAGGGTTGTGCAAATTTCTGAAAGTTGGTACCAAAAGAAGACTTTCCTGAAATAACTGACCTATCCCTGCAGTTCTAAAGCAGTTTTGGCTCAACATATGTTTGTGAGAAAGTATTCTCAATTCTGAATTGTGTCAAAAATAAATACCGCACTTCACTAACTGAGCAACATTATTGTGACTTGTTGTTACTATCAACATCTGATCTGACTCTTAACATAAGAAAACTATTATAACAGAAATATTGTCAGAAATCACATTGATTGCATCTATTGATACAATCAATTTGATGTCTAATTTGTCGCTTGATACTCTGTCGGCGGCGGCGCGGCGGCAACCTCACGCGTCCGGCCCTGGTGTAGGTACGGAGCGAGAGGGCATGGGAAGCCGTTACCTCCTTCTTGAAGCAGTAATTCGCGAAAGAGAGGCAGTTTCTGTGCCCTCACGCCCCAAGCCGCCGCAGGAGGAGACGCCTCGGGCGTCGGGAATCAATCGCGAACTCCCGGCCACCGTAGGCGCGGTCATGCAGGCGACGAGCAGTGGGTAGTTCGCCGCGTGGCAAGGACCAAACCCGTGTCGATGGTGCGTTGTGTTCCACGCGCGCCACAAAGATGTCAGCAAACCTGGAGGGGTCCACTAGGATGCCTGCTAGGGTCGCGAGATTTGTTCGAAAGAGTTAC
The DNA here is from genome assembly GCA_947507805.1 of Aporophyla nigra. Classification (NCBI taxonomy): domain Eukaryota; kingdom Metazoa; phylum Arthropoda; class Insecta; order Lepidoptera; family Noctuidae; genus Aporophyla; species Aporophyla nigra. The sequence continues at coordinate 15,501,596 of OX382307.1, read as the reverse complement.
TGTGGCCTTGGCATATAGGCAACTGAAGCAACACAGGTAGGTTTTAGTCAGTAAAATTCTGACATGCCCTTCCGCTCCACCCAGAGCGGGATAGGTCATTTGATGACATCCCACCCACAAAAAAACATGCTCTGTGTTTCATTTTTTTCTTAAATAAACTTCTATTACATTTCATAATACCATTGGTTTTTTTGCACACGTCCTAAAAGTAATTAAAATAGGAATCGTTAGTGGCCCGCCAAAAATATCTAAATCGACTTTTTGGCCCGACTGTTAAAAAAGTTGAGCACCCTTGTTTTAAAGTGATTAAGGTATGTCAGGTAGATAGTAACACCGCTTCTTTAAACTAATTCTTATAAAATCACATGCAAACTACACATCACACTGACGTCATCGAGCAAGTATAGTTCATCTCGCGACCTGCATATATAAAACTCTCTAAATGAAATATCGGGCAGTAGCCGACCAGAAACAATACCCGTATATTTAAAGGATCCTCCTTTTTATCCGACGAAAACGGATATAATAATATCTTTTTTTATTTTTTATTGAACTTTATACTGTATTCCTCATACTTCTATCTAACATCAGCGCAACCTTCGTAAAAGTACTTCAGCGTGACGTCATCATCATCACATCCTCGAGCTTTCATGTCTCTATAAAGTCTGTGCTTTGGTGGGTATCAGTACCTATAAGTACCTTCACAAGGTACCTCTTACGTAACCAAGGAGAAAGCACATTGAAAGTTTAAAAAAAAAAGAATGAACTGCTTAGCTGCCATGTTTACTGCTTCGGAAAAAAATGAATTAGAAAACATGTATTTGAAACCTTATAAGCTTAAGGTGGATGGGCTAACATCGCCGCGAAATCCTTTTTATTACGTTTCTTTGCAATTTTCAGGTTAGTATCAGGTTGTACGTTGATTAAAGTATGATTCTCAACTGTAAAAAATAAGATCATCATTAAAATCATCCATTCAACTGTATAAGTTCATTTAATGACATTTTTACGAAATAAATCAGTCAATGAACTTCGATGGAAATCGTAAGAAAATTTTAATTCCGCGGAATATCTTAGCGCTTCCACCTAATTTGTTATGAGTATATTCAAATGTCCCAAGTTATCCAGCTCGGTAGACACAACTTCGAGAAGGAAGCCGACAGAAGGATCCAGTAGATTGTTCGAAAGAGATACCGTGACCCTGGCATATGGGCAACTGAAGGAACACGGGTGGGTTTTAGTCAGTAAAAGTCTAACACGCCCTCCCGCTCCGCCCAGAGCGGGAGAAGTCATTTGATGATTTCCCATCCCAAAAAAAAAAGGATCCAGTTAGGTTGGGCAGCATTTGGAAAACTTCGTCAAGTCTTCTCGTCGCCTATCCCGCAATGTCTGAAGACTAAGGTCTTCAACCAGTGCGTCCTGCCCGTGATGACATACGGTGCCGAAACGTGGACACTGACAGTTGGGCTGGTCCACAAATTCAAGGTCGCTCAGCGCGCTATGGAGCGGGCTATGCTCGGAGTCTCTTTGAAGGATAAAATCAGAAACGAAATTATCCGGAAAAGAATTGGAGTTGCCGACATAGCTCGCAGAGTAAGCAAGCTGAAGTGGCAGTGGGCTGGCCATGTCTGTCAAAGGACCGATGGCCGGTGGAGCAGACGACTCCTGGAGTGGAGACCGCGTATCGGCAAGCGTAGTGTGGGACGCCCCCCAGCTAGATGGACCGACGACCTTAGGAAAGTGGCTGGGGCAGACTGGATGCGGAAGGCGGGGGACAGGATGTTGTGGCGCGACATGGGAGAGGCCTATGTCCAGCAGTGGACTGCGATGGGTAGAGTTGATTGATCCTCAAATAGAACACAACAATAACCAAAGACATTATAAAATGATCCACACACAGAATTTATATTTGTAGGGGAACATAAATTCTGTACAAAACTTAACAGAAACACAACCTCTACATATCAAAAGTAAACACAATGGTAGAACAAAGTGATCGCGATAAGCCAAACTGAGTCATTTGCATTAAAAGCGAGGCACTTCATTCACAGGAGGACCCGCAAAATTGGAGATTGTTCACTCCTATAATAGGAAGATACCGAGGAAACAGGGTGTTTTTAAGTGTCATTATAATAATTGGGCCCTTTGTTTTATAACTACTGGTATAAATAAAATTGTGGTGTGTTCGTGGTTAACTAAGTATTAGAAATTTTCCGGAAAATGTGTAAGAGAAGTTATAAAGTATACAGCCAGACGAGCATACAAAAATGACGAGCTTCTTATCAACGTTCCATCTCCTATTTTACCCCTTCAGGGGGTGAATTTTCGAAAATCCTTCTTAGGTGCCTTCGTTAAATGAGGTATATGAACTGCTTCTAGACCTAACAGTTTAGTCTGTCAGTCTGTCAGGGAAGTTGTCCGTCGGTGAATGAATGAATTTACGATTTAGATGAATTACCTATTAACTGTTTTTTCAGATTCGTATGTGTTTTATAAATAGCCTAAGCGAATATTAAGGACCATATTTTCTACAGGTTCCTTCCTGTCTTTTTAAGGAGCGCTGGTATATAACATCATGTCTTGTTTCCTAGAAGAATTGGGCATGGATATACTTCTAGTACATTATACATTTCACTGCTTTTGCTTTTAAGTCCCATGTGATAGGGATCGAGCCTATTGTTATCAATCAACTCAGCCTATCGCAGTCTGCACTGCTGGACATTGGCCACTTCCATGCTGCGCCACCACACCCCGTCCTCCGCCTTCCGCATCCAGTCTGTCTCAGCCACCTTTTTGAGGTCGTCGGTCCATCTAGCTGGGGGGCGTCCCACACTACGCTTGCCGATACGCGGTCTCTACTGCAGGACTCGTCTGCTCCATCAGCCATCGATCCATCGACACACATAGCCAGCCTCCAACTCCAACTCCAGTTCTTTTCCGGATAACTTCGTTATTGTTATCAACCGGGCATGAATCCAGACTACGGGCTGCTACTGAGAAATTCCAGGTAGATGGAATTGAACCCAGCACCTCATGCTCAGCAGTAACGCTTACGACCACTAGACCAACGAGGCAGTCAAAAACATTCTGTTTGTCCTCTAATAAGACATGTGGTAGGTATTTAGCAACAACCTCGTCCTGCTTCTTCCAGAACTCAATTCTGGAAAACAAGCAATCAGTCCTGATCAAATGGATAAAATGGGATTGATTCCATTTAAAATAAATATTCTATAAACTATTCAAAAATTCGAAAATCCTCGACTAAAACTAAAAAACCGCTAAGAAGTAAAAAAATAAACGTATTGGCCTTTTTTTTGTGGGTGGAAAATCATCACATGACTTGTCCCGCTCTAGGGTGAAGCGAAAAGGCGTGTCAGACTTTTACTGACTAAAACCCACTCGTGTTCCTTCAGTTGCCTATATGCCAGGGCCACGGTAACTCTTTCGAACGAATCTCGCGACCCTGGCATGCATCGGTCAACGTATTGGCCCTTTAAGATTAATAAGAAACCGTAGGTATTATTTTGAACAAAGAATCGTCGTGTCGATTCGGCTGAGCCTATTTTAATAAAAAAATATCGAAGATCTACCCTAAAAAGCTTACTTTTAAATAAAATAAACCGCACCCAAATCGGTTCACTCGTTTAAGAGGTACGGTGCCACAGACAGACACATAAAGCGGTCAAACTTATAACACCCCTCTTTTTGCGTCAGGGGTTAAAAAAGACTAATTCCATTCTTGCTAGTAAGATTTCACAAAAAGTTATAGTGTAAGAGATTTAAATTAATATAGTAACGCGTGTAAAGTAACAGCTATAATTTATTACTTGCAGTTCTCAAATAAATCAGTCTAGCGCTATAAAAAGAATCATTGCGTAAAAAAAGTTGATAGATTAAAATAAAAAACACTTCGTCCTTTGATCATAATATGAATACTTGTTCCATTGCCGAGTGATTACAAAATGTCTGTTCAATTAGTAAGAAAAATTACTGCAATTAACTGCCTGACTCATTAGACTTGGTTGAAATGTTTCTGAGACTTAGAAATAGACTGTCTTTCAGGCTATGGTGTTTTAAATCTAGAGTTTAATCAAAAGTTTGTCGAGGATAAGATAGCTAATGTTTCTTGTTGGAGTAGTTAGAGCAAAAAGGATGATACGTGTCGGGATACGGAATACAGAATGGAATTAAAAACTTGAGCCAATTTGAAATAGGAGGTTTAAGATATGTTACATAAATCATTCATAAATAAAAAAATCAAACTGTTTTTAGGCTAAGAATCAGCGCTTTTCGAATGTCAAAATTACATTCCTAACCGCCAATTAATTCACAAAAAAAAATCTCCTTAGTTCTAAATTCTTGCAATAAAATCTACTAATAATCCTCTTAGATAGTGCAAACTAAGCGCTAAGTGCTTTCAAGTAGACGCATATTATCAGCGTTCCTAGAAAAAATCTTAATCTATTAAAACAAATAAGAAAACTAAAGTATCAGTTCTAGTGCGCGCCCGATTTATATATCATTTTGACCGTTTCTTTACAAAGAAAACATATAAAACTACCAAGAAAACACCCAACCCACATACGTCAATCAGTAGCCATTTTAACTCTTAATAATGTTATTATAATTGAAATAATAACTGCATAATTAAAAGTAGTTCATGTCACAACTCAAAAGCATTAACAAAATGATTTATAAAGCCTATGACACGTTGGTGAACTATAAGCAGGCCGTGAAATTTAAATGCTAGTACCTATTTGCATAAATTATAGATTGATAGTCGAGGTTTTAGTCCATATAAATCAGTGTTTAGTTGATTAGTACTAATAGCCAAAATTCTGTTTGGTCATTATCTCAAAAATGTGTTTTATTTAGGAATAAGTTAGAAATGAAGGATAAAGACAAGGTTAGGACTGAATTTTAATATATGCACGTGAACAATTGAATGAATGAATGAATGAATATAATTTATATCAACCCACATCGAGATCATAATTTTTACAATTTAACCACAATAAAATATAAATGTTTAAAAATAATTACAATAATTATAATAATTAATCATTATAATTAGTAATTATAACTAACAATTAATAATTATAATATATATATATTATAATTGAAGACACGTTTATCTTCTAATCATAGCTGAAGTTGGGTTTCAGACTAAGTTATAACAGCAGCACGGGTCGATCGATCTGGTGAACCTACGCTGATTATGCGGCTACTCGGTAGTTCGTGGATGGGTGACCATCTTTACATACCAAGACTTCTACGTGCTACAGAAAGCACGATAAGCCGTTGGCTCTGGCTGTAAAAAGTGTATCTTCGAAGGTCGCTATGGTTCTTCAGAAGCTGGAGAGTCTGAAAACTAGTCTTCACAAGGGGTATCGTGTTACCCAGTTACTGGGTTGTGAAGATCAGATGGGCAGTCGCTCCATGTAAAATACAACTAGTTTTTTACATGGAACGACTACCCATCTGATCTCAGCTGAATCCGGTTTGACTGCAAGCCGACCCCAACGTTGTTGGGAACAGGCTAGACAGGTGATGAGGAGTGTACCTGATGATTGTGATATCTACCTATTAAATATTCCCTCTCATCAAGAGAAGGCCTGTGTCCCAGCAGTGGGAACATTATAGGCTAATTATGACACGAAATACTAACCTACACGCAAATATCGCTTCATAGAAACTTGATCTTAAGGTTGCTAAGACAAAACGTCGCCGAAGTGAAATCCAACGCCTAAATTGAATTCACTTTTTGGTATTCTATTAGCTGGGTACTTCACTATAGATTCAATTCACTTTCAAAGTGTCTTAAATAGAATAGAATCTTGTATTTGGCTGGTCCAATCTTAATAAATAACCATTTAAAACCTAGAATCGAGAGAATACACACTTAAGTGTCCCTCGCTTCAACGCCTCCATATCTAAACCTCGCAACATTACAAAAGAAGGAGTTTTACACACTTTCAAAACGCGCAAACGCGTCCATTTTTGGCCTAAGTTCTTGCGTAATGCAAAATGTAGGTAGGTACTAGTGATGTGCCGGATCGTTAAAAATGTATATCCGCGGGTTCGGATACGGATACGGATCTTAGCTTTCTTACTCAATCGATGTCGATGCGCGATGCGCGTGACCTTGAAACGCTACTTGACGCTGTGCTTGACAGGTAATGGTTCGACTGCATTGCGGGTTGTTTCTTTTGTTTTGTTTATAGTTTAGTCACTAAATATTTGTCGTTGTATTTTTTTTGCTAGTCACCATTGTCCCACTCCTGGGCAAAGGCCCTCCCTCCACTCTTTCCATCTTTCGCAAACCTGCGCGTCCTCCTTTCAGTTTTGACGGAACCTGGATAGGTTCCGTCAAAACGAGCTGGATAGCTCGTCCCGCCATTTCCTGCGTGGTCTGCCGTGACCCTGCCTCACTATCTCAGGGCACCAGTTTCATGCTAATTGGGCCCACAGTTTGTCCGGTATGCGGCAAACATTTGATCTTAAGAAATAAAAAATATCATCATTTCAGCCGAAAGACGTCCACTGCTGGACATAGTTCTCCCCCAAGCTCCGCCACGTCGATATATACATAGAAAATTAATAAGGTAAAAGATCGGATCTTTCTTCTCCCTCGGATATCCACGGATACGGATACGGATATCCGGCACATCACTAGTACGGATAGCCTAAAGATCTAAGTACGCAGGCCGATAAAATAAAAGAAGTAAAGAATCGCATCATCCCATATCTTCCCATTGTCGTCGCAAAAGGTGACTAAGGGACTTACTGGAGAATGGGCAGCAGCTTTCTCTATAGATTTTACCACCATACTGCGATCGCCAACCCGCCTGCCAAGCGTGGCGATTATGGCAAATCCCCCCAAATTTGGGGAGGCCTATGTCTAGCAGTGGACGTCTTTCGACTGAAATAATGATGATGAAAATAAAAACATAATGGTTTTTCTAGACGTCCAAGAAGGGTTTTTGGGCATCGTTTTGACGTTTGACAAAGCTTATTTGGGTGTTTTCTAGATCGTTTTGCGGTCTAATTTTTTTGTGTACTGTACATTAACTGACTCATTCAAAAAGTAGTTTGATACCATATTTGGTTCACATAATGAAAAGCAAGTCATGTGTAATACATGGATCTTTTGGCACGGTTATGGTATTTTTATGTAGGTACGCGACATTATGATTTAATTAGTGTAATTATTATTCCAATTAAGTCGAATTTAATTATGTGTTGTATGAATTAAGCTGTGCGGTGCTTTTGAGATATGTTCGCTATATAAATTTGTTTTCGCAGTGTTTGTTTTGTAATTATTCGTACTACTACAAATATACAAACAAAGAATAAATATAACTTTCATTTCAGCACAAAAGACGTCCACTGCTGGACATAGGCCTCTCCCAAGATATCCATGGATTCCTGCGGCCTTCACCAGGTCATCGGTGCATCTTGTGGGAGGCCTTCAAACGCTACGTATTCCAGTACGCGGTCGCCACTCCAGAACCTTCCGATCCCATCGGCCATCTGTTCTGCGAACAATGTGCCACTTAAGTTTGGAAATTCTTCGGGCTATGTCCGTTACCTTGGTTCTCCTACGGATCTCCTCATTTCTGATTCGATCGCGTAGGGAAACTCCTAGCATAGCCTACTCCATTGCCCGTTGGGTTACTTTCAGCCTTCTTATTCGGCCCATTGTGATCACTCTTGGCACTGAGACGTGGATATACATCTTAGGCTTAAAATTTACAAGACAGATTTAAGTTTTAATATTATATTATTTTGGGACTTTATTTAACTTAGAAAAGAAGTTAAGAAGACAAGTTACAACACACATCCGAAAAGAGTTATCACAATCTGAATCATTTGGAAGAATATTGCTTATACATTGATTCATGTGTTCGAAAAAATTGTCTGCTCAATAACGTAAATAACGCATTGAATGTTTTTAACTGTCAAAATAAAAGTCATTCCTTATATTAGTGTGTTCCGCAAGTACCCAGCTGTTCAGTAAGGTTTCAGTTACTAAGCCGACATAATCGATTTTCCCTATAAGAAATAAAAAAAAATTATGTACGACATTATATATATGACTAGCTTCTGCCCGCAACTTCGTCCGCGTCAAATATTTGCTCTCCTGATCCTTCCCGTGCATTGAATTGCCTGCCAGTTTTCGACCATTGTTTTTTGCTGCTCCTTTTGATTATTGCGTGATGTTATATAGCCTGTAGCCTTTCTCAATAAATAGGCTACCCAACACAAAAATATTTTTCAATTCAGATCAGTAGTTCCTGAGATTAGCACCTTCAACCAAACAAACAAACAAACTCTTCAACTTTATAATATTATTAGTATAGATAAGTAAATTAATATCCTATAAAAGACAGCAATAAGCTGATTTGATGGATTGATTATAACAGCTATTAAACAAAATTATTCTGAAATGTCCTCCAAGGTAATCAAAATGCAAACTACGGTGTGAAATATCAAACGTTTAAAACAGCATCAGGCTAACATTTATTTGCGATTAGAAATGTTACAATTTGCCTACCAAATACGGCATTTAGTATTTTACCATTTTGCCCTATTAAGTCCTATATTGCACCAAGGTACCTGGTTTGCCTGAATCTCCACGGACTACGTACAGTTTATTGATCAAATTACGTAATTTTTGACCAGCATATGTGGGAGTGTAGTTAGGCTGTGCTATAGCCGCTATAGGCTAACCAATGGCTGTCTGACTAATAACCGTTAAAACAGTGGAGTCCTTGAGTGTAGCCTTTTTTTTTTGGGTGGGAAATCATCAAATGACGTCTCCCGCTCTTGGGCGGATTGGGAGGGCGTGTCAGACTTTTACTGACTAAAACCCACCCGTATTCCTTCAGTTGCCCATGTGCCAGGGTCATGGTATCTCTTTCGAACAATCTCGCGAACCTGGCAAGTTTAGTGTAGCCTGCGTTTTGATAAAATCATCATCATTAATTGCGCTAAAAAACGTCCACTGCTAGACATTCGCCTCCCTCAAGCACCGCCACTTCAACCGGTTCTGTGCTTCTCGCATCTAGCGGATTCCAGCGGCCTTCACCAAGTCATCGGTCCACCTTGATGTGTTGTGTGTTGTGGGAGGCCGTTCATTACGTGGTTGCAGTCCAAACCTTTCGGCCCCATCCGACGCTTTTGTGTGTGTCTCAAAATAAAATATATTTTCTTTTATTTATGGCCTACTGTGATATGACACCCGTTGAATAGGTGGATAACTAAAATATACCACTTCGAAAGTAACAAAAGGGATCATTAAATGGTCTGTGGAAAAGTACTGCATTCACATATGAATTTTACCTATGACTGGGCGGTTTAGTCATACAAGTTAGAACTCATTTCGTAACCGCCGGAGTCAGTTAAATGCATTTCAAATAGCGTATTAATTATCTAAGTGGACCAAATCGTGTCGTGAGATATGACTCTCTATGATTTGATGTAGTACCTACATAAATGTTTGGACTTAGAGGGGCAGGTGTGCATAAGCCTTTGATACAAATGCGTATATTTGAATTACGAAGATAGGATTGTGGTCTCGTCCGTGTGCATAAGGCCTTGTTACAATGCATCTTTCTATTAGGTGGTCTTGGTTGAAGTCCTGCGTGATCTTTGACGGAACAAAACAGCGCTACACTTGTATATCGGCTTGACACAATTACGTGACATTGTCCTTGATACGCTATGTAGAAGAAAGTTTTATTCCAAATCCATGGGCGGTTACTATCATCATCATCAACCTATAATGTTCCCACTGCTGGGACACAGGCCTCCTCTCGGTGAGAGGGAGTGGGCCATAATCCACCACGCGGGCCCAGTGCGGGTTGGTGGATGTCACATGTCTTCGAATTTTTGGTTCTAAGACATGCCGGTTTCCTCACGATGTTTTCCTTCACCGTTTTGTGAGCAGTGGTGATAAAATAATTTACACAAAGTAATGCGCCTGCTTGGGTTTGAACTCACGGCCTACTTACTCGTAAGTCGCGGCCGTTACCATTGGGCCACCACTGCTCCCATGGTGCGGTGGCGGTTCCTATGGTGGGTTACAACTCCCAAATGACCTTGGGATTTTGCTTAAATGTCCGCGTCTTGAAAATAGATTGATGACCGCAATTTTTAAACAGCACACAAATCAATATTGTTGTTGGTGAAAAGTAGTAATTTCCACAAAATAATTATTCCTTATTCCTTTTGTGGCCCTTAAAAAATTGTGGTTAATATTGAGTGAGTTTTCTATTCAGTTTTTCTTTAAGTAAACCTAAAGAATGTAGGTACAGTGGTAAAGTCTGCACAATCGGAATTTTGGTCCAGAATTTGCTTTTCAGAAAGACAAAGGCTTTTTCACAATACTCGGTACCTAAGTGCTAACCAAAAGGATCTCTTTGATTTTTGGAGGCTTTAGATAAGATATTTTGGACCTAAATATTTAAATTCTCAGTAGATTTTTGGTTGTAAAAGATAAAGGAGGCCAAATAATAGATTCTACGAGTTTGTTAAACGTCAATTCCTTTATCGCTACAGGGCGTTTGAATAAAATAAGACTTTATATCTTCTATAAACAGCTATTTTGGATCATTCCAATCCTACGATCTTACTATTATAATACTATTAATATTTTTATAAATGAGAATGTTTGTATGTTTGGATCAGAAAGATCGGTAGAACGGATTTGGGTGTTTAGCACACAGATAGTTTATAACCTGGATTAAAATATATTATCCCGGTACTACGTTCCTGTTAGATCATTTTTGACCTCCACCCGGGTGAAGTTGCTAGCAAAATCTTGTGTCCAAATGTGACGTATATCAGATATTCTTTGAAAGCCTACATACATTTTCCCGCATTGGTATTAAATCGATTCGGCACTTAAGCAATACCATTCCTAGAAATAGACATATTTATGCATCGAAATAACTAAATTCATAACCAGCGTCGGCATTTATATCGCTCTATCATAACGAGACGATTAATTATCGAGATATCGATACTTTTTGTGACACTTCGAGAATTCTCGAACGTCTACCGATTTATGTTTCGCAAACGTACATAATTTTATTGCAAGGAAGTCTAATGAACGAATAGATGTGGCAAAAACAGCGCGTGAATTGTGTTACCTCGTTGGTCGAGTAGTCGCAAGCGCTACTGCTGACCAGAATGACCTTTTTTTTTTTGTGGGTGGGAAATCGTCATATCACGTCTCCTGCTCTGGGTGGAGCGGAAGGGCGTGTCAGACTTTTACTGACTAAAACCCACCGCGTTCCTTCAGTTGCCTATATGCCAGGGCCACGGTAGAGCATCGATTTTATCATTTTTCTATCGGCAATTTTTCAGTAGTAGCCTCCGGGCTTGATGGATTTGTGGCCATATGGAGCAATGGTGTGGCGCTCTACTACCTGCGACTTAAACGTAACTAGCGAAATATGGGTGTCCCATCTCTATCTTATCTATAAGGGAATACAGGTGCGATGTTTGATTGTTCCAGTTATGTTGAAGTCCCATGTAATAGGGGGCGAGTCGAGCCTATTGTCCTCAACTGCGCACAAATCCAGGCCCCGGGGTGCTACTGAGAAAAAAAAAGAAGAAAATTGTTGAAATAATGAACGTATCTCAAAATACACTCGTTGCCAATTCTAGCGTTACTACAGCTCTATATGGTTTATCTAGTTGAGAATCTAGAGCGCTGACTGGACGTTTGTGGTGAAAGGTCATGCAAACCCGTCAGACGGTGTTGGGCAACGTGTGGGGGAAATATACGTATTAAAGTGTTAGGGCTTGGTTTCGAACTATGTATTGGAGAGTGGATTTTTTTTTTTTTTTTTTTTTTTTTTTATTTTTTTTTTTTTTTTTAGATTTATATTTATCTCGAGTTTCATTCTGGAATCAGTAGTCGTGAGGCATGAGGAGGAAAGTTTTAAGGGTCCTGGGCACTGTGAGCTCAATGTTATATCGTGTGTTGAGTAGAGCCAGCGTAATGTACATGTTCCAAAAAGACTGAAGATTATAACAATACAAAAACCCAAAAGAGATAGTAATTAACTGATTCGCCATTTATTTTAGTTATTTACCTACATGCGGCCTATCAATTAACATAAATAAATACATAGTTCATAATTAATAAATCGCTAGGTACATATTAAAAAAAAACTTGTTCACCAGATACACGATATCTGAACTTTAATACATTCAAAGCGTAATCGCTTTGCGGTCAACCATAAATACCCATTCAATTTTATAAAGCAGAGTTATTAAATATCATAACCATAATATTATTCTAAACCATTCATACATTCACAATATGTACAACCTTTACTACAAAGTTCATCAACCTACATGATGACGTAATGATGCACCGAGATGCGCACGATTCGATCTCGTAGGTCGTAGTAGATTATGTAGTAAATGACGTGACTAGACTTGACCTTGTTTGCTACCTACTCGTCTTCATTCCGTTTACATTAATATAATACTTGAGACATCGCTGTTGAAAAAATGGATGCGGCAATTAACTGAACTCTTTTGTCTGAAACAAGATTGTAATAAACTAAATAACCAGCTCCATAATTACGTAACACACTTTCAATCATAATCTGAATCATTTTGACGAATATTTCTCATCCATTGTTTAATATGTCCGAAAACTTTTCTACTCAATAACGTATATAACGCAATGAATGTTATTGAACTGTCAAAATAAAAGCCATTCCTATTGGTTGTGTGTTACATGTGTCGGATACATTGGGCATATCAGGGTAAATGATGACAGGCAATACAATGTTAGTGTTAGGTTCTATGAATAAGCATTTGACAGTATTTGTTCAATCAGATTATCACAATAGAGAAGACACAGTGTCAAGCAGTGGAACTTGGCAGAATGTACAATAAATCAATAGAGAGAGGCTAAATAATAACAGTTCGTAGATCAGTGAACATTGGTGGTTACTTATGTTAAATCGAGACCCATCCGTACTTATGAAAACACGTAAAGTCATTGGTACATCAAGAAAAAATATTTATGAAAATATTGTATTTATGCACAGATCTACACTTATGAAACGTCAGAAGCTTGATCCACAGTTTCAATTGATCGTTTCATCTCGAGAAGATCCGAAAGAAAACACCACGGTTACTCTTTAAAGAATAATAGTTTAAAAAAAACTAAAAAACACGCTTCCATGGAAAACCAAACTAAAAAGTACAAAATAATGGAAAAAAAGCGTGGGGTGCTTTTAAGGTATTTTTTTATTGATATCAGGCACCCCACGCTTTTTTTCCATTATTTTGTACTTTTTAGTTTGGTTTTCCATGGAAGCGTGTTTTTTAGTTTTTTTAAACTATTATTTATTTTCTATTTTTTAGGGTATTTCGAATTTTGAGACGTATGTCAGCGTAGTTTGTGACAGTTTTTTTGCTGTCCTGGTAACCCTGGCAAGGATAATGGCACAAATTTATGAAATTATTGCATTGTCATCAGTCCTTGACAGGTGTGCAAAGTTTGAATGAAATCTGGTCGTTTAAAGTGGGTCAAAATCGCACTATAAGGAGTCGGTTACAAACAAACATACAAATATACAAACATACAAATATACAAACATACAAGTGAAGCTAATATAAAGCGTGTAAAAATAAATTGGCTTTACATTATTTTCAAATTCAATTACATCTTCGACATTCATTACGTGTGGTCGCCAAAAGCCTGAAAATCTGACAGTCAGTATTACCAAGGGGTATCCAGTGTTACCCAGTAACTCGATTGCTGTAGTCAAATAGGTGTCACTCCATATATAATAATAATATTCAGATGCATGTGGTTAGACAGGAAGCTGACCCCAATTACCCCCTAACGAGAAAATAATGAAGAAAGCCAATGTAATAAAATTTTTTTCGTCATGGGTACACATTCAACCTCACAGAATCATTACGATGAAGTATGATAGATAGATTGATTAACAATTTGCATTTTTATGAATTAGCTATCCTTGTATCACAGACGATAGACTAAGTGGTTAGGAACGTAGTTCGATCATAATGTATATTAGATTACCTTTTAACGAATTAATTATTTCCAATTTAGTAACCTGTTATTTTAGATTAAGTATTTACTCGCACCAATATAGTTTTGGCATGGCATTCAAATATGGGTGTATAGCCATTAACGAATTTACAGTGCAATGGGTATCTTGAACTTTGGGTAGCTTATTAACCTATCGCTTTGTCTACATGTACACACATGAACTAGGTACGAATGTATCACAATTTTTCAGCGGCAAATTTAAACAAGTATGCGAACTGTTACTATGAATTCATCATAATATATGATTACGGATCAGCATAGAAGATTTTCGTCAGTTAAAAAAAATAAATGTAATTCTATACATTTTGCAATTTTAAAACAGCAGATTTTTTTTTTTGTTTTCGACGAGAGTTATACGCTTTGTCTAAAACTATCTACGTCGATTTACATGCTGAATAAAAAGTCACAGTTTTCGCGTTTGTTATTAATTTTCTTGTATACGACGCTCAATGCGCACATAAATAAGAAACACCTAAATAACTATGACACATTAATTTAAATGGAAAATAATACCATATCTACAATCTGTCTCATTATGCTCCATGTAGTCATGATACGGCAGACGAGTCTGACTATAACAGTATTAACATCTTAAGCATTTGATTTTACGGTAAAGATTTTACCATATTTTTATGGCCAATACCACATCTACTTAGTGGTCATATTATACTCTATGTAAGGCTAGGCAGACGAGTCTAGTCAGTACTTGACTGAGGTTCGTCAGAATGTCTTTAAGGCATTAGTTCAAGGTTCTTGTACCATCTCTAGCATTGTTTTGTTTTTATTTTTTTGTTCTCGGTCATTGATCTTGTGTGGTATTTTTGTTTGTAGTTAATTAAAGCTGTCATGGATGTTTCTATTTTGTAGTAAGTATAACGATTCCAAGTATCAACCAGTTGATTTATTGTAGATATTAAAGTAGAGGCATTTTGTTTTTCTTTCTGTTCATTATGACAACTTTACTCATCATCCTTAGGAACAGCACTCTTCCTTCCCTCTTCATCCTCCTTTTTCCAAAGAAAACTTTCTCACGATCTAGTCTCTTTGTGTCCATTTCATTTGACCTTAACTTTTTGCTTCATAAACGGGATATTAAATGACGTCATATTTTAACGTCACTTATCTTAACATTAACCTTATAAGTAGGTATGACTCAGTGAGCAAATGGTTTTACACAACAATATCTATAGTTTAGTCCCGGATCTAGACTAGAAACTCGAATGACATATTTCTTAATATCTTTATCTACCTACTCGTAGACGGTAAATTATATAATGATCGTGAAAGATTTACCGATAATGGAACCACGATATTCGCCCAGAGCGTCCAACAAAGAAATTAATGTTGAGCATAAAGTAGGTGCATATGATTATATTAACAATGTACT
Source organism: Aporophyla nigra (assembly GCA_947507805.1). Lineage (NCBI taxonomy): Eukaryota > Metazoa > Arthropoda > Insecta > Lepidoptera > Noctuidae > Aporophyla > Aporophyla nigra. Next base: position 15,486,096 of record OX382307.1, on the reverse strand, counting down.
TGTGTAGTTTGCACTCGTAATTAACTATTGTACGAATTCTGTGCCAAGGCAAGATTATTCGGACGGCCTATTGCGAAATGATGAACTTTTTGTTCGCAGCGTCGAAATTGTTTTTACTTCGGTAACGAAATTTAACCATGAGGGGTGCCAAAGAAAAATGAAATGGCTAGTAAAGGGATTGATACTTAGAAAACGACTAATTGAGATGTATATAAGAAGATATGATGCGCCGACCAAATATATTGGATTATCAGAGGGCAGAAGAATGATGATGACGATGCTCATGGGTCAGCATATGGAATATAAAGACAAGATTTAACACAAATCATAGATTTAATTGTTAGATTTGCCCTTACTGTACATCAGTCGTGTGATAATATCCGAGGGCATGAGCTCACACATCCTGCATGAACAAAAGATACGATTTTGAGTATGAGTACAATACTTTTCAAAACGTGACCATCTTTTGATGCAGTTGGAAAAATCAAAGGATTTAAATCTTTAAAACCGATAGTCTGTCACTTGTAAAGTCGGAAATTTATTCATCATTATTTCATGCGAAAGACGTCCACTGCTAGACACAAGCCTCTCCCAATTTTAAGGGGTTTTGCCATAATCGCCACGCCTGGCAGGCGGGGCCATCACAATGTGGTGATAAAATGCATGGAGAACGCTGCTGTCCATTCTCTAGTAAGTCCCTTAGTCCCTTTTACGAGACCCTCTCAGGAAGAAATAGGATGGTGTAATTCTTTAGGTCTGGCACCACAAGGAGTCAGTCGGAAATTGAATAGATTCAAATCGCCTTCACTTACGTACGTAATTGAAAAGAATACGGGCTTCGTGTTATTCAAAATAATGTTAACCTTGGTTATCCATACTTTCGGTAAAAATATCAGTTACCGGTTACCTTATTTACCGGTAACGATCCGAACTCAGATTGACGTCAGAATGTTCTATTAAAATCTGTTTTTTACGAGACTGTTATGGAGAAACGAGTGATATTTTGTGTCCTAAATATGGATTGGATCTGCAATTGGGATGATTAGTGGGCGTAAGTAATTTAGTTGTAAATGCTTTGCATTTGTGGGTTGTTATTACGTTGCTATGGAAACAAATAAAGCTTTAAATGTAAAATATCGTTTACGTAGCGAAAAGGGCAATAGGGCAAATTTTTCAAAATTTGGTTTTCGTTAGGCGCACGGGCGAGGTGTGAAAGACGCGTCTGCACGGGGGCCAGTTAACTACGAAGTTACTGTTTGTGCTGAACAAAAATGTTGACTATTGGTCCAAAAACGTGATTTTCAACGGAACATTTTTGGTAAAATCTCGAATAACAACTACCAAACAAGACTCTAGCTCGCGGAACTTGCACCAGAATGCAAGTAAGGTAGGTTATTTAAATTAAAACCCACAGATTAACACGAACATTTTTTAAATAAAAATGAATTTAGGTTTCCGATACAAAAATGTTAGGAATTTATCCAAGTCAATGTCGAAAAAAATTTTTTTCCGACGGTATGATTGGAGTCTCCCTAAGTGTTCGAATAAGAAATGAATAGGTTCGCAGAAGAACTAAACTGGCTACATACGACATAGCTGAAGCTTGCCAAACTTTGCTCTCAGAACAGATGATCGATGAGGCCGAAACGTTCTAGACTGGTGACCACGTACTAGATGGCTTAGCATTTGAAGGCCCCCCACAAGGTAGCCCGATGACCTTTTGATGGCCGCAGTGGTAACATAATCAGCAGATTTCATACATTAAATTGGCAAATACTTTGTTCCAGGTAAACCCTTTTGAAAACTGAAGTTGAAGGTCTGGTCGAATCTCTGTTTTATTCGAGCAAAAAGATCTCAATACAAAATGTTTACAAAATGTTTATCTCCATAACTTAAAAATACGTTTACAAAAGGTCTTTAGGGAATTTCCATTTAAGTAAGAAAAATAATAGTTTAAAAAAACTAAAAAACACGCTTCCATTGAAACCAAACTAAAAAGTACAAAATAATGGAAAAAAAGCGTGGGGTGCTTTTTAAGGTATTTTTTTATTGATATCAGATATCGTTGATTTTTTTTTTACTCCTTAGAGTCGGTTACAAACAAACATACTAACATACAAGTGAAGCTAATATAAAGCGTGTAAAAAACTTGTGTTTGGTAGTTCCGCTCTTCCACTAGTTACAACTTGCATTATAAGCTATTGAATAGACATTCCCTTTTACAGATAAAGAAAAATAAAATACAGTGATATAAATGAAAAAAAAAACCAAAACAAAGTAATCAGTATAGACGCGTTTTTTTTTTTTTTTTGGATGGGAAATCATCAAATGACTTCTCCCGCTCTGGGCGGAGTGGGAGGGCGTGTCAGACTTTTACTGACTAAAACCCACCCGTGTTCCTTCAGTTGCCCATTTGCCAGAGTCACGGTATCTCTTTCGAACAATCTCGTGACGCGCTATCGTGGCGTGGTGGTATGAGGGCGTGCGCACGTGTACGCGTGTGTGTTTGTGTACGTGTGTGGGGGTGTGTGTGTGTGTCAATAGTGTCATCACACCATCTATAACCCATTTTAACGTTGTCTTAAAATCCCTTGACTGCCTCGTAGGTTTAGTTGTCGAAAGCGCTAGCCTGAGGTCCTGGAAACGATTCCCGGGTCTGGCAAAGTGTTATTTCTTCGGTTTCATATCCAAGATTTCTCGGTAGCAGCCCGTAGTCTAGATTTGCGTCCGGTAGAAGGCAGAAGGCTCCTATAACATGGGACTTCAACATATATGGTGAAATGTGGAGTACATAGACTTGTTACAATCCCTAGGATATTAAATTTCTTTTACACTAGCAACTCGGTCACATGTCGGACCACGCACTATGAAGGGTTCCGTAGATGAGGAGGAATTTATCCCAAACCCAAACTTAATTTTGCTAATGTATAATAAATTATTTACTTACTTACTTGAATAAATGTTCTCCCATACATCAGTATACGTCAAGGTAAATTATTTAACGGCAAATGTAAGTTTGAAATCGCAAAAAAAAAAACTATCTTGAAAAATATTACCTTGTGCTGTGAGGCCTTGCTTTTTGTCAAATTTCATGTTTTTAGGTCAACGAAAAGTACCTTACAGGTTTTGATTTATTTGCGAGTGTCAAATTAAGTCGCAGAAAAGGCCATTTTCTTATTGCGTTGACGTAGAAGCTTGTTTTTTTGTTAGAACTGCAAGGGACTTCATACCTACGGATGAATGCGCAGGTCATAATTCCGCGTGTTTCTGAAAAAAGGGTCTTGACAGACAGACGGACCACTTACTTCATTTCTTTTTGAAATACGGAACCCTACAAAAGATTTTCTAATATATATTCAGTCCCAAAACCCACGATGCAACCTTTTAATCAATAATCCGTTTCCAATAGTTCTATATCTAGTCAACAATGAGTTCAGATGTGATCTCTATACTAAATGTCGCAACTTTTAAGGCCGAGCGAAATGTTAATCGGTCGACAGTGGCCCGATGGATCATTACATCCGAACGCGTTGCGCAAACGCACCTAATTGTAGATATTTGCATGTTGTATTTAATCCTTAAGTGTTCTGGTTCTAGTTGATTGAGTTCGAATGTGGTATTGGTCGTTTCTGTTATAATTGGGCTTGCCAATTTTTTATTTCTTGTTTGGTTTTGGTCAATTAGGTAGTTATAGGTATGTGATTTACGCTGGGTATGCCTTATGAAGTAGACACCATGTGGTTTTTTGGAGGACTATTTTATTTTATTTTATTAATTTTAGGAAAGCTTACAGCTAATACATTACAATATCTAGTACAACGTGTAAAAGATGGCCAATTACAAGCTTCTACTAACGATTAATGTGAGCAATATTAAAAAAAAAAAAAACGTTAAAACAGCGACGTAAGAAATACGCTAATGAGTTATATCACGCTCTAGAATACAAAATAAAGAGTGAAACAAAAATTATGTCGTATCGTATCGTCATCAAGAATAACACCATCCCATTTCTTCCCACGGGTGTCGTAAGAAGCGACTAAGGGACTTACAAGAGAATGGGCAGCAGCGTTCTCTATGTATTTTACCACCATACTGCGATTGCCAACCCTCTTGCCAAGTGTGGCGTATGGCATATTGGCGTCTATTGGCTTAAATGGTGATGATGATGTAGTTATGTGATTTACACTGGTCACGCCCAATGAAGTAGGTACCATGTGGTTTCTTGAAGGGGTAAGTCGTACGTGTGTGGATCGCAAGTCAAATTTTCCCGGAGATTATACCTAAGTACCCATTTCTTCTTTGCACAGAGGTATGTATATGAAGCTATATTCGCTATCTTTTTATGCAAGTGAATTTGCGTACCCTGTATGGAGTCGTTCAGCCCATGCAAAGTTAGTGGATACAGCTCTGTATCCACTAACTATAGCGCTTCCCTACCAAACCCATACGTTCCACCTGCTGGGAATCTCGCACCTGGACACGAGTTGCCTTGGCTTTCCTGGACGTCTTTAAATAGACTCTGGACTCAGGTAGGCCAAAGTAAAGAAAACCTGCTTAGGTGGAGATTCACAGATGACTCCGCCCTGGAGTTTAAATGTGGTGCTGTCCCACAAACGATGCGGCAATTGATTTGTTGTTTGCACGCTACAGGAGTTGATGGATGCTACTGAAAGTGCTTAACTTGTACGCAAATGCTGGGCTAAATCTATTTAGATCTATACCGCCACATGCAAACTTCGCCTCACATTGACGCCACGCAAAGTCTTGAATCGCACAAGCACCATTTACCGCGCAACTAGAAAATATGCAACGTCCCGACATCAACAGGCCAGTAGCCAGAAACGACACCTGTCTCGTTGGAGGATCCTCTCTTTTCTATAGAGTATACCATCATAATTCAATTGTGATAATTGCGTAAACCCAAACTTCAGTTTTATTATTCAGTGTGTCAGTATAGAACAGTGGTGGTCCAGAGGTATCGGCCCCGACTTACGAGTTAGAGAGAGTTCGAGGTTTCAAATCCAAGCAGGGACTTAACTTTGTGTAAAGAATTTCATCACCACTGCTCTCAGAACGGGGAAGGAAAACATCATGAGGAAACAGACATGTCCTAGAACCAAACATTCGAAGAAATGTGACATCTACCAATACGCACTAGGCCCACATGATTACGGTCCTAAGCCCCAGCAGTGGGAACTGTATAGGCTTATTATGTGACATACCACACAGCATATAATTTGTATCAAGAAAATGAATTCTCATAGACCGTATGATGCCTAGAGCCTTCAGAAGCTGAAAACCCATTAGGCACTCAAATGAATACTCGTTATACTAAAAGCTTTCATGTAATGTAATTCTATACAGGAAGTTTCGAAACAACAAGGACATAGTGATTACATCCAAACCTAACAAATATACCAATTTCCCTCTACCTAGATTTGAGTCTACGTTTACTTTAGCACTTATTGTGTACTGATTAACTCTATATTTTAGTACCACCAGTTATAATTAACAAACGTGCTGTTTGTCTTGCTTGTTTGGTCGCATTTGTTCTAGAAAGTGTGTTGGAGCAAAGAATGAAGATTTATATAGAAGCGAAATCAGGTACCTGTGTGACAGACAAGGGAACCGTATGGTGACTTTTTGTTGCATCGATCGAGCAGAGAGTCACAGTCACCCAGATAAATGAATTAATTTTTGAGAGTAGGTTTGTAAAAACGTTGTTGTGTTTGTTTGACTGGCCTGTTAGTCTAGTGGTTAGTGACCCTGACTGCTAAGACTGAGGTTGTGAGTTCGATTCCCACGCAGGACAAATCTTTGTGTGATGAGCACAATCATTTGTTCTGTGTCTGGGTGTAATTTATCTATAATATGTATGTATTTAGAAACATATAAGTATGTTTATCAGTTGTCTGGTTACCATAGTACAGTTTCTGCCTAGTTTGGGATCAGATAACGTTGTGTTGGTTGTCCTAAGATATTATTTATTCATTTATTTAAACATTTATACACGTCAAGAATATTTTTTAAACTAGATGCGGTCGAAGTTTCCTATCTGGCTACTCTGAGAAAAAAGGCTCCAAAGGTCGAAAGGAAACAAATTCAGAGGTCACAATCAAAAAAGTCGGAAAGCATCGAAAGCCTTTGGTCCCAGCTATTTTTGTGCAACTTTGACAGTCATTACCGGTCGTCAGAAGCCCTAAGGTCTGTTACGGGGTATCGCATTATCCAGTAACTGGGTTGTAGAGGTTCAGATAGGCAGTGGTTCGATACCTCACTCCCCTCCTTACGCGAGGAGGCCCGCAGAGGCAGGCCGGCACCAGAAGGGGATCGCCGAAGACGCATTAGATCCCGTGGTCCCCAACGTAGGTGTGGGACGGAACACCGGGGTGGTTTTAGTCAGTAAGAGTCTGACAGACCCCTCCACCCACACTAGGGCGGAGAACATCCATGAGGATTTCCACCTCGAGATAAAAAAGGCATTCGTTCTATGTAAAATACTGGTTTCAACTCTACTGACTCCAACAGAGTTGAGAAAGACATGTAGCAGATGGACGCGCCATTTCAAATTAGACCATCTATAATATTTGAGCGCCCCGTCCCATCTACACGATTCTATTATTCTATGGTTCGAGTCAAACACGAAGTTACTCGTATATCAGGGAGGAGGTTCTATTCAACTAAATTGTATTTGTTTTGTGAAAGCTCTGAATCTGAGTTGTTTTGTCTGATTTATGATCGTCTTTTGAAATTATGTGCTCTGGTATTGTTTATTATGAAGCGAAGGACGTTGTTTTCTGTGAGTTCATTTAGTCGTTTAATTAGTGAAGTTCGTAATTTAACAGTAAAATAAATATGAATATTTCGGTATCAAGTAAATAATGGACAAGCGTAGAAGAATGTTAATGAAAAAAAACTTTTTTACAAAAAAAAAACAACCGACTTCCTTAAAAACACTACAAAGTGAAAAATAACTTTAATTTCGGTAGTCGGTGTCTTAGGATCTGTATTTATGGTTTTTTTGCCACCGACTTCCGAAATTAAAGTTATTTTTCACTTTGTAGTGTTTTTAAGGAAGTCGGTTGTTTTTTTTTTTGTAAAAAAGTTTTTATTTTTACATTTTTAGTTGTGGTATTCACCCTGCACTAATTCCAAACAAACAATGCATATTTATGCGATAGCAGAAATCGCGGTTGATTTCCTGTCATTTTTTAAAGAGTTCCGGTGTCTGTCTCCCGAACTCATCATCAGATCTATATGAAAATTATATGGGACCATTTCGGAATAAACCCCTTTCGAACAAAAAAAGAATTTTGCAAATCCATCTATATATGACGGAGTTATGCCCGAACATACATAAAAATAAAAAACATATAAACATCCGAATTGAGAACCTCCTCCTTTTTGAAGTCGGTTAACAAGCCTGATTAGAATAAACGATTTTTAATTTTGATTATGATGCCGTATTCGTTTAACTTCCTCGTTCGTCTAGTGGTCGCTGGCGCTAATACTGAGCATGAGGGTTCGATTCTCAGGTCAGACAAAATGTTATTGAGTTTACCTATGTGTAATTTCTCAGTACCAGCCCGGAGTCTGGATTTGTGGCCAGTTGGCGGCAATGTGCTCGCCCCCTATTAAATGGGACTTAAACGTAACTGCCAAAATGTGAGTGTACACAGGTACACCTCTGCCCAGCCCTTTAGGGAAATAAGGCGTGATGTTAGATTATTTGTTCAAGGTTATTTTCTGTGACTCTATTGTCAAGGTAACTAGTACTGTTTTCGTCTCACTACGCCACTTTCTCAGGTCGTGAGCCATAGTTTTTAAAACGTACGTAGGTACATAAATTACCTACAGTTGCACAGTTCATTAAGCGTAACAAAACAAAAAAAAAGTTATTATAACGTAAATGATTTATGAAAAAATATACACCCAACCATAGGTCCGGATACTCCTTTGATGTATGGCAGACAATTTATACCTGTAATCAATCTGTTACATATTGCGCGTAAACTAATACCGGTGGCGTACCGGTACCGGTTGTATGCTCAAAGAGTTCGGCTTTCCGCCATACGTTTGTTTTTTTTAATTATTAGACTAAGGAAATATTTCATTTCGTATTTTTTTGGGTAAAAAAAAAATGCTTTAGACAAAAAATTTGATTCATGTAAATAAAATTTTTGGTAGTTAAAAAAGTTAGTTCAAAAACTAGAGCCCGACTACTGAAAAATCACGTTCTAAAAAGTATAAAACAAGAAAATATTCATCTGAAAGCCGTGGTCGTAAGCTTATGATCGCTTGCTTCTGTTACAATATTTTGTTTTGTACGACTACGGCTTTAAGATAAGAATATGTTTTGTCTTATGAGACATCACATAGCCTATAAGCCAGCAGAAAACCAACACGCTTCCAACAATTCCTCATTTGTCAAATTATGAAAAGCTGTAAGTAATGAGGGAACAGATAAACATATAAACAAACATACAAACATACCTCCGGTCAAAATCATACAATACCCTCCTCTTTGCATTACCGTAGTGGCATAAAAAGCGACAAAATTTTAAAGAAACCTATATGTAGTAACAGTTTAATTAAGCACCAGCAGACCCTCCGGCGGGAGGGCGTGGCGGCGGTCAGAAGGAGTGGGTTGTGTGCATACGTTGCTCATGCCAGCCTGGTGGGCAAGACGACCTGAGCGCATCATGTGCTATGTTTTTTAATTTTTTGTGAACCCCTTTTTGTTATACTTAGATATTAAAAGCTGTATCCACGAGAACACTGCCGACAAACTGTACTGCAGATTGGCAGAAGAATTGTGTTACATTGTATGTTTAATACCCACGAATAAACGAATAAAAAAATAAAAAATATTTTTCTTATTGCTTCTCTATCTTATAGGACTTAGCCTGATTTTTGGGAACGTTATAAGATCACTTTGGTGTTCAGGATAAAGCGGGAGGAAACGCTCAGGTGTTTCCATTGTGTGGATCGTCTGGAGGATACGGTGGAGCATACGGTGGAGGTGTGCCCTGCCTGAACGGAACACCGCCGTGTCCTCGTGGAGGTGATCAGTGGCGGCGACCTCTCCCGTCCGGCCCTGGTGTGATCCATGGTACGGAGCGAGAGGGCATGGGAAGCCGTCACCTCCTTCTGCGAAGTATTAATGCTCGTGAAGGAGGAGGCGGTGCGCCCTTACGTCCCTAGCCGCCGCAGGAGGAGACGCCCCGGGCGTCGGGAGCCGATTGCGGACTCCCGGCCACCGGAGCCCGGGTCGCGCGGGCTTGCGGGCGGTGAGCAATGGGTAGCTCGCCGCCTGGTAAGGACCAGGCTCGTGCCGACGGCGCGTAGTGTTCCACGCGCGCCTCAAAGAGATGTCAGTAAACTGAAGGGGTCTGCTAGGTCCGATGCCTGCCAGGGTCGCGAGATTAGTACGAAAGAGGTACCATGGCCCTGGCATTTGGGCAACTGAAGGAACACGGGTGGGTTTTAGTCAGTAAAAGTTTGACACGCCCTTCCATTCCACCCTAGAGCGGGAGACGTCATTTGATGATTTCCCACCCACAAAAAAGAAACGGTTAACCTGATTGATCGATCCGTACGGCTGTTATTACTTAGCCACAAAATACACACACATACACACATTTGCATATCTGTCGTGATAAAATTTACCTTTGACAGTCTGTCAGAGTTCTGCTGGTTGAAGTTTAGAGAATCTTGTTGAGTTACCTATTATTATAATACGTATATAGTATCTACACGATAACATTAAAAATTTATTCGGAAGTTGCTACAAACCTTGAGAATTAAACTATTTATGTTTAACGATGTACTTTTAAGGCGGTTGTATCTACCTTTAGGGTGTTTGCCTTCCTGTTTCCGTCAAAAATATTGTATTATGTACAAAATCTACATGTTCAATCACTTAAGGAGATAAATAATCAGGTTCGTCGAATTTAGTTGAATATAAGGAAAAAACCGATGGCTGATTATCCAATGAAATTTAATTTGTTAATTTTGCTTTTGTTTTCTATTAATTTAATTACTTAATTGTGGTTACATAATTATATAATTTGATGCCCGTACCAGTTTTGCACAATACTGACAATACTAAAGCATAGGAGCATTCTGAAATGAACAGATAAATTCTAACATCAAAACTTATTTTTTAGTTTGGCGCCCATAGTTTATAACCGGGATACTTTTTATCCCAGTAGTAGTTTCCCGAGGGACAAATTCTCACCCACACGCAAGCGAAGCCACTGGCAAAACCTAGTACAAAATTAATTACTAAGGTTGGACTTTTATGGTACCGTACTAAAACTAATAGTGTTGAGGTACTGAACGATTTCGCGTAAAGAATGAATGATAAAATGGTTTAAATTAAATAAAACTTTAAAAAATCGTTTTTAGGGTGTTGAATATAAGAATAATTCATAATTTTTAATAACTGTTATTTCCTTTTTTAGTTTCTTCTGATAGGAACAAAACTAAGTATAAAATTTTTTTTTACTATAGTCATTTTATTTCCTCTGGACTCAGACTATATCTATATCGGTGTAGTAGGTGTTAATAAATAAATAAAAAATAAAATAAAAATATCGATATATTAAACATCGTGTTTTAAGACAAGATATTAAATTTAAAATACAAAGTTTGCTTGAAAGGACATTATTTCAAGTTCATTCAATTTCATTCATTCTTGCACCACCTCACTATCTTTTTTTGTCAAAACCTGGTATCCCTCCAACTGTCATGTTACTGAATAGGATTAAAAGTCCAACCTTAAGGGGAATGCTCCAACCCAGCTCCAACTTAGAGCGTTGTATTGATGATTTTGATGATTATAATTCTGTAACTACATATGTCTTACAAGCGTGAATAATATTTTAATCAACATACAACCTAGCACTGGTCTGCAAATTGCAAAAAACGTAAGAAAATTTGAATTTCGCGGGCTGGTTGAAGCATTCACCTTACGTATGTGGCTATGTGCTGTAAGCAAACATGGTTATCAATAATGGTAAGTATTCACAACGTTGTACAAAGACAAAGATTTCAATAAAGCTTGTAAAATAATGGAACGTAGCAAGTTGTTGGCCATTAGACGATGTAATTTGATATCAGAAAACTAGTACGTTGCCATGGTAACAGTTTGTTATTTTTTGGTCCATTTTCGGTATTTATGTTGCTGTAATTGTTTCAGGGATTACTCAGATTCCTATTTCAATAATATTATTTTGGATAGTCTATTTATTATTATATCTGACGACCCTAATTGATGACTGTACTTTGTATAATAAAGAGTAGGTATTATATTCTTTTCTATATTAATTTAACCCCAAGTCTACAAACTGTCTGCGTGCTACCAATCCCAGATTGACATGATCTACATAACTATTTGCTTCCCAGCGAATATATTCTCATTAAGTAAGTGAACGTCGAATACATTGGCATATACTAATGACGTGTGACCTAAATGCCCGATTTACATTTTATGGCTCAATTTAAATTGGCGTTGATATTCGAACTTAATTAAGAAGTTGTAGGATTGTTATTGACATTCTAGAATTCGAATTGCGGGCTTACTAGCAGCCCGTTTACACAACTCCAGTCTGGTATTTTTAACCCACTTCGAAAAACGGAGAAGGTTATATGCTCCTCTGTCTGATTTCTTTTATCATGTATTTTCATCAAATTGTTTGTCAAAAGTGGACCTTTTTTGAAAATTATTTTTATTTGGTAGAAGAAGTTTGGGCGGTGGTCCCATATAAAGTTTTTGAGATAGTATCGTTTACATATTTAGTCAACTGTGTGTTTCATGTTAAACTTCCTACCACTATTGTTTTTATAGCAAGTAGTGATAAACGATTTGGTGTGAGATAAGTACAATCATCATTTCAGCCGTAAGACGTCCACTGTTGGACTTAGGCCTCCCCCAATTTGGGGGGCTTTGCCATAATCGCCACGCTTGGCAGGCGGGTTGGCGATCGCAGTATGGTGGTAAAATACACAGAGAACGCTGCTGCCCATTCTCTAGTAAGTCCCTCAGTCGCCTTTTACGACACCCACGGGAAGAAATGGGGTGGTGTTATTCTTTACGTCCGGCACCACACGGTACGATAAGTACAATACGTTCAAGAAAAGTACCAATTAAAAAACTTTAAATTAAAATCGGTCTACTTTAATTACTACAATTTAAATAAAACAGACATTAAACTAGGAATTTATCGAACGTCTCCCACAGTCAACATCTCTCATCTTAATGTCTTTCTTTCAGTAGAATTTAAGAAAACGGTTGGTTAAGAAAGTCATGTAGAGAGAGGATACCAAAACTGAAACCTTTGATAAAAGCTGATAAATCACTGGCTGGATCATCTCCTCACCGCGGCTTGAGCTACTCCAAGTTCCTGGAACGTTACGTTTCGACTAAAACTCACTTGCACGTTAAATCAGGTTAAATGAAGAAATGTAGAGTTTAGTAATGAACATTTACATATATACATAAATTCATGCTTTCCCATAGGGGTAGGCAGAAATTCTATAGTTTCTGCTACCTGATACGATCCTTACATACTCTTTTTGCTTTTTTATGTTCATACATTTCTTCTAATTAAGATTAAACCAACATAAATTTAATTGTGTTGAAGAAGAAGATATGGTTTTTCGCAATGTTAATTACTTTACATACTATTGTATGGAATCAAGTTCTTTTTACTTAGACAGTTGTGCTGCTGGGGAGTTTTTTGTAATGTTTTTAGTTCCCAGATAAAGCACTAGATAGTGGTGAAGGGCGGTTGTTTGGGGGACTGTCTAATGTGGTTCAGACGTTGTCAAACTGATAATTATCAGCCTACTTTGCATAAATGACTATTATTTTTTTAACCTTCTGTTAAGATGCAATGTAAACAAAGTCCTTATACACAGGTAGGTACACTGTTTTTGAAAAGAGTGTAATGCTGTGAAACTAGGTTTCAAATTAATTTATCTTTAGCAATCTCCAAACCATATTTCTCTCAATTGTTTAAAATAAAGAATAGATAGTCTAGTAAGGAACAAAGAAACCATTACTCACACTATATTTTTCAGTATACGTTACGTTACGTCGCGTCGGGCTAAAACAATGGAAGCTAAATAAATCGTAACTAAATAAATATCTGTGTGAAAATGTTGTTTTGTATAGCTATAGTAAATGTTATATTTTTGGTCGACGAAAGTTGTTGAATTTTGTATGACAGAATTGTGGTAATCATTTTGATTTTGGTGTGAACGTTAAAAAATGTTCGAATCGAAATATTCAAAAAACTAACAGCCGGAAAAAAACTTGTGAAAATGTGTAAAACTAAATTATCACAGGTTGTAAATTTGCAACATATTGCAAAATCAGCCTACATTGTTCCCACTGCTTGGACCGACACACGCGGGCCCAGCGTGGGTTGGTAGAAGTCACATGTCTTAGAATCTTCGGTTCTAGGGCATGCCGGTTTCTTCACGATGTTATTCTTCATCGTTTTGAGAGCAGTGGTGATGATGATCATAGGGCAACCTTTACAATCTTTATGTCATTGTTTTATGTACGATGTAACGTTTAACCTCAGGTCAACGAAATACTGATTTATTTCGTTGAACTGAGGTTTTTTAGAATGGGTGAATTCCTTCGTCATTGTTATCCCCAAGCAGTTAAAAGGAATTTTAATGGTAGAACTATATTCATCATACTCAATCAGTTTGAGAAAACCTGAAGAAAAAAACAATTTCTGTAATTTGTTACTGGATTCTTATATTTGCCTACTTAGGTAAATGATATTTTAATTATTATTCTGAAGTTCGTGTTTTGGTCCTATATTATTATAATTTATGTACATCTTATTCTACGTATACCTCATACATCTGAACTGGAATATCTTACTTTTACTTATTATAAATAAATTACAACAGTTATTTTGTTCTCAATTGAACACAATATAAAAACATACAGACGTGTTATTAATATATTTAAAATCTATATATAATCTGTTTCAAAGTAAGTATCTAATGAAACAAAAGGATCAGAAAACATACTTTAGATACGTATGGTCACCAAAAGAGATAGGTAACCAGCATCGTCGGATTTAGTTGAAGCTTAGTAATAAACCGATGGATATTTTCGAATGATATTAAATTTGATTAATGGTATGTTTTCTACTTTTAATCTATATATTAATACGTAAAGCAACGTAAACTCTAAGTTCATAACATACGTAGATAGGTAGTCACTTCACTCACATCTGAATCATTTTGAAGCAAACTGCTTTATACGTTCGAAAATTGTTGACTGAGCAACAGCGTAAATAACACAATGAAAATTTTTGAACTGTCAAAATGAAAGCCATTCCTCGGGTTATTTATGTCTTTTGGTGACTGTTCGTGGATTTCACATACACCTACATTACACAGACATTATAAATATCTAAAACTTAATTTAAGTACGTGATTCCTCTAATCTCAATTATGTTTCAGGACTTTTGTAACAAAGTTATTAAATGAACACATTTTGTGCTTTTATAAGCAATTATCCTCCTACATCATGTCTTATGATCACTGCTTCACCAGCTGTCGCTTCTAGGAGGTGGGGCAGGGGGTCTGAAACAAAGGGTATTATTAGCTAATAACCGCTAAAGGCTCGACTGCCTATACACAATGGTGTGCTGGTGCACACTATTGTGAACGGTAAGTCAAGCCTACGCATAATGTATGGAAGTGAATAGAAAAGTAGAATAAATTGCTGTGGAAATGCGATCCTAGCAAAGCATGTATGGTGTGACCATGAATGATATCCTCAGGAATTATGTGATGAGGCAACGCGGCAACAACGGTGAAATTTAAAAGAAGATGAAGTGAAAAAAAAAATGAAATGCGTATGCTTCAATTGTTTGGTCATGTTGAGAAGAAGGTTGAAAAGCGACTAACAAAAGGGAGGGAAAAGGCAGATGCGAGTTAAAACACTGGGAGGGGATGGGCTAGGTGGACATTCTTAATAGTGATCATTCTTTGTAGTGACCTTATTGTTGATATTTTTCACAAAGGTCAGGTTCGTAGTACTCGCAACCTTCGTGCGTGTATGAACAGATGTATTAACGTAAACGAGGCAAAAACACTGTATTACTTCTTGTATTCTATTTATTTGTAAAATATAATGTGTAATTGTTTGTTTTTCCGAATAAATAAAATAAAAAATATTAAAAAAAAGGAGTATAAAGATCGTAACAGGCGGCTTTCTTTAGTTTCTGTCTACCCCCACGAAAAGAAGGCCTGTGTTTGTTTTTTGTAGTCAATTTTAAGCGCTATTTTTTGGCCATCATCGAGTTTGTTTAATTAGACATTTGATAAAGTTTATCGGCTACATTGGAATCCGCTGGATGCTTGAAGCACAGAACCGGTCGAAGTGGCAGTGCTTGGGGAGGTCTATGTCTAGCCGTGGACATATTTCGTCTGAAATGATGATCATATAGAGGTTTATCGGCAGTTACATTTACCCAGGTGTGTTCCAATTGCTGCCGTCACATAAAGCTGTAGTTGGAGTTTCTTGTTGTCTGAAAAATAAAATAAAAATCCACTGTCACATACCACAATGCAATTTTATAACAATCAGTTACGGATTGCAGTCTTGTCGTACGAATATTCACCATATGCCTAGCCTTTTCCTAACTATATTGGGGGATCAGCGTCCATTCTAACCAGATCCACTGAATTTTCAACTCTCACTGTTGAGCCGAGCATCGAGAATCCAACATAGTTCAACCCAGCGCGTCGAAAAAAGTGTGCGAAAAGAAATCGTCGCAGGAAAATATTGCCCGTGTGGACCTTGGCTTATAAAACCTGTCTACTAATATTGCGGATTGGGAGATGTCACATATCTCAGATTTTTTGATTCTAGGACATGCCAAATTACTTATCATGTTTCCCTTCACCGTTTTGAGAGCAGTGGTAATGAAAAAAATTGCACAAAGTAGAGTGCCAAAGACCTACGACTCGTAAATCGCGTTGGTTACCAATTACCAAAGGGCAACCACTGCTCTCGCGCCTACCTTAAAAATATTTAAAACCAAGTGGATATAACATAAACAGCCTTAAATGGGCCAATTCGGTACAAAACTTGTACTTACCCAGAGCCTAAGTTAGCTAGCGTCATAGCTTCGTGTGCCCTAATTCTCCTTCCGTACGCGCGCCAAAGTTTGACACAAAGTGGAGTTAGTGCGGCGCACCATGAAATTCCTAGGAAGAATCCGCAAACCCACCAGCCGTGCTGAAAGAATCATATAAATGTTTATTTGTAGATATGCAACAATAACTACTTTGGTATTGTTCGTCGAATCGTTGAAATCTTTTAGTTCAGCTGTACGATTACTGACAAATGCCTACACTGACTGGACAGGTCCACTCGATCTGAGTGGTTCTTTCTTCAAGAGACCATTTCAGACACCTATCTATTGGGTTGTTCAATAATTAATGTAGTTTTTTTTCATATTATTCAAACTAAATTTATTTATATTAACAACAAACGTCAATCAATGATATATTGACCATTTTGTTGGATGACCTTTTGCCATCTTTCGCTAAGCTGAAAAATTCCACGTTCGAAGAAGCCCTGGTTTTTAGAAGTGAAGAACTGGTCCAACTCATTTTTAACAGCATGATCGGAATCGAAAGTTTTACCATTCAAATGGTTTTGAAGGGAGCGAAACAAATGCTAATCTGATGGTGCTAAGTCAGGGCTATAGGTTGGATGTGGCATCAATTCCCAATTGAGCTCTGTTAATTTTAGACGGGTCATCAAAGAGGTGTTTGGCGTTATCATGATGGAACATCGCCTTTGCGATTGGCCAGTCCAGGGCGTTTTTTCTTGATTTCTTCATTTAATTTAGATAGTTGACGACAATAGACATATGAATCAATAGTTTGGGTTCTTGGAAGCAGCTCAAAGTAGACTTTACCCTTGTAATCCCACCACACAGAAAGCATCATCTTTTTTTTTGGTGAATATTGGCTTTGGATGTCGATTATGGGGGCTCATTTTGCTTGGTCCATGATCGTTTTCAGACTACGTTATCATAAACAATCCATTTTTCATCACCCGCTATGATCATTTTTAGAAATGGGTCGTTTTGGTTACGATTCAGCAAAGAGTCGCATATGTTAATGCGTTTGGTGAGGTGGATTTCCTTTAGTTCATGAGGAACCCAAACATTCAGTTTGTTTACATAACCAAGCTGTTGTAAGTGCAAGTAAATGGTTGAATTTGATATTTTGAGCTTCTCTGCTATCTCTCGAGTTGTCATACGCCGGTTAGTTTCGATTAACGCCTTTATTTTGTCGTCATCAGTAGTGGTTGGACGACCACTATGTAGTGCATCTTTCACAGTAAAATCTCTAGAGCGAAAGCGAGCAAACCAACGCTGACACTGGCGTTCAGTTAGGCAGTCCTCACCATAAACTTCACACAATTTCTTCCGAGCTTGCACCGCATTTTTGCCCTTTTGAAAATAAAACAATAAAATATGCCGATAATGCTCTCTTTGATTGTCCATTTTCAACTTAATTTTTAACCAACTTGTTTTTACCAATGACGCTCAGTCTTTGACTAAAGATATTCTTAAGTGTAATCTTTAAAATAATAATAATGTAAGCCACGAAATCACTACTACATGAAATATGCAGTTCAAGCCATCTATGAAAAAAAAAACGACATTAATTATCGAACAACCCAATATATGTTCTGCACATGATCTGACCAAAATGATTTCCGGACTTTAAAAGAGATTGTGACCTCTGAGTTTGTTTCGGCGTTTTTCTCAGAATACTCGGATAGAAAACACCGACGTCATCCAATTTTAAATATTTATTTTGTTTGTAGAAACCAACTTACAGAAATAAAATTCTTGTGCGTAAATTCGGCTCATTTCGATCCAGCCCGGCTCTTGCTGCACTCTCCCAGCGATGTCCTAAGCCAGTGGTCGATACCCCACAGGGTGCTCTTAGCGAGTAGTCGCTCTAGTTTTAAATTTTTAAGCCGCGGTTGGAGGCTTTAATTTATTAATGGAGACACAGGCAAATTCGGTGGTTAAGCAACCAAGACAAGTAGCAAGTGAGTTTGTGTATATACGTCAACAAATAATCATCTTACCAAAGACGAAACGTATTGAGAACACAGCAAGGTCCTCGCGGCCGCATACACAGCATATAATGGTTTACATCGCGCAGCATGTTTGCCTGTCGATATGAGTACATGGGTTCGCCACCCAGCAGCATGCGAAATTAAACGGGATATGTACATCGAAATCTTCTGCAACAAGAATAATCTTCATGATTAAAGTAGCTAGTATGTCTATTTTTTTGAAGCATCCAGATTTATATTCTATGTTCAATATGTTCATCTAGAAAGCTATTCAAATTTTAAAAGGCCCTTATGGTGCAAGATCCAGGGTAGCCCGTATAGTTTTATTTTTATTTGTAGGTCAGTTTCAGGATGTACGTTGAATATAATATGATTCACGATCGCAACTCGTGTGTATTTACCGAATTAAAACCTTCATTACTACAGCATTTGATTCAATTTAATGACTATTTAATGAAAAAGTGATGTATTTGTAACTTTTTAGTTTTAAAACTAAGGAATGTTTCCGTCTCTATCTTGCACTCGTAGTTTTAAAATTGTGCGACAACGTCAGGAATAACGCTTTGCCAAAGAATGCATGGATATCTTTGGCCTTACTTACTTAGGACTTAAGAAGTGTATATTGCTCTCAGCTCTCGTATTGGACCCGTGAAAGGATTAAAATAGCAAGAAAAGAATGGTCTTTAAAATTATTATCTAACGTAATTATTTATCATGATTGTTAAACATCGAAAGCTATGTTCCAGCTTACCTTCTGAGCAATAACATCGCCCTGGTTGTCGATATAAAACTGCGCTGTATGGATGTGGCTCAGCGAAATGTTCAGTTTCCTTCTGAATGGTAACAGCTGAAGTTCTAGCTCCGTCAGCTTAAAGACCACGTCAGCTCGGAGCTGTTCCAGTGGTTTGATGTTCGTGAGGTATAGTCTCTGTGTTCTTGTGGCTGTGAAGTAACAAGTGTTTATCGATCTTTTTCACTAAAACTAGGTGGCGCCTATACAAAAGCATAATGTTGGGTTTTCATTGTTCATTTCCGAGGATCGAAAATCCATCGTGCAGCAGCTTTTGCCTGCGGCTTCGCTCGCGTGAATGTCGAAGATTTTGTTGCGCTTGTTTCCAACCATGTGCCTTAATATTAAATTTATTGATATTTTCCTTGTAAATGAGGGACTTTCCACACAACTTCATCCCCTTTTTCAGCCCTTTAGGAGTAGAATTATCAAAAACGCTGTGATACGAATTTATTTTTAATAGTCATCCATATTATAAATGTGAAAGTTTGTGAGTATGGATGTTTGTTACTCTTTCACGCAAAAACTGCTGAACGGATTTGGATGAAATTTTGCACATAGGTAGTTTATAACCTGAAATAACACATAGAGTACTGTACATTCCGGTGTTTCATTCCCGCGGGATAATTTCCGACCTCCACTCGGGCGAAGCCGCTGGCAAAAGCTAGTTAGTCATAATTTGAAGAACTTAGCTTTGAAATTGACGGACTCATTCTTACTTTCACCCCCTATTTCATCTCTTTAAGGAGGAAGTTTCCGTAAATCCTTTCTTAGCTGACGTCTCCTACTTATAATCTGCTTCTGCGCCAAATTTCATCTTCATGGTCCAGAAGTTATTGAGATTTCGTGATCAACCAGTAAGTGAATGTATGAAGGCGTGACCTTTCGCTTTTCCTACTAATCCTACTTATTCCAAATTATATATATATATATATCCTACTATATCCGTCTATAAACGTGAAAATTTGTATGTATAGATGTATGGATGTTTGTTCCTCTTTCACGCAAAAACTACTAACCCGATTTAGATGAAATTTGGCACACAGATAGTTTATAACCTGGATTAACACATACGATACTTTTTATCCCGGTAACACGTTCCAGCGAGATAATTCCGACCTCGACGTGGGCGAAGCCGCTGGCAAAAGCTAGTATATAATATATAGATTACATATAGATGTATAATAGGGCAATGTTGCCAAATAAGATGGGATAGTGAAGTTCGTGTCATATCTACGTCACACCTCTGCCACTTCCAATATATTGCCCCCTGTCTTGTTCTTGACGAAAGGTGAGGCAAGGCTTACAAACTTTGGCAATTAGGCACATAAGTGCCTCTTAGTAGGGTAGCAGTAGGTATTTCATCATATGCCTAGCCTTTTTCCGTCCATGGGTCGGCTTCCATTCTAACCGGATGCAGCTGAAGACCAGTATTCTACATGGATCGACTACCAATCTGACCTTTACAGCCCAGTTACTGGTTAATACGATATCTCATGGTAAGACTGGATGTCGGACTATCAAGCTTCTGACGACCCGTAACCGTTGTCAAACATGAAGGGGTCCAGTGTTCAAACGTAGTTTAACCTGACCAATCGCCACGTATGACTGTAGCCAAAAGCCGACAAGTATGTCATCATCAGCAGCCTATAATTTTCCCACTGCTGGGACACAGGCCTCCTCTCGTTGAGAGGGAGTGGTGCGCCATAATCCACCACGCGTGCCTTGTGCGGGTTGGTAGATGTCACATGTCTTCGAATTTTTGGATCTAAAACATGCCGGTTTCCGCACGATGTTTTTCTTCACCGTTTGAAGAGCAGTGGTGATCTTACAAGTATGTAATTAGAAGAAATACTGTATTGAACAGCGAAAATATCCATACCTAAAGTTTCCAGTCTGCCCGCAGTAGTCAGATCTGTTACTTGAGCTGCTATATTTTCAAGTTGGTCCACCAGAGATGGTAGGTCCTTTCCAACCACAGGGACATTGTAATCCATTCTGAAATGGAAAACGTAGTAATTTAAAACAGACTATATTGATAAGAAAGTTTATAAGACACCTCTCTCCTGGTATTTTGTGGTCTTATTGTAATAGCTCATTAAATCAATAGAATATAATATATAAAAACGATCTCACCTATATTTAGCAATATTCACATTGGAGACAATTAACATGTCGTGCAACAAACGGCTGAAGTTAACTGAGATTGTCTTTAAGAGTCCAACATCTATTGAAGAAGCTAGTCTTCCAAAATCAGTCTGCAGTTCCTGCCACTCAAAATAAGAGGTCTCCTTGTTGACATCTAGTATTTTGTCCAGTTGAAAGACTACGTAAGCTGGTCTGTCTTTTTCACAATCTCTGTAATAGTATAACTGTCTGATTATTTTTCAAGTAGATTAAGTCTGAGTTTTCTTTAGTTACTTCTGATGGAAAATATCTACATAAAGTAGGTCCACAAGTTTGTCCACATGTTTACAAGTGGAACTTTCAAAATTGTAACATAAATGATTATGTACCTACACATAATGATTCTGAATGGTATGATGTTATGATTATCAGTAACCTATATTAAGTTATTTTCCAAGTTTTTTATAATAGTATTAAGGCTCCTGCAGACCAGCACGACGCGACTCTAGTAGATCAATTCTCTTTTTTTTTCCATATAATTTGTTCTATTAAAGTCGCATCACGTTGTAATATTGCGCTTTCCTGTCGTGCCTGTCTGCAGAGCATTTATATTATTTAAAAATGTATGCTTTACTGTGTTACTCTTCATTATTTTCATTCGTAGTCATGAAATTATACATTTTCAAACACACAATTCTCTACCTTAGCACATCCTTGACTGAAACATCAATAGTAACATTCTCAAGTTCTCTAAACATTGCATCGAAGATGCCTTCATTGTTGGCCAGGAGAGGAGACGGTCTGTCTAGTAAATCTGTTAGTGTTTCGTACTGAGAGTCCCATAGGGCATGGCATACATATACCTGAAACAATATATTCTATCTAAAAAAGGTTAAGTATCCGGTTTTGTAGATATCTAGCTTAATAATAGTACTTATCATAACACGGAAAAAAATATAATTATGTACCGAATAATGGTAAAACAGAGTTTAGCCTTTACTTACTTTACCTATTAGAGTTTTCTTAAATTTTTAACTTTACTACAGTATTGAGGACATTCAAAACTAACGTTTAAAACTACCGCAAGTTGAATTACAGAGGTTTCGTCTAGAATTATTTCATGTCTTTTCTAATTAATTTTTCTCATTTTATTTAACTTACAAAAACATAGCAATCTTCTATCTAATAGGTACAAACTAAACAAGAATCTTGATTAAGATATTATATTGTTAAGCGAACAGCCATAATTATATGCAGTAACTTACATAACATGAAACTTAAGTTGGAACAGCACACGCTACAAATAACACTGTAGATGAACTAAGAACTCAAAGTTAGTATCAGTGGACGCATGTTTTGAACAACTTGCTCAGATGCTGTGTTTCAAACGCCTTCAAAGAAATTCTTAGCAATACACACCAAAGCGATTACTACAGGCGGGGGAACAAAGGCGTTTTTAAAACCGTTGTTTCCCCTTTGATTATTGTGCGTGTAATTTACTTGGAATATGAGCGTGTTTTGTTTTTTTTTGTAACTTACTTCTGCATGGCCAGCTATGAGGAACACTGCTGATACTATGCCCCAGAGTATGAGAGATACGAGGCATAACCAGACTGCTGAGCTGGAAAAACAAACATTACATTATGTCATGACTGTAATGAATGGGTAGGCAGTTATCCACAATATTTTGCCAGTTACCTTTTAGTCCCATGATAAACAGAGATCTTACTTAATCATCAGGGTAGAAATTAAGACACTGGACTGCTAGTAAGAAATTCCGGATAGAAAAACGCAGTACCTCATACTTTGCCCCGTTTGGGAATATAATCAATGATGATAACGATTATTAGTCGTATTCCGGACCACAGAACCAAAAGGCAATTAAAAGATTACTTACACTTTCAATGTCCTTCTTGCATGATTCTTGGCGTGCCCACAACCGCAAAGCATACCCATGATTATAAGCACCATAACAAAGCCAAAAGTTACAATGCATGCTGAAATTGTGTATATATTAATTCGTATTAAAAAGCGTTGAAAATATAATAAACATATAATTATTATTATAGAGGAAGTAAACGAAAGGCGATGTTGGAATTTCACCGAAAAATAAGCTTGCAAAATAAAAATATTCAATTTAAAAGCGCTGCATATTGCTTGGCTTAACATTCCTAAAATGATTCGTATTTTTTTTATGGTTCAGTTTTTATTTTATATGGCATGCAAACTACCCCACTATGTGCACAGTGCTCAACCCAATTCAAAAAGACCCTTTGCATACGTTTATCGAACGCCTATACTGGACAAACGCTAGTGGTGAAGGCGGTCTTACTAAATTGTAAGTAAGTATCTTTTTTAACATCTATATTGGACAGATGGATGACCCCTGTAACACAGGTTTTTCGTAGCATAGGGGTCATTGATCATTTATCTTGCACTGGTCTTATTTGCATAGTAAATTAAGTGTCACCTGTATCTGTGTACTTTATGTCAAATAAATTCTATTCTAAATTTATTCTATTCCATACAACGACAGAATAAAGTGGATATGCCCCAAATCCCAGGATTTAATTTTGAAAAGCAGACAAATCCCGTAATCTATTTATAAAAAAGGCGAAAGTATGTGAATTTGCTTAAGACTATTAAATAATTTGTATTGTGAATTTAATACTAATAAAAATTGCATGTTATCTTTGGTTTATTTGTCTTATCTCTGAGGTTTTTATTATTATTTATTTATAATATTGTTGGTGACACGGGCTTGTCTTCGAAAAAAGAAAATCAAACCCTTAATAAACCTCCTTTGACAATTCGTCAGTGCAATTTCAAACCCTAGCAACTGTAAATTAAAAAAAAAAAAAAACTGTTTTTGCTTATTTGACTTGCTACATATTTTCCGGTATATTGTGCTTGTCAACACATTTTTTTTTTGAAATGTCAGTTGCTAGATTTTGAAATTGCGCAGCCGATGTACCTACCCTAAAATATCACAATAATCACACCATGACAGCTTTACACAACACGCCGAAATGCGCTTGTTAACGATTGTATCTCTACAATACAGGTTGTACAACTTCACACAGATTCCCTGAGACCAAACTATTTCATTCAGTAAGTTCGAATACGAGACAAACTTTACCTAACATAAGTGTCCACCTCGCGAACTCATATCTTTGCACTCTCTCGAGACTCGACTCTAGTTGTCTTGCAATAGTGTGCAAGCCCGACGTCAGATGGCGCACTATGTCGCTAAGGATTTTAGCGGAACTGTGAACAGCTTTTCGACGATTTTCGACGTCTCGGAGGATATCTGGAAAAAATACAAGAAATAAGATAAGCAATTGTATTTATAAGCCACGTTTTGATGGTGTTAATAACTACTAATTATTACTGTACAGGGTTCAATTAAATTAGCTGGTAATATTTTACCCATGTTTTGGGTATCAACTTCGAAAACGAATAAAATAAAAAAATAATATTCAGAATTCGTTCTAAACTTTAAATGACGCTGATGTTTACATTAAGGCAACCCAACGACTGTTAAGTTCTAGTTTTTAGAAATTCGTAAAAAAATATCTGTTTCACGAAAAAACAGCTAAACGATTACGGGCCTTAAACTTAACCGTTTCCAATCGAATGACGAAATTATATATTTTTTCAATCATTTTCGATATCGACACCCCAAAAGTGGGTAAAGCATTATCAGCTAACTTAAATTAAAAGGCAATTGCCTCTAAAGGCAATGGGTAAAATAATAGTGCTATGTATACTTTAACTAGCAATATTCTGAGTCAATTATATAATAAAAACAACCGCAATATTTTCACAGAATTTAATAAAGCGTCTTAGATTACATCTTACATCTTTTGCGCTACATGTAAATTGTGACTCTGGCTGGGACGTTTGTATCAATTGGCACGCCTATAATTTTAAATATGTCACAAAAATCCGAAATAAATTAGTCCTTTATGTTAATAAATAAAATAAAAAAAATGTTTTTACTGTACATCATACAATTATTATAGAGCTCAAAATTGAGGCAGCCCTAATCCACACCAATCCACTCTATATTAAAAATGCAAAAGTAACTCTGTCTGTCTGTCTCGCTTTCCTGCTAAAACTGCTAAACCGATTTAAATGAAATTTGGTACACAGATAGTTTAGAGCCTGAGAAAGGACATAGGCTATTTTTATTGCGGAAAAGGGGTTTTAAGGGGTTGAAAGGGAGGATGAAAGGTTGTAGAGGAGTATTGTCATTTTTAAAGCTAGAATGATGAAACTTTTTTATTTGGCTTTTATTACATAATATATATTTATGAATTATATTTAAAGTTTGTTAAATTGTTACCCTTAAGGGGGTAAAATAATAATATGGAATAGGGGATGAAAGTTTGTACGAAAGTTTGTTACATATTATAAAATAAAGTCACTTCCCGGTCTGTCTGTCCCTCTGTAAGCTTAGATCTTTAAAACCACGCAACGGATTTTGATGAGGGTATTTTAATAGATATAATGATTCAAGAGAAAGGTTTACATGTATACAACATGCATAATATAGTATAGAAATGCTAATAATTTTAGGGGTTTCTAATGTGATGTCATAAATAAACACATTTTTTTGCGCTTACATTGCAAACGCTGGCTGAACCCTAAGAAATAGATAAAAATAATGTACTACAGTATTGTACACCTTAAAAAGTTCTACAAAAAAATCTGCAATGGTATATGTCTATCTCTTAGGGATAACCCACAGTAACCATTTTTTATCCGTTACTTTTTACGAGAAATAAAGTCTTATTTACGAAGCGATTTTAAGCAATACAGCATTAATCCTTATCCAATTGAGTACTTTAAATACATTGTTCATTTAATATAGATTAATATGGCCCTTTACAGCATGTAATTTAAATGAATATTTTAGAAGATATCAGAGATTTAAAAAGCGGGGGCAGAGCAGCTGGCGGGTCGTCCGTCCCGTCCATCCGTTGGCAGCGGCCGGGTAATACAGGATAAGTAGGCTTGTAATACATATTACTTTGGCTTCATAGTAATTGCGAATATCATGTGTGTTTGTTATACTCAAAATAAACCTAATAGTATTATTCCAAGTAAGAGACCGCGAAATGGTATAATGTTTAGATTTTTGGATGTTTGTTTCTCAATGATGCAAAGGCGGCCAAACGGATTTAGATGGAATTTGGCACAAAGATATATTATATCATGGATACATAACAGATAGGATACCTACTTTATCCCAGTAGATATTTTCCGACAGCTATACAGGCCAAACCACTGGCAAAAGTACTATTCCTATAACTATGTTCGGTGTCTGGTAAATGATTGAGTGTCTGTATAGGTAAAATAGGAGCGTTAAGAAAAACCAGGAAGACTTATATTCAACTAAACCAAGCACTATGTCGCAGTCTTCTTACTCTTAATAATATTACTTTTATTTTAAGAACACCAAAACACATGATGTTCTCATAAACTATGAATCCGAAGTAATATGAATTATAATCCTACTTACTATTAATATTATAAATGTGAAAATATGTATGAAGGTGTGTTTGTTTCTCAATCACGCAAAAATGGCTGGATGGACCTGGATTGAAAATAGCACACGGAGTATATATTACCTATATAACCTGGATTAACACATTCTTACCGCGGTAGTACGTCCTTTTGCGTTAATTTCCGACATCCACGCTGGTGAACCCGCGGGCAAAAGCTAGTAAGTTATAAGGATACTTGTGATGGGGTTACCTCGTCACTTCCCAGCTACAATATTGAGACATACATAATTAAAAAAGAAATTATTACCTTCTCTAACTTGTGTGGTCTGCGCCAGTATGGCTGATGGCAAAGTTCTGAACTCTTGCCGTGCAGTTGATATCGCGCGTGTTAGGTTCTCCACCCCTAGAGTACGGAGTTCCAACAGTTGCTTCTCGTGTAGGATCTACAACGATAAGTTTTGATACATGTAAATGAAGACTATAGTAGGACTGTACACATACGTAAGGGTGGACTATCTGACAATAATTATGATAGAAATAGAATGTGCAGGTAAAAAAGTTCGAGAGCGTAGTTATTGTGCTTTAGACGCTCGACAAGTTTCCCTGTCTGTTTAGTCATTTGCCTTTCCATTTAAGAATTAAGTATCTGATGACAGTTTATGGCTGGATTGTATATAATGACTGGTTTCGTACATCGTCAAGGATAATAATTGTTAAGAAAATTGGCACCCCACGTCAAATTGTATAGCGTATGATTCAGTCTCTCAAACTGACCTCATGATAGAAACCTAAGGAAATGACGTCCAAAGTCGAATTTTGCTTAGAAATGGTGGATTATTTATTTATTTCCTTTAAAAGTGTTCATTTGCGAATAAATAGAATTTTTCCGAACTAAAAACAAGATCTACCAAATAGCTGACTTGTTTAACCTTTCTATATGTTCCATAATCAAGTTATGGTCCTAGTAGTCGTAAGAAGAGCGGGTGCCCACCGCTCTCTACGTCCAAGTGCGCGCTTTGCATATTTCCCTAATTATCTCGATTTTGTATAACACTTACCAAATCGAACTTCATTTTCAGCTCCAATGAGTGAGTATTGATGGTGTCACAAAGAGGAGAATCTTTCAAAGTGCAATGTTTCTTGAGATTTTCAAGCTGCCTAGCCAGGTCCCTGATCCTGTCTGATGCTGCAGAAGCCAGAGAACCTGCTTTGATGCTCACATCTCTTAGAGACGATATCTTTGTTGACAGGTCTTCACTTTCTGGAAATAGAACAGATTATTTAATAGGTACCAATTGATCTTTTTTATTACTCATTCAAACCAATATAAAATATTTTATTCCACATAAGCCTACATGACTATTTATGGAAAGTCAGAAGCTAGGTGCACGATTCCAATTGGTTGATTCATATGGAGAAGAGCCGGCAAGAAACTCTAAGGTTACTTTTTTATTAAATAATTGGCTTTTGCAATGGTTTCAAATTACAGTTTTATTGTTATCACGTGCTTTCCAGTAAAAAACGTCTTTCAGCTATAGGATTTGAGCTTAACACTGCCAGGGTCGCGAGATTTGTTTGAAAGCGATACCGTGGCCCTGGCATATAGGCAACTGAAGGAACACGGGTGGGTTTTAGTCAGTAAAAGTCTGACACGCCCTCCCGCTTCGCCCAGAGCGGGAGACGTCATTTGATGATTTCCCACCCACAAAAAATAAAAGCCTAACGTGTAAGATCCTATGCATAGCGTAGTATCATCATCATCATTCATCATTTCAGCCGTAAGACTTACACTGCTGGTCTTGGGCCCAATTTGGGGGGCTTTACCATAATCGCCACGCTTGGCAGGCGGGTTGGCGATCGCAGTATGGTGGTAAAATGCATAGAGAACGCTGCTGCCCATTCTCTAGTAAGTTCCTTAGTCGCCTTTTACGACACACACGGGAAGAAATGGGGTGGTGTTATTCTTTACGCCCGGCACCACACGGTACTTTACATCCGGCACCACACGGTACCAAGTAAGTACCGGTAGCGTAGTATAATAATAATCAATCAATCAATCAATCATTTATTTTGTTAAACATAGGTATATTAAACAGATAGTCCATGTCAAAAATATGTGCACTATGTTTTGCCAATAATTGGCGTACAAAATTAAAACAAACAAGCAATCATTTTATAATGTTTTTACTGCTGGGATACAGTCCCCCTTTGTGGGCCGTAATCGAACACGCGGCCCCGGTTGGTGGATGTTTTCGAATTTTCGGATCGTGGACATACCTACTGGTTTCCTCACGATGTTTTCATTAAAAATTTCGTCGTTTCATGTGTCTTCTATGTGTAGGCTTATGATCTTAGAATTAGCTTCACCAAACTTTTATTTACTGCATTTGATTTATTTACGAAAAATTTGATTGGTTTTTTCAAACTGGAAATCTTTAATGCATGTAAGTTGTTATTTATGCGATCTCATTTAAATAATTTCCAAGTTTAATTATCTCCAACTAGAACTTATTGGATGAAATATATAGGAATTTCTGTGATAGACAGAATTTTAGATACTGATGTTATTCTAATGCATATTTATTTCTGTCTGGCTCTTTCGCATTTTTAGGTCATATTTCAGTCTAAACTTAATTAAAAGTTGAACTCGGGCAGACAAAATTATTAGCAACTCATATTAAATTGAATGGCATTCTGTAATCTTGTGCTTCAATTCTATATTTACCATACTAGAGGGAATCGAAAAATGAATGCTGGCTTTTCGTAATTTTTATTATAGTGTGCTTCAGTTGTCTATTCAATCATACCAGATCCCAAACAAACCTCAAAGGAAAACAAATGTCGTAACTTTTAATAAGAAATGAAATGGTACGGAAAATTCAACATTCGAGCTATTTACTGCAGTAAAAATTGAATACCTACCAAATATATTTACATTCTCAATAAAAAAGCAAAAAGCAAGTTAAGTGAAAAAATATTTAATGTTGGTAGTCAGAGTTAACTTTTTATTTCCTCACACAAATTCGAATTCCTTCAGTTACTAAATAACAGTAACAGGGAGCTTAAAAAAAAACTAAACTTTGAACCTCCTCCTTTTTCTAAAGTCAGTGATAAGAAAAAAACAACAAAGACAACTATTTAAATAATAATTAATAAATAAAATCATACGTACCTGAAATAATATCCGCCAAAGAATCGAAGACTAGATCGATGCCGCTCTCTGAAGATATCGCCTGTTGAATGGGCTCCCCTAACAATGATTCGACGTCTGTGGATGAACAAAGAAGCTATTAATCATCCGGTGTATTATCTAGCCATTAATTACCGTTTACCTTCGGATCTGGATTGGGAGAATTTCCAATTTCTGAATTTGTCTAGATTTGGTAAAAAAGACAGGTAACTCTTTTTCAGGTCTGAATATACGATGTAATACTTAGTACTGAAGATTCAATTATATTATATAGTCCTCCAGACCGTATTTTGGCCACGGGGTCAGTCTCAACGGAGACTAGCCATCGGCGCGGGAGATATTATAGTGCACTCACTCTTCCCTCACTCTCATAACCCGATGGCACGGCAATCCGACACGACCGGAGAGAGATGGAGGCGTAGGACCAACGGCTTAACGTGCTTTCCGAGGTACGGGGGTATCACACCGCCAACTTCCAAACTCCGGGCTGTTACTAAGAAATTCCTATTGGAAAAATCTAATAAGACTTTGCCCGACCTGGGAATTGAACCCAGGACCCCACGCTCAGCAGTCGCGCTTGCAACCACGAGACCAACGGGGCAGTTAAGAATTGAAGATTCAGTTATATAAACTGCTCAATGTGAAATGGACATATCATCATCATCATCATTTCAGCCATAACACGTCCACTGCTGGACTTAGGTCTCCCCCAATTTAGGGGGCTTTGCCATAATCGCCACGCTTGGCAGGCGGGTTGGCGATCGCAGTATGGTGGTAAAATGCATAGAGAACGCTGCTGCCCATTCTCTAGTAAGTCCCCTAGTCGCCTTTTACGACACTCACGGGAAGAAATGGGGTGGTGTTATTCTTTACGTCCGGCACCACACGGTACATAAACGGTAAATGGACATAAATAGAGCTGAAAATAGTAATTTTGTTCTGAAAACCAAATGCACTGCATGGAGACTATTATTTTGCCGTATTCAGTTGGTAAAATTTAGACTGTATCTTGAACTAATGCTATGTGTTTTGAAGACAACATAATGGAGATTTAGCCACGCTTGTGGTCTAAGTACGTGAATGGGTGACCATCTTCTCATACCAAGACCCCTCCACGCTTCGCAAAGCACGTTAAGCCGCTGATCCCGGCTAACATTTGTGGTTCTTTGACAGTTGTTACAGGTCGTCAGAAACCCGAAAGTCTGACAACCAGTATTACCAAGGGATATCGTATTACCCAGTTACTGGGTTGTAGAGGTCAGATAGGTAGTCGCTTCATGTAAAATACTAGGAGAAGGGTAGGCAGATGATGACTAGACGACCCACTGACCGTGTTGGTTAGCCTATTTACTTCCTTAATAAATAGGCTACCCAACACAAAAAGATTTTTTTATAGATAGGTAATTAGATAATAAATTTGATAGATATTTTTTGATTTTTAGCCTATAGGCAATATAACATCACGCTACTATCAAAAATAGCGGAGCAGCAATGAAAAATGGACGAAAACTGGCAGGCGATTCGATGCGACGGGAAGGGTCACGGGAGCAAAAACTTAACGCGGATGAAGTCGCGGACAGATGCTAGTGTGTTATATTTAGAAAAAAAAATGGTACAAAATTAAAAGACCATAATAATTGTATTAAGGGCTACAATAAGTGTTGGACATGAAAAATAATAGTCGTTGATTTTGATACGAAATCTTTTCCAAATTTAAATCCTATCAAAGTTTCAGAACTAAAAAACAGTTTAATTTTCACACTAAAAGTACCCACTTCATAATGGATAGGTCGTTAGTGCGACATAATCTATATACTGTTCTATCCTCATAATATGCACACTGGATTTTCCGCAAAACTTAATTAACGTGGATTAAAAATGTTTGAATAAGGTTCCTACTTTAATACATTGTATAGCACAACTTATATATACCTATGCTGCTATATCCTACTTTTGTTACTATGTGCAAGAACGTGTTATCAGATGCTTAATTTCATTTCATTTATGTCTTTTATTCAGCCCATTTCTTTCCGTGGGTGTCGTAAAAGGCGACTAAGATAGTTTCTACAGAATGGGCTGCAGCGTTCTCTATGCATTTACCGCCATACTGCAGTCGCCAACCCGCTTGCGAAGCATGGCGATTACGGCAAACCCCCGCTTTTTGGGAGGCCCAAGTCCAGCAGTAGACGTTTTTCGGCTGAAATGATGATGTCTTCCATTCGAAATTTTTCACTTCACTACACTTACACTACACTACAAATAAAAATACTTAAAAATTGAACACACGTAATAATCAAAAAGATAAAATTAAAATTATAAATAATCAACGGTCTCCGAGACTATGCTTGTCGCACACAAGCAAAATAGAACACGTACACGCGCTATACTAGCACTCACAAATACATTCACACAAGTAGTTCGCTTCGTAATTGTTGTTTGCGCTCCTCACAAAGTGAAAAATCAGTACATATGAGGGTACCTTGGTGTCAAATTGGCCAGCTGTATAAACTTGTTTATATTTAAGTACCTACATTTTTGCTATGTTTGCTGTTGATCTCATTCGTTGTTATAGTTTAACCTACTTATTCTACACCTGCATGCTTCGTCATTAGACGACGATTATTAATTTTAAATGTTAAATCTCATTTAAGTGAACTGTATCATGTTCTTATGAGAAATAAAAGATTCTTTAAACCTAAGTGGAACATCTGAATACAAAATGAATAAAAAGTGTAAAATTTATTAATTAGTGGACCGATCCAACGATGCTGGATTTCAGCATTCGGCCATATTTAACTTAAAGTAAAACGTCTGAACACTAAGTAAATCTAAAGTGCAAAATGAATTCATTAGTGAACCAATTTAGTGATGTTGCATTTTGGAATTCAACATTTTTCACTCGTGCTCTAATTGATTGAAAGATGAAATTAAATGAACAGATGAACGTTAATTTCTCAATTCTCAATTCTTTATTGCGTACCATAATGTTAAAGCATAGTTGGAAGGGAAATCATTATTTAAGTCACAATTATGGACCCTGTCGGGCACAGCAAGATCAAGTAGGACAGAGGAGGAAGAACACTGGGTGCTTAATTAGAAGTTATATTTTTAGTTAATAATATTATACCTACTATTTTTTATAACAATGATTTTAAGAATTATAATTATTGTTTTATACACTTGTTCAACAATAATTCTAATTCTTAAAATCTATACATTGTTTCTATGTAATTGTTGTGGGTGTCTCACGCGAATGTGGAATACATGTAAAAATGAACCTTCTCTCGAATAAAGGTCTGATATCGGCTTCTACGTAAGTAATTAATTTACTAAAATTACTAGTTTCTGGCCGCGACATCGTACGCGTGAAATTTTGGCCCATCCGCGCTTTAACTTCGTTTATTAGTGAAACCACTTAATGAGTAGATTTTTTTCATTTTGCTCGGCTCCTAAAGCGATGATTTTAACGTTCCTCATATTTGGATTATCAAATTCAAGAAAAAATATTCCATCAATTGTTCCATACTACTTCTTACAAACAAACTCACAAACATACAAACCTCTTTATATAGTCCCAGGTAGATTATAAATTATTATAATAGTCTAGATCAGGGCTGTCCAGGCAACCACCCGCGTTTTAAAGAATTAATTGCTAAAAAACATAATGAAAAAATGGAGGTTACTTTTTAGAGAAATTGTCAATGTCGTCGATAGCAGGACCGGTAATTAATTTGTGGTTTATACTAAAAACAAAGAACGATATCTAAGACTGCAAAAACCGTTGGATTAAGACTTGCAATCCAGGATCTAAGTAGACCCACAATTTCCAGGTCACAAGACCGGTTTCGAATGAATCATTTGCGGCTAGCTCGTACAAATCAATTAAATTCTGTGGGAACATAACTAGGAACACAGACTACAAAGGCATTTCTAACTAAGATTTTGGTGCAGATTTTATGTACTTGTAGGAGTCACTATAGTCTTTTCGCCATAAGATGAGTTCCCTGACAGTTCTTGTCTGACAATTGTAGTGCGTGACCTAACGAAATATAATCGATTTTTTTATAATATCGATTCAGTTGGCAAAGAAAATGGAATCGGATTATCGATTTAAGATTTTCAAAATATTTTTTAATAAACTGGTTATCCTACTTCCTACTAATATTATAAATGTGAAAGTTAGTATGTGTGTGTGTGTGTGGATGTTTCTTACTCTTTCACGCATAAAGTACTGTACGAATTTTGATGAAACTTTACAGTAATATAGATTATACATCAGAATAAGACATAGGCTACATAAAATCACGGGAGCAGAGCAAAAACCTGACATAACGCACTCGTACTGACGCGACGCGATCGCGATTACAAAATGGCCGCTCCGATTCATCTATTTTTTTGTCGATTAGTATATTGAGTAGTGGCAATCTCTATTGGCTGACGTTCCGTTCAACGCATTAGACATTTTTAAGATCTATACTTTATTATTTTATTTACTTAATTTATAAACAGTTAATTATAACTACAATAATTTACTTAGTAATTTACGAAAGGCAATATTTTTTTTATTATTTCTTTTTTATTTTTTTTACCAGTTTATTTTTTATTCGTCTAAAGTAGTATGCGTGCCACGGAAAAAAATGAACTGTCAGGGAACTCATCTTATGGCGAAAAGACTATAATAGCAGTTGGTTTACACGGCTATCATTTTTGTGTATGTTACATTTTTGCTGGAGACATATTTGTATAACACTAAAATATTCGGCTAAATTTCGTTATATTACATTATCCTGTCAGACCAAATATTTTTAGCTGGGCATTATCTATTGCGGGATAATTATAAGGTAAAGATTATATTGAAATCCAGTATGGCTATTGTTGAACTGTCCGCTAATTTTGCAATATGTACATAAAATTATAATTTCCAAAAATATATACGGATACAAGTATATACGAACTTATGACAAAAATAGAGGTTTTTTTTTGTCTGTCTGTCTGTTTGCTTGTTCTGGATAATCGAAATGATTGAACCGATTTTGATTAAATTTGGAATGGGGATTCTATGAACTCTGGGAAGGACAGTGGCTACACAGGCTTTTTATCGTCATAAGACGCGGACAACCGACATAGCCCGAAGAATTGCCAAACTTAAGTGGTAGTGGGCAGGGCACATTGCTCGCA
Organism: Aporophyla nigra; assembly: GCA_947507805.1. Taxonomy (NCBI): domain Eukaryota; kingdom Metazoa; phylum Arthropoda; class Insecta; order Lepidoptera; family Noctuidae; genus Aporophyla; species Aporophyla nigra. The sequence continues at coordinate 15,451,147 of OX382307.1, read as the reverse complement.
GAACGGATGGCCGATGGGGTCGGAAGGTTCTGGAGTGGTGACCGCGTACCGGAAAATGGAGCGTTGGAAGGCCTCCCACAAGATGGACAGATGACCTGGTGAAGGCCGCAGGAATACGTTGGATGCGAGAAGCACAGAATAGGTCGAAGTGGCGGTGCTTAGGGGATGCCTATGTCCAGCAGTGGACGTCTTTCGGCTGAAATGATGAAGACGCGGACGAAGCCACGGGCGAGAGATAGTAGAAAATATTGCGTTACTGTGGCGTCTTTATCTATCTATTAATTTTAAAGACCGTTACTATAAGTGTCAGTATTCTCAGCTACTGCACATCATTTATTTAGTGTAATTATTTGAGTGTTATTAAAGTCCTTGAACCAAAGAATAGGTCAACAATATTAATTAAACAATGTATATTTGATCTACTCTGATCTTGGCTTGTTTATTTATCTTATAGATCGAAGAGTCTGAATGTCATATGAAGGTACTATTTTAAAATTAAATATATAATTTGAATATTCTACTTATACCGTAAATCGATATATTTGTTGATACGTTTTCGATACTGACCTCTTAATCAGTATTGCCTTTGATAAATATCTTTACATTAATAAGGCGTAGCTCCTTTTACTATTCTGTGTGATACATTATTTTTCATTTGTGCATACAATAACGATACAATTCTTTCTGGAATGTTCGTTAGGTTACTTTTTGAGAACCATATATGTGCTATTTTTCGGATTTAAATTATTATGTCTACTGGGTTACAAGAAAATACTCGTATGAAGAAGTGTTAAAGATCATCGGGGTACAGAATTTAAAATAGTAATCATGGCACAGTCGCAAAATCAGCTTTTAATGTTTCTACTGCTGGAACACCTGTCGGTGAGAGGGAGTGGGCTGGTTGTTATTCATCAGTCGAGCCTAGTGCGTGTTGCTAGATGCCACAATATATCTTCTAATTTTTGGTCCAAGGATATGTCTGTTCCCTCATGATATCCCGACCGACGCACAGTGGGTCGAAACTATGATTTTAGTGACTTAGGGCTCAACTTTGCTTTTTTACTTTTTTCTTCATGTGGATGGATAGAGCTCATTAACCTCAACAATAATTGTTCTGATGTATTTTTTCCTAAACTTTATACTTTGGGTAGAAAAATGTGTTTTGTTATTTTTTTGTATGGAGCGGATCAAATAACCTTAAATTCCTGCTAAGTAGCGTGTGATCCCGCGTTGAAACTTTATTTTTCATATACCTTGTCTAGTCTATTATCATTTGATGCTATTAACGTGTGCATAAAGTTGCAACTCTGCCAAATAAATGGATCGAAAAAAATGAAAAAATATATCGAATAAAAAGCTACATTATTTACTTTCGTAAGTTCTTTTAAGTTAAATTTGATATGGAATAGTAAGTAAAAGCACGTAATAATACACATAGTTACTTAACAACTAACAACAATACATTTAAAAGGTCCCTAATTAGCTTAAATTTACTAATATATGTAGTATTAGTAAATTTGTAAATTTAAGCTAATCACACTAATCATAATACATTTAAAAGGTCCCTAATTAGCTCAAATTTACTAATATATGTAGTATTAGTAAATTTAAAGCTAATCACACTAATCATAATACATTTAAAAGGTCCCTAATTAGCTTAAATTTACTAATATATGTAGTATTAGTAAATTTAAAGCTAATCACACTAATCATAATACATTTAAAAGGTCCCTAATTAGCTTAAATTTACTAATATATGTAGTAGTAGTAAATTTAAGCTAATTAGGGATCTATGAATTTCAATTTCTTTGTTTTAATGACTTTAACATGTTTATGAAATGTTATTTTAAGTTAGATTTAATACTGAATAGTAAGTAAAGATAGGTACATAATAATACAAATTAGTAAAGGTAAACTAACATTACTACAACTAACACAAGCAAACTAAAAACTAACTATAAACAACATCAAACATTACTATTTCCTTTCAATTATGAGTTTGACATTTATAAACTAATAAAAAAAACAAGAAACTTACAAACTACCAAAAAATCTTATTCACTATCGCTATGACTATCTTGTAAATTATCTACATCAATAAAATCTATATCGGATTCTGTGGGAAAAATCAGCAGAAGCTCTTTGACTTTTGGAGAGAGAACCATTATATTTTGTTTCACCATTCGAGGTCTTAGACTTGTGATCTTTGGATCAGAAGACAAAAGAAGATTGTGTATAATATCCTCATTTGTCGCCGTTCTACTTACCTTTCTAGAATGACTCTCTCTATATTTCCGGAAATCTTTATTACGAGCTTCCGCTGCCTCTTCCGACAGTTTACCTATAGGTATGGCACCAAAGTGCTTAATTATATCACTCCCATGTACTAACAATTTATGTATACTGGAAGGCATATAATACCAGGGATATAAGTGAACGTACAATTGTGCAGTATCTCTACAAAATTCGGAAAACTTAGAAAGATCCACGCTCTCTCCAGATGCAACCGTCTGAAGAATCACATGAAACCTTTCTATTAAATCTTTATCTATTCCTGTTATGCGAGCTGTTGTTTCTGCATCCCTAAAAAATCTTCTGGCAGTATTGCCATCATTGGTTGTGCCTACTCCTTGCTTGACTACGTCAATAAGTAAACCGCATTCTTTCTTAAACGCTTGCTGTATAGCGCTCTTTCTGAGTGACATTTTTTCTTTGTCATCGCCCCTGCAACTCCATTTTTTGAAGTCCAAACGATAAGCTGCAAACAAAAAGAAATATCACTTAAATAAAAATCTCACAAGTAACTATATAACGTGAAAAAAATTATGAACTAATAAAATTATATTTACCGATATGAAGTAAGCACTCCATGCTTCTTATCCAGGCATGTAAAGATGACATTCCATACTGGAACACTTCTTCGTTGTTCTCTTTTTGAGCAAGTGACTCTAAATTGTTCATCTCTGACGGTTTTGCTTTGCAGATATCACAGACAGCTGAAGATGTGTCTGACAAATATGACGATATTTTGCCGTCTATCATCGTCAAGTGCAATTGATGCTTAACTTCAACTTGATTGAACTTGATTGGCTGAAGTCTTTCTATTTCTTCGGTTATGCTAGCTTTTATAGTTACCACTGTTGACTGCGTTTCTTTGGTAAATTTGAACATTATCGGACGGCAATAGAAAGTTGATGAGGGTCGATCGTTTTCCCAAACAATTGTTCCATCACATTGTTGAAGCCTTATAGGAACTAGACTGGCCATGAAGATAGTTGAGTCATCAAACTCTGCTTCAGTCTTTTGTTTATAATTACTTTGACCTGAGGCTCCATCAAAACCCCATTTGCTTATTAGCAGTAACTCAGTTGGCGAATCCAAATCTAAAGTAATCACTTCTAAAAGCCTAGATACCGTCAAGTTGAGTAAAGCTTGCAGTTTAATAGCAGCTCCTTCTTCAGTTATAATTATGTCTTCTTTCCCTGGATAACATTTTGCCTTCGCTTGTTTTATTTTATAATAAGAAGGGTATAAATCAGACCTATTTTCACTTGCTGCTTCTCTTAGGCTTATATACTGCCACTTACTTAATTTAAGTGAAACTAATAAAGACAGTGCCTTATCGGGTGAATATGTACTACTTTTCGGTTTACTTGTACTTAAACACTCTTTAACTTTTTCTAGATCTTCGGGGTGATTTAGTAAATGGTTCATAATTTTTCCCACATCCTCATTTCCGGTGTTTCTTAAACTAGCAATTGTAGTAGCTTTAAGTTCATCCGGGGATAACGAAAGCGATTGGTTAATTTGATCAACGCGTCTTCGTTTTTGCCTGGAGCCCAATTCCTCGAAAGGTTTTCGAGGTGTAAATGTAGATGTCGAAACTTCTGTAGTAGATGGTGGTAGATTTTCGACATCTTCAGTATTACAAATCTCGAGCCTTTCCTGTTCAGTGTTCACAGCTTCAGGTATCATTCCTTCGGGCCAGTTTATTGCACGTTCCAACCAATCACCATTTTTTCTTACAAACTGTGCTAACGTGCGACTACTTCGTTCCCATCTTGCACTTATATTTGAACAAAAGCGCGTACAGAATTTTTGGAGCTCAACACTGTTCTCTTCGGTCACGTTTATTTTATGTTGTAGGAATTGAAAGAATTTTTGACTATCCGACAGTGACTTGACCTGCTCTCTTAAAATCATAAATAAATCTAAATTGTTAACTAAATTATCCATTATAACGAAAAAGGGACGATCAGAATCACGAGATGTTAGTAGTAGTACGAATAAACGAACACTAGTTAGTATATAATAAATTATGGTCATTTTATACTTCCAGAATCCAGTGACAAACAATGTTTACTAATTTTTCTACTACCCTCATTAACTAATTATCCTAATTAATATTACAGTAATGACTAAAAGTGAAAAACATTGTTTTTTTATAAGGTAAAAGGTTAAGCTAATTACAGTAATTAAACACACAAATAGAAATTAATTGATTTCATATCCACATTTTTAAATAAAGGTCCCTAATTAGCTTAAATTTACTAATATATGTAGTATTAGTAAATTTAAGCTAATTAGGGACCTTTTAAATGTATTGTTGTTAGTTGCTAAGTAATTATGTGTATTATTACGTGCTTTTACTTACTATTCCATATCAAATTTAACTTAAAATAACTTACGAAAGTAAAAAATGAAGCTTTTTATTCTATGTATTTTTTCATTTTTTTCGATCCATTTATTTGGCAGAGTTGCAACTTTATGCATTTGTTTATAGCATCAAATGATAATAGACCAGACAAGGTATATGAAAAATAAAGTTTCAACGCGGGATCACACGCTACTTAGCAGGTTTATTTGAGCCGCTCCATACAAAAAAATAACAAAACACATTTTTCTACCCAAAGTATAAAGTTTAGGAAAAAATACATCAGAACAATTATTATTGAGGTTAATGAGCTCTACCCATCCGCATAAAAAAAAAAGTGAAAAAGCAAAGTTGAGCCCTAAGTCACTAAAATCATAGTTTCGACCCACTGTGCGACGTCCCGTGACCGGTCGACGTCATCACGTCAGCGCCGGCTGTCACTGAAAACCAGCGTTAGGACTCTGTCTCGCATGGGGTCACAGCATTATGCTGAGTGATGGCCGTTTTGCGTGGATGTGACGCATGTTTTCCCACACCTTATTTTTATGTTTGTATACCTCTGATCTTTCTGTGCGTCATGTTTGCCGCAAATAAACGTATTTTCTTTCTTTCTTTTCTTTATATACAACATTTTGAGAGCAATGGTGATGAAATCAGTACCTACGCAAAGTAAAGCGCCTGACTGGGTTTGAACCTACGACCTAAAAACTCGTAACGAGATGACGAGAAGGAAAATTGAGTTCGCTTGCTCACTGTTGTATCAACAAAGCATTATTGTTTAATTGGACAAACCTAACCTAACCTAACACATCCGAGTTAAAGTGTAAAACTGATCGAGCTCACTTCGCTCTTTCACTGAAGATGCACTTCCCTGCAAATAAATTAGCCAGCGCCCATGAAAAAAAAAAAAATGGTTTCACATATAAAGAAACACGCTAATTTATGCAACTATTGTATCTTCTGGGCGAACTTACTTTTCAAATCTTGTTTATAAGCATGCAGCACAAGATCCACAGGCGGTACGAGACTGTGGTGCAACTCCCGCGCAGCCGCTGACAGCCAGGACGCGATGTCGGAGCACGCGCAGCTAATAACGTTGCGTCCGTCGGATGCAGCTGCGCGAGCCTGCTCGTTGCTCACTGCCATGCCTGATATCAGGACGCTGGAATATTGAAAAATTTAATAAGAGATGTTGTTTCCCTATTGATTACAGGAAAGTTCTTTTAAAAGCAATAGGAGTATGGAGCGTATGGAGCGACGGTCTTTGGATGGGTGGCTGGAAATAACTGAGAATCGAGTGTTTGAGAGGCCTTTGTTCAGCAGTGGACGACTATAATGCTGATGATGATAACAAACATAACATAAAATTACAATTCTTAAACTTTACTACATCAGTCGATTGTAGGTTATCCTAGGCAGGGTGCTACAATTTGCGAGATCGCTTCGCTTGCTCTTGCTACCTAGTTTCTAATTCGATTTGAGTAACTCTTACTTCTGTATATATTATCCAAAGAGAATCTATCCTATTCGAGGCGAAGTACTCAAATAGTATTATTTTTTGGTTGTTATCTAATATGTCACTGTTAAATAATGAATCCCAAAAATAGTATACTTAGTGCAATATTATAGGGGACACTTCCTTTTGCCGTGTGCCCCTTCCACAAGTAAATTCTGATCTGCTTTAATGCACAGCAATACAGCGCTTGTGATCACTAGAATAACGTGGTAACTAGCCGACAACCTCACAGGTTGACCTGCGAGATGTCATAAAAAAAAGAATAACGTGGCAGTCACAAGGTAGACGATGACGCTTTTATGAGTAAATAAGTAGATCCTTAGATTCTTAAACTATCTCGTTGGCGCTTAAAATAAGATTACCTATCAGAACACATCTCTCATCTCTGTGATATTTTCTTTCAGATATGTCATAGCCAGTTAGTGTGACGTGTATTTAACGTGTGTTATGTGTAAGTGTGTATTTTGTTCGCAGACAGTAGAAATAATCTTTAAATATTTAATTGGAACATTACCAATTATTACTAGAATTCCGCAAATCCCTTTACTATTTAAAATTCACAACTGAATTGAAAGCAATTGGAGCTAGGATCGGTAACGTTTTGTACTATTTCCTCGTTAGACGAAGTTCCGTTTTAATGAGCGTTGACGAGCGAAGGAAAGTAAAGGAATTGGGTGCTCTTGCAGTACTTGTTCCTATTAAATATTAATAACCGTGGGAGTTATTCGAACTATTGCTTTAGTAGACTTTTTATGATGTTACTATGTTTTCGGCTGATGACAGTAAATAAATTACAGAAGAAATAATGTTAATTAGGTACTTTAGGTCTATTATTAAAAAAATCTGTGGGTATTTATTTACTTATTACAAAAAGGGTAACCTTTAAACAAAGAGATTTAATACAAATATAATTTAATGTAAACCTATAAACTTTGATAAAGCGGAATCTCAAGGAAGTAGTTATTATTTATCGAATTTAAAATCAATCAAGCTATTCTATTAATTAATATCCTTAATTGTGGATCCTCATGAATTTACTCTCGCGAATCGGGCAGATCGACACTTTTAACTAAATATTATGTTATTTTCTATAGGCGACTCGCACAAAGTTAATTTATTGTCGATGAATCAATAGATCCAGAAATAAGTATTAGGCAACTGGCACATTTTGAATTGTGTGCAATAAAATTATGAAAATAGGTTATACTTGCAATGACTTTGCTCAAAATTTTATTGCATTTCATGTGGGTTCGCTAAGTAAATTTGTGCGAATCGACTAATGACTAATGAGCCGATTAAACGTACCCAGTATTAAACATATAAAATAATATTTTATGATGATTCTTAGTGACGTAATGATTTTGTTGAGTTATACCTACTGAATAAATTAACATAAAATCATATAATCATTTTGCAATTTCTCGTAAACTTCTACTTTCCGAGAAATTGCAAAATGATCATATTTTTTATACTTCATCATAAAATTTTATTTGGTAGACGTCCACAGTTCCGTGAAGAGGTCGGATGAAATGAGATTGTATATGCAGCGGAGATGAGACTGCATAGATGGATGTGTGGACTATCGAGAAGGATATAGATGAGAAATGAGTACCTAACGTGGAAAATGTGAAAATAAACTTAAAAAGAAATCGTTTAATTTGTAGAAATATAGATGAGACGATTAGTTGGTCGTGGTAAAGGCATGTGATAGCAGAAAAGGGGAGGAGAACGCAAGACATCACTTCTCAAATAACATAAGAATAAGGCAAAAAGAAGAAGACTTTTATTATTGGGCACCTTCAATTACCCAGCATCATAATTGTGTAACAGACTATCAATTAATATGAATCATGTAAACGATACAGCATATTCAATGCATTTGTTCGAAAAATTTGTCTACTCAAAATCGTAAGTAACGAAATGAATGTCACTGAACTATCAAAATGAAAACCAATCTTACTGTTACTATGTTTGCTTTGACACATTAAAACTCACACCATTCAAGGGGGAAACGTGAAAACTAACGTGTGCTTGCAAGGTGAAAAACTCACAATTGTGCGAATTTGTCCCTTGAGGATTCCTAAACGTGATTGAATCAAATGGTAAACATTCTGTCCTTATGGTGGAAGCTCCAGCGTAGCCGACGTAATTCAAATTTTGTTAAGTCTTTTGCAATTTGTTGGTCAGTCTGGCACTGTTGTATGTCGATTAAAATATGATTCGCAACCGTAAAACGTATGGATTTACAGAATCTCAATAATTACAAATTGAAAAGAGTATGCTTAAATGGTTCGATCATGTTGAGAGCGTAAATAGCGTAAAGGACGGTTTATAAAAGGTATTTACGAGGCAGATGTGACCATAGACATATAGTGACCTTATTGGTGATGTTCTTCAGAAAGGACAGGTGCATAGTACATGCAACCAACGTGTGTGTATGACCAGATTTATGGACCTTAACAAGGCAAAAGGAGTATATAAGGATCGTCGCAGGTGGCGTTCCGTAGTTTCTGCCAATCCCCATGCGGAAAAGGCATGAGGTATTATATATGTCATGTATCAATATAACTCTCTTAGTTTATTTATTTCTATTGAATGAATTTTTGAATTTTGCAAACCCATATTTGTTACGGTCAAGAATTAAATTTTGTTAATTTTTACGGTCGCCATTTAAATTCTGTTTAACATTTTACCTGCAAATTTCAAAAGAAAATTTAAATTTCGCGGGCTTACTTGGAGGTTTCACGTTAAAAGGTTTTCCCGTCTTCTGATAGAAAAGGCAGATTTCCGACACGATACACTGTCGGCGTTTAATTTAACTTCATAGAACTTCCCTACGCATTAGAGGTCGGAAGTTTCTTGTGAACATTTCAACCCAAGTATGTTTTAAAATTAATTAGGTAGCAGCCGCGGTACGAACGTGTGTAAACATGGCGGATCGAATAAATTAGTTCTTAATTTATTTAAAGACGCCTTTAAGAATAATTTCGTCGGCGATAATGTGTTTACTTTGTTTAATTATGTTGGTGACTGTTGAATAACTTATGTTTTCATCGTTTGTCTGATAATTCTTGGAATTTTTGTAGATCCACATTATTAAGTAATATCTATTATCATCCCATATAGTGTGATCTCCAGTGTGATCAACCAGTTGATGTCCGCTAAGGCTCGACTGGCTGTTCACAATGGTGTACTGGTGCCTACGCTTATGTATGGAAGTGAATGTTGGGTATGGCAAAAGAAGCATGAAAGTAGAATAAATGCTGTGGAAATGCGTTCCTTGCGAAGCATGTGTGGTGTGACTATGAATGATAGGCTGAGGAATGATGTGATAAGAGAACGGTGTGGTGTAAAAGAAGATGTAGTGACAAAAATTGAAAAAAATATGCTTAGATGGTTTGGTCATGTTGAGAGGATGAATGAAGGTCGGCTCACAAAAGGTATTTACAAGGCAGATGTGAGTGGAAACACCGGGAGGGGACGCCCTAGGAGGACATATAGGGACCTTATTGGTGATGTTCTTCAGAAAGGTCAGGTGCGTAGTACTCGCAACCGGCGTGTGTGTATGACCAATTGTATGAACCTAAACGAGGCAAAAGAAGTGTGTAGAGATCGTAGCAGGTGGCGTTCCGTGGTTTCTGCCTACCCCCATGGGAAGAAGGCGTGATTCTATGTATGTATGTATGTATAGTGTGATCATTCTTGGGACACAGGCCTTCTCTAATCTGCCAGGGTCGCGAAATTGGTTCGAAAGAATTACTGGCATATAGGCAACTGAAGGAACACGGGTGGGTTTCAGTCAGTAAAAGTCTGACACGCCCTCGCGCTCCGCCCAGAGCAGGAGACGTCATTTGATGATTTCCCGTCCACAAAAAAAGGCCTACTCTCATTGAGAGGGAGTGAGCTGTAATCTAACAAGCGGGCCCAGTGTGTGTTGGTAAATATCACTTGTCTTCGAATTTTTGGTTGTAGGACATATCAATTTTCTCACGATGTTTTCCTTCAACGCTTTGAAAGCAGTGGTGATTAAATTATTAACACTAAGTAAAGCCTGTCTGGATTGTAACCTACAGCGTTACTACTGGGCCACCCCTGCTCTCAAGTTATATACCTATCTTCAAATTAAAAGATGGACAGATAGATGGCCTTGATGTAATTATAAGTATTTTGTTATTGCCAAGTGGTTACGGGTTTCTAATAACTAGTCTGAGAGGAAACCAAAGGGATATTTTATTACTTAATTTGCACAAGAACGCCAGTAATATAAGTCAATAATTAAATCAGAATATAAAAACATTAGGTATGAACAGTAATAGTGTAGAGTGGAATCGATACCTTTGGTATTTATTTAATAAGTAAAATAAAAAGCAAAAGGTTTTTTTTTCGCCGTCCAAGCGTGGTAGTATTGGACGGCGAAAAAAAATAGGACCTAGGACCGATGCCTGCCGGGGTCGCGTGATTGTTCGAAAGAGATACCGTGACCCTGGCACATGGGCAACTGAAGGAACACGGGTGCGTTTTAGTCAGTAAAAGTCTGACACGCCCTTCCGCTCCGCCCAGAGCGGGAGAAGTCATTTGATGACTTCCTATCCAAAAAAAAAAAGCGTCGTAGTATTGACTATTTAAAGGTGATCTGATTTTTGTAACTGTTTCAGCGACCATAGAGTTTTTAGGAGACACTATATTCGACAGTTAAGGCTAAGGATTAAAATATTATTATCATCATCATTATTTCAGCCGAAAGACGTCCACTGTTGGACTTGGGTATCCCACCGCCACTTCGACCGATTTTTTACTTCTCGCACCCAGTGGATTCCTGCGGCCTTCACCAGGTCATTGGTTCATCTTGTGGGAGGCTTTCCAACGCTACGCCTTTCAGCACGCGGTCGCCACTCGAGAAGCTTCCGGCCTCATCGGCTATCTGTTCTGCGAGCAATGTGCCCTTCCCAGTTGGTAATTCTTTGGGCTATGGCAGACTAATTACTATATTTGTTGGCAATTCTTTCGCGTTCAAAAAGTGCTGACTCTCAGCCTAGTTTGAATAAATGACTTTTGATTTTGATTCACAGAAGATACCCAGTATTGGATGGAGGGTTTCTAATTGCTAAAAGGGTTTTTATTATTGCAGTCCATAATTTTCTTACGTCACAAATTATTGGATAAAAATCTGTTCCACTTATATTCAGATATCTTCTAGTATTTAAGAAGTAAGAAGACCTTTAAGAGTTTCTTGAGAAAATATAAGATTAATTTCGTACTAACCAGCAGACGAGCACGACGAATAAGGTCACAACCACCAAGGCTCTGTCATTACAATTTGAGTTCTCTGCCTCGGGAAATAAAGCTCCAGCTTCTAGTTCGTCTTCATATCTGGACCTTGAGAATAGGGATAGTATTCCCAAGATGAGGAGGTACGCAGGTATTACTAGAGCAATGCAGGCAAACGTGATGATAAATGCGAGGAACGTTGATTCCACTTTTATTGACTGAAACAAAAATAAAATGTTGTTAAAAATAGGGGTTATTAGTCGAATCGCACGAATTTACTTGCCCGAATTGGGCGAATTAGTATAATCTATACTAATATTATAAAGCTGAAGAGTTTATTTGTTTGATTGAACGCGCTAATCTCAAGAACTACTGGTCTGAATTGAAAAAATCTTTTTGTGTTGGGTAGCTTATTTATCGAGAAAAGCTATAGGCTTATTACAAGAATTGTGAATATCCGTTTAACTTTTATAGACGCATCTATGCAAATATCCCGAAATATTTTTCAGACTTTTGGCACGTGGTCAAGCAGAACTATACTGAATATTTATTTACTTATTAATTTATTGATATGGTATTTCACTTATTTAGGTACTCATGAAAATACACAAACATAAATATTACCTTCTATTTTAAATTTTTAAGTATTGTGAAAGAGATTTTCAGAAGTTCACAGCACTAGCAGAGAACGAATCCTCTTGTTCATAACCGTTGCTTAAAGTTAAAGAAGGTTAAGTTTGTGTTGGTTAAAAGACGTAAACACGAAACATGACACATGTAAATCACGTATAAGATCCCGTTGAATTATTCATACATTTAAGTAGAAATACAAACCGGATATGACTGATCGCAAAAAATGAGATATGTTCATATAGGAAATACAGAAATAAGTCAATCATTTATTCTCCTGCCCTTATCGCAATTTATTTCGTGTCGGCGCAACATGCAAATAAAGAAATAAGTATCTATTTAACAAAATATGAAATAAGGTTCAAAATTAAAGGGAAAGGAAATGGATAGAATGATTGAAAGATGGCCCATGTTATACCAACGTCTCGAGACTCTGAGCTGCATTCTAATTGCGTAACACTCTATCTATCTCAATCTGAAACATTTTGAAGAATATTGCTAATTCAGTGCTTCATAATTATGTTCGAAATTGTCCGCTCAATAACGAAAGTAACACAATGAATGTACATAGTTGATCTGTCAAAATAAAAGCCATTCCTACTGTAAACACAATTACTCATCTGGTTAAATAAGAGTCAAATTCGGAATTTATGGAAATGATTTTTTTCTATTAATGCAAAAACATGACGTTTCAATAATTAATAATATCCGAAGTGGTGACCTCGTGCTGTCGTCGTCTTATCTGACCAGTCAAAGTCGCTAAAGTTACGCTGAGTTCCGCAATTGAATAAATCAAGACCACATAAATAATAGACAACATTAAAATAATATCAATTTAATGTTAAGGTATCAGATCGATATCTTTTTAGGGTTCCGTATATACATAAATGGTAAAAAGGAACCTTTATGGTGAGACTCAGTCTACCTGTCCATCTGTCTGGCACAGCTGGATATCTCAAACACTACTAATGTTATCTTATAATAACTTGAAATTTAGAATAGTTTAAGATAACTTTTGCCCAACGATTTAGCAAAAAATAAAAACATGTATTTTTTTTGCAACAGGGACTGAACGGGTAACTAAAAAAATCGAAGTTGGGCTAGGGCATTTGGGGTATCATATGAAAGAGTGCTATTTAGATATTCTCAAACATTTTCTTTTTTTTTCAGTTTTCGATTTTGACGAAAAATAAAAAAAAATACCGTAAGAGGTCCTTATCTCTGAAATTTGCATAGAGACAAATATGAAATTGTTCTATGTGTAATTTCAGATTTTTTCTCTTAAAGCTTTTGTAAATATTACAGGAAAAAAAAAAAAGAAAAAAACACACACAGAAATAGCACACTTTTCAGTAAGCATCAAAATCATCATCATTCATCAGCAAAAATTACATAAGTTCCACTATCAGTCAAGAGATGGCGCTGAACTTAAACTGTAATACAATATAAAATAAAATACTTTAAAATATTTATATATAGAACGGAACCCTCGATGCGTGAGTCCAACACGCACGTTTTTCTAAAATAAATTTCCGGTTCTAATAATAATAATATACACCTACTTACTTGATATAAAAAAACACATTCATACAACAAAATTTTAGTTTCTGCCGAGCAAAAACTTGTGATAACATAAGTCGGACATAATATACCTATTTATGCCTATTTGAATCTGTTGAGGACGCTTTTAAAGTTGAAACCAAATATCTTTTAGTACAGTACTTAAATTAATGCAAAATATCTAGGAGTTTAAATGATATTCAGTTTGATACATCAAGGATATCTAATATTAAAATTACGCTCGATAATCTTTCGAATGCAATTCCAATTAAAATGGTCAATTATATGAAATCATATTTTTAAACTTATGAACTAAGTTTGTGTGCTTACAGAATTAATCGCAGCCTGTGGCCTAGCACGAACGCGCTAAAGACGAGTCAAGGTAACGTAAAAAAATAATAGTTTAAAAAAACTAAAAAAACACGCTTCCATTGAAAACCAAACTAAAAAGTACAAAATAATGGAAAAAAAGCGTGGGGTGCCTGATATCAATAAAAAAATACCTTAAAAAGCACACAGGCTGGGTATTTAGAAATATATAAGTATATTTATCAGTTGTCTGGTTGCCATAGTACAGGCTCTGCCTCGTTTGGGATCAGATAACAGTGTGTTGGTTGTCCTAAGATATTTATTTATTTATAGTACAGGCTCTGCCTAGTTTGGGATCAGATAACGGTGTGTTGGTTGTCCTCAGATATTTATTTATTATTTATTTTATTTGGGTGAGTTTGCCGTAATCGCCACGCTTGACAAGCGGGTTGGTGGTGGTGGTGGTTGTGATCGCAGTACGATGGTAAAATGCATAGAGAGCGCTGTTTCCCATTCTCTAGAAAGACTCTTCGTCGCCTATTACAAACACACACGAGAAGATTTCTTCCCATTTGGGATGGTACTATTCTTTAAATCCGGCACCACACGGAACCAAGTATCAGAATACTGGCAGAATATCCGACATTGGGTCTTATTGACGATTTTAGTATAAACCATTACCGTCAGATATTTATGCTGCCAGTAGGACGTCACATTTTCTTGCAATATGACCGCTCATATTCAAATGTAACCAATGACGCCACTGATTGCATTACAGAAAAAAACTTGAAACATTATATTGTCAGGAATTTATGCTGTCTAAGGCTTCTTGATCAGAAAGAGGAATCTACTAATTCTTTCGACTGTAACTGAGTAGACAGGTAAGTGACACATCTTTTTATAAGGGGTCACTAATGTTTCACCAAAGCACCATTGATTTTTTTTTGTTTACAACCAACGTTTCATGTACTATTTATTTCACAAACTACTTATCCCGAAAATGTTTTATTTTATAAACACTCGCTTTACAAACATTAATTTGTCAAATGCTTCTCTTAACAAATGTGTCGGATGATATTTAATCATTTATGCATTTTTCATGTAATAATAGGTTGGGGAAAAAGTTTCTTCGCATTTTTTAAGAAAATTCAAAACATTTTTTAATAAAGTTTATTTACATTTAACTAAAGTATGTAGGTACCGTTTTGTTCGATAACTTTTTGCCATCTTGTAGGTAGGGACATGAGCCCATTGCTATAGAAATTTTGGGACTTCTGGTCAAAATTCCGCGACAAGTGGTTTTGGCAGTCCTCTCGTGATGTTAACCTGACACTGCCTAAAGAATTCTGAAGAGACCGAAACAGGTGGAAATCTGAAGGTGCAAGGTCAGGACTATACGGCGGATGCATTAACACCTCCCAGCCAAACTCTCTTAATTTTTGTTGGGTGGCTAAAGATGTGTGAGGTCTAGCGTTATCATGATGAAAAACCACACCCCTTCTGTTGATTAATTCCGGCCGCTTTCTCTCAACTTCTTGCTTTAATCTCATCAGTTGTTCGCAGTAGAGTTCAGAATCGATGGTCCTGCCTGGTGGTAACAGCTCATAATGAATAATGCCCTTCCAATCCCACCACACACAGCATCACCTTGTTGCGAGTTAACCCGGGTTTCGCCACAGTCTGTGAAGCCTGACCGGCCTTTGACCACGACCTTTTTCGCACGTTCTTGTCATACGTGATCCACTTTTCATCACCAGTTATCAGCTTCTTCAAAAATGGTTCGGTTTCATTACGTCGTAATAAAGAATCACAAATGAGAACACGGTTCATTAGGTTTCTTTCAGTGAGCTCGTGAGGTACCCAAATGTCGAGCTTTTTTGTGTACCCAGTTTTTTTCAAATGCGCCAAAACTGTTTTGTGGTCAATTTCCAATTCTTCAGCTACGTCGTAACTACTGGTATGCCGATCTTGCTCCACTTTTTCAAAAATGGCATCCATTTTATCCGTAATAGGGTGACCAGAGCGACGTGCATCTTTGACATCAAAATTTCCGGATTGAAAACGCTTAAACCAAATTTGTGCTACTCTCACAGACACTACACTAGGTCCATAAACATCGCAAATTTTTTTCGCGGCTTGCGTTGCATTTTTACCTTTTTTTGTAGTAAAATTTTGAAATGTATCGAATTTCTTCATTAGATTCACTCATCTTGACGGTACGAATAACAAATGAAAATCACACATTTTCCTAATTTGAATTTGGAATTATGTTCTTTGAAATTTAAACTTTCAATGATACCAAAACCAGCCAGATACAAAGAGTATAGCCAAAGAGATTTTATTACAAGTTCATACATACTATAATGCGAAAAAACTTTTTCCCCAACCTAATATTTATATTCTTTTGGAAAAATTACGTTTATACTAAATATCATTTTGTAATACATTTTCTAAAGCAGTCACAAAGTGATCATGACGGTATTGTTTTGCATCTAATATATAAAATTCTCGTGTCACAGTTTTCGTTGCCATACTCCTCCGAAACGGCTTGACCGATTTTGATGAAATTTTTTGTGCTTATCCGGTATCTATGAGAATCGGCCAACATCTATTTTTCATCCCCCTAAATGGGGTTTAGGGGTAGTCCACCCCCAATTTTTTTTTAATTTTTTTTTTTAACTTTTATTTTATTATGATTGAGCATTGAAAATACATACAACTCTAAATTTTCACTCTTTTGCACCCGGCAAAACAACTTTTGCTGGGTCAGCTAGTAATTTTATAGAACTACCTCCCTAAAATCTAGTCGTTTCTGGCACTCGCCGCACTCGCTTCTATCGTTCAGCTCGTGCGTAGGTCACAGTTTTAACCTAACCTAACCTCCCCAAACCATATCAAATCTACCCCGTAGAGTATTTCAAAGCTTAAAAACTAAAACCAAAATAGCCTAATGATCGAATGAATTTTATTCCAAACGTTGTTTTATGAGATAAAATGAAAAATAAAATGAATTGTTTGTCAAATAATACGTTATTAAAAAAAAAGGTTATCGGATAATTATTTTTTTAAGTGAATTATTTGACAAACTTGTTGTTGTGTAATGATGAAATGAAAAATCATGTTTTTGCCAATAGTTACTTGTCAAGTAAAAATTTGTAAATTAATTTTTGGTGAACTGACAGGACACCAGGTTCGTGACTGTACCGACGTAGGTATGAATATCGTCTTCAGACTAAACAATTGTGTACGAAATGAGTATTTGCGATTTAAAATCGTTCGAATTTACGTTACGTTTACTTCGTACGCTCGTGCTAGGCTTAAATACATTTGTAGGTATTAGTTTTTGCCCCATGCGTAGGAGTCATTTGAATATTGTGTTGTTGTTTATTAAATGATCGAAATAAGTACCCACTTTACTTGATACCTATGGCCACGGAAGTAAGTAATACTTATACAAACAAAGTGATGTGTTGATATTTAGTTATGAATATCGGACTTATGTATATTTAATTTAGCTCGTTTCCAAGGTTATGAACGGATGAATCTCATTTACCTCCTTATGTCAATTTCATAATTATTTTTAAGATGTCAACTTACACCTTCCGATGTGTGTCACGTGTGTTGTATTTATTTTTCTAACATCCTACTAATATTATAAACGCGAAAGTTTGTATGTATGGATGTATGGATGTCTGGATGTATGGATGTGTGGATGTTTGTTCCTCTTTCACGCAAAAACTACTGACCCGATTTAGATGAAATTTAGCACACAGATAGTTTATAACCTGGAATAACACATAGGGTATTTTTTATCCCGGTAGTATGTTCCCGCGGGATAATTTCCAACCTCCACGCGGGTGAAGCCGCTGGCAAAAGCTAGTAAGTTATATACGAGATGTGTTCGGTGTTTTGTAACTAATTACTCTGAAAATCAAGACCTAAATAAAGCCAGTGAACTATTAAGTTATAGTAGAAAACCTTGCTAGTCTGTATATTTTAATAAATCTCAGAAACTGCTAGACAGCCATGACAAAAACCTTTTTCCGCGGATTTTGAAACTTGTTTTAATGTTACATAAACTAAGTTCATTCGAACATTGACGAACAATTTATTGATTCAATTATAAGGAATTTTCAAAAAAGAATACACTGATACTAAAAATCACTCTCAAACATTCTAAAGTTCCTTCAAATATTTTGAAAATAGCGCCTTTTATGAATGATGTTAATCAGTTCTATTTTCTATGTAATATTATCAATAAATAAAGAAATAAACAGAGGCATAATCTTCGTTAAAAGCTCCCGTAATTAGGAATGAGGGATGTGTCTTGTCCGAAAGAAAAATGTGCTCTCATGTTAACGAGAGGAGGGAATCTCAGAGGCATCAGCGTCTAATGGTACTGACATTATATCCGTAATTCGTTCAGAAAAAGTTATATTTTCTTCATAATTTTAGAAAAGAGGGTGCACTTCGTTGATTGTTACTGATAAAGGAAACAAAGATCGAAGCAGTATTGTTTTGTAGCTGAATATGAACTACTACGTCGTGTATAACTAACGGGGGTGAATTAGAGATACCGTGGCCCTGGCATATGGGCAACTGAAGGAACACGGGTGGGTTTTAGTCAGTAAAAGTCTGACACGCCCTTCCGCTCCACCCAGAACGGGAGACGTCATTTGATGATTTCCCACCCACAAAAAAAAGGGGGGTGAAGTAAGGTAGCCCGCGATATTGAAATTTTCTTATCGTTCGTAATTTGCAGGTCATTGTCAGGTTATATTATTATTATTTATTTATTTAATTTGACAACATTGGTCCACTGGTTAGTAAAGACTTATCAACTAAGGGTTAGTATGAATTAATTAGAATAATAATAGTATTTATATTCATACCTGCCGCACGAGCAACCTGACAAAGTGTCCCAGTATTGGTGCATCGTGTTGTTCGGCTAGGGTTTTCAGGATACTGTTGCAGCTAGCCCTCATTCTGCCTAATAAGGATGCGGTCTTTTTCCTCAGAATAGCATAGTAGTCGTCCGTGTGTGCTACAGCAAACATGCTAGACGCGCTGCAGAACCTGGGCAACCTCAACAGCACCCTGAAGCCATTGCCATTGCCACACACTGACTTGCTATGATTCTAATTCTGTAAAAACATAACTGTGCGACAATATCGCTTGTAATATATTGTTCAACACACAACCTGCAAATTTCAAAAAGACTCTGACGTGCAAATTTCAAAAAACTTTGGAAAATTAGAATTTCTTGGACTACTCTGGTGTTCCTGCTAGGGCAGCAGATTTGTCCTAAAGAGTTACCGTGTCCCTGTCACAAGCAATTGAAGGAACATAGATGGGTTTTAAGTCAGTAAAAGTCTAACTCACCCTCTCACTCCGCCCAGAGCGGGAGAAGTCATTTGACGGTTTCCCGTCCGGAAAAAAAAAACTTACTGTTTCCCTCTTAGGTAAGTTTACCTTCTGTCCACGAACTGATTTAAAAACATGGAATATTAAAACTAAACAGGGACCGACTGAACTTCCGTGGAAGTGAACTTTGATATTGCCCACCTTACCTGTATTGGTTTTGTTGTCGCTGACGTGTGGTCTACTACATGCAATTATAAAAACGTTACTTGATCCATAGTTTATGCAGCACACAAAACAAGATCGTCTTTCAGATAACATAGCAACGGAAACTTGAAAACACAACTTCAAACAATCTCATTGGATTGTAAAGCAACTCCTCAATTTTCTTTTGTGAAGTATTTAATAAGACTTCCAATGGTGAGCACGCGTGTTATAAACTTGTCAAGCAAGAAATCTGAACTTGGTTCTAACTTTAAAGGTTTCTGTCAATGGCCGACCTAAGTGTGTAAATATTAGAAAATCGATAGGGCAACAGTACTTACTTTTCACTTAGACAAAGATGGAAAATGAAGCTTAAAGGAGGTATCTAAGACACAGAAAATCTATAACATAAGAGAGGGAGAAGACTTTTCTAAGACAGTACCTAAGGTAAGTCAAACTCCATAGCTTGCATCATTTCTTTGAATAGAAAGTCATTTCAGAATTGCCATGCATGGATGCTGACATTAATTACTGTACTTACAGAGGAATTAGTAACAAAGAATAGAAAAAAATACCCCTAAGAAACAACTTAGAAATTAAGAAGCTTAGTTAGGCTACATAAATAGAAGAATAGCTTTGGAAATATATGAAGAATTTTATATATGAAAAATTTAATATGAATCACGTAAAAACATTTTACGAAAATAAATTGGGAAAGCAAACATATCGAATACGGGTGGCAATGGCGACGCGTTATCGCCTTTCTTCGTAGGTACTTGTGAGATCGATAACCATGATCGGGTAACCGGATGCGATCCTTTTAAAATGTCAATGTCTTTTCTTGTGGACATTACTGACATATGTTAGCTTGTTTTGTAGGAATATTAGTATGGGTTCGGATTTGAAATTTTAGACTGCATTTCTCCTTCTATTTTGTAGCCTTGGTTAAAAGGTCTTTTATATCTAAGATTCAAAAATGGGTTGGAATTTGTTTAATAAAACCATGTTACTAATTGGTTTAACTTTAGTTTAGTTAGTACTATCGTTAGTTTAGGATAATACCAGTTGATTATATAATTACAGTAGTTTTAAGGGTTTAAGTTGAATTATAATTATTATCTTACTCGTGTTAAATAATTAATGAGTTATTTGTAGGACTTATCCCTAGGTCTATATATATTTCAAATTCATTGTGTGGTTACTATCTGTAATCACTTTTATCTCATTTTATTTGCCTGATCCTCCAGTGAATTTATGACCAGATATAAATCAGTGAGTGCGTATGTCAACAAGTTTTTCTGCTTTACCGACTCCAAAGTAAGGTCTTCTCTCGACAATAAAGTTGTTGTAATTAATCGTTTTAAACTTAAGGACCGGTTATATCAGGCAATCGGCTCTTTCCGCGATGGCTATTTATTTACAATTGAATCATAAGTTGGCTTGATTTTGGAGGACTTTCCGACTATACGTCAGTATTGGCCTGGACATCAACAGTGGTAACCGCCTTTTGGGTCACAATGATTAAGTTAATAGTATTGAGTTCTTTTGTTTTATTTTTAGTGGTTTTAAATGGAAGTTCCGCTAAAGTTGCGCGTGAGTATTTTTCTTTCTGTCTAGATTTGTAAAAAGTGTAAATATTATAAATATTTATAAAATAAAACATAGTTACAAAAACAATTAAAAAAAAAACAATTTCTACTTGTAACACTGCGAACATAATTCATTGAGTCTATTATCAAATTTGGAGCAAAAATATTTGAAGTAGGTTTAAGGTTGGAACTTTAATATTTGATACTAGAATAAAAAAGTTATATCACTATTATAATACATATTTTGTGGATTAAAAATTAGGAGTGTTAAGACACATGCATGGCAGTATTCTCTTGATAAACTGAAACCATCTCGCCTATTTTAAGATATAACTATTCTCATACAAAGTGTTTTTTACTATCAACATACAGAAATAAAATATAATTTATCAATCATTTGTTACTTTCAGCTTCTTACATCAAAACCTGCCCAGGTCTAAAATCTGATTGTTTGAAGAAAGTAGTACAAGAAACGCTGCCACTGTTTGCAAAGGGAATCCCAGAACTTGGGGTTGAATCTATTGATCCCCTAAGACAAGATAGTGTTGACGTGATTCTCCCCGGAGGATTCAAAGTGGAGTTCCGTAATGGAACCACGACTGGACTTCGGAAGTGCATTATAGATTCCGTATCGTAAGTAGAACTGATTATTTATTTATTTATTTATCAAACAAGGCACACCAACGACATATTTACAATGATATTAATATGTGATGATGAATTTTAGTTCTGTGTAAATACATCACTTATAGGCATGCACAACATTCATATAACAAAGTGTTTAAATTCTTCGATTACATTATTAAATTCCAAAATTTTACAAATAAGATTAAATTATAAAATAAAATAATAGATATCGTCACATTACACGAAAACAATACAACCATAAAATTAAATTAAAAATGCACACATACATAACAAAAACTGAATATCGAATAAAATAACAAAGATAAGTATGTTTATAAATGATAAGAATAAAATACAAATATAGTTTCTAACTCTAATTACACGAAATGAAATTGAAATATTTTATTAATTTATTTTTTAGTGAGTTATTTTTTTATTTTATAGTTATCATTCAATTCAATCACAATCAATTAGCTTTTTTAAAACATGTCAAACGTTACAATTTCTTAAAACTGTCTTTCTGATAAATTTGCAATATATGTATGTTGTCCTGTATGTCATTGATTTATAGGCATGGATAATAAAGGTACTCATAATCAATTTCAACTTTAATGAGTTGTAGTTTTTGGCTAAGCAATAGCAGCTACACGGTTCGACTGATCGGGTTAAGCTACGCTTACTGGGGCTAATTATCTTAACAATCCAAGACTCCTCCGAGCCTCTGAGAGCACTGTTCTGGCTGTCATTCGTAGATCTTTAATAGTCGTTACGGGTCCTCAGAAACCCGAAAGTCTGACAACCAGTTCTACCAAGGGTCATCGAATTACCCAGTATCCTCTCTCCTAATTTTTTTTGCGTGCCCGACAGGGTCCATATTTTGATCTTGTACCATTTTTATTTTTTACCATCTTCGTAACATATGGAATGCAATAAAGAATTGAGTATTGAGTATCTTGTGGACGTCTGATTGATAGTCACTCCATATAAAATACTAGTATTTAGCTGCATCCGTTTAAACTAGAAGCCGACCCCAACATAGTTGCACAAAGGCTACGTTGATTGATTAATATTAACTTAAAACTGTTGCATCCTCATAGTTATAATCTTCCGTTACAGGAAAACTTGATGCATCACACATGCATCAATATTTTAGACAACAGATGAGGTTCAAGAAGCAATGGAATTAACAGCAAATACTAATGAGAATTTATTAATTAATTTCAGATACAAAAATAATAATGCTGATTTGAAAATGCATTGTGACCTAACTATCAAGGGAATGTATAAAGCAAACGGAAGAATATTGATTGTGGCCATAAATGGCGATGGAAATGCTAAAATTAAAATTAGTAAGTAAAATTTTTATTAGTCTTTATACCTATTCCATGGGACTTAAACATAACTGCGAAATGTTGACGTACTTTAGATTTATCTCTGCCCTACCTTTGGGGACACAAGGAGTGAAGTTTACTAATGTTAATATTTATTTGTAGAAAGAGAAAAGAACAGTCTGGAAGAAACGCACTGTTTCTACATGACTGTGTAATTGATAATTAATACAATTTTTAAAACGACATTATGGGTCAGATAAGTAATCGTTCCTTTTCATTTTTCTAAAATTTTCTTTCGTTTTCCAGAAAATGCTGCTTTACATGCCAAAATTAAGTTCGAGGATAGGGTCCGCGATGGAGTGGTGTATCACGAAGTGAAAACAATTGACATCACACAGAACTATGGAGACAGAGTCATATTTGGTCTGACAAACTTGTTCAAAGGAAACCCAGAATTGAGTAAGTATGCACAAATATTACTATCAACAGAATTTTAGAAAACCGTTTTGCAAGTTTTTAAAATATACATAAACGGGGCTAGTCGCTGCATGGGTCAATCTTCAAGATTAAGCAACGCTTGCCAAGGTCGGTCCGTGGATAGAGTGACCAGCCGTTACATATTGAGACCAATCTGTGCCGCGTAAAGCATATTAAGCCGTTGGTCCTGGCCACCAAATGTAGATGTTTGACAGTTGTTACGGTTAGTCTGAAGCCCAGAAGTCTGACAAGGGGTATCGTGTTACCCCGTCGATCATACGGTCGAATACGTAACACGATAGTCTAGACAACGCTCCATATAAAATATTGGTATTTAGTTGCATCCGGGTAGACTGGAAGCTGACCTCACCGTAGATAGTTGGTAAAAGGCTAGGTAAAATTGCAAAGATGATACATTTTGAAAAATATTTTCAGTAGTTCATTCAGTTTATAAATTATTGTTAAGTCTGACGTGTTACTAAGTGCCTACTGATTCTTTCGTTGTATTTCGATAATCGACTAGACTCTTTTACCTTGTCAATAAAAGTTTTATTTTTGTTTATTTAGCTCTTAAAAGCTATAAAATTTGCGTTAAATGGTATTTGATGTTTATGTCAGACGTGAGGTGAAGGTAAAGGTGAACTTTTAAATAAATTCAATCTAAAACTGTGGAAATAAGGTCAATGTACATAATTGCTTTCTTGAACTTTATGAAATTATTGTTACCTATAGTGAAAAAGTTTTGGTAACAAGCAGGGTGACAGGGGCAAGGACGTACAACCTGGTACCATTAATTCAGTACATGATTCTGAACTCCTAAGTGTTATTATTTTTCGTCGGTTATTAAAAATATGAAAATTAGGATAGAGTGATTGATAAATGAAATCGTTTTAGTTTAAAAAAGTGTGAAGTACTTTTTGGGATAGTTTTATAATGTCTGTGTACTTCTATCAATATCTGTCGATAAAATATTCATATCAATTGACATGAAGCACCCTACGTTTTTTGTGCCGTGTGGTGCCGGACGTAAAGAATAACACCACCCCATTTCTTCCCGTGGGTGTCGTGAAAGGCGACTAAGGGATTTACTAGAGAATGGGCAGCAGCGTTCTCTGTGCATTTTACCACCATACTGCGATCGCCAACCCGCCTGCCAAGCGTGGCGATTATGGCAAAGCCCCCCAAATTGGGGGAGGCCTAAGTCCAGCAGTGGACGTCTTGCGGCTGGGATGATGATGATGATGACCCCACGTTTTTATCCTTATTTTGAATTTTTAAGAAATTATTTTCTACTTTTTATTTGGCTTCCTATTGAAGCGTGTTTTTTAATTTTCTAAACTATTATTTATTTTCTATTTTTGATAGTTCGGGTTACAAAAGCGGGTTTTTTGTTTTGAAAACCTTTATTTTTTATTTTCCTGGTGGTCCTGGCTTAGATATTGGCACAAAATTTATGAAATTACTGTATTGTCTTAGGTCCTTGATAAGTGTGAAAATTTTTAAATTAATCTGATGTGTCAAGACATCAGATTCATTTGAAATTTTTGGGGGTGGGTGTAATTCGAGTTGCAAGATTCCGTTACATAAATATATAGAAACAGGACAAGCTAATAAAGTCGTGTTAATTAAAAAAAAAAAAAAAAAACTGTTTATATGTACGTATTGACTGCGTAGGTGCACTTTTATAGGCAACAACTTTTCCAGGGGGATCCCGAATCATGTATTTAATCGATGATAATAGATGTGACAGGTCCCCACAGTTCCTCCCACCCTGTATCTTGTCTTGCTCTTTTTAAAAGTTCAACAACATGTCTTGCTCTTGTTTTGGAAATAATTGCAGACTAAGTTTTGGATCTAATAACATGTGTCCTTATTAGATTTTTATTTTATTCGTTAGTGCATGATGTTATTTGAAAACGATTGGAAGTTGATTAATAGTACAGAATTTTCATCTATTGTGTCCGTATGTGTTCATTTCCAATGATTTGCACATTGGGTGAAACGAGGCGATATAGTTAATAATAATAAAATGCGTTTACAGCACAGAATAAACGGTGGAAAGTTATGAGGGAGACCCATACTCAGCATTGGGACAATATGTACATTGTACGTACATATGTACATTTTGATTTTGATTTTTTTGACCATATTTGCCACAGCCATTTTTTTTTCAAATCGTGTTGTTCTAGAGATTAACGCTTTCAAACCAACAAACTACACTTTCATTGTTAGTATACATACATAGAAGTATAGATAGATCTGTACATGATATTTTTTTTTTCAGGTGAAGCTGTTTTGCAGTTTTTAAACCAGAATTGGAAACAAGTTGCTGAGGAATTTGGAAAACCTCTTGTTGATAAACTAGTTGATATCGTTTATCAAATTGTGAAGCGGTTCTTTGAAGTGATTCCTAAAGATGAATTGTTTGTTGAGTGATTTTTTGTGCAAATAAATATTAAGTTAATTTATGCTAAAATAAGTGCCAAATTGAAGTGTTAAGTATTAAAAAAAACAAAATGAATAAAAATCTTAACAACACTGAGAACTTACATTCTTTTTTTAAATCAGAGGACATAGTTAATTTCTATATTTTATCAAAAAACTAGAGAAACGACATTAACATACCTGTAGAAAGGAGTACGGAAATGTGAATTCTCCCCACACTATATCCTTGATAAGACCTGAAAAAACCAAACAGTATATCTTTAAAAATTGTTTACGTAGCACAGACAATTATAGATACACAATACCCACAAATAAACCCTTACACCCAACACACAAGCACCCACTTTTCAATTATAAAAGTACCCACGCAAAATTATAAAGAATCCAGTCCAATACTTGTAGATACTTTATTAGCAGGTGAGGTAACGAGATCATCGGCGCGACCTCGTTGTACGAGACCGTAGTGAAGCCTTTTGATATTGTACGGACAGGCACGAGGTCACACCGGTAGATTACAGTTCTACATTTTGTTCACAGATATAGTGAGACTGCTTGTTGGAAATGTTACGAAATTTTAGCCTAATTAAGTTAATGGATGATAATTTTTGTATGATAAAAGGGGAACATTTTGACGTGAATGAAGATAAAAAGTAATTAGCAAATAGATCTGAGAGCCTGATGATGTTGATATATGAAAAGATTTGCAAGTCATGGTGTTTTTTTTTTCTCTGAAACTTTAGGCTGTAACATCAAAGCCTCTGTCTTTATATCTACTCTGTGTTATATCTTCGTAATATTGTTTACAAATCCTATTATATTAAAAGCAATCACGGTACTACAAGTTTTAATAAAGCCATTGCTTACCCACTGGAAAATCAAACGGGTAAATCAGATAAAAAAACTCCGACATAAACCCGAAAGGGTGAAATCCTTGTTCCAATTTCAGCGCGGGTATTAAATATGTTTCTTTTTGTGGCAAATTACCAAATCTTATTTTGCTTCTGTCCTTTTCCTCAAACCAATCCTCTGTGTAACTTGCTATAATATCGTCTTCGGTTACTGCTGTTTGGGTGGTGTTAAAATAATCTTTGGATTCCTTGAAAACTTCTCTTGTTATTGGTATCACTTGAACCGTTGCTTTTATAGTTGGTTCCGTTGGTTTGACAGTTGATTCCGTTGTTTGTACAGTAGTAGGTTCTGTAGTAGTTACCTTTTTAACTGGTGTTAGGTCAGGTTTTTGCTGACGTCTTTCCTCTGTTTTAGCATTGAGCAAATTATTGTATTTCTCCAACCAAGCTTTTCCTGCAGTCGAATTTAAATTAAGGTTACCTGCATCCCTTTTTCTCCATAAACTACCAATTTCTTTTCCCCCTTGGTATCTGTAATCATGATTATCATTTTGCATATCTTGAGGTTTCACCATGTTCTGTGAGCTGCCTTTAAAATTAGTTTCTAAACAGTTGTCCCATACTAGAGGCTCAGCTTTAAAAGCATCAAAATTTTCTTCAGTGGTTTGAAAGTATTTTTCATTATTTTCTGCGCCTCTTCCATCTCGAATTGATTTGACATTTCCTTCGCGCGCATTTTGATTACTATTGGTTTTCTTGTTTTTTATCGAGTAAATTGTGGAGATTGCTTGGAAATTCTGTTCTGGTACATTGAAGGAGGCCTTAGCGGTGCCGCCAACGTCATTTAGATTGTTTCCGGCGGAGGCCGCGAGCGTCGTTTCCGAAGTCGTTTGAATTTGTTGGATTTGCGTCGGAAAAATGGTTGTGACTTCTAGTCCTTCTGATAAACTGTTTATGTCGCTTCCTGTGTTCAACGTGGTTAGATTTGTTTGTGGATTGACTCGATTTGCCAGCACGATAAGAATTAGAGAAATCGTCGCCATACCGAAGGCATATTTTTATTGAACGTCTATTTAATTTATTTACTCGCGCGTCTGTGTATCGTAAGTGTCGACGGTTGACTGAGTTGTGGGCGGGACATTTGACAGGGGATTTGTAGCACTTAGTAGTCTGCCCAGCGACGTTGCACAATCGTATCACGACGGCAACGCTCCTACTGTACCTTTAGTGGATTACACGAAGTGTAGGTTTACCGTCATAACTCGCGTATTATTGTTGTCATTAAACGTGGTTAGTTTGATTAAAATACTTATTTAGGAATTATATTCCCTTTGGTTAGACTAATAAAGAGAAAATAAATAATAAGCCAGTTTTAAATAAATAATTTAGAGTTATATATAAAAAAAACACAGGTTCACTTTTAATTCTAATCTAAGTATAAGTATTGTGTAGAATTTAAGGGTTTGTTTATTTCATGCAAAGGTAGGCCAATATTTAGCATATTATATTACTTTGTCTCTGAACAGGTCGCTGATGTGGTTACTAAGGATTACCTAAATAATGCTTTAAAATTCCGTAGGGCTCAAAAAGCTTAAAACGACGTTGGATTAAGGTAAAATACTGAAATTGGATAATCTAAGATTAGGATCAATTTAATCGTGTTACTTATTCTTTGCTTTAAACTGCTCTTTCTGAGTAGTATTCGTTTCGTTTAATGAATGATATGCGAGGCCATCCCGAAAGCGTTATATAAGCAACGGTTTCGAGTTTTGAGCAAAAAATAATTAATTGCAATGCTAAAACTGAACAGTTTTGTCTGATTTATTTATGACTAACATTTTCTGAGGGTTCAGTGCATATATGGCGCTGTGCCAGCTTTAGGAACCTGACCCACTGCCGACAAGAAAGCGACTAGCTATCAACGATTTCCTCGTTCAAAAAGTGTAGACAAGATTTTAGTACCCGTGTGAGTAAAAGTGATACATATTGCGATTGCTGACTGTTCACACCGCCGCCGCCGCCGCTGAGTACTAGTTTTTCGGAACGACAAGATCTATAAAAGTATATACACATACCAGCGAGAAATCGCATATCACAGTCGCGCACTGGCAACTTATTTGTCGCCGATTTGTGCTAGTTGGTAGTTCTACTCGCTTTTTGTTAATCGCAGACAGTGTGACAGATGCCGTATTAGATACCTCTGCCATAAATCATAGTATTTAACCGTAGCACATACAACCCGGGTGTAAATTTGACATGTCGCATTTTCGAATGGAACCGCTCCAGCCATAGCGCGCCAAGATTCAAAGCCAAGCTTTTCGTAAAACTTGATGTGTCATATGCTGGAACAATATTCCGCCGCCGATAACGAATCTTAGCTAACTAGGTACATATTTCGCTAAAACTAAATAATTACTACCGCAAGGGTCGATTTTCAAAAGCTAAGCAACGTTTACCGAGGTAGGTCTGTGGATAGGTGACCATTCATCATAACATATCGAGACCCCTCCGAGCTTCGGAAAGTACGTTAAGCAATAGGTCCCAGTTATCATTCGTAGATCTTTGACGGTTAGTACGAGCTTACAAAGTATAAAGTTCGTCTCAAGGTTGTACTAAATAAGAGTTAAGCTCAGACAGAATATGTGTTATAGACACACATATATATTTGACACACTTTTAATCAAACTGTTGCTGTCAATTGATTGTCGCTTTAAGGCACAAACAGGCGCGTCTGGTTGTGCGACGTGTCGCGGAGGTGATTCTGCAATTTGTCGCGACGCAACACCTTTCATACTGGCGCTACCACACGTTGCGCGATGGCCTCGTCGCGCCGCGATGGGCAACGCGACAGTTTGTGGTACATTTTGTATGGCGGCGCGCCGAATTAGCGGCCAGGACGCCGCAGTCGCGGTTGCAAAACGACGCCACACAAAATGTACCTATTTTTGTCGCGCTACTCGACGCGGAGCGACCCTGCCACAGCGCGACAGTTCACCCTTGTGTGAAGTGTCGCGCGCGTTCTCATAGAAATTGTTCTACGGATATTCATCGAATCGCGAGCAACCGTCGCGTCGCGCTTGTCTGCACGAGCCTTTATTTCGAATATTAAGCAGTAATTATTATTTTTTTAAATTTGTGTGTTGTGCCATTTCATTTGCAAGCACTGAATAAATCATTTTTATATCCCCATTAACGACGTACTATAGGAATGTAGTTAATATGATCTTGAAATTTGTCATTACCACGCGATTTCAGTGCTAAAACCACCCTTTTATTTAGCGCCCAGAATATAATGAAACGTTCACGCTTACAATCGTGCTCAAGTACAATCTGCATAATACAGTAGCGTACGAAATACCATATAAGTTACCACATAGAAATTCCGCGGAAACGTTCAGTTCAGTAGAGGAGGCTCTTGTGTAAAAAGTCTCATATAAAATGCATGCACAGCACCTAACCTACATCGTTATTAATAGTCAGGAGACTGGAGAGCCTGGCCTTATTAACGTGGGAACACTTTAATTTGAAAACTAACAGAGGTACTTATCACCCCTAAAAATTTGAAGAATCTTGGTGAATTTTTCGAGGAAATTTGAAGTAGTTTTTTGCTGTGCAGGTATGAATTCTTAGTTGATTGTTAAGTGATAAGGGTATTGGTAAATTAATGAGACAGTAAAACATGAAAGAAAATTGGTAGGTTCAAAACCACGCGGGGTCATTAGGGGGAGCTAAGTCTGAAGAACATAGGTCGTGACATTGAATGTCACTTCATCAAAATCACGACGAAAAAAAAACTATTCATACGAAGTCCTATTTGTCCTGATTGATTCATGTTTTGATTATGTAGGTACTAGTGCTAGTTTGGAATCTTGATAGGCTGTACTGACTGTGTGATTGAAATATCTATACCAATATTATGAAGCTGAAGAGTTTGTTTGTTTGGTTGAACGCGGTAATCAGAGGTAATACTGGTTCGAATTGTAAAAATATTTTAGTGTGACTTTATAAAATCACACGAGCCGAGCAAAAAAAAAAGAATCGATGCGATGGCGTGGGTCGGGGAGCAAGAAATATAACGTGGACGAAGTCGAGGGCAGAAGTTAGTGACTTTATATTAAGTTAACACATTTCACATTTTGTTTCAAATTTTTCTTGCAACACAGACTTACCCTTCTATTTTTTTTTTTTGTAGGAAAATTTTGCTTAATACGCAATAACCCCTTGTTGTCCCTTGCCTCATCAATAACAAATATTTGAATGCTAAGTGTCCAAGACAGAAGGGTTTCCTCTTGGGAACCACTATTTATGTAATGATTAAAAATATAACTTGTTACGAATATCAATTAATGTTTTCTTCTAGCTCCTTAAAGGTAGCTCACAGCTTTATATTCATATCCTTGATTACTCTGCGGGTCATCATTTTGAATAATTGTCAGTCACCTGGAATGTGTGAAATTATGCAGTTTAAACAAAAAGTTTGTAACAATGGTTTAATAAAATTATTCTTATTCTCAGTACTATCTTATTATTTTTTGGAGACAATTCTTATGTAATTTACGTTTCGTTTTTACTTCCTCCATCAAAAACATTTCCAGCAACCTATTCCTCTCAGGGATCAAAACGCAAATGTCAAATTTCCGAGTACTTACCGATCGGATTTCCTTTGCATCCATACATAAGGTATTTGAATACGGGAGTCTGACTTGAATTATTCATTCGACTTGTATGCGGGCTCAACGGATAGTATTTGAAATGCAATCGCACATTATGTGAGATTTTGCAAGTGTTTGACACTTCCCGAGACAGATTTACCTAAGGTAAGAATTTTATAGTATTAGTAGGTGAACGAAAATTTCGAAATGTATGCCTGTCCTAACCTACGGTGCAGTCCTGATTATTCATAAAGTCGTAAAACTTCCGCCTTGGGGTTTATCAAAGAGCAAGGGAGTACAGCATTTTAGGCGATGAACGAACTAACCGAGTACGAAACACATGATCACTGGGCAATAGTATCCACACGGTGG
This sequence comes from Aporophyla nigra, assembly GCA_947507805.1. Taxonomy (NCBI): domain Eukaryota; kingdom Metazoa; phylum Arthropoda; class Insecta; order Lepidoptera; family Noctuidae; genus Aporophyla; species Aporophyla nigra. The sequence goes on along the minus strand of OX382307.1, from coordinate 15,419,304 downwards.
GGACATGAGGACGGACGGCACCGCCGAGGCCAGTCCAGGAAGAGGTGGCGAGTGGCAACACGACATAGATGCGTACCTCAAGGGGATCGAGGTGGCTCTAGAAACAGAAGACTGGAGAGATTTTGGGGCAAAGGCTTAGCTCAGCAGTGGAATACTGTAGGATAATTTTTAAAAAAATTGGTGAGCCTTCGTGATGCGAGTAACGACCACCCCTACGATTGGAAAAAAAAATACCGTGACCTCGACCACTCCATCAAGAAAGAAACAAAGAAGCTTTGAGACAGCTGTCTACCAGTTTACTACCAGTTTTTACGTTTCAATATGTGACTGCTTGTGACGTGGATTGGTAGAATAGGTAGAGTTGGTATAGATTAGGGCAAAAATCGTAACCTAAAAAATATTTTCCTTAGTTTATTGAAGATCTGTAATACATTTTATGACGCTAGTTTGAAAAATAATCTTTTCTTTTCGTTTAAATTGTACAGTGTAGGTGCTTTCTACGTCGACAATTTAATTCAATTGTTGTTTTCATTGGAAAACTTTCAGAAAGGCCCCTAAAGAGATTTACATAAGGGTCAAACCATAAAAGCTTTTCTATTTATTGAATACGGTAAGGCACCTGACATAACACCGCTAACAAAACATCTTTCACTACCGGGTTACAAATAAAGCAACCCTTTTTTTATTAAATCTCGTATACAGGTGCAACAATAAAATTCCCATCATAACAACATCTGATGCTGCAGTACCACTAAAAACAAACGTAAAGTTAAAGTACAGTTACACGCATTTGAGTGCAATACTTTGTTTCGCACAAACAGAATAGTTCTCGACGTAAGTACGATCGGACCTTAAACCGCGCTCAGAGCGTGTGACAGCAATTTGAATACCGTAAACATCGCGCTTCAGGTCTCAACCATTCCTAAGCATTCCTCTAAAATCACCTGCCCAAACGTCAGAAGCCCCACTTGAGAGTTCACAGCAATATACACTTTAAAAGCAAACGTGTGAAAAGGGGAAAGTGACTTTTCGCGTGGCAGAAGAAATGGGGGCACGCGGCCGTTACTGTATGTATGTGTGTTGAGTAAACACACTGCTTTTCTTTCAGGCTGAGGTTTGCTTGAGTTTTTTTAAAGGTAAATTGACTGGTCGCAGGTGGTTGAAGGGAAACGGGTCAGCGGGTCTCGGTGGCGTGTCATGTTCATGTATCACCAGGGTCGTATTCGAGGTGCTGACATATTTAGTATATATTTTTGTTTGTGGGCAAGAAAAGTGGATTTGTGATAAATTAAATACCTCCCTAAATAAAAGGTCGAGTAAGGCCACATAAACAAAGTAAAAATTTTTGTTCTTAAGCAACAAAAGGAAACTTACTTATCTACTGACATTTTAAAATATTACATTCATTTATTTATTCGTATAAAATACAGCAGGGGACTCACTGTTATGTTTAATTTTTTTTTTAATTTAAGTTGTAAAAGTAAACTAAGTAGAGCAAAACGCTAAGTAAAATATACCTTCTTGCAACTTATTTGAAATTGACGATAATGCCATTTGGAATTTTATGTAAGACAATTTCTCAATGAAAAATGATAATAAAATATACGCGATGTGCCCAAAATAAATCAGCAGTTTTTTTTTTTCACTCAAATTATCGTCACATTTGCTATTTGAGTTTTGGCGATTGTAGACTATACTCTAAGTCCAAATGTATACAGGGTGACTTGTAATTTGAGGTAGGTATTTAATCCGGGATATGATAGTGTCAACCATTAACCTCATAACACCTAAGCAAAAAATTCATGGGATTCAGGAAAACCCCATTTTTATGTATGTTTTATTTTTCCTAGAATTCGTAACTAAATATAATTTTTCACTAAATTCTCAAATCGAATGGCTTCTATTGAAATTATATTGGGTACCTAATACTTACTACACAGTTTTTAGAGTAACTAAAATTTTCTAAACTAATAATGTCCTGGAAGGACGTAGAATACGGCCGGAGATACATACGTCAAACTATTTTTCGCTCTGTATAAATCTGGACTAAAATTAGTCTACAATACTAAGTGTGGCGATAATTTAAGTTAAAACAATCTGCTGCTTTATTTTCGCGTATTTCGATAAAATGTAGGGAACAGGCAGAGCCGGCTCTAGCATTCCTAGCGCCCTAGACGAAAGACTGGAACGACGCCGAATTCAGAAAACTCGTGACAAATAAAACCATAATGTAAACAGATTAAGTGTGGAATTTAAAGAAATTAAAGTTGTTCCATAAATTACATAAAGAAAAGTGTATATACCTTTTTCGCCACATGGAAGAGTAAAAGTTAAAAACACTAAACTAAACGAAAATAATTCTTACCTTAATCTTATTTTTCTTGGCTTAATTTTGGCATAAGTGGAAAATGACCTGCTTTAAATCAATTGTTCCTGCTATTATTATTTTTCTGTTCCAAACATAAGTTGATAAACCATGCGCAAGTCGTTCTTGTTGAGCGCAGGTATGCTTTGATTAGTTTCAATTTAGAAAAACTGCGCTCACCACTGGCCACAGACACACGAAGAGTAAGTACCACCCATAACGCAGTTAAAAAATTAGACATGCTATCTACTAAGCCATTTTCACAGGTCTATCTCAAAACTTCTTACGGCGTAGTGTTTTCCGGAGATCTTATTGCAATAGCATTAGATAACTCCGTTGCTTCAACATCCTTAGTCTGCATAACTAAGAAATTCTTCCGACCTTATACAGCGTCCCAGAACAGCTTTGGAAGTTTTATTCTGTATCTCAAGAATGTCTTAAAGACATCCAAAAACATAGTACTTTTCATCAGAGTAAAACTGTCTTTGATTGAATTTAATAATAATATAATCTAACGTGTTTATAAACAAGAAAGAAAATACGTTTATTTGCGTTAAATACAACACAGAGAAAGAAGAAAATCACAAGAAAAAAAAAAACAAGTGAAGGGAAAATATGCGTCAAAATTGACGAAAACGGTCATCCCTCAGCATAATGCTACCACTAAGATGCTTTCTTATCATGTATGGGTTCTTATTCCGCTCCATACCAAAACTGTCTTGGCTATACGATTTTTCTTAAGTGGACTGGCTTTGATTCTCATGTGAATATTGCGAGAATGTTAAACTCTTCGTAAGCATTTTGTCCTAACCCAAATTACTTCTACAACTTTCGAGATATTTTTTGTTTTTAGGAGAGTACTTGTAGCAGCGTTAAGATCAAATTACTTTGATTGAAGAAGTTTGCTGGTCAAATTAATTTCTAACAAAATATTGTACCTTGAAACAAGAGAAACAATAAACTTGAAATCAGCGAATATTCTAGCAATGGACTGACCGTCAACTCGCGTTTGATTTCCAGATGAACTCATCAGAGTAAGCACTTCGTAAATGTCCATGAGCACATTATGCACGTCAGGTAGGTAGGGAGGCGATCGGCGGCGGCGACCTCTCGCGTCCAGCCCTGGTGCGAGCTATGGTACGGAGCGAGAGGGCATGGGAAGCCGTCACCTCCTTCTGCGAAGCAGTAATGCTCGCGAAGGAGGAGGCGGGGCGCGTGAGGGAATGACAGTCTCTGCGCCCTCACGTCCCTAGCCGCCGCAGGAGGAGACGCCCCGGGCGCCGGGAGTCGATTGCGGACTCCCGGCCACCGTAGGCGCGAGCTTGCGGGTGGCGATCAATGGGTAGCTCGCCGCCCGGTAAGGACCAGGCTCGGGTCGACGGCGCGTAGTGTTCCACGCGCGCCTCAAAGAGATGTCAGCAACACTGAAGGGGTCTGCTAGGACCGATGCCTGCCAGGGTCGCGTGATTGTTCGAAAGAGATATCGTGACTCTGGCACATGGGCAACTGAAGGAACACGGGTGGGTTTTAGTCAGTAAAAGTCTGACATGCCCTCCCGCTCCGCCCAGAGCGGGAGAAGTCATTTGATGATTTCCCATCCCAAAAAAAAAAAAGGTAGGTAAATGATAACCTAATGAACGCAAGGCGTCATTCCGATTTTGCATCACCTTGTATCGCTCAATGGTTTCAGTGTCAATGTAGGTACGTGTTGGAATGTGTGTGAATTGCAGGGTATAAAAATGTTTTCTTCTATTATTTTTCACTTTCGTTGCCGCTGATTAACGCTCCCTTAATACAAGCGCCCTAGGCCGTCATCTAATTCACCGGTATAGACGAGCTGACCTCGGGAACAGCTGATATTTTTCACGATTTCAGGGCTGATCCCTTAGTAAAAGTTGTTTGTAATGATGCGTATAGTGGTCACTGAAAAGGTTTTCAGTTCTTTCAATTAGATACACCTTGTATAATCTTGCAGTGGACGAAACATGGAACATAACGCGCAATAAATATCAAAACACTTTCAAATTTGTCATTATAATTAAATTTAAATACCTAAACGCAACATGGAATTAAATCTAAGCAATTTTAATTTAGCGATATTTTTTCATATTAGGTAATATTCAAGTTTGTTGACTTACCTTGACATTCACAAACTATAACGTGTTTATTATTATCAGTATTATAATAATGTCTTTGTCATCTTATTTTTTAATAAATAATCTAATAAACAACAGGTTGTTAAGCACCATTTTGGTACTTATGACTTCTAAAGCTATATATTCACGAGAGTCAGCGTAAGTAGAAATGTTACTCAAACCAAGATAGATAAACAGGGTCTGAGAAATTTGCATGAGAAAAATTTCGGGTCCGTGGCTTACGCCCCCAGTGGTCGAGGCACCCGTGGCCGACGCACCCGATTCGATTCATTTAATCAAAATAAAAATTTGTATTTTTAAGTCTTAATAACTTTTCCCCCATCTTTTATAGGTTTGAGCATGATGAGAGAGAAATTATACACATCTCAAGTACTTTCATTTGATACAAATATATGGGAGTGTTATAAGGATAAGGACATTTTGCCCCTTATTCTTACCATATGGAAATTTTATCATTCAACTTCAACCAACTCGTCAACTAACTAAGCCAAACTGGTTATTGGTAATAATAAAAAGTCCGTCTTTTTGTCCACAAAATTGAAAACAATAAGCTCAAAAGGCTGCCAAACTTAAATGGAACTAGGCAGGACATGTTTGCTAAACTGTGGGCGCAAGTAGCACAGAACTGGTTTCCTGAGACAGTGAGGTGTGGTCGCGGTAGACCACGTAGGACATGGCGGGACGAGCTGGATAGGTTCTGTCAAAACTGGCAGGAGGACGCGCGACTTCACGATATTTGGAAGAAGTGATATAGTGAGTGGGATAGTGCATGTTAACAAAAAAAAAAAAAAAAAGTATGAATAGATATTATGTCGGTCTCTGTCATATTGCAATATGCAACTGATAAGAAAGTTTAGTGTGTCATCTCACAATGACGAGCGAAGGTCGAAGGAAATAATTTGGCGGAAAAACATTGTTGCACGCTGAATTTGCGAATAATATTCCTAAAAAAATATCAAAACTATAGTGTATGACTGTGTGTGAATAAAAGACATGACCAGTATGGTGGTGCAGTTAAATTGAATAATGAAAGTGACAACGTTCAAATGATAAAAGGACATAAACTTGAGTGTCCAGTTGATTATGTTTAATTATTATTGTTACAAAGATAAAAAGAACATTTCTCTATATAAAAAGTTAGTTACTCAGCAGTAATTTTTAAGACTAATTATTTAAAATCAGTGTCATAATTTATTACGTTGGAGACTGATTATTATAATGATTATGAGGTTAAATGATTCTCATGATTAAAGGTGATGAAACTGCCGGGGTCACGTGATTGTTCGAAAGAGATACCGTGACCCTGGCACATGGGCAACTGAAGGAACACGGGTGGGTTTTAGTCAGTAAAAGTCTGACACGCCCTCCCGCTCCGCCCAGAGCGGGAGAAGTCATTTGATGATTTCCCATCCAAAAAAAAAAAAAAAAGGTGATGAAAACTGTAATTAATATACAATTTTTTTACTAGATTTCTTATTGAAATACCTACATAAATAAATAATGAAAAGTAACTGAGACTTTGACTTTTCAAAACATACATCCAATATATAGGTAAGCATTTCAATGTTGTAAATATAACTATGATTTAATATTATACATATACTCACAATCAATATATATTTATTGTGTTAGTAAAACATTTTTGTGCCTGACAGTACATTTGGTCAAAAATTGCTTTAAATTAAAATAATCGAATCGGGTGCGTCGGCCACGGGTGCGTCGGCCACTGGGGGCGTAAGCCACGGACCCAAAATTTCGACGCCACCTCGTACGATATTCGTGAAGGTACCTTCGGGTTTTTTGAAAACGTAGTTATAAGATAAGCAAGCGAAAAGGTTAGTTTCTTAAAATGCGGACGCTTTACATTTCCCACGGCTGGGCACAGACCTCTCTTTGTTTGGACCAATACTCACGCTCTTATTCCAGCTATATCCAGGTACAATCATCAACATTGCCCAGCCTTTGTCCAACTATGTTGGGGTCGGCTTCCAGTCAAACCAGATGAAGCTGAATACCAGTATATTACACAGGATACCCTTTGCATAGATTGGATGTCATACTTCCCGGCTTCTGACGACCCGTAACGAGTGTCAAATATTCACGAATGACAGCCGGTACTAAAAGCTTAACGTGGTTTTCGAGGCCCGGAGTGGTCTTAGTTTGTAAAGGTATTTACCCATTTACAGACCAATCGCGATGAGCGTAGATTAACCTCATTTATCGACCCGGTGCATCTTGTAATACTTAGCCATTCAAGTCCATCTGATAGCAACAATGTCGGACGTAATTGAAGGGTTAAGTGGACAAAGGTGTTATCTGACAAAACTTTGTAACAAAAAGTTTAAGTTTTGTTAAAAAGTTTTTATTTTATAATTTTTTGTGGCTTTAATGTACTAATAATACTTTGCAAGGTATACCCTATTCAATGAAAAAATAATTATCAAAATCGGACTATTCTGTATAAAGTTATGCGTGGTTATACATTACAATCAGTGAGTGAACAATCAATCATCCCCTGTTTTCCGACCCTTAAGGTTCGATTTTGTTTTTCAAATTTATACGAGACCACTTTCGGAGTATACTCTTTCCAATAAAAAAAGAATTATCACAATCGGACTACTATGTAAAAAGTTATGCTTGGTCATACATAAAAAAAAAATATACGCGTCGAATTGATAACCTCCTCCGTTTTTTTTCGTCGGTTAAAAATCAAGAAATCCGACTCTTTTCCATGAACATAGCATAACATTTTAACTGATGATAAATCGATTCATGGATTTAAGATTCATGAATTTAAAACACACCAATTATAATTCGTTACAAAGTTACAGACGTTAGCAAAGGTGTTAACTGTCAATCAAGTATATATAATAGATTGGGGAAAAAGTTTCTTCGCATTTTTTAAGAAAATTCAAAACATTTTTTAATAAAGTTTATTCACATTTAACTAAAGTATGTAGGTACCATTTTGTTCGATAACTTTTTGCCATCTTGTAGGTAGGGACATGATCCCATTGCTATAGAAATTTTGGGACTTCTGGTCAAAATACCGCGACAAGTGGTTTTGGCAGTCCTCTCGTGATGTTAACCTGACACTGCCTAAAGAATTCTGAAGAGACCGAAACAGGTGGAAATCTGAAGGTGCAAGGTCAGGACTATACGGCGGATGCATTAACACCTCCCAGCCAAACTCTCTTAATTTTTGTTGGGTGGCTAAAGATGTGTGAGGTCTAGCGTTATCATGATGAAAAACCAGACCCCTTCTGTTGATTAATTCCGGCCGCTTTCTCTCAACTTCTTGCTTTAATCTCATCAGTTGTTCGCAGTAGAGTTCAGAATCGATGGTCCTGCCTGGTGGTAACAGCTCATAATGAATAATGCCCTTCCAATCCCACCACACACACAGCATCACCTTGTTGCGAATTAACCCGAGTTTCGCCACAGTCTGTGAAGCCTGACCGGCCTTTGACCACGACCTTTTTCGCACGTTCTTGTCATACGTGATCCACTTTTCATCACCAGTTATCAGCTTCTTCAAAAATGGTTCGGTTTCATTACGTCGTAATAAAGAATCACAAATGAGTACACGGTTCATTAGGTTTCTTTCAGTGAGCTCGTGAGGTACCCAAATGTCAAGCTTTTTTGTGTACCCAGTTTTTTCAAATGCGCTAAAACTGTCTTGTGGTCAATTTCCAGTTCTTCAGCTACGTCGTAACTACTGGTATGCCGATCTTGCTCCACTTTTTCAAAAATGGCATCCATTTTATCCGTAATAGGGCGACCAGAGCGACGTGCATCTTTGACATCAAAATTTCCGGATTGAAAACGCTTAAACCAAATTTGTGCTACTCTCACAGACACTACACACTAGGTCCATAAACATCGCAAATTTTTTTCGCGGCTTGCGTTGCATTTTTACCTTTTTTGTAGTAAAATTTTAAAATGTATTGAATTTCTTCATTAGATTCACTCATCTTGACGGTACGAAAAACAAATGAAAATCACACATTTTCCTAATTTGAATTTGGAATTATGTTCTTTAAAATTTAAACTTTCAATGATACCAAAACCAGCCAGATACAAATAGTATAGCCAAAGAGATTTTATTACAAGCTCATACATACTATAATGCGAAAAGACTTTTTCCCCAACCTAATATTTCAGATTTGCAAATGTGTTAACATAAAAAAATCATTTTTTTTTTTTTTGTCAGATACCACCTTTGTCCACTTAACCCTTTAATTACGTCCGACATTGTTCCATCTAACCGAACCAACCCACCTGCTCAATATCTCAAAATTTTATATTCACTGATAAAGTGATTATTGGAGAACAAGGAAGACTGACCTACCGTGATGCAGTATTTACTAGTACCTACAGAGGTCAGTGCGAATTACTCTCTAATAACGCTTGGCAGGAGATCTTATTAGCTTTTTGTTTTTTATTTATTTAAATCGTTATTCTTAAGGTTGCAATACATTTTTTATTTTATTTCACCGCAACTTTTTTTTCCAGTCTTTGGATGCCACTCAGTCTTAGTCTCACTCACACACCTATTGTCACCATGCCTTACTAGACGTTTAATTAGTACATGTAAATACGTCCCACCTATACATAGTTAGACAAGTACCGCTATAATCAGACGATATTGATACTGAGTTCACCGCTAGCTCATTGTGAAATAGCACTCGAGACATCATCAAAAACAAGTAGCAGCCATTGAATAGTCTGCTAGTCGGCAGCTAGACTGTACTCTACCTAGATATGTCCCATTCATGTTCCATCTTGTTAATTGAAGCCTTAATCAATGAAGTGGTATCATGAATGGCGGTAAGTCGTGAATCCGCGACGTTGCAATCAAGTGGAGGGAGGGGTATAGCTTGGGATAATATATAGGGAACATTAAACCTCTAAAAAAGACTGAGAAAAGTACTTTTAAACGAAACTTACTTTTAGAAGAAAAAAACAATGCTAGGAATCTTCCTGGTCCCATTTAATGTACTCTTTTAAAAGTTAAGATTAATTTATCGTACATAATTAAGGTTGTTTTAATAATAAGCTCGTAATAATAGCGCCTGATAAAATGATAAACCAATTTTTGTAGGGAGTTATTAAAGCAAAAGGCGTTATGAGACTAAAACTTGAAAAAACCTTAAGGCAATTTTTTTCTTCAAGAAGAACATTTTTCTGTCATGCAATATTATAATTCTGTTGTACAATGAATCCTTGCCTTGCTAAATAATATTATGAAAACTCGGTCTTCTGGAATTTTAGGTGCAATGTAAAACGCCTACACAAATCCTCATACCCAAGTCCGACCCTGGTGCATCATATTTCTATTAATTACCGCGTCAACTGGGGCGCGTCCCATCTCGTGGCCAGGCCATCTTCTAGCGTGTTTTTCTTATAACTCTCACTTGGCTTGTGAAGGTAAGTAATTAAGGTAAGATACGGGAATAAGGAAGCGCCATGTTGTCGCAGCTAAGTATCAGCGTTATGTTTTTCATTTACAATTTCGTTGTAGTACTATCTTTGCATGTGAAAATACGTTTGTACTCAAATGTAGCCAGAGAAAACAAATCTATGAATTATCGAAAATAAAAGGCAGGTAGGATAAATGTTTTGCGGTTTAAAAAAAGCGCCTCAAGTAAGAATATACCTAAAGATTTAAAAATTGTAATCAAACAATTGATTGCTATGTAAAATTTAACAGTAAGGTAATATTTCAATTAATAAATTAATTGAATTATTGTAAAAAAAACAATAGGGAAAAAACATCATCACTTATAATAGAAAGATCGTTTATTACCTTTAAAATAAATGGAATAACGAAAAGCTCAAATTTGACTAGAAAATGCCTTCAAGTTATATTGTGATACGGTATCGTCTTGGCATTTAATTAAGAGCGTGTACCCTTTTGATCTCTAGAGAGGAACGGAACCCTTTTCCGGCACTTAAACAATAATAATTATTATCGTCTGCCCTTAGAATCATCGCCTTTGCGGTCGCTAGTGACGTTTCGTGTAGGGTGACTACGATCACTTAACAATGTTGTCATGGTGAGATTTTTTTCGCAAAAGCACTTCAGTTATATTGTGTTTCATTTGAATAGTGAAATAAGTTTAAAATTTAAATATCTTCATTTTTTTTTACATCTGTTTTCCGACAATATAAAATGAAATCTTTATTTCACATAACTAACTATTTACACTGGGTAAATTAAATTACTAACTAAATACAACAATTAATCATACCTATATTAAATCGAAAATCGGGAAGTGGGTCAGGTTTAACTTGCATGATTAGATTTTAGGCAAACACCTGTACTCACTAGAGAATAGACAGCAACATTGTATGTAGCAGACCAAGCGATTACGATCTACGATCGCCAACCCGCCTACCAAGCATGGCGATTATGGCAAACCCCTTCTTTTTGGGGGAGGCCTATTATCTTTCGGCTGAAATGATGAATGATGATGACCGGGACAGGTGAAACTAAATAAAATCTCGTAAAAGGGCAAGTCTTGTATAATAAAAAACGAATACAATTGACGGCTTATTGGACTATTAATTTTCAGTATGTCTGTAACTGTAACAACCTGTAGGTGTACCGTATATCCTTGCGGCGAAAAGTTACAAAGAAATCTCTTTTACACTACTTTTCACGCTACTGTCCTTTCGCGTAAGAGGCTTCGTGCAAGTGTCTTACCCTCAAGAAGTGTATTCGCGCAAGTGTCTCTCGTTCAAGTGGGTTCGCGCAAGCGTCTTTTACCAACGTGTCTTCTGTCTATTGGCATAAAATATAATGATGTAGGTTTGTTTAGCTCAAAAATGAGCCACAAAACCACGTTTATTTAAGTGTAAATATTTCAGCTGACATATGCTATAGTAATTAATACACCAACCAGTTCGAGCTCGTTGGATCTAAACAACAGGATTTTTGCTATCTTTTTTGTACCTATCTACGTACTAATTGTGACTGTAATTTAATACAAACAACATTTTCATACCACATCTAATTATTTTTAGAATAACAGGGAAACCCGGTGAGTAGGTAGGTACCCAAAACCCAAAACCGCGCTCGTTACGGTATTCGGTTTATTTGGTATCCCTACACGGTGATACTTGATGTCACTCAAACGGTCCAGCTGATCTATTCTGTTAAAATCTCACCGTGAGAACTTAGGTGAAGTGACCTTAAAGTGAGCTGTCATTTCATCTGTAGTTAGGGATTTGCACTTATGACAGCTCACTTTAGACTCACTTCACCCAAGTTATCACGGTGATATTTTGATAGAATAGAACTACTGTTTCGTTCTCAAAGACTGTAATAGATATGCTTTTGTTTTACATTTCATTATCGGGTTGTTTTTGGGCGAATCTGCGTAGGTATTTTAATTAATAATTTTGCATAGGTTTCCAGGTTTGTTTCATGTTGGAAAATTATACGCATAATTTGATGTATGTTTTGTTTTGTTTTATAATATTAATTACTTACATAATACTGTATAGAATCAAGTTCTTCTAACTTAACAGACAGCTGTGCTGCTGGGGAGTTTGTTCCGCCACTTCTTCTTCCCAGCTAAAGCACTAGGAAGTGTCGAAGGGTGGGCGTTTTGGGGGGACTGTCTCATGTAACTTTGACGTTCAAAAAGTGCTGACTCTCAGCCTAGTTTGAATAAATGACTTTTGATTGATAAAATAAAAATTTTATGTGAAAACTAACACCGACTTCCATCTCAACTCTTCTACGTAAATCTTTGGTATACATGAAATATAGTTTCAAAAGTCTAGTCATCTTATCCTGCTAATATTATAAATGTAAGACTTTATGTTTGGATGTTTATTACTCAATCACGGCTGGGCGGATTAGGATGAAATTTGGCATACATATAGTTTATAGCCTGGATTATCTGGTAGAAGATTTTCATCCCGGTAGTACGTTCCCATTGGATTATTAACCGACCTTCACGCGAGTGAAGCTGCTGGCAATATCTAGTAATTAATAAGCTGAGCTCACCCATTGGCTGGTGATCGCACTATCGATATCACACGAGACTCTCGATTCTCATTTAACATTTTTACGACTCCATTGAGCAAAGAAAATCCTCCCTTTGCCTGTAACTGTAGTATATTGAAAGCATGAACCTAAATATAATTTAACCAACTTGTAGACCCAAAGTGAAGTTCGGTTAGCTAAATAACCCTCATTTAACTATAAAGTATCAGCTATAGGTGTCTCAGTTTAAATGCAGTTCCTTATCCGAGCTTATCCCGATCTCATCGGGGAAGTTTCGATGGGATTTGGAAGGCGGTAGTACCATACATACACTTTGGAAGATGACCGAAAATTTATATCCAATTTCCTCCAATATCCCCCAGTCGAATTGAAATCGAGTCTGCGTTTAATTTTGTAGATTGCATCCGTTGATTCCATCAATCAACCGAATTTGGGTCAAGTGGTTGTGTATAAAAACGGCGAAACATCTTTGGATGAAATTGGGTGAATTGGTCCATCTATTTTAAATTTAGATTGAATCAACGTTGGTTTAAGAAACGCCTTTAATAATTGCACTAGCAAATCGCAGAAGTAAATAATTTTCGACCAGAATTCAAGGCGCTAACCGACCTTGCTAACAGTGATTCTAATGTTTTTGTTTTTAGAATATGATTACCGTTTTATGCATGGATTCGCGAAGTAAAGAATTTTCGATTGAATACAAACCGTTTCAAGGAGTTCCAATTATCTAAGTGAACGGATAATTATTTCATCCGCCAAATCAAAACTAGCCCATATGTAGGAGAGTTAAAGTAGGTACTATAATTTCGATATAACCCATTTTGTGGTTTCGCGAAAGCATAAATCTAGTTTACCAACATTTTCGTGAAACGATGTCACATGCTGTCATAGTTTCGCATCGCATTCGAATTTTCAGTTTCAAGAGCACTTCTATGACATCGACGCAGTTTTTATGATCGTTTCACGAAAAAGAAAGAACTGAAATGAGAATTCCATTTTTTATTGAAGAAATAATCAAAAATGGAAATAAAACTGGTTGAGATAGGACAATTTTCCTACGAATTTCAGTATTTTTTTCGGAAAAGGTTCCAAAATCAGTAAATAAGTACGTATAGGTTTTAATTTATTTGCAAACTTTAAAAAATTGGTTTATTGACACGCTTTTATTAGCTTCATACGTATGTTAGTATGTGCCTATGTAACGGAAACTTTGAACATGATTTTGACCCCCTTTAAAATGTTGGATTAACTCGAAATTTGGCATACTTTTCAAGGACCCATGACAATAAATCATTTTATAAATTTGTGCCATTATCCTTGCCGGGGTTACCAGGATAGTAAAAAAAAAAAAAAAATATATATATATATATATATATTCGAAAAATACGCTGACAGACGTCACAAAATTCGAAACACCCTAAAAATAGAAAATAAATAATCTGCTTGATATAAATTAAAAAATAACTCAATATGGAAGCGTGTTTTGTAGTTTTTTTTTTTTTTTTACTTTTTTTGTATTACATTGACTTAGAAGTTTGATTTTTAGAGTTTCTAGTGATCATAGATGTATGTATTTGATCATTTACCTGAGAAAATGAGTCTTGACAGACGGACAGACGGACGGACAGCAAAGACCTGATAACGTTTTTGTTCCATTCCGATTTTTCCTTTTGACGCACCGTGTAAAGATGGAGCTTAAGTAGATATTTTCAAAAACTAGCTTAATAAATAACGTTCAGGAAATCAGTCAATACATTTTAGTCGCATTTTATCATTCAGTGACTACCTATTTACTTTCTTTTATTTATGGAAGCCTCCATAAAATATCAAAGGTTTTCCCATATTGTCGAGTTCCTTCCTCAACACAATTTTGACAAAAGAATATTGAGAATGGTTGGTTCATCTCCGAGTGAGGAAATAATTAAATTAGACAATCAAATAGTGACAATGAATAGAAACCAGGATTTAATTAGAGTTCACATTGTCTTGAAAGCAACACCTTTTAATTAATCTGTGGTGCCTAGTTTAATGGAGTAAACTAAGTCGTTCGGTACTTTTGTAGTCTCTCTAGTCTTTAGAACTTTTTAGACTAAATAACACGCCACGACAGCAAAGAAAAACTAAGGATCTACTTGGGTAGATCCTAATGCGCTAAGTATAGACTTACCGCATAGTAAGCCGAACAAAAAATTCCTATAATTAAACTAAACTATCATTCATCACGCGCGCATAATTTTGTGCGATTTGGTGGATGAATGTCCCAGTTTTCATTCTAAGACATTCCGGTTTTTTCAACTCTTCACAAAGCTTTCCTTTACCGTTTTGTGAACAGTGTGTTGAAATAATTCAAACATTGTAAAGTGCTTGTCTGTATTCGAACCTACGACTTATAATTCCAACCCTTTTTCACCTTCAATACAATTTTGAAGGACATAGTTTTAATGCAGGTTGGAAAATTACAACACGTCACTTTTGCGTGTTGGTGGCGCGGTCACATAAGCATGTCTGTGCGCCAACCCCTACATTATGCCCCGCCCATAAATCGCTCAAGAAGGTTTTACTTCAATAACTAACAAAACTTTTAAATCACGGCCGTTTCCACAGACCATGATCTATACTTATATAACTGTGGACGATTAACCCAGTAGTAATTCCAGTTGCCATTGTGTTTTCACTTCTTTCTGCATAATTAATTTGAAACACTATGTACATTTTATGACATCAGTTTGTATTAGGCCACACTGATAAGCTTACTATTTAGAAGTATTCGACGGCCTGTAGGCCACTGGTTGATTCTCGGCTCCAGAAAAAAGATATAGACAGCTATTACAGTTGAAACCTTTTAGGCTTCACTACATCTACGTATTTAAAAAAAAAAACCATCGATTCTGTACGAAAGAAGATCTTTATACAGAATTCTTCGGAAGTAAGTAGGCACTGTTTTGAGTACTTTTTAATTATATTTTTTCAAAATATTTTGGAGATTTGTTTCCTATGGATCAAGTTGGTATTTACAAAATGATGAGAAACAGATACTAACAGGTGACAATATGGTACTAATAGGCGACATCGCGGCAGGCCGAGATGAAGATGGCGGCACGAGCTTAACTCCAAAAAACTAAATTCTGTGAAAAGGGGAGAGGGAGGCTTTTGCCCTGCAGTTAGATTAGATTCCATTCGGTAGATACCTACGCACCATTACTTGGTTTCAAACCATGATGTTATAAAAAATTTGAACAACATATTTCCAAAAAACAAGTCCAGAAATTTAAATTCAGAGCTTACTTTAAATTAAAACTTACGACTATAATAATATTAGTCAAGCTCCAAAAGCAATTTATTTTTATAGCCTTTATTAGTTAAAAAAAATTAGGATTCGCAAACAATTAACTGCCCACTCAATTAATTTACTAACGTTTCTGTTAAACATCCAAATATCAAATAAGATCATTAATCAAGTCGGATTATGAACGACGAGCTTCGAAAAAATTAAGGGCAAGTACGAACGAATCCACCTAAAGTCTAAAGACAAGCAGTCAACGAACTATCTTCTCGTCTTTAATATTTGCTTCAGGTGTTCGGGTCGGCATGACTCGGCATAGCCACAGGGCGACAAAATTTAAAATATGCTTTAAGAAGAAGAGTAGAAGGCTAAAAGTTACCCAAAGAGTAATGGTGAAGGCTATGCTTGGAGTTTCCCTACTACGTGATCGAATCAGGAATGAAGAGATCCGCATAAGAACCAAGGTAACCGACATAGTTCGAAGAATTGTACAACTTAAATGGCAGTGGGCAGGGCACATTGCTCGCAGAACAGAGGGCCGATGGGGCCGAAAGGTTTTGGAGTGGCGACCAAAATCCAGAAGATATAAAGTTGGAAGGCCTCCCACAAGGTGGACCGATGACCATGTGTAGGCCTCTGGAATCTGTTGGATGCGGGAAGTCAGAACTAATTGACGCAATGAAGCTTGGGGGACGCCACATACACATGAGTAATAAGCCTTATCGGCTGACGCAACTGCGGCCATAAACGCGTGGACGCGTCGGCGGCTGCCGTCGGTCGACGACGTGCGGCTCGTGTATTTGAGTATTGTTCAAATAAGCGGCTATTTCTTCGTCGAAAAGGCAAGTGACGACTGCAGTTGCCTCTGCCATTGACACGAGTCGCTAGTGTATGCACACTAAGCGAAGGTACCCGTACATGCTGAACGCAGTTTTTGCGTTATTGCTTCAAGTCGCTTTTGTTATTCAACAAATACTACCGCATATGAACCACCTGAACAAATGTGAACAGCCTTACTCTTTTGATTGATGTCCCTTGTGTAGAGGGTCACTTTATTGAATAGAACCTAGTATTTGTAGGCACTTTATTTATACTGTTTTCTACTTTAGTATCCTATTCTGAGCAATTATTGACGTATTGGACTAGTATTTCGATTTATTGACTTTTTTAAGGCGCTGCCCAAACGTAGAACACGGTAAAATGCTCAGTTGTTGGCCACGTATTGGTACAGACGCCAGCACCTCAAGCTATCCGAAACTGTCAAATTTTCCCAAACCATTTTGAACCTAATGCTTTACCAATAAAGTTGAAAACCTATTAAATAAATTTGACAGATTGTAGTAGGTTCATGCGCTGGCGTCTGTACATATTCCATTTTTTATTTGTGTATTGTCAAATTATCGAAGAAAAGACTTGATTAAAAATATTTTATAAAAATAAAATATTATCATGGTATTTAAAAATTTTTGAGTATTAACGTTATTTTATTTTACCTAATGATAACAAAGAGATTTATTTATTTATAACTGCAAAATTTCTGTTGTTTTTGTTGTTATTCAATTGAACTAACTCGAAAGCATCTCTTTTTACACGCTTTATATTAGCTTCACTTGTATGTCTGTATGTTTGTAACCGACTCCTTATAGCGCGATTTTGACCCACTTTAAACGACCAGATTTCATTCAAACTTTGCACACCTGTCAAGGACCGATGACAAAGCAATAATTTCAAAAAATTGTGCCATTATCCTTGCCAGGGTTACCAGGATAGCAAAAAAACTGTCTTCGAAAACTACGCTGACATACGTCACAAACTAATTTGTGCCATTATCCTTGCCAGGGTTACCAGGACAGCAAAAAAAAAACTGTTTTCGAAAACTACGCTGACATACGTCTCAAAATTAGAAACACCCTAAAAAATAGAAAATAAATAATAGTTAAAAAAAAACTAAAAAACACGCTTCCATTGAAAACCAAACTAAAAAGTACAAAATAATGGAAAAAAGCGTGGGGTGCCTGATATCAATTAAAAAATACCTTAAAAAGCACCCCACGCTTTTTTTTCCATTATTTTTTACTTTTTAGTTTGGTTTTCAATAGAAGCGTGTTTTTTATTTTTTTAAACTATTATTTTTTAAACTGACTATTGTCAAATACCTAAAGATTTTCTTCGCGCCTTTAAGGTGTTGTGTGCAGACATTCTTGATTTTAGACAGAAAAATGAACCGTGATTGTTAAAATTTTGCATCCGGTGCTTTTTGATTTTCATTACAATTTTAAGATCAACAGCCCATTAACTGTAAAATATATGTTACCTGTTTGTGCCAATAAAGACTTATTAAAATAAGATCTATTTTAGGAAGATCCACTGATATTGGATTACTAATGTTTGTTTTTACTCTAGAGTAAAATTCATCTCACACAGAACGATATAGACACACCACTCCATATACGCAGCCGCTCGTTTTCTGGGTCCCGAACAAAGGTAAAAATAAGGTGAAAATCCGGAACCGAAGCATAAATTCTCGTACAAACGGGTCGTGGTGCTATAAGTCCAAACTTTACACGTTGAAATTAGCTCGGACAAGTTTACCGAACAAGTTTCAACTGAGAGTGTTTTCTTCGGTTACGAATTTCAGGTGAAACTTTTGAATTTATTTTCGAAAAAGTTTCACAAGTCACAAGTGCTCGTGTTACGTTTTTGGTGTGATACAATTATTTTTTTGTAAGGAAAAATGTTTTTGTATTGGCTGAAGCAGTTGGCGATGGCAACAAACAAAACCTTTCTACTTATGATTATTTTGATAGCAACTGTGAAATCAAAGTTCTGTAAGAGCTCTTACACACGAGCGGCATGTTGCTAACGGCAAGTAACTGCAGCCGTCGACACGCGATGATGACGCTGATCTTTGAAGATGGCATGTCGCCGGTTGCAGTCGGCTACCGTCGGCTGCCGTCGAGATTGACACCGCCACCGCGATTGATGCCGCTCGTGTGTAAGAGCTCTAAGTCTGCCTCATTGGTCTAGTGGTTGCACGCAATCGTAACTGCTAAGCACGAGGTTCTGGATTCAGTTACGGGTCGGGTAAAGTCTTATGGGCTTTTCCAATCTATAATTTCTCAGTAGTCACCCGGAGTCTGGATTAGTACCCAGTTGATGGCAATAGGCTCACCTCCAACCGCTTTTACCTGGAAATGGAAATTACTTTTGAATTACCTGACCATACTGTGAAAGTAGTATGGTACTTTGGCAACAAAGATGACATTAGCTAAAAATATTTAGCCATAATCAATAACTATAACCTAAAGTTATAAGCCCGATGACGTTATGCCACATTATTATTCAAAGTTTTATGTATTTTAATATTAGGTGTTAGAATTTAGTTCATCAACACTTAAAAGACATATAATTGAAAAAATAAATAATAGGTGGAACGAAATTCATTTCAAGGTCGAAATTTGTTAAACTTGATTAAGTTATTTTTAAAATTTTGATTAATTTTGGTCTCGTTTTTAATACAGGAAGTTATTATTATAATTTATCTTCGTTTTGGTGATTAAATATATGGAAATATTCATCTTAAGGTAATGTGGAACTTTGGCAGTGATCACTGACCGTGACAAAACCAGCATTATAACTTTTTTTTTAATAATAATAATATAACTAATTATTATCATTAGTTGTCCGCCAGTGATCGAAATTCGACCACAATTTATATAAATTTTGAGTAAGAACGAATGCATTATTATAGAAAAATATTAGCTTTCTTTCTTCCTCCTTAAGGAAAAATAAAGGACGTAAAGAATAGCATCGTTTCATTTCTTTCCGTGGGTATAGTAGGCGACTAATGAACTTACTACAGAATGGGCAGCAGCGTTCTCTGTGCATTTTATCACCTTTCTGTGATCGCTAACCCGCCTGCCAAGCGATTATGAACTTACTAGAGAATGGGCAGCAGCGTTCTCTGTGCATTTTATCACCTTTCTGTGATCGCTAACCCGCCTGCCAAGCGATTATGACAAACCCACCAAATTAAGGGAGGCATATGCCCAGTAGTGGACGTTTTTCGGCTGAAATGAAGCCGATGCTAAGCTTTCTGCACTCAATTTCCATATAAACTTTAACTATGCCAAATTTAACCTCCTCCGTTCGCGATATGTTCATAAATAGGGGTACAAAATTTGTGCTCCACGTATTAATGTCTATACATTATGTTTTTGTTTATAATGGGTGTATCCACAGTAAATGTTGCGCTGGATGTCCGGAGCGACCGCGTCAAGAACTCGCGCATTCGCGGCACCCTTCATATCCGTGACATAGAGACAAATTGCAGGAGTGTCGCCTAAGTTGGTACGGGCACGTATTACGGAAACCGGCTAGCTATGTGGGGAACAAATGTCTGGCCATGCCGCCTCAGCCGGGTCCCTGTAGAAGGAGCAAACCCAAAAAGTGCTGGCTTGATGTCGTAGCGGATGACATGCGTACCAACAAACTCACCATAAGGGATGCACAAGACCGTCCGAAGTGGAGAGTTAAAAGCAGGAAAGCGGACCCCGGGCTTCGAAAGGATGCAACCGGGATAACGCAAGGATGATGATGATGGGTGTGTCCACAGTAAAGAATATTATGTAATCAATTTAAGAAGTAAACAGTGGTAGGTTGCTCCATGAAAAATATTCGCATACAGCTGCATCCATTCCGACCCCAACAAACTTAGATCTGAAAAGCCTAGGCAGATTGATTTACTAGTAGGTACCTACTGCTCCACTTATATCTATATACTAGCTGACCTGTGCCCACTTCGTTGGGCGGTAAAGGGTTTTGTTTTTATTGCATACCAGCTTCTGCCCGCGACTTCGTCCGCGATAAATTTCTTGTTCCCCCGACCCTTCCCGTCGCGTTGAATCGCATACCCGTGCAATTTTCTCCGTTTTAGCAACATTTTTCATTACTGCTCCGCTCCTCTTAGTTTTAGCGTGATGTTATATAGCCTATAGCCTTCCTCGATAAATAGGCTACCCAACACAGAAAGAATTTTTCAATTCGGACCAGTAGTTCCGGAGATTACCCCCTACATACAAACTTACAAATATACAAACTTACAAACAAATGTTACCTCTTTATAATATTAGTATAGAAGTATAGATTTCACAGTTACATTAGATATTCGAGTCGGGAAAAGCTCTTATTAGAAAGAGACTTTGCTATACCATAATATTTTAAAGTTGAAGAGTTTGTTTGTTTGGTTGAACGCAGTAATCTCAGAAACTACTGATCCTAATTGAAAAATTTGTTTTGTGTTGGGTAGCATATTTATTGAGGATGGCTATATGCTATATAATATCACGCTACAATCAAAAAGAGCGGAGTAGCAACGAAAAATTGACAAAAACTGGCAGGCAATTCCATGCGACGGGAAGGGTCAGGGGATCAAAAATTTGACGCGGGCGAAGTCGCGGGCAGAAGCTAGTTAAATAATAAAGAGCCGTATTGCATATGTAATGCAGCTTTTTTACACAAAATATATAAACTGCTATTACGCTGTGTTACTATCGCGTTGCTATTGTTGATGTATTTTTCGGAAAATTGCTGCTCAGTCGACTATCGTTTCAATTCATGGAAAAATAAATAAACCAGGCAACGTGATAAATTAATAAAAAAATATATCCAGATCAACAATTTTAAGTAAAATAACGCACGTGTTTTTCATTGTTTCCATGATAACATGAAAACTATGCTAATACACGGATTATCTTTGAAATGCGTTTTCGTCCAGAAAAACACGCCAGTAACCCCAACGCACAACATGCAGGTCCATACATTTAAAAAAAAAGTCCACGTTCTTCGAAGTTCGTCGCGTATTATAAATTCATTTCATCATCATCATCATCATTTCAGCCGTAAGACGTCCACTGCTGGACTTAGGTCTCCCCCAATTTGGGGGGCTTTGCCATAATCGCCACGCTTGGCAGGCGGGTTGGCGATCGCAGTATGGTGGTAAAATGCATAGAGAACGCTGCTGCCCATTCTCTAGTAAGTCCCTTAGTCGCCTTTTACTACACCCACGGAAAGAAATGGGGTGGTGTTATTCTTTACGTCCGGCACCATACGCTATAAATTCATTTAACAATCACCTACTTAAATGAATGTCCAAATGAAAACTGTTATTGGATATAATTTTTCGACGCTGAATCGATCGTTGAAAACTGCACAGCACGTTATAGGCTCGTGCAGACTAGCGCGACTACGCGACGTCGCCCGCGGTCGATTTATATCCCTAGAACAATTTCTATGAATGTGTCGCGGACTCGCGGCGCGACAGGTCACTCCTGTGTGAAGTGTCGCACGCGTTTTCATAGAAATTGGTCTACGGAAATGAATCGCCGATTCGCACGCAACATCGCGTCGCGCTAGTCTGAACGAGCCTTTGATATAAGTCGCCATTAGAGTTATTAGAAGCAGCGTTATAATATATGACACAAAATAAATATCGGTAAAGAAACTGACCCTTTATCGCCCAGACATTATAGTCAACCCTAGCGAACAGACAACAATTCCTAGGACTAATAAAAAACTCAACCTCATAAATACATTTATTTCCGCTAAAGTATTTCCACTGGAGTTTATTTAAATCAAATTTGAGTGTAAAATGAAGTTGTAACAGGGTTGTGAAACTGCCGGAGCGTGGTCGACCGCTTCCAAATTCTATTATTTTCATTTACAGTTCGGTTCTTTTAACTTACTCTTTGTGATTTTGAGGTGGACAACGGAATAGTGCCTGCATTGTTTTAAAGTAAACGAATTCTGCAGTTCACCGTGAATGATTGCAATTTTAGACTGCCATCGTTTCATTTAGTTTTGGTTCTGATAGGTGGATACTGACAGGTGGGCTGGTCCACAAATGGCTGCCAACTCAGTGCGCTAAGGAGCGGGCTGTGCCTGGAGATTCTTTGATTAAGGGGCACACCTAGTGTGACGGCCTAAAAAAAGGTGATTTTTGGGAATTTTTTAAGGTAATTCCCAAAAATCACCGTTTTTTAGGCCGTCACACTAGATGTGCCCCTTAAAACAAAAATGAAATTATTTGGAAAAGAACCGGAGGTACCGACATAGCTTGTAGAGTAAGCAATCTAAAGTTGCAGTAGGCTGACCATGTTTGTCGCTGCCGGCCGTAGTCGAGTCGTTGCTCGGCAGCGAGGAGTCCTGAGAAGTGGTGGTAACCTTCTGGGAAACAGTCGTGTCGCAGAAGGAGGCTGCGGAAAGGGAGCGGGAGATTTCTTCCGCTCCCCCGGCCCGCAGCTGGCGCACCGCCCGGTATGGAAGGTGGATAACACCCTCTTCCAATCCCCCTAAATGGGTCCAGGGGCGACGGATCTGGGGATATATTCCCTCTATTTCTTAGGACCCAGGATGGCGGCGCGTAATGTTCCACGCGCGCCTTTCTGTGATGTACGGGGGGAAGTTTAACGTAGTGTGGCACGCCCTCCAGCTAGATCCACCAACATATTAGATTGGTGAGACTGGATGCCGATAGCTGAGCACAAGGTGTTTTGGCGCAGCATGCGAGAAGGCTATATTCAGCAGCCGACTGCGATAAGCTGAGCCGATTGGTCGAAAGATAATTTAAAAAAAAACATATACGTAAGTAACTTTATTTTTGCAAAATCCTTTCTTAGAACACCCCTTCGTTTTAAACTACAATGACCTTCTGTCCAAAAATCAAGTTTGTATGCTTAGTGATTTGGGCCGTGCGAGAGTCTTACTAAAGACTTTGAATAATGATGTTACCAAGAATGACGATTATTCTAAATACAAAAAAAAAAAAAAACTAATCTGCCTTGCAAGACCACCGTCTAATATTAGCGTCCTTACAATAAATAAAGATCAAGCATTTCTTGTGTCAAACTAACTAAACAAGTAGAGAATCATGGTGCCGATTCCCTTGTTCACAAACTAAACTAAATTTAAGTTCAGTGCATCTTTTTCTTTCTATTTCATTAAGGAAAGGACAGAAGATAAATTTTAGTTTAGTCCTGTCAAATTAATCAGCGCTTGACGTAAATAGACGTAATTTTAGTAGGCAAGTTTTTAATCACGTCTAAACTTGTATGGAGTAGTGACAGGCGTTGATTAATTTGACAGGACTAAACTAAAAAAAATCTTTTGTTCTCTTCTTAATGAAATACAAAGAAAAAGATGCACTGAACTTAAATATAGTTTAGTTTGTGAACAAGGGAATCGGTACCATAGTGTGCTACAATAAATGTCACCATTATTTTTCACAAAAGAAATATTCTAGCTAAATAATAAGATAATCAGCCTATAACGTTCCCACTGCTGGGAAAAAGGTCTCCTTTCAGTGAGAAGAGCCGTAATCTACCACGTAGACCCACTGCGGGTTGGTATATGTCAAATATCTTCGAATTTTTGTTTCTAGTATATGCCGTTCCGCTGTAGGACGGCGCGTTTTGTTCCACGCGCTCCTCAAAGAGATGTCAGCAGTATTAGGACCAATGCCTGCCAGAGTCACAAGATTTGTTTGAAAGAGTTACCCTGGCACATAGGTAACTGAAGGAACACGGGTGGGTTTTAGTCAGTAAAAGTCAGACACGCCCTTCCGCTCCGCGCACAGCGGAAGACGTCATTTGATGATTTCCCATCCATAAAAAAAGGGATATGCCCTTTCCTCACGTTGCT
The DNA here is from genome assembly GCA_947507805.1 of Aporophyla nigra. Taxonomy (NCBI): domain Eukaryota; kingdom Metazoa; phylum Arthropoda; class Insecta; order Lepidoptera; family Noctuidae; genus Aporophyla; species Aporophyla nigra. The sequence continues at coordinate 15,394,783 of OX382307.1, read as the reverse complement.
TTCCTTCACCGTTTTTAGAGCAGTGGTGATGAAATAATTTATACAAAGTAAAGCGCGCCTGTCTCATATTATTTAAATTTAATTAAAGTTCGCATAATCTGTGTTATATGTATGTATATGTACCGTGTGGTGCCGGACGTAAAGAATAACATCACCCCATTTCTTCCCGTGGGTGTCGTAAAAGGCGACTAAGGGACGTACTAGAGAATGGGCAGCAGCGTTCTCTATGCATTTTACCAACAAACTGCGATCGCCAACCCGCCTGCCAAGCGTGGCGATTATGGCAAAGCCCCCCAAATTGGGGGAGGCCTAAGTCCAGCAGTGGACGTCTTACGGCTGAAATGATGATGTATGTATATTGTATAAGCATTTTAATGTAAACGTTAAAAAATATAAAATCTGTAAAAAAAAGTTAGTGAATTGTTTATTATTCACATAAAAAAATCACAAATTTACGTTTTTTATGAGACGTTTTAGTTTTCTATGCATTCCACTTTTTGCTGTGAACCAAAACAAATTTATGTGCAAGGCAAGCAAGTGACTTTTTACGCGTGGATTTTGATACATTTGTAGCAAAAACCTGGTTTATCTTTATAGATTACTTCTTTTTCTTGCTTTATAGCAAGAAAAAAAAGTAATCATCCTATTTTATTTTATTTAAGGTTTTCAACCTTTGAAGTTTCCGTTGGTCTAAGGAATAAAGTCCTAGTATAATTCAGTTAGGACATCGACATCGCCAAGAACGCGTCTATGAGCAAAAGTCTTAACACAATTAGACGTTAGTAGTTTAGTCCAACTTTTATACCAACACGACGTTAATCGAGCATAGTTATGAATTAACTAAAATGTAGTAAAGTTTGTTCCGAGTAAATCTATTAATATTTTTCTTGTTTGTTGTTTTATCATAAAATAAAATTAAAAAAAATGTTTGTTAGTTTTTTGTCGGTCTTCAAATATTGATACAACGTGGCAATGCTATCAGTTTTTTGGGTACTTTTCCTGTTGACAACGATGCGGATGTTTTTTTCTAAACGTGTAAATATTTTATTGGTACATTATAGAGGCACAGCAGTTCTGCTACATTCGACAGAAACTGCGTTGCAACCACGTTGTATCCACCTCCGAGAGGGGAGCTGTCCGTGTTCCAACATTTACAATACAAAATAATAAAACAATATTTAAGTATAATAAAACGTAACATATCAACACAATATCTTAATTTATTCGTTACGGTCCACTATTTAACATGGTATTTTTTTTTTGTGGGTGGGAAATTTTCAAATGACGTCACCCACTCAAGGCTGAGAGAGCGTGTCAGACTTTTACTGACTAAAACCACCCGTGTTCCTTCAGTTGCCCATGTGCCAGGGTCACGGTATCTCTTTCGAACAATCTCGCGACCCCGGCAGGCATCGGTCCTAGCAGACCCCTTCAGTGCTGCTGACATGTCTTTGAGGTGCGCGTGTAACACTACGCGCCGTCGACCCGAGCTTGGTCCTTACCGGGCGGCGAGCTACCCATTGCTCGCCCCCGCAAGCTCGTGCCTACGGTGGCCGGGAGTCCGCAATCGACTCCCGATGCTCGGGGCGTCTCCTCCTGCGGCGGCTCGGGACTTGAGGGCGCAGAGATTACCACTCCTTTACGCGGCCCGCCTCCTCCTTCACGAGCATTACTGCTTCGCAGAAGGAGGTGACGGCTTCCCATGCCCTCCGCTCCGTACCATAGCTCGCACTAGGGCTGGACGCTAGAGGTCGCCGCCGCCGATCGCCGATCGCCGGAGAAGTTATTTGATGATTTCCCATCCAAAAACAAAAAAACCGGCCAAGTGCGAGTCGGACTCGCGCACCGAGGGTTCCGTACAAACCTGCAGGTCATCATCATCATCATTCGTCATCATCGTTTATGAAATGAAATGTTTTTTTTTTTTAATTTTTATATTTGTGTTGACTGAATGAAAGGTAAATTGTGGTTTACGATTTATGACGTATTAAAAAAAAACTACTAACTAGATCTCGTTCAAACCAATTTTCGTTGGTAGTTTTCATGGTAATGTACATCATATATTTTTTTTAGTTTTATCATTCCCTTATTTTAGAAGTTACGGGGGGGGGGGACACACATTTTACCACTTTGGAAGTGTCTCTCGCGCAAACTATTCAGTTTAGAAAAAAATGATATTAGAAACCTCAATTTCATTTTTGAAGACCTATCCATAAATACCCCACACGTAAGGGTTTGATGAATTTTTTTTTTTTTGTGTTTCAGTTCTACGTATGGGGAACCCCAAATATTATTGTTTTAAAAAAAAATGATATTAGAAACCTCAATATCATTTTTGAAGACCTATCCATAGATACCCCACACGTAAGGGTTTGATGAAAAAAAAAATTTTGAGTTTCAGTTCTATGTATGGGGAACCCCAAATATTATTGTTTTTTTTTCTATTTTTGTGTGAAAATCTTAATGCGGTTCACTGAATACATCTACTTACCAAGTTTCAACAGCACAGCTCTTATAGTTTCGGAGAAAAGTGGCTGCGACATACTCGGACAGACAGACAGACAGACAGACAGACAGACAGACAGACATGGCGAATCTATAAGGGTTCCGTTTTTTGCCATTTGGCAACGGAACCCTAAAAAAAGGTATCTTGAATATTAACAATAGTGATCACCACTAGTGCTCCTTCATTGTCCTGTTTAATATAATGTGAATATACGATGAATAAGCGATAATGTTCAACAATTTCGAACAAAATTCTCTCCTGGCGTAGTGTGTTTACGTCACCTTTTCAAACTGTCATTTTCATTTATGACGTAGTCGAAAAAATAGTAAGATGCAAGTATCCGTGGCTATCTCCCAACCAGCCTGTGGCAAAGACTAGCAAGGATTCTCACACAAATACCTATAACTTTATACCGGTAAGATATGCTTACTTAGGTATATTTCTCCGTTCTCAGTCATTTCAGGTTTCCTGATTACGTTTGTGCCAATTTGCATAATATTGGTATCTAGGGGGGGTTATTCCCAGTTGTCGCCACTGGTGACGCCACCACTGGCGACAAATGGGAATATTTTTTAAAAAAAATCCCAGTTGTCACCAGTGGTGGCGCCACCAGTGGCGACAACTGGGAATGGCCATTCTTCTAGTTCCCAGTTGTCACTAGTGGCGACAGATGGGAAATATAAAGTGATACGCCTCCGGTGGGGGCGATGCTAGAGCTGAATTATAGTGATGGGGTTTCATTATTGTATCACTAACGAAGTTTTAAATAGGTATATTTTATATTTTCTTAAATAAAACTTTTACACGTTACTTGGGAAGATATATATTTTTATAAATCACAATATTTGTATTCATTGAGATTAAAACTGCACAAGTACAGTTTCCAGTACTATAACTATTACAGATCGTATAATTATTTTACTTAAAACTATATGATTAGGTTCTTATCACAGATTAATCAACGTATGGCATTATGTCTATTTATATATTTTTTATTTTTGTTTTTTTTATTTTTTTTTTGTTTATTTTTTTTTTGTCTATTTTTTTTTGTTTTTTTTTTTTCTTAGGTTATTTTTATAAAACTGACTTGTATATACAGGGTTATTTGTAAAACACCGGCAACCTCTCAGGTCTATGTTATTAACATCATAATAAACAACTTTTGTTCTATGACTTTTAAAAATTCATCATATTTTAGTGCATCAGATTTTCATACAAAAATCGGCTGCCTGTAAATAAGTCAAGTTCAAGCGCCCCCGCCGCCCTAACCCCGCTCCCCTTGCTAATATACTATCGCTTTCTTTTGCTTCGCATAGACTCCGTTACATTTAGAGCGTTCAATTTAAATATTTTTATTTTTGTTTGAAAATCTGATGCACTAAAATATGATGAATTTTTAAAAGTCATAGAACAAAAGTTGTTGCTTATGATGTTAGTAACATAGTCCTGAGAGGTTGCCGGTGTTTTACAAATAACCCTGTATATAGAGATGATTTAATACTTTCAAAGCTCGGTACTTTGCATACTAAGTCCAATCCTGAAGTTCGAAAGGACCCGACCATATCATTGTAACATTGTGGTACCGCTGGGTAATTTTCTTTTGTTAGTTGTTGTTTACAGCCGTAAAGTCGCTCATCTACTTCATTTTTTTAAAAGTCAGGTGTACATGAGTGTGCAGTTTCATGAAGGACATTGTTATCCTAAAATAATAAAAAATATAAGTAATCGTAGCGTACATTAAACAAATAAAATAAAGTGTATTAAAATAATTCATTACAAATTAACGTTCAGAATAAAAGTGACAAACGTGCACAAAATGGCCGCCTGTTTTTCTTTTGTGTTGGCATGAGCGTGCACAAACGTGTTGGCATGAGCTTTATGTTAAAAGTTTTTTCATATAAATAATAATAATAAATGAAAGCCGAAAACTTACTTTTATCTTTATAATTCCTTTACACTTGTATTTTCGTTTGATGCATTCCCACACAGTTAACCCACTTTTATGTTTCCTTTTTATATGATATTGGAAACCTGCGCGAAGCAGAATAGTCCTGTGACGTCTTTTTATATAAACTAACGAAACTTCACCAGAACTGCACGACGCACTTGACCCTGACATTGTTGGGAATGCACTGGTAAGTGTTACGTCACTGGTCTACGAACCGACAACAGCATATTGGAGGGGGTTGATCGACAGGATCGGAGCGCGGAAGTTATGGCTGATTGTAAATATATTGCAATTATGTACATATTCATTACTATTTAGTTTGTGATAAGAACCTAATAATATAGTTTTAAGTAAAATAATTATACGATCTGTAATAGTTATAGTACTGGAAACTGTACTTGTGCAGTTTTAATCTCAATGAATACAAATATTGTGATTTATAAAAATATATATCTTCCCAAGTAACGTGTAAAAGTTTTATTTAAGAAAATATAAAATATACCTATTTAAAACTTCGTTAGTGATACAATAATGAAACCCCATCACTATAATTCAGCTCTAGCATCGCCCCCACCGGAGGCGTATCACTTTATATTTCCCATCTGTCGCCACTGGTGACAACTGGGAACTAGAAGAATGGCCATTCCCAGTTGTCGCCACTGGTGGCGCCACCACTGGTGACAACTGGGATTTTTTTTGAAAAATATTCCCATTTGTCGCCAGTGGTGGCGTCACCAGTGGCGACAACTGGGAATAACCCTGTATAATTACTAAATAATGTATGTTTTCCCTTACGAAAAAAACGTAACGTACACGACGTTTAACGAGAATAAAATGTATACAATGTCGCAATCTGGGTTTTGATCTACATGTTGCTTTTAATTTCATCGAAATCCGTTCAACCATTATGGCGTAAAGATTTAACAGACATAGTTACTTTTCCATTTATATTAATATACCTATAGTAGTACGGAAAAAATATTATTTATGATTCAAATATTTACCAATTTTGACCTTCCCATTCCCATCGCCGTGAATAGTGTTTCCTCCTAAAAAGGATTCAAGCAATGGACTCGAAGCATCGAATCTGTAATGTCCTTTGATAGTAATATCACATGTGTTCTCTTGATGGCCTATTTCTCCCGTGATATTGATACTGAAATAAAGCAGAAATATTAAGTATTTTTCGGCACAGAACTCTAGTTAACGACTTAGCTTGCAGAGTAAGCTGGTTGAAGTGGCAGTGGGCTGGCCATGTTTGTCGAAAGACTGAAGGCAGATGGAGAAGACAACACCTGGAGTGGGGACCGCGTATCGGCAAGCGAAGTGTGGGACGCTCCTAGCTAAATGGACCGACGACCTCAAAAAGGTGGCTGGGACTGTATCGGATGGCGGAGGTCGGGGTGTTGCAGTGGCGCAGCATAGGAGAGGCCTATATCCACCACTGACCTAAGATAGGCTGAGTTGATCGTTTTTTGTGATGATGATGATGAATGATGATGATGATGATTTTTGTTTACAGTTTTTTGTGCAAATCATTTATTCATAATCTGCCTAACTCTTTCCTCTAAAAACGCATCATCATCATCACTTCAGCCGAAAGACGTCCACTGATTGCGTAGGCAAAGATGCATATTATTATAGAATACTAGCTTTTGCCAGCGGCTTCGCCCGCGTGGAGGTCGTAAATTATCCCGCGGGAACATACTACCGGGATAAAAAGTACCCTATGTATTATTTCAGGTTATAAACTATCTATGTGCCAAATTTCATCTAAATCCGGTCAGTAGTTTTTGCGTGAAAGAGGAACAAACATCCACACATCCATATACCGGGTGACTTTTTTTAGCGTCTTGAAAAAAAATGGGGGTAATAGGTGAACGGAGTAGAAGCTTTTGGCATAGAAATTTTTATTATTTTTGTTTTTGAATAAGCTGTAATTAAATTGATCTAGCAATAAGTACTACACATTTAAAGTAACATTTTCATACTAGAACAACAAAAACAGAAATTTGAAAAAAAAAAACAAAAAAATAATAATTAAAATCTATCGAAACTCAAATCATACGCACCCTACTCAATGCGCGGCATGTATCATTGATTTCGGAGCGCGGTCCTACCCTTTGAAGCCGGCCGATAGGCGGCCTAATTGATCTTTCGCAGGTGCACTAGCCGCACACGCATCCCTTTCCACCCGCGTCCCGCGCTCCTTTAGTCACCTACGATGAATCTGAAGGCCTTCCTGCCTTCTATTCTAGTCACACAACACACCATATGAAGGACGAGACGGTAAAAAATGTCATCCGGTATACAAACTTTCGCGTTTATAATTTTAGTAGGATTAGTAGGATGACTGGCAGTGACTTTGGTTAAAAAAGATTATCATTGTGTACATCATAGCGAGAACCTCTGTGCAAAATTTAAAGTACTTGGCCTGACTGATGTTTTCCTGTCCAATTTTTTTAATTTTTTTATTACAAATAGGCACAAAAAAGGCACTTTTGAAGGTCGAAATTTAAATTAAATGTATTTTAATTTAAATGTTTCTAGTCACCCATTCAAAAAGGTAGGTTCGTATGGAGGAGAATGGGCGAGAACCACCACCGTTACTATTTTAAAAATGTTATATTACAATATTTCGCATAAATAATTTATACAAAAATAGAAAGAAGGGACTTATTATTATTATTATTTTAATAAGTACATACTACAAATCGTATTTCAAAAGTCCGGAAAACGTTTCCGAATTCTATCCATAAAAAAAAAAATAAGAACATTTAAATACAAAAAATAACTAAATCGACCCAGCCGATCATCAAGTGATGCGCTTCCCAACGAAATTTATTTTATTTGTATTTATATAATTAAATAAAATATTTTTAATAACTGCACTTAATAACTTTATACAGACTCCATACATGATACTTTTTACAAACCAGTTACAAACGAATGCATAACTGGTTTGAGAGCGCCAAAACGCATGTATAATTATTAAGAGTGTGAACTTTTTGCTGGCCTGGGATAAACTAGCAAAACCAGTGGTAATGCTTAAAAATAGCATTTTGTATATTCTAAGCAAGGACAATGCTCACAACCTCATATAAATTATTAAGGCACCATTCCACAGCAGCTAACGGCTAAGTTACAGTAAAATAAAACACAACAAATTCAATAAAAGATGAGGTTTTGTGTAGCTTAAAACACAACACGACCACGTTACTCAAGAATGCGTGGCTGCCAAACAAATGATTATACTAGCTAACCTAGGACACCTAGCCTTGTACATCCTACTTAGTAGTGATTGGTCGACTTTACGTCAGAGGTCCCTAACTACTCAAGGCAGCGATTAGACACACTCCATTGCGCTGATCTTCACGACGTGATGTCTTACTCGATTTCCATAATAACTATGTTCTTGAGCAGAAAAAACTGTCATAAATGTATGCTTCAGATGTTTTGTTGTGTTGTGTTCTTTGTCTTACTTTACTCGTATGCCATTATTTTTGGACTATCTAAAAAACCGGCCAAGTGCGAGTCGGACTCGCGCACCGAGGGTTCCGTAAAAACGTTGTAGTACCTTTAAAATTATTAAAAATATTTTTATTATATGATGTAACTAAAAATTTATGGTTTTCGCAATTTTTCCTTTATCTGTGCTATAAGACGTTGCTTCGTACCAAATTTCAAAATTCTAGATCGACTGGAAGTACCCTTTAGGTTTTGATTCCCTTGCGTGTTTCGAAAATTTGCGGCATAAACGGCTATATCTTTTGATTGCGTTAGCTGAGAAGTTAGATTTTTTCACAGCTTCAAGGGACAGTAGACTTGAGTATTTGGTATAAATTTCAGCTTGATACCTTCACGCGTTCCTGAGAAAAAGGGTCTTGACAGACGGACGGACGGACGGACGGACGGATAGACGGACGGACGGACAACAAAGTGATCCTATAAGGGTTCCGCTTTTTCCTTTTGAGGTGCGGAACCCTAAAAAGGAAATTCCGTACATATATACACACATACTAACAAACATACTCCGACACTCTCAATTACAGATAAGCCAAATAGTGTTATGTGTAGGAATTTGATTTTTTAATTATTGTAATGTAAGTCTTTCTTTTTATTTTCCTTAGGAGTCTATTTGTTAAGTTTGCGCTCACTTGTTACGCTACGAGTCACAACAATGATGAATAATACCTCACTGTTATAAAGTATCAACTATTACTGGGGGTATTGTGACTGCTACTGGCGGTCTTAAAAATATACTAGATACAGAGTTAAGCTGGATACAGTTTAACTCTGTATCTAGTATAATTTTACTACCTAGACAATAAATTGTGCACAAATAAATAAATGAGTTTAAAATATTTTACATAATCTCGTAATCCACAAGATTACATTAGAAGTAATAAATAGTTTTTTTTTTTTAAGTTGATTTAAAGCCATCCCGATGGATTTTTTCTTCCTGCTGAGCTCATTCCTATTCATAACAAGGTCGTTAAGAACAGACATAATTACCTTGACATTTTTGCATACGTTTTATTTAATTTAATGTATTATAATAATTTCAAGAATTATTGCTGCAGTTTATCATAATAATATCAAAATTAATCATCTTAAAAATCAAATTAACAAGATCAAAAAAGTTTACAATAAAATTTTACATACCTGAACTTTTCAAATATGCAATCCTTGATTCCTTTTGCAACGCCCTTCACCAGTGTAATATTTGCCATATCAAGGATATTGACAGTGACATTAGTCAGACGAATGGGATCCACTGGTGGTATGTTCAAATCTGGGATTCCATTTTTGCCAATATCCCTGACCACAGTTTGATACAGATCTCGTAGACATTCAAAATCGTAGATGTGACATTTTGGTAGGTTCTCCACTGCAAAAATAATTGGATCATGTTATTAAGTATTTGACTGATTAAGTGATTGACTGGCCTGTTAGTCTAGTGGCTAGTGACCCTGACTGCTAAGACTGAGGTCGTGGGTTCGATTCCCACCCAGGACAAATCGTTGTGTGATGAGCACGATCATTTGTTCTGTGTCTGGGTGTAATTTATCTATAATATGTATGTATTTAGAAATATTTAAGTATATTTATCAATTTTCTGGTTGCCATAGTACAGGCTCTGCCTAGTTTGGGATCAGATAACGGTGTGTTGGTTGTCCTAAGATATTTATTTATTTATTTTCCCGCTTCGCAACTTCGGTAATGTTGGGTACAACGTCCAATAAATCGGTAGCAGCTGGATACCAGTATTTTGCGCAGTTATTGAGCGATTGCGTATCTGATCTCTAGAAGAAGAAATAAAGAAAGAAAATAAATAAACATGACGCAAAGACAGAAAACAACACACAAAAAAGCTGAAGGCAAACATGCGAACTACACTAGAACTTAGTAACTAGGTGGGATCTATTTGAGAACATTGTCTGTTAAAAAGTGAATGTCACCGCAAGAGCGTTTATCTGTAACTAGCTTCGGCCCGCGACTTCGTCCGCGTCAAATTTTTGCTCCCGTGACCCTTCCCGTCGCATCGAATTGCCGGCCAGTTTTCGTCCATTTTTCATTGTTGCTCTGCTCCTTTTGATTATAGCGTGATATTATATAATATATTCTATAGTCTTTCTGAATAAATAGACTACCCAACACAAATATAATTTTTCAATTCGGACCAGTAGTTCCTGAGATTAGCACGTTCAACCAAACAAACAAACAAACTGTTCAGCTTCATTATATTAATATAGATAATATAGATTTCTTCCCGTGGGTGTCGTAAAAGGCGACTAAGGGACTTACTAGAGAATGGGCAGCAGCGTTCTCTATGCATTTACCATCATACTGCGATCGCCAACCCGCCTGCCAAGCGTGGCGATTATAGCAAAACCCCCCAAATTGGGGGAGGCCTAAGTCCAGCAGTGGACGTGTTACGGCTGAAATGATGATGATGATGAGATAATATAGATGAATGTTACACAATCTTGTTCGTAATGAATTAATTATCCCAATTTGTCAAAAACCTTTAGTTTGAGTTAAGTGTTGTGTTTTATTGAAGTTCAACTACCATATCTACCATTAACAAAAGATCACGCTGGAAACTGGTTAGAGACTACTTCATTTGAGGTCACCGTCATGTTATCAGAAGTGGGATTGCACTCACGATTAAGGAGATTGCATGTGCGATCCGCTCATGTTAATGCTGGACATGCAAAGAATTACGAGCCACTGTGAAACCTGCTTGCACGGCTGTGGGGATCCATATTGGCTCACCTAAAGTTCTTTATCCGAAATTGTTCTTCCTAATGATTTGTAATCCGAATGATCGCTCTTCCTATAATTTTTCATCCTAAAGTTTTCATTCATACTATTTGTAGTGCTACCGGCGATGTTCATAACACTCATGTTTCCGAAAATTTTAATATAATATCATTAATGAAATATAATTAAACTCCTACTGTTTTTTATCATAACGCTTTTATCCCTAAATATAATTACCATAATATTTTCACTCATACTCAGAAAGTATTTTTTCTTTGTTTTATTCTTTGTAAGTTCTATTGTAGTTATAGGTAATAGTAACCTAAGTAGATATTAAACACAACTAGTAACTGATTACCACCTGCGCTAAGATAGGTCGACGGAGCCCCGCTTCGCGAGGCTCCGATTTCTGGGTGGTTTAAAAAAAATAACCACGAAGGCTAAGGCGGGAGCTCCGCTCCACTTCGCTCCCGCCAAAGCCTTCTAACCTAACCTATCCGAGTCGGGGTACTCTGAGTCGGGGTGTTACATATTAAGTGAAAATAAAGTTACGCAAAATTAATGTATATAATACTGATTATTAGGGGGGGGTCTGTATTTATGCTTTTGCGGTTGCACAACGACACGCTTTGCTTGGCTTTGCTTGGTAGTATAGATGCAGTCCTACTCTGCCGCCTCCCTCAGAGGCAGCAGAGTGGCGGGGTCTTGAGGGAGAGCGCTGAAGTCGTGTAGATCCTCAAGGCAAGTCTGGCGGATACACCTTCACGAGGTTGCCACCCCGTTCTTGGTCTAATTCCTTATGAAATAGACGTAACTGAAACCGCCAGGCGACTTTACCTCACCTTTCTCCCCTCCCCACTCCCGCACAAACCCTCATTCCCTGTCCCCAACCCCCTTCCTGCCCCAAAATACCACAACCCCTCCTCACACTATCCCACCCAAATCCCCAATCTCCACCCAACTCCCACCTGCCTAACTTCCACTCCGGAACGTGACCACCCTGTGACTGGGTGGTGGCGGGCTCGACTGTCACTAAAAGCAGCTGATGGCGAGTTAGGAGGCACCAGTCACCTGCGCTAGGACCTGCGCAGTTGAGCGCCGTGAGCGGGGATGAAGGAGTCCTGGGGGGTTGAGCCGAACGGCGCTGGTTGTTATGTGTCCGTGAGGCAACACGCCCCCTTTGGTCTGGATTTCAAGCGAAACGGTGGCCCTACCCACTAGCCAGGGGTAGGGAAATGGCCACAGTGTCCCGTCAGAGGGCCACAGGCGAGGTGCGTGAGGTCCGCGGAGGTTGTCCTCGGATGACCGAAGCGGTAGGTAAAGGTCATGCTGACGGTGTAAGAGAGGGTTGTTCAGCTCGTTGGGGGCCAACCCGATCGAGCACCCGATGTCGCACTGTAAACCAGCCTTGCGCCCCTATATCTCTCTGGTACTCCTAACGTTCGAGCTTTTTTATAGCAAGACGTTCCCAGGTGCGGGCTCCATGGAGGGTGGGAGCCAGAGAGACGAATCCTTTCACAACTTTTAACATGGATAATTTAACCCCAGTTAAAACCAACAAACTCGGAGTAGAGGCGAAAGCCGATGAAGCTCCCAAGAGTGGTGCTCGCACTACTCTTGCCCCTGGACACCCTGCAGCTTACGCCGCGGGTACCAGCGCGGGCGCCGGTCTGGCTGTGGCGAAAACCACAGTTAAGACCAAACAAAAAAAGTCCCAAAACAAACAAAGGGCGTCGGCGCTGATTGGGACCAGTACCAGCCCTTCCAAAACTCAGGGGAGGACCACGGCGAAGTCTAACACCGCTGTCGGTCCGACCCTTCCCAAACTAACACCGGAGCCGGTTATTACTGGCACTGGGACACACCATCCTACCTCCGCGGCTCCTCTAGCCTCCTCCCATAAGGAGGTCGCCACCGATCTTACGGTGACCGACACCCACGAGGACGCGATCTCTCGCGCCTGGAAGGTTGTACAGAAGCGGGGCAAGGGCAAGGGTAAAAGCACTCAACAAGCCCGTTGCCCTTGCACAAACCCCTCATGCGCCCCAGCTGCCACAGCACAGCGCATGACGCGGAAGGAGCGCCGTCAGGCTCGCAGAAGGCCAGGTAGGGGGCCTCCAAACAACCAGGCCACTGCCGCTAGTTCGGGCAAACCAACTAGCGGCCAGCTAAACTTCGCCGCTGGGAAGCGGTCGCAGGCGGAGGCCAGCTTAAGCCGTCCGACGACCAGCCGACCGTCATCCAGTGCGCCGGCAAAGACTCAGCAACCCGGAGGGAAGGGTCAGGCCGCGGCCAAGCGAGCTCTCAACGAGACTATCACACCTCGTGGAGAGCATAAGCGGCCGCGCCTTGATCAATCCAAACGGGTTGCTCACAAAAGCTACGTCCAAGCTGCTAGTGCCACCCTCGATGTAGCGGTCACTTGTGACCGCACTGGATTCATCAGCAGTGACATATCGGACCAGGTACTAGCTGCTATTCAGAAGCAGATCCTGGTCGAGGCCTGCTCACCGAAACATGACACCACGGCGCCGACTTTTAATGCAAAGCCGCTGTATGCCGGTGGTGTCCTCAAACTGTGGTGCGAAAATGACCACACCTTAGCCTGGCTAAGGAAAACAATATCCGGAATGACTCTTCCTACTAACCTGACGCTAGTAGTCAAGAGTCAGTCGGATATCCAAAGACGGGCACGATGTGGCATCGTGATCCCCAACGAGCAGGGGGTCCTCGGAGAGCCGACCAATATTGGCCGTGCTCTCAGTTACCAGAACCCCTGGGTCGACGTCAAACGCTGGTTGCTGCTGCATGCCGACAAGCAGGCCTCGGCATGGTTCGTGGTGGTCGGTGTCCCGGTGGACCAAATCCCGACTCTGATGGGCGCGGGTCGCCGTCTATCTTTGGGGGCAGGGAAGGTGTACCTGCAGTTCCAGGGTAGGAACGGCAGGTTCACTGATGTCCCCCAGGGATGGGACTCCGCCACGGGAGCCATTTCAGAGGCTCTGTTGCGGCAGCCACAGACACCGGCGGGGGAGTCGACTCCTCCACCAAACAACCCGGTAGCGACCGCGGCCGAACCCGCTGTAGCAGAATCGGCCGCCCCAATTGCTGCCACCTTGGGCGCTGTCCCTTCTTCGGGCGAGGAGTCGGACGACATAACCTTGTCTCCGGCTTCGCGCCGGGAGGAGGTTGACTTCGACGAGGGCGGCCTGCTTGCCGGGCTCTATTTGGAGGAAGACGGAGAGGAATCGACCAGCAATGGCGTCCTCCTCGTCGACATGTAAAATCCTCCAAGCAAACCTCCACCACAGTCAGACCGCAACGGCTCAGCTCCGGAAGTGGTTGGAGGTTCAACAAACGGCCATCGCCCTGATCCAGGAGCCGTGGATTAGAGCGGGCCACATACAAGGACTCTCCAATCTTGGCGGTAAGCTCCTGGTTACTACTGATCATGATCAACCCAGATCGTGTATCTATGTCACAGGAAACCTTAAAACACAGCTTCTAACTGAATTCTGTTGCAGAGATATCTCTGCAGTGAAGCTGTTTATACAGCGTGACGGCGCCATGGAGATGGCAATCGTCTTCGCTTCGGCCTACATGCCCGAAGCGGAGTCGCCGCCCCCGCATGACCTCGCCCGCCTCGTGAGCTATTGCGAGAGTTCCGGGCTTGAGGTCATCATCGGTGCCGATGCCAATGCTCATCACCAGCTGTGGGGTATGGACACGCAAAACGAGAGAGGTAAGGCTTTGGTTGACTACTTATTCTCGACTAACCTATCCATACTAAACACTGGCTCCGAACCGACATTCGTAACCAGACGAAGCCGCACAATCATTGATCTCACTCTGGCAACAGAGGCCGCGGCGGAAATTACCACTGGGTGGCAGGTCTCCAGGGAGGCCTCCTGCTCTGACCACAGATGGATCCGCTTCGACATCCAGGCCTCTGTCCCGCCAGTAGCTCCGCGCCGCAAACCGCGCAACACAGATCGTGGTACCTACACACGCAGCCTAGTATCCAAACTTGCGACATCAAGCGATCCGACGTCATTTGCGGACACTACACAGATTGAGGTACAAGTAGAATACCTCACTAAATCAATGATAGACAGCTACCAAACTGCGTGCCCAGAGACGACCCCTCGTAGTACACCGGGCAAACAGCCTTGGTGGGGTGCGGATTTGGAGCGAAAGCGCGGGAAGGTAAGGAAAGCTTTGAATAGAGCCATGAATACATGTGCGGATGAGGACTGGGATGAGTACTACGCAGCCAAATCCTGCTACAAAAAATGCATCAGGTTCAGGAGCACCTCGGGATGGCGCAAATACACCGGTAGCATTGAGTCCTGCCAGGAAGCAAACAGGGTAAGGAAAGTACTGGCGCAACAAACTACACCGGGTCCAACAACCCTTCGCAAGCCAGACAACACTCTCACATCCTCGCCAGAAGAAACGAGACGCGTCCTTATCGAAACACACTTCCCGGGATGTATTTTCTCGCAAGCAATCGACTGGCAAGATGCAACTCAAACACCATCAGACAATGACTGGTTTTATGCTGGCAAGGTAATCACGCTAGAGAAACTTCAATGGGCCATCCGGAGTTTCCATCCATTTAAGGTCGCTGGCCCGGATGGGGTGTTTCCCGCCCTACTACAGTGGGGTGGAACCCTCATCGCAGAAAGACTGGTGCCTTTAATGAGAGCGTGCCTGGCCTTTAGATACGTTCCCAAAGGATGGAGGGAAGTGAAAGTAATATTCATCCCTAAACCAGGTAAGGGTGACTACACAAACGCCAAATCCCACAGACCAATCAGCCTGACCTCTTTCCTTCTAAAGACCCTGGAAAGGCTGTGCGACCGGGAGCTGAGGGACGGCGCTCTAAAAGCCCTACCGTTGCACGGTAATCAACATGCATACAGCTCGGGTAAGTCCACCGAATCGGCGCTTCATCTGGTAGTTAGCCAGATAGAAGAAGCGATTCATCAGAAAGGGACCTGCCTGGGTACTTTCATAGACATTGAAGGAGCCTTCGACAAAACAAACTTCTCCAGCATCAGCAGCGCCCTCTCCAGACATGGAGTTGAACAGGTACTCATAGACTGGATCACAAACATGTTAAGCAAGCGCGTGGTTCGCCTAGAGGATGAGCAGCAGCTGGCCATGATTGCCAGAGGCTGCCCCCAAGGAGGGGTGCTGTCACCCCTTCTATGGAATTTGGTGATTAACGAATTAATCGCCAGACTCAATGCCAATCACTACTACACAATAGGTTATGCGGATGACCTCGCCATCCTTGTCTCAGGGAAGGTGACGAGCACGATCTTTAACCTTACCCAACAAGCACTACGTATCGTAGAGAAATGGTGCAATGAATATGACCTCTCAGTGAACCCCACCAAAACTGAGCTAGTCATGTTCACCCATAAACGAGCTTTAGGCCCCTTCCGCCTACCGAAATTGTTCAATACAGAACTTCAGTTGGCCAACGAAGTCAAGTACCTCGGGGTCATTCTTGACAGTAAGTTAAACTGGAGTAGTCATTTAGACAGCAAACTAAACAGGGCCTGCATCACATTCTGGCAATGCAGGAAAATGATAGGTAAGAGGTGGGGCCTATCCCCCAAAATCATACTTTGGCTATACACCGCAGTGATCCGACCCATGATCACCTACGGGGCCGTGGTCTGGTGGCCCCGCACCAAGCTCATTACAGGCTGCAACAAACTTCAACGCATGCAAAGACTAGCCTGCATGGCGGTCACGGGCTGCATGAGGACTACTCCGACTGCAGCCATGGAAGCCATGCTGGGACTACCACCGCTCCACCTGTTCATACAGCAGGAAGCCACGATGGCGGCAGCGCGTCTGAACACAACTAACCTCTGGAGGAAGAGAGACACACATCACACCGCGCTGCTTAAGGAACTCAACAATGAGTTCCCCATTACCAAAGCTATAATTGACCGGGTGCCTAAACAATTCATATTTGATAAAAAATACAAAATCCAGCTTCACGAAGATCGCCGGTGTGAGGGTCTGCGCCCCACTGAGCTGCGCATCTTCACGGACGGATCAAAAACAGACAGTGGCACAGGTGCTGGAGTCTTCTCGCAGGACTTCAACATACATATAGCCACACCATTAGGAGTCCACAACACAGTGTTCCAGGCGGAATGCATTGGGATCACTCTTGCCGCCTCAGCCATCATGGCCAGGGCGGTTAAAGACCACTCGATCCGCATACTCTCAGACAGTATGGCTGTTCTGCAAGCGCTGGACAGTCACTCGATTGACTCTGGGCTAATATACGAGTGCCACCAGCGCCTCAACCAGGTGGGTAGCCTCAATAATATAACCATTCAGTGGATAAAAGGACACAGCGGTTCGCTAGGTAATGATGCCGCCGATGAACTAGCCAGAAGGGGGTCGAGCATGACACCGGTGGGACCAGAACCAATCGCGCCACTCCCCTTTGGGTTCCTACGCTCTCTGGTAAGGAAACGTACCAGGGATCAACACTTTAAGCTATGGGTCGACCAAAGTGAGTGCAGGCAGGCCAAGGAAGCATTACCTGCCATCGATGCCCGCCTCACAAAACAGGTCCTCCGGCTAGACAAACGACAGCTGCGTATGGTTACAGCAGCAATAACTGGCCATGGGTCGTTTAATAAACATCTATTTGTCATAGGAGCTACAGACAGTCCGCTGTGCAGAGCCTGCATTGAGGACGACGAGACAGCAGCGCACGTGCTTCTAAACTGCCCGGCGATCGCCACATACAGGGCCAAGTACTTCGGTAACCCAGGTACCCTACGTGAGATAGTCAGCAACATCAAGACGTTGCTGGCCTTTCTCGAGGAGCTGGGGTGGATCGAATAACCGATTTCCCACCCGTACGCAAAATACGCGCTCAGACGTGGAGTTGCGGACACCAGCCCGTTCTACCTATTACCTATTACTGATTATTATGAATAAAAAGAAATCTAAACAAAAAGATATGACTTTGAAAAATAGTCAAAAAGATGGTTGTGTTGAGAAAATATAGGAAAACAAATAAAAGTATAATAGATGTTTATTGCTACTGACATTATAAAGTTGAATGCTTCGGAATTATGAACATTAGAGACAGAGCAGTTAGGAATTGTGATTGTTAGGATGAAAAAAGTTACGAAGAACATTTTCGGATTTCCAATTATCGGAGTTGAAAATTTAGGTGAACTTTGGCGCACCCCGGCTGTGGTCGGGTATGTGCCAAAAGAATTTTCCTCTGAAATCGTAAACATGGTGCGCTCCAAGAGTGATTGACTACTTGTCGAGCGACAACCAAGTTTAATTATGATGGCTGCATTATCAACTAAGTGGCTGGCGAACGACAATATATTATGGCCTACTGCACTATAACACACAACTGACGCCGAAATCACAAAATGATAACTGTTAAATTACCGCTGTCCGCAGAGGAAAAACAATCAATGATTATAATAGATACAAATTATGATATTATAGATGAGTATCACATTCACAGTGCACTCATGCATAACAACGTGTAGTTACAGCACAATTACCGAAGCAGCAGAATAAACAATGATTTGACACCAGATAACGAAGTATTTAAACCGACTTCAAAAACTGCATTTTTGAAAATGTTCTATCTGACAAGGTTAATATCACCTTTTGCTTGACAACTTGTGGAAGTAAAATAACAACACAAGATAAAACACTACGCAAAATAAGCTAGTTACAAGGTCAATATTATTATGCTTACATCTCCTGGTATGTGTTTATGTCTTTGTCTCGCAACTTGAGGTTTTGTGTATTGCAAGGATTACGGCCTCGTTCACCTTTTCGAGATAAAGCTTTGATTAATTACTTCCCATTTACCATTAATTCGAGAAAAAGAAACGAGTATCATCTATTTACAAGAAAAAACAAAGCTTTGAGTAAGATAACAACTTACTGAACCTACGAATCATGTAACAAATCATACGTTATAATTGTTCAATACTACGTCAATGTGTTTTGTCAAAAGTCATTGTAGTTGTCATTGTTCTTTTTGTCTTGCTGAATTTTTTGGAATATAATTGCGTAAAATTTTAATTTGTTATTAAGTATTTAAGTATCTTCTTACCTATTAATTATCAAGTATTAAATTATAAAATGACATAGTAATGCAAACTGTTCTAAATAAACAGAAATTTTAAGCTGTGATAGAAAATAAACAAAAATAATCATCAGCATAAACATCAAATATTTTTACCACAACAAATATGACAAAAGTAATGCTACAACGTAAACCAAAAAAATAAACATGAATCCTCGGTATTTTGGGCGTCGTAAAGTATTTTGAAAATACGACACATCAGTGTCGTGCCCTTGACCTGACAAATTTGAAATGTGCATGCAATATTTATATTTTAGTAAAGTTTAGTAGGTGGCTAATCTATTTTAAACTTTCAAGGGTAACTGGTAGCTATAGGTAATCTTTATTTCGGAAACAAAATTGATTCACTTATTCCGCCTCCGCCAGAAAATTCAGAAGGGGTGAAAAACTGCTTATGGGGTGGGGTTATCGGTAATCGTAACTCATATAAATAAAGAATAGGGGCAGAAACAAAAAAAAAGATTATTTATTTTCAAGGGGACGGAAATGAAAGCCAAAAATATTCTTTCTTGTTTTTGAAGGTTTTTAGTTTCTTAAGTTTATTAATAACTTTTCACGCAGCTTTCTCGCTAATGTCACATTATTGTCATACAAATTAAACTATAAAAAAGTCATTAAAACGTCCTAGGTGCTATCCGGGCAACAATATTATACTAGATTTCATTATAGCCCGCTCATACATAATGTCATTTAAGTCTAAGATCTTGTAAGAAATCTTTTAAAACAAAACACTTCAAAGTTTTAAAGGCAAAATAGTTAAATTATGTAATTTAATAGAGATGTTATAGCGGAATAATAAGTAACTAATAATTACCTCCCCCAATTTGGGGGGGTTTGCCATAATCGCCACGCTTGGCAGGCGGGTTGGCGATCACAGTATGATGGTAAAATGTATAGAGAACGCTGCTGCCCCTTCTCTAGTAACTCCTTTAGTCGCCTCTTACGACACCCGAGAAGAAATGGAATGTTGCTATTTTTTACATCAGGCACCACACGGAGCACTTTATTCAAACTACACGTTATTAAGCATTCCCCGGTTATTTAACAGTCCCATATTAAGCTACTAATCCGACAAGTAGAGCTAAGATAACCCACTGACTAAGTTTTCTTCTCCGGGATAAAGGTGACTTCGTCTTGGGCGAGCTTGAGTACCTTGCTGCAGTCAGGATTGTAGTCTTAACTCCCTAGCCTTCACTCAGGAGTTAGCTCAGAGCTCCCTCGATGCACTTGGGAGCCTAAGAATCCTTCGTTACGTTTGGGATTTAATATAACGCCCGTGTCTTATCAGACTTGTCTTACAAACTGGATCCCCTTAGTGAATAAATCTATATATATAAAATTCAAAGTCCTGAGTGACTGACTGACTGACTGACTGACTGATATATCAACGCACAGCTGAAACCGCTGGTCCTAGAGACGTGAAATTTGGAGGGTGTGTTCTTTCTGAAGAGTAGGTATCCACTAAGAAAGGGTTTTTTGAAATTCCACCCCTAAGTGGGTGAAATGGGGGTTGAATTTTCTGTGAAACTTTTTATTCTGTGGGTCGATTGACACAAAAATTGGTACACATACTCTTCAATTATAGTTATGAGATACGTGTATCACAGTTTTTCCAAAATCATCCCCTTACAGAGTCAAATAGGGCTTCGAAGATGTGGATAATAAACAAATTCTCCCTACAGCTAATAATTAAAATCTACCCAGATGTTAGTAATATTCACGGCTAGCTTCTGCCCGCGACTTTGTCCGCATACAATTTCTTGCTCCCCGACCCTCCCCGTCGCATCAAATCGCCTGCCTGGGCGAGGTCTTCGTATTCGTGACTTTTTCTTTTTGCTCGGCTCCGTAGGGTCCTATCTTGATGTTATATAGTATATAGCCTTCTTCGATAAATGGGCTATTCAACACTAAACGTAGTTTCTGAGATTAGAACATTCAACCACACTAACTCTTCAGCGTTATAATATTTAGATTTGATTACAATTAAAAACGTTATAGTGAGCCAACCTTAAAAGATAGACATATACTATCACGGATTTTTAGAACACTTTTTGTTTTTTTAGAACTTTTAAGAGAGACAATTTTGTCATACATGATTCTTGTGTTACTTTAACCGTTTACGCAGCGCATGCAACTGTAGCTTTCAAAAGGATAAGTATTCCCCGTTTTCCAACATTTTCATTGATGCTCCGCTCCTATTAGTCGTAGCATGATGTTATATAGCTTATAGCCTTCCTCGATGAATAGGCTAGATACCAAACACTTAAAGAAATTTTCAATTTAAGTAGTTTTAGATATTAGCGCGTTCAACCAAACAAACTCTTCAGCTTTATAATATTAGTATAGATAAACCTGCAGACCTCCTGCCATCATGACATCATAAAACGACTAGGTCACAATCATCAATTAAATTATTTTGAGATCGTTAGAAGGAGTTGAAATTAATTATAAATAAGTGGACTCAGCAAACAAATAAACAACGATGACGCCATACTTTCATAATCAGCCGATAATGATTCCATTGCTGGGACACAGAAGTGCCATACTTTACTAGGTTGAATTTCTTAACACATTGAAGCCTCCGGGTCACCCAACTCACATATTAAAATTGAGAATTGGCGCCCAGTTATGTTGCTGCGTAATTTAAAACCGCCAAAATTATGCAATGACACCAGGTTGTGAGTAAAAACATTGCAACGTTATCGAGGCAACTAAACTGACAGGTTGTTCCCGAGAGGAGTCTGTATTTATTCTGAGGATTCCTCTAACACCATCGAACTACCCTTTCGAGTTCAGAAGCGTGCAGTTTCCCTTCAAAGTCTGCTTGCCATGACCATAGAACTATATACTTAAGGGGGAACTGTTTTCACATGGTAAGTTATACGTGGCCTGCTCCAGAGTAAGCTCACGGAGCAGCCTGGTGATTATAACACCTGAAGGAAAAACAATAAATAATGCTTGCAAAGAAAACTGCGGTAGGTATATTATTTCGTTGTAAACAACATTAATTGTTTATATTACATGCATATGTTCTGGCCAAGTGGTGCAATGGGACCAGGTTGCGTGAAAACAGCGGGATATGATCTTAGAGGGGACTGCTATTCGCACGGCCAGTTTTCCGTGGCATGCTTGAGAGTGAGCTCATCTAGCAGCCTGGTTGTATCAACACCTGAGGGCAGAACTTCTTGAGTAGTATATAAAGAGGTACTTAAAGAATAAACTCAGAAATATATAGTAACCTGTACCCTGCCTGTGTACAACTATGTAGGGAATAAAGAGGATTTATATTTTCGCTTTAAAGTTGCCTTCAAATTTGGCATGCAAGTAGGTAATTTGCCGTTCCGTTATATATTCCGTTACTATTGTTACGTTTTAGGATTTATTTATCCTACAACAATAATTTATCAATCCGAGCGCCGCTCCTCGGATAACACAAAGCAAGCAGTGTGATAAGACATTGTTTACTTGGATTAACACATAGGGTTCTTTTAGTCCCGGTAGTACGATCCTGTGGGATATTTTTCGACATTCACGCGGGCGAAGCCGCGGGCAGAAGCTAGTCTACTATAAAATACACATGCTGTCACAAAGACTGTTTTGAATAAACAAAATGTCACAAACTCACCAAATGAAGAGTCACAAAAAATGAAAAGTGTGAATGTAAATAACACTGAAAAGTTTCTAACAAACATTTTATTATTTATATTTTAACCCTATGTTTCGTTTATACGAGGCAAGATTCAATCGAGCACTGGTCTAGCTAATTGAACAACAAATATTTTTAATATAGTCTGTTCTACAGTGGCGAGCTGAAAAATTGACACAGTTCATACGTCAGTTTTTATCAATGCTGTTAGAATGCAGGCGCATTCAATACTTTGCTCAGTTAATTTATCAGTTTTATCACATATGTAGAACCATGTAGGCAGTTTCTCTGTACCCAGTGCCCATTTATTGTAAAGGCATAGACACAGTCACTTATTTCATTTATAAAATCTAGGTTAGTTTTGCCTCCGAATATTTGTATTCACTCTGTGAGTGTTTTGAAATCCGAATCCAAATTTTTAAGTATTTGGACTATGAACTCCGAATTAATATTTTTTAGTATTTTTACTAGCAGCTCGGAGTCTAAATTTGTGCCCGGTTGATGGCGATAGGGTCGCCCCCTATTGCGTACATGGGTGTGCTAAAGGTACCCCTCTGCCCAACCATTTCGGGAAACAAGGCGTGATGTTATTTTATTTATTTATTTTATTTTATGCCATGTAAAACAATGTCGTTACGAATCAGCGCTATAAAATTAATATTTAAATTTAAAAATATTCAAAATAATGTATGTTAAAGAAAACCAAGTTAATTTATGGTGTCCGTTTTTGCTTCTAAGTGTACAGAGATTTGGAAGGTGAACCTTGCAATCAAGTTTTTAGATTGTATATCCAAATTTTTTCCTTGGATGTATCGAGATAGATTTGTGGATCAATGTCAAAAATAAATACTAAGAAATAATCATCATCACTCCAGCCAAAAGACGCCCACTGCTGGACATAGGCATCCCCTAAGCTCCTCGACTTCAGCCGGTTTTGTGCATCTCGCATCCAGCGAATTCCTGCGGCCTTCACAACTCTGACAAACTAACAATATAATATGTAGGTAATTCTTAATTTTTTTGTTAATAACAAACTCCATCCAAACTTGGCTTTGCTATAATTATTATGATATGTCTGACTTCCATTACGCCGATAAAACATGTTTCGTGTTGAGCTCAAATTAAATTATTCTACAACACTACTTTATTGTGTGTTAAATGTGTTTAACATCAAATTATTATGCCCATTCATATTATGTAGGTATATGTATATAATATAGGCATAACAAGAACTGAAATAATAGTTAACCACTAATTAATTTTTTTTTTTGTTGTTTTTAGTTATAAAGCCACCCAGTTAAAAAACTCACTGCAAAAACAAAACGCTTTTTTTTTTCTCAAACAAATTGAAGAATATTGTTACAGTAAGGCAAATTCTAAGTAACCAGTCATACCAAGGCGTGTTTTACCTAGTAATTGGGTTGTACTAATCGCTGTATGTAAAATACGGCTTTCAGGTGCAACTAGTAGGATTTGAAGCCAACCCCATAATAGTTGGGAAAAGGCTAGGCAGCTTGTTTGAGGTAGTCTAGTAGGTCTAGTTCTCACTATACTACACATGATTGCTAAACATTTATGCACAGGCGTCTCACTATTCCACTTCTGTTCAAGCTCCAAGCGTAGTTTGAACGAGGTTCAAAGAAAAGAATATCACTGTTGCTGAAGGTTAATTTTATTTATTTTATTTTATTCATTTTAAGAAAACTAACAGCTACTACATTCGAGTAATCAAAAGTAACATGTAGAAAAAACCCAATTAAAAGTTTCCACTTATATACCTTGTGTATAAAATTTTCAAGACGGCACAAACTGCGTGAGAGTGAAACAGAGACAAATAAAGAGAATAAACATAAATTTACACTCCAAAGAAAAGGTTATTTTTTTTTTTTTTAATTTTTGGACACTGTTTGAGAATAGGTCAAGCTCAACATCCTTGCACACGATATTGAACATTCGACATGCTCTCAAGATATATGTATTTTGCCTATAGTTAGCTGTAATTGTACTTCTCACGAAACTACACATTATTGCTTAATATTTTTGCACAGGCGTTTAACTTATTATCGTTCTCTCCTATAGGATTTAACTATAGCTACTTATAAGAAAACCTAATACTATGAAAAAAAAACGTGTGCAGTCGGAACACCGCCGTCAGTTCCTTGCGCGATACCATATACGCACACTCGTATGTAATAAAAAGAGACAGAGTATGATTATACTAAGAAAGAGTAAGATATGTAAAGAGTATGATTATAATAAAAAGAGACAGAGTATGATTTTACTCTGTCTCTTTTTGTTACGTACATACGAGTGTGCGTGTATGGTATCGCGCAAGCAATTGACGGGGTCCTCCGACCGCACACGTTTTCTTTCATAGTATTAGGTTTTCTTATAAGTAGTTAGGCTGATTAGCCTGTAATGTCCCCATTGCTGGTACACAAGCCTCCTCTCTGTGAGAAGGAATAGGCTGTAATCAACCACGCGGGCCCAGTATGGATCGGTAGAAGTCAAACGTCTTCGAGTTTTTGGCTATAGGACAGGCTGGTTTCCTTTTTTCTGGTGATAATTTACACAACATTACTGCCCGTTGCAGCCTGACTGGGTTCAAATTACAAACACGTTAGTCGCGGCCGTTTTTAGTAGGCCATCACTGCTCCTTGTAAGAGGCAGAGAGAGGAAGAAAAGCATGGTGGGGAAAAAAGCTTTTTGTTTACGTGCTGATTTCTTCCAGTCAACTCCTACGAAAAGTCACATTAAGGTACTCGTTTCTCAATTATGCCAGTCAGCGAGATGTTGTTGCCATACACTACGTGTGGTGTGGAGGTGGTTCTATGGCAGCCCAGGATGCTCCAAGCATACTTAGTACAAGTATCGTCACTCGTGGGGGATTTGGATGAAACCCATCTTTCCAATTATCATTTACCTAAAACATGTCCCATTAACACATACTAAAAAAAATATTGTTATAATATAATCATAATATTTCCACTTAATTTTGATAAATATGTATAAGTCATTGTTGTTACATATAAAACACGCACGCAGTCTTACACGTTTATGGGTCTTCCGTAGTAGATACTTGGTCAATTTTGGTTAGTTTTACTTCTTTCACACTGAAGTGGCAATGGGCCGGCCACATTAGCCGTCGAACCGATGACCGATGGGGTAGACGTGTTTTTGACCGCGAATCGGCAAACGTAAGGTAGGACGCCCTCAGGCTAGGTGGAGCGACGATCTTCGCAGGGTGGCTGGTAGCAGCTGGATGAGAGTTGCCGAAAATCGAGCTAAATGGCGTGCAATTGGGGAGGCCTATGTCCAGCAGTGGACTGCTATAGGCTGATGATGATGATGACTTCTTTTACAACAATTGGGATTAAAAAACCTATACCTACTAAACATTACAGAAACTGTTTCAGCAAACGATTCTAAACTAACTGCGTTCATAATGTACAATAAGTCAGTTACACATGACAGAGGGCAGCAAAGATTTTTTGGCCCAAAAATGACATTGACAGGAGGCGGAAATGACTTTGTTGGTAAACATTTAATTTTATGAAATCATCACAACACACAACAAATATTTAAAAATAACAGTCGGTGTTAGTTCTGAAATTGGCCACTAGCTAAAAGATCTATGTACTGTTGGCGTTGATCCTAATAATTAATTACGTTAGCATTAGCATTATGATTGCTTAAATGTGTTTCGACAACCAGACAATCGTATTCAAATTTTTGTAATGTTTCTGATTATATTTTGTTTTGTTGGTTAAGTAGGTAATAAATAAATAATAAAGGAAAAAATAAATAGTTATAAAAGAAAAAAATTGAAATAGGAAACTGTCTGGTCTATCATCCCTAAATAACCTTATCAAAACTACCTGTAGCAGGCTATTTAAGCGTTCTTTTTTTATTTTATCTCTCAAATGGCCAATCTTGATGGTTTTGGGAATCACCACTTACTTTTAGGCGCTAAAAAGAGATTTAACTAAACCTTTATTTTAAGAAAAGCCATTTAGAAGCTTAACTAAAAGAAACAATGTTTTTTTCGGTGATATTATACAGGGATATATTAGTCCCTTAGTCGCCTTTTACGACACCCACGGGAAGAATTGGGGTGGTGTTATACTTTTCGTCTGGCACCACACGGTACAAACACAAATTATTTAATAGAAAATTTTACAGATAAAATTACATTATATAATTAAATAAAACCAAAATGATGAAACCTTATGATCCACCACGTGGGCCGAGTGTGAATTGAGGCGTGTCACATCACAAGCTACCGTGTGGTGCCGGACGTAAAGAATAACACCACCCCATTTCTTCCCGTGGGTGTCGTAAAAGGCGACTAAGGGACTTACTAGAGAATGGGCAGCAGCGTTCTCTATGCATTTTACCACCATACTGCGATCGCCAACCCGCCTCGCCAAGCGTGGCGATTATGGCAAAGCCCCCCAAATTGGGGGAGGCCTAAGTCCAGCAGTGGACGTCTTACGGCTGAAATGATGATGATGATGATGACATCACAAGCTTATCAATTTTTGCCCTAGGACATACCGGTTTCTTCAAGCGTTTTTCCTTTATAGTCTCAAGAGCAGTGGCGATGAAATAAATTACACCAAGTTAAGTCCCTGCCTAGTTTTGAGCCTATGTAAGTCATTGCGTTTACCAGTGGGCCACCACTGCCCACATTCTATACCGATCTTGGTATATGACTAAAGTAGGTGAAATAAGTTAAGTATTCTAAAAGAATAGTGATTAATTTTTACAACACTTCCCTTTGTCGAGAGAGTAAATAATTACAGGCTTTGATTTTCTCCATATTTTAGACTTTAGACTCCATATTTTCTTTATGCTCAGATTTTCCAGAGTTTAAATTTAATCCGTAGGTAGAAGTATAATTTTTCAATCTGAAAAAATTACATGTAAGTTTCAATAACTTTGAATTGTATAATAATGCACTAATGAAACCCTAATGATAATAGTTTTGCATTTACCCATGTTGAATTAGCCTCGCACGATTTACTACATTTGTTAGTTTTTGGTAGATTATACCATCACTAATTAGTGTTTATTTTGTGTGGGATAGCCTGTCAATACTTTAACAATATAATGTATGTTCAGTTCAGTTCATTAGGCTATGTGAATTGTGGTTGGGTGAATAAACACCTACGCAAAGCACATCCTAAATCCATATGAGCTATGTAGCATTGCAATTTATTAGACTACTAGCAACCAGAGGGGTAATTGCGGAACTTTATATCGGTAGGAATTGGTTTAATATTCATAGTTAAACAACATTCATTGCGTTGCTGAGCCGACAATTTATTCGAACAAATGACGCAATGGTTTAGAAATAATCTTCAATCTGATAAATTGTGCGTTTCACAATTAGGGTGCAGGGTGGTTTGATGCTTCATACTGTTTTAAAAAACATAACAACCGTCGGATTTTTTTATTGCCTACTAGCTGTTGTCTGTAATTCATGATGAAAAGTAGCCAGTGTTTGTACCTAGCTTAACTATACTAATATTACGAGTATACATAAATTCGGAAGTTACTCTGTCTGTCTTTTACGCTTTCACGACTAAACCACTGAACCGATTTTGATGAAATTTGTTACGGGATAAGTTTGAACCCTAAGAAAGGATATAGGTTACTTTTCATTCCGCGGCTTTGTCTGTTTCCGCGATAACCGACATTTACGCAGGCGGAGTCGCGTGCAAAACCTAAAGGTCTATATGTGTACATCTAAATACGTTAAGTCGTTTTAGTGCGAAGGCGTAACAAACAAACTTACATTCATAATTATAATTTTTGTTAGGATAAGTAAGTTCAGTGAACCATGGAAGTAGAATAAATGCTGTCGATATGCGTTTCTGGCCCAGCATGTGTGGTGTGACTATGAATGATAGGCTGAGAAAGGCTGTGATAAGACAACGGTGCGGTTTAACACTAGAAGCGCTGAACATACCGACTGAGGTAAAATTGATAAAAAAAATATGTATATTGCAATGACGTGGTCGAAATCTCGTATAAATAATAGTCACCATATTTCATGAAAAGTCATAAAAAGTTACGATTATATGCATAATAAAATATTAATTAGAGCAGGAAGAACATCGAAATGGGTCAAATTTGGGACGATCGCACTTCTAGCGTTAAAAGAAGATGTATGACACAAATTTAAAAGAGTTTGCTTAGATGGTATGGTCATCATCATCATCATCATCAGTTCAGCCGAAAGACGTCCACTGCTGGACATAGACCTCTCCCAAAAGGGAGCATTTGCTAAAATCGCCTCGCTTATCAGGCGGGTTGGCGTTCGCAGCACGGTTCGCAGTATGGTAGTAAAATACATAGAGAACGCTGCTACCCATTCTCTAGTAAGTCCCTTAGTCACCCTCTACGACACTCACGGGATGAAATGGGTTGGTGCTATTCTTTACGTACGGTACCACACGAAACGGAAGAAAATCACTGTAACCAAATACTAACAAAACTAGGGTGCCAAATACAGGTGGACTGTAGTTATATAAGGTGTATCTATTCATACACGAAATATTTTAAGAGGCACACCTGTAGGTGGTAAAGAAGCTATAGAAGCAAAAATAATTTTTTTATCTAAGCGTTTCTGAATTTTCGTAATTATTATAATTTTAAAACTGCTTGAGACGTTTTGCATAAAACCTTTACTCCAAATTCTATAAATGGCCCGCCTGATGATGCGAGGGCGGCGACCGGATGGTGCGAGGGCAGCCACTATAGAAACTAGAGTAATGGATGTTAAAAATAAGAAGGACCCAGTGTTTCTTATGTGCGTCAAATAATTTATAAATATTAAATTTTGAAAAAAATACATTTCAGAAAAAAAAATTTTTTCGTTGCTATAGCTTCTTTACCCCTCTTTAAATATTTCATGTATGAATAGATACACCTTATATAATAAGACTACGTACTAAATTGTTAGTCAATTTAACAACCTAAAACTCAGTCTAAGCCATGAGTTTACAACCGCATAATTACATACAAAATAAGGCCCGCACAGACGAAGTGTGCAAGATAATCACTTCGCAGTTTCGCACTTATAAAATGATAGACTGCAGTTTACTTCACTGGCCTTTAAATGGTCATTGACATTAGAACGGCAGGTGATAGGTTAGTTTATGGTTTTCTGTAGCTTTATACCGTGGGATATATGTGAGTTGTATTGCAATTACTTATATTGAGTTTAGATAGAAATGTACTTATGACTGTGATAAGATGCGAAATTTGGCTGCAGGTACTACAAAATGTACTTCAAAATTTACTTATACAGGTTCACCTCTGCCTAACCAATAAGTAGTATGTAGTTGTTGATGTGATGATTTGAACTCAGACAGGTCCTTAATTTTGTCCATTATTTCATCACCACTTCGCCCAAAACGGTGAAAAATATCGTAAAGAAACGGGCATGTCCTAAAATCAAAATTATGAAGACAGCTGCCATCCAACAGGCCGCTCTAGATCCTCGCTGTGGATCACGGCCTACTTCCATTCACAGAGAGGGACCTCCTACTGTGTTTAGCCGTGGGAACATTATAGACTGATTTTGCATACGCTGCATAACTTTTCGAGAATCACAGGCATATTGTTATATTATGATGATGTTGATAGGATTACAACTTGGCCGTCGGAAATTGGCGTATTAGATTGGCTTAAACCATAACGAAGAGATCCATAGGAGAAGCAAGGTATCCTATATAGCCCGAAGAATTGCCGAACTGAAGTGGCAGTGGGCAGGGAAAATTGCTCACAGAACAGACGGCTGATGGGGCCGAAAGGTTCTATAGTGGCGAACGCGTACTGGAAGACGTGGTGGCGGAAGGCCTCTCAAAAGGTGCACCGATGATTTCGCAGGAATCCGCTGGATGCGAGAAGCATAAAACTTTTTTACAAAAAAAAAAAAACCGACTTCTTCAAAAACACTACAAAGTGAAAATTAACTTTAATTTCGGAAGTCGGTGTCTTAGAATCTGTATTTGAGTTTTTTGAGAAGAAATATATATACGGTCGAATTGAGAAACCTCCTCCTTTTTTTGAAGTCGGTTAAAACCGGTCGAAGTGGTGGTGCTCGGGGGAGGCAAATTATGATGATGATAAAACAATCACCTACTAAGTACTTTAGCAAAATTACTTCTTTGAATTGTCATACTAAAAACACCTCTAAAGTAAAACGTAATGGAGTTATGTAACTAAAAAATGGTTAAAATATCTTTATAAATCAGAAACTAAAGCATTTTATTTTATTAACTTAGTTATCAATGTGTCAACAAAATATCTTTACCTATTGAATGATGAATGTTTATGAAATATTCTCGCCTTTGTGAATGGTTATCTAATCAGAAAAGTAGGTAACATAATTATGTCACTACTGAGGTAATTGCATGTACGTTGAATGCACCTTTTAGATGTTATAAGTACAAAACCGGCCAAGTGCGAGTCGGACTCGCGCACCGAGGGTTCCGTACAAACCTGCAGGTATTCACGGATTATGCATAAGGTTGATGTTTCTGAAATTATTTTTTTATTTGAGTTGACTGAATGAAAGGTAAATTGTGGTTTACGATTAATGACGTATTAAAAAAAAACTACTTACTAGATCTCATTCAAACTAATTTTTGGTGGAAGTTTACATGATAATGAACATCATATATTTTTTTTAGCTTTATCATTCCCTTATTTTAGAAGTTACGGGGGGGGGGGACACACCCATTTTACCACTTTGGAAGTGTCTCTCGCGCAAACTATTCAGTTTAGAAAAAAATTATATTAGAAACCTCAATATCATTTTTGAAGACCTATCCATAAATACCCCATGTGATGAAAAATTTTTTTTTGAGTTTCAGTTCTATGTATGGAGAACCCTAAATATTATTGTTTTTTTTTTCTATTTTTGTGTGAAAATCTTAATACGGTTCACAGAATACATCTACTTACCAAGTTTCAATAGCATAACTCTTATAGTTTCGGAAGAAAGTGGCTGTGACATACACGGACAAACAGACAGACAGACATGACGAATCTATGTATAAGGGTTCCCTTTTTTTGCCATTTGGCAACGGAACCCTAAAAATGAAGAAAAAAGTCTGACATTTTCGAGTTTATTAGAGCACTGCGCAGTTAGCACAGGTCTTTCGAAGCTGCAAACTTAATTTTACAATAAATTTGTCTAGCCTAAAAATATGTTAAAAAATCAGTACAGTGCACAGTGAGATCTTGTACAATCGTCAGTTTTAAATAATATAATATTTTCTATAGGCGACTCGCGAGAAGTTAGTTTATTTGTGGGCGAAACGACAATTCTAGAAACGTAAACTTAGTGTACTTTTCCTTAACTTTTCATTGTTTCCTTACAGTTTTATTCAAACGTACCTATCAGTTGATTATTGTTTGACTCTGATCTAAGACGTCAGTTTTTTTTATTGTAGCGCTGTTAAATAAAAATTACAATTGCATGTATATTACTTAACAAGTAGTTTAAGCATGGCAGTAAAAAAACAAAATTAAAATGAGTAATAACAAATATATAAATGGGTAGTTGAATAAATAATTAAGGAGTAAAATTACCGAACTGGCAGTTACGTGTGAGCAGTTAACAAATTGGAATATGGGGAGAATTTTCTCAACTGCCCCAGCGCGATCGCAGACAGGCCGCGTGAGCGCAAAAGACGACTTTTTCATCTCGTCGTTTGGGCCTGAGAAAAATGTTTTAAAAATCACAAAAGCATCAATCCCCATGCACTTTTTTCTCAGCTTTCTGATGGTGCGATCAGTTTTCAGAAATTTTTACTTAATAACCTATAAAATGCAAATGTTGGTAAAAATGCGTTAAATCTCATGATGTACAATTTTTAGAATTTTTTTGACCATCTAGATCGAAAGATCAGACAATTTTAGTAAAGTATAGTCGATAAAAAAAGAGGGGTTTTATGATATTTTTATGTATTGGACCGATGAATGTATAGGTGCGAGTCACTGCGCGGCACGGGCGGCTGCTACGCGCCCGCCGCACTTGCGCCAAATTGACCTGGGCCCCTTGTGGTTTGGCCGTTTGAGGAGATTTTTTTTTAAATGTTCGTCATAAAATTCCCTATCGATTCCTTTTTTTCGATTTTTGCTTCGGGTCTTCATTTTCGTGGAATTCGAGTTCAAAAATGGGTTTGCATGGAAAAAAACTAGATTTTTCGCACAAAAATGTCACTACGGAAGACGAGATTGAGATTTTATCGGATTTTTATGGGGAACTGCTCGTCTTGGAAAACCCTACAAGATTATTTACTTAGAATCCGGGGAAAATTTTTCTGTTGCCCTTAAAATGGCCACAATCATCCAGAAAATTTCTCATATCAGAAATCGTTTTTCTGTAAAATCACACATCATATACAGTATTTAGGTTAGGCGTACTTGTTCATACTCGGAATAAATAAAAATAATGCCTTGCGGTGTGTGGCGGCGTTAGGAGCGGCGCGGGCGCTTAGCAGCCGCCCGTGCCGCGTGGTGACTCGCACCTATACATTCATCGGTCCAATACATAAAAATATCAAAAAACCCCTCTTTTTTTATTGATTAAACTTTACTAAAATCGTCTCATCTTTCGATCTAGATGGTCAAAAAAATTCTAAAAATTGTACATCATGAGATTTAACGCATTTTTATCAACATTTGCATTTTATAGGTTATTAAGTGAAAATTTGTGAAAACTGATAGCACCATCAGAAAGCTGAGAAAAAAGTGCATAGGGACTGATGCTTTTGTGATTTTTAAAACATTTTTCTCAGGCCCAAACGACGAGATGAAAAAGTCATCTTTTGCGCTCACGCGGCCTGTCTGCGGTCGCGCTGGGGCAGTTGAGAAAATTTTCCCCATATGTCAGTAAGAAATCTAACTTGGAAGTAGCGCTTGCGAGTGGTGCGAGCTATGGTACGAAGCGAGAGGGCATGGGAAGCCGTCACCTCCTTCTGCGAAGCAGTAATGCTCGCAAAGGAGAAGGTGGGGCGCGTGAGAGAGAGGCAGTCTCTGCGCCCTCATGCCCCTAGCCACCACAGGAGGAGACATCCGGGCGTCGGAAGTCCATTGCAGACCGGCCATCGTAGGCGCGAAGCTTGCGGGCGGCGAACAATGGGTAGCTCGCCGCCCGGTAAGGACTAGGTTCGGGTCGACGCGCGACGGTGCGTTGTATGCCACGCGCGCCTCAAAGAGATGTCAGTAGTACTGAAGGGGTCTGCTAAGCCCGATGCCTGCCAGGGTGCAACTGAAGGAATACGGGTGGGTTTTAGTCAGTAAAAGTCTGA
This sequence comes from Aporophyla nigra, assembly GCA_947507805.1. Classification (NCBI taxonomy): domain Eukaryota; kingdom Metazoa; phylum Arthropoda; class Insecta; order Lepidoptera; family Noctuidae; genus Aporophyla; species Aporophyla nigra. The sequence continues at coordinate 15,360,916 of OX382307.1, read as the reverse complement.
CAGGCCCTCCCACTCCGCCCAGAGCGGGAGACGTGATTCGATGATTTCCCACCCACAAAATAAAAAAACCTATGAACTACCGAATTATTTACCTTACCCCCCATGACAAAAAAAAAAATCCGACCACGTTTTACTGCTGCATTAATTTACACACCGCTGTAAATTAAATTATTCATTGTTACTTTTTTCAACTGATAACTTTTATGCTTTTTGCATTTTTGACATCGCGCCCAAATTGTGAATAAGAAATCTTTCATTTTCTTCTGGTTTTCCGTATTTTCAGAATGTTCACATTCGATATCAACGTGTCAGAAATACCAGTAAACCTTCATTTTTGTCGAGTTCTTGACTTGATGAGATTGTGCCTAAATTTAGAACCTTCAAATTCCAGATCAAATATTAGGTTTAATATGACCCACCTATTTTCATCATTATTAAAAAAACTTTTTGCACGCATCAAAAAGTTACAAAAGAGTCTTTGAGACATGAATTCATAAAGTAAACCAGATTACTGTTATTGAACCAAAGACACAGTTGACGGATCATAAACTTTTATTTAAGATACCTCACGTGGTATTACGTGTAAAACACAACAGGAAAACAGAACGAAAACAGTATACAGGTTTATGATTTATTTCGTGATTTTTATGTTTTTGATTAATGTAGGTAACTCATCGCATAGAAAGAAAGAAAGAAAATAAATAAATTTTACTTTTATTTGGCACACAATAATCACATAAAAAACTGAAAATAGTATGTATCTCTAATAGTATAATATAACATAGTAATAGTGCTATAGAAGTATATGTATCTAGATGGATAGAGGTAGATAGAATCGATCTTCGCAGGGTGATTGGTAGCAGCTGGAGGAGAGTTGCTACAGTTTCAACTGGAGAGAACATTATATCCAGCACTGGACTGCTGTAGGCTAGTGATGAAAACATAGCCTTATTATACTGTAATACAAAAACTGGTTTGTTCGAAAACATTACTTTGAATACGTTGGTCCAATATTATCTTACAGCAATGCTTGGTCATGTTTGTTGCACTTTCGTTCGAAGTCAAAGTCAAATGTCTTATTTAAAATAGGCATATACAACGCTTTTAAACATCAAAATAAAAAAGGGATTATCCTAGTTGCCCCTTACAAAAGTTAGTTCACTGTAACTCTTCTTCAATAAACTTTTCCAAACTAAAACTTTCTTGCATACTCATGTTTCCAGTACAGTTTCTTTTAACTGAACAGATAGCTGTGCTGCTGGGGAGTTTGTTATGGCACTTCTTTTTCCTAGCTAAAGCACAAGAAACTGGTGACGGGTGGGCGTTTTTCGAGACTGTCTGAAGTAATTCTGACGTTCAATATGTGCAAAATCCGATAAATTACAACTAATTCCAACTAGTTGACTTCGTGACTATTATTAACCAGTAGACTTAATAAATACTTTGATTATGCTTACATTTTAGTTAATACTTATAGGACCAATACCCGTTGATGTTGATGCTAAACTAGTATTTTCACACTATGGCACACAGTAGCTTGGTCTGTCAGTGTATGTGATTTTTCGTATTTTTTTTTTTTTTGAAAATTTCACCTTGCAGGTTGCAGGTAACTGGACTTGCCTGTGGTGACCTTAATATGGTAGGGCCTCCAGCCAGCGATTAAAAACCAAAGCGAAAGGGTACGTACCTCGACTTTGGGTGTCAACAAGCTGGATCAGAAAGAGCGGTATACAAGACGACAGACAAAGTTATAAGTATTCAGCCAAATCTAGCCAGTTGAATGTTTATTCCGCCATCTTTACGGAGAGATAGCGGAATAAACATTCATGGCATGCATGCAGTCGCCAAAGCCTGATTGGTAAGTAGCTAAGTGGATGCATCATAATGTACTCGCATAATTTCAGTGTTATTCTGCAAAATGCTCATGCAACATGCTCATGAACCCAAGCTTCGGGGCTTGTCAGGCATTTTTCTAAACTGGAAACTGACGGAAAGGCAAAAAACGATGTAGAAAATGCCGTCAATAATTTATCAAAAAGACGTAATTGGTGGTGTATCCGCCACCGACTTATTTGTTATGAAACTCTTTCTTAAACTTCTCTCCAGTGGAGATTCACCAAAATGTATCATTAATAATGAACACAATCCAATCTCCACCTCTTTGTATCGTAAGTATAAGAGCAGAACAGTTTTGGCCCAGAGGTATAGGCCCAGAATTACGAGGTCGTGAGTTCGAGTTCAGGCTACTTCACTTTGTGTATTTCATTTCATCACCACTGCTCCTAAAACGGTGTAGGAAAACATTAAGCGGAAACCAGTATGTCGTAGAACTAAAAATTCGAAGACATATTACATCCACCAACCCGCACTGGGCCCATATGGTGGACTATGCCCACAGAGAAGAGATCTGTGTCCCAGCACTGGGAACATTGTAGGCTAATTATGTGTATGTCATCATCATCAGCCTATAATGTTCCCACTGCTGGGACACAGGCCTCCTCTCGGTGAGAGGGAGTGGGCCATAATCCACCACGCGGGCCCAGTGCGGGTTGGCAGATGTCACATGTCTTCGAATTTTTGGTTCTTAGAAATGCCGGGGTCTGCTAGGACCGATGCCTGCCAGGGTCGCGAGATTGTTTGAAAGAGATACCGTGACCCTGGCACATGGGCAACTGAAGGAACACGGGTGGGTTTTAGTCAGTAAAAGTCTAACATGCCCTCCCGCTCCGCCCAGAGCGGGAGAAGTTGTTTGATGATTTCCCATCTAAAAAAAAAGACATGCCGGTTTCTTCACGATGTTTTCCTTCACCGTTTTGAGAGCAGTGGCGATGAAATAATTTACACAAAGTAATGCGCCTGTTTGGGTTTGAACTCACGACCTAGTATTCGTAAGTCGCGGCCGTTACCACTGGGCCACCACTACTCTCTAAGTAGCAATCTCTAAGCGCACGGTACTTATGTATATGTGTGTATTTTGAATGTAAGTATTACTTATTATTTTACCAACAGAAATGAAATTTGACTAATGTCCGAATGTCACGGACACTGTACGTATATTTCTCAACTAATTGTACTCGTATTTTTGCAGATTTATTTATTTAATTAATCACAAAATCCACAGCTCTTTAACAATTTCACTTAGGATAAATAAACTAATCTTACAGCCAATGACGGATTTACAATTTAATAGCTACACTTAATGCATCAGAAACAAACAGGATGTCATACAACATAAAAATAACCAATAATATTCTTATTCTTAAACCTGTCTTACTCTTTCAACCTATCCTTCCTCAGCCAACGTACCCTATCTTGTCTATATCTGTTTGGTAAGAGCTCATGAAGCGCCAGGAAATCGAGAAAGTTAATTATAAAGTTAAAATAATCTGTACTTATCCGCTTTCAAAGTTTGTTGCGTCCATACTCATCGCGGATTTGTTGATGTTATTCTGATAAAATATTACCACAACTCGCATAAATTAGAAGTGTATTTCGATGATTTTGTAAACTTATATTCGGAATTGCGTTATATTTGATAAGAATCAGCAAAATCAAATTAACAGTGTTGTTATATTATGCTCACAGAAAAAAAAAACAGAAACTACAAAAGTATTACGTTGTTGTAGTGATAAATTCTGTATGTGTGTATGTTTGGCGTGATGGTACAGATATTAATCATAAATAATTTTAACACGCACAAACCCTACCACAAGTAAGCAAGCTGAAGTGGTAGTGGGGTGGCCATGTCTGTCGAAGGACCGGCGATGGCCGGTGGAGCAGACGAATCCTGGAGTGGAGAACGCGTATCGACGCGTAGCGTGGAACGTCCCCCAGCTAGGTGGACCGACGACCTGAGGAAAGTGGCTGGGGCAAACTGGATGCGGAAGGCGGAGGACAGGATGTTGTGGCGCGACATGGGAGAGGCCTATGTCCAGCAGTGGACTGTGATAGGCTGAGTTGATTGATTGATTGCTGAAACTAATCCAAGAGAAGGTTTTCCTAAAGTAGGTATGGCTTACTTAGCCATGTTTGCAATTATCATAATTGAGTATAAAAATAAATAAATCAGTTAACTCTAACGTATCAGGGTCGACTACTCGACATACTGGCTTTTCGGTCGTATCTCATTATCATCATCATCATCATTTCAGCCGAAAGACGTCCACTGCTGGACATAGGCCTCCCCCAAGCACCGCCACTTCGACCTATTCGGTCGTATCTATACTTTTTTTATTAGCCTACTCTGTCCCACTGCTGAGCAAAGGCCCCGAATCCTTCCAGGCATCCTTTTCCAGGGCCATCTTGATCTAATCCTTGCAGTACGCGTTTAGGTCGTCTCACCACCTCTTCTTGGGCCGGCCTTGGTTGTGCCGTCCATCTTCAAGTACCCACTGTATGGAGACTATTGCTCAGCGGTCACTGTGCATGCGGCTGGTGTGACCCGCCCATTAATATTTATCATACCGAGGTACAATTCGTTCGAAGTCTGTTTATTTTTAATAAACTTTTATAACTTTTGGAAGTATGAGGGACTGGGTTTAAAGTTCACTCACGTCTGGTAAAAATGGAAAGATTCTAAGACCAGACGGGTGTTGTGTCTGCTCGACGGTTGATGTTTTTTTTCCGTTCTCACCCGCAAAGTTTCCGAACAAGTCGAAAATAAACTCCACGGAAACCTAATACCAAGAACAAAGCATCCTATATCCTCATTGTGTATCACGCTGTTAATCAGAGTCTGAATCACTTTGAAGATTATTGGAAATCCAGTCATTCATATGTTTGAAGAAAATATAATGTTGTGAAACTGTCAAATTTAAAGCGATTCCTAGTGATAGTGTAGTACGCAATTACTCCTTTTTTATTATTGTTTTGTGGGTGGGAAATCATCAAATGACGTCTCCCGCTCTAGGATGGAACGGAAGGGTATGTCAGACTTTTACTGACTAAAACCCACCCGTATTCCTTCAGTTGCCCATATGCCAGAGCCACGGAATCTCTTTCGAACAACTCTCGTGACCCTGGCAGGACGCAATTACCCCACTGGTCATATTTTTGAATTTGAAATATTTGAATAGATTAAAATTCCTCTAAGTGTTAACCTTAAAGAAAATTTATACATTACACAGTATGATTTTCACAACACCACCAATTGTTGTAATAATGACGACGTAATGTACTTATTGTAAAACACCAACACTAAAGATAATGATGAATCATGAAAGTTATTAACGGTTTCAACATCAGAGCGCGTGCGCAAGGCACAACAGTAGGACTCCCAGCCGCTACCTTGAAATGATTTAATGCATAAATGCAACGGACACGCACCTTTTGCTGAAATAGTTTGGTATTACCTATTTACTTATAGACTTATTCTGTTAAGGATAACGCATTTTAATCCAATAAAAATATCTGAGGGTTTATTGACATGTAAGAGTGTTCGTACAAACCTACTTACAGAAATAAAATAATTTATCATTTAAGCCAATAAAAACATCTGAGGGTTTTTTATAGTTAATTTTGTATATTATCATCAAAGTATATCATCAGCAGTTCATTGTTCGAGGGTATAGTTTATCTGCAACCAGCCATCTTTCAAGGATCTACCAAGATCTGTGATCGCCATCTATTCACATTTTTCCAATACCGGAATCTCTCCAGCATGCCGCTTGCTGAATGACCATATCATTTAAGATTAGTACGTAGACTAGTTGAATTTTTGAACTAACTTTTGCGCGCCGATTCGCCCGCGTGGAGATCGAGAATATTTATATGCACGTGTCACTAGCTTTTGCGAGCGGATTCGCCCGCGTGGCAACCGGCAATATTTATATGCACGCGCCGCGCCCGCGCCGGCCGCTTCCACCCGGGATGGACGTACGGCTTGACGGCCGCTCTGCCCCCGTATTACCCCATATACCTCCTAAGCTACTCATTTTAATGATATGCTGTACGGAGCAATTATACAATAATAATAATAAGTCTGTGTTGTCCCACTGCAGGGCAAAGGACTCCCTTTCTTTTTTCCACCCAATTCCATTCAATCCATCATGTACGCGTCGAATTCGTCCCGACATCTATGCTTGGGTCTCCCACAATGCCGTTTGAAGTTTTCAGGGAACCATATTAGGGCAATATTACCCTTTTATTTGTAGGTAATATGTAAAAGATAAAAATGCTAACTGTAGGTTATCTTTAGGAAAATTATATATACCTTTGCGAAGTTTTCTGCACACGTTTTTTAAGATACATAAAATTCCGTAGTACATCATTTCGATCTATCTCGTAAGGTTTACCCAGCAGCGTTTGTAATGTTAACGCACAAACAAATACATTTTATGACATCACGTTAAATGAAGCTTTGAAATTGTTGCCTTTACTATTATAATAAATATAACTCTTCCTCTTGAATTACTCTGTCTATTGATGCAAACCGCAATAAAATCTGTTTAAAATATCTAAGCGTACAGACGCTCGAAGCGTAGCTGTGTTCTATACTATGTAGAGCAGAAAAGCATCCGTTCTTTAGAATTATATTATCCAGGTTCTGCTGAACGCATTGCGAGAAATATCTTCAGACTTAGCAGTGTCAACTCAACCTAATTACTTCGGTTCTTGCTGAACGAAAAGGTTAGACAGCACAAACGACTCCACTTCATTCTTCAAGGACACCCTTTTAATCCATAATATTAATAAAAAACACAGTCATATATTCTGCAATACCAAGTTGGGTTTAAGGTTGACATATTGCAAAATTTGCGATTCTTAATAGGTCATCGACGACCCGTTTCGCTCAGTTGCTTCACCACTTACGCAACCTGCAAGTAAGTGATACTGATAAACGGCGTTTTTCTTTGCGTGGAAATTGCAAATAGAATGTAGCATTACTGTTCTATAGAATATTTACGCAAATAAGCCAAGGACGAGACTGTGCAGTTATACTACCTGTGAGTTACTATCGTCCAAAATAATTCTTACGAGTATCAAAACTGTAAAAGTACGTCTGCTTCGTCAGGGGTTGAAATTCACGAGATAGTTCAATCATTGGGTTTTTCCCGAAAATATGATTTAAAGAATAGCCTGATAAACCAGAAACCGTCCACGTAACTATGTTTAATTGTATCTATGACATGCCATTTCCCGCTAGCAAAGTCATCCGATTCAAGAAAGTATCAAAGTACACAAACTTCGACATCACGACCTTCGTACTTGAACCGACTTTTCGAAAACAACAGTACTGGCCAATCGCGGTGCAATATCCCAGAATACGGTTGCGAGCGCACGCAGGCTAGCGCATTCACGTCGCGAACATTTTATGGAACGGATTAGTGGCTAGCGTTCCGTGAAAATCAGGCTTCGAATTGGCAAAGAGCTAGCTGGATTTATGCAATAGACATAAAGAACCTGTTGTATTTACATAAGCGTACTGCAAAGGCACGAGGGTCAGGTCGTTAGTGTGCCCCAGGTTTTTGTGCTCTTCGCTGTTATCGCAGTTTAAGTGGTACTATGTGTGACAGTAGATATGTTTTGGTTTTCACGCTGCTATCGGCTGCGTCTTTCGTCAGCGACTGCTCAGCGAAATATGCACGTGAGTTTTTATTGTTTGTTTTGCAATGTTCGTGGAAATAGTTGCGGTAGCGTTGATTCATTTGCGGTTTGGTCTCAACTGTGTTGTTGGAGATAGAAATGGGATTATTGTTGGATGAAAAACGTAATCGTATACGGACCTGTACATCGTTGATTATTTCAACGTTCAAAGGTATTTTGCGGCGAAACATTTGTGATCTGAAAGTGACCTTTATTGAGGATGATTTTTTATTGGTTGTATTGATTTGATTATGAGACATTTTTTTCATTAGGCGTGGTAGTAACAAGTAAACTAGATTTATCTGGTTTTTATTTAATTTGCGTACGTAATTTGATATCCACACATGAAATGTAAACAACGTTTTTGGGGAAATTATACTATAAATTTAAAATTTGTTTAAGTCAAAATAACATAAATTTAAAACAAAGTGTTGAATAGACCTTTTAACTCTGCTATGCAATACCTACCTATTTAAGCTGCGATGACACCAAAGTGGCTGGCTTTCAGTTTAATTGTGGAAATCCTATCCCTAACCAAATGTTTAACAAACTAATTGTTTTTGGTTAATTTGATAACGTTATATTCCTCCTTCCACGATCCCCGGTTTATTTTGCATTTCCGAGAAACTTCTTGTCCATGGAGTAAAATTAGGAAAAGTTAAAGTTCGTATTTTAACCCCAGATACTGATTTGACATGTGTAATGTCAAACTCATGATAAATTCCTAAACTAAAAAGCAAACACAATAGACTTAAAATGTCAGATTAGTCTCTGGTAATAAAAAAGAAGTATACGAGGATGTGGGGCTCCTGACTCCGGTCAAAAAGTATTTGGAGTCACAAGATGTCACATAGCCAAGATGATACTAGCCATTTTATACTATAAACTGGAATTTCTTTGTCAGTGACCATAATAGATAACGATTACCATTTTGACGTGGGGTAACTATTGCTTATAGGAAGACTTAAGTAGGTAAATGAAAGTGGCGCTATTGCTGTAGGTTTTTTTAATTGGAAGAGCAAGATTCACTAAATTATGCTCTGTGCCATCACGATTCATCTTCATTCACGTTCCTCATCCAGGTTTTGACCACGATTAGTTGCATCAAAATATTAATTACTTTAATGACCTTTCAAAGATCAATAGAATTCGTCACCGAAACACTAGATCGCGAAGTCTATTATTAGAAATTTTTGCCTATCCTTGCGAATGGTATTATCTTTTCGAAGGCCAGAGAGAAGCCGCAGGAAGTAGTGGTGTTAACTAAATACAGGGGCGTAGCTACCGCCGTATCTGCCGTATCAATTATACGGGGCCCCTGGGCTACGGGGGCCCCCAACGTGCGTAAGCAAAAATTCATAAAATTTTCCCTTTTTTTTATTTCAGAAATGACAAAAGTCACAAAATCAATTTCTTTTTCCCGCGTAAAGCGTGCGTTCCAAAGTTGGCAACACCCTACATTGGTTATCGCGGGCTGCGGGATTTCCCCGTTTATGGTCTTTTTCACATAGGATGGGTACAGTGACACTTGGTCAAATGACTTAAATAGTGAGGTCTCCTTGCGACTATTAGCAAAAATCGAGAAGTTTTGCAATTGAACATTAATCGATTTTTTTAAATAGATCATGGTTTTTTATAAATAATTTCTAATAAAGATTATGGATGTAAAAAGAAAAACACAACAATTCATAAAAATCATTTTAGTCTAATTCGTTGTCAGATTGCATTGGCAAAGACGAACAGTCATCCGAATCACCTAAGTCAATAATAAACTCATCTCCGCTCTAGTAAAGTCGTCCAGCTGCACAGATAAAAAAACTTGACAATTTAACAGCATTCAATTTAAACAACTTGCACAGAAGAAGAAGAAGCAGACGCACTCGTAAAATAGCCGATCTTTTTTTATCGATTATGGTGCGTCAATCTCTATTACTGGGCGGCTCATTTCACGCATCAAACGCTTAAGTTATTTTTTGTTTTCTCGGTTTTAAAAATATACACACTTGGTAAAATAACTTATTAAAATTGGATAACAGTAGAATTATGTATTATCTCCAGTTTGCCGAAAAAAAAGCAAGGAGAGTTATTTAATTTGAATTGTTTATAAAAGTTTTGGAAAAAGTGACAGATAGACAATTATGATGAATAAATATTTCTTTTAATTTTATACAAACATTTTTTTTTCCTATTGTGAGAAATCGTTACCCTTCATAAGGGCCCCCAAACAAATTTTTATACGGGGCCCCGCCAGGGCACGCTACGCCTCTGACTAAATACCTCCGTCTACGTTGCCGCCAATCTTATTAACCACTGTTTAGATATCTCATTAAAACCTTGAATTACCTTTATTAGAAAGCCTGGCAAATGGTTAAGGATTGGGTAAGTGGTTTACGAATCCAGATAGCTCAGTTTGATGACTGTCTTTTTTCTCTCCAACAATATAATATAAAGACTCGAAGTCTTTCAAAGTCGCTTATTGAATGAAAACAGTGATATAAGTTACTCATAAAAATATGATGCCGCTCTGAAATTGTTTGAATTTCAGGCTGATGAAATAATAAAAAAATATAGCCCATTCAAATTATGATCATGTTCAATGGCAAACCTAGTTATTATACATCTATTTCATTCATTCGCAAACCTTCATATACAAAAAAAGCGATTTGGTTTGCCAATAAATTTTTATATGAATATTTAATTGAGATTTCAAATCACATTATTACTTAGCGGGTTATAATTAATTTCACTAACAATATTATTGCTCGGCTAATAGACACATAACAACTTACTCTAGATTGGCCCTATATGACATATAATTTGACATTTTGAAGCAGGTGGTGTTTTTTTTTTTTTTTTTTGATGAAATCATCAAATGACTTCTCCCACTCTGGGCGGAGCGGGAGAGCATGTCAGACTTTTACTGACTAAGACCCACTCGTGTTCCTTCAGTTGCCCATTATTTATTTATGTATGCTTGTTAATTCTTTTAACTGTTTATCTGGACCAGACATAAACCGGGACCTTCACGACAAGTACATAGGTTATAATTAGATAATCGAAACACCTCATAACAAACACTTCACACCTTCGCTAAGTTAATGTTGGTTTAGGTTCAATAGCAAACGTGTCGGTCGCGGCTTTTAGAGGTAATTCTGTTAACCTACGATGTGGGAGTGTATTGTTTTGGGGAGATCAAATGAGCTACATTTTATTTTTGTCTTTTCGTGCAACTAACAAGATAATAATAGGTTAGGGAAAAAGTTTCTTCGCATTTTTTAAGAAAATTCAAAACATTTTTTAATAGAAAAGAAAAGAAAGAAAGAAAGAAAAATAGTTTATTCTGCACAAACAAAACGCACAACATGAAATAAAAAATTGTTACAAAAAAAGAAAGAAAAATGCACGCGTATAAGGTAGCCAAAAGCCACGTATTCAAGATAAAAAACGTTGTAGAACGTTACCTATGGCTCATTGATGTCACAGCTACGGACCAAAGACAATACAAATCATAAATCTGCATTATGACACTGACAGTAATTATATAATAACTAAAGTATGTAGGTGCCATTTTGTTCGATAACTTTTTGCCATCTTGTAGGTAGTGACATGATTCCATTGCTATAGAAATTTTGGGACTTCTGGTCAAAATACCGCGACAAGTGGTTTTGGCAGTCCTCTCGTGATGTTAACCTGACACTGCCTAAAGAATTCTGAAGAGACCGAAACAGGTAGAAATCTGAAGGTGCAAGGTCAGGACTATACGGCGGATGCATTAACACCTCCCAGCCAAACTCTCTTAATTTTTGTTGGGTGGCTAAAGATGTGTGTGTTATCATGATGAAAAACCACACCCCTTCTGTTGATTAATTCCGGCCGCTTTCTCTCAACTTCTTGCTTTAATCTCATCAGTTGTTCGCAGTAGAGTTCAGAATCGATGGTCCTGCCTGGTGGTAACAGCTCATAATGAATAATGCCCTTCCAATCCCACCACACACACAGCATCACCTTGTTGCGAGTTAACCCGGGTTTCGCCATAGTCTGTGAAGCCTGACCGGCCTTTGACCACGACCTTTTTCGCACGTTCTTGTCATACGTGATCCACTTTTCATCACCAGTTATCAGCTTCTTCAAAAATGGTTCGGTTTCATTACGTCGTAATAAAGAATCACAAATGAGTACACGGTTCATTAGGTTTCTTTCAGTGAGCTCGTGAGGTACCCAAATGTCGAGCTTTTTTGTGTACCCAGTTTTTTTCAAATGCGCCAAAACTGTTTTGTGGTCAATTTCCAGTTCTTCAGCTACGTCGTAACTACTGGTATGCCAATCTTGCTCCACTTTTTCAAAAATGGCATCCATTTTATCCGTAATAGAGCGACCAGAGCGACGTGCATCTTTGACATCAAAATTTCCGGATTGAAAACGCATAAACCAAATTTGTGCTACTCTCACAGACACTACACTAGGTCCATAAACATTGCAAATTTTTTTCGCGGCTTGCGTTGCATTTTTACCTTTTTTGAAGTAAAATTTTAAAATGTATCGAATTTCTTCATTAGATTCACTCATCTTGACGGTACGAAAAACAAATAAAAATCACACATTTTCCTAATTTGAATTTGGAATTATGTTCTTTAAAATTTAAACTTTCAATGATACCAAAATCAGCCAGATACAAATAGTATAGCCAAAGAGATTTTATTACAAGTTCATACATACTATAATGCGAAAAGACTTTTTCCCCAACCTAATAATTTAATAAAATATATATCAGCTGTACCTAATCGGGTCAATGTGCAGTTCTAAAGAAGAAACGAGATGATTGTATGATTTAAGGCAAGTTCAGTATTCGTAACTGAAATAAACTAGGAAGTAGATTTAACCTTAGGGATTTGCCATCTATGGGACAGTCAAAATATTCATGTGTTATGTATAGTATTTGTTTTGCATCATGTTATTTTACCAGCACAGTAAGGTTTCGAAATACGTATCATTGCAGGCTTACTCCAGTAACGTACCGTGGTTTTTTAAGGTGACCTTGACTAATTAGCATATTTTCACTTGACTAAACAAAGTGTTGCGATGAACCAATGGAAATCTATGAGGTCAAGACTGTTGACGGCTATAATGTAGTTGCAAAAAACTTCAATATCAAAGCAATTTTCGTGTGATACCTTGCTTGGTGAACTGAAGGATACCGTGACAAAAATCAAAGGGCATGCTCCGAGTTGTGGTTAGGCAATCGGTCACCTACTTCCATTATCCGGCTCGAAGGGCCGAAACATGTCGGGTCCGTTGCAAAGTGACGGTGTTTTTGGAGGAAACAAATGTTAAACATGATGTATTGACTCAATCTCAAACTGATCTTAGTTCTGTTCTTTTGGAGGAGGCCTATGCCCAGCAGGGGACATTTTTTGGCTGAAATAATGACGTAACTGTTCAAAGTGTTAAAATGTTAATTTGAAATGTTTGAATACAAAGGTAACCGCGGTTGATAAAAACACAACATTCTGGATCTAGAATCATGGTTACAGGTTGCGCGTCAATGTCCCTGCCACCCTGTATTTTAATGATAATCTAAATGAGAGGAGATCTTTTGGCGACCGTGTAATCCGATGTAAAGCCTGTTTGTTTGCCATTCGGGAACGTCATCAGCCTACAACAGTCCAATGTTGGACATAGTCTTCTCCAATTGCACGCTATTCAAGTCGAAGCTTAACACATACGATAAAAATAATTTGTTACAAAACCATGAATGAATCTGGAAATCAATTGAATAATTTAAACGTGCCATTGCACTTCTAAAATGATAATATTATCGTGTTTATAAAAAATTATATCAATTAACTCAGTAGCTGCTATTGTAACGGTTACGCAACGTCCTGTGCTATACAAGCATTATGTGTGTATTTACCATATGCTTATAAGCTAGTCTAGGTTCTTGAATAAACCTTTATGTTAAATCAACCTTCTATTACGAGGTGTATCTAAATTTTAGGAGTTTAAACATATTCAAGCAGGTGTTAATTTTTAGTATTGTTTTGTAAGTTTTGGTTCGGTCCGTACCTAATACTTAATCCCCGGCATTATTATAGTACTGAGATTGTTTGTTATCATTATTTGTATGTACGTCTTGACATTTTTACGCCGTTTAGGCAAACATTCAGCTTTATTTTATTGTAACATATATCTCACATGCAGTGCGTGTATACTCATGTTTTAAACAATGTAAAGAAAACTTCACTTATGCATCGTATCTTATCTCGCATCACAGTCCATTGCAGTTGCCATTTAAATGTCAAACTTATTATAATTATGCTTAAACAAAAGCATGAAAACTTATCTCATTATTCATGAAATTCGTATACATGATTTAGGTGGTTTTTTTTTACCATTAAAGCGTTTAGACTGAAAGACTGAATTTAATCATAACCAATATCGGCCGGGAAAAATAAATCCTTCGGAAAATTCAAAACAACCACTGTAGGTGAAGTACAACTAGTAATGCATTTAAAAGCCATGTGGTTACTACATTGCGCGGGAGTGGTACTGCACCACGTGCCATTCTCCCGTTGTAGCTCCAAGGTGCTTGATAACCAGTTGTGATTGCGATACAGAACTGGATCCCTCGTAGTTCTAGTTTCTGTAACATTGGCTTTATTACCCGACAAACTGGATGGGTCTAGCTAGAGTTACTAGTACCGGTTAACTTTCACTTGAAGAGTTTGTTGGAAATGTTATTAAAGTGAGAATATTGAAAGAAGGAATGTCGATTTGGGGATAAAATTCACCAAAATCATGAGGAAACTGGCATGTTTTGAAATAAAACATTAGAAGACATCTACCAACCCGTACTAGGCCCGCGTGGTGGAACATTATTGTCTGATTATGATGAGTATGATTTACTAATTGTGGCTGCAATTAGGTAACATTAATCCAGTCTATTAGATACTAGCTTTTGTCCGCGATTTCGTCCGCGTTAAATTCCTTATTTCCCCGACCCTTCCCGTCGCGTCGAATCGCCTACCCGTGCGATTTTCTTCGTTTTGGAACGAAGTTCCTTATCGCGCGTTGTGAAAAGGGGCTAGACGGAAAAAAATCTTACGAAAAGTTGTCACGTCATGATTTGGGAGGGGGGGGGGGGAGAGGGGGGAGGGGGAGAGCGGGAGAGAGGGGGAGAGGTGGAGAGGGAGAGAGAGAGAAGGATAGAGGGAGAGAGGGAGAGAGAAGGAGATAGGGAGAGAGAGAGAATATTTTTGTTGAGTGTATACATTTTGTTGGTGGTTTTTTGTACATAATAAATAATTAAAAAAATATAACTATTATGAATCCTGGAAAGGAACTTCGTTCCATCCGGGTGTCCCTTGACACCTCTAAAGTTTTTTTTTTTGCAACATTTTCGATTACTGCTCCGCTCCTCTTGATTATAGCGTAATATTATATAACTTATAGCCTTCTTCAATAAATAGGCTACCCAACACAAAAAGAATTTTTCAAATTCGGACCAGAAGTTCCTGAGATTACTGCGTTCAAACAAAGAAACTCTTCAGCTTTATAATATTAGTATAGATTCTTTGGGTGTTGGTACTTAAGTACTATGAAATACACACTTTTGGGTGTCTCTTTATTTGATGGTAGCAAAAATTCTGCTAGTTACAATAATGCAGAAGAGGACAACAACAATTATACATGGTGTCTGGAATATCGACAGGCAACTTATCACCATGAATTCAGTACATGATTCTGTACTCCGCTGCGTTAAGCTGTTAAATAGATAAGTGAAACTGGTATCCACCCACGTGGTCAAAATCATCATCATCATCATCATTTCAGCCGAAAGACGTCCACTACTGGACATAGGCCTACCCCAAGCACCGCCACTTCGACCTGTTCTGTGCTTCTCGCAGCCTACGTATTCCTGCGGCCTTCTCCAGGTCATCGGTCCATCTTGTGGGAGGCCTTCCAAAATATATAGCACATTTTTTTTAAATAATTGTCTAAAATTTTCTTCGTTAGGGGGCTTAGAATCATGGGTTGAACTCATGGGTAGATAAAGTTTTTGTATCGATGTCCTAACGAATAAAAGTAGGCCTCACAATCAGTTCCTACACTTATGCATATTGGCCTACTGGCCATCAGGGCATTTACATTGTTTTTATCTAGTTGCATGCAAAAAACGTTTTTATCTTCGTCGCATGAAGGCTATAACTGTAATTTACACTGATAAGTATCAAAGTACCTATTTTCAAACATTATATAATTTCAATGCTCACATCGTGGTTACTTTGAATCGTAAATAGTACCTAATAGTAGATAAATAAGTGGATATCTGCACGCAAGAGGGTTCTGAAGCACGCATCTTCCAAAGAGTAGTGCAAGGGCAAACACTAAGTATAATACTTCGTAAATTTTGAAGCTGAAACTTATACATGTTATAAGAATTGTCTCTGAAAACGAAATGAATTTCATTTACATAGGGTCCATTTTTAATTATCCGTACCCAAACGGTGATAACAGAACCCTATTACTAACTCGATATAAATAATGTCAGTGCACATGGTGTACCTATGAGTGAAATTCGTTTACCTGCATGTATGTAGATATAAGTTTAGGTTTCGGTTAGATTTAGATCTACGTTTAGGTTCGCCCTGTGACAATGTCTTGGGATCAGAGGCAACCAGAAACAGTGTCCTCCACTAAAGTTATTGTGATAATTTCGTTTCAATCATCTTTCGTCTTGGACAAATGAAAACAGTGTTACCATGGCCTCAATGTAATCGTAGGTGTTCATCTTGAGCCATTCAGTCACAGCTAGTTTACAGTCACGAAGTTTCAGAGGATAAATGTTGAGTTCTTTATTCAATTGGTTGTATAAGTGGGAAGATTGTCTTGCATACTGCCTCTTAGCAAACACAGATCTAGCTGGGACAGTTGAAGCGACTACGTAGCTTCTCTGCTATTCATACTCGGCTTTTTGGGATTATACGGTAGGGATTTGTGTTTTCTGAGGATAAGATGGAGAAGGTAAAGTTTTCGTACAGACAGAAGGTCAGAGGTTAGGTAAAGGCTTTAGGTTAGGAATCTATAGGGTTTGAAGAGTAAAACCTTGAGCAGAGATCGCTGCGCCCTTTCTCTTCTGCTATTCATACTTGGCTTTTTGGGATTATACGGTAGGCATTTGTGTTTTCTGAGGATAAGATGGAGAAGGTATAGTTTTCGTACAGACAGAAGGTCAGAGGTTAGGTAAAGGCTTTGGGTTGCGAATCCATCGGGTTTGAAGAGTAAAACCTTGAACAGAGATCGCTGCGCCCTTTCAAGTTCTAAAATTTAATTTTTATTGGTCCACCCCAGCATGGCAAATAGTAGGTAAGAATCGATTGGCAGTGATACGTAGACTTTCAGCAGAAGGATTTTTGAAGCTCTGTGTCGCCATTTTTAAAAGTCCAAATTAATTTCCTAACTCTTTTCATGAGCAGTTCAGTATGCATGTGCCACGACAAGCGCTGATCAATCATGAGGCCCAGGTACTTGGTTTGTACAAGAGCAGTCAGGAATTGGGGGTTGGCACAGCAATGTATCTTTATTTGGAGTTCGAGTGGTAGCTGAATGTTTGCATGATATGAACACAGATTGTGTTTCTTTTGCCGCTATAACAACCGATAATAAAAATAAAGTAAGGTAATTTTTCATATGGAACCCTTCGTATGCGAGTCAAACGCTTGGCTGGTCTACCTACAATTGATGCACCACGCTACAAGAATCACTTACGTGGCCAAAATCAGAACTCATCCAACATCAATTAATCTTTTTTTCTTTCACGCAAACCTACACGGTCCCGAAGAAACGTCAAGCTAGCACGGTTCTAATTAGTAGTTTCCTATGGAAAAGACCCGGCAAAAAACTATCGCTGCCATGTTGTTGTTTCAATACAATTTCACAAATGTCCCGCCGTGTTTAAATCGACACATGCTTATCTGCTAGAGGAAACTAGAAAAAATATTCTCAAAATGTGTTGAAACAAGAGTAGGTACGCATAATTACTCGTACGTAAAGAAACAATTTCAAAAATATATGTTTACATAATAAACAAACATTGTCACATGAACAAAAAAATAAACAACGAAATTAAACAATTTACACGAACTGGGTCAAGTTCACCCATAAAAATAATGTCTCCAGTATTAAGGTATGCCCATAAAGGTGCCTACACCGTGTGATGAAACATACAGATATGCAGGATTGTAGGATTTACCAGTAATGTACGTGTTTCCGTACATTGCACGTTTGTAATCAATGGCCCACGAGATATTAAGGGGCTGTTGTTTTGCATTAATTTATTTAGTGTTGATATTTATTAACTCTACTTCTTGGTTTCAAATTTACGGTACAATTCATGTGATCATTATCAGCCTAAATTTTTCTCACTGCTGGGACACAGGCCTCCTTTCGGTGAGAAGGGAGTGGGCCATAATCCACAACGTAGGCCTATTGCGGGTTGGTATATGTCACACTTCTTTGAATTTTTGGTTCTATGACATGCCGGTTTCCTCACAATGATTTCGTTCACCGTTTTGAGAGCAGTGGTGATGAAATTATTAACACAAAGTATAGCGCTCTGCCTGGGGTCGAACACACGACCTACAACTCGAAAGTCGGGGTTGATACCACTGGGCCACCACTGTTTTATGTGATTTTGACGTTTATTTGAGCTACATTTACTTTAAATACTTACTAAAAGACTGTAACATAATAAATAATTATCTCACGCGTAGGTACAGGCTCACACAAAGACGCGAACTACAGATTTTGCCATAAATGTATTTTTTGTAAAAACAACGTATATTATGAGTAGTACGAATGTGGTACGTGTCTCCAAGGCTTTACTGCGAAATAGCTTTTGTTTGATCTTCAAATGACTCTTTTAAACGCGATTTACTGTTATGGATTTTTAGAGGGAATAAATAGTGATGTTTTTCTGACGGAATCTCCTTTATAGCTGAAGAGACAAAATTACCCAAAATAATTATCAAAATTTTGTGTATAATTATTTGTCAAGATTATTTGATTCCAGTTTCTATTAAAAACGAAAGTAATAAGCTGGCATAACAAAGAGAAAAAAAATGTTAATATTAAAGTTGATGAAAACATAAACTATTTAGATTTTTACCGTGTACCAACACCATGGACCACATCGAAATAAATAAAAATTGAAACAATAAGTGGTGGAAGATTGTGTTTCAAAATGAATTAAGATTGTTCCTAAAACAGATAAGTAATACTTACTTAAGTAGGTATGTGTGAAAGTATTAATAAACTAAAATATGACGTTGAAAATTCCTCCACATCGCTGTCGACTGGAAATACCCAAGAGACTTGCGGCATTGCCACGTTGTTTGGCAATGCATAGCTTCTAGCCAAGGTAAATCCCAGCCCTTGGGTCAGGGAAGTGCCATCCAGGCTTTTGGAGTTTTCGTTGAACAAACCATGATTACTCAGACGCCATAGCTCGAGGGCTTCAACCACAAAAACTGTGTGTATATTTTATTGTGAATGCTGTGTATGTTGCGTAATTACAAACGCATGCCATCCCCTTAACAGATCGCGTGAGCCTATCGCGAAATGACTGCAGTATAGAGTTGCCTAACTATTCTGAATCCGTACCTTCACTCATTAGTTGAAACACTATTACTAAAGTTTGTAATGTTTTACGAGCTAACCTTTAAAATAAACTGTACATTCTTAAATATTTCTTGATAAAATTAATAGCTGGCTGACGTGGGACTGGGACAGTCATAGCAATGTTTCGAAAGCATCAGGGTAGGTGGCCATATGCATGATGCAGTGAGTGCATATACAGACTGGTGTCCTCATCAAGATCGGCCTAGTTCCAATGCAGTCCGGCCCTAGCTGACCCAGTGCCGCCCTAAGCCGAGGTCCATACCTCACAGAGCCCTTAGCGAGCGCTTAGCGAGCAGTCGCCTTAATTTATGAGACAGCCACAACCACGTCAGGTTAAGCAGTCGATGACCTCCAAACTTGACCAGCGAGATAAAAAAAACAAAACCGGCCTAGGAATAGCTGGCATGATGACTTCGATTTAATCTTAACAATCAGAGATTGATAACGAAAAGAGTGATGAGGAGTTTTATAGGGAGATCATTGCTGTAACTGTAAATTAATAGAAATAAATTATAAGGCTTATAAAACCGAAGAAGTATGGTTGAACGACCATGGTACTGACGTATTTAGCTTCACACACTTCGATTTGACAATCTAATTGTCTAACTTGACTAAGCTAGGCAATCGAATTGTCTTCTAAATATGTAGGTATTATCATCGTAATTTAATTACACGTTTGACGATACTAATAGTACAGTACTGCCTACAGACACGTAACGCTTCATTGATATTTCAAGCTGAGCATTCAAGCTTGTCTACATTGGGTTGTGTATGTTCCATTCATCTTTTTGTTTGAAGGCATAATCAGGAAAATTTTATGTCAAATTGATGAACATCAAAAATCGTCTGTTTATTGTTTGTTTATTTCTTTTGTGGGTGGGAAATCATCATTTGACGTCTCCCACTCTGAGCGGAGCGGCGGACGGCGTGTCAGACTTTTACTGACTAAAACCCACCCGTGTTCCTTCAGTTGCCCATATGCCAGAGCCACGGTAACTCTTTCGAACAAATCTCGCGGCCCTGGCAGGCATCGGTCCTCAAATTCTCATTCCTTGACAGTTGTTGGAAATAATAATTATTTATTTATAAAAAGGGGCACATTAACAAAGTAACTTAATATTTGAAATAGAACACAGTTGCTCATTTGCCTGAGCTAGGTTAAAAAATGGTGATTACACGACAATTTTTTCTAGTGTATTCATTTGATAAAAACAAAAGGTTTCCTGAACATTTAGCGAGAAATCATGTTGTTGAAATAATAATTTATAGGTCACAAAAATACTAGTTTTCAGGTGTATCTGGTTAGACTGAAAACCGACCTTAACATCGTCGGGAAAAAGCTAAGTAGATGATGAAGCCACAATAACAGTGATTATCATTGTCTGTAACTTTTACATTAGGACACCAAAATCAAGCATGAATTAAAAGAACCTCAACGAAAAACGATACTGACCCTTACTTGACCTTGATCAGACAGCCTTTCTACTAATCTTATATTTTCAACATTGGCTGAGATATTTCTCATGTCTTTATATTTTACTTATCATAACGTAAAATCACGGCTGTAATGTATACTCTATATTGCATGCCCACATTTCGACAGCTAATTTAAATCCTATGTAATAGAGGATCCTAAATTCCAAGTGGAAAAACCAACTAACAGTTTTGCCTGATTTGGTAATCAACACCACGATCTCAATGCTCAGCAGTATCGCTTGCGACAACTAGACCTAAGGGGCACTTCTCACTGCCAGGGTCGCGAGATTGTTCGAAAGAGATACCGTGACCCTGGCACATGGGCAACTGAAGGAACACGGGTGGGTTTTAGTCAGCAAAAGTCTGACACGCCCTCCCGCTCTGCCCAGAGCAGGAGAAGTCATTTGATGATTTCCCATCCAGAAGAAAAAAAAAAAAAGGGGGGCACTTCTCAGCAACTTTTTCATTTTAATTGCACAATATGTCGTATGCGTTTTAATCTACACTATTTTTTTTTTTTTCATATCAGTATTTTCTCTCCATCCACAGCCGACTTCATCCATCCCTGCAACAACACAGAGCCGGCCTGTTTAATAAAAGCGACCCAGGATGCAATACCACAGTTCTCCAAAGGTCTACCAGAACTGGGAGTACCACCGCTGGACCCATTCGTCATTGATGAACTGCCTATACAGCTGCCTGGCATCAAGGTGACGTTTTACGGTGGAAAGGCGACAGGTCTTCGAAAATGTCAGGTCTTGAATGTCGAGTAAGTACAACTAATCAGATCTTTTAACATACATTGACGACTAATCGAGAAGAATGGATAAAAAAGACATGTTGCACTAACCCCAAATAAATTGGAAAAAATAGATTGGCAAAAGAATGAAGATTGTTTTCGTATCATCATTTCAGCCTGGAATCACCCACTGCTAGGTCTAAACCCAGACAAAAAAAAAGAGAACTTAAGTGTAAAAATAATAGTTTAAAAAAACTAAAAAACACGCTTCCATTGAAAACCAAACTAAAAAGTACAAAATAATGGAAAAAAAGCGTGGGGTGCTTTTTAAGGTATTTTTTTTATTGATATCAGGCACCCCACGCTTTTTTTCCATTATTTTGTACTTTTTAGTTTGGTTTTCAATGGAAGCGTGTTTTTTAGTTTTTTTAAACTATTATTTATTTTCTATTTTTTAGGGTGTTTCGAATTTTGAGACGTATGTCAGCGTAGTTTGTGACGTATGTCAGCGTAGTTTTCGAAGACAGTGTTTTGCTGTCCTGGTAACCCTGGCAAGGATAATGGCACAAATTTATGAAATTATTCCATTGTCATCGGTCCTTGACAGGTGTGCAAAGTTTGAATGAAATCTGGTCGTTTAAAGTGGGTGAAAATCGCGCTATAAGGAGTCTGTTACAAACAAACATACAAATATACAAACATACAAGTGAAGCTAATATAAAGCGTGTAAAAAGGAGAGGTCTGTGCCTCTCCTTTTTACAGCTATACTTCTCGGTTCTGTGCGTCTTTCATGTTGGTGGGTGTGGGGTGTTTTCTACGTCTTTGACGAAATCATAATCCCAATGCAATTTTGAGTGGCTCTAGTTTTTCATATTATCCACTTAAAGATAATATAATATCTCAAGACCAATACCCAAATAATAATTTGACAACAGTACGTCATGGGGATCACAGTCTTAAAGGACCTGTAAAAATAGGTACTTACATTATTTATTTATGTTTACCTTATTGTACACCAGAAAATAAAAACTTAATAATATAAACTTATAAAATACAATACACAGGCTGTTTAAAGGATAATACCTACTTAATCTCTTTTTTTTATAGTGAAAATGATTTTTGCAAACCAACCTAAATGTGAGCTTGTTGGCTGCTTTATTCTCTTATAAAAAAAACTATGTACTTTTTTATTTATTTTTGTTAAAAACCTGCTGAGTGACTAGAACCTGCATGTCAAAATTCAGTTTAGAGAAGAATCTCTATATTATATTATGTTTCAAAACAGATATTTTTAAACATAATGTACAATCTGAATACAAAATCCTAATGGCATTGAGCCCGAAAATTAAATGTTCTAATGGATATTGTTTGAAATTTCCAAATGCTTTAGAAAATTATCAGAATAATGTAAATCAACTTGTCACCCCACGCTTGTATGAGACAAGTAAAGGCTGTAAGCTAGAGCCTATTTACTTGTAATGAATTTACATTACAGCTATTTATGCAATACTACTAGCATTAAACAACATTGCTTGAACGTAAACCTATGTATATGAATCTATATAAACAGAGACTTTACGATACTATTATAGAAAAATATTTCAAATGTAATTCGTTAAAAATGATGTACTAGCCCACAACTAATAATAGTGCATACATTAAGAAAGAAACACTGACAACACTAAAAACTAAAAAGTGTTTTTCCTAACTACACGATGAAAAATAAACAATTCATTTTCAATAGCGATATGACAAGTTACAAAAAAGGTAAAGCCTGAAAATCCTGATAAAAAAACTATAGGATCTCTAGACTTGGGTCAAGACAACATAAAACATACCTAGCCTACAAACTTAATGTTCCGGACCTTTACATAGTTTTTGTGTTACAATTAAATAAACACTGTTTTTTTTAAACCACTATCATATGTCTGACTTCAGCTCTTTTACCAACCACTTCCACTTCCTCTGATCCAGCACGCGTAGCATGACCACCATAGAAAGAACTTATGTCTATTCTTGGTAGAATAGATATAGAATTGTCATGCTAAGCCAGCATAAAAAGGTACAAATATTTCTACAATCTTTAATTCTGTCTTTAATCTTTCTTCAATCTGTAATTTTGTCTATTCTTCCGTCGACAAAACCCATTTCTACGGTGGTCATGCTACGCGTGCTGTAGTAGTCAGTATGTACCAGTTTCGACAAATAAAACTAACCGGTGAATATTTTAAAAGTGGAACTAATTGATGTCTATAATAAAACCTATTAATAATGACAACATTTCTCAGTCGTTTTTGTTTATTTTAATCTACGCCATCGCTAAGCCAGATGGGCTTGGTAGAACAGTACTACATAGGGATTATACTCACTTTAAGATACTAGTCTACTCTATTAAAGATTCTGAATAAAAAAAGTAAATTTTTCACTTCATTCAACCTTTTTAGGGGTTAAATGTGAGTACCCAAGAGAGCTTGTCCAGGTTTACAAAATAACGAGCATACAAAACCTTTCCTACGTAAGGACTTCGAGAAAATTGTTGGAAACTCTTAGCCTGTGCCCTGAATCACATTTGAACAAAGAAACGATTATATCCGCTTCAAATGGTTTCAAAGCTTCAGAGATTATCTTTGAAATTCTTGCAGGGAAGATTCTTTTGTCTACGTAAAGACATATTTGAAGGCCATGGTTTCCACGGGTAGTCGGTCACGTGCTTCTACATTTATTAAAATATGTGGAAAACAGGAATAAATCCGAAATATTAACTTTAATAGGAGGTTTTTTTTAGGTAAAGATGACTCCGTTAGATGCCTTGCTGTAGTACATATTTTCTGGTTATTTTTCTTTTTGAGATGGTGACAGTTAGTGAATTGGTGTCGTAGATTGCTTGATTATGCGTAAATATGACCTATTAATGGAACCTGTCATTTCCAAACAAGAAAAACACTACAAAAAGGACCAGTAAATCTGCTTTCAGATTATAAACCGGAAAATCCAGAAACAAAACTTTAAAAGTACACTAGCGCGTTAAAGTTTAAACGTTAAGCTATATTAAGCTATAGTTTGCCTTCGGTTTTAATCGTATCGCTCTGAGCAGCAAACGGCAATGTCTTTAAGTTCTGCAGTATTGTTTGAAGTTGATATTAAACTGGACTTTAGACATGAATTTCAATTCAAAGGCAAGACTGCATTAAATTAAATATACTGACGGAAACTAGCAACACAATTCAGAATAATTTTGAACAACATTGAAAGATATTGTATTTTGAAGCTAACTCGCTATTTCTGTTATCTAAACTCAAAAGATTTTGATAAAGTTTTCACCATCATTTAGTTGAACTGAAATAAAGGACAAAAAACGCAGTTTTTGACACAGCTAGCAAAACTTTTTTGCTAGCTGTCCGCTAGCAAAAAAAGTTTTCTAAAAAAAGAGTTAATTTATCATCAAGGAGTCGGCTCGACCTCTTTGATCAATCATGAAAAAATAAAACCGCGAATACAATTTCATCTGGCTCAAATAAAAATGACCTTGAAAAACAACTCGTTAATATAAATCTTCCAGAAATCCCAAGCATTTATTCTTCTTTTATATCACAAGGCAACTCATCCATTAAACTAATTTTCTTTTAACTCGTGTCGCAATCTAAATGCTACTTAAAAGTAGCTCTTGCCTAACTACCAAAGAAACCTTGTTACACCACAGTAATGCGGTTTTATTCTCAGGCCTCCGTGAGTTGTCGAAACCCTTTGTGTTTTGGTACTAAACAAAACAAAAGGACTTTTCAAGGATAAAGTTGATGTGACAAATGATTGTTTTAGGAAAAATATGACAAGTTTCTTATCTGGTCAATTATGAGACCTTGTTTTATAACATGACAGGGTCACTGATTCAACAATTGTAACTGCAGTTAGCCACTCAAAATAATATGGTAAAACTTGAATGAAAGCAGACAATTATTTCGATGTAATGTAAATTATATCTACCATGTAGTGTTCCTTTAATCAATAAAGCAACTCATAAGATAAAATATTCACTTCAATTCTGATCATTAATTAAACTAGATCAAACCTTTGAATTTGTTACCCTAGGACGGATATTTATCCGTCCTAGGGTAACAAATTCAAAGGTTCAAGAACATTTCTGAGAACCTAAAAATCTTTTGGTAAAATCAAGCCTAAATTACTACCAGAAAAGGGACACCGTATTTAGATTCAGAAGATACTAGCACTTTCCAACCTACTTTCAAGGATAGAAGAGGAACCGTTTATCCGTATATAGAGCTTTTCTGGAATGAAGTATGGAGCTTATTATGTTGTCGTCGGGTAAAAGGGTATGACATAACTAAATTGTTTTTCCTATTGTTATATGGCTCCAAGGGTTCTGAGATGTGGGATAAAAAGGCTTAGAGAAACATTTTGTTTATAAATGATGAATTCAGCAGTGAGTTGCTTAAACTTTTGGATTGACAATTTTTATTGTGTGTACAAAAAAAGTATTTACTGAAAGTCCTCTTTTCTTTCTTTTTTCTTTCAAACATAATTTAACAATGTTCGAATATCTCCAGTTTTCTGATAGTATTTGAGAAATTAAGAATCTTACTTAAGGCCAGATTTTTTGTTGATGTTTTCATCTCTGAAGAGCCCTATATACCTTATAGGCAGCTACAAAGTCACTGAAAAATATGGTATGGCCTATTTTTTTAGCTATCTGGCTGTTCAGAGACAAGAACATCCACAAAAATCTGGTAATTATTAATGCACCTTGCATTAAGAATTACCAGATTTTTTGTTGATGTTTGCAGTAAATCATCTGAAATATTCATTTGAAATCATTAAATGACGTCTCCCGCTCTGGGTGGAGCAGAAGGGCGTGTCAGACTTTTACTGACTAAAACCCACCCGTGTCCTTCAGTTGCCCATATGCTAAGGCCACGGTATCTCTTTCAAACAAATCTCGCCACCCTGGTAGGCAGTGAAAGCCTAAACCAATAAATATAACTGTTACATGTTTACTTTTCAGAGCAATACTAGAAAAGAATATATTCAATTTGGACGTGCGGTGCAACATTACGATCAAGGGCAAATACACAGCTGTTGGCAGACTATTGCTGTTCCCCATCAACGGCGAGGGAGACTCCAAGATCAAAATTGGTAACTTGTTTGACTACTGAATAATGCTGCTAAATAGTTGACAATAGTCACATCGTCGGAATGTTTCCGTACAATTCATTGCGTAATTAAGTTTCATGATATTTATGCATACCGAAGGACCAAAATCTTAGTATCTGCATGCCGCTCAACGTCAGTATGCAACTATAGGGTTAAATGATGAATGATTTTTGCTTCCAGATACATTTGATTTTAATTGATTCTAAATAGTTGTTAGTTGTTGTTCCTTGTGAAGGCCGCAGGAACCCGCTGGATGCGGGAAGCACAAAACCGGTCGAAGTGGTGGAGCTTGGGGGAGGCCTATGTCCAGCAGTGGACGTCTTTCGGCTGAAATGATGATGATGATGAGTTTTCGAGCTAGTCAGCTTAATCTCCACATACATAGATAGCGCCTTAAAATAGCTTCAAAGTTACTGTTTGTTATTTCTCTTTTTTTTTCATAGCAAAAAACAAATAATAAACCTAAAGAATCCAAAATAAATACTACTCCAAATTCTATGCTTGACGTTGAATTCTAAGAACGCGTGATAAACTGTCAAATAGATCACAGGAAATAATAGAGGACCATGTATCCTTGTTCAAACTAATTACCATGTAGGTGGTGAAGAGTACAAAACAAATGAACCGAGCACCCCACAAGACACACGAGTTAAATAAATTTTCATGGCGTGGTACGAATTCTAAGAAACACAATACATACAGCTAACGTTACATGAAAATAAATTGCAAATATCACTGAAATACCTTCATGTATTTTATAAACGGATACAATGCCAACTCGCGATGAAATAGAAATCGTGCATTCGTTGGAATATTAAATATTGAAAGTTGTTGCGTTAGCGTGTCCGCCTGTTTGTGATGTCTTAGCAATGTATGTTTTATGAATATTTTATTGTAGTTTATCGTCAAAACATTTTCCAATGAGGATGGGGTTAAGTTTAAATTTTGCAAGACCAGGGTTATTAAATAAAATACGTGGCTTCGCAACCTAATAATTTAGTTACGCATTATACAGTGTGGTTAATTGTAAGACTTGACCCTCAACTGTCGCTACTTACCTAGCTGAACAGCTTACAACATGTGGCAAAATAGCGTAATTTTGCTTTTAATATTTCAAAAGGGGTATTAATTTTGAGAGAAAACTAAATTAATGAAAAAAGTTGTCTTAAAACGCCATTAGATAGTAAGTAGTGTTAGTCGGTATGGTAATTGTTGATTAGTGTTACACTCTAGTTTGCTATACAATAGTTATTGTTCTGGCATTTAGATACGAGTAAAATATCGTTTGAATATTAGATACGAGTAAAATATCGTTTGAATATTAGGTAGGTATGCAAGCACCGACTATTAATACTGTACTTCAAGATATGCATTTATGATAATGATATTCCCTTCTTTAAGCAATCCACACTGACATATCAAAAAATAAAACTCGATTACTAAAAACTCACGCTCTAAAAATTATCCTACTAATACTATAAATGTGAAAATTTAAGGAACGGACATATGGATGTTTGTGACTCTTTCACGCAAAAACAACTGATCGGATTTGATGAAATTTAGCAAACAGATAGTTTATAACTCGGATTAAACAGAAAGGGTACTTTTTATTCCGGTAGTACGTTCCCGTGGGATAATTTTCGACATTCACGCTGGCGAAGCCGGGGCAGAATCTAGACTTAGTATATATAAATTACGCGTCACGTTGTTTGTCCGGGATGGACTCCTAAACTACTTAACCGATTTTAATAAAATTTGCACACCGTGTGCTTCTTGATCCAACTTGAAAGATAGAATAGCTTACATCTCAATTTATAGTCGCAATATGATTTTATTGCAAATTATTTGTTTATTATTTGACAGTCACAATTATTTGTTAGCTCCAAACGATTTGAGCAAAAATTTGACGCGAATGAAGTCGCGGACAGAAGCTAGTACACTATATATTTTGACATTAACCTTCAATATATCAATGTTTCAGTGAACTCGATCATCAAGTTGAATATAAACACGAAATATTTCAAGGACGCCGAAGGTCGAGACCACTTCGGGATCAAGAACTATAAATACACCTTTGATTACGGCGAGAGAATCGTCTATACAATTAACAACCTTTTCAAAGGCAACCCTGAATTAAGTAAGTAAAATTACAATGCTTAAATAGCTTCCGCAGGTATTTTTGAAATATCATGCGATACTAACGTTATGTCGCATGTTTAATTTTAGGTTTTGGTAGGTACCAGAACGGCGTATTTCCATTCTGTACATGACCAAAACGCAATCATAGGAATCTGCTCGCGTATACTTTGTAAATCAATTTTTAAATTTTTGATTACAATGTATACACGAATTTTGCGTACTACTTGTATATAGTTTGTAACATAGACGCGCACGTGCATCTTATCAATTTATGCAAGGCCATAATACCACCATAGAAATTTGGTAGGACTTCTGATTGCCAGGCTTCGATTTAAGGGGTGATAGCGGGGGGGGGGGAGATGTAGAACCCCTCCTGTGAAAGAAAAGTTTCGAAACCTTTTTGTTTTTTTTTTTAATATTCTAACCTAACTTTCGAATTTTCGTGTTTCGACATCGATTTAAAGGCCAGAAGAAGTGTGGGGTTGACGAATAAAATGAAGGGGAAGTAGCAACGCTCGAAAAGACACTTCGCTGACAGGGCTCGTCAACAGAATCAAGGCGTTTCCATAGGAGGTCACAGTTTTAACCTAACCTAACCTCCCCAAACCAAGTCGTTTCTGGTACTCGCCGGCCGCTCGTCTATACAGGATTAGTTTACATGCGGACTAGCACTGTATATTATGGAACACTTGAGTTACTTCGGCCACTACAAGGTATACACGAGTATTTGCGTACTACTCTTGTATAGATTGGAAGACGTTGATTAAAAAGTGATTTCCAATCTATACGCGACTAGTTTCACACCCTTGCTTTCTAGCCTTGTACAGAATGGAAATACGCACCAGGACGTGAGATCTGGAAAAAAGGTTTTCATAAAACTGAAAGTACTCACTTAAATCTAAGTTTCAGTTAGAGTGATGTTCCATCTTTGAAATGTGGCTATGACCGCAAAGAACTCGAGCATTGTTAATTCCTAAATAAAATTAATTTACTTCTAATTAAAATTAAGTTACATTTCCACGTGGAGTCCCGGAGCTCTGCTCTGTATTTTATTTTGCCATTAGCTGATTTTTTACACAAGCTAATGAAACTTAAATGAAGCTCCGCGACTTACTAATGTCTCCTGACATTTGTTACGGAAGTGAGGTCTTTAAATAAATAGCATCATATCCTAAAACTCTGAATGTTTCCCGCCATTGTCATTTCCTCCTCCCATATCATTTGAACTGTTGAAAATTTTACGCAAGAGCTCCTCCCAAGTTTTTTCACTTCGACTTTTATTATTAGACTTAAAATTTCGTCTAATACTTTTGTATTCTCATTGGGATTTTCAACTTTTTTCAGGTAACACAGTGTTGCAGTTCCTAAATGAAAATTGGCGGATAGTCACTGAGGAATTCGGACAGCCAGTCGTGGACTTCGCTTTAAATGTCACCGTCAGTACGGCGAAAAAATTCTTCGATGCTGTGCCGTACGATGAGTTACTCTATGTACCTATACCTAAGTACTGATAAGCGCTACCGTTCAAAGATAAATAAAGAAACAAAGTTAATATACATAATTTAAGTTTTTGTAATAAAACTACATTTGTATTTAAATGTAACCTGGGCTATAAGCTTCCGTATTACTTATAAAAAAAGAGAAATAGATTTGTCCTAGCACGTTTTGTATAAACTATCTTTATCTTAAATGCAAATGTAGTAATAACTTATACAACTATTTTTCGTATTTAGGTACATTACTCGGAAAATTAATACCAGAATGCAATGTAAGGTGATGTGATCTCAAACAGAAATTTATTGTTAGAGGCAGGAATAAAAACTTCTACTATGCAGTCTAAACCGATTAAATATATTTCAAACAGTTATTGGAACGAAAAAGTTATAAACAAATCCAATTTAACTTTGAATAATTATAATATACGTAATTGATTGAAAAAGAAACAGACAAAGTTATGACACATTCTCGTAATTGACTGAATTCTATCAAAAAAGACAGTTAAGGCTCTGAAAACCATTACCTAAGTAACCTTCCATTCAAAAGAGATTTCTAAAATATTCTTTTGTGGGGAAAAATAATGATTTATGTAGCAAAATGAACATCATATTTCTCTATACAGGTTTTAATTATATACACATTATTGAAAAGATAAATTATATTATCAAATTGAATGACTTTAACTGATTAATTTACTGTCAATATTCCAGTAAATAACTATCTCAAACATACTTTAAGGAAGACAAAAAAATTGTTTCTAACAAAAAACTTCCTGAAAAAATAGATAATGATCCAATTTTTGAATTTATGTATCATAGTGTCTTAATTTTGTTACTGACTGTAAGTTTTGGAGGGCCAAAATGTTGTTATTCCAAAAATGTTTTTTGCCCTTAACAAATACTTTTTATCTAAGAATTTTCAGAACATGTTTGCCAATTACAGTATTTGTATCAAAATCTTGCCCTGGGGTAGCTGAGCCAAAACTCCAGTTACATAGTTTTGTTATATAATTATGTTCTGTAAAAAAATCTTAAAATATTTCACTAATTTGAGACTCACCGTAATTATTATTAGGAACAAATTGTAAATATTGTACATTTTTAATTATAAAGGATTCTTCCTTCTGCAAACCGTAACTTACTTTTGGGTACAAGCTTGACACAGAATCAAAAGTTCAAATGTGTATTAATATTTTTTAGTTAAATCAGTACCTAAAGGCATAAAAATACCCAAAAGTACAGTCCGAGTATTGAAGAATCGTTTTTATTTTATTTTAGAAAAACTACAGATTACAGTTTCATCATCATCAATCAATCAATAAAATGTGAAAATCCTTTGATTTGATTGAATGATTTCATAGATTGTTTTGATGATTTCGATAAATAATCAAATATCAGAGTCATTTTAATTATTAACCAGTACTGCTCAAATTTGTTGTTTTTTTTTTAATATTTGAGGCTAATTTAAAGTATAGATATCGAAAAGCTGAAAATGGTTATAAAATATAGAAAGGCATAAATTATAGAAAGCTTTAAAATGAAAGAGTACGTTTTGAAAAATTATCTAACTTAAAAAATAGGTTATTATTTTAATGTATTATCGTAACCACCTGTTAGTAGCGAAAGATTATACGCATCGCATGAAAAATCATCAATAATTCTCATTAGCAGAAAAAAGAACATTATTTCATTAAGTACGTATCTATAAAATGTGAGTGATGTAAGCAAAATTTTATTTTGTCATCATTGAATACCGATTATTTTCTTATTTAAATCCCTTAAATTTATTTACTGAACTGTATTTTTGTGTATAAAGTATTATAGTAATATCTTTACTTTTGAATAAATAATTATAAAGAGTATTATGCTGTTAATTATTTAGTTTACTAACGTTCAACAAAAAGAAAATGTTCTACATTGTTTTGATTTCATCATTTCCAAAACTTATTCATTACAGATCATCTTCACCATATTCGCAGACTACAGGCACTCACTTAACACTCCACTCAAATTGATTCTTCAAAAGCAGTAACAGATGTAATTTATGCCTTCTAAGTCTTTTAAAGCCTCTTTTTAACCGACTTCAAAAAAAGGAGGAGGTTATATGTTCGACTGTATGTATTTTTTTTTTTTTTTTTTTTTTTTATGTATGTTCACCGATTTCTCCGCCAATTGTCAACCGATTTTGAAAATTCTTTTTTTATTCGTAAGGGTATACTCTTGAGGTGGTCCCATATTAATTTTGTGAAGATTTGATGTATACTTTGGGAGATAAACGAAGGAACTCCTCAAAAACAAACAGTACACGTAATGTGATTTGGATATTGTACTAAAGATCAAAAATAATTGCTGGTTCTATCTATCCATCCGTGGTGAACTAATTATAGTCTTCGAAGATACCGCATGGAACTCCTCATCGGTGAACAGTACATATAGGAACTTACAGTGAAAGGTTAGAAGGTTAGGGGATAATTCTTTGCATATTATAGGCACGTTTAGACCGTTACTTGTATTCTTATATTCCGTTGAGCTGATGATGGAAGGTACAACTCCTTATCGATCAGGAGTTAGAAGATATCTTGTCCTAGATAGACATACTCGTTGACATCGAGAATTGATTCCTCAGCAGACACTAGAGTGGGCTCTTACCCACTCTACTGTCTGCTTAATAAAAAAAAAAGCAGCCTTAATCATTTTGGCCTGGCCATTTATTATATTTTTATACAAATTTACAATTGCCTTAATCGTTGCATTTCACGCAATGCTCTTTCGTCATGCGGTTTCTTGAGCAATTTGTTTGCAATACCATCCAGAGTCTTTACACGACTTAGCGCAACATAAACTTGGCCTTTAGCAAAATCCAGTAAGACCTATCGCATAAATATGCATTGTTTGTTTGGAATTAGTGCAGGGTGAATACCACAACTAAAAATTTAAAAATAAAAACTTTTTTACAAAAAAAAACCACCGACTTCCTTGAAAACACTACAAAGTGAAAAATAACTTTAATTTCGGAAGTCGGTGGCAAAAAACAATAAATACAGATCCTAAGACACCGACACCGACACTCATGAGTCAACTGCTACCTTCAAAATTCTAAAGTGCAGACAAAGTCCAAATCAAGGGTGATATCCACCTGCCAGTGTCCTGTTTACTTCTTATTGACAGTAACTGGAGAGCCATTGTTTTAGCTAAGAGTAGATTGTCCTGGAAGATAAGTACAAAAAATATTAGTGGTGTCCTATGTGTATTTAGAGAAACTTCATTTACTTTAAGCGTTTCCCTATTTAGCGCAGCCGTGAGGTACACATAACCCTATTTTTGTTAAAGTGTCGTTATGTTTTATTTGGCATACCTGGTATAAAGGGGACACATTAGAACAATTTGTGTCCAGATATGCCAAAAAAACATTTTTCTTTCTCTTTGTGTCACACCTGATCCGATGAAAGGCCAAGACAAATGTAGTAGAAGCGGGTATTGGATAAGTATTCTAATTGTGAGGTAAATAGGCAGGAACGAAAGACACTCCGCTTCTATGTAACGAAGCTTAACCTTTCGAAATCCGAGATTATGAACGTAATAAACTGCCAAAACCCAGGCGTTTTTTTAGGTTCTGACAGCTGACTCCCTGGAGAGATGGTGAGATTTTCTGTCAACTGTCAAAATGATCATAAAAGTATTTAGTAACATTGGATAGATAACTTCACGCCCGTGCCTAACATATAAAAACTTTTTTACAAAAAAAAAAAAAAACAACCGACTTCCTTAAAAACACTACAAAGTGAAAAATAACTTTAATTTCGGAAGTCGGTGGCAAAAAAACCATAAATACAGATCCTAAGACACCGACTACCGAAATTAAAGTTATTTTTCACTTTGTAGTGTTTTTAAGGAAGTCGGTTGTTTTTTTTTTTTTTTGTAAAAAAGTTTTTATATGTTAGGCACGGGCGTGAAGTTATCTATCCAATGTTACTAAATACTTTTATGATCATTTTGACAGTTGACAGAAAATCTCACCATCTCTCCAGGGAGTCAGCTGTCAGAACCTAAAAAAACGCCTGGGTTTTGGCAGTTTATTACGTTCATAATCTCGGATTTCGAAAGGTTAAGCTTCGTTACATAGAAGCGGAGTGTCTTTCGTTCCTGCCTATTTACCTCACAATTAGAATACTTATCCAATACCCGCTTCTACTACATTTGTCTTGGCCTTTCATCGGATCAGGTGTGACACAAAGAGAAAGAAAAATGTTTTTTTGGCATATCTGGACACAAATTGTTCTAATGTGTCCCCTTTATACCAGGTATGCCAAATAAAACATAACGACACTTTAACAAAAATAGGGTTATGTGTACCTCACGGCTGCGCTAAATAGGGAAACGCTTAAAGTAAATGAAGTTTCTCTAAATACACATAGGACACCACTAATATTTTTTGTACTTATCTTCCAGGACAATCTACTCTTAGCTAAAACAATGGCTCTCCAGTTACTGTCAATAAGAAGTAAACAGGACACTGGCAGGTGGATATCACCCTTGATTTGGACTTTGTCTGCACTTTAGAATTTTGAAGGTAGCAGTTGACTCATGAGTGTCGGTGTCGGTGTCTTAGGATCTGTATTTATTGTTTTTTGCCACCGACTTCCGAAATTAAAGTTATTTTTCACTTTGTAGTGTTTTCAAGGAAGTCGGTGGTTTTTTTTTTTGTAAAAAAGTTTTTTTCAGTAATTACTGTCAGTAAGGACCAATTTTATCAACGCTAGATATCTTATGCATGAAAGTATTTCGAATTTTTGACGGTTTTTCAATACAAAACTTGTCAGAGTCAATTTCATTCCACGCATAAATGATAAAGATATTTATTTCTGTAAATTGGTTTTATCA
Source organism: Aporophyla nigra (assembly GCA_947507805.1). Taxonomy (NCBI): domain Eukaryota; kingdom Metazoa; phylum Arthropoda; class Insecta; order Lepidoptera; family Noctuidae; genus Aporophyla; species Aporophyla nigra. The sequence continues at coordinate 15,325,759 of OX382307.1, read as the reverse complement.
AACACATTAAAAATGCTATAAAAATATGAGGTCGGTGATTTCTATCCGACAACTCCGAAAAGAAACACCGAAACGAACTTAATAATGACCCCATTATTCACGCAGATTCACTATTCTGGTCAGTCACTACTGAAACGGTCTTTATTTTCGGGGAAAGAACCATACAGATTTGAGTGGACCTGTCCCAATGGTAAGAAGATATTTGACGTTAGTGATGATAGAGTGTACTTGCACCTACTTGGCTTCATAATAAAATATTGGTCTAAAAACATTGACAATAACACAGAAGAACTTATTCGCGGCAGGATTCTACAATTTTCGAGCTCGCTCCGCTCGCTCTTGCATTGTGCAATCTTTCAATTCTTAAGCTTCAGTGCTTTACTCAACAATGTTCCAAACACCTATTTCCAGATGTAATCGACAACTCAGTCTGAATTCTTAAGCTTATTCCTTTTTCTATACAGAAATGGACAAATTAAAACCAATCCTATTCGGCGAGATGCCTAAAATATCGAGCTCTAATCGTGAAGCTGAAGATGATGTCCCATAAAATAAATTTTCTGGCGCCCATAGTAACGTGGTGATGTTGAACTGGATTTCTGTGCGGTTGATAGCAATAGGCACATCCCTCCTTCTTCTAATTCTTCTTCGTCGTTCCTTCAATGCTTAGGATCGCGACCATATATGTAAGACTCGTTCCCAAGATATGCGGTCTTTTGCAGTGTGGAACGCTCGGTATTTGCTGCGTCCTCAGCCATCTTGATCGCGTCTGCCATCTTGCCGGTGATCTGCTTTGAGCACGTTTCACGGCCCAGTAACATTAATATTTGCAGACCATGCTCACCTTACATGAGACTAAAACATAATTGGCCAAATGTAGCTTTACTATAGGTACACCTCTGTCCAACCGTTTGGAACTTTCAAATCCAAACGTGATATTCTGTTTCGTTAAAATGACTCCAAAACAGACTATGGCAAAAGCGTTCAAATGGCAAACTTGGAACTTTTATTATCACCTCAAACTTTATTCCTAATGAATAATGTGCCATGTTCCAAACAAGAGCAATATGTACCGTGTCTAGTTTCTAAAACGTTTTGCATTTAGTTCCAACGCTGATTGTGGGGCACAGGACCTGAATGTATAACTAAGTGTGTCACAAATGAATTTATAGAAGCTACCGGCTTGTAGTAACAAGAACATGGACTTAGAATATACATGATTGTGTGAGGTTCTGTTTTGGTAATGTATAATGCAGATAATATATATATTTGATATATATTTGACTGGCCTGTTAGTCTAGTGGTTAGTAACCCTGACTGCTAAGACTAAGGTCGTGGGTTCGATTCCCACCCAGGACAAATCTTTGTGTGATGAACACAATCATTTGTTCTGTGTCGGGGTGTAATTTATCTATAATATGTATGTATTTAGAAATATATAAGTATATTTATCAGTAGTCTGGTTACCATAGTACAGGCTCTGCCTAGTTTGGGATCAGATAGCGGTGTGTTGGTTGTCCTAAGATATTATATTATTATAAACTGTATAATTTGGAACGCTACTATAACGTTACAGATTAGCACACATTAATATGACAACGGATACCCTTAATGAGGTTGGCGTAGAATCTTGAGGATCGCATATGAAAAGAGAGGTCTATGCGCAGCAGTGGATGAAGTTGGGTTGTGGATGATGATGATGAGACTATGATGCAGTTTAGAAAAGCCCTTTCTTTTGTTACCAGACTTAAAAAAATGAGGAGATTCTCAATTCGTCGGAATCCTGTCTTTGTATTAATTAATGTTCAGTGATAATTCTTGTGGTCCCGTGTGGTGCCGGACGTAAAGAATAGGATCACCCCATTTCTTACCGTGGGTGTCGTAAAAGGCGACTTACTAGAGAATGGGCAGCAGCGTTCTCTATGCATTTTACCACCATACTGCGATCGCCAACCCGCCAGCCAAGCGTAGCGATTATGGCAAAGCCTCCCAAATTGGGGGAGGCCTATGTCCAGTAGTGGACATCTTGTGGCTGTGTTGATTACAATTCTTGTGGTAGCCCAGTGGTAACGGCCGTAACTAAAGAGTTACTAAGTTGCGGGTTCAAACACAAGCAGGCAACTACTTGTGTAAATTAATTTATAACCACTGCTCTAAAAACGGTGAAGGAAAACATTGTAAGACATCATTCGAAGACAGGTGACATAAACCAAGCCGCATTGGGCCCGCGTGTTTATTTATTTATTTAAGGAAAAACAAACAGTAACACAAGAGATAGACATATTATCTCAAATATTAAATTTTGAACAATTGTGCTACCCACAACGTTCTCCACAGATTATAATGCAAAGTATTTAAAACTAGCTGGTAACACAGATACAACAATAATTATAACAATAATTATAAGATAAGATACGATTTTGAAATTTATAAAAGAAAAAGTAAGTTTGTGTGCATACATGATTAAACTATATTGATACATGATTAAATTATATTACGCTATTTTAAATTACTTTGCTGATCCTTAAGGGTTTCTCGGATTTGCTTCTTAAATGCATTTTTACTAAGGAAAAGAATGTCGATTGAGTTAAAGTGTTGGATTATGACCCTCTCTCTCTCATCGAGAGGAGGCCTCAATGCCAGCAGTGGAAATATTATAGGCTACTGATGACCCACTCAATTCTTAACACCAATTTGGGTTTTTTTTTTTGGAGAGGGGTACTTTTTTCTCTACGTACTCTGTTAGTATAGTAATGGCCTGTTAGTCTAGTGGTTAGAGACCCTGACTGGCTAAGACTGAGGTCGTGGGTTTGATTCCCACCCAGGATAAATCTTTGTGTGATGAGCACAATCATTTGTTCTGTGTCTGGGTGTAATTTATCTATAATATGTATGTATTTAGAAAAATATAAGTATGTTTATCAGTTGTCTGCTTGCCATAGTACAGGCTCTGCCTAGTTTGGGATCAGATAACGTTGTGTTGGTTGTTCTAAGGTATATTATTATTATTATTAATGTAAGCGTGACCGTTGAGCTTGGGTTTCTGGGTTTAATTGCCAGATCGAGAATTTCCGATAGGAAGTTCTTAGTAGCTGCTGAAAATCTAGATTTGAGTCTCGTTAGTATCTGGCAAGACACTTGCCCCTTTTTTTCCGCTACTTATATTCTCACACAATTTTTTTATATTTTTTTATGGGTAATCATCAAATGACGTCTCCCGTTCTAGGGTGGAGCGAAAGGGGCGTGTCAGACTTTTACTGACTAAAACCCACCCGTGTTCCTTCAGTTGCCCATATGCCAGGGCCACGGTAACACTTTCGAACGAATCTCGCGACCCTGGCAGTTCGTACAACATTAGACGATCTAATTGATGGTCTAATTTTGTGCCGAAAATAAGAAAAATAGTTATTTTTATAAGTATCGCCCTTCTCCAGGCATTAACCAAGCCTATTTTCATTACTACTTTAATTAATTTTAATTGATGATTATTATAAGAAAAAAAATTACGCAAAGTATGAAGTTAATGATCTTGATCACAGTATAATAAGTTAACAGTATTACGTCTCAGTAGTGTTCTTGAATAATTACCTACGGGCGCTCGATAGATAAACACGTCCTAGGGTTACCCTCTAACTGTGTCTCTTGGATTGTGAGTTGTAACTCTACTTTATCAGTCCATCACATTAAATGACGGAAGAAAGACAATTCATTTTAACCGACTTCCAAAAAAAAGGATGAGGTTATCAATTCGACTGTATATTTTTTGTGTCTTTGTTTCCTCATAACTTTTGACTGTGTGAACCGATTTTGATGATTCTTTTTTATTTGAAAGCCGATGCTTTCCGTGTGGTCCCATTTGAATTTGGTCTAGTTCTGACAATGGCATCTATGAGAAAACTATATAAGTCTTAAATTTGAATTAAGTATTTGCGCGATAAATGAACGAATAACGCGATTAGATTAGTGCGGGGTATCTACCATAAGTAATAAGTTTAAAATAAAAACTTTTTACAATAACAAATGATTCCTTAAAAAAAACACTACATTGTCAAAAATAACTTTAATTTCGGAACTCGGTGGCAAAAAAACCTTAAATACAGATCCTAAGACACCGATTTCCAAAATTAAAGTTATTTTTGACTTTGTAGTGTTTTTTTTTTAAGTAAGTCGGTTGTTATTTTTTTGTAGAAAGTTTTTTATTTATTTATGTTATCCTACTAATATTATAAATGTAGAAATTTGTGAGTAATATATGTTTATTACTCTTTCACGCAAAAACTACTGATTGGATTTAGATGAAATTGGCACGCAGATAGTTTATAACCTGGATTAACACAAGGGTACTTTTTATCCCGGTAGTACGTTCCCGCGGGATAATTTCCAACCTCCACGCGGGTGAAGCCGCTGGCAAAAGCTAGTGATACATAAATTAGCTTCCGCTTGCGCTTTCAATCCTTTTTTTGAAGTCGTTTAAAAATTAAAAATACTTCACGTCATTTTTAAACGCTTATCAACCCGATTGAGTTGTTAATTTAATAAATGTCATTTCTGGATTCAATAATGAATTCAAACATCCATACACTGAAAAATTCAGTCGATAATTTAGTGCCACATTTTACATTATTAAATGTGCCGGAGTCTCTCACACCGTCCGTGTCTTAAAGTGAGTGCGGGGCACGCGCAACCGTTGAATTCAGGTATACACCAAGATTTCGAAGTATGAAGACATAATACTGCTTACTTTATTATACTGTCTTGATCTTGACCGGGAATTAGCATAGTAACTATAGCCAACATAATTTTGAAGACTATAATAAAAATAATTAAATAAAGTGTTTTAATAACAAGTCCTAAATAATACGAAGCTCACCAAACCAGTAATTTTAATAGATAACTAGATTTATTACTTAGTTACTTTTTTAGAAATAATATTTTTTGTACCTGTAGGTAGTTTTATCATTCATTATACTTACCAAAGCCTGAACCAACTAGTTCTAGTAAGATAAACTTACTCAGAATAAAAAACTGGGCATGTGTGGGTTGAACTCGCGTGAAGAGGGTTCCGTCTGATGAATATGTTACGTAAAACACTTCTTGTAAAATAGGTTGTCAGGACACACATTTATAACACTTTTACAGTTAAGAAGCTAGCAGATCTAATGTGGAACCAAGCTTCTCACTCTAAATGGCTTATACAAATCTTAAATTTTAGTCAAAATATCGGGCTTGGTCGTTTCGCGGCCATCGCACAGACACTCCTATCCGCTTACGGTAAGATTTCAATTAAGTCACTGGTCTTTAATGTTGTTTAGTGCAATAGTTAAATGGAACGACCAAGACATGTATTTTGACCAAGATATAAGGTTTGAAGAGTTAAGCCTCGTTGAGTTAGGGGTTTGGCTTTTCATTAGACCTGTAACTGAAACTGGAGGGTGAAAGTTAGAGATTTCTTATTTAGTTTATTGTTCTGTACACATTCTAGCCTGTATATCAAATTTTAGTTTTCTAGGATGTCGGTAAGTGCCCTAGAGATTTTAATGAGTCAGCGAATCAGTCAGTCACACGAAATCGACGTATCACATGTACTAATCAAATCCAAAGTACAAATGCTAGACAAATAAAACTTAGTGTGTTTTGTAAGTCTGCGAATTATATATTACTCTCAGAATTTGAGCTCATTAACATTATCAAGGCCGAAGCTATGAGCGTACGAAAATACGACAAATCGCTTCATACAGAGACAGATAGTGCCCCAGCTTTTAGTTTTTGGCTCGTCTTGGCGGGGGTACTACAATCTTGTTAAATAGTAGAAAAACATGTTATCCCATAAATTTCAACTGCAATTGTAAGTTTGAACGCACAATATTGAAAGATGCACCATGTTATTTTAAGACTATTGTCTTCTTATAGGTGTTTCAGTAACTGTGGGTAAAGAACTAATTACTGTGTTTGTTTTCAGACTTTTCGGCTCAGTACTTTTGGAGATAAGGGGGGAGAGGAGTTAATTTTTAAATATTTTCTTAAATAAGTTCAGTGTTTATTATTAAATTAAGCAAAAAAAATATATGTGAGACCTTCATAACAAGCCGATTCATTCATATGGCATACGGTAAAGTTTCCAAAAGTTTTGTTTTTAATTTTCTAGTCTCTTCCCCAAATTGTATATTCAAAATTCATTTGTTTATTACACGTCTGTGTTTGGGTCACAGGAATTCATAACTGTACTAAATTTCAACGTAATCAGCTCAGATGATTTAGAGTGAATTGGCTGTGATACCCAGTTAGCGTATATGGGGATAATTTTCTCAACTGCCCCAGCGCGACCGCAGACAGGCCGCGTGAGCGCAAAAGACGACTTTTTCATCTCGTCGTTTGGGCCTGAGAAAAATGTTTTAAAAATCACAAAAGCATCAATCCCCATGCACTTTTTTCTCCTTTCTGATGGTGCTATCAGTTTTCACAAATTTTGAATTTAACCTATAAAAATGCAAATGTTGGTAAAAATGCGTTAAATCTCATGATCTACAATTTTTAGAATTTCTTTGACTATCTAGATCGAAAGATGAGACGATTTTAGTAAAGAAATCATCAAATGACTTCTCCCGCTCTGGGCGGAGTGGGAGGGCGTGTCAGACTTTTACTGACTAAAACCCACCCGTGTTCCTTCAGTTGCCCATGTGCCAGAGTCACGGTATCTCTTTCGAACAATCTCGTGACCCTGGCAGAAATACAGATCCTAAGACACCGAATTCCGAAATTAAAGTTATTTTTAACTTTGTAGTGTTTTTTTTTTATGGAAGTCGGTTGTTATTTTTTTTTTGTAAAAAAAAAAAGTTTTTTTTCTTCTTTAAATGTATAACATGTTCGAGTAAGTGAGTTATATAGATATGATGATGCGTAAAACTTGGTTGTTTTTTTTTTTTTTGTAAAAAGTTTTTAAGCTGCTAATATTATTGTAATATTTTTCTTAGTTTATGCGTTTATGATTTGTTTTTTTTTTTGATGGGAAACGCGTTTTTGATTACACTTGATCTAAACAATATTTTAAATATGGAACACTGATTTAGTTTTTGTTATTTACTTAAAATTCTAATTTGAACTCTTTGTTATGGTTGTCATGGCAATAATGACATTTGTTTGAAATAGAAATAGTATATTTTATTTATCTAGTATTTCATTTGTGTAGATTCTTTCATATTTTGTGAATGTGAAAAAGATAAAGGCCTTGTAGACTGTTGATTATTTTCTATTTTATTTATTTATTATTATTTATTAATTTATCGCAGTCCATATTGTAAAAAGAAGTTACAAAGGGCTTAAAGCAAAGTACAAAAAAATGGACCTCATAAAAGCACAGCAAGACAATAAAACTAAGATTACTGAAAATAAAATTAAAGCTACTACCATACTGAAAATAAAAAATCTAAGTAGGTAATTAAATTAATTTAAAAGTGAAATTAGAATAAAATAAGAAAATAAATTTTCATTATGATTAGATGATTAAATTACTAATTATTAAGGTCCAGGAATTGTGGTTCCATCTCGGAACTTGTAATGAGTCAGATAAAATAATTAATAGGTAATAAACAATAACAACCGTGCCGTGTGGTGCCGGACGCAAAGAATAACACCACCCCATTTCTTCCCGTGGGTGTCGTAAAAGGCGACTAAGGGACTTACTAGAGAATGGGCAGCAGCGTTCTCTATGCATTTTACCCGCCTGCCAAGCACGGTGATTATGGCAAAGCCCCCTAAATTGGGGGAGGCCTAAGTCCAACAGTGGACGTCTTACGGCTGAAATGATGATGATGATGAAACATGACTTGCCTGTTAGTCCAGTGGTTAGTGACCCTGACTGCAAAGACTGAGGTAGTGGGTTCGATTCCCACCCAGGACAAATATTTGTGTGATGAGCACAATCATTTGTTCTGTGTCTGGGTGTAATTTATCTATAATATGTATGTATTTAGAAATATTTAAGTATATTTATCAGTTATCTGGTTACCATAGTACAGGCTCTGCCTAGTTTGGGATCAGATAACAGTGTGTTGGTTGTCCTTAGATACAAAAAAAAAAAAAAAACAATAACACACAAAGTCATATTTAGTCAGATCCCACAAAGTAGAATAAAAATAATATTATGGATAAGGTAATAGTTACAATAAAATCACGTCAAGTTATTGATTAAATTGAATTATGGTATGTCATTTTATTAAGTACCTGTTACTTGTTGACTTTCCTCCCATACCTATTAAGACTGTAATTTGAAACCATCGTAAAAGCCAATTCGTTTTAAAAGAGTAACCAAGGAGTTTTGCCGGCTCTTCTCCATAGGAATCAACCGTGCACCTAACTTTGGACGTTTTAAAAGTGCCCATGTACGAGTAGGTCTATGTGAAATAAAATATTTTGATTTTGTTTCGCTGCTTCTTCTCAGGATGAGGAAATGTAAACTCCATCCTAGTAATATAATAATATTTGGACACAGGCTTTTGTTCCGTAGTTAGCACTTTATTTCAAAACAACATTTCCTCAAAAAATTTTGATAATCAACTGGAACTTTATTTTACCGGTATGGAGCAGCTGAGCGTCGAAGAGCGCTTAAGGCTGGTAAAAAAGGATTATGGTCCAAGCGTCCGAGAAAGCGTTAAGCACAAAGTGTGTGGGAGAGGAGACTGGGCTCGAGCGACGATTCAACTTCCAGGCACGGGAAATAATATGTACCTTCAATTACAGCTGTAATTTGACGGAGAAACACAATAGGCACAATAGACAGTTTTCTGTGGTCTCTAGGACCTGCATTGAAGCTGAGGAAACCGTTACGCATATACTCTTTGCACAGGGCCCCATTTCTGTATGGTAAGCAGAACTTATAACTACTTATTACTTCTTGAAGAACTAATTTCTATGCATGTTTAATTGTTTATGGAGACGTGGTGGGCAATGGAAACGGCCGCGAATTAGGTACGAGTTGTAGGTCGTAGGTTTAAACCCTAACAGGCGCTTTTACTTCGCGTATTTTTTTCATCACTACTGCTCTAACGGTGAAGGAAAACATCGCTAGGACAGCCATGTCCTTATATCAAAAATTCGAACACGTGTCATTTATCAAACTGCTTTGGGCTCGCGTGGTGGAGTAAAGCCCACAACCTCTCATTGAGGATGGCTGGGTCTCAGCAGTGGGAACATTAGGTATAGTCTGATTCTTTAAAAATATGTACACATTTTCTCGAGTGCAAGTTCACCAAGAAGTACTTACACAAAGTACGAGGACATTAAATTGCTATTTATCTCGTCTACCTCGATTAACGGAAACATCAGAAGTAATAAAAACCGTATTTTTTACATCATTAGTACCTACTGCCTCATTTGATTATGTACCGGAAACAAAATTCATGGCCGAAACATAACTGAGAAAGAAAAAAAACCAGACAAATTATACAGTTTTGTTCATGCACCGAAGCATTTTCATGAAAAAATATTCAGCGCATAAAAGTGGTTAATTATGGTATTATTTTAAGTTTTGTTATCATCATCAGCCTTTTAAATTTCAGTCAACTTCTGGACAAAGGCGTCTCAAAAAAAAAAACAATATCAAAAGTCATTTATTTAAACTAGGCTGAGAGTCAGCACTTTTTGAACGTCAAAGTTACATAAGACAGTCCCCCCAAAACGCCCGCCCTACACCACTTCCTAGTGCTTTAGCTGGGAAGAAGAAGTGACGCAACAAACTCCGCAGCAGCACAGCTGTCTGTTAAGTTAGAAGAACTTGATTCTATACAGTAATCGTCTCTTATAAAAGTCTCTAATTGCATGCCATCTTGCCTACTCTCAATCAGCTGCTTTACTACCCCGCGAAGATCAACGTTTTCCAAACCCAAAATTAAATTTAATATCACGGTCTTTAGAAGTATTATAATATTTAAAAAGAAAACAGCTAGGTATGCTAGGTGCTGTAGTCGGGGTAAGGTAGTTTATTGGTGATGTTCTTCAGACGGGTCAGCTGCATACTCACAAGCGAGTGTGAGGGTTTGCGCCCCACTAAACTGCGCATCTTCACGGATGGATCAAAAACAGATAGTGGCACAGGTGCTGGAGTCTTCTCGCAGGACTTCAACATACATATAGCCACACCGTTGGGAGTCCACAACACAGTGTTCCAGGCTGAATGCATTGGAATCACTCTTGCTGCTTCAGACATTATGGCCAGGGCAGTTAAATACCACTCGATTCGCATACTCTCAGACAGTATGGCTGTTCTGCAAGCGCTGGACAGTCACTCGATTGACTTTGGACTAATATACGAGTGCCACCAGCGCCTCAACCAGGTGGGTAGCCTCAATAATATAACCATTCAATGGACAAAAGGACACAGCAGTTCGCTAGGTAACGATGCCACCGATGAACTTGCCAGGGGGTCGAGCATGACACCAGTGGGACCAGAACCCATCGCACCACTCCACTTTGGGTTCCTACGCTCTCTGGTAAGAAAACGTACCAGGGATCTTCACTGTAAGCTATGGGTGGACCAAAGTGAGTGCAGGCAGGCAAGGAAGCACTTCCTACCATTGATGCCCGCCTCACAAAACAGGTCCTCCGGTTAGACAAACGACAGCTGCGTATGGTTACAGCAGCAATGGGTCGTTTCATCATCAACAGACATCATCAATCAACACAGCCACAAGATGTCCACTACTGGACATAGGCCTCCCCCAATTTGGGGGGCTTTGCCATAATCGCTACGCTTGGCAGGCGGGTTGGCGATCGCAGTATGGTGGTAAAATGCATAGAGAACGCTGCTGCCCATTCTCTAGTAAGTCCCTTAGTCGCCTTTTACTACACCCACGGGAAGAAATGGGGTGGTGTTATTCTTTACGTCCGGCACCACACGGTACGGTATGGGTCGTTTAATAAACATTTATTTGTCATAGTACAGAGTTACAGACAGCCCACTGTGCAGGGCCTGCATTGAGGACGACGAGACAGCAGCGCACGTGCTTCTAAACTGCCCGGCGATCGCCACATACAGGGCCAAGTACTTCGGTAACCCAGGTACCCTACGTGAGATAGTCAGCAACATCAAGGCGTTGCTTGCCTTTCTCGAGGAGCTGGGGTGGATCGAATAACCGATTTCCCACCCGTACGCAAAATACGCGCTCAGACGTGGAGTTGCGGACACCAGCCCGTTCTACCTATTACCCATACTCACAACCGGCGAGTGGGTATGACCAGATGTATGAACGTAAGCGAAGATGTAATGCCAAAAATTGAAAAGAGTATGCTTCCTCTAAGCATTACTCTTCGGTACTTAGGTCATGTTGATAAAATGAAGAATCTGTCCGGAGGGGACACCCTAAGTGGACATATAGTGACCTTGTTGATGAACTTCTTCCGAAAGATCAGATGCGTAGTACTCGCAACTGGCGTGTGTGTATGACCAGATGTATGAATATAAACGAAGCAAAAGGAGTATAAAGGATCGCAGCAGGCGGCATTCTGTAGTTTCTGCCTACCCATGGAAAGAAGTAGATAAGTTATGAGTTTATCCCTTCAAGTGGTAAGATGAAAATTTCGAAAACGTTTAAAACAGTGTGGCCACGAACCAACTGCTGTTTAAAACGACAGGGGTCAAACATTTTCGAAATTCTCAACTGCTGTAGTACGGAGGCTACAGTAGTAGCCTCCGTACTACGGTAGTTGAGAATTTCAACCCTAACCCTTCTAGTGAGAAGGGTTATGTGTGTGGGCGTGTGTGTGTACGAGTATACTCAAAGTTCAACCTGTAGCTTATGTTAAAATATTCGTTGGATAAAATTTGTATGAGAAAAACCAGTTTCCCTATTCCAGCAGGTCCATTTGATTGATAATACCTGATAATTTGGTTCCATATTATTGATCAAAATGATCTTCCAAAAAACACCAGATATCTGGTGAACTTACTGATTACTAAATCCAAAGTCCTATAATTTGAAAAGATTTTCAACAAAGAATACGTATTCAGATTCATTATTAATATTTATGTCTTATTTATAGATCAACTAATAATAATTAACTGTCTATAAAAATAAGTAGATACATATTATAACTATCTATTTATTTCCAAAAATAATATTAAAAAATGCAATTTGTTTTATATGAAATATTAACCTTGGATTACAAGTTATAGAGGTTAACCGGACCATTTATGCATAGATAGTAAAAACTATAGATAAACTTAACTACAATTATAATTTAATTATTCTGTTTATTCTTAATGTAACGGAAACTGCAGAAAATTCTAGAAACCAAAAGCGGTCAATAGCGAGGCGGTTTCGTGCACCAAGGGTTTCGTACCATCGTATATAAATATTTTATAGTATTATATAATTGCATATAGTATTGCAGTTTTAGGTCAGCGCTAACTCTTGACCGATAGTGGAACTGATGAAATTTTTGTTGATGATTTCTGAAAAAGTGAAAGATTTAGAGACATCGTTTTTTTTTGTAATCGTTACATAAACGTCTGTGACATAGAATTACTTCAAATTTATGCAAACATCGGAGCTAAGGGGGCACGGTATTTCTTATTATTTTTGATTTTTCGTCAAAAGTCAAAAATTATGTGACCCAAAAAAATTGAAAAATGTTTGTGAATGTGCAAATGGTGCTCTTTCATATGATACCCCACAGCTCTAGTAGCGCCACTTTGAATTTTTAAAGACCCTGTCCCCGTTGCAAAAAAGAAAACAAAACATTTTTTTATTTATTTCTTATTTGCTTATAACCCAACTATCACATAAACGTTATTTAACACTATTCCAAATTTCAAGTCGATAACATTAGTAGTTCTTGAGACATCCAGCTGTGACAGACAGACGAACACACAGACTGACTCGCACCATAAGGGAACCCTAATAAATAGTAACGAAGCATAAACAATATACTAGATAAATCAAATTTTATCTAAGTTGTTGATCACGACTAGTTTTAAAATTAGAATCGCCTGCCAAAATTGCCCAATTTTGTTTCTGCAAACAACTATGTAAATTATGTTATTTTAATATCTAAATTGTGCACGTGGTTTAGTTCTTAGCATACAAATAAATAAAGACTTAATGCAACTGTGTGGTCAGTTCTCCAGTTGAAATTGCTTTTCTTGGGCTATCAAAAAAACTTTTATTGATATCTCCCTCTTTTTTTTTGCATGAGGGCGTGACAGATTTTTCTGACTAAAAGATACCCGTGTTCCTTCAGTTGCCTATGCCAGGGCCACGCTCTGCGCCCTCACGTTCCTAGCCGCCGCAGGAGGAGACGCCCTGGGCGTCGGGAGTCGATCGCGGACTCCCGGCCACCGTAGGCGCGACCTTGCGGGCGGCGAGCAATGGGTAGCTCACCGCCCGGTAAGGACCAGGCTCGGGTCGACGGCGCGTAGTGTTCCACGCGCGCCTCATAGAGATGTCAGCAGCACTGAAGGAATCTGCTAGGACCGATGCCTGCCAGGATCGCGAGATTGTTCAAACGAGATACCGTGGCCCTAGCATATGGGTAACTGAAGGAACACGAGTGGGTTTTAGTCAGTAAAAGTTTAACACGCCCTCCCGCTCCACCCAAAACAAGAGAAGTCATTTGATGATTTCCCATCAAAAAAAAAAAGGGCCACGCCTCGCCTTCGAAGAAATCCGTGACCCTGGCAGTTTTTTACCTCCCTAGTTTGTCATAATCATGGGAGGAGGATTGTCAATTTTGTCCACCAGTCTGCAGAGCTACCAACATCATACTGCACCCTGATAACGTAACAATCTTGATAGTTTATTACGCAAACACAGTCTGAATAATTGTGAAGGACAGTGCTAATTCATTGCTTTATATGTTCGGAAAAATGTCGCCTCAACAACATAAACAACGCAATGGATATTGATGAACTGTCAAAATCAAAACCATTCATATTTTTAGTGTATTACGAAATTTATCATCATCATCATTTCAGCCGAAAGACGTTCACTGCTAGACATATGCCTCCCACAAACACCGCCACTTACCACTTACTATTAAAATTACAATTAGCACCCGGAAATGCATGCCCACCAACCGTGGTGACGGTGACGGAAACCTGTGCTACTAAAACACGTTCATCAAATGAGTCATTGACCTGCCCATGTTAATTGACCATTGGCGAAATGCTAATCGCTTATTAAGAATGAAATTATGGGATATCGAAGCGCAAGGTGCCAAGCGCAAGCGCAGCGCAAGTTTTGTTTTTAAATTAATTTACAGCACAAAAAAAAATGAATAGTCTCCGCACTATTAAATGATATTTTTATGCATCATCAACTCATATTCTTTACAATGGTGCCAGTTGTTTTGTTCACCACCCAAACTAAATAAAAGTATTGCTATCTGTTACTGATGCTTTAGATCTGTCAAACTAGATTACATCTCGTTTACCTTGAATTTGGCATGAAGTTAAGCATAATGACTAGTTCGTGGTAAGCACATCTAAGAAAATCTTGGTTCCCCTATATTTGATAACTTTTATTTATTAACATCTCTTTCTTGTTTCGTTAGAAGGAACAAGACAGCAATAGCCTAAATTAATATTCGTTGATATACAACAGAATCATCACCAATACCTAGAATTTGTTTAAAGAATCACAAGAGCACTATTAATATAAGCGTATTCTCGAAATATTTTGTTTTATTTATTCTGCCGGTTTTTATTAATATAAATATCTGTATTTTACTGCCTTTCGAGAAAAAAAGGCACTTAAATACAGATATTTTAAGTAGAAAAGTCGATCTTTTTTATTCCCAGCAACCCAATATATTTTCGATATAATTATTGTGTCAAAAACACATGGCACATGACATCAGCTGTCGTCTTTGATCGCTAATAGATGACTTATACTATTACCAACCTGTCTTGACGCAGTCGGTCAAACAAAGCACTTATTTCAAATAAACCAATTATAGGCGGTTTTTAATTGCCAAAATGCCGATCACTCAAAAAGATGAAGTTAGTTGCCAGCGATTCTAGATTCCTATGATCCTGTAATATTATATTATTATTCAGTTATTAATAATTTGTTTCGTCCAATAACAACGACATTCTGTTCGATTAATAAATCATTAGTATCAAGATATTTAATCCACAAAAATCTGTTCAAAATTAAAATAAATGTATTCAAATTAACAAGAGATTTAGGCACTTTTTGCAGGAGATTAAAATGAACGTCAATAAAAATAATTGAAAAAAAAAACTTCTTATAGCTGACGCAAATGTCGCGACATTGCTATTATTCTAGCACAAACTTTGCTACCGGGGTAATAAAGTTTAAAAAAAGAACACAAACGGGCACTCGATTTTCAAAATCGTTTTTTTTTTCTGTCTTACACAGTTACTAATCCACAGATCTATGAAGTAATTATTTTGCGATAATTTACCGGAGAGGTTCGTCTCAGACCGGTCGTCCGCTTCCAATGTCGGCAGTTGAAGGTCCCATAGTTCTTTACGTTTAGTCGATATATAGCTGTTATACCCGACGTCTGCGATACACTTGCAGTGGTTCTTTAATTCTTCAACATTGTGTACACCGAAAATGAGTTTGCAAGCTGCAATCGGTAGTGTTTTGTTTTTCTTCGTTTTCTTTTGCTTTGATAATGGATATGCGAAACTGGCACGTAAGTTTTCTTTTGTTTTTCTATTATTGAGAGTTTTGAATTTTCTTTTGTATTTCGAATTCTTACTGTGACGTTTAAGATCTTTTATTTTATTAGTATGAATTTATAATAATAATAATATAATGAACATATTCCTTTTAAATTAATTAATTGTAAAACTTAAATAAAAGCGATAGAATCAATTAGAACGCAAATCATTAATTTTTATTTAGCACTACGTTCAGACGGGCCCGTATCTTCGTTGATGGACTTGAAAATAGATCATGCCCTATCGCTTTTACTGATAAGACCGCCCATTGTGACCCTATGTACAATTTCTACATTCATATTTGTAACTAGCTTTTGCCCGCGGCTTCGCCCGCGTGGATGTCGGAAATTAATGCAAGAGGACGTACTACCGCGATAAGAATGTGTTATTCGATGTTTTATATAGGTAATATAGACTTTGTGTGCTATTTTCGATCCAGATCCATTCAGCCATTTTTGCGTGATTGAGAAACAAACACCCAATCATACATATTTTCACATATATAATATTATTAGTAGTAGGATTATAACTCATATTACTTAGGATTCATAGTTTATGAGAACATCATGTGTGTTGGTGTTTTTAAAATAAAAGTAATAGTATTCAGAGTAAGAAGACTGTGACATAGGGCTTGGTTTAGTTGAATATAAGTCTTCCTGGTTTTTCTTAACGCTCCTATTTTACCTATACAGACACTCAATCATTTACCAGACACCGAACTTAATTATAGGAATAGTACTTTTGCCAGTGGCTTGGCCCGTATAGCTGTCGGAAAATAACACCCGGAAACCTACTACCGGGATAAAGTAGGTATCCTATCTGTTACGTATCCATGATATAATATATCTTTGTGCCAAATTCGATCTAAATCCGTTTGGCCGTCTTTGCATCATTGAGAAACAAACATCCAAAAATCTAAACATCTAAGCAATTTCGCGGTCTCTTACTTGAAATAATACTATTAGGTTTATTTTGAGTATAATGAACACACATGATATTCGCAATTACTTTGAAGCCAAAGTAATATGAATTACAATCCTACTTATCCTGTACTACCCGGCCCCTGCCAACGCGCTCTGCGCCCACTTTTTAAATCTCTAATATCTTCTAAGATATTCATTTAAATTACATACTGTAAAGGGCCATATTGATCTATATTAAATGCACAATGTATTTAAGGTACTTAATTGGATAAGGATTAATGCTGTATTGCTTAAAATCGCTTCGTAAATAAGCCCTTATTTCTCGTAAAAAGTAAAAGATAAAAAATAGTTATTGTGGGTTATCCCTAAGAGATAGACATATACCATTGAGGACATTTTTGTAGGCCTTTTTAAGGTGTACAATACTGTAGTACATTATTTTGATCTATTTCGTAGGATTCAGCCAGGGTTTTACGAATTTTGAGACGTATGTCAGCGTAGTTTTCGAAGATAGTTATTTTTTTCTAAAATAAAATAATCTTTCTAAAATAAAAATAGCCTAAGTTACTCCTTGTTACATCAGCTATCTGCCAGTGAAAGTCCCGTCAAAATCGGTCCAGCCATTTCCGAGATTAGCGGGAACGAACAGACAGACAGACAGACAGACAGACAGACAGACAGACAGACAAAAATTGTAAAAAATGTTGTTTTGGTATATGTATCGTGTATACATCCATATACACTTAGTAAAAAGTGGTTATCTTAATATTAAAAACAGACACTCCAATTTTATTTATTTGTATAGATTTGTACGTAGTAAAAAGTATTGTATGTTTATCCGACTATGGCGATAATGATTATGATGTTATGATTTTGACCGGTATGTGTATATGTTCATCTCCAACTTATAAACTACTTATTATAATTTGACAAATGAGATATCGTTAGAAGTGTCTTAATGGTCTGCGGCTATGTGACATTACTTTAAATGAATATGGCGCCCTTTAGAAGCCATGAAACCATGGATGAGATTATTAATGATGATGGCATTATTAATAATCTTTTTCCTTTATTGGGTATCAAATGGGAGGCTCAACAAGCACATTTAAAAAATGTATCCAATTCAACCCAAAAATAATTAAAAAAAAAAATAAGTACGCGAAGAATCACGTTCTAAAAAGTATGGAACCAGAAAATATTGTCATCTGAAAGCTGTGGTCTTATTTTTTTAATCATACCTACGTGATTTTTCAGTAGTCAGGTTTTAGTTTATAAACTTACGTTTGTTTTCTTTTTTTTTGTGGGTTCCCAATCATCGAATGACGTCTCCCGTTCTTGGGAGGAGCGGAAGGGCGTGTCAGACTTTTACTGACTAAAACCCACCCGTGTTCCTTCAGTAGCCCATGTGCCAGGGTCGCGGTATCTAAACTTACTTTTTTTATCTTAATATATATATATTACGCGTCACGGTGTTTGTCCGGGAAGGAATCCTAAACTACTTAACCGATTTTAATAAAATTTACACACCGTGTGCAGTTTAATAATAATAATATTTATTTATTAGACCAAAAGAATACACATGTTACACAATTTGTCTTAGCTACATAAAACATATGCTTGCATAGTTTGATCCAAATTAAAAGATAGGATAGTTTTTATCTCAATTACTGATCTCAATATTTGCAAATTAAATGTTTTTTTCTAGGACAATGTGTGTGTTCATGGTTAGTTCTATGAGTTCCTAATAGATGGCGTGGGTTTCAATTTTTAGGTAATCTTCTTTACACGCATAGCTCATTTCAACTACGCAAAGGATTTAACACGGTTTTCACCAATAGACAGGGTGAATCAAGAAGGGAGGTTTGTAAGTATAATACGCGGGCGAAGCCGCTGAAAAAAGCTAGTTCTATTGTTAAGTAGATAAGTACTTACTACGGGTAATCGAGAAGAGCACGAAAATTCATGGTCGGGTTAGTGACCATCAGATAATTATCTACAGCTAGAGCACTTACGGAAACGTAACCAGAACGGCTTCTTGGCCCAGATCCATACTAAACTCAGATTCAACTTTGATTACAAGTGAATGTGATGCGGTGGAAGTCAAAGAAGGCTTTTCCAGGGTCGTAATTCAAAAAGTTGATTTAAAATCTAGTATTAACTATTTTGGGCCAAAATTGGTAAAAAGTCACATATACATAGTCATTTGTATCTCAAATAGTTTTGGAAGTGTCTTGATGGTCTGCGGCTATGTGACGTTACAATAACTGAATATGGTGCCCTTTAGAAGCCATAAAACCTTGAATGAAAAGATTATGAATGATGCCGGGTTGGGTGTCAAATGAAAGGGCTTAATTAGCACACTTCTCAAATGTATATATTGGTAGCTAGCCCCAAAATTATTTATACATTATAATTAATAAGTTAATCTTCTATACATCTATACATACAAATATATATATTATTAAATAAATAAAATTGAAGTTTCTGTTTGTAATTTCGAATTAACAGTTTTTCACTAAATGCATATGAAAGTATATATGGTACTTACATGAAAAAATAATTGTTTTTAAATTTTATCTGTCTATCTATCTGTCTGTCTGTTTGTTCCGGCTAATCTGTGAAACGGCTGGACCAATTTTGACGGGACTTTCACTGGCAGAAAGCTAATGTTATAAGGAGTAACATAGGCTTTTTGTCTGAGTAGCACGTCCCTGTGTGATAATTTCTCAACACCACGCGACTGAAGCCGTGGGCGCAGCTAGTATGTGTATCATAAAGTTGTAAATTTTGTAAGGTTATTTGTCGGGGTATCATCGGAACTACTAATCCGATTCCAAAAATTCTTTCACTTATTTAGCGGTAGTTTTGCTGGATGTCACAGGATTTGTGTTTTATGAGCAGTGGTAACGGCCGCGACTTACGAAGAGTAGGTTGTGAGTTCAAACCTACGCAGGCGCATTACTTTGTGTTAATTATTTCATCGCCACTGCTCTCAAAACGGTGAAGAAAACATCGTGAGGAAACCGGCATGTCTTAGAACCAAAAATTCAAAGACATGGTGAGATGGATTACGGCCCACTCCCTCTCACCGAGAGGAGGCCTGTGTCCCAGCAGTGGGAACATTATAGGCTGATGATGATGATGATGTTCAAACAAAAAATTGACTCGGGCGAAGTCACGGTCAGAAGCTATTACCTACTTCTTATTATTCGAGGAAGCCGCGAGTTCTTTTTTTAAACTTAACGAAATGTAAAAAAAAACCTCGCGGCTTCTTCTATCATCAACACTTATCATATTATTATCGGTAAAGAAGATGTTTATCTGTTGGTGTAGCGTGATCTCCGGGAATGCCGATCCAATTAACAAAAATCTTTCACCGACAGTACCTACTACGTACTATTCTAGAATAGCATATAATGACCAACCCACTTTTATGCTAGAGAAATGTGCGGTCTATAGGTACTATTATGGGAATTTTCGTGCGGGAAAAACTATACAACACTGCTTATCATCAAATATAGATATAATAAACAAGTTGTGCCCGCGACTTCGTTCGCGCACATATCCGACAGTAAATTTGATTTCATGGGTTTACATTAATTTGTGTGCAGTCTCTAATTATTTTCCCAAAGAAAAATAGTCTAAATAACTCCTTATAACATCAGCTATCCGTACGTGTCGTGACAAAATTGGTCCAGCCATTCCAGAGATAAGCCAGACTAAACAGACAAACAAAAACATTTATTTTTTTGTTCTTATTACTCACAAAACATCAGGTACCTACCAATATTCTGTCAAAATCGGTCCAACTATTCCGGAGATAAGCCGCACTAAACAAGCAGATACAATAAAACTATTTTTTTGTTTTAAATATCGTATATAATATACTTACCATACGCATTTAGTAATAAGCCGTTATTTTGATGTTACAAACATATACTTTAATTTTATTTATTTATATGTTATTTATAGAAGATGAAAGTATTGATAAAAAAAAGAAATAATCTGAATGTTGTTAAAGGTTGCGCTCATTTTAGCGCAACCTTTAACAACATTTAGATTTTTTCTTTTCTTATCATCAAATATAGATATAATAAACAAGTTGTGCCCGCAACTTCGTTCGCGCACATATCCGACAGTAAATTGGATTTCATGGGTTTACATTAATTTGTGTGCAGTCTCTAATTATTTTCCCAAATAAAATAGTCTAAATAACTTCTTATAACATCAGCTATCCGTACGTGTCGTGACAAAATTGGTCCAGCCATTCCTTGAATGTTGGTAAAGGTTGCGCTAAAATGATCATGGACCATTTTTTATGTTTTACAGGTATATAAAACCGGACTACCTACTCTGTAAAAAGTTATATAAAATCATCTTGAGAACCTCTTTCATGTTTCGTTGGTAAAACATTATAAAACTCACGATGCAAAAAAGCAAAAATTAGAGATTTTTTACTGGTCTATGGACTCCATCCATTGAACTTGACTGCATAATTAATTAAGTATTCAAAATTTAAATAAAAAATATATACAGTGTAAGGTCGAATTAAAGTTATTTAAGTATACGTCAGATTAGACAGACAAGGTCAGTTTTTTCTATTTTTACTTAATTCTGTTTTGAAAGTTAAAATTGTTCTTATTAAATAATACGATCCTTGCGAAATGCGTTCCTTGCGAAGTATGTGTGGTGTGACTATGAATGATAGGCTAAGGAATTATGTGATAAGACAACGGTGTGGCTTAAGAAGATGCAGTGACAAAAAATTAAAAAAAGTATGCTTAGATTGTTTGGTCATATTGAGAGTATGAATGAAGGACGGCTTACAAAGCAGATGTGAGTGGAAACACCGGGAGAGGACGCCCTAGACATATAATGACCTTATTGGTGATGTTCTTCAGAAAGGTCAGATGCGTAGTACTCGGCACCGGCGTATGTGTATGACCAATTGTATGAACCTAAACGAGGCAAAAGGAGTATGTAAGGATCGTAGGAGGTGACGTTATGTAGTTTCTGCCTACCCCCATGGGAAAAGGTGTAAGTTTATGTATGCATGTATCGCACCTTTAATAATAAACTGAAATAACTACAAAATTACGATTGTTGTAAACTGCATCTTATTTGCAAAAATTAAACGCTATTTACCAAAAAAACCGGCCAAGTGCGAGTCGGACTCGCGCACCGAGGGTTCCGTACAAACCTGTAGGCATATAAGTAAAAGTTCACCCATCACGACAATCGAGTCGTAGTTCTGTTCTGTTTCTTGGCTTGGTTTTATTTCTGTCTGTGTTTTGTTCTGTTTACTATATGATGTAAATAAAAATTTACGGTTTTCGCAATTTTTCCTTTATCTGTGCTATAAGACGTTGCTTCGTACCAAATTTCAAAATTCTAGATCGACTGGAAGTACCCTTTAGGTTTTGATTCCCTTGCGAGTTTCGAAAATTTGTGGAAATTTTCGGTATAAACGGCTATATCTTTTGATTGCGTTAGCTTAGAAGTTTGATTTTTTCACAGCTCCAAGGGACAGTAGACTTGAGTATTTGATATTAATTTCAGCTTGATACCTCCACGCGTTCCTGAGAAAAAGGGTCTTGACAGACGGACGGACGGACGGACGGACAACAAAGTGATCCTATAAGGGTTCCGCTTTTTCCTTTTGAGGTGCGGAACCCTAAAAATCGTAATTTTGTAATTATTTCAGATTATTATTAAAGGTGCCGTATGTATTAAAGTATTAAATAATACCTATTAAGATTTCGTTAGCAGGACAATTGCATAATTATTAACTATAACCCTTCTCATTTTGACAAGTCAAAAATATTCACTGTCGTCAGCAGTTTTTTTTTTTTTCGTAGAGGTAGGTATATATGGAGAATTGAACTAGGAATTTCATCTATTGGCAATCCATTGCTTCATGTGTTGGAAAAAATTGCCTGCATATCCACGTAAATAACGCAATGAATGGTGTTGAACTGTAAATTGTTATTACAGTGAAAATTTTATTTTGAGCAAAGTTTGGATTGTTGAAATTATTTATTTATTTTATTTATTATTTATTTTATTTAACCATTTATGCACACATAAAAATAGACAAGAAGAAAGGAACAGAAAAATATGTACAAAGGTAGGAAGGTAGGTAGGTAGGGGGTAGGATATTACTTCGATTACGTTTATTTATAATGTTTTAGCCAAAGAAGTAGGAGGTAAGGAGTTAATCACGTTCATGGTTTTTTTCCGAGTTTATTTATATTTAAATGAGTATGAATAATTAAGTATTAATAACTTTAACTTCCCTGTTATCGTAAAGTTGCCCACGCAAAATAATATTATTTAACGACCGATTTTTTGCTTTAACTTTATGACCAGTTGGGTTAATTACAGCAATGTCTACAACCAGTTTAATACTTAAAAACAATTCGATAGAAAAACAGAAATTAAGAGGGTTTTTTTTTTAATCTACTACGTATACACCTTCTGTATAAAATGTAACGTAGGTACATCCAATGTTGTTTATGCAATTTTTACATCTTTAGAAACAATTTTTAGGGTTTCCTACCTCAAAAGGAAAAAAATGGAACCCTTACATGAAAGATCACTACAAAAGATCCAGACCCTTTTTCTCAGAAACGGGCGGAAGTTTCAATTCGGAATTATTATAAAAACGAGAGTCACCGGTCCCTTAGAGCTTTAAAAAAATCAAACTTCTAAGTCAATGCAATAAAAACAATACTGACGGTCATCAATTTTGATATATTGAATAAATGGCCGTATTTTGTTACGAAGTGTAGATTGACGAATTTGATAATAATGATTACTCGCAATTAAATCAAAATCTATAGGTATATCTTCCCGTTGGTTGACCTAGAGTCATGAAATTTGCCGAGAAGCAAGGTCTCATAGAACAAGTTAATAAAAATCTGTTAGTTTATCACATAAACAAATTTAATCATTTTATCCAATTATAAACGTATATATTTGCATTTGGAGAATTGACCGTGAGGTATATCGATGTATGGGAGAATCATTCAAACTACAAAGTTGCTTTTTTTTTTTGGATAAATTCGTCCCAACAACGGAACCTTTCATTTATTTGATCCGATACTCACTTGGATGATTTTTTCTTTTCTTAATCTAGCAAGGTATCGCTCATCTAGTATCTTAACCCAGGAGGCCTTAATTTATGAAGGTAGGCACAGACAAGTCCGATTAAGAACCCGACAAACTCATAGGTAGACCTGTGAGATGTCATTAAAAAAAGTTTCTAGCATCGACCATTTTTTTTAATAAATTAAAAAATAAGTAAAAAAGAGTCACGAGAAGAAATTAGAACGTTGCAAAAATGCTCTCCTTAGAGGTTTTTTAAAGTAAAAAGTAGTTTAAAATGAAAAAAACTGACTAATTTTTAAATTACTGTGGCAGACGCTTCAAAGTCACTCCGCAGTTTATTTAAAAAAAAAACTTTAAAAAAATAACCAACTTCCTTAAAAAAAAAAACACTACAAAGTGAAAAATATTTTTAATTTCGGAATATTTTTTAACCGACTTCAAAAAGGAGGAGGTTCTCAATTCGGATGTTTATATGTTTTTTTTTTATGTATGTTCGGCCATAACTCCGTCATATATAGACGGATTTGCAAAATTCTTTTTTTGTTCGAAAGGGGTTCATTTTGAAATGGTCCCATATAATTTTCATATAGATCTGATGATGAGTTCGGGAGACAGACACCGGAACTCTTTAAAAAATGACAGGAAATCAACCGCGATTTCTGCTATCGCATAAATATGCATTGTTTGTTTGGAATTAGTGCAGGGTGAATACCGGTATTCTATAATTATAATGGTAATTTCGGTAGTCGGTGTCTTACGATCTGTATTTATGGTTTTTTGCCACCGACTTCTGAAATTAAAGTTATTTTTCACTTTGTAGTGTTTTTAAGGAAGTCAGTTGTTTTTTTTTTGTAAAAAAGTTTTTTTATATTCGTTAATTTGTTTAATTTGTCGCGCACATACTTAATGCAAATTTAAGACTTATATGGTTTTCTCATGGATGCCATTTTCAGAATGGAACCAAATTGAAATGTGGGACCGTGGGACCACACGGGAAGCACCAGCTTTAAATAAAAAAAGAATCTTCAAAATCGGTTTACCCAGTCAAAAGCTCTGAGGTAACAAACATTAAAAAAAAATACAGTGGAATTGAGAATCTCCTCCTTTTTTTGAAGCCGGTTAAAAAACAAATCAAGATTCTATCTACTACTACAGTTAAAATGTGAATAAAAATAGTGAATCTATATAATTATTAGCCAACTCGTGTGCCGAAAACATTGAACTTCGTATTTTGCAAGACTTAATAACCTAACAGCTTTCTTGAATAATGAATTTAAAGTAACTTTACTGATTAATATCTATTTTAATTGTCTAATGTGATCTCAGTAATATATCGAGTACGTTTAAAATAAATGTTGTAATCTTTTTTTCTATTGATTATATAACATAAAAGTACGAAGATAATAAACGATGGTTATGATTTTAACATGCAGGCATGTATGTACATAGTCAAATAAAATTAGCTGGCAACCCACGTTTTTGGTTTCGATGTCTAAAACGAACAATTTTTTATTTATACTTCGATAGGCGAATATCATTTCCCTTAACTGACCAGCTATTTTTGTAATTTTTCGTAGGACACAGATATTTTTAAACAGATATTTTTAACGAGTTTCCATAAAACAAAACTTATCACAACAACTTACGACATGTAAATTTAGGCAAATTTTCTAAGTTAGTCCATTTAGTTACTTTTCAACAAAGTTGCAATGACGAAAAGTATATTGTTTATTATATTTTGTTATATTATTACTTTTTTTGTGTTGGTGATTTGTTTTTTACTTAAAATCGTAGTGTTATAATGTGTTTTATTAGATTTCAGTTAATACGAATCATTCCTTAAACGTTTCCTTTATCTTACAAAAATGCAGTAAAAAACAAATAGTATTAAAAAATGTAAAATGTTAGCGCTTCCATAATATTAAACAAACTGATTTAAGGCAAACCCTTTTTTTGTGGGCGGGAAATCATCAAATGACGTCTCCCTCTGGGCGGAGTGGGATGGACGTGTCAGACTTTTACTGACTAAAACCCCCACGTGTTCTTTCAGTTGCCTATATGCCAGGACCATATTAACCCTTTCAAACAAATCTCGCGACCCTAACAGATTTAAGGCAGATCCGACGTGACATTCGACGCAACTCAAGTAGATCAATGTTGATGAAGTTTCAGAATAAATGTCCTATAAGAGTCTAAAGTATTTCATCAGCTTACTTCTGGGCCCAGTGCAAGTAGTTTGACTTACTATTTATGACTTACAACAACAACAACAACGACAACTACCCCGTTGGACTCGTGGTCGCAAGCGCGACTTCTGAGCGTGTGGTCCTGGTTTCGGTTCCAAGTTGAAGGTGTGTCACCGGCCTTGGAAAGCACGCTAAGCCATTGGGCCTGTGCCTGATCTGTCTTCGGTCGTGTCGGACTGCCGTCCCATCGGACTATGAGAGTGAGGAAAGAATGAGTTCCCCTGCGTCTGCGCACACGTTTGTGCACTATAATATCTCCCACGCCAGTGGCTAGTCTCCGTTGAGATTGGCCACCATGACCGAAATACGTTGTGGATATACATAATTATAAGTACTTTATGACTTACAAACCACTTTTTCATTACAGCGGACTTCATTCATCCCTGCAACGAAACATCCAGAGAGTGTCTTGTAAAAGCAACCCAAGATGCTATACCAGAGTTCGTCAAAGGCATGCCAGAGCTTGGAGTAGCTGTCCTGGATCCCTTCGTTATTGAAAAGCTGTCCATCCCGCTCAACGGGCTAACATTCACCTTCTACGATGGAAAAGTTACAGGATTCAGGAAGTGCATCGTGGATGATGTTGTGTGAGTATTTTTCTTGTGTGTGGTCGTGAGTTCGAACCCAACCAGGCGCTTTATTTTGTGTAAATTATTCCATCACCACTGCTCTCAAAACGGTGATGGAAAACATCGTGAGGAAACCGGCATGTCTTTTTTTTGTGGGTGAGAATTCATCAAATGACGTCTCGCGCTCTAGGGTGGAGCGAAAGGGCCTGTCAGACTTTAACTGACTAAAATCGGCATGTCTTAGAACCAAACATTCGAAGACATGACATCTACCAACCCGCACTGAGCCTGCGTGTTGGATTATGGCCCACTCCCTCTCACAGAGTGGAGGCCTGTGTCCCAGCAATGAAAACATTATAGGGTTGCTGCTGTGTAATGATAAGGCTTCAACAGTAATTTATTTTACAAAAATATCAGAGCAGAAGGCCAAATCTCGGAAGTTCAAAATCTAGCCAATGTCTCGTCTCGGCGACAATCAAATGTCAAAAACTTGTCAAAAATGTATGGAAACTAGACTTATTTTTGACAGACTGAGACGAGATCAGACTGAATGTTCTAAACATCACAAGAATTGCCTCTTAGATCGATGTTGGGCATTTGAGACAAAAAGTCCGATATTCTTAACCATAACATATTTTAGAGAATTGTTTCACTTATCAATTAATGATAACAGGTTTTCAGTAGCTAGAAGGGCTTGTGGCTAAATAACAACAGCCATGCAGATCAATTGGTCAAGTTAAGCTACGCTTGCTGAGGTTAGTCCGTGGATGGGTGACCATCTTTACATACGAAGACCCCTCTGCTGCTGCGTGCTTCGGAAAGCACGCTATGCTGTTGGTCCCAGCATTTGTGGACCTTTGGCAGTCGTTTCGGGTTGTCCGAATACCTTGCCATATACCTGAGTCGCTACATGTAAAATACTTGTATTTAGCCGACACCAACAAAATTAGGAAAAGGCTAGGCAGATCAGGTTTCCTATAACAAGAAACCTTCCTAGATGCATAACAATGAATTAATAAAATTCTGTATTTTTAACACGTTCACCTGTATGTTTGTAACCGACTCCTTGGGACTCGATTTTGACCCACTTTAAATGGTCAGATTTCATTTAAACTTTGTAGACTTATCGAGGACCGATCACAATACTATAATTTCATAAATGTGTGCCATTATCCTTGCCAGGGTTACCAGGACAGCAAAAAAACTGTCTTCGAAAACTACGCTGACATACGTCACAAACTACGCTGACAAACGTCACAAACTAAGCTGACATACGTCTCAAAATTCGAAACACCCTAAAAAAACAGAAAATAAATCATAGTTTACAGAAACTAAAAAGAAAAACAAACTAAAAAGTAGAAAACTAATGGAAAAAAGCATGGGGTGCTTGATATCAATTAAGAAAATAAATAATAAATAAATAAAAAACACCACACGCTTTTTTCCATTTTTTCTACTTTTTAGTTTTTTTAAACTATTATTTATTTATAACACTGACTAACATAAAAGTCTCGCCCTCAATGACCTCTAATTGTAATCGATATACAGAATTAAGTTTATATCTGCAATTATATGTCAAAGGGTCACAATCACAAGTGCAATGCAGTGTCCTATGATATTAAAACCAGGAAACTAAAATGAGGAAAATTGTGGAAACTTTAATGACTGGGTTTAAAAACTAGTTCTGAACGCAACAAAATAGGAAAATTGTGGCTAATTGACGGTGTATAAATGTTATGTATGTTTACTTTACTTGTTTTACAATGACTGTATCTAGTTTTTTCTTACTTAGTATTCTGCTTTGAATCTTTTGCTTTTGAATCCTGATATACAACGTGTTTGTTATAAAATTATTAGCCGTCCCTATCATTTGAGTCGAGTATTGGAGATTTGTATGGGACGTTTGGGGAATTTTTCGAGATTATGATGTTGGTCCCTTTAATTTGTTCTATTTGATGATCTGTCACATTTCCTTAATATGACATTTTGATCTTTTTCTTCTTTTTGTGTCAAAGGTACTCCTACACTCTTTCTTTAAATAGCTTCAGCCCAGTAGATGACATCCTTTATTAGGTCGAGGTCCTAGTGATTGGGTACTTAGGACTCTCCAGCTCCACTCGCACTAGGTGTTGGATGGCTCAGTAATCCACCACTTCGACAAAATGTGACTGCAAAGGCCTACTTGGTTACGCAACTGATTGACAGCTTTCCATATAGGCCACTGCAGATGACACTCTCGGGGCAAATGTTCCTAGGGCTGAACGAAATCCGGTAGGGATACTTCTCTTCCCACAATTTGCTTCTCACATTGGGTGGTTTGTTCTGAATGGCCTGCGTAGATCGTAAGAGGCTCTTACAACTTTTAAGCCTGCTCTGGGTCATTATTTATAGAATCGTAGAGAGGATATCGGGAATCGGATTCTTGGTTCTTGTTTTAACGCGCCTGCGATATTTCTAATTCATGCTGTAGATAGACAATTTCGGTAGTTTGTAAATCAAAACGTGCATCTGCGTTTAGTTATCTGGTCAATGGTAAAAAGTAAAGACCAAGAAATAAATACTGAAGTATACCTATTAAAGTAGGTACTATTAAATGTGCCATCGTATATAAATAACTTAATCTTGAGAACAATTAAGTCATTATCTAACTCGTTTCCTTAACTAAAGTTGTTTATTATTATTTATTCTTAATTTTAGAAATAAGCTGATTACTCGTTGTCATTAATTTATATTTAATATCAAAGTCCATTAGAAAGACGTAATTCGAAATTTTGAACTTAATTGGAAAACTAGTTACGTAATTAACTAATCAGTTATCAAACTGGTCAACTTTTACGTAAAACGCTATATATCACTGGAATGCACTTTTATTTGACGAGGATGTGTTTACAGATGCATGATCATCTGTACCGATTTAAAATTTTTATAAGCCTGTGTTGTCCTACCGCAGGGCAAAGTCCTCCCTTCCCTCTTTCCACTTTTTCCGGTCTACTGTGATTGTGGGCCAATCTTTTAAGGAGTCTAGTTCATCCCACCATCTCTTTCTGGGCCTGCCGGGTAGTCGTGTCTTGAGATTTAGGATCCACTGAGTGATGATTTTTGCGTAGCGCTGCTCCAACATGCGACCGATGTGACCAACCCAGTTCCACTTTAGTGCAAACATTTAAGTATGACTAAAGTGCTTATGCCAACCAAGCTATATAATTTGTTAGTAAAAGGAGAAAGCACAAGGGTAGCCGATGAAATATTTTCCGTACGATTTTATGGAATTTGCCGGCAATTTCTTAAAATATGTGTGAAGACTGTATGTTAATTTAAATATGATTCGCAATCGTAACAAATAAGGCTTTACAGAATAATCATAATAAAAATCATCAATACAACCCTCTAAGTTCATATGATCCTACAGAATGACTTTTAAATCACATATTTAGCCTGACACTGGGCGGCATCGCTTAGAAAATGCCCCAATCGAGCCCACTAATCGTTGTACAGGATTTTTTTATTATTCTGTCAAGTATTTCATAGAAATATCTAAACACAAACAGTTTATCCCAAGACACACACACACACATTAGCAGCCTATAATGTTCCCAGTGCTGGGACACAGGCTTTCGCTCGGTGAGAGGGAGCGGGCCATAATCCACCACGCGGGCCCAATGCGGGTTGTTAGATGTCACATGTCTTCGAATTTTTGGTTCTAAGACATGCCGGTTTCCTCATGATGTTTTCCTTCACAGTTTTCAGAGCAATGGTGATGAAATAATTTACATTATTTAGTTTATCCCGACGGCCATTGTTATTTTCTCAAGCCATCTTTTTGCAATTACAAATGAGTTCACTACTAGCTTCTTAATGCGAAGCGGACCGGAGCAATGAACTGCAGATGAAGTCTAAATTAAGTCTCCTACACCGAACAATCTATAGTATAGATAAGATAAGACAGTGATTAACTGGAGCTTGGACCTAATGCCTAAGGGTCCAAATTTTAAATTGTCCAAATTAGGATTATCAACTACATAGTTTAGACATTTTTTTTAACAACGTTAATCGGAATCATCTGGGGTAAGCAATCTGGCCATATCTATACTATCTATACTAATAATATTATAAAGCTGAAGAGTTTGTTTGTTTGATTGAAAGCTAGTTTTTTTATAAAAGGAATTTGTGGCGTAATTACTCTATTCGATCCAAATTCTTGGTTTGACTAGGCTTGCGGTAGTCAACTACTAGTCAGTTCGTGGATGAATGAGCAATCTCAAAGACGTCCATCCGTACCTCGGAGAGCACGTTAAATTTACTGGTACAGTTAACCTAGGACATACTTTGACGGAAAATTTTCACAAAAATAATTTTGTGAATATCGTCCGTCAGGGCGCCAGCTGTAATAAACTTGTAGTTCAATAATAGGGCCATCTATACTAATACTAAAGCTGACAAGTTTGTATGCTTTTTTGTCTGTTTGTTTGTTTGAACACGCTAATCCCTGGCACTTCCCATCGCAGTTTAAAAAATCTATAATGATAGAAGGTTATGAGTTATTTGACATCACGCTAGGATCCTTGAGAGAAAGAAAGAAAGGATGACAAGCGAAAATGAAATAATAGCACGAACAGGCGATGCGATGCGACGAAGTAAGTCTGGAAAACCACAAATTTCACATGACCGAAGGCGACTTCGGTCATGTGAAATTTGTGGTTTTCCAGCCTTTCTGCCTGCGAAGGCAGATGCTAGTAATATCATCATTTATGAGCCCATTATTGGAGGAAAATACCTCTTAAATAAACCCCGTTTGCCAAGAGTGGGTTGACGATTTCAGATTTGTGTCAATATTATAGACGAGTTTTCTCACGACCTCATACAATGTCAGAGATCATCATAAAAACAAAAAGTTTAATGACACTTTATAATAGAAAAAGTGGCCCGTATACATTAACCGTGAGAACTTATCAAGTGCAACAGAAAAACGTAGACATAATCGTTATTTTGCTAATCTTATACGTAGTAGTAACAAAAACAAAACACGAAGCTGTCGATCATTTCTGAAAGGTTGTTAAGATAGTGAAGGATATAAAACTTGTTAGCAATGGACGAGTTATAAACTATTCATTATTGACTAGCTATTGCCAGCGTCTTCGCCCGGTAGAGTTTAAAAATAATCCAGCAGGAACTAACTACCTGGATAAACTTGTTAAATGTCATGTGTTTACCCAGGCTATAACACTATCCGTGTACCTAATTTCATCCAAATTTCTTCAATCGTCTTGGCGTGATTGAGTAACAAAAATCAAAATATACAAACTTTCACATCTATACTTCAATACTAAATAACTTTATAAAGCTGAAGAGTTTGTTTGTTTGGTTGAACGCGGTAATCTCAGGAACTACTGGTCCGAATTGAAAACATATTTTTGTGTTGTCAGAATAGACTCTTTGCAAAAGCTTGGTATCCTTTATCTTGATTGAATCAAAAAATCGTGCACTATGATATTTATAGGTAAGCAGACAGATATAAATTAATGGTTATGATAACAATGACCAGTGGAGGTAACGATCGCGTTAATGATCGGATAATTACCAGCAGCTAAACAGGGGTCAAGATCGATGATCGTAATGTCAAGGCTTTTTCAGACAGGTGCGACGCAACATTTGTAGAACAATTCATAATTTCAGCCGTAAGACGTCCAGTGCAGGACATAGGCCTCCCCAAATTTGGGGGTGGTTCGCCATAATCGCCACGCTTGGCAGGCGGATTGGCGATCACAGTATGGTGCTAAAATGCATAGAGAACGTTGCTGCCCATTCTCTAGTAAGTTCCTTAGTCGCCTTTTACGACACCTACGAGAAGGAATAGGATGGCGCTTTTGTTACGGCCGCCACCACGCGGTGTGTACGTAATACAAATACCATGAAGTTCTGATAGAAATTGCTCTACGACTGACGAGTCGCGCCTGTTTGTGGGAACTTTCAAATGCATGTATTTTTTTTTATGTTGATGTTTTTTACAATGTGGCTAATTATCTATCATCAAACTTCTTAGATTATCCTAGTATGTTTGAAGTTGACTTGTATTTTATTAATAAACCGTCTTCAAAAATATAGGAGGTTATAATGTTTGTCTTCACGTATTTGTTTTTGTTCGTTATGTTCATTTTAGTTTAATTTTTTTTGAAAATATAGTAGATGGATTTGTATTTTTTCTGTAGGTACATATTATTCATAACTGTGTCGAGAAAAATACAAAACAACTTCCTAATGTATATTATTATGATAGTGGTTACGCCTTGTTGGTCAAGAAAATTAATTGTACAGAAAATTATGCAAGAATAATCAAGAAATGGACACAAAACATATTATAAAATAATATTATTTCAAAAATTCAAAATTAATTTAAGATGGAGCTTGAAAAGCAGTTATCTTAGTGCCTATTCTTGTAGTCTTTGCTTAAAGCCTTATAAAACTTTTAGGGACGTATTCGCTAAATCTGGATGGCGAAAGCAGGGAAAGGCACCTATTCAAAAACAAATCACCCAGATTATGGGCTGCTTAATTAGACTTACCTGTGGCCAGCTAGATGCCCAGAGATGTGTCCCTGGGCACGCCACAATAGCGGCGGTAAGTCCTATCTTTGAGGAGTGGTTAGAGAGGCGCCATGGCGTCCTCACCTTCCACCTTACGCAGGTCCTCACCGATATGCCGGGAGGAAACGTCTAGGTGCTACCACTGTGTGGACCGCCTGGAGGACACGGTGGAGCATACGGTGGAGGTGTGCCCTGCCTGGGCGAAGCACCGCCGTGTCCTAGTGGTGGCAATCGGCGGCGCGTTGTGTTCCACGCGCGCCTCAAAGATATGTCAGCATAAATTGAAGGGATCCGCTGGGACCGATGCCTGCCACGCCAGTTACCGTGGCCCTAGCATATAGTCAACTGAAGGAACACGAGTGGGTTTTAGTTAGTAAAAGTCTGACACGCCCTCCCGCTCCGCCCAGAGCGGGAGACGTCATTTGATGATTACCCTCCCAGAAAAAAAAATAACAAAGCTAGACAAACAAAAACAAACATCGTGAACTGATATAAGAGTTTTATATATGCATCACGAATGCAAAGATTATATTATTGTCGTGATCTCATTTCTCATTCAAATGTAGGTCACTGAGTTACACAGTTGCAACACAAATCAATTTTTATTTGTTTGTCTGTAATTCGCGAGGGGTGAATGCCAAGGGGGCTGGTTTTCAAAATTTATCGATGTTTTTCACGAATTTTTGGTGTTGTCAAGAGGTTCATGGCAAAAAATATAGTAATGTGTATTTTTCCATCCATCTAAATGTTGAGTGAGATAATCGGGGACTGAAATAGGTAATACGGTAAGTTTTATTAACGAATTAATTAGTAACCTAAAACACAATCAAACAGAAATCCTTCTATGAATAAAAGTTCAACGCAATATACAATATGGCAGCAAATTCATCGAACGATATCTTAATATTTTTTTTTCGTCGAATTTGTCGTTAGAATTAGCATCTTTTTCGTATCTAAAGAGGTGAATGTCCAAATATTCAATAAAAGAAAAACAAAATCAACCACAATAAGCTCTAATACCTACACATTTATGACGTCAATACCTGCATCCATTTTATTAATGCCCACATTGTATAAAAATAGTGATTCTAGAATAAAATTACACGTGTAAAATGTGTATATTAATCAACTTTAATAATATTAAAAGATGAAGGTCAATGCATTGCATCAGTCGCGCGCGCGCACCCGTCAGCGTCGGGTCAGTTTTGTATACGGAGAGTGGATTCGTGTGTTGTAATAAAAATGGCGAACGTTGCAAAGTGCAATGTGTGTAATATCATCATTGATGAGATGTTGTCGTACATTCAAAATAAAGTGTCAATCATAGACGAAGAATCACTAGTGCGTATCTGCAAGGCTACCTTCACAAGTGAGGAAATTAAGAACTCGAAGTCACTCCTGTTTGAATCCATTCCAACGGACGTAAGGAAAATATTACGAAAGAACAAAGGAAAGGAGGAGCGCGATGTAATAGATATCATAAACCTATTCAAATCGACGGAGCCCGACATTATTCCAATTTTTGTGGCAAGACAACTGGATAAATTACCACCAATCCTGATAGATCACTTGGATTGTTCTAAATTGTTAAAGGACATGCAAGTATTAAAAGCCGAAATTGAAGGTATAAAGTCGACCTATGCTACACTAGAAAGTGTTAACAAATTAAAAACGGACGTTCTGCGCGTAAAAAACGACTCCCTGCCGCCGACGTCGGCGTTCAAAGTAAACATAAGACGCGGTGCCTGGCTGGATAGTGGTCCTATAGGCCTTTCACATGACTGCCATAATCTGAGTGACGAGACAGGTGTGAACAACGAGAATATTGATTCTTTGAATATTCGATCACCTTTGCCGCAATATAGAGAAATGAAGGTAGTCGCGCAGAAACAAACCGAATCAAGTGAGCGGCAACGGTCGGTAGAATGCGGGTTGGCGAGCGCGGGAGGCGATCGCCCGTCGTCACCGCCGCATCATAAGGCGAGCGCGCGAACCGGTTCTGTGCCTAGCGCAGTGTTGACGTCAGATGCACCTAGCTTGCCTTTGCAGAAAACGAATCAGCTGACTGACGCTGTTAAGGATGTGCAAGGCTCTGTAAAGGAACAGCATGGATTACAGGAGCCGGTATATGTATGCGAAACTACGACCGAAGCAAACAATAGTAACAACGAAGGATGGCAGAGAGTAGTGCACCGTAAAAAGTCAGCGAAATACCGTTTCGTAGGCAAGTCAGGTGTAGCCAGGGATTTGGAGTGCACATTTCGTGGAGCAGATCGAAAAATTCCAATGTTTATTACAAATGTGCATATGTCGACTATAGAAAGTGACATAATAAAACATATTTACAATAAGACGCGGGAAACTGTGTCTTTGGAGAAAATAAATATGAAATTTGAAAGGGGACACAAAGCATACAAGTTTTTTATAACAGAGGCCAACCTGTCAAGGTACATGGATGAAACTTTATGGCCAGTAGGTGTCTTATTTCGGCGGTTTGTGAACTTCAAACACAGAACGACAAACGGTGCACATCTTACCGGCACCGACGACGGTCTTAATAAACAAAATAATGGATAGTGGCCCTTATCGATTTGCTACATTTAATTGCAAAAATGTAAAACGCTCCATCAGTGACGTCAGAGACCTGTGCCATACGTGTGACGTGGTTTGTCTTCAGGAAACTTGGCTGATGCCGCACGATATACCCTTTATCAGCACTATCGACAGCGGTTTCGGATACACTGCGACGTCTGCAGTTGATACATCCGCGGGTATATTGCGCGGGCGTCCCTATGGCGGCGTCGCGTTGCTATGGAGATACAGTGCGTTTCAACAGGTGTCAGTGCTACAGTGCGATAACGCTCGTATTTGTGCCATTAAAATAACAACGAGCGATAAACAAGTGATCGTAATGAGTGTTTACTTACCAACTAACTCTGTGGATAATTTACAAGACTTTACTGATTGTTTGAGTGAGATAAGTGCCATTATTGACGAATATGGAATAGAATCTGTTTTTATTTTGGGCGATTTTAATGCGGATCCGGGTGAGTTGTTTTACACAGAACTTATGCATATTTGCAGCGACCAACAATGGTCATGTATAGATACAGACATGCTGGGGTTAGACTCGGGTTCCTTTACTTTTATAAGTGATGTACACGGGACTAGTAGCTGGTTGGACCACTGTTTAGCTACTCACTCGGCAAAGCAGGCTATTGTAAATGTAGATATTAAGTATGACACTCTGTGGTCCGATCATTTCCCACTTATAGTTATGTGTAATTTAAATTTACTATCCCTTAAGGTCACGCCTCGAGTTACAAAAGTAAATAAAGATGTTGTGTGGGGTATAAAAAGTGAGGAACATGTTTCTATATACGCCAAAGAGTGTCATAAGCGACTTAAAATAATTGATTTCCCTTCTTAGTGTGTAAGTTGTGCTGATTGTTTTTGTAGTGACCGTGGCCACAGGCTTGTTCTGGATAAGCTATACTCTGACATTGTGACTGCCCTCTGTGACGCGGCAGTGGCGAGTCGGGGAAGTGCGGGGAAGGGCGGGGATGGCCCGCACATTGCCGGGTGGAACAAACATGTCAGCGAGGCTCACAGGGTGGCCAAATCTAAGTTCCACGATTGGGTGTTGTGTGGTAGACCCAAGTCGGGATTTTTATACAAAGAAATGAGCGATAGCAGAAGAGTATTCAAGTCTCGATTGAAATGGTGCCAAAATCATCAGGACCAAATAAAAATGGACGCTCTAGCTGTGAAACACTGCAAGGGGGATTTTCGCGGTTTCTGGAAGGGCACCAAAAAAGAAAACTTACGCCCTGGCCTTCCTGTGAGCATCGATGGTGTGAATGACCCGACTGAGATTGCGAATCTTTTTAGGAATCATTTTACCGTAAAGTCTCCTTTGGGTTCGGCGACGGGGGTGCTTAATGCTGACGTTAACGATCAGGGCGTGGCAACTGCCTTCCGGGCGAAGGATGTTACTAAAGCCATAAGGTTTATCTCAAGAGGTAAGTCCCCGGGTCATGATGGGCTCAGCATTGAGCACCTACAGCACGCAGGACCACACATTACTAGGGTCTTGGCTATGTTTTACTCGCTGTGTGTGAGCCATTCTTACTTGCCAGCCGATTTTATGAAAACAGTGGTAGTGCCTGTAGTGAAGAATAAAACTGGTGACCTTACTGATAAGAGTAACTACAGGCCCATTTCTCTTGCCACTGTAACTGCCAAAGTGTTTGACGGTTTGCTTAACGCACAGTTAAATAGATCTGTAACACTGCACGATAACCAGTTCGGGTTTCGTCCCCGGCTGTCCACTGAAAGTGCTATTCTGTGTCTTAAGCACACCGTCAAATACTACACAGACCGTAAAACACCTGTGTATGCGTGCTTCCTTGACCTGTCCAAGGCTTTCGACCTGGTGGTTTATGACCTGCTGTGGAGCAAGCTGAGGAGCATAGATTTGCCGCCAGATCTCATCAGCATGTTCCAGTACTGGTATGCGCACCAGTCTAATAGTGTTAGGTGGGCAGGGGCAATGTCGGATACGTATCAGCTCGAATGCGGAGTCAGACAGGGTGGCTTAACATCTCCTACCCTGTTTAACCTGTATATTAACGGTCTGATTGTGGCACTAAGCAGCCAGCATGTCGGTTGTCACATTGACGGTACTTGCGTCAATAATCTAAGTTATGCTGACGACATGGTGCTGATGAGCGCTTCGGTCTGCGGCTTGAGGAAGCTGATTCAGATATGCGAGGAATATGCTTGTGGTCACGGTTTGTTATATAATGTAAAGAAGAGCCAGTGCATGATCTTTGAGACCGCCAGTGCAAAATGTCCGGGAAGCATACCTCCTGTCAGGCTTAATGGGGTTCCTTTGGAAAGGGTTGACCAGTTTAAGTACCTGGGGCATGTTCTGACTGTCGATCTCAAAGATCACGCAGACATGGAACGGGAGCGGAGGGCGTTGTCTGTTAGAGCGAACATGATCGCCCGCAGATTTGCGCGGTGCTCTATTGGAGTTAAGGCTACGCTCTTTAGAGCGTATTGTACATCGCTGTACTCGTGCAGTCTGTGGGCACACTACTCTCACAGAAGTTACGGCGCCATCCGCGTCCAGTACAATAACGCGTTCAGGGCGGTGATGGGGTTACCCCGACACTGCAGCGCCTCGGGTATGTTCGCAGAGGCGCGCACC
Organism: Aporophyla nigra; assembly: GCA_947507805.1. Lineage (NCBI taxonomy): Eukaryota > Metazoa > Arthropoda > Insecta > Lepidoptera > Noctuidae > Aporophyla > Aporophyla nigra. Next base: position 15,287,430 of record OX382307.1, on the reverse strand, counting down.
GACTGCTTTCACGCGACCATGCGCAAGCGCGCTGCGTCCTTGGTGCACAGGGTGCGGGTTAGCTCCAACACGGTGCTGGAAATGATTGCGGGAAGGCTGGACTGCCCCTTCCTCCGGCATTGTTCCAGCAGACATATTGCTGTACCAGTGCCGGAGAGAAGATATTAGTTTTATAGTTTAAATGACATTGTGTTTTGATAAAATTTATTTTGGTGTACCTAATTTATTTTAATTGATTTCATTTTATTTTATTTTACATTGTTGGTTTTATTTAATTATGTAATGTTATTTTATCTGTAAAATGTTATGTTAATTAATTTATGTTTTGCTATGGGTGCTTATTTACCTGAAATAAATGAATTTATTATTATTATTATTATTATTATTGCTTTGTAAATTAATATGTAACATAAAAACTTAAAACTGGAATTACTTAGCTACCTATGTGTGTTTTTCTTTGTTTTTATCCTCTCAAGCGTATTTGTGTATGTATTATTTTAACCTTATGCAATGTTATGCACTGTTTCAGTCATGTTTTTTGCTGACCCTCGCTGATATGGCACGTTAAATAAAAGGAAAATAATCACAAAAATAATTGCTACTATGTTTTACTTAATATCCGTTTTTTTCCGTTCGATTTAGCAATGTTTTGATAAGCTTATTTTAACAGATTATAATTGGAATATTTATTGTTTATTTTTTATTGTTATGGTAAAATGGGCTGTACTGCAAAATAAGAGCTCGGTCTGTAGCCTTAAGGTCGATACTGAAACAGCCTTCAAGAATTGATCTTAATTTAAATAAAAACCAGAACACAAAAACAGAAATCGGAAAGAGCATGCTTGGATGGTTTGGTCATTTGGAGAGGATGAATGAAGGGCATCGAATCGGCGGCGGCGACCTCTCGCGTCCGGCCCTGGTGCGAGCCATGGTACGGAGCGAGAGGGCATGGGAAGCCGTCACCTCCTTCTGCGAAGCAGTAATGCTCGCGAAGGAGGAGGCGGGGCGCGTGAGGGAGTGGCAGTCTCTGCACCCTCACGTCCCTAGCCGCCGCAGGAGGAGACGCCCCGGGCGTCGGGAGTCGATAGCGGACTCCCGGCCACCGTAGGCGCGAGCTTGCGGGTGGCGAGCAATGGGTAGCTCGCCGCCCGGTAAGGATCAGGCTCGGGTCGACGGCGCGTAGTGTTCCACGCGCGCCTCAAAGAGATGTCAGCAGCAATGTAGGGGTCTGCTAGGACCGATGCCTGCCAGGGTCACGAGATTGTTCGAAAGAGATACCGTGACTCTGGCACATGGGCAACTGAAGGAACACGGGTGGGTTTTAGTCAGTAAAAGTCTGACACGCCCTCCCACTCCGCCCAGAGCGGGAGAAGTCATTTGATGATTTCCCATCCAAAAAAAAAAAAAAAAAAAAAAAAGGGCATCGAAATAAGGTATTTACAAGGCAGAGTGGTAATGCCGGGAGAGGACGCCTTAAGAGGACACGCCTGAAGTATAGTAAACTTATTGGTTGTGTTCTTCGGAAAGGCATGGAGTGTAATACTCCGAACCAGCATGCAAGTATGACCAGATATATGGACGTAAACGATGAAGGCGTAAACTTCTTTAATTTCCAGTTGGTATGTTCCTCGCACTAACTCATCAAAGGTTGAATATTATTTTATTTAATTATCCGTTGTTTAATTGTCCGTCCGTTCTGATGCCGCAATAAACGTGACCACCTACTGGGCTAAAACGATACAAAGTGTACAAGTACCATCGACACGAAAGAAGAAGAAGTAGATTATCCGTTTCGGAGTTTCACGATCGATGATACGCGGTTCTTCATCCGTAAGATGTGCGACCCTTTGGTCAGGCAAACGGAACGAGCAAAAAATTTTTATAACGAGACAACAAAAGACTCTTTCGCATTTTTACGAAACATAAAAGAGCGGCCATGCCTCTTAATACCTGTAGCATTAACTTTTATTTTTAAAAGTTCATCCCTTAAAGTCTTAATTACGAGTGAAGAATTCAAACTTGGCAAACAAACTTTAATTATTAGGTTGAAACTTTGTTTGAATATTTCACGAAATCGCGGCACTGAAGTACTCGTAACATCATCGTTATTTTTATATTACGTAGTTCTGAAAGGTAAAACAAATTTTGATAAAAGTTGAACGAATTCTTTGGCACTCTCTATTGCGTCAAAGTATTTCTAGAATGACTGTGATGTTATTTGAATTGTTCAGCCTTAAGTGTCCCATAGTTGGGCAAGAGCCTTTCCCAAGTACTACCAGGAACATATTCTCAGCGCCACCGTGAACCAGTTTTCTGGGCCGACCGTGTCGGTGATGTCCATTTTCGTGCACCATTGGGTGGAAACTTTTGCTCAGCGGTAATTCTGCCTGTGACTACTGTGAATTTTGTCTAGTTTAAATTAGTTTTTTTTTATATTTTGTTATCGTGATTTGAACCCCCTACTTGCGTTTTCTTTGGCAGAAGTTAATGTAAAAATCCAAGAAAACTCTTAAAAAAGCAACTACACCAGTTTTACTTTGCACAAGATTTCTTCGGTCCATTTAAGTAGGTATCGACACAAATCATACAGGCATTAGGTACATCTAGACCCGAATCAAATATTTACTCTACAAAAATCTGTGTTCTGTCCGGCAATCTAACTTCTGTCATCACCTACCTAGCTTGTTTGCAACTCTGTATGGTCGGCTTCCAATCTAACTGGATGCAGCTGAATACCAGTATATAACAATAGCTTCTGCCCGCGACTTCGTCTGCGTCAAATTTTCGCTCCCCTTCCCGTCGCATCGAATTGCCTACCAGTTTTCGTTCTTTTTTCGTTTGCTGCTCCGCTGCTTTTAACTGTAGCGTAATATTATATAGCAAACCCCGATAAATGGGCTATCCAACACAAAAAAAAAAATTCAATTCCGACCAGTAGTTCCTGAGATTAGCGCGTTCAATCAATCAAACAAACAAACTCTTCAGCTTTATAATACTTACAAGCTTCTGCTTGCAATTTCATCTACGTTAAATTTCTTGTCGCGAATCGCCTACCCGTGCGATTTTCCCCGTCTTTGCAACATTTTTCATTACTGCTCCGCTCCTCTTAGTTGTAGCGTGATGTTATATAACCTATAGCCTTCCTCGATAAATAAGGTACCCAACACAAAAATATTTTTTTCAATTCGGACCAGTAGTTCCTGAGATTAGTGCGTTCAATCAAACAAACAAAAAAACTCTTCAGCTTTATAATATTAGCATAGATAGTATAGATAAGTATAGATGTAGTGACTGTCTTTCCAACCTACATGAACCATTTACTGGGTAACACAATGCCTCTTGGGCTCTTCGGGCTTCTGACGACCCGTAACGACTATCAAAGATCCAAAAATTACGACAGCAAGACCCAACGGCTTCAGGCGCTTTTTAAGGCACGGGGGTCTTCACCCATCGACGGACCAACCACAACAAGCGTAGCTTACCCTAATCGATTAAACCATGTTACCATTAATACTTAGCTTTCATCCAATAATTTACAACTAAGTATATTTATTTTTTACAGGTCCGAACTTGAGAAGCGTCATTTCGCCCTTGCGTTCCACTGCAATCTCACAATCAAGGGTACTTACGACGCTGTCGGAAGAATTCTCTTATTCCCTATAAACGGTGAAGGCGACGCCAAAGTGAAGCTAAGTAAGTAACAAAGCCATTAATATTCAACAGTTTGTGATGTCTCCAGTCTCCTCCTTTATCTCCCTTTTAAGTTGGGCAGCTTTGTATTTTCAAATTCATTCCCGTCTCATTACAGTTTGCGGCGAAATTAAGAAATTATTATGGAAACGATTGCTGGTTACAAACATGAAGAAAATTCATTTTCATGTTATGCATTTTTAAGAGTGACTTAGCATGAACGAAAGTTTGATTTTCCCCTAAGGGTATAAAACTTTTGCACTGGACCCAAAATGAGACTGAATTTTTGCTCGAAGTTTTCATTCAAAATAATAAAGATAAATCAAAGTCCTAAAGATATAATTTAATCCACTTTTTATCGTTTTTGTAGCTAATTTAATGTTAATGTGTTAATAAGATTATGCTGTTCACGCAGGACAGCATAATTACGTTGTCCATGCTCTTAACCACCAAAAATAAACAAAAATCTGCTATAAAACCACAACAATTTTGTTACAGCTAATCTCAGAATGAAGGTGGATATAAATACCAAGTACGTAAAAGACAACAAAGGCCTCAATCATTTCTCTTTAAAGAATTACAAGTACTCTTTCGACTACGGAGACCGCGTCTCGTTTGACCTTGCAAATCTCTTCAAGGAAAGCAAAGAACTTAGTAAGTATACAGATATTATAAAAGACGAAAAGCGTTATTTTATCGTTCTGAAATGTGGACCAGTTGATTTGTTGAAATTGTCAGGAAACAGAAAACAGTAGTTACACAAACCTTTTCCAGACCAATGATATATTTAAAAACCTCAAATTGTCAATTCCTTCAATTGGTTGTATTGACACCAAATTACTCAGTGAATAACTAAAACTACGTAATTATCGGAAACAGCTACATCCTCATTTCGTTTGACTGCCAATGAGGCACAAAAGCAATTATTTTATTTAATTGTCCCCAACGTTATATCCTCCAAGGAAATCCTCTGCCAATCAAGATGTGCATATCCGTGAATGTTCCGATGTGTAATAAAAATTATTAAGGCGCGGTGTTACCTCAATATTCACAAAACACTGGTGTCTTTGACAATCGAGTATGACGTAACGCAATGAAAATATACGACACAAAAAATACAGTGGACAGAGAAGGGTTTAAAGAAAAATTCTAACCGAATAGAATAGTGAAAAATTGTTTGATATTCCCAATAAAAATTGTTTCACAAAAAAAACTTTGACGTCCAACATCTCTGTATTTTCAGCGATAACAACATTTTTTTTTTTTTAAAGAGTTCAATAGAATAAACATTACTTTTAAACTTTAACCAGACAATTATTTAATTTAATGTGTGTAGTCCGAATAATCTAAATAAAACCGTAAAATAAATGCCAATTCGCAGCTTAGTCACATCGTCAATCCAAATATTTATTCAATTTTCAACCTTATTTGTTGGAGCTGTAGCATGTAGTTGTAGCATTTAAAATCGTAGTCAGTCCGCGCCTTAACCTACTTAGTAACAGCAAAGTCTTCTACAGATATCTGTCTATCTTCTACGATAATAATCATTCGTCAAGGTTTATGCAATTATTTCCTTTGCATTAATGTAATCAAATATGTAATCATATTTCACCTAGTTTTACTTCAAAAGTATCAATAAAAACAGTGAATTATTTAATTTCATCATTATAAACTGGAACTTAATTAAATTATTAAACAGAAACGTGACACCTATTTCTGCTATCTGCAAATTAAAGTCCCGTCGAAAAAATCCAGATGTTTCCGAGATTAGTCGGAACAGTCAAAACAAATCTTAATGTTTTCGTTATAAACACCGTATTTACTGTCATATGTATCTAGTAAACAGCTGTTATTGTGACGTTACAAACAGACCCTCACAATTTTATATTTGTATAAAATGTAGATACATTGTTTGAAAGAGAATAAAGTATTATTTTAATAAATGATATTATCTTATTGGTATGCAATATATGTTAACTTTAAGAGTAACTCAGCCAAAATTTAGTATTTGAAACAATATTCGTTAGGCCGTAACAGAGTCATACACTCTTAAGTTTTAGCCTAGGCATAGTCTGTAACTGAGTGTACGTTGCACAAATAAAATAAACAATCATTAAAGTCCTCTCGTTTTTCAGGTGCAACAGTCCTTCAATTCCTTAATGACAATTGGAAGGAAGTAGCAGAAGAATTTGGGAAACCCATTGTAGACTATGCAGTGGAACTAGCGGTCAGGACTATAGAAAAGTTTTTCATTGCAGTACCCTACGAAGAACTGATTAATGTTCCCATTCCTAAGTTTTAATATCACCGATAAGAGTATTACGCACAACATTATTTGTATAAGAAAATTATATTATAATTTATTTTAAGACTATCATTTGTTTTATTAATCTCTTTAAAAATGTTTTATATGGCTCTCAATTGTTAACAGCTCAGCAAAATTATTTCTTCATCCAAATTTCAGCTTTAATGCCCTGTAATAAGGGATTTGTGAGAAGTACCATTCATTTTGGAAATATCCATTCATTTGTCTTAGTTGGACGTGGGAGGCAGGACCGCCTTTACCACGTTTTCGTCATCTTGACAAGATCCTTTTCTATTACTTGTGGCGTCAGATTTCCTACGTGACATTTATTTCTTATGATCACTTAATGGCGTTAGACAATTGTGTCGCTTCTGGTACTGTGAGTACCATTTAGTTTTTAGAACACAAATAGTTTTTTAGAAACAAATCTTGTGAACTATCAAAAATGTTCTACTTGTACAGACACATCTTGTTCAGACACATCAAGCTACTACAATCTATCATATTTCTTTAATAGATTTTTAACTTTATCGCTAAAGCATTAGGTTTAAGGTTGATTGGGAGAATTTGACAGTTTCGCGTACCTAGATGTGCTGGCGTCTGTACTATTTTGTGTTTCCAATTTATATTAGCTTTATCTCATACCGTAGTATATTTAGAATGAATTAAATTAAATCAACATGCTTAATTAATATTCAAATAATGTTTTTATGTCGTTCATTCCAAATATGTCAACTGGGGATATTTTTTAGGCAGATACAATAATCTTAAGATAAATATCTACTCACATAAATGCGGAAGAATCTTGAGATTATGTTTCAATACATCAAATTTTTTTTTCCTATTACAATATATAATCTAACACTAAAATATGTATATTAAGTAACTTGTACGTAATATATGTTTTTTTTTTAATATCTTAGGACAACCAACACACCGTTATCTGATCCCAAACCAGGCAGAGCCTGTACTATGGCAACCAGACAACTGATAAACATACTTATATATTTCTAAATACATACATATTATGGATAAATTACACCCAGACACTGAACAAATGATCGTGCTCATCACACAAAGATTTGTCCTGGGTGGGAATCGAACCCACGACCTCAGTCTTAGCAGTCAGGGTCACTAACCACTTGACTAACAGGCCAGTATTTTATACTTATTTATACTTATAGGAACGTTAAGCCTTTTGTCCCGGCTGTCTTTCGTAGATCTCAGACAATCGTTACCGGTCGTCAGAAGCCAGAAAGTCTGACAGCCAGTCTTACCAAGGGGTATCGTATTACCAGTAACTAGGTTGTGGAGGTCAGATAGGCAGTCGCTCCATGTAAAATACTGGTACTCAGCTGCAACCAGTTAGACTGGAAGCTGACTCCAACATAGTTGGCTAGGCAGATGTTGAAAGGCTAGGCAGATGATGAAGTATACGAAGGAAAAAAAATAACGAAGAGCTGGCAGAATAGCCACGTTAGATGGCAATGCTGATTCTTGGCCTAAAAATATAGCGTGCCTATTGATCACGCGAAGAGTCAACCATCTGCTTGGCTACGTCCTGAAATAATCGAAAACACTCGAATGGCTCAAACATTGAAGGGGTCTGCTAGGACCGATGCCTGCCGGGGTCGCGTGATTGTTCGAAAGAGATACCGTGACCCTGGCACGTGGGCAACTGAGGGAACACGGGTGGGTTTTAGTCAGCAAAAGTCTGACATGCCCTCCCGCTCCACCCAGAGCGGGAGAAGTCATTTGATGATTTCAAATCCAAAAAAAAAATGGCTCAAACATATAGCTCTCATTAACATATATGCGCCGTTTGATTCTGCACTTGCAGCAGCTGCTCCAGCAAAATACAAAGTGAAAGAAAGATGGCAAAGATATCGACACAAATTGCATCCCACGCTAAAGGTCTACTAGATTCCGTCTGGCCTGTTCACATCGACGCATGCCAAGCCATTGGGTTCTGTAACAGCTACCACCCCGTCAAGTAAATTCTGTAAGTTGTTAGTTTATTATCAAAAAAGTACGGTTTATTTAGGAAACTACTCTAGATAACACAGTATTGAACTTTACCCAATTAAATACGTTAGATATCTGGTGAATTTTATAGTGCGCGAGTCTATTGCCATTAACCGGACAGAAATCCAGACTCCGGGCTACTATTGAGAAATTCCCTTTGATTAAAATAAAACTAGCGGAAGATGTGTCACTAGACGATAGCGCATGGACCGCATAAATTAGGCCCCGTGGTGGCCTAATTTGTTCTCAGTCGCAATACGAGTAGCTTTCAATTGAGACGTGCGTGCGTGTATATTTCAATACGCTAGTAACAGACCAAAAAGACAATGTCTTCGTGTGCCTTCACTGGGTGCATGAACCACTGTAAAAGAAAAAATAAATCACTTGGCATCACATTTCACTCATAAGTACATTTTTCTTATTATTTTTTTAAGATTTGATTAAATTAATTTGTACCCGTGCGAATTTGTTCGCCATTTTGTAGAGCGGGATAGAAACATACAATGCGTTAGTGTGCGTCACGTTCGGCTAGAACAGGGCGCTGCGTCGCCGTCGTCGCTCGGCGTGACGTGCGTTTCTAACGAAGTAATACGAAGAGCGGTGATGCTCCGTCTTGGTCGCACGCCACCTTTGTGCATTATTCTGTCTCTTTCTTTGTTGGCGTGTAATAATAACGATTGTTTGTGTGAGTAAATGTGTCTGTGTACGTATAAGAGTCACTGTTTGAATACCTAACGTAAGAACGTAACATATATATTAGTTTTATTTTAATCAAAGGAAATTCCAGATAGAAAAACCCAATAACACTCCACCCGACGACCGGGAATCGAACCCTACCCAACTGTGAGTAGTGGTGGCCTAGTGGTAACGACCACGACTTACGAGTAGTAGGTCGTGAGTTCGAACCCAAGCAGGCGCATTACTGTGTGTAAATTATTTCATCACCACTGCTCTCAAAACGGTGAAGGAAAATATCGTGAGGAAACCGGCATGTCTTGGAACCAAAAAATTCCAAGACATGTGACATTTACCAACCCGCACTGGGCCCGTGTGGTGGATTATGGCCCACTCCCTCTCACTGAGAGGAGACCTGTGTCCCAGCTGTGGGAACGTTATAGGCTTCTGATGTGATATGTTTAAATAGTTTTAATAGATTTATAATGCAAATCTTCATATTATGTATATACGCATAAACTTATTAAAGCTAAAATACAATATATTTCTTCATCTGCCAAGCCTTTTGCCAACTATGTTGAGGTCGACTTCCAGTCTAACCGGATGCAGCTGAAACGATATTGGTGCCGATTCTGTTGTACACCGAACTAAACTATCTCTAAAATTCCTTATTTTTAGCTATGAGGATAGTTACGCTATTCTGCAAGAAATAATCTCTAAATTTAAAAATTATTTTGACACGACTAAAATCATATTTGACAATCGCGACTCAAAGTGGTATTTTTTTTTCTTTCGGCTTCACAACGTGGTACTTGTGTGCGCTATGCAATGAACTTGTTGAGAGACGAAGGCGCGCGCATGGGGGCAGCCTGAACGTGTTTTATATGGAATTTTAAATTTTTTGTTTGAAAAAAGGGGTCGAAAATTTTTGCGATAGGACACGCCATTTTCGCGATATAAGCAAAAGAAAAAAAAAATACAGTAGGTACTGTTTTTGAACGTGAAGGCGAGGCGTTCGTTGGTGTGAATTTTTGTTCATGACCACTAGTTTTATTCCACACCTTTTTAATCGCGATTAGAAATAGTCAGATTTTGTTAAAATAAATTATTATAGTCAAAATTTTTGGTGAAAACCGGCAAAACTCAGAATAGCAAAATTGTCATTTTCACTCTTTAATAACTCAGTGCAATCTTAGTGCTGTCAAACTAAAATATAGTTAAGTTGTGTCACTTTAGTCTTTTTCAGAATAGGAAATCGTCGTTTAACAGGAATAATCCAAATTTTAGAGATTTTTAGTTTAATTTAGAGAATTTTGTACAACAGTATCGGCACCATTATTTACCTAATTATATATAAATATTAGAATGCAAATATGCATAAATACGCGAATATACTAACAACGAATAAGGCAAACAATAAGAAGACTTCGTTGTGATGAAACCGTCAGCGTCCTAGGAATGTGTTCGTGAACATTAACTTTAAAGGATAATTAATCGGTTGGTTGGCGTCCCGATTCTGTGAACCAACGCATTCCACAGAGAGACAGCCTGTACGAAGAGGAAAGAAGGACAACGAGCCCTATCAAACTACCATTGTTGTGACACTTTTTATCGAATGTCAGAGCATCATGCTGCCTTCATCTGCATCTCATTCTTCATGCATCATAGGGCCTTTTAGCCAAGCAGGGTACACTGTTTTTTTTTAATTTGTTCTTCTTTCAAAATTTTATTTTGTTTAATTGTGTTTAGTTTAGTTTGTGATATTCCTGTGAGAGTCACAATAAAACTTTTTCTTTCTTTTGAAAAGAAGAACTGTTAAAAAATGTTTATTAAGAAAAAAAATATAAATATTATTTTAATGTTCTCCGTTTATAAATATTAAAAATGTAAAGCGAAACTTCGGTAATTAATACAAGCAAAAAAAACATACATAATGTTCCATGCATACAAATGTTGAATGAAGAAATCAATCAATATTGATATTTTATTGCAACAAGATATTATGTGAGTTTTATTGATCTGTTTTTATTATTTAAATGTTCAAGGTCATTATCCTAGTTCTAAGCTACACACTTTTTACATAATTTTTTATTAATATACGTATAATTTATTATGTCTGCATAATTAATTATCTTCGACAGTCGTTACGAGGATTAAGAAGCTCAAAAGTCTGACGACCAGTCTTGCTAAGGAGTATCGAGTTAGTAACTGGGTTGTGGAGGTCAGACCCACAGTCGCCATGTAAAATACTGGTATACTGCTACACCCAGAAAGACTGGAAGCTGACCCTAACATAGTTGGCAAAAGGCTAGGCAGATAAATAAACTATTGTGTGTTTCCATAATGCTTCATTTCTTTTTTACACGCTTTATATTAGCTTCACTTGTATGTTTGTATGTTTGTTTGTAACCAACTCCTTATAGCGCGATTTTGACCCACTTTAAACGACCAGATTTCATTTAAACTTTGCACACCTGTCAAGGACCGATGACAATGCAATAATTTCATAAATTTGTGCCATTATCCTTGCCAGGGTTACCAGGACAGCAAAAAAACTGTCTTTGAAAGCTACGCTGACATACTTCACAAACTAATTTGTGCCATTATCCTTGCCAGGGTTACCAGGACAGCAAAAAAAACTGGCTTCGAAAACTACGCTGACATACGTCACAAACTACGCTGACATACGTCTCAAAATTCGAAACACCCTAAAAAATAGAAAATAAATAATAGTTTAAAAAAACTAAAAAACACGCTTCCATTGAAAACCAAACTTAAAAGTACAAAATAATGGAAAAAAAGCGTGGGGTGCATGATATCAATCAAAAAATACCTTAAAAAGCACCCCACGCTTTTTTTCCATTATTCCTTGAGAAATTATTTTTAGCGTCACCATCGCCAGGTCTTGAACCTAAGAAGAATATAATAACTTTGAAAGAAAATTATAATATCAAAGGCAAATGCTTTACAAACAGGAATACAATTAATCATATCTTTCGACCAATTCTATAAAACAAAACCGGCCAAGTGCGAGTCGGACTCGCGCACCGAGGGTTCCGTACAAACCTGCAGGTCATCATCATCATCATTCGTCATCATCGTTTATGAAATTAAATGTTTTTTTTTTAATTTTTATATTTGAGTTGACTGAATGAAAGGTAAATTGTGGTTTACGATTTATGACGTCTTAAAAAAAAACTACTTACTAGATCTCGTTCAAACCAATTTTCGTTGGTAGTTTTCATGGTAATGTACATCATATATTTTTTTTAGTTTTATCATTCCCTTATTTTAGAAGTTACGGGGGGGGGGACACACATTTTACCACTTTGGAAGTGTCTCTCGCGCAAACTATTCAGTTTAGAAAAAAATGATATAAGAAACTTCAATTTCATTTTTAAAGACCTATCCATAGATACCCCACACGTAAGGGTTTGATTAAAAATTTTTTTTGTGTTTCAGTTCTATGTATGGGGAACCCCAAATATTATTGTTTTAAAAAAAAATGATATTAGAAACCTCAATATCATTTTTGAAGACCTATCCATAGATTCCCCACACGTATGGGTTTGATGAAAAAAAAATTTTTGAGTTTCAATTCTATGTATGGGGAACCCCAAATATTATTGCTTTTTTTCTATTTTTGTGTGAAAATCTTAATGCGGTTCACTGAATACATCCACTTACCAAGTTTCAATAGCACAGCTCTTATAGTTTCGGAGAAAAGTGGCTGTGACATACTCGGACAGACAGACAGACAGACAGACAGACAGACAGACAGACAGACAGACAGACATGGCGAATCTATAAGGGTTCCGTTTTTTGCCATTTGGCAACGGAACCCTAAAAACGTGATCTAAGCCTTAAATACTCTGCCAGGGTTGCGAAATTTGTTCGAAAGAGATACCGTGGCCCTGGCATATGGGCAATTGAAATAACACGGGTGGATTTTAGTCAGTAAAAGTCTGACCCGCCCTCCCGCTCCACCCTAGAGCGGGAAGCGTCATTTGATGATTTCCCACCCACAAAAAAAAAACAGCCTTAAATCCTTGAAAAGCAAAACTTGTATTCAATTAGAGCAGTGTTGGTAATGGACGCGACTTATGAGTTATAGTTTGTTGGTCAAATCCAGAAAGGCGCTACTTTGTGTAAATTATTTTGTCACCACTGCTCTCAAAGCGGTGAAGGAAAACATCACGAGGAAATGGCATGTTCTTAAAACAAAAAAATCGAAGACATGTGATATCTAGCAACCAGCACTATACCTACCCGTGTGGTGGATCACAGCCCACTCCCTCTTAACGAGAAGAGGCCTGTGTCTTCAGCAGTGGGAACACAATAGGCTGATTATGCTAAATAAATTTCCATTCTTTCTCCTGATTATTCAATCATTCCATAATCTATACTTTTTTATAATAATACTAGCTTCTACCCGCGACTTCATCCGCGTTAAATTTTGTATTCCCCCGACCCTTCTCGTAGCGTCTAATCGCCTACCCGTGCGATTTTCCCCGTTTTTGCAGCATTTTTCATTACTGCTCCGCTCCTCTTAGTTGTAGCGTGATGTTATAAAGCCTACCTCAATAAATAGGCTACCCAACACAAAAATATTTTTTCATTTCGGACCAGTAGTTCCTGAGATTAGCGCGTTCAATCAAACAAACAAATTCTTCAGCTTTATAAATATTATACAGGATGCAATCGAAGTCATGGGCATTATTTTAACCTAAGGCACTACTTACGATACTGATTGCATTAGGCCTATTAATACGCAAATCAAAAATATTTTAATGCAAGTATGTAAAACCTTAAAAATGTAGTAAGTCATATTGCAAAAGGCTTATTATTGCAAATAAACACTTAAAGTAATTAAAACAAAATACTTCATAAACGCTAATAAGTCTTGAAGTATCAATATCATTAAAGCGCAGTACAGCGCGAAACGAAAAGTAAACAAACATCAAATAATACTAATAACTAGTCATTGCGGCCAGCCGGCGAGTGCGCGGCGTTTCCTTACAAGCGGTAACACAATCACAGACAATAGGCTAAAAGGCATGCCGCCCGCCGACAACTCTCTCCGTCCCGCTCCCTCACTCGCAAAAATACGGATATCACCCCCGCGCGGGGGCTGCTTTCCGAACCAGTGTCATAACGACTGCGCAGGTGCGTTGACGCATGTAATTGATCCCGTGACGTAATCGCCGCACGCGCATCTCACGTCCCGATCATACCCTTGGATTGCAGTGTATTAAGTGTTAGCGGTAATGCAGTGATTGTGAACACGATCTGGACTTTTTTTTTTGGGGTGAAATTAAAAGAATTGTTTACGAACGTGAAAGTGAGTCAAAAGACGATTTAAAAAACAAAATTACTAACGCATTCGACACATGAAAGCGCGGGACTTTGTGTTGAACAGTCTGAAAGACAATCACAGACGTAGGGCTCAATTGTGTATTGAAAAAGGTGGTGGACATTTTGAGCATCTTTTAAAAGACGTGTAAGTGCTAGATAATAAGATAGGTAGTTTAAATTAATGTTAATACATTGAGATTCCTAAACAATTATTGTAAATACTGTGATTCCAACTTTGTAAATACGCCAAAACTACAGGAAATTAATTTTAACTAGGTAGATACGTAAATATTTTTTTTTTATTTATGTACATAAACGTAGTTTTGACCGTCCTAAGCCGGCAAATTATGAAGGGAAAGTTGGAATCTAATATGAATCAAGTCGTTAGCAACTTACGTACCTATGTCACGTGGGTCGCGTAGGGTCAAAGAGTTCACGCGTACGGCGTAGGTACCTACTGCAGCATTCGCTATCGCGATGCGCAACGAATTGATACTTTGTATGACTTACTACATTTTTGAGATTTTCCATGCTTGCATTGATACTATTTTTGATTTGCATAATAGTAGCCTTAATGCAATTAGTATCGTGAGTAGTGCCTTGGTTTAAAATAATGCCCATGACTTCAATCCACCCTGTATAGATAAAGTATAGATTATAAAACTGAACAGTTTGTATGTTTCTTTGGTTGAACGCGCTAATCTTAGAAACTACTGGTCCGAATTGAAAAATTCTTTTTGTGCTGAGTAGCCTATATATTGAGGAAGGCTACACTAGGCTGACTATATAACATCACGCTACAATCAAAAGGAGCGGAGCAGCAATAAAAGATAGTCGAAAACTGGCAGGCAATTCGATGCGACGGGAAGGGTCAGGGGAGCAAAAATTTGACGCGAACGAAGTCGCGGGCAGAAGCTAGTGTTTATATAAAGAAATTATTATTGGTGAAGATTGTTCATTCACATTTCAAGCCGCCTTGTACAAGATGTCAAGGTTGGGCTGTTGAACTATTGAAGCAAGAATTAATAATTATCTAGGTTTTGCTAAATGTCCTTTGGCTTAATTAAATTCCACATTTGGTTTTTAATACCTATCTGACACTATTTTAGCATCCTAACTATGCCTTATTTAAGTGACATCGTGCCATCCTAATATAGCAAACGGGGCCTATCTAGAGATTGCAATCCCGAAAAACGGATCCGGTAATCCGGCGGATCCGGCATCATTGAACGTTTACCGGATCCGGTACCAATATACCGGATCCGGCACCAGATCCGGTGCTAGCAATTTTTGGCAAAATAATAGAGCTGTTGCATGAGTAGGTACTTTAAATCCGTTGCGCGTGGTGATCATGTTTGCGAGTCGTTCGACGCCGAGTCGCCTCACCTCACTACGCTGCGCGAGTACCGAACGCCCCGCTCCTCCGCATCCGCATCGCGCCACCGCTGCACCGGTTCAGCACCATTCGCTTCGCTCGAGGCTATAAATGTGTGTTTTGTTTTGTCAATTGTAATGTAAGTAAATTAAATAGACATTTTTTTTTTATATTGTACTTACGCGAGCGATAGTATCTAATGAAAAGTGTTTTACCCATTCAACTGCCATCACTGTCAAACGTCAATAATGTGAGTTTGCCCGCAGCCTTGACGAGATCCCGCCTCTTTTTGGACCACTTGTGGTTAAACCCCAATTTCTCGATATTTTATTATGAAATCCATATAAGATTGTGACTGTTTCGTAATATGTACAAGTTTTCCTATTCGGTATATGACATTTATGTAATTTAGGTCAGAATAAAACGAGTATCATTCAAATTAAAAACGAGTTTTGTTATTTTCGTCCCAATTTTATCATTAAAGGTCCCAGAAATTTTATTTAAAGACATATAGACTAAGCTACTTGTAATATCGTTAAATTTTACTTGTTACCTACACTACTAGATTTTAATTGTTTGCTTGTTGTCTAATTTTAACATTGGATTGGAAATAAAGTTGATTTTATATACGAGTATGTTTAATTTTTGTTATAAAATACCTATATTAAATACATGTTTTCACTCGATTAACTTAGTAACAGTTCATTTTGAATCGAAAAGTGAAAATTATCCTGATTTGATCAATCCGGCCGGATCCGGCCTGATCCGGCCGGATCGATGGGAACCCGGACGGATCCGGCAAGACTGAAAATGACGCCGGATTGCAATCTCTAGGCCTATCGTATCATTAAAATGTGAGTGATGAAATCCTTGGTATTTGTGATACTGATTAGTAATGATGTTATTTTCACACTTTCTGCGTGCGTAGCATGACCACCGTAGAAAGGGGTTTTGTCGTCGGAAGAATAGACAAAGTGACAGTTCACACAATGTGCAAATTAACGACAAGAAACTACATCTATCCAAAGTTTCTTTATTTATTTGCTAACGGTTGTTGTTTTGTTTTAAATCTAATAGAAATCAACTCGATTAGTCATGGCGATTATATTATAATATCAAATTGTCTTCATTACCTTAGACAACTAAAAGTTGTCAGTGCGATTTTGACAGTTACAGTTGCAGTTGCAGTTTTGACTTTATTCTGAAATAGTCTTCATCTATATGGACGTAGCCAAATATCATGAGAAACGAATGACATGATGACATATTGTAGAAAGATTTCTACGGTGGGAAGTCAAAATGAGAGAAACGAACTGTCACTTTGTATAGAAATAACTGTGTCTATTCTTCGTAGAAATGAAAGCTACGCTTGCATGAAACGGTAGAAGTCTTTCTACAATCGTTAATTTTATCTATTTTTCTGTCGACAAAACCCGTTTCTATACTGGTGTAGCATGACGTTCTTCTCTATTCTACCAAGAATATACAAAGTTCTTTCTATGGTGGTAATGCTACGCGTACTGATATGCTTAGTTAGTATTGCGGGAAAGTGTTATAGGGTTATTCTATCTGGAATTTCTCACTACCGGAGGCTGGATGTGTGCTCAGTTGTTGGCAATAAGATCGTCGCTTATTACATGGAGCTTAAACATAACTGCACCATAATTAAGTAATACACTATTAATCAAACTCTGAATTTCCAAAAAAAAAAAAAAACATAATTATTAGCATATTTACAAGAGTAACCGTGAATTATTTGCCGGCTCTTTCTAGAAACGACCTTCTGAAATTTCATGAGTTTCCGACGTGCTGGGTCATCATCATTTCAGCCAAAAGACATTCACGTTGGACAAACGCCTCCCCAATAGACTTGTGTAGTTCACGAACTAACTAGGTCGTAAGAGCGCTCCCACAGATGAACTACGCGAACCAGTTCCCTCATTCCTCGATCCGTAGTTCGTGACCGAATGAGCGACGATGGCGTCAACCAAACGAATGTCGTCATACACGGGACAAAATACAAAAATGTTATTGTAATCACTAAACTAGTTATTAATTGCAACAAAAAACCTTGGTATTGTTTACAATCAAGGTCATTTTATGAATTATCATTCAAAGGTTTTTGCTGTTTTTAGAGTCCGAAAATTGTAGGTAAAAGTAGAACATTCCTTAATCTTGTCGCATGCAGTAGGAGCAATACCAAAACGAGCGAACGACCTGCCTTTCTTTGATTGGAGTTGATAGCTGACGAACTATAAGACCGAACTAGTTCGTTAAGGAGCGGCGAACTAAACTGAGCGATCTCAGTTGCGAACTACTATGCCCGAGACTACTCCCCAAGCACTGCCACTTCGACTGGTTCTGTGCTTCTCGTATCCAGCGGATTTCTACGGCCTTTGTCATCGGTCCACCATGTGGGTGGCCTTCCAACGCTACGTCCTCATACGTAGGTACGAGTTTGCCATTCCAGAACATTTCTATCCCACCGACCATCTGTTCTCGCTTGCTCGCAGCAATGTGCGATGACAAGAACGGTATCAGTATCTAAACACGATCAAATAAAAACAAAAAGGTTGTTTTTTATAGGTCAACGACCGATGGTAGTGTTGTTGCTTGAAGTATAAGTTGAGAAAATATGTTTAAAAAGAAAAAAAAATGCGAACATATTTTTTTTTAAACACGTGCGTACAAAATGATAAGATCACATAAAACCATAGAAACACCAAAGATTTATACTTAGGAACACAGAATATATATCATATTGATTAATTGTTTTATACGTGTCTTTTTTACAGTATATTTCGTTTTTTATCATATTTAATTCGATACCAATCACGTCTGTGAAGTTCACACCAAAAAATCTAATGTACAGTGGTTGTTAACCCCACAAAAAGAAATGATTAGAGGGGTAATTGCGGAACTTTTTATCGGTAGGAATTGGTTTAATATTCATAGTTAAACAACATTCATTGCGTTATTTACGTTGCTGAGCCACAATTTATTTGAACAAATGACGCAATGGTTTAGAAATAATCTTCAATCCCATTCAGATTCTGATAAATTGTGCTTTCGCAATTAGGGTGCAAATCAATTTTTTTTTTTGTTATAGCTTGTTCAGATTGACACTGAGCAGTTGAGCACGTCAGCGGAGGTTCATTACATAATTTAATTTCACTTTAAAATGTTTGTGAAATAAAATATTTTGAATCTGAATTGAAGTGGAGATAAAGAATACGGTGTGAAAAAAAAACGATTTTTCAAAACAATTTAAGGTATATCGAATTTTCTCTTCAAATCTCTAACTCCTTTGTACCTATGTAGACAAGTATGAAAGTTTTAAACGCTCGTAAAAACGTATTTTATAACGTAACTTACTTAATTTTCTCTTGTTCATATAACTCACGGCATTCAGCGAACAGATTTTTACCGTGTTCAGGGTTTATTAACGTTGTAAAAAGTATACTACAGGTATGCAAATATTTTAATTAACACAGCGCAAATTAAATTAATGCAGTACTTTAAGTAAGTGCTTATTCTATGTATTTTCGTCTAGGAGTTTTTTTTTTCTCTCTTTTTAGTTTTACTACGTAGGTACATAGCTTTAATTTGTAGCGTACTTTTCTTAGCAATCTATGCCTTGTAAGATCTTTTAGAGAAAGGTCTGTTTTGTCTTTCTTAGTTTTACCAAATAGGTATGGGAATCAAACTTAAAGTGAGTAGATAAGTAATGATTTCATTTGAAATGTCATCATCATTCATCATTTCAGCCGGGAGACGTCCACTGCTGGACTTAGGCCTCCCCCAATTTGGGGGGCTTTGCCATAATCGCCACGCTTGGCAGGTGGGTCGGCGATCGCAGTATGGTGGTAAAATGCATAGAGAACGCTGCTGCCCATTCTCTAGTAAGTCCCTTAATCGCCTTTTACGACACCCACAGGAAGAAATGGGTTGGTGTTATTCTTTACGTCCGGCACCACACGGTACATTTGAAAATGTAACGAAAAGAATTAGCATTTTCAAAGCTATAGATTGTTTAAATAGCTTACGCTAGTCAATAATGAGCCTTCAATAAAACACGAGCTTTAAAGGCTGTATTATTTGTTTCCTTATCCCCGTTTGGTTTTCTCTGAAATTATCGTATCGATACGACTGTCAAAAAAAGCTTGCAGCCTGTTACAACTAACACTTTACGAGAAAGAGCCAGTCCAAATTACCAACTCCACAAAGAATCCACTCATAAAATCATGCGTCACAAACTTTTAACCAAATGCCCGAACAACCCAAAACAGATAACCAAGTGCAGCGAATTCTTCTCTCTAATTCTCAGTAACAATGCTGTGAAACCTCTGTGCTCTGAATAAATGACAGCTCGACTAGGAATTCTCTTGCAAGTACAGCTAATCTAGTTATAGAACCGATAGGAATGTTATGATTTCCTCCGAAGGGTTATCAATACGACCTCTATTCCAATAGTTGGACCTCAACTTATCAAAAAACAATTGCAGTCCAAAGCAAAACTCTCACAAACTTGCAAGCCACAGACGAAAAATCCATAAGAGATAACCAAAAGCAGTGAATTCTCTTCGAAAGAAAAAGAACGATAAGCATAAAGAGAAGCTTCCTTATTTCCAGAGTTGTAGCTCAACTTATCGATTAAAGTAAGCTGTCCAAAGCACAACTGTCCGTATGTTATACACTCACAAATTCAAAAGTTACAAACTCTTAAATAACTCACAAGCAAACATTTTAAAGAACTTATCACCAGCATCATTCTCACATTTTCCAATTTATTTGGGGTAGACGCAACATGTGTTTTTTTCCATATTATTTAACTAAAGACTTCCTTTGTACGCTTCATCAATACAACCGTTATAAAATGCTCCTTTGTTCCAGTAGTTGCAGCTCAACTGAGCAACAAAAAAAAACCGGCCAAGTGCGAGTCGGACTCGCGCACTGAGGGTTCCGTACAAACCTGTAGGTATTCACGGTTTATGCATATCTAAGGTTTATATTTATGAAATTAAATGTTTTCTTTTTAATTTTTATATTTCAGTTGATTGAATGAAAGGTAAATTGCGGTTTACGATTTATGACATATTAAAAAAAAAACTACTAACTAGATCTCGTTCAAACCAATTTTCGGTTTTTCATTTTACCACTTTGGAAGTGTCTCTAGCGCAAACCATTCAGTTTAGAAAAAAATGAGATTAGAAATTTCAATATCATTTTTGAAGACCTATCCATAAATACCCCACACGTATGGGTTTGATGAAAAAAATCTTTTTGAGTTTCAGTTCTAAGTATCGGGAACCCCAAAATTTATTGGTTTTTTTTCTATTTTTGTGTGAAAATCTCAATGCGGTTCACAGAATACATCTACTTACCAAGTTTCAACAGCATAGCTCTTATAGTTTCGAAAAAAAATGGCTGTGACATACACGGACAAACAGACAGACAGACATGACGAATCTATAAGTGTTCCGTTTTTTGCCATTTGGCAACGGAACCCTAAAAAGTCATTCTAAGAAACAATTGCGCAATCCACATGAAACATACTCTTATTTCAATGCCCGAACGAACTCATAAGAGATAACGCGTAGCAGCGTATTCTTTTGAAGAGCAGCTCCATTAGAAGGTCCTATAACAAGACTGTCGCAAAAAGCCTCCTTAGTTCCAGAAGTTGCAGCACAACTTAGCAACAAAAATAAGTAATCCAAAGAACCAGCTTCACATTCCACATAAACCACACTCACAAACTGTTATTTTAATGCCCAAACAAACCCACAAGAGATGACCAGTAGCAGCAGATTTTATCAATGAGTAGCTGTATTAAAAGGTCCTATAAAAAGGCTGTACTAAAGAGCCTCTATAGTTCCAGAAGTTGCTGCTCAACTTAGCAACAAAAATAAGTCATCCAAAGGACCAACTCTACAACACATACAACACACTCACAAGTCGCAAACTCTTAATTAAATGCCCGACCAACCCACAAGAGATAACCAAGTGCAGCGAATTCTATTCTCAGTAACAATGCTGCAAAACCTCCGTGCTCTGAACAAGTCACAACTTGTCGGTAAGTTAACAACTTGTTGTGGCAAGTACAAGTGAAGTGGATTGTCCCGACTGACCGAACATCATTTTATTGTTCGGACAACTTTGCTTTTACTGTATTTGTGGGCAGGCTTTAGTTGTTGATTGTGTTAGAGGTGAGGATAAAAATGTTTACGGTTGTCATTTGTAAACTGAGGTTGATATTTTGGGAGCCTTTTTTAAAACCCACCCGTGTTCCTTCAGTTGCCTGTACCAGGGCCACGATAATTCTTTCGAACGTATCCGCAACCCTGGCAATCATCAGTCGTCGTGGAGCCCTTCAGTTTATACTGACATATCTTTGAGGCGCGCGTGGAACACTACACGCGATGTATAGAAGGACCTTTTTCTCAATTCCAAAGTTAAGTTTATTCTTGAGACAAATTCATCCCAACTACAGAACTCTTCGTTGTTCGTGGCCCCCACACATGGCCGGTTGATCATAATAAGTTATAAAACAAAATAAATCTTTTCGTCTGAATACCACATCATTTGTAATCAGTACGATTTCAAATTATTTACAACCCAAAGTCGAGATTAACAAGTTATTTGCATAAATGTTGGCACATTTCAAACCGAAATTCCAAACTGTATGTCCTTAAACCCAAGTACAGCGGCCAAATATTCAAATGAAGTAAATATTCATTGTACTAACGCACGTCAATTGGCGTCCGCATTCAAATCCAATCAAACATGAACGTTAATCACCATTGATTTGTATCAAATTGATGCCACTATTGATTGACGGCTCTATTCCGCGAATTGCTATCAAAATTGCCTGTTAATTAAAATGGATTTCTGTGTGTTTAAACGAACAAAGGTTCGTTTTTAGAAATTGTTTTTACAAATCAGTGGGAAATAAGAGATTGTTTTCAATTAAACTCATTGAACCGATATCAATTTCCAGTAAATTCTATTTTGATTTGAATAAATATTTCCTTTTCCACATTTACTCCATGCTCATATAGACAGTGTTACTGACATAAAGACCAGTCGTTCAATTTATTACTTACTAAAATCCTGTCTATATCAAATTTTCAATATTTGATGACCGATCCATTCAGTTAGCCTGATTAACATACCATTATACATATTAGAAATAACAATAACAAAAAAAAAAACTTCCCACTATGTTATCCACAGTTGTGTTACTATCAAACAATGGTGTATATTTTGTCAGAATTAAATTATTATTGCTGTTATAAGATAGAGGTAGACTATTAGGAGTGTTAGGCACGCAGACTCAAAGCCTTTAATTCAATTATACCATTTACACGCGCATTTTGAATGGATCCGAATGACCTGATACAGTGCGCCACTATCAGCGAGACTTTTGAGTGAGCATGACATGCTCCCAACTACCAGGGCACATTCAAGTCCATAAAAGGGATACCCAGTACTAACATTTTTGTGCGTACAGAAAGAATCTACGTAGTTTTGAATATCCTAAACCCTAGGTAGACCAGAAAAAGCCCATCGCTATGCCGCACCCGATTTTTTCGCATCATTATTAGATAAGTCTATTTTAATTACCCATGTATCACAAATACCTAAGGGCTGATTTTTAATTGTCAGATAACTTTTATTTCAGGAATAAATATGCCTATACGTCAAATAATCATATTTTTACTAGGTTAGGTTGAAAAATCAGCCATACTATGATAATGATTACTAACAGCGAAACGTTTTTCACATTCCAGATAAACTGCATTTGAAATTCGACTTTCCATTTTACGCGCAAAGGCGTAAAAACGGGGAGATCTACATAAAATGCATTTACGACTTCATCAAGTACAAATATGAAATTGGAGGCCCAGTAGAATTCTTCGCTGATAATCTTTATGTTGGTGACGAGGATGTCAGTAAGTACAATAGAATAGCATAACCGTTTTAGACCCTATCTATATAATATATACTCATAATTTAGCTGAAGAGTTTGTTTTTTGAAACGAGCTAATTTCTGGAACTACCAGCCGAATTTTAAAATTACTCTGCATTTTATTGTTCAATTCTAAACATCAAGCTAAGACCCATAGGAGCCCAGAAAATACCACATTGTTGGTAAGAGCGCTATGCGAAAACAAAGAAGCGCGGGCAGACGATGCGATGCGACATGGTGAGTCGCAGACAAAACGAAACCTCATAAAATTCTGATTATTAATATCGCGTTGGAAAAATCTCACTTTGAGTGATTTTATGAAACATGTTTTTTAGTTTCTTACCTTAATATAGTTTTGCATTTAGTTTTATTGAAAAGAAAAGAGGTCAATCGTCGAATCCGACTCGGCTGGGCAGCGTTTGGGAAGCTACGCAATATCTTCTCGTCCCACATACCGCAGTGTCTCAAGACGAAAGTCTTTGAGCAGTGTGTGTTGCCAGTGATGACATATGGAACCGAAACATGGTCGCTCACAATGGGCCTTATTAGAACGCTGAAAGTCACCCAAAGGGCGATGGAGAGGGCTATGCTTGGAGTTTCCCTACGCGATCGAATCAAAAATGAAGAGATCCGTAGGAGAACCAAGGTAACCGACATAGCCCGAAGAATTGCTAAACTGAAGTGGCAGTGGGCAGGGCACATTGCTCGCAGAACAGATGGCCGATGGGGCCGAAAGGTTCTGGAATGGCGACCGCGTACCGGAAGACGTAGAGTTGGAAGGCCTCCAACAAGGTGGACCGATGACCTTGTGAAGGCTGCAGGAATCCGCTGGATGCGGGAAGCTCAAAACCGGTCGAAGTGGCGGAGCTTGGGGGAGGCCTATGTCCAGCAATGGACGTCTTTCGGCTGATATGATGATGATGATGATGATTTAGTTTTATTGAATCTTCCACCAGAGATTTGTCAGCAGCAGCCCGTAGTCTGGACTTTTGGTCGGTTGATGGCAATGAGTTCTCCCCTATTACATGAGACTTAACTAAAATGCCGAAATGAGGTTTTACAATAGGGTACACCTCTGCCATACCCTTATGTTGTTGTTAGTTTTATAGCTACATAAAATATTTTGTTCTTTTGTTCTCCGATGTTCAATTCTTTGTTTTTTTCTAAAGTTAATTACCGTAACGAATTATATGTATGAAGTCATTAAAACTTGTGCAATGTAAACCAAAAGAAATAATGAATGCTGCTTATTCTAAGTATACCTTTATCATGGTTTAGTCATTTTAAGTCTACCTTTAATATAGTTACTTGTTCTGCCAGAAAGTCATTGTTTGCCAATCAAAAAAGAAGTGACAAATTGGCACTTGCAAAGTTGAGAAAGCAGATAGCGTTTATACAAAAAATTTAGATTTGGCTTAGTTCTAAAATCAATGGAACAAGAACATCATGAAACGACCTTAGTTTTTCTGAAACTCGATCTAACTCACTGCATGCTTGAAGAAAAAGAAAGACTTCCGTTAGTTTGAGGTGACGCAAGCCTATAAAAATACTTTAACCTAAAGAAATTTTTTTATGAAAATTTGAATTAACAAATTTAAGCTTATGAAGATGTATGTATATCCTATGTTAGGTTATAGCAATCGGTAATACCACCATACTGCGATCAACAACCCGCCTGCTAAGTGATTATGGCAAAAACCCCTCCTTAAATTGGAGGTACACGTCCAGCAGTGAACGTTTTCGGCTGAAATGATGATGATGAATCGATAATAATGTAACTCCTTTATTTCTATAGGTAAACAAATCACAGAGTTGGGGACCGAGAACTGGCGTTTCGTCATGTCAGCTTTCGGGCAGCCCTTCATCGACAAAGCCATGGAGTTCTACTTCAAGTTCGCAGGCTACTTCTTCGACAACATTCCCGCAAGACACTACATTATTGAAGACTTGTCGCCTTACGCCAAACCTTAAGTTGGCCATGTGTCCTAAGATTATGACTAATAACACAGTCCAACGTGATTCTTGCACCTTGAATGAGAATAGTCATTCCCCGTACATTTTGGGTCACTGAATTCAAATTCGGCCTCAGAATTGCTCCATCACATCACTTTTTTTAGATATCCTAAGCTAAAAGTGCAAAAAATACGATTTTAGCGTGTTTTCACGGCTATGTAGCATCGCGACAAATTTAGTTATCGAAAATATACACACAGTGCTTTAAAGTATAAGCATTGCTCTTCCAAATGGCGTTGAGTTTACGCGAATATCTTTTTTCATCATCGAAAAATTTGATTACGAACTTTTTTTATATACATGAATTGCAATTTTCAAATTTCAAAATAAAAGATATTCTCGCAAACTCAACGCCATTTGGAAGAACAATGCTTATACTTTAAAGCATTGTGTTTATTTTTTCGATAGCTAAATTTGTCGCGATGCTACATAACCGTGAAAACACGCTAAAATCGTATTTTTTGCACTTTTAGGTTCGGATATTTAAAAAATGTGATGTGATGGAGTAATTTTGAGGCCGAATTTGAATTCAGTGACCAAAAATCTACCAGGAATGACTACTCTCATTCAAGGTGCAAGAGTCACGTTGGGCTGTGTAATTGTTTGACAAATATTTTCCCACGCACACTGTATGAATAGATTTGTTTTAATTGTGTTAATTAAAATATAATATACAATATTTACAATTTTTATTAAGAATTAGTACTGATATAAGAGTAATTATAATAGCTTCCTGACTTGTAGATTTTACTTCCTCGTTTTAGATCTTATCCAAAGTTCTTCAAACTAAGTTACCGTCTACGAGGCCTTTACGTGACCTTATATTTGTTCTGCAAAAATACAATGCATTTTACACTTGAACAGTAATTTACAGATAAGGTAAAAACCACTTTACCCTGCATCAACAAAATTTACAATAAAGGTATGGTTGGAACGAAAAAACGTATTTGATCCATCCATTACATCTGCACCACGTTAACCCTTTACTCCTGACTGCTCTTCGTAGATCTCTGACAGTAGTTTCAGTTACAGTCCATTCATACTTATTTTACGTTTGATTTTGATCTTTGATATCGTTACTATTAGGTTGCTATTGGATTGCTGCCACTAACAAGTATATCAAAATGACAGTGATCTCTATTCTCGTTACAATATGGTTGCTGTTGGGTTCTGCTGTCAGAGGTTATAAACTATACATGGATTTTAGTCAGAAAATCAAATGTCTGAAATAAGTCATAAGAGTATGGCTACCCAGAAACTGGGTTACGGATGTCAGCTAGGCATTTTTTCCATATAAAATACTGGTCTTCAGCTGCATCGCGTTACAAAAGGCTTTGAGCAAAATTGCTTTTAGGATGAAGATACAGAGGCAGGCGAAGACCAAAAAATAATGGAAGAATATGAGAAAAGAAACGGTTCTCACAGTATAACAAAAAGAAATGAAAGTCCTGCGCCGTTCCCAAGTAATATGAGACGAGGGCAAGATTATATATATAGTTTAAAGACAATTTTATGCCTGGTTATAAATCCTAAGCTAAACACACACGTAGTCACCAACAGCATTATCATTCTCCGACCCTTATCCCTATTTATTTGGGGTTAGCGCAACATGACTTTCTCTTCCATACTGTTTTTATTAGTCGTTATTTCGATAGTCACCCACTTTTTAACCATATCATCATTCACAGTCCATTCATCGATTTTTTGGTCTCCCCGACTCTTAAAACGATCGAAATTCATACTTAAAAACTTTCCTTAAGTCATTTTCCTCATTTCTCCGTATCACGTACCCATACCATGACAACCGATTTTCACGCAACTTTTCAGTAACCACTTCCAGTTTCAGACTTCCTCTTATATACTTATATTACCCATTTCTTATTCTATCCATTCATGTGACACCACACATCCCTAATAACATTCTCATCTGAGCTGCATGCCATGGACTTCCATTCACCCCGGTCACCAACAGCATAATTGCAATAATATGAAGGAAGTATTGTAAAGCAAAGGATTTGTTAAAACAAAGAACCATTAAAAATAAACAACACTTGTATTCATAAAAAAAATCGGTTATTTAAAGGTTAACACAATTCTAAAGCAGAAATTCAATACAAATAAACTAAATTAAAAAAGGAATTGTTAAATTTTGTTTTTACAATTTTGGTACACTAGCTTCTAATAACCATGTTGTACTTAATGAATTATGTAAATCTAGCAAATTATGTAAAATTATCTATAAAAAGTCAAGTTCAGATTATAGTACTATCTGAACCGACTATTGCCACGTATTCATTGGGAAACTAAGTTACGTATTATTTCAGCAACATGATTGTTTTAGTATTGCTTCCATATTCATAGTAAACAAAAGAACGTCAAATGTTGCTGATAACAATTTTGCACGTTTATTTTATAACATCGTTTCCAATAATGATGTGGCTTTAAAATAATTTCCGTTTTAACTCTTAACGTAAGATGACAAATCATCAGTGATCAAGTCCTTAGCAGGAATTGTGGCCCAAAATTTTTGAGCATGCTTGTAGAACACTTCCAAAGCCTTATCAGCAACCATTTTTGCGAAAGTCCTCGTAATGAACTCCCAGTTTTCGTTAGCGATATTAACAGCCACGGTGCCTGAAACAATGAAAGATGATGTATTAACATTAATACATGTTCAATAAAACGTTGAAAGTTACACAAAAAAGGAGGAGACCTATTTTGTGGATAAAATAAAGCTGTTAATTAAGACAATAATGATGAAAACTTCGTAATCGAGGCAGACTAAGCACGCAAGCGCTTGCGTGACGACTTGGTTTCACTGGATGTTATCACCTGCAGAGACATCGTATTAGGTAGTACAACTCTATTATGTTTCTTATTGACGGTTAAATTTTGAACTGATTTGAAATAACGTTTCATTTTCTTGAACAATAAAGACATCTGCAGAAGCTGTAATGTTTTTTTCATTTTTAACATCTTTGCTTAAACTTTATAATTTTCAAATTTATACTCTTCAATTGCCACGTAACAAACATAAATGAAGAACATCTTTTAAATTTAACTAACTAGTAGTTCGCCATTCAAAGTGCTATGGATAGTAAAATTAGTCAATACAATAACATAGTTAATATAAAAGCTATTGGTACACTCACTTATATCTTGTTTTCCAACAAATAGATTGTCAACAGAGAACGTTGTTTTTCCTTTAACTTCGACATCATAGGTAGAGTCCTCAGGTTTAAGTTGGATATGCAGTTCACCATCATCAAGTTTCTTCACTTCAAATGCAAAATCGAAATTCAAGTGAACTTTTTCTGGAAAAGAAAACATTGATTGATAAATCCATGATACAAGCAGATGATATAAATACTGTATAGCTCTTTACGGCCGAATGTGCACGGTCTCAAGGTATCTTAAAACTTTTAAGAAGTAGCGATATCGCTTTTGAGAAACCTTTCTAACGAGGAACATCAAACACATAAATATTAATATCATAAGTTTTAACTACATATAAAAACAAAATCATGCCTAGGAAACAAAGGGTTGGGCACAGGCATACTTAAAGAACCCTCACATTTAACCAGTTAAGTTTAAACACCATGTATTAGGAGGTGAACTTATTGTCATCAACCGGTCACAAATCTAGACTCCGGGCTGCTACTGAGAATTTACAAACTTGACCTGGGAATCAAACCCAGCATCTCATGCTCAGAAGTAACGCTTGCGATCACTAGACCAACGAGGAAGTTCTATACTACTAATTATTATTAAACATATTTTAAATATATGGTAAGAGAAAGTCGTTGGACTAAGGGTTATCTTAGTTGTAACTCCATCATCGTTGACATCTTCAATGGAAATATTATTTTTATACCACAATATATCTTAAAATTTAAATGCTTACCAGCAACAACTGCTGCTTTTCCTTCACCGTGAATGTTAATGCCTCCAATAAGTGCTAATAGGGTCGGAGTTGATTCGATCTTGTAGCTACCTTCGACAGTGAAGACATCGCATACATAATCTACTGTAGTTCGTAGATTTGTTAAATCATTACTGAAATAAGGGTTCATTCATTATTAGTCATTGATTACAGAAAAAAATAATTCTTTTTAAATGAAATTAATTGCATATTTTCACATCGTCATCCACATTTGATATGAGTACTTATTGGATGATTGAAATGATCACTTGGACTACATATTATATTTTATATTGTGCGTTTTGTTTGTGCAGAATAATCAATTTCCATTTCTCTTTTTTTTTCTTTTTTATAAATCAATAACTTCTCAATAAAAAGTACCAAAAACCACGCGTGTATCCATACTGCTCAATATGATTCAACAACCCAGGCGATCAATTTGCTAAACTCCTTGATACTTAAACATATAGCAGTTAATCAATGTTGAATATTTGTATGAAGTTTTAAGTTAATTTTACATAACATTTGGCTTGCTGCGCTTTTTGGTGTTTCCTTTCTAAGTGCAGCAACTAATTCTCATTTAAATAAATAAAAGGTTTTTTTTTTGTGGTAGCCTCCTTAAGCCACCTTTAGCGATTCTTGGGAGGGGCTAAAATTTTGAGTTCACGTCACCGACATGCTAGTGTGACGTGTAATGTTTAGTTTTCACTTCTGTTCTGTCTTCTGTCTTCATTTCTAATTTATTACAAAACTTTAAAAATAAAAATCTTACTTGAGACTGGTTGCGTAGCAGTTCTTGAAACCTTTAGCTTCTCCTTCTTTCATTGTTGCTTTTATCATTCCAAAAACAACTATGTCCATATCTTTAATCAATAAAGGATCTACTTTTGGGACATCCAGCTCTGGAATACCATTATCTGATATTTCTTGTAACATGCTCGTGTATAATTCTTGTAAACAGGCATTGTCATTAAACGCACATTTTTTGTTCACTTTATCAACTGAAATAAAGATAATTGAATTGAATATCAAATTACTTACAATAAAATTAGCAAGTATTGCAGCAGACAAAACGAATTTTAAATCTACTGCAATTAGACAAAATATTACGACCCGCATAGATTTCAATGGGGTATTGAAGTTTGCATGAGAAAATCATATTAGGCTAGATATTTAAAATCCATGCTAATAAAGATGCGGTGTAAAACAGTTCTGCATTTAAAAAAAACCATCGTTTACTAAATAATGATATCTGTTCTTAACAGTTTTGTTTCTATAATCAATCAGTCGATCCTTTTGCCAACTATTTTGAGGTTGGCTTCCAGGTTAACCGGACACAGCTGAGGACCAGTATTTTACTTGGACCAACTCCGTATCTGACCTTGACAATTCAGTTACTGGGTAACACGATACACTTTAGTAAGATTGGTTCTTGACTTTCGGGCTTCAGACTGCCCGTAACAACTGTCAAAGTTCTACACATGACAGCCGGGACCAATGGCTTTTTTTTTTGCGTGTCAGACTTTTACTGACTAAAACCCACCCGTGTTCCTTCAGTTGCCCATGTGCCGGGGCCACGGTATCTCTTTCGAACAATCACGCGACCCCGGCAGGGGACCAATGGCTTAACATGCTTTTCGAGGCACGGAGAGGTGTCGGTATGTTTGGTAATGATTGGTCACCCATCCATGGATCGACTTCGGCAAGCGTAACTTAACCTTCGATCAGGTCGTGTGGCTGTAAATTTTTTACAGTTTTCTAAACCACTGGTTATTTTTTATTAATAACACTGATACTCACTAATTGCTGCAGATTCGCAAAAAGCGAAGATGGCACTGGCTAATAAAATTACGTTCAATTGAAACATTTTGCTTCTGTTTACTGTGTTACTCAGTGAAGTACTGATCTAATGTTGATTTACAGCAAGTTCCTCAATTTATATACTTTAATGCGGATGGGCATAAAATATGAAGTTAAAAATATAGCGACAAGTGGTTCCGTAGAGGAAATTTTTGTTCAAAATTCATAATTTAATAACATAACGTTTTAAGGAATTTTTTTTAACGTTCTAACAATTTATGGATTTGTGTTGTCCGAAATAAAATGATTTTATTATTTATTATTATTATTTAAAGCTTAGAAAATATTATAGTTCCAAAACAAAAAGAAAGAAGATGAAATATTGATGTCATGGAGACATCTAGTAGTAAATGTGGACTTAGGTTGGAAGGCACCTATTTAAGGGCTGAAATGATTGCACAAAATAACAACGCATTACATAGTTAGATTTGGTTCCAGAATGATCTGCAATACAATATAACAATATTTATGTACTAATGAACAAAACTAGACTGGAGATAAACAGATGTTTTATAAGTAATCTGGTTATTGGCGTTACCGCTTCCTCTGCAGACATAAGTACATTTAAGAAGTGCTTTAAAATGTCAATGGCGCGGTACTGAATAATTATCTCATAAACTCTTATCCAAATTTATATCGTTTATGTCTTACTTTTTTTTTACCAGTGTTTCAAGGAAATAGATAAACTTAATGTGTAGTTTGAACAATAAGGCAAGCCTGATATCCAAATGTGTAGCTAAAATCGGTCTCATGATCATCAGTAAATCATCATCATCTTGCTAAGTACAATCTATTCGAATAGATGGAAATTATTTGTGTCGGATTTCTCAATGGTTTTTCACCAAGCTCTGTGGAACCACAATGATTCATACTAGGTTTCAGACAATGATTTTGGTAGGAAGTAAATGTAACTACAAATTAGAATTATTCATTACATTTGAAGTTTTGTGAAAATTTAATTAACCTTTGTGATAAAAATATTATGCTTTGTTATTATTTTAAATTATATAAATACGTCATTGATATATCATGTGCCATTTATGTCCGGGTCCATGTGACTCACGAATTAAGGATGAGTATAAGGAGGTTTGCAAAAAAACCAAGTTAACCAAGTTGCAAAACTTAAGCGGAGTATACACATTGCTTTTTTTTGTGGCCGGGAAATCATCAAATGACGTCTCCCGCTCTGGGCGGAGCGGGAAGGCTTACTGACTCAAACCCACCCGTATTCCTTTAGTTGCCTATATGCCGGGGTCACGGCAACTGTTTCAAAAAAAATCTCGCGACCCTGGCAGAGTATACATATAGCTAGCAGAATGGTTTGAGGCCAAATATACTTAAGTCCCATGTAACATCTACCAACCCACACTGGGCCCGCGTGGCCCACTCCCTCTCACCGATAGGAGGCCTGTGTCCCAGCAGCGGGAACGTTATAGGCTGCTGATGATGACACTTAAGTGAATTCTACGTTCTGACGTATTATTATAGGACAGGCCAGCCATAAGTAGTCTGAAGACTGGCTCACCCGATTAAGGTAGAAAGAATCAGCTAGATCCGTCCGGCAGGATTAGACATCGTGGCCATGCGTGGGACACCCTTGTGTCAAGCAGTAGACGTAGCAACTTTGATGATACATGACCTGTTGAAAATGAAGTGTAGGGGGCCTTTGTGCTATCCATTTTGGACGGTTTTACTATGAGCAGCGATTGTAAAAGACTCGAAGGATAAATAGATCTGCATGCGTAGCCTGACCACCGTAGAAAGGGGTTTTGTCGACGGAAGAATAGACAAAGTTACAGATTGTAGAAAGATTAAAGTCAGAATTAAAGATTGTAGAAAGATATGTATCGTTTTATGCTGGCATAGCATGACAATTCTATCTCTATTCTACCAAGAATAGACAAAGTTCTTTCTATGGTGGTCATGCTACGCGTGCTGATGTCCTGGTATAGGTTTTTTAGGAATTTGAAAGAGACAAGAAAAGTTTGAAGTTTGTTTCGGCATTTCTTCTCAGGCATCAGGCAACTAGGAAATAACGGTGTCTTCTGATTGTAAAATATTGACCTAAAACTGACGTGCCCTAAAAGATGTAACTTAGGATAATCAGCCTATTAATCTGTATTCTCACTGTTAGGAAACAAGGCACCTCTCTTGAGAGGGAGTGAGCGGGTTGGTTGATGTCACATGTTTTTGACAAAATAAAATCTACTTACTGTAATTCAACATAATTTGAATTCATAATGATAATCAAAGTTAGTGTACAGTGTACCGTGTGGTGCCGGACGTAAAGATCAACACCACCCCATTTCTTCCTGTGGGTGTCGTAAAAGGCGACTAAGGATCTTATTAGAGAATGGGCAGCAGCGTTCTCTATGCATTTTACCACCATACTGCGATCGCCAACCCGCCTGCCAAGCGTGGCGATTATGGCAAAGCCCCCCAAATTGGGGGAGGCCTAAGTGGACGTCTTACGGCTGAAATGATGAATGATGATGATGAATCAAAGTTAGTAACCCAGTTATTGACAACTTATATCAGGGTTTTGGGCTTCCGACTAACCGTAACGACTTTCAAAGGGTCTACAAATAACAGCCAGCACCAACGGTTTCAGGAGGCGAATAAATTATTTATAAGGATTTAGAGTTTCGTCATCTTTGTTATTTAAAGATTTACTAAGGTTTATTTTTATATATTATGTAATCATCACCTGCTTATCTATTTTGGAATATAGTTTTTTTTTTTTTTACCAAAATTATTTACCCGTTTTTTGGTGTCATGAAGAATTTTAATTTAATTAGCTCTATTGTTATTCCTTCATTATCTAAAATAAATTTAACATTTAAGTTTTTTAAGTAATCTTGTTAAATAATTTTAAACGTAGGTAGTTACTTCGACTTTGGTGGGTTGCTATAAAGACATTGTTTGTGAAGAATTAAAATAAACTCAGCCATAATAAATAGAATAAATGAAAAAAAAGTAAGAATTAATTATGAATTCGATGGCAGTATTACATAAGAGATATTTCAAATAATGGTCACGATACTCAACATAATTACATACATCAATATGGTTTTTTTCACGGTTCGCTAATTCGTCTATACATTGCACATTGTAAGAAATTATTGTCTCCTATATGTAATACTATATAATGCACATACATAAATACTATGTTTATCGTTATCACTTTATCAGCCATGCAAACATATTATGCTGCAAAGTTTTTAAATATACCTAGGAGTACCGTCTAGTACCACAACATAGTACCTATTGTATGGCTGACACCTATACTAATATTATAAAGTTGAAGAGTTTGTTTGTTTGATTGAACGCGCTAATCTCAGGAACTACTGATCCGAATTGAAAAATTATATTTGTGTTGGGTAGCCTATTTATCGAGGAAGGCACAACGCACGCTACAACGAAGAGGAGCGGAGCAGTAATGAAAAATGTTGCAAAAACGGGGAAAATCGCACGGGTAGGCGATTAGACGCGACGGGAAGGGTCGGGGGAACAAGAAATTTAACGCGGACGAAGTCGCGGGCAGAAGCTAGTGTAGTATATACCTACATGATTTTGAACCTCACATCGTTGGAGTCTTTGGATAAGTGTCAAACTCGCTGCTAGCGTCTGTGTTCCTTGTCTCTCGCTGATAGCAATGTATAATTTCAAGTGTTTTATTTTAATTGATTTTAGTTTAGTTTAATTTTAGTCTAAGGTTTCCTGTAATGTCACTATGATCTTCACTTTGAAATTTGAATCCATCAGTCTTCAAGACAAAATTGAAACGGCCGTCTTTTGGGCACGCTCGTTCCATTGTACACTTTGTATGTCAGATTACGTCACTTTCCATCAGGCAAGATTGTGGTTAAGAGTAGGCCATTTCGGCAATAAAAACCTTTAAAATATTTATTCTAAAGGAATTCGAAGAATTTTATTTTCTACTAGCTTTTGCCCGCGGCTTCGCCCGCGTAGATATCGGAAATTAACGCTGGAGGACGTACTACCGCGGTAAGATGTGCTAATCCAGGTTATATTATAGGTAATAGCTGTTACCCGCGACTTCGTCCGCGTGGTATTTAACAAAAAGTTTTTCATAAAAACTGTCTTTGAAAACTACGCTGACATACGTCACTAACTACGCTGACATACGTCACAAACTACGCTGACATACGTCTCAAAATTCAGCGTGTTTTTAGTTTTTTTTTTTAACTATTATTTATTTTTTCTAAAATAAAAGCCTAAGTTACTCCTTGCTACATCAGCTATCTGCCAGTGAAAGTTCCGTCAAATTCGGTCCAGCCATTTCAGAGATTAGCCGGAACAAACAGACAGACAGACAGACAAAAATTGTAAAAAATGTTGTTTTGGTATATGTACCTTGTATACTTCCATATACACTTAGTAAAAAGTGGTTATCTTAATATTAAAAACAGACACTCCAATTTTATTTATTTGTATAGATGTATAGATGAATAACTGACAACCACTTAATTTTTACACAAATAGGGACCTCAACTACTTGATTGCTCCGTTTACTTTAGAGGAATCACTAGGCAATACTAAAACAATGTACCGTTTAGAGGGTTTTTGTTCTTTTGACTTTGGCACTTCTAAAGGTTAAAATCAGTAATTAAATTATCTGGAAAAGAATCAGAGTAGGTAACAGACTTATTATGCAGAATAAAAAAAGTTGCAGTCGCAGTAAGTTGGCCATGTATCTCGAAGGACAGAAGGTCGGAAGGACCACACGAGTACTGGAGTGACCTGCCAGGGTCGCGAGATTCGTTCGAAAGAGTTACCGTGGCCTTGGCATATGGGAAACTGAAGGAACACGGGTGGGTTTTAGTCAGTAAAAGTCTGACATGCCCTCCCGCTCCGCCCAGAGCGGGAGAAGACATTTGATAATTTGCTATTAAAAAAAAAATACTGGAGTGAAACTCACGTGTTGGCAAGCGTAGTGTGCCAACAAGCTAGATTTACCGAAAACCTTAGAAGGTGACGAACAGAGTGGATACGAAAGGCGGAGGATAAAAAATTTAATCTGTAGACAAATACAAATGTGTTCTTCCTACAACCAGGCTCAAGAAAATGAGCGGCTCGTTTAAATGCCAATGTATACGTCGTCATTCAAGAACTAAGCCCAAATATATTCAAACTTTTAACAAAACGGAAACTATGCGAGAAAGCCTATTATACTATCAAAGACTATTGTGGATATAAGGCTTGAAGGTGGGCTGCTCCAATCAATGAACACAGAGAACGAAGATTTTTAAATTTATTTTGCTATTTTACTTTTTTCTTAAAATAACATGAATATTTACAGTACGAAGTTTTATATTATTTTAATTAATTATAGTGAATGTGAGGACTATTTGGGTCTTTGTTTCACCTCTGATCATGGTCTGACAGTTTAAACGGCCTATCCAAATGTTCTTTCTTTGGTGTGTGTCGAATCGTTGAGCTCTTTGACCTACACGATTACTGACAATTGCGTGCACTGACTTGACGTGCTGCCGGCGTAGCATGACCAACTCTATAACTATTCTACCAAGAACAAAAAAAAAGTTCCTTGTGTATTTTAATTCTGTAAAAATGTTTCTATCTCATCAATAGTAAAGAGAAATAGTCATCATACTTGACATCGTACTCTTGTCGACTGAAGAATAGAAATATCTCTTTTCTTCAGTTTTACACAATTTTTCTACGATATAATCTATCATTTTGTCTTCTCTTCCGTCGACAAATTCCGTTTCTATGGCGGTCATGCTACGCGTGCAGGTCTATGTGATTCTTTCACAAAAAGACCCTTTCAAATACCAATCTACACGGTTTATATACAAAAAAATAAAATTATCTTTACTAATATTGAATTTTAATTAATACTGAAGAGTTTGTTTGTTTGGTTAAAATCGTTAATCTCAGGAAGTACTGGTTCGAATTGACAAATTCTTTTTGTGTTGGGTAGCCTATTTATTGACGATATAAAATCACGCTAGGACTCTTAGGAGCCGAGTAAAAAGAAAAAAAAAACCGGCCAAGTGTGAGTCGGACTCACCCACTGAGGGTTTCGTAAAAATTTGGACCGCCATTCCTTGCATTAAGAAGATCTTATTTTTTAATGATTTAAATACAAATGTATAGTTTCAGATTTTTGCCTATACTTGTAGTATAAGACGGTATTACTTGTCAAATTTCATAGTTCTAGTTCAACGGAAAACAGCCTATAAATTTTGATTTCCTTGAGAGTGTCGAAATATACGTTCCTTGCAGCATAAACCGCCGTATCTTTTTTTTACGTAAACTTCAACTCGATGCCTTCACGCATTCCCGAGATAAAGGGTCTTGACAGATAGACGGACGGACGGACAACAAAGTGATCCTATAAGGGTTCCGTGTTTCCTTTTGAGGTATGGAACCCTAAAAAATACGAATAGTAAGACCTCGCACGGGCAGACTATTCGATGTAACGGAGTAGGTCGGGGTGCAAAAAATTTGACGCGGGCGAAGTCGCGGACAGAATAATATAATAAGTAATAAAATTAGGAACAAGTTTGCAGTTAAACACAAAATAAATCTATAAGCAACAAGATAGGATTGTAAAACAAATTTGTGTGCAATGGAGTAACCCTAGACCCCACATTAGGATACCCTGTGTCGTGGGAACTAGTATTCTCGTGGTTGATGACATATGTAAGTGCACGTAGTGGTTCACAGTTGAGTTGTAATTAGGTACCTAACGTATATTATTAAGCAAAGGTATCTCAAATTAAATACTAATTAAAACTTAACTTATAAGATTAAAATAATTATTGTTGTGAGTTTGTGTGGTGTGTGTGTGTGTGTAAGTGTTTGATATGAGTATGAGTCAGTATTTTTTAAACTGTATGTGATGTGATGTGAGTGAACGTAAAGTGATTTGCATTTGGGTCTGTAGTATAAGTGCAGAATGTGTTGTGCGTGAGTGAATCAACGGAGGGTATTTATATCAGGGAAATCAGAAGAGCTTCAGTCTTAGTATAGTCCTGAGCTCATAGCTACTTCGTAATTTTAGTTTTACAATTGTGTTTTGAGCAAGCAACTAAGTCCAGAATCTTGTTCGGTTTTTGATAGATGTATGGATCCACATATCTAGGGCATCTTTGGGCGTGACATGATCTGACTAATATTAAAAACTTTAAAAGAACAGAGTTTCTGTTTTGGTCTATTTTTTGAGGGTAGACAGGAAACACCGACCTCATCTAGTTTTGAAAATATGGTTGACGTGTAAAAGTGTTTGTACAAACCTGCTTACAGAAATGCAATCATTTAACGATAGTTGAGGATTAATTGTAAAAAAATATGATCAACAGTAATTCATAAAAGTATACTTGATCACACTTATAGCTGAAGGAAGCAAAGAGTCGAAAGAACCGAATTATAGAATTGCTTGCATGAAAACCTATAAAACTGCGCACACTTCTCAGCGCTGAATCGGGTGACTTGGCGAAAAAATTTGGAAGGTTTTCTTTCGTTCGGCGCAGACAAAGTATGCATTTAACTTAAAAGAAAATAAAATTATTAGTAGGTTATCATCATTACAAAGGCTTTTTATATGCACATTTCTTTATTTCAGAATGAGCCTGCTCTTGATCTGGATCATGGCTAATGGAAAGCGATGTATGAAGTCGACGATGGAACGATCGCGCCCAGAAGATGTCTGATAACTCTTGCATCGAAGGCTGACAATCGTACCTATGTGGAAACACACGCTCGCTGGCAGGGAGTTCCACAATTTTGCACTTTTGTTTATTTAGTTTAATAACAAGAAAGTTTGGTATATTGGCTAACACAATATTTATTGATACTTGCATTGACCGAAATTGATAAAAAGTTTATGACGATGTTTTTAGAGCTTTTTATAAAATTATTAATTTCTCACCACAATATTTAAAAATTTACAAGTACACATTCTTTAGTGTAAAGCTATTAAAACATATTACAATATTGTGGGAAACTGGTGCCTAAGCTTGGTTAAAACCACTTTCAGGACACTAGGTATCCACCCGAGTAACAATGTCTGGGCGTAGACAACCGTTATACAATATACCATGCGGCGAGTACAGCGTTGTGGAGAGTTATGCGATTGTGTACGAGAGTGAGTGTGTGAGATTGTTCGATGTGGATGAGAGTGAGTGTGTGATGATGTATGTGTGTATGCTGTTATGAGTTTACAAGGACACTTTTAGTAATATCGTATTATAGCTTCAACAGCCAGTCATCTTTTTGAGTAGTAGAGAAACAAAATTGTGGCTTTACAATGCTCGTTACTTGAATAGAGATCTAATAACAGTGTTCCTAGAGTTAACTTATGATATCTTCTGCTCGCTTTCACAATTTTTAAAGTGACAATACTATCGTAAACGTCCATGTTAACTTCCATAAAATGCTTGTTGTCGTGGAAGGAAAATTTTAAAGCATACTTTATGTGGTAGCAGTAAGGAGGATTTTCGCAGAGTGAATTCACATCAGTGGTAACCCATGACCACTGATGTGAAGTTGAAATCAAGTCTAACAGGAATACCAGGCTTATGCAAAGTAAACACTGTCCAATTATGTAGATACCTTCTTACGTATTAATATCATTACAATGTTAAATATTATGATAAAACAGATGTTATTATTATGATTGTATTAAGTCTGTTATTTTTCTCTTGGATGGTCATAAAGACCACTCAATTAAACTTCATTAATGCTTGATGTAAAGAACAACTACACATTGACATTGGGTTTTTTTTTTCTTTTTTCATACCCATTGTACGTGTTTGCGTTTGTTTTGTGGACGATATATATAATCAAATCTGCTAGTTTTAGCTTTATTTGTAGAAGTACTTCAAGGAGGAACCATGTTTATGAAATTACCTCTGTTTCTGGTGTGCACAGTTTTTGTATTTTGTGAAACAGCTTTTGGTAAGTTACTGGTGAAATGAATTAATTTTGAAAAAAAAAAAACATGAAAGTCGGGTCATGTTTTAGTGTTTCCTTTTCTAAGATTTCAAAAAACTTCTTTCTGGTACTCAACGACCGTGTCAACATTCTCAGATCCGGCACATGCTGTGTACGCACGCACCTCCAATTTCAAATTCTTTATTAATTTAAAAAAAAATGGTGCCTATTTCGAGTAAATATTTCCTTAACTTCTGCCATTTGATGATGACTTTCATTCATTCTATATTGTGTGTGTGTTACTTTATTGAAAATATTTTTATTTACAGTGGACACTTTGGGAAAATGTAAAATCAACGATGGTGCTTGCGAGAAAGAGCTTCTTCAGTCCATTATTAGAGACATCGCCAAGACGGGCGTTCCAGAGTTTGGGATCCCACAACTCGATCCCATAATTGTAAAAAATGTATCTATGTCTGTCTTGAATGTAATTGATTTTACTGTTTTTGAAGGAACCGCTAAAGGTGGCAAAGATTGTGTCGTTACTAGGTTTGAGTAAGTATCAAACATTTTACATTGTTTATTTATTTTAAACTTTTTTTCTAGTTTTTTCTCTTGTTCTATTTAACTTATGGATATTATGAGGGGATTGATGATTTTAATGATCATAATTCTGAAAATATATACGATTTACGGTCGCGAGTCATATTTTCTTAAACATACAGCCTGACACTGTCCTGCAAATTGCAAAAAAAGTAAGAATATTAATATTTTACGGGTTATTTTGGCGCGTATTTGAATTTTAACAGATGATCATCGAACATAGTGGTAGTCCAGTAGAGTCTGCCGCGACTTATCATTATGTCGTAGTTTCTAACTGCGAGAGGCGATTTTGTAACTTATTTCATAAAACATCATGAGAAAACGCTACGCAAACATATTCTAGATCCAAAATTTCGAAAACATGTGACCTCATCTATCAATCAACACTGGGGGCCACTTAATCTCACAGACAGGAGGCCTATGTCCCAACAGGTCAGGAAATATTCTAGGCTACTTATATGACAGTTCTTTTACTGAAAATTTTGTCCTATTATTTATTTCAAAACGTATTATTTTCTTTGGCTGCTCTTAACCTTGATCAATCTTTTCAGGACTAACATTGAAGATGAACGCGCATTCATCGAGCTCGTCTGTGACTTCTCAATCAAAGGTCGCTACAAAATATTCTCTGACAGTCCTCTAATCAAAACTTTTCTTGGTGGTGAAACACTGACTGGCGAGGGAAATGGAAAAATCAAAATAGGTATATTTTTGTTTTCGTAAACACAAACTGAACATCACACCTGTGTTCCCCGAAGGTACAACCTCTATCTAACTAGCAGAGGGTGAATCCACAAAAAGCCAATATGAAAGCGAGAGTTAACTATACCTTTTCAATCTCATAATGAAACAACATGAAATAACACCGATAAAGCAAGCAAACGAAAATAAAACATCCATCAGTAATGTTTTTTGCGCAGTCAAATGTAAGACCGCATCCGCTAGGTCGCAACGCATATACTTTAGGTATTAACATAATCCTCAAGTTCAACCCACGAACAAAAAATAAAACTAAGATGAAACTAAACACGTGGCTTAATATATTGGATTACTTACAGACCGAAAACATAATTAAAGAACAATCCTCGTAAAAACAA
This sequence comes from Aporophyla nigra, assembly GCA_947507805.1. Classification (NCBI taxonomy): domain Eukaryota; kingdom Metazoa; phylum Arthropoda; class Insecta; order Lepidoptera; family Noctuidae; genus Aporophyla; species Aporophyla nigra. The sequence goes on along the minus strand of OX382307.1, from coordinate 15,245,619 downwards.
AATAGAAATATAGATAGTGGTAGCACTGGTAGTAACAGCTATGTGAACATAATCCAATATTGCATATGTAAACTGTCGAGTTCTTTATGCAAGGAGGTTTATATTTTGGTAGTGTGCTTTGTTTAATTTTTTATGTTTTATGTGGTGGTATATTGGCATGGCTAGCTGACATATGACAAATTATTTAATTTAAGGAAGGTACTATGTCTCATAATGATAATTACTTTACCTACCTACTATTCATCTACCTATACAGACAGATTTGCTGCTGGGGAGAATTTTTGCGGCACTTTTTCTTCCCAGCGCAAAACTCTAAGAAGTGGTAAAGGGTGGATTTTTGGGGAGCTATGTTATGTAATTTTGAAGTTCAAAAAGTGCTGATCAAAAATCTTTTATTCAAATTTGGCTGAGTTTCAAGAGTTCGAAAAGTGCTGATCGAAGTTAAAAGTAATTTCCTCAAATTAGGGTTTTTTTTGTAGGTGGGTAATCTTCAAATGACATCTCGCGCTCTAAGGTGGAGCGGAAGGGCGTGTCAGACTTTTACTGACTAAAACCCACCCGTGTTCCTTCAGTTGCCCATATGCAGGGCCACGGTATCTCTTTCGAACAAATCTCGCGACCCTGGCAGGCATCGATCTTAGCAGACCTCTTCAATATGCGGACATCTCTTTAAGGCGCGCTTGGAACACTACGCGCCGTCGACACGGGCCTGGTCCTTACCGAGCTACCTATTTCTCGCCGCCCGCAAGCCCGCGCTACGGTGGCCGGGAGTCCGCAATCGACTCCCGCCACCCGGGGTGTCTCCTCCTGCGGCGGCTAGGGATGTGAGGGCGCAGAGACTGCCACTCCTTCACGCGCCCCGCCTCCTCCTTCGCGAACATTACTTCTTCGCAGAAAGAGGTGACGGCTTCCCATGCCCTCTCGCTCCGTACCATGGCTCGCACCAGGGCCAGACGCGAGAGGTCGCCGCCGCCGATCGCCTCCACGAGGGCACGGTGGTGCTCCGCCCAGGCAGGGCAGACCTCCACCGTGTCCTCCAGATGATCCACGCAATGGAAACACGCGGGCGTTTCCTCCCGCTTTACCCTAGGCGGAAGGTGAAGACGTCGTGTCGTCTCTCTATCCACTCCTCAAGGAGGGGACTTACCGCCGGAATTGTGGCGTGCCCAACTCAAATTAGGTTGTGAAGCCTAATTTGATTAAAGGACTTTTGATTTTAGACTCAATTATAATGCAAAGTGCAGTCACACAGACACATTAACAAAATACAACACACAATAGCATGCAAGCACTAAGTTCTATTCATTTCATTTATTAATTTTATTACATAAATTGTCAATGCTCCATAAGGTGCGGACACTGACTCCTATAACACAACTACTATAGAATCTAGCTTAGGAGTCAGAGCTACAATTGAAAACTTAACGTTTTCTATGTCAATATTTAATCGACGAAAAAAAAACGGCGGAGGTTCTCAGTTCGCGGTGTATAGTTTTTTTTGTTTCTTTTATGTATGACCACGCATAACTTTTTACATAGTAGTCCGATTGTGATAATTCTTTTTTATTGGAAAGGGTATACCCCGAAGGTGGTCCCATATAAATTTGGAAAACAAAATCGAACCCTAAGGGTCGGAAAACAGGGGATGATTGATTGTTCACTCACTGATTGTAATGTATAATAACCACGCATAACTTCATACAGAGTAGTCCGATTTTGATAATTCTTTTTTTATTGGATAGAATATACCTTCCCAAGTATTATTAGTACATTAAGTCCACAAAAAATTATAAAATAAAAACTTTTTAACAAAAAATAAACTTGCTATTAAAAAGTTTTTTTTTTAAATTATTTACTATACATAATTAATAATAACCAACGCTATTAATATAATAATATAAGGCATGAATGTCGTCAATTTCATCATTGCGGTTTTTTTTATTGGTTGGTGTCAAAACCTCTTTCTCTAAAGATATCCGATTGTACAGATATCCCTAATGAAAAAAAAACTTTTTTGCAAAAAAAAAACAACCGACTTCCTTAAAAACACTACAAAGTGAAAAATAACTTTAATTTCGGTAGTCGGTGTCTTAGGATCTGTATTTATGGTTTTTTTGCCACCGACTTCCGAAATTAAAGTTATTTTTCACTTTGTAGTGTTTTTAAGGAAGTCGGTTGTTTTTTTTTGCAAAAAAGTTTTTATTTTTAAATTTTTAGTTGTGGTACCTGCACTAATTCCCTGCACTAATTCCAAACAAACAATGCATATTTATGCGATAGCAGAAATCGCGGTTGATTTCCTGTCATTTTTTAAAGAGTTCCGGTGTCTGTCTCCCGAACTCATCATCAGATCTATATGAAAATTATATGGGACCATTTCGGAATAAACCCCTTTCGAATAAAAAAAGAATTTTGCAAATCCGTCTATATATGACGGAGTTATGGCCGAACATACATAAAAAAAAAAAAAAAAAAAAAAAAAAACATATAAACATCCGAATTGATAACCTCCTCCTTTTTGAAGTCGGTTAAAAAAAACTCTGCTTCTATTTAATTATGATTACATATACTAGTGAATACGTTTTTTATTGTAACTTTAATTATTGAAAACCTTTGTTCCAGAAAAACTACGTCTTAAAGTGGATTTCGGGTTCTACATCCAAAGGCGAAATGGTGAACTTTATATCCAGAGTAAAACTGATAAACTCAGTTACTCACTTGACATAGGAAAAATGCTTGTCTTTGCTGACAATTTTTATATAGGAAAACAAGAATCCAGTAAGTACTTTTGAGATACTATATTTTGTTTTAGGGTATATATGGTCCTCCAAACCATATTTCGGTTATGGCGGCTAATCTCAACAGAGACTAGCCATCGGCACGGGAGATATTATAGAGCACAAGTGTGTGCGGAGACACAGGGACACTCACTCTTACCTCACTCTCATTGTCTGATGGAACGGCAATCCAACACGACCGGAGAGAGATCAGATGTAGGACAAACGGCTTTACGAGCTTTTCGAGGCCCGGGGGTAACATCGCCAACTTCCAAAGTCCGGGCTATTACTCAGAAATTCCTAATGGCAAAACCTAATGACACTTTGCCCGACCTGGGGATAAAACCAAGGACCCCACCCTCAGCAGTCGCGCTTACGACTACGAGACCAACGGGGTAGTTATATAGAAAGAAGATAACGTTCTTGGGCAGTAGCGACCCCACGGACCCTATCTCCTGGGAGAATTCTTGTTCCTCATCTCTGGCTTGCCTTTATTGGCCGGCTGGAGTGAACACTGATGAGGTTCAGAGCTCCCGCCTCATTCTTGCCTTTATTGGCTGGCTTGAGTGGAGATTCGCAAGAGCAAACGTGCTCGGGGAAAGGAAGTATTCCAGTAAGTGCTCGTAGGGATCTTGACCATCTTCCGGGCTCTGGGATTGTTCTGAAAGCCGTGGAATACCTCTCCACTTCTCAAGCACCTCAGGAAGTGTTGCCCCCTTGTCGCTACGTCACTATGTGCTAGCGACGTTTCCCGGGGGCCCATTATTGAGTGTGCAAGTCACCCCCTGCCATTTTATCCGTGTATACAAAACATTGATCAGGCAGGGGCCATAGTCCCTCCATAGTTGCGGTTACCAATCCACTTTAACCATCCAAACCTATAGCCTAATTTGCTTTGTTTCCATATTCTGTAATAGTTCTGCTCCAAACGGGGATTGTCTTTGGATGCACTTGCATAGTGCATACACGGATAATCGTCGGTTGGTGCCCCCTCATCATTTAGAATTGTCTAAGGGGCCTCTGCGAGTTGGCTTCGGCCCCTCGTACGCCTTCCAAAAGACCGGGATCTTAGGGTCCCGAGATATGTTAACGTAAATAAAAATAATAATAATAATAAGTGAACAATGAAGAGGATCAGAGCTCCCACCTCATTCTTGCCTTTATTGGCCGGCTGGAGTCCAGCTCCAGTAAGTGCTCGTAGGGATATTGACCATCTTCCGGGCTCTGGGATTGTTCTGAAAGCCGTGGAATACCTCTCCACTTCTCAAGCACCTCAGGAAGTGTTGCCCCCTTGTCGGTGCGTCACTATTTGCCAGCGACGGTTTCCGGGGGCCCATTATTGAGTGTGCAAGTCACCCCCTGCCATTTAATCCGTGTAAATACAAACATTGATGCGGCAGGGGCCATAGACCTTCCATAGTTCTTGGTAACCAGTCCATTTTAGCCAGTCAAATACATAGTCCAACATCTTGGTTTCCATATCCTGCAATAGTCCAACACCAACCGGAGGTTGTCCTTGGGTGCACTTGCACAGTGCATACGGGGATAACCGTCGGTTAGTGCCTCACTTCATTTAAATTTTCTAAGGGGCCTCTGCGAGTTGGCTTCGGCCCCTCGTATGCCTTCTAAAAGACCGGGATCCTAGGATCCCGAGATATATAAATATATATATGAAAATAATAATAATAATAATATTCCACAACTATCACACAACGCCATCTAGTCCCAAGCTAAGCAGAGCTTGTGTTATGGGTACTAGACAACTGATAAACATACTTATATATATCTAAATACATACATATTATAGATAAATTACACCCAGACACAGAACAAATGATCGTGCTCATCACATAAACATTTGTCCTGGGTGGGAATCGAACCCACGACCTCCGGCATAGCAGTCAGGGTCGCTAACCACTAGACCAACAGGTCTGTATACAATATCCGGATCATATGTTCACATAACACATAACATATCGATAGAGTAATCGATCAGAAATGAAGAGTCCCGTAGGAGAACCTCGATAACCGACATAGCCCAGAGAATTGTCAACCTTAAGTGTAAGTAGACAGAGCACAATGCTCGCAGAACAGATGGCTGATGAAGCCGTACTGGACGACGTAGCGTTGGAATGCCGCTCACAAAGCAAACCTTTTGAAGGCCGCAGAGTCTGTTGGATGTAGAAAGCATAGAACTGGTCGAAGTGGCGGACCTTAATGGAGGGCAATGACCAGCAGCGGACGTCTTTCGGCTGAAATGATGTTGATGATGATGATGAGTTTATGCAGGCGGTTGACTTTGTGATTTGTATCTTACTATGTTATGTATCGCCGGCCACATTAGCCGTAGAACCGATGACCGTTGGGGTAGACGTGTTCTTGAGTGGAGACCGCGAATCGGCAAACGTAAGGTAGGATGCCCTCAGGCTAGGTGGAGCGACGATCTTCGCAGGGTGGCTGGTAGCAGCTGGATGAGAGTTGCCGAGAATCGGGCTGAATGGCGTGCAATTGGAGAGGCCTATGTCCAGCAGTGGACTGCTATAGGCTGATGATGATGATGATGTTATGTATCGTATGATATCGTCAAATTCCCGAGAATCCATGTATTTGGATAAGGGACGCACGGCACCGAGAAGTATGACGGAAAAAGGGGGCGGCCTAAACCCAGCAGTTGGTGATTTTGGGCTGAAATGATGATGATGAGGATGTTAGATAAGTAGGTATCAGTATTTATAAGATTGTTTTTGTTACTACATCGTTGTATTTGGTTTCCACCTGTAAAAACAAATGTAAGTTGTTATATAATAATAATAAATAAATCGATATTTCAACACTGAAAAAAATTGTCAAATGCTTCTTTAAAAGATTAAATTAATTCATCCTCAGTTTTAACTTAATAGAAGCTTAACCAAGAACACAAACTTGCGGTATAGATAGATTGCTTCATTACCTAACTAAGTTAATGCGCTAATTCTGTGTAGTTTCGTGACAGTTGTTACGGGTAGTCAGTAGCCTGAAAATCTTATAAGCAGTCTTATGAAGGGGTATCGTGTTACAAAATAAATGGGTTTTGGAATATCAGATTGGCAGTCACTCCAATTAAAATCTTGGTATTCAGCTGGATGCACGCTGCTAGTTAAAATTAAGTTATATACCACGTTAGTTAAATCAAACTGATCTTGAGGAGTTATAAAGCGTTTTCCAAAATAGTAAGACGTGTACTTAATCAAACTGCAAAAAAATCCCATTTTGCTTTCCTAAAAATATTATTCGAATCTAACTGTGTATAAGGAATGCGCTTCTTTTTACAAATTTATAATTTTTACTATTTTGGGGTTTTAAAATATTAAATAGCTAAGTTACTGCAACCGACTTGGATGTAGTGCGGTTGGTCATAGTTCTATTCTTTTTTTGTATTGGTTAGTGGAGGAAATCTTTGTGGATGTTTTCCACCATGGCGTGGGCAAAGGGGTTTCTCAGGCTTCTATTGACTAAAATCACCCCGTGTTCTTTCCCACACCTACGTCGGGCGTCACTGAATGCACAAGTGTGCGCAGAGAGTGCGCAGACATAGGTCGTGTACAAGTGTGTGCAGAGAGTGCGCAGACACAGGTCGTGTGCACTTTTTTTCACACCCCGACGATGGTCCGATGGGACGGTAATCCGACACGACTCGAGAGAGATCAGGCGCAAGACCAACAGCCCTTACAATCCGTCTTGCAGAATTAGTAAAGTTGCAGTTTCTAAAGTGTAATTAATAGTAAAGCAACACCTAGTAGCTGTTCTATGTTCAATTCATAATGCACTTAGTTGTCTAGGGTTAAAGATCAGACTTAATTGTGTTAAACTCGTGATATTTAATTACATTTCTACACAGAAAACTCATGTCATTTACGATATATTTTTACTATACCTACAGTCATTTTCTAAAAATAGTTGTTATACTCACATCGTAATTTATATTGTGTTCATTAATATATGTTTATATTTTAATTGTTGCGGATTAGTATGTGTTCACATAATTATACTTAATTGGATATATTATACGTGTTTTTAAAATAATTTTTATCTTAAACACCTACAAGCATTATAATGTTGTTGTGAACAATTTCATAATGAATTTCAAATTCAGAATGAAATACATACCTAATTTATAATAATATTTTTTTTTGAGAACTATAGGATTGATAATATATTTTACTTCATCCATTCCTGATACATTATAAACAAATATCCAGAAAGCGTTAGGAGTGTGCTTCAAATGTTAAGCCATGCACAGCACATGACGCGTCTTTTAGGCAAAAAAAAAAACAGTACCATCGCTCGCATCGCACTCTATGCGTATCACACTAACAGCAAGAATGAATTTCATTTTGACAGTTCAACAACATTCATTGCGTTATTTGCGTAGTTGAGCAGCCATTTTTTTTTAACATATGAAGCAATGAATCAACATTATGTTTTTTTTTTTGCGATTATGAGTGATAGCGAGTTATGTAATTCGGGTGCTGGATACACCCATAAATTATTTTGTTATCTAACACAGTCCAAGATGTGCACCAGCACTTCAACGCTTGTTAGTACGTTGTTGTGACCTAATTTGTAACTTTTTCAGGCAAACTCGTGACCAGACTCTTGAATGATAACTGGAGGATGCTGATGAATTCGTTCGGCAAGCCTTACTTGGACCAAGCTATGGACTATTTGTTCGTGTTCCTTAAAAAATTCTTCTCAAATGTACCAGCGAGGCATTACATTTCTGATGACCTGTCTAAGTATGCAACGGATGAATAAAGGACAAAAAGCACTTTGTAATGTTTAACAAATACTATTTAAAATTGTGAATTGTGGTAGTTGTAATAGTTAATCGCCATTGGTACAATTGTCTAATATTTTGATCAAATAAAATATGTTTAACAAATTTTTGTTTCAGTTTTAATAGGTTTCATGATTGATGAAAAGAGTGTTCAAAATCAAACTTTTTATTGCTCTACATCTACATAACTAGGACGTTTATGTCAGTTTTGAAAAATAAAATACATTTTAAGGTAAATTATATTTATATTTTGTTGCAAAGTTAAAATTTGGTAAGTCCAAATTTTATTTAAACATCAGATAGGAAATATCTAACGAAACATGTCAGGGACAGGTTCACAGAACGGTGAAAGACAGGTTCACCATACGTTTGAACATGTGTCATCGCTGTTCATGACATTTGTGGCTACCAAACAAACGATTTCCTGAGCTATATAAAACCATCAAATTGGTTTGTTTCATGCGGCTTAGAATGAAAAGTGAAAAATACAAATTAGATGCTGACTGATATAGGCATAAAAAACATGAACACTTATTTTTTTCTCGGTATTTAGTAGCTCGTAAAAATCGTTTTTATCAGACAGTGATATGCGTAGGACACCGTAAAACGCTAAGTTTTTCGTCGCACAGCTACGCGTATTTAGTACATATTGCAAGCCAGAAAAATTTTGTACACTGTCAAATGTTTAAATAAAAGCTTTTAAAATACAAATAAAATATGATCATGATAAAAAAAAATCGTAAATAAGATCTCCATAAAATACTTTTCGTTGCATAATTCTCATTTTTTTTTCATTTGGTGGTCATTTAAATCAACTACCATCAAATGCATCGCTGTTTTGAACTTTATTTGTTACCGTGATGAGCTATTATTAAAAACCTACTTATCGCGCTTAATAGCTTAATAGCTGCTTATCGCGCCTTACAGGTAAAAAAGAAAGTGATCTAGTGTATAAATAAAAAATGTTCTCGTAGATACTAAAAATCGAGTCTATGATACGTGACTGCTGGCGTCGATTGTTTTAATTAAAATTAGGAAGTCCGTTCGCGCTAGTTTGAACATCTTCATACAAGTAAGATGACAGAATCGGCGTGAGCCAATTTCGGTCCGCATCCTACGCGCAAAAGCTTCAGTTTTGCCATGGTTATAGATACCATCACATATTGTAATCTATAACAAAAAATATAAATATAATTATGTTAATTATAAATATTACTGATACCGTGTGGTGCCGGACGTAAAGAATAACACCACCCCATTTCTTCCCGTGGGTGTCGTAAAAGGCGACTAAGGGACTTACTAGAGAATGGGCAGCAGCGTTTTCTATGCATTTTACCACCATACTGCTATCGCCAACCCGCCTGCCAAGCGTGGCGATTATGGCAAAGCCCCCCACATTGGGGGAGGCCTAAGTCCAGCAGTGGACGTCTTACGGCTGAAATGATGACTTAACATAAACTCGTGTCGTCTTCCCATGGGGGGAGGAAAAAACTACCGAACGCCACCTGCTAAGATCTTTGCCTCGTTTACGCCATATAGCCACGCCGGTTGCGAGTACTAAGCACCTGACTCTTCCAAAAACACCACCAATATGGTCACCATAATTATGTTCTCTGTGAGCGTCTTTGAGCGTCTTCCCAGCGTTTCCATCCACATCTGCTTTGTAGAAAACTTGTAGTTAGTCGCCTTTCAGTCATCCTCTATACATAACTAAACCAGCAAACTCTTTTAAATTCTTGTCATTACATGCCATTTTCCTTGCTCAGCTAAATAATAATACACGTGTTTCGCTCATATTCAAAATATGTTAAATATTTATTCAATTTTGCTTTATTGTTCGAACTATAATAAGCTTCGTTTGCCACAATTAGTTGAATTCATGATGCGTGAAGAAAGTGTGGAATAATAATCATTTTATCAAGTACTGTGTTTAGTGAGGAAGTGGTTTTGAGGGTTTTGTAGGTGAGGTACTTAAGTAAATTAAATTAATGAGACTGCTTTTGTTTTTGATAGAAATATTTGTTTTGCAATTTTTTAGTCTCCTTACAAATTCCAAGAGTTAAACAAAGACCCTTTTTATTTTAGAAACAATTAAATACGAACGTTCCCTGTGGTGCTGGACGTTAAGAATAACACCATCCCATTTCTTCCCGTGGGTGTCGTAAAAGGCGACTAAGGGGCTTACTAGAGAATGGGCAGCAGCTTCTCTTTGCATTTTACCACCATACTGTTATCGCCAACCAGCCTGCCAAGCGTGGCGACTATGGCAAACCCCCCTCCTATAGAGGAGGTGAAATGATTGTGGTGACAATTAACTATATGTAGGAAATGAACTGTTGGGTGTTGGTAGATATTCACCGCTTATATTGCAGTTATTTCACGAGGCATCGTAAGCCTGGTAGCTCGATTATGAATATAGAGATAGACAATTATGCTTTATAAGGAGCGTTTGTACGAGTTCTTGCAGTGCAGTATTTTCCAGTTTTTTTTTTATAGCCGGTATCCGGATCTGCCGCCCTGGCCAAGTACAACCGTTTCGTGTCGAATTCCGTTCTCCAATCGGTAACGCCTCGGTGTCAGCAATTGTACAAAACGATAAGTTGGTAGCCATGTTGATGCGCCTTAGTTGGCCGCTCGTTCTACAAAGTCTTTAGAAAAACGACACATTATGTTTGAAGAGGGTTTCACGAAAGTGGAAAGGAAGAAAAAGAAGCCCTGTTCACGAAACCAGTGTGGTACAGCTCCGAGTGGACCCAACTATAGTTGTCAAAAGGCTAGACTGATTGATTGATTAATCTGATCACTGGTATTGTAAACAAGGACAAAGTAAAATGTAGATAACCAGCAGCGCTCCACTATGTTTTCATCCAGAAAACATGCGTTGTATAAAATAGCACAGTATTCTTAAAACAACCGAGCTATTTCCATAATAGGGCATTATTTTCTAAAGTAAATATAAACACCATTCATCCAACACAGATGTTGTATGAGCTCAAGTGGCATGCTCCCTGTCACTTCCAACCTAAACTATTTTGTTAACGTTTAACCAGAAAAAAGTACATTATATTAAAATGCCAATGAATAATCAACCATAAACTAAGACACCAAGGTCTTGTTTCCTTTGCCTCCTGAAAGCAAATTGTATTCATTATTCAAATTGAATTCTGTATACCAGAAAATAAGGTCGAATTTTATATGGACATTATTCATATGTCAAAGATGCATCTTGTTATGTTTATGTGAGTGATTTTATTTACATTTCTCTCGGTGATATATTGTCGCGTACATTTTTCATTTGCGACGCTTTTCATGTATGTCCTTGTCAAGTGGACACTTTAGCTTTTAGCGTAGAGTTGTTTTTTTTTTTTCTGGAAATGTATTGTTAAAACACAGTCCGTCGTAATGAAATATGAGAGGATAAAGATATATAGAGGGAAAACCATGAAAGGACCTCCCGACCCCATGGCATGTTTTATACGACACGTGAGGATGTAATTGGTATGAAGAAACTCGAGATTTACTCTGCAGGTGTACGGTGGTATGATTAAAGAAAGAAAGAAAGAAAAAGTATTTATTGGGACACGCACAGAAACTAAACAAAAACATTACTTAATAAAATAAAAATCAATTATAAACAAAAGAAACAAATAAGAAAAAAAATTTTAAAGAGAAAAAAAAAACAGAAAGTCCTGTGCGAGGCCAAAGGGACATTTAAAAATAAGTATCGCAGAGCTGGTATTCTGATAGGACCCAGTGTGTTGTGATGTCACGAATTAATACAGAAATAAATAAATTATAATAGGATAACGTATGTGTGTAAAGTAACATAAAATAAAATAAATAAAATATGTCATCAATGATACATTGAGCGTGCCAGTACCCGACGTAGCATCAAGTTACTTGTCTATACCCTAGCGTGTAATTATGTATCCTTCTGTCCTACTTAGTATTATTAATTTGAAAGTTTGTATGTTTGGATGTGTAGTTATTTGTTCCTCGATCATTCAAAAATTGCTGAATATACGTGGGACACTCAGAAAGTTTTGCGAAAATAAAAAGAAGTGTTCTATAGGTAAATATTTTTTTATTAAATCTTTTCAAAATACTCTCCACTAGCCTCTATGCAAAGTTTCATGCGTCTGAACCAGTTTTCGAAACACTTTTTCCAGTCCGCCGCAGACACATCGTTTACAGCCAGGTCGAATGCTGACAGCGCATCTTCCGGCGACGAAAATTGTATCCCTTTGAGCTGATTTTTAATTTTTGGGAATAAAAAGAATTCACACGGTGCTAGGTCAGGGCTGTAAGGGCTTTTGGGTGACCCAAAAGTTTGACCGGCGTGCTGTTCAAGAACTCCTTCGTTTTGAGCGCGGTGTGCGTGGGCGCGTTGTTGTGGTGGAGCAGTAGCCCGCGGAGCCCAGTGTTTGGTCGCTTGTTGCTCACAACCACACAACAGAGAAAACTTCTACCAAGCATTTGGTAGTATACCATTCAGCGTTGATGCTTCTTTGGCTCCGTAAAGGGATTGACACCAAGTAGCCAGTCAAATTGAAAAAGCTCGCGATCAAAAACTTCCCCCCGCTTCTAGATCGCTTCACTTTGGTAGGCGTTGATTCGTTTTGAAACACCCAAACCGTCGACTGGCGCTTCGTTTCTGGATCTTAATGATAAATCCAGGACTCATCATGTAATAATGTCGTAAACACGCCGAGACGAGCTTGGTTCAAAGTTTATCATATCACGGCGCCATACCACCCGGGCCTCCTTCTGAGCATCGGTGAGGTTGTGCGGCACCCAGCGTGAAACTATCCTCCTCACGCGAAGATGCGCGTGTAGAATCTCGTGAAGGCTTCCTAATCCAATCTACAGAACGTGTTGAATCTCCTGATATGTAATTCGCCTATTGTCTTGGATAAAATTTTTCACTGCTAGCACGTTTTCCTCCGTAACAGCCGTCAAAGGGCGACCACTTCTTTCTTCATCCCTCAAAGTTAGTCGACCACGTTTGAATTCGTTATACCAACGATACACAGTTGCCTTGGAAGGGCCTTCATCCATGAATGCAATTTGAAGTCTATCGTATGATTCTTTCGGTTTTAGGCGACACTTGAAATCGTAAAAAATCATAGCGCGAAAATGGTCTCGGCGCAAATCCGTTTTCCAATGAGACACGATAATTTAATTTAGCTCGCAAAAAATGTGGAGGAAAATTTTGAAATTGGAGCGTACCTATTTATACTTATAAATAATAATTATTTTTATAATAGTTTATCACTGGCCAGTCTCTCATACAAAAAAACTTTTTTTCGCTATACTTTCTGAGTGGCCTGGTATTTATATGATATTTAGCAGACAGATAGTTAGATAGCTTGGACTGCTAACTTGAACTCCTGACTGTATTTCGGCCATTTCGGCAAATCTCAACGGAAACTAGTGCACAAGTTCTACTCGTTCTTCCCTCACTCTCATAGTCCGATGAGACGGCAATCCGACACGACCAGAGAGAGATCAGGCGTAGGACCAACGGCTTAGCATGCTTTCACACCGGTATATCACCTATTATTTATCGGGTATTACACCGCCAAATTCCAAACGCTAAAGTTCCAAACACAGGGCTGTAACTTCCTGCCAGGGTCGCGAGATTAGTTCGAAAGAGGTACCGTAGCCCTGGCATATGGACAACTGAAAGAACACGGGTGGATTTTGGTCAGTAAAAGTCCGACACGCCCTTCCGCTCCACCCAGAGCGGGAGACGTAATTTGATGATTTCCCATCCACAAAAAAAGGGTTGTAACTTCGAAATTCTTTGTGGTAATATCCAAAAACTCTTTGCCTCGACCCGAATCGAACCCAGGACCCCACACTCAGCAGTCGAGCTTGCTACCACGAGACCAACGAGGCAGTTTTGTCCCCGTAGTACGTGGTCGTGGGATAATTTCCGACTCCCATAGACGAAGCCGCAGGCAGAAGCTAGTTATAAAATAAAGTCAGAGTTTAAGGACGGAGACAGTTCTGCGCTTCCTTTTTGTTAAAAATGTATATCCTATTTACATTTACTTGGGAAAAAGTGATACAGCAAGAATACCTGACTAACTCAAGTGTTGCAAAGATCAGCTGATGGTTCCAGTTACTGGCTTTCATTATGGATAGAAAATACTCGAATCTTTTCAGATAAATAGCAACGACTGTTTGTTAGACGACACTCAATTCAATTAAAACTGTGCTTTATGCCTCTGTCCAACCCTAAGGGGAATACTGTCGTGATATTATCTTATGTATTATAATTACGAAATCAGTCATTACACAATTTTTTATCCGACTTTAGTGAAATCTGACGTCACATTATATGTATATGGCGCTGGAAATGAAGTCCATAGGTATCACAAAATTATAATCCCAAAATAATTTACATCAAAAGTTAGTACTGTGAACATCACTATGAATAGGTATGTATTCAATAAATTTAAATACGTTGTAAGTTTATAAGTAAGTTGTTCATTTAATAAGCGTTAAATATTGAATATTTTGTACATAAAAAAATCAGATCTATTTTTGTTTCTTAGATTTTTTTAAAGCGTGATCTTCTTATAGTCAGATTTTTGTTTTGAACTTACCTATAATAAACTTGTTAGTTTACAACTCAAATCACACTTTGTTCAACAATAACCGAATAGAATAGTTACAACTAGCACTGACGTATTTTGCAAAGCAAATATAATTTAATGTTACTTATATCTTACTATTAATTTATATTTAAAGTTATTTGCGTCATAACGCGTAATTTAAGAGGTTGCACCATTGAATCACATGGAACTATCACCATTCAGCAGCTAAAATTAGCGTTCATTTTAAAAGACACTGTAGTTAAATCATGGTTCTATGAAGAGACAGCTAAGTAATTGCAATGCAATGTCAAGAACGACATTCATTGCATAGTTCTAACTACACTTCCATCTTTAGCAAATACAAAACACGACACAGATTCACAACGGAATAAAGAAATCAATAGAGACGAAATCAACTAGTACAAACAAACGTGAGACAAACCTTCACGTGTTGACACAAAATTAAGGGTTTCAGTGTTTACTTTCATAATGAAGATGCTGCAACATGTAATTTTTTCATCATTAGTTTATATAGCGTTGAACAAGACAATGTCATACAGTCACCAAGTTTCTCGTAGTGTCATATAGTTGTTTAGCAAAATGCTGCAATTATTTCTGTTGGTCGGGCTGTTTAGTTGTGTTGTCTCTATGGGATTACGTAAGTTTTAATTAGTTTGTGTATTCATATTAATACAACCACATTTTGCGATTATGCGAAAAACGCCATTTAGGTATGATCCTATTTGTGATTGTTATCAATGGTACCAAAATTAAGTGCATTTAATGCACATTTGTCTAACCATTCAAGCGGCGTATTAGTCGATTTTCACCAATTAACAAGCCCGATCGGGCGAATCAACAACTCCAGAAATGCGTAGTCAATTGACACGTTTTGAATTTTATGCTATAAATATATGAGGAAAGGTCACTAAGGCAAGTATGCAATAAAATGCATAAAACAATACATGCCAATTGCGTATTACGTATTTCTGGACTATTTGATTGGCCCACAAATAATCTAACTTCATGCGAGTCGCCTATAGAACATAATATCTATACTATACAGGGTTATTTGTAAAACACCGGCAACCTCTCAGGACTCTATTACTAACATCATAATCAACAACTTTTCTTCTGTGACTTTTAAAAAATCATCATATTTTAGTGCATCAGATTTTCAAACAAAAATAAAAATATTTAAATTGAACGCTCTAAATGTTACGGAGTCTATGCGAAGCAAAAGAAAGCGATAGTATATTAGCAAGGGGAGCGGGGTTAGGGCGGTGGGGGCGCTTGAACTTGACCTATTTACAGGCAGCCGATTTTTGTATGAAAATCTGATGCACTAAAATATGATGAATTTTTAAAAGTCATAGAACAAAAGTTGTTGATTATGATGTTAGTAACATAGACCTGAGAGGTTGCCGGTGTTTTACAAATAACCCTGTATAATATTATAAAGCTGAAGAGTTTGTTTGTTAGATTGAACGCGCTAATCTCAGGAACTACTAGTCGGAATTGAAAAATTATTTTTGTGTTGGGTAGACCATTTATTGAGAAAGGCTATATAACATCACACTACGGTCAAAAAGAGCGGAGCAGCAAACGAAAAATGGACGAAAACTGGCAGGCAAGTCATTGCGACGGGAAGGGGAGCGAAGATTTGACACGGACGAAATCGCGGGCAGAAGCTAGTATTGTATAAAAGTACGTGACCACTAGGCCACCATTGCTCTCATAATAAATATATAGTTGGATCCCTTACCACTAGGTAAGGGACCCAACTTACGAGTTCTGGGTCGTAGGTTCCAACACAGACAGGCAATGTAATTTGTGTAAATAATTTTAGGACAACTAATCTTATAACGGTGAAGGAATATATCGTGAGGAAACCGACATGTCCTTGAACCAAAAATTCGCAAACATGTGCAGGTACCAGCCCGCAATTAACCCGCGTAGTAGCCCACTCCCTTGTTTAAATGGGAGATTTGTGTCCCAGCAGTGGGAACATTATCAGTTGATTAAAGATGTTTATACTATGTATGTGTCAGAAAGCAAAGAAAAACACGAAAAAGTAAATAATGTTAATGTTACCATTTAAACTATTTCAGCCTCATTCATAGCTTCATGTTCAAGAAATGATCCAAACCTAAACAAATGTGCTTTGAAATCAGCACGAGACTCCATTCATCAATTCTCCTTGGGAGATACAGAAAGAGGACTTCATCCTTTGGACCCGTTGTATGTGGCAGAAATGACGGTGTATATACCGAATAAGCAAGGATTCAGGGTCATATTCAAGGATAACTATTTTACTGGACTTTCGAAGATGCATATGGAGAATCTAAAGTAAGTTTAATTACTATTATATAGACTAACATAATCGCTTATCAGCCTATATTGTTCCCAATGGACTTAGCCACGACTTGTAATAGAGTGTGAGCCGAACTATACCTACTTACATATAAGCCCGAGTTTCTCGCCCGGAACGGGCGAATTATTATTTTCTGAAGACGAAATTATTTGAATAATTAAATTGTGGGCGAATCGATAACTCCAGAAATACGTATAAGATGATTAGCACATTTTGAATGGTATACGGTAAGTTAAAAGTACACTAGCGCAAAGAAGTCATAACAGTAAAATGTTTTGAAATAAAATGAAACAATCAAACAAACTGAAACTGACTGCTGACTCTGATTTGGTCAGCTATGGAAGAAGCAACTCTGTCATGTTATTTTATTCTATTAAATTATTCGCTATTAAATAGAGAATTATAAACAATGACAAGTATAATTATATCTTACAACGCAAACATTGTCTAGTTGTTCTACCAAATGACTGAGCATTTCTATAACCATTGATTAGACAGTTATGAATGGCTATTCAAATACCTGGAAACAGTTAGCTACGATTAAAGGGACTGTATTAAATTACGAAGTTACAAATTAGCTAGTACATAAACTTCATACAAAAAATATTTTAAATTTTAATATTTTCAGCACTTTACCTACTGCACTTTAGAAATAGTGTAACATTATAAGCTACACAGCATAACAACAATCTTCGGCCTAGTCTTTTGTCAACTTTGTTAGGGTCAGCTTCCAGTCTAACCGGCTGAATACTAGTATTTTATTGTACATGGAGCGACTGCCTATCTGACCTCCACAACCCAGTTACTGGGTAATACGATATCCCTTGGTAAGACACCAGTCTGTCAGAGTTTCGGGCTTCTGATGACCCGTACGACTGTCAATGATGCAAAAATAACAGCTGGGACCAACAAGTATATAATTTATGGATACAAAATATTTTAAAAGAATAAAGTGGAGTTTCTTCCTCATTCTTCTGCATAAAAAACTACTTTTTAGAAGGGTCAACTAGAATGAATTCTATTTTAATGTAAACGTTGACGTTCAATAGTGCCCATATGTGGCAATTGGAAATAATTGCTTTGACTTTGACGAAAACCTTGACATCTTAGTTTTTCTAAATTCAACAAACGTTTAGATTAAAATTAGGTAGTAAAAAAAGATAGCCATGCGGTAAAAAACGTGCATCATGATGCAAGACAAGGTCCAGTTACTATCAAATAGGCATCTTATTTAATTTTATCCAATTACGGCGAAGCAAATGTAGGTTATGATTTTGACTGGTATTTATCTAATTATGTCCATCTGTTCCTTCATAACTTCTAAACTACTAATCATAATTTGACAACGAAGGCATCGTCGAAGACAAGCGTCTTGATTGTCCGCTGGCTACAAGCAAATATGGCGCCCTTTAGAAGTCAAAAGTCATAAACATTTATTTTCTTAAATAACAATGCTGTTTTGGGTAAAATAAAGGGACACGTGTAGTTAGCTAACCCCAAAATAATTTAAATAAAAAGTAAGTTCAAATACAAAAGGGCCACTACGGCAAGACCACGCTCTTAAAAGTATAAAACAAGAAAATCTTCTAACTACTAAAAGCCACATGTAACCTACACTAACAAAACAATATTTTCTATCAGAATAGGAAAGTCCCCTACGACAACGACTTTCAAATGAAAATATTTTCTTATTTTCCATACTACTTTTTAGAGCGTTTTCAAGAGTCGGGTTATATGTGACAAATGCCTATACTAATACGCTTGCTTACGGGTAATCGACCGAGTTAGTACTTATATGGAATAGTTTCATATATCTAAGTGATATTAGGAAGAAGATAACTCCATATGTCAACACACGCATTAGCTTGTCTGTTTAGATGGCATAGTTATAGTGCCACAAGTCGTGAACTAAGTAGATATCTGGTTCCATTAGCGTTTTACTGTCGTTGCGGTATGATTACCATAAGTAACGTTAACAAAAGCGGTATTGGATAGCAGATTAATCATGAAAATGAATGTATGAATATAAGATAGAAGATTTTTTAATCATTTTGATATAGGTACCTTATAACACTTGATGAATCTGAATCCAGAAATACATTAGAAATAATACTTTGTTAACAGTACATGCTTCCAAGAACCAGGAATTATACATTAAATCACATCTATAGTGTTTTTTTATAACTAACGCTACGTTAAGTTTATTGCAAACAAATCTCTGGTTATAATAGTTTTTATTTCCATTTGTAATCTAAATGGATTAATGAATAATGCAACGTATGCTCTAGTCCTAAAACATATTATAATATTATCTTGAAAATGTGTAAAAACATTCTGAAATTACTAAGTTTATACTTATCTTAAATTTTTTCTACAGTAAAAAGATGAGAACAAAATATAATTTTATGCTTTACAAATTACTGCGAACCTTTTCAAGCACAACATCAACGACATTAACAAATTCAATTATTTCTCAGCTTAATTTTTTAATTCCCTAATTGTTTCACCTTCCTTCTGTCGTGGTCTACAATTAAAAAATCTTTAGGAGGAACATTTTCCGGCCTTATAACAGATTTTGAGGAAGCCAAAAATTAAGCATCCTTTGGCGCTGGGCAGGGAGCAAATCTACAGCCATTTATCGGGAAATTGTTCCGCGAGATACAATGGTTTGATCATTGAACCCAATTACAATATTCTGTTCAATTCTGCGTTTATCGCAGTCATAATTGCTACAAAATTTAATGAATAGAATACCCTGTGTGGTTAAAATCTGAATCCAAATTAAAATATTATTCAAAAATTGAATACCTATCGGTGTATTGTAACCATTTACGATTGGAAATAATTGCAGAAATTTATCCTGCTGACTGTATAAACATAAGTCTATAATGTTCTATATGCCCGTCTAACGACGACGTCATGACTCACGGACAATTAGCTTCGGGCCTTTTAATTACTAATAATATTACGAAGGCGCCTTAACTTAAAGGGTCCGTTGAAATAATTAGGCACAGACGATGATTCATTGCGAACAAAAGGAGTAATGGTGTGAAAAACCGCGCAATGATCGCGCAGAATTTGATTCAAACTAGCCAGCGGGGTTCGTTAAATGGATGCAAATACATTTTTGCATATTCATTACTGTCAGTTCTGCAAGTTTTCTTGTTCAGACTTGTAAACTTGGATTAAAAATCTTGAGCGTTTTAAATAGTGTTTAATTTTTGCAATATTGATTAGTTCTTTATATTCAGCACAAATACATCCACTGCAGGGCACTCCCAAAAGAGCAGTGTTTGCCATAATCGCCACGCTCTGCAGGCGGGTTGGCGATCGCAGTAGGGAGGAAAAATGCATAGAGAACGCTGTTGCCCATTCTATAGTAACTCCTTTGGTCGCCTTTTACGACACTCACTGGATGAAATGGGATGGCACCACACGGAACTTTTTAGTTAGTTTTGATTATCTATTAGTTCTTGTAAGTGTCATAAGATCATATTAATTTAACATGTAAATCTATCTAGAAGAACGTCTTTGACATAGTTGGCTTTAAGAGATGACTAAGATATAAAATGTGATAGATAGATGAGCAGTCTTGACATTTTTAAAATTCAAAAAAAAAATTTTGTAAAATCAATGATTGTTTACCTAATATAATAAATGTAAATTGCTTTTATTTTAAACTTAAATGTTTCTTCCATTGTTATTTATTAACATGTATGTTGTATTCAGTAATAAATTAATGACATTTTGGTTTTTAGGTTCGATTTAGAAAACAAAGTGATAATAGCAGATGCTTTGGTTACCCTGAATGTAAAGAACACGTATGATTTAAGTGGAAAGCTACTCGTTATACCAGTCAATTCAAATGGTGACTCTAATATACACCTGAGTAAGTGTCAAATTACGAAAATATTTCTACATACCTACACAATTTTTTTAACATATTTATATGCTTTGGATGATTTTTCCTTCTAAGCAGACTTGAAATAAAAATGTATATCAAAGATTCGAAAATTTTCTGCCACTTATTTGGCTACTGCTGCAATTGTCCAGAGAACTTAAGAAAAGCTTAAAGAGTATATTTTTCTATTTAATAACTATATTTATCTTGGTTGTAAAAGATTCTCCGGAGTCGATAGTTGGGACTATTAAACAACTACCCTTCATTAAAATATTATTAACATTGTACAATCTGATCAAGTTAGTTATTATAAATTCAAAATAGCATTGCCTAATTAATAAATTATTCTGTAATACGTGATGAGAATCAAGTTTTTTTTTTAATCTGATGAAATAATACATTAACTTTTTGCCCACACAAAACTAAATTATAATATATAAATAATTGAGTAGGTACTACTACTATTTAAATTATTTTTGTCCTAATACTAACAAATTTTCTTCTCCAGAAAATACGCTCTTACACATTCGCTTCTGGTATGAGCACGTTGAAGGGCCTGATGGTAAAATTTACTGGAAAATATACAAACATGATATCAGATACGAAGTGGAAAAAGCATCTTTCAGACTGGATAACCTATTAAACGACAAAAATATAGGTAAGTAAATATTGAATAGATTTTAAGGGAAGCATTAAAATAGTCTTTACCAACTCCCTGACTAAACTGCTTAGTAAAGAATACTCATATTGTATTTAATTTATTCGGAAGAACAGAAAATTACACATTATTATAATATAAAGAATTGAAACATAAGGAGTTAGGATGCAAATATGCGACCAACAAACTTCTTCACAAAAACAATGACGATAAAGTAAAAGTCGGAAAGAATAGATAAGTACAGACACCAACACATCAAGGTACCCGAAACTGTCAAATTCTCCCGATCAACCTTGCACCTAATGCTTTAGTGATAAAGTTGAAAATCTATTAAAGAAATTTGACAGATTGTAGAAGCTCGATGTGCAGACAGACGTACATTAAATAAAAGACACATAAACTACAGCTATGTACTGTTAAGGAATACTAGAGAGATTTAATATTATTCACATAATTTTTTGATTGTGTCAAGCAAAATGTTTCGATGTGGGAGAATCTGAGGTAAAAACTAGTGCCAATGTGAAATAACTTGTGGTTAAATTTTTATTATCGTTGAAAAATATATATATTTAATGCACATAATCGCTTTATTCTTTAATTAAATGAGTCACAGTTTATTTTTGTTTTGCTATTAGGATGTAAATATTTAATTTACCAAGTTGAAGGTCGCAAACAGTTTTCGTTTTGAGACAATGATACATGTAATTACGAGTATGACGTAGGTATATTTGGCTAATGAGTTTGAATTTTAGAGCCGACCTTTGTTTTCATTTGTCAGAGGCCTATTTGAAATCATTCTTAAAAAAAAAACAAAAAAGCGCCAACATATCAATCAGTCAAATCGAAGTCTACTGATGAGCCTCTCATAGGCTGCACCACATCACCTTGTCTTCCAACTTCCGCATCTAGTCTGTTCCAACCTCCATCTTAATGTCATCGGTCTAACTAGCTATAGGGCGTCCCACACACACAAAAAAATACAAAAAGAAAACTTTTCAACATCACCAAACCTTGTACCTATTGTGAAACAAGCATTCAGTAAGTGGCATTAAAACACGAAACCCCAATCAAATAACAACGTTTGTGGATCAATTAAAATTGTGTTCGAAAACAGGAAGCATTTAGCTCAACCAAAACCGATACAACTTAATAAATTAATCCATTTATTCATTCCCAATAGAACAACCGGATATAAAAACTAATGGAGTTCTGCTGGGCAACCTGAGTGTTAGCCAAACAAAAACTGCCACAGTTTTATGATTGATCGTTGCGGAAGCATTTCCCGAACCGATAACAGTAAAAATAACAATTTATTGTGAAAAAGTTCTGCAAATGGGAGGACGAATTGCATGTTTTGATGTTTCTGAATTTAGGTGATTGGCAATACTTCAAATCAATGTGCTGGGTGAAAGGGATAAACATAATATATCAAAAGTTATTGTTGTAGATAAGGTCAGTTCTTTTGGCAGGGGGTGCTAGAGTGTCGTTCTGAATGAGTAATGGTGCATTTGATTGATGCTGCCTAAAGCAAAAAATCTCTTCCTTAGCGATCAAAATGCAGTCTTTATCGATGGCCCAGAAGTGTTTACACCCATAATATTACTTATCATTATTATATGCTGCTCAACAAAACTTTAATGTGCACCAGTGACTATTTGAATTTCCTCTATCCTGACTTTACCTTTGGAAACAACTTACTGCAAAGAGATTACATAGTTTATATAGATACACTTACCATCCTCATAGATCTACGCTTCGAAGACATTTTCATCAAACTATTACATCTGCCCTTTCCAGGTGACCAAATCAACAGGCTCCTAAATGAAATGTGGCGTGAAATAGTTGCTGACGTGGGCCCATCCATCTGTCAATCCCTCAGTGCGGCTGTCGTGGAGAATCTATCAGTATTGCTGGGACAAGTGCCGTATGATGAACTGTTGCCGGAATAGTAGACTACATCCCTACATTCGTGTTTGGAT
The DNA here is from genome assembly GCA_947507805.1 of Aporophyla nigra. Classification (NCBI taxonomy): domain Eukaryota; kingdom Metazoa; phylum Arthropoda; class Insecta; order Lepidoptera; family Noctuidae; genus Aporophyla; species Aporophyla nigra. Next base: position 15,222,509 of record OX382307.1, on the reverse strand, counting down.
GTAGTGTGCAAGATTATGTTTCTAATAATTTGTTCGTGAAATAAATTTAATGTTATAATGTTTGATGGTGTCGAGCTTTTTCTGTATCGAGCTCTTTTAAGTCTCGACAGCATTTTTTTATTGACTGTATGTTTTTGTCGTCGTTTGATTTTGAAACATTTGCGAGCGCCTGACTTTTTGAACGCATACTGTTTCTTGAATTAAAAAGTATTGACAGTAGATTCTTAGCTTTATTTTTGTATAAACACAAATGATAGAAATACCCTAGATGATGAGATAGTTACAAAAAATATTTCTTTATTTATCTCGAAACAGTGACTTAGCTAACTTAAATAAAAATCTGTATTCGTTGCGCATTCCACTAAATCGCCCACCAAGGAGATAGAGCATTGTCTCAAAAATCCTGTTCCACATTAATTTATCGTTGGCCCCGGCGAGCTCTTAATTAAACCCCTGCGGACCAGAAATTAAATGCCCAGAGAACCGCTGTTTATTCACTAATTGCTGACTTACTAAATATCAGGTTGCCTATTACAGGTTGCCCACATTTTCGCCTAATATTATGATAGTTTTTTTGATACCCTCGAAAAGGTAAGAACTTTTACCTAGTAAGAGTATCAAGTTTCACGTATAATGAACGTTGTAATGAGTTTCTTTGATACATTAAAAAATATCAATTAAATTATATTAATTAATTATTCAAAAAAACTTTTTTGCAAAAAAAAACAACCGACTTCCTTAAAAACACTACAAAGTGAAAAATAACTTTAATTTCGGTAGTCGGTGTCTTAGGATCTGTATTTATGGTTTTTTTGCCACCGACTTCAGAAATTAAAGTTATTTTTCACTTTGTAGTGTTTTTAAGGAAGTCGGTTGTTTTTTTTTGCAAAAAAGTTTTTATTTTTAAATTTTTAGTTGTGGTATTCACCCTGCACTAATTCCAAACAAACAATGCATATTTATGCGATAGCAGAAATCGCGGTTGATTTCCTGTCATTTTTTAAAGAGTTCCGGTGTCTGTCTCCCGAACTCATCATCAGATCTATATGAAAATTATATGGGACCATTTCGGAATAAACCCCTTTCGAACAAAAAAAGAATTTTGTAAATCCGTCTATATATGACGGAGTTATGGCCGAACATACATAAAAAAAAAAAAAAAAAAACATATAAACATCCGAATTGATAACCTCCTCCTTTTTGAAGTCGGTTAAAAAATACATCATATTAAAAGCACTGGAGTTCACTCGAACTCCAGTGCTTTTAATATGATGTATTTTTCAAAGAAGGGACCGTCTGTAACGTTGTAGACAAAGTTTCAACCACCATGATAGGCTGCCAACACAAGACCCAACAATAATCATTACTCTGTTACCGTACTCACAAGCAAATAGTCTACTATCTACAAACCGCTTGTATTTGAGCGAACCAGAAACATCACTGACGACGAACGTACTTGCAGCTCGTGATTTAATTAAATTTTAAGTTCATCCATACGGAAACCGCAGCCCGCCATCTTTGAAAATTATTGGATGCCGACAGAATATAGGGTTAAAATGTTCCGGGATACAAAATCTTGAATACGCATCAGGTTAAGCCACTTCCTGGTATAAATAATGATCGAAAATAATAATATGGTTTCCAATATTGTGAAAATGCTCGTATTTCGAAGATACACGATTATTGCAAAGCATTAAAGCCGTGTGAGAAAATAAAATTTTAGTAGCGGCAGAGCTCTAACTGAGGTACTTAAATTCGGAGCCAAACCACATGTTCATGTAGATGCAGAAACAAAAACGGCATCTAAACAAAACAACACAAATACACAGGCATAAACGATTATCGGCTATCTTTTACATGAAGATTTAAAACTAAAACTGCAATTACAAAGAGAAAGGCAAAACAAAAGACAGCCGGCAACGAATATCTGGGCCCAAACGTAATTTACCTGAGATAAAGGTGGAACAATGTGCCCGCCTTACCGTCGGCGAAGAAGATGAGATTATCAGGAATGGGTACCATAATACTGTTTGTGTCGGCGGAGAAAACTTAAAATATAACGCTTGAAATTGCTGATGCTAGCGTCTCTGTGAGAGATGGATTGCGGAATGGAATTGTATGATCTTGGGGGAATTCTGCATGATGGAATTGTATGGTGTCAAAACTGGTGTTAACATATTTAGTTTAAAGGTTCACACGATGTTTTTCTTGCTTCTGTTTTGGTATAAAAAATTATGCTAGCATGAAACAATGAGTCTTAGAATTGTTTTATATGACTGCTTTATTTATTTAGTGGCTCAAACATTTATTTATATTATTAGGCTCACCAACAATGGATTACATTAAGACAAATAAATAATTTATTTATTAAAACAGTGCATTAGTTACTTATAGATAAACATCATTATCATTAAACAATTTATCAGATAAATACGCTACCTTACTAAGTAATAAGCGCTAATATTGAAAAATTGGTTACAAAAGTAATCAAAAAGTTGAACCTGAAAACATGAAGGTAGCTACACTTAATTCACAAACAGAATGTAAAACTACAAAGATATAAAAAAAAACATTAATAATGCAGAATAGTGCCCAGTAGATAAAAACTCAAGCCAACTTGCAATTTATTTTATAGTTACAAACTTACAAAGGGAAAATTATTTCTAAAGCAGTTAAAAAGTTTTTACTAAGCTGGCTCTGCACCAAGACTCAAAATATATCATCATACATCTTACAGTACCCTATTATTTGTTAGAATTTTCTACCGTCACGAACCCACCTAACATGCAACAATTCCGATTCACTTCCTTTCTGGTTAAAAGCTTCTAGTTTCTTGAGTTTGTTAAAAGCCGTTAAAGCCAGTATGAATTGAGCCTTCACGGCGCACACAATAGGCTGAAAAGGCAACATTAAGACCAGATTTTAGTCGTAAGTAAGGCAATGACTTGAGATATCGTAATGCAGACACCGTAATCTCTCGTTTCTTCTAAAGACCTTACCATAAATAGCAATGAATATTCTGCTTGATAAAAATTAAATTAACTATCCCACACTATTTAGAAGCATAAAATATTGCATAAGATTGCCTGTAGTGAAGTTTAGGAACAAGGAAAGATTTTTGATAATTTATCCCTTAAAGGGATTAAATATAGAATGACAGTTTGTATGCAAGTTCATCATTTCTGTCAATTGAAAAGCCCATTAGACAAATGACATGTACTACAATAAAAAAAAAGTATATACTCTTTGTAAGACGAAGACTCTCGTAACTTCGTAAAAACCTAAATAAATCCGTTCTCAATTCCGCTTTCTTGAGCATTTTAAAAGGAAAAAAAATAAATATATCTGCGTTCCAAGTACTTTCTTGAATCCCCTTGTGCACCTGTTGTAATTGAGGACCGCTCACTAAAATATGCCTCAGTAGTCTGAGAGCCACCTGAAAGTTATTCTCTCGGTCTCTTCAACAACCTTTGCTTATATTCATGCGGTGATCCGAAACCAGCTGGTCCTTGAATTCCAAATATAATTACGCAAGACTGAATTTTAATACATCAACCTACCTAGTCTTTTCTCGACTATTTTGAGGTCGCCTGAATTCTAATACATTATCCCCTAAAATTTGTACCTATCCTTAAACCCTCATTCTTTTAATTTGCGGTCTCAAAAATTGTTACAAAAAACTGAATCTATAGAGATAATCCGCAAAAATATATCTTCTATACCTCAGTGTTTTAATTCTACGTGATTTATTTTGTTTTCATACAAGTATTTGTCTTTTCTGAAGAATTGCTCCGAACAGTCAACTTAAATTATCCATTTATTTCTTTGTAGACTACGTTACTATTCCCTTTTGTGCCATTTTTACGATAAAAGAATTCTGCAGCTGGTGCCAAAAGAAATAATTTCGTCGGCACCACTGAGAATACAGAGATTTAAGTTGAAGATTTCTCTAGATAATGGTTATTTTTATTACATTTTCTTCAAACAGTTGTAAAACGTCTGCAGCTTTGCAAAGTTAAAGGTAAGCTTGTACTACATAGTCGCAAGGAACGCTTAAAGGAGATAGCAACCGCTTAAAATTTCCTGGCTCACTTGCTTCCAGACGATGCAAAACGCCCAAGGGCACAAAAACAATTTACTCCTCTAAGACCAGTTTTATAACGGTTGTAGGATCCTTTGCAAAGGATTCTCTTGTAGTTTTAGAAGTCTATTTCCATCACAAAGTCGTACCTGAGGCTAGAAACTTAAGAAGCCTAGCTCATTCCATCCATTGTAAGGATTCTGATTGTCTTTAGGGAAGTATGAATGGAAATAGTAAGTACCCAAGTGATAAATTTACCTTCGCAAGACTAGATTGTGTAAGGAGGTACCCTCTTACGGTTTCACTCATATATCATAGTTGACATTATATCAATTTAAGTAGACATTTCCATTGATTCAGCAAAAACATAAGTCAAAAGGGACGTTTTCGTGTCTTGCAAAGGAAAATAAACAGGAAAAAGGTATTGAAAGAAATAAAATAAATTACAAAATAAACTAAGTAGAAAAATATAATAACACACGATTGAATAAACGTATATTATCGTACCTACTAGAAATTTTAAAAGTTGTAGGGAAAAATGATCCACCTAGCAAAAGAATATTAAAAATCTGTTCATGTATAACTCGCCTGGAGATTTCAGGCGAGGTAAGCGGGTTCCGTACCTATTTGCGTTTAGCTGCCCAATATCTAGTCGGGAATAAAATGTCCATCGAGACCTACGGTTTAAATCCGACATGTGCATTTTGACTGCAAGCCAGGGATCAAAGTGTGGTGGCGCAAAATAAAAATGGCGCTGCGAAAAATACGGAGCAAAAAGTATTTCAACTATTGAAATATAGTTCGGGAAATTTAAAGCCGATTTGCACATTTAATTTTAAATATAAGTGTCAGAGTAAAGTTAAATGATGATTTTGGCGATGGAAGAATCGGTTCACTAGTCTGGCATTAATTATGTAGAATGTTACAAAGGATACAACGTATTTCCGAAATTATTGTAAATTTTACGTAATCGGAAATACGCTGAAAACAGTTTCCTAAATGTATGATTATAAATAGTTTATGCCCATCGTCGAGTAACTCTTCATTTTTAAACCGACTTCAAAAAAAGGAGGAGATTATCAATTCGACTGTTTTTTTATTATTTTTTTTGTTTGTTACCTCATAACTTTTGACTGGGAGAAACCGATTTTGATCATTCTTTTTTATTATTAACCGACTTCAAAAAAAACAGGAGGTTATCAATTCGACTGTATTTTTTTGTTATGTTTGTTGTCTCATAACGTTTGACTGGGTGAACCGATTTTGATGATTCTTTTTATTTGAAAGCTGGTGCTTCCCGTGTGGTCCCATTTTAATTTGGTTTCAATCGGACAATGGGATCGATGTACAAACCATATAAGTCTTAAATTTGCATTAAGTATTTGCGCAACAAATGAACGAATAATGCGATTAGATTAGTGCGGGGTATCTACTATAACCAAAAAGTTAAAAAATAAAACATTTTACAAAAAAATAACAACCGACTTCCTAAAAAGAAAACAAAAATACCTTAAATACAGATCCTCAGACACCGACTTCCGAAATTAAAGTCATTTTTCACTTTGTAGTGTTTTCTTTTTAGGAAGTTGATATTATTATTTTTTTGTAAACAGTTTATTCATTTTAGATTTCATTTTCAAAGATTTCAAAATGGCAAAGTGTACGAAATTAAATAAACAAAGGGCAAGACAGATTCACCTTAACAGTTAGCTCCTTCAATATAACCTAGATAGGTCCAGGGCCTAAGTTATTGTGAGCTTTATGAGACATTTTATAGTTATTAATCTAAGGGTACCGCGACTAAATAGGGGCACTTAGCCAACGTATTGGCAATTAACTGCGAGCGTCTTTACTAATGGAGATCGAACGCTCCTCCGGTATCTAGCCAGCTGTAAGGTATGAACCACTTAAGGCTTGCATTGCCACTGATAAAATTTATATGAAGAGAGTACAATGCTTTCCACGACTTAGCTGTTAGCTGTTTATATTCGTTGTGTGTAAAAAAAAAAAAAAAAATAACAACCGACGTCCAAAAAAATACTACAAAGTGAAAAAATCTTTAATTATATATTTTTTTAATTATTTTTTTTAGGTACATAAAGGTTTTGTAGTACATAAGGGACTTAAAAAGTAAGCATTATTAGTAAGGTACATGGTACAACGAATTCTTGGGTGAATCGCTACTCTCCTAGCTAGATCACTGAGTAATCCGTATTTAGGAGAGACAGTTTCCACTCCCAGTTTGAGTAGCACAATAATCATGTTAGTAAGCTTTAGAGCTTATAATGTAGAACAAAACAAAAGGAAAAATCTTAAAATTAAAATGACTAAACATCAAAAACTAAAATTAAATAAAACAATTACAATAAGGAGTATTGGTGTGGTCAGTCCAGTGAATGTGTGTATGTGTTAGTGTAGGGGTGGGTGAGTAAGTGTGTAAGGGTGAATTTATGTGTGTGTAAATGAAAAATAGGAAATAGGGTAACTTTCATGTAACTGTCAATAAATACTTTTCAGTCTCGTCATACGTTTTATTCAGGAGAAATGCACGTAAGGTGACTTTGCATTTGCTGTGTGGTAAATTATAGATATATAAGGACGCATTAATTTTATTGTACAAGCAAGGGCCAAGATAGTAGAAAAATCTCTTAGTGTATTTAAACTTAGTTTGTGGAACAGTACAAATAATATCTTTCCTTCGTTTGGTAATAGTAGTAAGAGGAGTTTTTTGGTGTTGGAGAAGAACGGTTTGCAGAATGAAATGTTGCCTTACGTTGAGGACACTACAACTTTTGTAAAGTTCTGTGGTTGGAAACAGAATAGGTCTAAATGTTGCAATTTTTAGTATAGCTCTGTGGGACACTTCCAAAGGTTTAAGGGCAGTTTTTGTGGCCCCACCCCAGCACATAATACAATAAGAAATAATAGATTGGCATAAGGCGTAATATACATTGCGAATAATAGGCTGCTTCGCGACGTGTCGAAGAGTTTTAAAAATATAAATTAGTTTTCTCACTCTGCATGTAAGTAAGTTAATATGTATTTTATAATTCAGGTATTGATCTAGAGTTATACCTAGGTACTTAATATGATCAACTGTGTCAATAAGTGGACATTGACATGTGTATAAATGAGTACTGTTACAGGAGTGAGCTTTTATAGTGATGGGAATATCAGGTTGTGAGGTCGGTGAGATAGAGAATGTCATTAATTTCGTCTTAGAAGTGTTAAGTGTTAAAGCGTGGGTACAAAGCCAGTTAAAGGCAGAATTAAAACCATTCTGTGCAATTGTCTGAAGTTCTGACCACGAATTAGCAAAAAAGGTAATAGCTGTATCATCTGCAAAGGAAAAATTTTTTGCGTTTCTGATTTTGAGATTGCAGAGGTCATTTAAAAAGACGAGAAACAGCGTAGGACCGAGTATACTACCCTGCGGTACCCCGTAACAAATAGGGAGCTCATCGCTAAGATGGTCACCAATTTTCACCATTTGCATTCTATTTGTCAGATAGCTTTTTAAGAGATCAAGCTGCAGTCCTCTGACGCCTGCTTTCTCTAGTTTGAGTAAAAGGATAGAAATAGGAACGGTGTCGAAGGCTTTAGCGAGGTCAAGAAATACTGTAAGCACCTTTTTACGACTGTTGATTCTCTCGACTATGAAATTGGTAACCTCATGAACTGCATCACAGGTTGACATATTTTTCCGGAACCCGAATTGTTGAGAAGAAAACAAATTATTTTTTTCGAAAAATCCTACCAATCTCTTATTGATCAGGCGCTCAAGAACCTTTGAAAGGGCGGGTAGTACTGCTATAGGACGATAATTACTAAAAGAGTTTCCATCGCCACCTTTAAAGAGAGGGTGTATAATAGCCTTTTTTAAAGCTGACGGAAATACAGCAGAACTAAAACAGAGGTTAACTAAATAGCTTAAAACTGGCGCTAGAATGCTAGAGTATCTCTTAAGTACCGCAGGAGAGATACCATCCCACCCAGTGGCTGCAGTGGACCTAAGGGACTCGATAACAGATTTAACCTCTTCAATATCCGTGTGATCCAATACAAATGATGACGAAGAAAAGGTAGTGTGAGAGCAAGGTGAAGTAGAAGATGTGTGGTCGTTGATAATATTATCAGCAAGTTTTTTACCTATGTCAGCAAAGAACTTATTAAGATTACTGCAGGACTGAAAAGGAGTGTCAGAGTGTGAAAGTAGTTGTGTAGATGAATATTGTTGTTTTTGTGTGTTTGTGATTCGTTTTATAGTTTCCCAGAGAACCTTAGAGTTATTTCCAGCTTTATCGAGCTCTTGGGTGTCGAATTGTCTCTTGAGCTTTTTTAATATTTTATTGCAGAAGTTTCTGTATCGCTTATATGTAATTTCAAGCATACTATTACTAGGCGATTGTTTAAATCTTTTATGTAGCCGGTCTCTGTGTCTCATACATCGCAGCAAGCCCGGAGTGATCCAAGGTTTGAGGATCTTCTTGTTAGATGGTAACTTTTTGATGTTAGAGTTTTTGGAAATTTCGGAAGTCGGCGTCTTAAGATTTGTAATTAAGGTTTTTTTGCCACCGACTTCCGAAATTAAAGTTATTTTTCACTTTATAGTGTTTTTTTTTTAGGAAGTCGGTTGTTATTTTTTTGTAAAAAGTTTTTATTTTTAACTTTTTAGTTATGGTAGATACCCCGCCTTAATCTAATATCGTTATTCGTTCATTTGTCGCGCAAATACTTAATGCAAAGGAGATGTTTCATTTTCGGCCATCAGATGTACATTTATCGAAAAAGAGGAAAAAATACCACAAATTGGGGAAAAATATTCTCTGGTGAATTTGAGCCTGATTTGTTGTGTACAAAAAATAATAGTTTTTCAATTATTGCCATATTTTATTCAACATGGAGTCTCGTTTGCTTGCAGACTTCGTTCGTTCGGAAATCATGTCTCATCAAATCAATGTAACGTAGAAAATAATTAAAAAATGTGTGCATTCTTGTAGTGTTAAAAATAAATTACTATTATTCTCTTATACATATTTTTGAGAAAAGATATTAAGTGTGAACATTTCATCGTTACAAAAATCTTTAGTCTCCATTTTTGAAGTGTGTTTCTAAACGAATTCAAAATAACCACTTGCTAACTCTTAGGACAAACGTCAAACATTTTTAATGTTTATTTTGTACATAAAAACCATTTGATATTATGAAAAACATGTTGCTTTATTCTATTCAGTGGTAAGTTTCCCAGCTTCGCTAAAAGGTACATGTTATGGCCGGAACCCCATATAAAAATGAAACATCTCCTTTAAGACTTATACCATTTGGAAACCACCAGCTTTCAAATAAAAAAAGAATCATCAAAATCGGTTATGAGGTAAAATACATAAAAAAATTAAAAAAATACAGTCGAATTGAAAACCTCGTCCTTTTTTTGAAGTCGGTTAAAAAAGCCGTAATTTGCACAGGAAAATGGTAGGCGAAGATTTGAATTTGGACAGAATCTTGGTAATTTAAGTAGTAAGTGGAGCTGTGATACAATCAAATCGCAACAGCTAATAACTACGAAACTGTTGCTGTCTAAAAGAAAAGGTAATACTTTTTGGGAATTACATTTCCCAGGTCAACTTACGAGGTTGTCGGCTGCTTAACCGGACTTGTATGCGGCTACCTTAATAAATTAAAGGCCAGGGCTTAGAAACTTACTACTAGAACGACTGCTCGCTAAGGGCACCGTAATATTACCAACTTAGATAAACCTACATTATCATAAGTTCAAGCTGGTTCTAGGTCGAAAGGTCTGGAAATCATAAAGGAAATCCTCGGCCAAGCCGTCGCCATGCCGGGAGACACAAGATGGCTATAACAGTAGGTACTTAGTGATAAGTTATAGCCTATTCTATTATTTCCTAGGTTAATAATTTCTTAGGCAACCTCTCTCGAGAATTGTTAGTACAATGCATAATGGATTGTTTTAATATTGTAATCTACACTAATATTATAAAGAAGAAAAATTTGTATTTTTGTTTGTTTGTTTGTAATGGATAAACTCAAAAACTGCTGAACCGATTTTAAAAACTCTTTCACCATTAGAAAGCTACATTATCTGCGAGTAACATAAACTATATAACATCACGCTACAACTAATACGAGCGGAGCAGTAATGAAAAATGTTGCGAAAACAGGGAAAATCGCGCGGGTAGGCGATTCAACGCGACGGGAAGGGTCGGGGGAGCACGACATTTAACGCGGACGAAATCGCGGGCAGAAGCTAGTAAATAATAATACATATTTAGGTCTACATAAATAACTGCTCATCATTCTAGCCGAATGACGTCCACTGCTGTACATAAGCCTCTCCCAATTTGGGGGATTGCCAAAATCGCCACGCTTGGTAGGCGGGTTGGCGATCGCAGTATGATGGTAAAATACATAGAGAACGCTGCTGCCCATTCTCTAGTAAGTCCCTTAGTAGCCTTTTACTAAGCGGTTTTTTACCCACGGGAAGTAATGAGATGGTGCTACTCTGAATTTTAGGTAAGAATATAATTCAAACGACTCACATAAAAAAAATCTAACATTAATCTCTTAAAAACAAAACCTTGACATATTTTCTCCATATTTTACTCGACAATATTGAGTAAAAACGTAACGAACTTAATGACAAGTGTCTTACCGAAGGAAACTAAAAAATACAACACTGTCGCAGGAGGTGGGACATGATCATTAATTAAAAAGACAGCAGATGTTCGGAAGAAACTTGCAATTAGAAGAGGGCAGTAAGTTAGGGCGGGGAAAATGGCGGCCTAGAGGGAAATAATCCATTTTATTGCCTACTATTGCTTTTGGCGAAAGAAATCTATTTATAGGTTAGATTGCCTGTGCTTTGTCCCCGACATAGATACTTTCAAGCGAACTGGCACTTGAAAAGCGTATTGCTTTTTCATTTGATTATGTATTTTCAAATTGGAGATTTTCTATTTAAATTGTGAAGCGTTTTTCTGTAGATTCAATCGAACTTTTTCAACTTGTAGGACCAATGAGTGTTAAACCTGCCACTTGCTCACTTCAGATGTCGCTGCTACCAATATACCAGGAATTTGATAGCTAGGTGTCACTATCGATTCATTTTTTGTAAACAAGCAACTTCTTTTACTAATAGTTAATAAGTCTACTTACGAAGCTGTTGTCGGAAAAAATCGATGTATTCCCCAAAGATTTTAAAAGAATAAAACTGTGTGAGAAACCTCTCCAAAGTAGAAATTGGAAACCCAAAATACGTCAACGTTATGTGTTATCCATTTAAAAAGTTTTGTTTTTTTTTCAGATAAATTCGTATGCATATGATGCTCCGAAGAGAATTAAGTTTTTTTACCAACAGGCACTTGTGGCACATAAATTAGATCAATACTATATATAACAATACTATATACAGTTAAGATCTCTGGTCTCTCAAAGTTTGTCAGTTAGAAAGGCCACCCTCGAGTTGGTTCTTCGATCAGGTAGTTTATGTCTTCACTAAAAAATTACGGCGGATTACTAGTGGTCTACGCTTCCTATTTCTTAACGGACGTACGGACAACAGTGGTGCCACCTATGATGAGCTTTCAGTTTTTAACCCCATTTATATCTCAGAATACGAATCAGTTAGTTCCCAAACTGCTAAAATTACTATAATAATAAACCATTTTAGTAGTAGAATATTATTTTCTTTCACAATACTATCTTAATGGAACTAAATTGAATAACAGCGTTAACCTTGGTATCTACAAGAAAAGCTGCGATAAAATTCTCTTAAAAAAAGTTTTGCTGCGAGACAAAGGTAGTTCATTAAAATGTGACATCATTAAAGTGAGACGGATTATATCAGGTGTCGAATATCCGCTGTCCTAGTTTTCAGGCATAGTTTCATGCAAAAAATGAGGCAGTTTTAAAAACTATCGAATTTTGTAGGACAGCCATGCGCGTGAAAAACGAGTCGTTCGTTCTAAATATACTACGTACTTCTTAATATAGGAAAACAAGAAGTAGATTATTCAAAAATTCCGACATTCTTACCGAGTTAAGTAATTGCACGTTTTTCCCATTGATATACCTATTATTTTATTATTTTCTCCTGTGTCGCAGTTGCTTTTTCAAAACAATTTCAAACAAAAATGTCTTCTACATAATCCTCCATTGAACTGCAAATCCTTGACACTCGCAATAAATATCAATAAACACCAGAACTTTGTGAATTTAAAAGCAAATTGCATTTGCTGAATCGTATGTAGATTTTATGAGTTTCGTATGTAATGGTCCATATTACTCACTCTACGATTTCCTTCGTTTGAAATAAAGTTTTGAATTTCTGTTCACTGAGTATTTTTAACAGCTTAACTTGTTAGACATGCTTTGTTTGCTCATCTATATCAATCCTGCTTATAAACTTACGTTTTAATTAATCTAGGTATGTGTTTTCCACTGCTGGGCCATGGTGTCGCTGACATCTTCCCAGAGTATTCTTCTCTTGTTCTATGTTTTGCCATCTCCGACAAGTCAGGCAAGAACAAGTGCAGAACCTCCCGCTAGCTTATCCGAGGCTTGCCTCGGCTACGGCACCCATCTTCAGATAAGCATCGATTGTGTGACAATCCTGGTCGATCTATTTTCATGTTACCTAAAAGTGTGGCCCTCTCAGTCCCACTTCAGCCTCGCAGATTTAAAAATGATGAATTACTACCTTTTAGTTGATTGTTAAGAAATAAACAAAGCACTCGCTTTAGCGACCGATTTAGGAATTAGCTGGTTATCAGTACGACGTTGACTGTCACTGTATTAAAGTTGACTTTAAATTGATATAGTTTACCAGAAATTAGTTGCCTTTTTTTTGTTGGTGGGAAATCATCAAATGACGCTCTGGATCGAGTGGAAGGGCGTTTCAGACTTATACTGGTCTAAACCCCACCCGTGGTGTGGTGGCCAAAGCCACCAAGCTTATTACAGCCTGCAACAAACTGCAACACATGCAAAGACTAACCTGCATGGCGGTCACGGGCTGCATGAGGACTACTCCGACTGCAGCCATGGACGCATGCTGGGACTACCACCGCTCCACCTGTTCATACAGCAGGAAGCCACAATGGCGGCAGCGCGTCTGGACGCAACTAACCTCTGGAGAAAGAGAGACACACAACACACCGCGCTGCTTAAGGAACTCAACAATGGGTTCCCCATCACTAAGGCTATAAATGACCGGGTACCCAAACAGATCATTTTTTATAAAAAAATACAGAATCCAGCTTCACGAAGATCGCCAATGTGAGGGTCTGCGCCCCACTGAGCTGCGCATTTTCACAGACGGATCAAAAACAGATAGTGGCACAGGTACTGGAGTCTTCTCGCAGGACTTCAACATACATATAGCCACACCGTTGGGAGTCCACAACACAGTGTTCCAGGCTGAATGCATTGGGATCACTCTTGCTGCTTCAGCCATTATGGCCAGGGCAGTTAAAGACGACGAGACGATCCGCATACTCTCAGACAGTATGGCTGTTCTGCAAGCGCTGGACAGTCACTCGATTGACTCTGGGCTAATATACGAGTGCCACCAGCGCCTCAACCAGGTGGGTAGCCTCAATAATATAACCATGCAGTGGATAAAAGGACACAGCGGTTCGCTAGGTCACGATGCCGCCGACGAACTTGCCAGAATGGGGTCGAGCATGACACCGGTGGGACCAGAACCCATCGTGCCACTCCCCTTTGGGTTCCTACGCTCTCTGGTAAGGAAACGTACCTGGGATCTACACTTTAAGCTATGGGTGGACCAAAGTGAGTGCAGGCAGGCCAAGGAAGCACTTCCTACCATCGATGCTCGCCTCGCAAAACAGGTCCTCCGGCTAGACAAACGACAGCTGCGTATAGTTACCGCAGCAATAACTGGCCATGGGTCGTTTAATAAACATCTATTTGTCATAGGAGTTACAGACAGTCCGCTGTGCAGGGGACGACGAGACAGCAGCGCACGTGCTTCTAAACTGCCCGGCGATCGCCACATACAGGGCCAAGTACTTCGGTAACCCAGGGACCCTACGTGAGATAGTCAGCAACATCAAGGTGTTGCTGGCCTTCCTCGAGGAGCTGGGGTGGATCGAATAACCGATTTCCCACCCGTACGCAAAATACGCGCTCAGACGTGGAGTTGCGGACACCAGCCCGTTCTACCTATTACCTTAACCCACCCGTGTTCCTTAATTTGCCTATATACTATGGTCACGAGAACTCTGTTGAACAACTCTCGCGACCTTGGCAGGAAAATTAGCTGCCTGTATTGCGAAAAATCCCAACAAGCAGTGGGACAATATTACCACTTGACGCTGCTAGACGGTGTCGAAGGTAACAAGAAATTTTGGAAAAATCAACATTGAAATAAAAGTAAAACGGTATATATTCATTGGTCTTATTCATAAGTCGTTTTCATAGTCTTCTTATTTCTCGCCTCCCAGATCGGATTCGATTGTGCAGAGTTTTCTGAATTAGTCAAGCTCGTCTAAAACGTCTCGTAAAAGATTGCCAAAATCCTTTGAAATTATCATTTTGGCTGACAAATAATTTAAGACGATTTTGCGCGTTCAGCTATCTTCAAAATCAAAGACCACAACTGTGACTTGGGTGTTGTTAAAATTCAAATGAATGATGCTTTATTATTTATCTGTTTAGTAGGTTGTTACCTACTTTGCTTTTCGAAATCAATTAAATAGCTTTTAAAACTGCTGAAATTGTTTCGTGCGTCTAATGAATGCTATCTAGCTACGTTCTCTAATGATCTTGAACAGCCTTGCCCAAAGTGGGCAATAATGCCCCCTTGTTAAAAAAAGGGGGCGTTGTGAAGACTCGCACCCATTTTTTTCAGGGTCTCTTACCACCCCCCTTTAGGCCTGCAGCGCCCACAAGGGCGCGTTAACGCCCACTTTGGGAAAGGCTGATCTTGAAGATTATAGATATGGTGGATAGAATTTTGAATCTAGGGATGCGTTGCAACTTGGGAACATTTGTATTTGTTACTTAGTGGCATTGTACCGGTACATTTTTTCTTGGTCATCTTGAAATTGTGATCAAAGGAAATGCAAACCAATAAAAAAAGAACTATATGTGTATATCAGTACCTTTATAATTGTCCGGCCACTATCTTTACTGTCCGGTCTGTAGAACATATTATCCGGTATAAGACTTACAGCTTCAAATAATGATATACTAGCTTCCTAAACCAAATGAAAGCCATTCATAACAGTAGGTCCTATCAGGAAATCCATTCGAAAAGCCAAACCAAGACGCGAAATAAATTGCAACCGAACGCGGTCACGCATGAAAATTCCTCTTCCATATTAAATGGAAAGTACCAATGATCAAAGTAATAAATATAAAACAGGGTAATAAATCTGTGCGTCCACATCCTTTGGTCCATTATTACGGAAAGAAAGACCCAGAGCGCATTAACTGTGGAGTGTATCACATTCGCATAGAAATGTTATTACTGTTCTATGTCTGCACAAAGATTGTGTGTTCTATCCTGTCGAAACTGAGATCGAGTTGTTAGCTGAGAGGATTCCTTACTTTAGCTTGTAGTCCACCCAAGCTAAGATTCTGTAGCATGTTTACTTCTTTTATCCTTTTCTACGAAGCAAAAATAACGAGACACAAACTACTTGGTCTCCCGGCACCGCTCAATGCCACCACACATAATTATTCTAAAAGTTAGTAAAGTAGTCTCCGCAACGACAAATATGTTACTTTTATAACTTCCTGTAGCGGGGTGTAACAAACAAGTTGTTTATAAGATATCAAAACAACACATCCGCAAGTCTGTCGGGCTATAGGAAACAGACAAACAAAGCGAGTTTTTCAAGAACAAAGACTCGACCCGCGGTCCTATGACGAATACAAACTAGCAAACATTCAAATGCGGTTCTGAAAAATCTTAACTTGGTGTGATAAAGGCGGTTTTTGAGAAGCATAATAAGGAGGTTATTTTTGTTCGTCGGGGGATGAACCAGTGACGTTGCAGAATGTGTGTTTTCCGTGAGAGCGCTATACCATTGTGAATTTACAGGGAATTGAATTTTGTAGTTCATAGTGGCTGTACGCGGCGGTATACCTACGCCTCGGGCAAAATTTTATATAATCTACATGGAATAAACATATTCGATTTTAACACATGGCCATATGTAAGTATGTAATCGAAAAATGTAGGCGGATATGTTAAAATGATTCTTTTCAACCGACTGAAATAGAAAAGACTAGGCGACCTTGTGCTTCGACTTTTTGTTATTGTCTTGAGTCCACTAAATGCTAGTACAAATATCGTTCAAACGACGATAGTTAGGACGAAGAAATACTTAGTTGAAGGAGCACTGAAGTGAGTTATTTAACTTGATTTTATTAGTTTGCGCTATCCCATGGCAACACGCCGCTCCAGTTCTTCCATCTTTTGCCTCAGCCTATGCGTCCTTCTTACAGTTTTATCGAAACCTATCACCATCATCTCTTATACCAATTTATTTGGGGTCGGTGAAACATGCTCTTTTCTTCCACACTTCTCTATTAGTCATCATCTCGGTAGTCACCCTCTTTCTATCCATATCATCACTCACACAGTCCATCCATCGTTTCTTTAGTCTCTTCGTACTCTTATAGAAATTGACATTCATACTCACAACTTTCCTCACGACATTTTCTTCATTCCTCCGTATCACGTGCCTATACCATGACAACCGAATTCCACACAAATTTTCACGTATAAAATAAATATCTAACTAGCGACCAACCAATGTTTCGCACGACTTTAGCGATGCCAAAAACATCTAGTTTTTTATACTATACACAAATTTTGATATTAGTGTACACGCAAAACAGAAACTAAATACCTACATCTTTAGTTTTATAATTAAATATTATCAGAACAACGTCTTGAATGTTCGATGCTATTTAAAAAGAATGATGGTCTTAAAAATCCACAGAGTTTCTTAAATTTTCCTTCTATGAATATAGTATAATGTGCGGGAAATTCGACATGATTTTATTCAAGATTGTTCGAGAGAATATGGTGGAGGCTGAAAGATAAAATCTAGGGTGGGATTTGCAATATTCAAGTCAAGTGGTATGAAGATCGCTATTTTCGCTAGTGTAAAGATTCTCTCAAACTATTCCAGTGTAACGATAATTTTAGACTATTCAATGAATATTTTACGCATTATTTTTATCTCTCGAACCGGTTCTATTCTCACATCATTGTTTTGTTTTTCGAAAGTCTTTTTTTTTGTCGCCATTTTGTTTTGATTGTGCGATGTGATTGCGGATTTGCGTGAGTGGGACGAATGTATAGAAGACTTTTTAAAAGGTGTTTAAAATGACACGACATGTCATGTGTGCGGAAATCAGAAAATTCAAAATAAGTTCTTAAAAAAGTACTTTGAATGACGTACTTAGTCATGATGCAGAATGACTGTGCTTAGTAGAATATTCAAATAAAAATTAACAACTTGCAAATTATTCAAGTTAGCTCCGTTAATTAATAAATAAACGGTTTTAAAAAAGATCGTCTATTTCGGATATAAGTATATAATTATTTTCTTGACACTTAAAATATTTTTGATGCCCACAGAAAATGTAAGTTCCTCAAAGATTTTATTATTTTCTTCCCAGATCTGACAGCCGTCCCCTTTTCTCCAAATCTTAAACCTTCAGATTTGTTTTCCCTTTTGTGAAATAAGCACGTCTGAAATGAAATTGAGATTCGTAAAAAGGAAGCTACAGTGCCTATTACTTCGGGATTCTAAACCATGACAAACGTATTAAAGATGTCAAGCACGGGCTTTGTTGACGTTTGGAAATCCGCCATCTTTAAACTAGTCTACGTTGTTTGTTTACCAAATTGGCACCTGCAGTTTGGACAGAATTTTAAATGAACGAATGATACTTAAAGGTACTTACTGCTTCATTTTGATTAAATTCATTAGGTGTCCCTGTTTTAATACTCACGGAATAAAAAATGAATAAACCATTGTTTTTTGTAAAATCCCATTCCTTGCGTCTTCTTACTTCATAAATTTTTAACATTCGCTTAGATTAAGTTATTAGGTTTATCTAGGCCGTTTAGTCTGTGCTAAATAAATGTATTTTCTTTCTTCTTTTATCTTTGGGTAGAGTAACTAGTAAATAGAATTATGACATTAACAAATACAATTATGACACCTATCGTCATAGACATACTGTGTTAGAAAGTGTCTAAAATCTTTCTTAGTTTTCTAGCGACTGACCGTGACTACAGTTGTAGCAACAGTCACATTTCTATCTTACAACCATTACTTTCTGCGACAAACGAACTATTGCCAGAAGTGCCACATTTGGCCACTAATGGCTTTCTGTTAGTAGTTAACCTAAGCTTGAATTTACGAAGAGATGTCACAGGAATAATGAAGAGTTACTGTTTTTAGGACCACGTCTGCACCGACGTAAAAATATCGCTGTGGCATTTTATAACGCGCAGGATATTAAACTCTCCTTGTTGAACCGAGCACTGAGAATCCAACCGAGTGCATCACAGCTCGTCGAAAAAATATATTGTTGAATTTACAACTCTTTGCGCTAAACAGTCCGTTTAAGTCTCAGTCTGCGAAAAAAACCCACCGCAATATTTTTATATACGTGCCGCTTTGATTAAAGGTATTTCGATTCTGATTTTATTTTTATTTTATTTATTAGGAATAACAAACAGTTACACATTAAATCTAATAAACTATCTTATAGAATAAGTACAAAATACAAATGTGCAACTCACACCGTTATCCACAGTATATAAAAAAAAGATTTTTTGTTCACGAGTGGAACGAGTTTAAAGAAAATTAAAACAAACGACAACTGCTTTAATTCATTACAATTCTTTTAAGTTTTTAATCGTTTTAGTTAGAGAATTACGAAACTTACTAGTAGGCTTTGCAAATATGTCAAATTCTGTGGATATTTTATTAAAATTATTACTGATACGACGCAGGGGTGCGCGGGCGCCAGCGTTTGTTCGACAAAAAGAAACCACAAAAAATAGGCGCATGCGCACCTCTCGTCTCATTACAGTTCTTGGTATAAAGAGATTTATTCTGTTAATAAATTCTGAACAATCGTATCTGTTATTAGATAAATCATGAAGGAACATCATTTCCTGATATAATCGTCTAGACTTCAGACTCATCATATTATAATTTTTGAGCATTTCATTATACGAAAGGAAGTTCCGGTGACACCGATTTTGAACAGATCTTAAAAAATTTCTTTGGAGTTTTTCTAAACTATCTATATATTTTTTGTAATAAGGGTTCCATATTACCACAGCGTATTCTAGCTGGGATCTAATAAGTGCTCTGTAAAGATGGATGAAACTGTCAGCACGTTTAAAGTCAGTTGTAGCTCTCATCACAAACCCGTACATGCGGTAAGCTCTGTTAATTATATTATAAACTAGCTTTTGCCCGCGGCTTCGCCCGCGTGGATGTCGGAAATTAACGCAGGAGGACGAACTACCGCGGTAAGATGTGTTAATTCAGGTTATATTATAGGTAATAGCTGTACCCGCGACTTCGTCCGCGTGGTATTTAACAAAAAGTTTTTCATAAAAACTGTCTTTGGAAAACTACGCTGACATACATCTCAAAATTCAGCATGTTTTTAGTTTTTTTAAACTATTATTTATTTTTTCTAAAATAAAAGTAGCCTAAGTTACTCCTTGTTACATCAGCTATCTGCCAGTGAGAGTTCCGTCAAAATCGGTCCAGCCATTTCAGAGATTAGCCAGAACGAACAGACAGACAGACAGACAGACAAAAATTGAAAAAAATGTTGTTTTGGTATATGTACCGTGTATACATCCATATACACTTAGTAAAAAGTAGTTATTTTAATATTACAAACAGACACTCCAATTTTATTTATTTGTATAGATGTATAGATGTGCTGATCAAGGTGCAGTTTATTATCGAGCATAACGCCGAGGTCTCTTATAGAGGAAACTTTACCTTAATCTAAGTTGTTTAAATTATAAGTATACAATTTTTTTTTTTTTTTTTGTGAATGTGATTGAACATTTCAAAATATTTAAATGTAATTTATTTTTGACACTGTACGCTGCAAAATGATCTAGATCTTCTTGGAGGTGTCGACAATTAACTATTTATTTATATTTTAACTGATTATTAGAATATAGGAGGATTGGATGGGATTAGAAGAAAGAATGCTTGGAAAACCCTGCCAACCTCTACCACGGTATTTGATATACCGGGTCAAATTATATTAGCGGGCAATACTTTCCCACGTGTTGGGTTTCGATATCGAAAACTAATGAAAATAAAAGAAAAATACAACAAGCAAAACATCATTCCAACTTTGTTCAAAACAATGTTTGTTGTTACATTTTTTTTTTCTAACTTACAACTAGCATTACAAGTTTGCACCTAATGCGATAGTCTAACATCTAAATTCTTTCTAATTTAATATTATTTTGTTTACAATATTTATATTTTGTAACATACGACAAACATTGCAGCCTTTGTGAACTCACTCAGAGAACAACAGAATAGGTCCGTGTCACTAGCTATGAGGTTGAGAGTGCGGAGTGCACGCGTCAATGGCGCCTCACTCACATGATTGGTCCGAGCGCACGGTTCCGTCAGCAGCCGTGGCTGTCGTCGTCACCACACATATTGTAAAAAAAAACGATAAGAAGAAGAACGGTAAGAAGTTTATTGCGAATTTAGATGTTACACTATCGCATTAGGCACAACCCTGTAATGGTAGATGTAAGTTAGAAGATTAATAAATAAACTTTTTATGTCACTGATATGTGTGTACATTAGGGCAACGAAACAACTGTTACGTTTTGATTTGGAAATTCGAAGAAAAATTCTCTGTTCCACAAAACATTACAAAAACAGCTGATCGATTGCAGGGTTTGACCTTCGCCCATCAAATGATGAACTAATTATTTTTTGTTTCATTCGTTTTCAATATCCATACCCAAGCCGTAGGTAAAGCATTGCCAGTTTAATTAATATGACCCAGTATACTTTTATAGTTCTTACTGGTGTATGAGAGAAGAAAATTTGTCTCATTATTTTAAACTTACTCATTATCATAATCATTTCAGCCTAAAGATGTCCACTGCTGGACATAGGCCTCCCCCAAGCTCCACCACTTTGATCGGTTTTGTGCTTCCCGCTTCCTCCGGATTCCTGCGGCCTTCACAAGGTCATCGGTCCACCTTGTGGGAGGCCTTACAACTCTACGTCTTTCGGTACGCGGTTGCCACTCCAGAACCTTTCGGCCCCATCGGCCATCGATGTCTGTTCTGCAAGCAATGTACCCTGCCCACTAAACTTACTGCTTAGATAAAATTACAGTGCTGAAACATTCACCGTCAGCAACATTTGTTAACCAATATTTTCTGTCTTGGATCTTTTCATTTACTTGAAGTTTCTTTGTGGTGGCAACAATCGACGTGGTGTGCACAAATCGTTACCAAAAGTCAATTTATTGAAGTTAATCTACTGTTTTTATTTGACACTAGAATCAGCTCTTTGATATAAACCTATTCAGGTTGCTCTATTAAATGTTCTTTATACATTTTTATTTTATTCTTCAATTAGTCATTTGTACTCTTTCTTTCTGTTTATATGTGTTTTCTCGGTAGTAGCTTATTTCGTTTTATTGTTAGTAAGTATAAACCAAACAGATTAAGATGTCACAAATAAGTTGCATTTGTTGCACTAGGTGGCGCGTTTTACATACTCCCCTTGTTCGGATTATACTGCCTCTTTTGTCTTGTAAGTTGTCACGGTAATGTCGTTCATAATAAATCTATTGTTCTAGACTCAATCCTGGTTTATTTTCTCTTAATCCTTCAGGTTATGGGCCCAGGATGCGTAAATAGTTAAATAAAAATAATATTTGGTGTGTAAAAGTAAAAGTAAAAAAAAATGTCTAATGGTGATGGCAGCGGCGCTGGCACGGGCGGTGCTGGTTCAACGGCTAGTTCGGCTACAAGTTCTGGAATTTCCGTGAATTTCGAGAAATTAAATGGTATTTCAAACTACGGAAATTGGAAATTCTTGATGCGCATGTACTTAATACATGAGGACTTATGGGACTGCATAGAGGAATCGGCGCTAGGTGTACCCAAGGTTCAGGACACGCGAAAACAACAAAGGGCGCTAGCGAAAATATGTCTCATGGTCCAGCCGTCGTCATTCGCGCATGTGCGAAATGTCAACACCGGGCATGCAGCCTGGCATAACCTCAAAAATGCTTATGAGGACCGGGGGCTGTGTAGAAGACTTGGATTTTTACGAACACTGTTTGGATTGAAATTGGAACAATTCAGTGATATGGAAGCGTATCTCATGAAGATCAGTGATTTAGATCAACAACTACGAGATATTAGTGCTCTATTGGACGATGATTTCCTGTCAGTGTTGATGTTGAGTGGTTTGCCTACAAACTATGACCCACTAATTATGGCATTGGGAAACTCGAACATAAAACTAAGCAGTGAAAAGCAAACTTTTACAAGAAAACTTACGCAGAGAGTTTGATAAAAGTGAAGAAAGTGCATTGTTGACAAACCGGTCGTCGAAATCAAATAACAAAAATTCTACAAAACTAAAGTGTTTCACTTGTAAAAAACCCGGTCATTTTTCGAAAAACTGTCCAACAAAAACAAACAAAAGTGATAAAAAGAGTGAGAAAGCGTGGAACGGGACATTACTTACGGCATTGGCAGTGGATATTAACTCAAATGCGTGGTATGTTGATTCCGGTGCTACTTGCCATATGGCAAACAACAAAAACATTCTCAAGAACTATGTTGTGGACACTCCGAGGTTGGTTACAGTTGCGAACAATCACAAAATATTCAGTGAGGGATATGGTGATGTAGAATTGTTTTTGAAAAGGACTACACAAACTACAAAAATTAGTGATGTTATTTTTGTGCCGGACTTGTCTACTAATTTACTTTCTGTTAACAAATTGACAGAGAAGGGGTTAAGTGTGCACTTTGATACAAAACTGTGCAGAATTGGCTGTGGTGAGACAGTCGTTGCAAGTGCTACGAAGGTGAATGGTGTCTATCAACTGGACACTGTGACAGATGGACGTGAGTTGACTACAGTTTGTCAGACAGAGCGAAAAGGGCAACCTTTGATGGAGATTCTGTCTGAAGGGCAGGAAGCAGAAGCTGCGAATCTGTACGAGGCGAGGTCATCCCAAGAATTATGGAGTAGACTACAAGAAAACCTACTCACCTGTGGTAAGATATTCTACAATACGTACCTTACTTGCCCTGGCAGTTAACTTGGACATGCACGTTGATCATATGGACGTCAAAACAGCGTTTTTGAATGGGGATTTGAAAGAAGCCGTGTATATGGAGCAGCCAGATGGGTTTAAAGTGAAAGGAAAACTATGTTTTTAAATTGAATAAAGCAATATATGGGCTGAAGCAAGCATCGAAGGCTTGGTATGATAAGATAGATAATACTCTAACAGACCTCCAGTTCAGAAAATCTCTCAGCGAACCATGTGTTTACATAAAATCTGATGACAAAGGCCATCTTATAATTTTGGCACTTTATGTGGATGATATTTAAAATTTTCAGTAAAGATACACCAGAAAAGATGAAGCTGAAAGAAGAGCTAATGAGGATGTTTGAAATGAGAGATCTTGGCCGAGCTACACATATATTGGGAATGCGTTTAAGACAAGAAGAAAATAAAATAATTCTTGATCAGAAAAATTACATACAGAAAGTTCTGGAGCAATTTAAGATGACTGAATGTAAGCCTGTGAATACACCATTAGAAAATGGTATGAAATATGAAAAAGGAGATCAGAGTGACCCTAATTCAAGATTTAGAAGTCTTATGGGATGCATTATGTATATAGCAGTATGTACGAGACCAGATATCGCTTACGCAGCAAGTTTACTAAGTCAGTTTAACAATTGTCATTCTGATATACACTGGAAAGCAGCGAAGCGTATTTTGCGATATTTAAAGGGTACTATAGACTATAACATAGTGTATGAAAAATCCACATTCTCTGTTTCAGGCTATGTTGATGCGGATTGGGCATCGAATCAATTAGATCGACGTTCTTATACGGGCTATGTATTTAAAATTGGTAACGCCGCTGTATCATGGGAAAGCCGTAAACAGAGAACCGTGGCTCTTTCAAGCACCGAAGCTGAATATATGGCTTTATGTGAAGGTGCAAAAGAAGCTAAATTTATTAGAAGTTTCTTGAATGAATGTTTGGGAAAATGTTTTTCTGTAACATTGTATAACGACAGTCAGTCAGCTCAAAAACTATGTAATAGTCAAATACATCATAGTAGAAGTAAACACATAGATGTAAGACATCATTTTGTATGGCAAATTGTAAAAGATAAAATTGTGATTTTAGAGTACCTATCCACTGAATTTATGCCAGCAGATGTACTGACAAAGTCTTTAGGTAGAGAAAAGCATTTCAGTTGTGTTTCTAATCTTGGTTTAAAAACTGTTTAGTTTAAGGGCAGGTGTTAGTAAGTATAAACCAAACAGATTAAGATGTCACAAATAAGTTGCATTTGTTGCACTAGGTGGCGCGTTTTACATACTCCCCTTGTTCGGATTATACTGCCTCTTTTGTCAAAATCAAAATCAAAATCAAAAGTCATTTATTCAAACTAGGCTGAGAGTCAGCACTTTTTGAACGTCAAAGTCACATAAGACAGTCCCCCCAAAACGCCCGCCCTTCGACACTTCCTAGTGCTTTGGCTGGGAAGAAGAAGTGGCGGAACAAACTCCCCAGCAGCACTGCTGTCTGTTAAGTTAGAAGAACTTGATTCTATACAATATTGTATAAGTTATTAATATAATAAAACAAAACATACATTATTCGCCATATGTCAGCTAGCACACGCCATTATACCAACAAAACATTGAAAACTAAACTCAAGCTGAAATGAATAATGAAACAAAAATCGTAAACAGAACTTAAAATCTTACTAAAGCCTCCAGGCATAAAGGGCGTGCCCGCTTACATATACAACGATGCAAAGGATACATAGACACAAAAAATGAAATTAAAAGAAAATAAAAATAAATTAACAAAAGCAGTTAAATAAAAAAAAATAAAAAAACAATTATATGAACTACCCAATGTAAGTTGTAGCCTGTCTTGTAAGTTGTCACGGTAATGTCGTTCATAATAAATCTATTGTTCTAGACTCAATCCTGGTTTATTTTCTCTTAATCCTTCATTTATAATTACATTTACTGACTTAAAAAATGAACATGATTTTATATTTTCTAGGTTGTTCCCTGTGATGCCGGGCGTAAACCATAGCACTGTCCCATTTATTTCCATGGGTGTCATAAAGAGCGACTAAGGGACATACTAAAGAATGGGCAGCAACGTTCTCTGTGTATTGGCGATCGCAGTATGGTGGTGATACCATACTGCTATCGCCAATCCGTCTGCCAAGCGTGGCGATTATGGCAAACCCCCCCAAATTGAGCGAGGCACATGTCCAATAGTAGTCATTCGGCTGCATTGATGAGGTTTTATACAGGAAGACTTTCCCTTTTTGAGAACAACTTCTCTCCTAAATTTTCCTTGTATTTTAGTCTTAATTAACTTTTTTTTTATGCACCATAGGCCCGTAGTAATATTTTCAAGACTACATATACGCTTCAAAAAAATTGCCAGAAAACTCTAACTCACCCTGCATAAATCAAAATGAGATATTAATAACCAGCTTCCAAAGTAACTTAGTTATAACCGCACGTTAATAAAGTATCTAATTAAAGACATGTTAATTAAGAATCTTCGTGTCTAACCCGACGAGGGTTAGACACGAATTAGTGAAGCTCGGAAAAGCAGAAATGTAACGATTTTCTAGAGGGTACTTAATTAAAGGTTAATTTTTGCCAATCATAATAAATTATTATAAAGTAATATTCATTGACCTTGTGAAGGCCGCAGGAATCCGCTGGATGCGAGAAGCAATGAAATGATCGAAGTAGCAGTGCTTGGAGTAGGCCTATGTCCAGCAGTGGACTTCTTTCAGCTGAAATGATGATGATGATGACTATTAATTCATTGTGTCAAATTTGCAGCGATCCATTTTATTAAGTGCAATATTTAACCCAAAGATTGTGTTTATTTTCCAAAAGAATTTTCTTTAAATGATGATAAATTATTGAAAAAGTTTTATTAATGATAAAATGCTTTAGTTGCAATTTCTTATAAAACTTCTTAAAACCCCTATTTTCTTTACTTAATCGACATCGATTAGTTTCAATCGTGTTTGCGACGATAGACATAAAAACTCCATTTAATATAAAAGCAAGCAAAAAGAAAAAGAATTTCATTTAGAAGAACATCAAACATCAATTTCTAAGGGCCTAAGTACACCTCCATCGCGAAAATAATGATGGGAATTCATTTAATGAATTCCTCTAAGACACATTACAACAATATGTCGCGATTCGAGTATGAACATTGTGAGAGTCAGTTGAATTGTAGCAATCGAAGCAAAGTGTCGTCGCTTTAATAAATACAGTATAGGTCTATTCCAGACCTCTGAGATTAGTTTTTCCATAAAACCAACAACAATTTTACATGATGTTTCGGTTTACAAACTTGCCCACTGCGAAAGAAACGCGCTACCGCAACAAAATAGTGGAATGAGCGCGGAGATGTAACTGGCTAACAAACAGCTCGGCAAAATCGCGCGGAGCAGACATAGAATCATAATCAAATCTGTGCGTTAGAATCGGCAGTTTCAGTTCTCTTTCACTTGTCTTACATCGGACAAGTCATGGCAGAATTACTGTGGTTTTGCTGCTATGGTTTCGCGACGGAAATTAAAACCCGCCTCAACAATGTTTTCACTGTATTTAGAACAAAAGGCCCTGACAACTGACACTCAATTGTTTAGTTGTTTTTCCGTTTTTTGTCGAATTTTTCATTGCCACGTTTCTGTGGATAGACAGTTGAAAAATGACGGTGGATATAGATGGCGCCAGCGTACATGTAAACAAAAAGTGTTTTAATATATTTCGGGACACATTTGAAATAGGATATTGCTGCTCTTGTTTGTTGCGTGGTGTGTTTTGTAAAAAGAAATTGTGGCTGGTGGTTAATCTAACTTCTGCGAACAAAAATAATCAACTGGGTAATTAAGTTTCCGCTGAGTGACCCGATATTAACGTTTTTCTCTATTTTCGTAGTGTTTAACAGTACAGTTTCTTCTCCATGAAGTCCTTCAAATGATTAGAAATCAATACGAAAGTTTAAGAAACTAACTTGCTATGAAGACGCTAATGAAGGGTGATCTACCGATTTCCCTGAAGCGAAAACTCATCGATATGTGTACAACGAGTCGCAAAAATCTCGTCTTGTAGTTTGTCAAAGAGCAATGGAGCGTAGAATTTTAAGCGTTAAAGGAAATGACAGAATACGATACAGCATGCTGCCCTCCAAAACAAGAATCCTAAACGTAGAAGAAAAGACTGCCAAGAAAATTTTTTTTCTGGCGGGTCACGCCACTCGCACGCACAGTGACCGTTGTGCAATATTCTCCACACCGTATGTGCCTGAGGACTGACGGCGTCCGCCGAGGCCGGCCCAAGAAGAGGTGGCGAGACGACCCAAACGGGTATTGCAAGGGTTGGATCGAGGTCTCCCTGGAAAAGAATGTCTGCAGGGATTAGGGGGAAGTCTTTGCTCAGCAGTAGGACAGTGTAGGCTAACTATAAATTAAAAAGAAAAAACTTATCAATGTGGATTTTATCGTGTTTATACATTTTTACTTTAAGGCCCATTTGGCCAGAAAAATATTTTAACAGTTACGCAAGGACTGAGAATTACACCGTTATTTAGGAGCTGTGCAAACGCTTCCCTCTTAATAGCCCACTCATATCCTTTGTAAGCTTTTCTTTTTATTTATAGTTCCCAGAATACCAATAAGAGAAAACACATTGAATTTCACGTTTTTACTTCAACAGGGATCTAGGTATAAGCAATTCTATTTCAACGTTTCAATTCCCTTTCGCTCAAACATTTTTTCAACTAAGTTGGAATTTGAATGAACTTCGTGGTTGAAATATGGAGCCTTTCTTGAGATACTAAATCTTTTGGACGGTTTGTTATTTACAGGTGAAATTTATTTATTGCTGTGTGACCGGTTACTTTTTAAACGTCGACTAGGAGGCATGACTTTAATTGTTTAAGGTTATTTGAAAGTGAACTTTACTTTGGGTTAACCTTGAATGAAAGATAATTTGAGAGATAGTTTAATGATAAAAATTGTAATTAGTTTCTATTTTTTCAACAAAGTATCTATTAATATTGTTCTGAGTTGAGCTGAACGGTAATTGAGAAATACGCGCACTGACTGGACAGGTTCGTTTCTTTCCTCAAATGATCATTTCAGACCTTACATGGTTTTCACATGATCTGGTCAAGATTATGTCTGCATTTTAAAAGAGACTGTGAGTAGTCAGATAGGAAACACCGACCTCATCTAGTTTTAAAAATATGATTAACGTATTAAAGTGTTTATCCAAACCGACTTACACTTATTCTTAAAAAGCCGGTTCCTAAAACACATTCTCATAACAACATTTTTATGTTACAAATCCTAGGACGAAAAATTTCATATAAAAACTTTAAGTGAAGGTGAATTGTAACTTAGTACTTAGTAAAGTTATAACAAGCAAACACTTGACTCACCCACTAGAGATGTACCATTTGCACTTAAAACGGAACTTTTAATTAGATACAAGTATTCTATCCGGTTTGTTTGCGGTTTTCGCTACTGTCGCCGGCGGCAACTTTCGGTGATATTGCGTAGTTTTCATTTAACTATTATGCCGTACAGCGTTAAAGCTAACTACTCTTTTAGGGTCGAAAATGTACTGCACTATTCGAGATAATAAGTTGTTGTATATTGCTGGTATATATTTGTTCGTATATGTTTTGTCTTAAGTAAATGGGCAAAATTGCAATAAATACTGTTTGTCTTGTAATTTCATTTTTCTCCTTGTTATTAATCTTAAGTTTAAGAAGTAGTTCAGCAAATTGTTTTTTTTTTAATCTACATACAGCATGTAAGGGACAGCCCTCCACAGACTGATGGGGTGGATTCAGTATATCTTACTAAGATGACCAGTACAAGAAATTATTTCAGGACCGTAATGGGAATCCAATAAACTTGATTTGTTTTATTTTCTCACATGCAATGTATTTCGGATCAATTCGGAAAGCCGTCTTTGTGCAATCGCCGACGACGAGTTCGATGAACTCTGTAGTTAGATGGGAAGTAAACAGCTGGTTTTACGCGTCGTTCGTTAGATTATTTCAACATCCATTGCTGCTTTTTTGATTTTAGCCGTATTATTTACATAAATAGAGTGCTACTTTCAGAGAATGTAATTTTATATTGAAATAAAACTGAAAAAGCTGAAAAAAGTAAAAAAAAATCCGGTGAAAAATGTCGGTGGAATATGATTCAAAATAAGGAGCTGAATGCACTCTGTCAGTTTGTGGAGGGCTGTCCCTTACACCCAGTATAGCCTTAAGTTTTTATTATTATTATTATACGTTATCACCTATTCATAAAATTACTGGTTAACCCGTAATTGATGATTGTGTCAAGGCTATTACCACTATACATGTAATATACGTAGAAGCGGTTGGAAAAGGTACCTTGATACCTTGTGCTTGTACCTTGGTTACCTATCATAAGTTCGAAAAATATTTGACCGAATTTCATTTCACCTAAAACTTTTCAACTATTATCGTTTCGTTTTTTAGGGTTCCGTTGCCAAATGGCAAAAAACGGAACCCTTATAGATTCGTCATGTCTGTCTGTCCGAGTATGTCACAGCCACTTTTTTCCGAAACTATAAGAGCTATGCTGTTGAAACTTGGTAAGTAGATGTATTCTGTGAACCGCATTAAGATTTTTATACAAAAATAGAAGAAAAAAACAATAATATCTAGTTCTCCATACATAGAACTGAAACTAAAAAAAAAACGAAATTCATCAAACCTGTTGTGTGGGGTATCTATGGATAGGTCTTCAAAAATGATATTGAGGTTTCTAATATCATTTTTTTCTATACTGAATAGTTTGCGCGGGAGACACTTCCAAAGTGGTAAAATTTATTTTTATTTATTTATTATTAATAACCAACTTATACTAACAGTTTGCACTACACATACAAGTTATCGGTTAATACTAGTTATAAATAATACATACAATCACAGAATTCAGTAAATTACATTGGATAAAATTCAATACAATTGGATAAAATTTGATGAAAGTAAAGGATTATACAAAATTAGATAAGAATAAAAATTGGATAACATTAGATAAAATAAAAATAAAAATTAGAACATAGCATAACAAACATAAAATTGGCATAAAGATGTGCAATAAAATAATCAGTAATAAGGTATATTTCAATTTATTTACTCCACGGAAATTGTACTGGGAGTGGCTATGGACTCCAGGTATCGAGTCGCAGTGTTCAGGAATCTCAGCTCAGTACTCGCGAAAACGTCAGACGATTCGTCATATAACAAGATGTTGTTAATATGGGTGAGGGCAAGGTATATTGGACTAGTCTTAAGGGTTACGGAGATGGTTTGTGGTATCGAGAACAGGGGACGCTGGCGAGGGCGAAGTGTGTGTCTAATGGGTGGTGGAATGTTAAAGGAGATATCTTGCAATAACGAGGAGTTGAAGTGGGTACCACGAATTAGGCGGATAAAATAAGTAATCAGACCCAGATTTCTCCTAACCTCCAAACTTTGGTACCCCACCATACCCAGCACAAATGGTGTTGGGTACATGTACGGGTAATAACCATAAAGTTTTAAGTAGAGGTAGCGGACAAAAGACTTCTGAACCTTTTCGACGGCCAGTGTATAGACTTTTTCATGAGGGTTCCAGATAGCATTGTTAGTCTCTAGCAAACTGCGGATAAAGGAATTGTACAGTATGGTTATTGCTTGACGATTAGAGAAAATCTTGGCCTGACGCAAAACAAAACCTAAGTTTTTTCGGGATTTGTTGCATGTCTGTATTATGTGCTGGTTAAATGTGAGGTGTGGATCAAAATGAGTACCCAAATCGCATACAGTCGAAACGCGTTTCAGGGGCACATTATTCAAAGTGTAGATGTTATGTATGGGTTGTTTGGCTTTTGTGTAGGACATAACAGAGCACTTACTAATGTTTAGGTCGAGGTTATTGGTAGTGCTCCAAGTGTGAAGGTTGTCGATGTCGAGTTGAAGTGTGGCAGCATCACTAGAGTTAGCCACTGGAAGTGCAACTTTAACATCGTCAGCATACATTAAGACTGTGGAATGTTTTACATAAGTGGGAAGATCATTTACAACTATGAGAAAAAGAAGGGGCCCGACGTTAGTGCCCTGCCCTATGCCAGAAGTCACCGAGTAATGCTCCGATTTGGCATTTTTGTATGATACAAATTGTTTGCGGTCCTGCAGATAGTTTGCGAAAAATTTTTGCGATGCCATTGAGAAACCAGCCAATGCCAGTTTACTAAGCAGTATGTCGTTGTCAACTCGGTCAAAAGCCTTCTGGAAGTCAAAATAGGCTACATCAATCTGCTTTTTTTCATTCATATTTTTGGCTAAGAGTGAAGTAATGTGAAGTAAGTTAGACGTGGTTGAGCGATTCGGAAGAAATCCGTGCTGTTCATCCGCGAACCAGCCTTGCAGTTTATTAAATATTTTTTTATATATTACCGATTCAAATACTTTGCCGAAAATGGATAAAACAGCTATTGGTCTGTAGTTTTTTATGTCACTTTTTGAGCCACTTTTATGTACTGGGAGCACTTTGGACGTTTTCCACTCCGTTGGATAGATGTTTGCGTTAACAGACAGGTTGAAAATATATTGCAAGGGCAATTTAAAAATTTCGCAGCAATCCTTAACCAAGTATTGTGGTATACCATCAGGACCTTGAGTTGATTTTGGGGGAAGCCGAGCCATAGCGCTACGGACTTCAGATTCTTGGATGTAATCGATATTGATAATATTGGATAAATTATTAGGAGACGCATTTGCAGTAGCGATAGCATGCACGGGATCTAATGATGGTGAGTCCGAAAGGAAAACACTACTAAAATATTTAGAAAACGCATCTACCACCTGCGTTGGGGACATGTCACCAAAGGTAGTGTGCTCATTATTTTGTCTGTTACCTTTCACATATGCCCAGAAGGTTTTAGGGTCACATTTTATATTTGACTGAATACGATTAGTGTAAGTAATGAAATCTGCCTCCGTACTTCTTTTTAATAAGCGCCTATAGTAGGTAAAGAAAGCATAATGCAGCTGGTTGTCATTATTCAGCTTGTAGAGCTTGTGATAATGGTTTTTAAGGTTAAAAAATGAAATGAAAATGTGCCCCCCCCCCCCCGTAACTTCTAAAATAAGGGAATGATAAAACGAAAAAAATATATGATGTACATTACCATGTAAACTTCCACCGAAAATTGGTATAAACGAGATATAGTAAGTGGTTTTTTTTTTTAATACGTCATTAATCGTAAACCACAATTTGCCTTTCATTCAGTCAACTCAAATATAAAAATTAAAAAAATACATTTAATTTCATAAACATAAACCTTATGCATAAACCGTGAATACCTACAGGTTTGTACGGAACCCTCGGTGCGCGAGTCCGACTCGCACTTGGCCGGTTTTTTTACTTCATCGAAGTCACGTCTGCCACTGTATCAGTTGACCTATTATCATTTCGACATTTTTCGTTACTTCGACGTTTTATTTGGTCGAAAAAGTTTTTTCCGTAGTTACACTTAGCTGAAATAACATTTGTTCGAAGTATTATGTTTCCGAATATTCATTATACCAGTGTTCAGATTAACCCACTCTTTTGTTTAATTAATTAATAATTGAAATGTGATGAATTGAATGTGTGTGACACTAAATAAAACAGTTGATTATAAACAAAAGTGTTTTTAAAGAGTCCCAGTAAGAAACATGCAAACAAGGATGCTTGCATCAAGCATGCAAGCAGGCATGCAGCATGCAAGTAGGCATGCAGCATGCGAGCAAGCATGCAACGTGCGAACAAGCAACATGCAATCAGGCATGCAATATGCAGCAAGCATTGTTTCTGTCACGGCTCGGGCGCTACGGGGTTTGGGCGGCCCCACGCGAGCCTATCGTCGCAGATGGTTTTAACGCTCACCACCGCAGCTTCGGCTTGCTGGCCGGCGTCGCCAGCCAGCCTCAGCCTCGGCGGCGGGCCTTCAAACCACCTGCTCCTCAGCTCGCGGGCCGCCTTACCCCTCCGTGCCTACGCGGGCTTAAATTACACTCTAGGGGTAGGGCAGACAAGACTACGTAAAGTCGGTTTTACAGCAATTCGTTTCTCACTAAATTTTGTAGTAGAATATATTGACTTTTTATGACACTATGTACATTTTAATTTCATATTGAAAACGCTACCAAGTAACCGGCTATATATTTGTGACCAAATAATATTCCCTAAAATTTTGTTTCATTATGTTGAAAATTTGGCAAATAAATCATTTGGCAAATGAAAATAGTTCAAAAGATGCTTCGGCCAATAGCAAAAAGTTATTTTGTAAATCGGCGAGACATAGTTCGGTAAAATAATACTTATGACACATGATACTTAGAAGATTTAAAAATATGCCAAATAATGCATATAGCAAAAAAGACGTCGATCAATAGTTTTCGGTGAAATGAAATTCGAACAAAAATAATTCGGAAACGTAATCGGTTCGCTGTACCTTTTGTGTATGAGAAAAGGCCTTTACCCTGCATCATCATCTCTGCCTATCCATTTCCAAACTTTGTTAGGGTCGGCTTCCAGTCTCACGAAATCCAGCTGGATAACAACATTTTACATGGAGCGACTGCCTATCTGACTTTCATAACCCAGTTACTGGGTAATACGAAACCTCTTGGTAACACTGGTTGTCACACTTGTGGGCTTCTGACGTCACTAAAGATCCACGAATGACAGCAAGGACCAACGGCTTATCGTGCTTTCCGAGGCACGGAGAGGGGTTGGGTATGTTAAAGATGGATACCCATCATCATCATCATTTCAGCCGTAAGACGTCCACTGCTGGACCTAAGCCTCTCCCAATTTGGGGGGCTTTGCCATAATCGCCACGCTTGGCAGGCGGGTTGGCGATCGTAGTATGGTGGTAAAATGCATAGAGAACGCTGCTGCTCATTCTCTAGTAAGTCCCTTAGTCGCCTTTTACGACACCCACGGGAAGAAATGGGGTGGTGTTATTCTTTACGTCCGGCACCACACGGTACCCGGTACCCACGATACCCGTACATGAACTAAATACGGGAACCGCACAAGCCCTTCTTAGAAATGCTAAGGTCTTGTAAAAATACCTGCCTGTTAATGAGACTCACGAGCAGGTATTTTCCTGTTTTTGGAAATATTTAAACCGATCTCAGGCAACTCATATAGGAAGTTACCCCTTAAAAGTTGTCTTTGTCAAACAAGCCGGAAGCTTTAAAAACGTCTGTTAGCCTAACTACTTATGGTAATGCCATTGGTAAACGTTTGCTTTTAAATAAGTACCCCAACTTCTTTCATTTAAAATTGCAGGTTGTTTGTGCGCATCTACACTAATATTATAAAAAGGTAAAATATTTAAGTTTTTATATAAGGGGTACCTAAACTTCGGCACAAGTTACTGATCCGATTTTGTAATTTTTTTCAGTAATGGAAACCCACAGTATTACCGAGTGTATAATAGAATATATGTATATTTAGTTTCTAGAATCCTGTTGATTCTGTATTTAGTTTCAAAGTCAAAGTCAATGCGTTTAATTCAATTAGGCCCAAAAAAGGCACTTTTGTACGTCAACTGTTACATGAAAAAAAAAAAAGAATTTATTCTAGTTGCCCCTTCCAAAAAGTAGATTCGTATGGAGAAGAATGGGCAAGAAACTACACCGTTACTCTTTTAAAATAGTTTTCAGTATTTATATACAATATTTATACAATTATATGTGAAGACGATGCACCTACAATAAAAATTACCATACCACAGCAGGAAAAAGAACTGAAAATGAAGCAATGAGAGATAAATTGATTATATGATAGATACATGGTGTTCACATATTTACAAAAACATTGTAAAGGCAATAATACGAATTTCCTAATATATTTACAAGTTACAAGTGTATGAGTTACAGTAATTAACTTTATATTAAGTTTGAAATATAATTTCCGTATTATCACACCGCCCTGCGCTCCGTAAGTCAATTGCGTATTTTGGAGACAAAACAGGCAGGCTGAAGTGTGAGTGGGCTGGATCCATCGTGCGAATGCACTCGGATAGTTGAGCAAAGATCGTCACTCAATGGACGCCTGACGAAGAACATCGCCGTCGAGGTAGGCCCCGGTAAAGGTGGTGTGACGATCTGATAAGGTTTGCAGACCCAAAATGGACGAACAAGACAAGGAGGTTTAGAAGGAATAATGGGAGTCCTTTTTCCAGCAGTAGGACACAGGTCCTACTGCTGGAAAAGATACACAAGGTTTAAAAACTTATAATATTAATTCGTCCATCACCTGATTATTCTATTTTCGTCGCCACTTAAAATCAAACAGGTTCTGAAAACAAAATCCCTTTTTCGCCTATATTTAGTCTGAAACTGGTTGAAACCCCAACCTCCACTTAGACACACTATTAAATTCACCCTTAACCCTTCTAAACTAGTACCATTGTACTTTGTGTTAGAAGTAAGTGACCTAATTGGGATGGCACCCACACTTTTCAATCCTTCCAAAATGTTAACATACAAAAATCAGTCTTGCATCTCAAAAAATTAAGTCGCTTTCACCTTGTTCAATTAGTTGGGGGAAATGAAGATTGCGCCTCGACTAACCAATTTATTGTACCTCTAACTTACTGGAGAAGTAATGGTGATGTCTACTTAAATGTTAATCCAATAAGGAAAGGCAATTCTGTTTTCTTAGTTAACAATTCCTGTCAATGAAATTATGTTCCCTCGCGCCTTTAAAATTATTTCAGGTAGGTCCCTAAATGGTAAAAGGGACGCTGGGGGCACACAAATGGTAAATTAGATACTTTCATATTTGAAATGGGCTTTCTGGTCTTTTTAGAATGAAATGAAATGATTTTTTTCCAAACTTTCGCTTTAACACGATATATTCATAATTAAAAATCTAGCCGCGTTCGTATGCCACTTACCTCTAAAGCTTATGCATATCAAGCATATTTATAAAAGCGTGATTTTGCAGTATTCGGGTTTTAGTTTTTGAACATACTTTTTATTTAAATACTTTTAGGGTTAAGTAACAATTTAAATGTTTTGTAATTCGTGACTTTATGTCCTCTAGAGGGATTTATGTATTCTCAATTTAATGTGACGTCAAATAACCTCTAACTAGTGGATGATCAAGATGCTAACAATGATACCTTATTTCTCAAAAATTGAAAAGTAATCTAGAAGTTATGCGGAAAAGAAAACGTACACACCCACATATGTATAGACATACGTATCGATCAAAATCATAACCCACCTTCTTGTAAGCCTTTGTAAAGCCTCACTGTAGCTAACTGAAAACTAGTTTCGCGAAGTAATTTGGAGAGGCCACGCTGTAAAATGGGATTGAACGAAAATTTTATAATCAAATTATTTTCGAATCTGTAAAAAAAAAATCGACGGACTTGATAAGTTTTTAAAGTAAATTCAACGTAAACGAAAAACTTTCAACGAGCTTGTCCGAGCCTTTTCCAATATCAATTCTTCCAACAATGTAATTTTAATCAACATATTCCAAGCGTGCTTGCATCGTGAAATAAAACTGTTCTTTCTATTCAATAATGATCGAAGCGACCGACAATAGCCGAGAACAGTCTGCAAATGGTAATTGAAGAGCAGAATCAACCCGTTTAATGCTGATCTGGGATATTTTCCGCCCCAGTGCACTTTTTAGCTACTTCCCCATTCCATTCTCTTCATAATTGTTTAACGTGCAAAAATTCTTAATCACTCCCAAATATGTACGTATACCTTAATTTTAAGGGGTAAGCTGGTCTTAATTATTATTGTGTTTACCTCCATTTTTGTTGACAGTTTATGACAAGAAAAATTGTTATCTGTTTTTTTAATTATACCTTTTTTCTTGCGCAATGAAGACAGTTACAATCTGTAAGGTACAGTCGTTAATTGTGATTGTTTGTGTAATAGAAGTATTAAATACAAGAGAGTTGTATTATAGAATAAACACAAGTCCTAAAAGTAGTTTGTTCAAAATTCAATACTGAATCGATTTCAGTAACTTTCAGTATGGGTATTTACTGTGGGAATTAAATTAAAAAAAATGAGCATTATGCAATACCTATCGACAACTGAGCCAAAGAAACTTAAATTTTATTTCAAGCTAATAAGAAGTCGACACGACTTTCTTAAAAGTAATAGTTTGCCAATTCAGTTTTGGTTATTGTGTTACGCAGTACTCGAGAGTAATCCTCAGTGGACAGTAAAGCTAAGCACAGGTATATCACAGCGCAGCCGTAGTAGTGTGTCATACAGTATGTAAAAAGTGATTTAGGAGGGTTTTTGCTGTGCAGTGCTACCCTCCCAAATCTGTGCCAGTCTTATCAATTCTCTTGTATTTGATTACGTCCTGAGTCGGTGGATACAAACGCCTGTGACAACCAGAGCCAGCCAAGGTATCTAATGTAAATTACGATTTGAGACCGGATAGGTCTCAATAATAGTCTATCACTCTCCATAATATCCCTGTCTATTATTTAACAAACATTTTCATATAAATTATTTCCTTTTCTGTAAACGTCAGGCTGGTATGCTCCTCGATTTCTTCACGAACAGCAGTTTGATCGATGTTTAAAAATGCATTAGCCTGGATAAATGAGAAGTGTTGAGAGGAGCTACTCAATCAAACTATCGTTATGCTTTTAAACAGCACTTGAACTATTATTATATTAAAGCTGTCAACACAAATTTCCGATCTGTAACATAAGCCCATAGAACAACATCAGTGATAGATGCAAAATTAAAATCGGTAAGCATCGTCCTACGAATATTCCAAAATATGGTAAAGTTTGTGAGGATGTACGAATGTAACGATATTTGTTACTCTTTCACGTAAAAACGACTGAACGGATTTGGATGAAACTTGATACACAGATAGTTTATAACCTGGAACACACAAGATACGTAAATATATCCTGGTAGCAAATGACCCCGGGATAAGTTCCAACTTCCACACGGGTGAAGCCGATGGCAAAAGCTACCATAAGAATATTTTGGTTCATAATTCCACGTTTACACTAACGTTAAAATATTGCAGCGAGATTTTATCGATGAACCGTCAGTTTCTTTGCCAAACTAAAGCCATCATCATCATAATCAGCCTATATTGTTCCCAATGGTGGGAAACAAGCCTCCTCGCGGTGAAAGGGAGTGGGCCGTAATCTATAACGCGAGCCCAGTACGGGATGTCCCATGTCTTTGAATATTTGGTTCTACCGGTTTCTTCACGATGTCTTCCTTCATCGTTTAGAGAGCAGGGATGATGAAATTATTTACACAAAGTCTACAACTCGTAAAACGGGTTCAATATCACTGGGCTACACACGTTAAAATACTCAAAAGAAAATGGCTGTTAAATAAAATGTGGCCTAATATTGTATTATTTTTATTAAGCCTGTGACTTTTAATAGGCCCGTAAGCTCGTGAAATTTTCACTTATATACTTAAATTAAAAACTTGCTTGAAAAATAAACAACAAAACTTTATGAAACCATTGTTTCTACTAGACATTTTGAGTATTCACGTAACATAAGTACCACGCATTATGAATACAAATTATGAAACCCTTGAAAGGGACAAAGAAAATATAACATTTGAAGTATCTCTACCAACATAGGGGTAACAAAAGTTAGCACTAAATGATGACCTAGCAACAGTGGCAACCTTTTATGGATCGTGTTGACGTCACGGATCTTGTCTAGTACATACATTATTTAACCAATATGTGAGATAGGTCGCACAGTATGCTGCATTGGTGGTATTTGGACTAGACACCAGTCATAGTGAATATGGGTGGTGGTAGACATAACTAAAAATAGTATACAACGTGTTCCTATTGATATTCTATAACTCAAGGGTATTAATGTGACTATGTCAAAGAATGAACTGGCATATGTATAAAAATATAGTAAATTATGGGTTTTTAGGGTTCCGCACCTCAAAAGGAAAAAGCGGAACCCTTATAGGATCACTTTGTTGTCCGTCCGTCCGTCCGTCCGTCCGTCCGTCCGTCCGTCCGTCTGTCAAGACCCTTTTTCTCAGGAACGCGTGGAGGTATCAAGCTGAAATTAATATCAAATACTCAAGTCTACTGTCCCTTGGAGCTGTGAAAAAATCAAACTTCTAAGCTAACGCAATCAAAAGATATAGCCGTTTATACCGCAAATTTCCACAAATTTTCGAAACTCGCAAGGGAATCAAAACCTAAAGGGTACTTCCAGTCGATCTAGAATTTTGAAATTTGGCACGAAGCAACGTCATATAGCACAGATAAAGGAAAAATTGCGAAAAATGATGATGATGTAACTAGAAATTTACGCGAAAACCGTAAATTTTTAGTTACATCATATAATAAACAGAACAAAACACAGACAGAAATAAAACCAAGCCAAGAAACAGAACAGAACTACGACTCATTGTCGTGATGGGTGAACTTTTACTTATGTACCTACAGGCTTGTACGGAACCCTCGGTGCGCGAGTCCGACTCGCACTTGGCCGGTTTTTTTTATTGAATACGGATGTAAGTTTCATTGATCGAGTAAATTTTTTCATTCAAATCAAATTGAAAACTAAGAAAATGCGACGTTATCATATTTCACGTAAGGTTGTTTGAGATTCGAAAGAGGTACGATTGCCCTGGCATATGGGCAACTGAAGGAACATGGGTAGGTTTTAGTCAGTAAAAGTCTGACACGCCCTTCCGCTCCACCCAGAGCGGGAGACGTCATTTGATGTTTTCACCTGTCTGGTATAAATTCTAAAATGAACCTTTTTAGCGCAGTCATGAGGCACACACTTGTTGTACTTAATTTTTACCTTTTTTTCACTTTGTTATTGTATTTTGTGTTTCACGAATTGTGTCAAATATTTTAGTTTTTCAGCGCATACAATCTAAACTTATAACAATTGGAGAATATATATGATCTTACATCTTTGTTTGTTATACTTTCACGTTAAAACAGCTGAAGGGATTTTGATTAAATTTGGCAGATGTGTAGACATACTTTAATCTGGACATATGGAATTTTGTCCTAATATATTCCCGCGGGATTAAGAGACATGCGGAAAAAACCGTTCGTACTAGTTTTTTGATAAAATTGGAAAAGCAATAAACTAAATTGTGATACAAATTTCACAAATTTAAAATTTGTTAATTGACAAGTCATTAACATTCTGCCGGAACAGATTTTCCCCAAAACGGTAGGATGCTCTTTTTTAATTAATTAAAATGGACGGCTAATCAATCTTGTTGACACAATTTTGTTCCGCTCAAAATTGTTTCTTTATTCTTGTTTTTCGACGAGCCTTTAACACCATAAGTTATTGAATCCAAAGTATTGTAAGCGATGAGAAAGAATCGCAAGTTTTTTGAGAGAGCAGATTTGTTGTAGACTTTGTTTTATTCCCAAATAAAAATTAGTTTAAATCTCTTGTAATAGCTTTGGCCGAATACCAGTAGGCAGTAGATTCTATTAGGAATTACACGAATCTATTTAATTAAATTAAATTAAATTTGACATAGTTTGTGTTTTTTTTTTTTGTTGCATATGTCTCTGTTAGTCGTTATCTATGTACATGTAGTCACCCCCTTTTTAACCATATCGTCATTCACAGAGTCTATTCATCGTTTTTTTTTTGGTCTTCCCCTACTTGTATAACCATCAAAATTTGTACTCAAAACTTTCATCACGACATTTTCCTCGTTTCTTCGTATCACATGCCTATACCATGACAACTGATTTCCACACAACTTTTCAGTTACCGGTGCCACTTTTAGACTTCTACATATACTCATTTCTTATTCTGTTCATTCGTGTTACACCACACATCCCGCTTAGCATTCTCATCTCAGTTGCATGCAACTGCCTAAATGTTGAATGTTGAATACCTGGCTATTAAATTAAATAGGATTTATACAGCCAGGGAAATTAAATTTTAGGCAACCCTACGTCAATCCGCCATAATAGAGCCATGTCAAATAATGACAGTTGAGATTCGAATATACGCACAATTTAAGTTGGTATTATATTTGTTAATTGTTTAACAAATATAATACCAACTTTAATTGTACGTATATTCAAATCATCTTCCTGATTTTACGTAGATTTATTTATAAAATTGGGGCAATACGCTCTAACATCATACTTAGTAGTCGTATTGTAGTATTCTCGTAAATCGCCGTACCTATGTAAATGAGCCCTGAAGTAGACCACAGGTGTTATGCTAATGGAGCATGAAACGAAAGCTTAGCTCCGGACTTAGGAATTATGAGGATTATCATTCCAAGCTCGTTTAGATAAATTGTACTAGTATTCACATGTGTTGGTACTAAAATTAAGATGTAGGTAGGTCATTACGTCGTGGTCCGTTAGTTTGCTGCACTGAATTGGAAGTCAATGTCTTTTTTTTGTGGGTGCAAATCATTA
The DNA here is from genome assembly GCA_947507805.1 of Aporophyla nigra. Classification (NCBI taxonomy): domain Eukaryota; kingdom Metazoa; phylum Arthropoda; class Insecta; order Lepidoptera; family Noctuidae; genus Aporophyla; species Aporophyla nigra. The sequence continues at coordinate 15,180,551 of OX382307.1, read as the reverse complement.
AATGTCGTCTCCCGCTCTGGGTGGAGCGGAAAGGCGTGTCAGACTTTTATTGATTACAACTCACCCGTGTTCTTTCAGTTGCTCATATGCCAAGGCCACGGTATCTCTTTCGAACAAATCTCGCGACCCTGGCAGGAAGTCAATGTCTTGGTCAGAGAAATTGGTTGTTAATCGTGTAGTGACAACTACACCACGACATGCAAATTACGCATCACACTGCCATGCAAATCCTACATCTCGCAAGCAGAGTTTACCGCGCACCTATCATATATGCAACGTCCCGAGATCAATCGTCGGGCGGTTGCCCACCAGAATCGAGACCCGTTTGGTCGGGAGATACTCCCTTTGCTACGGAGGTTGAATGAACCTGACACCCTGTTCCTCATACCTCCAAAATTGAAACAGCCCGTATATTCAAATCACAACTGATATTCCTTAGCAGTTGTATCAAATAGCTATAATACGGCTAATTGACGATGTATGTCCATTTGATTAACAATTACTTTCTCCCAGAATTTCGTAGATACTTTATTAGATATCTGATAAACCGCTACCTTGAACCTGCGCGGTGATTTTATTTATCTTCTCCTTTTCTTTAAGATAAATTCCGGAACAATCATGATTATATTTTTATGTAAGTCATTATATTATAGGCTTCACCATTCTTGTGCCAGCCCCCCATGCTCCAGCCTCTTGTGTGTGGATGATGATGAATTATTATATTGCGAACTTGCCTGAATCATCTGATATAATTCGGGTTCGAAATATTGGTTTTATTTTTCTCGTCGGGCATTGGCTTGGACCGGTATGTTCGATTTCCTTCGGACTTTACACAAAAAGAATTTGTCATCCGTGTCAGTCTGCATATAAAAATGGAACATCCACAAGATTTTTAAAAAGGTTATTGAACCTATAACATAGTAGCTTAACAGCATAGGTAGGTACTAGGTTCCCAAAGCGAAAACAAGAATAATAACTAAAAGTTATTATAGCATGTAACTCATCACACTAATTCAAATATCTTGTTTCGTTAAATTCCGCTCAAACAAACTATATTTTTGTTTGTCATTAATAAAATAATGAGCGATCAAAACTTAAAAATACTGTTATTCTCCAACCAGGTTTTCGGCAAAACCCACCTATTTGTGTATGTTAAAATACAAAAATCTGGTGGGCTTCCCTCATAATTAATTCATGATAAAACTATGTAAACCAAAGGGCAGAAAGTAATGTACCGGGGATAGGAAATCCTAAAAGGGTGATATTTGAATTTGATTCGAACCTGTCGCCTTTGAAGCGTCCCAAGGGCGGTTGGGGTCTTACACATAAATGGGACGAACGACTTGAGTATTTATTCGGGGAAAGAAGATAGTAAATATTCAGGAACTACATTCTTGGAACATTCTTGTTTTGTATTCGTCAATTCTCTTTTACTGTCTTTAGAAAAAGAGTTGAAAGCGGTGAATTTAATCCGTGTTTTAGATTTTTCAAATAGGCCCTAAATTTAAATAAATTGTCTGAAATCACTTATGTGCTTCAATATGGGTAGATGCTACACGAAGTGATACGTAACAAAACAAAAAATATATATATCCGGAAAACTGACATAAGAATGAAGAATAAAAATGTGTGCTAGAAAATTAGTAACAATAACAGCTTTGTAAGAAATATTTTAAACCGCCTTATTTGTTCTTTAGAAAAGTTATTTGACTACTGGAAAAACTGAATCTTCAACGTCAAACGTCATTAAAAACGTAAAGAAAATTGTCACAACCTCATCTCAGTAACAATTAATTTCATAAATTTGTCCAAAACGTTGAGATTTTAGAGGACAAATCAAGACTGAGATTATAACGCGAAAGTCTCTAAAAATCTGGGAATTGCTTCTCATCTTATTCAAATATCATTTACATGTCTGTTACTGTCATTAAAAAAAGTCGTTGCCATTAAACAACATATTTTCATAGAATTAAATAAATCGCAGAAACAAAGTAAAAGTTTTGCTTTCGGTAAACTTGGCAAGTGACGAAAGTATCATTGGCTCATAAATATGAGACATCGCGGATCGACCGACAGCAAACGATAGTTTCCAGCGATGAGTTTATCACTTTTACACTTTATTGCACACTAAAAATAACTTCCGAGATGATAAAGTAACGAATGCTACGTTGTTTGGGGCTTTTAATCCCTTTTGGGACAACAACTTAAAAATATCGATACTCTATCCGGTCATCTCTTTTTTCCCGAAAATTGTGTGAAAAAAGATTAGTAGCAAACTGATAATAATCTAGACATCTAGACAATTATATAAAATTGGAGTGTCTGTTCTTAATATTAAGATAACCACTTTTTACTAAGTGTATATGGAGTATACACGGTACATATACCAAAACAACGTTTTTTTAAAAAAATGTCTGTCTGTGTGTTTGTTCCGGCTAATCCCTGAAATGGCTGGACCGATTTTGACGGGACTTTCACTGGCAGATAGCTGATGTAATAAGGAGTAACTTAAGCTACTTTTATTTTAGAAAAAAAAGGATCTCACGAAAAAAATAAAACAAATGAAAAACTTTTTTGTTAAATACCACGCGGACGAAGTCGCGGGTGCTTATGAATTATAATTCTACTAACTACTAATATTATAAATGTGAAAATATGTATGATTGGGTGTTTGTTTGTCAATCACGCAAGAATGACTAAATGGATCTGGATCGAAAATGGCACGCAAAACCTGGATTAACACATTCTTACCGCAGTAGTACGTCCTCCTGGGTTAATTTCCGACATCCACGCGGGCGAAGCCGCGGGCAAAAGCTAGTAATGAATATATTTGAAGTTTATTAGATTCCATAATATGTATATCGGGTGACATTTTTTAACGTCTTGAAAAAAAATGGGGGTAATTAGGTGAACGGAGTAGAAGCCTTTGGCATAGAATTTTTTATTATGTTCATTTTTGAATAATATGTAATGAAATTGATCTAGCAATAAATACGACACATTTAAAGTAACATTTTCATACTAGAGCAACAAAAACACAAATTTGGAAAAAAAAAACAATTAAATTCTATCGAAACTCAAATCATTCGCACCCTACTCAATGCGCGGCATGTATCAATGATTTCGTAGCGCGGTCCTACCCTTTGAAGCCGGCCGATAGGCGGCCTCATTGATCTTTCGCAGGCGCACGAGCCGCACACGCAACCCGGTCCGCCCGCGTCCCGCGCTCCTTTAGTCACCTGCGATGAATCTGAAGGCATTCCTGCCTTCTATTCTAGTAACACAACACACCCTATGAAGGTCGAGACGGTAAAAAATGTCATCCGGTATATATTCCATTTTTTTTAAATTTCCATTACTATACTCCGGTTTGTTTCAGTATTTATTCAGCTCTAAAAACAGTGAAGAAAAATATCGTGAGGAAACCAGCATGTCCTAGAACCAAAAACTCAAAAACAAGTGTCTGCACCTGCACCAGGCATATTTACCGTTTACAGCCCACTCCTTCTCAAAAAGAAGACCTGTATCCCTGTATCCCAGCAGTGGAAACATTATGGGTTGATGGTACTGCTATAAATTCTATCAATGAGCATTTACGCCACAGATACAGAAGATTTATCCAGCAACTCTATTCCTGTAACAACTTCCAAGAGGTCACCGAAACATTGTCCAAGTACCCAAGTCCAATCATAATCATGAACAAAGTGATCAAACTACTATCAAAACTTAGGTCATCTTTAACATCTAAGGCCTTAAACTGAAATCTGTTACCGAGAACCGATTATCCCTTCGACCTTAACAAACTTATCACTTACAAGTGCTCTACGGATGCTTTTGTGGTGGTAAATAGGCTCGAAAGCCTGGGCCACGAAAAAACTAATTCGCCGTAAAAGTTAGTTTCAAAATTACTTAGGAATCTATAGCGTCTATTTGAATCCTTGCAAGCAAAGTCTCACCTGTTTTCTGTGCAATAAAAACTGTATTATAATTGGTACTAGTTACCTATATAAAAATCTCGCGAATGAAATCTGACAATATTTTTTCGTGCAGGAATATAGAACCTACCTTCAAATACTCCGAGCATAAAGGTGTTTTCCCGTCAAAAGTCTGCACTGCCACTTTGACGAAGCCGTGGTTGCGGCGAAGCTAGTTTCCAAATTCAAAACACATTATTTCGACATGTAAACAAATATCAACTAAACTGTTATGTAAATTAAGTTTAGTTCAAAATGACTTTACTTCGTCACACGTGCATTTGAAAAAGTAACTGAATTTCTTTCAAAAGCATTTCATTTTTTTATGTAAGGTATTCCATGGATGTCTCTTGAAGCGCTAAATAGCTAAAACGCTGTGAGCGTCCATTTCGTGGCCATCGGGTAAGGCCGTGTTTACACTATCAGAGTGAATAAGAGCGGTGGACGTTGACGGATGGTGTTTGTACACACGACGAGGGCCCCTGTGGTTCTGCGTAAACAACAGGTTTATTTATTTGCAAAGTTTTCTGAGTATTATAGTGTCGGCGGAAGTTTTGGGACTTGGTTTTTCCGAGTACTGTCTGTGTTGAGCTTATTATCTACTTATGTTGAGGATAGGCTAGTCAGTTGTAAGTGGTTATGTCTCCGGACAATTTTATTGTGATATTACTGTTCTGTGTTTCGCTTTGAGAATATTGCTCCTAGTGATCATGTGGAAGACGTGGTAATCGCTGGATGTAGGAAGCACAGCAGCTGGGAGTTGTGGTGTTACTCAGCTGTAACTCTACAGCGGACGTTGTACATAGTCATGTACAACGTCCAACGCAGAACGTTTTACAGCTCCGATGTTCATGACTCTGTTTCTATGTACACCTATGTCTAGCTTTTTATAGAGGTAACAAAAATATGAACCAACATAAAAATTGGAACAACATAGTCAAGAGATTTAGTTTACGCATGTATCATAACTTCAATCATATTATTATTTTATTCATTTTATGATTACACATGAGTGGTTCATGTGTGAACACTTTATTTGTTCATACACCTACACTGTTTCTTTTTAACAGTAACAATAACGTGAAAATGTTTACATCAGCAACAGTCATAAATCCAGGCAAATGGTTTTACACCCATTTTTATCACTAAACGTGAGTGTTTGTGATTTTTTACTGCAAACCTTTATGGGCTAGACTGAAACTATTTGGCTTGTACGCAATAAATCGAAAGCTTTTTAGTGGATTAGTAAAAGACTTAGAAATATTTCTTCAGATTTAGTGATTGAGATATAAATTGATGTTTTATACAATTTAGTTCTTCGTATGTTTGTATGTTTTTAAGGAGAGGTTGCTGTCGAACCCTCAATAGGAGAACATCAATATAGCTTTCAACCAAATCAGTCCACAATATACCAAATCATCTGTCTAATGCAATTTCTAGATTATAATGTGGATACACACCACCTATTAATTGAGTTCAGAGCTGTTTATGTCAAAATTAATCGCATTTTCTTGTACTCTGCAACGGCGGAGGTTGATATTCCACTGAAATTAATATTCCTGACCGTAATGACGCTAAAGCACTCAGCTGTACCGTGTGGTGCCGGACGTAAAGAATAACACCACCCCATTTCTTCCTGTGGGTGTCGTAAAAGGCGACTTAGGGGCTTACTAGAGAATGGGCAGCAGCGTTCTCTATGCATTTTACCACCATACTGCGATCGCCAACCCGCCTGCCAAGCGTGGCGATTATGGCAAAGCCCCCCAAATTGGGGGAGGCCTAAGTCCAGCAGTGAACGTCTTACAGCTGAAATGATGATGATGAATGACGCGCTGGGGCTCTGTCTCGCATAGGGTCACAGCATTATGCTGAGTGATGGCCGTTTTGCGAGGATGTGACGCATATTTTCCCACCCCTTATTTTTTATTTCTGTATGTTTCTGGGCTTTCTGTGCGTCATGTTTGCCGCAAATAAACGTATTTTCTTTCTTTCTTTCTTTTCTTTCTAAAGCACTCTCAAAGTGTAGTTGCAGTATAAACGGATCTGTCTGAACCATTTAGAAACCATGACGGCCTTAGACAAAGAAATGCGCTCTCTTGTGTACTTTTCAATATTGCTCTTGACAAAGCGTATCCAAAATTTGAAGATGTAGATACAGCGGGCAGCATATTTTATAGATCCAACCAGGTACTTGGTTATGTAGACGACCTTGATGTGATCGGTAGAAGCATGTTTGCAGTGGAGTGTGCTTTGTGTGATCTGGTAAAATTATCTGCGGAGGCAAATGTTCAGGTGAATACGACCAAGACTAAATATTTAAGGGTATGTCTAAACCTGCACGAACTAACATCCAAAATTTGCATTGACGATAATATCTCTGCCCGTGTAAGTGTGTCAATCGCGATTACGAAACATATTTTGTTCAATATACAACCTGACACTGACTTGCGAATTGCAAAAAACATAAGAATATTTCAGCTATAAAAAAATGTTACTAATTAAATCATTAATTTTTATGAACTTGGTCGCTTAGACATCTAAAAGCCTTAAAGGGTTAATAAATTGGGTTGAATGAGTCCATTGCACCAATGAATAAATTTCACTATTTATGAAACTCTTATCAGGCAATGCCAATGTAATTTAATAACAAATACGATAAAATTTTGCATTACGCGGGCAACATCAGTGGATGGTCCTTAACGATTGAATTGTGAGTTTATTGAAATATTTAAGCAGCATTGCTTTCTCCCCTATAGGTTAATAGTGAGGACAGGTTGTTTTGGCGCAGTCTAGGAGAGGCCTGTGATAGAGGTCGACTGTGACAGGCTGAGTTGATTTAGGTTAAAAGTCTAGGTAAAAAAACAAATCTAAATTTACAGATTATAAAATAGGAGTTCGGTTTTTCGTTTGGAATTTCTCGGCAATCATTTCTTGCATGCTCATAAGCCTGGTTATTGATAATCTGGGCATATTTGCATTTAATATATGCCGTAGCGTAAATAGAAAAGTAATGACTCTAAAGAATTGGTTTTCTAGCAGAGCGGTGGCTCCCACATAACGGCCGCAGTGACGGTTGTGGTGAAAATGATGGCAGCGTGGTCAAATTTACGGTGTCAAAAAACGCTCTCTAGAAAGCTTGAATCGTTTTTGAAACCCAGATAGTAATCTGACAAGTGTCAAACTCTTAAACTAAGGAGCAAATGCAAAAATACTTGAAATATCAGGTTACTATTTAGGACTACAAAACTAAGCTGCTACCAACTTACTTTCATTTTAACTTTATTCCCCAGTTAAATGCAGTCGCTATGTGGCGGTCAACGCTTTACTAGGAAATTATCGTCGAACCGGACCATTATTTGGGATTTATAAGTTCTGCCGAATTTCATCTTCAGGGAATGGGTACAAATGTGATCTAACTTCGTGTTTTCTGGCTAATATTATTAAGGAAACTCCAGCAAAGCATAAATTAGGTTAGTGCCGTTCGTTAGCACATTAACTTGCTGTGTTAAGTAATAGTTAGGTAATGAAGCAATCTGTCTATACCGCAACTTTGTGTTCTTGGTAACGCTTCTATTAAATTACTGTTTGTGGCTAGAAATAGTTACAACACTTCACTGAGTAGTTTAAAGCTAGGATGCGTTAAGAGAATTTAATCTTTTAAAGAAGCATTTGACATATTTTTTCAGTATTGAAATATCGATTTATTTATTATTATTACAACTTAACACATTCACTGTCCATATAGTAGACACAATAGTTAAACAATCAACCTAAACCATATGTGGTTCATGGGACAGCGAATGGGTTAAATTTGTTTTTTCAGGTGGAAACCCAATACAACTATGCAGTAACAAAAACAATCCCAGAATCACCCACCCACTGCTGGGTATACCATGTGCCTCCCACTTTTTCCGCCACAATTCTCGACTCATTGCGTCTCTAATCCATATGTTTCCTGTGACTTTGACGATATCATACGATATATAGCATAGTAAGATACAAATTACAAAAGCTATGCATTACATTTCCACACCTTTGTTTACCAACCGCCTTTAGATTAAACTGAAAACGCATTAATAATATTTCTATTTTTCAACACAAACGACACCATAATGTTATCAACCAGAAGAAACATACAAAATCTAACTAGATTTAATATGTCAGTTTCATTAAGCCCTAACAAGATCCAAGTTTACTTATTACCTACTCTAAGCCACTAAAATTCTCATCAAACTTTGTCGACTTTGAAAAATATTTGTTGAGACAAAAATAAAAGTTACTTACACAAGCTTCCATGAGAGTTTCTTCAACACGAGTTGACAACGACAATGTCTAGAAAAGTTTTTGAACAAGGATTGCTTTGAGATAAAACAGACAGAATATATATACAAAGATTTCAGTAAGCAGAGAAAAAGGAAGAAAGCAGTGATCTTTTGAAATAACTTGTCCCTGAAGTCAAATCAGTAGCTGATAGACGATATTTGGGTCCTAATTTTGCTTCAGGAACTTACTTTTATTAAAACTGAGTTTTCGTTGGAGCTGCAGTTGTTAAAACAGCTCCTTAGCCTGCTGCTGTTGTTGTTTTTAATGGTTCTGCTGTTGTTGTTGTTGATGGTGCTGCTGTTATTGTTGTTGCTGCGGCTTTAAAAAAAAGCAGCAACAATTTGTTAAGGAATATCGCGTAGGTTAAATATCCAAAACTTTTGACATATAAATGTACAAGCTTCTGCCCGCGACTTTGTCCGCGTTAAATTTCTTGTTCCCCCGACCCTTCCCGTCGCGTCGAACGGTAAACCCGTGCGATTTTACCGTTTTTACAACATTGTTCATTACTGCTCCGCTCTTATTGGTTGTAGCGTAATGTTATATAGCCTATAGCCTTCCTTGTTAAATAGGCTACACAACACAAAAATATTTTTTTAGTATGAACCAGTAGTTCCTGAGATTACCGCGTTCAATCAAACAAACAAACTCTTCAGCTTTATAATATTATAGTATAGATACAATTACATTTGACATAAAAGTCAAATACGAGCTTAAGGCTAATTTTCAGACTTAAAAACGTTTAAATTTAAGTTGTAATCTCATCTTATCGACAAACAAAGTCAAAAACTTGTCAAGAATGAAAATAAATTGATGGTATTTTTGAAAAAAGACTAAGACTAAAATGCGAATGTTCTTAAAAATACGGCAATTGCCATTTTTAACCGACTTCAAAAAAAGGAGGAGGTTATATGTTCGACTGTATGTATTTTTTTTTTTTTTTTTTTATGTATGTTCACCGATTTCTCCGCCAATTGTCAACCGATTTTGAAAATTCTTTTTTTATTCGTAAGGGTATACTCTTGAGGTGGTCCCATATTAATTTTGTGAAGATTTGATGTATACTTTGGGAGATAAACGAAGGAACTCCTCAAAAACAAACAGTACACGTAATGTGATTTGGATATTGTACTAAAGATCAAAAATTATTGCTGGTTCTATCTATCCATCCGTGGTGAACTAATTATAGTCTTCGAAGATACCGCATGGAACTCCTCATCGGTGAACAGTACATATAGGAACTTACAGTGAAAGGTTAGAAGGTTAGGGGATAATTCTTTGAATATTATAGGCACGTTTAGACCGTTACTTGTATTCTTATATTCCGTTGAGCTGATGATGGAAGGTACAACTCCTTATCGATCAGGAGTTAGAAGATATCTTGTCCTAGATAGACATACTCGTTGACATCGAGAATTGATTCCTCAGCAGACACTAGAGTGGGCTCTTACCCACTCTACCCATATAATTTTCATATAGATCTGATGATGAGTTCGGGAGACAGACACCGGAACTCTTTAAAAAATGACAGGAAATCAACCGCGATTTCTGCTATCGCATAAATATGCATTGTTTGTTTGGAATTAGTGCAGGGTGAATACCACAACTAAAAATTTAAAAATAAAAACTTTTTTACAAAAAAAAACAACCGACTTCCTTAAAAACACTACAAAGTGAAAAATAACTTTAATTTCGGAAGTCGGTGGCAAAAAACCATAAATACAGATCCTAAGACACCGACTTCCGAAATTAAAGTTATTTTTCACTTTGTAGTGTTTTTAAGGAAGTCGGTTGTTTTTTTTTGTAAAAAAGTTTTTTTGTATCTGCACTCCACGTCAAAGACTTTTGTCTTCCAGTGTGTGTTGCCAGTGATGGCATATGGAACCGAAACGTGGTCGCTCACAATGGGCCTCATAAGAAGGCTCAAAGTCACCCAAAGGGCGATGGAGAGGGCTATGTTTGGAGTTTCCCTACGCGATCGAATCAGAAATGAATAGATCCGTAGGAGAACCAAGGTAACCGACATAGCCCGTAGAATTGCTAAAGTGGCGGTGGGTAGGGCACATTGCTCGCAGAACAGATGGCCGATGGGACCGAAAGGTTCTGGAGTGGCGACCGCGTACCGGAAGACGTAGAGTTGGAAGGCCTCCAACAAGGTGGACCAATGACCTTGTGAAGGCCGCAGGAATCCGCTGGATGCGGGAAGCACAGAACAGGTGGCGGTGCTTGAGGGAGGCCTATGTCCAGCAGTGGACGTCTTTCAACTGAAATGATGATGATGATGATGACTCCACGTCAAAGCGCATATTTTGAGTACGGTGATCATAATTACCTACAAGGTTGCTTACTAAGCACACTACTAGTACAAGTAGGTACATCCACCAACAAAACACAACATGTTTAAAATCAAAGCAAACTTCTACATACAACTACGTAAATTAATGTAACTTTTCCGACAAATGTTCCTCTAAATATTTGCAGAAGTGTTACACTTAATTAATGAAGGGTCCATGGCTTGTATAAAACCATTAATATCTGTACTAAAACACAAAATAAAAAGGTACAGAAGGTAAGCTACATACGATGATCGAAAACGCACGCACACATTGACGCGCGTTAACGTACAGCGAGCGCAAGCGCACTCGCTACTGCGTTTGTTTGAGATCGCTACACGGACGTGCCTATGTGTGCGCGCGCCTGTTTTTGATCGTGTATTAAATCTTCTGTATCTCTCTATCCTGTGGCTACAAGTAAAGCAAAGCAGTGTGGCACTAATGGCTCAGCTCTAATGTCCACACCATCTGTCAATGTCATGTCTTTGGCCGCTTTTTGTAGCACTTATGTACGAAAGTCTCAGTTCTATTCACTTTATTATAATGTTTTTCCCTTTTTATTTGCTATGATGACCGGATGGATGGGATTATAATTAGGTGGCTGGCTTTGGGAGTAACTTTTTTATTGGTTCGATGATTGTAATTGAATAGTAGTTAGTCACTATGAACATTTTAAAAACACGGTTTATTTTATTATCGCAATGAGCTCACTTGATATCAATTAACAGTTTTAGTAACGTCGTTTACAACTCAGTAATGATAATTACTGTTATTGTTAGCCTGCATGATACCACTGTTGAGGACAGGCTTCTCCCTATGGCTAATAGCTCTTTCGATCCAGGGCTAAGTCACGGTCTTTTGTTTTCTCCAGCTTATTCCGCCATCTTCTATGGGGTCTGTTGCGTCGCTATATGGCTGTGTCAGGACTCCACCTAGTGGTTATTTAACCCCACAGCTCATTTGGAATAATGATAAAAAAACCGGCCAAGTGCGAGTCGGACTCGCGCACCGAGGGTTCCGTACAAAACTGTAGGTATATAAGTAAAAGTTCACCCATCACGACAATCGAGTCGTAGTTCTGTTCTCTGTCTGTGTTTTGTTCTGTTTATTATATGATGTGATTAAAAATTAAATTAAAAAAAAACGGTTTTCGCAATTTTCCCTTTATCTGTGCTATAAGACGTTGCTTCGTACCAAATTTCAAAATTCTAGATCGACTGGAAGTACCCTTTAGGTTTTAATTCCCTTGCGAGTTTCGAAAATTTGCGGAAATTTGCGGCATAAGCGGCTATATCTTTTGATTACGTTAGCTTACAAGTTTGATTTTTTCACAGCTACAAGGGACAGTAGTCTTGAGTATTTGATATAAATTTCAGCTTGATATCTCCACGCGTTCCTGAGAAAAAGGGTCTTGACAGACGGACGGACGGACGGACAACAAAGTGATCCTATAAGGGTTCCGCTTTTTCCTTTTGAGGTACGGAACCCTAAAAATAATGATTAATACAGGCTAGAAAACAGTTTCAACTCAAAACTTCAACATTACTTACTTGTACTTTAAAGAGTTTTAACGAACCGCTTGAGTACACTTTTATGTAATTTATTATTAAATTAGGCAGTGTTCATAATGAGCCAGGAATGACACAAGCACAAACAAGAGAATAACACGACTCGTTATTAATAATGGTTATTGTTATGGAGAGAATAACTTTAAATTTGTCCACCAACGGTCATTGTAAGTTTAATGCTTATTACAAAATATCTGAGCCTTTTTACATCATCAATTTGTCCCTAATGATAAGCTCATAACGGAACGAATTTTATAACGAGAGCAGATATTTTAGGAAGAACATAATAAAATAATTATTTTGTGAAAGACTATAATACCAATAACACATTGAATACTCATAATGTATCTGGGAAGAGAAGCTAATCAAAATATTTGTTTATTTAACCATTTAAGCACATATTTAAATAGACAAGCAGAAAGCAACAGAAAAATACGAATCAAAACTGAAATAAATTGCCTAGACTTTTCTCATCAATCTTAGAGTCGGCTTGCAGTCTAACCAGATGTAGCTGATTACCAGTATTTTACATGGAGCGACTGACTATCTGACCACCATAAACCAGCTACTAGGTAACACACTCCTTAGACTGGGACCGGTTTTTTTTTTTCTGGATGGGAAATCATCAAATGACTTCTCCCGCTCTGGGCGGAGCGGGAGGGCGTGTCAGACTTTTACTGACTAAGACCCACCCGTGTTCCTTCAGCTGCCCATGTGCCAGGGTCACGGTATCTCTTTCGAACAATCTCGCGACCCTGGCAGGTGGGACCGGTTCTTAGACTTTCGGGGCTCTGACGACCCGTAACAACAGTGAAAGGTCGTCACGGCCAAAAGGCCATGAGTGACAGGCTGGACCGACAGCTTAACGTGTTTTCGGAGGCACGGAGAGATCTCGGTATGTAAAGTTGGTCACCCATCCACGGACCAACTTCGGCAAACGTAGCTTAACCTGATCGATTGAACTGGGTAGCTGAAACTTAGCCAAGAGTCCAGGGAATAAGAAGACATGACGTAGGAACTTCAAGCAAACAAAAATTGGTTGGTACCAAACAACCAATTTTTGATTGTACAGTTACAATAAAAAAATAAAAAATGAGGATTATGGTCAAGAAGATTATGATTATGAATACGTATTCTCACATTCCAAACCTAAATAGAAACCTTAACAAAGTTTGGCAGCCTATTGTATTAAAACCAAGTCATTTGATGATTACAAAAAGAGGCTAGAATGCTGAACGCCACACAAAAGTACAGCAGTCGTCTTGACTTAAATATAAGTCCCGTTTTACGACCAACGAGAATTTCTATCCAATTTCATACTCGGATTATAATATTTTATACTTCACAATCTACATCCGAACGATTTATATTGATGAGATGCTTAAAAAGTTTAATTTCGTCAGGATACGTTCCGTTCACGAAACTTTTAATAGAGCTTTTCAATGCAGACGGAAGTTTAAGCCAATTTTAATTACAAGCTACCGAGGTATTTTGTCGTTGGTTTTATGTCGAGTGGAAAAATAGTGAGAATAATATCTATTATAAATATTTTACAATATCTTTCCAGAAGATAGTGATGCTGCAGGTCTGTCCAGCAGTGAAATGTATTTCCGCTGAATAATCATGACCATGCTGGCATAGAGCAGTGGTGGACCCGACTTAAGAGTTTCAAGATCGTAGGTTCGAATCCAAGCAAGCGCTATACTTTGTGTAAATAATTTCATCACGACTGCTCTCAAAACGTTAGGGGAAATGTCGCTAATCAGGAACCACTTACTAAAAAAAAAAAAATCATTCCTCTGTTAGTTTTCTACGTTTACAGCTATTGTTATCGTTATATTTTGTCTATTTTATCTCAAAAACAAATAATGACTGTTTTAGGCCTGTATCCCAGGAGTAAGAATATCATTATGCTGATGTTGACATTTTGTTGATGACGACTGATTTGATGCACCGTCATCAAATCAGTCTTTATCAACACTTTGCAATAATATTTGATGAAAATTAGAAATATCCCTGCTAGAGTGCTTGCAATCTCTTTTCATTCTGCCAGCTCCACCAAAGGTAGCCTGAATAAAGTTGTCTTCTGCGATCAGTTTTGCCGTGATCACTGTGTATTATTTAAAAGTATATTGGTCCTATGGAGAAAGTGGTTATGTGTGATGGTTTGTACCACTCTTTTAACTATGCCTGCTGGAAAGAAGAAGCGGCGTAATAAGCTGCACAGTAGCACAGCTATCCGTTCAAACAAAAATGATTGGAGAAGTCGTGAGATATAAGATTGTAAATACACATAAATGTATTACTAATTCTTTTAAGTGGGTGTTTGTGTAAGAGGTTAGCCTGAACAGCGTTTATTTAGTCTCTCATCAAATACTTACTCGTATGGAACAAACATTAAGGATATCTTTCAGCTGTTTTTTGTTTTGTTTTTGGCTCCGATTTCTGCGTTTATGACGACTGGCTGGGAACAAATACTCAGTAAAGATCTAGTTTTTGTTGTATTGGCACTGTCTAAGCAAACAACTAGTATCGCTGTCTGTTTATCGATACCTTTTTCAATTCACTGACTTACTGTTAGTTACTAGGGTCGATCTTAAAAATGCCAATGATGCCGCAGTTAACGTGGCCACCTTCTGGGCTCAAACAATATAGTGTAATGTGTACAAGTACTATCGACACGAAAAGAAGAAAAAGAAGACCAGGGTTAGGTTCTATGCAGGTTTCTATGTACAAGTTCTGCATAGTTAACGTATGTTATGTTCCCGATCTGTAAACTTATGAAACTCTAGCTTCCAATATAAGTGACACATTTAATGGGCACTTTTATAATTTTACCGTATCCTTTAGATACGTCACGATTTTTTATAGGAAGTCAAATGTTTAAAATTAATTTCGATGATGTGAAACATCTTAGCCTGGGTACATGAGGATACAAGTACTTTCTAGTCTGATGAATTCAGAAAATCCTCAATAATAAACATCTTTTTAGGGTTCCGTTGCCAAATAGCAAAAAAAGGAACCCTTATAGATTCGTCATGTCTGTCTGTCTGTCTGTCTGTCCGTATATGTCACAGCCACTTTTTTCCGAAACTATAAGAGCTATGCTGTTTAAACTTGGTAAGTAGATGTATTCTATGAACCGCATTAAGATTTTCACACAAAAAAAGAGAAAAAATAAACAATAATATTTGGGGTTCCCCACAATAGAACTGAAACTCAAAAAAAAAATTCATCAAACCCATACGTGTGGGGTATCTATGGATAGGTCTTCAAAAATGATATTGAGGTTTCTAATTTCATTTTGTTTCTAAACTGAATAGTTTGCGCGAGAGACACTTCCAAAGTGGTAAAATGTGTCCCCGTAACTTCTAAAATAAAGGGAATGATGAAACTAAAAAACAAAAACATGATGTACATTACCATGTAAACTTCCACCGAAAATTAGTTTCAATGAGATCTAGTAAGTATTTTTTTTTTAATACGTTATAAATCGTAAACCACAATTTACCTTTCATTCAATCAACTCAAATATAAAAATTAAAAAAAAAACCATTTTATTTCATAAACATAAACCGTGAATACCTGCAGGTTTGTACGGAACCCTCAGTGCACGAGTCCGACTCGCACTTGGCCGGTTTTTTAAACTCGAGGTAATAAAATTTAGGTAAAGTATGTCCATTTTCTAATAAAAATAAAAAATTGCATATCTTTTACTTGAAGATCCATCACTAACACTTTCAAAAAACTTACAACTCACTGACATATGATGTTACTTCGGTAAGCACAAAAATGCAATAATTATGTAAATTATTAACCCTTTTTTATACACACCTCATTACCTCATCAGCAGTTGACACTGGTGCAAAACTGTTGTTAGTATTGGGACAGGTAGGGATGTAGCTAGGGGCTCAGGTAATAAATTCCAGGAAATTCAGTATTGACATTTGTTTAGCTAGTTTGTTTTGATGAAATCACTGTGCAACGTTAATAACGCAATGAATGTTTTTGTACTGTCAAAATGAAAGCCAATCCTTTTGTTAGTGTGTTGCGCAAGTACTCCGTGTGTACGTTTTGTATCCAGCAAATTCCTGCAGCCTACACAAGATCATTGATACACCTTGCAAGAGACCGACGTCTGACGTATGCAGTCGCTATATCCAGAATATTTCGGCCTCATGGCCTATCAAGCAATATGGCCCGCCCATTGCCACTCAATTTATTAAGTCCTACATAGTATTATGTAACGTAAACCTCTAACGTGCAGATAAAACACACATGACTAGGCATTATACGCTACAACAGATTCTGGTATTCTAATGTAGCGTACACATCGTAGCCACATAGTTACTCATCTGCGTTATGTTGAATTGTGAGCGTGACAGTGACATGACCGCAATGTCCTTCTGCCCTTACTGCGGGGATTCGTGACGACACCGCGTTAATAAAAACAGCGAACTTAGAATATCTTGTAGTGTTTTGTCCTGAAGATAGGTAATTTAACAACTTTTACATAGACTCTGGAAAGTGTTGATAGGTTGTTGTCTATTTTGAGTACAAAAAAATCTTTTTATTATAACAAAAAAAAAAAACATATTTTTCGGATATATGAGATACATTTGTGTTAGTATAACAATACAACTTATATTCAAATATTAGTAGTACTGTTATAAAATAACTTATATTATATATTTAAAATAATTCCTACTGCATGCAGAGGACTCCAAACAAGAATACATGTTTCTTACCTAATCTTCCTCCGCATCTCCACCACAGCTCTCAGGATGTAGTGGCGACTACCTTGCTCTCTGCTCAGCAGCGATACAGGATTTTTGCGAATTATGGCTTAAAAGACATCTGTGTGGGTCTCCGCATATTAAGCCGTACTTAACCTAAACTATGTATTTGTAAACCAATCATATCATCCTAAACGAACGAATAACATCAACGTTTTCAGCTTAGAATGTTCCCACTGCTGGCCACAAGCGTCCTCGCTATGACAGGGATTGGGCTGAAATCAACCACGCGGGCCCAGTGCGAGTTGGAAGATGTCACATGTCTTCGAAATTTCGGTTCTAGAACATGCCGGTTTCCTCAATTATTTTTCCTTGATAGTTTTGAGAGCATTGTTGAAAGGAAAGTGCCTGTCTGGGTTCGTATCTGCGACCTACCACCTACAAGTCGTAAGTCGTGACCGTTAAGCGGGTCACCACTCTGCTCTCAACCATAATATACAATTTTTAACCGACGAAAAAAAAACGGAGGAGGTTATCAATTCGACGCGTATATATTATTTTTTTTGCTTGTTTTTTTTTATGTATGACCACGCATAACTTTTTACATAGTATTCCGATTGTGATAATTCTTTATTCATTGGATAGGGTATACCTTGCCAAGTATTATAAGTACATTAAAGCCACAAAAAATATAAAATAAAAACTTTTTACCAAAAAATTTTACCGCTGAAAAAACTGAAAAGCAAAAAATAATAAACCTTAAAATTATGAGTCGGCGCTTTGAGTGATCTTTGTTCATTGATTTTTTAGCGCCGACTCATAATTTTAAGGTTTATTATTTTTTGCTTTTCAGTTTTTTCGGCGGTTAAATTTTTTGGTAAAAAGTTTTTTTATAATTATAAGATAAAAAATACCTGAAAATATAAGATCAAAGTCAAAAGTCATTGTCAAAAACTCTTTATTGTGAGACAGTGGTTACACAATAAAGAGTTTTTGACTTTGACTTTTAAGATGGACGGTTTTAGCTTTGTTCCTACATCGATTGCATATTGCGTTATCGAGAAATCTGTCTCTCGTTGTCATTCACAGCCACATTCCGCCCACTCTAGGTATTTATGCCAATTGCTCGGCCCTTACTTAAATCCCACGCAGTCTTTCAGAGCTCGTCAACATTTTGCAGGGCTAGAATGTAATGAAAAAATATTTTGAACATCGTTACGACATTACTCCGACGTGGTTATAGCAAAAACAATAAATAATATTCATATCTTTTTTTGCATTTATTTCTCTATAATGGTGTTACAATGGCTTAAAGCTAAGGTAGTATTACGGACCTGGTATGGTACAGAAAATAAATATAAAAATTATTGATGTAGACGTCTCAAAGGGACAAATCAGTAGCGGTGATAATAAAAACAAAAATAGGAAACAAATTATCAATAAATGTTGGGGCTTCAGTGGACTTCAGTGAAACTCCCGTATCGAGGTAATGGTGTTTAATTCGGTTAACTAGGTTTTTAAACATGAAAAATGCGGAGCGTACAAGTTCGCGTGATGGTAAAATTTTTGACAGTGAATATGTGATTTATGGAGGTATTTCTAAAATAAAATCCTTATGGCGCCTGGCCCTATTAAGATTGCAACATGTAACACACAAGAAACACAAAGTCTTTATAATTATAGTGCAGGCGTAAACATCCTCCCCCCGTTGAAACTGAGAGATTTCAACCCTTCAGTAGCTCTTCTTCGGTTGGTAAGGGGCAGATGCGAACCAGAGGGCGGCGTATAGTTCCTCTAACAGTGTTAATGTCGGCTACTCGTGAAATCCCATCTTGTCCTAGGAAGAGCCTTGTAATGCGTCCAAGCCTCCAACATAGGGGTGGGACGCCATCCTCTTGTAGTAGGACCATGTCTCCAATTTTGATTGTGTCGGTGTTGGTCTTCCATTTACGACGAAGTTGCAACTCGGCGATATACTCGCACTGCCATATGCCAGCGCCGCCAAAAATGTTGATATATTTGCTGGAGCCTGGCATAGCGCTGCAAGTTGGTTGAGTGGCTATCTTCCAAAGCTGGTTCAGGCAGCGCAGTGAGAGCCCGACCAATGAGGAAATGCCCAGGGGTGAGACAGTGGAAATCATCAGGACAAGCGGATAAAGGACAGAGAGGTCTACTATTTAAAACAGCTTCTACCTGAGCGAAAAGAGTTTGAAGTTCTTCAAAACTTAAATGAGAATTACCCATTACTCGCCTATTATGAAATTTAGCTGAACGGATACCGGCCTCAAAAATGCCGCCAAAATGAGGAGCGTAAGCTGGTGAAAAATGAAACTGAATGCCTTCCGAACCTGCAAAATCAGATAGATCGCTTTGGTAAATTTTGAAAAAATCATTTATTTCTTTAGCTCCTGCGACAAAGTTGCGTCCGTTGTCACAGAATACTTCCGCTGGCCTGCCTCTTCGTGACACAAACCTTCGGAATATCATGATGAAAGCGTCTTTAGACAGATCAGTTACGGCTTCGAGGTGAGAAATTTTATATCGAAGGCATATGAAAAATCAAAGATAGCACTTGACTAGCGAAGCACCGCGTCCCTTTCTGTTTACTATTAGGAATGGACCAGCAAAATCAATTCCTACTGTTCTAAACGGAAAGTCTGGCGTGACACGTTGTGAGGGCAAATGTCCCATTATTGGTGCAATAGTCTTGCCCTGCAAGCGTCTGCACCTAGTGCAGTTATGAAAAACGCGTCTCGCTAAATGTCTGCCGTTAATCTGCCAAACGTATTCCCTAACAATGGTCACCAATAATTGTGGACCAGCATGTAATCCGCGTTTATGTTCGTACTCGAAAATTAATTTGGTAAAATGATGCGATGCATGTAGGAGAACAGGATGTTTTTTATTATAATTATAATCAGACGAGCCTAGTCGCCCTTGACTCGTATGACCTTGTCGTTACTTAAAAATGGGGTCAATGATAAAATATTTGACTTAGAGCTTAAAGTCTTATTGTTGCATAACAAATTATATTCACAGAAAAATGATTCTTGCTGTGCGAGGCGACACAAATAAAGAAAGGAGTTATTCAATTCATCAACCGTTAAATTGCCGACAGTTTTATCTTTATTCGTTTTTAAATTATTAATAAATCTTAGCACGTAAGCGAAAGATCGTTTTATTTTAGTTAAGCAGGAAAAGTCCTTAAAATTAATTATAGGTTCATTTTGAGTAACAACATGGGTGGTAGTACAATTGGGTTTAGTTTCCGGTAAATCATTAGTATTAATTTTATTAGGTTTTAAGATAGGCCAATTCGTCTCAGGCTCCGTGAGAAATGGAGGACCTGACCACCACAGCTGGGTACGGTCAAGTTTATCTGGACTTATCCCTCTGGATATAAGGTCTGCAGGATTGACAGATGTGGGCACATAGCGCCACGAGGAGGCATCTGTTAACTCACTGATCTCCGAAATTCTATTAGCTACAAATGTTTTCAAATTCATAAAACTGGTGTGGAGCCAGGCTAGCACTACTGACGAATCGCACCAATGTACTTGATGCTGAACTTCATATCGTAGTGACTTCCTAACAGCCTTGCATAACCTTGCTGCCAGTAAGGCAGCGCACAACTCTAGACGAGGGATAGTCGTACTCTTAATCGGAGCTACTTTGGACTTAGAACAAAGCAAATTGACTGTGACTTCGTTAGCAGCATTAACCGAACGTAAATAAATGCAAGCTCCGTATGCATGTTGGGATGAATCACTGAATGAATGTAATTCAACCGATACGGGTTCATCGCAGAGTACACGCCGTGGAACTTCTAGAGCTAACAGAGAAGGTAAAGTCTGCACGAAATTGTTCCAGTCTCTTTGAACTTCATGTGGAACTGGAGAGTCCCAAGTTAAATTATGTTGCCACAGTTATTGTAACAACATTTTC
Source organism: Aporophyla nigra (assembly GCA_947507805.1). Classification (NCBI taxonomy): domain Eukaryota; kingdom Metazoa; phylum Arthropoda; class Insecta; order Lepidoptera; family Noctuidae; genus Aporophyla; species Aporophyla nigra. Next base: position 15,159,672 of record OX382307.1, on the reverse strand, counting down.
ATTTTTATTACACATGGACTGATCAGTCTTAAAGGATCAAAGATCTTAAAAAGAGAAGATAGAAAAGATCTTTTAGTTAAATTATTGTCAGAGTAAAGTGGGCATTTGATAGGGAAATGTAACTGATCGGTTGGTGGGTTCCATCCCATGCCTAGGGTACTAGTTGACTCACTTATTAAAAGATTATCATCAGTTTTAATATTTGGATCGAACAATGAAGGTAAATTAGTTTTAAACTTACGAAGATTAAAGCATCCTTTCTTTAATTCTTCAGTTACAGATTGTTGAATATAACGTAGAGTATCCTCATCTTCAGAACCGGTGATGAGATCATCCACGAAGAAATCATGTTGGATTATGTTCTTTACCATAGGATCAGAAGATTCTTCACCAATCTGCCATAGACACCGAGTGATTAAGTAGCTGGAGCTTGCCATTCCGTAAGTCACAGTACCTAGCTGAAGCGTTTTGATGGGCAAAGACTCATCCTCTCTCCATAAAATAAGTTGAAGATTGCGATCTTCCTCATGGACACGGACTTGACGGTACATTTTCTCGACGTCACCAGTGAGGAGAAACTTATGCTGTCGAGCTCTTATTAAGATGGAGAACAGTGAATCCTGCATATTAGGCCCAGTCATGAGAATGTCATTGACAGACTGGCCTGATGAAGTAGGAGCCGAGCCGTCAAATACGACTCTAATTTTTGTAGACTCACTACTGTCTTTGAAGACAGCGTGATGGCAGAGAAAGTAAGATGTAGACGGTATAGGTACAGCGGATTCTGAAAGGTGACCTAAGTGTGCGTACTCACGCATAAATTCTACGTATTGCGACTTCACATGTGGTTGTTTGCGAAATCGCTTTTCTAAATTGAACAATCGCTTCTTAGCTAGTGAATAAGATTCACCAAGACAATCAGGTGTATCCTTTAAGGGTAGACTAACCGAAAATCTACCGGTTTCTAAACGAAGGGTGTGCGATAAAAAATGCGTTTCGCATACCTTCTCGCTATGACTCATAAGTGGTTTAGTTTGAGGAACATTTTCTAAGTCCCAGAATTTTGTTAGTTCTTGATGTATCTTATCAACAGACGACACATAAGAAACAACTGAATGATTAGAATCTATTTTATTATCAATTTCATTTAACTTATTGTTTGTGGGTATATTAAAATACAGAGGACCTGAAACCAACCAACCGAAATGGGAACTTCTTAATACAGGTGAATTAAGACCGAGAGAGAGTTGATCACGGCCAATAATGTCCCAGAAAATATCCGCACCGATTACAACATCAACAGGTGCGGGTTGGTGGTAGTGAGGGTCTGCTAAAAAATAATCACTCGAAATATTAAGTTTTTTAACGTCAACGGGTACTCTGGGTATATTACCGGTCAACACTGGCAACACCAGAAAAGAAGAAGTGACAGTGAAATGCTTCATCAAAAATTTCAACTGAACCACCCAAGATTCTGTAGCTTGAGTGGTTGTTTTATTGCCTATGCCAATTATATTGACATGCAAAGTGGTAGTGGGTTCTAAAAGTAGTTTTGTTTTAAGAGATTGAGTAATGAACGATGACTGACTACCGCAATCCAAAAGGGCACGAACCTTCTGGGTTTGTTTGGTCGTAGGATTAACTACCTCAATATAAGCAGTAGACAGTAGAACTTGATGGTTATTTTGATTCGAAAAGTTAACGATAGTATTGTCAGTGATGTCAGGAGAAATGGTGACAACACTGGAAATATTTTTGCTAACAGATGGTTTATGCAAGAGTCTATTGTGCCGTGTATTGCACAAGCGACACGGATGCATGCGACAATTGCGGGCAGAATGGCCAGACCTTAAGCAGTTGTGACAAAGATTCAATCTGCTTACCTCACTGATACGATCATCCACATTCTTAGCTAAAAAGGTTGGACAATCATAAAGGCGATGAGTACCATTACAAACGCAGCATGATATATTAGTATCAGAAGTATTATTGTCAACATTATTAGAAATGTATGACTGATGAGATTTTATTTTAGTACTAGAATCTATAGGTTTTGACGTTGTCTGAGTCTTAGGTTTAGAATATGAATGACTACTATTTATTGACTCAAGCACATCCGCGCGGTCAATAAGAAATTTGAAAAAATGTTGCAAAGTAAGTATATTGGTATCCAATGTGCCGCGGTACTCTTCCCACTTGGTTTTAGTGTGGCTGTCAAGCTTAGGGCTCATTATGTGAATGAGTAAAATATCCCAGTCCCGTGAACCAAGACCGAGACTAGTTAAAGCACGTAAGTTTTTATTAATATGATCCACAAGGAATCGTAATGATTTATCAGACTCGCTTGTGATTGGTTTTATATTTAATAACTAATTTATATGATGAGTTATTAATTGTCGTGCATTGTCATATCTGTCACATAATAATTTCCAAGCACACGCATAATTGGTGCTGGATACCTCTAAGTTAGCAATAATCCGCGCTGCATCACCAGTCAAATACGACATAAGATAATGAAATTTATGAATGGGGGCGATGCGGTCGTTATTGTGTACTATCGATAAGAATGTGTCACGAATGTCAAGCCAACGAAAGGAAGACCCGTCGAACTTAGCAACCTGAATTTGCGGTAATTTAAAACCTATATCATGATGATCATGATTACAAGGACCTGCAGTCAACTGACTTGAATTCAAATCCTTGTAACTAGTCCCATCATGACGGTTCGAGTTATGTTTCTGTGTGATACTTTGAGCAATTGCAATGTTAGATATAAATAGTTGTTCAATAATATCACGTTCATCAATCTCATTAGATAAGTTGACATAATTTAATACTTCTATTTGATTTTGCAAGTCATCGAAACGGCTATAGACTGACTCAAACTTGCTTAATTTTAATGTTAACTCAGCTAACTCAATTTGAGTAAGCGCGTCTTTAGAGGTAACATCGGATAAAAGTTTTTAAATTTAGTAATTTGACCTTTTATGGAACTACGTTTAACTATAAGATTCTGTAATTCTTGAGGATTGTTTGTGCTAGATTCACCTCCATAATCTTTACCCATTGTGAACTCACCCGTACCAATATTGTAAATATTAAGATCGGATTGAATAAACAAATTGATTCACACTAGGTTTGATTATGGAAATATCGATAAACACACAAACTCCTTTATTATAGTGAAAAGAAAACTAAAACCTTAGCTCACGCTCCTCGCCTACCGTCACCTGAGGCCGGCCCGGCGCAGCAGTGGGTAGGGCTCCGCTCCGCTCACACGGTGACACGGCAGGCGGCCCGAAGTTGCGTTCCACGGAGATATCGGCCTGGAATGTTCGGCGATGGGGGTGAAATATATGCTTATATGCTTAGTTATATGCCTGTTAGGAAACACGATTATAGAATACGATAATATCGTAAGAAGGTAGCCTATTGTACTAATCGTAAAAACGTTTTTCAATAGATAATGAGAAATTACCATAAAGTAACTGCGTATGCGGTATTGATGTTATTATTTAAGCCACCGCAATAACTATAGACACCAATGCACACGTAGAAACTATTTTAAATAGGTATTGGATCGATGTATTACGGGTAAGGGTATAAAAGGTAAGGGTAAGTAGGTAAGAAGGAATTCACAAGGAAAAATGGGCACTTAGCTGCATTGGCCGAGGCTGCGGTACGATGCGGATTGCTGATCGCTACCGGCGGTGGCTGCAATGGCTGGTACACCTCCAGGGAACCCAGGTTGTCTTGATTTAGATGATAGTAGCTGCGGCGGAAAGGTTATGCCGCCAACAGCGCGTGGTCCCAGTGATCGAACTTGTTTTCCTCCAAAGTTGCAGGTTTTGTCGTAGGTCGCCAGATGTTGGGGCTTCAGTGGACTTCAGTGAAGCTCCCGTATCGAGGTAATGGTGTTTAATTCGGTTAACTAGGTTTTTAAACATGAAAAACGCGGAGCGTACAAGTTCGCGTGATGGTAAAATCTTTGACAGTGAATATGTGATTTATGGAGGTATTTCTAAAATAAAATCCTTATGGCGCCTGGCCCTATTAAGATTGCAACATGTAACACACAAGAAACACAAAGTCTTTATAATTATAGTGCAGGCGTAAACAATAAACATTTTTTAAATAATTATATTATGGACATAAATTAGGGAAATATGCATTTACTTTATTGGGATATTCCAAATATTCCATAAGATCAATTAAACATAGGGTTTTTATACTGTTTTACAGGTTGTACGTCGATGCCAACCTGTATACTTTTTTTGTTGTGGGTGGGAAATCATCAAATGACGTCTCCCATTCTTGGGTGGAGCGGAAGGGCGTGTCAGACTTTTACTGACTAAAACCCATCCGTGTTGGGTCATGCTGGTTTTGATGGCGTACTCAAATGGACTCAGACCGAACTCGATGCCTTTTGGATAGGGGGGTCCGGACACTGCTGAGTGTACATCAAATGCATCACCCACGTTCATCGGTAATGAGACTGTATATCACGCGAAAGTGTGGAGGTCGAGGCTTTTTAAGCGCTAAGACTCTCCACAATCGCGAGATATGCGGTCTCAGTGAATATTTCCTGGAAGCCGACGTGGGGATGAATCGAGATGTGGTCGTGGTGGACAAGGGCCTCACCCCGCTCTCCTTGGCTAACGAAAACTGGCGCAAGCTTGTAGTACTTGACACTAATGACCGCAGGGAGGTATGGCAGAGTAAGGAGTTTCACGGACGCTTTTTCCAGGCTCTACACGGACCCGACGTAGATTTTCTGGCATCCGTAGCCTGGCTGCGTTTCGGTGATCTCTTCGGGGAAACCGAAGGTTTTGTTTGTGCATTAATGGACGAAGTTATGATGACGAACAATTACCGGAGACGTATTGTAAAAGACGGCACGGTGGAAATCTGTTGGGCATGCCACCGTCCGGGGGAATCAATTAGACACATTATCTCCGGGTGCTCTTGTCAAGCTAACGAAGAGAACATGCATAGACACAATCTTGTAGCCAGGATTATCCACCAGCAACTTGCTCTGAAATACAGCATTGTGAAATCGGAAGTGCCGTACTACAGGTAAGTGCCCGACACAGTTCTTGAAAATGACCATATCACACTGTACTGGGATCAATCCATCATCACTGACAGGACTGTTGTTGCCAATAAGCCTGATATAGTGGTGGTGTATCGAGTAGAGCGATGCATAATGATTGTTGACATATCGGTCCCGCATGACGAGAACCTCGTGAAAGCCGAGAAACATAAACAAATCAAGTATCTTGCTTGGCTCGCGAGGTTGTCGATATGTAAGATGCGGAGTCGGAGGGCTTGATTCAGAAAGCGGTACCTCTGGATACGGTTCAAATTGTTAGGAGATTCTTCACTCTGGAGCCCTGACCTCTGGTAGCTTGGACCCTGTTCCCGATACCGGTAGGACACTATTATTTATATTTTTAAATGTTTTTGTACTTTTATGTACTAATATTTAAAAATATAAAATATAAGTTTGTATAGATGAATAAAGGAAATAATAATAATATCTTAGGACAACCAACGCACCGTTATCTGATCCCAAACTAGGCAGAGCCTGTACTATGGTAAACAGACAACTGATAAATGTACTTATATATTTCGAAATACATACATATTAATAGATAAATTACACCCACACATAGTGTTTGAATATTCGACTATAGTTATCTTTAAAACTATTTAAAACCAATGTAAGGTTTCAGAATCATTGAACGAATCCTTTCGGTCGTCGATGTTCCGGCCACCCTGGTATAGATAACAATTTACTGTGCTAAGTATGAAGTTTGTCCTAGTTCTACAATTAAATTCCTTCAAAGAAAAGAGCACACATTCGGACATCACTCCAGCCAAAATAAAAACACAATTTCGTGGCAAAAAGCCACATACAAGGTAAAGTTCTAATATCCACTCTGTAATGCTAAAATCACAACGTTTCGTTGTTGCGATCTCACAATGTGGAACATAATATAGCGCCGTATGAAAGCGGCTCCCGGCAGCTCAAACATAATTTTGCAGGGATTCTGAATGCATTTAGACGGTTGCGTAAACCTATCACTGTATGGAGGTTTTTTGCTATCTACATCTATACATCTATACAAATAAATAAAATTGGAGTGTCTGTTTTTAATATTAAGATAACCACTTTTTACTAAGTGTATATGGATGTATACACGATACATATACCAAAACAACATTTTTTACAATTTTTGTCTGTCTGTCTGTCTGTCTGTTCGTTCCCGCTAATCTCTGAAATGCCTGGACCGATTTTGACGGGACTTTCACTGGCAGATAGCTGATGTAACAAGGAGTAACTTAGGCTATTTTTATTTTAGAAAGATTCTTTTATTTTAGAAAAAAAATAACTATCTTCGAAAACTACGCTGACATACGTCTCAAAATTCGAAAAACCCTGGCTGAATCCTACAAAATAGATCAAAATAATGTACTACAGTATTGTACACCTTAAAAAGGCCTACAAAAATGTCCTCAATGGTATATGTCTATCTCTTAGGGATAACCCACAATAACCATTTTTTATCTTTTACTTTTTACGAGAAATAAGGGCTTATTTACGAAGCGATTTTAAGCAATACAGCATTAATCCTTATCCAATTAAGTACCTTAAATACATTGTGCATTTAATATAGATCAATATGGCCCTTTACAGCATGTAATTTAAATGAATATCTTAGAAGATATTAGAGATTTAAAAAGTGGGCGCAGAGCGCGTTGGCAGGGGCCGGGTAGTACAGGATAAGTAGGATTGTAATTCATATTACTTTGGCTTCATAGTAATTGCGAATATCATGTGTGTTCATTATACTCAAAATAAACCTAATAGTATTATTCCAAGTAAGAGACCGCGAAATGGCTTAGATGTTTAGATTTTTGGATGTTTGTTTCTCAATGATGCAAAGACGGCTAAACGGATTTAGATCGAATTTGGCACAAAGATATAGGTATTATATCATGGATACGTAACAGATAGGATACCTACTTTATCCCGGTAGTAGGTTCCCGGGTGATATTTTCCGACAGCTATACGGGCCAAGCCACTGGCAAAAGTACTATTCCTATAATTATGTTAGGTGTCTAGTAAATGATTGTGTCTGTATAGGTAAAATAGGAGCGTTAAGAAAAACCAGGAAGACTTATATTCAACTAAACCAAGCCCTATGTCACAGTCTTCTTACTCTGAATACTATTACTTTTATTTTAAAAACACCAACACACATGATGTTCTCATAAACTATGAATCCTAAGTAATATGAGTTATAATCCTACTACTAATAATATTATAAATGTGAAAATATGTATGATTGGGTGTTTGTTTCTCAATCACGCAAAAATGGCTGAATGTATCTGGATCGAAAATAGCACACAGAGTCTATATTACCTATATAACCTGGAATAACACATTCTTATCGCGGTAGTACGTCCTCTTGCATTAATTTCCGACATCCACGCGGGCGAAGCCGCGGGCAAAAGCTAGTATATATATAAAAATTAATCCCTATTTCCCTTGGTCACGCCATCACGCGTGAACGGCTGGACCGATTTCACTTTTTTTTTGTTTGTTGTGTTTGTAATTGTCAGGAGAAGGTTCTTATTAAGGAAAAAAATTAAAAAATTGCGCGGAAAATAAGAAAATTTAAGAACACTTATTTAAGAATACTTGAGTTCTGCGACTTAAGTTTGTACGTCTAATTGCTGGCATTTTCAATTTATGAAATCGGCACAGTCGTTTTTGAGTTTATTCATTACAAACATACACACATATGTCTTCGAAGTACCAGGTGGTCATAACTTGGTATGAGCTTATCAAAGCGCAGTATCAGTCAGAAAACGTTTTATGCCTTCGAAGTACCAGGTGTTCATAACTTCTTGCCAGGATCGCGAGATTTGTTCGAAAGAGTTACCGTGGCCCTAACCCTGGCATAGCCAACTGAAGGAACACGGGTGGGTTTTAGTTAATAAAAGTCTGACACGGGCCTCCCGCTTAGCCCAGAGCGCGAGAGGTGATTAGATGAATTCCCACCCAAAAAAAAGGTGGTCATAACTTGGTATGGTATGAGCTAGGCAGAACAGGCTGTCTCCGCAACCCCACATCTGAGCGCGTAAGATATGAGCTATTTATTAAACAGGAGTGTCAGCTAGCAAACGCGTTGTCTTTTAATACCACAACCATAACTGGGAAGGATCTCATTTAACCTGATGGTCATCTAGATAACGTTTTATGCCTTCGAAGTACCAGATTGTCATAACTGGGAAGGAGCTTGCTAAACATAGGAGTGTTATCTAGAAAACGCTATAAGCCTTCGAATTAGCAGGTTGCCATAACCCGGTAGGAGCTCACCTCACCTCACCTGATTAGTCGCGAGATTTGTTCAAAAGAGTTACCGTGACCGTGGCAAATAGGCAACTGATGGAAAACGGGTGGGCTGCCCACCAACAAAAAAAAAATGTCAGCTAGAAAACGCTTCATGCCTTCAAAGAAGCAGGTTGTCATAAATTGGGTAGGAGCTTTATGATCTTTGTAATCGCTAAACAAAGAAGAGTCACCTAGAAAACGCTCTATGCCTTCGAAGTACCAGGTTGTCATAATTCTGTAGGAGGTCGCCTAACCTCACCCTGATTGCGCAACACACTATTAATCAGAATCCGAATCATTATGAAGGTTATTATTTTATTGCTCATCATCATTCATATTTTTCTTTCTTTCTTTTCTTTCATATGGTCCAAAAAATTGCCTGTCCGTAGCAACGCAAACAACGTCATGAATTTTGTGGAACCGTCAAAATGAAAGGGATTCCTACTGATATGTACCCTCTGGGTATGTGTCAGGTAAAAAACGCTTTATGCCGACGACGTACCAGGTTATCTTAATTTTGCAGGAGCTTACCAAACAAAGGAGTGTCAGCTAGATAATGCTTTATGCCTTTGAAGTACCAGGTTATCATAACTTGGTAGGAGCTAACCAAACATATGAGTGTCAGCTAGAAAAATCTTACCAGATCACCACCGTGTACCAGATTGTCAAACTTGGTAGGTATATTACAACATTTATTGAACCTGAGGCGATACGAAGTTCGCTGGGTCAGCTAGTGTAATTATAATTTCACAAAGCAAAGACGGATATATTGTGTTAGGAATTATATGAAAGAGAAGGGACTGAAAAAAGGCGACGGTTGAAAGGGGAGAATGGATGATGAAAACGGGTTGCACTGACCCCAAGTAACATGGAAAAAGGGTAAGAAGATGATAATGATGATGACGACAACGACTTGACTTTGTGTATTTAATTTCTTCACGACTGCTCTCAAAACGTTGAAGAGAAACTTTGTGAAGAAACATGTCTTAGAACCAAAAATTCGAATACATGTTACATCCAACTCGCGCTGTGCCCGCTTAGTGTACTATGTTCCACTCTCTCTCATAGAGAGCAGACCTGTGTCCTGGTAGATGATACTTATCTTAGAATGTTTGATTCTACGACATGCCGATTTCCTCACAATGTTTTTCTTCACTGTTTTGAGAGCAGTGGCGAAAAAATGATTTACAAAATCAAAATCAAAAGTCATTTATTCAAATTAGGCTGAGGATCAGCACTTTTCGAACGTCAAAATTACAAAAGACAGTCCCCTCAAAACGCCCACCCGTCGCGCACTTCCTAGTGCTTTAGCTGGGAAGAAGAAGTGGCCAACAAACTCCCCAGCAGCACAGCTGTCTTTCCAGTTAGAAGAACTTGATTCTATACAATGGTATATAGTAAAACATTAAGAGACACAAATTAAATTAAATGATTTGCTACACAAAGTAAAACGCCTGTAAGGGTTCAATCCTACGACTGCTGTTATTACTGGGCCAACATTGGTTCCCCGCTAATACCAGTCGAAATTATTATGAAAAGCTCGCATAATGTTACTCTAATATTACCCCCTAATCACTAATCTTAAACACTGAACACTTAGTACTACAGTCAATAACAGTCATAAATACATAAAACAGTTGATTTGCTGCGAGAATATTTACCAATAAATATTCTACTCCATCTATAATGTTCGGCCCATGATGGATTAGTTTGTGCACCGCGCTAATATCAAACTGTGTGCTTTGTGAGATGAATTTATGCTGCATTTTACAGCTAATATTAATTGGTTGTGGGAGTTATTTGTCGCCCGTCATTGGCTTAGCTTCGCTGTTAACATGAAGGTCGTCGCGTCCATATGTTGTCTTTGAAAAAAGTTTGGCAGTATCCTTAGATTTTGACTCTTCTACTAAGTTAGGTTTCATTTCTCTCATTGTAGATCTTTAATAGTCGTTACGGGCTTCATAAACCGGAAAGTCTGACAACCAGTCTTACCAACGGGTATCGCATTACTCAGAAACTGGGTTGTGGAGGTCGGATAGGCAGTCGCTCCATTTAAAATACTGATATTCAGCTGTATCCGGTTAGACTCGAAGCTGACCCCAACATACTTGGGAAAATGCTAGGCAGATTATGGCAGATAATACTGAGTTAGGTTTCTTTCTTGTTTCTATTTTGTGATGTTTCCGGATGACAGCGATGCGGCCGAGTACTTCGACGCCCAAGTGTCCTTTTGTTTTTATTTATATTTGTATAGTTAATCATTTAATTTAGTACCTAGTATTAACCGTGGTGTTAAGTATGGTAAAAGTTATGTGAATGAACGAATGAACATCTGATTTCGTGGAATTTTACCATACCCATTTTCCCTTCCATTGTTAAATTCCATGTACACTTAAAATAATATACCTTAAATGCAACGGAATATTTTCCTATAATAAGCTTATATTTACTGTCCAGTCACCACTACCTCATTTAATAATATACTGCAAAATACAAACAAAGAATAAAGCGGAAAAGAAAACACGTTAAATATAATTGAATTTTTATAAAATGTCGACTCAGCTCATAAATCTTGCAGGAGTGCAGTGCTTACACTTAACAGTGCAATAAGTTCACTTGAAAACTATTATTAAGCTTTTGCTGCCACCCACCAAGCTATTTATGAGAAAAATAATTTAATAATTAACTCAGAAATAATGGAAACCAAGACATCTGTATTCTGCCAGGGTCGCGAGATTGTTCAAAAGAGATACCGTGACCCTGGCATATGGGCAGCTGAAGGAACACGGGTGGGTTTTAGTCAGTAAAAGTCTGACATGCCCTCTCGCTCCGCCCAGAGCGGGAAAAGTCATTTGATGATTTCCCATCCAAAAAAAAATAATCGTCTGTATTGTCTCTTGTTTTTCTTTAATATTGAGTGTGATAATTCTATGAAAGAGTTCATGAATAAATTATTGTTATTCTATATTTTTAGGCTTATGACAACTCGTTACTACTGTCAAAGATCTGTAAATGACAGTCTGGCCCAACGGCTAAACATGTTTTCCGAGACACGCAAGGGTTTTAGTATGTAATGGATGGCGGTGTTAAACCTTCGATTTTAGTATAACTGCAGTATACATTTAATGTATCTATAAATAAAACTTAAAGCCGATTTTATTATTTAGGGAAAAGATACAGTTTACTATATTAGGTACCATGTGGTGCCAGACGTAAAGAATAACACCACCCCATTTCTTCCCGTGGGTGTCGTAAAAGGCGACTAAGGGACTTACTAGAGAATGGGCAGCAGCGTTCTCTATGTAGTTTACCACCATACTGCGATCGTCAACCCGCCTGCCAAGCGTGGCGATTATAGCAAAGCCCCCCAAATTGGGGGAGGCCTAAGTCCAGCAGTGGACGTCTTACGGCTGAAATGATGATGATGATGATGACTATATTAGGTAAATTAAATACATACAATAATCGCGTTTTTTTCCCCATGGGGGTAGGCAAAAACTACAGAACGCCACCTGCTGCGATCCTTACATACTTCTTTAGCCTTGTTTACGTTCATACATCTAGTCAAACATGCACGCCGTTTGTGAGTACTAGCACCTGACCTTTCTGAAGAACTCACACTCACATCTGCCTTCTAAATATTAATTAAATAAGATTACTTAATAAAAATCTATCACATGGCTTCAAAGACATTTCGTCTAAAATAAATTCTGAAATTCAATACAACTAACGAATTAAAATTGTTTTGAGCCTGAAAAAAACACGCCTTAAAATGTAGTTTTTTTTTTTATAAGTTTCATTAAATAATTCATTTTCTTTATACTTCACCAGTTCAATAAATATATACGCTGAAGACCAATACAGCCAGTATAAGACGACCTACCTTTAACATAACAGCTTCTAAACTAAATTGGCACTGCAAGAGATTTTGAGAGGTCAGCTTAAAATGGTTGAGCTTGCCACCTGATTTTCCCCAACAATAAGCTGGATACGTCCAATATTTCAACGCTGAATACTAAGCATGGCTTGTTTATGGTATATTCTGGTGCTATCGGTTTATAGACTGATAATAATCGTGTATTAATGAACGGTTAAGTGTATGCAATTTCACATTATCCTGTAAATCTGGATAATCCTATTGGAAATCACGAACAGCTTAATAAGTACGTTAATTAAAGTTCGACTACTTTGCAACACTAGGTAGGAAATTGGTAGGTACGTAGGTATAAATATACCATTTAATAATCTATACTATAATATTATAAAGCTGAAGAGTTTGTTTGTTTGTATGATTGTTTGATTGAACGCGCTAATCTCAGGAACTACTGGTCCGAATTGAAAAATTCTTTTTATGTTGGGTAGTCTATTTATCGAGAAAGATTATAGGCTATATATATATATAACATCACGATACAACCAAGAGGAGCGGAGCAGTAATGAAAAATGTTACAAAAACGGTGAAAATCGCACGGGTAGGCGATTCGACGCGACGGGAAGGGTCGGGGGAACAAAAAATTTAACGCGGACGAAGTCGCGGGCAGAAGCTAGTACTTCATAATCGACCTAATGTATAATGTTCCTACAGCTGGGACATATGCACCCTCACGGTGTGCAGAAGTGGGCCACCACGCGGGTCCAGTGCGGGTTGGTAGATATCACATTTATATTAGCCTACACCACGCACACACCACGTTGCGCTCCAAAACGGGAATCCTAGACGTAGGTAAAAAGGCTGCCAGGCTAAAATGGGACTGGGCGGGTCACATCAGCCGCATGCACAGCGACCGCTGGGCAATAGTCTCCACACAGTGGGTGCCTGACGATGGACGGCGCAACCGAGGCCGGCCCAAGAAGAGATATCACATGTCTTTGAATTTTTACTTCTAGGACGTATCGGTTTCCACCCGATATGAAATAAGGCCTTTACCGTTCAGAGAACAGTGGTGATGAAATAATTTACACAAAGTAAAGCGCCTGTTTGGGTTCAAAATTTACAACTCGTCAGTTGCTACCGTTACCGCTGCGCCGCTACTACTCTTATATTCCACTGCACTGTACTAATATTTGATAAAATATATTTTTTTAAATTCCATTAGTGAGAATTATTGATGGTAATGTGAAATGGCAATTATGATAGGACAAAATCCCACTGTCCATCACCACTATTTACGTTCGTGCGAACGTGAACTTATAATAGGATAATTATGAACGAGTGACTACTCTCACAACATTACGCGTGTACTTTTCTTTTATACCAATATACATTATATAAATAGGTATCCGAGGGGTAATTGCGGAACTTCTTCGGTAGGAATTGGTTTAATATTCATAGATAAAAAACATTCATCGCGTTATTTACGTTGCTGAGCCGACAAATTATTCGAACAAATGACGCAATGGTTTAGAAATAATCTTCAATCCCATTCAGATTCTGATAAATTGTGCGTTTCGCAATTAGGGTGCAGATGTAAAGAAACTTTTCTTTACAAAAACAATGTTGCGTTCAACAATTTCAATACAGTTGTGAAAAGGCTACGTAGACTGATTTTTGACGAAAGCTCCTGAAAATAACGAACCTAAAACATGATAAAATAACTGTCTATTACTCTACCTTGTACCAGTAGTTCATCAACTAACCCATATGTATAAAATGAATTAATTCAGAAGACGGTTCGAGCAATTAGTGATAGGAAATGAACATCTGATCCTGGGCGGGTCATCGAGTGTAATCAATTAATTAAGTTCAGGATGTGCGCCCAAATGGCGCTACTTACAGTTTCATCTACCGATGTGAGGCTGTTTGGGAGTTTCTGAGACAAATTTATGTGCTAAGTAATGTTATATTTATTTGAATTTTGTTTCACTTTGCTTGGTACCCTGCCTCGCTGGTCTAGTGGTTGCTAGCGCTGCTGTTGTTGAGGTTTTCCATCAGGAATTTTGTCAGTACCAGCCCGGAGTTTGGATTTGTGTTCGGTTGTTGGCAATACACTCAGCCCTTACGGCATGAGTATGAAACATAATTAGCAAAATATGGGTATACAACGGGTACACCACAACCTAACAATTCAGGTTTTTCAGGCGCAATGCTATGTTATGATTTTGTTAAGTCTAAGGAGGTGTAATTCTGTAGAGTCTGTCTATCTAAACTTTGTTAAAATCATAAACAACTCAATTTTGGAGACGGTATACTGATGGAGAAGAGACTTTAATGGTCATTTAAATTTAAACAACTCTGTTATTAAATGCCGATAAACGTTTTCAAGTTAACATGTTTTTGTCACATATTATCCAAGTATTAGAGGAAAAGTATTCGTACAAACATCATTACATCACAACTAGACAAGCAATGGGGTACTTAATATCTTGTCCATCGTGACCTGCAGTCTGCACGCTACAGCAGTTGATGGACGCTACTGAAAGCGCCAAGTTCGTAGCCAAATTCTGGGCTGACTATAAGTAAATTGCTAACGACATGCTAAGAAGAAGAAGAACTAGACAAATAACAACAACAGCCGCTTATAAAATGAAAAAAAATCCTCCACAATCTGTGCTTATAAACTTATAACGAAACACAAAGCTCTTATTTTAATAACAAAGCAAAATAGCTTTATACAATACCCTGTAACAAGATTTCCGATTGAAGTTCGGAGACTTTCACTCAACGGCTTGAATGAAACCATCTCTTTGGGAATGTAAAGCAGAGAGTGTAGACACAAATAGTATAGTCTTAATAGTAAGGCAAGTCGGCTGCATTATTGAAATGAACTCGTCATCTCAACTCTATAATTGGGTCCTTTACTTTCTCTGACATATTGCATAAAATATAAAATGCAGAGGTTTGAAGTTACCCACGAAAAATGTTCAAACTTAAGTGGCATTGACCGTAGCACATCACTCGCATGACAGATAGCCGAAGAGTCACGGAGATGCAACCACGTGCAATAAGGCGCAGCATGGCTACGATACCATATAGGTGGACCTTCGACCTCGTGAAAGTCTCCGTAATCCACTGGATTTGGACAATACAGGGCAGATCTCTGTGCTGACATTGGCCAATGGTTCAGTCTTTTGGTTTAAAACACGATGAAGTCCTACCTTTCTAGTTCTTTTTTCGAAAACGAACAAGAGCTAAAGTACGTAATTTCAAGCTGACACAAGATGAATTCATCACCATCGACGTCACATCGACATCGACGATCGTCATTTTCAGTTTTAGCTGACCTCGCATTGTATCATCTTTTCATGCAATGGGAACTCAGACTAAACTGGAAATATATAGCTTGTTAAAGCGTCTTGCGTACGTTAGTTACAATTTGTATTACTGTTTTCTTCCTACTGTGGTACAGTCCTACTAGAAATGTATCCCCCGGGGATAGGGACAGCTGCGCGCTTTAAACTACTTGCTATACGAAGTATGTGGGTATTTGTCAATAGGTTGTGTATTTTATTGGCGCTTCGGGTGGATGTGGGTGAGTGGTTCAGATTGACGCATTAGCTCTGTTTACTTAATCCCCAGCTGGGTAGAGCGAGGATTTTGGAGTGTACAATAGTGTAGTGAACTATGAAAGTTTGTTGTTCGTGTTTTCATTGAAGCTTCTTTATAAATAACATAACATAATGCCTGTTTTCCCTGAATGATTACACATCATCATCATCGTTTCAGCCGAATGCCGTCCACTGTTGGACATAGGTCTTGCCAATTTATGGGGTTTGCCATAATTGCCACGCTAAGCAGGCGGGTTGGCGATCGCAGTATGGTGGTAAATTGCATAAAGAGAACACTGCTGCCCATACTCTAGTAAGCCTTTTAGTCGTCTCTTACGACATTCACGGGAAGAAATGACATGGTGCTATTCTTTATATTGTATTTAACTTATTAATTATTACTTTACTTATATATCACACTAGCTTCTGCCCGCAACTTCGTCCGCGTTAAATTTCTTGTTCCCCGACCCTTCCCGTCTCGTCGAATCGCCTACCCGTGCAATTTTCCCCATTTTTGCAACATTTTTCATTACTGCTCCGTTCCTCTTGGTTGTAGCGTAATGTTATATAACCTATAGCCTTTCCCGATAAATAGGCTACTCCACACAAAAAGAATTTTTCAATTCGGACCAGTAGTTCCTGAGATTAGCGCGTTCAAACAAACAAAACAAACTCTTCAGCTTTATAATTTTAGTATAGATAATGTGACCAAGATTATGTGTGGATTTTAAAATAGACTGTGACCTCTGCATTTGTTTCGGCCTTTCTTCTCAGAGTAGTCAGACAGGAAACGCCGACCTCATCTAACTTAAAAAAATATTATTGACATGTAAAACTGTTTGTACAAACCTACTTACAAAAATAAAATCATTTATATGACATCTATTAGGTTGGGGAAAAAGTCTTTTCGCATTATAGTATGTATGAACTTGTAATAAAATCTCTTTGGCTTTACTATTTGTATCTGGCTGGTTTTGGTATCATTGAAAGTTTAAATTTTAAAGAACATAATTCCAAATTCAAATTAGGAAAATGTGTGATTTTCATTTGTTTTTCGTACCGTCAAGATGAGTGAACCTAATGAAGAAATTCGATACATTTTAAAATTTTACTACAAAAAAGGTAAAAATGCAACGCAAGCCGCGAAAAAAAAATTGCGATGTTTATGGACCTAGTGTAGTGTCTGTGAGAGTAGCACAAATTTGGTTTAAGCGTTTTCAATCCGGAAATTTTGATGTCAATGATGCACGTCGCTCTGGTCGCCCTATTACGGATAAAATGGATGCCATTTTTGAAAAAGTGGAGCAAGATCGGCATACCAGTAGTTACGACGTAGCTGAAGAACTGGAAATTGACCACAAAACAGTTTTGGCGCATTTGAAAAAAACTGGGTACACAAAAAAGCTCGACATTTGGGTACCTCACGAGCTCACTGAAAGAAACCTAATGAACCGTGTACTCATTTGTGATTCTTTATTACGACGTAATGAAACCGAACCATTTTTGAAGAAGCTGATTACTGGTGATGAAAAGTGGATCACGTATGACAAGAACGTGCGAAA
The DNA here is from genome assembly GCA_947507805.1 of Aporophyla nigra. Taxonomy (NCBI): domain Eukaryota; kingdom Metazoa; phylum Arthropoda; class Insecta; order Lepidoptera; family Noctuidae; genus Aporophyla; species Aporophyla nigra. The sequence continues at coordinate 15,142,221 of OX382307.1, read as the reverse complement.
AAGGTCGTGGTCAAAGGCCGGTCAGGCTTCACAGACTGTGGCGAAACCCGGGTCAACTCGCAACAAGGTGATGCTGTGTGTGTGGTGGGATTGGAAGGGCATTATTCATTATGAGCTGATACCACCAGGCAGGACCATCGATTCTGAACTCTACTGCGAACAACTGATGAGATTAAAGCAAGAAGTTGAGAGAAAACGGCCGGAATTAATCAACAGAAGGGGTGTGGTTTTTCATCATGATAACGCTAGACCTCACACATCTTTTTAGCCACCCAACAAAAATTAAGAGAGTTTGGCTGGGAGGTGTTAATGCATCCGCCGTATAGTCCTGACCTTGCACCTTCAGATTTCCACCTGTTTCGGTCTCTTCAGAATTCTTTAAGCAGTGTCAGGTTAACATCACGAGAGGACTGCCAAAACCACTTGTCGCGGTATTTTGACCAGAAGTCCCAAAATTTCTATAGCAATGGGATCATGTCCTTATCTACAAGATAGCAAAAAGTTATCGAACAAAATGGTACCTACATACTTTAGTTAAATGTAAATAAACTTTATTAAAAAATGTTTTGAATTTTCTTAAAAAATGCGAAGAAACTTTTTCCCCAACCTATTATATTTCGCTAGTCATTTTTAAATCCATGTGAGAACGACTATCTAATCATATCATTAGTAACTATGTTCTGCAGGAAAAATGCCTTTTTCTCATTTGATTCTCAATTTTCCGATTGATTTGTAAGATCTATTTTGTCTGTCTGAACTGAAACAAAGTTTCACTAAGAGGGAAAACTATAAAGCAATTAATTGAATGGGCAACTTAATTGCCAAGTAGCGAGAAAGTTTAGATCGATCTCTGTGGTAAACTAAAGTGTGCTTATTTATTCATAATCGTCGTATTTTATCTAGCTATGCCTTTCATGGGCCAAATCTACCTCAGTATGGGGCCCAGAAAATAACGTCAACATTAAGGTAGACCCAGAAGATCAGTGGACTAGCCTGATGCCAGGTCTTGAGCAAGTGTGGAGCAACCATTGGTCCACACTAGCTCATGAAAGTAGAGCAGTAGAAAGAGAGTCTTTTGTAAAGTTTCTGAACTATGTTTCGATGTTTATAACTCAATCACACTAAAACGACTTAATAAATTTGGATGAAAGGAGACGGATACGCTTTCATACAATCTTGGGCCTGGATGTAAAAAGATGAAATTGGTGTCTATTGATAAGTACTATATTATTAAACAATCACTGAACATTTTGCAGGTTTTGGCAATCTGAGAACCGAGTTAAATAAGATTTAGGAAAAGTGAGGTTACGTAACAATCTACACTTAACAGCTGATTTTTGAAGTGCGATTCTCATTCTTTAAAATACAGTTGGGGTGTTAAATATAAAGAATATTATTATAATTCATCATCATCATCATCATTTTAGCCGAAAGACGTTTACTGCTGGTCATAAGTCTTCCCCGATTCGGGGAGGTTTGCCATAATCGCAACGCTTAGCAGGCGGGTTGGCGATCGCAGTGTGGTCGCAAAATGCATAGAGAACGCTGTTGCCAATTCTAAGTCCCTTAGTCGCCTCTTACGACATCCACAGGAAGAAATAGGGTGGTGCTATTCTGTACTATTCTCTCTATTCTTAATAATTATATAAGTATTTATAGAAGGGCTGGTGGCTAAGTAATAACAGCCGCACGGGTTAACCGATCAGGTTAAGCTACACTTGCCGCAGTTGGTCCGTGGATGGGTAACCATCTTTACATACCAAGACCCTTCCGTGCCTCGGAAAGCATGTTAAGCCGTTGGTCTCAGCTATCTTTCGTAGATCTTAGACAGTCGTTACGGGTCATCAGAAGCCCAGTCTGACAACCAGTCTTACCAAGGAATATCATATTACCCAGTAACTGGATTGTGGAACTCAGATAGGCAGTCACTCCGTGTAAAATACTGGTACCCAGCTGCATCCGGTTAGACAGGACGCCGACCTCAACATAATTGGGGAAAGGCTAAGCAGATGATAATTTATATAGGTATTTCTAGAGTGAGGGAGAGAAAATAAAACTGTTCTTTAGTAATATTTTTTAATTATCTTCAATTATGATTAAATTGTCATCTAGAAACTGTGCAGGTGGTACTATATTATCTTGGTACCTAGCCCAACTAAGGTACCATATTATTTTCATAACAAGAGGTGGTCTTTGATCCAACTACCAGCAAGCTTGCCAAACATAGTCACTGCATTTTACCTGAAAGATGTAAAAAGTGGTTAATAACAGATAACATGATTAAGTACTTTTAAAAAATATTGGTCCTATAGTTACTTAGTTCTATATAATGTATCTAGATGGGCGTTTTAAATGTTTACCTATACTTTATTATATTAATTAATACCGAACTACCTGCTAAATATCTCAAATATTATGTTCACTGATAACATGTGTGATTATTGGAGAGCGAGGAATACTGTCCTACCGTGATACAGTTTATACTATGATGTAGTACAGAGGTCAGTGTGAATTACTCTCTAACAATCAAACAACCATTTACGTTTGATATGAGATCTTATTTGTTTGTTTTTTTATACGTACATATAACTCATTGTACCTAAGGTTGTTATTATGCTACTAGAAATAAGAATGTTGCCCCTAAAACGACCCACTGACCTTTTATTTTTTATTATTATTTTGTTAGTATAATGGTGAAGGAAAAAATATTGTAAAGATTACATGCCAGCGTGGTAGACGTTGGTGAGGTAAATAAGAAGTGAGTAAGTACTTACAGATTGTGGTGTACGCCATTGACGAATTACTGCTAATATCATTTCGTCATCCAAATCTCGACGATCTGTTGTATTACAGCGATTAGTCGCTATGCGACAATTTACACAACGATCCATGGTGTCACTTTCCAATCGGTAGGCTGTTCGTAGAATCCAAAATGACAAGTCCAAGTCCAACGTTTAAGCGGGGTTCTCCGTGTTGGGTATGGTGGCAAGGCAAGGATCATACAAGAAAGTAGCTCCGAAGTAGAATGAAAGCAGGGGTTGAGGAAACATAAATAAAACTATGGGTGGAAACACGATACGCACATGCAATAAACAATATGAATCGAGCGAGTGTCAGCGTTATGTCATGCAAGTCATGTCAGAGTTAGCACAGACTAAACATAGGTACATTAATCGATGAACAAACGTGGATCAATTTATGTTAATTATATAAATATTTAATTGGTTTAAGCTGTGCAGTATGTTATTTCTAATAGATTTAATTATTTTAATTGAATTAATCATCTGGTGAAGGCATCTTCTTAAATAGTATGAACGTTAATCGATTATAATTTAATCGATATTCCATTTACTTGGGAACCTTAACTTAATTTTAGGATTTCTCATTTTCCAGATTGTAAATTGAGTTGATTTTTCAGATTTTGATATAGAAAAATATAACCTTTTTTTTAAACCATTTCTCCACTTATTACATTTTGGCCCAGAAATGCCCGTCTCCTTTGACACACAGATAGTTTATAATCTGTTTTAACACAAAGGTTACTTTCAATCCCGGCAGTAAGTTCCTCTGGGATTATTTCCAAACTCCACGCGGGCAAAGCCGTTGACAAAAGCTCCTAAATAAATATACAGTTATATTTCATCCAACTGTATTGCAACACCAATACCTACTCATAACATTATCTTTCATTTCTGTTTACAGCATTACCACAAAACGTCACACGATATTACAAGCAAAGAAAATCCCCACCTGTCTAAAAATACACCCTCGGGGTTAACTCTGTTAACGTGGTAAACTAAGGAACTTCTCACACTGATTGTAATGCGATAACGTGCGGCGAAATGCGACGCGCGACACGACGGAGAACCGTTTAAAGTAACAACTGCATCGAGGGAGTCTCCTGTGTTTGTTAGTGGTTTTCGCTGGATATTCGTAGATCGTACTGATATTGTATATCAATGCTATTACTTAACTAAAGCTAAAAATAATTTGCTATTAATTGACACAGTAATTAAATACATTGTCGCTTTTTTTTTAAGTGACACTTTTGGCGTAACTAGACAGTACCATACACTTTTTTTAACGACGTTTATCACAAAACACTTTTATCGGTTTAGCTCTCATTCGCTAAGTGTGCAAAAGCGATTCAAACTCCATTCCAACCTAGTGGCTCACCAGGCCACGACTCATGACACCTTTAGTTTTTTCCGTACCCAAAGGATAAAACGGGTCCCTATTACTAAGACTCCGCTGTCCGTCCATCCGAGCGTCTGTCACCAGGCTGTATCTTATGAACCGAAATAGTTAGAGAGTTAAAATTTTCACAGATGATGCATTTCTGTTACCGCTATAACAACAAATACTAAAAAACTGAATAAATTAAATATTTAAGGGGGGTTTCTATACAACACACGTGATTTTTTTGCTCGATATTGATAATGGCAACAGGTAGACGCTTGAAATATTCACAGAATATTTAGTTATGTATTCACTTTAAAAATAAATAGTTAAATTAAAATAAAACTAAGTTTTAAGAGGGGCTCCCATACAACAAATGTGTTTTTTTTTGCCGATAATGGTACAGAACACTTTGTGCGTGAGTCCAACTCGCACTTGGCCGGTTTAAAAAATAAATAAATACTAAACTTTCAATACATTGGCAGCTGATTGTATCGGCCCTGCGCCCGCAGACCATCGTTTGTCATAAAATAAAGCCATTTATTTTTTTAACGCAGCACTATGTTAAGGTTTTCCTTTTCTTTCTTTATTTCTTTCTTTCGTACATTTTTTGTAACTTTGTATATAGCAAAAACCTTATCTTCTTGTGTACTTTCTTGTGTAGTGACATAAAGTTAATTTATTAATTTTCCGCATCGGTTACTACCTCAATACCATATCTGTGGAGCAATAAGGGACATTTGTAATTATTATGGTTGTGATTTTCGTAATAACAGCAGCAGATATTCCTTGATCCAAGATTGGATCCGTAAAAAATATAATAATGAGGCTCTTATTTCATTTCTGTGTCACGTGGAAAAAGTAAAATCATCATCACCTCTAAAGTTTTTTTTTTTTTCTAATAGTATCTTATCATTTAAATAACATACATAACAAACAAAAAATTGCCAATCAATGTTGACTCGGTGAATCCAAATATTTGATCTAAGGGTTTATTTGGAATATTTAATAGTTTACTCAGCCATAAAGAAACTTCAATTTCCGTCAGTAAGTTCACTGAAATCTATTGAGTGGACTGACTCGACGAGATATGTATCTATTTGGCCTAAGAAACATGATCTTCACCGTTTGTTGGATGACAGTTATTATAAGTAAATCAGTCAGGTATTCCATATGAATGCGTCCCTTTTTCATGGGTTTGGATACTAGTAAATAGTGAAAAGTGGACGTTATGACTTTCAAATAATAACCTACATAAAGTCATAGCTAAATAATTATCATGAAGTATTTTGATTGGTTTACTTTTGTAATGATATGTAATATAATAACTTATGTTAAACCCAGAGGTTTTCCACACTGCCTGTTGGTCATTTCGGATAGTATCTTCGCCCCCGTGGAGCCCTCGAAAATTATCCCACGGGAACGAACTACCGGGATGTTCTATGTTATGGGGGTTTGCTTTCCGCACTTAGTCCTTTGAGTGGACCATTGTGCGTAGGCCATTGCGGCCGTCGGTAATTACTCCAACGAGCCAACCTCCCTCCAGAAGTTGATTATGTCTCCTGGTCTTCTAAGAACGTCCGTGTAAGATTTGAGTGTCCCGAGGGTATCTGTCCTAATCTGGGTGACGCCTGTACATTCGAAGAGTACATTCGCGGTTCGCGGTACGGTTTCCTCAGCCTCCATGCAGGCCCTGCAAAGAGGGCTGTCCGTTATGCCTATTGTGTAAAAGTGCTTGTTTAGCGGGCAGTGTCCTGTGATGGTGCCCGTCATCAGACGCAGACCATCCCTGTCCAGGCGTAGCAGCCGTCTGGTTAGCCTGCCATCCGGGGATGGCATAACTTACCGGGACTGCCTGCAGCCTGGTGCCGAGGTCCACCAGTTCTCCGCTTGTGTGTGGGTAAATTCCTGCAGCCACCTGCGTAGCTGGTTGAAGGGGATGGGCACGATGGTCTCGGGGCCGCAGACTGACGCGCTGGATGCCTTTCTGGCCAGTTCGGCAACAACGTCATTGCCTAGTGATCCACTGTGTCCTTTTATCCATTGCAGTGTCACTTTGTTACGATTAGAAACTGTTGCCCGTTGTAATGCGTTGTGACATTCTAGTGTAAGACTCGAGGTTATGTATCGTTTGGCTAGGGATTGGAGGACTGAGGCGCTGTCAGAGAGTATACGTATATGGGTGTCCGTAACTCTTCTGGCTTCTTTGACATACGCCGCCTGTATAATGCCCACACATTCCGCCTGGTAGACGGTGTTCAGCATTCTCAGCGGGCTGGAGATTTTTTTAATGCTTTAACTACCGGGATTAAAAATATCCTATCTCAGTCCAGGTTATACCTAAAATAACTGTATATATGTCCATGTCCAACCTTGTTTGAATATCATCTATTTTAAGACCGATCACGAAGCCGGAGGAACAATCTGACTCCAAAAATATTTAATAGCCACATAGCCTTCACACGTTGTTACTCTATTTTACAGCGAGACCTACCTTTTAGCCGAAAACAAAAAGTAGCTTCGGCATTAGTCTTATTTTCGGCCGAAAACGAAGCCAAATAAGAAAATGATTTAGACATTCATAAATATTTATATTTCTATGGTATACTGATTTCTTATTTATTTATTTTACACCTAGGGAGAGAAAGAGCAAATATCAAAAAACTAATTCAAGATATAAAGACCATTAGAGACCAATCCATGTTATGTCAATGTCAGGACTTTAACAGAGACAGTGACCTCTGACATTGTTTTGGCCTTTTTCTCAGAGTAGTGAAGACAGGAAACGTTGACCTTATCTATTTTTATTTTTTAAATATGATTGACGTGTAAAAGTGTTTGAACAAACCTACTTGCAGAAATAAAAAACTTTTTAACAAAAAATTAAACCGCCGAAAAAACTGAAAAGCAAAAAATAATAAACCTTAAAAGTTTGAGTCGGCGCTTTGAGTGATCTTTGTTCATTGATTTTTCAGCGCCGACTCAAACTTTTAAGGTTTATTATTTTTTGCTTTTCAGTTTTTTCGGCGGTTTAATTTTTTGTTAAAAAGTTTTTATTTTACAATTTTTTGTGGTTTTAATGTACTAATAATACTTGGCAAGGTATAACCTATCCAATGAAAAAAGAATGATCAAAATCGGACTACTCTGTATAAAGTTATGCGTGGTAATACATTACAATCACTGGGTGAACAATCAATCATCCCCTGTTTTCTGACCCTTAGGGTTTGATTTTGTTTTCCAAATTTATATGGAACCACCCTCGGAGTATACTCTTTCCAATAAATAAAGAATTATCACAATCGGACTACTATGTAAAAAGTTATGCGTGGTCATACATTAAAAAAAAAAAAAAAAAAACAAAAACATAAAAAATAATATACGCGTCGAATTGATAACCTCCTCCGTTTTTTTTCGTCGGTTAAAAATCATTTATCATTTATTCCTTAACATGGTACAAAATTTCGAGTATTTCTTGTAGTTTTGATTGATTACAATAATCAATTTTTGGCTCAACCGAAACTTTGGCTGGATTATGGCCGAAAATGAAGGACGAATCATGATTTTCTGGCCGAAAACTAAAACGAAGCTTCTGTCGGTCACTACTTTACAAATCCCTTAGGAACATTATTCCGTACAGGTTTACCGCATAGCTTATACCGACTCCTTGCACACGCTTTAAATGATTTTACTGGTAGTTCTCTTACGAAAAATATTTCTGAATTTCTTCGTACTTTTTCCAGATTTGGTTCAGTATGTTTTAAAATCTTGTTAGGTTGCATTATTTTATTTTTATGAAACTTATCAAATTGCTATATGCATACATATTAATATCAGTTGTCTGCTGTTGATGTTCTGGGCCTTATAATAACATAATCATACTCTAAACACAGATTCTTTTTTTATAACAGCAACAAACCGGTCAAATACGAGTCATACTTACACACAAAGAATTCCTTACCACAAGGTAAAAAACACGTTTCTTTTTTCTTCCTTTAAGTTTAGTAACTATAGGTACATTATTATATTTATTTATTTTTTTGCTATAGCGGCAATGGAAATACACAATCTGTGAAAATTTCATACGTCTACCCATTACGGTTCATGAGATACAGCAAACCTTTCGAAGATTAGTCGGACAGCCAAAAATTTAAAATTGTGTAAGTTATAAGTACTATCCCTATATACCTACCTACTTTCATATGCATTGAGTATAAAGCTATTATTTTGCAAACAGAAATTACATTTGTATTTATTTATATGTATGTATTTGTGTACCCGTCCCTGTTCCTGTGTGTATTAGTCTTGAACTATGATAGATATGATAGATATGTCCTGAACAGTAAGTTATTTTTATTTTTTGACAAAATTTACATTTAATCCCTTTAACTTTACTCACGAATAACGAAAGCAGAAAGTGAGCACTTAATAATTAAAAGCCACACAGGTTTGCCCACATACCGCAATCGGCAAATAACAATAAGTGATAGCTGTTTAATCTATGACAACAGTCAGAACAAAATTAACTGCGGCCACGCAACTACAGTAATTAATGAGTGAATTGAAACAGTCAGTTGGTAAACCTCGTTTGTATGAAATGTTTCAGGTTAATTCTGGTACTGTTCGATGTAAATGATGAAACAATAAAGGCACTAACAATTCATCGGCTGCGACTTACAGAAGCATTTATTCAACGTCCACACGTACAGACACCAGCACATCATGGTATCCGAAAGTGTCAAATCCTCCCGATCAATCTTCAATCTATACTGTAGCGATAAAGTTGAAAATCTATTAAAGAAATTTGACAGATTGTTGTAGCTCGATGTGCTGGCTTCTGTACGTAATAAAATCACGGTGGGATTTTATCGCGCACTGGATTTTCGAGTCTCGGTGTTGAACCGAGCACTGATAATGCAACAGTGTGCAGCGCGAGTGAGTCTCAGTGCGTCAAAAAACCAGAGTGTTCGATTTTCAAGTTGCAGCGCTAAGCGGTGTAATGAAGATATTTTTATTACATCCGCGGGAGCTTGGGCTAAATAGTGATGTTCTGAGAATTGTTGTTCTTCTGGTGCCGAATCGAACAGCAATCAGTGTCATCGGAGGAGTAAATGCTGTTCACAAATCCAAAGCTATAATAAAATAGACGACTTCTAAACTTCCGACAGCAGTTTCCTGTTTAATAACATTAATTGCGTAATTTACGTTGCAGGGCAATCCTAGTATGCAATATCCTTCAGAATGGTTCAGATCCTGAGTTATTGTGTGTAACGCAATTAGTATCATTACGTTAGATACTAATATTATTTTCGGTACAATAGCTGGTCAGTAAAATCGGATTGATAATTTTCTAATTTCTTAATTCACAATTCTTGAATATGGGCGTAAAGACTTGGTGAAATTCTAGTACTCAGATCTTATTAGGGTTCCGTACCCAAACCCTGCCAAAAGAACCTGAACAAATTACTTTCTGTGTTTACATTTAAATTTCAAAATACCATACAACAGCTCAATGCTTGATCTTGAAACTTGAATATTAATCCCATTTTTGGTGTTAAAAACTAGACTCAAATAAAATTCAATACACAGTCGATAATGCGTCGCGGTCGCATCATCGTTCTGAAAACTATTCCTACAAACTATACTAAAATTTTATTCGACAGTTTGGGAACTCGTAAAATGGAAACTTATTCACTTTCCGACATTGCTGTGGACGAATCTATAGATTACAAGCATTTATTTACTTTGTCTTTTAAATTTTTAAATTCGGAATCTATTGTGAAGTGTAGAGAAAGGTAGCCATATAAATAAAATAGGGTGTCGTAGTCTTCGACGCGCAAAACTGCAATCATGAATGAATTCACCATGGATTCTAGGGGTCTAGACCCCCGGTTTTTTGGGTGGGAAATCATCAAATAACTATTTTTTTCTTAATGGCCATCAGTTCTACCAAGACCCATTGTTTCAAGGTTATCCATTTATTTCCACGCAGTATACGTCAAGCAACAAACTATTTTCCTGCAACTTCAACCAAATTTTAATGTCAACTCAACTTCAATGTCAAATTGACCTCAATGCAAAGTCACTGCCTACCGTCCATAGGCCAGGAATACTAGGGCAAACAAATAATGGAAACATTGACAAACTAACTTCGTTCATTCCAATTAGTAAACTATCCAGTAGGCCAACACCTTTCTGTCATGGCTGCCTGATAAATCTAGTCTTATTATTTAGAAATGAGACAGATCGATTGAGTTTATTTAGTGGCTCGTGGCTAAGTGGCTACTTTGTTCTTGATACTTAAAGTGAAATTATTCTAACTAATCTTAGCCTTTTGAATTGTGATATTTTAATGGCTTTTACCTATAGTGGTGCTTCTTAAACTGGACCCACTATTCTACGGTGCCTAGTAAATCCACAAGAATTACTGTTGAAGTCTGAGACGGATTGAGTTTTTATAGTAACTCGTGGCTAAATAACTACTTTGTCCCGATACCAAAAATGAAATTTATTTTAATCAGTGTTAACATTTCGAGTTTTGAAGGCAATTTTATCTAGAATGGTGCTTTTAAAACTGGACCCACCTTTCAATGGCTGCCTGGTAAATCCACAAGACTCACTGTTGAGGTCTGAGATGGATTGATGTAGTTTATAAAGTGACTCTTGTCTTGGCTTAGTGGCTACTTTGTTCCCGATACCTAAAGCGCAATTATTTTAACTAGGTAATCTTAACCTTTTGAATTGTGACATTTTAATGGCAATTTCACCTAGAGTGGCGCTTCTAAATCTGGACCCATCTTTTTATTGCTGCCCAGTAAATCCACAAGACTAACTGTTGAGGTCTGAGATGGATTGATTGAGTTCATAAAGCGACTCGTGGCTATCTAGTTCTTGATTTGAAATGTGAGTAATTCCGTCCTTCACATATCTCGGTAAGCCGTCATTGTGACTAATTGTTCTGCTAGCAATCATATACCAACACTGACAATGATATAAACGCAGTCTCATTTACTACACTGCTTCGTTGTTCTTGTGGTGGTAAGCGCTACTGCTGAGCTCAAGGTCCTAAGGTGTCGATTTCCAGAATTATTCGGGCAGTATGTGTGTGTTTTAGATTTTTCCATCAGGAATTTCTCAGGGCTTATGTTTAACTTACCAGCAGATATAGTAACATATAACAGACAAAAAGAGTAAATGATCACCAAAATTAAACCCGCATTTTAATGTAAAATTATAACCAAAGTTTTTACATCTTGCTATGCTATTTAAGCAAACTGACTCCAAAAAAACCATTGTTAACCCAAAAATAGTTAATGAACACCAAATTATTAAGAGTGTACTACGTGAGCTCGACAAATGGATGTGCGAATAACGCTTGTGCGACAAAACTGTACTGCAACTCACCATAGTTCGAATGCACGCTTGTGCGACACACTGAATCTAGTCGTTTCAAGCACTCGCCGGCCGCTGCCGCGGCACCGCTCGCTTCGCTCGCTCGGCTCGTGCATAGGAGGTCACAGTTTTAACCTAACCTAGTGAGCTTGAGTGTGTCGCACAAGTCTTATTCTCACATTCATTTGTCGAGCTTACGTAGTACACCCAATTATTAAGATTTGGTGATCATTTACTACATTTGGTGTTCGAATACATTTTGAAGTGCAGTCGTGACTAAAATAGCTAGTACTATTGTAATTTTAGACTTTATTTTTCTGGTGTCAAGTATATATTTTTGGTAAAAGAACTAAGGGTATCAAAGCATTTTATGGTGGTCATTATATTTAATCCCATTTCTCAGTAGCAGCCCGGTGTGCCGGTTGATGGCAATAAGCTCGCCCTTACTATACGGGACAAACAGAACTGGTAAAGTCGAGAAAATACAGGCGTTATATGATGTTATGTTAGAATCCCTTTGATATTAAATCTTTCCAACACATTAAGAAGCTGGCCAAAGCGTGTCGGACGCACAATGTAGGATTCTGTAGTTAGGATGAATTTATCCCAATGTCAAACTGTCACTGTCCACTGGTTGTCAATATTTGCATGTCTAATTTAAGGTAGATAGTACCAGAGGGGTAATTGCGGAACTTTTTATCGGTAGGAATTGGTTTAATATTCATAGTTAAACAACATTCATTGCGTTATTTACGTTCCTGAGCCGACAATTTATGAACAAATGACGCAATGGTTTAGAAATAATCTTCAATCCCATTCAGATTCTGATAAATTGTGCGTTTCGCAATTAGGGTGTAGGATCGCAATTTTGTAATCATCTTTATTAACCGACTTCAAAGAAGGAGGAGGTTATCAATTGGACTGTATTTTTTTAATTTTATTTTTTTTAATACTTTTTTTATGTTTGTTACCTCATAACTTTTGACTGGGTGAACCAATTTTGATGATTCTTTTTTTTATTTGGAAGTTCGTGCTTCCCAAATGGTCCCATTTTAATTTGGTTTTATTCGGACAATGGGATCTATGTGAAAACCATATAAGCCTTAAATTTGCATAAAGTATTTGCGTGACAAATGAACGAATAACGCCATTAGATTAGTGCGGGGTATCTACCTTAACTTAAAAGTTAAAAATATTTTTTTTTTACAAAAAAATAACAACCAACTTCCTTAAAAAAACACTATAAAGTCAAAAATAACTTTAATTTCGGAAGTCGGTGGCAAAAATACCTTAAATATAGATCCTAAGACACCGACTTCCAAAAATAAAAGTTATTTTTGACTTTGTAGTGTTTTTTTTTTCAGAAAATCGGTTGTTTTTTTTACCAGTATGTAAATCTAAGCAAATAAACGATTATGATTAAACTGTAATTCTAGTAATCGGGTAGGTATTACAATCGTGATGTTACGTTATGTCTCGCTAACTAATACTTCTAAAGCAGGGTTACCCAAAGTGGGGTTCGCGAACCCCTAGGGGTTCGCCATGCGACGTTAGGGGGTTCGCGACAAAATTTACGTAATGGCGGCTGGGTGACTGGCAGACACGTATGGAAAGCATGATGTTGCGCGACTGTAGCTCGCTTGTGACGTGACACGGTGCGCGTGACCTTTTATTCAATTAATAAACTTTATTGTATTCTTTAAACAATGCTATTTTTTTCTTATTGGGGGTTCGCTGTCATCTGGTACGTGAAGCCAGAAGTTTGAGAAACCCTGTTCTAAAGAATAGATTAATGAGCCCATTTAATATTTGAATGTAAATAAATAGATGAAACATAGGTTGGGCTGCTGCAATGAACTATTCCAAGCTATAATTTTATATGTGTTTAAGTTTGTGGCTTTCTGATCGACACAACTAAATTGTGGTTTATGCGTTTTTGGCGCGGTTTTGGCTTTGTGTTGATAAAATTAAATTTGTATACCACAAGCGGTACCTAATTCATGTATGTTACCTAATTTACAATATTTTTAGGGCACTAGAATTAAATTATAAACTTGTGTTCGATTTTGAAGAAATTAGACAAGCATGAGAATCATTTTATTTCCAAAAACATCTCAACAGCTAAAAGAAAACGTCAGCGTACCTAGATTTGTCTCAACTATATTGGGATCGTCTTTTATTTAAATTGCGCGCAACTCAATATACTATTATTTACATGGAGCCACTGCTAAGCGGACCACAACAGTCCAGTTACTAGGTAAGTCTGGGTAAGGCTTTCACACTCCTTACTCCGTGCCAGCCGGGACCAGCGGCATAACATGCTTTCGGAGGCACGGAAGGGCCTCGATTTGTAATTTAGCCACGGGCCCCATGAAATCATAATGATGTTTTATTTAATAGTTAAAATATAAGCGACGAAACTATTGCAAAATTAAGGGTCTTCCTCCATTAGCGCAATTTCCACGACCCCGGAATTCGACAAAGATTTCCACAACATTGAACTAGTTTGACTTCCACGTCCGTACGAAACATTCAACATACGCTTACGTCTAACAACGCAACTCAAAACATGACGTCACACAAGTCAATTTAAAGTTACTCCAACTGCAATCTTGTATTAGTATGCCGCTTAGATCTTGTTTCTTCTAGGGATGGCTGTAAGTCAAACTATGGCTAAAATCGTATGGAGAAGCCGGATTAATCAGCCTAGTGACCTGTTTGTCTTCCATCCTTGCTTTGCTAAGGTATTTAAAATAAATATATTTTAACTTACAGACTGCAGAACAAAATAAGCTCTTTGAAATGGTGGTCGCTCTGGCTACGTTTTGTGCATTTTGTGTGTTTCCCTTTCCACACACGTAAAAGATGGCAAAGGAAGATTTAGAAAAAGTCTTTTATAGATAAATTGTGTATTGTAAGGTACGCACGGCCACACATCAAGCTATACATGTCCAGTATAAGCTGATATCTCATTGTACGTAAAGCCTATACAATGCCAGGTCATCTAAAACTGGAAATGCATGGCTTGACCTAAAGCCATGTACCAGCTTTATGAGCAGCGTTTAGAGGAATGTCTTTTGTTGTGCACAACCCTAATATCATTCAAGTCATAAAGTTCACGAAACTTGCACCTGAAAGCAGTTTGTTTGTATTTAAAATGTTCGCTATTTAGTATTTTGGAACGATGATAATAGTAGTTAATGAAACTGTTACCCACAATCAGGTTTAGTAGGTTAATAAAACTCGAGTTAGGTGAGGTTTTTAATAAAGTAGCTACTTCTAAAGAAGTTTTTCTTTTTAACATAAATCATAGCCTGTGAAATCCAGGTATGTAGCTTCGGAATCGGATCAATAGTTCTAAACATTACCCCCTACATACAGACTCACAAATCGTTTTATAATATTAGTGTAGATAATATCACAAGAGGGTTTTAACAACTGCATATTGAGTGCAGTTTCATGCACTGCTTTATCTAAACTCCTGCAATGTCGTCAAAATGATATTGTAAATATCGTGACTAAATCGAACATTGCACTACGGAGGTACGGCTCTACAGCAAGTTCCACTAAAGATAACCAAACGCTTGGAAAAGTACTAACTATTTACGGTTCCCCTCGTAAGGCTTTGGGAGTAAAGTTGACCGACACGTTGAAATCTCGATCATATGAAGCAATTAAAAAAATGTGGAATAAAATGATGAATGAAAATGTTTGAATTTTGATTATCTGAATATTTTTTTAACAGATATAATGTTACATCAATTTGTGTGTACTATGTATTTAATTAATAACATCTCATTTTGTCTTTATAGAATAGAATAGAATATTTTTATTTCAGATGGACTCCGGCATGGGGTTAGTAACAAATTTTCTTAACGTCTAGTGTTAGTAGATTACATACACAGGTACAAACATATAAATTAAAATTCAGCATGGAGCCGCATCCATCTCCGCAGCATCGGGGAATCCCACCGATCTGCGAATACACACATTATATCACAATTTTACTACAAATTTTTGGTTTGGGCTAGACTTAGTCGGGGCATCATGCCCCCAAATCTCTATTTACCCCCAGCAAAACATAGTTCAAAACAGCTGTATATTGTTACTAATTTCTTATTTTAATTAATATACGCCTAGTCATACCACGTAGTCAAACTTGCTCGCGAGTTTGCCACAGCAAAGCAGAAATGGATCTAATTCACGTTTACTCAAAATACACGCTACAACTTAGTTCGAAGTGAATTAATTAGCTTAGCATTAATGGTAGGCTGGAGATACAAATTCGATTACAATATTATGTAATGTAACTCGATAATATACGGCTTATAGTAAGGTATTATAGTCATAATAATTTGTTGGTATTGAACAAATTGGTTGACGTCTATATATAAATAGATACTTTAGAGATGCTAAAAGCAAAATATACAGGGTGTGGCGTAAGTAATGGTCCACCGTTCAGGATTCGATGAACCAGATAATTAACTAGAACAATTAAAAATGTTAACCATTTTTATCCATTTTTTTTTTTACAAAAATTGCTCTTGAACTTGATGATGTGTTAAAAATTGGGGTTAAAATTAGAGAAGAACCAACTCTTTCTTCAAAAGAGCTGAATTTACATAAAAAATCATAATTTATCATGATAGCTCTAGTATTCAGCAGTAATTAACAGAAATCAAAATGAAAAAATAATGGTTTTTGTTGAAACTACAAACAAATATGTAATAAAAGGTAGAAATTTCGTAAATAAAAGACAAAAATGAAATATTTTCGGAACCCTTGGGCAAAAATGTTTAAAATTTTTAATTGTTATAGTTAATTATCTGGTTCATCGAATCCTGAACGGTGAACTACTACTTACGCCACACTCTGTATATGTCATTAAGACGACAAAAATAAATGTTTCTTTTTAAGGAATCATTTTCCGGACCCGTATATTTTCCATCCTCATGGTCAGCAGAATTCCTAAATGCAAATACCTTCTTACCTTTACCTTAGCCAGCTTTGACTACAGGCATGTTTCAATACTAGCATACTTCGAGTTTCTTAGGGTAACCTAAAAAGAACACCAGGAATACCTGATTATTTATTATATTTTATTATAGCATTATTTCAGAACGTCAGGTTGTAGTTAAATAAACTGAAGGGTCCGCCAGGACCGATACCTACCAGGGTCGTGGATTTGTTCAGAAGGGTTACTATGGCCCTGGCATAGGCAACTGAAGGAACACGCCTTCCCTCTCCGCCCAGAACGGGAGGCCAACCAAAAAAAAAATTTTTTTTCCTGCGCCCACAGGGTCGCTTTTTTGTTTCATATCTCAAAACCTGATTATATAGAACGAAAAATTACTACCTATATGAATAATTGATTACTAGTCAGTCAAGTCAGTAGCGTCTCCAATTAATATACCATAAGCATTGATGGGGTAGTTTCACTCCTACGTATAATACGTGAATCTATGGCGACCTTTACCGTAAATATATCGGAAACGATTATCAATTTCCGTAAGAGAATGATTAAATAAAGAGCTCCGTACCGAATCCGGCTTACGATAATTCCAAGGTTGTTCCCAAAATATATATTTTCTGGTAGTGGCTTTACTAGTATCATATATAAAGGAGCAATTCAGTGACTGGTCGTTGAACTTATTAAGTTAAAGGAGAAGCGCTATGGTATTATGAAACTATTTCATAGAAAAATCAATGAATATGATTTTATAGGGTTTTATTGTCCGTGTGGTGCCGGACGTAAAAATCGTAACATTCTATTTCTTGCCGTGGGTGTCGTAAAAGGCAACTAAGGGACTTATAAGAGAACGGGCTGCAGTCTTCTCTATGCATTTCACCACTATACTGCGATCGCCAACCCGCCTGCCAAGCGTGGCAATTACGGAAAGCCCCCAAATTTTTTGGGGGAGGCTTATGTCTAGCAGTGGACGTCTTTCAACTGAAATGATAATGACGATGAGGGTCTTATAGATTTTGTAGTTCTACATGCTTTTCTTCGCACAGTGAAACGCTTTGTGCTCACTCAATTTTACTATTTATACTGCGCAGTATTCACTATGGCTCTGCACATGCTCTATGTTCCACGAGGAGGCGATACAGCACCTCTACTACCTATCTAAGAACCTGGTGTTCTCCGTACTGGGATCCAAGAATAAAAACACCTTTGTAGTATGATTTAAGTGGATATTCGTTTATTCGCTGTCATGTTTACAGCACCATGCCTGCCATACAAGTCCGTCTATCCATATAGTAGCTATGGTTGCGCATAATATTTCATTCAAGGTCCAACCTGGTACTAGTATACAAATTGCAATAAAATTAAATTCCGTGGGATACCCTGGGCTTCCCCCTTACTAGGTCTCGTTTTTCGTATCGACGGTTAGGAAAACCCTATGATTTGGTAAAAAAAAAACTCACTCACTATTTAGTACATGGACATCATAGCATCAACCTTGGTTTTTTCTTGATGTTTTCTATGTGTGTACGAAATTACATAGTGTCAGAAAAAAAAAAACAAATGTTATTGTAGTTTTTGACAAAAACGAGTTACTGTTTTTATACGATGTAGTCAAGTTTCCCGAAAGTTAAAATAACTAAAAACGAATGTAAGATAAAATTGTAATAGATTAAGTTTCACGAAATGTATATTTAAGTACCGTAAAAGTTATTCACAAGAACAAGTTAAGTTGATTTTCGTTAGTGTCAATCAATTATTTATCAAGTTCTCTTGAAACTTTTGGAATTCAAAAAATTTTACTCTTCAACGATCAAAAAGGCTAAAGACTAGATAACGACACTACACTTTCAAGCAAGATGGATCAAGAATATAAATGATCAACGAAATGCAACTGCCAGTAACAGCTAATGTGTTTTTAAGTGAGTTAGGAGAAATGGTCTTATAGGCAAAAACTATTGGCCACGTTATATCATTTTCAATTCAGTTTTCCGTTTTTGGGATGAAGTCCCTGCAGCAGCATGCGGTACGAGTAAAATTGTAGAAATTGTTACGTTATGGAAAAGCAGTTACGTATCGGAACGGAAAAGTGCTATGTCCCCCATTCAAGTGACGTTTTAATGTAGAGAGAGGGACGGAGAGTGAGATAGTTTTCACGGTTTTCGGGGATACTGATCCATCATATTTTGCATCATGGGTGTTGTTTACATTGTTTTCGAGGGTGCTGAAAACCAAAGTGAGGTCAAAATAAAGTTATTTTAAAGATAGAGCAAATTTCATGATATTTGGAGTTGCAGCTACCCCTGCCCCACACGTTCTAAGGCAAGGATGCATAAGCTGCGTCTGTAAATAGATACTTTCTGAAGTAGTATTTTGATCTGCCAGGGTTGCGAGATTTGTTCGAAAGAGATACCGTGGCCCTGGCATACGGGCAACTGAAGGAACACGGGTGGGTTTTAGTCAGTAAAAGTCTGACACGCCCTCCCGCTCCGCCCGGTAGCCGTAATTTGATGATTTCCCACCCACAAAAAAATAAAGTAGTATTTTGATCCTTATTTGTACTAGACATATGATTGTTTCTTTCTTGATAGTCGCATCAAATTTCTTAAGTGTGGAAACCTTGGGCACAATCAAATGTGCCCTTAGTGCAAAAGTGATTTTAGTGTCTATGTGTGTGTGTTTAACCGATTTAAAAAAGAAGGAGGTTGTCAATTCGACTGTATTTAAAAAAAAGAGTACAAATTTGTATGTTCCACGTTTTCTACGGTAATTTGTGGATCTAAATATGGAATTAAATATATCTAAATATATCTTAGGATAGCCAACACAACGTTATCTGATCCCAAACTAGGCAGAGCCTGTACTATGGCAACCAGACAACTGATAAACATACTTATATATTTCTAAATACATACATATTATAAATCGTCGTTTTTGAGTTAGCTTCAATAATACGTATTTTTCCACATAATGTATACTTATTGGTGTGGTCATAATTCCTTGCTGTCACAGTTATTAACATAGCATGTGGTGGTATAAAAATTTGTGTGAGGTAAGCATTACAAGTAAAAGTGAAAAATAAAGCGACTTCATATCGTTCAGTGGCAAAAAACTTAACTTACTGTTTTCCGAAAACATTGCTTCCGATCGACATGAATATGTCCAGTAAAATCTATACTCTACTTCCCCTTTTGTTTACCCGAGAAACCATGACACCATGACACACACTCCTCCAACAAAACGCATATATTTTCATTCAAAAATACTTCTTCATTCTTAAATATAAATTTTTATTCAGCGAGGAGGTTTTATATTTCGTGAGTCAAAACAAGTGGGTTTGTGTTATCTGTGGAACTAATGGTGGCGTTCGTGACGTCACTTGACACTCATTAGGCGTCAGTTACGCTGTACTGGGCGCGTAAACAATGGTGTTAGGATCTGTGTACATTTAATGAGGATGTAGTAAGCATTTACTAACAGTTAAAACAGGGCTGTTCCTGTTCTGTTCGGCATTGAGATATCTTTTTCACGAATTTAAGTTTACCTAATAGACCTATACATTTTGGGTCCTTTAGGTAAAATTTAGGACCAAACTGATTGTAATTAATTTTCTACTGAATAAAATCCAAGTAGCATAAATAGTCTATAATGTTCCCACTGCTGGGACACAGGCCTTCTCACTGTGAAAAAGAATACCCCGTAGTCTATCACGCAGACCAAGTGTGGGGTGGTAGATGTCACATTTCTTCAAATTTTTGGTTCTAGAATATGCTGGTTTTCTCTTGATGTGTTTCATCACCGTTTCAAGAGCAGTGATGAAAATATTTAGACAAAGTAAAGTATTTATCAGTGTTCGAACCCACGACCTACAACTTACAAGTCATGGCCGTTACCACTGGGTCACCAGTGCTCTCCAAATACAAGTTATTAATTATTATTATTTTTAATTAATATGCCTCTTTATTCTGAATTATTTTTTAGTTATATAAGTTAAAGTATGTCTCTTAATTCAACATGCCTCTTGGCAAAGGCCTCCTCTAGCAATTTCCATTGAATTCTGTCACGAGCCACTCTCCTCCAGTTAGGACCCGCTGTAAGTTTGAGCTCATCCTCCCATCTCCTTCTCTGTTTTCCTCTGTTCCGTTTGTTGGTCATGGGGTACCAATCTGTTACGATTTTACACCATTTCTCTCTTTGTTCTCTCATCATGTGGCCTGTCCATCTCCACTTTAGCTGGTCAATTCTGGACAAGATAAATACAAGTACAAGTAGGCAAATAAAGTAATCCTTCACAAAACTCTGAAAAGTTATTGTTATCTTAGGTTCATAAGCATGCAACTTAACAGCTACTGAATGAAATATGTATATTGTTTCAAAAAACTTTTCCACTTTCCTCCAGTTTGAGTTTCATAAAACACGGAGCAAAGAAAAGCAATAAAACATTGATTCTATACGACTGTGGGATCAAAAAGAAAATGGAAATGCTATGTAGTCGGCTTCTAAGTGTACCCTCTAAAATATACGGTATCCATTATAGTCCGCGGGCTCAAAGGTAATATTCTTCTTGCGAAGTTCAAAACTGTGTAAAAGCATTCTTGTCGTACAAATTAGATTTTAAAGCCCGACGCTGTCGCAAGCACTTGACACTCATTACTGTGCGGTTTGGGGAGAGAACCGCATAAACAATAGTGTATACGGGCCCCTGTGTCGTGCTTACTGAACCCTGCATAAATTCCCATGTGGAAAGAAAATAAACACGTTCGTATTTCAATGTAGGCAAGGTGCAGAGGCAGGTTTTCTGGTTTTCCGCTATATTGTTTTGAATGCTCCGTCGTTTTGTGATGTAATAGCATTGTATTAATTTTCATGGATGTTTCTTTTTGGGTCTTTTTATTTTAGTGTTTTGAGTTTTGATGTGAGAATTTTCAACTGTAACCGTTTCGGCAAAAAAACCTTAAATACAAATCCTAAGACACCAACTTCCGAAATTAAAGTAATTTTTCACTTTGTAGTGTTTTTTTTTAGGAAGTCGGTTGTTATTTTTTTGTAAAAAGTTTTTATTTTTAACTTGTTAATTATGGTAGATACACCGCACTAATCTAATCGCGTTATTCGTTCATTTGTCGCGCTAATAGTTAATTCAAATAATAATCTTTTTTTTTAAATAATCTTAGGACAACCAACACACCGTTATCTGATCCCAAACTAGGCAGAGCCTGTACTATGGTAACCAGACAACTGATAAACATACTTATATATTTCTAAATACATACATATTGTAGATAAATTATACCCAGACACAGAACAAATGATCGTGCTCATCACTCAAAGATTTGTCCTGGGTGAGAATCGAACCCACGACCTCAGTCTTAGCAGTCAGGGTCACTAACCACTAGACTAACAAGCCAGTCATTAATTTAAGACTTATATGGTTTTCAAATGGATTCCATTGTCCGAATGGAATCAAATTAAAATGGAACCACACGAGAAACACCAGCTCTCAAATAAAAAAAGAATAATTAAAATCGGTTCACCCAGTCAAGAGTTATGAGGTAACAAACATTTAAAAAAAACAGTCGAATTGATAACCTCCTCCTTTTGTTGAAGTCGGTTAAAAAAGAGCTAGGCAGCAAATAGATGACCAGTGCGTAGTACATATATATCGATGACCAGACCCTACTGACCACGCCTGTTCATGAACATGACGCACGGATCTGGATCATTCAGCTCCGATTCCTGCGAACCTTTTAATTCAAATCAAATTACAAAAGAGCGCAATTAAAACAATAACTTAAATCTTAAACATCTACTAAAGTAATGTGGCGATATAATCAAGAATGTTTTCTGTCAATCAATGTCAAACAAACTAAAAAGTTTCATGAACAAAAAGTCTTTTTACAAGAAACAGATCTACAACTTTTTTATCGCTGTGTTTGCCGCTCCAATTCATAAAAAGGTGTAAGAAATGAAAAATATTTTCCATTGTCCGTTAAAACTGTTTGCCTTTTCATCGTTCTTAAAGGGCAAGATTCACAGATCGCACTTTGAATTTATTACTAAGTAAACATCGCATACTGTGTCAAGCTGACATTGTGCAGGCTGTAGGATTCCGCTGAATGTAAGAAGCACAGAACCGGTTAAAGTGATAGTTCATCATAATCCACCAATAATATTCCCATTCCTTGGACACAGGCCTCTTTTCTATGAGAAGAAGTGGGCCATTAACCACCACGTGGGCCCAGGACAGGTTGGTAGATGTCACATGTCGTCACGCGTTATAGTAATCAGTGCAGCGAGCCGAGCCGTTCGGTGTGAGTACCGGATCCTACACTCGACTCGACTTAAATGAAAGGAGGTTTAAAAGTCATATTAAAAGTACACTTTGTAAACGAGCTTATTACAAATTAGAGGACTACATCCAAGATAAGAACGCTTGGAAACATGCTGGTCTCGCTCCATAGGACAGTCTTAGAGTTTCTCAAACTAGTTGCTAACTTAATTGTGTAGATAATATTTATTTTTTCTTCTATAACACTGTTTTACATTCTGTAATTACTGTAACTCACACACTGACAGTTTATATGGGTAGTTCATATAATTGTTTTTTTATTTTTTTTATTCAACTGCTTTTGTTAATTTATTTTTATTTTCTTTTAATTTCATTTGTTGTGTATATGTATCATTTGCATCGTTGTATATGTAAGCGGGCACGCTCTTTATGCCTGGAGGCTTTAGTAAGGTTTTAAGTTCTGTTTACGATTTTGTTTCATTATTTATTTCAGCTTGAGTTTAGTTTTCAATGTTTTGTTGGTATAATGGCGTGTGCTAGCTGACATATGGCGAATAATGTATGTTTTGTTTTATTATATTAATAACTTATACAATATTGTATAGAATCAAGTTCTTCTAACTTAACAGACAGCAGTGCTGCTGGGGAGTTTGTTCCGCCACTTCTTCTTCCCAGCTAAAGCACTAGGAAGTGTCGAAGGGCGGGCGTTTTGGGGGGCTGTCTTATGTAACTTTGACGTTCAAAAAGTGCTGACTCTCAGCCTAGTTTGAATAAATGACTTTTGATATTTTGATTTTGACTATCGGGTTTTTCATGGATTCCATTGAAACGCGTTACAGTGGACAGAAGTGAGCCGCTCGATATGAACATAACGAGCTCATGTTAACAAACAAGTCAGTGCAAATTGACGCGTTGTCGCTAGCACAACGTTTCTCGAAGTGTACTCTCTTTTCCAAAATAAAAATAAACTTTTCCAAAGTAAGTGCTCACACAACATGTACGTCTGCCATTCTGAATAAAATCGAAATACGCGAAAAGGAGCCATGTGCTCGAAGCAAGTATTCGCCACGTCTTGTGTATCGCCGGTTTTGTAACCAAGCTTGCCTCGAATGATACATTACAAACAAACGTTGCAGGTCAGTTTCTGTCTTTAAGCGACGCTTGTTCACGAATATGAACATAAGTTCGAATCAAAACTATTTTTACGTAATACTTCCTTTACCTAGCAAAGAAAATTCACAGTGCGCTTTATGAATTCTGCCCTAAGACCGTTTTACAGTAGTAAAGCTACAGGTATTTATGCTAGTTGCGCTTGTAATGAACTTCTCAAATGAAAAGCAGTTTAAGATTCCTGTGCTGAGCTTAACTACGGGGTTATTTTAGTTGCATTCACTTGAAGTCATACAGCAACGTCTTTAACATTTAAAATTCAGACTTAATTTCTTGGTTTAAATTTTACATCAATGAGTTGTTTGTTTTTGTGGGTTAGCGTGACCTAATAATTTAATATTGAATGTTTAAACTTCACAAATAATTTATTTGCTATCAATGAAAGAGTTACCATAGAGTTTCTTAAAAAGTAATCATGGAGTTTCTTACCGGCTCTTCTCCACAGGAATCAACAAATTGGAACCGTATAGCTTCTGAAGTTTCATAAGTGCCCATGTTGGTTTATGTGGACCTCTTATCAATGTATCAATAAAATAAAAATATTTTTATATTTTGATTTTATTGATGCACTAAGAATAGTTAAAGTTATTGTCAATTTGAATCTAACTTCCTAAAAGATTTCTGAGAGAGATATGCCTTGTCATTATTATTCCATGTCTATCCATTCAACCTGCACCCATCTCTTAGACTCATACTGTAATTTTTCATGGATATATTTATTTATGTATGCTTTATTGTACACCAGAAAATACATAACAACAAGAACATTTAACACAAAAAAAACATACAATGGGCGGCCTTATCGCTTTCTGCGATCTCTTCCAGGCAACCTTTGAATGGACAGTGATTGCGTGGACATTAAAATGGGGTTGTCACTGGTGCAAAATACAATTTACTTTAATAAATACATAGAATAATCATGTATATCATGTATAATATACATATTAGTTACTTACTTATTCGTTTGGGTGTAATTGGATAATTCTTTAAAAAATATTGCGAGTTTTCGAGCACTATTTGATGATGATGATCTTTTAATGAAACCCATTTATTGAAATACTTAGTAATACGGTCGCACCTTATTACAGGAATCTAAAACATGTTGGTGTGTCTACTATACACCCTTGTTGCTACCCTTCGAGAAATACAGGCGTGATGATTTGAAATGTTGTGCTCCTTAAATATTCGTGCAGAAAACCATAAGATTCACTTCAATTCCCTTCCCTTATTGGTACTATATACCAATATCGTAAATCTTACAGGCATAGTAACCAATCTCGAGGGCCCGCATGCACGCAATTAGATATCGAACTGTTCTAGACGTTAACGGTGCGAAAGAATTCACATTGATCTGTATTTTAGTATGTTCAGTTATACGTAAATGATAAAATCAAAATTAAAAGTCATTTTATTCAAACTAGGCTGAGAGTCAGCACTTTTTGAACGTCAAAGTTACATAAGACAGTCCCCCAAAACGCCCGCCCTTCACTACTTCCTAGTGCTTTAGCTGGGAAAAAGAAGTGGTGGTGATTACTGGTTACTGTGAGGTGGTCTTTTCATGGTGTTATTCACTATAGCTTTCTCAACTATAGCTACAAACTCCCCAACAGCACAGTTGTCAGATATCTTCACCCACTTGCATGAAACGGTGTAAGGACGAAACTTGATTTCTCCGTCTTTAGCAATGTTGTAGTAGGCACTTTGTATTTTTTCTGAAAATGGCATCTTGCAGGTAAACCTAAGAGGCTGTCAACTGCTTAACCGAACTTGCCTGTGCCTATTTCAATGCCTCAAATACTAATTGATTACACGGGCACCAAGGGTGGGGCTGGATCGGAGTGATATAACAGGCGCAAAAAAGGTCTGACTTCATTTCAAATTCCGACCTAACGTAGGATTCGAGGAAAACGTCTGTGGCAGACAACGTAACTTGAGTGATCTTATGGTCCAGTGTCCGTTTAAGATATCGAGCCGTAAAAAGGTTAGTTTAAACCAACTATTTTATTATTTGGCTGGCTTGTTGGTCTAGTGGTCGCAAGCACTACTTCTGTGCATGAGGACCTGGGTTCAATTCCCAGGTTGGACAGTGTTATTTGGTCTTTTATCTGCAATTCCTCAGTAGCAGCGCTGATTTTGACTTTGTGCCCGGTTGATGGCAATAGGTTCGCAAACTATTACATAAGACTTAAACATAACTGGTGTAATGTGGGTATACTATTAATACACCTCTGCCCAACCCGTCAGGAAAAAAAAAAGGTGATGTTATGTTATTATTTGAAATTATATAGATACCAATTTCCATTTCTTGCTGTTATCCTAGCTCTGCAATATTGCACTGAAAACGTTTTCCTTTCATTTTTACAAAATATAAAAAGGTCTAAAACAACTTTCAAGAATACTGATAAAATGTTTAAGTCCTTAAATAATGGTGACTAGTGAGAGCATCAGGAAAAACACGGGACAAGATTATGACGTCACTCGGAGAAAATGAAAACCGAGCAAAACAAAACACTGTCGGCTGCATCAGACGGCAACCGGCCAGTATGACCCTCAGTGGACAGATATGCAGTAGGTCCTGTATAAAATGTACACTAGACTTAAATATGTATAAGCAAGACTTTTAGGATAGATGCGTGGTCTAGAGGTAACATGCTTGAAGGTTTTTGCGACCTTACCATTTTATCTAAAAATAGTGTAATAAAATAGGGTACCCTTGCTCTAAAACAACTTATTGAATACATAATAATATTTAACCTCAAAGTAGAAACTTATGGATGGGTACCCAAATGCATCTAATCGTCATTACTCGATAATCTCAAACTATGAACAGACTTATAGGTAATACTGGACACATTATATCATTTAAAGGTACACCACACACCTCATTTATTTCAAATAGGCACACCTTTAAATAGAATTGACTCTAATTGCCTATTCCAAAGAGTAATCGCGTATAGAGAAGAACGGGCAAGAAACTCCATCGCTACTCTTTTAAAAATGTTCTACAATGTTATAAGCGCTTAATATTAAGAATATTATAGTAACATAAAACTTACATGAAGTGGTCACCAATGTACCCTACATTGCTGACCACTCATAACACGTCCGACTTCGATGCTGGCCCCGAGCGAATAGGCCGAGTGCCACCCCGTGTTCTCAACGGTTGTCTCAGAACATCGTTATTCAAAACTAGTGTTGCCAGTATTATCAATCAAAAGTCTCAATGATCGTCTAAGACAATATTACAATTTAGTGCCTCGGTATATTATTTTAAAACCTAACAATAGTAAGTTGACACAGTCAAAAAATTCGACTGTTTTAAAAACCTACTTAAATTCATAACGCACATATCTGACAAAATCATGTCTTTCAGTGCATTATTTTTAAAACGATCAATAACTTATCCTGCGCTAGGCCTGCATGGTTGATTATGGCCCACTCCCTGTCACACAGGTCTTTGGCGGATTTTGGCCCACTCCCTCTGTCAGAGACGAGGCCTGTGACCCAACATTGGAAGCGTTATTATGCTTTATTATACTTATACAGTAACTTATTTTAGCCCTTTAAAGTCCAAAATCTTTGATACACCAGACCTTCTGTTTATTAATCTGCATGGTGTGACGGCAAACTCATAGAATTTTAAAACTTATTTTAAAAAACATGAAGTAGGTGCTTAAGTGATCCTTAAAAAATAAAAATAAACATTTAAGCAGTCGTCCATTGATTCTTTTTATTGCTTTTTGCTTCAGCCAAAACAATGGGATTTATACTTCATGCAGACAGTGCATAAAGCTGCTGGAAAAAGGTTTTAGTGGTCTTAAGATTTTTTCTCTTACGCATTTACTTAGATCTTTAAGCACTTACCTTCCTACTGCTACCACAACATAAAAATAGGTATATATAAACCTCCATATATTTTTTGGCTTTATTCTCCTTCTCTTATTTACTTTATTCAGCATTGGCTATTTCTTACATTTTGTTTAAATCAACAGATAGGAAAAGTTTTATACCTACCATTCGTAATCACAATATCGCTAATACATTAGACCCAAGGTGACCTCCTTTTCCTATTATATTATAATTTAATCATTCATCGACAAGTTAAGCACAACACTACCCTATGCCAAGTATTGTTATGTGAACGGAAATGTTATTGCCTTGGCTGGCCGCCATGTTGCGTGACTCTGTGACTTAGTCTTGGCGAGAACAAGTTGTTCGAGACTTCATCGCTCATGTGCTGGTGTTTAATATACTCTGATCGGGATGGAATATATTCACGATAGTTTCGCATTTTTGCAAATCCCTAGTCAGTTTGATCGTGTCAACACCGAATATTTAGTAACAACTTTATGACTGAAACCCGTAAGATTGGAAGCCTTGCGTAATCTGGACATAAACAAACCAGATAATAAAGATGTTTAGTTGCATATCAACGAATGTTTTTCATAATTTAATACTTAGAGATTATGCCTAACTTTTACAAGAGTTCGACAAAGGAACGTAATGTGCCAATATTACAAGGCAGTTCCTTTGTCGAACTCTTGTAAAAGTTTATCTGCGGTTCCCATATTACCTTATACAATGATACCTGAATGACCTGAATTTAACATAACATCACGCCCTGACTGGCGCAGAGGACAAAATGCGGTTATGGAAAACTCCCCTAAATTGGGTGGGTGCCTCTCTGTCCTCCCCCTCTCCTCTATTTCCAGCGGTGGACGTCTTTCCGCTGATGATGATGATGACAATGATTTCTACTAAAATGGCGATCACGACACACATTATGATTATAACACTTGCTATAAAACGAACCAAATAAATCCGAAACAAAATTGGAAAATATTCCCTTAATTATTCATACTTAAGAATATTAATCAAAGCAAAACGACCACTAGAGAACAATCAATTAATTTCACACAATTTGACTTTTGACTATTGATATCAATTGTCTGGGGCAATTAGCAGACGGCATCAAGTAGCCAAGATTAATATAACTTAATTTGTGTACAAAAGGCAATAAATTATTCTCATCTAACAGCGATATTATTTTGATGAAACGATATTTCTTCAGTGATGCAAATAAATTGTTATACAGTGAATAATCATTAATTGTGGTGAGTAGACATTTGTTTTAATGTGGTTCATTTGTTTTTATTTTGCTGTTAATGAACTGCCCAATTTTCTAATAACGTCTTCAATTTTATGAGTCATCAAACGACATTTTCTAGTTTTTCATTTCGCTGTTGTAAGTTTTGTCATGATCAAGCCAATTAATTACCTTGAGTATAGCTATAGCACATTACTGATTAATTTGTCAGAAAACGTATTGCACGTCCGCACGCATTGGAAATATCATGTATTGGAATACGTATTTCCATTCTGTACAAGGCCAAAACGCAACCATAGGAATCTGCTCGCGTATATTTTGTAATGCATTTTTAAACTTGTGATTACAATGTATACACGAATTTTGCGTACTACTCGTATATAGTTTGTAACGTAGACGCGCACGTGCATCTTTCCAATTTATACAAGGCCAGAATGCCATCATAGGAATTTGGTAGGACTTCTGATTGCCGGGCTTCGATTTAAGGGGTGTTACGGGAGGAGGGGGGAGGTGCCTCTCCTGTGAAGGAAAAGTTTCGAACCCCCCCCCCCCATTTTTGAGAAATTTGTTTTTAATATTCTAACCTAACTTTCGAATTTTCGTGTATCGATATCGATTTAAAGGCCGGAAGAGGTGTAGGGTTGACGAATAAAATGAAGGGGAAGTAGCAACGCTCGATACGACACTTCGCTGACTGGGCTCGTCAACAGAATCAAGGCGTTTCCATAGGAGGTCACAGTTTTAACTTAACCTAACCTCCCCAAACCATGTCGTTTCTGGCACTCGCCGGCCGCTGCCGCGGCACCGCTCGCTTCGCTCGCTCGGCTCGTGCGTAGGAGGTCGCAGTTTTAACCTAACCTAACCTAAACTCCCCAAACCATGTCGTTTCTGACACTCGCCGGCCGCTCGTCTATACCTACAGGTTTAGTTTGCATGCGGAGTAGCACTGTATATTATGGAACAATTTAGTTACTTTGGCCACTACAAAGTATACACGAGTATTTGCGTACTACTCTTGTATAGATTGGAAGACCTTGATTAAAAAGTGATTTCCAATCTATACGCGACTAGTTTCACACCCTTGCGTTCTAGCCTTGTACAGATTGGAAATACGCTATTGGAATAATGGAGTCAAAAAATTGTAACGGGCAAACGTGCAGTGTACTCAATTATATAAACATCATTTAGTTCATCATCATTGCAGCGGAAAAATGTTCAATGGTGAACATATTGACTGGCCTGTTAGTCTAGTGGTTAGTGACCCTAACTGCTAAGACTGAGGTCGTGGGTTCGATTCCCACCCAGGACAAATCTATATGTATTTAGAAATACATAAAAATGTTTATCAGTTGTCTGGTTGCCATAGTACAGGATCTGCCTAGTTTGGGATCAGATAACGGTGTGTTGGTGGTCTTAAGAAATATTTATTTATTTATTTATAAGCGTCCCTCAAAGGGGGGTTTGCCATAAACGCCACTCTTGGCAGGCGGGTTAGCGAACGCAGTATGGTGGTGAGATGCATAGAGTACGCTGCTCAGATGCCACTTTTTTTTAATTAATTCATTCATTTCCATGGAAAAAAGACATTCAAGTATGGGGAACTGTCTCATGTGACATCGGCATAACGCGCCAGTCATAATTATTTCTGCCCCAATTCGTGAACACATGCCGTCGCCGGTTCCCATTTTATGACATTCTAAGCTACCGTTCAATTTAAATTTTTCGTCCCAATATCGCGTGGAAATCTCTTCTTCCATTTTACTTCATGGGTAACAAGGTCTGAACGGAAACACCTGGTTGATACCCAAATTGGATAAAAAGAAATAAAATTGAACTTTTGGGCCAGAAAATTCTCAGCTACAGTTCGAGGATTGCAATATAGGTACTGTCGGTATATTTCAGACGTACCCACGTTAGTACATTTCTGTCTAGGTA
Source organism: Aporophyla nigra (assembly GCA_947507805.1). Classification (NCBI taxonomy): domain Eukaryota; kingdom Metazoa; phylum Arthropoda; class Insecta; order Lepidoptera; family Noctuidae; genus Aporophyla; species Aporophyla nigra. The sequence goes on along the minus strand of OX382307.1, from coordinate 15,111,183 downwards.
CTCCTTCGGGATGCCTGCGGAGGTAGGTGTAGACAATATAGCCATGACGGTTATTAAGTTACCTCTGAGTATTCTCGGCATTATAGAGTTTTAAAGTCCCAAAAGGATTTAGAGATAAATATCAAACCTCACTGAGATATGTTGGTTATAACAAATATCTTGCTTAAAGATTTTGCCTGATGTGGTGATGTAATTAAGAAAACTGAGGCAGTCGAAATAAAGGAAAATGAGGTAGTATTATAAACGAAACATAGGACAAACAAATTTTGTAAAAAAAAGTAGTAAATAATGGTATACAGGCTTCTTGCAGGCCTAACCCCCTCGACGTTTGTTTTTCTACTTGATATTGCATTGATTCATATATTTACCCAAGCTCCCAATAAAATCTGACATGCCCATAAACATCCGAATATCGACAGATTATTACACCATCCCAACAAATAATCATTCCCATTTTCGTCTTTGAACCCGTCATTTTCCTCAAACAAAACCAAACAAACAAGAGTTACTGAAATCAATTCATATGTAGATACACAATCATAATTTAATATCATACTGTGCAAATATGCGCTCAAGTTGAAGTCGTACGTCATTTCCAAGAAACTATAGTCTCGTATATGAGGATATTGGAAAGGAAGGAAACAGCCTTCCAACATTACGGAAAGTAGGCTCCGAGTTTCCTATATACACAGTACGATTCACACCGACAGGCACATGTCGGGTCGCATCGGAGCGCATTTTACAATGTGCTATAAGAAAGTGAAGCGTTTATGAAGTAGTTCAATGTAAATATTTACACGAAATTCACACAGACTACTGACAGAACACGGTCGTATCCGCTCGGATGCCGCGGTAGCCGGGTGGCTACTCGCGTATGAGGACAGCTGCTTTTAGCTGCTGTTGTGTTAAGTCGGCTCCATTTAGCTACTATCGTATGTTGAAGCACTACTGGTCACTGTAGTCATGATAGCGTGCCTCGCGGAAGAGCCCTTTAGAAGTCGGGCGTATGTCGTTGGCTGCCACCTCGTGCGCGCGCATCTCTACGACGCGCTGCGATCCGACGCGACCCCGCCGGTGTAAATCGCACTTACCGCGTGTCACCGCCACGGATATGTGTTTCAATTCGTGTCGCACGGTTTTATAGGTTGCGGTTCAGAAGGAAAATTGAGCACTGATTTGTGTTAAGGGTTGGATGTTGGGGTTAAAGATAGTAATGTGGGTTAGGTTGGCGCATTGTTTTTGCGAATTGATAGTTTTAAACAGAGTTGGCGTTAAAAAGATTTGCTTGAAATATTTCGATAAGAAGACAATTTTTACAGCGTTCTAAGGTTTTTGTTTTGGAAGCATTCCACGTTGTATGGTATTTCTATCTATCCTCCCCTTGACTCTCGAACTCTAATCGTAAATCTTATGTGAGCTGTAAGTTGTGATCAATTTATGAGTCATAACAACACCCGATCATTAGGGGCTGTCCAATGGGTGGTCAGAGTCCTCTCCTTATCTCTCTCTTCTGCTAGTAACAATTCAATTTCGCCGTCATTAATTGTAATTGCGCTTTGTTTGATACGACCTAATCTAACTGTTTAGAGTATGCACAGCCAGCAACAGAAATTGTTCAGTGTCTTACGACGTCAAGGCGTTTAGTGTTTTGTGCGTATCAAATGACCAACTTGCCTCAGCGTTTACTCTAGATTGCGATTTATAGATATGTTTTAGGATTTAGTTGCTATGTTAGAACTTTCATTGTTGATTGCATCTGACAATTATTTAAACAATAAAATCGCCGTAATTGCCTGGATATCAGTAACCACTGATCAGTAAGACAACATAAAACTATATACGATTTCTCATGAAATTTACTATGAAAACGTGTCAACGTTATGAAGGAATGACACTAACAGTGTGAATTTTAAAGAAAATTTCATACATTGCCTGCATAACAAGCACGTGTGGAGACAACATGTGACGCCTGTTAGCAATGTATAAGAAATGATTGACATAAATTGGGCGTATCGCGAGACTGTCGATATTGGATAGCAATCACGATTTCCCACTAGATGTGATGTGGTTGGGGTCTATCGATTAGTATATATTTTGAGTTCGATGATTGCTATTGACGATGCAGTTTGGATAAGTCTTGGTTTTATCTCGTGTCATTATACCTCCTTTTCTTTGTGGATGGGAAGTCTCCCGCTCTTGGGTGGTGCGGGAGGGCGTGTCAGACTTTTACTGACTAAAACCCACCCGTGTTCCTTCAGTTGCCCATATGCCAGGGATACGGTAAGTGTTTCGAACAGATCTCGCGACCCTGGCAGACCATAATACTAGCTCACATCTGTTTCAATGTGACTAAAACGTACACGTGTTTTAGTTGATGGTTCTACAGCAACGGAAGGTCAAGTTTTTATCGTCTCACTATCTTTAGAAGAACGATTTATATTAGAATAAATTAATTAACTGCAGATAACAAATCTCAATCACTACGAAAGTCGTTAAATATGTATTTTATAACCACTTAAAAAATATTCTACCAGATCGACCCGAGAAATTGCTGCCAATAGCTTAAAAATACATCAAAAGTTCAACATTTCTGAATCGTTTTCAGGACTTTGTTATAAATTCGACTAATTAAAAGTTTTAGGAACGGCTTCCTTCATCGTAATATATTAACTTAGATATTTTACGAAGATTATAGGTTAAGGAAAATCAGCTCGTTACCTGACTTTATGAATAAAGTGCCAACTAATTACCGTTTTCAAATTGTTTACAATCCACCCTGGTATTAAATTGTTCCTATATTTTATCCGTGGATTTAATAAAAGGCGGGGAAAATCTGTTATGCACGCTATTATGTGAAATGCTTTCTTTGTAATACCTGTTCTCCTCTTCAGTGGCGTGAATGGTTACAGAAAATATTTTATGCTCATTGTGAAATAAGTAGCCAATCAGTGTCATTCATACGGGGTTGACCACATAAGGGTGCAGCGTCCTATAAATGTCATCGACCGGATGCTGCGTCTTACTGCACGCTGCATCAACAAGCTTGTTATAGGAGTTTTCTGATATGGTGTCTTTGAAACGCTAAGATCTTGTAGCTTTAAGAATAGGCTGTGTTTACTCTGATGCCGTTCAATAGAAGACTCCAACCTATTACCGTATTGTCACTCATAAAAGTAACGTGTTTTTAATACAATCACCTTATCCTTTAGGTGTCTAATTCAATAGGCTATGAGTTGATAGTGATAAATGCTGTTTACTCTGTGAATGGGATTTAACGAACATGTTCTTTTTTTTAACTAGATGTGGTTGATGTTTCCTATCTGAATATTCTGTAAATATAACAGAAAGATAGTCAAAGCTGTAAATTAACGGACCATACATAATAGTTTCATGTGATGCCGTACGTAAATAACATGTAGCACCATCCCACATCATCCAGTGGGTGTCGTAAAAGGTAACTACGGGAATTATTAGAGAATGGGCAGCAAGAAAGAAAGAAAGAAAGAAAATTGCGTTTATTGGCACTATATCATTTTAAAGTAAAACCTTAAAACTAAAAAAATAAAGCAAAAACAATGATAATAATGCCAAAAGGGCCTCAGCTCAGCATAATGTCAGATGACATCACAAGGTGTGCCACCCGACGCTGATTTTCAGCTGCAACCCACGAGTACCATACGCTAGAGTAATAAATACATAGGGAAGTATGTGTCCGTAATAATAAATTTAAAAAGTACAAAAAATATAATATTGTGGCATTCATGAGTGTGAATGTGTGTTGTAGCAGCATTTTCTATGCATTTACCACCATACTGTGATCGCCAACCCGCCTGGCAAGAGTGGCAAATACGGCAAACCGCTCAAATTGGAGGAGAACTGCATATACTGGACTGCTGGATAGCAGTGGACGTCAAGAACAAAAGACGACAATAAGAAAAGACCATCAAGAGAATTTTGTATTTGAGCTCACAAACTCACATAAACAATAAATAACCGAGCATGGTTGTGTCAATACAATCTTTACCGCCAATGTCAATCGTAGGCCATTTGTAATGTTTTATTGAGGTCAACACTTGTTACGATTGGTAGCTTGGTGGTGGCAATGGGGAGTGTTCTCGGGCGATTGGTGAAATTTATAACCATAACTGTTGTTTGGAGTTATGTGAAATACACTACCAACGTGAGTTGAAGAATGACATAGAGCTAATTCCTTGCACATTCTCTTAGGCAGAGATACATTTTAAACGTTACTTACCTTGGTTTAGCATTAGTTCTATCACCGTCACATAACTGTCAAACTACAAATGCAAGACAGAAATATATCTAAACCAAACCACGTGCTAAGGTAACGTTTATAACCGTTAAGGTTAAAACCTGATTAGGTACTTCTTACCAGTTCTATTTTTGAAATTCTTTATTGGTGTCCCTAGAGGCTTAAAGTATTTTCTTGTTTGTTCACAAGCACAGGAATACTCCTAGTCTATACCTATACTAGTCAGGAACTTTTGCCGGTTGATCACTATCCCTTCCGCATCGCCTTTCCTCAAAATATTTCAGTCACTACCTCTAAGGGATATATTTTTTGAGATCCAATATATGGCAATGCATTCTCTATTTTATTGATTGGTTTACCCTTTACCTAAGGTTACTACTTACACTATTCTTTTTGACTTACTATTCTGATTTTTGCTCGATGCCGAGATGTAGTCATATATAAATTAAGAAGATTAAAAGATAAAAAATCGATTTGCCCACGTAAATGCGCACCACACAGGAAAGCGGACAATGTAGAAAAGTAGAAAGATTGTTTGGTTCTGCAGCCTGCGCGGTCACCATTCCAAAACACATCTTAAATTTGTTCAGTACTCCAGGTTATCACCAGCCTATATCACCCATTCACACGACATTGCATCTAGTCAGCTTGAATCCGTAGGCAGCGGTTGTAAACAGTTTTATAGTTTCTATCTGCTATAATGAAACCATCGTTATCCGGTGATGCGGTGTATTAAAGTCGGTGCCTATACGTCCCGTTTACGGTTTCTTGTTACATTTTTATAGTAGAATATAGGAAATAATACGGGAAGGGTGAAAATTGGATTATTTTATTAGTTTTTTTTGCAATAAACAGTTTGCTCTATCTAATCCTCGGATTGGGTAGGTATTTTAAGTTTGAAGATGTGACGATATCAAATTTTGAAAATTCTATAAACTTTGATTTAGTCAATAAAAGGAATAAACTAGAAAAAATACGTAGTTCGGTGCCCGAGTAATATAATTTGTCATTTATGTCAGTTATTATTTAAATTATAATAAAACCAATTCCAATCTTACCAAGGAGCATCGTTTTGCTCAGTAACTGAATTATAGCGGTAAGATAGGCCGTCGCTCCATCTAAAATACTGATATTCAGCTGCATTCATTTAGACTGAAAGGCGACCCTAACATAGTTGTGAAAATGCTAGATAGATGAGGGTTATTATTACTACAATAGTGTCAAAGCCCAAAGGCTTGTTTGTGGCTTTGTAACAACAGTAAACAGTAACAACAGTAAATAACAGCCACACGGGTTGATTGTGCAGGTTAAGCTACGCTTGCCGCGGTTGGTCCGTGGATGGGTGACCATCTTTACATACCAAGACCCTTCCGTGCCTCGGAAAGCACGTTAAGCCGTTGGTGCCGGTTGTATTTCGTAGATCTTACACAGTCGTTACGGGTCGTCAAAAGCCCGAAAGTCTGACAACCAGTCTTACCAAGGCGTATCTTACTACCCAATAACTGGGTTGTGGAGGTCAGATAGGCAGTCGTTGCATGTAAAATACTGGTACTCAGCTGCATCTGGTTAGACTAGAAGCCGACCCCAACATAGTTGAGAAAAGGCTAGGCAGATGAATAGTGTCAAAGCCCACCAATTGTCCGAACTATGCAAGATGACAAGAACCATAAAATATGACCCATCAAGCAAACCTTATAGCAATTTGCATCAAAGAAAAACTACTATTTTCAATGCAGTATATATTTTAAAGCTGCAGTAATTTATTGGCAGTCTAGTGAAATATTACACTTCTTTCACTACCGCTCGTTCTACGTTTCGGTTGAAAAAGGACAGAAAAAGTGAATAAAAGAGGTCTTTTCGAGAATTCAAGTTTTTCTCGACGAGACTAAGAGCCATTACTGTTGTATAAATAAACAGGTTTATCTATTAATAGTGTAAGGCGAGGTGACTGAGTATCTCTTGAATACAACTTGCATAGTTTGTCCTTAATTACTGTTTACTTCATTACAAACGCTTACAATTTAGTTTGTATAGTTTTTGGGTCAAGTTTTTGTCTTAGTTTTGGGTCATTCACGTCGTTAACATTAGTAAAATTAGTTAGTTATTTTTATTTTTGGATAAAATTTAGGCTGGGGGTTCTGGCTACAACAGGGTCCTACTACTTTTTTCTTACTACATAGTTTTTTTTTGTTGACACATACTGTTCTGCTATAGCGCAAAAGTCCAACATTTCTCTCGTAACCGTTTTATCAAGGTTCATTTTAGAAATTACTACTCTAATACAGCAATAATGATAGTTATGTTACCTAACATCTAAGAAAAAGGGTAACAAGTATCAATTTGTGCATAAATCCTTATTATTTAGTTATTCTTAAATAAGTTTTATTGTGATAGCTAACATAATCAGCCTATAATATTCCCACAGCTGGGACACAAGCCTCACCTCGATGAGACGGGAAGGAGGCCGTAATCCACCACGCCGAATGGGCCTAGAGCGGGTTGATAGATGTCACGAGTATGTATTCTTGGCTTACGACAGCCGGTTTCTTCACGATGTTTCCCTTGACCATTTCAGAGCAGTGTTTAAGAAATAATTTACGCAAAGTAAAGGGCCAGTCTTGATTTGAACCTACGACTCGGAAGTTGTGACTGTTACCACTGAGCCACCACTGCTCACAGCGAGCAGCTTAATAATGTTATAATTAAAGAAAAAGTATTATGTTTAACTAATGAAGAACCTGTCCCCAACTTTAACATACATCAGTCAATCAATCATTATCACACACACACACACACACACACCCACTAACACCCACACACCCCGCACACACACACGACCACTACACATACCTTAACATACTTCAACAATTTTGTAATATCCTAATACCTAATTTTTTCTCTTTTTTTAAATATGTCTTAAAATTTGTAGCTCCCCAACCCCATCACAAGTATCCTTATAACTTACCACAATTCTAAGTTGAATAACAATTGTACCTATGAGAAAAAATAAAACTTTCTTAACCATCTTCAAAACAAGGAGGAGGTTATCAATTCGTCTGCATTTTTTTTTAATGTTTGTTACCTCATAATTTTTGACTGGGTGAACCCATTTTGGTGATTCTTTTTTTATTTGAAAGCTGGTGCTTCCTGAATGGTCCCATTTTAATTTGGTTCCATTCGGACAATGGGGTCCATGTGAAAACCATATAAGTTTTAAATTTGTATTAAGTATTTGCGCGACAAATGAACGAATAATGCGATTAGATTAGCGCGAGGTATCTACCATAACTAAAATGTTAAAAATAAAAACTTTTTCTAAAAAAATAACAACCGACTTCCTTAAAAAAACACTACAAAGTCAAAAATAACTTTCATTTCGGAAGTTGGTGGCAAATAAACCTTAAATACAGATCCATAGACACCGAATTCTGAAATTAAAGTTATTTTTGACTTTGTAGTTTTTTTTTTTAAGGAAGTCGGTTGTTGTGTTATTTTTTTGTAAAAAGTTTTTTTTTATGTATGCTGATATGCTTCTGTCCAACACTAGCATCCTTCACTAATACCTATTACTTATACTTTCAATTTTACCATACACATCGTGGATTCAATTAGTGAAACGATCCATACAAAACGGTGCCTTCTTATTATTTTCCTACGAATCATTGCACTGTGTAATATGAAATCTCGACGCTATGACATTCCATACCTGAACGTCCCTCCATTATGTGAAGGCAAAAGGCATTTTTGAATTATTGGATATTAATTTCATTCTATGCCAGCGATAAATTGGATGGGAGAATTATTTTATGAAAATATCTATAGGTAAGTGGATTTTGACGTTGTGGTTTTGACATATACATCATTTACATAGCAATGTGGTAAAATTGTGTACTTCCAAGAAGGTGTACTACTTTAGTACCGGAATAGATTGTCGATTTTGAGATACCATCATTCTTCAATAATTACAGTGTTGGTCTTTGGTATAGGACACTTTTTTTTCTGGATGGGAAATCTTCAAATAACTTCTCCCGCTCTGGGCGGAGCGGGAGGGCGTATCAGACTTTTACTGACTAAAACCCACCCGTGTTCCTTCAGTTGCCCATGTGCCAGGGTCACGGTATCTCTTTCGAACAATCTCGTGACCCTGGCAGGTGGTATAGGACACTTACGCACAAATCTATGTATGCAGATACTGGGAGGATCGGCAACAGAAACTGGTACGTGGTGTTACAATAATGATTTCCTTAGGAATAAAATATATTTGGTGGCAGGTGTGATTTTATTTTATAACATGTATAAATCCGGGCAAAGATCTCCACCATAGCTTTTAACAGTTCCTTGTGAGTTGTCTACTCCAGCCAATTTCTCATAAACGCATTAAGGTTGTCACACCAGAGTTTTCTAGGCCTGTGATATATGATATAAAGAGAACAACTATGAGCAGTTTCTATGTACTTTACCAAAACATGTGGTAAAAAGTGAATCTAGTAAGTGATGTCTTTGATGACCGTTAAAGAGACATAGGCTTGGATTAGTTGATCATTTTATATTTGGTAAGTACGTGGTTCTTGTTGATTGGCCTACACTGTTCTCCCATTCCTATTAAGTAATACTGTAAAGATGAAATATTGTACACAGCCTGTTAATTATTTGTAAAAGGGTAACCGTTGTGTTTCTTGCCGACTTTCTCCAAAGCAAGCCTCGGACGTTCCATAAGTGCCCATGTGAGTTTATCACAAAATTTGAAATCTTTCTGCTGAAAACTTACCCACAGGAACAAGCTACCGGGTCTAAAAGAAGCTTTCTTCCCTAGAATGCAATCTTTGTCCTTGCCAATTTTTCTCGAAACCCGTTCAGTGCTGTATTCGTAAAAAGGTATCCTGCCAGAGTCGCGAGATCAGTTCGAAAGAGGTACCGGGGCCCTGGCATATGGGCAACTGAAGGAACACGGGTGAGTTTTAGTCAGTATAAGTATGACACGCCCTTTCGCTCCACCCAGAGCGGGAGACGTCATTTGATGATTTATCACCAAAAAAAAACTTTAGAGGTGTCAAGGGACACCCGGATGGAACGAACTTCCTTTCCAGGATTCATAATAGTTATAATTTTTTAATTATTTATTATGTACAAAAAACCTGTATACACTCAACAAAAATATTCTCTCTCTCTCCCCCTCTCCCCCTCTCTCCCTCTCTCCCTCTCTCTCTCTCTCCCTCTCCCCCTCTCCCCCTCTCCCCCTCTCCCCCTCTCCCCCTCTCTCCCTCTCTCCCTCTCTACTCACAACAAAAAAACAACAACATACAAAATATATACGGTCGAATTGAGAAACCTCGTCCTTTTTTTGAAGTCGGTTACTGCATGTCGTGACAACTTTTCGTAAGATTTTTTTCCGTCTAGCCCCCTTTCACAACGCGCGATAAGTAACGTCGTTCCAAAAATTTAAAAAAAAATGTAAATATTGGATAGTTAGCCGTAGTTGTTTGCATTGATTTTTTTTTTCGCGAAACCCTATTTCGTTTTCTATAATAAAAGTAACTTAAGTTTCTCTATAACAGCAACTATCTGCCAGTGTAAGTCCCGTTAAAATCAATCCAGCAGTTTATCTGTGCAGATTAATGCATCCCTCTTAAAACATTCATCAATTTTGGCACAAAGAGATTGTTCGCGTATTCATTAGGTACCAGTACAAGTAAAGGAATACTTCCATCCAATATTTTTAAAGTAAGTGGACGATAATAAATAAAGGAACAAGTGGAAAAGCAATTAAATACTGCCCTCGCAGATCACAGAGCGTTTGAAAATATAGACATGCCTGCCTGTATGTTCTTGCCATGTGAGATGGGGGAAGTGTATATTACCTGTAACACTAAGGTGTTTACTGTAGTACTTAGAGATTTTATGCTGGCTTGTGCGACTGTTAATAAATATATACAGTTACCTTATTTTAATAGATCACCCTTATTAAGCGCTTTTCCGGAATAGGGTCTTCTGATGACTAAAAAGTGGTTGAAATCCTAATTAATATTATAAATATGAAAGTTTGTATGGTTAGAAGTTCATTACTTGATCACGCAGAAACAACCAAGTGGCATTGGCTGAAATTTGGCTCACTAATAAATTTATAACCTGGATTAGCTAATAGGGTATAAATACCTTTTACCCTGGTAGTACGTTCCCATGGGATAATTTCAGACTCGTCGAATGGTTTTGTACTTCTTGCATCCAGCGGATTCCTGCGGCCTTCCCCAGGTCATCGCCTACCCAACCAAGCGTAGCAATTATAGCACCCGAATGACTACTCTATATAAATATTCACGGTAAGATTTTTCCACAACAGATAGAGAAAATATCCCGGCTAGCATTCAGAAGCGTGTGGAATTAAATCCTGATATATCAAATAAGCATTCACGAAAAACAAAAGAATTTGCAGCTCAACGCAGACCCTCTTGCAGTCAATGAATATCTCATGAATATAATTCTATTAACAAGGGAAACATTTTATGCGGATATCACATACCCACATGTATGGGGTAAGATTATACTCCATAGCCACACAGGTCACGTCTGAAACATTCAGTGCGACCAAGACTGCCTCCCACATCTATACTATATACTATAATATTATAAAGCTGAAGAGTTTGTTTGTTTATTTGTTTGGTTGAACGCGCTAATCTCAGGAACTGATGGTTCGAATTGAAAAATTCTTTTTGTGATGGGTAGCCTATTTATTGAGAAAGGCTATAAATTATAGGACATCACGCTATAATCAAAAGGAGCAGAGCAGCAACGAAAAATGGACGAAAACTGGGAGGCAATTCGATGCGACGGGAAGGGTCACGGGAGCAAAAATTTGACGCGGACGAAGTCGCTGGTAGAAGCTATATAAAATAATAATATCATTCGTTATACTGTGTATTGTAAAATGATCGTCTGTCCGTGCGTGTGATAATAAGGGGAGAATTATAGGAAGATATTATTGGAGTTAGAAGGATGGTGGATATGAATAGTTAATTATTGTAGTGTATCTTTCTGAAGCTGTGTATCGGAAAATAAGAAAGTCTCTTGCAGGATATTTAAGAATGAACGGCATCACGTATGTATGAGTAGACCCACCTTTGGAAGATAAATGTTAACATTTTGCTGCACCGTAATATTTGCTATTGTGGATCTGGCTATTTAAATTCAAAATCGAAGATAAGTGACATAATTTTTCTGCACCGTAATATTAGATATTGTGTGTAAGTTACTATTTAGATTTTGGTTTCACTTGACAAACCCTCTTTTACCCAGTTGGAGTAAAATGTTCCTTTTAAAAATAATTGAAGCAATCTGCACTTACTTGACACTTTAGAGCAGTTAAGCTAATTAAATAATGGCATTCATATATCTACGGATTTGTTTTTTTTTTTTTTGTTATTTCGTTTTGTAGTCTCGTTAAGTATAACATCAATTATAATTTTATTTTACTTAAAAATTACCCAATTGTTGCACCTATTTTATGGTGTCCAAGATAGAGGCTGTTCCTATTTTGGGACTAATGACATCTCCAAATATAGTTTTAGTGTTTGAATAAACGATTTTTACTTTATTAAGTGTAAATATATACACAGCTTTAGAAAGCAAGCTCTGGCCTTGCTAACTAAAAGAATTTATCTTTTTTTTATGAATAGCTGCTGCATTAGAAAAATATTAACATTTATCATTAAAAATGAAAACATGATTAAAATTTTTAAGTAATTATGTTTATGCTGTATTTTGATAGCATTTAACTCTTTTAATTATGACACATTGTATAAATCGATAAATACTTTTTTCCCATTCATAAAAAAAGACAAATTCTTTTAGTTCGCAAGGCCAGAGCTTGCATTCAAAACTATGGATATATTTACACTTAATAGAGTAAAAATTGTTTTGCTTTAAGTGCAAATAATATTTTTAAACTGTATTACGTAACAAAAATACTAACTTTATTTAAACCTTATTCACCATTACCCTAGCGTGACCTTTGTCACAGCCGGTGATATTCCTAAACTTATGCTTAAAACACTCGTAATTTGAAAGATTAAAAGCTCAGTTCAGAAACATAAAATAGTCTCTGTCACGGTGAAACTCGAAATGAGACAGAGGCGAAACGCCGTGAGGCACAGTTAGTCTTAATAGTCTAAGATCCTGTCTAGAATTCACTATTTACCTAAGAAAAGGTATGTTTGTTTACTCCTAGCACTTTCCCTAACGGACATAATTACGTAGGTATAAAAGTACTAACTAGTAGTTTTCTTTTATTTATTAAATGAATTAAATTCGTAGTAAAAATCATAAGAACCAGAAAACGTTATTCTTATCTATTTCATGTTCTTTGAGTTATATTTATTAGATATAAATGTTTGTAAAATCTATGCCCAGAAAAACAGTAAATTCTAAAACTAACTCGTGACTTTTTAGAAGTTTAGTTTTAGTTTTTGAAACTTAATTTTTGATGAAGTTATTTTAAGGCAAGCTCAAAAAACTTATATTTTCGAAATGTGCCAATTTAGCTCTTTCATTTCATGGTGTTCTGGGTATTAAATAAAACTTTTTAGGTCGTCTATTTGTGTTCTCTAGAGGGCGCCATATTAATGTATCGTCACATAGCCAGCGTATAATTAAGATGGTTCCAACGATACCACATTTTTTCAAATTATGATGACTTACTTCGAAGCTTTGAGGGAACAGATGTATATAAATACCTATATTATAGTACATACCGGTCAAAATTATAACCGTCCTTTTTACTTCACCGCAGTCGCTAAAAAAGATGAGTAAAGGTAGATGTTAGACTGGCTCTTGTACTACAGCGACAATAAAACACGGGAGACGTATTTCACGCTAAAGATTTTCCGCGTCTCCGCGGCTGCAACCATTTGTTATAATTTCCTGACTAAATACGCCTCGGTAAGAACATAAAAAACATCCTATTGCAAATTGTGACAGATTATTATGTCTTGGACACAAAAAGCTACGTAATGATGGAAGCGAGTTTAAAATTAGAGGCGTGTTAGTATTTTTGGAACATCATGTATATTTTATTTACTAACTTTTGGTCGCCTGCCTGTGCAAGGTTTTCGTATATGTGACGTTTTTTTCTTTTCGCTCGGCTCCAAGGGTTCTAGCGCGATGTTATATGGTCTATAGCGTTCCTTGATAAATGGGCTATCCAAAACTAAACGTAGTTCCTGAGATTAATACGTCCAACTAAACTAAACTCTTCTGCTTTATATATTTATAGATTATAATATAAATATTTAGATTAGAGACCATATCTTACCGCAAGTGAAACAACCTCTGTAATGTTTATTATGGTGAGAAAAATAAAAAAATAAATATTAAAAACGTTATAATGAGCCAACCTTAAAAGATAGACATATGCTATTACGGACTTTTTTTTTTGTAGAACTTTTTAAGAGAAACAATACCGTCATATATGATTGTTGCATTACTTTAACTGTTTACGCAGCACACGCAACGGAAGTTTTGAAAAGGGTTTTTCCATTCTTGCAACAATTTTATTGATAGTCTGCTCCTATTAGCCGTAGCGTGATGTTATATAGCCTATAGCCTTCCTCGATAAATGGAATACCCAACATTCCAATTTAGTATTTCTTGAAATCATAGCGTTCAACCAAACAAACAAATAAACAAACTCTTGAGCTTTATAATATTACTACCGTTTGCCCGCGACTTCGTCGGCGTCAAATTTTTGCTCCCCTGATATTTCCCGTCTCATCAAACTGCCTTCCAGATTTCGTTCATTTTTTGTTGTTGCTTCACTCCTTTTGAGCGTAGCGTAATGTTATATAGCCTATAACCTTGCTCAATAAATAGGCTACTCAACGCAAAAATAATTTTTCAATTCAAACCAGTAGTTCTTGAGATTAGCGCGTTCAAGCAAACAAACAAACTCTTCAGCTTTATAAAATTAGTATAGATAGTATAGATTTGATTGTTTAATTTAAAGTTCATTGTTTAAAACACAACAAAGACTTTACTACTCGAATAAGATTTACATACCGAATCCGTGAAATTACTGATTCTGCGAATTGGTAAATTTTCACGATATTATACAGTTCATTGGTTTTACTGTTGTATAGTAACAGTAAAACCAATGAACTCTATGTTTTATGATTTTCATGAACAATTTTGAAAATTATTAATGAATATCTTTATAATGGTCGGGAGATCTTTTTGTTTCTCAAGCCCTACATAACATAACATCATGCCTTATTTTTCCGAAGGGTTGTATAGAAGTGTAGGTAGTACACTCATATTTCACCAGATATATTTTAGGCCCATGTAATAGCGGGCGAGCCTATTGCCATCAACTAGGCACAAATCATGACTCCGAGTTGCTACCGAAACATTTCAGATTAAAAAAAGTCAATAACACTTTGCCTGATCTGGGAATAGAACTCAGGACCTCATATGCTCAGCACGCAGCAACAAGGCAGTCTGCCTTTTTAACTGTAGTGGTTTTAAGGGAATACTCATATTTATCCAGGCACTTGTAGACTGGTTAATAAAGGATGGTGTTATTTCCTTGCAAACGATTACCGACAAAATTATAACATCTAAACCAATTGCATGCTCCATACTAAATAATTTTCATACGATAGAGGCGAGACGTCTTGTCTACGCTGTTATCACGTTCCAAATTACACGTGCTGCGTGTATAGGGGCGCTTAAATGGAATGGGCTTAAATGATTCTGTTTTATCGGAAATAGGGAAGTATCTATTGTATTATTGCTTTGATTAAAGTAAGGCTTGGATACCTTGCTTGTCTTATTTATTTAGTTGATTGTAATTTAATTAATTTTATTAATTTAACAGCCCTCCACAAACTGACAGAGTACATTCAGCTCCTTATTTTGTACCATATTCCACCGGAATTTTTCTCAGGATTTTTTTCCTCTTTTTCAGATTTTTAGTTTTATTTCAATGTAAAATTACATTTTCTCAAAGCAGTACTCCATTTATGTAAACAATACGGCTATAATCAAAAAAGCAGCAATGGATGTTGAAATACTCTAACGAACGACGCGTAAAATCAGCTGTTCACTTCCTGTCTAACTACAGAGTTCATCAAACTGGTCGTCGGCGATTGCACAAAGGCGGCTTTCCGAATTGAGTAGCGATACATTGCGTGTGAGGAAATAAAACAAATCAGGTTTATTGGATTCCCATAACGGTCCTGAAATAATTTCTTGTACTGGTCATCTTAGTATAACATACTGAACCCACTCCATCAGTCTGCGGAGGGCTGTCCCTTACACCCTGTATTAGAGGCAGAAGTCGGAGGAAAAAGTGTTGTGGTGCAGCTTAGGGGATGCCTATGTCCAGCAGTGGACTGTGATAGGCTGAGTTGATTGATTGATATTAGTGAGTTCTTACATTTTTTTAATAACAAGCCTGCAACCTAATTGCGTAACACACATTATATTGCTAATCCATTGCTTCATTTGTTTGAAAAATTGGTTTGCTCAACAACGTAAATAACGCAATGAATTTTGTTGAATCGTCACAATGAAACCTTTTCCTGTGTCCGCGTCTCCTCTCTCGCATACAGACTGACTCTGTAAGACTGGTTTTGATAGTTTGATAAAAAATTAATGTGCACCTTTAGGACCCTAACTGGTGTCATATTTTTGTTTTCAGATATCTGTATCCCAAATTGTGTGACTTTGAAATTATGATCCCTTCGGATTTTTCGGATTCTAATTACTACGTTACAAATTGTGTTCGTTTGAAAAGTTCATCTGCTCGACGATGTAGATAATGCAATAAGGTTTGAAGGATTTCCAAATTGAATGTTACTGTGATTGTAAATGAAGTATGACAATAATTGATACTCAACGAACCCGCTGAATCTTTACATATTATAAAACTAAGTCGCTTCCCGCGTCTGTATGCTTAGATACGTTAAACTACGCACCAAGTTTTATCAATAGACGGAGTGATTTACGAGGAAGGTTTATATGTATAATACGCGGGCGAAGCCGCTGAGAAATACTAGTATACTATAAAGGTTGTCTGTAAAAGACGACCTTATGATCTACAGGCTGGCAACTAATAACTTTAATGACATTCGAACGGTCAAACTTATTTAGAGATAGCGGAAAAAACAGTAGGTGAGAGATTTCAAAAATGAGAAATTGAGAGAAACAGAACGAATTAAATAATTACATCGTCCTCAAAACACAACAAAGGTGTTTCATCATTAGATCCCGAAACAGGAAGACCTTGAAGCTCCTATAAATACTTACGCAGGAAATTACCAGCAGCACCGTATTTAAATTAATTCAGCCCCAACTTCCCAAATCGCAACGTTGCAGAACTGTGATATAAAGATACTGATGGCAGGTCCAAGAGATAAGCCGGTGTAAGGTCCCAACATCAACACGTTTACTGTCGCTTAGGCGTCCGGTTTCAGCTGTAAACCGGAGTCTGGCCGTAAAAAGGAGCCGTAAACTATACGTATCATAGATGGACTAGTTTTGTTGTGCTGCAGTGATATTGTTTAAAACGGGTGTCGTTGCAGTACTGAGCAATTTGATTTGTTTGTCAGTGGAAGATGTTTGGATACCATTTCTTTATGTATGTGTTTATTATTGTAGATATATATACGAGAAAAAAGATGGATTTACGAATCGATATTTTGTTATCGATTATTCACGTAGCTACGGAAAGATTTTTGCAAAAATCATAAGCTATCACAAGTAAAATATTGCGTACTGCCAAAGCTCCCATAATTATTTATTCCTTACCTAAACAATTTATGAAGAATAGTTCTTCCAAGAACTCGATGCCTAATGACGGGCAGTAATTTATTTTTCGACTACACACAATTTTACTGCATTTTAACGAATGGTTGGCAAACAACTGCTAAATAATATGACGCTGCTATTACTCTTTATCCTACTAATATTATAAACGCGAAAGTTTGTATGTATGGATGTATAGATGTATGGATGGTTGTTCCTCTTTCGCGCAAAAACTACTGACCCGATTTAGATGAAATTTGGCACACAGATAGTTTATAACCGGGAATAACACATAGGGTACTTTTTATCCCGGTAGTATGTTCCCGCGGGATAATTTCCGACCTCCACGCGGGCAAAGCCGCTGGAAAAAGCTAGTATGAAATATGTACAATAATATTAAGGGGGGTGCGCTAAGGTAGCCCGTGAAATTCAGCCTTTGTGGTGCTTTGTGCCATTTCCACGCCTATGATTATAATATATTGATTAAAATATGATTCGGAACCATAACAAACATGGCTTAACAGAAAATCACAAAACTCAGTAATACAATTCCCACAGACACAGACACTTCACAGACCGATATACAGACCGACACTGATGCAGGCGTAGTGGTCTGTATCTTGCAAATTCCCTCAAATATATACATACGTGTGTACACAATATAGGTATACTGTACTGTATGTATACTGTAATGACACGACAGATATTATCATGTTTATGTCACATTCACGTCTCGAATTCTATAAGTGTTCGCATAGTTATAGGTTATTAGGTCCACAACATCCACCATTCTGCTTGTTAAGCATTATGTTTAGAACAGTTTCTGTCGTATTAAAATTATATGTTTAGTGCAGGCTTCTTTGTTCGGCTGAATTTGAAATTAGAACGAGAAGAATGCTATAAGATTTGCCGATATAGAACGCGGTGCTTGTGTGTCCCTCCCAGACTTAGTTCTTTTGGACGTACAAAATAAAACTCAAAAGTTATATAAACAATTTATTTTCTCTCCGTTTGCTGATTTAACATTTAAGTAGACATCAACAATGTTTTTAATCATTACTTCAATATGTATAGAAGAAAAGTATTGTGCGATCTGAATAACTTTAAGAATTTCCCTTCAAACAGTCTTATTATTATTTACATACAGAATAAATTCACATTAGTATCAGTGAAAGTTTTATACATGGAGTTATAAAGAAATATCGTAGACGAACTAATTTTATAAGACATTAAAATTAGAAATACACAAAATCTCTTTCTTAACATTAATGTGTAGGTATAGTTTCATAATCCAATTTGACTATTACAAAAAATACAAAACTTCCTTTACCTGATTTGATACTAAAACATCTCGTTAACACTCGGTACCTATTCATACGCAGTATAAATATTTACGTTATACAATATACTATTTTTCTGGGAAAATTATTTATACAAACTTTCGTGTCTCCCGAAGAGGTAGTTGGAGATCACAAAGTTCTACGACTATATTATTGGCACAATTGTTTTCAACGTCCATAAGTCACATTCACACACTATTGAATCATTTACAGAAATCAGACCCGAAGCTACTGGTCCACATGTACTTAAACCTAATATTTCTCTTCTAAACGATCAAACAACTAAGAATGTCTTTTAACTGACAATATACACTTTTGCTTACAATGGTGTCTATGTTCCGGGGATAAATCCAAATGAACAACATTTACGGCCTTGTCAAAGGTAACCCTCGGCAGTCATCGCGTTAACGTCACTTCAGTGTCACTCGAGCTCCTCGAGCTCTCTTTGATAACGTCAAGTTCTCTATTAGATAGCGATGAAGTACGAGAGAATTTATGAGCACTATATTCACTTTTTTCATCATGAACGTCATGACCACAACCGTTACCGTAGTCTTTATTTTCATCTGAATCGTCGTCGTCCACAATATCATTCACTTCAACTTCTAATAAATTATCGTGTTCTTTAAGTCCGTAAGCGTTAAAGCTTCTCTCGTGACTTAAACTTCGTATTCTATCGAGATTATGTTCTAAATTTTGCAGATCATCGTCAGCACCAGGTGAGTCATCGAACTTCCACTTAATGTTTGAATTAAAATGTTCCACTCCAGGGTACATACTTATGCTATTACTTCTATGCCCGAAAACCGGACAGTTTCGGAACTCTCACAACTCCGGATGCCTACCATTACAAGTCTTGTTGAAGTTTCCTTCATCTAAGCTTAAATTGGAACGAGAGCGACCACATTCAAAACCAGGACTAGGTCTAAACAGGCACATGTCGGAGTTCTTCAATCTACACTGACGTGAACAAGATTCTATTTGGAAGGCTGATCTATCCAGGTGTCTGTAATCTGATGGGCCATAGCCGTCAAAGAATCTGGGGTCTTGTTTACAAGCACTACTCTGGCAGCCAGTTCCTTTAAAGGAGCCGGAACATCGTAGAGGGTCTCGATGACATGCCTTCTGGATGGCATGAAGGGATGAAGATGACACAGTACGTTCTAATATCTCTCCCCAATATTTTTCACCGAGGCCTTCAAATTCTCCTTTTGAATGTAGACCATCTGATGTGACGGGAGACCCACAACATCCTGTTGTGGGTTTCTCGTAGCTCGGGAATGATTTTGATCTCCGACAGCAGACCTGTTAGAAAAAACTTTTAGTATCATCATCATCATTCATGATTTCAGTCATAAGACGTCCACAGCTGGACATAGGCCTCCCACAATTACCTTAATTGCCACGCTAGGCAAGCGGGTTCACTTTCACATGTTGGTGGTAAAATGCAAAGAGAACGCCGCTGCCCATTCTGAAGTAAGGCCCTTAGTGACCTTTTACGACACCCACGGGAAGAAATGGGGTGATGCTATTCTATCATCTGGCAGCACACGGCACAACGTATAATTTATAACATGCAAGTTATCCCACTCTGCCATTATTAGTTGTCCCATTTGATAGTAATTTGTCTCAAAACGTCTCCAAACCTTTATTTTTTATTAGTATAATTGATTGAACGTTAATTTTATGCATATTCTCATTTAACATAAAACATGTAAATATACATACCCATCTCATCATAGTTAATACTTACATAGTATTGAAGTAACTCATGACTAATCCTCCTAAAATGACTATTTAATAGCCAATACAGAAATGGGTTCCAAAAACTGTTGCTTAGAGCCAGCCATGTAACAATGAAGTCCAGAGAAGGTGGAACCTGCGTGATAAAAACTAAAATGAGCAAACTACAAAACGAAATTATCAATAATCATCCTTTAAAATATATCCTGATAAAGTTAGTGCATAATACGGATATCGAAATAAGATACATTTGAAAGAATTCCACATCATAAAAGACTTGACTCCGCGTTGCAAGGTTTAAAGGTGTTAAACAGAGTTGATTTTAGAACAAATTTGACTGCGATCAACTTGACGTTACCCTGGGACTGAGGAAGCAGCAGTCCGCTAAATTATAAGATCTCGAAGGGAGATCAAAGCGGGTATTGATTTAAGACTGTGACATTATATACCACTATAATAGTTTTCTATGATTGTGACTAATGCAAATCTGCATTGCGAATCAACCAAATCACTAGTTGATTGATTTGCACTCACTTACTCGGTGGTACGTCCACTTGTGATTACTGAGAATATTAAATTGACTTTCATTAACACATAAGGAAACATTAAGACCTCTTCTGATAAAGGCGACATAATGCCTCTAGACTTAATTCTCAAATAATTTAAACATTTGAATTCAATAAAACAAAAAGAAAAAAAAAGCTTGTAAGATAGACACATAAAAGACGAGTGACGATAATGCACAATTGCATTATATTCGTCCTCGTTATTATCTTCAAAGGCCTTCGTTATTATTCAGTAAAAGAAAGAAGTAATAAATTCTTTCAAAGGAAAAGACGGTTCCGAAACATTTTTCCTCGGTCAGGCGAAAATAGATAGACACCTTGTAATTGACATATTTTGAAAAGGAAACCTTTAGAAATGTTGTTGCGTAGCCTCTGATTAATATCAATGATGGAAATATAATTATATACCTCGAGAATTTTAGGATTTTAGGAGGTCTTAATAATTGAATAATATTTTTTGTGATATATTTTGGTTCCAGCTGTCAATTTTAGATCTTGTAGATAGTTTGGCAACTAGTCTTACTAAAGGGTATCATGTCACTCAGTAACTTAATTGTGGTGTAGAGGTTCTGATAGGCTGTCGCTTCAAATCAACTACTAGTATTCAGCTGCATCTGGTAAGACAGAAATCCGATGCTAACATAGTTGGAAAAGGGTATGCAGATAATAGTGACTTTAAAGCATAATAGTGCAGCTATGATAATCAAATGAATATTAGGTCTAAACAACATCAAAGCAGAAATTCATACCTTGCACCCGGTACAAGCCGCAACCACTTCCTGTATAGTAGCCGGAGTGACCATTACGATGAAACCTAATGACATAGCAGCCATAGTCCGTGATGTGCTCACACTATGCGGTCTTACTGGAGCTTGAATCTGTACCGCAGAAAATTATATCGTCATCATTTGTTATTGCAGTAATCCTACTAGATCCAGTTTAATGGTTAATAGAAACTTTACTTGCAATGAATATAATGTACTTGACATACAGATAGTAACCAGTATAAGTGACCATTTAAAGCTTCATATATACGATGTTAATTTCTTACTTGTGGTATACAACAAAACTGAAGCAACAAATGAGTTACATCATTTACCTAAACAACTGTATAGACGGTACTACTTTTATTATTGTTCTTTCAACTTATGATGTATGATATGCCACATGATCGTAAGCGCAGTTCTGGACTCCACCTGATCCGAATCTGAATTCAAGAGCCCAGTTCAATTTGAATTTGTAATATTTAGATTCAGACGGATAAAGTTTGAACATGTGCGCCACCCTTCGTACTAGTATGGCTTCTAAAAACCGGTATTTCGGATTCGGATCGAATTCAGTGCGGAACCGTTCTTACGATACATATAAGTAAGTACATTATTGGTTTTACAGAGATATCACTGCGGAAATACCACTGGCGTAATGTACTTGGCGGTAGCCAAGTTCATGATGCTAAGATTTTATAATCCCCCAGAGCAATCTCAAAATCTGAAATTGAATAACTTGCTTCACTTTTACGACTAAAAGAGAGAGATAACTAATCCAATCTTCACAACAATCTCGATTTATAAAGCAGAGTCGTAATTCTAGACGAATGTTTCATTCGATCTAATACAATCTCAGCGAGAACGCGGCACTTAAATCAATGAAACTGGGAAAGCGTCAACCTTACTTAAAAGGAAAGACAATATATCATAACTCGAGAACATTGGTAACGAAGTTTTAAAAAAAAGATAGGGAAGGAAGCACACGGGATAATTTTATTCTTCTTGATACGATTACTGTGAGCGAGATTTTATATATCATCTTGATTTATAAAAGTAACTGTATCTGTGTAATGAATGCTTATTGTATTTTTTATTTTATCTTAGGATGGAGATATATTGCGGATAAGCAAAACAAGCTATTCTCGTAAATTATGAATAGGTACACGTTACCTACGTGACCTGTTTAGGGATACAAATATTTAATGTAATCACTGTGGAAATTGCTTACCTACAGTGGAAATTCTAGGCATAATATTGTAACATTAAATATCTAGGAATATTTTGAATTCCTGGAACTGGATGATGATGATGATGATGATCCAAAACGGAATTAAGAATATCAAAGACTAAAGCACGGTAGCCGTGGAAACTTTTTGTTTAGAACACAAATTGATGAACGCCCACTAAGATGAAATGGCAATCTTATGAAAGTTACTGATAAAAGCTGGATGGAAGCAGTAGAATTTGTCAAGATTGTCTGTAGCTCAATTTAGATGACCTGCAAGCCCTACGCATTACACTGTTGATAAAACTAAGCTTAAAATAAAATAAAATCTTACCACTACTTCATGTTCACTATGCGATGTTTTTGCACAAGGGACCGGTACTCCATTGGGTCGCAGTGGTTCTGGATCAAATTTTCCTCTATTTTTGCTCACATGAAAGCCAGAACCATAGCAGTACATCAGTGCCATAGTTGTAGGAAAGTAGTAGGCGCAGCATGACAGGATCCTGTTACAGAACACAAGGTTTGCTTTTTTTAAATATTTAAATTAAGAATGTGTTGGATTCAAATCAAACCATTTTAAGGTTCTGTGGTTATAAAATTACTTGGAAGTTATCTTTGAAGGTTAGTGTCGGAATATTTCATAATTTCTCTGCTATATCTAGACCCAAGATATTGACCTCGACACTAAAATGTCTTTAGCGGATGCAAATGCTTTTAATTACAATTAGTGTAGTTAATAAATGACATATTATGAAAGAAAAATAATCATTTCTCACTCAAGTAATCAAGTCACACTTACCTGAAAGCCACTCGGCTATGGAAAACATCGCAAGCCATGAGTCCAGTTGAGTTGAAGTAATATCCAGATCTCGGTAGCACCATGATAGCAAACAGTGACACTGATAGTATCCACGTTATGCTTATTACTAAGACGCAACCCTGTTAAGAAAAAAGACATTAAAAAAAATCAAATGTAAAAAACAAAAAAAAACAGTTAAGAGTCCTCTGACTTTTTTTCAGCTTTTCTTCTCTGAGTAGTCAGATAGGACACGCCGAACTCATGTAGATTTTAAAATATTATTATCGTGTTAAAGTGTTTGTGTGTACAAACCTACTTACAGAAGTAAAATCATCAGAGTACAATCATTTTAGATCCCTAAATTACACAATATTTTTTTCTACTTCAAAAACAATCTCGTGAAATAATGAATGCAATGAAGTAGGTAACCTTGTCCTTTTCAACCTCCGAATGATATAAATTGTATTGTCATTATATTTTATACAGTCTAGTGAGTTAATTTACGCCAACGTTATAAAAACTTGTCCCTTTAATAAGCTAAGGTTGTGGTCAGTGAAATATTAGCTGTCAGAACAGTAATAATAATATTTAAGTAGTCTCACACAAGAACAGTTTAACTTTTATCTTCGTATGTACAACCTTTTTAAAACTTAAAAGGACTCAAAAACAATTTGAATTCCTAAATCTCTTAAAAGTCAGCTTAAACTGATTTCAAATACAAGACTAAAAGTTTCAGCATAAACCTAATAAATTATACAAAACATCTTATTTTGAAGCACGAAAAAGTTCATTTTAATCACGTACTGAACTGCCCTTTGCACCTAAGTAAGTTTGTCTCGATACTTTGAGCAACTTCCTAAGCCGCTCAAAGAGAGGTTTCTGAGAAAGACACGAGTTTATATGTCCCCAAATAAAGCTCTTTAAAAGACTCACAAGTTAGTTGAATATATCAAATATTTAAACACTTAACTTCTTACGTGAAGTGATTTTAATTTTAGATAAGCTAATACTTTCTACTACATTTTTACTCAGACTTAGTTCCATAAAAATTTACTTTCCGAGGTATGTTTGTCGAAGATACGGTTAAAGAGTGCTTCTGAACTGTGGAGCTTTATAAGTATTAAAGAAATAAAAAACGAAATATGTTTCTCACAGCAGCAATATAAAAGAAAGAATCTAACACAAAATAAAACCGATATTAAAACGAACGCTTACTCACCTTTTTACTCGAATGTTTATGATACGTGTCCGGATGCAACAAGTACAAATATCTATCGATAGCCATGCAGACCAATATAACCGCACTTTGTTGACTTACGGCTCCACGAAGAAGAGCCTGAAATAAACAAACAGGTTTTAATACAAATAAATTCAGAAACAGGTCACGTCAGAGATGAGGAAAACATGGCTGGGCATCTGAATAGCCTTGATCTACGAAACAAAAGGGCCACTTCGTAAAAGGAATAACGAGTCAGCAGGCGTCGGGTGTAACTTACAAAGCTTAAACTTCACCCCTACTTTTTGCTAGGTCACTATAAACCATTAGCTGATACCGCATTATGTGCTTTCATGGAAGTTTTAGCGATTTTATTGTTCACGGATCGCCGCTTCTTCGGAACGTCAACAATAACCCTTTTATAAAGTTGATCTTGTAACTATAAAAGGCCTTCAAATGTTTTTCTTTAGTAAACGGCTTGATCCCTTTTGTTGTGTTATGTACCTATATTATTTTATTCAATCGGAATTTTCTCCGAAAACAATTTAGTCGACCAGAATTATCATCAAGCATTATAGTTATGTTTATTATACCAATTTATTCCTGACATCCGATTACCATTTAACTTTGCTTTGCGAATTGTAAACTTTTTTCTTTCGAGGTAACTTTACTCATTTTCTCTTCATCTCTTGTTTAAACAAAGTTTGCAAGGACCTCGTAACTCCGCCTAGCTCTAACTAAATTAAGCAACTCTTCTGAAATTTTGATGACAAACTCATTTTAGTGTACTCAGTTGGAGTGCAAGTGAACTTTTCTTTAGTATTTTAAGACTTAAGTTAATTTACCAGAGTTAAACACAGAAATAATGGAATCATCTAAATACACTTAAACTCAAACGAACTTTAATACAGAATACTCGAACTTCTTTAATTGAAAAAAATACTTACCTGTATTTGACAGAATATTTCTCCGTATGGCCAGCACTTATACAAAGCCGGGAGAAGAGCCACTGGCGCGATCAAGATTCCCGTGAATAAATCGTTGAGTGCGAGCGAGGTCAGTAAGTATCTCGGCTGTAAAATATGGCACCATATAAATTACTTTCGTTGAGAACTATCATTGTGAATTAATGACCAAGAAAGATGTCTTATGATGCCAAATAACTTAGGTAGAACCTAGTAATATTCCACCATTATTCAGCAGCCTTACATTGTTATTATCTGACAAGCAATTATTCAGACACAACCAAGGTTTTATTATAATTGGTGGTTTGAAATTGAGAGAATGCTGTATTAAATTATACTGAAATAGCTATTGCTGAAATATTTACAAATGGTAATTGCCCATTGTGGAAAGTAAAACGGGTTTACTATTGAGTTAAAAAGGTATCATAAAATGGTTTTAGTATAAAAGAACACATTTATATTTGCAAAATATAAAATAATGTTTAGAAATATGCAAAAACATACCTGATTATCTATATACTTGATATACCTCCTATTATTCAGAACGCAGATCAGAACCAAGTTGCCAAATACAATTGACATAGATAGTGCAAATATGAAGAATGCTTTCAAAATATCAGCTGCTGCAGGGAATGTGGAAGGCCAGCCTTTGCCGTTCAGCCAACAGGAACTGTTGGATAAAGATGGCGCTACGAGTAGTGCGCCTTTGGTCGAGTCAAACATAGTCGGTGCCTGTCGGCAGCGCACTTTCCTCTTAAATAAGGCATTTAGATCATATGATGCACACTGTCTTCAGACTTTCTTGTGTTTTGTTCTTATTTAGCATAATATGAAGCACTTGAGATCGTTTTATCTTGAGACTGTGGTTTTGAGGTCTGCCACCATCATAAGCTTCTAGTGTTGGGTTTGTTTTCATACAGTTCTTGTCTTGTCTTCATATTTCATCTAAAACAAATTAACAAAATCTGATTTAAATTCCGTTAAAATTCTTGTACAAATATTTCTTTATACAGAAGGCAGATAAATTTTAATGCAGGGCGTACTCATTTTCACGTCATTATGTCTGAGAATGTCTAAATAATGAGGGCTGGCGTAGTGTAATTACCTAAATCAAGTTATTAAATGTTTCAGGGAATCACTTACATTTCTTAGCTTACAAGATTATACTGAGAATTTGTCTTTTTACTCTCAAAGCCAAGTAATATTTCAAATGGTTTACGTTTTTTTAAGCGCAAAAAAGAAACGGCTTTAATATATAGAATCTAATTGAAGTCAAATACTCTGTTGGAAGTAATTTGTGAAGCTCTCTAAGGACTAAATCCTTGACTTCCACGCGATATTACTTTAAAACATTTTATGATAGCAAAAATTCTTCGCCGTAGTTTTAAGAGCGAAAAAATAAAAGGTCGAATGTGGAGCGTGCGTGACAAGACACGTCTTTGGAATCTTTTCCTTGTGATATATTTTTCCAATCGGAACTTTTCCTCAGATTGGTGGCGAGTGCTCTGTCAATTTCCTGGAGGAAATAGAGTCTTGTGTCAAGAGTGAAGTGCCTATTACAGCTTCATATTTATACTGTGTTAATTGGTATTACAGTATATTAAGCTTACTCCTAAAATTATTTTTTCTTGCAAAGCAGTAAATAAAATATTATTTTTAAATTTTCATCCTTGAGAACAGTGATAATAAAAACCTAATACAAAAATGAAGAATATTCACAACAATTGAATGAAATTACACTCTAATCCATAACTCTGTAGTCTGAACACTGTCCAAACAGTGTACAAAGTTGTACACACTCTTATACCAATAAGGGAAAAGGGATCCAGAAGCGAAATTTTACTAGCGCCCATAAATTTGTTTTTGTTCAAGAGACGAGATATATTAGGAAGTTAATGGTAAGTAGATTGATCCATCTGATGGAGAAGCAGTGCCTATAAAATAGTGAGTACTTCTTTTTGTATCTACAACACATCAGTTCCGTGAAGGTCTGTCCATAAACTTGGACCTTTTTATAGATTGAATGGATGAACTTGAGAGAGCCATTGGAAGAAATAGGTACCTTCAATATACTTTATACATTGTAGTAAGAGGCAATCAGACTGATCAATTGATTTATTACACAATTAGGTACAAAAAACATAACATCACGCGTGCAATACCAAAAGGGTTAGGCAGCGGTTTGCCTATACATAAACTACACCCACATTTTAGTCGGTTATGCTTAAGTCCCATGGTGCATAGCCTATTGCCAACCGGGCACAAATTCAGACTCCTAGCTGGTACTAAGTTTATATATAACAATAAAATCTCGTTTAATTCAATTTAGACCATGATTGTACAAAAAGCAAGCCGATCCAATTAAAAACTATAACAATATTATGAAAGAAAATTTCAAATGAAAGGAAAGCTTCAGAACATAAAGGAACTGATTGCTGTGCTTCCTCTTGCACTAAAAACATCTAAATACTTATGAGCTCAAATTGAAATCTTGGCTCGGCAACTTTATTAGCTCTCAAAGCTCGAACTGTAAATACAAGGACCTCGACTCCTAGTGCCAAAGTAGAAAAACATAATAAAAAAACCTTCATTAGGAGCATTGGAAGGTCACAATGTCCGTGATGTTTTCACATAAAAAGTGCTAAGGCATGAGAACTGGAATGTTTGTAAACAATAAAAAACGCAAAATTAGAGCAAAGACGAAAATATTTTTTGGTTCACATAAAAGCACCTATATGGGGTAAAAATGTAAATTCGCCTATTATTGTGACTATTATTCAATAAGAAGAAAGGACAATTCTTAAAAATAAGACATAGTTACATGAAGATAATTATCAATTTAATTTAATTTTTTTATATGTTGCAGTCAAAACTCTTAACCAGTCAAAAGTACTATTGACTAGCAAAATCAGTCAAAAGTACTTTTGACTGAACAGGTTGGTCAAAAGTGGTTTTGACTGAAAATTATTGGTTATTAGTACTGTTGTTTTGACTGCAAATTTGCGGTTAAAAGTAATTTTGACTGACGCTCTTCGTCAAAAGTAGTTTTAACTGCAATAAAGCATCAGTCAATAGCAGACTACTAGACTTAGGGCACCCTGACTCGGTTTTTCTTAAACCACTCAGAAATAGGATCCCCGCTTATTAGACTTTCTTGAGTAGTGTACTTTACGTGTACTTTTTTCAGGTATATAGCAGATTTTTAACAGATTGAAAAAAAAAATACATATACGTATATATATAACACATCAAAACGTGGTATTTATTCGATTCAAAACTAGATATCATTAGCAATGAGTTCTCTTCAGTCACAAACATTCCCAACTAAAAGGAATTTCTTACAAATAATATTAGGTTCTACCTTCAATTCAAGGCCTTCAAACCAGCTGACGTGAAAATAGTCCTCTGATAAATAACGTCTATCTAAGATCAAAGGAATTTCTGACCTTACCGAGATTGAACGACAGTCTACCTTACTACTATTGGAGGTTCTTCGTTATACTCATTAAGTTAAATAAGTAAAAGCTCTTTAGACGAGAGATACCTAAATAAGGGAAAGTGAAGTGGCTTTAATTAGTAATTCAAACTAAAAGTTCAGTGCTATTTGATTCTGGGCAACTTCTTTAACTTCGTTGCTGTTTGTACAAGTTGTAGGTTCAAAACTGTTCCCCGAAATAGCACTAATCAAAATTTTGTTTCGGTGCCGCTAGTGGAAGAGCTTAGGTGCCATTCGAATCGGTGCTGCAAGTGGAATAATTCTCAAATTTTGTAGTGTATATAACCTTGACATGTTGGAAAGATCTCGGGTTCACAGCGGGCGTCCACTTACTTTTAGTAGCTCCGTTTTATTACTGACGGAAGAGTAAGGGTGGTAGATTATAATGCTGGTTTTATGAGTTAAGAAAATATCTTTGGTTAGATACCAGAGACATTTTCCAAAAACAATTTTAGATTTGTCTCACAATCTTAATAGATTTTAAAACACTTTGGCATAGGGCTTAAATTGTTTTCATTAAGTATAGATAAGGCTTCCAATTTCACAAAGTTTACCAAATATCTAAAACATTTTCAGACAATTTAATAGAAGAGCTTATCCTACATTTAATTTTCTCCTACCGATAAATCTACGATAAACAATAAAAACTGCTACAAAATAAGTTCCATTATATTCTTGCGATAATATCCTCGGTTTGGCCAAACTTAATGCCACATTTGGCGACAGCATGTCTGGCCCCAGTGGTGACCTTTGTTTTGGTTTTCATATTTTTATTGGGAACGCAGCTTGAATAAAAAATGTATACTTTTTTATTAGTTCTTCTACAGTATCTTGGAGAAATTTTGTAAGGTCGTGAAACATATGAAAACGTGTGATGGGTTTTGATATCCGTATTAATATCTACAGGCACTTCTTAAAGAGTCCGAAAGAAGAAGAGATTATTGATTTTCCCTTCAACACATAATTAATTAGCAATTTCTTACTTTACCTTTTCCGATAAAGGGTGGCATGGCACCTGAAAGTGATACATTGACAGAATGTAGGTACTTAAATATACAGGGTGAAATTAAACTAGATAACGATACTCTACAGACATTATGTGCTTCGATTTTTCAACAGGATAAAGTTGAAATAATATTAACAGAATAGATGAATTCTTTTTAGAGAGGTCAACGACCACTGATATTGTTGTTAGTCAAAGTATGAGTTGAAAAATCGGTTTTCTTTAGTTTTATTGTGTTTAAAAAATTTTAGGCCTTCTCTCGGTGCGAGGGGATGAGCTGTGATCTGCCACGCGGGCTCAGTGCGGGTTAGTGAGTGTACGTCACATGTCTTCCAATTTTTGGTTCTAAGACATGTCTCCTCACAAAGTTTTTCTTCACCGTTATGAGAGCAGTGATGATGATATTATTTACAAAAAATATAGCACCTGGCTGATTTCCAATACCACTTGGCTGCAGCAATCAGGTTAATTTGAAGAGCAGCAATTTATCCAAGGACAAACTATACACCGTGATATTTTAGTCGTCTTACAAAGGTTGTCCACTCAATGTATCCGACATATTATACCTCCAGGCGTGATAAAAAATTGTTACCATTAATTAAGGTAATAGATACTAAGAAAAATAAGTAATGGATTAGAATTATGAAACATCCTATTAATAATGTTTACGTATCATACGGTAGAGAACATACCTACCCAGTGCACGAATCGGCTAGATCATTCCATCTCCATTTTCCATAAGACAAAATATCAAATTTAAACCACGTCATGCGTCGTCATAATTATTAATATTTTTATTTTTTAGTTATTCAAATGTTCATTTTTTTGCTTATGGATGTGTAGTAGTCATTGGTTACATGAAGTGGGCTGCCGTTGTAAGACGACTAAAATGTCACGGTGTATAATAGCTATCAAATCTACACAAAGAGAAAATTGATACAACTATTTTAGAGCTCACTGAAAATTCTGAAGCTAACTAAAACACTAGAATTACACCGAAGTATTTATTTACTCCTTTAAGAAATAAATTTACCAACAGAGACAAAGTTATTGCGTCAAGTATTTTCTGGACAAACCAATTTAAATTGTATTCTCTTGAGCAACACAGAGACTTAGAAATATCGAACTAAAACGTGGAATTTATAGTCTACTAAGTTTTGCTAGCGGCTTTGCCCGCGTATTATACATATAACCTTCCTCTTAAATCACTCTCTATATTGATAAACACCGCTTCAAAATCCGTTGCGTAGTTGCACTGTACGAAAAGCCTATATTGTATAGGCTTTTCGTACAGTGAGAAGAAGCGAGGTCAGCTAAAATTGGAAATGTATAGATTGATATGTAGCCGCGTGTACTAAGTAAAGAAATTAATACTAAAACCACACATAGTTTCTTTCAAGCTTAACATCCCTCAAAGAAAATGGTTGGCTATCGATCTATGCAAAACTAAAAGTAAATGGGTAACTTAAAATGATACAAACAGCGCTGTAAATGAATGAGCGTAGTGCATAGAAATGGGTCAAAACGCGCGTGTATGTGTGATATGTGTGAGTGAGTAATTTCAAACACAATGAAAATTGTTCATGAATAAATTAAATTGAATTGAAAAATTGAAATTGTGTGTGAGAGTGTGAAGAGTGAGGGTGTGTAGTGTGTCAGTTTTTTTAATTAACGTATTTATTTCTCCTATAGTGAATATCCAGTCTAATATTATAAATACGAATGTGATTGATCTTACAATTGAAATTATGTACCCACAACTGGGACACAGGCCACCTCTCTCAGAGAGGGAAATAGGCTGTTGTGTTCCACGAGAACCCAGTGCGGGCTAGTAGATGTCACGTGTATTCGTTTTTTTTTTTGGTTCTAGGACAGTAGTGATGAAACTATTGTCACAAAAGTTGTTACCTATCTATATATTTATACGTGAAGCAAGAACTTTGTATCACTATTTACGAAATTTACGCGGACGAAGGAGTTAAAATTTGGGACAGGTAAAGTTTGTATAGAGAAGGAGTGCAAAAGGCTTATATGTTTATATAAAAATGCATGTGAAAGATATTAAATTAGTTTTGAAAACATTGTCTAATTTCGACCGAGCGAGCGAGCACCTATTTTATAAATGCGTCTTGTTGTCTTGGTGTACTTACTAAAAATACTGATTAGCCGAATAACAGCGACTGCAAATCGGCGAACGCGTGCTGAGTCACAGTTCTAGCCTAATCTTACTTATTTGATCGGGGTACCCTGGCTTAGTTACTACGACCAATTTTGATAAAAGAACAGTGTTATAAAGGGGTCCATTAAAAAAAGTAAAAATCATCAGAAGACCAAAACATTTTCAGATGCTCATTTTCTTTAGGTAAATAAGTTTCACAATAAACCAAAATAAGATTTTAGAGCATCAAGTAAATATTTTCCATACCTTTGTATTTAATATGTGGCCAGAAGTACAAACACTGACAACAGACCATTAGCGTTACAAATATACCTGAAATATCCGAGTTGTAACGCAACATTACATTCCACATTAGACACATCCTACGTCACTACAGTGAAGCCATCCTTACCTCAACACTTACTGCTAAATGGGGCATTACGGCGTTGCTAGTGTAATTAGTATTGCTAGAGCTTCAGGGTAAATTAATTTAGAGATTAGTGCGGTGACTGACCTGTGATAATGGCTTGCAATGTTACGTGTTGATGACCGTGGACATGTCTTTTAAATTTATTTGATTGCACATGTAGTTTCTTCGGAAAGATATATAAAAATCTTCCATATCTCATTTCAGCCATGGCGATATTATAATGCACACGTGTAAACGCAGACAAAGGTACTCTCTCACTTTCCTCACTTTTTTAGCCCAATAGGACGACGATTTCGACACGACTGGGAGAGATCAGGCGTAGGGCCAGCGGCTTAGCGTGTTTTCTGTGGCACGGGAACTCAGCTAGGAATTTTCTAATGGATGAACCCATTATCACTCTCCCCGACCCAGTACCCCATGTTCAGCTGTCACGCTTTTGATTACGAGATCAGCGAGGCAGTCAACGGAAAAAAAAACTTTACAGCCACGTCAAAAACGTATAATTTTGATAAAGATATGAAAACACATATGATATAAAAAAGGGGAAAGGAGAAAACTGCAGATTTTTTAACGTACAAATTAAAACGCGTTTCCGTACGTGATATTTGGCTGTGCTTCCCGCACCCCGTCGGATGTTATGTTTTCAGATCCGCCTTACTGCCTACTACTGCATATGCCTACCTATCCATAGTCCAGTCGTGGTTATTTATTATACTAGTCACGGGCTCAAACGGGTCCAAAGAATTTAAAAAATTACTCTATTTTTGGATGTAACCGTTTTACCAAAGTTATTTAGAACATAATTCTTCATAATAAAGTAATTTGTTTACAAAGTTCGGTACAATTTTTCTCCAGTAAAGTCAATTTGTCTTAATATTTTACGTGTGAGCATCGCTTAAATCTAATAAAAGCTATTGGGTTTGCCGCTAGGGACCTATAAATCTTAGGGTTTTTACGA
Source organism: Aporophyla nigra (assembly GCA_947507805.1). Classification (NCBI taxonomy): domain Eukaryota; kingdom Metazoa; phylum Arthropoda; class Insecta; order Lepidoptera; family Noctuidae; genus Aporophyla; species Aporophyla nigra. The sequence goes on along the minus strand of OX382307.1, from coordinate 15,077,446 downwards.
GACTTGGCTGTAAGCTTAGTAATCTAGAGCTATAATGTGACACGGAGCGCGAATCCACGCAATTTTTTACTTTATGAAAGCCTTTAATTGAATTATAGCTATTTTTCAAAATATGGTATAAGAGATCACGCAAACAAAGACCACAAAAAAATACTTTGATTAATAAATCCTGGGAATGCAACTGAATTTCACGGATTAGTTTAAGTATTTTTTATAGTTCGTTAGTTTTTGTTAAGTACTATTAATTTAACGATAAATACCTAATTTGAAAACCAATGTGCAAACATACAAACAACTAAACCCAAAAAATATTATAAGTGATCACAGTTGTGGATCTGTAAGAGAGTAGATTGGTATGAGAGTGATGACCCTGACTTCGTATTACCCTGTCACGATCGCGGAATTGTTCGAAAAAGTTACCGTGACCCCAGCACAGGTAACTGAAACAATACGGGCGGGTTTCAGTCCGTAAAAGTCTGACACGCCCTCCCGCTCCACCCAAAGCGGGAAAAGTCAATTCGTAATTTGGCAACCAAAAAAAAAAAAGTACTCCAGCTATCATTTAATTTTTCTTATAGGCAAAAAGTGATCGGGGCTAGTTTGCTATATAACTTAAACCAACTGTTAGCATCTGTCTGTCTTTTAGCACCACTTTAAAGATAGTGTGATTTTTTGTGACAAAAATAGGACTCGTTTTAACCCTGCCATATTATTTATGACAAACTGCCACCAGAGACCTGATGTTAACGATTATGGCCTCAAAAGATAAATGGTACTTCGCTTTAGGGATAAAATAAACAAAATAAAAAACAATTTTATACTCGCTTGAACGTGACTGATAAAATGCTGATTAAATCAAATAAGAGTCTTACTCAAAGATTTTACTTTATTAAACACTAGCTTTTGCCAGCGACTTCGTCCGCACATATAAGCCTTCCTCTTGAATAACTCTATCTGTTGATGAAAACCGCATTAAAATCCGTTGCATAGTTTAAATATTTAAGCGTACAAACGCGGGAAGCGAATTTGTTTTATGATATGTAAGGATAGTGAAGAAAATATGTTAGTTTTATGCTATGTATGCACTGACAGATAGCCTGCTTTGCACCTAGAGCCTAGTGACTTAACATCGTATTTGTTTATTTCTATATACGTTAGGGACTAGCTTTTTTTTGTGGATGGGAAATTATCAAATGACGTCTCTCGCTCTTGGGCGGAACGGGAGGGCGTGTCAGACTTTTACTGACTAAAACCCACCCGTGTTCCTTCAGTTGCCCATGTGCCAGGGACACGGTATCTCTTTCGAACAATCTCGCGACTAGGCTAGTGACTAGCTAAGGCGCCAAGAGCGCAATGCAGTCTGTTGGGAAAATTCTAGAACGTGCGTTTCACTTCGCTGCTCGCAAAGTGACTTACTAGACTCTAGGTGCTAAGCAAGCTACCTTTCTGTGCATCTGCGTACGTAATGTTTACTGTCCCGCTTCTATATATAGAATTCTAATGCTATAATCTAGCATTCGACGTCAAAAGAACTGAATGCTTAAGTCATAAATTTTGCATAAATTGAAATAGATATCTATGCTTAATATTATAAGCCGAAGAGTTTGTTTGTTTGTTTTTTTATGTTTGTTTGATTGAACGCGCTAATCTCAGGAACTACTGGTCCGAATTGAAAAAATATTTTTGTGTTGGATAGCTTATTTATTGAGAAAGGCTATAGGCTATATAACATCACGCTACAACTAAGAGAAGCGGAGCAGTAACGAAAAATGATACAAAAACGGGAAAAATCGCACGGATAGGCGATTCGACGCGACGGGAAAGGTCGGGGGAACAAAAAATTTAACGCGGACGAAGTCGCGGGCAGAAGCTAGTCTTAAATATTCATACATTTTTGTTAAGCAGCTCAACGCCATGAGAAAAGTCATTAGACCGAAATTTAGACTTTATATCTCCACAGGCACATTGCCAAGGCTATAAACTAGAATCACCATAAAGATATTGTAAAGGGTACTGCACACTTATTCATTGCATCCACAATACGAGGGCTTAATCACATATCATCACATCACTATTTCAGATTATGACACAGACTTGGCAACAAGTCTAACCAATACTTTCTTGCCAAACAGTTTGTTATAATGTGAATTCAACAACAATAGATAAACTTCTGCTTTGGTCACAGTTCATTCAATACAGATATTGTACGATAAACACGAGAAAGCTTTTACTGTTGCTGCCATTTTGGGTTTCTGATCCTTATGTTTCCGTACCTTTTCTATTGGAACGAAGCCAGCTTTCGCAAAATATAAAAAAGAGAATTCGACCAATAAAAATAATTGTATTGGTATAAAAAGTTGTGGCGATATCACGCAACGTTGCCGCGTCATCGCTGCGTGTCGGGTTGGATCCGATTTCGAGCGAGTTCGTGCGATTTCGTTCCGCATATGTGTATTACGCTTAATAACCCGGTGTCGCGGCGTGAAACCGAATAATATTTTCACAAAATTCGTTATTTGCACAGTCGCAATCGTAAAATCCGTCTTTTATGCTTCAGCGCTCACACGACTTGGTGCGATGATAGCTTCTAAAATTTTCGTTAAACAAATCCAGTCAGCCGGTTCGCTTTGAGATCTTATTGAGAAAGCCTATTTTATTTGTTACCTCAAACGACTGCGACATTTGAAATACTTTATGTTCTCGAAACTGTTAAGCTTAAATAGATGTCTTAAAAGTAAAAGATTTAAGACCGACAATAAGTTTTATACAGACAGTGGTTACAAATGAGTGCCATTTGTTTTCTTGATGTGTCTTCTTAGTTCGTTCTAAAGATTTTAAAGTTTGATTTCATTTAAACTTTACTTTTTATGACGAAGATTAGATTCCAGCGATGGTAGCTGAATTCATTTATTAAATAACTAGCTTCTACTCGCGACTTCGCCCGCGTCAAATTATTGCTCCCCTAACCCTCCCCGTTGCATCGAATTGCCAGTCAGTTTTCGTCCATTTTTCGTTGCTGCTCCGCTGCTTTTGACCATAGCGTGATATTACATAGCCTTCCTAAATAAATAGGCTACCCAATACAAAAAGAATTATTAAATTAGGACCAGTAGTTCTTGAGATTACCGCGTTCAACCAAACAAACAAACAAACTCTTCAGCTTTATAATATTAGTATAAATATAACTATATGGAAACAAAACGCCAGAATTCTCAAAAATATCTTTATGCATACATAATTTGCACAAGGATGGTTTTGGTTGGTATTTGGTTCCTTGACTTGACTCCATTCACGGCCCCCGAAACACCAACTCGGCTTCCGTGACACCATCCACTGAGACTTTCAATAACAATATTATTGGTTGTTGGAAGTTCACGATTCATTTAACAATTTTCCACAGTCTATACACCGTACCACGGTGCGACATCCATTTATTTGCTGTACATTACAACAAGTGAGTTAACACCGACCTGCCAGCAAATGTTATTAAATAAATAACATTTGAATTGAAAATCCCATAAGAATATCCGAATAAAAAATTACAAATTATAATAAATTTATAATAATCGCTTGTTCTCGTAAAAGCTAGTTCGATTGAATTATGTAGTTTTCTGTTTAAGCCAATGGAATACCCCGGAAATACCAATTTGGCTTCGGACAGACCACCCACAGAGTCACTACCAAACTCACGAAATCACAATTCATTTAACAATTTTCCTCACTCTAGTAGGCGCCTGCTTTATTTCGTGTAATCACATTTTCCTCTATCTTTATTTGTCTGTATCTTCAATTGGTTGTGTTTCCAATGTTCAGTGTTGTTATGCGACTTATGATATTATTATATTGTATTTTTATGAAATACATAATATCACGCTTATATTTCCAGAGGGTTGGCAGATGTGGAACACTAGTACACCCACATTTCGCCAGATATGCTCGTAAAAGTAAAGGAGTTTTGTAAACAATATGGTGAGAACTCATTGAGAGATTATAGTCCAGTCTAACCAGATGCAGTTAAATACCAGTATTTTCACATCGAGCGACTCAAAATCAAAAGTCTTTTATTCAAATTAGGCTGAGGATCAGGACTTTTCGAACGTCAAAATTACAAAAGACAGTCCCCCCAAAACGCCCACCCGTCGCACACTTCCTAGTGCTTTAGCTGGGAAGAAGAAGTGGCCAACAAACTCCCCAGCAGCACAGCTGTCTGTCCAGTTAGAAGAACTTGATTCTATACAATGGTATATAGTAAAATATTAAGAGACACAAATTAAATTGAATGATTTGCTATATGCCAGCTAGTCAACCCAATATACCAAAAAATAAAATGAAAACTATACTCAAGCATAAGCAAAAAAATATGTATAATGTAAAGCGATAAGGCCGCCCATTGTATATTTTGTAATCGTTGTGTTTTTTTTATGATGTATTTCTGTGGTGTACAATAAAGTATATATAAATAAATATATAAATAATGTAAACATGGCTGCAAAAAGAAAAACCTCCTGGCATAAAGGGCCTTCATATTGAACCTCCATAACTCAGTGGTGGGTTAGACGATACTCGATGCTAAGAAGGTTGTCAGATGGCTTTCGGGCTTCTGACTCCAGCAAGGACTGTCACGAAAGAAGAACAAATGACAGCTGAGACCAACAGCTTAACGTACTTTTCTGAGGCACGTAGGGTACGAGTCTCGGTATGTAATAGATGGTCACCCATCCACGGACCGACCTCGGCAAGCGTTGCTTAACCTTAAATATCAACCTGTGCAGCTTATGTTAATCCACGAAGCTGACTGAAGCTTCTTAGACCTATAGTGGGTCAGTTATGAATATGCAATATACATTAGAGACACGGAAACTAGGACCGTACTATTGTTAAATCGTAGAAAAATAATAAAATAGAAATTGTATCATTAACGCCAAATTTTACATGATTTACTGTCTTAGACGTCTAAAACTATATCTAATATATTTAAGGCTCCCGCATACAGTCGCGACGCTATTCTGGTAAAATGATTTCCATGAAGTTTTCGAAGAAATCACTCTAGTAGCGTCGCGTCGCGCTGTAGCGTCGCACCTATCTGCGGAAGCCTTCAACGTTGCAACAACATTATTACTTTAAGGCAATAGCAGCACTTCTCTAACAGAGTCGTTATCGCCAAACTATCGCCATTACTGCGACTTTATGGCGCTAAAGATATTGACAACCGTTAACTGACATAAATCTGAACTTTTTTACTGGTTTTCAATATAACGATGGTAAACAGAGCGTTGATAAGCTAAGTTACATCTTCACCTGTTTCTTTTATCATTGTTCTATGTTACGTTTATTGTTGTTTTAAGGAACCTCTCAGTTTTATTATATCATCAACACACACCAAGTGAATTAAATATATATTATTGAAGCTTAATCAAAAATTACCCAATAATAGTTAATAAAATTAATATGGTTCCACCGCGTAAGTTTCTCCTACTAAATTAAAAAAACAAAATTTTGAAATCGATCCACAATGGCAAAAAATCAGTGAACTTACATACAAATTTACTTACATATAAATAATACTAACATAGAACCTCCTTTGTTTTAGAAATCGGTTAATAATAACAAATTCATTGTGTATTTGACCTGTGAAACAAAAAAAGTAAGCTAGTTAGCTGTATAACGTAACAGTGAGTAAGAAACCTTAGAAATTAGCTCAGTAGGGAAAACTTCAGTTCTATTTATATAAGTTTTACAAGGTAATGCCCGCTCTAATCATTTAACTACAACTTTGAATATTACTCATAAAATTAATCATCATTTTCATTATAGAACATGATATTTATATAATAAATACTTCATTTCAGAACGATTTTACGCAAGCTACCAATGAGACTTACGTAAAAAATAGCCTGAATATTTATGCAAACCATCCATAATTACAAAGTTTCAGAACACTAAATAACAACCATTGGGACATCACTAGCGGAAGATAAAAACAACAAATTCAACTAAGTGTCCCTAAAAATAAACGCACAAAACAGGTCAGGGATATGTCGTCCCATTTGGCTGCAGCATGAACTTGGCTGGACGGCCAAGACTAGAGTGAGCGAAACCAACCCCTATATTATAAGTACGAAAATTATTCTCCCAGTTTCTTTGTGTTTAGTAGACACTGGCTTTATACGACAACTGCACCACGTTTGCTGATTAAAAAGTAAAAACCTTTTGTAGATTTATTTTGCCACGAAAAGGGGAACATCCAAATTTTATTCGAATAAAAGTTGTGGAGTTTTTAATTGACATTGTTTTGGATTGAAAAAGTAATTTAGCCTTGTTTTATGTAAACGTTGAGATAAAAAGGGAACAGTATCTGTTTGTTTAATATTCTGCACAATTTATAAACGTCAACTGGAGTAATGAGTGTAGTGCTTTCAAAAGGAGAAAGCACTATTTAATCATTCCTCTATGTAGGTTGGTATTTGAATTCTATGAGCTTGTGTTCTGTATGTTAAATTCCTTTATCAAAACACATTCCAATAATCAGTTTTTGTATATTTATTTTTATTTATTTTATTATTTATGTACACACAATAAAAAAACAGAGTGATAAGGCATATTAAAACAATTGAGTACAAAGGTACTGCTTATTTCTTAAGAAATTTCTTCCAGCAGACCTGCGAAAGGAGAAATGAAAAAGAAATGTAGACAATAGTGTGTGAAAACAAGAAGAGAGATATGAATATGTGAAGTCTTAAACTAAAATATACTTGTATATATTTATTTAAATCTTAATATTTTATTGTTATTCTTTTCAGCGCTCGTAATTGCAGACTACAAGCGTTGTAAAGTACGAACAATCGAATATATGAAGTAGAAAATGTTTGATTAACGCTTTTGTCCTTTTATGTATACACACACACGTACATGTTTTCCTTATCGTAAATAACAACGGTTTATTCACCGTGTGTAGACACTGTCGTCAGTTTTGTTTGGATCTCTGGTAGGTTGTTTACACGCGGTTTACACGCCGTACCATAAACAATCAATACCGTGAACAAAGGGCTATAAGAAGAGAATATTCGAAATGGTCTTAACCACAAAACAATCCAACCTAATATACTCCTACTGATGTTTACAGAATGTGAATAAAATCATACGTTGAAAGAACAAAATAAAACCCATTGCAACTAAACGAATCACCCAATTCCTCCACAATGATCATTACAACATCAATAAGTTTATAAAGACTACAATCAAATCACGGGTACTATTGAACAAACTAACGACCACAACAATCACTGTATTGGTCAGTTTTCCTGCACTACACCACGCTAACTCCTTTTCTTTCCGGCGATCTGACATTACATGGCAATAAAGGGCAAACTTTAGAAGTAAGCGGAAAACTTACTAAGCTTATTTTCGTAGCGACACGAGAATTAGCGAAAGCGAGAACAGGGTTCGCTCTCAACATAGAATAGATGGATACAGAAGGCTAGTTTCTTAAAACGGGCGAAAGAAGACAAACACGCGTAAGAAGGTACGGTGATTTCAAAATACCTAATGCCAATCTCGGACTACCACACTCCGTTGCGCGACAAACACGCCCCCGCGCATGATTTTCTACATACAAATTGCATACCGGGTTTCCGCGCGGGGGCATTTGTATCCGTTTCCCGCGCCTCGTCGCGTGGCACGTTTTAGTGTGAGATACGCCTTACATTCCCTGTACCATCACGAGCACTATAGACTGGCCGGCGAGAGAATGCGTTTATGATACCTGTCAGTTTCAAATAAACGAATACGTGTTTAGCGAATTTGATCTTTATGAGTTACTAGCTTTTGCCAGCGGCTTCGCCCGCGTGGAGGTCGGAAAATGTCCCGCAGGAACGTACTACCGGGATAAAAATTAGCCTATGTCCTTTCTCAGGCTCTAAACTATCTGTGTACCAAATTTCATTTAAATCGGTTCAGTAGTTTTAGCAGGAAAGAGAGACACACAGAGTTACTTTTGCATTTATAATATTATAGTGTGGACATACAATTGTTGCAGACATAAAATTGTTGCAATGACAGGTGTCACGAACGCATTCTCTTAGCGGCCAGACTATAGAAAACTTAAAGGCAATCTTCTCTTGAAATAAGAATAATAACTTGTTATAAGACGTATTTCAAAATAGTTTGGATTCCAAAATAATGCTCGCTACAACATAAAATTACGAAAAACCAACAGGAGAAAATCACATTCAAAAGTTAGCCACATCAAAGTTTACGTGCAATTCTGCTAGTTGTATGAAGTAGACCTTCTGTCCCTATCTATTCTATGCTCTTAAATTGTAAGTTGGTGAGACGAAAACAACATTTGATACGGTCTGGTACACTTGTGTTTGGGGAAACCTCACATTTTTACGATCAGTTGTTCAGAATAGGTTTCTATTCTAAGAAATTGTTATGTCGATGCCGAAATTATTACATCGTATTGAAACGAAGACGGGATTATATAAGTGGTTTTGTTTTATATGCCCACTTATTTGAAAGAATGTATGAGTTGGGTTGGTATTCAATAAAAGAAATATTTCAATAGTCTTATCTACTTTTATGGACATATTATTATTAGAAAAATATTACATGGCGAAGTTTGAATTTGTGCTGGGTTGCTAGGAATAAGTCATTCTCTATTACATGGAAATTATACTGGCGAAGTGTGAGAGTAATATAAATAGGTACACTCACATTGAGCTTACCCTTCCGGCAATATAGTCATGAGTATTTTACTACTATAATTGTTTTATTACTATTCAGAATCATCATTTCTCTATAATTTTGGAAAGTCTGCATTTATATGGTGTCAGATATACAGTGTGACTTCGATAACAATGAAAAAGGGGGTGACCCCATAAATTCGGTCGATTCAATCTATATCTAGATACATATCAACATGATCAAATTTAACCATGGGAACAAATTCGAAAATAAAATATTAAAAATTAACGTTCAGAAAGTGCTGATTCTCAGCCTAATTTGAATTACTGACTTTTATTTGATTTTGGACCAGTTTGTAGAGGAGGAGGTTAACATTGTTGATGAGTAGAATACTCCCTTAAATTTTGTCACTTGTTTTCAAAGTCACCCTGTATTACTTATACAGAGTGACTACCAAAAAAAAAATAATAGAAAACTCGTACTTATATTTTATGTACCTACGTATGTACGTATGTATATGTACTTATATTTTAACGCAACAACGGAACGGAGATAAATGGATTTAAGATAGAAGGATGAGATTGGCTACGAAATTTTCATCTTGTATAATCAATAATGTCTTATTCCAGAGATCGCTGAAGCGTGTACCTAACGGTAAGAATTTTAAGCAATATACGTACACAATATCATTTACCGCTTATCTTTTTCAGGTAAGTCCCAAGAGGTGCAAATGTCTGTTACCTTCTTGTAACCACTTTAGGTAATAGAGAGGTAAGTAAGATGTTTTTATGTATTCACAATTGAAAAACTTGTAAATGTTCGCCTAAGGAAATGGTTATTTTATTAGGTTGTTTTAACAAACTAACAACACTACTTTTATACAAGACTAGGGGCTCTTCCCTGCTTCACTGGCTGGGGCATACTGGATGCGGAAGGCGGACGACTGGGTGTTGTCGCGCAATATGGGAGAGGCCTATGTCCAGCGGTGGACTGCGATAGGCTGAGTTGAGGGGTCGATATCCTTATGAAATTAGTACCAATTAGGGACTAATTTCCAAATATAATATACCCTTTCCATTTAAGAATAATGATCAAAATCGGACATCTCGTAAAAAGTTCATTCATCATCATCATTTCAGCCGTAAGACGTCCACTGCTGGACTTAGGCCTCCCCCAATTTGGGGGGCTTTGCCATAATCGCCACGCTTGGCAGGTGGTTTGGCGATCGCAGTATCGTGGTAAAATGCATAGAGAACGCTGCTGCCCATTCTCTAGTAAGTCCCTTAGTCGCCTTTAACGACACCCACGAGAAGAAATGGGGTGGTGTTATTCTTTACGTCCAGCACCACACGGTACGGTACGGTAAAAAGTTACGCGTGATCAACAAAAAAAAAATGTGTATACGCATCGATTTGAGAAACTACACATTATCATCTATTTTTAACAACCTGTATACCCCCTGGGATAAAACTTCTTCAAATTCACCCAGTACCGTTCGCAAGCAAATTAAATTTGATCACCCTGACAGTTGACAAAACTTTTGCCTACGCAAATTCTAAGCGAAAAACAAATAAACATCCTATCAGGAAACGGTACCGAGTTCGTCTTGCTCTTTAAATCACGGCATGGGTAATGTCCTCTGTGTTTTTATGATCGCTTCCCCGAAGAGAATAGCTAAATAAAGATAACAGAAGTGGGATACGAAGACTCATATAAGTTTTTATGTTAGGATATTTATAACTGAATCACGAAAAAACGACTTAACGGATTTGAATGAAATTTTGCACACAGATAAATTATCATCATTATCGTCATTTCAGCTAAAAGGCGTCCACTGCTGGGCATAGGACTCCCCCAATTAGGAGGGGTTTGCCATAATCGCCATGCTTGGAGGCGTGTTGGCGATCGCACCACGTAGAGAACGCTACTGCCTATTCTAGTAAGGCTGACCTGTTAGTCTAGTGGTTAGTGACCCTGACTGCTAAGACTGAGGTCGTGGGTTCGATTCCCACCCAGGACAAATGTTTGTGTGATGAGCACAATCATTTGTTCTGTGTCTGGGTGTTATTTATCTATAATATGTATGTATTTAGAAATATATAAGTATATTTATCAGTTGTCTGGTTACCATAGTACAGGCTCTGCCTAGTTTGGGATCAGATAACGGTGTGTTGGTTGTCCTAACATATATATTTATATTCTCTAATAAATCCCAAAGTCGCCTCTTATGATATGAGAAATGGGTAAAAGAGTTATAAATTATAGCCTGGATTAACTGTTTTGATACTTTTAATCTCGGTAGCATGTTCTCATGGTATAATTTTCGACTTCCAGGAGGGCGAACCCGCGGGCTAAAGCAAGTAGCAAAATAAAGATAACAGAAATGTGAAACGTTGACTCACATAAGTCTGTATATTCGCGATCCCTGCTAATCGTAAAATGTGGAGACACATGACTCCCACAGAAATCTTACAAGGAAAAAGTGAAGGCAATTTGTTTGACCATTTTTATATACTTTCCGACAGAATATTATTAATATCAGGGCTAAAGTGGAATTATGTGTAAATGTGTTCGTCACGTTTTTCGCCTTTAGACCTCCGAGCTAAAGACGTAAGCATCAGATGAATTCATTTTTGGGGTTCCGTATCTTAAAAGGAAATGGAACTCTTACAGGAAAACTTTCTTGTCCCTCCGTCTGTATGTATGCCAGGGACCTTTTTCTCAGGGTTGCATATCAAATTCGTAAGGCTTCTGTCCCTTGGAGTTCTACAAAAGGCTTTTAAGTCAACGTATAATAATATAAAAATCAGTCATTTAAGTGCCATATTTTGGTACTCGAGTATGCAAAACGTATAGCGTACCTCTCGATGACCTAGAATCATGAAAGACAAGTGCGCTGTGCTTAGTAAAAGAAAACGTCTGAAGGGTCCACTGCAATAGTGATAAATGTCCAAAAATGTTAAAATTCAAACTAATACCGTCATTCGGTTACATGATATATGCAGTTTATGATCACGTTTACAATCTTAGCAATATCGCTTCAAGTCTCGAGATAATTGAGTTTTTAATATTTGGCTACACAGTTAGAACGCTCAACGTCACAGGTGTTCACGGCAATAATGATCAATGTCCATTGCTTCAAACGACTTGACTTCAACTTGCGACGAATTCCAAGCAGAAAAAAAGCATTTAGAAATAAAAATTACTTCTCTTCCTGATGGTTTGGCAAAATCTCGGATTTTGTCTCAACTTCAAATATTAGAAATAGAAAACTTAGCTCATTAAAATAAAGCTGAAGTTTTTTTTATGATATTAAAAGGAATGCTCGTTTGAGAGCAAGGCAAGATGCGACAACAATTGCGATAGCAATGTGTTTCTCAAAAAATCTTCCCATACCGAACATTTCTACTAACGATGTATATTATAAAAGACAGCTCAGTTATTTTATGTTTAATATACATGTGCTTGCTGATTCCTCATCATATTTTTTCGCATATAATGAGAGCAATGGATGAAAAAGATCAGATGATGTGGCCTCTCATCTCTTCAGTTTTATATTTAATGAAATCGACGAACAGTGCAAGGCTCTTATAATTGTTTGTGACTCATGTGGCGGTCAAAACAAAAATTACACCATCTTTAGAGTATTACACTACATAGTTCACCGTTGCCATCGCTTAGAATCAAGTTGTATTCGCAATAAGAGGTCACTCGTACATGGAATGTGATCAAAACATAGCCTTCTTAAATCAAAAGGCTAGAATTGAACTCCCTGAAGAATGGGCTGATCACGTGCGTGGAGCTCGACAAAGATCGAAACCTTTCGAGGTCATCGAATGTTCACCAGATGCATTCAAGTGCTGGACTGCATTTCTAAAACCGTTTTACAACAAAAATTGCCATTTTCCCACAAGACCTGTGCGTGAATTTAGAGTCCATAAAGAACATCCACGGCCCATGTTTCATAGAAATTTTAGTAGTAGTCCAAGGGAATCATCTGTGGTTAACACACCAGCTTGTCTTCGCTCTATGAAGGAGGGTATCAATGAGGGAGAATTTAAATTCCCAGGTTTAGCTTATAAAGACAGGCTGCCTATATCCAGGGAAAAGTATAATGACCTGCAGATTTTGAAAAGATTCTGTAGGCCTGAAACAAGAGACTATTACGATAAGCTTCCTAATGCTGCAATTAGAGATTTAAATGTTGATTAATTACTACATCGTTTTCTTTAACCTAGGACAACTATCATTATTGACCTTGGTCAAAGTGTGGACATTGACCATTATTGTCCTTAATTTTTAGTACTTACCTTGTTTTTTTTTTAAATATAATTATTTAAAGTTATTTAAGAATGATTATTTTCCAAAGAACTATTACTATAATACATGCCCTATATCATAAATAAAAACTATATTCCTACCTCTAACACTGTGTTTTTTATCACCGTTTATAACCTTAAAACCCGATTATCTCAGAACAATAAAAGAAGGACATTTATCACTATTGCAGATGACCCTTCGTCTGAAAATCGTTAATTTATAATGTATGGTATATTACAAAATACTGCGATTACAAACTGACATTTACAATTAGAGAATTGCAAGCGTAGGTTGAGCGCCGTAGAAATGGATTTTGTCGACGCAAGAATAGACAAAATTACAAGATTGTAGAAAGATTAAAGACAGATTAAAGATTATAGAAAGATTTGTACCATTTTATGCTAGCGTAGCATGATAATTCTATTTCTATTCTACCAAGAATAGACAAAGTTCTTTCTATGGTGGTCATGCTACGCGTGCAGATGGCGATGTATATCGATGTATGGATTCATTTTTTCTAATTATAAAGTTAAATTTGTTCTTGAGATAAATTAAACCCAACTACGGAACCCCTCATTGTGCATGGTCCGACACGTACACGTACGTCGGTATTTTTCCTCATATCGTCGGTTCAGATGAACAGGGTATTAACTCAAAAAAGCCTATTTTTCAGGAGAGCGATTTGAAGTTTTCAAATCAATATATTTCCATTTCCGTTAATAATTGGTTAACCTCACTTTATATCTTGTAAACTTACTTTATTGATAACGTTTTTGTTCTCTTCACGAGTTTGTTAATTTTGTTATTTCTGAGAAAAAATAGAAAATCTACAGGCAAGAATATAATAATACCTTTTTACACAAAAAATACTTATAAACCAAAGTACCAACTAGAAAATTATATTTTCATAAAATGCAATTTTGAGAGTCTATGTTTGACCTTTCGATTATTATTTTTTTGACATTTTTTTAATATAATGTTTATTTTGCTATACCATCCTATTTTTTCATGATTTGTTAATTCATTTAGTTATGAGTAAGGAGCATTCATAATACTACCATGTTCCACAAATATTAGGAGTAAATTTTCAAAATAATATTTAATGAAAGCAAACATTTATTATTATTAATTATATAATTATTGATAATATTTTTTTTGTAATTTTTTTTTAAACTATTGTCTTAATAATTTATTATCAAATGTTGATTTGTTTTAAAAATTCACATAAAAATAGTTTTAACATTTGTTGTTTAGCTTTGTTTTTACGTTGTTATGCAACCATGTTCGTTAGTTAGAAAGATCGCATAATTTTTAGTAGGACTGTATTTTTAGATCAAAAATCGTAAATTTTGAGTTAATACCCTGTTCATCCAAACGAACGATATTTTCTGTTATATTTTTGGTTGTCGTGTTTTGTCTCTATTACCGATACGCTTTCAAAGTGTTCATTAACGATCATTTGATCCGTTCCTTTAATTACTATTGAATCGAGTAGGTAGTGCGGTATTGCTCAAAGACGTATGACTACACAACGACGTAGTGTGTCCGTCCTAACATTAACCATGTTTTCTTGGAAATTGGAATGTTCGTCAATTCCATTGAGCATGGGGATGGCATTGTGGCCAAACACAAAATGAACGCCGAATGTTACATGTATTTCAAAAATAAACTTTCCCGACTTTTGAAACCATGCCATGGTTGTCCTTGTGATTTTTTTTTCAACTTACTGTTTTCATCGACTTCCATTTCATACCATACACCATTTTCTGAAAACCAACAACTGTGAACGAAAATAGTAGAGAGCATAATTATATTTAAAATTAAAAAACCTGTAATAGCCTACCTACATTGTAGCATTTACTTACTGAGTTCTTTTACTTTCACTGTTCAAAATAAAAGTATAATCAAATCGATATGTAAGTCAGTTTACTTATCTATAACAAATATTTTAGGTAATATCCGAAACTTTTCAGACCAAATATAGAATATTTTTTTTCTGTAGCAAACATTATTCGGGCTCATAAAATCTCGGAGATGAAAAAGTAAAGAAAGACGTTGATCGTATTACTGAAACCTCCGCTACAGTAATCGAATATGAGATATGCCACAATAAAACCAAATTCGCCGGTAAACGAGTAGAAAAGTAACCACATCCAAATGTATTACGATAACTCATGCGTGAAATTCAATGAGAATCAATATAATCTGATTATAATAATGTTCATGAATATTTTTGGGATTGGAAAATCTCATTATATTGGACATTATACGATTACCTACTATAATTGGCACACAAAATATATTTCTGATCAAAGCCAAATATAAACGAGCAGTAAATATAAACATGAAAGAGCACTTCCATGTTTTGGAAGCTATCAAATTGGTTTGACAAAGATAAGGCATACTAATAGAACAAAGAACTTTACACAACATTATTATATACAATAAAAGAGTAAACGGTATTACATAAAAATTCGACACGAAACTATTTATCCTACACGTGCAGGATAGGAAACAAAAGACCATTATTTTTACCGTTCCAACGTATAACAGGCCCGTACTGAAATATTGGGAAGACTTCGCAAACTAATACCGTTTCTTTGTCCCATTATTTGTATTCACAATTCGTAAACAATTGACAGGGAATAACTTTTGCTACATTTACGATTCACCCACACGATTGATGTTCCTCTAACTTCATCAACGAGCGCGAAGAGAAAAAACGTTTGTTCGAAGAACATGTCAATTCCACGAAGACAGGGAAGGATAAATTATGTGAATACTCCAAGGCTTCGTACCGAGTACACAGATGTCGCAAACATTTTATTAAACGAAGAGCTCGGATTTGTTTTTTGTGGAAGAATCAACATGTGTTGGAGGATTAATTTATTCTGAGAGTTAACAATATTAATTGAGTTTTGCTCCATGTAAATACATTATTTATTAGAACACGTTTTCGGGTACCTGTTGGTACAATAATAATTTGCTCCTTTACTTTTCTCGGTCATTCTGGCTCCTCAGTGTAAATTACCATTTCTGCATTAAATGATGAACGCTCCTTTTTGATTTAACGTTGTCATTTTTTAATTTATTTCTAGGCTTGCGTTGTTTCGCATTTAACACTAAAGGTACACACAAGTAAAGAGATCATTAAAAACTTAAACAAATAAATATGTAGTTTCAAAACGATTTTCTCACAATTTCACCTGATACCTAAAATCTCTAGTAGATTGTCAATATCAATGATGTTAGCAAACCTAGCTACGCTATCTCGACTGCTCCAAGTGCCCTTACCTGCACTAAAGATGACCTCAATACGATTACTGATGACATTATGAAGAGAGCACTTATTGAGAAAGATAATGAGAACCATGTTTTATATACATTAGATAGATCTTTATGGAGTTTTTATGTCATTAATCTTCTAATGCACCACAAAAACGTATTAAAGGGTTTGTTTTTTTTCAAGCTTGTGATGCTTCAACATTAATACAGAATTAATTAACCAACACAATGTAGATAGCATCTTTGTGTGTGGTCGTAGTTCAACAAATGAAACGTACGTGTTCTTTACCACACACTTTGGTAGTACTGTTGTTTTCCATGACTGCTTTTCATATATTTGCATATTTTTGTTTATCGTAAGACTGAAGCGAATAATCTTCGTACGCTCGAAGCCTATTCATATGTTAATTTTATAAATGCGAAAGTGTTTGTATAACTGATTGTTTTGCATCTCTTATCTCAGTACTTGCTTAAGTCATATCTCTATTAAGACTGTCATTGGACGTAGTCTCTTTCTGAACTTTATCCGAATCAGGTTCTACATCCATGTTTTTATTAGTTTCTAGAATCTTTTCATGTCTAATTTTTTTCAATACATCACTCCCACTCAACCTTTTATCTAATAATATTCCAGTTTCTACTCAAACATTTCTACATGACACAGCTATTTCATTAATACATTTCAGTATAGAAGTTCAAGGCATTCAAGAGGCATTCTTTACGAAGACGGACGAGGCTCCCACACCTGATGGAAAATCAATAACTGTATTTGCATATCTTAACAACGGGATATATAATATTTGCTGATATATGTTCATTTTATTCATTAAGTACTTACTTCAGCTGCGGTATGGTCTCTTTTTCATTTCGTGGAGCTATAAAATAAACCTTTTGGTTGTTCGGCGTAATGCAAAGATTCTGATAAAAACAAATCTAAAGGCGTTATCCTAGATAGCTCATATATTGACGCACCAAACCGAGGTATGAACAAACAGGGTTGCTATTAAAATGTGGTCGTTAAGTTTTGTCTTGATTGGAAGCATTAATTTATAGAGGCAGCCATAGGCAAGTCTAAGTAAGCAGCCGAAAACATTCTGAATCAAACAAAGAGATGGCATTCCAAAAAAACAAAAATACCTCATAAAAATTCTGAGAGAGAATCGTGACTAAGGACTTCTAGAGGGCATTTGAAATCGCAATGTTCTGTTGAAGACATTTGGGCTTGACTGGATTTGTATTCAGTCACTTAGGACCAATTTTTTGCTAAACAGCACAACCCATTTCTAGCGGCCTCACTTAAAATAAATTGAACCAGATTTTGAATATACTTTGGTTTAGCACATATCATTGTAAATCTAAATTTAAAGTATATCTTTTAACTCTTGAATACATAATAAGAACTATTCAGTTCAACCTAGCCTGAGGGTCAGTGATAAAATTTCTGCGCACTTGTAAGTCCTACGCAGTAAACTACTTTATGTATTACTTTGGAGAAATAAATTATTTGTACGTGGGTGCCACTTGTATTCTACCAACATGTTTTCAACAATGCAAGTGATTTGGAGAACTTATATTTTCGTTTTCTTTTAGTCTATTTTGCATTTTCATAGATATTGTTATAACTCTCAAAATATATTTTTTTTTGTACCTATTGTATTTACAAACTCCAATTTAATAAATTTTCAAATATATTTCACCCTCCATCTAAGAACCTTTTGATCTATCAAATAGGTAGGTTATTTTTCGAGAACCAAAACTTTAGATACCCCAAATTGGTGTCCATTTCCGAGCTATAATCGCATCGTTTGTCTCTCACCGTCACAAAGGAAGCGTTGGAGAGTGCGAAAGCAGACAAACGACTAATGGTTCGTACTCGGCGATTCGACGTCACTTGCTTTCACAGACGTGATAATGCATGGTACGAGCAGGGGATAGTACAGAAGTTCACCTCTATAATAACGAAGGAAAATAAGCACGCACACACCTAGACGCGTATAGTCTGTTCCAGAAGTATCGACTGTAAATGTAAACAATAAGTTAGAAAACGAACCTGTGGATGCCAATTTTTTGTGCCAATTACAGATTGAGTGCTTTGATTTTGTTATTTGAAAACTTTTAACCACCAAATATAATTTTAAATGACCCTTACAAACATGATTATTATTTGACAACAGACTTTAATTTGATTACCTCAATTTTCATCGATATTTTTTCTCATTTTATAATGTTATTTTTATGTTTTGTTATTTTATCAGTGGAAAATTGTAAATTGCCTTCAATTTTACATTGTTGAACAACACTATATAAATTAGTTGTAGATTTCCCAAACTGAATAAAATAAAATAAATAAATAATTACCTATTGAAAAAAAGCAGTACCTAAGATATAAATTAGTTGAAACCATACAGATGATGGTGTTGCTAATTCCCCGATTGATTAAAAAACCTTTTATTTACACTTCTGTCAGATACTTTTGGATTAGCCCATAGGCGAGTGCGCTTGTACTCGCTGTAAGTGAAGCGAGTATATGTGTGTGTGTGTGTATGTTTTCGCTCGTTGTATAAAGCCAACCTTCTGTAACTTTCTATTCTATGCTATGAGGTTTACGTCAACTCGCATCTTCACTAATATTTCTAGGTACAGTACAACACGTAATGGAGGAGCGTGTATTCAATTTCGTGTGAAATTTATTCAAGAACATCTGTATTTGCCAAATTAGACTTATGTGAGACGTTTGACCTCTTTGCACTACTGAGTATAAATGACTTCATATTTTTCTAGGCTGTGAGATTAAGGACTAGGGCTCGTAAAAATAAGAATGCTTGGCTTTCTTGAAAAAACCGTCGACTGCTTGTTGAATTTCTGTTCGTAAATAATACATTGTACGTGACGGTTGAGCTAAGTAGTGCTTTGTGAAAGGTCAGAATCAGTACTTGTAGTGGCTTAGAGGGCATACATGTAATATGTATTACAGGAATATTTTTCACACAAATGCAACTTAGCCCTGTTGTATAAACTGCCCTGACGTGTTGACTGTTTGACTGACCTTTTAGTCTAGTGGTTAGTGACCCTGGCTGCTAAGGCTGAGGTCGTGGGTTCGATTCCCACCCAGGAAAAATCTTTGTGATCACACAATTGTAATTATATAATATCAGATAATTGTGCTCATCAGAGCGTAATTGTCTGTTCTGTGTCTGGATGTAATTTATTTATAATATGGATGTATTCAACGTATTCCTACGTATACGTTGCATGCGAGAAGCACAGAACAGGTCAAAGTGGTGGTGCTTGGGGGAGGCCTATGTCCAGCAGTGGACGTCTTTCGGCTGAAATGATGATGGATGTATTTAGAAATATACAACATTAATATTTGTATATGCGAAACCCGAAACACGGGTCTAGTATTTTTATGTAAAGAATCTATGAAAAAAAATTCAAAACTGTATCATTAATAATCACAAAGTTATAAGCTTGTTATGTTACCTGGTTGTCCGTACTAAAACATGTACTCCGCCCCTAAGACGACCCACTGACCCCGCCCCGCTGTGCGCCCGCGCCTAGTACCGCTATGAACTGCCGTGATTGCGGATAAGAAGTTAGTGTCGTTCGGTGTCCAACTTGTAAGCGTAATTAAATATTTTTGGGATAAAATATAACATGGTGTAAAAATTATTGAGTGACTGATTCTGAACAAACTATATTCAGGTTTCGCATATACTAAAAATAATGTTGTATATGTATATTTATCAGTTGTCTGGTTGCCATAGTACAGGCTCTGCCTAGTGTGGGATCAGGAAACGGTGTCCTAAGATATTTATTATTATTATAAAGTTTATTAAGTTAGTTAACGTTTATTTACCAAAAAAAAAAAACTAAGCCTAGGTAATATCTGTGTTGTTTTGCTGCACAATTTGCTTTAGTTTTATTGTCAAGCAACGCAAAAACGGTGAATTAAACGAACCATAACAACAGATAACAATTGCAATATAAAACAGTACAATAAAACCGATGGATTCAATTCAGTTGTTGCCGCAGGCGCTAGCATTTCCATTCACAATCAAAATCTTGTAACGCGCATGGAGTATTTAGAACTGATTTATTAGGTGATGGGAATAATCAAACTTCACTTTTTAGGTTAACTTTCAATATGAACTTTTATTTTAACCTTTATGTTATTTAGAAGTAATGTGACTAGTTCCTATCACACGAACGGGACGAATGAAAAACTGAACGGAGAGCAGGCGCGTACGCATGAATAGGCTCTTTGTCTCTCAGAAATATAAACAAATTAATTTTTGCTAGTAAGTAATTTCTAAGAAACTCAATGATCCTTAAAATATAACATCAGAGTAGACGAAACTCTGATTTTATAATTTAAGGATTAGTTCTACATAGTCCACGCTCATCCATGGATGACGCTTGTCAAAACTGGATGCAGTTTTATACGTTTTTTTTTTTTTTTTGTAATATTTTGGAAAAGTTAGTTTTGAAGCTTTGAAACTAGTGGAACTAATAGATAATTTTTAAATGTTGTTTCATAGTTTTTGTTTTTTTTTATGTGTATGCAATTTCAACACTATCTATGGGTACTTACTGCTAAAGTATAATGTGATTTCACAGTAAAAACTGTTACCAAACCAGATAGTAGTGTTTCAACGATAAACCCTTCGATTAAGAATACTACTCCTATGTATCCTCTTTAATCATCATCATCACCATTTCAGCCGCTAGACTTCCACTGTTGGACATATGCCTCCCCAGATCAGTTTATAAACGACACGACACGCAGTGTTTGTAAGAATTCTGAGATAACAAACTTAAAAAAATATATGGCATTAAGTCCGCCTCTGTATATTTATGTGCTTAAAGTGTTAAATAAATAAATAATAAACAGATTTGAACACCTCTTTCTTTCTAAAGTGAAACTTTTATTGCATCGTCTCACACTTTTTCGTCTGTGTGTTGCATGTCGCGTGACGGTCGGCTGCGGAGTAGGTATAAAGTGAAAGGCGCTCGCTGGTGCATATTGTTGTTTATGGATTTGTTTCAATTTTGATTGCTTGAATTTATTATTTAATTTAATTTTTTTCGTATGAATATTAAATTAAGTATTTTTATTAAGCTATTGCATATATTCCGATTTTTTTTTGTGAAATGTTTATAATGTGAAAAAATGTTTTACGTGGTTTCATTAAACCACACAATCCTTTTTTTTGAAGTCCTTTGAAAACCAACGTTAACACAGAGCGTGGCCTTACGCAAGAAAAAAAAAACTGCAACTCCACATTTCAAAGCTACAGGTAACGAGTATATTCCTATAAATCAGTTCGCCTATCAATGCGATTATAGTCTGAAGTGCTTGTAAACACTAAATCAACGAGATAATGGTATCTGGACAGCTGTCCGCACCTTTGTGACGTCACTTAATGGCACTAGATTACCGCCTTTGTAGCTAAGTAATGGGTACTTAAGGAGTCTGTGGAATAGATCGAGAAGTCTAGACGATTAGTCAGATAATGTAGTTGGAAGCAGAAAATAGATTTATGTACCTAACTTCCTATACAATGGTAAATTTCCAGAAAGTTTTAAAACGGTGCATCAGAGTTTATAAATATAACTTAATGAAAGCTGTGTGATGCCGGAGGTAAAGAATAGCACTATTCCATTTCTTCCCATGGTTGTCCTAAGATGCGACTAAGGAACTAACTAGAGAATGGGCAGCAGAGTTCTCTATGCATTTTACCACCATACTGCGATTGCCAACCCGCCTGCCAAGTGTGGCGATTATGCAAGCCTCCCAAATTGAGAGTGGTATATGTCCTTCAGTGGACGTATTTCGGTTGAAATGATGATGATGCTGAGGTACCTTAAAACCTTTGGCAACTTATTTATAACTTAGTTGATTTTTATAAATAAGAAACTTGTTAAGCCTCAGTAACCAAACAGACAAGCAACTCATTATTCACTTAACAAGATTCCGTTGTCAGATAATTATTTAAGTAACAAACAGTTTCCTTTCCCTCCGGCGATTTCCAAGCCACACGTACCAAACTTTTTCTTTATACCAAGTTTGCGACCAACTTTGGCACCAACTTTTCGAATTTACCGCTTATACACGTGCACCGTTCGAATAGGTATTGTATCCTTTGACATTTCTCGCACATTTCGTAAATTTTCGAACCTTTTCCCAACGCAACGTCACGTACGATAAAAATGCGTACCTAGACTGGAAATGGAAAGAAAAATTCGGTTATTCGACATCTTGATCTACGCATGAAGATAAATCGTGATGTGGTTGTATATTTTCCGGAATTGTAAGGACAGGAAATAAAATATATCGTCAGCCTACATAACTAACCTATTTATACCTTTCCGTTTTAGTAATAATTTGCTTACAAAAATTGGCTCATAATATCTAGAGCAATATGAAAAATTCAGATGTAAATATAAGTGTGTAAATATTAGTACTTATATTAAAAGTAACTCAAAAAAATCTGCGGAGATGTACTTATTTTTAAGATGAAATCCAAAGTCTGCGTGTTAGGTCACTGTCGAGCCAACAACACTAATAAAAAGATCACAGCTTTAAAGGGTCATTATTTTCGTTACCTAGAAATCAAAATCTGTATCAATCTAAAAGCGTTCCTCTTGAGTATGAAGTTATTCCAAATACTTTCTCTTGATCCATAAGCCGAAATACAATACAATAATCACCTATTACTACCTTCCAACACAGAAATCAGACTACCCACTTCTCCACACAATAAAATCCTAATGTCAATACCATACCTCCCTATTGATCATTAGAAACAATAACTAGAACATATCACTCAACACTTAGAACAAAGGCCGCCGAGACAAGCTCACAGCGTGTGATCGCAAATCGTCTTGTTTTGACAAGCTGTGACGTCATGCTGTCGTTTTGCCAATATGCACTGTATAGCAAGTAATGGGTATAACTGAACTGAATAATAGGCTTATGTTTGATGTGTGGGCTGTAACCTCGATAGTGCCACAATATGATCTAGTTTGGGGAGCTGCTGTTCCGATTGTGAAGTGTCAGGTTAAATTGTACAGTGGCGATGAAAGGTGGATCAATATTTTGGAATCAATTGTATTTTAGAGATTTAAAGTTTTTTGTAATATTTCACAATTAGTCGGCTTCTAATCTCACTGGATGCACCTGGGTACCAAAATTTTACTTGAACTGACTGCCTATCTGATCGCCACATCCCAATGAGTGGTCGCGTGTTTAACAAGGTTGACAGACTTTCGGGCTTCTGACGACCCGTAACGACTGTCAAAGATCCTTAAATGACAGCCAGGATAAATGGCTTACGTGTTTTGCGATTCACATGGGTCTTGGTATGTAAAGATGGTCACCCATTCACAGACCAACCGCAACAAGCGTAGCTTTCCTGCACCCTAATTGCGAAACGCACAATTTATCAGAATCTGAATGGGATTGAAGATTATTTCTAAACCATTGCGTCATTTGTTCGAATAAATTGTCGGCTCAGCAACGTAAATTACGCAATGAATGTTGTTTAACTATGAATATTAAACCAATTCCTACCGATAAAAAGTTCCGCAATTACCTGTTAGATTGACCGATCCGTGCATCTTATTACTTAGCCACAAGGCCAAAAAGGTTACCTAATGTTTGCCACAGAACAAAAACTATTTTATTTTAAAACACCAGCTTAATAACACCAGAATAAAATATGAAACTGTACCTATTTGTTCCTCGGTTAAGTACCGAAACGCTAGGAAAATAAAATTAAACGGTGGACGGTAAATGACCCGTAAAGCTGATTTCCCTTTAGTGGATAGTGGCCGCGTAAAATTAAATGTCATGTTTTTCAATCGTTTTAATGAAAATCCTTTGAGAATCGATTTGATGTTGGCACTTTAAATAAGACTTTGACTTGGTAAATAGAAGGGTTACTTTACTGTGCGTCTATTTTGTCTTAAGTTATTTGGTTTATATGGAAAGTCGTTTTTTTATTTGTGTATTGAAAAGCTTTTTAGTACTAAAATCAATCAATTTGGTTGTTTTGTTGATACCTCCAAGTAATATAAGTGTTTGTTTAATTATAACTAGAGTGAGTCGTGGCTAAATTATAAGACAGGTCCACCCGATCTATGTGGTGTTTTCCTCACACCATTTCAGACACCAATCTACATGGTTTTCACATGATCTGACAAAGATTATGTCTGTACCTCAAAAGAGACTGTGACCTTAGCTTTTCTTCTCAGAGTAGTCAGAAGGAACGTCGAACTCATTCGGTTTTATAAATATGATTGACGGGTAAAAGGGCTTCTTTCAGAAATGAATATAATTTTATCATTTTTGTTCTGTGTTATAAGGTTTGGTTACCGCACTTAGTCCTTCAGGTGGGCCATTGTGCGTGGGTTTGGCAGCTGTCGATGGGTATTCCAACCAGCCGACCTCACTCCAGAACTTGATTGACAACTGCTGGTCAGTTAAGCACATCTGTGTAAGATCTGGGTGCCCTGAGGGTTGCTGTCCTAATTTTGGTGACGCCTGTGCGTTTGAAAAGCATATGTGCACATTTGTGATCTTCATAAAGGTTTCTGTCCTAATCTGGGTGACGCCTGTGCTTTCAAACATCACATGCACAATGGTTGTTTCAACCTCTATACAAGCCCTGCATACAGGAAATTTTGAGAATTAACAGACATGTTATGCATATGCGTAAAAGTGTTTGTTTAGTGAGCAGTGTCCCGTCATGGTCCCCGTCGGTTCATTCCTGTCCAGGCGTAACCTGATTGGAGCATAATTCATGAACAAAGTTAAACAAGTTAAATCTCGATCAGAAGTCTTCTACTAAAATCTTTCTTACACCATTCGATAAAACCCACGTCGACCGTTCAGAGAACTGCAGTGATCACAAAACTTTTTTACAAGATGGCGATCCGTTCTTAGGTAATAATCTAACTTCGTACCAACTTGCCTACCTTAAAAAACTTTTCAAATTTGATGAGCGCCTATAAATTAATACTGAGCTTCACGTTGCCTCTTTCCTCGTTACGTAAGTACGCGTTGAAATTAGCTTATCGATTCGTTTTGCGTACAGTCGCGAGGGAAAAAACGTAAACACTTAGTAAAATTCAACAGCGCTTGTCTTCTCTTAACAGAACATACATAACAAAATCAACCTTTAATATTCTTTAGGCTGGGATACTTTGTGAGAGAGAATGGGGTGTACTTATTCCACCAGTATGGATCCAGTGTGCCCGAAATTTTGTTTCAAGAACATCTTAGAGACCTTAACAATGATTTCTTATTTTAGAGCTGTAGAGATAAATTTTCTTTTAAATAATTAGCCTGTAATTTTCCCACTACTGGGACATAAGCTTACTCTCGGTGACAGGGAGTAAGCCGAACACACTATGTAGGCAACTCATTCGCCTTTTATTTTAGTTTCAAGCTTATAATAACGCGCGAAACGGAATGGCATCCTCGCACCACAGATATACACCATGCTTGCCCTGTAGGCATGCACGTGGCAGCCATTTTGAATTCGCGCGCTACCCAGCCAACGGTTGGGAAAGCCGCGAGCCGCCGCGTGAGTCGCAGAGAGTGCCGTTGAAAAACCACCGCGAGTGGACGTGTTTTAAATCGCTCGAACGTTCCCGCCAAAAGCTGTCTTTATGTACCTATTAGGTTGGGGAAAAAGTCTTTTCGCATTATAGTATGTATGAACTTGTAATAAAATCTCTTTGGCTATACTATTTGTATCTGGCTGGTTTTGGTATCATTGAAAGTTTAAATTTTAAAGAACATAATTCCAAATTCAAATTAGGAAAATGTGTGATTTTCACTTGTTTTTCGTACCGTCAAGATGAGTGAATCTAATGAAGAAATTCGATACATTTTAAAATTTTACTACAAAAAAGGTAAGAATGCAACGCAAGCCGCGAAAAAAATTTGCGATGTTTATGGACCTAGTGTAGTGTCTGTGAGAGTAGCACAAATTTGGTTTAAGCGTTTTCAATCCGGAAATTTTGATGTCAAAGATGCACGTCGCTCTGGTCGCCCTATTACGGATAAAATGGATGCCATTTTTGAAAAAGTGGAGCAAGATCGGCATACCAGTAGTTACGACGTAGCTGAAGAACTGGAAATTGACCACAAAACAGTTTTGACGCATTTGAAAAAAACTGGGTACACAAAAAAGCTCGACATTTGGGTACCTCACGAGCTCACTGAAAGAAACCTAATGAACTGTGTACTCATTTGTGATTCTTTATTACGACGTAATGAAACCGAACCATTTTTGAAGAAGCTGATAACTGGTGATGAAAAGTGGATCACGTATGACAAGAACGTGCGAAAAAGGTCGTGATCAAAGGCCGGTCAGGCTTCACAGACTGTGGCGAAACCCGGGTTAACTCGCAACAAGGTGATGCTGTGTCTGTGGTGGGATTGGAAGGGCATTATTCATTATGAGCTGTTACCACCAGGCAGGACCATCGATTCTGAACTCTACTGCGAACAACTGATGAGATTAAAGCAAGAAGTTGAGAGAAAGCGGCCGGAATTAATCAACAGAAGGGGTGTGGTTTTCCATCATGATAACGCTAGACCTCACACATCTTTAGCCACCCAACAAAAATTAAGAGAGTTTGGCTGGGAGGTGTTAATGCATCCGCCGTATAGTCCTGACCTTGCACCTTCAGATTTCCACCTGTTTCGGTCTCTTCAGAATTCTTTAGGCAGTGTCAGGTTAACATCACGAGAGGACTGCCAAAACCACTTGTCGCGGTATTTTGACCAGAAGTCCCAAAATTTCTATAGCAATGGGATCATGTCCCTACCTACAAGATGGAAAAAAGTTATCGAACAAAATGGTACCTACATACTTTAGTTAAATGTAAATAAACTTTATTAAAAAATGTTTTGAATTTTCTTAAAAAATGCGAAGAAACTTTTTCCCCAACCTATTATAAGTCGTTAATTAAACTAGTTCTTATTTTTGACTCTTGTTGTGAAAACTAATATATGACTACTATATAACCCAGTAACCTGTGTCTATCTGTGTTGTGTTAAATCCCGGCCTATCTCGAACACACTACGAGGGCCCAGTCTAGGTTAGTCGGTATCACTTGTCTTCAAATTTCTTGTTTCCCAATTATGATTTTTGTTTTTCAATTATGTTTTCCTTCACCGTTTTGAGAACAGTTGTGTTGAAATAATTTACACAAAGTGCCTGTCTTCGAATCAACCACTTACAACTCCCTCATAATTCGTGGCCATTACCGCTGGCCCACCGACTTGAATGATTTTTTTTTACTATTGCCTAATACACATAAGCTATTTGCAGAGTCCTAGAGATCTTTTACCGCATAATATTTTGGCTTGTGTAAAATTGCTGCTTTTGAATGAATGTTCTTCGAAAACTTAGCTCTCGTACTCGTATTACGTAAAGACAAGTGTGTACCTACATATTTTGGGGCGAGCCCGTTCCTACACTGTGGGATGCGGTCGTGTGGGTTAAATATTTACTCAGTTAACAGGTCACGTGTATGCCTTGATGAAATGCTGCTGTTTTGATAAAGAATTAATACATAAAATAATTAAATTAGTAGCATAAGAAACAAGAAGATTGATTACTGTTGGTTGGTGGTTACAAATCTATATATAGGTAGTGAAGTAGGTACTTACATACCAAGAGCCCTCCGTGCCTCGGAAAGCACGTTAAGCCGTTGGTCCCAACTGTCATTTGTTAATCTTTGGCATTCGTTACGGGTCGTCAGAAGCCCGAATATCTAACAACCAGTTTTACCAAGGGGTATCGGATACCCAGTAACTGGGTTGTGGAGGTCAGATGCAGATGGGATGTGGAGCAGTGGTGACCCAGTGGCAACGGCCGCGATTTGCGAGTAGTAGATCGTGAGTTCAAACCCAAGCAGGCGCTTTACTTTGTGTAAATTATTTCATCACCACTGCTCTCAAAACGGTGAAGGAAAATATCGTGAGGAAACCGGCATGTCTTAGAAGCAAAAATTCGAAGACATGTGACATCTACCAACACGCACTGGGCCCGCGTGGTGGATTCCGGCCCACCCCCTCTCACCGTGAGGAGGCCTGTGTCCCAGCAGTGGGAAAATGATAGGCTGCTAATGATGATGATAATGGAGGTCATATAGGTAGTCGCTCCATGTAAAATACTGGTATTCAGCTGCATCCGGTTAGACTGGAAGCCGACCCTAACGGCTAGAAAGTACTTACTCGGTTCACCATCATAAAGTATTTGGGAGTGACCTTTAACCGCGATCTGACATTTAGAGAATACATTTCTACCTTTTGAATTTGTTTTGGAAATGCTCGCGACTTTCGCAATCCAAATGTTATTAGTCTATACACCGCTCTCATCATCATCATCATTTCAGCCGTAAGACGTCCACTGCTGGATTTAGGCCTCCTCCAATTTGGGGGGCTTTGCCATAATCGTCACGCTTGGCAGGCGGGTTGGTGATCGCAGTATGGTGGTAAAAATGCAAAGAGAACGCTGCTGCCCATTCTCTAGTAAGTCCCTTAGTCGCCTTTTACGACACCCACGGGAAGAAATCGAGTGGTGTTATTCTTTACGTCCGGCACCACACGGTACACCGCTCTAGTTCGCAGCAAATTTGATTCCAGTACCTGTATACCGTTTTTATTAACTATAATTAAATAAATAAAAAACATTAGGTGTGGTTTTTTCAACAGTCGGATAGTTATTACCTTAATATGATAGTTCAACATATTCTTCATACAAAAGCAGCCAAACCGCAATTTTTCTTAGGTATATGAAGATTAAAAAATTGGCTCTCAGTGGAACTTTTCTCCAAATATCTTCCTTAACCATAATCTTAGAATAGTCTTCTTTTGCAATGCCGTAACCCAGATATTCTTGTAACTCAGTAAGTCATTATGTTAAAATGAAAATGTAATATTACTACTTGCCAGACATGAAAACGTCTCGGCACCACAATATTAAAAACTGATTAAAAAACATTTTTTTAAATCTACAAACATAAATAAAAGGAGTGCAATTTAATTGTAAGTTATTAAAGCCATCGCGAGCGTGGTGAATCCTATTAAAAATAACGCTTTGACGTAGAGAAATTAGTTTTCCAACATTAATTTATTGTTCGTCTTCCTGCTTCAGTATAATTTTTCTTAAACATACCTACAATTGAATAAAATTGAAGTGTATGTTTTTAATGTAAAAATAACAGTTTTCACTATTCAGTGAGGACACTATGCTTTCATATACTCTACTTATGTATGTATATCAAAATAAAAAAAACTATTTTTAAAGTTTTTGTCGATCTGTCTTTCTGTTCGTTCCGGCTAATCTCCGAAACGGCTGGACCGATTTTGACGGAACTTTTACTGGCATATAGCTGATATTTTAAAGAGCAACATTATTGGCCCGATATCTCGTCCTCGTCGGATAATTTCCACCATCCATGCGGGCGAAGCTGCGGGCACAGGTAGTTTCTAAATGTATTTTCCATGTTTAGACTCAATTCAAGTCGTGAATTATTATCTATACTAATATTATAATGCTGAAGAGTTTGTTTGCTTGTTTGATTGAACGCGGTAATCTCAGGAACCACTGATTCGAATTGGAAAATTCTGTTTGTGTTAGGTAGTCTATTTCTCGAAGAAGGCTATAGATTATATAACATCACGCTACAACCAAGAGGCGCGGAGCAGTAATGAAAAATATTGCAAAAATGGGGAAAATCACACGGGTAGGCGATTCGACGCGACGGGAAGGGTCGGGGGAACAAGAAATTTCACGCGGACGATGTCGCGGGCAGAAGCTAGTATTGTATATTATTTAAGTATAATGCCATTAAAATTGTTCAATTAAATAAATAGTAAAACTGATCCAAAGGAGTTCAGAACCGTACATTTAAAAGAGTCGTCATAAATTTAATCCACTTCATAGCAACATAAAAAAGAAACATTATAAAATTGTACTTATTTTTATAACAGCGTAAATGATTTATCCTTGCTCCTCGGTGTACTTGTTAGTCGAAATAAGATCACATGTCCGACCTTTTTTATCTCCTAATACAACACAAAAAAAATACGGCATAAAAATAACAAGTAACATTTTTTGTTTTTGTGTTGAGGTTAAACAAGGCTGGAAATTTATATGTAGGTACACCATGCCAGCCAAAAGACCTCCAGTGCCGACCATAGGCCTCCCCCAATTTGGGGAGGTTTGCCGTAATCGCCACGCTTGGCAGGCAGATTGGCGATCGCAGCATAGTGGTAAAATGCATAGAGAACGCTGCTGCCCATGCTCTAGAGCAGGGCTGTCCAAACTACATACCTTCGCGGGCTAATTAAATTTACTACAAAAGCTGGAGGGCCGTAGAAACAGATACTTTCAGTTTTCAAGTAAAAAAAAATACAGCGTAACCATTTCTTTATACGTTTATTGGTTCTTAATTACTTAATTTATCTAATAATACAACAGACAACGGCTCCCGGGCCGCATGCGGCCCGCGGGCCGCTGTCTGGACTGCCGCTGCTGTCTGGCTGTCTGGAGAATATAAGTCCCTTAGTCGCCTCTTACGACATCCATGGGAAGAAATGGGATGGTGCTGTTCTTTACGTCTGGCTCCATGCAGAAGTAGGTACATTGGATGTTAAAATCTGGCTGTACACAGCAAAATGGTGGTATGTAAAAAAAAACCTTCGATTATTGGAAGTACGAAACTGCCTTTAAACGAACGCTGGACAGTAAAACTGATTTCAGCTGTAATAATAATCTGATGCCATAACTCCTTTTAGACTATATCTACAGAAGATAAAACAGCTATACACCGGGACATTTTAGTCGTCTTACGACGGCAGCCCACTTCATGTAACCAATGACTACTACACATTCATAAGAAAAAAATGAACATATGAATAAGTAAAAAATAAAAATATTATTCATTATGTTGACGAATGACGTGGCTAAAATTTGATATTTTGTCTGATGGAAAATGGAGATGGAATGATCTAGTCGACTCGTGCGCTGGGTAGGTATGTTCTCTACCGTATGATACGTAAACATTATTAACAGGATATTTCATAATTCTAATCCATTATTTATTTTTCTTAATATCCATTATCTTAATTAATGGTAACAATTTTTAATCACGCCTAGAGGTATATTATGTCGAATACACTGAGTGGACAACCTTTGTAAGACGACTAAAATGTCACGGTGTATAAATTTATTTATTTATAAAGCTTTTTTTCATATTTGGACAAGAACAACAATTTTTTTTTAAAGGTATTTATTTTAAATTAAAGGTATTGTCACTTAAAGAGATAAGTTACGAAGGTCTTCGGATATAGTTGACATTTAGTAAGAAACCGATGCATGTTTTTGGTTGATATAGAATTTGGTAAACTAACCGTTATTCGAAAACATTTATCGTTTTCTAACACAACTCCAAAATTTCCCGATGAGGATGACCCTCATCGGGAAATTTTGGAGTTTCGATACTCATCTTTTTCGGTGACTCTACCAAAGAAAAACAATATTTTAAAAAACTGTATATGACTGGCTGGTTTTTGATTTATGTGGTAATGCTTAAATTAAACAAAAAAACCTGTTTTAGAGTAAACATAACGGAAACTACACATACAAAAAAAAAACACAAATTCTACAACTAGTAGTGATCAAAAGGGCACTCCCCATTTTTTTTATTCTATAACGTTTTTAGTACGAGAATTGGCTTTCTGACTCAAAGAACACTTCAAAGTATCAGACAGACTCACTTCCGCATGTACATTTCCCAATACACAATTGTGGGTTTCATTAAATATCTGTAGCTTGAATTAAACCACATTATGTGGGTATTGTTTCCAGCCAGCTTGTTTAATTCGGCAGTCTAAATTGTAGTTGTTTAAATAGTCTGTACACCACATTGGAAACATGTTCATTGATTCATTTATATTACTAGGTTCGTTCTGTTTCCACAAATATCTCAACTAAGCCTTATTTGCTAGTAATTGAAGGTTCACGTCGATAGTGAACATGTGATTGTTAAGCTCGTATTATCTAAATAACTGTTCAGATTTTAGTGTAGGATTTTGCCTTTCACGTGTGTTTTTGCTAGGAAGTTCATTGTTGAATATACATACGGCTCGTTTACTCATATCTCAAACCAAGGATATAACGATGCGGTGTGGACAGTTTCGTTACTTAAATTTTCTATCCATTTGCGTAGTTTTAAAAGCAAAACAAAATCGGTAACCGACCATGCCACACGGTACCGTGCTCGGTTTGCAGAGCTCGATGAACCCAAAATTTTCGCAATATCTTTTGATTTTCAGCAGACCATTCTGTCCCAATGTTTGACGTCTATGCATGATTCGATATACTTAATTAAAATTACAATCGTGGGTAGTAAATAGCTTTAATATATTCTAAGAATATATTAAAGATGATCCTTCATGTAAAGTGATCAACTAAACTGTTGGCACGGGTCTCATTAGATATTCTATTAGGGAATACAAAACCCAACAGTAATAATTCTGTAAATTACAAATGAATTTATAATTGGTAATACTAGATGTAGAAGCCGTTTTATGTTTCTGAGCTGTCTGTGTATTGAAATAATAATATAATTGGAAGCCTGATATAGTGGTGATAGATCTGAAGTGCGCCGCACAATGATAGTCGATGTTACCATTCCACATGACGAGAACCTCGTGAAAGCTGAGAAAGATAAATAAATTAAGTATCTCGACTTAGCACACGAGGTTGTTCACATGTGGAATGTGAACTTGGCTGTCATTGTGAAGGTTTTCGTATCAGCCAATGGACTGATAGCCGAAACCCTCAATCAACATCTTTACAAGGAGCGACGACCCGTAACGACTGTCAAATATTCACGAAACACAGCCGAGACCAACGGCTTAACTTTCCAAGGCACGGAAGGGTCTTGGTATTGGAAAATGGTCGCCCACATTGTGAGGAAGTTCCTATCTCTGGAGCCCTAATCACCGGTAACTTGGACCCTGCTCCTGATACCAGCGGACCACGATTATTATTACTAGTTTCTGCCCGCGACTTCGTCTGCGTCAAATTTTTGCTACCCTGACCCTTCCCGTCTCATTGACGTTTTTAGGGTTCCGTTGCCGAATGGCAAAAAACGGAACCCTTATAGATTCGTCATGTCTCTCTGTTTGTCTGTCTGTCCGTGTATGTCACAGCCACTTTTTTCCGAAACTATAAGAGTTATGCTGTTGAAACTTGGTAAGTAGATGTATTCTGTAAACCGCATTAAGATTTTCATACAAAAATAGAAAAATAACAATAAATTTTGGGGTTCCCCATACATAGAACTGAAACTCAAAAAAAAAAAAAACATCAAACCCATACGTGTGGGGTATCTATGGATAGGTGTTCAAAAATGATATTGACGTTTTTAATATCATTCTTTCCTAAACTGAATAGTTTGCGCGAGAGACACTTCCAAAGTGCTAAAATGTGTCTGTCCCCCCCGTAACTTCTAAAATAAGGGAAAACTAAAAAAAATATATGATGTACATTACCATGTAAACTTCCACCGAAAATTAGTTTGACGAGATCTAGTAAATAGTTTTTTTTTTTTTTTTGATACGTCATAAATCGTAAACCACAATTTACCTTTCATTCAGTCAACTCAAATATAAAAATTAAAAACAAAAAACATTTCATTTCATAAACATAAACCTTATGCATAAACCGTGAATACCTGCAGGTTTGTACGGAACCCTCGGTGCGCGAGTCCGACTCGCACTTGGCCGGTTTTTCGTCCATTAGCGTCCAAAGGAGCGCCTTTTGATCGTAGCATGATGTTATATAGCCTATAACCTTCCTTCTCTAAATAAACTACCCAACTCAAACTTTTCAGCTTTATAGTCTACTAGCTTTTGCCAGCGGCTTCGCCCGCGTGGAGGTCGGAAAATATCCCGCGGGAACGTACTACCGGGATAAAACGTACCCTATATGTTAATGCAGGTTATGAACTATCTGTGTGCCAAATTTCATCCAAGTCCGTCCATTAGTTTTTTCGTGAAAGGGTAACAAACATACACATACACATACATCCATCCTCACAAACTTTCGCATTTATAATATTAGTAGGATAGGATACTATAATATTATAAAGCTGAAGAGTTTGTTTGTTTGTTTGATTGAACGCGGTAATCTCAAGAACTGCTTGTCCGAATTGAAATATTATTTTTGTGTTGGGTAGCCTATTTATCGAGGAAGGCTATAAGCTATATAACATCACGTTATAACTAAAAGGAGCGGAGCAGTAATGAAAAATGTTGCGCAAAAACGGTGAAAATCGCATGGGTAAGCGATTCGACGCGACGGGAAGGGTCGGGGGAATAAGAAATTTAACGCGGACGAAGTCGCGGGCAGAAGCTAGTATTAGTATAGATATAAAAATGTATGTAATAATTAGTAAAATAATATCATTGATATTATTACCATTTTTAAATTACCAACCATCAGCATCTGCCTCGCATTTACCCAACAATTTTGGGGTCGGCTTCTAATCTAACCAGATGTAGCTAAATATCAATACTTTACACGGTGCGACGACCCGTTATAATTGTCAAAGATATACGAATAACACCCGGGACCGACGGTTTAACGTATTTTCCGAGGTACGGAGTGCTCTTGGTATGTAAAGACGGTCACCCATCTTATATTAGCAAGTCTTGTGTAATATTTGCATTGTATTTTCAAAAGCCTGATACAGTTTTTGATTAAATCAGTTCAATCAGTTTCTGATGTAATTGCTAATGTCGTAACATATTCTGTTTTGTCTTTGGTCACTAGTCTTATCATCACAAGCAATGTCAATATTGCTAAATTGTTAATTATTTTTATTGACTTAAATACGGGGTTTTGGCTACGTTGCATTTTATGTATCTTTTTTAAATTTTTATCTTGTAATGTGCGTTTTGTTTGTGCAGAATGAACAATTTTTCTTTTCTTCTTTTTTAAATAAATATACTGCAAAATTAGACAGGATGCGATTAATTGACTATACTAACAGAATTAAATTTCACTCTTATCACTTAATTGGCAACTGATAAAATTTAATTCAATAAGATTTCAAAAATAAATGAAGAGTGAGAGCACCCTAAATCCATAACACACTATTTCTGGAAATCTAAATAATTTTGAAGCTTGTTGGTAATCCAGTCAGTCAACCTTAAATAAAGAGGGAACCTACCTATTAAAACCGGGTCCCTTTGGCACTTATATACAATACTGTTTCTACCTATATTGTGTAATTCATCACATTTCATTGCGCCCTTCGTCTGCGAGAAACAGTTTAAAAATCTCAAGAACTTATAATTTTACCGACAAACACCTTTACTCAAATTATGCTTGGTGGCGTAAATGTGCCCTTTACCTTCCGCATTCTGTATGTGGGGAACTGATTTCACAAGAAGTTGTAATACCTAGTATACCAACCTTTTCATCTGTTTTTGGTAAATGTTTTTTCTCTCTCAATCTTTTCTAAAGCTACTCACTTGTTTGAAGTAAGAGTGTGTAAAACAACATCCGCAATAAAGTCTCTGTCAACATCAAAAGATTCCATTCACGTAATATCGAAAAACAAATTTTACTCTTCCGCCTGCCATTTACAAGCGTACCCCGGCTGTTACATAGGATAAAATATATTTCAAATAATTTATGACACGACATACGGTTTCATGTTACTCATTTTCACGAACCCGTTGCGAGTGATACTGGCCAAAATGGCAATCTATATAATAAGGGATAACAGAGACAGATAACAGCTCTATGGCGTCATGTTGTCCCTTCCTCCCCGCTTCGTGTAAAACGAGTGTCTCTTCTTTGTTTATTTAGCGAATATATCGAGAGAAAGTAATAAATGAGTAAAGCGTATCTTATATTTAAAATGTCCTTGATGTTTCACTTTGTAGATAAAAGGGATGGCGGATGGTCGGAAATTCTCCCAGGGGACGTTACCGAAATTAAAATAGGTACACATAGAATTATGTGATAATTCAGGTTATGAACTATCTGTGTGCAAATTTTCAGGGAAATCCGTTGAGCCGTTTTTCTGTGATTGAGTAACAAACATTTAAACATACAAACTTTCTCATTTGTTTTTTTTGTTATTATTCTGTTATGATCAAGTAACAACAAATTCATTATTAGGCGCACGATTACCGTTACAATACGCATACAAAAATATGAATGATTAATTAAATTAGTAGGATTGGTAGAATAGCTACATCTAGTATATAGCTATCCTACAAATCCTACTAAATTGCAAGATTAAATTAAAAAACCGGCCAAGTACGAGTCGGACTCGTGCACCGAGGGTTCCGTACAAACCTTCAGGTATTCATGGTTTATGCATAAGGCTTATGTTTATGAAATTAAATGTTTTTTTTTAATTTTTATATTTGAGTTGACTGAATGAAAAGTAAATTGTGGTTTACGATTTATGACGTATTAAAAAAAAACTACTTACTAGATCTCGTTCAAACTAATTTTCGGTG
Organism: Aporophyla nigra; assembly: GCA_947507805.1. Classification (NCBI taxonomy): domain Eukaryota; kingdom Metazoa; phylum Arthropoda; class Insecta; order Lepidoptera; family Noctuidae; genus Aporophyla; species Aporophyla nigra. The sequence goes on along the minus strand of OX382307.1, from coordinate 15,040,578 downwards.
GATGTTTACATGGTAATGTACATCATATATTTTTTTTAGTTTTATCATTCCCTTATTTTAGAAGTTACGGGGGGGGGACACATTTTACCACTTTGGAAGTGTCTCCCGCGCAAACTATTCAGTTTAGAAAAAAATGATATTAGAAACCTCAATATCATTTTTAAAGACCTATCCATAGATATCCCACACGTATGGGTTTGATGAAAATTTTTTTTTTAGTTTCAGTTCTATGTATGGGGAACCCCAAATATTATTGTTTTTTTTTTCTATTTTTGACTTATTTTTTACTTAACTTACCAAGTTTCAATAGCATAGCTCTTACAGTTTCGGGAAAAATGGCTGTGACATACTCGGACAGACAGACAGACAGACAGACAGACATGACGAATCTATAAGGGTTCCGTTTTTTGCCATTTGGCAATGGAACCCTAATAAAAATCAAATCAAAAAGTATCTTCAGATAAATTGGAAGTGTGGTTAGTAACACTCTTCTAATAAAAGGCATTAATAATAAAGATGGCACCACACAGACCGGATCTAAAACCAAGACCCAGAATATTTATATTCATGAACTGTAGGCCCATGAATGTGTATTATGTCCCATCTAGACCATCTTACGCAAGCATAATATCTGCGAGAAATATTCAAATAAGTTATTTCTCCTTATGAAATGTTAAATCAAACTCCAAGACGCAGACACCGAAATATGTGGATGAATGGATTAATATAAACTCAAATAAATCTAGAGAGTACGATTATTTTTATAAAGAATGGGGACGTTTAAAATGAAAGGATTGGACTTGCTTACGTGGGAATATTTTCAAAGTAAAAAAAAAAAAACGGTTTGTAAAAGGGGGTTCCGGAACTGTAAAATGTTTACTGTTTTGTTTTTGTTTTATTTGGCGGTGTGATACCCCCGTGCCTCGGAAAGCACATTAAGCAGTTGATCTTACGCCTGATCTGTCTCCGATCATGTCGGATTGCAGTCCCATTGGACTATGAGAGTGAGTGCTCCTATGTCTGCGCACACACTTTAGCACTATTTATGGTGCCGATTCCCTTATTCACAAACTAAACTAAATTTAAGTTCAGTGCATCTTTTTCTTTCTATTTCATTAAGGAAAGGACAGAAGATAAATTTTATTATATTTTTCTCTATGGCAAGATAAATTTTAGTTTAGTCCTGTCAAATTAATAAGCGCTTGACGTAAATTGACGTAATTTTAGTAGGCAAGTTTTTAATCACGTCTAAACTTGTATGGAGTAGTGACAGGCGCTGATTAATTTGACAGGACTAAACTAAAATTTTTCTTTTGTCCTCTTCTTAATGAAATACAAAGAAAAAGATGCAGTGAACTTAAATTTTGTTTAGTTTGTGAACAAGGGAATCGGTACCAATGTCTCCCGCGCCGATGCCTAGTCTCCGTTGTAATTGGCCACCGTGGCCGAAATACGGCCTCAAGGACTATATAAATATGTATATATAATGTTTACTAAGCATAAGCATAGCATAATCAGCCTCAGAAAATTAATTTCTCATTTCTAGGATAGAGGCCTCCTCCTTTCATGACGGGGCTACAATCTACCACGCGGGCCCAGTACGCGCCAGTGCAATATTTAATTGCCCAGTACTATCATCTATTTGTTACTACGTATTTTCTTTACTAAAATCAAGCAAAAATGACGCAGAAACCAGGTTATTTGATGTTTTTTGTTTTTTTTACATTAATTTTTAACTCTTTATGTATTATTGTTAACGCATAGTAGTTCACTGTTTGTCAAAACTTCTAGTGTGATAGACACTTCTTATTACGGTTCTAAAGATACAGCTCTGTGACAGACGAATGGATAAACAGCGAGTTTATAATAGGGTTCCGTTGGCACCCTTTTTATATGGAACCCTAAAAAATATCGCACCGTCGAATGATTACAAAAAGGTAGGCAAAAAAAAAAACCAACTGAGATTCCGTTTAACGAATAAGGTAAAATGTCTGTTGATTATAAAGACGATAATTTCTAAAAAACTTTCGTCGACATAAAAACAACCGTTTACGTCAAAGGTGCTGTTTTCCTAATTTTTGTTAAGTGTCTTCTAAGTTTGATACTTATTTTTTTCTTCTCAGAACTGTCGATGGTTTTGGAGTGGCGACTGCGTACTGAAAGACCCCGCACGTGGTGGACCGATGACCTTGTGAAGACCGTAGGAATAAGCTGGATGCGGGAAGCACAGAACCAGTAGAAGTGGCGGTGCTTGGAGAAGGCCCGTGTCCAACAGAGGACGTCTTTCTGCTGAAATGATAATGATGATTCTTCTTTTACCTAAGGACATTTACTTTGTTATTGATGAATTTGTACCTATGGAGCAAAGATCGGTGGCATTCGTGGTATTTCAAACACAAAATATAAACGAACACTTTCGTTATTGTCTTGTTAAACTTGTCAATATTTTTTTTTTAATATTTCAATTTGTACTTTTAAGCCTGTACACAACCTCAGCAAATCTTTACCTATAGACATCAATATATTATATATTATCACAATGATTACTCCCCTTACGTATTATGGGGGCTACCAAAGTTTTGAAACAAAACTCAAATAGTTTTCTTCACAATAATTGCTAATCGCTTAATCAGTCTTTAATGTTCCCACTGCTGGGACACCAAGCCTCATCTCTAGAGAAGGAATGGGCCGTAATTCACCACGAATTTTTGGTCCTCACAATGATTTTCTTCACCATTTTGAGAGCCGTGGTGATGGAATAATTAACACAAAATAAAGCGCCTGACTAGATTCGAACTAACGACCTACAACTCGTTAGTCGCGGTCACTGGAAAGTGGCTTTACAATCATTTAGTCCAATGATCAGCATCATTTTCATTGACTACTAGTAGTATTACCTTAGCAAACTCTTACCGAATTGGTCACCTTCTGCACACATAGGTTCCATAGACATAGGCGCTATTACCTCAGTCTATCTATTGAGTGCTCGTAAGTAAATAGTTTCAATGATAAAGGGCTTTAACGGGGCCTAGCTCCATCTCTTAGACTACCTAATTGAAGGTCAATCCTTTCAAATTTATCAGACCTCAAACAAGGTAGGTAGGTATTGTAAGTCGTTAGCAACCATCTAACGCCAGAAAGGCATTTATTGGTTGATTAGCAATTTTCTTTAACGAATTTAAACCTTTCTGTTAGGAGATCAAAGAAAGAATAACAGAGGTACTTAATTCAAAATATCGAGGGGATTTCTCCAGCTGTTTTGGTTGTTCATTCTGTAAAAAGTTTGTTGGATCTTATCTGGCTATCCCAGAAAATAAATAGCAAAACCAACTCAGGGATCAGTTTATTGGCATTGTTAATTTGTCTGGCTTTAGTTACTACTAACATTATCCAGGACTGTATTGAATTAGGATCAGAATCGGACCCAAAACAAAGCCCTGTAGAAACATATAAACAACATTAGTTCTAGAAACAATGTTTCTTCGATAGGTTGCTCTATGTATCTTTATCAGTAGTTCCTATGAAGGAGGCACGTCTTTTTTATAAAAACTCGATGCAATAACATTATGAAGAACAGTGATATAAGAAAAAACCGGCCAAGTGCGAGTCGGACTCGCGCACCGAGGGTTCCGTACAAACCTGTAGGTATATAAGTAAAAGTTCACCCATCACGACAATCGAGTCGTAGTTCTGTTCTGTTTTTTGGCTTGGTTTTATTTCTGTCTGTGTTATATTCTGTTTATTATATGATGTAACCAAAAATGTATGGTTTTCGCAATTTTTCCTTTATCTGTGCTATAAGACGTTGCTTCGTACCAAATTTCAAAATTCTAGATCGACTGGAAGTACCCTTTAGGTTTTGATTCCCTTGCGAGTTTCGAAAATTTGCGGCATAAACGGCTATATCTTTTGATAGCGTTAGCTTAGAAGTTTGATTTTTTCACAGCTCCAAGGGACAGTAAATTAGAGTATTTGATATAAATTTCAGCTTGGTACCTCCACGCGTTCCTGAGAAAAAGGGTCTTGACAGACGGACGGACGGACGGACGGACAACAAAGTGATCCTATAAGGGTTCCGCTTTTTCCTTTTGAGGTGCGGAACCCTAAAAAATGTAAAAATTAATGAATTTACCGTTGGTTGAGTTTGAAAAGGAAAAACGAGTTCGTGAATTGTACAAGTTTCCATAAATATAATAACTATGTACTAGTCGCCTAGTGGTTGAAACACGAGATAATTAATTTAAAAATTAATGTATTTCTAATGGTATATAAAAATATTAGCTTTCTGCCTTTCTTCTCGATATAGGTAAACTTTAATTGTGCCAAATGTCATGATCCTCCGTCCGCGTAATTTTCGTCAAAAGGGGTACAAAGTTTTTATTTCAAGTATAAATATATAGATATACACTATAAAACAAAGTTCCTGTTATCTACACAATGAATTTTGATGCATTTTTTGCCATCATTTAGTTATCCTAGAAGGTTAAGCTATATGATTAGTACATATATTGTATTTAACTTAGTGTTAGATACAGCACAGATATTTCAATGTATTGACATGTCACCACATCCTGTGTGTTGCACCCATGTGAAGTGTGTCACTAATGTCCATTATTTGCAAGTAGTTGCATATGAAAAGTGAAAATTTGAATAGACACAATAAGAAAAATAAAGGCAAAACATGACTGAAGAAACTTCACCAAATAAATAAATATATTCACAATCCATCTAAATATAGGACGATTGAAGGTAAAATTATTTCGTAATTGAGTAAAATAGGGTGGGTTAGAGTGAATGTGGCACGTAGAGCCGGCACGTTTGAAGGCATCCTCCGCGTACCCAGCTATTTCAGATATTCAAAAGGTCGACCGTTTTAAAGGACCTCATTATTGCAGCCTATCTGTGTTTCGACTGTGAATGGACTATTTATTTGAATTAATTTTATCACGGACTTTGGGGAGTCTATGATAGTTGGGTTTATATAATACATCCTGCGACTAGGTTCTGTCATAGGCTTTGATTGTAGTTTTGCTTTTAATATATTTAATTCCATTCTCACACTTCTTTCATTCTCAAAACTGGGAAAATCGCACAGGCAGGCGATTCGATGCGACGGAAAGGGTCGGGGAACAAGAAATTTAACGCGGACGAAGTCGCGGGAAGAAGCTAGTGTCGCATAAAAGTCTGTATTTTCAATACGTTAACTTAGAAGTTTCATTTTAGAGCTCCAAGAGACCGCAGGCTTATACGTATTTGATATTAATTTCAACTCGATAAGTACGCATTCCTGAGAAAAAATGGTCTTGACCGACAGATTGATAGTCGAACGGACCGACATCGACCCCGTAAGGGTTCCGTTTTGCCTTTTGAGGTGCAAAACTCGAATGATTCTCAAAATTGGCAAGAAAAGATGTTATAGCTCTTTTGCAAAGGGTGACGTATACCTACACAAATTACAAAATATTACTAATATCCATATTAGTCTATAGACCCATATTTGATTCCCACATAAATGCCCAGTTTCCTATAACTATAGTCTAGTTCAAGGAGACCCCTCCCTTAATGTTGAAGCCAGAGGGTGCAAATTCGGTCGTCTTTAGGGTGGGTCAGGTAACCGCTATCACATACTGTACCTCTTCTGTTCTGGTACTTTCGTCTCTCGAATTCACCCATTATGATTTAAAATATCTCATCCCGTAGTAAAATTACCAAGGCAAAACTGTGGTATAATATATATCTAACTTTAAAACCAGTATTCTGTATCATAATTATTTAATTGCAGTAAATTTAATTTTGATATATCTACAAAAGGCTCATCGAAATATATTTGCATAAACGACACTAAATTATTGTTCAATTTTATCTGTCATTTGAATGCACCATCAGTAATTAACTAACTTTATTCCGAGTATATAAATTAATTTATCAAATGTTACAATTGTTAGCAATGTTCGTTCTGTATGCATGATTCCTCTAAATGAATTCGTGTTAAATTCATAATTAACATCTTTTTAACCAAATGACGTCCACTGCTGAACATAGGCCTCCCCCAATTTGGGAGGGTTTGCCATAATCGCCACGTTTGGCAGGCGGGTTGGCGATCGCAGTATGGTGGTAAAATGCACAGAGAACGCTGCTGCCTATTATGTAGGTATATATGTTTTATTATTTATTTCAGCTTGAGTTTAGTTTTCAATGTTTTGTTGGTATATTGGCGTGTGCTAGCTGACATATGGCGAATAATGTATGTTTTGTTTTATAATATTAACTAGCTGTTGTCCTGTCTCTTTGATGATATTTGAGCACGCATTCTGTTAATTCTATGTCAAATGTCATAATTTTACATTAAAAAAGTTTACATTGTCATATTATATCGTTGATAAGTATTCTTAAATAAGTGTTCTTAAATTTTCTAATTTTCCGCGCAATTTTTAATTTTTTTTCTTTCATAAGAACCTTCTCCTGACAATTACAAACACAACAACAACAAAAAAAAGTGAAATCGGTCCAGCCGTTCACGCGTGATGGCGTGACCAAGGGAAATAGGGATTAATTTTTATATATATAGATAACTAACACAATATTGTATAGAATCAAGTTCTTCTAACTTAACAGACAGCAGTGCTGCTGGGGAGTTTGTTCCGCCACTTCTTCTTCCCAGCTAAAGCACTAGGAAGTGTCGAAGGGCGGGGTTTTTGGGGGGACTGTTATGTAACTTTGACGTTCAAAAAGTGCTGACACTCAGCCTAGTTTGAATAAATGACTTTTGATTTTGATTTTATTCTCTAGTAAATTCATTAGTCGCCTTTTACGATACCTACGGGTAAAAATAGGATAGTGCTATTCTTTACACCCGGCACCACACAGACCTGTGCTAAATTATTATGAAAAAATTAATTTGGATGGATGACCATCTTTCAAGACCAAATGGTTGTGGAAGTCAGATAGGCAGTCGTTCCTTATAAAATACTGATATTCAGGTGCAATGGTTGCACCTGAATACCAGATTTTGCATCTATACTAATATTATAAAGCTGAAGAGTTTGTTTGTTTGATTGAACGCGATAACCTCAGGAACTACTGGTCCGAATTGAAAAAATCTTTTTGTGTTGGGTAGCCTATTTATCGAGGAAGGCTATAGGTTATATAACATTATGCTACAACTAAGAGGAGCGGAGCAGTAATGAAAAATGTTACGAAAACGGGGAAAATCGCATGGGTAGGCGATTCGACGCGACGGGAAGGGTCGGGGGAACAAGAAATTTAACGCGGACGAAGTCGCGGGCAGAAGCTTAACAAAATAATTGGGTAAAGGCTAAGCAGATAATAATGACTACAATATTTTTTATTTTATTTATTGCCTCTCAGGGCGATATGACAGAACTACTTGGATTTCAAGATTGTTGAAATATGATATTATGCTTAATATTAGAAAAGTAATATCTACCCACAAAATAAGATTAAGTAATAAAACTCCATTACGAACAATCCAATATATCTAAACAATTTCAAACGAAAATCTTATTTCATTACGTCCATCAAAACATATTCTCAAAAAATAAAGACGTTTACACACGTGATAGTTTCATTTGTCTTGTCTTTAAAAGGTAGTTTATTATGGGTCTGTCCATTAAGGGCCCTCCTAATGGAGAACAATCCGAAATAAGCGGTCAAAATCAGGGTCCGACCCTACCGGTACGAATTTCGTTCGTAAATATTTAAGATTGCTGCTACGATAAGAACGAATCTATTATCACTTTGGGATTGTCTTGCAACAGGTAAATTGAAATCATATGAAATGTTTGTTATCAGCTATCATTGGACTAAAGGGCTTTTTCGTCGATTCGCACGAATTTACTCGTCTGAATCGTCACTCTTAAATAATTTATAATATTTTCTATAGGCGAATTTTATGTAATAATAAAGTTTCTGTACTTTTCTTAGTTTCTTTAATGTTTTATTCAAAATGTGCATATTGCCTAGTACGTATTTCTAGAATTGACGCTACTTCACAAATAATTTAATTTCGTGTGAGTTGCCTATATAAAAAATAATATTTAAAAGTAACGATTCGGCCGATTTGGGGGAAAATTTGTGCGAATTGACTAATAAGCTTTAATATGATTACAGGGCCAATTTTAGGTTACTGTATTATTAGACAATGTAATAAAATTGGGCTGGAAACGAATATTTATGGGGTACTCAGTATTATTAATAATAAAAGAAGCCGTACCGTGAGGTGGCGGACGTAAAGAATAACACCACACCATTTCTTCCCGTGGGTGTCATAAAAGGCGACTAAGGGACTTACTAGAGAATGGGCAGCAGCGTTCTCTATGCATTTTACCAGCACACTGCGATCGCCAACCCGCCTGCCAAGCGTGGCGATTATGGCAAAGCCCCCCAAATTGGTGGAGGCCTAAGTCCAGCAGTGGACGTCTTACGGCTGAAATGATGATGATGATGATGATGAAAGAGGTGATGATTGCTTTTACCATTTCAGTAATTACTGGTAGTCAGACTTTTGGGCTTCACCCTACCCATATCTGCCAATGATCTATAAATGGCGACCGTAACGTTGGTCCCGGCTGTCGTTTATAGATTTCTCCAGACCCTCTCAGTGCCTCAGAAAGCACGCTATTTCGTTTAGTTCTGCGTGCTTTCTGAGGCACGGAGGGGTCTCGGTAAGTAAATGGTGGTCACCCATCCACGAACCGACCGCGGCAAGCGTAGCTTAACCTTCGATCAACCTATGCGGATGTTATTATTTAGCCACGAGCCACTTCTGTAGCATGAAAAAGTAAATTAGAAAAAAGTAAAAACAAAAAAAGGAACAAAGAATTCACTGAACTGAAATGTTTTGTAGTCAAAGTGCCGTATTCCATTAAATTTCAAATAAACGACTGCAAAGTTGTTACTGTATATTTCACCCAGTTTGTATGCGTTAACGTAACGTTGCCGGGTTAATTCCAGTCACTCTCGGGAATAGCCGGGTAACTTCTTATGACTAAATGTTTCGGTCAAAGTGGACAAAGTTTGGGACTTTGTTTTAAATATTGCGTTTCATTATTCCCTTGGCTCTTGGAATCGAAATTGTTTTCTTATGAAGTAATCTTTGGAAGTACATATTTAAAACTGTTGTGTTTTTATCTTTATTTCCTGAATAATCTATTAATCTGCTAAATCCTCTGGAAAAAACATCTATACAAGCTGAAGAGTTTGTTTGTTTGTTTGTATGTTTGTTTGACTGAACGCGCTAATCTCAGGAACTACTGGTTCGAATTGAAAAATTATTTTTCTGTTGGGTAGCCTATTTATCAAGAAAGGCTATAGGTTATATACCATCACGCTACAACTAAGAGGAGCGGAGCAATAATGAAAAATGTTGCAAAAACGGGAAAAGTCGCACGGGTAGGCGATTCGACGCGACGGGAAGGGTCGGAAGAACAAGAAATTTAACGCGGAAAAAGTCGCGGGCAGAAGCTAGTTGTGTAATAAATTAATAGCCACATGAAAACTGTAAATTAATATTTTTATAAAGTATTTTTTTCGAGATCTGGAAACGATTTTAATGTTGAAAATATAACTTTTAGATTTTTTTGTCTATTTGGCTCAATGTATGTTTCAGCGTCACGGAAAATCTACTGGATACATTTTGTTTAATTTATGCATAGATATTCCCAATCACCGGTCAGTCCGTAAGCTACAAATTATCACCCTATTTGATATGTTAAGCAATGTTGCAATTACTTCAGTACTTAGTTTACCAATTTAACCCTTTAAATGATTTACCTTTAATCTGTATGGAGCTAAGCTGTCAATTATGACATATACATGGTTAATTCTTGAGATGGGGAAATAAAGGCAGGTACCTTAATGGTTGTCGCGATAAGAAAACAGTCTTAGGACACTGTTCTTAATTTTTTGAAACCACTGCATGCATTCAATCAGCGTCAGGCACTAGTTGTCTGGCATTTTTTGCTGAATTGAACCTTTTTAGCGCAGCCGTGGGGCCAGCGACCATGGGTTATATGGTCGCTGCGTGGGGCACACTTAAATGCTAGTTTATAATATCGCACTTTACACTTTTCATTGATTTTCTATTTAATTTTTGTTTTTTGTTAATTATTATGTATTTTTGCTGTATTATTTTGTGTGCCTTTGAGTTTGTGCTAAATTAATGTATTTTCTTTCTTTCTTTCTTTACATAATTGTAAGAGCTTAAAGGTTCGACGACTGCTTTAACGTCGATTGATATATCTGTGCTTTCTTTTTACATTTTGTTAGATTATATTATTGTGATAGTTCGTAGAATGAATGTAGAATGTACACAGAAAACATAAAGTTTAGGCCTCTTCGGCCATCATAAATCTTGTATTATTAAATATTTAAGAGAAATCCCGTGTTTATAATCTATTGTTATAGTATATTATTTTAGTGATAGTTGTTCGTCAGGAATAATCTGTATGAAAGCATTAGTCAGTGTTGTACCAATAGGCAGTATACTACGTGAAACTTAAGACTTAATACACCCCAATTACAGTATTGAGTTAAAAGCCTATAAAAAGCTGCTCAATACATTTTATCGGCGTAGAAATTGCACTTGGCTATGAAAAAATGATTTTTTTTATACATACAATTAGTGCGCATGTGAATAAAATTAGATTGTTTGACCCAAAAACTAAACATACTACAAACATCCCAAACAGAAAATATTTGAATGTCTTCATCCACGCGCCAATCCTAATACATAGACGTTGTTAAAATAACTCCCGAAATCAGTACGCCTCACTAAGTAAGATTAACATCGTGCTAACCCAAACGGTATTTATCTAAAATTTACATGCGCCAAAGTGCCTTCATTTAATTCTTCCTCGCTAAGATTAAACCTGGGGATTATATTCATTATTACTATAATATATTAAGGCTCGGTAAACTAAGAGGCTTAATTAAAAGCGAGTAAATCTACGCACACCTCGGTGAAATTTACATGGGCGTATTGTCACAAAGGGCGTCAAAGGAGTGACGTAGACTCCTTATAACTTCGAGAGTTATGAAAATTTCATGCTAAATGATGATGTTTGCGTTAATTAAATCCTGTTTTGTAAATTAACTATATTTCGTCATCATTTTTATGGATATAACTTGGAAAACGACATACAAAATAATGTCTCTTTTTCTCTGGATTTTTTGTAATATCCGTCTTCTGCACGTGACTTTGTCGGAATGTAATTATTGCTACCCGAACCTACCGTGTCGTATCGCATCGCCTACCCGCGATTTTACTTCTTTTTAGGTTATCGTTCTTCCTGGCTTTTTTATATTTTTAATCAGATTCTAAGGGTCGTATCCAAGAAGACATATCCGAATGGTTTTATAAGATAAGATAAGATTTCTTTATTCATTTAAACATTGAATACATACAAGAGCATGCAAGATATTATATCATTAGAGTCCACTCATGTTTAGTCGTAAGAATCGGCGTACAAATATTTTCATGCAAAAATAGAATTTAACGTCCCTCGCCGCCGCAGGAGGAGACGCCCCGGGCGTCGGGAGACGATAGCTGACTCCCGGCCACCGTAGGCGCGAGCTTGCGGGCGGCGAGCAAAGGGTAGCTCGCCGCCCGGTAAGGACTAGGCTCGGGTCGACGGCGCGTAGTGTTCCACGCGCGCCTCAAAGAGATGTCAGCAACACTGAAGGCGTCTGCTAGGACCGATGCCTGCCAGGGTCGCGAGATTGTTCGAAAGAGATACCGTGCCCCTGGCACATTGGCAACTGAAGGAACACGGGTGGGTTTTAGTCAGTAAAAGTCTGACACGCCCTCCCGCTCTGCCCAGAGCGGGAGTAGTCATTTGATGGTTTTCCATCCAAAAAAAAAAAAGACCTTAAGAGAATACACATGCATTGAAACGAACAAACTGCACCCTAATTGCATTACACACAATGAATCAGAATCCGAATCATTTTGAAGGTTATGGCTTATCCATTCTTTCATATAATTGCAAAAAAATCTGAATAGTAACATAAACAATTTGAATGTTGTGAAACTGTCACAATGAAACCGATTCCTACTAATAGTGTATAACGCAATTACCCGTGTTATCTGTTGATTATATAATAGTACTAGTATTGAACTGTTTTCGAATCAAACTTTTAGAATTGATGACTTTTACAATCTCTGCATGAATAAAACAATTTCGTTTTGAGTTAAAATATAACAAATTATATACGACTGAAGTATAATTGGACATTGCGACGGTAAAGTTTTAAGTTTCCGTTGAAGAATGCGTTGTATAAGTTATGTTTTGAAAAATGTCGTAAATTTTCTTGATACCACATGAGTAGTAGTTGCAATAAATAGTGGTGGTAACATACAACAATAAATAAGGCACTGTTGCCGTGGACAATATTTTAAAGGAGAAAAGTCAATAAAGATTCTGCCAGCTTTGAAGAAAAGTAAATATATAGGGCACCTATGGAATATAATAGCGTCCATGATGTATTTTTCGGGGTATATAATTGTCACAGTATTAGAACAGAGTAAAACCATTTTTATGGTTTCTCTTTCATACACACACACACACACATAGATTCTAGCACAAGAATTGCCTCAGCAAAGCTTTTATATTTTTAACCGACTTCAAAAAAAGAAGGAGGTTCTGAATTCGGTTGTATTTTTTTGTTTGTTACCTGAAAACGTCGTCGTTGTGCTTATAAACCGATTTCATAAACTAATTATATTTACGAATTGGTTGGTTGGTTTTTGAGTTAGCTTGAATGATGCACACTTTTACGTCTTAGTTTATACTAATTATGTTTTAATAACTTCCTGTCACTGTTATTTAGCAAGTGAAATTATACGAATTTGTGTGGGGTAGATACCACAACTAAAATGTAAAACATAGAAAATCAATTTTCTAAAAACAAACTACTTTTAAGGAAAAAAGCGTAACGATTTTTTTTTTAATTTGTTGTGTCTTTTTTGGAAGACGTTTGGTTTTTGTTTCTTATAACGTACCTACAAGATTTTTATAAGTTTTCTACATGAGCCGTTTACCCGTTTCTTAGAGATGTTTGTGATACTTGAAAATTAGATTAGTAAACACATTTTAACTAACAGTCTAATCTGAATAGTTTACTTTCTACCCCAACCGTCCCCATTTCTCTAAAACTGCACACTTTCCCGTGCATAGTTCTGCCATGACAGCTGCAGTACTAAATAAAATCAAAGCGAGAGCACCTACACGTCACTTTGAAGAGCCCAGACTAAGGACTGTAGCCACCAGAGCGTTCTGAAGACGTTCCTAGATTAGAACCGTGTAGGCGTGCCTAAACCCGGTTTAAATTGAAGAGCTTTGATATTTGCAAGGTGTTGCCAAGTCGTATTTAATTTAGAAGTTTTGCGGGTCATTTTCATTTTGATCTTTGTAAGAATGGGTTGCTGAATTGTGTTGGAAGTTGTAATTGTTTAATTGGTGAAAGTTAGAGTAGTATTTTGGATTAATATGAAGAAATATTAAATAATCTTTATTTTATTTTTAAATTAATATTATCATCAGAATATATATCATTCAAAATCCTGAGTAACTGACTGACTGATAATATATTAATACACAGCCTAAACCGGTGGTCTTACGAGACATGAAATTTGGAGGGTGTGTTCTGTGTGAGGAGTAGGTATCCACTAAGAAAGGGTATTTGAAATTCCATTCCTAAGAGGGTAAAATGGAAGTTGAAATTATGAACTTTTCTACATCCAAGCGGGTGAAGCCGAGGGCAGAAGCTAGTCCAGCATAAATCAATCATAAATATTTAAAGGCTGGAAGTCATAGATTAACAAGACACATAAAGTAAAAAGCTTGTGAATGTTGGTTTGACTCTTTGGCTACCTTTGAGCAATCATTCTTGGGCTAGGTAATCGGCTGATTTTAAAAACTAAGAGCTTTTGCTTTTATTTCGATATTCTTATTGTTTGTACTTGCTGTGCGTGTCTGAAATAAAATAGTTTTCTTTCTTTCTTTCTTTTGTACAGGGTGACCGGGACAGCGGCACGTTAACTGTAAACATAAATTCAGCACATAATTTTTGACCCCGTGAATAGAAATTTACTGACACCAAGCGTAAAATTTAAATGCAGGGGGGTCAGAATCAATCATAAACTGAATCTGTGGTAATAGATGTCCACACCACCCAGTATAATACATAATGATACAAGTACAATTTTTCGTTTGAAACTCCCAACAATATAGAACAAATACTTCAGCATATTCATATTGGTTTTTCAATCATAGGGCAAAGCTTTATTCTGCAGAAACTAATGAGGCGTCGTCACACTGGTATACATATTGTAGGTATATAGTATGTTTTATTTAAATGTGACAGTGGTTATAGCAAAGTAGCAAACAGAAAATTTTCTTTTGAAACATTTGTACTCATTTTTGACAAGCTCATTATTTCTTTTTGATCAAGCCGATGTTGGCTTATAATTGATTGTCTCTATTCGACTTAGTTTCATGTAAGCTGCAGTATACAGGATGACTTGTGATATCATATATTCCTTCCGAGACTTGATAGTGGGAACCGTCCTACTAATATTATAAATGTAATAGTTTGCGAGTATGGATGTTTGTCACTCTTTCACGCCAAAACGACTGGTCGGATTAAGATGAAATTTTGCACACAGATATTTTATATGGATGAACACATAACATACTTTTTATTTCGGTAGTGCGTTCACGACGTATAATTTCTGACCTTCACGCGGGCTAAACAGCTGGAAAAGGTTGTTTGTAGTAATTAAGCAACCCTTAATGTGCAGGCAAAAATTCTTGGGACTTGAAAAACCCAATTTTTTTGTTGTTTTGGAAATGATCCCGGAATTCGTCGCTAAATACCAAGTTTCTGAACTCTTCCTCATACAAACATCCTTGTGGGGTACCTATGTAGTATTTAGGTAGATACTTATTTTATGAATTAAACTGTTAAAATTTACGTTAGCGGTAACAAAGCATGGTAATTAATAAAACCACACCTGCTGTGTATCGAATACATTCATACAATATAATTGTTCGGTCTATTATCCAATGTTTAATGCTAATCACAATATCTCATATAATATGCGTATGACTGAGCCATTTTCATTTAATGTGCAGAACAGTCGATCGTCTGATTTTTATCTGCATGTATTTAATCAAACGTAAGGTACTTGTAGTTGCGGTTGGTCCGTGGATGGGTGACCATCTTTCCATACCAAGACCCCCCCGTGCCTTGGAAAGCACAAGAAGCCGTTGATCCCGGCTGTGATTCGTGAATGTATGACAGTCGTTACAGGTGATCAGATGCCCAAAAGTCTGACAACCAGTCTTACCAAGAGGTATCGTATTACCCAGTAACTGGGTTTTGGAGGTCAGATTGTCAGTTGCTCCAAATAAAATTCTGATATTCAGCTGCATCCGGTTAGATTGGGAAGCGAATCCTAACATTGTTGGGAAATAGCTAAACAGATGAAGAAGATTTAACAAAACGTCAAATAATTTCGATTTTGATTTCCTCAAAATATTATTGATCACTCTTATTAAATGATTGACCTGTTTGAGTAAACCACAAATAATTCCCATTTTGGGGAATTAAAAATACTAAACAACCAAATACTATATTACTGGGCTAAACTTGAATGTAATGGCAGGCTGGTCACAGTTCTAATATAAACTAAATGATCTAACTATTAGGTCATGGTAGCCCTAGCATAGTTACTGCGACCAACTGTGACAAAAGGAAAATCACCTAACGGAAGTTCAAAAAGAGTAAATTAAACATTTAAATTAGCCTACGCGTACAAAATACTCAAAAATTAAAAAAAAAAACATTTACGGGTCCTTTAGATATTTGTGGTTAAAATCGGTTTAAAAATATACATTCAATGATTACATTGAAACCATTCCAATGAGTCCCAACGCAATACTTCTGCTGTAAATTTGTGATGGAGTTGGGTAGTCTTAAAAACACTCTCGATCATATAGCCTTTCAAACAAAAACAAAATAAATTCATCCGTTTCGGAGCGAGGATGCGCAGACAAACACACATACATACGTTTAACTTAAAACACACCTCTTTTTTCATCGAGAATTAAGAATGAGGTGGTCCAATTAGCTTCGTTTACCTTGACCCCAACAAAATATACAATATTTTTTTATCCTTTTTCAAATCCTCTAAAGCCAAAGTACTGCAACAATTGGATTAGCATACTAACGAAGAAAGTCGAATTGGGAATAAGGTAGAATCTGACATTTTAATTGAAAATGTTGAATAAGTAATTAGCTAAAGTAACGAAATTCATAGCGAGATAATTTTCGGATGAAACCGCTCCATAATAATATTATTGAGTTGTTGTAAAAATTTACATTGCCGGCAGCCTTCATTATCATTAGAAGTCTTGGATGAAAATTCTCTGCATTTCGTGGTTACTCGGTATAAAGGTATAATAAAGTTCGTAGTGTCTTTATTTACTGTCAAAACTGATATACTTCCTTGTCTTTTTCGATATTTATCAGGTTAAACGCCATGGGCCTCACTTGTTTAGTAAAAGGAGTCAAATTAAAAAGTCTTGACCCGGCATTAAATGTCATATGTTTTTAAGAAATATTTTTTACTAAAAACCAAATACGATCTATTTGCCTGTAGTGCCGTGGAGGTCGCGTCAAATACATATTAGCTGCATATCTGTGCCCGACGGCTCGATAGAGAAGCTTAAAATCACCTGACTCACGGTCATATATTGTCTCCTGCGGCCCCAAAGGAACCATTGTATGTCGACCACATGGTGTCCTCTATGCCCCAATCAGAAAGACTGAAAAATGTATGCAGCGTTCATCGTGTTATGCTCAGCCCATACTAAAATTCTTCGTTCCACCAACAACCATCTTCGTGTTCTTCTCACCGTTCTGGCTTTATTCATTCTTCTTTCTCCGTCCAAGCGGTCTTTCGATGGAATGAGCTTCTTCTGAACATCAGGACGGCAACCAGTCGCTTATCTTTTAAAATGAAAGCCCGTGAACATGTCAGAAATTAGTAAAACATACCAGCTCTGATTTGCTGGATCGTTTTCTTCTCTACCTATCGTTATTTCTCCTGACAAAGTTTATTTTGTTCATAATTATGTATGCCATATTTTGTCTCTGTATCACGCTAAGGTCGACTGGTAGAAAATGCCTCAGGCATTAACTCCGCCTTTGTACAGTATATTTTTTTACGCGTGCATAAAGTTAAGTTAAGTTAGTTTAGTAGTTTAGTTAGTTAGTTTAGTTTAGTTAAGTTAATAAGTAAATAAATATAATGAAGAGAAAAGATTTCAATTTTGTATGTTTGTGTGTTACGTTATCACATTTGTCACATGGGTAGACATTATTGACTGGACGTAAGATATTCTTTAAATTCGGATATTCTCCCGCGATCGTGTCTTATGCAGATAAAACCGTAGGGTGCAGCTAGTTGAATTTAATCTACATAGGCCATTATAAATGAAGGTGTCTTTTATATGAAAACAAGAAATTAAAAAAAAAAACGAAAAAAAACCAAATTCCGAATCAGAATTCGAAAATTCGTATTTTGAAAACATGTTCATTTTACTACAACTGACTTGCTCACAACATTGGATCCGTTATGATTATAGTCTATCAAAATATTGATTTCATATTATACGTATTAATTACAGTATCAGATAAAAGGTCACAGCCTACACTGCTCGGAAAAGGCCTTCTCTCTGTGAAAGGGAATGGGCCGTAATCTACAACGAGAACCCTGTGTGGGTTGGCAGATGAGACATATCTTCGAATTGTTGGCTCTAGGACATGCCAGTTTCCTCACGTTGTTTTCCTTCACTATTTTGAGAGCAGTGGTAATGAAATTAAATACACAAAGTGGCTGGCTGCCTTGGTTTGAACTCACAACTCGTAATTCGGGGCTGATATAACAGTGCCAAAACTACTCTAGAAGAAAGTAAAATTTAAAATGTAAGAAACCCTTGACTAAATCCAAAACCTCTAAAAAGTAAAAAAAAAAACATTTACGTATTGGCCTTTTAATTTTCATAAGAAATTGTAGGTAATATTTTGATCAACGGATCGTCGTGTCGAGACTGCTGAACCAATTTTGATTAAACATATCTGAGAGATTAAACAAAAAACCGCACACAAATCGGTTCACCCATTTACGAACTACGGTGCCACAGACAGACACATATAGCGGTCAAACTATTAACACCCCTCTTATTGCGTCCAGGGATAAAAAAGGTACAGCACTATAATTGGAACAACTCTTCAATAGCATACCTATTTTAATCCAAAAAAAAAAACAACAATGGAAACCATTCAATCACCTGCCTACCTATTAAAAGACACGTGTAAACAGCCTCCTTTAGGGAAAAACAGTTTTTTTTTTTGTATGGAGTGCTCGCAATTTGGGAGATTATCCGCACCACGAGGATTTGTTTCCCGCATCGCTTCAACTGTGCGGATTTATCCTGGGGTGTGTTAATAGGTGCTACAAACTTATACCAGAGTTTATCCGCCGTTGGCTGTGTTTTAGAAGCTGAAATCTGCACTGTTGTGGTGGGTACTTCGAAGTTAGGATGTTTTCGTTGTTGTGCATAGTTATTAAGGCATTATTTACTTTAATTCTGAAGAAGAAGCTCGGTCTTATCTCGCTTATTCACGACGTGTTAGCGATTTCTGAACAATTGCAAGTTACCTCACAGATTTTATGGTGATCTAGAGTTTCTCCTGCAAAACCCTGGGACATAAGTATAAGCTTTTTAAGGCAATGTCATACATGGCATTACGATTGGAAAATAAAATCAGATTACATTACTGATATATCTGAAAACTACACCAAGATTAATTTCACTAAATGCTGTTTTTTATAGTTAGATAACTTTAATAGCACACCACCAGGCAGAGGTACCACAAGTCGATAATTATGTGTAAGTCCCATGTAATAGGAGATGACCGTATTGCCATGAACCGAGCTCAAATAAAGACTCCATTCTGGTCCTGAGAAATTCTAAATTAAAAAACTGCTTTACCCAAGTTGGAAAAAGAAACCAGAACCTCATACTCAGCACTGACACTTGTGACCACTAAACCAACAAGGCAGCCACGTATAATTTTTATCTGAAGAGTAATCATGACAAATTGTCATATTTTCTATACAAAATCTGTCAGACTGCCATATTTTATTCTTCAGATAAAATTTGTATGAGGATTGAATAAGAAAACTTTCCCACCTAACGGAAAATTTTCCACACACGACAATAAAATACAAAACACTTTACAATTTCCATGTTAGGAGAATATTTTCCTGCTTCAGTTCAAGTGAAAGGGTGACCGTGTGGTGTGATAATGGATGTTGCAACTTATCCCGGATTATATACACTGTTGTTATTTTAGAAACCGAAAACATTAAGTGAAGCTCTACTGAGCAGAAAATTCTACAGTTACCGTTTGTTCTTTGTTCCGTAGAAATCGTAATTTCATGTGGATTTCAGTGCTGTTTAGTTTGTAGGTAATCCTGTTCTGTAACATCTTTTTCAAAAAGGGGAAAGGAATTGGGATATAAACGGACTTTTCATTTAGTTGGTAATCCTTTTTTTTTTTCAATTTACTTTCATAGCGATGGGTAAATGAGGTTTTATTCTTTCTACCTTTCGCCAATGTTGTATTGTATCTGCTTATTATTCAGTACTACCAACCTGCCTCTACCCGCACGATTTTTACAATTTGTCAAAATTTTATATAAGTGTATTATTATTATTGTATGAAAGTTAAATATGGGGGTTTCGGGGGCGATAAATCGATCTAGCTAGGATTCATTTTTAGAAAATGTCTTTTTACCAAAAAAAAAAAACCGAGCAGAGCTCGGGCATCCAGGTACTGAATACATTATACACGTAAATCTTTCGAAATATATTCGCCAAATGAAGTTGAAAACCTCATCAAAATCCGTTACGTGATTTAGAAGATCAACGCACTCACACTGATATTTACGAAAAATGAATTTAATTAAAATTATGTACTTTTTGATTTAGATTAAAACGTATACAAGTAAAACACCCCATTGACATTGGAAACACGGTTCAAAATTCCGCAGCAATACACAACCTTCTTATTGCGGCACGTCTTATTATTTTTGTCCAATAGTTGGCCACTTCAGTCTCCAGAGGCTATTGAGGTTATCTTCAGAACAAATGTGAGGGTGCTTGGGATCCTCAAGCAAATGCGACATAATTGAATAAAGAAAAGGCTTCAGGGCGTTATAATAATGGTGTACTTCAATGGCAGCTTTCTACTTAATTGTAATAGGATTAGTCACTTCAAGATTGGCCACTGCAGCTCGCACTTCGGGCGATTGTGTTTTGTTTGTTGGTCCTCGTGTCATTTTTAAGTTTAATGTTGCTTGAGAAAACATGCTTACTTATTATTATTTCTCGGTAGATATCCGACTAATAGCTATCTCTGCGACTAAAATCTATGGTTATTAAAATCCAAATTAACATCTAATGGTTATGTAGTAATAATTTTGGTATAAGATGATGTATCTAATTTCTGCTTAGGTGTTATAAAACCTATACATAGACCAAGTATTCCCTAAAATAAACCTATTTATGGATTTTAATTTTATAACGAGCAAATCGGGTACCATTTGATTTCAAGGACTAGACGAACTACGACTAATAGAACGCAATATCGGAAAACGAGTTATGGAAGTCAAATAGAGTTGGGCAAGACAACTGACAAGGCGCAGTGATGACAGGTGGAATAAGGCAGTGACCGAGTGGCGTCCAAGGACTGGAAAACGAAGTGTTAGTCGTCTGGCGGCGAGGTGTGTGGACGACATTGTGACCATCGTGGGAAGAATCTGGATGACGCTGGATAGGAGCCCGAATTGGTGCAAGAAAAGAGATTCCTATGCCCAGCATTTAGTGAAGTCGGACTGTGGTTGATGATGATGATGAATAGAACCTTTTGTTTAATATATAAATGCCTCTATTACATACTCGTATGCGAAAGCCAAATAACGAATAAATATCTACAAATTTTGGATCTAACATATTCCTAATTCATAAATAATATTTATCCTACGCTTCCACGAAAAGTATCATTTAATAGTATAAGGTAAAACGTAGGAAATCAGTTGATGAAATACAAATATACATAGAAAACCTATTAAAGGAAGATATAAATATGAATGGGAGGTAAAATATGTAAGAGTTTACTCAATATAAAATATTAATACAACAATTTATTTCTGCTCGCTCCAACTTATATCTATGAATTGTGAATATGAAATACATTGCAGAAATAGCGATGTTGTGTTACTAAAAATAAACATCATGACTGTTGAGCCTTTATAATATCGAGGTTCTAGAATAAAAATGTGGGTACTTTTAACTGAGTTGTGGAAATCAAAACACTAACAGACACAATACGAGCATTTGGCATAAAATTTTACATTTTCGAAAAAAATATCTAATTGTTATATTTCTAATAGTAAAATGTTAGAGGGCTGACATGTGACAACCCATAATTCTACATTGCGTCCATTTGTTATGACATTTGATCTAGCTATGCAATAACCAACAATACAAACATAGTATAAATATCCAAACCAGAAGCTGCAGAGCCATCATCATTGCTATAAAAAGATACAGTTGAAAAATAATGGGTTAACCCGCTTCCCTCGAACCATAAAACGTAATTTACGTCCCTTTTTAGGGTTCCATGTCTGAGGAGGAGAAGACGAAACTATTGTAAGGGATGACTTATGTGCTTGTGATAAATGTCACGAATAAACCACAGTATGGTAGATATCGTTATTTTTTCTGTAGCTATACAGGTACGCACGCTGACAAATCAGGCTATGCATTTCCAGTATAAACTGACATCTCATTGTAAGAAAAATGTATACAATGCGAGCTCATCTAGAACTGGAAATACGGCTCGATTTGTAGCCGTGTTTACCAGAGACATCGGTGCGCAAATTGAAACCATGAATCCAGCACATGACTCTAGATCCCTAGTATTAAAAATATATGTTATTTCGTAGAAAGTGCAAGTGGTCAAATGTATAGAAAACACAAAAGATTTTTTTTAATTACGGTTAAAAGCTTTCAACGTCTACAGGTTCAGAATCAGTATGCGTCGATCTTCTTGCCATCCTCAAAAGGTATGATCAGTTAATTCAATGGTTAGTTACCAAAAACTAATAATAATAAATACAAACAAATAAGTAATAATACACATTACTAACATTGGTTATCTAAATATCGGAAATTCGGAAAATTACAGGAATGGGTATATATAATATGGGCCAAATAAATTGATTCCACTACTATCTCAAAGAAACTAGGTACAAATACAAAATACAAACGGAATTTCAAGATAAATATAGACATAATAATAATAAAGACATAAATATATAGGCCTTTGAGTCTCGGTTTGAGGCTACTTGAATAATATTGTTATATACTACAAAAGGCATGTTATTATTTTGTATTAATATCAACTGAATATCACCTGCCGTTCTTAAAGAATAGGCATGCCAGACAACCAAACGTTATGAACAATACTATCCTCAAATGATATGATGATATATTGTCCTGAAAAGAGACTTCAATAACAAATCCACTGTAAATGAAAACCAAATTATCGTGAAATAGTAATTCAATTTACATTTAAACCACTGATCAATTCTCGTATGTATCTGTAATAATATAAACGCTCCGGTTCCCTTGAATACCGGAAAGTTGCCACATCGTAGCATCTTCAATATACACAAAGGCTTCCCACAAGGAAGGTATCATGTTTGACTCAAATTGGTTTGAACCAAAATTGTGTAATGTGTTTGTATAATTTCGGTGATTCATTTGATTTCGATATATCGTTTTTGTACCTAACTTATTTCTTATTTTTGATTCTTCAGTTTTCATTTGATACTTTTGTGATTGTTAATTTCTAAAAAGTGCCCAAGTAATTATAATTTTAACATGACCATAAACTCTGTTGACGCTGAAATATAAATCCTATGTATAAACCTCTAAAAATAATGACGTGTTGCTACAGTTCATTTACTTTTGATCATGGTTTGACATTTTGAGTAAAGTTGAGATGACTGGACAGATCCACTTAATCTGTGTGTTTCTTTCCTCCAAAGACTATTTTAGACACCAATATACTTGGTATCCACACCATCTGACAAAATATTGTGTCTAAACTTTAAAAACCGGCCAAGTGCGAGTCGGACTCGCGCACCGAGGGTTCCGTAAAAACGTTGTAGTACCTTTAAAATTATTAAAAATATTTTTATTATATGATGTAATTAATAATTTATGGTTTTCGCAATTTTTCCTTTATCTGTGCTATAAGACGTTGCTTCGTACCAAATTTCAAAATTCTAGATCGACTGGAAGTACCCTTTAGGTTTTGATTCCCTTGCGAGTTTCGAAGTGGAAATTTGCGGCATAAACGGCTATATCTTTTGATTGCGTTAGCTTAGAAGTTTGATTTTTTCACAGCTCCAAGGGACAGTAGACTTGAGTATTTGATATAAATTTCAGCTTGATACCTTCATGCGTTCCTGAGAAAAAGGGTCTTGACAGACGGACGGACGGACGGACGGACGGACAACAAAGTGATTCTATAAGGGTTCCGCTTTTTCCTTTTGAGGTGCGGAACCCTAAAAATGACTGTGCTGTGACCTCTGAGTTTGTTTCGGCCTTTCTTTTCGGAGTATGACTACTCCGAATGGGGATGGGAAACACCAATCTCAATTCGTTTCAAAAATATGGTCGACGTGACCAGTATATCACGTGATAGTAAGCAATGATGCGCTCAACTACGGTCCTTGTTTCCTTAGAAGATATATATTTACTCGAGACTTTAAAGCTCTCAGAATAAAGCTATCTGAAAACACAGACAAGGCCTTCTACTCCTTAGATTAGAAATTAATTACGGAAATATCGTTATCCAAACGTTATCTCAGCACGTTTCAAGCACCTTACTTCAAATAGTCTCTTTACAATAACATAAACAGTACCAAAGCTTCTGAGATATCTGAAGTAAATTACTTATTCACGCGAATTAAACCTGTTAAATATGATTAAACTTGAAGAGGAAGTTATCAGATACAAACCCGAAATCCTTTGGAACGTGTACCTCTAATATAACTGCTTTATAACGAACTTGCTACTATAAAGGAGCTTAGCAGAGCTTGGTCTGTTAACGTAAACTCGTGATCAATTTTGGTTCGGGAACTGGTAAATGTGTTGAGTTAGTTACGCGCACGATGTTCAGTTTTTCTGTGTGGTGTTGGGTGGACTAAATGAACTACTTGCCAGTGGTCTTAGTAGTTGTTGTTTAAAATCAACAAGAGACTCAAATAAATTTCGCTTGAGGAACTAGAAAATAGAAACTAGAACTAGATGGTCAGAATTTAAAAAACAAAATTTTTTTTTTTTCTTAGTGTATCGATGGCAAACAGAGGGGTAATTGCGGAACTTTTTATCGGTAGGAATTGGTTTAATATTCATAGTTAAAGAACATTCATTGCGTTATTTACGTTGCTGAGCCGACAATTTATTCGAACAAATGACGCAATGGTTTAGAAATAATCTTCAATATTATTCAGATTCTGATAAATTGTGCGTTTCGCAATTAGGGTGCAGGTCAAACATGTTTGGCAACACTAATGATCATCAAATTCACTGGTGACAGGGAATGCGGCTCAGGAGGGAAGGTAGGCCATTGTGTATGAGGAGGCGCCACATACGTACTTGAGATTCGAGCCATCCGTGAACCGCCATCTATATCATCATATTGTCATTGTTCCTGCCAACTTGGGTTCGAAGATATTTAGAGATTCCTTAATATGGCTTTATAGAATTCAAAATGTTCCTCTTATTATTGTTTAATAAAGACAACAGACAGCATTTCGACTGCAGATGTTATAATACAACAGTATTATAAAAATCTTCAATTAATTTGCGCTGGACAAGACTTTACAAATGTTTCTTCACAGTGAGGCTTACTTGCAATTACGAAGCTTATCGGCTATGTAAAGAGTCTTAGAAACAAAAGAAAGATGGAAGTTTCGATAATCTGTTTAGTATAAACACAAAAGAAACCGTAAAACCTTGAATGTTGCTACTGAAGATTTTTTCTGTTGCACGAATCAATTGATCTAAAGTTACATTTTACGCAAGCCATCCACAAAAAGACACAATGAAGAGATACTGCCGTAAACTCGTATTACCCAGTGACTGTATGGTAGAGGTCAGTCGCTCCGAGAAAAAAAAGGCATTCAGCTACATTCGGTTAAACTGGAAGCCCCAAAGAAGAACCTCAACATGGTTGGGAAAAGCCTGGGCAGATTATGACCTTTTTATTATTATTGCACAGTACCAGTTAAAGTGACACTGTTCAAGGCTTACTGCCAAACATTTTACTCCAGCAGCCTTTGGGCTAATCATACCCAAAAAGCAAACAATGCCCTGCGAATACAATACAATAATACCTTTAGGGTGCTGTTGAGGCTTCCACCCTACTGTAGTGCGTCAGGTATGTTCGCAGATGCGCACACTGACGACTTTTTTGCATTAATGCGTAAGAAGGTGGCGTCGGTGATACACAGAGTGGGGGGAAGCACCAACAGTATCTTGAGGGTGTTTGCTGAAAGGCTGGATGGGCCAACCATGGGTAGGTTTATCAAGCTTCATGTATTGCATGGAGCTTGATGAAACTATCTATGGTCGATACATTTTCATCTTGTTTTGTTTTGCTAAGTATAAGTATACTAACATAGTTTATAAGATAATGTAGTCACTAACACAATTTGGGCCCATGTAGTCTGTTAATAAAGGATTTTTATTTTTATTTTTATTTTTTTTATTTTTTTTTTATGTCTTCACCACCCTTGGTTGACTGGTAGAGATAGTCTAAGATTTCCTTTGTACCTTATTTGTGTGGAATACATAAATACTCGTACATAATACATGTGCTGCAGTAACAATTCCTATACATTAGTTAATGGCGACACGGTATCTGCAATTGCAGAGAATGTACCTACAATTCTGTTTGATGGTCATGCTACTTCAGTAGGCAAAACGCCAGAGTAAGTTACTCTTCCAATGAAAGCGCAACGTAGTTGTAAAAGTCGTTTGAATATTGACCTGGCAGAATAAAGCTAGCCGTGTTCGCGGATTCACTGAAAAGTTATTACTTTTCTGAAGCGGAAAGCATTTTATGCTAAACCAGCAATCTAACATTCATTTCAGCTGCTGATGTACCAAATTTAGAAAAAAAAATATGATTAGTAATCTTGCTAATATTATAAATGTGGAAATGTGAGGATGCATAGAGGTATGGATGTTTGTTACTCTTTCATGCAAAAACGACTAAACGGATATGGATGAAATTTTTCACACGGACCGTTCGTTTTTTTTATCCTGATAGTACGAACCCGCGGGATAATCCGAACTCCACGCGGGCGATGCCGTTGGAAAAAGCTAGTTAAGTAACAATAACATTGGTCCACACTAGCTCAGGACTGAGAGGAACGGAAAGGAGAAATTGAGGCCTTTACGCTGCAATAGGACAACATTCTATGTACCTAGCCTTTTCGCAAATATGTTTGAATTGGCTTCCAGTCTATCATAAATACCAGTATTTTACACAGCCCGACTGAGTATCTGACCTCCACAGTTAGTGGAGTTACTGGATAATACGATGAATGTGATGGTTTTTAGACTTTCGGGCTTCTGATGACCCGTAACAACTCAAAGATCACCGAATGACAGCTGGGGCAATTGGTGAATATTAATGTTTAGATTTATTATAATCACTAAATAAGGTTCTATATAACTCATCTTTGTTCAATACACAAAAGAATTAAGGAAAAATTGAAAGGTATTCTATTCTAAACATTATATTCAAAAAACCAACACAGAAAATAACAACCTTCATTTTTACTACCCATAAATTCAAAAACTCAGCAACTTCGCAATTTTTTTGTGAAACCCCTAAAATAAACGGGCACTCCATTTTATTTTCCAAACCCATATCAGCATGGAAACTGTCCAACATTCAGCTCGGTAAAAACGCTCGTTTACGTTAAACGCACAACCGACATCGGTTACTCTGTGGTTAATTCTCGTAATAGTTCACAAGGAACATTGTTCTGGGCCACGAACAATGTTTACGCATCCTTCGTCGTGATTTGTTGCCAGCCTTTTATTGTCTCCTTTTTTATTTTTATTCATCTAGCCACACAATTTGCGAGCTCCAAATTCAAATTGTTCCCTCCACACAAAATTTCCGCTGTGCCGAGTTTTAATTGAGAAATGTATTTATTGTTTCAATATTCACGGATATTCTCTTTTTTTGGAAATTTTCCGATTTGCACAAGCTTCATATAATTGATACGCTTGCTAAATTTTTAATCAAAAAGCAAAGGCGGTATTTCTGGAAACTGATGGTTTTATAAATTATTCAACTCGGCTTACGATTTCTCTGGAGAACATTTCTATTAAGTAACCTTTGAACCTAAATGAAACGAGGTAAATTTCTGGTTTACCTTCTAATTTTAGAGCGTCCTAATAAGTCGTAATTAATTAAAGCGATAATATCTACGGCTTTACCTTACCGCGCCAAACTTTTTGGTTTGAAAACCCTATAAATAAACACAATGCCTATACCTAAATACCTTCTGAATTAATGAGTACAAACGTGCGAATATTAAACCCAGAAACTCAAGGATTACCCAGAAATAAAATTACTGCATCACTTCCATTGAGACGTTCTAATACAAGATCTTTGTTACGCCACACATATAGATGATGTGTATATCAACATGAATACTATTACCCAAATTATAACTTATCAACGCCAATCACATCGTCATCTCTTAATATTATGTTAAAAGTTAGCAACAGAATGCTTGTTTATGGACAGTGTCCTGTCTAGCAGGGCTAACATGACAAGGGCGAGAACGCTCTCTCCCACAATTTGTCGTTTGTCTACAATTCTGACGTCACCCTAATGCCAACCATGACGGCCCAAGCTAAAGTATACTCGAAACAAGCACTTTTACGTATTTTTTTTTGCGACGAGAGACCTATGTAGCAAATTATTACAAAGACAAGTCATGATACTGTGTCAATCATCGGAGGAAACTACCTCCATTGCTCATGCTAATGCAGTTTTGGCTTACCTGAACCTACATGGCAAAGTTTAAGGTGCTTCAAGGTAATATATTCATAGTTTAAGACAAAGACCTAAACTAACACGCATAAGCTAGCGCTTTAGTGATGGACTTGAAAAAGTATACCAATGTTGAATTTTCTACATTCATCGTATATCAGGCTAGGAGCGCGCAAGCCCCTCTTAAAAAAATACATTAAAAGCCACAGAATTCCTGCGGTAAAGTATATTAAGAAGTAATTTTTAGTATTTCGTTGACATTATGACACACAGCTTTGACATTTAGTGCCAAAACTTTGCACTTAAGTGGAACACCATGCTTTTTACATGATATATTTACACTCTCATCTTCATAAACGTAAAAGAATTGTCTTATGTTAAGATAAGCCTTTATCAAATAAAATATTGTTCTTTCTTTCCTACAAAAAACCCTTTGGGAAATAAACTAAAAATCATCATCACCGAATTTCTGAGCTAAAGGATCGTAGGAACTAGTCAGTTTACGAAGACTATGACACTAAGACACACATTTACTGTCTAGATTTTGCACTCAAGTTTGAACAAACTGCATTTTAGAACACGCCATGCATTTTGCATGACATTCTAATACTGCTTTCAAAACTGTGACAAGACTTGCCTCTTAAATGGAGAGCTTGCCAACCTCTGCGCTACCTACTTAGTACATAACAACAGTAACTTTATAATTCTATTAACCTAACAAGCCACGTACCCGATGGGATTACCCATACCCATTAACAAAAATGAAGATCTTCAATACAAACGTTCATACCCTTTTTAACTTCTTTAGGAGATGAATTTCCAACAATCTTTCCTTTTTTGGAAAGAACATCTCGCAGTAGTCAACCTAGAAAGTTATCGACATTATAAATTAAAGCAGCCAGCCAGGGCTTACAAACTTAAAACTAAAGCGATTACACGCTCAGGGCACCCTCTGTGGGGTACGGACCTTGGCTAAGGACGTCACTGAAAGAGCAGCAAGGGACGAACTGAATCGGAATGAAAAACCTTTCTTAGTGCTCATTTATTTCAAATATGAAGCTCTTGTGCTGTCATAATTCTAGACACGACAGCTTAGGCTATTTTGTTGTCTGTCAGTGAATTTATTATTTTTGTTTTAAAGCAGATTGCGGACACTGGCCAGATTTCTCACTAAGTTTCGTAACCAATGTGTACGTATTAGATCCCCGTACGAACTGTAATTTATGCTTGGCATTCGGATCCTACACATTTAGGAATTTTTGCACATAAAAGAAATGAACCCATTACCAAACCACCTAATAAAATGAGTATAAAATTCATACCCTGTTAGCCTTGCTACTTATATGTAATCATTGATATACATTTCACTCCGCATTGTCTTACCTAAGTGCCATACAAAAATACAATATCTAATAAGAATTATTTCCGATGAAAGCCTCAACAAACCGGGTTTCAAGTGTAACCCAGCCATTGTCTTCAAAAAATAAATTTCATGATATTTCGGTTCCTAAAGAAAATTGATTTAAGGGGAACCTTTCACCGGGAGTGGCAAACGCCAAAGAAAAGTTAAAGCAATTATTTAGAAGTAAGAAATATCAAAGTGTTGTTGTAACGAAGTCATGGATTCATTTATAGATTTCTCGCTTTTGGCTATCTCCGATTCAATTAAATTTACATTGTTGGTCAAAATTTTATGGCAAAATGGACCTATCATTTTCCTTAAATGTTTTTCATTTTAGAGCACAATACCTTAAAATTCAGAAGCACTAAAAGTAAATTTGCGTATCTATCCTTTGATTATACACGGTGCAATATCTATCTAGTTCAGAAATACTAATGAATTCCAAATTCAAACAAACACGATCAAAGTTCCATCCAATCATCAAAATTTTCAATCTACAGAAGGAACGAGGTCTAAAATTTGATTACTCGAGTCAAGATTGAATAAAAAAGTGAATTAAAAGCTGCGCTAACAACGACTTCATTGTGATTAAAGTGAAAAATTAGTTGGAAAATTCTCTCCTCTGTCAATCTCGGGTCCCACTTTATAACGTTGACGAATCACTGGAGTGTACAGAACCCTTCGGACGAACTTGGACGAAAGTTTTATTACGTTATCTCTCCTGAACGGAACACGAATTGTACAATTTTGATGTCGCAATTCAGTTTTCCAAGTTCTACGTATTTTCTTTCTTGCTCGATTTTTAAAAAGAGTGTTAAGCCCCTTTTCTAAGGCACTGCAACGGGCGTGAACCATAAACCTAGTTTCACTAAGTCTTGACGAAAATAGTTCAGATACCACTGTTCCAAAAACGAAAAAAAAATACTAATGGGTATTGCAGGTTCTTTACAAATCAATGTGTGATTTGGTGTTGCCACTTACCACGTTCATCTGTCAACACCGTCAACATTCATTAACTCGACACCACCACTTTAGCAACACTAAAATTTTGACCTAAAAAAAGGTAAAATAAAAAAGTTTCAAGTCCACTCCGAAACTAATTCACGTGTACTTGTCTATTATAATTAAGCATAGTCAATGTTAAACTTTGAATTTGAATATTCGAGATAATTTTTCGAGCGGAGTGTGGGCAATACGATCGGGCCGCGCAAACGTCCTACCCGCGCGACGTTTCAGTGAAGACTGAATGGTACTGAAGCTGAAAATCTGAAATATTTGACGATCCCTGTGGACAGGCACCCGCTGCCGTGAAGATAAGTCCAATAGTACTTGCGCTAAGCCGATTACGAGCCTTGTTTCAGATATTCTCTATCTTCAATGTTCAAGTTTTAAGATTATAGACACCTTTGAGTAGCCGTTATCGGATTGTTTACAGACTGTTATTAAAGGTTTATTGTTGTTATTTTAGTTTATCTAGAATTTTCATTCTAATTAGAATACATTTAGGAATTAGAGAGTAAAATGGAAACCACATCTTATGTGTTAGACACTTCAATTCTTAATGAATGAAACTTGCCACTGAAATGTACTATTACACACGGCCCAAGTTGAATACTGTTGACCTCAATCAAGTAGCTTGCTTGTCTTTATGGGTGTAGGTAGGAGTATATATGCTTTATCTTACTTTCTTTGATATTATGTTTACCTACACTAATTTAAACCGAAATAAATACGGTTCTGTAATTGCTTGTATGTAGAACTTAGGTAATTTATTAGAAATTATTTATTTAATGAATACACTGAAATATAAAATATTCTCTACTAATTTATGGGGACTGCAGACATTAATATGATGAAAATTCTTGATTATTTTAAAAGAAGATTCAATAAGATTCTTGTTATAGTTATTACGAAATCTCTTCTTTATTTTTCTAATAATATGCACGAACAATCTTATTCAGCCTGCGTTGAATGTAACGTAGTCTACAAATTAGTACTAGGTAGTTCACGCAATGTACGGTACGAAATTTGGTGTTCCCAAGGGCAGCCATCTTGGACTATTAAAGCCTACGCCTTAATTGATGTACTGACATCTGCTTTATTAAAATATCTTAGAAAAGGGCAGCTAATATTAATGAGGCACATATCCTGGTTATGTTCACTGATCAAAATAATATTATTTAAATTTATAATCTTTTCCTAAATTAATGAAGCCAGCTGTTAACACAGCGAAGATCTTGGATCCTAGAATAGTACTAAGATAATGTAAAATTCATTTCAATCTTTAACCGACAAAAAGAAGAAGGTTCTCAAATTGACCTGTATTAGAATTATCATCTGCCTTTCCCAACTATGTTGGAGTCGGATTTCAGACTGACCGGATGCAGCTGACCACCAGTATTTTACATGGAGGGACTGCTTGTCTAACCTCCACACCCCAGTTACTGGGTAAAATGACACCCCTTGGTAAGAATGGTTGTAAGACTTCGGGCTTCTGATGACACATTACGACTGTCAAAGATCGATGAACGATAGCTGGGACCAACGGTTTAGCTTTCCGAGGCACATAGGGATCTACGGAACAACCGCAGCAAGCGTAGCTTAATATTTTTATTTTAGCTAACTTTTATGTTGAATTTACATGCATAAACGACGTAAAAAGCAAAAAAAAAAAAAAAACTTTTTTTTTTGCCTTTTTGTATTCTTACTACTTCACCCAGTATAAAAGCAAATAATTTGGAACAGTAACGTTTTTAACTTTGGCTTGGCTATTAATGAGTTAACCTTCACCCTAATTGCGAAACGCACTATTTATCAGAATCTGAATGGGATTGAAAATTATTTCTAAAGCATTGCTTCATTTGTTCGAATAAATTGTAAGCTCAGCAAAGTAAATAACGCAATGAATGTTGTTTAAGTATCAATATGAAACCAATTCCTACTGATAGTAAGTTACGCAATTACCGCTGTGATCGATCGAACCCCTACGGCTATTGTTACTTAACCACAAGCTCTCCTTGAAATGCAAAAGAAAAAAAAGAAAATCTATACTAATGTTATAAAGGTGAAGAGTTTGTTTGTTTGTTTGTACGTTTGTTTGGTTGAACGCGCTAATCTCAGGAATTACTGGTTAGAATTGAAAAATTATTTTTGTGTTGAGTAGCCTATTTATTGAGGAAGGCTATAACCATCACGCTACAACCAAAAAGAGCGAAGCAGCAACGAAAAATGGAGGAGAGAAGCAGCAACTAAAAATGGACGAAAACTAGGCAATTCGATGCGACGGGAAGGGTCAGGGGAGCAAAAATTTGACGCAGACGAAGTCGCGGGCAGAAGCTAGTGTGGAATATTCCTAAGTAGTGTTAGTCCTGTGTTTACCAAGTGAAGTTGGTAGCTCTACCAGTTAAGATTCTGGCAAACCAGAAGACGCTTATATCCTCCTTACAACACTTTTTCACTGACTAAAGTGTAATGTCAAGTTCGCCATTTTTTGACACAAGGTTGCGGGGTTGTATAGGCCCTCTTAAAAACAATAGCTCTATAGAAATCGATGCTTTGTAGTACTAAGATCAAGGGCGACATACTGAGATGAGAATGTTGGGGGCAAGGTTTTGTATAAAAGAATATATTCTTTATAAGTCGGGGAAATAAATTTAACGCGAAGTTTGGATTTCGTAGCAGCTGTGAAAACGTTTGTTTTCAGAATAGATCATCATCAATCATTTCAGCCGAAATACGTCGACTGCTGGACATAAGCCTCCCCAAAAGAGGGTTTGCTATAATCGGCACGCTTGGCAGGCGGGTCAGTGATCACAGTATGATGGTAGGATGCATAGAGAACGCTGCTGCCCATTCTCTAGTAAGTCCCTTAGTCGCCTTCTACGACACCCACGGGAAGAAATGGGATGGTGCTATTCTTTACGTCCGGCAACACACGGTACCAGAATAGATATTGGGGTCATAATAGGTCGTAAGTTAAGTAAGAAGCTAGAAAAGATATAATCATCATTTCAGCTCAACATCACTTATTATATGCCTCCCCATTTTTCTGCCGCTTCGGTTATTTGCAACTTTCTCCCAATTTATTTGGCGCCGGTGCAACCCGTTTTATTTCTTCTATCGTCTCTATTAGTTGTCATCCTGGTAGTCACCTCCTTTCTAGCCATATCGTACTTCGTACAGTCTATCCGACATTTCTTTGGTATTCCCTTACTCATATCCATATTCATAATCAAAACTTTCTTCACGACATTTTTCTCATATCTCCGCATCACATGCCTATATCATGACAACCGATTTATACAAGTCAATCTGTTTTTGAATAAGTACGATTAAGTGGAAAAACATGAAGAATACCAAGTATTATGTATAAAAAATATTTTTTTTTAGGGTTCCGTACCCAGAGGGTGTGAACGGAACCTTATTACTAAGCCGCTGTCCATCTATCTGTCTACAGCGGGGTGTATCTTCTGGACAGAAATAGGTAGACAGTTGAAATTTTTACAAAATGTCTTTCTCTATTGTCGTTTTAACAACACACAATAAATATAAAATAAAGTTATAAATTATTGGAACCTCATACAAGAAACGTTTATTTTTTTGAGATATGGACCTAGTGTTTTATATCGTACACTAATGTATTGTGGAACCGTTCGTTTCGTCGTATTTTTTTTTCATATTATTTCTAAAGTATATCTGAGGAAAACTTTCTAATGATTGTGACTCTATTACTTAGAATACCTACCAATGACATTTTTCATACAGATTATCATAATTATGTAATTGGATTTCGATAGTTCAATTGCCTATAATTGGTTAATCCTCGTTAACATATTGCGTGCGGCAGTAATCCCTTAGATTAGGTACCATGCAAGGATTCTGATGTATGTTAGTGATACATTACAGTCAATGAGATTATTATGAAGTGAATAAGTTACTTATTGACTTCTAGAACTTACCGTCTGCATGATACTATCTAGTTATCCTTAATTTCACTTAGAGCTGATTTTACCAAACATTTTATCCATGGAATAAAATTGACGTCTGAAAGTTCTGGTTAGGAAAAAAAACTGTCAAATATTCAAAATTTATTTTCAGGATAAGACATCTCCTAGGTATAAAAGTTTGGTGGATTTTGCCCTGTTACGAATCTGCTTAATCCTGTTGAAATGAATGGAAAAAGGCAGATCTATTACAATTTATTAGGGGCAATATTAACAGGAGATGGGAAGTAAAGCTATCATAATTATAGAGATCCTGCCTGGCACGCACTCTAGGTTGTTTTATGGTTCTGTGGTTCAGCACTGAGGGACGGGAGCAGGCAACAGAGCGGCAGGTCGATATAGAGATAGAGTTCCTTCGAGGGCTTCGTGTAGATCTTAGGATCTCCACTCCAGGTGAGCTCCGTAGTAGACCTCGAGGCCTATTAAGTCAGGCACGTAGTTGACTTCCGAGGATCGGGAGTAGAAGTCCCAGGTGGATCTTTAGCTGGATCCCCTGGGTTTGATGCTCTTCGGATCGGCTCCAAGACAAGACTGCCTCCAGCGGTTCGAACGCCTGTTTTTATATCAAAGTCGTCTTCCTTTTCCAAATATTAGTTTTCTTCTTGTGGCCATCATCTCATCTGACAAGTGTAGTCGGCCAGGACATGAGTGCGTATAGCTGGCCAGTACATATCCATGAGTGCGTAAAGAATTTTATAAATATAATTTTAAGTTAAGTTATTTAGTAAACAATCGTAATAATTAATAAAATCAATAGCTAGACATAAAAATAATATTTAAATTATATAAACCAAAAAGTAGCCGTTCATAGACTAAGCAGAAAAGTAACTGACAGTTGACAATTTGGCACAACATGAAAATTTGAATTAATATTTTATTTCAGCTATTTTCAAGTTAATAAATCGTATTTAGATCGATTTGCAGAGTGTAGACATATAAACAAATAAAAAGGAAGATAAATAGGTATTAAAGTGTAAGTATAGCATGAATAGTGTAAACATAGAAACAAATAAAAAGGATGATAAATAGGTATTAGAAATGATGAATTAAAGTGTAATTATAGCATTAATACTATAGCCCTTAATCGTAAAAGTCCAATTCGTGTAATTTAAAAACGTGCAAAATGTGGTCGGCATCTCATCTCAACGACTACCAATGTCAAAAATGTATTTTAAACGTAATTAGGGTAGAGATTCGCTACCAGCTTAAATTGAGTATATTTTGGCATATTGAGTTTGAAATTAGAATGCAAACGTTTTTAAAAATACAAGAATTGGTCCTCTAATATATCGCTTAATCGTCCACTACTTCGAGTGTAGAGTCTCCGATCTTTTTGAGAGTGAGTATAACATTGCCCATGTTTCACAAGACCTTGGTTTTGTCAATGTTCATTCTGAAATGGCGACCGCGTACTGGAAGACGTAGTGTTGGAAGGCGTCCCACAAAATGGACCAATGACCTGGTAAAGGCCGCAGGAATCCGCTGGATGCGAGAAGAACAGAATTGGTCGAAGTGGCGGTGCTTGGGGTGCCTATATCCAGCGGTGGACGTCTTTCGGCTGAATGATGATGATGATATCGCTTAAGGTAGATGCGCTAAGTTAACCCACGATAGTCAATTTTTTTTTCTCAGTTTGTATTTTAATTATAATATGATTCGCGACCGTAACAAATATGGTTTTTCAGAATTGAAAGTCTGAATGATATGAGCTGACAATTCCCCTTTAATTTTTAATTAAATATTGTTATTTTTTATAATTTAATTGTACTTTTTCGTTGTGTCTTTTGTGTGCACTAAGTTAATGTTTTATCTATGTATCTATCTAAATACACATGCAGTAGTACAGTCACGAGCATAAGTATATTACTGTTGACAGGTCGATAATAATATCTGATGTCTTGATTCATTCGTCCATTTGTCAAGATGACGTTGAATATATGTGATTATTTGTAGAAGGCAAAGAGGTAGGACAAGAGGCAAATCAATTAAATGACATTGGAGAAACATCAAAATCTGAAAGACAAGCGACGTCTATGTAATGGAATTTCCATCGTCTCCAAAAATATGTGTCACCTCTTAGAATTCAATGATATCGTCGTCTTATATTATAAATTCAGAAGAATAAATCAATCTTTATTGACATAAAAAGTGCGTACAAACAAAATGAAGCCCTGACTCCTGCGTTAGATAAAAACTCCTGTGTTACAGGAGCCAGTGTCTTCTCCCAATCAGTAGGTTCTGGATTTTATGCAATTGAATTTTACGGCTGATTGATGAATGGAAGAATCATGAATATTATTGCCTAGCTGTCTATAGAAATATATCTTTGGTCATGACTATACCTACCTACAATTAAATTATTAGCCACAGGTAAACGAACATTTAAACGAAGAACTATAGCATACAGCATAATCAGCCTATACTGTTTCCACTGCTGGGATACAGGCCTCCTCTATGTGAGAGGAGACAAAAGATCGAAGAATTGTGATATCTACCAAAGATGCCACATGTCTTCCCGATTGTCCTCACGATGTTTTCCTTCATCGCTTAGTGCATTGTTGATAAAATATTTTACATTATAGTAAAGCGCCTGCCGTATTCAAAACTTAAAAAGTGTATACGCAAAAAGTCCACAAAAAGGACTCGTAAAATGCACATCGCTGCAACTGAAACCGGAAAAATATTTGGTACGGTTTTTCATCATTCATTTTACAATTCCCTTATTACATAGCTGGTATTTTCCGTAGAACTTTTTGTATGGACCACTGACACGGCGAGTTTGAAACATTGAGCTTCATGAATAATGGGCAAAGTTGAAAGAGTTTAAAATTGAACTGTCCATATTTCGGTTGAATATTAATTTCGTGGATTCTAGTTGGCATTCATTATGAAAATTAATGTTAAAATAGTAAAGTGATAAATTCATTCGACAGAGGATTGTGGTCTTCAGGTCTGAAGAGAAAAATTGGTTGAGTTTTGTGAGGTTTTGATTTGAACACGGCGTCATTTATTATTGTTGCATCTTTGCTTGTTTTTGGTTTAATGTGGCTCTCGTACGAAGGCCAGGTCATCCGACTTTTCACGACAAACGTAAGAAAGTTGTTCATATAACTTCTTTACAGACGCAGGTTTCCATCAGTAGTTTTTTATTATAATCATTACACTTTTTCTAATTAAAGGGTTAAGAGGCCGTATTCGCTTGTCGATTTCGCTGATAGACTTGATTTTACAGACGAGCTTTTACAGTTAAAACTGCATTTCCCATAAGTTTTAATGCGCAACATGAAAGATCGTTTCGGTTATTAATTATCATTATGAATGAACTCCTTTTTTTCATTTCTATGACCTTTCAGAGAGGGTTGTGCTTGGAGTTTCCCTACGCGATCGAATGAAGAGATCCGTAGGCGAACCAAGGTAAACGACATAGCCCGAAGAATTGCTAAACTGAAGTGGCAGTGGGCAGGGCACATTGCTCCCAAAACAGATGGCCGATGGGGCCGAAAGGTTCTTGAGTGGCGACCACGTACCGGAAGACGTAGAGTTGGAAAGCCTCCATTTTAGTTATATGATTTTTCCATCTGGAAATTCTCAGTAGCATCAAGGAGTCTCGGCAAGTGGTCGGTTGCTGCCTTGACCTTGTTACATAGTATGTAAACATAATATATAAGCACACCTCTGCCGCGTATTTCCAATCTGTACAAGGCTAGAACGCAAGGGTGTGAAACTAGTCGCGTATAGATTGGAAATCACTTTTTAATCAAGGTCTTCCAATCTATACAAGAGTAGTACGCAAATACTCGTGTATACTTTGTAGTAGCCAAAGTAACTAAATTGTTCCATAATATACAGTGCTACTCCGCATGCAAACTAAACCTGTAGGTATAGACGAGCGGGCGGCGAGTGTCAGAAACGACATGGTTTGGGGAGGTTAGGTAATAATAAATAAATAATAATAAAATAAGTTTATTGACACAAAAAACCTTTGTATACAATAACAATTCACATAGGTAGTTAAATTGGTTTTTGGGAAAAGGCTGCACAAATAGTGGAAAACCCTGCCTCCTAAACTAGGGAAACCCTGTGACCTAGGAGTCAATGTTCTACTAGTTATTACGTATACAAAATAAACCTTTATTTAAGAGTGTGATTCTAACAATAAACCCATAATGACCTGATTTGCTATATGTATGTGTGAGTATGTGTGTGAGGGATGGGATGAGAATTGGGATGGAGTGTGGTGTGGTGTGGTGTGGTGTATGAGAGGGGAGAGGGTGTTTTGTGGGAGTGCGTGTATTGTATGATATATTCATGTGATGTTGCATGTGTTTATTAACCAGGTTAGGTTAAAACTGCGACCTCCTATGGAAACGCCTTGATTCTGTTGACGAGCCCTGTCAGCGAAGTGTCTTGTCGAGCGTTGCTACTTCCCCTTCATTTTATTCGTCAACCCCACACCTCTTCCGGCCTTTAAATCGATATCGATACACGAAAATTCGAAAGTTAGGTTAGAATATTAACAAACATATTTCTCAAAAATGGGGGGGGGTCCGAAACTTTTCCTTCACAGGAGAGGCTCTACACCTCCCGTAACACCCCTTAAATCGAAGCACGGCAATCAGAAGTCCTACCAAATTCCTATGGTGGCATTCTGGCCTTGTATAAATTGGAAAGATGCACGTGCGCGTCTACGTTACAAACTATATACAAGTAGTACGCAAAATTCGTGTATACATTGTAATCACAAGTTTAAAAAATGCATTACAAAATATACGCGAGCAGATTCCTATGGTTGCGTTTTGGCCTTGTACAGAATGGAAATACGCACCTCTGCCTAACCCTTCGGAGAGGTGCAAGCGAGATGTTATGATATGTTTACATACCCAACAATTTTTATAGACACAAGATCTTTTCTTCAACAAACTCCAACTAACGTAGAAGTCATATGTAAAACATGTAACATATTCACAAATTGAACACGACTAAAACCAAGTCTCAGTCAAAATGGCATAACTTAACTATGAATATGTCACCTTAATTAATAAAATTTGCATAACAATCGTATGCAATATAGTACCTATGTTTGGTATTCTAGCGTAATAGTAACATCCCATGAGATATAATTAATAATTGTTTTATGCAAATCAGCGTCCCTTATCTTTGGAGAGACTACATACGCTGCTGGGAAGTCAAACGAGACCTTACATAATTGAATTTAACACAAAATTGTGCTTAAATCCTGAATCCGTGAAGGTGAGTAAATATAAATATGAAACGTTGGATTTAAATGTTTTGGAACACGGCTGCCCAACCAATTTTGAATGTTGGTCATAATTAAGATTCCGTGTTAGCCGTGGGCCATGTAGTAAATAAAACTTGCCTGCAGTTATGGTAGCTAACTAGTTATTACTAAATAAAAACTTTATGGTTTTAATGCTAACAACTTATCAGTATTTGGCTAAAAATCTGAGGTCTATAATAAAATTAATTCTTCAAATATGTTTTACTGTTGGCTAATTGAGAATGGGTAAATACGACTATTATTATTTTTTTACCTGGTTTGAACCCAGTTGGTTTCCTAAAATGGATTCTTCTTAGCATTCGCTAGCTGTAGAAGCAGCAGCTTTTGGCAGGCCAATTCAAATTCGTTGGCGGGCCATTTGGTGGCCTGCGGGCCTGGGATTAACCAGCCTTATTTTAAAATGGCCTAATCGCCTTTTAAAGTTGTACGCTGGGAATTATAATAACATTTTTGTATTTGTTAACGCTCTTCACGCCCTTTATTTTAATAAGAGTAGGTTTTATAACATAAATTAAACATAATAGAATTGCATTTGGTTTTGTTTGAAATAGGTAGAGACAGACAATTGAAAATTCACTATACAATTGTCCATAAATTCATCTTTCATATATAAGGTACAGTCAACCCGAAGAAAGTGACAAATTTTTTTCATTATCAGCGCCTTTATGCGTAGTAGTATGGACTATTTTACAATTGCTAAGGGTAATATTTACTAGAGAATGGGCAGCGGCGTTTTCTATGCATTTTACCACGATACTGCGATCGCCAACCCGCCTGCCAAGCGTGGCGATTATGGCAAAGCCCCCCAAATTGGGGGAGGCCTAAGTCCAGCAGTGGACGTCTTGTGCCTGAAATGATGATGACGAAGGGTAATATGGTTGTCTGTACTTACAATCAATGTGCCTAGCCTTTTCCTAAATATTTTGTGGTCGGATTCCAGCCTAACCGGGTGCAGCTGAATACCAGTATTTTACATAGAGTGATTGCTTTTCTGACCTTCACAACTCAGTTACTGGGTAAGGCGATTATCACACTGCACCGCGCACCGCCGCGGAGGGCGGTGCGGTAAAGCGAATTGACCGCGTGGTCGGTCGGTGTACGTGTGTTAAGCATCAACGGATTTAATAGAGGGCAATGTGACATGCGATCCGCTTCACCGCCTACCGCGGCGGTGCGCGGTGCCGTGTGTTAATCGCCTAAAACGATACCCTTTGGTAAAGCTGGTTGTTAGAGTTTCTGGTTAGTGACTACCCAAACGACTGTCAAAAATCCACGATTAACAACCGGGACCAACGCCTTAACGTGCTTTCCAAGGCACGGAAGAGTTCAGTATGTAAATATGGTCACCTATCTACAAACTGACTACGGCAAGTGAAGCAAACCTGCACACTAATTTCGAAACGCACAATTTATCAGAATCTGAATGGGATTGAAGATTATTTCTAAACCATTGCGTTATTTGTTCGAATAAATTGTAGGCTTAGCAACGTAAATAACGCAATGAATGTTGTTTAACTATGAATTCTAAACCAAGTCCTACCGATAAAAAATTCCGCAATCACCCCTCTGATCAATAGACACAAAAGAGCGAAAATATGTATTTTAGTAAAATTACATTTTTGGTCTTACATCTTCCTACATTATTAAAAGTTCAAATCAGCGCAAAAGCACTTATCATCACAGTAATAATGAAAGATTTAACGCAGCATTAACAAAGGTAATTAAAAAGCTCCGAGTATTTAAACACTTTACAGGGCAATGAATTTCGAACAAATCATAAAACAACAATAAAACCAGTCGATTGTTAAACTTATTGGCTTTTCCAATTTCCTTCTTCGTTTATCTTTTTAACGAATTGATTCAGAACCTCGATTATTTAAGGCTCGCTCGCGACCGACTACAGCCTATTGGCAATATTACTGAAAAAAAATAGTACCTAGGTACTGCAGTGTAAATCCGCTGCGGACGAAACTTTTTGGTTTCTAAATCAACCTTTTTTTGAAACACTGGCTTTTATATTTTTTGTTCTACCTCAAATTTCGAACCTGTAAAAATTCAACGCCAAATTTTTTTCTTGTCAACGGGCAGACTGCAGATTGAGACCGTAGAGATCTGATCAATTTTTGATTTTTGGAACTTCTACGCTAAAATTTTCTATATTTAGTATAAAATATATAACTAAGCCTGTGTATATTTATCTGGTGCTACTTTTATAAGTGCTATCCGCTCAAAGCAAAAAGTTCTGTGAGCAATTCTTCCGAGCAACTGGTACGTATTACGTCTATTCTTTTCCCTTTATTTTTCTAACCTGTTCTACCGGCGATTCTCACTAGCTATATCGAAGATTCTGCTTGTAACCTTGGGCTGATCGTTCTATTTATTTGTCTTTAGATGACGACCCTACGAGCCGAATTTTGGCTTTTCCCCAACGGGCTACCAAGAACCAGGTTACGGCGAGGTCTACGACGTCTCGAGTCGCCGATGTCGTCAACATAGTTGCGGACATTCGACGCCCGTCGCAGAGCCTGAGAGCCTCGTACCACAGCGAGTACTGCCATCGCTTTACGTGGCACCAGCGGCACCTTTCCGGAGTGCTATATCCGGCTAGTTAAACGGGACCTTCTACATTACTTCTATTTCTATTTTATCGTAGTAGATTAATTATTTATTATACTCTAGTCTATTACCTAATTGCGCATACTTATATAACGTGTACTTCGCGGTTTAACTTGGTGTATATTGCAAAAAGGGATCACATTAATCGACGTGCATAACCCTATATTTTAACCGATTGCAATCGTTTTCAAGATAGGTCGTGCGTGAAGATAATTTCACTTTCACTCGTTTAACCACTAAGTTTTACTCGCCTTTCTTTAAAATCAGTTTTTTTCTATCTGCAGTCAATAATGTACCTCGTTTTATTGTTGTTTTTGATGTGGTGAATCGGTGTTTTTTTCTTGACCGTCTCGCTACAGTACGTGGAACACTCAGAAAGTTTTGCGAAACTAAAAAGAAATGTTCTATAGGTAAATATTTTTTTATTAAATCTTTTCAATATAATCTCCACTAGCCTCTATGCAAAGTTTCATGCGTCTGAACCAGTTTTCCAAACACTTTTCCAGTCCGCTGCAGATACATCGTTTACAGCCTTCTTGAACGCTGACAGCGCATCTTCCGGCGACGAAAATTGTATATGTGCGGGAGACGTCATTTGATGATTTCACATCCAAAAAAAAAAAAGATAAAACAGTTCTTTGGTCACGTCTCGAGACAAAATAACGACTCCCTAGAGCGTCTAGTGGTGGAAGGCAGATTAGAGGGAAATAGACCACGCTCCAGATCACCGATGACGTAGGCCAATCAAATTATTTAAACCCGCGTTTGGAGGCCCTAAAGTTCTAAGAGGTTCCCATAGACAGAGGCGACGCAGCTATAGAAGAACGATTTCTTTGAAAATTTCGAATTGATCCGTTCGACTCACGTCACGCCGTCTGCGGGAGCCCTAACAGAATCAGATGGAGAGAGATCGTGAGGTGGAGCGAGCCTATTTGACCTCCACAACCCAGTTGCTGTATAACAAAATGCGCTTTGGTAAGACTTGTTTACGGTTTTTCAGATTAAGTAAATATTTTACCGTTATATATAGTCAAACGAATTGCTATCAACCACTAGTCTATAGCTGTCGAAGCTGTCTAGCATGATAATAGCGGTCATTGCTTTTTGCCTAATATGGCTCCGTAGGAACCTAAACAATAAACTTTAAATGTTTTTTGATGTGCGTGGCCTCGTTCCCCTAGCTTTCCTGCAATCTTTGGGAGTAATTTCGTGAAAAAGGATGGAAGTGTGTAACAAGATACCGGGGAAGTGTGCGTTATTAAATTTGACCAATGAGCGCACGTACCGTGTTGTACCGTGTGGTGCCGGACGTAAAGAATAACACCACCCCATTTCTTCCCGTGGGTGTCGTAAAAGGCGACTAAGGGACTTACTAGAGAATGGGCAGCAGCGTTCTCTATGCATTTTACCACCATACTGCGATCGCCAACCCGCCTGCCAAGCGTGGCGATTATGGCAAAGCCCCCCAAATTGGGGGAGGCCTAAGTCCAGCAGTGG
The DNA here is from genome assembly GCA_947507805.1 of Aporophyla nigra. NCBI lineage: Eukaryota > Metazoa > Arthropoda > Insecta > Lepidoptera > Noctuidae > Aporophyla > Aporophyla nigra. Next base: position 14,996,510 of record OX382307.1, on the reverse strand, counting down.
ACGTCTTACGGTTGAAATGATGATGATGATGAATGAGCGCACGTGGTGGTAGAATTGGCCGTCAGATAAATGAATGATACTTTTATTTCTGTAAGTAAGTTTGCACAAACACTTTAACACGTCAATCATATTTTTAAAACTAGATGAGGTCAGCGTTTCGTATCTGACTGCTCTGAGAAGAAAGACGGAAACAAACTCAGACGTCACAGTCCCTTTTAAAGTCCAGACATAGTCTTGGTCACATCATGTGAATACCATGTAGGTTGGTGTCTGAAATGGTCTTTTGGGGAAAGAACCACACAGATTTGAGTGGACCTGTGCAATCAGTGCTCCCATTTCTCAATTATCGTGCATCGTCAACTCGGAACTTAAGGAGCTCAATGATTCGACGAACAATGCCAAAGAAAGGCCATTTGGGTAGGCCACATAAACTACTCAAACTGCCAGACCATGATCAAAAGTGAAACCCACATATGATGGTACCAACTTTTTATCCGAGAGGTTGCTATTAGCAGCCAACAAACAGTGTGTGCGTGAGTGTGACAAGAAAGAGAAAGGAAAATAGACAAGGAGAACGACGCTTCTAGACCAGAAACTTTAAATAACCAACCCAACCAAAACGTATGGTTTTATATTTCTCTTTTTTAATAATTCCGAAGTCATCCTACTATCTTACCCCGACTATTGTCACCGCTTACACGAGGAAAGGGATTTATCAGTCCATGGGACATGTATTAATGCAGGACTAATGTGCTAAGACGTGTGTGCATTGAGCTGAAAAACGGAACCGATCTACTCCGACAAAGTCGAGGAACGGAGGTGAAATCGGCCATTTGTATTAGGCCTTAGCAAGGAAAACTTCGATTTGAAATCCAAAACATCAATAAAACTAATTGTCGCGTTGTTCAATTTATTTGGCGCCTTTTCTTTATTAATGTTTACTTTCATAAGTTCTTCAAGTCTCAGCTTGTTATTCAAATCGATAACCAATGAGTATGCAAGATGGATTTTGGACTGGACAGAAAATCAAGTTTTACTGGGGAAGCTTATTATTCAAATCGACAACCAATGAGTATGCAAGATGGATTTTGGACTGGACAGAAAATCAAGTTATACTGGGGAAGCGCCAGGGTAGTCTGCATCAAAATAGTCTGATGATTTTAATTCAGGTATATCTGTTAAGGTCGCGAAGCTCATTATAATCAACAAACAGCTTGACACTGACCTGTAAATAGTAAAAAATTTAAGAAAAAATCTGAGAATCGATAGTCTGCTGCCTATGTAGTGTTCCAGTGTAATATAACTTTTAGTGGCTCATTAGCCAAAATACGACCATAATTTATTTAAAACTTAATGTATTTCTAATGCATTATTATAAACAAATATTTATTTATTTAACACTTTAAGCACGTACATGTACAGAGGCGGACTTAATGCCATAGACATTTTCTACCAGTCAACCTTTGGGTGATGCCGAGACAAACGGTGGTAGGTGCAATGAAAAAAATAAGTAAAAAACTTTTTTACAAAAAAAAAACAACCGACTTCCTTAAAAGCACTACAAAGTGAAAAATAACTTTAATTTCGGAAGTCGGTGTCTTAGGATCTGTATTTATGGTTTTTTTGCCACCGACTTCCGAAATTAAAGTTATTTTTCACTTTGTAGTGCTTTTAAGGAAGTCGGTTGTTTTTTTTTTTGTAAAAAAGTTTTTATTTTTAAATTTTTAGTTGTGGTATTCAACCCCGCACTTATTCCAAACAAAAAATGCATATTTATGCGATAGCAGAAATCGCGGTTGATTTGCTATCATTTTTTAAAGAGTTCCGGTGTCTGTCTCCGGAACTCATCATCAGATCTATATGAAAATTATATGGGACCATTTCGGAATAAACCCCTTTCGAACAAAAAATATTCAAAGAATTATCCCCTAACCTTCTAACCTTTCACTGTAAGTTCCTATATGTACTGTTCACCGATGAGGAGTTCCATGCGGTATCTTCGAAGACTATAATTAGTTCACCACGGATGGATAGATAGAACCAGCAATTATTTTTGATCTTTAGTACAATATCCAAATCACATTACGTGTACTGTTTGTTTTTGAGGAGTTCCTTCGTTTATCTCCCAAAGTATACATCAAATCTTCACAAAATTAATATGGGACCACCTCAGGAGTATACCCTTACGAATAAAAAAAGAATTTTCAAAATCGGTTGACAATTGGCGGAGAAATCGGTGAACATACATAAAAAAAAATAAAAAAAAATACATACAGTCGAACATATAACCTCCTCCTTTTTTTGAAGTCGGTTAAAAATAAGGAAATACTTGCTTACCATAATTCATCCAAAACTTAATGTATTTCTAATGCATTATTATATAAAAATATTACCTTTCTGCGTTCCTTCTCCGTATTGCATATATCCAACTTAAACTGTACTAAATTTCATACTCCTCCGTCCGCGTAATTTTCGTAAAAAGGGATACTTACAAAGTTTTTGCTTCCGCATTAATATACCTATTGATGACGAGAAAGCGGTACTTAAATCTTATCGCTATTAAGTAGGTACATCAAAGAGTAATCATCATCATCCCTTACAAGATATCTAATTATGGCAACTTACACAAACATCATTCAATAATAACCCCTACAAACTATGACAACAAACGCACTAAACTCACTCATTAATACAACCTCTTGTCAGTTCCCAAGTTGTAATGATAACACTATCTGTCCTAATTAGAGACCGACTTCAAGGTAGGGTGAGCGTATTAATCAATGTCCGTTACATCGATAGAATAGGGGCTGGGACATTGACGTGACGAGATGTTCACCTTATTGCCCATTGGTTTCAAGTCGGTGAACTCTGCTAATTGTTTCACGAAGTCTGTAACTAATTTGCGTACGGCAATTGTTTTTGGGCAAATATTTGTTTGTTTTATGGATGTTGATTTTAGTTGTTATTCACAGGTATGTAGGTAAACTATTTTTATGTTGAACAGTGCTCTAAAAAGGGGTTAATCAAATGAATAAAAAAATTGTCATAATCATCATTTCAGCCGAAGACGTCCGTTGCAGGACTAATTTTCTAAGCCTCTACTAATTTTAGGGGGTTGGCCATACTCACTACGCTTGGCAGGCAGGCTGGCGATCGCAGTATGGTGGTAAAATGCATAGAGAATGCTGCTACCCATTCTCTAGTAGGTCCCTTAGTCGCCTTTAAGGATACCCACGAGATGAAATGGGATAGTGAAAATTTTAAAATAAGTATTTATCGGAATTGGTAACTGGACGACAGGTTCCTAAAAATAAAAGGTTAAAAATGTTGCTAAAAGGCCCAAAAATCTTAATAGTAGGTATCAACACTCCATACTGGACAGGTCCACTCAATCCGTGTGGTTCTTTATTCAAAATACCATTTCAAACACCAATGTGTCTTTATGTCTGGACTTTAAAAGAGACCGTTACCTCTGAGTTTGTTATGGCTTTTCTTTTCACAGTAGTCGGAAAGAAAACGCCGTCTACTTTTAAAAATATGATTGAGGATAACAGTGTTTTTTGTACAGAATTAAAACCACTTATCATTTGTTCAAAAGAAAATTATAGTATCACTCCTCCCGAAGAACTGAAAACATCGCCAAACAAATATAAATACAAGAATTATGAAGACCAAAAAGTCAAGAAAGTCAAACCAAAAGTCGCCATTTCACATAATGTTTAGCACCAAAACACGTTGTCCAAATTTGGAACACGGGTCGGTACACACGATAAAAAATTAACGCAAACATTGTAAGGCGATGTCGGATCGTGTATACCAACTGCGTCAAAATAAAATATTAATACTGCAGTCATATCAATGGGCGTCTGGCTGGAAAAAATGATATATAAACACCTACAGGCGAACTGTAAAGGCTGGTTTACACATTGTTGTGACAATATAGAACGAGTAGTACCTATTAGGATATACTAAGTCATAATCAGCCTATCAGCGAGCAGTCGTGGCCCAGTGGTATCGGCCATGACTAACGAGTTGAAGGTCGTGGGTTAGACTCCAAGTAGGCGTTTTACTTTAGGTAAATAATTTCATAACCACAGCTCTCAAAACGGTGAAGCAAACCATCGTGAAGAAACCGGCGTGTCCTAGAACCACAACTTCAAAGACATGTGACATGTATCAACCCGCAATGGATCTGCATAGATTACGGCCCACTCCCTCTCACCGAGAGGCCTGTGTCCAAGCAATGAGAACAATATAGGTTGATGATGATGAATCAGCCTGTAACGTTGGGGGCAGGTTGGTGGATGTCACATATGTCTGGTAGTAGCAGTCGAATTTGAAAAAATATTTTCCATTTTATTGCAAAATCGTTAAAGAATGCTTTAGGATATTTCTTTATCACGGTAAAGCCGTCAGGAACCAAGCAAAAAGAAAAAAAAAACTGAGAGAAACGTAATAGGAAGCAATAGCTTGATACGACGCGATGCGACATAATGCGACGCGATACGACGCCATACGACACGATGCGACGGTGTGATTCGGGGGAACAAGAAATTTCAAGTGAACGAAGTTGGGGGCAGAAGCAATATACATAGAGCAATGGTTTGTAAAACATATTACAGAACAAAAGCCAAACTTTATTAGTTGTAGAGTATTACACCAGAAATACGAAGTTAGTCGCAGCTTGCAAATGAAATATCTAAAGGTATGAAAATCTGTGTCCAACAAAAAAGTTGTATTAATTAATTAAACTTGAAAACTTAAATCCAAAAACTTTCGATATTAAATACGAGTTTCATCTGCATTTAATTATAGTATTAAGAATATTAAAACACAAGCGATCTAGAGACCAAGTGGAGAATCGTATGCTTTTACGCTTTTAATAAAATCGTCAGTCGACGCACGGTAAAGTGTCAATCAGTTTTAAAGTGAAGTGACCGTGAAACGGGTGCCGCCATTATTCCAATAATTACTCCCATGAATTCGTACTTTTACCCTGTTTATGATCAGCAAATTTAACGGCCTGTACTTTTCCGGGCCGTTTACTTAATCTGTTCTGACATGGTCAATTATACTGGACAAAAAAAGTTAAAAATTGGTTCAGAAAATCCAGCAATTATTTTGTAACAAGCAAAAAAAATTGTCATGGTATGTTTATGATAAACAAAAATCTCATTTGATGGTGTTTTCGTGGCTTTACAGCCGATTAATTCCCGTGGGTGTCGTAAAATGTGATCAATGAAATTTCAAGCAATGAGCTGACAGATGACGCTGTGATTAAAAAAAGGGTCCATATACAGACTATAATTTATAATAGGTGATTTTTATTAAAAGCAAAAAATAATAATGAAGATAGAACCTTACAGGACCCTAAAGGACATACAAGTGACGTTAAACTTCACTTGTATGTCCTGGAATTTTGCAATCAATATTTCACCAACTTCGACTGAAGCTATCGGGCTGAAATTTGGTACATACATTTGGTTCCCGTAACAATGCACGATAAAAGCTGTTATTTCTTTATTATTTAAAAAAATATTATAATTAAAAAAGTCAAATTGCAATTCTTTGAAGACGTTTGAAAACTGGAAATAAACAGTTGCCTCTCGCTACGCTATCGCCGTAAAAACTTGTTGATATATCATGTTCCCCGCAGTGGTTTGTTATTCCTCAGTTTTAATTTAACAAATAGCTGATCATTGTCAATAAAAGGACCCACTCATCTGTTGTGACTGATAAACAGAGCCCTGGCACAAATTGATTTAGTTTATATTTCATTTACCTTAAATCAATCAAGATGAACTTGGCCAAAAATTTGGCTCGCAAAAATATATCTTCACATACGAGTAAAATAAAACTATAAAGTAAAACTCAATCAAAGCATTTAAAAAAAGACTAAATTGAACCTCCAGAAACGCACATCAAATATAAATTATTTATCTTACTTGCAATGGCTTTACAATCAATCGCAATGCTCCCGAAAGTTAACGAGTTTTTCATCCCAATAGCTCTCCCGCAGGATATAAAAATAATTAAAAACACGGACTCATTGGTTGGAGCGCCACCCATGTTAAATGTCAACCCTCAAAATGTCAATGGTCCATCCGAACAGACGTGACAATGTAATCGGGGATTTAATTAATAATAATATCGAATAATATCTTAGGACAACAAACACACTGTTATCTGATCCCAAACTAGGCAGAGCCTGTACTATGGTAACCAGACAACTGATAAGTACACTTATATATTTCTATATTATAGATAAAGTACACCCAAATATAATACCCATACAATTTTGGATTAAGAGAATTAAAAAGCGATTTAGAAGGATGTAGACTGTGTTTAGTAAATGTTAAATGGCCATATATTGTCTGCTTGGATGTTTGTATCGTTTCTTTTGTTTCACTGAATTTATTTGATTCTACTTTCCGTAAATATCATTTTTTAATCGAAATTCAAGCACCGAGACATCACATTACACATCACTAATGTACATAGGCCTCTACCAAGCACATCCCGTTATTTATAAAAGATTCAAACTCAATGCTAAATGTGCAAATTAAATAATAATAATGTTGTAACACGGATATTAAGGGATTCAGGGCTAAGCATAATTTCCCAGTAACGAAAGAGAAGTTTGCCCACACAGTTTCATTTCACCCGTAATACGATTTGTCGTAATAAAATATTCATACAGCGGATGAATGGGTTTTGCAGGTGCTACTAAAACGGCTTCTTTATAAAAAATGTTTCAGTAAAAAATGTGAGTGACTGTGAGTGACATGTTCGGAGTTGACAGCCTACATAAATTATATTTTTTGATAGTATAAAAACAGTTTTGTTGTTTGGGTTTTTGCTTGTTGTTTACTAAATGATTTATCTACTCTCATAAAATAAAATTCAAATTACTTATAAAGTTCAAATCGAGTTTATATTAAAAAATAAAATCATATTATTACTATTTCTGACTGTGAGTGACATGTTTGAAGTTGACATGACAGCCTACATAATTTATATTTTTAGTTTTTGATTGTATAAAAACAGTTTTGTTGTGTAGGTTTTAGCTTGTTGTTTACTAAATGGTTTTATCTACTCTCATAAAATAAAATTCAAACTATAAAGTTCCAATCGAGTATAATATTGTCATAAACAGACAGATACAACCTTAGTATTTGTATATATTGTCATAAATTGACAAATAATATAATCATATTATTACTATTTTTCTGTAACAAAATAATGATAAAAAAAACATTTGTTTTTCCCAATATGATGCAGGGCAAATCCAAGAAGTTAATATTACCAAGGAGTTTCCACTATTACCTGTTTTTTTTTTAAATTTTGTTATATTATTTTTGTAGGTAAATTAATTACAATTATAATAATATCTTAGGACAACCAACACTCGGTTATCTGATCCCAAACTAGGCAGAGCCTGTACTATGGTAACCAGAAAACTGATAAATATACTTATAATTATCCTAAATAAGAACAAGACAAGAAGAGGGGAGCTCTTGGTTAGGTAATAATAGCCGCTTGGATTGGTTGATCAGGTTAAGTTACGCTTGCCGCGGTTGATATATGAATGGGTGCCCATCTTTACATACTAAGACCCCTCCGTGCCTCGGAGAGCAAGTTAAGCCGTTGGTCCTATCGATCGCAGACTCCCGGCCACCGTAGGCGTAGGCGCGGGCATACGGGCGGCGAGCAATGGGTAGCTCGGCGCCCGGTAAGAATCAGGCCCGTGTCGACGGCGCGTGGTGTTCCACGCGCGCCTCAAAGAGATGTCAGCATTAACTGAAGGGCTAGGACCGATGCCTGCCAGGGTCGCGAGATTGTTCAAACTAGATACCGTGGCCCTGGCATATGGGTAACTGAAGGAACACGGGTGGGTTTTAGTCAGTAAAAGTCTGACACGCCCTCCCGCCCCGCCCAGAGTGGGAGAAGTCATTTGATGATTTCCCATCTAAAAAAAAGCCGTTGGTCCTGGCTGTCTTTAGTAGACCACTGACTATCGTTAGGGTAGTTAGAAACCAGAAAGTGCCTGCCAGTCTTACCAAGGTATCGTATTACCCAGTAATGGGGCAGATAGGCAGTTGCTCCATGTAAAAAACGGGTATTCATTCAACGTTTTTTCATTAAACTGAACCATTGATTATAAACTACTTTCGAAAATCTATTACTTAAAAAAAATCCATTTAGAAAAGAGATAATCGTCAGTCAATATCTATAGGACCTTCTTCTATGTATCTAAACATGATCAATTGACACTTGATCATGGACATGATTAATTTTGTGAACAAAAAGACCAAAAAATAAAAAACCCAAAACGTTTATTTAATCGCAATCAATAAAACAAGCAATATTTAAGCACTGGTGATCTCTTCAATTGGCATCACTTCGAAGAAGTTGACAATGTTCTTGAAGATTTTCTTCGCAGCCAGATCCATCATGGGCCTGCCGAATTCTGTTGCAATTTGCTTCCAGTTGTCGTTCAAGAAATTCAACATGGCATCACCTAAAATAAATAATAGTAAATGTTGTAAGTTTTATTTTAGGAAAAAAAGAGCAAATACCACAGTATTCATGTAAAAAAGAAAACGGGCCGCAAATAGAAGGCAGTAGGGCCTCTAAATTTTGCCAAAAAGATCTTTTGGTTTGGCGGTGAGAACCAGAAACAAAATGGCTGCTACTGCTTCTATAGGTAGGTAAAATACTTCACCAGTGTGATTATAACAATATCTAATTTAATTAACTTCTTCATAGTAAATATGAAAAAACTTTAAAAAAAAAAAAAAAACAACCGACTTCCTTAAAAACACTACAAAGTGAAAAATAACTTTAATTTCGGAAGTCGGTGTCTTAGGATCTGTATTTATGGTTATTTTGTCACCGACTTCCGAAATTAAAGTTATTTTTAACTTTGTAGTGTTTTAAAGGAAGTCGGTTGTTTTTTTTTTTTTGTAAAAAAGTTTTTATTTTTAAATTTTTAGTTGTGGTTTTCACCCCGCACTAATTCCAAACAATCAATGCACATTTATGCGATAGCAGAAGTCGCGGTTGATTTGCTGTCATTTTTTAAAGAGTTCCAGTGTCTGTCTCCTGAACTCATCATCAGATCTATATGAAATTTACATGGAACCATTTTGAAATAAACCCCTTTCGAACAAAAACTTTTGAATTTTGCAAATCCGTCTATATATGACGGAGTTATGGCCGAACTTACATTAAAAAAAAACATATAAACATCCGAATTGAGAACCTCCTCCTTTTTGAAGTCGGTTAAAAATCCGCGAGAAATAATGGTTGCTTTGCATATTATGCAGCTAGGTTGAAAGGCAATATGTGGCATCATCTTTTATGGTCGGCAAAGATTAATGCTGTATCTACTGTAAACATTCATTCGAACAGTTTATTGATATTTGATCGAGAAACTCAATTTTCAGTGCCTTTTAAAGTATTTTTGTTCATTTTACTTAAACTTTTGCGTTAGCAGGGCACGTTATTGGTAAGTTTATTATTTTTTATATCACTTGGCATGGTGATTTGATGAACAGCGCGTAATTGAAAAAAGCTAGTCTAGAATCAAGCGTTGGAAATTCGATAAACCTATTTCAACGAGTTTTTTTTTATGAAAAAGAATTAATAATTGGTATTCAAGGGAATATTTTGGATCATTTTGATGACTTTATTTAACGGAAAACCACATGTTATATGCATAAAATGGATTCCCTTAGGACTGTTACAAATAATATTATTCAGGGAAATCAAATAAAAGGAACACTTTTGCAAGTGAAAACTATTTAAAATCATGTTATTATTAGGGCCCATAAAATAAGTTATTTTACCATTCTCATAAATTATGATGCTTTAGACGCCTTTGACGCCACCAGCTATTATGGTGTATTTTTTATTTATTCTTGATTAGGTCGGACATAACTGGCGCATGGGAGATGAGAAATGGGCTATAGAAACCATCGAGTGGGTCGTTCGGTGGCTCGTCGCATCATTTTCTAGCTTTTATTCTTTAATCTAGGATCCACTGGTGTTATTTTTTTTTGGCATGTCTGCCGTGTGTCAGATGAAAAATGGCCAAAAGAAACCGTCGAGAGGGTCACAATAAACGTTAGGCATTATCGCGGCAGACCAAAGCGAACATTGCGGGACTAGCTAAACTCCTTCGGAAAGAATTGGCCTGCATTAGGCGTAAACATATGATGGATTAGATTGTTTTTCCAAATGGGAGTAGAAAAATATTGAAGACACTTACTAAGATCCTTGTTTCCGTTGAACAAGTTAGTCAAATGGTAGTGAGCGTTATCCTTGACATCGAAATCGAAGCTGTACTTCTTAGGCTTAATGATATCCTTGCCGTCAGCATTCTTAATCACATCGTAGTGAATGAACAGCTTGATTTGAAGATTTTCTGAAAAGAACGATGATGTATATTACAAGTTGCTTAAAATAAACTCTAGTCTTAAAGTAAGATCCTACCAGGGTCGCAGAATTGTATGAAAGAGTTACCGTGGGCCTGGCATAGGTAGCTGAAGGAACACGGGTGGGTTTTAGTCAGTATAAGTCTGACACGACCTCCCGCTCCACCCAGAGCGGGTGACGTCATCTGATGATTTCCCACCCAAAAAAAAAGTATACAAGTAAGATTGGTTCCTTCGGTAGTTTCAATATAATTTAATCATGACATGTTATTAATATGCTTAAATTATCATATAAAGACAAAATTGCCCAGTGTCCATTCTACAACGACTTTCAACAGGATTGAAATAAGCATTTCGGTAGCCTAAAGTCATCAATACATATGTCAAATGTCAATCCAATATCATTTTGATTTTTCTATTATCGTTATCCGTGATTCAATCACTTTGTTTGCCTAGCCCTTAATGACCATGCAAAGGTTAATTCAGACTTTTAACAAGGAACGTACTCATTACTCATCATAAAGAAACCTGAACTCAAAAGATTTTACTTACTTAATTTCAGTTTCATCTGTCCATCTCCAGTGATGGGTAGGATCAGGATACGTCCTCCAGCAGTGTAGTGACCCTTCACCGAGTTGTCCAGGTGGAAATCTACAGCGAAGAACTTCTTCGTTGTGTCCCATCTGGCAAGGAAAATATAAGGTTAAGAGAGCCATAGCATGTTTAGCATAATGCAGGCTGTAAGGTTCCCAATTCTGGGACACAGACTACTTCTGAATGAAAGAGAGTGGGCTGAATGCAGGCCCAGTGCGACGTGGTGGATGTCACATGTCTTCATGATTTTTAATGTCCAAAACACGCTGGTTTACACACGATGTTTTCCTTCATCGCTTTTCTTAGAGCAGTGCCGATGAAATGATTTACACAAAGTGCCTGCTTAGATTAGGATCCAGGTGCGACCTGCAACTTCTTAGTTACGACTATTTCTCCAAAGCCACCACTGCTCTCATAGCAAGTTTAAGGTCTTTAAAATCGGTGACTTTTTCTTGGTTCCATATCTTTTTATGAATGAATCGTAGCTTTGGGTAACTTGAAAAAACTCAAAATTATTAAACTTTTGAAAGCTTGTAGATATTACAAGTGATTAGATATCTCTCGTTTCTATTATAAACAAGGAACGTTGACTTGACAAGCAAGTATCTCTAGTGCTATCTGATACTAATTGTTTGCAAGTTTCTGTTGGTCTTGAGCGCGAAGTTGATTAAGTTTCAAGATCAAAATATTGTGAACCTTTTAATTTTATCTGAGGCCTTTCCTCTTTATCCGAAGTTTTTACTCACTCAACATTGTCGACAACGGAACTCTTCAATCCCTTCATTACGCCATCATTCAAGGTAAACTGAAGACCAGCTAGGTCGAAGGCAAGGTCTTCCATTTCCATAGGATCTAGGACTTCAACATTGTTTTCTGATATTCCCGCCATGAAAATCGGCAACATTTGTTGGAACGCCGGAATCAAACAGGCATTGTCGCCGAGTTTGCACTTATCTACTGATGGCAAAACTATGAACAAAAAATATATGTTTTTAGGATCCGTAAAATAACAATGATTCCATGGCCTGGTTTACTTTTTACCTTAATGGAACATTAAACATAATTTCTGTATCCCTGTAGGAGGTGGAAGTGTAGCGTGTACCCATATTTTACCAGTTATTTGTTACTACTTGAGGTCCCGTGATTGTAACTTTTAACAACCACGGCAAATGTAGCTGGACCTGGTCGACCGACCCTCGCGGATTTTATTTCCCACGTTTTAGATGCAGATTATAATTTGAAACTGAATCCTATATCATAAACTGTTAACTACTAGAATAGTCACATCCGAGGTAATCCTAACTATGATTGAACTATCGTAAATAATTAAGCCGTTGGTCCCGGCTGTCTTTCGTAGATCTTAGACAGTCGTTACAGGTCGTCAGAAGCCCGAAACTCTGATAACCAGTCTTACCAAGGGGTATCGTATTACCTAGTAACTGGGTTGTCGAGGTCAGATAGGCAGTCGCGCCATGTAAAATACTGGTACTCAGCTGCATCCGGTTATACTGGAAGCCGACCTCATCATAGTTGGGAACATGGTAGGCAGATAAAGATGATGACGACTATCATAAATAATTACATCTGGAAAATTAAAGGTCCTTTGTATGTTGCGTGCGTAGTAAGATGTCATATAACTTACAAACTAATGTCTCGCTCATAGAAACTAATTGGGTCCACTTAAAAGTAAAAAACAGCATCGATTATATAAATTACGTTCTATTATTCAAGATTACACCATGACATGGCTGTTTTATTATTAATGTTAATTTTGTTATTGTACCCATTAAAATATATTTATCTTGATTATTAAAAAAAAAAAAAACAAGTCTACAAAAAAATCTCAAGACAAGCAGTCTGCTGCCCTTTTTTTGTGGGTGGGAAATCATCAAATGACGTCTCCCGCTCTGGGCGGAGCGGGCGGGCGTGTCAGACTTTTACTAACTAAATCCACCCGTGTTCCTTCTGATCAATCTCCTGCCCTAATCCGAGTTTATTTGATGTCAGTACAACATGGCCTTTTCTGCTATACGTCTCTTTCTTCTTCTTCATCTTAGTGTGTCGAAGTCGATCTAAGTCGCTCGACTCAAAATTTGGCTTCATGGTTGGAACGACAGGATACGATATAAAGTGTTCCTTTCACTTCTCAATTTATTGTCATCTCAGTAGACACTGTCTTCCACTCGGTAGTCCCTTTGTAACCATATCACCGTTCACACAGTCCATCTACCGTTTCTTCAAAGAAACTGTCTGAGGTCAACCTCAAGACACGTATTCTCGAGACTCTTCAAGACAAGTATACTGGGTTACGTCGTTCGATTGCAAACAAGCATACTAACAGACATACAGGCAAAGAAACATCGAGTTTAATCACAGTATGACATTAGTTCCTCATCCTCCATAGAGAAAGGAGAATCCCTGATCAGACGAGTATTTTGTCTGGGTGGCAAGTGCCCAACGATTGATGTCGGGAGTTCAGGCTGTAAATATGCTAGTTTCGCAGCAAATTCGGCTTGCGCGGTGCAGAACTTGCATGACGTATGTGTGATGCAGAGTTCTTATATGACGATGTAAATGCCACCATAGTTCCTAACAAGTGAAGTCAAGGAGAACTCAATTAAAAATAAAGATGACCATCATAAAATAATAAATTAAGTAAATGATTATTCTTACTATAAAAACTTAGCTGCAATTGTAGTTAAATGCAGCGGATATGTCAAACTTCTAAACAAAGTACAGTAACTCTGAAAGAGCAGTTATTTGACTAATTCTTCTACGTACTATAACTACTTTAACTGATTATTTTTAATACTCTAATGAATCTGGTTTAGCCCAGATTTCATCATGTAGCTTTAAATAATCGCCCGTTATTCAACTTAAAAGATGTTTAGGGGGAGATAAGCATTATCAGCCGCACAGGTCGGATGATCAGGTGGTAGGTGGATGTGTCGTATGAATTTCCCTCTTCCAAGATTTGTATCTCTTTTCCTCCCTCCTGGAATATGTTTTGCTTGTGTCTTTCGCCTGGGTTACCAGATCTAAGAAGATAGATCTTTGGCGAAACTTTTTTATTATTTTAAAATGAGATTCCTTCATTGTTGATGCTATTATACGTAGTCGCAAATCTTTCATATAAATAAGCACCCAGAACCGGACAAAACTATCGGTGAATTTTGAATCGATCCGATCTTTTAGATAGCAGTATATTTTGTTTTTAATTGGTGTCGGTCGAATTCCTCTGTATACGAACCTTCTACGCTTTGAAATGGGCAACCAGTTTCATCTTTCTGGCTGACCGATCCAGCCTAGTCAATTCAAAACTGCCTATAACTGGTTTCATCATCATCACTTCAGCCGAAAATCGTCTACTGCTGGACGTAGGCTACCACCAAATATCACCACTTGGACTGTTTCTGTACTTCCCTAGTTTTTCCTGTGGCCCTCACCAGGTAACAGTTTGAAAACGCAGTTTTGATCGAAATACCAATACTTCTGCAAATGACGTAATGGGAACGATTAATTAAGATGCATATCCGAGGAGTGTCACGTACGCCAAAATTGCAAGAACGCTCTAATTCTACCCAAATGACCTATCAAATTAATTAGTTAACCATTAATGATCACGCAAAATAAGAAATAATAGACTTGGTGATTAATACTACTCATATTTAGCAATCAATGGATACAATACTTAGGAAATTCTACTTGTAAAACCTGCAGCATCATTGGGTAACAACAGGAGGAATGGCTTTAATTTTGACAATCCAACACAATTCATTGCGTTATTTACTGTGTTGCGGAGAAATATGTTTCGAACATATGAAGCAGTGTATTAGCAATTTCCTTCTAAATGATTTAGACTGTGATTGACAGTGTTTAATGCAATAAGAGTGCTGGGCCTATACCACCGCGTGGAGTAAACGTTACGTATATTCTGACTTTTTTTTTTTTTTCAAAAACTGCTCTAATTCGAAGCAACCGTGCTCAACCTCAGAATGTCGCTAGCTTCAAAGAGTTCTTCGATTACAATTATTGTGTTACAAAGACTAAGTACCCTGTACTGTTATTAAGTATTTTATAGACTGTTATTAAATTTATGATGATAGGTTTCATTAATCCTTATTATTCAATCTTTGTAATTATTTAATTTCTGTAAGCACTTTTCTATGGGTGATTAACTTCTTTAGATATACAAAGTTGTATCAATCAGTCATTCTGTCTAGCCTATTCTCAACTATGTTGGGGTCGGCTTCTAGTCTAACCAGACGCAGCTAAATACCAGTATTTTATATGAAGCGACTGCCTGTCTTCCCAACGCAGTTACTGGGTAACACGATTCCTCTTTGTAAGTCTGGCTGTCAGACTTATGAACTTCTGACCACCCGTAACGTAACGAATGTAAAAGTGACAACTATGACCCACGGCTTAACGTGCTTTCCAAGACTTAACTTCTTTAGTTGTACAATGCTTGACTAATCAATTAATCTTCCTAGACTTTTCCCAACTATCTTGGAATTAGCTTCCAGTTTATACTACAACTGAATACCGGATACACCTGATTACCAAAACTTTATTGAGAATATACTTAGCATTTGACTGGCCTCTTAGGCTAGTGATTAGTAACCCTGACTGTGAAGACTGAGGTCGTGGGTTCGATTCCCACCCAGGACAAATCTTTGTGTGGTGAGCACGATCATTTTGTTCTGTGTCTGGGTGTAATTTATCTATAATATGTATGTATTTAGAAATATATAGGTATGTTTATCAGTTGTCTGGTTGCCATAGTACAGGCTCTGCCTAGTTTGGGATCAGATTACGGTGTGTTGGTTGTCCTAAGATATTTATTTTATTAAAATTGTTACAGGATAACAAGTTGATTAATCAATATTAATCCCTATAATATTATTAATGCCAATCTAGTCTGACTTTCCACCTGTATATTTGTCTGTTGGGTATCTTTTCTCACCTAAACTACTGAATCGATCATTATGAAAATTGACAGATAAATAATTAGGTGGCCTAGCACCTGAAAAGCAAATAAATCGTGAACCACAAGATTAGATTTTTTGTATGTTTGTTTTTTGCACTCTCAAGATAAAACAGCGGAATGAATTTAGATGAAATTTAGCACATGGATAGAACATGACCTGGATAGGAAGACTTTATCCCAATATTGCCAACATATTGAGGACGCAACTAGTAAACTATAAACCAAACTCAAAGTATTTGTGAAGGTGCTTTTTGATGGCTCACTTCCCCTTTTCTAGTTATTTTGATCTACAGCTGTACATATAATGAATTTTCAACTTTTATTAAACAAAATATATATATGGTTTGATATGCTGACTGCAAAAAAATCGAACCCGCATCTCACTTCCTCATGCGTGTTCAATAGATATTTTTCTGCTCCGCCATTCAATTGTTTGGATTGCCAAAAGAAAATATGCGGGGTGTTATTTTTGAAAACGAATCATGTTTTCATATAAAGCTGTAGTGTGATTATTATTGCTCTTTAAGACAATTTTAATGCAGTTTGTGTTAAAAATAACTTTCAAAAGCTCTTTTCTAACTTAAATAACTTGAACCTTTTAAAATAATTAAATGATGCCTCGATTTATTTTTTTAGGATTTATAATTTGGCTCCAAGTAATTTAAGAAATAATTCACAGGTTTTTTTTTTTTTTTTGATGGGAAATCAGCAAATGACTTCTCCCGCTCTGGGCGAAGCGGGAGGGAGTGTCAGACTTTTACTGACTAAAACACACCCGTGTTCCTTCAGTTGCCCATGTGCCAGGGTCACGATATCTCTTTCGAACAATCACGCGACCGGGCAGGCATCGGTCCTAGCAGACCCCTTCAGTTTTGCTGACTTCTCTTTCAAGCGCGCGTGGAACACTACTCACAGGTTGACTTCACAACAATCGACTAATTTTAGGGGTCTTCTACCCGTCAACATAAAAAACAATTACTATGGGACTAATTTAATATTCGAAAAAGATGTCGACCTTCTTATACATAATGGTCCAATCTAGTATAAACCTTTATATGGGTAGAACGATTTTCTTTTAAGAATTCGATATTGTTACCATAGTAAAAGTTGTTCATATTGATGAGTAGAACACCCTCTTAAATCTTGTCGATTGTTTTCAAAGTCATCCTGTATAAGAGAGCCCTAGATAAAATACTAAGCCTTTTCGAGAAAAAAGGCGAAATATACTAAAAATTAATTGTGTACTAAAAAGTAGCTCTTTAGTATAAGGCTTCAGTTTAACAATTTAGATCCCCATCAAAGGGAGAACAAAAAAGAATATTCTTTTTTGTGGCTATAAGTATTTATTATAAATAAAGATGACCAAAATTTAACAAAAGTGTCTCTAGATATTCGAGAGACACTTTTTATTTTTAGACAACATTTTCTTTTGTCAACGACTGCCTTTGATTTTAACTTAACTAGGCTTCAGGATCTTCAACTGTAATGTTGAGGTAAATCTTTGGTTAGTCAAATTCGTTGCAAAAAGTGGTAGAAACTAAGCGATTGGCACAACCATCACCCATCTTTCCGCTATAGAGAGTAACGTGGAATCCCATAGTGCGATACCTCCTCTCCTACCAAATGTTGAAGACCTTTCCGTATGAACCATACGAATTACTCTATACAACAGCAAAGGCTTCCTGCGGAGCAAGCACTGCCTACGTGATAGGTTTGAGTCACGTATTTTATCACGGTTTTTGCTTCCAAACTATGATAAAAATCTGTGACTCAAGCATATTACAATAGGCAATGCTCGCCCCGGTGAATTCTATGGTCGAATGTTTTCTTTCTTGTATACCTACAATACTACATTATGTATAAGTACACAGCTGGATCTGGATACTTTCCCAGTTTTATCAGATTGTTTTTAACCGACTTCAAAAAAAGGAGGAGGTTCTCAATTCAACTGTATTTTTTTTAATGTTTGTTACCTCAAAACTTTTGACTGGGTTAACCGATTTTGATGTTTTTTTTTATTTGAAAGCTAGTGCTTCTCGTGTGGTCCCATTTCAATTTTATTGACTTTGCTTTGGTAGTTTTTGCATTAGCTTCGATAATACGAATTTAATCAACTTTGTTTATCGTGATGATATTCTAATAGTCCTGTCACTGCTATTCAGCTGGCCATCAGTGGTATAGGAATTACTGTGGGGTAGATACCATAACTAAAAAGCTAAATATAAAAACGTTTTTCAAAAAAAATAATAACTGACTTCTTTAAAAACACTACAATATGAAAAATTACTTTAATTTCGGAAGTCGGTGGCAAAAACTTACATACAGATTAGATACCTAAGATACCGACTTCCGAAATTAAAGTTATTTTTCACTTTGTTTTTTTTTTACAATTATCCTTACCTGCTGCTTGAGCAAAACCAAACACCAACACAGCCAAACACGTTACTTTGAACACCATCTTTACTACGACACAAACCCTTTAAGAGATAACTGCGAACTGTTCGTGAACTTGAAGTGAATGCGTTAATATACTAGGTGAAACCTCGTCACCGACCATAATTACATACGCCCACAAATTAAATAATACTGCAATTATAAAAAAAAAAATTACAACTTGTTATTTTCAATGAAATTTCGAAAAAACCGTACATGCAGAGTTTGGACCAATGTTTTTAAACACTTATTCGTATTGTTATCTTTATTTGAATTCTTTAATGTTGCAAGGCATCAATTATGACTTAAAGTTACAATTGCGAACCCAATAGAACATAGTAAAAAGTATAAAATTTATTCTGAAAATAAAAACAAAATCAGGAAATAATTATCAATTTTCAAATTTTTTTTTTAATTTTTTTTTTATTAATTAAGTGAATTATAATATTTATTTATATCGACATAAGTTAAATTACAAGTTTACCTACTTATCTATAACCGAAGTCAATCGAAATAAAATAAAAAAGTTGTTAAGTAAAAAAAAGTGGTCTGTTATTTAAATAATCTGAATCCAGGGGGTATGTCACTGCCGCCATGGGATCTGGAGGCATAAGTCATCGCGCATATGTGGGAGTGGCGCGAGGAGACAAAACGCCGGGGTGAAACTCCGCTGCCGCGACAAACCACACCACGGCAGACAGAGCTCCGGCGGGATCTTGTGCCACTTGGCGGGTACGATTGTCGCAACCCAGTGCTGGGCACACCACTATTGCGGCGGTAAGTCCACACTTTGAGGAGTGGCTAGAGAGGCGCCACGGTGTCCTCACCTAACGCCTTACGCAGGTCTTCACCAGACAACGACTGTTTCGGGAGGTTCCTGTTCCAAATAAGGCGGGAGGAAACGCCCAGGTGTAACCATATGTGGATCGCGTGGAGGACACGGTGAACCTGCCAACCGGTGTTATATTATTGCTTAGTTTTATCATGATTTCAGCCTGAAGACGTCCATTGCTGTACATAGGCCTCGCTTGTACGGCCTGTACATAATCGCCAAGCTTTGCAGGCGAGTTGGCGATCGCTGTATGGTGGTGAAATGCATAGAGAACGGTTGCTGCCCAGTCTTCAGTAACTCCCTTAGTCGCCTTTTATGAAACCAACGGGAAGGAATGGGACGGAACTTGCTTAGTTTGGTCTCTAAGAACTAACATGTTTTAGTCAAAAGTTGTGAAGGTATCGCGCAAAGGTCATGATCAGGTCAATTTATCTTATTAAAGTACATATTTTTAGTGACGGCTTCCCGTGTTGAATCATACTTTTTGCATGAATGAAAAACACCGTTTTACATAGAAAACCAATAAGTGGTTGTGTTAGGTAAGAACTAATACATGTAAATTAAACATCCATGACTACTAAATGTTTAATTTGTTTACACTGTCTTTAGCGTTGTCGAACTTGCCTGTTTGTTCTGGAAAACAATGCATAGATCCGCATAATTTTATTAAACTTTGGACTGATAATATGCAAAAGTTTTCCGCATAGCTATCAAGCTGATATATTTACATAGATATTAATTATTCTATATAGAAAACATAGGCGTATTTTGCACAGTTGTGTATATTTTGCCTTCAACCAACTAAATATCCTGCGACGATAATTATATTCAGAAATTAATGAATATTTGAGTGCGCAACAGATATCATTATTCTTTTAAAAATCTACAACACACGGTGTAGAAGAAATTGCAGTAAAAAGGTTCCGTTTGTAGGTAAAGAGTAACACCATACCAATTTTTTCCGTGGGTGTCGTAAGAGGCGACTAAGGGACTTACTGGATTGGACACCGGCATACTCTCTACTCATACCGGCATGCATTCTACCACCATACTGCGATCGCTATCCCGCCTGCCGAGTGCGGCGATTATACCCCACAAATTGGGGGAGGCCTATTTACAGCAGTGGACGTCTTTCGCCTGAAATAATGATGATAGAGGAAATTGCAAATGTGATTTCAAAGATTATAACATAACTAGCTTTTACATATAAACCTTCCTCTTAAATCATTTTGTCTATTGGTGAAAACTGCATTAAAATCCGTTACGTAATTCAAAAAATCTAAGCGTACGCACACGAAATGCGACTTTGTTTTAAATTATGTAAATATCGTTTTTTTTTTCGTGTAGGTTTTTGGTTTCCTGTGGGTTGTGTTTTATAACGGGCTGATGTTCCCAACTCCACTTCAAATTCCAATATAAATTTTCTTAAATTAGGAAAATATATATATTTATTTATTAAAAAGTAACAAGACTCAGTTGTGTTAGTAACAATTTTTCTTACCCCTATGTTGGTATTCCTATTCTAATTACTTAACCTATAACCATGTACATAAAAAAATAATAAAAAAAATTAGGAAAATGCCGCGTCAATTCCTTTTTAGGTGAATAACCCGAGCGAAACATCTATTTGACAAACCTTGACCAAGTGAAGGTTTTTGTTAAATTCAGATTAATACGATAGATTTAACAACGACACTTCCTAATTTAATGAATAAACAATTCATGTTTATTAAATTCATAAAGGCTCGTTCAGACTAGTGCAACGCGACACTTCACACAGGGGCGACCTGTCGCGCCGCGACACGGCCATAGAAGTTGTTCTACGGATATAAATCGCCGAATCGCACGCGTCCGTTGCGTCGCGCTAGTCTGCACGAGGCTTAAGGCTGACGGTAACATTCTTAGATCACTTTAAAATGTATTGGTTTAACAAAGGCGAAAACCGTGGCAGGGGATTCTGCCAAGGTCCCTGATTTGTTTGAACGAGTTCCCGTGCGCCTAGGGCACAGGCAACTGATGGAACACGGGTGGCTCATAGTCAGTAAAAGTCTGAAAAGCCCTCCCGTTCTACCCAGAATAGGAGAAGTCATTTGATGATTTCCCACCCAGAAGGAAAAAAAAAAGATTCTGTAAAAAGTAGAAATTGATGTCTTTTGGTAAGTAAATTCAATTTTAAAGAGATATAGGTAAGAGAGTCTTCTATAACAAACCACAAAAAAACATATGAACATAATATTCGTATTTTCTTAGGTTTTTGTTATAGCTGTTTTAATAATTCCGGTTACTTTAATTTTGTAATACTCGTAAGTCGTATAGATCTGAAGGACTCTCTCAGTGCGTCAGCAAAAAAATGAAGACACGTAGACAACATTCTTTTTTGTACACTCTTCAAACACGCAGATGTATAATTTTTTGTAACTTCTAGACACGCTATGGAACAAACGAAGCTGAAACTTATAATATCACTTGTCAGGATGTTTGGTGTAAAAAGTGCAATAAAAAATGACAGTAACACAGTTTTGACCAGCAATTATTAATGAACCTTGCTTAAAATATGTAATTATAAGACTTTTTGTTATTGTTTTTCATTTATCTACCAATGCGTGATAAAGTAGGTACTATAGTCCTCCAGACCGTATTTCGGCCATGACGGCCAGTCTCAACGGAGACTAGCCTTCGGTGCGGGAATAATTATAGTGCACAAGTGTCTGCACAGACACGGGAACACTCACAGTTCCCTGTGACGTCAATCCGACACGACCAGAAAGAGACTTGGCGCAGGAATAACAACCTAGACGTGATTTCCGAAGTACGGTGGTATCACACCGGCAACTTCTCCGGGCGGTGTTGATGTATGTTTTGTTTTATAATATTAATTACTTACATAATACTGTAAAGAGTCAAGTTCTTCTAACTTAACAGACAGCTGTGCTGCTGGGGAGTTTGTTGCGCCACTTCTTCTTAAGCCCAGCTTAAGCACTAGGAAGTGTCGAAGGGCGGGCGTTTTGGGGGGACTGTCTTATGTAACTTTGATGTTCAAAAAGAGCTGACTCTCAGCCTAGTTTGAATAAATGACTTTTGATTTTGGTGTAACTAAGAAATTCCGAATGAAAAGAAACAATAACACTTTGCTGGACCTGGGAATCGAACCCAGAATCCCTCGCCCAGCAGTCGCGCTAGCTACGTCGGGACCCACAGGGCAGCTGGTAGGTACTATAGTAACCATGATACATAAAGCGCAGGGCACACTGCAAACTGAGTTAACGTAGTAAGCTCTGCCAACGTCTGTATTTTCTTCTACACATAGTCAGTCAGCCTTCAAAGCAAGAGAGAACAAGGTTTATTTGGAGACGCTCGTTCCATTGTAGACTTCATCCATTGCTTTCCATTAGGCGAAACCGAGTTCAAAGTAGGCCTTTTTCACAATTATAAAAGAAGCTCTTTTATAATATTAATAATAAGCTAGGGGCTAGTTATGCAAAGCTTTCTAGCTTTGCATAACAAGACACACACACAGAGAATGCAAAGTGTTATCTGACTTCGCTTTACCATGTGACCAAAGAAACTCAATTTGGGAGAGGTTTCCTGAAATCACGAATCTGAAGACTAAAGGTGTTTCCCAAAATCATAAAACTGAAGACTGAGACAATTTCATACTTCTCGTGCCGTGGTTGCCAAATTGTTGAATGGGTCACTTTGAAGCATTACTTGATAATTTTCGATTAAATGTTGTCATTTTAAATTCAATTCTTAAATTACCTCGTAATCTGCACCCTAATTGCGAAACGCACAATTTATCAGAATCTGAATGGGATTGAAGATTATTTCTAAACCATTGCGTCATTTGTTCGAATAAATTGTCGGCTCAGCAACGTAAATAACGCAATGAATGTTGTTTAACTATGAATATTAAACCAATTCCTACCGATATAAAAGTTCCGCAATTACCCCTCTGATCATTAGGTATGTACTCTTAAATTCTTATGAGGGAGAAATGATGGCCATTATAGGACTGCTTATCCTTCAATATTATGGCAATAAAATCAAAGCCTTAAGTCAAAGAACTGCAATCAGAACTTCCTTGTCGTACACATTTGATTAAATAGTTTTCAATAAACTTTCTTACATTTCCGAAAGCTAATTTAAAAAAAAATAAGGATTTGTTGGTATAGTCCACCAAACGGAAATATATGAATTTTCGGAAA
This sequence comes from Aporophyla nigra, assembly GCA_947507805.1. Lineage (NCBI taxonomy): Eukaryota > Metazoa > Arthropoda > Insecta > Lepidoptera > Noctuidae > Aporophyla > Aporophyla nigra. The sequence goes on along the minus strand of OX382307.1, from coordinate 14,973,017 downwards.
CCGGCAAGCTACGCGGTAAACAAATGTCTGTCCATGCCGCCTGCTCCGGGGCCTAGCAGAAGGGGAAGACCCATAAAGTGCTAGCTTGACCTCGTAGAGGATGACATGCGTACCAACAGACTTACCATAAAGATGATTGCTTAAACGTATAGAATTACATAAACCAAACGCTGTAAAAAAAAATACCCCCTTGACATACATGATCCTTGATCATTGGCTTAGTTGAATAAGAAGAGTCCAGCTCTCAAAACGATGAAGGAAACATGTACAAAGCGGCATGTCCTAGAACCAAAAATTCGAAGACATGTGAAATCTACTAAAACGCCCTGGGCCTGCCTGGTGGATTACAGCTCACTCCTTCTCAAAGACAAAAGACCTGTGTTCCAGCAATGAAAACATTATAGGCAGAATATGTAACAGTGAATATGGAACCGTGTGGTGCCGTACGTAAAGAATAGCAACACCCCATCTTTCCCGTGGGTGTCGTAAGAGGCAACTACGGGACTTACAAGAGAATGGGCAGCAGCGTTCTCTATGCATTTTACCACGATACTGCGATCGCCAATCCGCCTGCCAAGCGTGGCGATTATAGCAATGCCCCCCAAATTGGGGGAGGCCTATGTCCAGCAGTGGACGTATTACGGCTGAAATGATGATGATGTAACAGTCCGGTTACCGTACTTTAGCTTGTCAATGTTTTGTTTACACTTTCCCAATACAGCAGGTACGGTTTACTTTGTAAGCTTACAAAAATTTCAATTTAATCATGGGAAAATTGGATTGGCTCCATTTTAATTGTTTAATATCCGGAAGTCACGCGATTGTGGTCACAAATCAATTGATTTCAGATTAAATCGGTTCAATGCAATTATTTTGGAGGTACTTATCGATATAATGGACTAAACGAGTTGACATGGGCATTAACTCCAGATTCGTTCTAGGCCTTCACCGTGGACGTGTTTCTTGAAGGAGACCTTTTTCCAGTAGAAAACCTTTCCATTAGGGTTTGGGTCTCGGGACGTGTCGTGTTCCAAATTCCCGGGACTGATTTAGCTGTATCGGATCCCGCGACTTTGGGGTCGAAACTCGAGACAATGCCGCACAGCTAACAATACCAAAATACGTTTTTTTACTACGAGTTTGTGTAAAACTACTTTTTCTAGGTATTCCTTTTGCGACAGAACTATTGCAGACTTTTAAAAATGTCCCGTGTATGTTCTATGTTAATGGATTTGGTTTCCACAGTTACTTCTTTAAGTGGACCATTGTGCATGGGCCATGGCAGCTGTTGGTAGTTGTCCAACCAGCCTGCATCTCCTGGACATAGATTTGGAAATAATGGACGCCACTAAAGTAAACGTACGAATAGTGTGTTGTGAGCAATTTAAACAATAACATCAATGGACAATGGCGATCATATGATTACTTCTAGCCGATTTTGACCATAGTACTGCATTTTAAGATAGTCCACCTCGGTGATAGACGTATGGCAGTCATGATTCACGTATATTCATGGTTTTAGGTTAGTATTTAAAATGGGAATACTAACATAGGTGTAAGAAATATTGTTACTAACACAATTGTGTCATGTTACTTGTTGAATAATGAAATATATAGATATTTTAAGGCACCCAGTCAACCCACCATTAGGTACAAGATAGGTGTCGTAAAGTACTATTAATATACTGGGTTTTAACATGAAAATACTCATTAGCACCTCCATTTGGTTGTGGAACTACAAGTCACAAATCATAAAAATCGTTTCATGGTATAAAATTGTAGAGCAAAGTTCAAACCATTTGAGATGTAATATAATATAATTAGTACTTAGTAATTATAATGATATAGCACTTAAGTGGTTGTTCCATCACGCTATGGTTATTATGTAGTCTACAACAAATAATGTTGATAATAAAGGAGAATTTTTGTTGCTTAACGTTTTTCTAATAGGTTTATGGTAGATAAAGTGTCTACGTCATCAAAGGATGGATGGTTATATCAATTCATGTAGTACAAAATAGGGCTCCTAATAAAGCAGTTTTTCTGAAGAATAACTAATAGTAAAGATTAATAATTTAATTATTTTTTTGTTTGTCTGAACGCGGTAGTCTCTGGAAGCACCAGTTGGATTTGTAATTTTTCACTTCAGTAGCTCAAACATGTAGGTTTTGCTGCCTGAAATCAGTGAGCAAAATGCGATTTTGCTCACTGAGTGAGACAAAGTAACTTTTTAATTTTTGTTTTCAGAAAACCGCGAATAACTTATTCAGCCTTGGGTTAATCATACAATTCGAAACATTTACACTCTATCTCTTTCCCGCCATTAGAAAGAGAGAGAGACAAAGACCAGCTCTTTCGAAGTTCCGATTTTGAATTCGACCTCAAAGACAAACACGTTCGGAAATGGTCTTTTAATGTAATTTATTGAATTTTTAACTTATTGTTGTATTTAAACGAAAATAAGTATTAACTGCAAATAAAACTGAGTTTTAACCTGTAAATATTTATTTCTAGTATCAATAATGTTACGTAAATATTTTGAATAATAAAATATCATGGGTGCTATTTCCGAACACGCCTTAATTTAAATAAAAGAGCGGGAATAAAATTTCGTAGCTGGCGTAAAGAGTTGAATAAGTTAAAAAATATTAAAATAATCGTAAAATATGAGTAAAACTAGCGACGAGAACAGTATTTTAACACCGGAAGAGTTAAAACAACAAGTTATTAATGCAGAATTAAGTTTCCTACCTGAGAAGTCTCGCGAGAAATATCTGAAAGCATACCATGTCTTCAATGAATGGAGACTTACAAAGGGCGCAAGCAGTTTTGCGGAGTCAGTGTTGCTATCTTATGTTTTAGATTTATCACAGACGAGGCGATCATCTACAATGTGGAGTATTTACTCAATGTTGAAACCTACTTTAAAAACAAAACATAACTTGCATATTGAAACATACGCAAAACTCGTATCTTTTCTAAAAAGAATGTCAGTTGGGCATAAGGCTAAAAAGTCCAAAATTGTCACGGCCCTTAACATAGAAACGGATTGCAATTTTCTTGCCGCTTAAGTAAGTGGTACCTATGAATCTATGTTGTTAGTTATTAAAATTTGTGTGTAGACTGTTTTGTATAAAGGTACTTACTGCCTACTACTTATTTTTGGAGGCGCAATGAATCCTAGTCTGGCTTAGCAATACTGTTAAAATATTTAATAAGATATGTAAAAAATGCTGTAAATGTTAAATTATGCATATTAATTACGTAATATTTTCATTACAGGTTGTACTGATCATAGGAATTAGTGTAGCGTGTCACAATAACGAGCTATTATAGCTAACAGTTAATAATATCGAAAAGCATTCAGATAAATAACTGTTAGTAAAATTTAAAAATACGAAGACGAACCTTGACAGGTCTTTTGTCGTACGCGAAGAATATGTAACTATTGTAGTAAAATACCAACATTTACGTCCAGCCAATATAAAAACCGACCGATTTTTCATACAATACCATAATAATAAATGCTCAAGACAGCCTATGGGAGTAAATAAAATAGGTGCAATACCGCGAGAAATTGCCACTTTCTTAAAACTGGAAGATCCTCAGCTATACACGGGTCACTGCTTTCGGAGAACTTCGGCAACGCTCTTGGCTGATTCCGGAGCCGATCTCACCACTTTTAAACGTCACGGCGGGTGGAAGTCCAATACGGTTGCAGAAGGCTATATTGAAGACTCAATAGAAAATAAGTCGAAAATCTGTAAGCGTATAGTGGAAACAATAAGTCTGAATTCGACCTCAGATCCTTGGTTTCACCCACGCCCATCCACTTTCAACGACGCACAGTCAGAAAGCCGATCAGAGTCACCAATATTCACCGTTGTTCCTTCGCAATCCGCCACCGAAACAGAAACCTTAACCCCAGATAATCAAACTAAACTCATTGCAACAATAACGTTGCCAAATAAATCTGTTACTTTTAATTTGCAGAATTGCAGTAATTTTACTTTTAACTTTAAAATGTTCCATTTTATTGAATTGGTACCTCTACCTACAATGTTAATTATTTTGATTCACAATACATAGTTATTTCAATCTATTCCTGTTTATTATTTTATCTCCTAAAGTGTTCTGGCTGCTGAAGTGAAAAGTTATGTGTGTTGCACGAGAGCAAAGTTTTTTGCATCTCGTGCCTTTGAATCTCTCGCCACACTCAGGATTCAAAATCAGCACTCGCAGCAAAAAATGACTTTACTCTCTTGTTGCACAAATAACTATTTTGTATTTTTTTAGCCCAATTCTTATTATTTTAGTATATTTTTTTATTATATTAGGTTATAGGCTATATTGTTATAAAGTCTATAACCATTCATAAGAAATGGGCTTTAAATACTTTTGGTGTTTATTCCTTATGAATCAATTTTCATATACATAAAACAAAGTAAAATCAAACAGAGTAAAATCAAACATTCTACGTTATGTCACGTTACGTTATGCTTTACGTTACGTTATGCATTACGTTATGTTTAGTAATCTGAATATTATATAATCGTTCGCAAGGGGTAAACTCCAGTTATGCGTCGGACCTAACCGGACACACATTTTTTTATTCCAAGCTGGTGTGGAAGATTTTTCATTTTTGCTTGCCGTTGGTCGCACGGCTGGTTTTTAATAACTATTTATTTCATTTTTTTAATTCTTCATTTAATTATGGACTTATGATCGGAATGCATATGACATTCCCATTGTACTCTGTAAATAGACACAGCTTCGGATTATTTATTTGGGCCATGAATCTGAACAGACTCTTTGCATCATCACATTCATCACTATTCCCATTGACATAGAATTTTATGGAATGTGCACATATTATGTCGGTTCGACCTCTAGACCCCCAACAATAATTTTTGTGAGATTATGTCGATTATAACGTTAGTCTTCCACTACTTCATATTCCACGCTATTTGTTTTCACTATAAACGCAAACTGAATGTTGAACATGGAATGTGTCCAGATGATTATTCTACATTTATTTCTGTGAGAAGCAACTAAAGTAAAAAGTAGAAAATAATTTATAAAAAAATCAAAGTATGGGTAGAATGATTAATATAATTAAATCATTTTAATGTAAAATAGCGTGGGGTGCTTGATATCAATTGATGTGAATATTTTCTTGACATAGACGAGTACAAATAATCGCACATTACAAAAAAAAACCTCAAAAGCAGCGTGGGTTGCTTTTTGAGGACTTAAATTTAATTTTTTTTCTTTTTCATTCACATCACTCGTGTACTTATTCGAATTTTTTAGAAATTATTTTCTAGTTTTTAGTTTGGTTTTATATTAAAACATGTTTTTTTTAGTTTTATACTATTATTTACTGGCAATTTTTTAGTTCGGATAGCCATAAAAGCGTGTTTTTCGTTTTTTTTTTTTTTGCTGTCTTGGTGATGCTGGCCAGGATAATGGCACAAATGTATGAAAGTATTGTATTATCATCGGTCTTTGATAAGTGTGCAAAGTTTAAATGAAATCTGACTGTTTGAAGTGGGTCAAAATCAAATCCAAAGGAGTCGTTTACAAACATACAAACACACAGGTAAAACACAAAACTAATAAACGCGTGTTAAAAAAAAAAAATAGTTTAAAAAAACTAACGTGTTAAAAAAAAAACGCGTGTTTTTTAGTTTTTTTTTAACTATTATTTATTTTCTATTTTTTAGGGTATTTCGAATTTTGAGACGTATGTCAGCGTAGTTTGTGACAGTTTTTTTGCTGTCCTGGTAACCCTGGCAAGGATAATGGCACAAATTTATGGAATTATTGCATTGTCATCAGTCCTTGACAGGTGTGCAAAGTTTGAATGAAATCTAGTCGTTTAAAGTGGGTCAAAATCGCACTATAAGGAGTCGGTTACAAACAAACATACAAATATACAAACATACAAACATACAAGTGAAGCTAATATAAAGCGTGTAAAAAATTGGGAACCGTTAACCAATAATTGAAATATCTAAAACGGACCTCATAAAAACTGCTTATAGCTACTTACATACTCTGACGCGATCAAATCTTTTTGATTACTTTTAACAATTTGAGTGCCTTCTCTCCGTTTCTTGGAGAGTTAGTATGTCACGTAAAGCAACGTTGGAGACGTCAATTAGGGCAGACGCCACAGGCAACCATTAGCCCAAATAATGTTTCTGTCTCAGGATAGGAAACAGGCACAAATATGATGAGACGTAGCTGTATTTGTGCCCGGGCAATAAGCTATTACATGGGACGTAAACATAACTGGCGAAATGTCGGTTTACTATAGGCACACCTCTATCCAAAATTTCGAGGAAATTGGCGTGAAGTTTACGTTATTTAATGTTTGCATTATTTTGTTATGCTTATAGTTGAATCTACTGAAAGAAGCTCAACATGAATGATAACAAAAAATAAGGAGCTTCCATTGCGTAGTGTTCCACGAGCGCCTCAAAGAGATGTCACCGGTACTGAAGGGGTCTGCTAGGACCGATGCCTGCCAGGGTCGCGAGATTGTTCGAAAGAGATACCGTGACCCTGGCACATGGGCAACTGAATGAACACGGGTGGGTTTTAGTCAGTAAAAGTCTGACACGCCCTCCCGCTCCGCCCAAGAGCGGGAGACGTCATTCGATTATTTCCCATCCAAAAAAAAAGGGGCTTCCATTGATTATTTGAGGCATTTATGGCAACTTTTCGCCCCCGTCCCCTCCCTCTAAAATGTCGTAAGATTTGGCTCAACCCTAATAAAATCACGTGATTATTTTCCAAAAACCTTATTTTTTTTATACATTAATATGTGTTTATTTGCGTTGTATTTATGTGTTGCGGTGGTCTGGATTGACTGTCCGGTGGTAGCTTAACAATCAAGGTGCTACTGTGCTACTTTGTGGCATATTTTTTTTTCGCATAACCACGAAAAAAATATATTTTGTAGGATTTAGCCATATGTTACTTAATTCAGCCCAGATTTCTCAAAATTTTAACTTGTGTCCTGCAAAAAAAAAAATTACGTGGTTTTTACTGATACCCTCCACGTGAGATTGGGTATCATTCAGCCTGACCCCCTCCTCCCATCTAAATGTAAATGTCACGTAATTACTGGATGCCTCTTAATATCGTAAAACTCATTTATATCAGAATGTTTGCAACGCAGCACTGCACTCGCGCACTTGACTATTCAATTAAAATAGCAATCTGTTGCTTGTCGGCGTATCGCAATACATAATGCTCCTGTCGCTACGACAACTGATTTACCGAAACGTTTTAGGTCTAGACATAAAATCGTATCTCGTCTTTAAACATAGCTTACTAAAGTCGCACTTGGTACTTTCTCAATCCTATTCCTTGAATATTTTCATAGCGACGCGACGGTCAGACGAAAATTTATTAAAATTGGTAGGTATTGCAAAACACTATAGGAGTGGCCCTGGAATCGCCGTGCTAAGGGCTTCTAAAATCAATCTTTGATATATCAATAAATGATTATTATTTAGGATCGAGCACTTTGAAATTGGAATACAGCGCGGCTGTCAGTCACCAGGGCTGACCACAGAGGCTAAGTCTCTAATCTCTTTTGGTAGGTATATTTTAAATACGAATTTGCATTTATTCCTAAAATATACCATCAATTTTTTTTTTTAATTTGTGAAGGTTGGATGGAAAAGCCCTCCAGGTAAAAACCTCTACACTCTGAAATGTACTGTAATTAAAATAGGTATCCTTATTATTTCGGTTGTTTCTACTTGAACTCTTTCATCTAAGTATAAGGTCTGTATAAAATCGAATGTAACAAACGTTACTTTAGACAATAGAAACAAAATGGGCTTGACTTTAGACAATAGTACAGAGGCAAGATTAGTTGAACCAAAAACGTTGAACAATGGTTCAAAATGATTTAAGACTGGAGTACATTAGTCGGTGCTCTTGGCAAGTCAGAATTACAGTCTGGCTGGCTATAAACTGTCTTGGTCTTACATAATACCAAGAACAGTCGTAGCGTAAATGTAATTTTAAGTTCTAATGAAGACGGAGAACTTATTCTTCAACGTAGGTATATTTAAACACAACTAAGTAAACATACTTAATACTACCGTTATTTTACAAATCTTTTAATACTAATTACACCAAATATGAAATATACCTGTGTCTTAAAAACAGCCAACTCGTTATAATGCTTATCCAAACGCTCGTACATGATTAGTTTTCCTCCAGATATTTTGAGCACACAGGTATCTTGTGGTTTATAATTAGGTAAGTAAGAAAAAAAATCTTCATAAACACTTTGCGCATGTTACAGAGATTCTAATTAAAACACATTTATTTCAAAAACCTGTAAGGCTATTACAAAAACACTTATATCCTGGATCAAGTTTTATGAAATCTGAGCGCCAATTTTGGTTCGATGTTATCGCGTTCTCATTTACTTGCGTCTTGCCTGCATTGCATTAGATGAAACAACAGGGGTTTACACGCTCGCGTTGACGATAGACGGAGTAGGAAGTGCCCTCTTGCGTATTATTTTTTGAAGACGCCAATGACGTTTGCAAAGCAACGACGTAGATAAGTATGTGAGTTGCAAAACTAGCACCTGAATTACCCAGGCAATTCTGTTATGAGAACCAGCATGGCGTGCCTTGCACTATATGAATGCCTATACCTACTAATACAATATTTATTTGTATCGTTAATTTCCATACTATTGGATAGCTCCAAGGTTTAGGGTTTCGTGCGCAATAATTGCAAACAAGACCCTATTACTCCTTGCGTCTGTTTGTCACCGGGCTGTAATGTCATTAACCGTAATAGAATGACAGTTCAGTGTTTTTTTTTTATTGCCGCTATGGCAACACATAACAAAAAATAAATTAAAGATACTTTTCATTCAAGAAGAGAACAATTAGCAGTTGGCCGTTTATTTTTACTTAACAAACGACTGTGCTACTGGTGAGTTAGATGTGCCACTTCTATTTTTCAGCTAAAAACACTAGGCAATGGTATAATTAATATTCACGTTTGAAAAATGCTGATTTTGAGCTGTAATTAAGTATAAATAAATTTCAATTTTCATAATGTAGGTATAAGATTATATTTCACATTCTATACTGGAGAATCCCTTTGGTGCCCTAACCTTCATATGCATAGTAATAGTTAGTCTCTCTTTTCGTTAGTAATAGGTATTAAATAAAAAACATTCTCCAATAAACGTTTATTCCTTGCCTTAGGGAGTGTCTAGTAATATTTACTTTATTCAATTTAATCATATTATTCAAGAAAATCCACAATATTAAATTGCACCTGTTAATGATAGCTATCTTTTAGTCTAGACATAATAATAATATTCTAAATGATCAGTACCTAATTTAAAAAAAAATATGCAGTTGTTACACTAAATTATTTAAAATAATTTTTAATTTAGCCATTATTTTCGTAGGTAGAAATTTAACTGGTTTTATGCAAAGACTTGTAAGAAGCCGCTAAGTGACTTACTGGAGAATGGGGAGCAGCGATCTCTATGCATTTTACCGCCGTACTGCGATCGCCACCCTGCCTGCAAAGCGTGGCGATTAAGGCAAACCTCCCTAAACGGAGGGAGGACTATGTCCAGCAGTGGACGTGTTTCGGCTGAAATGATGATGCAGAGACTCGATCAAAATATTAAAATAACCGAAAATTCTGCCTCATAGGTCTAATGGTCGAAAGCGCGACTGCTCAGAATGTTTCGATTCTCAAGTTGGGCAATGTACTATTTGGTTTTTCCGTCAGGAATTTATCAATAGCAGCCCAGATTCTGGATTTGCGACCATTTATTGCAATAGATTCATACATTGGACTAAAATATAATTGTCAAAATGTTGGTGTTACTATTGGTACACCTATGCCTACACCCTTTGGGATAACAGACGTGATGTTCACCATCATCATTTCAGACGGAAGACGTCCACTGCTGGACATAGGCCTGCCCCAATTCGGGGAGATTTGCCATAATCGCTACGTTTGGCAGGCAGTTTAGCGTGTTGTTATGTTAATCTAATTAAAAAGAAACCAACGAAAAATATTAAAAAAACATTGTACTTTTATTTCAACCGAATCCTAAACCGTAATTACACTTTATTAAATCTTAATTTTTGGCAATAACTTAAACATTAGCGATTTCTTCCAAGGGCTGTGAACGCAAATAAGTTTTGATGGCGGTAAATATTTTCTGCAACGGCTTCTCGAGCATGGGGGTGCCGAACTCCTGCGAGATAGCCCTCCAGTTTTCGTTCATGAATGTGTGCATTGCCTCACCTGGAATTATTAAAAATACACATCTTTATGACAAAATCTATTCGTGTCAGAAGTGATTCCTTAATTATTATAACTGATGAGAATCCTCTCTCTTAAATTAATTAAATGTATTTGCATTTTATTTTATGAAGGTCGTAACTTTTTAAATGGTCGTGAATTCAAATTTGGAACAACGATAATTCCCTGATGATGGCCAGCGCGTCGACTTCAGAACTGCATAAAAACTTTTTTATACTCTTATTCAACGTTCAAAAAGTGCTGACTCTCAGCCTAGTTTGAATAAATAACTTTTGATTGATTTGATATGATTTATAATAAATATTTTTGATGTTTTAGATCTCTGCATGTAAATATGCATGGTACCCTGATTTAGGAGGCCGGCAAGGCTTTGTCCTCTTGATTTTCGTATACTTTGTTGATATCTTGGATTAATGTTTGTTCTAAAGGTTACAAATGCTTTGAATTGTCCCCTAACCACAAACATACAACGTTCGCTCAAACTTGAAATGTTCGCGTTGTCGCTTTCTGTTAGGATGCGAGGTAACGGTTTCATAAATATATTAAAACGGATATTAGCCTATAATAAGTACTTAGTCTGACCTAGTCGTTTGTCTCAGTCAATGGTACAATACCTACTTCTTAGATTCTAATTTCTAAATAAACCAATCCTTGTCTCTAAATCAATTAGTTCAATTACACAATTAAAAAATAGTGGTAATCATGAATACTCACTCAGCTGTTTGTTTCCATTGAACAAATTGGTCAGCTTGAAGTGTGTGTTCTCGTTGTTCTCGTAGGTGTACTTGTAGCTCTTCAACTCGATGACCTCTTTCCCGTTGTCGTTCTTGATGATGTCGTACGGCATTGTCATGGCAATCTCGATGTTTTCTGAAAAAGTAATGGTTTAGCATGTGAATTTTTGTCCCAAGGCCAAGTTTTGTTGTTCGAACAGAGGTTTTGCTTAGAGTAATAACTATGTTCACTTTGTAAGGCTTAGGACACGTATTATGTTAGATCGGGAATGGAATATTGGTGGACGACTTTGACTCTTTCTATTTCTTTAACAGGACTGAAATCTAAATTACTGCTACCCTCTTGGAGGCAGAGATATGGACGCACAACCTGTTGAACCCCCAACTAATTTTTGTGTTAAGTCCGTTTTTTATTTTAAATAGCTGTGCCATATTTACGGCGAAGATATTGCATATTTGTAGGAAACGGTAGATTCTTTTAAAAGTATCGACGAAAACGAAAAATGTCAATGCTGGGTTCAGAATCACGTGCTCAATCCAATGTATCAGGTTGTGCATTGATTTCCGTCCTGTATACAAAAATCACAACTTTATCTTTCGCATCAGCATGACTTCAGAAGAACTCTAGCCACGCGCCATGGCGAACAGATTTCGCCGTCCATAAAATTAGCAACGGACGTAAATGACCAGAGTGTAATACGTATTTACACTACCATTCGTAGAAGCTCTTTTCCCATGTATTACCTGTAGAAATCCTCATAGATACCCTCAGTCTGAGAGAGGGTTATGTCGAACCCCTACGACCAAAACCCCCACGTTTTCTTTCACCAGCATGAGTCGGAGGCCGGGAGATACCCTTACAGTCGCGAAGACTCCTGAATGGAGCACTTATCTCCTCTCAGAACACTTCAAAAACTTGTAACAAAGATAAACTTGCTACTTACTAATCTTCAAAGTGACATCTCCATCTCCACTAATGGGCAGGATGAGCAGCATACCACCAGCCTTGTACTTGCCCTTCAATGTGAGGGGAGCTGCGTGGAAGTTAAACTCGATCTGTTTTTTAGCCGTGTCAACCCTGGAAGAATAGATATTTTAAATAATTCGTTTACAATACAACGTATGTGAATCATAGCGAAGGGTTATGACCAACATCTAGAGGAAGTATCGTTTAACAGCTAGTTATAGAGTAGGATAAGTAAAGAAGGCAAAGTAGTCTTTGGATATGCCACGTAGTAATCCACACTAATATTATAAATGCAAAAGTAACTCTGTCTGTCTCGCTTTCCTGCTAGAACTACTGAACCGATTTAAATGAAATTTGGTACACAGATAGTTTAGAGCCTGAGAAAAGACATAGGTTACTTTTTATTGCGGAAAAGGGGTTTCAAGGGGTTGAAAGGGAGGATGAAAGGTTGTAGGGAAGTATTGTCATTTTTAAAACTAGACATCCACGCGGGCGAAGCTAGTATATTATATACTAGCTTTTTCCCGCGACATCGTTCGCGTAAATGTCGGTTATCGCGGACGCAGACGAAGTCGCGGAATAAAAAGTAGCCTAAGTCACTCTCCATCCCTTCAACTATCTCCACTTAAATAATCACGTCAATTCGTCACTCCGTTTAGCCGTGAAAGACGGACAAACAGACACACACACTTTCACATTTATAATATTAAGTACCTGGATGCCCGAGCTCTGCTCGGTTTTTTTTTTTGTAAAAAGACATTTTCTAAAAATGAATCTTAGCTAGATCGATTTATCGTCCCCGAAACCTCCTGTATACTACATTTCAAGAAAATCGTTGGAGCCGTTTCCGAGATTCAGATTATATATATATATATATATTGTATATATATCCAAGAATTGCTCGTTTAAAGGTATAAGATATGGATATGGATTTATTTTACGTCTATGGTCCTAGTTTATCATTTGTGGCCTCAAGTTCTAACTCGACTTGTAACAGCTATGTGAACATTGCCTCAGTAAGCTGTTACGCCCTTATGCCAAAAGGGTTTTATTTTGTGTTTATGCTTTGTGTACATTTTTGTTTGCTTGAGTATAGTTTTCATTTTATTTCTTCGTATATCAGCACGACTAGTTGACATATGGCAACCAAATTAATTTAGTGCTCTGTGTTTCGTAATGAAAAACCGACAGTTATACTAGAAAATATTAACTCACTTGATTTTATCAACCACAGAATTTTTGAGCCCACTAATATCAGCCTCTTTGATGGTCAGCTTAAGTCCAGATAGGTTGATCTTGATGACGTCAATGTGGACTGGATCCAAGACCTCAGTACCTACTTCTGGGATGCCAGCAGCAAACGTAGCCAAAGCATTTTGTGCCGACTTTTTGATGCACTCTGAGTCCGTTAGCGTGCATTTTTGGATTGGTGGTACTGAAATTGGGAGAAAAAAAATACATAATTATGATGGAATCGTAATTCGAGTTCACTTCGTCGAGTTAAAGTCGTGGGGGTCATGACCTCCTCCCAAAATTATTCAACCTGTGGAGAGCCTGAATGATTTGATTGCCTTACTAGCCTTACGTTAAGAATATGTGGCGTTGCGCGCAAAAAGGTACCAGATGTCGGCATTTAGTTTCAAAGTTATTTGCGTTTTTATAAAATCGGGTGAAAATATGGCATTCTGTGATTTTGACTGATTACACAGGCCAACATGGTTTTGTTGTGCTGCTGTTTATGCTCATGACTTTCCTTAAGAGAACTCAAAGCCGCCAGCCATGAGTAAATTTCTAACATTTCTTACTTAGTTTTTGGGTCCTATGTGCACCCCCTGCGGGGTACGGACCTCGGCTTAGGGCGTTGCTGGTTGTTGTAAATATGCTATTTGCGCAGTAAACTTTGCTTGCAAAATGCAGAGTTTTACGTGACGACAGTGTGATGCTTAGCTCACATATGGTGGTACAGACGTCAGCACGTCGAGCTACTACAATCTGTCAAATTTCTTTAATAGATTTTCAACTTTATCGCTAAAGCATTAGGTTTAAGGTTGATTGGGAGAAACAGTTTCGGGTACCTTGATGTGCTGGCGTCTGTACAATGTATTTTAACACTTAATCAATATTAAGAATGTCAGTACTAACATGTTAATGTTTTGGCAAGTTCGATGATCCTTATTTATAATGTGGGTAACTGTCGGTCAAATTAGGTTTGGATAACAAAGGCCTATTAAAATGTATCAACGCTAAACATACCTATTACTGTATTGTGTTCCAAATGGAGTTGTTTGGAAGCTTAGTGGGACACTTAGCCAAAAAAAAAACAATATGATTTATGGGTTAGGTTTATATTATACGTATGTATAAATCAAGGGATCTGAAATGATTCTTAGAGGTTTTGTAGCGACAGTTCTTCCCAGCTTAAGCTAGGAAGCGATGATAAGCGTAAAGTGCCTCAACCTGCTCCAAAATCCGAGAGTAAAATTTAGATATAGCGAAAATAATAATGAGCAAGTTTTCAGACATTTTCAAATTTTTAGAAGGAAAATGGCCATCCCTTAAAAAAAAAAAGTTTGTCTGCAAAAGTCGATCTTATATTGTACAGGCTGGCGAAAAAATAACTTTATTTAGATTCGAACCACGGTGATTCGAACAGTCAAGGAAATTTAAAAATGGAATTCAAGGATCGGCTGCCAAGTCAGGACACAAGAAAAAAGTTTAAAAAAAAGTATTGACGTAAATTATCTATTGTAACTTAAAGACATATTACTTCATTTACCCTACAGTAGGTACTAACTACATAATAATATGTTTGCCAATTTGTGTGGTCTAGGTACTATAAAAAGGTCATAAGCAATTTGCCATTTACAATTAACGCTACAAATACCTCGTAAAACAAATTAATTCAATTGGTATTACGTGACACTACTAGGTAATTCCAAGTACCTACTCAAGTATGATACATTTTGTTTAATGTGGCGATTTACCCCGACACGTGATATAAAAACATAATTATTCGCTTTAACTGCTTTATTTTATTTGTTAAAGAAAATTACCAGTTACACATTGCAATATTACACGAAATTTAGGCTACAGACTGAGTAAAGGTGTAACACACAAAATTTTCTATAAATAAAATGAAATAATAATCATAATTTATGCAATATATGCATTTAAAAAAAATTGCATTCTAGTATAGGCAGAAGAGTAGTGTTTGGAAATTACGTATTATGTGTAATTTTGTGATTTTTGTAGAAGCTACCTATAAAAATGGTACAGTCAAAGCCAAAAACAATTTTACAATAAAAAATTGCTTATTTAAATAATATATTATTAGCACCACCGCAAAGTTATATTTATTCAATTAAACAATAATGGCGAATGTAAAAATAAATGTCAAATTCTTTTTTTCTGACTGTATAGCAGCAGAATATAAAACTGAAAGGAGAAGGGAATGACTCCATAGATTCCTGAGCCCAGGTGTTAACTGAATCAAACTGGCCTTATTTGTAAGATGATATAATAACAAGGCCTCACTGAAAATTTGGTGAAATTTGGCTATTCAGGAACCAAGTTATATGAATTATAGTAAAAGTGAGGTTTACACAGCAATCCATGTCGTCAATATCCAATGAATAGGCGTAAACAGTTGTCCAAAATAGAGCGCCAGGTAATTTAGAGTAGCAAGATCCATCAAATAGTCTGTTATAATATGCAAAGCCGAGGTCGTAGACTTAATAAAGCAAGGAAAATACGTACGCCCTCAGAACGAAAGAAAACAAACGAGTGCATCTGTGAGTCAGTGACTGACGGATGTCAGGCACAAGTGTTGCCGGAAGAAAAAAATTCACTATGAATCGATTCAATTGATTCCACGAAAGCTTGATATGCACTTGTCACTCGATTTTCATACATATTCTCAGATTTTACCGATTTATTCATAATCGATTAGTAGTAATTCAGGCATTATTTATTCGATTATTTAATTTCATTAACTTAAGTTTTCTCGCTTTAGTAGAGACATGGTACCATATGATATATTTGATTGGCCTGTTAGTCTAGTGGTTAGTGACCCTGACTGCAAAGACTGAGGTCGTGGGTTCGATTCCCACCCAGGACAAATCTTTGTGTGATGAGCATAATCATTTGTTCTGTGTCTGGGTGTAATTTATCTATAATATGTATGTATTTAGAAATATATAAGTATATTTATCAGTTGTTTGGTTACCATAGTACAGGCTCTGCCTAGTTTGGGATCAGATAACGGTGTGTTGGTTGTCCTCAGATATTTATTTATTTATTTATATTCTGTGATTTCCTTTAGAAAAATATAACGGTTTTTTTAATACACATTTCAACTAGTTAACTGCTGGGCCCAGAAGTCCCCTTCTCCTTTCATACTTACGTTTAAAAAGTTATTAGTTAGTACTTTAAGTTTTTCCTTAAGATATAAGTAAAGTTTTTGGTAATTTCGTACTTATTAGATACATAATGTAGTTTTGTTATTTTGTATCATACTTAAAGAAAACGACATGTCATTCGTGTCATGTCTTTGTTACTCAGGTACAGTCAACACCAAACATGGTTTTACAGTAAAAACATGCTACTTAATTCATTTATTGCGAAACACAGTAAGTAAGTATTTACATGCTACATCCGAGACTATCTACACTCGGTTATAATATTGAAATGACAGGCAAATACAAAGGGAGTCCATTGCGGACTCCCGGCCACTGTAGGCGCGAGCTTGAGGGCGGCGAGGGTGAACTGATGGAACACTAGCGGGTTTTAGTCAGTTAAAGTGTGACACGCTCTTCCGCTCCACACTAGAGCGGGAGACGTCAATTAATGATTTCCCACCCACAAAAAAAGGCAAATACAAAATAATTACTTGTTAATTGTTTTACATTGACTTATTATACTTCAAACACATATAAGTATCGTGTGGTGCCGGACGTAAAGAATAACACCACCCCATTTCTTCCCGTGGGTGTCGTAAAAGGCGACTAAGGGACTTACTAGAGAATGGGCAGCAGCGTTCTCTATGCATTTTACCACCATACTGCGATCGCCAACCCGCCTGCCAAGCGTGGTGATTATGGCAAAGCCCCCCAAATTGGGGGAGGCCTAAGTCCAGCAGTGTGACGTCTTACGGCTGAAATGATGATGATGATGACTTCAAACACATAATTTTTGCACCTTAGTAATATGGCAAAATCAGCCTATAACATTCCCACTGCTGGGACACAGGCCTCCTCTGCGAGAGGGAGTGTCCCTTAATCCATCACGCGAGCGCAGTACGTGTTGCTAGACGTAACATGTCTTCGAATTATTCATTCTATGACTTACTGGTTTCCTCACGATGTTTTAATACCTAAGTAATATGATAATTAGCAAAAATGTTGGAAGTAAACGATCACAATAAACAACTGAACACAACATGCAGCATTGCAAGCGCCATTGTTTCAGTATCTCTATTAATATCTTGTTAATTAAACCACTATTTATCTGATTATAATGAAATCTTTACATTGTATAAAACAAAGTCGCTTCCCTCGTCTGTACGCTTAGATTTTTTAAACTACGCAACGGATTTTAATGCGGTTTTCATCTTTAGACAGCTTGATTCAAGAGGAAGGTTTGCATTTTCTATACTAATGTTATAAACCTGAAGAGTTTGTTTGGTTGAACGCGCTAATCTCAGAAACCACTGGTTCTAATTGAAAAATTATTTTAGTGTTGGATAGCCCATTTATCCAGATAGGTTATAAGCTATAAATATCACGCTAGGACCTTTAAGAGCCAAACAAAAATAAAAATGTTACGAATATGAAGACCTCGCCTGGGTAGGCGATTCGGTGCGACGGGATGGGTCGGGGGTGCAAGAAATTTAACGCGGATGTAGTCGCGGGCAGAAGCTAGTGCATAATAATAATAATATAATAATAATAATATCTTAGGACAACCAACACACCGTTATCTGATCCCAAACTAGGCAAAGCCTGTACTATGGTAATCAGACAACTGATAAATATACTTATATATTTCTAAATACATACACATTATAGATAAATTACACCCAGACACAGAACAAATGATTATGCTCATCACACAAACATTTGTCCTGGGCGGGAATCGAACCCACGACCTCAGTCTTAGCAGTCAGGTTCACTAACCACTAGACTAACAGGCCAGTCAATAATACGCGGGCGAAGCCGCTAGCAAAAGGTAGTAAAAGATAAATCTAAGAACATGTCATCATTATTGCAACACGTAATGCGTTTGTAATTCCAAAAAACACATCAGATTTACGTGATTTTTTGGTACCTGCGTAGTTTCTGTGGCTTTTTAAATATACAAGGTGTTCCTTTTGATATCCCATAGCGCTAAGAGTATTTATGAGACCATGTCAAAGAATCACCTGGTATGTGAACATTTTCTTTTTTTTCATTTAATAATTTTTCAAACAAAATTAGTCGTTCGACGTCACGATTATTTATTGTTCACCCTTACGTGTTGTATGATAACGTCGCATTTTCTTAGCATTTGAATTTGAATGAAAAGATTTACTCGTGCTAATGGATGAAACTTACCGATATTCAAGAAAAAAAGAAAACACTACTTTTTTTATCGTTTTCCATTTGATTCTCATGGTTTCTTGAATACCCTAGAGTTATTGGATATCAATAGAAACACGTTGCATAGTCTTTTCCAAAAGTATTCGAATAAATGTAAATTAGTGGATCAGAAAACTTACCCTTGCATTTCATTTGGTTGTGCCATTTATTAATTGATCATCCTTGAGAGCTTTGATTTGATTATTTAACATTTTGAATGCATAACTCTAATTTTAAATCACATCAAAGACATTTGACAATAGAGTTGTAAGTACCACCTCGATTTTAGTCGATTTTTTTTAAAATTACGTTTAGTAGAACAAGTCACAAGATGGAACCGTAAAACGTGAGAATATGGTCATGACCAGCAGGAAGAAGACCTAAAGGACGACCACTGGAACGCTAGGTATGTGAAATCAACAAAAGCATATTATGTAAAGACTGGATGGTCAAACCCTTATAAAGTATAGAGAAAACTATGACTATATAATAATATGTATAATGTTATTAAAGCAACCATCATCAAGAAACCAAAAAAAAATTGGGAAAAGTGTTGAGATATAGAGTTGAAACATTTAAATAGGGATCAATGAACTTTAGTGAGTGATTGCGTAATACAAGAACAGGAATTGTTTAGTTTTCATCAAATAGTTTTGGAACCGACAGTACTTTGACAGATTACCAGTAAGACATAGACAAAAACTTAATCATATTTGTCGGAAACGGTAAGTAAAAAGTTAGTTAGTCTGTTGTGTACAGGACATAGCTAAATCCTATGTATAGATAAACAGGTATTTCAATTATGTCCGATAATATTCAAAGCCTGAATAATTTTAGATATCTCATATGCATAATTAAATTTGATTTATTATTCTTTATTTTTTCGAGACATTGCCAAGCGGTTGGTCGAGTCTTCATGTGATAAGAGAGCTGGCCCAAAGCGTCAGTATTCTGTATAACGTGGCATTGCTGCTAGGATTTTGGGCACTTTTCCTGTTAACAACCCTGCGAAAAATTTAATAAGCTGGCAATTCGCTACATACATGTTGGTTAACGATATAGAAATCTATCTATCAAATGGAACAGAAAGAGAAGAAGAGGAAGACATTTTTATCGTCATTGAATTCACATCGATATAATATATTTTTATTTTTATTTTATTAGTTTTCCATAACGATACTCAACACGTAGGAAATAAATAGCCCGCTAATTTAATTTGACCCTGTAATTTGTACATATATCATTTAAAAACTGTTAGCTTTTAAATTATGTATAATATAAATGTTATTAAGCATAACATTGATACAATTATTAATATTTAGTTAGGTATTAATTATCTACTACCTATTTCCGTATTCATACCATGCGTCTGCCCGCGACTTTGTCTGCCATGTCGTATTGCACTCGAGAATACTAGCTTTCTATCAGTGAAAGAATTGTTGCAATGGGATGAGCAGTTTCGAAGATTACCTTTTACATTTATAATAAAAAAACTTTACCTCTTCATGTATAAAATTAGTGTAGTACTATCTCTAATATACCGGGTGACATTTTTTAACGTCTTGTAAAAAATGGGTGTAATAGGTGAACGGAATAGAAGCCTTTGGCAAAGAAATTTTTATTTTTGAATAACATGTAATGAAATTGATCTAGCAATAAATACTACACATTTAAAGTAACATTTTCATACTAGAACAACAAAAACAGAAATTTGGAAAAAATGAAAAATTATAATAATTAAAATCTATCGAAACTCAAATCATACGCACCATACTCAATGCGCGGCATGTATCAATGATTTCGTAGCGCGGTCCTACCCTTTGAAGCCGGCCGATAGGCGGCCTCATTGATATTTAGCAGGCGCACGAGTCGCACACGCATCCCCGTCCGCCCGCGTCCCTCGTTCCTTTAGTCATCTGCGATGAATCTGAAGGCCTTCCTGCCTTCTATTCTAGTTACACAACACACCATATGAAGGTGAGACGGTAAAAAATGTCATCCGGTATATCATCTTATAGACCACACTATTAGATATGATTATGATCCGGGTCATTAACACAGATATATATATTTGCATAATTTTGAAACGTGCGAGTATTAAAGGTTGATATCAATGTTCGTTGACGACCCCCAAAATGGGATCTTCTTTCCACTATCAAAGGCAGAAAACTTAAAGATTTGAATACAAATGCAAAACAAAAGTAATCAATTATATCCAATACAAAAGAAAGTAATTTCTAACAACTAGAACATCGAATCAATCGAGACGTATCAAGTATCATTATAATAGTCAATTAGAACTGTGAAGAACAACATTACCTACCAGGACCCCATTACCTTCCTGAAGCTGCCCGGATAATACAGACACCTACAGGGATGATATCTACAGTGGGGTGACCACGGCCTTCTGTGATAGGCTGCAGTCACACATATCACAGCTTGGGAACAAAAACCGTGATAAAATGTGTGACTCGTGTTGCGTTGTGGATTTTCTCACATTTTCTTGTACCTATATGTACTTATGTTATCATGTCATGTTCTGTCCCAAGTCCAGTAGGTACACTACATTGTAGAACAAAGCTTATTTAGTGGGAAAACATTTTGGCTTAAAGCCAAAGACATCAACGAACTATAACAATCTATGACACAATTCCTTTCGCGAACAGAATATTGGTCAGTCTGTTGGTCTGCTGTTCTATTTAATAAAGTTCTTACCGATTATTTCATAGAACTTGAACTATTAATAAGTTCAATTTCTATGAAATAAAGCAATGTGGAAACTTTAGATCTCCTTGTTTAGTTTTTCTGGCTAAGCCCGTTGTACAAACGTAAATCCACGCAAGATATAATAATTTGAGGTCATGGTGAAAATGTCAACCATACTTATTTGGATATCTATAAAAACAAGAGTTTTAAGTATAAAATAAAAATGGAATTCAACTATGTAGATACATTTTCTTC
Source organism: Aporophyla nigra (assembly GCA_947507805.1). Taxonomy (NCBI): domain Eukaryota; kingdom Metazoa; phylum Arthropoda; class Insecta; order Lepidoptera; family Noctuidae; genus Aporophyla; species Aporophyla nigra. Next base: position 14,951,400 of record OX382307.1, on the reverse strand, counting down.
GTGAAAATTGTTTTACTGTGCGTAGATTAGTAAATACTAAGCAGAGTTGTCACTCTGCTTAGTATTTACTAAACTACTCTAACCTCTATTAAAGTGGCTTATTACTCCATTCGCACGAATTTATTCGAAATTTTGAATTTCGAAACAGGCGAATCGACCCATTTAAATAATATATAATTTTATGTAGGCGACTCGCACCAAGTTAATTTATTTGTGTGCGAATCGGCATCTTCATAAATATTTAACAAAATGAAATATCTTAGCCAATCGGCACGTTTATTTTTATATAAAATAATATATTATTAGTAACTGTCGATTCGCCCGTTTCAGGCGAATAAATTTATGCAAATCTACTAATAAGTCATTAAAATAACTAATACGCACAAATTATCCTCTATGTAGGTAAATGGTTGATGTGACTTAAATCACTACTATTCACACTTAATAACTTACTCAAGTGACAAGGTAAATAAGATATGTAAGAATCCAAGCCTAGTCGACCGTGACCACAAATACTTAAAACAAACAGAAATATGTAGACGTACGTGATTAGACTACAAATTGTATCATAAAAATGTTACATCCTAGTGTTCGGAGTTATCTTTGTAATTTAGTGCATGCTTTATCTCGATTTTTGCATTATAAGAACAAAATATGTAAATTGCAAAATACATTAAACGAGCCTTTTTATGTGGGTGGGAAATCATCAAATGACGTCGCTCTGAGTAGAGCGGAAGGGTTTGTCAGACTTTTACCGACTAAAACCCACCCGTGTTCTTTCAGTTGCCTATGCCAGGGCCACGGTAACTCTCTCGAACATTTCCGTGACCCTGGCAGGACATAATATGAGCCTACCAAGGTGACCCATGGGAATGTTTCTGAATTTATTTCTAGGAATTTAATAATATTACAACACAAATCTTGTATTTGAAAATTGTTCAAATATATTATTATTTCGGTAGTAATATACATAATCAAAACAAAATAATAAAAAAAAAAACAAAATTTTGACTGGCCTGTTAGTCTAGTGGTTAGTGACCCTGACTGCTAAGACTGAGGTCGTGGGTTCGATTCCCACCCAGGACAAATCTCTGTGTGATGAGCACGATCATTTGTTCTGTGTCTGGGTGTAATTTATCTATAATATGTATGTATTTAGTTATATATAAGTATGTTTATCAGTTGTCTGGTTACCATAGTACGGGCTCTGCCTAGTTTGGGATCAGATAACTGTGTGTTGGTTGTCCTAAGATATTTATATTTATATTTTAATCGTGTGGTATCCGTGTGGTGCCGGACGTAAAGAATAACATCACCCCATTTCTTCCCGTGGGTGTCGTACAAAGGCGACTAAGAGACTTACTGGAGAATGGGCAGCAGCGTTCTCTATGCATTTTACCACCATACTGCGATCGCCAACCCGCCTGCCAAGCGTGGCGATTATGGCAAAACCCCCCAAATTGGGGGAGGCCTAAGTCCAGCAGTGGACGTCTTATGGCTGAAATGATGATGATGATGATACATAATCAGCCTATAATGTTCCTGCTACTGGGTCACAGGTCTTCTCTCTATAGGAGGGAGAGGGCCATAATCAACCACGCCGGCCCAGTGCGGGTTGATGGATGTTGGGAAGGAGCGATCCAAAATCCACCACGCGAGCCCAGTTTGGTCAGGTTGATTCTATGTGTTTTTACTTAGTTACCAAGATAATAAAAAAAATCTGAGATGTACAAGGTTTTTAGGGTTCCGTTGCCAAATGGCAAAAAACGGAACCCTTATAGATTCGTCATGTCTGTCCGTCTGTCTACCTGTCTGTCTGTCCGAGTATGTCACAGCCATTTTTTTTCGAAGCTATTAGAGCTATGCTGTTGAAACTTGGTAAGTAGGTGTATTCTGTGAACCGCATTAAGATTTTCACACAAAAATAGAAAAAAAAAAAAACAATAATATTTGGGGTTCCCCATACATAGAACAGAAACTCAAAAAAAATATTTCATCAAACCCATACGTGTGGGATACCCCACACGTATGTATGGGTTTGATGATTTTTTTTTTTAATCTTTTATATTAAATTATTTTTTTAATTTTATTTTATCTATGGATAGGTCTTCAAAAATGACATTGAGGTTTCTAATATCATTTTTTTCTAAACCGAATAGTTTGCGCGAGAGACAACAACAACAACTTCTAAAATAAGGGAATGATAAAACTAAAAAAAAAAAAATATGATGTACATTACCATGTAAACTTCCACCGAAAATTGGTTTGAACGAAATCTAGTGAGCAGTTTTTTTTTAATACGTCATAAATCGTAAACCGCAATTAACCTTTCATTCAATCAACTCAAACATAAAAATTAAATAAAAACATTTAATTTCATAAACATAAACCTTATGCATAAACCGTGAATACCTACAGGTTTGTACGGAACCGTCAGTGCGCGAGTCCGACTCGCACTTGGCCGGTTTTTTTCTTTTGCCATTGTACAGTTACTCTTCTTGTATTAACAGAGATAAAATTATATGAAATATAGGCATACATTTATTCTAAGTAGGTATAAGTATTCGAATTCTAAATTAAGGTGAAGAAAGCTCTTTATTGTCTATAAAGAGCGTTATTCACCTTTATTTAATTCGAAGCTCAGTAGCTCCGTTTTGTAAATAAAATCAAGTAAATATAAACTTAATTAAACAACTAAGCCCACGTTCCCATGAACGAAATAAAATCGCTTTAGCATATTTTCTCTTATTTTTTTGTTTTTGTGAAATCATCAAATGACGTCTCCCGCTCTTTGCGGAGCGGGACGGCGCGGCGGCGGCGTCTCAGAGTTTTACTGACTAAAACCCACCCGTGTTCTTTCAGTTGCCTATGCCAGGGCCACGGTAACTCTTTCGAACAGATCTCGCGACCCTGGCAGGATGTTTCTCGTACTGGATTTTCAATATAATGCTTTAAGGCTGAGAGTGCAAAATCGAACACTGTGTTTCTTCGGCGCCCTGAGACTCACTCGTGCTGCACTCTGTTTGATTCTCAATGTTAGGTCCATCACCGAGAGTTGAAAATTCCAGTGCGCTACGAAACCCTACCGCGATTTTATCACGTCCATGTGTATGTCGACTTATTTGGAACGAGCAAGGTTATGGCTGCTTAATACAGTTTACGTCAAAAGTTGAATAGGGTCTCGAAGTTGTTAATTATATTGTTCAGACATTATATCGAATTTGATATGACCTAGATCAGCACCTAGACCTAAATATTATGGGACTAAAACAGGTACCTTCTATTCCTATTTGCTATATTGTTCAGTCAGTTAGTACTTATTTAAATTACTTGCCCTAATCACAGAAGTCATTTACCCATCTAAGTCTACACGTGTATAATTTTTTTGTTACTTATCAGTTTCAGTTATATTTAAATAAATTATTAACAAATAAGCTAGATTGTAATGTCAATAAAGTATCACCGACTGTGTCACTTCTAACATGTTTTTTTTTAAATTATTTTAATTAAGGACATCGTCATAAGAAATGACATAATATTATCAGTTATTTTTTTATGCTGACTCTACTTCTAGCTGCGAGGTCAATAAAGGTATTAATTATAAACAAGGAACTATTAAATTGATGATGATCTAATGTTGGTATGCAAGATAAATCACTAGATGAACATGATTATTTAAAACTAGCTGTGCCCGCGGCTTCACCCGCGTGGTGTTCAGAAATTGTCACACAGGGACCTGCTACTCAGACAAAAAGTATGTTGTATGCCTATGTTACTTCTTACAATATCAGCTATCTGCCAGTGAAAGTCCCGTCAAAATCGGTCCAGCCGTTACAGAGATTAGCCGGAACAGACAGACAGACAGACAGACAAAATTTAAAAACGATGATTTTTTTTATATAAGTACCATATATACTTTCATATGCATTTAGTGAATAACTGTTAATTTGGAATTACAAACAGATACTTCAATTTTATTTATTTGTATTGTATAGATCTTAGGACAACCATGACATTGTTATCTGATCCCAAACTAGGCAGAGCCTGTACTATGGCAACCAGATAACTGATAAATATACTTATATATTTCTAAATACATACATATTATTGATAAATATATTGTAAATGGAACCATCCATCCATCCTCCATTAAACATGGAGATTTATTTTTTATTTATGTTTAATATGAACATATTTATACACATAAAACTTCCGGAATAAATCGTTTAAATTATGGTGAGTTCCGCATTAAAATTCTTTGCGTAGTTAAGTAGTACATCGCGGTCACACAGACAGACAAGAAAAGCGAATTTAATTTATAATATGTAAGAATATAAAATATGTAGTTTTAAAAACGATGATTCGGGTAATTCTCAAAAACAAACAACAAAAACGTATTTCAATTACAGTGACACTTAGGACATGACACACCCACCCAAGCCCCCAAAAAAATTTGTCAGTTCATGCGCCTAACACCCTGTATAGATAATGATGTTTGTAACTTTGTATAGGTACATCTTTTTTATCTGTACAATAATAAAATCCGGAACTTTATCGACATTAACCAAATACGATGTGCACCTTTATGTTATTATTTTTTGTATTGGATTTTAAAGTTGTCAGTAAGTATTACAAAACATTAAAACAACTGTAAACAATGCAGCCAATTTAAAAGGTCTTTAAAATATCAGTTTGTCAAAGTATCAAATAATTTAAATTATAAAAAAAAAAAACTTAAATATTTCTTTTGTAAGAACTTTTTAGCACACAGGTTTATTTTTCACGATGACTTCAGACTCAATTTATAATTTAATTTCTTTATTTAGAATATTTACGATTTCATATTTTCAAATTTCGTGTGTATTAAAATAATTTAAATGTGTATAGTAAATAAATACTTACTAATATATAATAAATTAACTAGTTTAAGTACCTACCTGTACAAACATTTTATACTTTTTAAAATAAATAAATAAAAATAACACTTACGCGCTGTTAATATAAATGTAATTTGCGTTAACAAAATAAACGTGTTTAGAACAGCACTCATCGCGATTAACTTAATTCGTTGAACAGTCCGTCCAAAAGCTCAGTCACAATACAAATCACTTGATTCATCGCCTTCTGTTATATATATATAAACTTCGAGCTATGTGCTGTCAAGGCCAATCGTTAATCTCATCATTGTGCATAATATAATTAATATTATATAGGTACATTGATTCAAAAGGATTCTTGACAGGTATTGAATTTTTTGTCAAAAAGTCATTGGGGAAGTAATTAACTGCACATCACTCGCAGACAAAACGAAAAACGTTACGTAAGGCTTTTGATAGTCCCGCGATTGTTCGAAAGAGACACCGTGACTCTGGCACATAGGCAACTGAGGGAACACGGGTGGGTTTTAGTCAGTAAAAGTCTAACACGCCCTCCCGCTACGCCCAGAGCGGGTGAAGTCATTTGATGATTTCCCATCCATAAAAAAAAGTATTTTGATATTTTATCATCTTCTATACTAAAACTAATATTATAAAGCTGAAGAGTTTGTTTGTTTGTTTGTATGTTAGTTTGATTGAACGCGCTAATCTCAGGAACTACTGGTCCGAATTGAAAAAATCTTTTTTTGTTGGGTAGCCGATTTACCGAGAAAGGCTATAGGCTATAAAACATCACGCTACAACCAAGAGGAGCGGAGCAATAATGAAAAATGTTGCAAAAACGGGAAAAATCGCACGGGCAGGCAATTCGACGCGACGGGAAAGGTCGGGGGAAGAAGAAATTTAACGCGGACGAAGTCGCGGGCAGAAGCTAGTTATTAATATTTAAAAACTGTTTTGTAGCTAATTTTAGTTCAGTTATGATGTGGCTACATAACTAGACCACGTGGGGAACTTATTGCCAAATTTTCTTTCGATTTGTTAACATTTATATTATACTCTGCCAGTGGCTGCGCCCGCGTAATTTACATATAAACCTTCCTCTTGAATGACTCTGTATATTGATGTAAACTGTATTAAAATCTGATGCGTAATTTAGTAGATCTAAGCGTACAAACGCGGGAAGCAACTTTGTTTTATACTATGACAAGATGAAGATGACCTCGGGTGTATTTTGGGCGGAACAAAATGAGCACGGTGGCCCTTTTGACACTGGTATTGTATTAAATGTATCTTTTTCTTTCATATATAATTATGGTCCGCTACTACCATAGGAAAACAAAACATGTTAAATGGAGCTTGGCGAAGATGGAGATATCATGCTATTACTCAAATAACAAGTCCAAATACAAACCACTAGCAGGACACTAAAAAAATCAATTCAGACTCTCGTTTCATTTTTAGGGTTCTGTTTCCAAATCGCAAAAAACGGAATCCTTAAAGATTCGTCATGTCAGTCTGTCTGTCTGTCCGTGTATGTCACAGCCACTTTTTTCCGAAACTATAAGAGCTATGCTGTTGAAACTTGGTAAGTAGATGTATTCTGTAAACCGCATTAAGATCTTCACACAAAAATAGAAAAAAAAAACAATAAATTTTGGGGTTCCCCATTCTTAGAACTGAAACTCAAAAATGTTTTTTTCATCAAACCCATACGAGTGGGGTATCTATGGATAGGTAAAAATGATATTGAGGTTTCTAATATCATTTTTTTCTAAACTGAATAGTTTGCGCGAGAGACGCTTCCAAAGTGGTAAAATGTGTCTATCCCCCCCTCCCCCCCTGTAACTTCTAAAATAAGAGAATGGTAAAACTAAAAAAGATATATGATGTACATTACCATGTAATCTTCCACCGAAAATTGGTTTGAACGAGATCTAGTAAGTAGTTTTTTTTTAATACGTCACAAATCGTAAACCGCAATTTACCTTTCATTCAGTCAACTCAAATATAAAAATTAAAAAAAAAACATTTAATTTCATAAACATAAACCTTATGCATAAACCGTGAATACCTACAGGTTTGTACGGAACCCTCGGTGCGTGAGTCCGACTCGCACTTGGCCGGTTTTTTAAGTTCCATTATCTATGGAACCTAGTACCTATAGTGAGATAATAACTTTGTTTATTTTTAAAGAACATTAATCAAACTAATGAATGGCTATCGGATTTTGACATTACCTTGTTTTTATAAAGTTTTATTTGAGATCCCTTTCGCATTGCCCCGGCTTCCTCAACATTTGACCGTCACTATCGTCGCATCTTGATAGGTTGAGGTTATCAATTACCTGACAAAACTGGAGAGTAGTGAGAAAAAAAAAATACAAAAACGTATTTCGCAGCCTGCCAAATATCTTATGGCCTGCCTTGAGAGTTTTTATTAGTGATTGGTTTAAACCAGACAAGACAACACCATAAAAAAGGATATAAGTATATTTAGTACACGAATCTTTTTGAATGTATCAGTCAATCAGTTTATGGTGTTACAGGTTTTTTGTAAATTGGCAAAAAGCCGCCATAACTAACTTCGGTAGAAAAAACTTCAATCAAAGTACATATATATATATATAAGAAAAAAGGTAGGTAAGTACAGTGAGCGAGTTATCCCGTAAAAACTAATGGAAAACATCTCTAATTGCCTCGTGAATATTATATCTTAAATCTTGCGTAGTCTGAGGATGACAGTGAAATATTTGTAATATAATTCTTCAGCAGGGTTTATTTTTTATTGTATAAAGTATGTACCTAAGTAATTACTTAGTAATTCATTTTACATAGGTACTGTATAGTTGATGTTTTCATACTTTTTTGGTGTTTTCACCCAAATTAGCTATCTACCTACCCTTTTTTGTACCCACAAAAAATATGAATGGGCGTCACAATATGCAAGCTATAATTTAAAACAAGTCTTGCAAGGCGCGTTTTAAAGTATATCTAGATTTAAAATACACGCTACTATTAATTTCTTTTCCGTGTTTTTTTCTAACATTTCATGGCCAAATAAGAAGTCAAAAGTAATAAATAAAACGTTAGATGTACGTGCTTTAAAAACTGTGTCTAATCTTGACACAAATATTACAGTAATCATGCAAATAGGTTGAAGTGTTGTGTTATGTTGTTCAACCCAGCCAGCTTAGCCTATTGCATCGTGATGATTAGTCTGTCGCACAAAGGTCTGTCGTGTCGTGTAGTATTGTTGGAATTCGGTATCTCTAGACATTACATTTTTTTATTATAATATAAAATTAGAAATATTATCTTGTTAAAAATATTCCTGCCCTTATTCCAATTTATTTAATATTCATCATTTATTTTAAGTGCAATTACAAACGTAGAAAAAAAAACTTGCTTTTACCAATGGGTAGCTTGCCGCCCGGTAAGGACCAGGCTCGGGTCGACGGCGCGTAGTGTTCCACGCGCGCCTCAAAGAGATATCAGCAGAACTGAAGTGGTCTGCTAGGACCGATGTCTGCCAGGGTCGCCAGATTGTTCGAAAGAGATACCGTGACCCTGGCACATGGGCAACTGAAGGAACACGGGTGGGTTTTAGTCAGTAAAATTCTGACACGCCCGCCCGCTCCGCCCACGAGCGGGAGAGGTCATTTGATGATTAACCATCCAAAAAAAAACCCGCGTATTATACATATATACCTTCCCCTTGAATCACTCTGTCTATTGATGAAAACGTCATTAAAATCAGTTGCGTAGTTTAAACGATTAAAGCCAATAGACGCGGGAAGCGACTTTTTTTTAGATTTTTTAAAGATAAACCAAAATTGATAGAAACAGAACATAAAAATATTACTTTGAACCGCTCGGCAAAAATATCTGATTACATGGTTCAGCCATTCATATAGGCGTTTAGGATACTGTTGGGGCTGCCTCGTTTCTGTAGCGCGGCAGGGATGTTCGCAGATGCGCATGTAGATAGCTTTTACGCAAAAAGTGCGCTTCCCTGGTGCGCAGAGTAGGGGGCAGCTCCAACGGTTGCGAGTCGCGTAGACTGTGCATATGTGGGTCGCTGTTGTGCCGTCTCTCATGGGATGTCGCAGCGGTGACCAACCGTTATTGATTTCTTGTATTGTTTTCTTTTTTTCGTTTATTTTCTGTGCTTACTAACATAGTCGTAAGTTTTACTAACAATTTTGAGTCTTGGTTACTTTAATAAATAATTATTCTATTCTATTCTATATATTATAACGGCAAAAATGTGATACTTTGTGGCAGGCATTTACAGGTCGCAGCATAAATATGTGACATCGAAGGAACAACAAAGCTGCTTCTTTGATGCTGCATCGGCTTCCAATGTCAATGCAATATTAACAGCCTTGTCTGGCAATATAAAAAATATTCAGTTACATTCAGAAAAAAAAATGATATTTATGTTGTCATTGAAAATATCAACAAACAAAAAAATTTAGTATCAAATATTTGAAAACAAGTTTGGCGATGAAAACTAAGCATTTCCGGTAGCATGACGAATCAAGGCAATTTATGGTTCCGAATTTTAAGTTATTAAATTACTCAGGGATTATGAATAATTTTAATAACGGTGCTTTTATTTAGGCTTGTGGCTAAATGACAACAGGCGCATGGATCTATCGAAGTTTTTTTTTTCTTTATTGGGTAAAAAAGGCTTTAATCGCTGAGCGATTATGCCAGCCTCGTAGATTTACAAAATATGTATAAAGTAGGTTTTATCTAGGATCTTAACTTAATTATATTTAACAATTAAGTAATATAACTTAATAGCTATTTTGGATGTAGGTTTGGACAAAATCAAATTACACATGCCAACATCCCTTAATCTAATTCCCTCTTCTGATTCCAAAGTTCTCCGTTCCGTCCCAACCCGAGCACACTCCACCAACGTGTGGTAAGTGTCCTCGAAAGTTAAGCTACCGTTGCCGCGGTCGGTTCGAAGATGGGAGACCATCCACTGCATATCGAAACCCCTCCGTGCCTCGGAAAACACGTTATGCTGTTAGTCCCGACTATCAATTGTATAATTCACAGTCGTTATGGGTTAATCAGAAGCCCAACATTCTTTCTTTACAATGGGCATCGTGTTACCCAGCAACTGGGTTGTGGGTGGAGGTCAGAGAGGAAGACGTTTCATATAAAATAGGTACTGGTATATGATTTTAGTTCTGTAAGTAGGTAAGTACAAACACTTTTACAAGTTAATCATATTTTAAAAACTAGATGAGTTCGGTGTACCTATCTGACTACCCTAAGAAGAAAGGCCGAACCCAACTCACAGGTCATCATCATCATCATCATTTCAGCCGTAAGACGTCCACTGCTGGACTTAGGCCTCCTCCAATTTAGGGAGCTTTGCCATAATCGCCACGCTTGGCAGGCGGGTTGGCGATCGCAGTATGGTGGTAAAATGCATAGAGAACTCACAGGTCACATCATGTAGATTGATGACTGAAATAGTATTTAGAGGAAATAATCATACAGATTGAGTGGACCTGTCCAGTCAGTGCTGTTTACCAGTAAACATGCAGCTCAACTGGTATTCAGCAGCACCCGGTAAAACCAGACCGCTTTTGTTTATTTATGACTAGCTTCTGCCCACGGCTTCGCCCGCGTGGATGTCAAAAAAATCACCATTTCAACCCCCGATTTCACCCTGTTAAGGGTAGAATTTCAAAAAACCCTTTCTTAGTGAATACCTACTCTTTACAAAGAACACACCCCCCCAAATTTCATGTCTCTAGGACCAGCGGTTCAGGCTGTGCGTTGATATATCAGTCAGTCAGTCAGTCAGTCACTCAGGACTTTGAATTGTATATATATAGATTTCAATATTTTTAATACCGACTTTATCATCAGCTCATAACGGGCAGGACACACTGATTGAAGACTTGAAAAATTTCAAGAATGTCATTGTCGTAATATTTTGTACCAATATAAAACAACGGTCATTTTGCAATTGCCTTTTATTATTTTAATATAAAAACGTTAACGATAATAATACAGTGTATCGGTCATATTTTTTTATACTTATTATATTTTTTGCGAGTAGATGAGTAGCACTATCTGCACGTCTTCTTGCCGAAATATCTATTAAATGTTTCATTGAAAGGTCATGGTCACGTATTTAGTGATCCTTAATACTTTTAGAGTCCATTGTTTGACTTATTCTTTAGCTTATTGATAGATAGGCAGAATTTGCACGTTAGTCTTAATTTACTCAGTCAATGTTACAAAAATGTGCCATTGGTTTTCATGCATTTTTTTGGCAATTAGATACTGGTGATTCCTATAATGACTCTTCTTTCTAAGTTTATCTTGGACATCACTCTTAGCGGCCAAGAAACCGGGTGAGATGATTACGTAACACACATAAAATGAAAATTGCTCGGAACTGTTTTCGTTGTGACCATTTTTTTCCACAATATCTTGGCATGAAAGCGAAAGCATACAATAAAGTTATGAGAAAAGGTCACTCCAAGTACATGCAATAAAATGCATAAATTTCAAAGGAAGCAATTAATATATATTTGTGGAGTTGTTTGTCACCCATAAATAAATTAACTTAGTGAGAGTCGCCTATACAAAAGTACTAATAAACCAAAGAAATACGGTTTTCCTTTAAAAATTATAAATCGTCTAAATTCCCGGCGGCTCAGATGTATCTTCTGTGTTTGTTAAAGTAATTCTTCAAGCAAACATGTCTAGAGAATCTCTCTAGCAAATAAAATTGAGATTTACGATCCAACTCTACTAGATTTTTATATATTTTTTGTATTATTGCCTCTATAAATTATAATTTGCGCTGTCTAAGTGAAGGATGAAGTTGAAAAAGGCTGGCTTGGCCATTATGTATTAAAACATTGATTGGACCTTGGGTAATGATACATGGTTGTGTTACGAACTTAGAAGGATGGTCAGAATTTTGTCTCCCGAGATGAAACAAAAAGCAAAAAAAGAAAATAGTTGCAGCTTCACTTCCTCTTCTTGGCGTGTCGATAGCAATGTAAAATATAGGCAGCCCAGAATTTGGCTACGAGCTTGGCACTTTCTGTAGCGTCTATTAACTCCTGTAGCGTGCAAACAGCAGGACACGCTGGACAAGATATAGCTTCACTTGATTGCTATAGGCAATTCAGTGAAGCTGTATAGCCTTAGCCTTGGCTTTTTGGCCATAGTTTGAAAAATTTACATGAACCCTTGTTGACAGCGTCTAATGGTCGCAAGCATTACTGCTGGGCATAAGGTCCTGGGTTCAATAGTCAGGTCAGGCAAAGTCGTTAGAAACAGCCACTTAAAATCTTTGTAGGTACCTATTTTAATGTGTTAGATAAGAAAGGGCCCAAAAAGCACAGAATGGGTGCCCTGAAACAGTTAGGCGGGGTCGCAGCTGTCCAGTTAGGAGATGGTGGAACGAACTGGATAGGTTTCGTCAAAACTGGAATGATAATGCAAGGGCCCGCGAAGCCTGCCAGGGTCGCGAGATTATTCGAAAGAGTTACCGTGACCCTGGCACATGGGCAACTGAAGGAACACGGGTGGGTTTTAGTCAGTAAAAGTCTGACACGCCCTTTCCCATCCAAAAAAAAAAAGGGCTCGCGAAAGATGGAAGAAGTTTGGGTACGCCTTTGTCCGGAAGTGGGACAGTGTAGGCTAGTAAAATAAAAAGAAGGAGAAAGACGTTAGTTTCTGGTTGTGTAAATATGCCATTGCATTGTATTTCTTTATTTAATTTTTAACCGACTTCAAAAAGGAGGAGGTTCTCAATTCGGATGTTTATATGTTTTTTTTTTTTTTTTTATGTATGTTCGGCCATAACTCCGTCATATATAGACGGATTTGCAAAATTCTTTTTTTGTTCGAAACGGGTTTATTCCGAAATGGTCCCATATAAATTTCATATAGATCTGATGATGAGTTCAGAAGACAGACACCGGAACTCTTTAAAAAATGACAGCAAATCAGCCGCGATTTCTGCTATCGCATAAACTTGCATTGTTTGTTTGGAATTAGTGCGGGGTGGATACCACAACTAAAAATTTTAAAATAAAAACTTTTTTACAAAAAAAAAACAACCGACTTCCTTAAAAACACTACAAAGTGAAAAATAACTTTAATTTCGGAAGTCGGTGGCAAAAAAACCATAAATACAGATCCTAAGACACCGACTTCCGAAATTAAAGTTATTTTTCACTTTGTAGTGTTTTTAAGGAAGTCGGTTGTTTTTTTTTTTGTAAAAAAGTTTTTATTATTTCCTATCAGGAATTTCTCAGTAGTAGCGTTAAGTTCGGATTTGTGTCCATTTGAAGGCACTAAGGTTGCTCCTTATTTTAAGGACACACTGGAGTAATATGAGTGTACACACAGCTACATATCAAGCTTTTCATTTCCAGTATAAACTGATCTCACATTGTATGGGATTTCCGCATAATGAGAGGTCAGCTTAAACTGGAAATGTATAGCATGATGTGTAGCCGTCTGTACCAGGTACATGACCTGCGTCTACCTCTTAGGAGACTACACACTTGATATTTTGCTATGTTGAATGCCTGAAAATAAGCCTTAAGTAATTTTATTCGCCAGCCTATAATTTTATTATTATTTTTCTAACTCATTAACAAATATTCTAGTAAAATATTTATCCGAGTCACGACTATTAAACCAACAAAAAGTACTGAATGACCACTTTTTGTAATATTCTTAAGGAAGTGTTAAAAATAAGTTTTTGTTGATATTTTTTTGTACGTATTTATTTTTTATTTTAAGCACTAAGTGTACTCGCGATTCATATAATTTTAATGATTAATTGATCCTCTTAAAGCTCTTTGATGTTCTAATGCTGATCGCCATTTTTAATCAAATAACTTTTTTAACTTTCTGACCTGTTTTATAGTCGTTACAGGACTATTGGGTATACATAGGGGCATGGAAATTGAGGCTAAAACTATAACCGGGAATTTAGCTCATGATTCTAGACCACACAGCGTAGACATTTTATCAGTTGTCGAAAAAAAATCGACTGTTTCATAGAATACCAATGCGGTACCGTGCAATACCTATGCGGTCAAAGTGTGTTTAACAGAAAAAAAAATTTAACTAGCTGTGCCCGCGGCTTCACCCGCGTGAGGTTCGGAAATTATCACACGGAGACGTACTACCCAGACATAATATATTATATATTACTATAGCCTATGTTACTCCTTATAATATCAGCTCTGTATATATATTATATATCAATATAATATCTGCCCGTGCATTTTCCGTCGAAATCGGTCCAGCCGTTTCGAAGATTAGCCGGAACAAACAGACAGACAGACAAACAAAAAAAATAAAAATTGATTTTTTGATGTAAGTACAGTATATACTTTCATATGCATTTATTGAAAAGCTGTTAATTGGACATTACAAACAGACACTACAATTTTATTTATTTGTATGTATAGATAACTTACGCATAAAAAATGCAGGGTGCTTCAAAGTCATGTAATTAATGGTATTATAATAGAAGGCCAATTATCGTTATTGAAAACGTTCAAAATCAAGTCGCAGTCTCATCTTGGCGTTAACAATCAAATGTCAATAACTATTCAAAAATGGAAACTCAAGGTATTTTTGACAGATTTAGACTGAGATCAGACTGTGAACGTTCTTAAAATACGAAAATTGCCCTCCACCCTTTATAGGCGTATGGCGTTTTATTAAGCAATCAAAATGACGACGAAAACAGACAGCGGAACCCAGCAATAGGGTTTCGTTGGCACCCATGTACCCAAAGGGTACCTAAAGACACGAATATCTACATAAATTCAGGCAACTGGTAAATTCAGATACCGATAATTAAATAGCTAATGAAATGTTTATACTTAGAATTGAAATTTGGGTGACCGTTTTACCTTTATATAATTGAATTTCTAATGTAGGTACCCGTCCCTTTTTTGGCGTGTGAAACCCCTCATGTGGATGTTTTCTGCTGCCTTATTTCAGCTGTAAGTAGTGATGGGTCGAGAGAATATTCTCCCACTGAGAATATTCTCGGATCGAGAATATTCTGCAATATTCTTTTTGACAGAGAATTTACGAGAATTTAAAGTTGGAAGTAAAATTGCAAAATTTTTAAACAATACTAGCTTTTGCCCGCGACTTCGTCTGCAACAAATTTTTGCTCCCGTGACCCTTCCCATCGCATCTAATTGCCTGCCAGTTTTCGTCCATTTTTCGTTGCTACTCTGCTCCTTTGGATTGTAGCGCGATGTTATATAGCCTATTGTCTTTCTCAATAAATAGGCTACCCAGCACAAAAATATTTTTTCAATTCGGACTAGTAGTTCCTGAGATTAGTGCGTTCAACCAACCAAACAAACAAACATACAAACAAACTCTTCAGCTTTATAATATTAGTATAGATATGTATATTGATTTCAGGGTCTAAAAGTCAACTTCTTGCGTTGTTATTTTATACTTTACTCGAAAAAGATTACTGTATGAGATTTCGGAGTGGAAATTGCTAAAAAAGTTAAGCCCGTTGCGTGGTTGCAATTGCAAACATTATATCCTAAAACAGAATTAGGAGTAGCCTTGAAAATTTTGATTGCTCCAGCAACTTTTGATTCTCTGGAATGCTCTTTTTCCACATTTTCAAATATACATTAAAAAAAACGTAATAAATTCAATACCGAAAGAGCAGCCAAAATTTTTGTTCACAACTGGAAAATCATAAATAAACAAAAACCAATAAACAAAGAGTCCGAAGAACCACAACCGAGTACATCTGCCACAAGAGAAATAGAAGAGCTTACACTCAATTTAGAATCAGAAGAGAACACATCTGAAGAAGAGGCAGACGATGAGCCAGTAATCTTGACGGAAACAGACCATATCATCTTAGATGACATGGATCAACTGTTGTCAATGAACGAATAGTATAAGTAATTTTATTTCAAGAATTGTTCGGATTGTGATTGTTATTTTATTTTTAATTATTTACAGCGTAAACTTTGTTTTTATTTTATTAAAGCTGATAATTTGTAACTCATAAAGTTTGTTTTAATACAGAAATCCTAATTTAACATTTATACCAAACGAAATTTAAGAGAATTTATGAGAATTTTCTCGGAAATATTCTCGGGAATGTTCTCGCTCAGGAGAATTTACTGACAATTTAAGTTGTGGAGTAGTTTATTGTAACGTAAACTTCGTAAAACGTTCAAATGCACTCAAAACTATTACTCTGAAAATAGACCGATTCAATACAGTCATCCAATTTTTAAATTCTCGTAAATTCCCTTCCAAAAGAATATTCTCGAGAACTTAACAGCAAAGTTCTCGCAACGAGAATATTCTCGGGAATTTACCATCACTAGCTGTAAGACGTCCATTGCAGGACATAGGCCTTCCTGAATTTGAGGGGCTTTGTCATAATCACCACACTTGGTAGGCGGGTTGGTGATCGCAGTAAGGTGGTAATCGGCTGCCTTAGTCCACGGATTTTTTCTTTCACTTGATCTTCTACACGCTGCTTAGCGCTGAGAGCTGAAACTCGAATAGTGTGATCTTCGGCGCACTGTAATGCACTTTGTTAGATTCTCCATGCTCAGTTCAACACTGACAATTTAAAATACAGTACGCTATAAATCTTCGGCCCGATATTTTTAAGTTTATGCAAACGTGGTGTTAAGGTGGACAGACAGCTCTGTCTGACTGTTACTTTTAAGGCGGGCAGAGACCTATATCACACTGTTCTAATTTAAATATTTTACAATTCCTTATTTAACACTAAAATTAATATAGGTAGGTATTATGTACAAGTATGTAAAGTTTATAAAAACGGAGAAAAAAGAATCAGAGGGCTTCAAAAAACTTGTCTGCATCGCTGTCAATGGGAAAAGTTCCCAAAAGGCTGGCAGCATTGCCACACTGTATGGCAATGCTGTTTCTTTGGCCAAAAAACAGACTGTTCTTGACTAAAACCACACAGTATCCTGTCAACTTCCTATGACCTGGACGCTAAAGTAATCACGTTTTTCCTTCCGACCTGTAACCCTCTGCGGCCGTCACTGTAAAGGGTGGCAACGTAAACTTACACCCAGTTCACATTTATTTTACCTCTAATTTTGCGTCACTGACAATATCAAAATGATCTTTGTTCTAGTTGCAATAAGGTTGCTTTTGAGTTACTGCCACTAGTCTGTTAGTATCACAACTTTATATTCAGCTTGCTGTTGCTTTGCTGCTGTCAGAGGTAAAATAAATGTGAACGGACTGTTTAATGTTGACCACCTTTTTTGCTGACAGGTACTACCTATTTGTCATCAAACTCGTTGCGATTGCGTGATTTGGTTTGTAAACAACGTTTGTACAACATTGTAAACAAGCAGGTAGATACCAAGCCCAGTTGGATACCAGCGACAAGAACTAGTTGTCTGTGACTTTGCTGAACTGCGCGTTTTTGGCGCGGCTGTGAGACACTTTCCTGATAATTTCTTACATTGTACGTTAAACTTTTTTGGTTTTTTTTAATCTGCTCCGTATTATATGTGTGCTGTGGTAAGTAAATGTTTAATATTCCTACAACCTGCTTACCTATCACAACAAGGGTTACCACAGTGCAAAGGTCCACTCTATAAAAAACTTGGCACGCTAACCAGTTCATCTTATCAAGTTCTTGTTATTCTATCAAGCAAAACATGATGTCAATCATTTTTTGCTTTTTTATTCCTAGAAACGGTGGGTCCAAGTTCGAAATACAAACATACGCCAAATTCGGAAAGATTAATCTACTGATTTCGCAGAATGGATCTTATAATTTATATATTATAATATGTTAAATATTTTGCGCCCATTTCCTCAATTTTATTGTAAGCTTAGATTTGAAAACTCTACCTAATAATGACATCAATCAACTCAGCTCAACTCCCATGTTGCTACAACACCGTGTCCTTCGCCTCCGCACCAAGTTTGCCCCAGCTACTTTCTTTAGGTTTTCGGTCCACCAAGCTGGAGGGCGTCCCACGCTAGGCTTGCCGATACGTGGTAACGACATGTACGTAATAATGACATGTATGTAACCTAATGATTAAGTAGGCTTTTCAGACCTTAGACAGATAGGTACACTATGTACCTTGGTAAGTAAATAGACTTTGAGAGTGTTGTAAGAAGCTAGGTAGCTTCTAACAGCAGTTGAGTCGTGGCACGTAGTGAACCTATCGCAACATGGTATAAGGCGGGCCCAGACAAGCGACGCGACGATGAGATGGCGATTCTGTTATAACAATTTACATGAAGTTTTCATAGAAATTGTTCTACGAAAATCGCCCAAAGTCAAAGTCCCACTGTTGCATCCCACTGTCGCGTCCTGCTATCATGTTTCGGTATCTCGTCCCACTGTCGCGGTGCGATATCGCGTCCCGCTGTCACGTCACACCTGTCAGCCGGAACCCTAATGAGTATTGTTTTTGAAAAAAAAAACTCTTATAGTTCAAGTTCTTTAATGTAGGTATCCTAAAATCGTAAAACCAACACCTCACCGCAGATAAATAGATTAAAGCCTAACTAGGTATTAATTTGCTCCTAGGTCCCTATCCCCACTTAACATTAAAACCATCTAAATCTAATACAAACAGGTTGAATTCCAAAAGGACCCGCCAAGTCCTAAATGTAGTCCTAAATCAATTATTCTGTTTTCAAAATTAAATACTTACGTAACCCTCAATTGATCCGGTAAATCCGTAACAACTTGCAGTAATCTAAAAAACTCTGTCGCGTACAAAATTAAATTTCTTTCTACAGGGCATTAGGCACAATTCTTTTCAATCTCAGTATAATCGCAATTTAATTTCAGTTTCGAGTCGCGACTTCTGTCCTATCTCGTTTCAATGCAAATTGCCGCAAAACGCTTGACGACTGAATTATTTAATCGAACTCGAGCCCCATTGGAATGGTTTTTCTTTTTCTGGGAATGTTACACTTACATAATGTCTCTGGGAAGGATACTTCGTATAGCAATAAAAGAATTAAGGGAAATTTGACAATTTCAGAATTTTAGTGAGCTTCACTGTGCACGGCAAACCGTGACCACAGTACCATCGTCATTTCCAAGGCCACTCGATGGCCGGACAGTCTTCAACCCTTAGATATATATATCAAGTTTAACAGTTTTAAAAATATATTTTTAAAACTGTTAAACTTGTAGATATACCTACTTACCATGATGCATCATTTGACTCGTAAGTATTCATCTCGCCTACTCTACGTCCGTAGGCATGTCACTTCAAGATTCTCAGCAGAATCTCAGCGTCAGTCAGGAAATAGAAGTGACACTATAAAACGATGACTTACTGAAATTCAAACAAAGAACAACCAAAGATACGTCTCACGGTTGCACCAAATGGGAGTCCAGCTCAGCATGTCCTGAACGATTCCGCTGAGAACATGTTTATTTTTTCTTTTTGCATAATGGCACCTTGTATTTTTTTCTATTCATATCATGTGTTATCATTTGATTGTGCTCTTTTTTCTGATATTTACTTTGTGTCCAATAAATAAAAGTGATGTATTAATTAATTTTATTAAATTAATTTATCAATCAATCACACCTGCTACCAGGCAGGTCAAGAGATGTCAGCAAATTATTAAATTTACTACCAATCAGTTTGGATTTGCGGAAATCGCTGAATATCATGATTTCCGACGCGATCTAGTTATTAAGTTCATGGAAATTACCGCTTCTGCCTCGATGCTAGGAAATTACAATATAATTATATTGCACTACTACCTTCTCACCTTCCTGTTCTGACGTGCTGGCTAGTTTTTTTTATGTGGCATAAGTAAGTAAATAAGGCGGAACCTAATAATAGGTTGTAAGAATAAATAGACTCAACATGGACTTAAGTTGTACCTATTCTATGTAAGGAAACGCGCAACTTCTTTAACTCTCAGCATCGTCCACAGTTAGGGCATGCAAAAACCGGGCTGTATATAAAAACCGTTTTTTCGGGGTTTATGTTTACAAAACCGGTGAAACCGGTTAAATCGGTTTTTTCGGGTTTTTTTATTTGATTTTTAATAAATGAGAAATATGTCTGTACAGAAATGAAAATGCTGAAGTCTAATCAAAATATGATTTTTTTACGGACTGAAATAAGGTACAAGTACTAACAAGCTATACAAAAAGTTTCTTTACTTTATACAAAACAGAATAATAACCATAAAGCTTATTATTTAGGAAAATAACATATTCTTTAAAACCTAACATACACAATTTGGAACATTTGGTAGGTAGACAAAGGCTTAAAATTACAGAATATTAAATAACAATTGAACTGTCATAAAATACAAACAGGCAAAATCAACAGTAGGTAAAATGAAATCAAAATAATTATTGAAATATCGCATAAAATGGAAGTCTTATTCCATAATAAACCAAAACAAAATAAATCTGTCATTGTTGTAGATAAAACAGACTAGCTTCTGCCCGCGACTTCGTCCGCGTCAATTTTTCTACCCTGACCTTTCCCGTCGCATCGAATTGCCTGCTAGTTTTCGTTCATTTTTCGTTACTGTTCCGCTCCTTTTAATCGTAGCGTGATGTTATATAACCTATAACCTTTCTCAATAAATGGGCTACTCAACACAAAAATATTTTTTCAATTCGGACTAGTAGTTCCTGAGATTACCGCGTTCAACCAAACAAACAAACTCTTCAGCTTTATAATATTAGTATAGATGAGACCTGCTGATAAAAAGGCTCTCTCTGATTCCACACTTGTTGGAGGTATAGATTCCAAAGCTTTATATACTTTTATTAAGTGCTCTCCCATTTTTCCTCCACCGTCGTAAAGTGCCATTTCCACCCTGATTTTAGTTTCTAAATCAAGTTCTGTAGATAGGCTTGCACCAGAGGTATGTTGTTTGAGAGCCTTCTTTATTTCTTGTCGGAGTTGGTCCTTGATGTTCCATGAAACATTTACTAGGTACTGTATAGTCTAAGTTTTCCTGAGTTGTAGTTGCCGTCAGTTTAGTAGTCGAAAAATGCTTACTTATAATGTTAACCGAAAAAACCGAAAACTCCGGTTTTGTTATCTTAAAAAAACCGGGTTTCAAATCAGTCGGTTATCCGGTTTTTTCGGTTATCCGGTTATCCGGTTTGCATGCCCTATCCACAGTACATAACCCGACTTTATTACCTACTAAGTATCTTCAGTTACAATGAGATGTCATCGTAGATTCGTAGATCAGTTGCCACGGTCCAATGCAATATTGTGTTATCGCGGGTTGAACATCTTAATACCGTTACATAATTATAGTTAACAAGACTGATAATTTTTTAAAGGTTCCTCTCTTTAGCAAAATATTAACAATCACCTCATTAAGTGTTACCACCACCTTAGTTCAAACCTACAAATTATGAAATGAAATAAATCATTGACTATTGAAGACCCCCTTTTTTTGGATGGGAAATCATCACAAGACTTCTCCCGATCAGTCCTAATAAAACACACCCGTGTTCCTTCAGTGGCAGGGCCACGGTGTCTTTCGAACAAATCTCGCGACCCTGGATTAATTTCTATTAATCCAATCCAATACACACTAATAATCAGAAATTGAATCATTTCGAGGATGTAGTTTATCCATTGCTTCATATGTTCGTAAAATGTATCTGCTCAACAACGTAAATAACGCAATGAATATTGTTGAACTGTCTAAATGAAATTCGTTCCTACTGTTAGTGTATAACGCAATTACTCCTCTGAATGAGACCAAGAGTCGACCCGCAATGACACAATGTCGTTCTCCCACCTTACTTCCAAACGTCCTATATCCTCACTTACAAAGCAAAAGTTATTTTGGCGCGTAAAACGGAACTGACGTCGCCATCTTCGTTTGTCACTACAATTTCTGTGAAAAATTCACAAATGTTTACCAAAATCCTTGTCCTTTTGATTTAGATACCAGAATATCCTTGTAGCAGTTTATCTACCTGGAAAACGTAGCGTTGGATGGCCTCCCACAAGATGGACCGATGACCTGGTGAAGGCCGCAGGAATCCGCTGGATGCAAGATGCACAGAACCGGTCCAAGTAGCGGTGCTTGGGGGAGGCCTAAGTCCAGCAGTGGACGTCTTTCGGCTGAAATGATGATGATGATGACTCTACCTACTTCCTGTTCTTGGCTGCCACTCGGTCACTGCCTTACCCACTTCCTTGACTTCACCACGCCTTGCCAGATATCCTGCAAATCTGCACTGAAAAGAAATTAAACTGTTGTGTAGTAACACGAAAGTCATACGTAAACTCGATTTAAATCCTTTTTCTACTTCGTCTCATTTAAGTTGAAGTTTTAGAATACGTAGCGGAAAAAATGGAATTTCGCCGAATGATGACATGGATAGAAAGGGGGTGACTAGTAAGATGACGACTAACAGGGAAGTGTGGAACAAAAAGACATGATGGCCGACCCCAAATAAATTAGGATAGAGGCAGAAGAATTATGACTAAGCGTACAACGTGCATGTGATTGCCTCATCGGTCTGGTAGTCGCAAGCGCTACTGCAGAACATGAGATCTTAGGTTCGATTCCCGAGTCAGGGGTTTATTTTCTGGTATTTATCAGTAGCAACTCAAACATGTACTCGCAGTCTTCGTCGACCTAGCTTACTTGTCTTACCAAAGACACGTACAAACTATGCAAAAAAAATATCACCTATGAAGGAGCACAATTTTACAACAATTTACCATCCCATATAAAAAATGTAAGCTCTTTCAGCACTTTTAAATCGAAACTTGCAAATTTTATTATTGAGTTGTAAATAAAACCATCAAAATTAAGCAGAACAAAAATGTAAGTGAAATTAGAATTTATATTGATGTCCGTTACCTAGAATTAGTTTATTACATTATGTTAACTTATATTCTCATGTAACATGTAAGTGGCTCTTTGTCTTTTTGAGAATAAAGTATTTAAACCTAACTCGGAGTCTGGTTTTATGCCCGGATGATGGCAATAGGCTCGCGCCCGCTTTTACATGGGATTTAAACATAACTCAAGTGTGGGTGTATCCACTATACGTTTACCTCTGTCTAACCTTTCGTGGAAACAAGGTGTGATGTTATGGTATATTATTTAGTGTACACGAACATATTTAAAAAAGTACCTGACTACATAATAACTAGATAATGTATATGTGAAAAACCTATGATATATTTATAGCTGATTAGTGATTACGTACTCACTTAGTGCTTTATTTATAGCACCTGCTTGCGTACGTACACATGTAAATAGCTAGGTGCCAAGTTTTTATTACCCAGGGTAATTATTGGGTATCACAACAAGACTAATTACTATGTTGTAGTGTAGGAACATATTAGTTAGATAGGTACCAGTTGGTTAGTAAAAATCATGGTGGCCGAAAGGTTCTGGAGTGGCGACCACGTACTGGAAGACGTAGCGTTGGAAGGCCTCCCACAAGATAGACCGATGGCCTGGTCAAGGCCGTAGGAATCCGCTGGATGCGAGAAGCACAGAACAGGTCGAAGTGGCGGTGCTTGGGAGAGGCCTATGTCCAGCAGTGGACGTCTTTCGGCTGAAATGATGATGACGATGGTATGGTCTACGTACGATAAAAATAATCGATGTTAAAGTTTTAATGTTAATACGTAAGCAGAATAATTGTCTTCATTATCTGAGCACGTGGATAGCAAACCTGGTGTTTTAAATTCTATCCAAACATATCAGGGCCGTGACCGGGATGTAGAAGGACCTAAGCGAGTACTGTCATGTCCCGAGCCCGGCCCAGTAGTGTTATTCTGTTAAGATCTCACTGTCATAACTTGGGTGAAGTGAGCTGTCATTCAGTGGCGTAGCTAGTGCTTGAGGGGCAAGTATCAAAATTAAAAAGGGCCCTTTTTAACCATCTGCGGCCAAGCTCAAAATCAGTATAGATTAAGCTTCTTACGGCAGACTTTAGTAACATGCTAAAGGAATCGGTTTAAATATATAAAAAAAAAACAATCCACAAAAGTTAGATCAATTTAATGAATTGTAAATATATTTTTTAATTTATTCGCATTTAACCCTTTTGCCTAATTGGTCTTCATAATTTATAATAAAAAGACGAAAATAACATTCTGTGGTACTAAAGACCATACAATTTCAAACAATAAATACTGTATAGCCGATTTTATCAAATAATTAAAAACAAAAATATCATAATATAATACAAAAATGGCATAGACTTGACTAAAATAGAAACTACGAAAGTACTGACAAAAAATACATGTCTACTTAAAGGTTGTGATGTTTCTGCTATTAATAATGTTGGTATGTAAATCTAAAATTATAGTAACTTTTGTTGAATGGATAATGACCATAATAAATAACAATTATCTTAATAAACTGCAACAAAAAAATATATACATACTTCGTTGGAACGCTGATTGTTATCATTACACAAAAAAAACTGCCTATTGTGTTAGCTATTATATCAATAGTAAACATAAACATTTTTAACTGTAATATCAATAGTTAAAATTTTAAAAAGTTTTACGGCTTTATATACCTACTTTGCCACAAATTCTGTCCAATGATTGGTACCTATAAAAAAACTGTGCCATTCTAAAACGTTTTTGAAAGAATTGTAATGAAATCGCCCGGGTTTTAGCAGGCAATTGCATTCGGAAACAGTAACATTACCGAAGTGCTAACATTTTCTGGTTTACTTGTATCTAGGTCCGCATCAAACAAACATACATAGTCATTGCAAAACAAAAAACTTACTAATTACAAAGGTTATGTTTTTTGAATAAAGCGATTTGACAATTTTCAATCAATAACGTTTTTCATTTCTACAATGCAGAACACTGAGTCAGTAAGCAGAAACATTATTTGAACTCTAATTAGCGTATGGCTTAGATTTCTAGCAAAAATTACGAAAAGAATTGGAAGGTTTCTGTAACTGAAAAGGCAGAATGTGCAAACTGAATTATAACAATACTTGTGCAGCCTCCAATTTGACATGAAAATTACCAGTGGCGTGCACTGCATATAGGCACAGAATCAACCTAGAAAATCACCATTACTAAGAAACTAACTAAGTTATCATACCTAAAAGAAACCCGCGTTTGTCTGCCTAGACAAGAACAGGCGTCCTAGAGCCTACTTATACAGAAAACCAATGCACGCCACTGAAAATGACTAACGAAATACATTGATGACAAAACGTTTTAACATTTTTATAGGAGACTTTGGTAACTGCCAAACCATTTTCAATATTTCTGAAGAAAATATAGCAATTCTATTAAGAATAAAATTAAGCGTAGTCAAAAATACATTGATTAAAATTACAAATATCTTTATACTATAAATATTAAGTACTTATGTCTACTTATCATAAACAAAAAATAAAAACATTATTCTGTTAGCATTTTTTGTCAAATATCACGTTGACACGGTTGATGAGCTGTCATTTGTTTTTAGGGATTTTGTTATGGCGCTCCCTCACCGGGACATTCGCCTGTAATGTAACGTTCTAAAGGTGGAGATTGACTTGTAACATTTTGGTGTAATGTATCGCGTTCGTGTAACAGAAACCAAAGACTGACTTGTAAAGTTAGTTTGTAATGTATCATATGCGGCGAGCGCCGCGTGCTCCACGCGACTGTCGTTTTTTTCGCGAATCCCTTTGAGTGTTACATTACAAGTCAGTGCACGTCGCGTCCGCTTTGTCGCGAGAGCAAGTCACAAGCGGAATCCATCTCGTTTTTCTCTCACGATTTTCTATAATTACAACCGACTTCCTTAAAAAACACTTGAAAGTGAAAAATAACTTTAATTTCGCAAGTCGGTGTCTTAGGATTTGTATTTAACGTTTTTGCCACCGACTTCCGAAATTAAAGTAATTTTTCACTTTCAAGTGTTTTTTCAGGAAGTCGGTTGTTTTTTTTTTTTGTAAAAAGTTTTTATTTTTAAATTTTTAGTTATGGTATCTACTCCGCAGTAATTTCAAACAAACAATGCATATTTATGCGATAACAGAAATCGCGGTTGATTAGCTGTCATTTTTTAAAGAGTTCCGGTGTTTATCTCCAGAACTAATCATCAGATCTATATGAAATTTATATGGGACCATTTCGGAATAAACCTCTTTCGAACAAAAAAAGAATTTTGCTAATCCAATCTATATATGACGGAGTTATGCCAGAACAAACATTAAAAAAATATATATAAACATCCGAATTGAGAACCTTTTTGAAGTCGGTTAAAAATACAGTGGGACAACGAAAAAACCCTTTTCTTTATTGAGAAATACAAAGAAAAATCAATTTTATGGGATCCTACTCATGCAAATCATTTTAACAAATTAAAAAAAAAACGATACTTGGGTAGAATTAGCTGCCGAAATGGACATTGGTACCGATTCCCTTATTCACAAACTAAACTAAATTTAAGTTCAGTGCATCTTTTTCTTTCTATTTCATTAAGAAAAGGACAGAAGATAAATTTTAGTTTAGTCCTGTCAAATTAATCAGCGCTTGACGTAAATTGACGTAATTTTAGTAGGCAAGTTTTTAATCACGTCTAAACTTGTATGGAGTAGTGACAGGCGCTGATTAATTTGACAAGACTAAACTAAAATTTATCTTCTGTCCTTTTCTTAATGAAATAGAAAGAAAAAGATGCACTGAACTTAAATTTAGTTCAGTTTGTGAACAAGGGAATCGGTACCATTGACTCTCTACGTCTGACATTATGATCCAAAATGGATAGAGCACACTTGAGCCAAGAGTTCGAATTATACATTACAAACACACCTTACAAGTCAGTTTGCGTCGCCGTATGGTAACAAGATCGCCTCAAATGATACATTACAAACAAACGGTACAAGTCAGTGTCCGCCTTAAGATTCGATTTTGAGCATTACGTTACAATACTAGACTATTACCTGACTGACGAGCATTCGCTTGAAGCCGAATCAGTTGTTTTTATTCATAAACAAATTGTATCACGTGTGCTCCTACTCACTACTGTTGTAATGTAAAGGTTTTTTTTTTTTTTTTTTGTAATGTATCGACCTTGGTTTAAAAGCAACAATACGCAAGATGTGACGAACGCTAGGCATCGAACACATGGCTCGAACACGCTTCATTTCTTGTTGCAAATTGCCGAACGCTAAGTTCGAACACTTGACTCAAGCGCGCTGCATTTTTATTCAGAATTACGTACGTAGAGGTTGTGTGAGAAATAAAGTTCTTAAATAAAGAGAGTATAGCGAGATACAATGTGTGCAAGTATGTGCTCGCAATGCTCGTATCGAGCGACTCGGCTGTCTGTACTGACTACTGGAACGCGCTACATTACAAACAAGCGTTGCAAGTCAGTCCCCGCCTTTAAACCAATTGTTGGATTACAGGTTGCGCACTGTTGTGCTCGGTTCTCCAAATTCACTTATGTAACTCTGAATCTTAACTGTTACATTACAGGTGAATGTTTCCGGTGTGGGAGCCCTTTAAGGTTCCACCTTGTACCTAAATCTGAATTTTCTTACGTTTTCTTAAAATTTGCATGCCAATGGTGCCGATTCCCTTATTCACAAACTAAACTAAATTTAAGTTCAGTGCATCTTTTTCTTTCTATTTCATTAAGAAAAGGACAGAAGATAAATTTTAGTTGAGTCCTGTCAAATTAATCAGCGTTTGACGTAAATTGACGTAATTTTAGTAGGCAAGTTTTTAATCACGTCTAAACTTGTATGAAGCGCTGATTAATTTGACAGGACTAAACTAAAATTTATCTTCTGTCCTTTTCTTAATGAAATAGAAAGAAAAAGATGCACTGAACTTAAATTTAGTTTAGTTTGTGAATAAGGGAATCGGCACCAATGTCTAGCAGTATGTTGAACAAAATATGATGCGCGAGATTAAAAAATATGGCTTTACATAATCACTCCATTATATGAGTTTACTTTTATTATTATAGTTATGTAAGTTTTTGATTTTGAATCATACATATTTTGTTCAAAATACAGCTTGACAATGACCTGCAAATCGCAATGAACGTGAGAAAATTTGAATCCGGGTATCGTGGAGCTTTCATCGTACAAAGTCCAACACAGACGATGAATCATGAGTCATGACCGGTCTGAACTTAGCGCAGAAGCCTGCGCAATAACATATATTTGGGAACCAAATAGTGTTATGAGCCAAGTGCGTGTGAGTATACCATCGTGGACACTGGCGGTCAAACTATTATCAAACTTATTGGTTAAGGCGTAAGGGTGAAAACTCCTGCCGGGGCCGCGAGATTGTTCGAAAGAGATACCGTGACCCTGGCACATGGGCAACTGACGGAACACGGGTGGGTTTTAGTCAGTAAAAGTCTGACACGAGAAGTCATTTGATGATTTCCCATCCAAAAAAAAAAAAGGGGTGGATACTGATCCATCGCTATTGTCTGCGACTATACATGCGCGAAAGAAAGGAGAGCCTATGTTCAGACCGGTCATGATTCATCAGTCGTATTGTAGGGTGCAATCATAGTAATGTTTGTCGTACCTACGTATTACTTTAGGTTAGGACCATATTTTCCGATCTATAGGCCTATTGAGATTGTGATATTACTAAGAAACGCGTCAAATAAAAGTACAATATAAATTAAAACTTATTGCTAAAATTCTTAATACTTATAAGAATACTAAGCGTGAATACTTATATAAAGGTCTTTGTGACAATAATTAAATATGGCAAAATATTTATTAGAAAATTTTAAAAGTGCCAGAATACTGATATTTATAATTGTGTTTATTTACAAAAGTTTCAGTTTGCTAGGAAAGAAGAAAACACTTCGTTTAGTACCGTTTCTTGTAACTATTTTAAAATTGGTGAAGTTTTTAATTTTTTTTAACGTTATTGAGATCTATCGGATTTTGTGATATTCATTTGATATGCATTATTATTTTAATAATAGAGTCAAGAGAAAAAAGTAATGTTTCAATCTTTAATAGCAAATACTGGTTAAAAAAATACTTTGGTTTAAACAAAAATATAGTTCCAAAATTAGGATAGTTTCATACATATTTCCTGCACAAGTGTCATATAGCATTAATCTATTTAAAAAAAAAATTGAGTGATTTAAAAAGTTGACATTAAAAATATTCTACTAACCCTAATACCTACCTGCCTATCTACTCAGACTTATAAAAATAAAACACTACTCTTTTAGAGTACACAACTAGTTTAAATACCACAATGCCCCGAATTGAGTCATTAAAATCTATTATTTAAATACCACAATGCCCCGAAATGAGTAATTACAATCTATCACACTACACTTTTCGAATTTTGGTATGAGTTTATTAAAATTTATTTACAAAAATAATTATTATTTAGAATTATTTTTAGGGCTCTTTCGCTAAATTTGGGCAATAGTTTGTTACGCTGTTAAGTTGCTCCAATTAAAAACTTTCTTATTCTTAATAACATATGACTGATAAAGGCTTGGGCACATTTATTGATCACAATCAGTTTTTCAGGAGTAATTTGCATTGTCATGCAACATAAGTCAAATAAATATTGCCATATAACAATAACGACAACTGAAATTCCTTGGCCCAAAATCCTTTTATTAAGGTTAATTACTTACGATAAGAAAATCACACTTGTAAAGACTTTTTAATTAATAATTATTTGCTTTGAGTCAGTGAAAAGGTCTCAAAAATTTGAGTTCTTAATTTCGTTATCCGATCACTTTTCACTGTCATGTCTACATACATTCTGAAATTAATATCTTTACTATACAGGGTATAAATCTCAACTTTTAATACAATTGGTTGAATTTGTTCCACTGGACATGTATTTTCTATATTTTTTTGTGCTTTTGAGATCAGATCACAATCAAGACAAAAAAAAAAAAAAAAAAGAAAGTTCAAATAAACACCCTGTACACCGTAATATCTTGCACACAGACTTCCACATGACATTCATTGATTGACTAACAACGACGCAAAAAAAAAATACTAAAAAATAATAACTGCATTTTGGGTTCAAAAGCTGCAAAGAAATGACGAATTAGGGGCTCACTAGGCGGTTCGTCACAGTAAAAAGCATTCATATTTGGATAACCAGAGATGCTGAAGCCTTTCGCGGCATGCCGAAGCATTTCGCGGTATGCTCAAGTCTTCTTGTGATAATATCAACGAAATGTGAGCGCTAAGTGTATGGAAATAAGATTAAAAATCATTTCCACTTACGGAAATCCTTTGTAGTGCCACCTAGTGAGCGCTTTTAATCACCAAATTTTCTACTTACGAAGATTCCTCTTCAACTAACGCCGTCTGAGACAGCGAAATCTGCTGCGATCTCGGCATTTTTCTCAGAAAAATGGTTTTTACACACGGCGCTAATAAATACAGGATCACACCGGCGGCTATTATGGAAATCGCACATAAAGCCCACTGGGCAGCTTTGATAGATGTGGCCACTTCTGTAACCGGCCTAAGAAGTTGGCAAGTTGTTTTGAGTGAGGAAGAAGTGTTGTATGGGCCTGTGATGCGAACGTTTGCGCCGCAGTCTGATGTCTGAAAGCCGATCCAGCCGGCTGATCTGTTGAATGTTACCTGAAAATTACGAGAACAACTTTTAGGGCACATTTTTGTTAATTTATTGCTAGTTTCGCATCGACGGTACATTGAATTGTCAATTTATGTTAAGAGTGGCCAACTCGTCATAATTCTAGAACAAACGCTTGTACGTAACTAGGGCGTTATAATTCCTCCAGAAATGAACACTCAGGTATCTTGTGGTTTATATTAAACACTTTTGAGAAACAAATTCAGTTAACACGTCTGAAGCTCAGCTTTTAATGCACAAAATTTTATCTGAACCTTGGCCGTTCAAAATGTACTCATACATTTAAAAAATAGGTTTATTAAAATGTTTCCTGATAAGTTTTGTGAAATCTCTGCGCGATAATTTCCGTTTGATGCTATAGTATTCTCATTCGCTTGGATTGCGTTGAATGAAACAACAAGCTTTTCAATCATGCTCGCATTGACGATAGACGGACCGGGAAAGGTCCTCTTAACTATGAACTTATGACTGCGATTCTAAATTAAGTCGGCCTAGTTACATGTTGATTTTTATGTTACAAGAAAATAATAGTTTAAAAAAACTAAAAAACACGCTTCCATTGAAAAGTGTTTTTTAGTTTTTTTAAACTATTATTTATTTTCTATTTTTTAGGGTGTTTCGAATTTTGAGACGTATGTCAGCGTAGTTTGTGACGCATGTCAGCGTAGTTTTCGAAGACAGTTTTTTTTGCTGTCCTGGTAACCCTGGCAAGGATAATGGCACAAATTAGTTTGTGACGTATGTCAGCGTAGTTTTCGAAGACAGTTTTTTTGCTGTCCTGGTAACCATGGCAAGGATAATGGCACAAATTTATGAAATTATTGCATTGTCATCGGTTCTTGACAGGTGTGCAAAGTTTGAATGAAATCTGGTCGTTTAAAGTGGGTCAAAATCGCGCTATAAGGAGTCGGTTACAAACAAACATACAAACATACATACAAACATACAAGTGAAGCTAATATAAAGCGTGTAAAAACATACCAGTTTTCTCGAATTTCCTACACCGCTCTGAATTTGCGCTTATCTACGCGGATTGGGTGTTTGATTTCTATCGTGTCGATGGGACGTATTTAATTTTATATAATCCTAATGTCGTGATACATGGACGGTACTTTCCTCAGGGCTTTATATCAGTGATAACTGGAGATCGGATATTCAGATGTATTGTATATTCACCTAAAGTTGAAATGTTGGCTAATATGGAATGCGCGTTTTTACCGTGTTTTGTGTGTTGTTTTAACTAACACATACCACCCTACACACATGTATTTGCATCTGGGGTTAAACATTAATTTAAAATAAATATGATCCAAGAAACACGGCTTTAATAAAAAATATGAAGCCGCTTTCATGCTTTCACAGCTAAATAGTAACATTAGGTAAATATGCATCCGAATATCCGATCACTGGTGATAACTGACTGTTAAACTGTTAAGATAATCGTTTATGACCGAGTCAAATTAAATTAGCTTGCGAAACTCAGCAGAATTGATGGGTCGATATATCAATAAATCTACCTAGCCTTTTGCCAACTTTGTTGAATCCGGCTTCCAGGCTAAACCGGATGCAATTGAATATCAGTATTTTACATGGAATGACTGCCTATCTGACCCCAACAACCCAGTTACTGGGTAATACGATACCCCACAACCCAGTTACTGGGTAATACGATTCCGCACAACCCAGTTACTGGCTAATACAATACCTTTTGGTAAAACTGGTTTGTCCGACTTTCGGGTTCCATCTAGCCATAACGACTTTTAAAGATCAACGAGTGACAGGCGGGACCAAGGGCTTAATGTGTATGTAAAGTATGTAAAGGTGATCATCCATCCACAGTCCAGTCACGGTAAGCGTAGCTTAACGTCACCGATCGACCTATGCGAGTGTTATTACTTAGCCACCCAAACACGAATAAACATGAATAACCTAAAAAATACTAAAACTTATAATAATTGAACTAACTACAATACGCGTGGTCGTTGACTTCATACGAATCATCGATTTTGTTTTATCTATTTTTATATCGATACCCATGACGTCTGCCGAACTCCTAAAACAAATTTAATTTGAGATTGTAGATGAAAGTAAATTTCTTTTAAATCCGTTTACCTGCAATCCCTCCATAGCGGTGTATCCTAGGACTGTCTCTGTACCTCCGGCATCCAGTCCCAATTTATAACAATACGTTGACAGCGTTCCTGATGTTACACTGCTGTTGTGAACACCAACGACTAACATATAGTTCTGAAAATATTAAAAGTTTATCATTATTATCAGCCCAGAATGTTCCCACTGCTGGGACACAGACCTCTCTGTGAGAGGGAGTGAGCCGTATGTACAGACGCCAGCACATCAAGTCACCCACAACTTCAATCTTGAACCTTATACTTTAGCGACAAAGTTGAAAACCGATTAAAAAAGTTTGACAGATTGTAGTAGCTATTGTACTGGCGTCTATACCATGCGAGCCCAGTTCGAGTTGGTAATGTAATGATTTTTTGGTTGTAGGACATGCCAGTTTCCACAAGATGTTTTCGTTCACCGTTTTGAAGATTATATGTAAGTATGTTATAAAATTATACAGGCTGGAAAAGACATCGAGGCGTAACCTGGTACCATGATCATAAACCCCCTGCGTTGAAATATTTTGCCGGTTATTAAAAATAAAATTTGCTGTTCCAAATGTTTTGACCGCGTAGGTACTGCACTTTTGTATGGAACAACGGTGTTTTCTTTAGAAAACTTCCTATTTGGAAGTCTACGATTGAGGGTCTAGAATCATATTATGGTGAATTCATGGTTACAGTTTGCGCGCCGGAACATCGATGCGAAAACTATGTACCTGTATGCCTTTATACAGATCGCACCTCACACTAACCAATTTCATAGAGAAATTGGTTCATCGTCAACAGCCTATAATGTGCTGGGACTCAAGTCTCTTCTTAGTGAGAAGGAGTGGGCCATAATCCACCACGCGGGCCCAGTGCGGGTTGGTAGATGTGTTTTAAGACATGCCGTTTTCCTGACGATGTTTTCCTTGACCGTTTTGAGAGGAGTGGTGATGAAATAATGTACACAAAGTAAAGCGCCTGCTTGGGTTCGAACTCACGACCTACTTCTCGTCAGTCGCGGCCGTTGCCTCTAGGCTACCACTGCTCAAATAATTGTCAAACCACTAGACTTCCTCGTTGGCCTAGTGATCGCATGCGCTACTGCTACGTACGAGTTCCTGGCTCCGATTCCCACGTCAGGCAAAGTGTTATTTAATTTTTAGGGTTCCGTTGCCAAATGGCAAAAAACGGAACCCTTATAGATTCGTCATGTCTGTCCGTCTGTCTGTCCGTGTAAGTCACGATTGGACTTTTTTCCGAAACTATAAGAGCTATGCTGTTGAAACTTGATAAGTAAATCACCTCACCGTAGTATACATATATATAGTCATAGTCACCTGAGCAATCTCATATCGCGAGTCCGCAAATGTATATTTATTTTCAAAAAACTCAGGCACTCCGCGGACTACCGCACCATTAAAAC
Source organism: Aporophyla nigra (assembly GCA_947507805.1). Classification (NCBI taxonomy): domain Eukaryota; kingdom Metazoa; phylum Arthropoda; class Insecta; order Lepidoptera; family Noctuidae; genus Aporophyla; species Aporophyla nigra. The sequence goes on along the minus strand of OX382307.1, from coordinate 14,917,329 downwards.
TGTATATTATGCCCTATGTCAAAGCATAATAAGCTACTGCATTACAGTCTGAGGTGGGACTCACAAGACAACCCTGCTCCCTCTTGAACGAGCACAGAGAGCTGTCCTCAAAGTCATGACTTTGAAGCCATTCCGATATCCCACCTCGGCTCTTTACACCGAATGTCAGGTCCTCACTGTGAGACAGCTCTTTGTGCTCAGTACTATTCTGCGTAAACATCCCACTGTAATATACGAGCCGAATGCTGTTAAAAAACGTAGATTCTACAAGGCATGCACAACTGGCGGATGTAGAACGGCCTTTGCTCAACGTCATTATGGTATACTGTCTAACCATTTATATAATAAAATAAATAAAATACCTATGCACAATTGCTCCCAGGTGCCTCAATGACTGTAAGACCAAGGTCTCAAAGTGGTTATTAACGTTGAGTTATGATGAGACTGAAGCATTACTACATATTTCAATCGTTTAAATAAACTTAATGTAGCTAGAGACATATATTTATAATTTGATTAACACAGACTTATATAAACACAAGTTTACACTATATGTATCCCACTCTCAACACATACACATACCCATAGATACATTAATCAACCACATCATAGTTGCATTTATTGTTAGTAAATAGTAGTCTTAATATTAATATTTATGTTGTGCTTGTCTTACAACTACTGATATGTGTTCATTTTTTAGGCGAGGACGCTGGCACCCTAAATATAAGTTAAATCTTACATTGGGTGCCAGAGTTCATCGAAAACACTCACTCCCTTAGTTGTAATGCTGCATAGTATTTATTTATATAAGTGTTTTTGTACAACCAAAGGTAATATTTTTTTTTTTATGTATTCTGTGAACCGCATTAAGATTTTCTCACAAAAATAGGAAAAAAACAATAATATTTGGGGTTCCCCATACATAGAACTGAAACTCAAAAATTATTTTTTTTCTTCAACCCCATACGTGTGGGGTATCTATGGATGGGTATTAAAAAATGATACTGAAGTTTCTAATATATTTTTTTTCTAAACTGAATAGTATGCGCGAGACACTTCCAAAATGGTAAAATGTCCCCCCCCCCCCCTCCGTAACTTCTAAAATAAGGGAATGATAAAACTAAAAAAAAATATATGATGTACATTGTAAACTTAATGTAAACTTCCACCGAAAATTGGTTTGAACGAGATCTAGTAAGTAGTTTTTTTTTTTAATACGTCATAAATCGTAAACCACAATTTACCTTTCATTCAGTCAACTCAAATATAAAAATTAAAAGAAAAAAACATTTAATTTCATAAACATAAACCTTATGCATAAACCGTGAATACCTGCAGGTTTGTACGGAACCCTCGGTCCGCGAGTCCGACTCGCACTTGGCCGGTTTTTCTATATGAAATTTCTCAGTAGCAGCCCGGAGTCTGGGTTTGTAGCTCGCCCCTATTACATGGGGCTTAAATATAACTGGTGAAATGTGGGTGTACTATAGGTACACCTCTGCCCAACCCCTCGGGGGGACAAAGCTTAATGTTATGTAGCCACTAACCACTGTTATTGTGCCTAATAATTTGAATTTCGCCGAGAAAACTTAAGTGAAGTGAACTGTTGCACCTGTAGTGCTATTCTGTAAAAATCTCACCGTGATAACTTGAGTGAAGTGAGTTTAAAGTGAGCTGTCATTAGTCTCAACCCCTAACATCTGCTGGAATGACAGCTCACTTTCAAGTCACTTCACCTAATTTCTCACAGTGAGATTTTTACAGAATAGATCGGCTGATACTATGGAATGAAGCTCACTTTAAGCCAATTTCACGAGATTGTTCGAAAGAGATACCGTGGCCCTGGCATATGGGTAACTGAAGGAACACGGGTGGGTTTTAGTCAGTAAAAGTCTGATACGCCCTCCCGCTCCGCCCAGAGCGGGAGAAGTCATTCGATGATTTCACATCCAAAAAAAAAGCTAATTTCACTTAAGCTTTCACAGTGAGATGTTTACAGAGACGATCAGTAATTTTATTTACCTGTGGTGGTATCTCCAACGTGAAATACTGGTTATCAGCATCAGCACTCAGAAGATCTATGGCCAACCAGGGTAAAGTCCACACTTGAGGCTCTGGCCAGCATGCAGCCTGAAATCAGTTAAACGAAATCTTCTTAGGGAAAAAATAAATATAAAAAAAACAAAATACCATCGAATTGATAACCTCCTCCTTTTTTTGAAGTCGGTTAATAAACAAGTGGTGCACGCGACTTCGGACAACATGCTACCGGGTCATAAAGTAGCCTATGTTACTTCTTATAACATCGTCTATCTGCCAGTGATTGTCTCTTCAAAAGCGGTCCAGCCGTTTCGTGAATTAGTCGGAACCAACAGACGGACTGACAAAATATGGTCCCGCAGGACGTCCTTGCGAGATAATTTTCGACAGCCACGTGGGCGTGTCATATCGTGGTTCCCAGTAACTGGGTTTTAGAGGTCTGATAGGCGGTGGCTCCATGTAAAATACTGGCATACAGCTGCACCTGGTAATACTGGAAGCTGACCCCAATATAGTTGCGGAGAAAAGCTAGGCAGATGATAAAGTATGGAAGAGTAATAAATATTATTTACCTCTCTCCGATTCCAGAATTCATCTAATATAAGCACCTGAGATTTCCTAAATTCATTCTTTAGTTCGTCCACAACCTGAAACATGTGAAGTTATAAAATTACGACCATGTCCAAGACTTTACGAGTTTTAGAAACTGCAATAAGTGTCAATTTCACCAATTAAACTGAACCCAATCACCACATCTTAAACGCGTTGCAGAGCAGTCAGTGTCAGTGTTGATATTTGATTTTATTTCTGCCAGTAGGTTTGTACAAACACTTTTACACGTCAATCATACTTTTAAAACTAGATGAGGTTGACGTTTCCCTTTTGACTACTCTGAGAAGAAAGGTCACGGTTGTGGAATATTGACAGCTCTTGAACATGGCTTGGATGTGCTGATTGCATTCAGATTCATTAGTCAAATCCACCCTGAGTATCTGTTTTCTAAAAGGTACTGTATTGGTATAAGATGACTAGAAGATCAACGGTATAAATCAAATAAAGGGTGCCACAGACATCGACACGCAACCTTAAGCAGATTCAGCGCATGATTGTAGCGCAGATACGTTTCATCGGTAATCAAAAAAAGCTCTTTCATTGTTACACATCATTTCAACTGCAAGACGTCCACTGCCGGACATAAGCCTGCCCCAATTTTAAGGGATTTGCCATAATCGCAACACTTGGCAAGCGGGTTGGCGATCGCAGTATGGTGGTAAAATTCATAAAGAACGCTGCTGCCCATTCTCCAGTTAGTCTTGTAGTCGGCTCTTACGACACCCACGGGAAGAAACGGGATGGTGCTATTCTTTTCGTCCGGCCATCCCCATGATCCAAAAAAAAACAAAATAATCGGAATTCATGGTAACAGTTTTTTAATTCAATTTTCGAATTAGTTATGAACAGTGATCGGATATTCGGATGCATATTTACCTAATGTTACTATTTAGTTGTGAAAGCACGGAAGCGGCTTCGTATTTTTGATTAAAGCCGGGTTTCTTGGATCATAATTATTTAAAATTAATGTTTAACCCCAGATGCAAATAAATATGTGTGTAGGGTGGTATGTGTTAGTTAAAACAACACACAAAACACGGTAAAAACGCGCATTCCATATTAGCCAACATTTCAACTTTAAGTGAATATGCATCTGATATTCGTATTTTTAATTAAAGCCGGGTTTCTTGGGTCATATTTATTTAAAATTAATGTTTAACCCCAGATGAAAATACATATGCGTGTAGGGTGGTATGTGTTAGTTAAAACAACACACAAAACACGGTTAAAACGCGTATTCCATACTAGCCAACATTTCAACTTTAGGTGAATATGCATCTGAATATCCGATCTCTAGTTATGAATTACCTGTCTAAACAATTTATCCGGTAGTTTGATCTGAGTAGTTCCACTATCCACAATGCTCTTCACACTATTCAGTTCGACGCACATATTTTCATCAGGATCTTTCACTTTGTCTTCCACTATAACCTCTTTAGTTTGAGGGGTCACAGAACTCATAACTCTGACTGATATGACACCTACTTCGTACCAACGTTTTCGTAATACTGGCGTCCGGAATGTTTTATTGGTATTTGAGTTTGGTGTGTGGTCATCTGAAATAAAAAGAAGAAATTATTTTGAGTTCGCAATCTAGTTTCCAAATTGGTCAATCAATCTACATGGCCTTTTTGGCTTCCAGTCTAACCATCTGGTTAGATGCAGCTGAATACCGATATTTTATATGGAGCAGACTGCCTATCTGCAGCTTCACAACCCAGTGTCTGCGTTATACGATACTCCTTGGCAAAACTGGTTGTCAGACATTCGGGCTTCTGACGACCCGCAATGACTTTCAATGACCTACAAATGACAGCCTGGCCCAACAGCTTAATGTGCTTTCCGAGGCATGGAGAGGTCTCGGTATATAACGGTCACGCATCAACGGACCAACCTTGGCAAGCGTAGCTAAACACGTTAACTGCCATGGGTATAATCAGAAAAAGTCAAAAATGTACTGAGTGTTATTTGACTTTAAGTCGATTATTGATTTAAGTGTCGGACACATAGTCCGACATGGCAATTAACGTGTTAACTTAATCGATCGACTCTTGCGGCTGTTATTCTGTAGATGGCACTGGCTTCAGTACTGAACGATAGTGACTAACAACATGTAGCCTACTGTTGGTATGCATTGGATCTAATTATGGCATTGTTCGCCAAGACTCATATGAAGTTTATAGCCAATAGTTTTAGTTGCGAAGAAGGTAACTGTAATATCTCATCACGCACGTATAGTGATGGTAAACGCTTATCGTAGTTTAAATCTAAACTAAAGAAGTACACTAGCCTATTTGTAAGGTGTAATCTCCGTACCTGGAAGTATTCACCCGATTTCAAAAATTACATCACTCGTGTAAAGTTTCACTATTGCCACGTACCACAGGATATTATGTAGTTTTTATGGTTATGGTATAAAGTTGACTTCCACGCGGACGAATTCGCGGGAAGAATTTATTTAAAAAAATACGACCTAATATTATAGAAAGTAATGCTTTTAAAGAGATAAAAACTTTTTTGCAAAAAAAAAACAACCGACTTCCTTAAAAACACTACAAAGTGAAAAATAACTTTAATTTCGGTAGTCGGTGTCTTAGGATCTGTATTTATGGTTTTTTTGCCACCGACTTCCGAAATTAAAGTTATTTTTCACTTTGTAGTGTTTTTAAGGAAGTCGGTTGTTTTTTTTTTGCAAAAAAGTTTTTATTTTTAAATTTTTAGTTGTGGTATTCACCCTGCACTAATTCCAAACAAACAATGCATATTTATGCGATAGCAGAAATCGCGGTTGATTTCCTGTCATTTTTTAAAGAGTTCCGGTGTCTGTCTCCCGAACTCATCATCAGATCTATATGAAAATTATATGGGACCATTTCGGAATAAACCCCTTTCGAACAAAAAAAGAATTTTGCAAATCCGTCTATATATGACGGAGTTATGGCCGAACATACATAAAAAAAAAAAAAAAAAAAAAAAACATATAAACATCCGAATTGATAACCTCCTCCTTTTTGAAGTCGGTTAAAAATATTCGTTTTTTTGTATGTCTGTTTATAATGAGCTGTTTCTCTTTAGTGTACTGTGATGTCTTGTTATTTCCACGCGAACTAAGTCGCGGGCAGAAGCCAACAACAACGAATACTTACCAACAACTTTAAAATAACCATAATGTGTTGTATTGGTCGTGCTAATTGGTCCACAGAGTTTCAAATAGAACGACATTGGCTTGTTCATATTTCGATCCAGTGCATCCAGCCAGGATTCAACTGAGCCAGCCTTGCCCCATGCACCAACTGGCATGTAGGCTAATCCAAGAAGTCCCTGAAAAATTGAAGATCATAGAATGAGATGTTGTTTTGATTTCAATCAGTGACAAAACTGGTTGATGATAGGGTAAAATTTGCCTATTTTCAACTGTAATGTCTAGCAACTAGAGTAGACTACGTACATTTTTGATAGATAAAACGCTTAATATAGTGTTACTGAGTTTCTAACAAAGAAAAATATATGTGGTGAATAATTCATCTATGGAGTGATGATTGTAATGATAATGATAATTTTCAAAATAAGGTTTCAAAGTGTAAAAGACAAATAGTAAAATATGGCTGAGCTTTGATGTATTATAACAACTTTCAAATTCTATTCTGTTTTAACAGTTTAACTTAAATATGTTCTAGAGTGTGCAATGAGTTGTTAAAAATAGTTGATTTTTATTTGTTCTGGGTTACTTAGAATAACTTAATACAATCTTAGATCTTAGTAGGTACTTCACCAGAAAATGGAACATAAATATTTTTAGACACTATAGTTCATCACTATAGTTCACTGGATGGAGGAAATGGCGGCAGTTCACGGGAACAAACTGCGACCCCCACATCCCCCTTAAACTTAAGAGGAAGATATATAAAACCATGGTCAGATCTGCTGTCTTGTATGGGTCAGAATGTTGGGCCACAAAAGGGATGAATGAAACGCAACTGCATGCAGCTGAGATGAGAATGTTAAGAGGGATGTGTGGTGTTACACGAATCGATAGAATAAGAAATGAGTTCATAAGAGGAAGTCTGAAAGTGGCACCGATAAGTGAAAAGTTGTGTGGGAATCGGTTGTCATGGTATGGTCACATGATACGAAGGAATGAGGAAAATGTCGTGAGAAAAGTATTGAGTATGAATGTCGATGGCTATAAGAGTAGAGGGAGACCAAAGAAACGATGGATGGACTGTGTGAATTATGATATGGATAGAAAGGGGGTGACTGCTGAGATGACGACTAATAGAGAAGTGTGGAAGAAAAAGACATGTTGCGCCGAACCCAAATAAATTGGGATAGGGGCAAGAGAATGATGATGAATGAGTTCCTATCATTTTGGCAGGCATAATCAAAATCTAACCACTGAAAGCTAGATTTAGGCGTAAATCACGAGTATTTTAAGCTTAACTTTATAATTCAAGTAAGTCTAAAACATTAATTAATTAGGTTAGCGAGGTGCGGCGATAGTTACGACATATTATGACTGACACACCCAGGGCAGTCAGCCTTGATAAAAATAATACCATAGCGTGAGTAAGTCTCATGATAAATTACAGTTTTTAATCGATTCGAACAAAGGATATTTACTTATTTAGCTTTTGTTCGCGACTTCATTCGAGTGGAAATAGGAAATTATCTGAATTTACTGTACAGGTCCGAAGGTTTCCTATGTCTTAGGCCATAGAAAAACCTCTTTTGGACCTGCTAGTACCACCCAGAGGGATTATTTCATAACACATTAGCAGTAGAAACGCTTTTATTTCGAAAGTTCAACCACATTCATTGCATTATTTGCGTCGTTGAGCAGACAAATCTTTTGAACATGAAAAGCAATGGATTAGGAAACCCCTTCCCCCACGAACCCACCCTTCAAAATAATTCAGATTCCGATTGATATTGTGTTACGCAATGAGGGTGCAGGTCATTGGCTGCTTGTGAGAGATTCATTAAAATCCGTCATGGAAGGAAACAGACCAGACGGAGTTACTTTCAGATTTATAATATACTAGCTTTATCAGCGGCTACGCCCGCGTTATATATAAACCTTCCTCTCTTTGACGTTCAAAAAGTGCTGACTCTCAGCCTAGTTTGAATAAATGACTTTTGATTTGAATCACTCTATCTATTGACGAAAACCGCATTAAAATTCGATGCGTAGTTTAAAAGATTTAAGCGTGCCACTAAATGCGACTTTATTTTATACTAGCTTTTACCAGCGGCTTCGCCCGCGTGGAGGTCGGAAATTATCCCGCGGGAACATACTACCGGGATAAAAAGTACCCTATGTGTTAATCCAGGTTATAAACTATCTGTGTGCCAAATTTCATCTAAATCGGGTCAGTAGTTTTTGCGTGAAAGAGGAACAGACATCCACACATCCATAAATCCATACATACAAACTTTGGCGTTTTGTAATATTAGTAGGACTACGTAAAGACAAATATAAAGAAGAAGTATGGAACTATGGATTTGCTCACCTGCCATCCTGAGGCTTTAGTGAAAAAGTCATGACTGTCTGTAATAAGTGCAAAGTCTGAACGCACTTCTTTTACTCCAGTGAGTGTCGGAAAATGAATGAAGTCGGAGGCTAGGAGTCCTGTCCATGTGCCTTGAGTATATGCGGCTTGTATCTGCAAATATTATTTGAAAGATTTATTAGATGTCCGTGACTTCGAAAATGAAAAGCCACAAGGCGGTTGTGTCTGTTAAAAAATATTATTACTTTCCTTTTAAAATGACATTTAAATAAAAATACCCAATTTAACACGAGAGCAGTGGTGGCGCAGTGGGATTGGCCCCGACTTACCGAATTGTAGGTCGTAAGTTCAAATTCAGGAAACTTTACTTCTTGTGTTTATTTGATTTCATCACCACTGCTCTCAAATCGGCGAAGGAAAACATCGTGAGGAAACCTGCACGAGAATTACCGCCCACTACCTCTCACAGGGGAGGCCTAGGTGCCAGCAGTAGGAAAATTATGGGCAGATTATGCAACATGCTCATATACTATGATCCATCCATCTGTGTAAAACAAATGTAGACAAAAGACTAAATAAATCAAGCTCTTTTCAACTACTTAGGTTATGGACTATAACAATCAGCGATGAGCTACTCTAGCTTATATCTGCAATAAAAAGCAAAATAAGATACTATTATGATATTATACACCTTAAATCAATACACAGAAAGTTCTACTTACACTGTTACCGCTATTATAGAGACTGCTTGAATTATTTGCATGGAAGTATTTATCAGTATCATTTCGAGCGTAAGATGCTAAGGCTAAAGTTGTGCTCCCTGTATCTACTAATAATTTGAACTGGAAAGAGAAAATTATTTATTATTAATCATGGAGATGTCTTATGACTATCAGTGGACATGTTGCGGCCGAAATGATGATAATGAATCATGGAGATCCTATCTACCTTCATCTGGTAAAAAATTTTTGCTGATTGCTAAGTTCTCAATTACTGCCTTTTATATTATGAGACCCACCTAGCCCCACGATGATAGATACCAGTAGTTTTGATCTATATTATGAATGGATTGGGAGAAAAAGAAATTATGACTGAGGAATGTTTACTAGTGGGTCGGAATTACAATAGGTAAGCATTTCTTCTACCTGTGAGGATGACAAAACAGTAGCTTGTGTGCTGTTTAACTGCCTGGTAGTCAACACATACAAGGTACACGTACTAAGTACTTTGGTATTACTATGTGAGATTTTCAGTAACATCAAAGTATTGGCATCTAATTAGCATCAAAAGATTTTCAGTAACATCAAAAAGGTGGATTAAATAATCGACTTTTCCACATATACATAATATGCGCTTTGACGTGAAGTTGCGGACACCAGCCTATATTGCCTATTAGGTACCTATCTCGTCTTCCAAATGATGGAGCTAGTTTTTCAGAGGGGCCATAACACCCAAAAGCAGCATGAAATATAAAGGCATCCTTCTTTTACCCTAGTAACAGTGAAAGTCATCTTACTTCTGATTGCTTACTGACTACTCACAAGCCCTTGTTTGTCTCTTTAACAACAGAGATCAAAAACCAAAACAGTATGGTAACAAAAAGTACACTGTTTGGATAAACACCATTGTGATAATGCATCATAACATTATCTGTATTGACCCAGAAAACCCATTGTTGTCTCTCTCTGTGTTACCACAAACAATTTTATCTAATTGTTCTTGTAAGAAAGTAAACAAATAAATTCTTCTGTAATATGATTTGCATTGTTATACATTTTTGTAAACTTTTGATAAGTAGTATATTTCTGATGTTATATCTTTTGTTGAAATGAAATCAGTTTATGTAACATGAATTATTTAAAATGTGCTTCTAACCCTTAAATGCATTGTGATGGATATTTCCATCAACCAATTCAATGTCATTTTTTCATTTCCGTTCGTCTTTTTTTAATAATTGGATAAAAGTGGTTTATGTGTGATAACACAATACATTTTGTTCTGAGTAGGTTAGTTCTGAATACATAAAGATGTAAATTTCCAACAACCCATTTATATAGCTAATCTTACATCCAAATAAATTTAATTTGGTTAAAAAGTAAAAATCATGCATTTACGGGTGAAAGTAATAACTTAAGAAAACAGCAAAAAAATTTATCAAAGTATCTATGTGAATCTGATGATTACAGCTGAAGGAAGGTCTTTTCTATAGGCATACATAACATCAGGCTTTGTAAAGAGTTGGAAATACGTGCACCCATAGTACCGCCACATTTCATCAGTTTTGTTTAAATCCCATGTCGAGCTATTGCCATCAATCGGGCACAAATTCAGACTCCAGGCTACTTTTTCATCTGCCAAGTTTGCAAGATTTGTTGGAAAGAGTTACCGTGGCCCTGGCATATAGGCAACTGAAGGAACACGGGTGGGTTTTATTCAGTAAAAGGCTACTTTTCCATCTGCCAAGTTTGCGAGATTTGTTGGAAAGAGTTACCGTGGCCCTGGCATATAGGCAACTGAAGGAACACGGGTGGGTTTTATTCAGTAAAAGGCTACTTTTCCATCTGCCAAGTTTGCGAGATTTGTTGGAAAGAGTTACCGTGGCCCTGGCATATAGGCAACTGAAGGAACACGGGTGGGTTTTATTCAGTAAAAGGCTACTTTTCCATCTGCCAAGTTTGCGAGATTTGTTGGAAAGAGTTACCGTGGGCCTGGCATATAGGCAACTGAAGGAACACGGGTGGGTTTTATTCAGTAAAAGGCTACTTTTCTATATCTGCCAGGATCGCAGATTTGTTCAAAAGAGTTACGATAGCCCTGGCACAAGCAATTGAAGGACCATGGGTGGATTAGTCATTAAAAATCTGACAAGCCCTCCCGCTCCGCCCAGAGCAGGAGTAGTGTTCTGATGATTTCCCACCCAAAAAATAAGGGCTACTTGTCTATAGCTTTCTTATGAATTGGAACTGAATGGATCTACTCAGTTTTATCAATAGCAGGATGCTCAACTCACTTAGTATCACTCTGATCTTATAATAGGTATTTTGTTTTAGTTACAAGTGTGAACAGAGATGGGCTGTCATATTATGGCCGTTACAAAGGCTTACACTGTTTTTAAGTACTACTACAGGACTCTTGATTGTCACACAATCAGGTGAAATTAATATCCTTCAAAACATACAAAGAGCTTAAATAACCATAAGCAATATCTATTTTTAAGATGTTCCATATGACCTCCTTTAGCACTTTAGTTCGTTAAAAACAGTAATGTTTGGATGACAGCCAAATGGTTAGAGGGTCAGTCCGAAAGTGATCTTCATCTTAGAGGTGATGCTGCAGTTCATCTTTATTAGGTAAAATGTAACATTACTCTTGTTTACTTTAATCTTTTTTATTTTGTACTTAGAATTGAATGAGGGACTTTCTGGCTCTTACCTTTTGATGCGGATGGCCTATATTAACTTCTATAGCATAAGCTTCCCCGGCATTGCCGTATAAATTGATTTCTTCACAAAAAGAATTACTCAAACAAACAATACAGATTTGAAAAATAATAAATATCACTGTCATCTTTAACTATACAGACATTGTACGACTGCACTATTGTGTAACGGTAACTTATATTAGGAATGCTGCTCTTTGTAGTATTTGTTTAAAACAAATTATTCAATTTAATTATTTTTTATAAATATTTACGTTGATGCACTCATCGAACGCTATCAGCTGTCAGATAAACACTGACAAGTGACAGTCCATAATTTGACAAACACACAGCGTTGGAAAAAGTTGCAAGGTTTTATTCCCAATCTACTCAGATAGTTTTTGGAACTTTTTACTAAGGATTTAACTTTATTATAGACGCTGAAATTCTTACGTCTTCAGATGAAAAAATACAGATTTTTTTCTGGATGTATATGTTATTAAAATAATAATTTATTATTATTGTAAGTGAACGTACAATATCAGACATTTTTAGGTTGTAGAGATACGTTTTTTGTTTAACCACCTACAACGACAACATAACATAATATTCTACTCTATAATATTCATTACTTCGTACATACAAACTCATGCAATGTCGTATTAGTAGTTATAAAATAAATAGTTTTTAAATAAATCATTTATCAACACTTGGCAATACTGAATGAAACGCGCGCTTTTCAATGTCAATGTAATGTCAGATTAACAGAAGTTTTTGACACGGTTTGAACTTTTGTAAGAGCAAGATAGCATAATACACTTTAGCTAGGGCGAGAGAGAAGTAACATACTTTTATGCTCGACATATAAATATATTTTACGTCAAACTTTGTGGAACCAGTTCAATTCAATTCAATTTGATGTCAGATGTGTACTGTTTTTTTGGCTTCCTGGTAATCATTGAGAATCCTTCGCTAATTGAACTATAAAACAACCCAAACATTGCAGTACCTTCAACGTAAATTTTAACAATGAGTCTTTGGGTAGATAAGCATAGACCGAGAGATTTGATGAAACTAGATTTTCATACAGATCAAGCGGTTCGATTAAAGAGTCTCGTGCAGCAAAGTGATTTTCCCCATCTGCTTGTTTACGGTCCTTCGGGAGCCGGTAAGAAGACTCGCATTATGTGCTTACTGCGAGAACTATACGGGTCTGGCGTAGAACGGCTGCGCCAAGAAACCATGACGTTTACAACACCGTCCAATAAGAAAGTAGAAATAATGACTGTAAGTAGCAATTATCACATCGAAGTCAACCCAACTGATGTCGGTATACACGATAGAGTCGTTATTATGGATTTGGTAAAGAATGTCGCACAAACCCATCAGATAGACTCATCTGGACAGAGAGAATTTAAAGTTGTGATATTGAATGAAGTAGACGACCTTACGAAAGATGCTCAGCACGCATTACGTCGAACAATGGAGAAATACGTAGCAACCTGTCGTCTGATACTAATTGCGAATTCCATTTCCCGAGTTATCCCTGCAATTAGATCCCGTTGTTTAACCATCAGAGTACCAGCACCCACAGAAACTGAGATTGCTTCTGTACTCAAATTAGTTTGTAAGAAAGAAAGTTTGAGTATACCGTCAGAACTTGCTATGCGGCTTGCCAAGGCTGCAGATCGTAATTTAAGAAGAGCGTTACTAATGTGTGAAGCTTGTAAAGTTCAGCAGTATCCATTCACCGCAGACCAGAAAATACCTGAACCAGATTGGCAGCAATTTATCAGAGAGACAGCTGCTATGATACTGTCAGAACAGACACCGAAAAAGCTAGCGGAGGTCCGACAAAAACTGTATGAATTGATTATACATGGTGTACCTCCAGATATGATATTCGGAGGACTTTTGAAGGAATTAGTCCGGAATTGTGACATGTCTATAAAGTGCCAAGTTGCCAGTCATGCTGCTACCTATGAACATAGAATGAGACTTGGCAACAAAGCAATATTCCATCTCGAAGCATTTGTTGCCAAGTTTATGGCGATCTACAAGAAGTTAGTTGAAGAATCCATGGGTGACGCATTCTAAGGGAAAAAAACCTCAATTGTGCCTGTTTTTATCATTTTTAATAAATAACTAAAATTCAATTTTACAACGTTGTTTCCATGCTGAATAATACAAAAATAATGTAGGTTCTAAGTATTGAAATAGTTACTTGTTGTAATACTTATAATAATGTTTTATAGGTACTTTAACACAAAATAATCTAAAATTATCAACTACTGAATGCATCAAGGCTGCTACAATTTCATTTGCAAAGTGATCCAAGATAGATTTTTTTCTCTGTATGGCATCATCAATGATGTAAGCGTCTTCAGAATCTGTAAAAGAAAAATGCTCATCAGTAACTAGTTTACTACAAAACGAATTGTTACACCAATATCCATTATTTTTGTAACTTAATTGTAGTCTCAATAATATTTTATTTTTTATTGAACCCATATAGATTTCCCACAAGATTGGTCCAATGATCTGGTGAACGCCGCAGAAATGGGAGAAGTGCAAAACTGGTTAAAGTGGTGTTACTTGTGGGAGGCCTATGTCCAGCAGTGGACATCTTTCATAATAACTAACCCATATTGTCCCACAGCTGGGCAAAGGTCTCCTCCATACTGTTTTTTCTTAATTCCGATTTTTCTTAATGTTCACAAGGGGGAACTGCCAAGGTAACTCGCGAAATTCAGACTTTCAGGTCAGATTCTGGCTGCATGTTGAACAAAATAAGATTTGCAACTGTAACCCATGTATTTACAGAATTAAAATCATCAATACAGGTTGTCTCCCATTAAGTGACTCATGATGAAAACATCATTCAGTGGCCTATAATAACTTGAACTTAGGGTTGTGTTGATGATTTGAATGATTATAATTAATCGTTTTATTTCTTAAAGTAGGTTTCCACAAACACGTCGCATATTATTGTTTTTGGAACGAAGTTCCTTATCGCGCGTTGTGAAAGGGGGCTAGACGGAAAAAAATCTTACGAAAAGTTGTCACGACATGCTTTAACCGACTTCAAAAAAGGACGAGGTTTCTCAATTCGACCGTATATATTTTGTATGTGGTTTTTTTTTTGTTGTGAGTAGAGCGGGGGAGAGGAGAGAGGGGGGGAGGGGGAGAGGGAGAGAGAGACAATATTTTTGTTGAGTGTATACAGGTTTTTTGTACATAAGAAATAATTAAAAAATTATAACTATTATGAATCCTGGAAAGGAACTTCGTTCCATCCGGGTATCCCTTGACACCTCTAAAGTTTTTTTTTACGAAATGTAGGAAAATCTGAATTATGCGGGCTACACGCACACTTCCTTCGTAGGTTTCCACAAACACACGTCGCGATTTTTTTTTACAAAATGTTGGGAAACCTGTATTTTGCGGGCTACACGCACACATCCTTATAATATTTTGAAACAGACCGACTAATGAGACAAAAATAAGACAAAATACGAAAAAATTACAAAAGTACATTCGACCAGGTAAAATATTTATAATCTTCACTACCTACTTATCCAACAAGGGAAAAAGTTCTGACTCCCTATTATTTTTATTAGTCTAGGGAATTCTGAATTAATTATGGGCAACAACACATTACATTACAAGGCAATTATTTATTAACGAACTAATGGATTATCCTTGTTTTGCTCTAGTCAGAACCAGACATTTGAAATCTCTTAATAGTTATCTAGGCCAAATGATAGTGAAGTGTATTACAGCTGCCAATAGCCATGTATGATTAATGCTTTCAACTGGTAGCGATCGTAGTGTAAGAAAATTCGTCAAATCTTTTAAATGAGCACCAAGACTTGATTAGCACTAGCACCGTCTCTGCATTTCTGTGTTACAATATTTGCACCCGATCATTTAAAACCCTTAACAGTTTGATAGTTCCGACATCTCATGGCTTTCGTGTTTGTCCAGTGTGCAGTCATTCGACAGGCTGCTGATTTGCCTGACAGCAAAAACCCGTCGCAAGAATACAGCGGTCTCTAAGGGCTAAGATTTAAGGGCCGATTTTTAATTGAAGTTATCTTAAATCTGTCAAATTGTCAGTTTCAGTTAAAGATAACTAACTGCGTTTAGAGGACATATCAAATGCTTATGAATAACTATTCTGGAATAATCTTGCAGGCAATCGTTAACCGAGTATTTTTAAACTTCATTATCATCCCTATAATGTTCCCGCTGGGACACAGGCCTCCTTTCGGTGAGGAGTGGGCCATGATCAAAGAGAATAAAACCACATAGTCTTTGGCCATGATCCACCACGCGGGCCCAGTGCGGGTTGGTAGATGTCACATGTCTTCGAATTTTTGGTTCTATGACATGCCAGGCATACATTTTTAAACTTGCTCACCGACAACAGCCGAAACAAAGCACGAACGTATAAATCAATGCTCACTTGGTTGTAAAAAATACGAAGGTATTCGCATATTCCGGACAGCTATCCTCTCTGGACCGATCAGAATGTAATCCTCATTATCGATGCCTCGTTGTATCATGCCTGCATAAGTTATGTTGCTCTCCGCACCCTCTGAAATTTAAACCGTTGCTGTTTTTAAGTTTGTGGGTAGTCGGAATTTGGCGAAAATGCGCTTAACTGCAGTTGAACAAAGTTTAATTGCACGAGACGGGGTGGTGTTAGCATTTAGGTACATTGGAGTTTGGACTTAGTTACATTGGACACAGGTTGTTTTAGTTTGTGTTTTGTCTGGAATACCTACACCGGTATATATACAACACAGGTAATTACTTAATCCATAGGTCCACGAGCTACCAAACCGATCAGTGTTATTATTCGAAAAGGGAATAGTTTCATGACACTTTCATCCATTACCACGATTAGGAATCGGGAATTTCAGTGTGATGTTGTAATAAAAGAGCCTTTATTCCTTCAGTACCTACCTAACTATGTAGATTTATAAGATCATTATGTTTTATGTGAGTATTGGGCCTTTCCTTTCAATAAAGGTCTTAAAGGTTATTCTGTAGGTATCTGAGTCAAATTGTAATTGCAGCAAATAAAGGCGAAAGTACAGATGGGTATACTTACTAATAAATCCTCCATTACCGGGCTACTTATTATTAATGAAAAACAGCTTTTTTAACTGTCCTACCTACCGGCCACAGCTGTCTCGTAACCGGTAACTTGACAATGAACAAACATCCAGTTTAAGAGTAAGAAAACTTTATAATTCTACCTTGCCTATAATGATCGTACTAAGTAGGTAAAAATAATTTATTATAAGTGTACCTAGCTATTGGGCTACCTTACTACATCATCATCATTGTCATCGGCTTAATAAGTATGTCTTTTTCTTTCCTACTTCTCTATTTGTTGCTATCTCAGTATTCACGCCCTTTCTAACCATATCATCAGTCACACAGTTCATCCATCGTTTCTTTTGTCATCCCATAGGTACTCTCATACCCAGCTCAAAACTTTTCTCACGACATTTTCCTCCTTCCTCCGCATCACATGCTACCTTACCCACATCTTAGTAAGAATAGTGTATGTATGGTCAAATAAATATTTGTACCACGCGAGAATCAAATCTGTGACAGTAGTTAACCTACCCACCTGCTGCCAATCTTTCAGCTACTGCGCCGACCAAGCTGTCAAAAGGTTACTTTTGAGGTCCTTAATGTCAAATAATTACTTTTGCAAAATTAATAATATTGTGGGATTTATCCACTTACGAATATCCATTGTAATGTAAGCGTTATGTGGTTCTTTTCTTCCAGCCACTTCCATACTTATCTGTCCGGACAAATGCAAGTCACTGCTAAATATCACTCCACTTTTACCACGTTCCAAATCAAATCTGTAAATGAAATAGAAAAATTAGGTCAAATTCGATGAACTTTTTAAGAATAAAAACTTAAATCCAATTTAAATGAAACAAAAAGTTCATTTGGAGATGCTGGGATTTGAACCCAGGACTTTCAGCATGCGAAGCAGACACTCTACCACTGAGTTACATCCCCGATAGGTTATGCGCTAAAATTAACGACTCCTAGCCAGTTGCATAAGGTTTATCTTTTAGGCCGTTATGGTACTAATTCTAAAGAAAAAGTAGATACCTAGGGCATTCAAGGCTTCACTGAAATGAAGCCCCCATACCTACATAAAAATAAGTACCTACTTTGTCACTACCAACTGCCCAATCCGTTCAAATCTCAAATACTTCCAAGATTAAATACCACAAATCTTTTTCGCACAAAAACATTAAAGTAAATTCTATTTGAATAATGAGTAAAACCTCCTTCTGACGAGTTTCGTCCACCTGGCGCCGGTAACGTTGACCCTTCTCAGGGAAAATGTCGTTTGGTATTCGGGTAAGGCTAGGGTTACACTGTTGATAGTGATGGGGTCGACAGGCTGCATGCCGAAGTGGCCACCGTCCATTAGGAAAAAGAAAGTTCTTAGACTACGGCGGAGGCAGTCGATGTTGTCTGCCCTGCATGTGGGGAACGGGAGCGGTGACACTGAAAAGAAAGAAAACATCCTTGTTATTGGTATGGAAGTGTTGAAGGGCGTTTTGGGGGTCACAAAAGTTCTCAGACCACTTTTAATAAACGATTCCTAATTTGGAATGAAATCTAGACAAATAAATAAAATTGGAGTTTCTGTTTGTAATATTAAGATAACCACTTTATAAGTGTATATGAATGTATACATGGTACATATACCAAAACAACATTTTTTACAATTTTTGTCTGTCTGTTTGTTCTAGCTAATCTCTGAAATGGCTGGACCGATTTTGACGGGACTTTCACTGGCAGATAACTGATGTAACAAGGAGTAACTTAGGCTACTTTTATTTTAGAAAAAGAAAATAGGACCTCACGAAAAAAAAACAGCTATTACCTATATAACCTGGATTAACACATTCTTACCGCGGTAATATGTCCTCCTGCGTTAATTTCCGACATCCACGCGGGTGAAGCCGCGGGCATAAGCTAGTCTAATAATAAAGCCGAAAAGTTTGTTTGAAGCCGCTAATCGCTGGAAGTACCTACTAGTCGGATTTGAAAAAATATTTTTGCATTTGAAGCCCAATTATTGAGAGGGGTATATTTAATGGCTATAAGAAGATAAATAGGCTATTTAACATCACGCAACGACACAATAGAAAAAGGCAGAAGTTTTACACAGCCGAAGTCGCGGGCTGAAACCAGTAAAAAATTAATACTGACATCGGACGTTTGAATATGTTTTTATTTGTTTTTAAACATGGACGTAGCCGCCGCCCGGGGCCAGCTCAGAAAGAGATGACAAGATTTTCAACGCGAACCGCGAGCCGTAATTTCCGGAAGCGCGGAAAGAGTTTCTGGAAGTGTTTGGAGGAGACCTTTGTCTAGCAGTGGGACGATATAGCCTAACAGGCTAACAAATATAAACTTTGATAGGTACAACTATGTTGTTATAATATTATAGTAATGTGATTTTTAGGAGTCACCATGGACTGGCATATAGATATATTCTGAAGGCAACATTAATTGCTTGGTAATATCTGACAAACATTAGCATTACCACTTTTATAGAATAAGGGCTCCCGCAGACAGGCGTGACACGACAGCGCAACGCGACTCTTTTAGAACTATTTTCATAAAGTTTGCATAGAAATTGTTATACTGGAGCAGAGTTACGCTGTTGAGTCGCGCCTGTCTGCGGAAGCATTAACTCCTAATTTTTTCAGTTGTGTGTACAGTCAATTTAATCAATCCAAAACCACCTTAGTACGTAGGTACGAACATCATTCAGTAGATAAGTTCTGATAATGTATCGGTCGTAAAATTTTATGAATATCAATTTTGTTCCTTCAATAATCATAAACCAAATTGCTTCTATAGTTTCCCGTCATTACCTTATTATATTTTTTTCTGTGCGAACAATGTCAATGATCGAGAAATGGAATCTTGATAAAATGCGGTTACTATATGTATACAGTCTCTACAATAAAAATAACAAAAGCTACAATACAGGTTGTGCTAAATTGTCAAGGTCTGTCGAAGGTTTTTGTTTTTCCCTTTTTTCTGAATAAATATCTTTTAAATTATTTTATGCGAACGGCTAAAGATACTAATGGAGATAAAAACGAAACACGGGCATTTTTCCCATGCGAGGTCTTTGACAACGGATAAATCACTTGATACACAGATTTAGCGAAGGGTCTAACCGCATTTTTGAAACAAAATGACGGTATTTAAGTGTCTACGTTTCGAAATATATGCCGAGTTGTCGCGAATTGTCCCGATAGTATTTGACTCGAAAGTTGTAGCTCAAAAGTCAACCTCGATGGATGATGTTCGTTTAGACAATAATATTAAAGTAGGCGATAATTTTAAGTTACAAACTTTTTTTTGTAAATTTGACTACCCAGTAGCAACACAGCTATGCATGGGCACAGGCAAGTTTATTTTCAGAAAGAGAGCTCTATCATTTTTGCACTTCACCTCGGATATATTAGGCTATCGTTTGTTCATTACAAGGAATAACTTTGTGGACATTGCAAAAAAACTTAACAACTAAGAGTAGCATAATCAACCTAAAATGGTCTCACTGCCGGGACACAGGGCTCCTCTCTTTGAGGGGGGGGGGGGGGGGGGGCTGTGTTCTAACACGGGCCCAGTGCGAATGTCGTGGTAAGTGGTCGATGTCACACATTTTTAAAATGTTTGCCTTCACCGTTTTGACAACAGTGGTGATGATACTATTTACATAAGATGAAGCGCTTATCTGGGGTCGAACCCATGACCCAGGCTACGACTCTGATTAATGATGATTTTAGTTGAGCCATGCTTACAGAAAGAGGACTAACTGTATCGTGTTTAATTAAGAAGCTTAAGAATTGAGACAGAAAGAGCAAGCGAGCTTGATAATGTTAGCAACCTGCCTGGGGTCGGTTAGATTTTCGGGTATAGGAGTTAATAACGCACAATAACTTGTGAGATTGGCGAATCAAGAGCGAGCGATGCGAGCTCCATAATTTTAAGATTTTGCCTCGAATAGGTGAGTTCTATATTATTCTTTTAGCCGTTTTATGATATTTGTTTAGTTCTGCACCCTAATTGCGAAACGCACTATTTATCAGAATCTGAATGGGATTGAAGATTATGTCTAAACCATTGCGTCATTTGTTCGAATAAATTGTAAGCTCAGCAACGTAAATACCTAAATAAAATAAATAAATATCTTAGGACAACCAACACACCGCTATCTGATCCCAAACTAGGCAGAGCCTGTACTATGGCAATCAGACAACTGATAAATATACATATATATTTCTAAATACATACATATTATAGCTAAATAACACCAGACACAGAACAAATGATTGTGTTCATCACCTAAAGATTTGTCCTGGGAATCGAACCCACGACCTCAGTCTTAGCAGTCAGGGTCACTAACCACTAGACTAACAGGCCAGTCAACGCAATGAATGTTGTTTAACTATCAATATGAAACCAATTCCTACTGATAGCAAGTCTACGCAATTACCCCTCTGGTCTTAAGCCTTTACTTTATTTTGAAGCCAGGTAGGCGTAAGTGTACCCTCGTGCACCTTGCTCTCGGCGCCCCTGAACACAGCCACAGTCTGTTGGTGTTGAAGATGTCTATTGTCTACACTATTGGCTGGATTTTTAAATTGACCTTAGGAAATAAAAAAGACGTGTTGTAGCCAATAAATATACCCAACACAATTGTGAGGGTTCGCCAAATTGTGATGGGCACTTATCGGTCTCCAATTTATTGCAATGCCACACAGCAAAAACAAAAAATGTTTTCCTCATTAGTATACGCAACAAGAGGAAGCCGACAGCTGATCAGCGTACCTAGATATCTTTTCCGCTTCACAAAGCCATTTTCTTTTCACGACGCAAAGGCCAAATTACTTGTGTAGGACGTACCGTAATTAAATTTATCTGCCTAATTAGATATATCTATTTTAAATAGGGTTTAATTAGGACAGTTGCCGCGGTCGTTGTGATTGGCCATTACGCTTTGTATAAATAAATCAAATAGCCCATTGAGAATTAATTGAGTAAGTTAGTACAATAATTAGATAACCACCGCAGAGCGTGGGTCAACACAACTATCAATGATCGCAACTGAGCAAATGGCTTGTAATGTGGTCTAAGTGTATTTACAGTAGACATTTAGTCTGGTATGATCTGGTTATCCTTATGTAACTTAGGCACAGGCAGTTGCCCCAAACCATGCCCCATGTGATGGCGGGCTTAATGTGTCCATACACCAGAACAATTTATATGAAAAGTTTATGGAATTGCTCTTAAAAAGTCGCGTCTTGCTGTGACCTTCCGACTGTCTGTCTCTGTCTTAATGCCTCCTTTGGCGTGGCTACACCTACTGTGTCCAACAAACTCATCTAACAATGACTAAATCAACATATTATAAAACAAAGTCTGTCCGAAAGCGATAAACTCAAAAATACCGAACGGATGTTGATAGTGATTCATGAAGAAAGTTTATGTGTTCATTGAAGTTTAGCATAAATTGACTGAAATATCAGGATGATTGTTGAAGATGTAGTATTTTTACTTTTGCGATCAATTCGAACAGAAGAAGAAATTAGGCAAAAAATGTACCTAATATTGAAATATAATACTGTACGATGTTTTGAGTAAGACTCCTACCTATGTAAACTTGGGCCTCGTAGGTATGTGCCCAAAACCCCTTTTTTGCATTTTTTTCTTTTGCCTAAACAATGTGCATATTTCGCGTGGACCCTTTTAAAGGGGACGGGATATTAGATTTTTTTTCATTCTCACATAATTTTGTACGTAGGTTTATCCTTGAACAAAGTTTACAAAAGGTTCTGAGACCGACCAAAGTAGCAAAGGTATTGGAATAAAATAAGTACGGTCCATAAAATTTTGTGGTTCTATCGACACCTGACGTGATATCGAACTTTGATTTTGTTCCAACAAAGGTATGGTTAGAAAATGTAATAACACTTATTTGTAAGTATGAGGTATGTGATTGCATCTCGTTTGATCATTTTTATGTTTAGATGTGGTTACAGGAAATCTTCATTTTTGTTTTTCGATAAAATAACTAGCTAAGTAAGTATTGCCTACTATTTATTTATTTATTTAAACTTCTCGCACACAAAAAGATACAAAGGAGGACTTAATGCCTTAGGCATTCTCTACCAGTCAACAGGGGTGTTGAAGAGATTAGATGGCAGGCGCTTTGGTTGAGAGGAACAATGATTGAAATACGATACCATTAAAACACATAAATAAGACGGGGATACTAGTACCTATATAAATAGATAATAAACTTGTAATACACACATACATATTTAGTATAATATATACTATGATTAAAACTACGATTCCGAAGCCCGAAAATCTGCCAACCAGTCTTACTAAGGAGTTACGTATTTCCCAGTAACTAGTTTTTAGAGGTCAGCACCCTAATTGTGGAACACACTATTAATCAGAATTTGAATCATTTTGAAGCTTATTTGTCATCCATTCTTTCATTTGTTCGAAAAAAAAATCTGCTTAGCAACGTAAACAACGCCATGAATGTTGCGGAACTGTCAAAATGAAACCGATTCCTACTGACAGTGTAGTACGCAATTACCCCTCTGGTAAGCAGTCGCCCCATGTAAAATACAGGTATTTAGCTGCATCCGGTTAGAATGGAAGCCGACCCAAATAAACCCAACAAAATAGTTGGGAAAGAGGCTAGGCAGATGTTGATGATGATGTAGTCTACTAGAATTAGGTTTTAACCCTTTCGCGGACGGTCTCAGTTTAAATTGTGTTCTAGAATGACACAATAAATTGCCATACAAATAACTTTGACGTATAAACACGGTGTGAGTGTGGGTATAGTGTCGCGGCACATTGTTATCAACAGCACATTTTTGAAACGGTTATAAACAATGTTCACGTGATAGTAATTTGCCGAAAATCAAAGTTCTGCCGTAAATAATATTCAGTTTCTGAACGTCATCATACGTTGTGCCGTACCAAAATCTCAAATGATGACGTACAATTACGTTCTGTCCGGGAAAGTGTTAAGATAGTAGAGTTATAGGTGGAGATCTTTATTTTGTGTAATCAAAGATAAGTAAGTATATAACTTGATGCTAATTTATCGTTACTATCAACTAATAGCTTAAACAAGAAAGTATCTACTGCTTATTCGAGCACAATAGAGGCACATATATTAAACGGAGTCGTAGAGATAACGACACGTGAACTGTAACATAACAACGCAACTGTAACCATGAATTCAGCTTATGATTCTTAAATGACTGAAAAGATTCTGTTGTTCATAAAAAAACTGCAATACTTACGCAATCAAATTACACTTTAAATATCCGACGAAAAATTTGCATGGTTCAGAAAGCTAGTAATGAATTCATGGTAATAGCTTGCGCATCGATAGGCTTACCATACTGTATACATTGATTAATGGCATATAGACCAAAGTACTCAAGCAATTGCTAAGACATTTTAATTTAAATAGCCTCCTTCATAATGAGCAATATGGCTTTACAAAAGGTCGTTCGACAACAGATGCGGGTGTTGCTCTGCTGAAACACATTTTCAATGCTTGGGAGAACTCGCAAAATGCTATTGGAGTTTTCTGTGATCTCTCCAAAGCTTTTGATTGCGTTCACCACGACACGCTCTTGCGTAAACAACGTCATTACGGTGTTCGAAACGAAGCTCTCAATGTCATAAGTTCTTATTTGCAAAATAGGCACCAATGTGTAGATATTAATGGTGTGAAATCTTCCGGGCTACTAGTTCAGTTAGGTGTACCTCAAGGCTCAATACTGGGTCCATTCTTGTTCTTAGTGTATTTTAACGACTTACCATTCTATTTAAAGGATATCTGTAACATTGTACTATTTGCTGATGATACCTCACTGATCTTTAAAGTAGACAGGAATAGAAAAGATTTTAACGATGTGAACAGTGCACTCTTAATGGCTACGGATTGGTTTACCACTAATAACCTAGTTCTTAATGCTAAGAAAACAAAATGTATAAAGTTCGCTTTACCGAATGTTAGGCATCTGGGACCCAACGTCGTCTTAGATAATGAGGTGCTTGAAACTGTAGACTCGGCAGTTTTTCTAGGCATAACAGTTGACGCGAAACTACAGTGTGGTCCACATATTTCAAGCCTAGCTGGGAGGCTCAGTTCGGCTGCCTACGCCGTCAGGAAAGTTAGACAATACACGGACGTTGATATAGCTCGATTAGTCTATTATAGTTATTTTCATAGCGTTATGTCCTACGGCATTCTGCTGTGGGGCAAAGCCGCGGACATTCAAAATATTTTTGTTCTTCAAAATCGAGCTGTTTGAGCTATATACCAACTAGGTACTAGAGTTTCTCTGAGAGAGTTGTTTAAAGATATTGGTATTCTTACGGTGGCATCACAATTCATCTTCGCCAACATCTTATATATTAAGCAAAATATACATCTGTACACTAAGAACAGTGATATTCATAATATTAATACTAGAAATAAGGACAAGCTACGTGCTCCCTTTCACCGGCTTCATAAGGTTCATAATTCATTTGTTGGTCTTGGTATTACCTTTTTCAACAAACTTCCCTCTGCTTTCCTAGATTTGCAGTTTAATGAGTTTAAAGCTAAAGTAAAATCCAACCTTTGTTCAAAGGCATACTATTCTATCAACGACTTCTTAAACGATAAGAATAGTTGGTCGCTGTAATTAACTCAATGTTTATGTTCTTTCAATCAGAATCAGAATTAGCTTTCCTCATCGTATGTAAGCGGGCACGCCCTTTATACCCGGAGGCTCTTATTTAGGTTTTAAGTTCTATTTACGATTTTATTATTTCAGCTTGAGTTTAGTTTTTTATTTTAATGTTTTGTTCGTATATTGGCGTGTGCTAGCTGACATATGACGCATAATTTGATGTATGTTTTGTTTTGTTTTATAATATTAATTACTTACATAATACTGTATAGAATCAAGTTCTTCTAACTTAACAGACAGCTGTGCTGCTGGGGAGTTTGTTCCGCCACTTCTTCCCAGCTAAAGCACTAGGAAGTGTCGAAGGGTGGGCGTTTTGGGGGACTGTCTCATGTAACTTTGACGTTCAAAAAGTGCTGACTCTCAGCCTAGTTTGAATAAATGACTTTTGATTTGATTTTGATTTTGAGTACAGAACGTACACACGCCAGCACATCGAGCTACTACAATCTGCCAAATTTCTTAAAATACATTTTCAACTTTATCGCTAAAGAAATTAAGTTCAAAATTGATTGGGAGAATTTGACAGTTTCGGGTACCTACCTTGATTCTGGCGTCTGTACCTACCTACTAGAGGTACACTATACACAGCTCAGTCCTGTGTCCATTCATCATTAAATTAGTGTTAGAACGGTGAACACTGTTGCATGCTCATCGTCCATTAGTACAGTATGTCTGCAGGCCTGCAGTACATATTTGATGTCAACACATCATCGTACACGGATTTACGCATCTCTGCATTCTAATTGTGTACCATCGTTTCAGCTGAAAGACGTCCACTGCTGGGCATAGGCCTCTCCCAATTTGGATGGGTTTGTCATAATCGCCATGCTTGGCAGGCAGGGTGGCGATCGCAGTATGGTGGTAAAATGAATAGAAAACGCTGCTGCTCATTCTCTAGTAAGTCCCTTAGTCACCTTTAGTCCCGTATTCATTACGTCCGTGTCTTTGTGTATAACTTTGTGTAACTTACCTTGTATTTTTTGTATAACTCAATCAAAATTATTGCATTGTCATCGGTCCTTGACAGGTGTGCAAAGTTTGAATGAAATCTGGTCGTTTATAGTGGGTCAAAATCGCGCTATAAGGAATCGGTTACAAACAAACATACAAGTGAAGCTAATATAAAGCGTGTAAAGAAACAAAATAAGAATCCCTTTTTTGACATTTCTTAAATTTTTTGAAGGCATTGCTTTGGTGTTGAGCCGACTATCAATAACTATAATAGTAGATACAATCTACCCACGTGATTAGTGTTCGTTAAATTAAGTTGTCATTTCCATAAAAGCCAAGGAGAATGCGCTAAAATAGCAAGCGCAAATTACAATTTCATGAAAAAGTCATTCATTGGGATTCATCCGTATACACTTTGAAGGTTGTATTGACGTTTTAATGTTTAAAATTCTGTAAACACTAACTTGTGTCGGTCGGGAATCATATACAGGGTGTCCAGTAAATAGCACGACATACTGCAGGGGGTGATAGCTTGGATCACTACCTATCAATACAACACCATAATATATATGTTCAGCAAAATCTTACGGATTTACAGTTTTACAAAATTTTCCGAAATACCGAAAAATCTCTACCTTGAAACAAATTTTTAAGCATCTCGTAATGAAAAAATCCTTTTCTAGTACTTTTTTTACATCAAATTATTCGTGAATAGTTACTTTACTCATTGATAAGTCTTTTTTCTATCAAAGACAAGAATGTTTTCAAGAAATACTATTTTTTGTTTAAATTTGCACAGAACTATTTTCTTATCACTTAAGTTTAACCTACAGTGGTGAAAAAAAAATCCGTAAGATTTTGCTGAACATATATTGTGTTGTATTGATAGGTAGTGACCCAAGCTATCACTCCCTACAGTATGTCGTGCTATTTACTGGACACCCTGTATATTTTGTTCAACATACAACCTGACACTGCCCGTAAATTACCAAAAACGTAAGTTTTGAATTGCGCGCCCTTCCCTGGTGATGTTGACTATGAACAAAGGCTCGTGAAAACTAGCGTGACGCGATGGTCGCGCGCGATTTGGCGATTTATATCCGTAGAACAATTTCTATGAAAACGCGCGCGATACTTCACACCGGGGGGCACCGAATCGCGCATGATTTCGCGTTGCGTTAGTCTGTACGACCCTTAAGTTGACATCAACACGGATATAAAACCGCATAGGAATTTTTTCACGCACTGGATTTTCAACTTTCGGTGTTGAACCGTGTACTGAGAATCCAACAGAGGGCAGCACGACGCTGAGTAATGCGTAAGATCTGCGCGAAAAAAACTCGTCGCGATCTTATTACGTCCGCGGAAACGTAGGCTAAGGATCTAACAGCAAAAACTTCATGTGACGTCATTTTAACCAAAGAAGGGACACTCCTGATTAGGGCTGGGCCACTAATAGGTTCACGAGGTTCGATTTAAAGGAAGATATCAATATCGACCTAGCAAAATACTTCCCTAAAAAAACTATATATTTTATTCGTCCTATCAGTAACAGCACACGTAGCATGACCACCTTAGAAAGAACTTTGTCTATTCTTGGTAGAATAGAGATAGAATTGTCATGCTACGCTAGCATAAAACGGTACATATCTTTCTACAATCTTTAATCTGTCTTTAATCTTTCTACAATCTGTAATTTTGTCTATTCTTATTTTTATTTTATTTTATTTTATTTATTTGGCTTACCAACAATTGAATACACTGATACAATGTTACGAAATACATTCATTACACTTATGGTCTAGTGTACCAATTTCTAACAGGTAAGCACAACATGCATCACTTTTCTGTTGATTAAAATTGGGTGATTAAAATTTTCTTCCGTCGACAAAACCCATTTCTACGGTGGTCATGCTACGCATGCTGGTCGATTGCTGTATCCGAAAGATCAAGGTCTGAATGTCCCACTATATTACTTTTACATTTAATATTAGCCTGCACAAGAATAGTTTGATGTGACTTCCTGCTATGCTACTGTTATTAAATGCCCTTAAGTGTATTTTATGGTCATAAAAATTTGAACTCGTTTTTAAATAAGCAAGTTATTTTTGCTATAGTCATCGAACGATATAAGTAACCACGTTCGTCGGATATAGTTGAGGTTTACTAAGAAGCCGATGGTTGTTTTTAACCGACTTCAAAAAGGAGGAGGTTCTCAATTCGGATGTTTATATTTTTTTAAATTTTATTTTTTTATGTATGTTCGGCCATAACTCCGTCATTTAAAGACGGATTTACAAAATTATTTTTTTGTTCGAAAGGGGTTTATTCCAAAATGGTCCCATATACATTTCATATAGATCTGACGATGAGTTCCAGAGATAGACACCGGAACTCTTTAAAAAATGACAGCAAATCGACCGCGATTTCTGCTATCGCATAAATATGCATTGTTTGTTTGGAATTAGTGCGGGGTGGATACCACAACTAAAAATTTAAAAATAAAAACTTTTTTACAAAAAAAAACAACCGACTTCCTTAAAAACACTACAAAGTGAAAAATAACTTTAATTTCGGAAGTCGGTGGCAAAAAAACCATAAATACAGATCCTAAGACACCGACTTCCGAAATTAAAGTTATTTTTCACTTTGTAGTGTTTTTAAGGAAGTCGGTTGGTTTTTTTGTAAAAAAGTTTTCGAATAAAATTATTTAAATTATTGGAAAACGCTGTTCATTTCATTCAAAAATATCTATCGGTTTCTTACTAAACTTCATCTATATCCAACGACCCTCATTACCTTTCACTTTTGGTGTACCTAAATGTACCTAGTTAACTTTGCTGAAGGCAATTCTGCCTTAAATACCTTCATAATTTACCATGATCTGAATAATATAATAGCTTGTTTGACCTTTGCTAAATGGATGCCCCAAAGCGGGAAACTCTCCAGGTGGTTCATTTGATTGCTGAAGGAAAAGAACCGCTCATTGTAGCAGTCTAAAGTTAATTTTGCAATAGCAATCTATACTTATAACAAAGCTGAAGAGTTGACGCGCTAAACTCTGGTAGGTACTACCGGTCAGAGGAAAAAATCTTTTTGATTCTGATAGCCCAGTTCTTGCGGAAGGCTAACGGTTATTTAACATCACATTAGGCCGCTTAGGGAGCTACGCAAAAAGAAATAAAGTCAGAAAGACCGCTTAGTGAAACTATCATCTGCTATATAACTAGAGAAGTAATAGCGAGGCAGGCGATGTGACGAGATGGGTCGAGGGAGCAAGAAATTTCAGGCGGACGAAATCGCGGGCAGAAGCTAATCTATACCTACTAATATTATAAAGCTGAAGAGTTTGTTTGTTTGTTTGATTGAACGCGCCATTCTCAGGAACTACTAGTCCGAATTGTTTTTTTTTTTTGAGTTGATTAGACTGTTTATCGAGGAAGGCTATAGGTTATATAACATTACGCTACAACCAAGAGGAGCCGAGCAGTAATGAAAAATGTTGCAAAAACGGGGAAAATCGTACGGGTAGGCGATTCGACGAGACGGGAAGGCTCGGAGAACAAGAAATTTAACGCGGACGAAGTCGCGGGCAGAAGCTAGTACATTAATAAAGCAGACAAATAAGGACATAAATACAATATAAACTAACACCTCCCATGGAGGACGGCAGAAACTAAAGAACGCCACCTATTACGATCTTTCCTTTACTACTCTTTATGATTAGGTTTTTTTTTTTGGTTGGGAATTCATCAAATGACTTCTCTCGCTCTGGGCGAAGCGAGAGGACGTGTCAGACTTTTACTGATTAAAACCCACCCGTGTTCCTTCAGTTGCCCATATGCCAGGGCCACGTTAACTCTTTCGAACGAATCTCGCGACCCTGGCAGGCATCGGTCCTAGCAGACCCCTTCAGTTTGCTGACATGTCTTTGAGGCGCGCGTGGAACACTACGCGCCGTCGACACGGGCCTTGTCCTTACCGGGCGGCGAGCTACCTATTGCTCGCCGCCCGCAAACCCGCGCCTACGGTGGCCGGGAGTCCGCAATCGACTCCCTAATAAGTTTACTTTCATTTGAATAAGTACAACCAGAAACTCATGCCTCCTCCCCATGGGGGTAGGTAACAGAACCCCATTTGCTACAATCTTAGCATACTTCGAACAAGTAAGTAGTAGTCGAAGTAACATTATCCGTAAATAATCCTCTTTGGAATCACGAGAAGAATATAGATTTCTTCACAAGTTCATTATTATAGCAGATTGTAGTTAATTAATACGCTGAAAACCAAAAGTTACAAACTGATATCAACTTTCAGTAATTAAAAATCTCTTAGCTACCACCAGGTATCTAGTGCTCTCAAAAAGTTTCAGGTAAGTTACCTAGGCATAAAAGAAGTTTTTTTTACCACTATTATATATTGTGCTCATTTATCATTATGTAGTGAAGAAAATAAACGTTTTTTTTATTTATTTATTTAATTTTTTTTAGATTTTTTTGGTAGGTAAAATGTTCTAAGCTTTCAGTGAAGTTGTAAGTATCAAAGTCAATACGGTTTTAAAAAAACTTTCAATATTATAAAAGATTTTTATAATTTTTAAAACTAAAACAAACTATTAAAATGTTGAAACTATTCATTTATAATTAATAAACTTGTAATAAATAACCAAATAACTTAGAAATAAAAAATGAACAAATATTTATAATTCGAATTAAAAATAGAGAGAAAAGAATCACAGCGCCTAAAAGGCTGACAGCATTGTCACGTTGTATGGCGATGCTGATTCTTCGGCCAAAAAATGCAACCCTCTGGGAATGTAAACAGTCGACTAACCGCGTTTCATGTCTGTTAGCCTATCATGGAATTAAATGGAATAGTTCATGACTAGTATTTCTTAATAAATTGGATTATCATTTTAATTGGACTGGACACGCTAATAATATATCGTATCTACAATCAATTTGTATAGTCTCTTTTTTACCATTCAATATTTCAGACTTTTTCTGAGTTGCTGACAGCCTTTTTAGACGATAAGATAAAACGCGGTTATCTTATTGGGTTATCGTACCATAATGTTTATATCCAACACTTTATTTAATTAAAAGAGGCTGAAAATAAAAATAAAACTAAATAAATGTCGCCGTCATGTTAACTATACTAATAAAACTTGACTGAATGAGGTCATAGAGGGTTACTAACACCGTTACGGTATGTTATATACTTAGCAAAGGAAAGATTAATATCTTTACATTCATTTGTTTTTAAGGTCTGGTCACACTATTGCTCCGGTCCCATGGTCCGTTAACTAGCCAGCTATGCCAAGAGTTGCCAGGTTGCCACGCATGTCGAGGCCCATCGCAGCCAGTGTCGAGCCGAGCGTTCCTACGGCCCGTTAGCTGACAGGTCGCGCTAGGCGTTGGTACGTCTGTCGAGGCCTGTCGTGGCCTATGCTTAACAATCCCGTATTAACAAAGCAAAAAGAAACGCGCCCATACATGTGTCCCCGTCCCGTGGCCTGTCCCGGCGCGGAGCGTGGAGCATGGGACAGCAGCATATTAGATGAATCTCGGGTTGCAGGACAAATCTGCGCGCATCTTTTGTTTTAATCATTATGAAGTCACCCTAGTATTCAAGAGAGTTTTGACATCTCTTATTTATGCAAGTTAGTGTACCGTCATACAATTCTTGCCGCCTGAGATTACCAGCAGTGTGGCCTTTTTTTTTTTTTGGATGGGAAATCATCAAATGTCTTCTCCCGCTCTGGGCGGAGCGGGAGGGCGTGTCAGACTTTTACTGACTAAAACCCACCCGTGTTCCTTCAGTTGCCCATGTGCCAGGGTCACGGTATCTCTTTCGAACAATCTCGCGACCCTGGCTGGAGCAGTGTGGCCTGAGGTTTATAGTAAGAAGTTCTTCGAGTGACGTTATTGTATTGCAGCGAGCGGTTGTTAGTTTGATTTTAAGATTATGCATATTTATGTCAGTAAGTACGTAAATATAAAAGGTTTATGGTACGTAATAACACTGCCCTACACCACGTCACGTTGTAATAAACTATAAGTATATTTTCTTTGCTATTTCATTATTTATTTTATTTTTTTCATTGTTTATCAGTTGTCTAGTACCCATAACACAAGCTCTGCTTAGCTTGGGACTAGATGGCGTTGTGTGATAGTTGTGGATTATTATATTATATTTATTTAATATACGACAGATATCAATACTCCCTACGTTTACCCTAAGGTTAGATAATCAATCAATGATAGCGCAAATACTACGGAGAACATGATGGGATTGCTCCCAAAGTTAGAAGAAAAAATACTTATTCGTTAAAGGCAAAAGACTTTGGCACTGTGTATGGTTGAAACAGTTACCCTGAAATGGCAAAGATTGTTGTTAGAAGGAGAAAAGGGAGGTTTGTGCCATGGTATACTTAGTCAGTGTTCACACGGAGCATTGAGGATCCAACAAGAGTTCACCTCAGTGCGTCAAAATAAAAAGACACAGAATTTTAATTCTCGGCGCTAAGGAGTGCTCTGAAGATCCAGTATGCACAAAAAAATCCTGGCCTTTGCGTCTACTAAAAGCGAATAAAATAATTTACCCATCGTCACTATTTTCATGTAAATCTATCTTTACTTAAGTATTTTTCTGACTGTCACTCAA
Organism: Aporophyla nigra; assembly: GCA_947507805.1. Classification (NCBI taxonomy): domain Eukaryota; kingdom Metazoa; phylum Arthropoda; class Insecta; order Lepidoptera; family Noctuidae; genus Aporophyla; species Aporophyla nigra. Next base: position 14,884,279 of record OX382307.1, on the reverse strand, counting down.
AACATGAAGGCTTAATACCCCCTGGAAGAAATAACTAAACTCACAAACTTTAAGTATGTAACAACAACTTAATTTACCTTAAAAAAAAAGGGTTATTTACGTAAGTAAAATTGGGACTTCAGTTGAGTGACATCCTTTTACAAAGAAAACGTTCACATCCGGGGCCCACTTCCTCTAGTTACGCGAAATTGAATTTAGATAATATCTCACTAAGTGCTCCTTTTAGTGTCATTATGGGCCCGGAGTCAAGGTCAGGCATCTCATATATTCTCAAAGGTCGAAGCGTCACAGCTAGGTGCTTCTTGCTAACAAATGTATGGCTTTATTATTCACTATTTCAATGGCCACACTGACGTCTAGGCCCTATCTTCCTTATGCCATAGTTTCTATCAATGTTTATCTACGTCTACATTATATACGATTTATATTATTTTCATTTTTGGTGTCTGTCGGTCTGTCTGCGTAAACGCGTTTTTCTCTAAAACTGCGCAACGGATTTTGTCGCGGTTTTCACTATCATTTAGAGAACTTATTTAGAAAACTCTATGTATTATACATTATTTTGGACTTACATATAATAATAAAGAAATCTTGATTGTTTTTTATCTTAAAAGCGTGTGAAGTAGGTGAGGGTCAGTAGTTTAATATAGCAGACAATGCAACGTATTTATCAAAAAAAATAATTGTTAAATTGTCTCTTTTTTACTATAGAAGCTGTTTGATAAAGTAAAAATATAGAACTAAGTAATGTATTATGACAAGATACGTGAGACTTAAGTAGGTGCTTAGTACATTATTGCACTCCGTGCAATAATAAGTGGCCGTATTTATAATAATCTGACATATTTTTTTTTCATATAACTCTTGTGACATAAACCCGTACAAAAGAAGGACACGCTTTTCTTTTACTTACTAAAGTAGTGAAAAAATGGACTACTAGCGATGGGAAATCCTCCATACCGCCAGAATTTTATATAATTTATTGCTTACTGTATTAATCTGTCTGCCTACAGTTTTTTAAGTCACAACGTAGTTTAGCCTCGATCTAATACAACAATAAAACTAGGACGAAATAATTCATTCGTTTTATGTGTTTCTTTTTTAGGTATATGACTAATATTTACATAAATTCCTTATAAAAGATATAGAAATAAATGGAACGAGCTACGACAAACAATTTAGTATTTGGGTCAAGATTAGAGATGGATAGAACCTTTGTAGCGAATCTTTGAAATTAAAGGAGAAAGGAAGAACCCTACTAGAGAAGAAATAAATTAATTCCTTGTCTAGTACCCTGTTAAACGAATTAAATTAAACCGTTTGCTGTTTTAAATATTAAATTCCAGCTTGTTTATTCTATGTTTTGCACGACTTTTCTTTCTAACACTGTTTCTTTGAACCATTTGGATATCTGGGCAACAAATCAGTTGGGTTGAATAGTTAAAAGCCATTAGTCAGGTATAAAGAATAATTAATTGAATGTATTATACTAATATATAAAATACTAAACCGAAACTGCCATTCGTAAATGAGATATTTCATGAAATTTAAAATGATCTCTTCTCTTACATAGTTTTATATAAAATAAAGTCGCTTCCCGCGTCTATACGTTTAGATCATGTAAACTACGTAACAGATTTTAATGCGGTTCATCAATAGACAGAGTGATTCAAGAGGAAGGTTTATATGTATAATACGCGGGCGAAACCTCTGGCAAAAGCTAGTGAGGTACTTATATAATAAAAATCCGGCTTAGTAGGTGTCGCGCTAGACACAAGAAGGGTCGCGTAGTTGGAATGAATTTATCCTAAGATTAACTTATCTCCAAAAATTATGTGGAACAGAAAGATAAAATAATAAAGTGAGTCTATGAAAATAATCCACGGAGTTACCTCTAATTTTCACGAATTTTATTGTATTATTAGATCCATTGGGTAGGTAGTTACGTGTCTTAGTTTCTTATACTAACAACAGATTTAGTAACCAACTAACCGATGTGAAACATCCGTCAGTAAGCAAAGAGGAAGAATACTTTAATAACGTCATTGAAAATTTATCGGTTAAAACAATTACTTACTTCCACAAGAAAGCACAAGATCAATGTTTATTTCACTAGTACCTATCCTATTGAGCAGTTTCCAAGCTCTCCTACTTATAAAATAGACCGCAAGTCCGCAATATTCTTCTAAGTTGTTCAACAAGATTTTCCGCACAAAATATGATAACAATGACAAAAGATACTCACTCGGATCATAACCCTTATGTGCAATCTGACCATCACAATACAATAAAGTTTGGAGCACAAGTATAACACAAAAGGCGAAGTGCACACGACCGAGTACCATCTTGCTTGCACTAATAAACGAGAAGAAAAGTCCGTTGTTAGCACCAACGCTTTTTATACGGGGTTTATTTTCTTAAAACGAAAACCGGATTCGAATCTGCTGGAGCGAATTTAAGGTGAGTTTACACAGTGTTTCGAGTTTCCGACCCGCATGTGTCGACTCGCTCGACTGTTTATGGTTTAAAATTTAATGTGCGAAGCCTTTTATCGAACGTTTGTCGTCATTTAAAGACTTCGGGTGAGGAACTAAAAATAATTGCTCTCAGTAATTCTTGCTAGGTCCTAAGTTAAACCGGTAGACAGCCTAGACGGAAACTGACTATTGTTCTTATCATTTCTATCTACCTTTTTATAATATTTAGGTATGGTATTCCGCGGAATTTTATGAATACGATAGTTTAAATCCGGTTGTTAGTATAAACAGGTAAAAATAAAATGGCATACCTAAACGGTATAAACAAAAATATTGTTTTTGTTTTGTTAATTTAAACAATAGGAACCTAATAGGGCCGTCTATGGTCCTTTGCGGCCAGTTATTATTACCTAATATAATGGTTTACATTCCTATTAGATTGACGAAACTATGACATAAGTCTACGTTTTTTAACAACAGTTAAGGAACATAAATTTATTTATTGAATGTGTCCTTGGGTAGCCTACAAGGTTGCCAACTTTTTTAAATCAAATAAAGTGTATTTATAAAGCCATTGACTGTAAAAATAAAAATACTCTAGTTAGGTATGTTTAAAATAAGAATAATGAGGCGCATATTTTTGCTAACCCTTGATTAACAGGTTTTTTAATATCTGTTTTTTTTTATATACGTATTTATTATACAACATTTTTCAAAAAAAAGTTATTCCTTTTGAGAGCTTACGTAGCGTGCCCTACGTAAACGGTTAAAGTAACGCAAGTATCATGTGTGATGGAATTGTTCCCCTTAAAAAGTTCTAACACAAAGTCCGCGATAGCATTATATGTATGTCTATTTTTTACACGCTTTATATTAGCTTCACTTGTATGTTTGTATGTTTGATTGTAACCGACTCCTTATAGCGCGATTTTGACCCACTTTAAACGACCAGATTTCATTCAAACTTTGCACACCTGTCAAGGACCGATGACAATGCAATAATTTCATAAATTTGTGCCATTATCCTTGCCAGGGTTACCAGGACAGCAAAAAAACTGTCTTCGAAAACTACGCTGACATACGTCACAAACTAATTTGTGCCATTATCCTTGCCAGGGTTACCAGGACAGAAAAAAAACTGTCTTCGAAAACTACGCTGACATACGTCACAAACTACGCTGACATAAGTCTCAAAATTCGAAACACCCTAAAAAATAGAAAATAAATAATAGTTTAAAAAAACTAAAAAACACGCTTCCATTGAACGCTTTTTTTTTCATTATTTTGTACTTTTTAGTTTGATTTTCAATGGAAGCGTGTTTTTTAGTTTTTTTTAAGGTTGGCTCACTGTAACGTTTTAATTACAATCAAATCTAATATTTGGTTGAACATACTAACTCGGGAACTACGTTTAGTTTTGGATAGCCCATTTATCGAGGAAGGCTAAATATTATATAACATCACGCTGGGACCTTTAGGAGCCGAGCAAATAGAAAAAAAGTCACGAAAACGAAGACCTCGCACGGGTAGGCGATTCGATGCGATTTGAAATTAACCACCAAAGTAGTTATTGCTCTACATTGTGAGAATGCCAATTCAATGACAAATGTTTGATTGTTTTTGGTCGTGAGAACCATTTTTTATTTGACGAAAAAAAAAACGAAGCAAGTTCTCAATTCGACGCGTATATTTTTTTGTTTTTTTTTTAATGTATGACCACGCTTATATTTTTACAGAGTGAACCGATTTTGATAATTCTTATATTGATTTTTATTGGAAAGGATGGTCCCATGTAAATTTGGAAAGCAAATTCCAACCCTAAGGGTAGGAAAACAGGGGATGATTGATTGTTCACACATTGATTGTAATGCATAACTTCTTACATACCTAATAGTCCGATTTTGCAAGAATGTAGTACTTAGTAGATTATAGCAACAAAAAATTATAAAGTAAAACTTTTTAACTTTGAGTGATCTTTGTTCATTGATTGTTTGGCGCCGACTCAAAATGACTGAAAGGTTTATTATTTTTCGCTTTTCAGTTTTTTCGGTTATTTAATTTTTTGTTAAAAAGTTTTGTCCGCTCCTCCTTTCAGAATTATCTAAAAAATTCTTAATTTTTTTGTCAGCGAAGTCAACAACCAGACATAATTTGGCTCCCATTTTCACATTTGTAATGAGATAATATTCACTTTGGACAGAAAATTATGAAGTAAGTATGTAACGCTACGTAATAGCTGGAGGGGAGATACCACTGAGGCAGTCTCCTCCCAGCCAGCTCCCCACCACGAATCTAACTATTCCCATCATGCGGTCTTAATATTTTTCAACATTTGTAAATTTCAAACCGTCAGCAAATAAGTTTCATTTCAATAATCTGAAATACGAAACGATAAGAGCGACCTTTCATTATCAAAATCTATTCTCCTGCGAAAGAAAGAGTTTTTGCTATTATAATTTCAAAAGGCGCTAGATGTTAATGAATAAATCGATTGCTTGGAAAATATTTCTAATCGTAGACATACACCGTTTTTTGATTTTTTTGTTTGTATACACACAATTACTCAGCTGAGTGTCTAACATGAGCTTTTCGAAGTTCTAAAATAGGAGTATTATGTCAGTCAGTCAGTGAAAAAAAATACGAATTTTTGGCTTTAATATCTCCTTAACCGTAAAGGAGTAATTTGTCAATTCGGCTGTTTTTATGTTTGTTACATGTGGACTCCAGCATTTATAAACCGATTCGAAAAAGTCTTGGTTTGAAAGGATATTCTTACCGAGGAAACCAAGGTCTTGGTCGAATTCTGATTAGGAGTTTTTGAATTAGATAAAATAATACGTATTTTTCCACTTCGTTTATGTTGATGATGTTCAGCGGTAGATTTAGCAACACATTTGTGGTGAGAAAGAGCAATAACCAGAATTTCATTAAACCGATTGACTTCTGATTGAAAATTTCAGAAACATTACGACTGCGTTTCATTTTACATTCATTTGAACAAAATAATGTTGTTTCAATTTTTGAAGCTTCTAATATAGTAAGATACAGCAAAATAAATCACGACGACAACGAGTCGTTTACAAGCCTCCACAATAAGAAATAAATAATAGTTCAAAAAACTAAAAAACAATGCCTGATATCAATGAAAAAAACTGGCCAAGTGCGAGTCGGACTCGCGCACCGAGGGTTCCGTACAAACCTGCAGAAATTCACGGTTTATGCATAAGGTTTATGTTTATGAAGTTAAATGTTTTTTTTTTTAATTTTTATATTTGAGTTGACTGAATGAAAGGTATTTCCGGTTTACGATTTATGACGTATTAAAAAAAAACTACTTACTAGATCTCGTTCAAACCAATTTTCGGTGGGAGTTTACATGGTAATGTACATCATATATTTTTTTTAGTTTTTTCATTCCCTTATTTTAGAAGTTACGGGGGGGGGGGCACACATTTTACCACTTTGGAAGTGTCTCCCGCGCAAACTATTCGGCTTAGAAAAAAATGATATTAGAAACCCAATGAAACCTCATTTTTGAAGACCTATCCCCCCCGATACCCCACACGTATGGGTTTGATGAAAAAAAAATTTTTGAGTTTCAGTTCTATGTATGGGGAACCCCAAATATTATTGTTTTTTTTCTATTTTTGTGTAAAAATCTTAATGCGGTTTACAGAATACATCTACTTACCAAGTTTCAACAGCATAGCTCTTATAGTATCGGAAAAAAGTGGCTGTGACATACTCGGACAGACAGACAGACAGACAGACAGACCGACAGTCAGACAGACATGTCGAATCTATAAGGGTTCCGTTTTTTGCCATTTGGCAACGGAACCCTAAAAATACCTTAAAAAGCACCCCACGCTTTTTTCCTTTATTTTGTACTTTTTAGTTTGGTTTTCTATGGAAGCTTGTTTTTTAGTTTTTTTTAACTATTATTTATTTTCAATTTTTTAGGGTTTTTCGAATTTTGAGACGTATGTCAGCGTAGTTTTCGAAGACAGATTTTTTGCTGTCCTGGTAACCCTGGCAAGGATAATGGCACAAATTTATGAAATTATAGTATTGTCATCGGCCCTCGATAAGTCTACAGAGTTTGTATGAAATCTGGTCGTTTAAAGTGGGTCAAAATCGCGCTATAAGGAGTCGGTTACAAACAAACATACTAACATACAAACATACAAGTGAAGCTAATATAAAGCGTGTAAAAAAAGAGAATTGTTGTAAAAGTTGTAAGGTGGTTTTAGTGTTTAAACCTATAAGGAAATAAAACATAGTAAATGATTAAGTAGGTACGTACAAAGACAGGCACGTGGGCAATCCATTTTTACAAATAAAAGAGATACAATAGGGTAGCTGGGAAAGCGCACAAATTGTTAAAGCAGATTCAGTACAGGATTCTGGACCACCACTGCGAAGACATTTTTTTTTTTAATACTCTTCCATATGTTTTGACAACGTAGGTATTGCGCGTTTGTAGGAAACAGCTCCTTTTTTACAATAACCTACAAGTGCGTCCACCAGGGTACTGAATCAATGGTAACAAGTTGAGCATCGATGTTTCTGCCACCCTGTACTTACTTATAGCTTTTAGATAGAATGGTTGCTAAGCAGCTTGCAAAGAAATCTAGTCGATTGTTTGTTCATAAGGTCGTGGTTAAACTGAATGCTTTTACCGATCGATTACAAATAAATTGCTATGGTAAACTGTGCGTGCCTGGAGAGCATGAAGAAGTTTTTCAAATGATAAAGCCGGGGGCGAACATTGAAAAACAGTTTTCACAAACGCCCATAGATTGTGGCCCAAACGCACACCGTAAAACGGTTAGTTTTTTGTCGCTCAGGGAGTTTAGGAGGATTTGTACGTACGTTATTAAAAAGCAAAAAATAAAGTGTATTGTTAAATTTTCTCAAGTAAAAGAGTGGGTAATTCACAAATATTGCACAAAATAAAATTGTATCTTCATAAAACAATCGTAAAACAACAGAAAAAATATATTTATAATTTATATATTTTGTAAGTGTATAAATCTATGTAGTTTTTCGATTTATCTTATTGTTAATTCTTTAATGTTTTAAATTATTTTTATGTATGAAAATATTTTATAAACTAAACATGACTGGATTCTAATAATATAATATCTTGCATGCTCTTGTATGTATATGTTACGGCTAAAGGTGGGTGTGAACATAAACTTAAGATTAGCCGGCTAAACTTAGGTTTATCTTCGAGGAGGTGTTAATGTTAGTTTCTTCTATCTTTAGCCGGCTAAACTTAAGTGTAACTGGAGGCCCTTGGCTAAAAATGTAGAAGGAAATGAAAAAGGAAACAATGTAATAATGTTTACTATTTTCTGTCACGGCTCCGGCGCTGCAGGGCTCCGGCAGTCCCACGCGAGCTTAACGTCGCAGATGGTCTAAACGCTCACCACCGCAGCTTCGGCTTGTTGGCCGGCTTTGCCGGCCAACCTCAGCTGCGGCGGCGGGTGTTAAAACCACCTGCTCCTCAGCTCGCGGGCTGCCTCGCCCCTCCGCGCCTACGCGATTCTAAATTACACTCTAGGGGTAGGGCAGACAAGACTACGTGGAGTCGGTTTTGCAGCGATATGTTTCTGTCACTAACTTTAGTAGCACAACATATTGACTTTCAAGAAAATATTTTAATTTAAAGACATTTTTAGCCGTTTCATTTCGGTTAATGTGCACATTAGCCGGCTAAAGATGGAATATCACGACGCAAACTAACATGATATCGAACTTTAGCTGCTTCTCGAAGATAAACCTAAGTTTAGCCGGCTAATCTTAAGTTTATGTTCACACCCACCTTTAGCCGTAACATATACAATGTTTAAACGAATAAAACAATCTTATCTTATCTTAACAGCGCTCAAAAGTTGTTATTTTCGTTGCGTTTTTCTCATATTGTTGAATTTAAACTATCTTATAATCCACACTAATATTATAAATGCAAAAGTAACTCTGTCTGTCTGTCTCGCTTTCCTGCTAAAACTACTGAACCGATGTAAATTAAATTTGGTACACATATAGTTTAGAGCCTGAGAAAGGACATAGGCTACTTTTTATTGCGGAAAAAGGGTTTTATGGGGTTGAAAGGGGGGATGAAAGGTTGTAGAGAAGTATTGTCACTTTTAAAGCTAGAATGATGAAACTTTTTTATTTGGCTTTTATTACATGATATATATTTATGAATTATATTTAAAGTTTGTTACATTTTTATCCTTAAGGGGGTAAAATAACTATAGGGAATAGGGGATGAAAATTTGTTACATATAAAATAATAAAGTCACTTTGCTGTCTGTCTGACCCTATGTATGCTTATATCTTTAAAACTATGCAACAGTTTTTCACGCAGGTTTTTTTAATAGATAGAGTGATTCAAAAGGAAGGTTTATATGTGTATAACATGCATAATATAGTAAAGAAACGCTGATAATTTAAGACATTTCTAATGTGATGTCACAAATAAACTATTTTTTTTGCGCTTACATTGCGAACGCTGGCTGAACCCTACAAAATTGATCAAAATAATGTACTACAGTATTGTACACCTTAAAAAGGTCTACAAAAAAGTCTGCGGTGGTATATGTCTATCTCTTAGGGATAACCCACAATATCCATTTTTTATTCTTTACTTTTTACGAGAAATAATGGCTCATTTACGAAGCGATTTTAAGCAATATAGCATTAATCCTTATCCAATTAAGTACCTTAAATATATTTTACATTTAATATAGATTAATATGGCCCTTGACAGCTGTAATTTAAATGAATATCTTAGAAGATATCCGAGATTTAAAAAGCAGGGACGGAGCGCTTGCAGGCCGTAGGTACGTCCGTCCCGGTTGGTAGCGGTCGGGTAGTGCAGGATTAGTAGGATTGTAATTCATATTACTTAGGATTCATAGTAAATGCGAATATCATGTGTGTTCGTTATACTCAAAATAAACCTAATAGTACCTATTATTCCAAGTAAGATACCGCGAAGTATGGCTTAGATGTTTAGATTTTTGGATGGATTTTTGGTTATCTTGGATACTTACCATATAGGATACTTTACCCCGGTAGTAGGTTCCCAGGTGATATTTTCCGACAGCTATACAGGCGAAGCCACTGGCAAAAGTATTATTCCTATAATTCCTATGATCGATTTGGTGTCCGGTAAATGATTGAGTGTCTGTATAGGTACAATACGAGCGTTATGAAAAACCAGGAAGACTTATGTTCAACTAAACCAATCCCTATGCCACAGTCTTCTTACTCTTACTCTGAATACTATTAGTTTTATTTACACACATCATATTCTCATAAACTATGAATCCGAAGTAATACGAATTATAATCCTACTTACTACTAATACTAAAAATTATGTGAAAATATTTATGATTGGGTGATTGTTTCTCAATCACGCAAAAATGGCTGAATGGATCTGGATCGAAAATGGCACACAGAGTCTATATTACCTATATAACCTGGATTAATACATTCTCACCGCAGTAGTACGTCCTCCTGCGTTAATTTCCGACATCCACGCGGGCGAAGCCGCGGGCAAAAGCTAGTAATGATAATAAAGGGAATTCAATCAACTAAAGAACTAAGCTATCTAATTGAGCCGTGAATGTATTTTATTTTTTTTAATTTAATTAAATAACATAATTACCTTTATTTTGGTAGTTATTCGATACAATTAACAACAAACGAATCGCTATTTTGAACCTTATGAGTTGCCAGATTGCGTTATTGTAAGCTACTTCATCATCATCATCATTTCAGCCGTAAGACGTCCACAGCTGGACTAAGGCCTCCCCCAATTTGGGGGCTTTGCCATAATCGCCACGCTTGGCAGGTGGGTTGGCGATCGCACTATGGTGGTAAAATGCATAGAGAACGCTGCTGCCCATGCTCTAGTTATTATAATATTATTTGCTACTTACCCCGCCTTAATGACAACAACTTCCATTTTATAGCAGCAGAGTCCTTGAAACAAAGAAAAACGAATTCCATTTTTATTATCCTGCTTTTAAACTTGTCTACGCATCGAACAGCTATTTTATTTCCTTTGAAAGTCAATAAAATCGTTGAACCAAAGTCTTTTTTATCAAAGAAATACATTGAAAAAGAAAAAAAAGACGAATTTCACTATTTCCGTCATCCTTAATTAGGTTTGTGGTTGGTTGATAAATGATCCGTGCAAATTTAATGATCTCGCTTTATGAAAAATCCTGGGAGATGAACAGACAACGGGACCCTTTGTTCAGTGGGTGGGATTCACGTTAAAACATTTAGCGGGTATTTTTAGACCATAATATAAGTAAGTAAGAACCTATATAACATAACATAATGTCGCGCCTGTTCTCCCGAAGGGATACGACAAAGTCATCATCATTTCAGCCGTCCACTGCTGGGCATAAGCCTTCCCCAATTTGGGGTTGCCACAATCTCCACCTCCACGCTTGGCAGGCGTTTGGCGCTAGGCTTGACTTAGGCCGACTTGTTTAAGGTTTAAACAGACAAATCCCTACAACCAAGAATTTGATGTCAAGTGACATTCAACAGTCTCTCTACTTACAATAAAAAAACCAAAAAACACGCTTCCGTTGAAAACCAAACTAAAAAGTACAAAATAATGGAAAAAAGCGTGAGGTGCTTTTTAAGGTATTTTTTATTGATATCAGGCACCCCACGCTTTTTTCCATTATTTTATACTTTTTAGTTTGGTTTTCAATGGAAGCGTGTTTTTTAGTTTTTTTAAACTATTATTTATTTTCTATTTTTTAGGGTGTTTCGAATTTTGAGACGTATATCAGCGTAGTTTGTGACGTATGCCAGCGTAGTTTGTGTCATATGTCAGCGTAGTTTGTGACGTATGTCAGCGTAGTTTGTGACGTATGTCAGCGTAGTTTTTGAAGACAGCTTTTTTGCTGTCCTGGTAACCCTGGCAAGGATAATGGCACAAATTTATGAAATTATTGCATTGTCATCGGTCCTTGACAGGTGTGCAAAGTTTGAATGAAATCTGGTCGTTTAAAGTGGGTCAAAATCGCGCTATAAGGAGTCGGTTACAAACAAACATACAAGTGAAGCGTGTAAAAAGGAGGCCTTAGTCCCAACAGTGAACATTTTAGGCTGATTGTGTAAGCTCACCATGGTTAAGTAATATTATTAGTCATTTTGACCGGTAATCTATAATTCATCCACATTTCGCCTGCTATGGTTAAGTCTCATCATCTCATGTTACAGAAGGTGAGCAAATGGCCACCAACCAGACACAAATCTAGGTAGGCAGCTAGTGTGATATTGGTATTAAATCGCAATGAAAATTTATTTGCCTAACCCGAGAATCAAACCCAGAACCACATGGTCAGAAGTGGCGCTTGCAACCACTAGACCAGCGAGGGGGTAAAAGTAAAAATATTAAGTAATCTGTTTGGTTATAAAGACGATCACGTAAAGAGCTTATTGTGACGAGTTGTAAGAAAACCGGCCAAGTGCAAGTCGGACTCGCGCACCGAGGGTTCCGTACAAACCTGCAGGTATTCACGGTTTATGCATAAGGTTTATGTTTATGAAATTAAATGTTTTTTTTATTTTTATATTTGAGTTGACTGAATGAAAGGTAAATTGTGGTTTACGATTTATGACGTATTAAAAAAAAACTACTTACTAGATTTCGTTTAAACCAATTTTCGGTGGAAGTTTACATGGTAATGTGCATCATATATTTTTGTTAGTTTTATCATTCCCTTATTTTAGAAGTTACGGGGGGGGGGGACACATTTTACCACTTTGGAAGTGTCTCTCGCGCAAACTATTCAGTTTAGATAAAAATGATATTAGAAACCTCAATATCTGTGGCAGCAAGACATTACCTGCCCATTTTGGGGGCAACCACGAGTAAGTATTGATCGAATTGGCTGGTTGCAACGCTTAAGAAATCCGCAACTAAAAAAGAAGCCCTTACCTTTTGGCTACGTACGCCCTGGTCCAGAAGCTGAGTACGGCAGCAGTAGGTAGGTGGCGGGGAGCTCCCACGTTTTGTTTTCCAGCTTGTAAAAGTTCGTTTTGAGGCTTCAAAATGCACGGAACGTTGAGAGTGATAACTTCACACACACAAAACAAAACGTCCTTCACTATGATTTTTGGCTGCACGAGAACACGCTTCCTCGTGCGCCGGCGAAAAACGACTCCCCCGCCATATTGCAGGGACGCTGGTGACGCGGTCGAAAGAAGGCGCGGGATTAGCCAAGGCGTATGAAAGTTGTCCTTACGTTCTGCCAATTGGTTCGAGCCTCCGTTCCGGTCGCGGAAATCACAACATTGCAATTACCATTCGATCTTTGGGCGGGAATTTGGAATGAACTTTAAAATTTAAATATGTATGAACATGAATAATTAAGATAACGAAACAATATCATTTTTGAAGACCTATCCATAGATACCCCACACGTATGGGTTTGATGTTTTTTTTTTTTTTTTGAGTTTCATTTCTATGTATGGGGAACCCTGATACAAACCCCAAAGCGGATTTCCTAACAGTTATTTTATTTTCTGAAAATAATTCCATTTCCGTCATTTGGAATTACTATAAGTCGAGGGTATATAAACCTACGGCTTATAGTATCATGAATAGTTAAGATACAGCTTATTTTGGGTAAATTCATTTCATGTTTTTGATGTTTTTATTTTATTCTGGCTGTAACTATACAATACAATACTTTATTTCAGGCAACTAAGGCCCATAAACACACAATACATAAATAATATAAAACAATACTTATTCTTCAAAAAACAAAAGTTAAACTATCACTAAACACGTAGAGGTTTTTTCATAAACGTTGATGAAAGTTAAGAGACGTTTAAATGTCAAAAATATATGGTTAAACACTTACTAATCATTACTTAAAGCTGTAGGAATGACTTTTTACACGCTTTATATTAGCTTCACTTGTATGTTTGTATGTTTGTTTGTAACCGACTCCTTATAGCTAATAAGGATTTTGACCCACTTTAAACGACCAGATTTCATTCAAACTTTGCACACCTGTCAAGGACCGATGACAATGCAATAATTTCATAAATTTGTGCCATTATCCTTGCCAGGGTTACCATGACATCAAAAAAACTGTCTTCGAAAACTACGGTGACATACGTCACAAACTAATTTGCGCCATTATCCTTGCCAGGGTTACCAGGACAGCAAAAAAAAACTGTCTTCGAAAACTACGCTGACATACGTCACAAACTACGCTGACATACGTCTCAAAATTCGATACACCCTAAAAAATAGAAAATAAATAATAGTTTAAAAAAACTAAAAAACACGCTTCCATTGAAAACCAAACTAAAAAGTACAAAATAATGGAAAAAAAGCGTGGGGTGCCTGATATCAATAAAAAAATACCTTAAAAAGCACCCCACGCTTTTTTTCCATTATTTTGTACTTTTTAGTTTGGTTTTCAATGGAAGCGTGTTTTTTAGTTTTTTTAAGGACGCTATAACATTTTTCTACAAATATCGGTGGTTTTCCAGTACCAATTACATCAAGAGGAATCACAACTGCGAAGTCAATTATGGTCTTTAATTAAAGATAATTTATTCATCTCCATTATGGTACCATAAAAATTATATAGTCCCATACAATATTTTCACAAAAATACGTTTTCCCCACCGCAATAATCGAAGAAAATGAAAAATAATGGGGTCTGGAAAGGTACCTGTATAGTCAGATCAACTGCATATTTTAACTTCAAAATGACAACAAATTGTGGCTCGTATAATCTTCTACGTTTTGCCTAAATATTTTGTAATTAAATACATAACTTTTTTATTTATGAGAAAAATAAAGAACGTTCTCAACTTTCTTCATACATTTTAAACTCGCGGCTTCTCATTCCGCGCTCAGACGCGCCCTAGGAAGCACGGGCGTATCGCTTTTTTGTACAAAATAAATACGATCAAAATAATAATAAAGTGAGTGCCGTGCTGTATACTGTGGTTGAAAAATGTTGATACTTTTCGGACCAAAAGTATGAGTACCAAACTTATTATCAGAACTTGATTTAGAAATAAATATATCAAATTCTATTGGAATTATTGAGGTAGGGTAATTATGACTATGTATTCATTTTCAAGAATTCAAAATGGCGGATAATTATTCAATAAAAAGTTATATTTTCAACGTGGTAATTAAATTATGCAAGTGTCGTCCATTTTTGGAACGAAATTCTTTAATGTAGCTTGCGGTAGGGGTAAACAAGGGTGCTGAATCTGATTTAAAATCAAAAATGGTGGTTACGAAAATTTTCAAAATTTTCATCATGGGTGTCGTTTTCAAGATTTTCGAAGGTGCTGAAGCCGATAACTCCATACAAATTACATTTGGAGCCAAAAAAGGCGACCTTACAAGTTTTTCATTCAAAACGACGAATATTTTAATTTTTTAAATAAAAAGTGGGCATAGCTATAAAATTTGGATAATTTTAAGATAGTTATTACGAATGATTCATCCAAATTTGATCCAAATACGGCGGGTATTATTTTTTTATAAAAAGATCTTTATCCATATTGGGGGTAGGGATTATAAAATCTTCGATTTTTAATTTAAAATGGCGGATGTACTGTTATGATGAAATGTCGACATGGGTATCAATTTTGGGGGTTTTGCTAGTATGTAGTCACAATATTTAACGTAACTTTAATTATTTACATAAATAAAAAATTCTGAATACGCGCTACAATCGCAAAGGTGAGGGTCGCGAGTCACACAATTTTTGCTTAGTTTTCTTTAAGGAATATCCTGTATATTTTCAACGATTACAACGATATTCTACGGTCACCATCAGTTATATTTGTTTATTATCCAAAAATATTGTTAAAGTATTTTATTGTTACACCTCGTTTTTTTTTAATTGTCAAATTATACGTTACCCCAAAAATATTGATGATCATGGTAGTAAAAGTTATTTACTGTCACTAAATTCAGATAGTAAAGTTACTTTACTACAAATTTTACTCAACAGTGCTAGTAAAATAAAATAAATAATACCTTCGAGTATCAAGATTAGTTAACTAATGTTTAAAATCGAGCAGACAATGGTTTCAATGTGTGCGTGCGCGTAATGTTGTTGTGTGGCGACTCAGATACCTAAACTTGAGCGATTCAAAATTGTTATAGCGTCCTTAAACTATTATTTATTCTCTTTTTTTTTTGTTCTTAGGCCTTTATGAACTTGGAAAATCACCAATACAACCCATTGGTGATTTTGATGATTATAATTCTGTAATTACATACCATACGTCTTACAATCGCGAATAATATTTTAATCGACATACAACCTAGCACTGGCCTGCAAATTGCAAAAAACGTAAGAAATTTTGAATTTCGCGGGCTGGTTTGGAGCATTCACCTTAAGTTTAAACAACTTTATGAATAAAGAGGGTAATGATGACAGCCTCGTTTTCCGCTGCGTGGTGTCGTGTAACCGTCCTCGGAAACGTCGATATAAGACACCTTTCGGCCAAAAGTCCTCTCTTAAGTAGGTCTGTAGATGGTGGGTTGGAACTCGTACCACGAACGACTTAAAGTTGATGTTGTGGCGCGATTCCAACCTTTCGACCCTCAGAGTCCAGTTGGTCTTAACTTTCATTTACTGCACACCTTCCTCAATTGTCGTGTTGTGGTGCAGACGCGAAATGTATAGCTACGTCTGTGTCATGACTATTAACCCTTAATTCACCACCTGAGTCCCAGGGACTCACATTCAAATTTCAAAACTCCATATTTCGTTCGTTTTCGCAACTTCATTGCCCCCCGCCACAGTACCTTCCTGCAGTGTCGCGGGCGACGCGGGGTGGAGCGGACGTGTGCGTACGGCTCTTATATGGTGAGTTATTACGCCAAGTGAGTCCCTGGGACTCATGGTGGTATTTTAATTTATGTTTTCACTGCCTGTATTTCTTGCCGTTATTACTTGATTTTATTTATTATTGATAATTTATTAATCTTCTAATGTTTTTTATTGTTGTAGAATCACAAAATGGCACACAAACAAAAAGAAACTTCATCAGTGTATGTAAATGCGGAAAATGCTAATTCAGTTTTGGATTCTTGGATTGACGATAAATTACCCATTAATGAAAGAAAGTACTGTTATTTGTGCCATTATAAAAAGAAAACAAAGACTGCTTACTGTTGCTGCAAATGTATGAAGCCAATATGTTTATCTTGCTCTAAAAAGATTTGTCAACGGTGCTCTTAGGTATTGGTCAAAACCCGTTGCACGTTTTTTATTTTTATATAAAAGCATATGTTTTTGTTATTTTTATTTTATTTTGTAGTCCATTATGAAAATATAAAAGATAGTTACCATTGTTTTTCAGAAGTTTTTGATAGTTTTATGAGACTTAAAAAAAAAAAACATTTTCTTTTAGGCTGTTAAGTTTAATTCCTATAATTTCTAAGATGATCTCAAGAGTTTTGCTAAGTTTATTGTGTTTATTTTAGTACTAAATAAGTGGTAAAGAAGTTAATAAAAAAAGTATTTGAAATAATAGTTATTTTATTTAAAGAAAAATTAAAATAATATATGTGAGTCCATGGGACTCATAGTGGGTGTCTACGTTAGTATCTTTCACCTGGTGAATTGAGGGTTAAAAGTTATTTTGGGATCGTATTATTGAAGAATCTTTACAGAGAGTTTCAGCATATAATGTTATTTTCTTAAGGTTGACGCACCTGATGGTGTTTTTGTAAACCGTATCTGTTTTTTTTCTGAAAATAAACTTATTGACATAAACATACAGTCACGATTTCTTCCCACGGGGGTAGGCAGAAACTACAGAACGCCACCTGCTACAATATTTATTTATTTATCATAGTTAGTTAGTCCCTGTGTTTTGGCGAGGGATCCTGAAATATATTATAGACATTAAAAGTACATTGTGTCTCGCGGACTTCCTCCCTCCGGACTTTGTATATTCATACAAAGGATGGTTTGAATTGAATCGAATTTTAAATTAGTCGTTTTAATAAACCGACATGCTACAAGTTCATATTAAATTAATAAGCTGGCGAAACTAAACAGACGTAATTTTATTTGCTTTATAATTTTCATCGACATCGTTTTGCTTAATCCGTCATAGGAATTCCTCAGACCGTTAAGGGTGTAGGTCAACGGACATTTGTGACACTTGCAAATAGAACATAGTCTGTTCCTGTGTGGTCCTGGGTTCGATTCTCGGGTTGGGTAAGGTGGTTTTTTTTTTAGTAGCAGCCTGGAATCTGGATTTGTGCCCGGTTGATAGCAATAGGCTCGCTCTCTATTACATGGGACTTAAACATAACGGCGAAATGTGGGTGTACCTTTTTTGTATTCGTATGGAAATTCTCATGGATGTACTCCACCCCAGGATGCGTGGAGGGTTCTGTCAGACTCGTACGGAATAAAACCACACGGTGTTCTGCTGCTACCTTTAGCCGAGGTGCTGGAATGCTTGCGCATTTCGTCACGCTCCCCCGGCCAGGTCTTGGCCGACATGAATTCTTGCGGGCCCCGTCACCCTCAGCGGCTGCAAACGGCCGCATTTCCTCTAAAGAGGCGCGCGCGGAACACGGTGCGCCGCCGTCTCGGGCCTTTCACTGTTCAGGAAATAAACTCCCCAAGTTTATAGCCTGCAGGCTTCACACGCCCGGTCACTATCCTACGGATTGGAAGGGAGGTTGTATTCTCCCTCTCCCTTTCCGCCGCCTCCATTGCAACAATCACTTCCTCGCAGAATGAAGCGACGGCGTCCCCCGCGCTCTCACTTCCGAACATGGACTGGACTATTTCCGGAAGTGAGAGAGTATTCGCAGCATTAACTGCCGCGACGAGGTCACGGCGGCGCGGCAATGCCCAAGCAGGGCATTCCTCAAGGGTATGCAATGGTGGCAACCAGTAGTAGTTGGTATTTACCGAAGCACCGATGTCCGGACAATACCTGTATCAGACGGAAAGTAAGGGCGCCATGCCGTCCCTCCAGCCACTTCCTCAGAATGGGTCTCACTACCGCTACAGTGTCATGCCCTGCCCTGGGTCGCGCATGTCACTGTTCCCACTCCACCACTAGGGCCTGGTGGAGCTCAGCCATATACACCTCGACATGACGGGGCATCAGGTGCTCGTCCCGCTCCAGCTTGTCCCGGCGCCACCGATACACTGACGCCAAAACTTTGCCATGAAGATTCCAGGGTGGTGATCCGGACAGGAGGCTCGCCGCCTCGAAGGAAACCGTACGGTATTCCTTTATCACCTTGACGGCCATTGCTCTCTGTGGTCTTCTCAGTATTGCAATGTTGCGGGCCGTCAGGTGGTCTGCCCATACAGGCGCTCCATAGAGCGCCATGGACCGTACGACCCCGACATAGAGGCTCCGGCAGGAGGTATTTGGCCCCCCAGATTAGGCTGTAATCGCGATAGTGCATTCGCGGTGCTCATCAGTCAGGGAGCCAACCACTGAAATTGCGGTCCGAAGTTCCACCAGCTATCGAAGACGTGTCCTGGGCACTTCATCGTCGACTCGATACCGATGTGGACACCTCCTACCATGATATTGGATGCCGAGGGTGGCGCTTTTTTGGCCCCATGGAAGCATATAGCTTCCTACATGTACAATGCCACCTGAAGACCCAAGCGCCGGATCCTGTCTACGACTTGTGCGACTCCAGGAATGTCGGTGTACCTACTATACATAGGTACACCTCTGCACAACCCTTTGGAGAAGCAAGGCGTAATGTTATTTTAGCTAGATATCCATACCAGCCCACCACAATTGTGAAGTTCTGTAAATTAAATTTTACCTTATACAGGGTTATTTGTAAAACACCGGCAACCTCTCAGGGCTATGTTACTAACATCATAATCAACAACTTTTGTTCTATGACTTTTCAAAATTCATCATATTTTAGTTCATAAGATTTTCATACAAAAATCGGTCGCCCGTAAATAGATCAAGTTCAAGTGCCCCCTCTGCCCTAACCCCGGTCCCCTCGCTAATGTACTATCGCTTTCTTTTGCTTCGCATCGACTTCCTAGCATTTAGAGCGTTCAATTTAAATATTTATATTTTTGTATCAGAATCTGATGAACTAAAACATGATGAATTTTGAAAATTCATAGAACAAAAGTTGTTGATTATGATGTTAGTAACATAGTCCTGAGAGGTTGTCGGTGTTTTACAAATAACCCTGTATAGATATGCAAGACCCGTAAAACGCAAAAAAATTTAAATACGACCCAAAACAATGCAAAACACAATGTTATATCAACAGATATGAATCAACGAACATAGAGGATGACATATTAGCATATTATGTGCAGCGTTCCATTCATAAAATGCATTATTATGCATAGCAGACGTATCCTTTGTAAATAATGGGCGAAGTTTTGGCAACAGTCTGTACATTCCTACTAGGTGGGTGGGGTCGAGAGATTCTGTTGAATGTTTTCTTCAGTTTTGTCGCAGTGTTTATCCAGACTAAGGCTGCTTTTCCACCAGAGATGTGCTATGCAGCTGCGAGGATGTGAAAGCTAAGATACAAAACTATGTGACCGTTTTCACTAATGCTAAGGTGTGTAGCGGAGCGAATAAGATGTGCCATGAAGATGCGCCGCCGCCGCGTGGTAACTGAGCGAGGCAGGTCGACATATGCGATATATTGACAGTAGAGAAGGCACGGGGAGTTTACTGTAGGTACTCTGCTCTGCACATAGCAACACCACTCACGATCTATAGCTCCTATCCATAGCACACATTCTCCCTTAAACAAAAAATATCATCATCATTTCAGCTGAAAGACGCCCACTGCTAGAAATAGGCCTCCACCAATTTGGGGGGGTTTACCTTAATCGCCACGCTTGGCAGGCGGGTTGGCGATCGCAGTATGGTGGTTAAATGCATAGAGAAAGCTGGTGCCCGTTCTTTGGGTAGTCTCTTAGTCGCCTCTTACGACACCCACCGGAAGAAATGGGATGGTGTTATTCTTTACGTCCGGCACCACGCGAAACAATAAATACAAAAATATACCTTAGTTGAACTCGTTTCCACCAGTGCTATGCTATATCTATAATATCTCTATAATATCTTAGGACAACCAACACAACGTTATCTGATCCCAAACTAGGCAGAGCCTGTACTATGGTAACCAGACAACTGATAAAGTTACTTATATATTCCTAAATACATACATATTATAGATAAATTACACCCAGACACAGAACAAATGATTGTGCTCATCACACAACATTTGTCCTGGGTGGGAATCGAACCCACGACCTCAGTCTTAGCAGTCAGGGTCACTAACCACTAGACTAACAGGCCAGTCTATATGGGCCAATGAATATGATTCGCGCGTATCAAACGCTTCCATAGCAACGTAGCATAGCACATCTTTGGTTGAAAAGCAGCCTAATACAAGCTTATCGTATAGAAACTACTCTAACATACCCTTGGCTAGTGGTCTACAACTCTGACTTCCTTTTCGTCTGCTTTTGACCAATCTAAAACATATTTGCTTCCAAACGAACTGCTTCTACCTCTAATCCTCTCTTCTCTTCCAAACTCTCGCTCTCAAAAATGGGACAGTAATCGGACATGACTGGAGAGAGATAGGACATAACTGGTAGACAATACCTGTATACGATTCTTCGTTTCTATATTGTTAAGCAGGTCCTTACTAATTAAATCATACCACTATCCGCCTATACAGTGTGTCTGGCCACCGGTGTCCGACCCGTTAAGGCGAAGCATTATGATCGATTTTATCGACAAATCCACCATAATAAGGCATTTTTCCCCTACTGTTTTGAAACAGCGGCCATTTGATTTTTTATTTTTATCGAGTGCGGTTGGGTTCATTTATTTTGCCATATCTGCCGATATTAGAGGTCCTACAGGCATAAAAGTGGCTAAAAAAAATACTGGAAACTAAAAAAGTGTGAAAAAATTTGGTTGTTTTTTTACTGTTTTGAAATTTCAAAACAGTAGGGGCAAAATGTCTTATTATGGTGGATTTGTCCATAAAATAGATCATAATTATTTCTTCGCCTTAACGGGTCGAACACCAGTGACCAGATACTGTATAATGTTCCCAGTCCCACAAGTAACCCTACCCAACTGTCACCAACCGATCAGAATAAAACTTTGCACATCGATATAACACTAAAAAATATTGAACCCGTGTTTTTTTTATTTTTCCGGAATCCACTTTTTCGGGGTAGAAACCACCCCCTCAACGACACTCTACCCAGAGTTACGAGGGTTAGCCTACTTAGGGGTTATTAGGGGTGGTTTCTACCCCTAAAAAGTGGATTCCGGAAAATTAAAAAAACACGGGTTCTATATTTTTTAGTGTTATATCGATGTCCAAAGTTTCATTCTGATCGTTGGGTGACAGGTGGGTAGGTTTACGTGCCAGACTTTCTCTCTGTGGTTGGGAGCGGGCCTTAATTCAGCACGCGGGCCTAGTGTGGGTTGGCGGAAGTCACATATCTTCGAATTTTCGATTTTTGCCTGTCGGTTTCCTCACCAGCAGTGTTCGTGAAATAATTTTCACAAAGTGCCAGCTTGGGTTTGAAGCCACGACCTTCTACACGTCAAACGCGGTCGTTACCACTGGACCACCACCGGTGCAATACGGGTTCAATAAACTCGAAAGGTGACTCATTACAAGCTACACCTGTCGGTTTACTTCCTCACACCACCTTTACGATTTTATTGCATTCTTTTAAATGTCAGGACCTGGTTTAATTATGACAAATAAAGCATTTGCTCTTATGAATTCTATAAATATGAAAATAGAAGTCCTTAGACTGGTTTTAAAACTGCATCACTGCATCATGAGCGCATCGCTGGTGAGCATAGCGTTGTGAATTGGATTCCTAGATTGGAGGAAAGTGTTATTTAGTTTTTCCCATCAGGGATTACTTAATCTTCTAGTGGCAATAGTTTTGTTCGCTTATTCTTTTCTTTCTTTGTTTAGTTCTAGGACATATCGGTGTCTTCACGATGTTTTCCTTGCGTAGTACTCGCAACCGGTGTGTCTGTATGACCAGTTGTATGAACCTAAACGAGGCAAAAGAAGTGTGTAGAGATCGTAGCAGGTGGCCTTCCGTGGTTTCTGCCTACCCCCATGGGAAAAAGGTGTGATTGTATGTATGTATGTATGTTTTCCTTCAGCGTTTTGAGAGCAGTGGTGATGAAATTATTTACACTAAGTATAGCAGCTGCCCGGGTTCGAACCCACGACCTATAACTCACTCACCTGTTCGCCTTTTTGGAGGACTTGAATCAAAATAAATAAAGGTGTGCAAAATCAAATCAAAATCAAAAGTCATTTATTCAAACTAGGCTGAGAGTCAGCACTTTTTGAACGTCAAAGTTACATGAGACAGTCCCCCCAAAACGCCCGCCCTTCGACACTTCCTAGTGCTTTAGCTGGGAAGAAGAAGTGGCGGAACAAACTCCCCAGCAGCACAGCTGTCTGTTAAGTTAGAAGAATTTGATTCTATACAGTATTGTATAAGTTATTAATATTATAAAACAAAACATATATTATTCGCCATATGTCAGCTAGCACACGCCAATATACCAACAAAACATTGAAAACTAAACTCAAGCTGAAATAAATAATAAAACAAAATCGAAAACAGAACTTAAAACCTTAATAAAGCCTCCAGGCATAAAGGGCGTGCCCGCGTACATATACGATGCAAATGATACATATACACAATAAATGAAATGAAAAGAAAATAAAAATAAACTAACAAAAGCAGTTAAATAAAAACAAAAAAAAAAAAACAATTATATGAACTACCCATATAAACTTTCAGTAGGAAGACTAATTCTGGATTGAAGAACATAAACATTGTCTTGAGTTGATCACAGCGACCAACTATTCTTATCGTTTAAGTAGTCGTTGATAGAATAGTATGCCTTTGAACAAAGGTTGGATTTTACTTTAGCTTTAAACTCATTAAACTGCAAATCTAGCAAAGTAGAGGGAAGCTTGTTATAAAAGGTAATACCAAGACCAACAAAAGAATTATGAACCTTATGAAGCCGGTGAAAGGGAGCACGTAGTTTATCCCTACTTCTAGTATTAATATTATGAATATCACTGTTTTTAGTGTACAGGTGTATATTTTGCCTAATATATAAGATGTTGGCGAAGATGAATTGTGATGCCACCGTAAGAATACCAATATCTTTAAAGAAATCTCTCAGAGAAACTCTCGCACCTAGTTGGTAAATCGCTCGAACAGCTCGTTTTTGAAGAACAAAAATATTTTGAATGTCCGCGGCTTTGCCCCACAGCAGAATGCCGTAGGACATTATGCTATGAAAATAACTAAAATAGACTAATCGAGCTGTATCAACGTCCGTGTACTGTCTAACTTTCCTTACGGCGTAGGCGGCCGAACTGAGCCTTCCCGCTAGGCTTGATATATGTGATCCCCACTGAAGTTTGGCGTCTACTGTTATACCGAGAAAAACTGCCGAGTGTACAGTTTCAAGCACCTCATTATCTAAAACGACATTGGGTCCCAGATTCCTAACATTCGGTAAGGCGAACTTTATACATTTCGTTTTCTTAGCGTTAAGAACTAGGTTATTTGTGGTAAACCAATCCGTAACCATTGAGAGCGCACTATTCACGTCATCAAAATCTTTTCTATTCCTGTCTACTTTAAAGATAAGTGAGGTATCATCAGCAAATAGTACAATGTCACAGACATTCTTTAAATAGAATGGTAAGTCGTTAATATACACTAAGAATAAGAATGGACCCAGTATTGAGCCTTGAGGTACACCTAACTGAACTAGTAGCCCGGAAGATTTTACACCATTGACATCTACACATTGGGAAGTCGGTGTCTTAGGATCTATATTTATGGTTTTTTTGCCACCGACTTCCGAAATTAAAGTTATTTTTCACTTTGTAGTGTTTTTAAGGAAGTCGGTTGTTTTTTTTTGTAAAAAAGTTTTTATTTTAAAATTTTTAGTTGTGGTATCCACCTCGCACTAATTCCAAACAAACAATGCATATTTAAGCGATAGCAGAAATCGCGGTTGATTTGCTGTAATTTTTTAAAGAGTTCCGGTGTCTGTCTCTGGAACTCATCATCAGATCTATATGAAATTTATATGGGACCATTTCAGAATAAACCCCTTTCGAACAAAAGAATTTTGCAAATCCGTCTATATATGACGGAGTTATGGCTGAAAATACATTTAAAAAAAAACATATAAACATCTGAATTGAGAACCTCCTCCTTTTTGAAGTCGGTTAAAAAGAACACATTTCAAAAATGTTTCTATAGTTATTTTAGTTATTGAATAAAATCACCTGTTCCATACATTTTGACCGCGAAGCTAATTACACTTTTTTTATGAAATTGGAGATCTACAATCGTTGTAAGATCCACCTCGTCATTTCAGCGGAAAGTCGTCCATTGCTGGACGTACGCAGCACCACCACATCGTCCGATTCTATTCTTCTCGCATCCAGCAATTTCCTGCGGCCTTGAGCAGGTCATCGGTCGGATTTGACTGGCCTGTTAGTCTAGTGGTTAGTGACCCTGACTGCTAAGACGGAGGTCGTGGGTTCGATTCCCACCCAGGACAAATCTTTGTGTGATGAGCACGATCATTTGTTCTGTGTCTGGGTGTATCGTGTGGTGCCGGACGTAAAGAATAACACCACCCCATTAATTCCCGTGGGTGTCGTAAAAGGCGACTAAGGGACTTACTAGAGAATGGGCAGCAGCGTTCTCTGTGCATTTTACCACCATACTCCGATCGCCAACCCGCTTTTACCCTTTTCAAGAAACCCTTGGCTTAGACTCGGGTTTTCACATATGTTCAGGCACAATGTAATTAAGCATCTATAGTTGATACAACACTTACTTCCAAGCTGTTTGACCCTTGACAAAAGGTTTATGGAGCAGAAATCTTTTTATTTTATTATTTATATTTGTGTTTCAAGAACTGTGTCTAAATAACGACTGGCCTGTTAGTCTAGTGGTTAGTGACCCTGACTGCTAAGACTGAGGTCGTGGGTTCGATTCCCACCCAGGACAAATCTTTGTGTGATGAGCACAATCATTTGTTCTGTGTCTGGGTGTAATTTATATATAATATGTATGTATTTAGAAATATAATATAAGTAAATAATATATATGTTTATCAGATGTCTGGTTGCCATAGTACAGGCTCTGCCTAATATGGGATCAGATAACGGTGTGTGGTTGTCCTGAGATATTTATTTATTTAATTTACCTTGTGGGACGCCTTCCAACGTTACGTCTTCCAGTACACGGTCGCCACTCCAGAACCTCTGAATCAGAAGAATCAGAGGATTCACTTGGTACTGTTCAGTACCCAAATCGTTAACTTTGAGTATCGATCCCTTACACCATAAATGTACTTATAAAGTTGCTAGTCTTCAAGATATTCCGGCACTGATATGCAGTAGCATCCTTCAGGGTAATTGGTGAGAGATTGCTTGTCGCTTGGCATCTGCTTATTCCAATCTCGACTATGAAAGTCCGCTTAACAAGTTCTCCTGTGAGCATATTGCTCACGAAACAATGTAAAGGTTCAAGGAAATACTAAAATAGTTTGTTAATAATAAACTTTAACGAGATGATGGCATTGTTTTGTCTGCCTTGTTTGTGTAGTCATCGTGAGTGCTACTGCAGGGCATGAAGTGCAGAGAGGTATTTGCGTAACTTTTCAACCGATTTCAAAAAAAAGGAGGAGGATTTTTCATATATTTAAAAAAAAATGTTTGTTAGCTCATAACTTTTGACTGGATAAACCGATTTTCATGATTCTTTTTTTATTTGAAAGCTGGTGCTTCCCGAATGTCCACTTTTTAATTTGGTTCCATTTTGACAATGGGGTCCATGTGAACACCACATAAGTCTTACATTTGCATTAAGTATTTGCGCGACGAATGTACGAATAACGCGATTAGATAAGCGCGGGGTATCTACTATAACTAAAAAGTTAAAAATAAAAACATAACAACCGACTTCCTAAAAAAAAACACTATAAAGTGAAAAATAACTTTAATTTCTAAAGTCGGTGTCCTAGGATCTGTATTTAAGGTTTTTTTGCCGGTTGAAATTTTTTATAAAAAGTTTTTTTCAGTAGGAATTGGTTTCATATTCATAGTTAAACAACATTCATTGCGTTATTTACGTTGCTGAGCCGACAATTTATTCGAACAAATGACGCAATGGTTTAGAAATAATCTTCAATCCCATTAAGATTCTGATAAATTGTGCGTTTCGCAATTAGGGTGCAGGTTGCGATTCCCTGGTCGGGGAAATTGTCAGAAATTTCGTGGTAACAGCCCGGAGTCTGAATTTGTGTTCATAGTCAGCTTATAACTTGCCCACTGCTGGGAAACAGGCCTCTTCTCTGTGAGAGGGAGAGGCCGTACCACGCGGGCCCAGTGCGGGTTGGTAGATGCCACATATCTTCGAATTTAGAGTTCTAGCCAATTTCCTCACGATGTTTTCCTTCACAGTTCAGTAGTGGTGACGACATTATTTACACAAAGGATTTGTGTTCGGTTGATGGCAATAGGCTCGCCCCCTAGTACACGGGACTTTAACGTGAATTGCGAAATGTGTCCAATGTCCATACACCTCTGCCGAACCCTTCGGGGGGTACAGGCGCGATGTTATTGAATTTTAAAAGCAAATTATTTTTAAAAGAGTAACCGTGAGTTTCTTGCCGGCTCTTCTCCATAGGAATCAACAATTTGGAACCGTGCACCTATCTTCTGACGTTTCATAAGTGCCCATGTAGGTTGATGTGAAATAAAAATATTTTGATTTGATTTGGTTATGTCATATTTCTTGCATATGTCAACCCTCATAAGGACTTATAACTCAAGCTTGAGGGGACTTACGGCGCACATGGAGTGAACGACCGGTTGTAAGCTTTAACAATTATTATCGTGACTTTTCCTTAGTAAAGAAATTTCTGGTTGCTGTTTCATTAAATTAAGCAATGGGTATTCCCCAGTTTGTAGACTTCCTGTCTATCTTCCCAATCGAGTAATGTATGAATCTTGAATCTGGTATGCTTACATATATATTAATTTAAAGGTAGTTTCTTTTGAAGAACATGCAATTTATTTAATTATTTTTTTTGTTACCTTTTGTCTTAGATTCCAGTACATAAACAATAATAGTTATTTATTCTTTTACCATAATGATAGGTATCTATCGTCATGGTATTACCGTCATTTATAATCAAGTTTCATTTTCAACTTCGTATACAATTTTATCTCTTGGACCTGAATCATCAATATTTCGTTCATTTGTTACAGTATTAAATTAACGTGACAAAGACAAACCAGAAACCCCATTCATTATTTGATAGCAATGGTCGCTAAATTATTGTGCAATTTAAGCAAATTGCCAGTTGCGTAATAGGCTTACTGATTTGAATTATTCCAAATTGTCACCCTGCTTTGTCCCCTTAGGGAACAGAAAGGTAAAAAAAAAGTTTGATCGATCTCCCGGTTAGCAACTATCAGTAATAGGGGGACAGTTAGGAGTGAATAAAGTTCGAACTGCTAACTTCATTGCTAAAAGGGGTGTAATTCGAACCTTTTTTCCCAATCTGGCTCCCTAACGGGACAAAAAAGAGTGACAGATCGGAATAATTCACTGATTTATCAAAGTTCATCACCGAAAAGCTTATCACACAGCCAAGAATGATTGTATACCTTTGTGTTCTTAGGTACACATAATGCAAATGGCTTTTTATTTAACATTATTACTTGTATCAACATTACGTAGATAAAGCCGAGCAAATATGAATATTGTAAACGTTAATGCCTTAAATGGATTTCGTTGCTTTGGCATTTTGTTACCTTTTTTACAGACTCGCTAGTAATAAAGCCAGGTAAATTAATTGTTTATCAAATTGTCTGCCGACGCAAATTGAACATATTCAAATCTAGACTGTCATTCTTTGGTAGTGTCAGTTAGTTATTTAATCAAATAAAGATATCATGTCCAGCAACTGTCTATGTCAAACTGCAATAAGCTGAGATTGATTATCAAATCAAATCAAAATATTTTTATTTCACATAAACCAACATGGGCACTTATGTAACGTCAGAAGCTAGGTGCACGGTTCCAAATAGTTGATTCCTATGGAGAAGAGCCAGAAACCCCACGGTTACTCTTTTAAAAATAACTGGCTTTTACAATGGTTTTCAATCACAGTATTATTAAGTATGGGAGAACAGTGTAGGACTGTCAACAAGTACCAAGTACCTACTTAATAAAATGGAAAATTGCCTAGAGTTTAAAAGGCCTGCAATGTTCTCACATTCACAAAGTATAAAATAATCTACATAAATAATAGTATTTCATAAATAAGACAATACACTATTTAAAAAGATTAATAAATCAAAAGGTAAGTGCCTACTTGTACTTATCTAGTATTATCTTGATACCACTACATAAGACAGAACGCAACGTCGTCGTCTCGTAATTAAAAACGTTCGAAGTCTAGACACAGTCTTATTTCGGCGGCAAACAAATGTCAAAAGTATGTCAAATATTTATGGAAACTCGAGGTATTTTTGACATATTGAGATCAGACTGTGAACTTTCTCCCTCAGATTTTGGTAATGCGTTTGACCACTTAGATAAGTATAGATTTTTGTATAAAGTACAAGTCGCCGGACTTGTACTTTATACAAAAATCTATACTTATCTCGATCGAGAGGATGTTTTCGTGACACCTCCTAAGATATATATATATATATATATATACCTGTCAGTTCGACAATTCTAGTGATGAGGTAAAATTTGTTTAATTGTATGATTACACCTAGTGGATAATCGATGTCGGATTGTAAAATGCTTACTTCCACAATTATAATCGTTTATAAACCTTGTTAGTTCTTCTGTAACAAATTAGAAAATAATAACAATGTTTGTACTGCTAATGAGCTGAGTAAGTTAGTTCAGAAAAAGCCAAGCAAATCCTGGTAAATAGGTCAGTGAAATAAATAACAGAAGTTTTATTCTACGCTAGAAACTTATTTCTATTTAAACAACATCACACCTTGTTTCCCAGAAGAGTTCGGCAAGTACCTATAGTTCACCAACATATCGCCAGTTATGTTTAATTCCCATTTAATAGGGGGCGAGCCTATTCACATCAACTTGGCACAAATCCAGTCTCCGGACTGTTACTGAGAAATACCAGATAGAAAAACCCAATCACATTTGTGCGACCTGGAACTCGAACCCAGCAGGGCGAGCACGGCCTACTGTGGTAGGTTTGAGTCACACATCTTTATCACAGTTTGGGAATATAATCGTTGTATATGTAAGCGGGCACGCCCTTTATGCCTGGAGGTTTTAGTAAGGTTTTAAGTTCTGTTTACGATTTTGTTTCATTATTTATTTCAGCTTGAGTTTAGTTTTCAATGTTTTGTTGGTATATTGGCGTGTGCTAGCTGACATATGGCGAATAATGTATGTTTTGTTTTATTATATTAATAACTTATACAATATTGTATAGACTCAAGTTCTTCTAACTTAAAGGTGTCTTCACACAGCGGGCGCGACGCGGCGGGACCGGGCGGCGACGCGACGCTGAGTAGTTGTAATGTACTAGATAGTATGGACGACTTCACACAGAGCGCTCGGCGCGACGCGCCACGTCGCCGCCGCGCCGAGTCGGAATACAACTCAGAGGCCGGCGTGCCGCGGGCGGGGCGCGAGCGCAGCGTCGGCAGGACGGCGATAAATTGCAGAAGTATCACAAGTTTTAAATTGATTGACTGCGTCTTACATTTAATAACAGTTTTGTATGTTAGTTGATACGAGTAATGGATAGTGAATGAAAGTGAGCGATCGCCGACATTAGCTGTGATTGACTAAAACATTTTCATTACGAGTACAGTTTCAAACAACTAGCGCACGTGCATCAATTGAATTTGAACTTTATGCCAATGTGATCAGAGTCACACGACGCAAGCTTGTTTATTACAATGACTGTATCCTTTATTTAGTAAGTAAACTCAATTAATTTAAAGTGAATAATTTTATACATTTAATCTAAGAAACCCGTTAAATCTTATTGAAAAGGCAAAATAATTTAAACAGTTCGGTTTAAAGCATAGGACCAACTTCCTAACAATTGAAATGATTTGGTTTTCTGTTTTGTAACTTTTTGATCATTCACATGACAAGACAGCGCGGCGCCGCACAGTGGGTTGCAAATCGCGAGATAAGAAAGGTAATTCATAATTACCATGTGATTTCAATTTAGTGAAACGAACTTTTGTGATTTTTTAGACTGTCTTGGCTTATAGTATAAAAAAAATATTGAGAACTTGAGACTAAGCATACTCATATTTAAAGCATTTAACCATAAAATTATTTTTTTTGTGATATTAGTTAGATACTTCATTAAAAAATAAGAGCAAGAGCGTTTCCACGTCTGAATCGCTCAACATTTTTTCAATGAATGAATCGCGGCGCGGCGCCGCACAGTGGATCGTCCCCATACAAGAGGTCGGACATAGAATCAAAAATTGAAAAAGTATCTAATTTAAAAAATAAAAACAAAATATACAGTTGCATTTTTCTATTAAAGAACAACAAAAATTGTTCTAGGCTTTTTTTATTTGACCAGCACTTTAGGCACTATTCGATGAAAACTTTTATTTTTGTATGGAAACGAACACAAAAATGTATGTACATATCTCATGATTCCCTCTTTGTTCGACTTGTGGATTTCACTACTGTTATTTACCCATTTTATGCCATATTTTCTTCAAGGACACATGGTGCCCCCAGAGTGCCCCTAACGAGATGTTTTGCCTATAGTAACTATGTTTGTTATTGTATTACTTATGGAATGG
The DNA here is from genome assembly GCA_947507805.1 of Aporophyla nigra. Lineage (NCBI taxonomy): Eukaryota > Metazoa > Arthropoda > Insecta > Lepidoptera > Noctuidae > Aporophyla > Aporophyla nigra. The sequence continues at coordinate 14,852,830 of OX382307.1, read as the reverse complement.
AGGTACATTCAGTATACTTATTACTGAGAATTAGTCATCACTAAGTAGTTCCTTAAATAACAGGTGCATTTTTGAGGACTTTAATGACTTATGAACGCTTTTATTGCAACATAACAAAAGCGTTAATAAGTCATTAAGTAACGACTACCAGTACTTGCTTAATCTAATTAGTTATTGTAATTACTATGTTCACAGCCCTTAAGCTCTGCAGTGTGATTGGCTCATGTCATAATTAGCTTATCAAATTCATTGCTAGTTATAGTTATTTTTGTGTGTTTTGCACATGTGTGTTGTTCTTTAATAGAGGAATGCAACTGTATATATATTTTTTTTAATTAAATACTTTTCAATTTTTGATTCTATGTCCGACCTCTTGTATTGGGACGATCCACTGTGCGCCGGCGGGACGGGACGTGATCGCGCCCGCAGTGTGAAGGCTCCCGCCGCGCCGGCGCCCCGCCACGTCGCGTCACGTCACGTCCCGCCCGCTGTGTGAATAGAGCTTTACAGACAGCAGTGCTGCTGGGGAGTTTGTTCCGCCACTTCTTCTTCCCAGCTAAAACACTAGGAAGTGTCGAAGGGTGGGTGTTTTGGGGGGACTGTCTTATGTAACTTTGACGTTCAAAAAGTGCTGACTCTCAGCCTAGTTTGAATAAATGACTTTTGATTTTGATTTAAACCGTGATAAAATGCATGACTCAAGACTATCACACAGGATGAGCTCAGGAGAAGCGCAGTCTATAGCAATCGTTTTTAATTATATTACTAGCTTTTGCCCGCGGCTTCGCCCGCGTGGATGTCGGAAATTAATGCAAGAGGACGTACTACCGCGATAAGAATGTGTTATTCCAGGTTATATAGGTAATATAGACTCTGTGTGCTATTTTCGATCCAGATCCATTCAGCCATTTTTGCGTGATTGAGAAACAAACACCCAATCATACATATTTTCACATATATAATATTATTAGTAGTAGGATTATAACTCATATTACTTAGGATTCATAGTTTATGAGAACATCATGTGTGTTGGTGTTTTTAAAATAAAAGTAATAGTATTCAGAGTAAGAAGACTGCGACATAGGGCTTGGTTTAGTTGAATATAAGTCTTCCTGGTTTTGCTTAACGCTCCTATTTTACCTATACACTCAATCATTTACCAGACACCGAACATAATTATAGGAATAGTACTTTTGCCAGTGGCTTGGCCCGTATAGCTGTCGGAAAATATAACCCGGGAACCTACTACCGGGATAAAGTAGCTATCCTATCTGTTACGTATCCATGATATAATATTATATCTTTGTGCCAAATTCGATCTAAATCCGTTTGGCCGTCTTTGCATCATTGAGAAACAAACATCCAAAAATCTAAACATCTAAGCCATTTCGCGGTCTCTTGTCTATTAGGTTTATTTTGAGTATAATGAACACACATGATATTCGCAATTACTATGAAGCCAAAGTAATATGAATTACAATCCTACTTATCCTGTACTATTACCCGGCCGCTGCCAACGCGCTCTGCACCCGCTTTTTAAATCTCTAATATCTTCTAAGATATTCATTTAAATTACATTCTGTAAAGGGCCAAATTGATCTATATTAAATGCACAATGTATTTAAAGTACTTAATTGGATAAGGATTAATGCTGAATTGCTTAAAATCGCTTCGTAAATAAGCCCTTATTTCTCTTAAAAAGTAAAAGATAAAAAATGGTTATTGTGGGTTATCCCTAAGAGATAGACATATACCATTGAGGACATTTTTGTAGGCCTTTTTAAGGTGTACAATACTGTAGTACATTATTTTGATCTATTTCGTAGGATTCAGCCAGGGTTTTTCGAATTTTGAGACGTATGTCAGCGTAGTTTTCAAAGAAAGTTATTTTTTTCTAAAATAAAAGAATCTTTCTAAAATTAAAGTAGCCTAAGTTACTCCTTGTTACACCAGCTATTCGCCAGTGAAAGTCCCATCAAAATCGGTCCAGCCATTTCAGAGATTAGCGGGAACAAACAGACAGACAGACAGACAGACAAAAATTGTAAAAAATGTTGTTTTGGTATATGTATCGTGTATACATCCATATACACTTAGTAAAAAGTGGTTATCTTAATATTAAAAACAGACACTCCAATTTTATTTATTTGTATGTATAGATGTATAGATATAGATTCGTCTCGTTAATGTCTTTGTGCTTATACACAAATCCTGATTTATCCCGGAGATAATTAATAGCCTTTATCAGAAATTCTACGAAGGCTTGCAATTTAATTTGTTGTCAATTAGTTTAATTGGTTGTTAAGTGTCAACCAGTCAGAATACTTGAAAATAAGATTAACTGTTTGTTTAAAGACTTAAGAACGTTAATCTTGAAGGTACAAATAGTCGTGATATTTTTTGTTGTTTTGGAGATGTGGGCTTGTAAAATCGTATTTTTTATTTATCTATCGACTAGCTTTTACCAGCGCCTTCGCTCGCGTGGAGGTCGGATATCTTCTCACAAGAACGTATTGCTGGGGTAAAATAGTATTCTATGTGTTAATCCAGAGGGGCGATTCTACTAATTTGCAAAGTTACACGTTCAATTGTGTTTCCGCAACAGTGAGATTTCGATCGCAGGTCGATATGTCCTATAAAGTCATTCTGCTATTTTTTAAGCACAAGGGCAACTATACTTAAACCCGATCGCAACTGAGTCGTAACGGTAACATACGGGTGGGCTTCCGGTGTTACCAACCTGCCAAATAGTATGTTTTATTATTACCACAAAGAAAAAAGTTGAATCTAAAAATGTTACTAAACACGAATAAGAAGGTAAAGGATTTTCTAATGTAAAAAAAATATCTTGACCATAATTATAGTTTTGTGCTGATATTGTATTGTTACAAAAATACAACATTTTAACTTATGAATAACAAAAACCCGTGACAAAAACTCAGAAGAACGTTTCGTTCTACGTCCCTAACTAGCTAAAGCTGTGAAATCAAACCTTTCGGTTATGTTAAAGACTCGAAGAGAACTTCTATTAATCGTATTTTACCTAACCGAATCTGTTTTGATTTAAAAAAAAATACTGTTGACGGTGCAGGTGTTTAATCCCGTTTTGAAGTTCGCTTACTCTCGCATAAAGTGGTTTAAAAATCATCGTGAAACGGATTGGAGTTTTTGGTGGCTTGTCAGTTTGACTAGTGATGTTACTACTACTAGTTATAAATCGTCAGGCACCGATTTTCTCAATTTAATTCAAGTTGAATCTAAGGTAGGTACCTCCCTTTAGAGACGTTTCTAGCAGCTTTGTTAGTTAAAAACGAGACACTAAATAATAATTTAAAACGAAAATAATCATAGAAAAATTCAAAATGCGGCATCCGATCAATATTGGGGCTACAATCGACTCTTGCTGTTCGGGAAGCATTTTCTCCTTCTCACATTCCACTGGCAATATGTTAAATAATGACAATATGATGACAAATTACCTACACGTTATCAACTGACTAGTACTTACAGAATAATGCAATGCATAATCACTCTTATTTAAAACATCCGTGATTCAGTACATCACATTATTCTGACAGATTGTTACACGATATTAATAATATTGAATTATGAATTGGTGTAGTTGAAGACTCCGTGATACTTATCTAAACACGACTACATCGAGTGACATGACAACGCGTGAGAAAATAAATAAATAAAATGATCTCGAGCCTTTAGTTACTCGAGTAACGAGTTAAACAAAATCGAATCGCACCACTATCTGACATAGCTGAAAGACAAGTGTCAACTGTCAAGTGACAGCAACACACTTTATTTACTTTTGTTCAAAGAGTTTTAATTGCTTTAATTAATACTGTTATTCCTCTTAACATACATACAGAAGCAGCCTATAATGTTCCCACTGCTGGGATACAGGCCTCCTCTCTGTGAGAGGGAGAGTAGTTGATCCGTTTCTTTCTAATTGCACGAAATTGATATTTCAGTTTTCATGTGTGTATTTGAAGGATTATTATGAAAATTGAATCTTCATGATGGTACAGCATACTGCAAAATAATGTGCTGTTAACTGTTCAGTAAGATTTCAATACAATGTGTGAAGATGTTGCCCGAGACTGATCCAGATTTGAAATAACTTATGAATGTTTCCCTTTCTTCAGTAAAACCATCTAGATGCAGTTTGAGGAAAGTGTGTATTGATGATGCAAGAAAGAATTTGAACTGTTTATTCAATATGGAGATCTGGATACAGGAATACATTCCATGGCAATCTGCAAAACAAACACATACTGTCCTGTTCGCAGGGAAAAAACATTATTATGTAGTGGGTACCAGCACACTGATGAGAAAAATAATAATATTAGTTAGCCCCTTCTAACATAAATATATATTTTTTCAGGAACATTACTTAGTACACCCGTACATCAATTTCTGACTCAAGAGTTGCTCGTGCTCGATCTGCTGACTGTTGGCTGTTGTGTACTTATAATGTTCAGCATGCAATATTAATATATTATAGGTGATGAAATACTAAGTATCTACTTCTCAAGTGGTCTGATGTTAAAATTGATATACTTGTAGTAATAAAAATGCTTTGTTCCATTATTTGTTTATTGATTTCATGAACCATTCCAATACTAAATACTTTATTGCATTCCAGAATGTATATGCTTAAGTGGTAAACATTGGATTTAATTACAATAAAATTGTGGACCTTGTCTGGCCCAGCAAAAGAAATATAGTAGGTAGAGGAGGACTTATAATCTAACTTATTCTAAAATCAAAATAAATAAAAAACATGCTTGGGTATTCTAATTGCGTTTCAGGTATTTATCACTTAAATATTTGCTAATGCTGTAATAACATTTACTTATTAATAGATTTTTTAATTTGTTAGTGAATAGATGGAGTTTATTTTCATTTCCAATTGTTTGGGGTAAATTATTGTATATATTTATTGATATTATCAGAGGGCTTATTGAATGTATTTTTAGGCAGTTTTAGTCGTGTTTTGTATCAGAGTGTGTATCTTGTTGGTATGTCTTCTCGTTGAGTGTGAAATTCTTGGTGTTAATGTGCAAATTTGCATATTTCAAGAATAGTGACAGAGTTAAAATATTTAGCTTTGTAAAATGCGGTTTGCAGCTATCTATCTGTTGTATATTTACTATGATATGGGCAAATTTCGTTTGAATGGTAAACAGTGTTGGTGCATCTGTACTGTTTCCCCACATTATTAAGTCGTAACTAAGCTATGCATATACATAGGCGTAATATGTTACAAGGGCAGTCTGTAAATTTGTGGTTTTTTTAACTACCAAAAACCTGATATTCCATTTTAATCTATCTTTACTAATAATAAAGCTGTAATTTGTTTGTTTGGTTGAACGCGGTATTCTCAGGAACTACTGGTCCGAATTGAACAATTCTTTTTGTGTTGGGAAGCCAATTTATTGAGGAAGGCTATATGACATCACGCTACAATTAAAATGAGCGGAGCAGCAATGAAAAATGGACGAAAACTGACAGGCAATGGGATGCGACGGGAAGAGCATTATTGCATACTCGTGACGCAAAATTTCTTCCTCTTACCTTTCCAACATCACCCACATGGGCAAGTTCAACGAAATCTGTATAAAACATTATATTTTTAGGAAAAAAACGAAAGCAATCCCAGATCGATGCGATAAAAGTTGCATTTTACTGACTTTTGTTCAACCGCAAATTTTGACAGATGAACTGCCGAAGTTCAGCGTTGTTTCGATTCTAACGAGTGTCAAAATAATAGCAGAATGTGACTAAACGTCACGCTCTTGTGCGATGTTGTTAGCAGAATAGATTTTTACATTGTTTCGATCGATCGTTGGCGTCAATTACAACATAATCGCAGTTGGATTGTTGTTCATTAGTAGAATGAGAAAACGCTTAAAAGTCGTGATTCAGTCGTGGATCTATTGCGATTTGTGCACAATTTTGTTAGTAGAATCGACCCCCAGGTCATATACTAGTAGTGTGCTAAATTTAATCTAAATCCGATCAGCAGTTTTTGCGTGAAAGAGTAACAAACATACATCCATACTCACAAACTTTCACATTTATAATATTAGTACCTAGGAAGTAGGATGAGGCTCTTCAACGACTCAATAAAACATACAAGAACAAAAAACACAATAAAGTTATAAGGATTGTGAGTTCGTCACTTATAAAAAAGCACAGCACTCAAAGTCTTATTCATTTATTCATGAACAAGTACCTTATCATCATCTGCCTAGCCTTTTCCCATCTATGTTGGGGTCGGTTTCCAATCCAACCAGATGCAGCTGAGTACCAGTATTTTACATGGAGCGACAGCCTATCGGACGTCCACAACCCAGTTACTGGGTAATACGATACCCCTTGGTAAGACTGGTTGTCAGACTGTCGGGCTTCTGACGATCCGTAACGACTGTCTAAGATCTACGAAAGACAGCCGGGACCAACGGCTTTACGTGCTTTCCGAGGCACGGAAGGGTCTTGGTATGTAAAGATGCTCACCCATTCACGGACCAACCTGATCTGTATTTACGTACACTAAAATACACTAACAGAGATACTTACGTACTTACAAGATATTGTTAGTTGAATTGTATAATTTGCTAGCTTTTGCTCGCGGCCTTGCTCGCGTGGAGGTCGGAAATTATTGCACGGAAACGTGATACCGGAACAAAATATAAGCTTATGTTTACTCCTTATAACTTCAGCTATCATTATAAATAGCCAGAAGGACGTAAAATAAAAATAGTATTTTTGTTATAAATACCGTATACACTATGAAATTCATTTCGTTATTTTGACATTACAAACAGAGGCTTCAATAAAAAAATTGTTTAAAAAAACAAAAAAAAAACTTCTTTATAAAACCGGTAGCGTGGGGCGCATTTTGAGGTATTTTTTAACCGATATTAAGCACCTCACGCTTTTTTCCATTATTTTCTACTTTTTAGTTTGGTTTTCTATGGAAGCGTGTTTTTAGTTTTTTTTAAACTATTATTTATTTTCTGTTTTTTAGGGTGTTTCGAATTTTGTGACGTATGTCAGCATAGTTTCGGAATACAGTTTTTTTGTTTTGCTATCCTGGTAACCCTGGCAAGGATAATGGGACAAATTTATAAAATTATTGTATTGTCATCAGTCCTTGATAAATATGCCTTTCGAGGAAAACCAACGTGTTAAAGGGGGTCAAAATCATGTTCAAAGTTTCCATTACGTAGGCACATACTAACATACGTATGAAGCTAATAAAAGCGAGTTAATAGGCTATGTTCACAAATAGAAATTATGATTAAATTATAATGAAAAAAAAAACAATACTTCCCATAATATAGGAAGTACTTACGCCTAACAGAAACATCAACTTGGGAACAATTTTCGTCTCAGTTCTCGCGTTTCTTATGATTCTTTAAAACTAATTCTTTTCAGTGTAAACAGACAATCTTTGTTTAGGCACATAACTAACATTACCTTTAAAAGCATTTGCCGAAAAGGGTTTCTGTTTATTTTGTAGGTCCCCTAAAGTCACGAAAAAAATAAATATCAAAAGAGTTTTGTTTTTATAACAACGCAATACCTGGCGATAATTTTCTTTAGAGTTTGATTAAATTATAATTCTAATTTCCGTCGTAGTAAGAAATGAAAGTGTCTTCAATTTTTCTTTGAGTATCCACTCTTTCTGTGGTACTGAAATAGAGCTTTGTAGAATTATGTATTTCCGTAAAAATTTGAAGACGATTAATGAACTTTATGGCTTCAAAATCAAAATCAAAAGTCATTTATTCAAACTAGGCTGAGAGTCAGCACTTTTTGAACGTCAAAGTTACATGAGACAGTCCCCCCAAAACGCCCAACCTTCGACACTTCCTTCACAAATAAATAACTGATATTGTGATGGTGATCATTAATGTTTGCTGAGATCGCTAACACCTTTAATTATTGGAAAATGAGCTTCATTGGGAATTGTATTATTTATAACTTCTCGCGACTTCATCCGTGTTAAATTTCTTGCCACCCCGACCCACCCCGTCGCATCGAATCGCCTGACTGTGCGTGGTCTTCGTATTTGTGATTTTTTCCTTTTTTACTCGGCTCCTAAGGGCCCTAGCGTATTGTTATATAGCCTATAGCCTTTCTCGATAAATAGGCTACGCAACACTAATAGAATTTTTCAATTCGAGCCAGTAATTTCTGATATTAGCGAATTCAACTAACCAAAGAAACAAACTCTTCAGCTTTATAATATCAGTCAATGTAATTACTAATTTATTTGTATTTTTATAGTTTCAATTTATAATTACTTTACTATTCCAATTTAATTGATGTTTTTTTAATGTTTTAATTATACTGTATTTTAATTTAACTACTTGTCGTTTTAAATTCATTGTAAACTTTGTAAATTTTAATTTTGTTATGGTCATATATTTCCATTTTAATTTTTATTATTGATTATACAAGTGCTGTGCACACTTATAAGTGACAAATTCACCGCAAAGCTTTTGATATAGAATATATTTAATGTAATGATTTAGTGATTAAGTCGTTGGTGTGGCAACAAATAATTAAATAAATAAATCAGTTTAGATGAGTCATAAGCCAGGCTTCAAGATCAGTGGTGGCGTAGTAGTAAAAGACTCGACTTATAAATTATACGTCGTGGGTTCAAACCCAGTCAGCAGAGTTACTTTGTGTAATTTATTTCATCAACACTGCTCTCAAAACGGTGAAGGAAAACATCGCGAGCAAAGCGGTATGTCCTAAAATCTAAAATTCAAAGATTTGGTTCATCTATCAATCTGCATTGGACCCGCGTGGAGTGGATGGATTAGGGCTTTTTTTTTATGGAAGGGAAATCATCAAATGACTTCTCCCGCTCTGGGCGGAGCGGGAAGGCATGTCAGACTTTTACTGACTAAAACCCACCCGTGTTCCTTCAGTTGCCCATATGCCAGGGCCACGGTAACTCTTTCGAACGAATCTCGCGACCCTGGCAGGCATCGGTCCTAGCAGACCCCTTCAGTTTGCTGACATCTCTTTGAGGCGCACGTGGAACACTACGCGCCGTTGACACGGCCCTGGTCCTTACCGGGCAGCTACCCATTGCTCGCCGCCCGCAACAGGGCTCACTCCCTCTTAAAAGAGAGGAGGCTTTTGACTCTGCAGTGGAATATTTTTTAGAGTATTTTTTTCAGTAATTAATATTTATTAAAATAAAAACTACCTTGAGAGAATTCTGTTCCGAGTAGATAGGATGTGATAAGAGAAAGTATATGTAATGCCTTGAAGTGTTTAACTTATTCCGTGTTTTTGTTTGTTGTTTATGACCTCTAGCGTCTACCTACAAGTTTTTTGTTCAAAGACGTTGAAACAGACTTTTATCGGTATCCAGAACATCCTCGATAGACCTCGTAATTACAACCATAATTATGCCATTTACCACACTTTCTTTTTGTGGGTGGGTAATCATCAAATGACGTCTCCCGTTGTGTTTGGAGCGAAAGGGCGTGTCAGACTTTTACTGACTAAAACCCGCCCGTGTTCCTTCAGTTGCCTATGTCAGAGCCACGGTAACTTTGTCGAATAATTCCGCGACCTTGCAGTCATCGGACCCAGCGGAACCCTTAAAATTTCCTGATATCTCGTTGAGGCGCGCGTAGACACTACGCGCCGTCGACCCGGGCCTGCACCCTAATTGCGAAACGCACAATTTATCAGAATCTGAATGGGATTGAAGATTATGTCTAAACCATTGCGTCATTTGTTCGAATAAATTGTCGGCTCAGCAACGTAAATAACGCAATGAATGTTGTTTAACTATGAACCTATCGATAAAAAGTTCCGCAATTACCCCTTTTTTTTTGGATGGGAAATCATCAAATGACTTCCCATCCAAAAGAATGGCTCTGGGCGGAGCGGGAGGGCGTGTCAGACTTTTAGTGACTAAAACCCACCCGTGTTCCTTCAGTTGTCCATGTGCCAGGGCCACGCTATCTCTTTCGAACAATCTTGCGACCCTGACAGGCATCGGTCCTAGCAGACCCCTTTCGTATTGCTGACATCTCTTTGAGGCGCGCGTGGAACACTACGCGCCGTCGACCCAAGCCTGGTCCTTACCGGGCGGCGAGCTACCCATTGCTCGCCGCCCGCAAGCTCGTGCCTACGGTGGCCGGGAGTCCGCTATCAACTCCCGACGCCCGCGGCGTCTCCTCCTGCGGCCGCAATTACTCCTCTGGTCCTTACTGGGTGGCGAGTTATGCATTACCACTGTAAGGCACAGAATACATAATAGTACAAGAACAGAAGATTCATTCCACAAAATCATTTAAATAAATAACGACTCTTGCTCTGAAACAATAAAGTACAATTTAGGTGGCAAAGCGCTAATTGCCTTTAGTAATATTCCATTTGAATATGTGACAGTTTAAGCTACATAGTTTTAACCTTAATATTTTTTTTAATTTACGAGGAATGATTTTCAAAAGCGGTAAATTAACTTCGAGGTCGACTATACCTGAAGCTTAATTATCTTAATCTCGTTAATTCAGTAAAAGTTCATTAGCAAACTTGCGTCTGCATTCACACCTTGCGTCAGTGACAAAACACTGCGTTCACTGTTATTGTAGAAGTTTTGTGATTTGTGAGTTTTACCAGAATAGGACTGCAAATTGAGATCTACCTTTTAGTTCAAGTCAGTCTTTTACTTCTACCAAAGTTTATGAGCACCTTTCATCATCATTATCAGCCGAAAGATGTCCACAGCTGGACATTGGCCTCCCCGAAGCATTTGGGGGGGGGGGGGGGGGGGGAGTTGCCATAATCACCACGCTTGGCAGGTAGTATGTTGGTAAAAGGCATAGAGAACGTTGGTGCCCATTTTCCAGTGGCCTGACTCCCCTTTTACGACACCCACGGAAAGAAATGGAATGTTGAAATTCTTTACTTCCGACACCAAACGGAATCAGTCATTCATTCGGAATCATTGCTTTTATCAACATCAGGCTATTATGTAATTTCAGGCTGGACTGCCTACTAAAATATTCGGTGCCTGAATTATTAGTGAAACAACAAAGCCGACCGAAGAATTTAGTGTTACGTGGTGTGTGGCTTTGTTAGGCTCGTGGTTATCGGCCAAAACCCTAGAACATGTAGAGATATTTTGTGATCCTAGCTTACGTAGGTACTTACTGGACTTCCGGCTAGTTGGTCATTTAGAGACTATGTTTTGTTTTTGGTTCGCCGGTTACTGGGACATATAAATCTTGAGAAGGTTGCCCGCGAAATTCAAATATTACTACGTTTTTTGTAGGCCAGTGTCAGGCTGACTGTAGAACAAAATATTATTCGCGATTGTAACATAATTATATGTATTTTAAAATTATGATAACAAGTATTCGCCCAGTGTTCATACTTCAACCAAAATACATTTAAACCTTAATGTATTTCTTATGCATTATTATAAAAAAATAATATTTTTCTGCACTACTTCTCCATATATATTTTAACTAGCTTTTGCCAGCGGCTTCGCCCGCGTGGAGGTCGGAAATTATCCCGCGGGAACATACTACCGGGATAAAAAAGTACCCTATGTGTTATTCCAGGTTATAAACTATCTGTATGCCAAATTTCATCCAAATCCGTCCAGTAGTTTTTTCGTGAAAGGGTAACAAACATACACATACACATACATCCATCCTCACAAACTTTCGCATTTATAATATTAGTAGGACTGTGCCAAATACCGTCCGCGGAATTTTCGTAAAAACGGGTACAATGCTTTTGCTTTATGTGTATCTAGTGGTCGAAATTCTACAGTAATTCATTAAAATTTTAATCCACATCAATAAAAAATATTCGCTTTCTCTACCCCTTATTACCATAAAAACTTTAACTGTCGCAAATTTCATGCTTTTCCATCCGCGTAATTTTCATTATAAGGGGTAAAAAGTTTTTGCTTCATGTATCGTACGTAAATTAAAACCACCAACACAACCCTCTAAGTTCATGTAATAACTTTTTCATGAAAATGTCAGTAAATTGCAAAAAACGTAAGAAAATTTTAAGTTGGCGGGCTACCCTGATGTTGGCCCTTAACACTGTTGCCCGTATGCGAGGCATTATTGCTTGTATGCGGGGCACTTAACTTCTAATGAAGTTTCTACGACTGTAGTACACACAAGTGACTTGTGAAGGATTGCGTATTAAAAAGCGAGATGGGTCGACTGAATTACCACCCTATACACTGTTAAGATAACTATTATAGATAATATAATGTACGATTGAGAGAACTGTCTAATGGACTATCCGATGCCAGGGTCGCGAGATTCGTTCGAATGAGGTACCGTGGCCCTGGCATATGGGCAACTGAAGCAACACGGGTGGGTTTTAGTCAGTAAAAGTCTGACACGCCCTCCCGCTCCACCCAGAGCGGGAGACGTTATTTGATGATTACCCAACCACAAAAAAAATGCACTGTCGGATGATGTAACCAATAGTGACACCTGCTCATACGTTTAAAAAAACTCAAGAAAGAACACGATAGAAAACAACATTAACAATACCAATACTCACCTTTAACTCTTAATTTTCTTATTGTGAACACAGAGAATCACACTTACTTTTATTTTTTATCTTACTTTTCTCAATATTTTAAGTGAACTGTAAAGTTCTTTTTTGAGAAATAAATTTCTTTAAACCGAACTACAAAGACAACCAAATCTTTAAAAAACCATAACTTTTGACGTCTACAGCCTTTGTTATGTGCAGTTTGGGAGTTGATTTTTTTTGTTCATATTTTCCATCAAACGCATGTTGGTCATTGGGGAGTCATAAAAATTCTCTAAAACAATAATAATGTCTTTGAAGGCAACCTATGCACATTAACAGTCCAAAACATCCATTGATAAAAAAAAAATTAAACATTGCATTTATCACTCTGTCGCCTACTATATTAATTTATCAGTGCTTGCAACACTACGAGTGTTAGGTAGAGACTACAAAGCACGTACAGAAAATGTTTCAATTTCGAGATGTTCTCGTATGATTTCATATGATGTATGAGTAATTACAGACCGATAGCACTTATTCCAATTTTTTCCAAAATCATAGAAAAGGTTATATACAATAGTCTTTCGTCGTTTTTTGACAAACATGATCTCTTAGTCAGTGAGCAATTTGGTTTCCGGAAAGGTAAATCCATTAATATGGCGATCTATGATGTGATCAAAAAAATTGTTTCTAGTGTTGATGCTAGAACACCAGTGGCGGCCTTGTTTATGGATATGTCTAAAGCGTTCGACCATGTAGATCATGGTTTACTGCTAAACAAATTAGAGCGATATGGGATTAGGGGACCTGCATTAAACCTACTACAATCTTATCTCTCCAATCGCACTCAAATCACAACGCTTGATAGGCTATGTGCAAGCTCGAAAGTTGAAAAAACATACATTTCAAATCCTAGAAAAACGTCTTATGGTGTTCCCCAAGGTAGCATTCTTGGCCCTCCATTATTTAATATTTACATTAATGATATGCCTAAGGTCACTAAGAACCAGATGGTTTTATTTGCTGATGACTGCACTATTTTATTCTCTAGTAACGACATTAATATTCTTGAAATTGACATAAATGAAGATCTTAAAAATGTAATAAATTGGTTAGTTAATAACAATCTGAAAATAAATCTTGACAAAACTAAAATAATGACATTTAATCAAAGAACTAATAAACCTGAATTGAATATAAAATATGGTAACGTATCAATCGCTAAAAGTGAGATCACAAAATTTCTGGGCCTTTACATAGATAGTCATCTGACTTGGAAACATCAAATCGACTCTTTGTCAAAGAAGCTTAGTCAATTTGCGTATGCTTTGTATAAACTATCAAAAACAGTTAGCCGCATGACAGTACAAATAGCTTATAATGCTTATGTGGCTTCTGGTATTAGGTACGGAATAATTTTCTGGGGCAACTCCACTGATAGAGACATTGCTTTTAAAGCTCAGAAGAAATGCTTGCGATCATTTACCAAATTACAATCGGATGATAGTTGTAAACCATTTTTTAAGGAACTTAATTTACTCACTCTTCCGTCTATGTACATTTATGAAATGGGAGTGTTTGTTCGCTGTAACTTGCATTTATTTGAAAAATTGCGGTCTCGCCGTTATCAGAATACCATTCATGTTACCTCTCATAAAACCGCATTTTTCGGCAAAAGTGTGCTAGGTATGGCCCCAAAAATATACAATAATATACCAGCAGCTATTAGAAGCAAAGATTGTCTGGGATCTTTTAAGAGGTCTTTATTTGAATTCCTTGTAGATAAATGTTACTACTCCATCACTGAATTCACCACTGATAAACAAAGATATGACGGTTTCGACTTACCAATTAAACACTCATGATTTTATTTATTTTGCCTTTGTGTTGTGTTGTGTTTAGTTATGATAGATTGTAAGTAACTCCTTAGCTGACATATTTTAAATTGAAGACTATAATTTTTATAATGTAATCTCTTGGCATGCCACCTTAATTTAATTGCTTGTTTGTTTTAATTTTGTACGCCAATTTTTGGCAAAACATAGTGCATATATTTTTGACATGGACTATCTGTTTAATATACCTATGTTTAACAAAATAAATGATTGATTGATTGATTGATTGATTGATGTATGGTTTTGCAGATTGCACTAACGGAGTGTCAGCTAGAAACCGCTGTGTATATACGTATTTTGACAGTTATTGATAGATAGATCTCGACGCCATTTTGCACCGTACAATCCAAAGTAACATACTCCGAATTTTCAGAGAAACAGTGAAAACACATGCCGTACATTTACAATTGTTTGCGAAATTCAGGAGAACCGCTTTGCATAGATTTTGCTAACTTTAAGTTCACCTGCTCGCCGTGGTCTCAGCTGCTTATCGGACCCAACAACACTCGTAATTTTAATTTCCAAAGCGAACTGAATTTCAATTAATCTTTGCAGAGCAGTGTTGGCCAAGTGGTAACGGCCGCGACTTACGAGTCAATTAGGTCATGAGTTTGAACACAAGCAGACGCTTTACTTTGTGTAAATTATTTCATCACCACTTCTCTCAAAACTGTGAATGAAAAACTCGTGAGGAAACCGGCATGTCTTAGAGGCAAAAAATTCGAAGATTTGTGACATCTACTAATACGCACTGGGCCCGCGTGGTAGATTTTGGCCCAAGCTTTCTCACCGAGAGGAGGCCTATGTCCCAGCAGTGGGAACATTATTATAGGCTGCTGATGATGATTGCAGCTGTGAGTTAAAAACAGCGTTGAAAACAGCGACAACAACGTGGTGTCCAGGTTTTCCACTCTTATAATGTGAAAAAAAAAATACAGGTGTGGCATTCTTCCGGATTTTCGGTACCGATCACCGAACATCCGGGGCAAAAATATCACAGCAGATTTTTAGTTTTTCAAAAATGAGTTTATTAAGGCTTTTTTACAAATGGATAAAGCGACAGCTAAACAACTGTTTTGAAGGCAGTACAACAAAAGTAATATAAGTTCGATTTAGGAATCCAATCAGATAGATAGAATATTTTATATAAATGTCCTGTTGATATGATAGCGTCGTATGACGGTCGTTGTGCTCGCTATAATAGGGTTCAGTCCACGATGAGTGATGCAAGCATACCCTCTGATGAAACAGATCAGTTGGAATCTGCAATGGCTCTATCCTCAAAGCCCCTTCCAGACTTGGAACCTGTATTGTTAAACTTACATACAATACTAAGAATATAATGTTTGGACTTTATAAGAGACTAGCTGACCTGCGCCCACTTCGTTGGGCGGTAAAGGGTTTTGTTTTTATTGCATACCAGCTTCTGCCGCGACTTCGTCCGCGATAAATTTCTTGTTTCCCCGACCCTTCCCGTCGCGTTGAATCGCATACCCGTGCAATTTTCTCCGTTTTAGCAACATTTTTCATTACTGCTCGGCTCCTCTTGGTTTTAGCGTGATGTTATATAGCCTATAGGCTACGGCTACCCAACACAGAAAGAATTTTTCAATTCGGACTAGTAGTTCCCGAGATTACCCCCTACATACAAACTTACAAACAAATGTTACCTCTTTATAATATTGACTTTATAAGAGATGATCTCTGAGTTTGTTTCGTCATTTCTTCTCAAGGATCAGTCAAGTCTGGTATTAAAACATTGACCAACAAAATTTGACAAGTTAAAATGTCCTAAATGATCTACTTACATTAATAAACATTTAATTTAATTTCAATGTGCTTTATTGTACACCAATCTTCAGGTCATCATTCGTTATTATTTCAGCCGAAAGACGTCCCCTGCTAGATATAGGCCACCCCAAAATTGGGGGGATTTGCTATAATCGCCACGCTCGGCAGGCGGGTTGGCGATCGCAGTGTGATGGTAAAATGCATAGAGAACGCTTCTGCCCATTCTCTTGTAAGTCCCTTAGTCGCCTCTTACGACACCCACGAGAAGACATGGGATGCTGCTATTCTTTACGTCCAGCACCATATGAAATCAGGACAGTGAAAGCGAATTTAATTGTAGTTTAAATGAAGACATGCCAAACTTTATTTTAACACACAATACACAGATATTAATATATCAGACGTTCATATCATAAAGTCAAGCTTTTATATAGGTAAGTAGCTTTAATAACGAATCTACACTATATAATCTATACTCTATACATACAAATAAATAAAATTGGAGTGTCTGTTTTTAATATTAAAATAACTACTTTTTATTAAGTGTATATGGATGTATACATGATACATATACCAAAACAACATTTTTTACAATTTTTGTCTGTCTGTCTGTCTGTCTGTTCGTTCCGGCTAATCTCTGAAATGGCTGGACCGATTTTGACGGAACTTTCACTGGCAGATAGCTGATGTAACAAGGAGTAACTTAGGCTACTTTTATTTTAGAAAAAATAAATAATAGTTTAAAAAAACTAAAATTACGCTGAATTTTGAGACGTATGTCAGCGTAGTTTTCGAAGACAGTTTTTATGAAAAACTTTTTGTTAAATACCACGCGGACGAAGTCACGGGTAACAGCTATTACCTATAATATAACCTGAATTAACACATCTTACCGCGGTAGTACGTCCTCCACGTTAATTTCCGACATCCACGCGGGCGAAGCCGCGGGCTAAAGCTAGTAATATTATAAAGAGGAAAAATTCGTATTTTTGTTTGTTTGTTTGTAATGGATAAACTCAAAAACTACTGAACCGATTTTAAAAATTCTTTCACCATTAGTAAGCTACATTTTTTGCAAGTAACATAGGCTATATAACATTACGCTACAACTAAGAGGAGCGGAGTAGTAATGAAAAATGTAGCAAAAACGGGGAAAATCGCACGGGTAGGCGATTCGACGCGACGGGAAGGGTCGGGGGAACACGAAATTTAACGCGGATGAAGTCGCGGGTAGAAGCTAGTATCTAATAAGCCAACAGCTTCCTTATATCAGCACATTTTCCTTATTCCATGATAGTAAAGAACAATTTCACCTGACATCAAGCTGACTGAGGAAACTGGTGTTTTCTAATATTTACCGAACATTAATCAAAGTAAAAGATTCCTTTGTTTATCGGTACAGTTACCTGAGACAGCGGGTGGGCTGTTCTGTAATATAATGGGCTTAGGAACGTCTCGGAGAAATAAAATTTAAACGATAAATACGGAATTATCTACAAGCTTTTTGTACAATTTTTGTACGGAAACTGTTCTAGAAAGAAAGATAAAGTCGTAAAACAAAAGACGAATTTGGCCGTTTGATCAAAGTCAAATTATAAACGGTTTTTTTCTGCTCATGAGTATTGTACATGGCAACTCGGGTATAATCTTTCTTAGGGTTATTTGATGAATATCATCAGCTGCCAATAATGTTCCCACTGCTGGGACACAGGCCTCCTTTTTGTGAGAGGGATTGGGCCGTAATCCATCACGAGAGCCCAGTGCGGGTTGGTAGATTTCACATGTCTTCGAATTTTTGGTTCTAAAACATGCCGGTTTCCTCACGGTGTTTTTTTTCACCGTTTTAAGAGCAGTGGTGATGAAGTAATTTTTACAAAGTAAAGTGCGTGCTGACGTTACTCATAGAACTACAACAGGATGGATGAAGTGGAGACAGCTCACTGGCGTTATGTGTGACAGGAAAATGCCGCTTAAAATCAATGGCCATATGTATAAGACAGCCATAAGACCAGCTGTTCTTTATGGGTTTGAATGCTGGGCTACCAATAAGCATCACCTGAGCAAACTGCACACAACAGAAATGCGAATGCTGCGCTGGTCAGCGGGCATCACACTGTTAGACAAAATTAGAAACGAGAACATCAGAGGGAGTTTCAGAGTTGCCCCAACGGTCACATTCAAAGACGCCAAGCGGACCATATGGTGAAGCTTGCCCTAGACTTGCCATCAATGAGACGCACTCGTGGAAGACCACCTGCCACCTGGTTGACGACGATCGAAAAAGATCTGAAAGAAGCTAATTTAGATAAAGACGCAGCACAAAATCGTGCTAAATGGAAGATGCAGACAAGGAAGGCCGACCCCAAGTAAATGGGATAGGGTCTAGGAGGAAGAAGAAGAAAGTGCCTGCTTGTGTTCGAACCCAGGACCTACAACTCGTAAGTTGCGGCCGCTACCTTTAGGCCACCACTGCTCTTTGTGGCTACCGCGGCGATCATCAATTCGCATTTTAACTGGAAGCCATTCCTTAAAGACTAACTTTTCGTTGGTGATCAACTTAGATCTGAAAGATAGGTACGATACCTATTTTTTTTTTTTTTTTCATTTAATCTCCCAAACACAATATAAGACGGCCTTTGTACGATTTTTGTGTGCGAGAAGTTCAAATAAATACGCCTGCAATTTAATAACATACCCTAGTCTCTCCATATTTATTGGAACCCTTTGATAACGCTAGATTTTATCGAGCGATTCTAAATCGAAGGCAGTTGAGTCCAAGATTTATTTACCGAGTCATCAAACGAGAAAGGTACATCTTATCTCAAAAATAAATGAGCGTCTTTTATATAAATGCTAGCTTTGAAAATAGAAAAATATTTGAAATATAAATATTGATTGTCCAGGTAATACAGTAAGCAAATATATATTAACTTCAAGTTGATTTGACATGAGTAGCTTTAATATTACCTATAGCTAGTAACAGTATATTATTAGCCAGTGAAGCACATACTACACAGTTAGTCTGTATCTTGGGGGAATCCCAGGCTTTACTCGCTGAAAATTACATAGAATTTTCATAATAGATAATTTTAAAAGTTTTACAAGTGAAACTACGCTTTATTTTTCGGCACTTAAATTCAGAAGATGTGTGTGTTTCGGATCTTGGCTAAACATC
Organism: Aporophyla nigra; assembly: GCA_947507805.1. Classification (NCBI taxonomy): domain Eukaryota; kingdom Metazoa; phylum Arthropoda; class Insecta; order Lepidoptera; family Noctuidae; genus Aporophyla; species Aporophyla nigra. Next base: position 14,833,399 of record OX382307.1, on the reverse strand, counting down.
ATAAGAATCCTACTAAGTTTTTATTTAACCTAAAATAATACAGCGGAAATATGTGTAATATTTATGGGTAGCCCTAGCACTTGGGAGTGTCTTACATATTAATTTAGTTACGAATATTTTAAGGACGTAGATTCTTTTTTCTTGGTCTTAGATCTCTTTATCATGTCGTAACGTTGACCGTTTTAGGTAGATATGGAAGGATTACGGTCGTAGATTTTATCGTGCTTCAAAGGTACTTCACCATCGATCGATTATTATCTTTACGTAATGAGGGATCTGTTACTAATTGCCACTTGCCCTGAAGGCAGGTTTGTGAGTTATGAAACAATTAGGAAATTACTTAGACTTGTTTGCCACTAAACTAGGGGATGTTTATACAATATTGATTGCGTTTGAAGTAAATTTTCCTGGTACTGTTTGTCAATAAGCGCTGATGTTATACTCTGTGCCTTCGAATGAACATATTTTTCAATTATAATTATTTTCCTTGACCAGTATTAAACTCATCATACTAAAAGAGAATGATTGAGTATGTACTGTAGAGATTACAGCCTGTTTGGTGATTAAATGCAACTTTCAAAAGTAGATGGCAGAGATGCAAGAAAAATATTGATTTAGATAAAGTTTAACAACAAAAACAGTTGGTATTAGATGAGCTGATAAGTGAAAGGGATAATATGTATCAAAAATATAACATGGAGAACGTTTGAATCCATCATGCAGACTTATTTCAAGTTCATAGACATGGTAAATATTTAATTATTTATGTTACATAGTCCGTCTTACTACCACTACTATATTATCTTCTTCATATTTGCTTCCAAATGTTAGTATATTTATTATGTAACTCGGATCGGTAATAATTACCTAATACTGTATGGAATTTAACCGTCTGCCCTTTGTTTGGTTGAACTTAGATCCTCGCGAGACACAGGGCACATTTTGTGTCTATAATTGTGTCAGAACACAGTGCATTTAAACCGTAGATGCTGACTTAAGTTAAAAAAAGTGAGCAAGAAGATCTGATAGCACTATCTTCTACTCAAAATTAGGTTTGTCCATTTCTGCAAGCCTTGTGCAACTGGAAATTTATATGAAATGCATTATTATTTTATTTAGTATTTTGTTTAATAGTGTCTTTTTTTTTTTTTGGATGGGATATCATCAAATGACTTCTCCCGCTCTGGACGGAGCGGGAGGGCGTGTCAGACTTTTACTGACCCACCCGCGTTCCTTCAGTTGCCCATGTGCCGGGGCCACGGTATCTCTTTCGAACAATCACGCGACCCCGGCAGGTTTAATAGTGTCTTACAGGATGAAAATTTTAAACCTGTGGCGAACTAAGAATCCTACATATATAGTTCCCACTCTTAGATAAAAGTGGCAACGCTTTTGGGTTCTAGACAGAGGGGTCTATAGTTCACAGTAAAGAACTAGAACACCAAGATTTTGAAAGAGTAAAATTTAATTAGGATACACATAGCAATTGACTATGAGTTTCAGATTCCTTTTGGCAATCGTGTATTCTTGATGTTTCCTCCACTGTCATACTAATACTTTGTGGTGAAAGAAATATACATCTACTATACTGAACCTTGGGCGCCATAACGTTCCTAAAAACGTATCAAATGTTTAATTTTATTTCTAGAACCTACGCAGGCACTTTATGTAAATTATTTCATCACCAGTACTCTTAAAAACCTAGAAGAAAAACATCGCGAGGGTTTCCTCCCGATTTTTTTCTTCATCGTTGTCTCCGTTTTCTTTCGAATCAAAAATTCGGTGTCATCTTTCAACCCACACTGGGTCCGCGTATTGGATTACGGCCCACTCCCTTTCACATAGAGGAGGTCTGTACCCCAGCAGGGGGAGCATTTTAGGCTGCTGCTGATGAAGATGAGTCTTATTCCGAGTTCTGTAGAACTGGTTTTTAATTAACTGATTTAGAACTTTACTTATTGATTAAATTTTTACCCTGTGGGGTAGGCAAAAACTACAGACACCTACTCCCACTTCGATCCTTCTCTCTTCTACTTCGTTTACGTAAAATTTAGTTCAATCCAAATTATAGGTACAAATCTGACACCATACCTACTAGACAACCAGAGGGGTAATTGCGGAACTTTTTATCGGTAGGAATTGGTTTAATATTCATAGTTAAACAACATTCTTTGCGTTATTTACGTTGCTGAGCAGACAATTTATTCGAACAAATGACGCAATGGTTTAGAAATAATCTTCAATCCCATTCAGATTCTGATAAATTGTGCGTTTCGCAATTAGGGTGCAGATTCAAAACTGCTATGTTTTTATTATCCTTTGAAGTAATTTTGTTGTTATCATCAGTCTAGGTATAGCTGTGTAGTGCTGGACCTGGCCTTTCCAGTTTCTGGCCATTAACTTAACTCAATCCTCGCCTGATCTCATCGGGCTGCTACCAGCCACCCTGCGATGATCGTGGCTTGACCTAACCTGCGAAAATGTATTCTAAATCTATTTCTGGCTTACCTTCTTGACATAAGTCAGACCCATTATTCTGTGAGGTTAGCAGTTACCTTCTGACGACACCTGTCACCTGAAATTCGTTTTTAATATGTATGTGGAATAAATATGGACTCGTCTCAAAGTTGACCTTTTTTCCTTTTAGAAAACGGAGTCTCAGTAATGCTTTCTGTGGGAGTTTAAAGGTCACGTCACATCAATAGAGTATCGTACCTTTGACTTTAATGTAACTATTTACCGATTAGGGAAATAATGAAATCGTTATTAAGTGAATGGATGTAAAGGATTATAAAAAAGAAAATCGTATCGTACATATATTGATACTACATCAAACACAAAATGTTTAGCTTTCATAAAAAGTTATTGAAGTGGAATTTTTTCGGGCACTTTTGTTCACTTTTTAGGGTTCCGTACCCAAACGGTAAAACGGGAACCCTATTACAAAGACTCCGCTGTCTGTCCGTCCGTCTGTTACCAGGCTGTATCTCATGAACTATGATAGTTAGAGAGTTGAAATTTTCACAGATGATGTATTTCTGTTGTCGCTATAACAATAAATACTAAAAAAACAGAATAAAATAATTATTTAAGGTGGCTCCCATATAACAAACGTGTTTTATTTTTTGTGCTCGTTTTTGCTCAATTCTGATATCGGCAACAGATAGACGCTTGAAATATTCACAGAATATTTAGTTATATTATATTCACTTTAAAAATAAATAATTAAATTAAAATGAAACAAATATTTAAACGGAGCCCCCCATAAAACAAACGTGTTTTTTTTGCCGATAATGGTACGGAACCCTTCGTGCGCGAGTCCGACTCGCATTTGGCTGGTTTTTAGGGTTCCGTTGCCAAATGGCAAAAATGGAACCCTTATAGATTCGTCATGTCTGTCTGTTATGTCTGTCTGTCTGTCTGTCTGTCCGAGTATGTCACAGCCATTTTTTTCCGAAACTATAAGAGCTATGCTGTTGAAACTTGGTAAGTAGATGTATTCTGTGAACCGCATTAAGATTTTCACACAAAAATAGAAAAAAAAACAATAATATTTGGGGTTCCCCATACATAGAACTGAAACTCAAAAATTTTTTTTTCCTCAAACCCATACGTGTGGGGTATCTATGGATAGGTCTTCAAAAATGATATTGAGGTTTCTAATATCATTTTTTTTTAAACAATAATATTTGGGGTTCCCCATACATAGAACTGAAACTCAAATTTTTTTTTTTTCATCAAACCCATACGTGTGGGGTATCTATGGATAGGTCTTCAAAAATGATATTGAGGTTTCTAATATCATTTTTATCTAAACTGAATAGTTTGCGCGAGAGACACTTCCAAAGTGGTAAAATGTGTCCCCCCCCCCCCCCCGTAACTTCTAAAATAAGGGAATGATAAAACTAAAAAAAACATATGATGTACATTACCATGTAAACTTCCACCGAAAATTGGTTTGAACGAGATCTAGTAAGTAGTTATTTTTTAATACGTCATAAATCGTAAACCACAATTTACCTTTCATTCAGTCAACTCAAATATAAAAATAAAAAACGTCATTTAATTTCATAAACATAAACCTTATGCATAAACCGTGAATTCCTGCAGGTTTGAACGGAACCCCCGGTGCGCGAGTCCGACTCGCACTTGGCCAGTTTTTTCTGAGTTGGCAACGAAACTGAACCGTCACACTCGGCGGGCTACTTGCGTATCACACTCATCAGTAGTAATAGCTCTAATTTTAATAGTTCCTCAACATTCATTGCGTTATTTACTTTATTGAGGTGGCACATTGTTCGAATATATGAAGCGATGGATTAGTATAACCTTCTAAATTATCCAGATTGTGACTGATAGTGTCTTATGCAATTAAAGTACTGGTACGCTCGGGTTCAGTCGATCAGTGACGGAGAATCGCGTATAATCAGCGCTGCATCATGTAAACTCGGCTCCAGCCGTAACTTTCAACTTCTATCATGTGTGCGAAAAAAAGGGTGAGTGCTTCGGTATATCCTTTTGTTTTGCAAGGAGCCGAGTTTAGTATGCAGTAATGCCAGTAATGTAAGTGTACTTTTTACACACTGGATCCTTTCAAATCTGCTTAATAGATTCTCGTTAATATGCAAGCCCGCATTTTCATGCTAATATATATTTACATGAGAAGCTGCTCAGAATATCAAAAGCTTTATAGAATTCCTACATTGTTCTTGAAAATTCCGGAACAATATGGAAATTCTAAAGCTTTACATACCTTTTTAATAAGACTAGTGGTTCCCCGCTGGTCGAAATTCGACCATAATTAGTTCAAATAAATATATTTTTAGGTTTAAGTTTTTACACTTCTTGTCCATATAACTTTTGCAGTGCTTTTCATACTCCTCCGTCTACGTTATTTTTGTGAAAAGGGGTAGAAAGTTTTCACTTCCGTAATAATATATAGGTTATTGTAACCTTGTAGCCAGGATTATCCACCAGCAACTTGCTCTGAAATACAGCTTTGTGGAATCGGAAGTGCCGTACTACAGGTATGTGCCCGACCCAGTTCTCAAAAATGGACATATCACACTGTACTGGGATCGATCCATCATCACTAACAGGACAATTATTGCAAATAAGCCTGATGTAGTGGTGGTGGATCGATTAGAGCGGCGCACAATGACCGTTGACATAACGGGAAGTTATCGACATGTGGGATGTGTACTCAGCGATCATTGTGCCGATAGTCGTCGCTGCCAATTGATAGCCAAGAGCCTCGACCAACACCTGAAGAGACTCTCGTTATGCAGCTGGATCAAGGGCTTGATTCAGAAAGCGGTACTTCTGAACACGGCTCGTTAAAAATATAATTTATAAATGTGTTAATCGAAATAAAGAAAATATAGGTTATTAGAGGTGTGTTAAAAGTAAGTAGGTAATTTCACATTATTATTAGTCTTTAACATTGTTCCACTTCTTTCCATAACAAGAAGGAAACATTAACATAACGCGACGACGAGTTGTGCTCAATTGATGGCACAACGCTCACTCCCTATTACATGAAACTTAAATATAACTGGCAAAATGTGGGTGCACTTTAAGTACACCTCTGCTCAACCTTTTGGAGAAAACAGGCGTGTTGATATATGTATGCTATACCTTAGGACCAGTAAAAATAATCCTGTGATGGTGTCCTGTAAAAACATCGTAAGGGAAAGTATATAATGAAATGCATCAGAATAGTGTTGTATAATATTAAAATTAGTTTTATTATATGTCTTTGAAGAAGGCAGACTTCGGGTAGGTTCTCGCTGAAGCCCTGATGTTGTGAATCACGGTAATGTAGGCGGTCTCCACTATTTGGCACAGCGTCTTTTTCCTCAATGAAACCTTGTTTGTCTCATAATCTGGTTTCATGGCCCTTGCGTCTGAATCTGTTGGTAAACGAGAAAAAATATCGTTAGAGTTCAATTAAATGGATAGTATTCGATTAAATCACTAATACTCATTGTATGAGTTTTATAAATTATCGAAATAAAGTGGGTTCTACATACTCTTAGAAAGACAAGAAAAATATACATGTGAATATATGAAGTAGGGACTTAGTAACACTGATATACTCAGAGGACAAAACACAGAGTTCGCAAGGGTATTTTTTGATCCTTTCAAATCTTTAAATATATTTCTCTGTCTACAATTTTAACTAGGAATATTTTTTTCTCACGTTTAGTAAATCTGCAATTAAATATTGTCATAAATTATACCTTTGGCATAAAACTAATGTTTCCCTCAACTTTCTAATCTATAATTTGTACGACTAACTTTTTAATTCATGTTTGTTTTTCTACGTACCGTTGTTCAAAGCGTTTTGTAGATCATCACTAATGTTCACGACTGGTTCTCCAATAATTTCGCAAGTGTTGGTTTCCGGACCAACTTCGAAGTATTCTTGATTTCCTCTCTTTATCAGACTGTAGCCGTATTGTGAGCTTCCTACTGCAGCTGTTGAAAAGGTAAAGGTTGATGTTATAATAGTTTGTAATTGAAGAGAACTGCGTAGTACAGCCGACCACATGTTGGTTGTAAGGCTTGGAGTTACAAGAGGAGTCGACGACTGAAATAAAGGGAAGACTCTCCGATGATTGGTGAATTTCCATGAATTACAAGAATTACTATAGAGAGTACAATAATTCTGTTTTTATTGGATTGTGAGATGCTTATTTATAGTAGGAAAAGTACTGCATGATTTTTGCGAACAATTGTATACTGAGAATAAACCATTTAAATTACTCAGTAATCATGAATGTGTGGGTCGTTCACCGCAATTATGTCTAAGTTGAAAAAAGAACTTATAGAAAAAGTAATTTCATACCGCTCCAATATGTTTTAGGATCATTTTCAACCCAAAACAAATAGTCAACTGCCTGGGAGCACTGACAACTAGGAAATATAAAAAGTCAAACGCGTAAATGAACATCATTGTTACGATGGCACATTAGGGTAAATTCGAAACAACTGACGGTCTTAATTTGATGCCAAAGTAAACAACATTGTTTTGTTTACGTTCTTTGCGTCATATTTATATGACGCAAAGAAAAACTGAACACAACAAAAATATTAAAAAAAAGCTGGGGAAAATATGCGTCCAATCTACGCAAAACGGCCATCGCTCAGCATAATACTGCGACTCTATGCGAGACAGAGCCCCAGCGCTGGTTTTCAGCGACAGCCGGGGCTGACGTGTGACGTCGAACGGTGCAGCAAATCATGAGTAAAAAGAAGTAACAATACTAAATCTTAAATAACACACTATTAAAAAGCAAATAAGAGTAAAAAGAAATACAATTTTAAAACGCGCTTTGCGCTACTTGCGGCTGACATTCACAGGGGGTTCACTGTCTGATATCAGTCTAAATATATCAAAAATACCTTGACTTTCAATTAAGTTTTGACAATTTTGTGACATTTGATTATCGCCGAGATGAGACTGCGAGTAGATTTTTGACCGTTTTTATTTCCCAGCGTTGGCTTTCTAATCTACTATTCAGGGAAAACTATCATTGGTATGATTTTCAGCTGGTATGAAATTAATTTTTCAAACTATGGCTGTCGCTCATACTATCTTGATTGTTAAATATACCAGACGGTAGCTGTAATAGGCCTACTGCAGCATCTGTCTGTCCTCCCTGTGCTGGCTTAGTGTTAGAGACCAGCTTATATTGGTTTTGTTACCACTGGCGTAAAATATTATACCGAAAACACTATTAAAAGGAATTCTTATTCAAAATCAAAATTTAGCTGGACAAAACAAAACTCAGAGGTCGTAGTCTCTTATAGTTATCGCTCTATCCGTGCCTTTTCTTCGATTTCATCATCATCAAAATTTCAACCGAAAGACGTCAACTGCTGGACACAGGCCTCCCTCAAGCACCGCCACTTCGACCGGTTTTGTGCTTCTCGCCCCCAGCGGATTCCTGCGGCCTTCACTAGGTCATCGGTTGACCTTGTGGAAGACCTTCCAACGCTAAATCTTCCAGTACGCGGTCGCTACTCCGGAACTTTTTGGCCCCATCGGCCATCTGTTCTGCGAGCAGTGTGCCCTGACCACTGCCATTAAAATTTGGCAATTCTTCGGGCTTTGTCAGCTTGGTTCTCCTACGGATCTCTTAATTTCTGATTCGATCGCGTAGGGACACTTCTTTGATTTAGTTTGATCTTGATTTTAAACTCAAATACATGTAACCTACTTTTGCTAAAATGTAAGATTCCTCCACTTACTTGCAGAGGCTGTGTAAGCTCCATTAAACACCTTGTTCTTCTTCGTAAATGTGATTTTAAGATCACCGGCGATATTCAAAACAGCTTTCGTTTTTAATACTACCGACTTCTTGTCCGTATCCATTCTGCAAATAAATTATATAAAAAAGGTTACCAACAAGATAACGTGGTAGAAACAGGCAATTAGTGCTATCAGTAAAGTTGATTTAATGTTGCATCTTTGTTTTTTGTTTTTCTTTGATAATACTCACGGCATGTGATTTGTGTGCTTGATGATAATGCTGTTATTTTAAGACTTTATATCGGAATTTTGGTACAAATCGATTTTAAACTGCGTGGCATACTGAGTTAATATGTATTATCATCATTATTTATTGTCTTTGACATAATATATCGTGGCCTATATCGCGGTCCCGGAGTTTTGGAAGGCCAACCCGGAGCTGGAGCTCACAGAGGCCCGTAAGATGCCTTCAGAGAATTTAGGCACCAACCGACGATTTTACTTGATTGCATTTTGCAAGTGCAGCCAAGGCCAACCACCGGTTTTATTTAGGACTGTTACAGGATTTGTATAATAATTTTGTTGGTATTGGGGTCTGTTAGAATGTTAAACATTACAAACGCATGCAACGGTCGCTATAAAATAAAACCTTAAAAGGACCTAAGTATCTTCCAAAAATTGATTGTTTTGATCATTCAAATAGGAATATCAGGACCAAAACGTAATACTACATTTTGTTAATAAAGTCCCAAATGTCTCCTCGTTTCTCAAAGATTAAAATGTTTTTGACCTTAGATATTGTCACTTTTTAGTAATTTAAGCCATAAAGATTTCTTATCTGGAAGAATTTACTGGTCGCTGTTACAAAATGAATGCACATTTGACTTTAAACCAGTTTAATCTTTATTTTTGTGTCATAATTCTTCACACTAAAAGTCGTTAGTCAAACCGAGTTGGTAATGAAAAGTGTTTAATTTATTAATTGCTCCCAGAATGACATAATTATACAATCTTTAAATGAGAGCCGCCTTAAGGTTGGCTCAATCTTAAACCCATTTTTAGGGTTTCGTACCTCAATAGGAAAAATTGGAACCCTCGGTGAATTCAATTACGAATAAGTAGGTATACGGTCTCATCCGAACTAGGGAACCCTTCATTGTGCGTGTACTGACATGCAATTAGCCGGTTTTTTTTTTTAATATTTGAAAGTTTAATTTTTTTTCTAAAATTCTGACCTATTAAGCACGGTACCAGCAAAGTTTCATTCAGAGAGTCGGTGTTGCTAATCAAATAATAGACGGAATGGTGACAATGATTGGCAACGACACAGTCACGCCTGTCTGTCGGAGCCTTGATGTAGATGGGGCGTCAATACTCAAATAATAATGTATCAACCTCCCTACTTAATTTTAATCTACATACAATAACTAAACATAAACGCATTAATACATAAACTTACTTTACTTTCTTCCCAAGAGGCAGAAACTACAGAACACCACCTACTACCTCCTACTACTCTTTCTGATCTGAATTCTAAGCTAATCCTACATTATTCTGTTCTATTTCACTCTTTGCATAGCTTTGCTTCTAATTATTGTGCAAAAGTAAAGTAGTATCTCCTTCAGGAACACAGATAAAGTTAAATATGGAACATTATTTAAATTAAAAAACAAAATTAACTTACTGGAAGTCAGAAATCTCTTGGTTCTTCAATCCAGTGATATTGATGTTCTTGAACTCAAAGGCCAGTCCCATAGTAGGGTCGACAACGACGCTTAATTCGGGGATGATGAAGGGGTCCAAAGGTTTGATGTCATACTCTGGCAAGCCATTGTACGTCTTCTCCAGGAACTTCTGCGTAGCCTCGCTTAAGCATTTGATGTCATTTTTGTTGCAGGGTTCGAAAAGCTTTTCTGTTAAAACAAAAGTTTTAATTTAAAGAAAAATTTTGCAAACATTCAAAAATTTGGTTTATTGTCCCGATTCTCATTCATTCGACTACTTCTCATTTCGGTCTAAAGTAGGACCATCTGTGTTAACATAAGTAACGGAGGTGAATTAAACATCACAATCCTGGTGCAATGTAATCTATATACTAATACGCGAATCCAAAACTTTGCACTCATTTTTACAAAAACTACGCGGACAGAAATATGAAATTTGGAGTTGTTAAAGTTTAGGTATATGGAGAACATTTAAATTTATTCAATAATGGTTTATAAATACATTAGTTTTAAATGAATTATGGTCGAATTCCGACCAATGCCAAATCTCTACTTTCAACATGCACTGTTAATTACCAGGAAAACGATTGACCGGTTTCAAGTCGATTAAACATCACAACATAACAGTAATGTATTGTCAATGCAAAGGAATGTAACGCTAAACAGAACAATTGAATTATTGATGATGATAATTGTGATTCTAACATTAATAAGATATGAAATAATATACCACCTTCCGAAAGGACACAACACGCGAACGTGAGCAGTAAGAAGCTCATATATCCAGCCATGTTGCAGGAGAACTGACTTAATGATGAATAATTAAGAACAGACCAGTGACCACAACTTATCACTACACTTTCATTTGTTTATAGAAGCTGATATTATAATTAAAGTGACTAACAATTTTGATAACAAAGGTCACAGTTATCACATATGACAATAACGTTTGTACTTTGGATATATTGGTTATTATACTAGCGTGTGCTCGCGGCGTAGCTCGCGTAGAATATATCCCACGGAAACGAACAAATGACGGAGAAAAAAGAATCCATCTATTCATTCTAGCCCAGGTTATGGTCTACTTGCATACTAAATTTCATTGACATTCGTTTTTTCGCCAATCCGTAACATACATCTAGACAAACGAGCACACGGACAAAAATGTTTGAAACTATATTTTCGTCATAAGAATCATTCCCACACCTCGCGGTAATAACTTTTTTATATTAATTTAACAGTTTTGGCTTCGTTACTATAATATATATACAGGGTGTCCCAAAAGGTTAAGTAGCTGGGAAGGGGGGTGATAGGGGTTGTCACAAGGGTTACCAGAAAAATAAAAAATAAAATCTTTTTTTTTTTTCAGTACACTTGGAGGAAGTTGAGTGAAATCGTAATTACTAAATCCTTGACTGTACAAGAACTTAATTTTCTTTAAAATCTTGGTTAGATATGTATTGTTTTTTTTTTTATTTCAATTTGATAAAGGGTTATTGACGATTACATAACAGCATTTTTTTTTAATTTTTCGTTTAAAAAAAATGCCATTTATTTTTTTAAATACCCAGAGGGGATTTATTTTTTTATTTTTCTGGTAATCCTTGTGACCACCCCTATCACCTCCCTTCCCAGCTACGTAACCTTTTACCTTTTTACCTTTTACCTTTTTAACGCAACTAAGGGACTTATTAGAGAATGGGCAGGAGCGTCCTCTATGCATTTTACCACCTAATTGCGATCGCCAACCCGCCTGTCAAACGTGGCGATTACGGTAAACCCCCCTAATTTTTTTGGGAGAGGCCTATATCCAGCTGTGGACGTCTTTCAGTTGAAATGCTCGTGGTTTGGTTGATTGCTGACTATAAATAAAATGTTGGAGATATATGGATTGAGAACGGTTCATTGCTAAGTAGAAACTAATTATACAGAGATAGTAAAGATTATGTTGTTTGTATTACTTGCGAGCAGTGATAACTGTGATAAGTATTGCGTTAGAGAAGTCTGCGCGTCTGCTGAAATAGAAAGTCGTTATCTAACAAACTACTAACGCAAGAATATTCTGTGCTATGACATACAAACAACTATTTGAGGATGCAAAATAATATGCTCGAATAATAATAATAATTATGATAACTACAATCAACTGAAAAACATAACAAATTCGTGGTAACGCATTCAGAGGAAAAAAACAACTGCATGTTTTGATTGTGATAAAAAGTATTTTCACATTATGATTGTATGATATTTCGGTTTTAATGAGTAGGTCGCTAAAATCAGCTTGATGTGCAGAAAAATAGTCACAACATCAGAAAGTTGCAAGATTAAGATATTAGATATGGCTGTGAGTACATCGAATGGGGCAGCTCTATTTGGGGTTTTCCTTCTTTAACACATATTTTTTTCTTTGTTTCAATTTGGCTCTATTAAGTGTGTTATTTTGTGCTTCCCGCATCCAGCGGATTCCTGCGGCCTTCACAAAGTCATCAGTCCACCTTGTTGGAGGCCTTCCACCGATCGAAACCGGTCGAAGTGGCGGAGCTTGGGGGAGGCCTATGTCCAGCAGTGGACGTCTTTTTGCTGAAATGATGATGATGATGAAGTGTGTTATTAAATACGTTTGAATGTTACTCTTCACTTCAAAAAGTTATACTGCGTGGCTTCGTAAATTTTTCATGATACGTTGGTGGCTTTTCTTAATATTGTTTGTCAATGTATTACTAAAGTAACAATTCTAGAAAACATATATTTTTGTGTCAATAAGCAGATTGAGGCAATAAATTGCAAGAATTTGTGATGCGTAATTTTCGACTGTTATTTTTTTAATCTCTAGTTTTGTACGTTCGACGTCATAATGTTTATTGAGATTAAAGATACTCGGTGATCTGGAGTAAGTTATTTCATTTCAAGGTTCTATAGTTATCTTTTGTTACACAACTGTAGCATTAAGACCATCATTTGTACCTTTAAAATGTTTGGTTCCGTTATGTTGTTTGTTTGAGTGCCAAATAATATTCGAAAAATAACTTATTGTATTTTAAATCCAACCACAGCTTTTGTGTCAATTACAAATTAAACAAAACTAGATGAAAATGTATGAGAATTGTAGTGTAGAGCGTCTACAACTGGTACCTAATAAAAATAGCATTAGTGGAAAATACATTTCAGCCTTTTATAATTTATAGGTTATCTTGTGTTTGTTAAATTGAAGTTCACTTTTTGGTGAAAGCAGGAGGCATACATCAAAAATAAAATTCGATCAGAGGGGTAATTGCGGAACTTTTTATCGGTACGAACTGGTTTAATATTCATAGTTAAACAACATTCATTGCGTTATTTATGTTGCTGAGCCGACAATTTATTCGAACAAATGACGCAATGGTGTTAAAATAATCTTCAATCCCATTCAGATTCTGATAAATTGTGTGTTTCGCAATTAGGGTGCAGGACTGTTTGAAAAACTTCAGAGACTAATTCTAGCACTCGCCTAAAATGATAACATAAATACAAACAGTTGTTTGTTTGATTGTTGTTTGTTCCGTGTGGTGCCGGACGTAAAGATAGCACCATCCCATTTCTTCCCGTGGGTGCCGTAAGAGGCGACTAAGGAACTTACTAGAGAATTAGCAGCAGCATTTTCTATGCTTTTTACGACCATACTGCGATCGCGAACCCGCCTGCCAAGCATGGCGATTATGGTAAACCCACCCCAAATACGGGGAGGCCTATGTCCAGCAGTGGACGTTTTTCGGCTGAAATGATGATGATGAGGCGTTCACACACTTCCGTGGCCGGGCCGTCGACGGAGCTTCAGAGCCAGTTATGTGTTCGGTCATTGAAAGATATAAGTAAACAGCACCCTAATTGCGAAACGCACAATTTATCAGAATTAGAATGGGTTTTTTTTTTTTTTGGATGGGAAATCATAAAATGACGTACGAACGACAGTAAAAGTCTGACATATATGACAGACTTTTACTGACTAAATCCCACCCATGTTCCTTCAGTTGCCCATGTACCAGGGTCACGGTATCTCTTTCGAACAATCTCGCGACCATGGCAGGCATCGGTCCTAGCAGACCCCTTCAGTTTTGCTGACATCTCTTTGAGGCGCGCGTGGAACACTACGCGGCGTCAACTTGAGCTTGGTCCTTACCGGGCGGCGAGCTACCCATTGCTCACCGCCCGCAAGGTCGCGCCTACGGTGGCCGGAAGTCAGCTATCGACTCCCGACGCCCGGGGCGTCTCCTCCTGCGGCGGCTAGGGACGCGAGGGCGCAGAGACTGCCACTCCCTCACGCGCCCCGCCTCCTCCTTCGCGAGCATTACTGCTTCGCAGAAGGAGGCGGTGGCTTCCCATGCCCTCTCGCTCCGTACCATGGCTCGCACCAAGGCTGGACGCGAGAGGTCGCCGCCGCCGATCGCCTCTACGAGGACACGGCGGTGCTCCGCCCAAGCAGGGCACACCTCCACCGTATGCTCCACCGTGTCCTCTAGACGATCCTCACAATGGAAACACCCGGGCGTTTCCTCCCGCTTTATTCTGAACAGGAACCCACCGAAGCAACCATGCCCGGTGAGAACCTGCGTCAGGCGGAAGGTAAGGACGCCGTGGCGCCTCTCTATCCACTCCTCAAAGAGAGGACTTACCGCCGTAATTGTGGCGTGCCCTGCGCTGGGATGCGACAATCGTACCCGCCGTGATTTGAATGGGATTGAAGATTATTTCTAAACCATTGCGTCATTTGTTCGAATAAATAGTCGGCTCAGCAACGTAAATAACGCAATGAATGTTATTTAACTATGAATATTAAACCAATTCCTACCCATAAAAAGTTCCGCAACTACCCCTCTGGGTCGTCGGATCTATGTCCAACTGTGGACGTCTTTCAGCTGAAATGATGAACATGTAATACAAACACACCATTACTATAGTCTACGTTATATCACACCACAAGTGCCTGTAGGTAATAACAATGGACTTAGTTCTCTTGCAAACATCATCTGTATACGAAATTCTGTGAAAAGCGTCTGGTTTACACTGGATAGCACATAACCTCGACGTATTATTGGGTTTCCAATTTTTTTCTTCGGAGATGTCTCGCCCACAGTTTTCTTCTTTTAATATCTCTGGGGAATACATGGGTTCTCGAATCAGTCAACAACTACGCAATGGGGCTATCAATTAATTATGAGAAAATCAAGTTGTTGTTTACAAAAAAAAAACGAAGAGAGATTTGTGTGGGACGACATTTAGGCGAATGGTTTTTTGTAAAATGGACTTTTACGCGCACGCACTTTTGCACGAATGGACATATGCGCGAAAAACATTGGCGCAAATGACACTTGCATAAAGGACGCTAACACGAATATCTTTCTATGTACCATACAAACACATGCCATAAACATAACCCTGCTTGTCAATCGCGTGATGATTTCTATTTATTTATAACTCTGTGGTGCTGCGTGTGATAGCATCATGAATGTTTTGTTGTGATTTGTTTAAAATATGGCTGTATCTGTATGTGAAAATCTGATGAACTAAAATATGATGAATTTTTAAAAGTCATAGAACAAAAGTTGTTGATTATGATGTTAGTAATATAGTCCTGAGGGGCTTTGACACGCTTATTGGAGCTTCATATTACATTTATTTTTATTTGTGTCCATTTCTGACCCAGGCTTGTATGGGACCGTTATACATATAGTTTAATTCAAATCGATTCAGCCATTTTCACGTTATTGAGTAACAAACATACAAACTAGCACATTTACTTTTCCTTGAGCAACAATGACTTACGGTCATCCTATTAATGTATGATACTTTGCTTTGCGGTCCACTTTTGTTAGGATGTGGGGTAATACCATGGGACCAGTTAAAATAATCCAGTGATGGTGTTGTGTAGGTTCAATATTATAAGGAAAGGGACACAATGAAATTAATTTATCAGTAGGTAGTATTGTCGAATATAAGTTTATTAAATGTCTGTGAAAAAGGCAGACTTTGGGAAGGTTTTCATCGCAGCCCTGATGTTCTAAATGAAGGTGATAAAGGTTGTCTCCATGATTTGGCGCAGTGTCTTTATCCACAGTAAAGCCTTGTTGGTCTCAAAAACTAACTTCAAGTCTCTTTGCGTTTGAGTCTGTTGGCAAACAATAACAAAAAACTGGCCAAGTGCGAGTCGGACTCGCGCACCGAGGGTACCGTACAAACCTGCAGGAATTCACGGTTTATGCATAAGGTTTATGTTTATGAAATTAAATGTTTTTTTTTTTAATTTTTATATTTGAGTTGACTGAATGAAAGGTAAATTGTGGGTTACGATTTATAACGTATTAAAAAAAACTACTTACTAGATCTCGTTCAAACTAATTTTCGGTGGAAGTTTACATGTACATCATATATTTTTTTTAGTTTTATCATTCCCTTATTTTAGAAGTTACGAGGGGGAGGGACACACATTTTACCACTTTGGAAGTGTCTCTCGTGCAAACTATTCAGTTTAGAAAAAAATGATATTAGAAACTTCATTATCATTTTTGAAGACCTATCCATACATACCCCACACGTATGGGTTTGATGAAAAAAAAAAATTGAGTTTCAGTTCTATGTATGGGGAACCCCAAATATTATTGTTTAAAAAAATATATATTAGAAACCTTAATATCATTGTTGAAGACCTATCCATAGATACCCCACACGTATGGGTTTGATGAAAAAAAAAATTTTGAGTTTCAGTTCTATGTATGGGGAACCCCAAATATTTTTTTATTTTTGTGTGAAAATCTTAATGCGGTTCACAGAATACATCTACTTACCAAGTTTCAACAGCATAGCTCTTATAGTTTCGGAAAAAAATGGCTGTGACATACTCGGACAGACAGACAGACAGACAGACAGACAGACATGACGAATCTATAAGGGTTCCGTTTTTTGCCATTTGGCAACGGAACCCTAATAAAAACAATATTTAACGGTACATGGCCATCATCAGCCAATTTCGGGTTCATCTCAGCTGCCGAGCTATCGTGAGTAGGCGGGTAAGGAGAATTAAAGCCGCGTATTTATGACACACGATTATTATTTTGATAAGATACTAACGAAATCACAATCAGCACTTTCTAAATGGTCAAAATACAGAGACGCTCCAATGAACACGTCTTGCCTCAGCGCGATGCAAACGGATATCAAATTGTCTGATTGCTGCGCGCAAAAGAGCCTACGTCAGAGTGAAGATACGTCAACCCGCGCTTGTCGAGATGACTGCTGTCTTTCTTGACGTTTCTTGGCACTCTAAAAAGGCCGAAGCGCCGTCATATTAAAAAAAGCTTTTATCATCAAACATTGCAATCGTGTATTATCACGAGAGTGAGTGCACTTCCACTGAAGCTATCGGCCTGAAAGTTGTTCAGGCCGATAGCTTCAGTGGAAGTGAGCGAAACATTAATTACAAAATTCCAGAACATACACATGTGAAAATAAATAAAACATTTTAATAATAAAATACGTTTAACTTATGTAGGTGTCATACATTAAATGGATGATTTTCGATACTCAATACTCAATATCTTTATTGCTTTACCATAATGTGAACTTAGATAGTAACTATATACATGTAGATCATTATGGACCCTGTAGGGCACAGCAAAAGGATACAAGAGAGGAAGCTCTGTTTTTGAAAAACATTTGGTCAGGAGATGTCGTAGAATAAACCAACATATCGCTTATTTATCTATAAAATGTATTAACATAATTTATATGATTTTTATATAGTTACTTATGTATTATAATAATTCTGTTTATTCATTTATATGGATTGTTGTTCTTTCAAAAATAATTATTAGCTATATTGTTTAATTTATTAAGTATTTAATTTTATTTACAATTAATGCTGTTTGATTTAATTTTTGTTTTGATGGCAACATTGATAGTCATTTTGTGAGTAAAGTCGTTTTGTCGAGATAAAAAAAAAGTGTTATAGAATAGAGAGAACTAGGGATGTAGTTACACTGATGTCTGATTCATAAAAACTGTTTAATTTTTTTTTTAAATAATAACGTTTGTTTTAGGAAGATAATAGTTCGAAAGAGTATATGTTCTTGAAGGAAATGATTAAATGCAGAATCGAATACTGAAGCGGGCCCTGGATGGAATTTACCCTAAATATTAATGTCAACATTTTTTTTTCTAAACTAATGAAAGTAATGAAACATTAATAAGTACATAGAATCTACGTTTATCTACGATTATTTCCTTTTACTTTCCAACCAGTTTTTTTTTCTACGTACCATTGTTCAAAGCGTTTTATACAAAATCACCAATGTTTACAATTGGGTCTCCAATCATTTCAATTGTAGTGATTTTGAGTGTTCTTCATCTCCCTTCTTTCTCACACTGTAACTGAATTGCGAGCTTCCCAAAGCAGCTGTTGAAAAGGTAAAGGAGCAAAATAAATAACACTGCGTAGTACAACCGACCGCACGATGGACCTTGCCTAAAGAACGGTCTGAGGACTCAAATAAAAAGTGGGATATAGGATAAGTTGCAATCAAAGGTCAATCTAAAATCATATTTTGGGAAGACTCTCCGATTCTAGGTGAATTTCCAAGAATTATTACAAAGAGTATCATTCTGATTTTCTATTGGACTAGCGATATTCTAAATACTAAAATATAAACTATTTTAAAGTACAATTACATTTTAATATTGGTAAGTCCATTTCCGAACATACTGTATATATAATTTAAAATTTTATTAGGTACTGAATGGGCCTGTTCTTGAAATTAATCACGTTTGATAGAAAGCGGTTGATGAGGTATATGATGAAACGAGCATGCCCAGAGCTGGCCAATCAAAATGTATTAATCTTTTTAGACCTCTTTCTAATCATCATCATCAGCAGCCTATAAATGTTCCCACTGCTGGGACACAGGCCTCCTCTCGGTGAGAGGGTGTGGGCCATAATCCACCACGCGGGCCCAGTGCGGGTTGGTAGATGTCACATGTCTTCGAATTTTTAGTTCTAAGACATGCCGGTTTCCTCACGATGTTTTCCTTCACCGTTTTGAGAGCAGTGGTGATGAAATAATTTACACAAAGTATAGCGCCTACTTGGGTTCGAACTTATGACCTACTACTCGGTAAGTCGCGGCCGTTACCACTGGGCCACCACTGCTCTCTTTCTAATACTGTGACTGATATACATATCTAGTAGCATCTTCCGTCGTTCAGTAGCGGAAGCATTGTAAACAAAATCAGAGGGACACTCTCCTTCCGTTTGTGTCACTCACTGCTAAATGGCGTCAGCATTTATAAATGATTTACTCGTAGTTTGAATGGGATATTGTATAGTGCTTATGGCTCTCTACACCAGGAGGGATATTTATGTATGAGGTATTATATAGTTATTCTGCGGTTCAGAAGGATAAGTGAAAGATACCTGTCATTAGTCCTCTTCAATCTGGGTTTAGGCCTGAGCACAGCACTGTCTCCGCCCTCCATAAAAGTGACTGGCGATATAAGGACAGGACTGGAAGACACCAAAGTTACTACTCTAGTATTGGTTGATTTCTCGAATGCCTTTAATACCGTCAGTCACGACATCCTGTTAGCCATTCTGTCATCTGTTATGGTGTCTCCCAAAGCACTGAAATCATTTCATTCATTCGTCATTAAATACCTTGTTTTTCTTGGTTAAGGTAATTTTAAGATTACCAGCGATAATCAAAGACGCTTTCGTTTTTAATACTATCGACTTCTTGTCCGTATCCATTCTGCAAATAAAATATATATATAAAAGGTCATCAATGCGATATCGAGGACGAAACAAGGAAATTACTGCTATATTTTTTAAATTTAATTTTGCATCTTTATTAAACGGTTTTATAAAGCTTGACCCCGTATACATATATGAATGACATATTTCTACGTTTAAAAAGGTGGTTTTAATAGGTGAACGGAGTAGATGCCTTTGGCACTGAAATTTCAACTTTTTGCTAACAAAATTTTGAATCGATTCAGGTTTATACAATCAATATTGAAGCCGGCTGATAGGTAAATAGTAGAACTCGCAGTCGTCGGCTTACATTCTAACATTTATTTCGTAGTTGTACCTCCCACATGTTGCCGCTTGCGCATCCAACCCGAGCAGCATCCTGCCCTCTTGGTCACCTGTGATTAGAACCGTAGCGTGGCGTCGAACGCTGTGATTTACATTTAGGCGTGTGCTGCTAAGTGATTGTTTTCATAATAATACTTAGAAGAAAACACATAAAGGACCTTGCCATGATGATATAATATTTCGTGTCTGGTGAAAATTTAAATAGTGCGAAGTGGATTTACGCCAACGAGGAGCACCTACAATTTCTTAGACGGAACGGTATCCCTGCTCCTCAGAACCTCCGCACAGACTTGATACTCCGCACTTATATAGCTAGTTCTTGCTTTTCAGTCATGTAAGAGGCAGAGGCCGGCCACCCTTGTGCATACACGTCGAATACGCCATCTTGGAATATCCTGCTTCAACCTAGGAGAACTATAATGTGGGTCATATTATACTAGTATTAATGATAATCTGGCAGTTGGAGTACTTTATGCGGCCTACCAAGCACATTCATCAAATGCAGTACCTAGGTACTAATACGGAAAGACCTATGGAATTAGTCAAATAATAATATGCAATAAAGATATCGTGCCGGACGTAAAGAATAGCACCACCCCATTTCTTCCCGTGGGTGTCGTAAAAGGCGACTAAGGGACTTACTAGAGAATGGGCAGCAGCGTTTTCTATGCATTTTACCACCATACTGCGATCGCCAAGTCGCCAACCCGCCTGCCAGGCGTGGCGATTATGGCAAATCCCCCCCAAATCGGGGGAGGCTTATGTCCAGTAGTGGACGTCTTTCGGCTGAAATGATGATGATGATGATGAATAAAGATACGTGTTGTTTATAAATCAAATTAAGCTTTGCTTCTGCTTCTTATTATTGTATAGCAGCAAAGAGGTATCTTCAACTCCTTCATAAACACATAGAAAAACGAATGTAACGTTAATTATTGTTACAGAGTCAGTTACTTAAACTATCGTAATAACGAATACATACATAAACTCACGCCTTTTTCCCAAGGGAATACGCAGAAACTACAGAACGCCTCCTACTACAATCCTTACATACTCTTTGTTTTCTACGTAATAACGAATACTTCGAAATAAAAGAAAACATTGCGCAGTGTTTATCTACATAGGTAATATTTTCTGACTTAGGCACTGCTCTAAGTATGTAGCATCAAAAAAAACTTACTGCAAGTCTGAAACCTGTTGGGTCTTCAATCCAGTGACAGTGATATTCTTGGACTCAAAAGCCAGTCCCATAGTTGGGTCGATAATGACATTTAATTCAGGGGTGATCAAGGGGTCCAAAGGTTTGATGTCATAGTCTGGCAAGCCATTGCACGACTTTCCCAAAAGGTTCCTATAGCGTTGTTCAAGCATTTGATGTCATTTTTGCTGCAGGAGTCGAAAAGCTTTCCTATAAAGATTTTTTTTAAAAATTTGGTATGTATATTCTTAAGTTTCTCTGTTTCATTTTCAGAGAGAGAAGAAATAAGAGACCAGAAATGTGTAGCGCTCAATGTGTGTAGAGGGGACAAGGATTGTAGCTTTAGAAAATACTACTTGCAAAACGTGCCGGCCGGTCAACGAAACTATACTATAAATATATATAGTCCTCCAGACCATATATTTCGGCCACGGCGGCCATTCTCAACGGAGACTAGCCATCGACGCGGGAGATATTATAGTGCTCAAGTGTGTGCGCAGACACAGGAGCACTCAGTCTTCCCTCACTCTCATAGTCCGATGGGACGGCAATCAGACACGACCGGACAGAGTTCAGGCGTAGACCAACGGCTTAACGTGCTTTCCGAGGCACGGGGGTATCACACCGCCAACTTCCAAATTCCGGGCTGCTACTAAGAAATTCCTAATGTTCCGAGAATTTCCTAATTCCTATTTTTCCTTTCCTAATTCCTAACCCAGTAACACTTTGCCCGACCCGGGAATCGAACCCAGAACCCCATACTCAGCAACCGCGCTTGCGACCACGAGACCAACGGGGTGCATACTATAAATAATATTGGACTATGAAGGTGAAGAAACCTGAACAAAACATTGTATTTGGTTGCGAACCTACACTAAGTAAGCGTGGTGTTCAATGCTCTTCATCGCGCACAGAGAATTACATTGCAGTGGGAAAATCATATATTTGTACCTGTAGTAACGACTAGATTTTCTTTGAATAGAACCTCTAGATTCCAAGATATTTCATAATACCTACTAAACTAACGATTCCACAGAACATATAATTTCGTGCCAACAAGCGGATAGAACCAATAAATTCGAAGAATTTATGACGCGTAAATGTCGACTGATCTTTTTTTTAATCTCTTGTTGTTTGCATGCCCATTCGACCTCAAAATATTTATTGAGATCTGTTTATACAGGATGAGCTGATGTAAATCATTTAAGTTCAAGGTTTTATCAGTATCTTTCGTCACACAATTACTCTTCGGCGATAGGTTCATCGTGTGTACAGTTCTAATTTTTGTGGTTTTCTCATGTTGTTCCTTTCAATGTTATGCAGACTCGAGTTATAATCTTATTACTGTGTTGTTTCTCACTGTAAAAAAGTGACATTGAAATGAATGCGGAGAGGGCGTATTTATGACCTCGGTTTCGCCTGATGGAATACGATGGACGAGTTCTACGATGGAATGAGCGTGCCCAGAAGATGCTTGTTCACTCTCGCTCTGAAGGCTGTCGGATTATATGTAGTAAAGAACACATACTGGTAGTGTTCCACACTTTAGCCAAGCGTAAAATAAGTTTTAAATTTTCACCACATTCAAATTTAGCGCTTAGTAGGACTGGTCGAGATATTAACTAAAAACAGATGGTACTCTGCAGTACGTCTCGTAGGCCGAAAATAGAGTACTAATCAGGCTTTTAAACTTCTACATCTTAATTATACAAATAAATTCCCGTGCAAACATTTATGAAGGCTGGCAAGGACATCGACGTGCACCTGTTACAATGAATTTTTCGCTGGCTATTAAAAATAATAAATAGTTGTTACATTTTGACTGGGTAGGTATAACACTTCACTGTGAAACAGCAGATTTTTTTCTATTGAGAACCGATGGTAAATTTTAATGCAGGGAAATTTAGAAACATGTTTCAAACTCTACCACCCCATATAGAAATCAGGATTTTTTTGAGAAATTAATAATACCATAGCATCCGTATATAGTGAAATACATATTACTTACTATACTTGTAAAACTCGTTTTACAATTTATTGAACTTTCGATTGCTTGATCTACCGTACCTATTATAACCTAATACCTATATATAGTACCGATACCTGCCAGGGTCGCGAGATTTTTTTGAAAAAGAGATACCGTGGCCCTGGCATATGGGCAACTGAAGGAACACGGGTGGGTTTTAGTCAGTAAAAGTCTGACACGCCCTTCCGCTCCACCTTAGAGCGGGAAAAGTTATTTGATGATTTCCCACCACAAAAAAAAAAACCTATGTATGAATTTTAATTTCGTTTTCCGTAAATTATATTAAACATTCAGAAACGCATGAGTAACACAGAAAAAAACGAATAAATAGCGAAAAATCCCATACTAACTTACCTATTCCGGAAACTTACGGAAACTATTGAAAGTATTGAAGTTAAAACGATCTTGTAACAATACATATTTATGGTGATAATAAAAATACTAGTAGGTACTGACAACAATGATCAATTGCATCACACACATGAAAAGACGGCAATCATATCTAAGGCAAATATTTGCCTGAAATAATAAGGTCCCGGTACATGTAGCAGTTACTCAAAACTATCCTGTACGCCCTCACGTTGGCACTATAACTCATCTCTCCGGGAGCCTCGTTTAGTAGTGCGATCACGTGAGCCAGTACAGCACAGTTCCAACATGATTAACTTGTTCAATTGCTGTCCTAATGGTAGCGTAAATATTTGAAAATCTATTCTTGTCGGTGGAAATAAGATTCTTTTATTTTGCCGGGTCGCTCTTAATGGGATAAGAAGGCTGAAAGTCACCCAATGCAAAATGGAGACGGCTATGCTTGGAGTTTCTCTACGCAATCGCATCAGAAATGAAGAGATCTGAGAAGAATTGGCAAACGTAAGTGGCAGTGTGCAGGGCATGTTGCTCCCAGAACACATGACCGATAGGGCCGGAAGGTTCTGGAGTGGCGACGGCGTACTGGAAGACGTAGAATTGGAAGGCTTCCCGCAAAATGAACCGATGACCTGGTGAAGGCCGCAGGAATCCGCTGGGTGCGAGAAGCACAGAACTGTTCGAAGTGGCGGTGATTGGGGGAAACCTAAGTCCAGCAATGGGCGTCTTTCGGCGGAAATGATGATGATGATTTTATCGGATTCGAGATGACCGACTGCGTAATCTGGGATCCGAGTTCCAATACCTCTAGCTATTGCACTTTTCCATTATATGTTTGAATTGGTGTATGTGAACTAATTCACGATACAGCAGAGATTTTTTTTGAAACTCCTTCGAAGTCATAATACATTATTGTGTACATTTGCGTCATTTCATTAGAGGCGGGAAAGGTGAGAGCTGAATAGAGCCTAGAGTGCAGTGACAAATGCTCATGCGTAACAAACGACGAGTTTCAATACACTTACTAAGAAGAAATAAATATTTCATAAACTTCGCAAGCCCATCTGACATTAGAAAGCCAATTCTTGTAATTAAACTAAATAAGTAAATAAATACGTTCAAAATCTAGACGCAGTCTCATCTCGGCGACAATCAAGTTTCAAAGTCAAAATTTTACGGAAACTCGAGGTATTTTTGATAGATCGAGACTGAGATCAGACTGTGAACGTTCTTAGAAGACCGTAGCCTTTTTAATTATAATTCATCAGTAGCGAATTACCGAAGTACTTTAAATTATCACAGCCAATGATTACCACACTCGTACAATGATGCCCAAAATGCACTACTCTCTCAATAATTTTATCTTGGAATAGGTATAGAAATTGCCGAGCTGAGAATCTACGTATATGGATAAGTATAGAATGCATCCAGTGCAATGTTTGCTGAAGCGTAACTTATACAAAGGGACGCCGCGTCGTCTCTGCGAAGAGATAACAAAATCACCGAGATTATAGGTCGAGATTTTATCAATTAGAATTAATTTGATGTGAATGAACTCTAACGGCTTGTACCAACTCATGCAGCTGAATTAACAAGGTTCATCGAACTTGTTTTTGATATTAAAATTGTATGTTTTTATTTGAGATATTGAGTGGTTGATTGTGCGAGCTAAAGGCTGGCAGCTAGTCTATAAGAAAACTGAAAAAACTTTTTAACAAAAAAATTAAACCGCCGAAAAAACTGAAAAGCAAAAAATAAGAAGCCTAAGTAATTTTGAGTCGGCGCCAAACAAACAAATTAATTAATTAATTTGATTTGGTTATTTCTGTAAATTTAAGGTAATTTACTCATCTTTGCTCATTGATTGTTTGGCGCCGATTTTTCGACGGTTTAATTTTTTTGTTAAAAAGTTTTTATTTTATATTTTTTTTGAGGCTATAATCTTCTAATTACTTGCTTGCAAAATCGGACTATTCTGTAAGAAGTTATGCGTGGTCATACATTACAATCAATGAGTGATCAATCAATCATCCCCTGTTTTCCTACCCCTAGGGTTGGAGTTTGTTTTCCCAATTTATATGGGTATGGTAATAATTCTGGGTATATACTTTCCAGTAAAAAAAGAATTATCAGAATCAGACTGTTCTGTAAAAAGGTATGCGAGACCATACATAAAAAAAAATACGCGTCGACTTGAGAACCTCCTCCGTTTTTTTCGTCGGTTAAAAAGGACCTATCATAAACCCATAGCACATATAAAATAAAATTTATAACTTGTCTAGCGGCATCTACACTGCCATATGTGAACCACGCATCACATTGACGATGACGTCACGCAGAATCCTGCATCGCCCAAGTAGAGTATACCGCACGACTGGCATATTATAAGGTACAACGTCACGACATCAATCGTCGGGCAACTGCCCGACAACTTAACTCAACTGTTGTGTTTCAACTGTTTACCAGACATTTTTTTTTTGTGGCTGGGTAATCATCAAATTGCGTCTCCAGCTCTGGGTGGAGCGGAAAGGCGTGTCAGACTTTTACTGACTAAAACCCACCCGTGTTCCTTCAGTTGCGTATATGCCAGGGCCATCATGGTAACTCTTTCGAACAAATCTCGCAACCCTGGCAGGCATCAGTCCTAGCGGACCCCTTCAATACTGCTGACATCTCTTTGAGGCGCGCGTGGAACACTACGCGCCGTCGACACGGGCTTGGTCCTTACCGCGCAAGCCCGTGCCTACGGTGGCCGGAAGTCCGCAATTGACTCTTAATGCGGGGCAACTCCTCCTGTGGTGGCTAGGGGCGTAAGGGCGCATAGCTTGCCTCTCCCTGCGAGCATTACTGCTTCGCAGAAGGAGTTGACGGCTCTCCATGCCCTCTCGCTCCGTAGCATGGCTCGCACCAGGGCCGAACGCGAGAAGTCGCCACCGCCGATCGCCTCCACGCCTACCAGACAAGACACTCGCATGATTGGAGAATCCTCCCATTTCTACGGAAGTTGAGTGAACTATACAACCTATTCCTCATACCGCCAAACTGGTGACCCCGAGTATGAACGTCAGTGCAACCTTCGTGCGACCTCAACAGCACTACTTCAACCTATCGAGTGGCGAGTCACACAGCCAGCCAGCATTCAACGGGTATTCTGATCACCAGTATGCAGCGGACAGGCATTCTTGGTCATCACCTTCAGCCTCAGCAGCAACCTTGGCACAGCACAATGCACTTTCTGGTTCTTTAGCGACCACAATAACGCAGAATAACGAGAGTGTCATTCTAGTCTTTGTGACTGCTTACCTCTCATACGCACAACCGACGTGAGGTATCTGGGCTCACGTTTTTGTTGGGACAAACGTTCAAGAAATTTAGTTTCCCCACATGGAAACTTTTGTTCATTTTCGGAAAACTAAGATCTTCTTCTGATCTAGAGACATTGAAACTTGAATATTTTGCCTAACACAATCGATACTAATATACTGCGTTATGCTGCAAGTGGAGAGAACGCAAAAAGCGGTCCTAAAAGTGCCTTTAAAGAAGCCTATTAGGTACCCGACTATAACTTTTTGCCAGCAATTCACTGTGCTTACAGAAAGACAACTCTGTATAATTCAGATCGTCCTGCGCAAGCATGTCCACAATCCTATATAAGCCGGTAACAAAGCGCAGGAAGGAAATAGGGTGTGAAAATCAGTCACAATAAAACTGCTCTCGCCAGTATATAAGTAGTTCTCGCCTCTAGAACCGTATTAACAATATAGCAAACATACATAACTTACCAAAAAACAAATGAAATAACATAATAACATACGTATAAAGCTAATAAAGCGTGTTAAAACACACCCAGCACTTACACATAAAGAATCACTTCTGCCTAAGTGAAGAAGTGAATGTTCATTTTCATTTCATTCTACGTTCACATGACGGAGACAAAATTACTAGCCAATTAAAAAATACCTAATTATTAATTAATAAAGCGTTTGTCACAAGGCACCACAAAATCTTGTCCCTCCCAAACTTACCATTGGTCCGATTGAATGAAAACACGTAGAATTTCCTAAGCTCAGTCATGCCATGTCCCACAGATATAGAAGGCAAAACGACTATCCGGTCCAATGTCAACTGAAGCGTGATTAACAGGACGTGGCGTTTCTGAGAACACATGGAAACTATTTGTAAGATGGTAACACTGAGTCGTAATCTGTGGCAACTTGTCAAAGGATTCTAGATATGTAAGGTTCTTGAGCATTGCACAGAATGAACGTAATTCGTTCAGTCAGCTACAGAATCCGATTAACAATTCAGTTTTTCAAATTAAGCAGAATATTTGAAAAAATCGGAACAGATTTGCTAACCATACCTATGTAGTGACCAGCATTTTGTTTTTTTTTTTTTCTAGATGTTGTGCTAGGCGATGTGATGTAAAGACATTGTCCATAATCGAATCTAGATATTTGAGAATAACTTACGTGGACGTGCCTTCGTTCAAGATTAAGTTGTCAAGCATGTAAACAACTGGGCACGCCACAATTGCGGCGGTAATTCCCCTTTTTGAGGAGTGGACTGAGAGGCGCCACGGCGTCCTCACCTTCCGCCTGACGCAGGTTCTCACCGGGCATGGGTGCTTCGGTGGGTTCCTGTTCAGGATAAAGCGGGAGGAAACGTCCGGGTGTTTCCATTGTGAGGATCGTCTGGAGGACACGGTGGAGCATACGGTGGAGGTGTGCCCTGCCTGGGCGGAGCACCGCCGTGTCCTCGTGGAGGTAATCGGCGGCGGCGACCTCTCACGTCCGGCCCTGGTGCGAGCCATGGTACGGAGCGAGAGGGCATGGGAAGCCGTCACCTCCTTCTGCGAAGCAGTAATGCTCGCGAAGGAGGAGGCGGGGCGCGTGAGGGAGTGGCAGTCTCTGCACCCTCACGTCCCTAGCCGCCGCAGGAGGAGACGCCCCGGGCGTCGGGAGTCGATAGCGGACTCCCGGCCACCGTAGGCGCGAGCTTGCGGGTGGCGAGCAATGGGTAGCTCGCCGCCCGGTAAGGATCAGGCTCGGGTCGACGGCGCGTAGTGTTCCACGCGCGCCTCAAAGAGATGTCAGCAGCAATGTAGGGGTCTGCTAGGACCGATGCCTGCCAGGGTCGCGAGATTGTTCGAAAGAGATACCGTGACTCTGGCACATGGGCAACTGAAGGAACACGGGTGGGTTTTAGTCAGTAAAAGTCTGACACGCCCTCCCACTCCGCCCAGAGCGGGAGAAGTCATTTGATGATTTCCCATCCAAAAAAAAAAAAAAAAGCATGTAAACAACTATTTGATTTTGGAAAATAAACTTTAATCCCCTCACAAAAAGTTTAGTTTTGAATTATAACTTCGAACATTTCTACGATTTTTTCAATAGTCATCATTTCAGCCGTAAGACGTCCACTGCTGGACTTAGGTGTCTCCCAATTTGGGGGGCTTTGCCATAATCGCCACGCTTGGCAGGCGGGATGGCGATCGCAGTATGGTGGTAAAATGCATAGAAAACGCTGCTGCCCATTCTCTAGTAAGTCCCATAGTCGCCTTTTACGACACCCACGGGAAGAAAGGGGGTGGTGTTATTCTTTACGTCCGGCACCACACGGTACGGTACGATTTTTTCAATAGTAGCTTATAGTAATTCGGTCGGATCTGCGGACGGATGAGTTCATTGCGTTTTGCCTTGTTAGTGAAACAAAATACATACAATACACATACAATATATATATGTAAGTATATACATATTGGTATATTATATATTAAATAAAACCTATCCTATAGCCGAGTCTAATCTCTATTTCTAACCTAACCAAATATCTATTTATGTCGTACCATTACACAGTGGTGGCTAGGTTATTATTTTACCACATTAGCCTTATGTAATGGATTTGGTTGATTGATGTGGTCAGTTTGATGTGGTTTGGCAGAGCAACGACCTGATTTGTCGTAAAATTAGGCTAAGTCATTATGATTTCGGTCCTGTTTAGAGATAAACTGTATAATATTTAGACAGGCCTGTTGGTCTAGTGGTTAGTGGCCCTGACTGCTATGCCGGAGGTCGTGGGTTCGATTCCCACACAGGACAAATGTTTGTGTGATGAGCAAGATCATTTGTTCTGTGTCTGGGTGTAATTTATCTATAATATGTATGTATTTAGAAATATATAAGTATGTTTATCAGTTGTCTAGTACCCATAACACAAGCTCTGCTTAGCTTGGGACTAATTGGCGTTGTGTGATAGTTGTGGAATATTATTATTATTATTATAATATGCTCATTGTTACCTTTTGTAGATTTGAATTTAATAGCCAATCTATGTTTATAGATTACTTGCACGGTATTTACCGTAAGAACACTTTTGCGACCTGTAAATCCAACTCAGCACCTCATGTCACCTACCAGGGTCACGGAATAGGTCAAAAGAGTTACCGTGGCCCTGGCATATAGGCAACTGAAGGAACACGGGTAGGTTTTAGTCACTAAAAATCTGACACGCCCTTCCGCTCCAGCCAGAGCGGGAGACGTTATTTGATGATTTCCCACAAAAAACCAGCCAAGTGCAAGTCGGACTCGCGCACCGAGGGTTCCGTACAAACCTTCAGGTATTCACGGTTTATGCATAAGGTTTATGTTTATGAAATTAAAGTTTTTTTTTTAATTTTTATATTTGAGTTGACTAAATGAAAGGTAAATTGTGGTTTACGATTTATGACGTATTAAAAAAAAAACTACTTACTAGATCTCGTTCAAACCAATTTTCGGTGGAAGTTTACATGGTAATGTATACCATATATTTTTTTTAGTTTTATCATTCCCTTATTTCAGAAGTTACGGGGGGGGGGGGGGCACACATTTTACCACTTTGGAAGTGTCTCTCGCGCAAACTATTCAGTTTAGAAAAAAATGATATTAAAAACCTCAATATCATTTTTGAAGACCTATCCATAGATACCCCACACGTATAGGTTTGATGAAAAAACATTTTTTGAGTTTCAGTTCTATGTATGGGGGACCCCAAATATTATTGTTTTTTTTTTTCTATTTTTGTGTGAAAATCTTAATGCGGTTTACAGAATACACCTACTTACCAAGTTTCAATAGCATAGCTCTTACAGTTTCGGAAAAAAGTGGCTGTGACATACTCGGACAGACAGACAGACAGACAGCCAGACAGACATGACGAATCTATAAGGGTTCCGTTTTTTGCCATTTGGCAACGGAACCCTAGAAAGGACCTCATGTCAAAGCATTTATTTCAAATGGGCACGTAAACGACACTTTTGAACGGCAACATTTATATTAACATAAAACTGATACTAGTCGTCCCCTCGAGAGTGTAGATTCGTATGTAGAAGAATAAGCAAGAAACTCCTCCACGCTCAGAAGCCATGCTTGTGACCAGTAGACCAACTACGCAGTCAACCGACCGATATTTAAATGTCTTAGTTTACTTACTTAATTGGAATTTCAAAAATGATATAACTTTAGCACCTTCGTCATTTTTGAGTAAAACATATCGTTTTGTGTAGCGGCAAAGAAAAAGTTCATTAATTTTAAGTTAACACGAATTTCCTTTTCATCTTTAATCAAGCCAATGCGTTTATGAATTAACTGAAATGAGGATAAAGCTTTCCGTAATTGAAGTATATTGAGGGCAACAGAATGAGATGTGAAATTAATAATGCAATTCACATATTCAAGCAATTTTCATAAAATTGATTTAAATTGTTTCAATAAAATTGCTTCAAGATATATTCTAATATCCACGAAAATATGACTAAGAAAGACTAATATTTGGAATTAACTAGGTATAGATAAGTAAGAAACCTTATAAACGAGAGACGAATATCTACCGTCAATAGTTATACGAGTATTTTCTTTTAACATAGTATATAACTGGCCTGTTAGTCTAGTGGTTAGTGACCCTGACTGCTAAGACTGAGTTCGTGGGTTCGATTCCCACCCAGGACAAATCTTTATGTGATGAGCACAATCATTTGTTCTGTTTCTGGGTGTAATTTATCTATAATATTTATGTATTTAGAAATATATAAATAAAATAAATAAATAAATATCTTAGGACAACCAACACACCGTTATCTGATCCCAAACTAGGCAGAGCCTGTACTATGGCAACCAGACAACTGATAAACATACTTATATATTTCTAAATACATACATATTATAGATAAATTACACCCAGACACAGAACAAATGATCGTGCTCATCACACAAAGATTTGTCCTGGGTGGGAATCGAACCCACGACCTCAGTCTTAGCAGTCAGGGTCACTAACCACTAGACTAACAGGCCAGTCAAGTATATTTATCAGTTGTCTGGTTACCATAGTACAGGTTCTGCCTAGTTTGGGATCAGATAACGGTGTGTTGGTTGTCCTAAGATATTTATTTATATGTGCGTGTATGACCAAATGTATGAACATAAGCGACGCAAAAAGAGTATGTAAGGATCGTAGCAGGTGATATTCTGCAGTTTCTGCCTCATCATTTAAGCCGCAAGATGTCCACTGCTGGACATTGGCCTCCCCCAATTTGTTATTCTTTACGTCTGGCTCTACACGCAACCGAACGAATTTCTGCCTAGCTCCATGAGAAAAAGGCGTGAATTTATTTATGTACTAGCTTTTGCCCGCGGCTTCACCCGCGTGGATGTCGGAAATTATCGCAAGAGGACGTACTACCGCGGTTAATGTATTAAGAATGCATTAATCCAGGTTATATGTATAGGTAACTAGCTTCTGCCCGCGACTTCGTCCGCATAAAATTTCTTGTTCCCCCGACCTTTCTCGTCGCGTCGAATCACGTACCCGTGCGATTTTTCAAGTTTCTGCAACATTTTTCATTACTGCTCTGCTCCTCTTGGTTGTAGCGTGATGTTATGTAGCCTTCCTCGATAAATAGGCTACCCAACACAAAAATAATTTTTCAATTCGGACCGTAGTTCCTGAGATCAGCGCGTTCAATCAAAAAAACAAACAAACTCTTCAGCTTTATTATTATAGTATAGATCTTTGGAGGACAAGTAACCAAAACAGAATACAAATTACATAATAGTACGTGTAACTCTCAGCCAATTGCAAGTCTTCATTTTTATTACCAGAAAACTTTAAAGGTGTCAAGGGACACCCGGATGGAACGAAGTTCCTTTCCAGGATTCATAATTGTTTTAATTTTTTTATTATTTATTATGTACAAAAAATCTGTATACACTCAACAAAAATATTCTCTCTCTCTCTCTCCCTCTCTCTCTCCCTCTCTCTCTGTCCCTCTCTCTCTCTCTCTCTCTCTCTTTCTATCTCTACTCACAACAAAAAAAACAACAACATACAAACAAATACAAACAACAAAATATATACAGTCGAATTGAGAAACCTCGTCCTTTTTTTTGAAGTCGGTCAAAAAGTGTCGTTACAACTTTTCGTGAGATTTTTTTCCGTCTAGCCCCCTTTCACAACGCGCGATAGGGAACTTCGTTCCAATAATTAACAACGCATTACTCCTAACCTTCCAGCGGCAGCTGCCGTTATAGTGCAGCTGATAATTGTATTCAGTAAACTCTGCCACTGGAAGGGATGACATACGTATTATTGATAACAACATTCAACCAACCAGAAGAATAATATTTCTTTGAGCGGACATTGTGTGAATTCTGCTGCGATGAAGCTTAAAAAGTTCATTTAAATAAAAGGTGCATTTTACCGAAAAGCGACGGATTTCACGTTCGTAAGTACATGTCTGTTTTAAAATTCTTATTTAATTAAATTCTGCGAACCGTAATGAATTAGTTATTTCCATAGTGTAATGTCGTACGGCATTTTATTGTGGGGAAACGCAGCCGACATTTAGGCTATATATGTGCTGCAGAAACGAGCCTTTGGAGCAAGTAACAACCTAAGTAGTAGACATTCACTTATGGATAAATTTAAAAAAATAAACATAATGACAGTCGCATCTCAATATGTATATGAGAACTTAATTTATGCTAAAAAGAATACTAATCTATATTCTAAGCACAACGACATTCATATTGTGCTCTCGACTAGGCTTCAAAAAAACTTTTTAACAAAAAATTAAACCGCCGAAAAAACAGAAAATCAAAAAAAAAAAACCTTAAAATTATGCGTCGGCGCTTTGAGTGATCTTTGTTCATTGATTTTTCAGCGCCGACTCAAAATTATAAGGTTTATTATTTTTTGCTTTTCTGTTTTTTTCGGCGGTTTAATTTTTTGTTAAAAAGTTTTTATTTTGTAATTTTTTGTGACTTTAATGTACTAATAATTCTTCGCAAGGTATACCCTATCCAATGAAAAAAGAATTATCAAAATCGGACTACTCCTCCGTTTTTTTTCGTCGGTTAAAAATGAGTAATTCATTTAAGTGCCAGAGTATACGTTTTTACAACAAACTCCCAATCCATGTTAAAGAACTAAGCTTCAATAAATTTAAATCATCAACTCAGAAACTCAGCAATCAGAAACGCTGTCAAAAAGGTTTTTATAAAGTGAAAGATTACTTGGATGACAAAAAGGCTTGGGACTAGTTAAGTTACTCCAATGTACCACCGAGCAACTAACTATTATGCTAAGTGTGTGAGCGAATATTGTTGACATTTTATATTTATTGATTTACAATTATTTTTTTATGACATTCAAAATATAACGGACTGTTAATGTTAGAACCATGCAGGCTAGATTGAATACATGACTATAACATAACTGTCTGGCGGCTTTGAGTATTTTGTATATGGCCTACGAAAATATCCTGCAGATCTGGTAGCGTCTTGTGACGGGTCGTTGAGCTCCCTATAATAGGGTTGAGCTACACGATGAATGATACATACATGCCGTCTATTTGGACAGGTCAGCTCAAAGCTGCAATGGCTCATTCTTCAAAGGTTCTTCCAGACATTGCCTTGCAATGTTAGACTTACATACAATTCTAATAATATAATGTTTCGACTTTAAAAGAGACTATGACCTCTGAGTTTGTTTCGGCGTTTCTTCTCATGGAACAGTCAGCTAGGAAATGCCGGCGCCATCTAGTTTAAAAAATTAACATTGACCAATAAATGATGACGTGTAAAAGTGTTTTATAAGATCTACTTACAGAAATAAACGTTTCATTTTATTTCGAAATAAAAATGTTTTTTTTTTATATTATTATGTACGTCGACGTATGTATGTATCTACCAAAGTTTTAGTATCCACTCCGTATGGTAGTTAGGTTTCAACATCCGGATAAACATATTGAGGTTTTTGTGATGTTTCTATTTGTATTTTGTTTGGTCCTGAAAGAATAAGTAGAAAAGTATCCATATTCCTAATTCACACCGCTTCCTAAGTAAAGCGATCGTCGCGCGAACATGCGACTTTCGCGTTCATTTTGTGCGGCGAACCCAAACGCGCTGTCAGGCCGCACCTCGGCGTTTGTCGGTTTTCCAAACCAAAACTGACATGTGAATGCGACGATCGTGAGTTCATACGACCGATTATGCGCTGAAGCAACAGAGTTGGTTTGCTGAAAGCGCTGTAACTAAAGTGACTTAACGGCAAGCAAACAATCTTAAAATATTCTCTGATTGGGTGAAGACTTCGCGCGAACAATGACTTTACTTGCCTTAATTCCCGGAATGTGTAGCGAATATCAAAATATGGATGACATTTTGTTGGAATGTATTCGTTGTATGAAGGTAATAAGAGGCGAAATTCTATAGGCATCTACTTCTAATAATAACCAGACACCAACATTTTGACTCTTTAATGAGACTGAATAACACCCCCTGACATTTACACCGCCTTTATCCTGTCAGTAATCATATTCAGGAAATCAACCTGAAATCCCATCTTCTTTATACAGTAGCTCTTAATAAATCTCAGAATACACCCGTCAACGTGTAGAAGTTTGTTCGTCCCGAAACCTAAGCGTGTCTCGATAAGTAAAGCCTTCAAATCATGAACCGAGTCTTCCTACATGTATTCGCTATGTCAATACCCATTATGAATTCGAGACAGAATTCAGTGAACTACGAAATATACTTCCTCCGGTATAAGTAGGTATTCACATGGCTATTCAATTACCTATGTCAATGATTATATTCAATGCTGTTTCGCATTTTGATATTTCTAAACGTGATTATTCTGGATTGAAATGAAATTACTGCCGCGTTCGTCTAGGGCAGGGTTACTCAAAGTGGGGTTCGCGAACCCCTATGGGTTCGCAAATGCAACGGTAGGGGGTTCGCGACTAAATTTACGTAATGGCGGCTGGGTGACTGGCAAATGCATGCGGAAAGCATAAAGACGCGCGTGACTGTCGCTCGCTCGTGGCGTGACCTTGTATTCAATTACTTAATAAACTTTGGGGGTTGGGGGTTCGCTGTCATCTGGAAACTTGAATGGGGGTACGTAGAGCCAGAAGTTTGAGAAACCCTGGTCTAGAGTTTGCAAATACTACCTCCGCTGGGTACTGCTGTGCATGCAGTGGTCATGGGTTTTATTCAAAGTGATATTGATGGGTATTTCAATCTGTGATTTCTCAGTGGCAGCTCGGAGCTTGGATTTGTGTGCGGTTGATTGCAATTTTACATGGAACTTAAACATGATTGGTGTGGGTGTCCTCTCTCTAGTCTTCTAGGACAATTGTGTTTAGTATTCAATCAAGATCATATCACACAGGTTCATCAAACCCAGTAACACCTAATTTGGTACTATCGCTTCAAAAAAAAAAACCGCAACATCTTTAAAATGCCATTGACCATGACTGCTAAGACTGAGGTCGTGGGTTCGATTCCCACCCAGGACAAATCTTTGTGTGATGAGCACAATCATTAGTTCTGTGTCTGGGTGTAATTTGTCTATAATATGTATGTATTTAGAAATATATAAGTATTTTTATCAGTTGTCTGGTTACCATAGTACAGGCTCTGCCTAGTTTGGGATTAGGTAACGTTGTGTTGGTTGTCCTAAGATATTACTCTACATGGTCCTTATAAGATCTGATTAAGATTATGTCTACAATTTAAAAGAGATTGTAACTAACTTTGTTTCAGTGCTTCTTTACAGGGTAGTCTAACGAGAAATATTCGACATATTGTTGACGTGATCGTGCTAAATGGAAGATTCGGACAAGGAAGGCCGACCCCAAGTAAATGGGATAGGGTCTAGGAGGAAGAAGAAGAAGATTGTTGACGTGTTTGTATAAACCTAGCTGCAGATTATACATGGATATTATTTAATGATCTTTTTTTGCAAGCGATAGGCATTAGTGTACCATTGTTGGGCAAATGCCTTCCATTTGTTCTTAAAAACCTCTATTTTGAGCGATCTCAGGCCATGTTAGCTACGCAAACACTATTATACCAACACAACACTCATCATATTTATCAATATAACCTCTTAAAAACAGGCTGGGAAAAAATATGAAAAGCGGTCTCTATTTCAATCAAATACCATATCAGTTTTCACAGGAGTCAAATATCCGAAACATTAACTGGTTCCCGTATAAATAACTCCGAACAGAAGTAGCGCTATTCAGGGGGTGTTCATAAATCCGTGCGGTTCCTGTGGCAGCCACGAGCCATATTTTCTGCTATAAACTGCTTCGCAGATAGTTACGTTTTATGTTGCCGGTTACTGTGGTGTCTTTATCAGTGTAGACATTACTATAGCAACTGTTTGTAGGCTGTAAAGTTTATTTGCTTCGACTATAACGATGCTACATTTATAAATGAAAATCGCCTGTTGTTTGTTCGTTGTTCTTTGAAACTGCGTAACGGATTTTGATACCAAGACCCCTCCGTGCCTCGGAAAACATGTTAAGCTATTGGTCATACGTGCCTGTTTGATAGTCGTGACAGGTCGTCAGAACCCGACAGTCTGACAGCCAGTCTTACTAAGAGGTATCGTATTACCTATAAGGTTTGTTGAGGTCAGATAGGCAGTCGCTCCATGTAAATAACAGGTATTGAGCTGTATCTGATGAGACTAGAGGCTGATGTATAAAATACTAGCTTTTGCCAGCGGCTTCGCCCGCGTGGAGGTCGGAAAACATCCCGCGGGAACTTACTACCGGGATAAAAAGTACCCACATAGGGTACTTTTTAATCCAGGTTATAAACTATCTGCATTCTACATTTCATTCAAATCCGTTCAGTACTTTTTGCGTGAAAGAGGAACAAACATCCACACATCCATACATACAAACTTTCGCGTTTATAATATTAGTAGAATACAGGGTCAAAATAAATTAGCTGACAATACTTTGCCTACGCTTACAATACTTTGCCTACGCTTGCAATACTTTGCCTACGCTTACAATACTTTGCCTACGCTTGCAATACTTTGCCTACGCTTGCAGTACTTTGCCTACGCTTGCAATACTTTGCCTATGCTTGCAACACTTTGCCTACTCTTGCAACACTTTGCCTACGCTTGCAATACTTTATCTACGTGTTGGCTATCGATATCGTAAACTACTGGAACAAAAGCGAAAGATCATTTTTTTCTTCATTCCTTGATGAGTGAAGGTAAATGACTGTAATTGGTCAGCTGGTTCTACAAACTACAAAGTTTTTCGTGGAATTTAGACATTTTTATGAATTGCCATAAACTAAAAGACAACAGTCGCCTGGTTGCATTAATGTACTTAACAATGTCAATAAAAGTTTTGAAAAAAGTTGGTTGATGAAAAGATTTTTTTTTTGTTTGGTTTACTACTTTTCGATATCGATACCCAACACGTGGGAAAGGTATTGCTGGCTAATTTAATTCGACCCTAATTATAGGCTATAGGCAGATGTTGATGATATCAACTTTCAGAGAGCCTTCACGGAAAGCCTTAAAAAGAATGAGTACCTCAGTAAGTACTTAAAAAATACTTTACTCTCATTTCCGAAAGTATTCTAGTGAAGACTTTCAATGACCTTAAAAGTCGGTTAGGAATGGAGTAGTTAATCCCATTTTCTTCCCGTGGGTGTCGTAAAAAGGGACTAATGGCCTGTCAGTTTGGGTAACAACATTAATTTTATGTAAACTGATACAGTTCCGTGTGAAGCCGGATGTAAAGAATAGCACCGTCCAATTTCTACCCGTGGGTGTCGTAAAAGGCGAATAAGGGAGTTACTAGAGAAAAGGCAGCAGCGTTTTTTATGCATTTTACTACCATATATCGGTCGGCAACCCACCTGTCAAGCGTGGCGATTATGGAAATCCTCTCTTTTATGGTATAGGCTTGGTTCCTTTGACTTGATGACTATATCTTTAACTGAACTAGTTTCCCAGAATGGGCAGCAGCGTTCGTTATGCATTTTAGTACCATATTGCGATTGACAACCCGCCTGTCAAGCTTGGCGATTATGGCAATTCTGTCTTTTAAGGTATAAGCCTTGCCTCCTTGATAACTCGATGGCTATATCTCTAAATAAACTAGTTTCCCGTTTCCGAACTCGTATACATTTTGATTCTATACCGGTATACATTTTTTTAAATTTACATTTTAAATTAAGTTAAATTTTCTATAAAAGTAAGCGCATATTTCTTTTCAGAATCTCTAACGATACTGGCTTGAAAAAAAAGAAAACACTTTGTTTGCATGGACTTAGCATACAGTATACCAGCACCTTCCATCAAAATCATTTTGAAGATTAATTCTAAACCATTGCGTCGTATATTGAAATAAATTGTCAGCTCGACAACGTAAATAACGCAATGAATATTGTAGAACTGTCAAACTGCAAGCGATTACTACTAATAGACTAATAGTAAGTTACGCAACTACCGACATGATCTGACCAACATTATGTCTGGACTTTAAAAGAGACTGTGACCTTTGAGTATGTTTCGGCCTTTCTTCTCAGAGTAGTCAGATAGAAAACGCCGACCTCATCTAGTTTAAAAAAAAAAATGATTGACGTGTAAAAGTATTTGTACAAACCTACTTGCAAAAATAAAGTCATTTATCATTTACCCCTCTCTTCAAATTCACTTTCACAAAACCAATCACGTGAAGAACGATAGAGCACAGATAAAAACGATAAATAAACAATTTATGATACAAGATAATACTGGAGCAGCATGACGAACGAGCTAGCACTTTTGCCAATGCGCTAAGGCGGCAACGGGGTCGCCTATAAAGATGAATTCCTAAGATCATCTATCTCTGAACTATTTCGAGCGTTTTGCTTCCCTTGCGAAGATTTTGGGACGCGAAAATAACGGACGATGTCGTCCAGAACAAATGTTTCTATCTCGTGTCATCCTTTAAGTAGGGATAAGACAATGGTAAAGTACCAACTACGATGAGAAATTTATTAAATTCTTTTGGGTATCAAAACACTACATTAGTAATGATTCTGTTGTGTTCCAATTAAGCTTAATTTGAACTACTGCTTTATTTTCCTTTTCGTGAAACAAGAAATAGACAGAAATCAATAAAAATTGTCAAATTTAGTTGAAGTAAGATTTTGT
Organism: Aporophyla nigra; assembly: GCA_947507805.1. Lineage (NCBI taxonomy): Eukaryota > Metazoa > Arthropoda > Insecta > Lepidoptera > Noctuidae > Aporophyla > Aporophyla nigra. The sequence continues at coordinate 14,793,208 of OX382307.1, read as the reverse complement.
TCGGCGCAACGGCAAAGAACTTTATTCATCATGCTTAAAAACATGCCAAATTCTTGGCAATCTGGTACGTAATATAGTTAGACAGTTCCAAAGCGTCACTTTCTTTTTCTTTCGCGTTTTGTCAGTAAGAGATAGCAATATACTTTGAGTGGGAACAATGGTCCTATCTAGACTGATGAGTACTCAATTAACGTCATCAACATAAAGAAACTCCGTAGGCGCAGGTGCTCATAAGACTTGATTTACAGAATATCTACAATAAAGTTTAAAAGCTATCAGGTTCTCAGTCGATGTAAACACGGGCGTAAAAATATGTTGGCGGAATTATTAGCGCATTCGATTTTGAGCTCTCGATGTTAAATCGAGTATTGAGAATACAACAGCGTGCATCTCACCACCTCGAAAAAAACATACTGTTTGATTTTCAACTATCGTTGGTATCGATTGGGTTGAAGATCTATTGAGTACGTCGAATTAAAATCTGCAAAACGCCATGTCATTAAAATCTGTATTCATCTTGTAAAGCTACTATAATGTTCTTATCTATACTAATATTATAAAGCTGAAGAGTTTGTTTATTTGGTTGAACGCGCTAATCTCAGGAACTACTGATCCGAATTCTCTTTGTGTTGGGTAGCCTATTTATTGAGGAAGGCTATCGGCTATATAACATCTCGCTACAATCAAAAGTAGCAGAGCAGCAACGAAAAATGGACGAAAACTGGCAGGCAATTCGATGCACCGGGAAGGGTCACGGGAGCAAAAATCTGACGAGGATGAAGTCGCGGGCAGAAGCTAGTTTTACATATATTTACCGAAAATCAGCGACCGCGTACTGGAAAACGTAGCGTTGGAAGGTCTCCCACATGATGGACCGATGACCTGGTGAAAGCCGCAGGAATGGATGCGAGAAGCAGCGGTCGAAGTGATGGTGCTTAGGGGAAGCCTATGTCCAGCAGTGGACGTCTTTCGGCTTAAATGATAATAATGATGGCAGAATATTGCGGCAAATTGTCAGAACTCAGCATGCAGTCATTTAAACTTCCGCAGGCGCGTTTATTTCCGTAGCTTGTCTCATTCATACTTCAAAGTCTTCATATCATGTGCCATTGTGTCAGTATTTCTTTTGTATGTTCGCAATCCAACCTTGTTTTTGCTGTCTACAACTGGACGTATAAATAATTCAATCCATGAAGGAAGAGTCCACTTCTAGGATATATATCACTTTGTCACTTGGTATGTTGAAAACGTGTTGTGACCTTTAATAATTCTTTGCTAGTCCTTACTTTACGTCAAAAGATAGCTAAGATTAAGGATTTATCTGCGACGTTAAGTAAATTGTTGACGTTTTTATTGGTCGTTACTTTAAGGGCAGACTGTGAGTTGGAAACTTGCTTTGTTACGATTTTAAGCTTGATAACATTATAAGAAAAATGCGATGAAAAGAGTACTTATTCGCATCAAAAATCATCATCATCATCATCATTTCAGCCGTAAGACGTCCACTGCTGGACTTAGGCCTCCCCCAGTTTGGGGGGCTTTGCCATAATCGCCACGCTTGGCAGGCGGGTTGACGATCGCAGTATGGTGGTAAAATGCATAGAGAACGCTGCTGCCCATTCTCTAGTAAGTCCCTTAGTCGCCTTTTACGACACCCACGGGAAGGAATGGGGTGGTGTTATTCTTTACGTCCGGCACCACACGGTACTCAAAAATATTGTTGTAGAATTGTAGATCAAGGTATATAATGACCTGCCAGGGTCGAGAGATTTGTTCGAAAGAGATTCCGCGGCCCTGGCATATGGGCAACTGGAAGGAACACGGGTGGGTTTTAGTCAGTAAAAGTCTGACACGCCCTTCCGCTCCGCACAAGAGCAGGACACGTAATTTGATCATTTCGCACGCACAAATAAAAACAAAAACGAATACTTATTCGCCTCGAAAATACTGTCGTAGAATTGCAGATCAGGTGAAAATAGTGACAGTATCTACTGATCGTAAAGTGAGCAGCAGGACAGTGAGAACAAAACAAGTTTAAGTTTCACCCTAATTACGTAACACATTTTGTCATGATCTGAATTATTTCTACAGATATTGCTAATCCATAGCTTGAAGCTTTGAAAAGCATGTCTGCTCAACCACGAAAATAACGCAATGAATGATGTAGAACTGCCAAAATGCTACTTTTAGTGCGTTACACAATTACCCCGGTAAATCGGCGGTCTCTTATTTTTTACTGACACTCCGCACTACGCTAAGCCAGGTTAAGATCAAAATATTACCACTAACGGGTGGCCTACTGAGCCTACCGTCTGAATTATTGAACAATAAACATAGGCTTCCTACATTCGAATTAAAAATTCTGAACTGTTGTCCTCTCTACAATAATAATTCTTATAATACGTGGTAATTTAGTCAGGATTGGAGAACCTTCCCCAAGTTTAACTTGCTGTAACCTTTGATTGCAATCTAAAGGTACTTCATGATTTCATTCCACGGTTCTTTTAAGTCCCCAACTTCGCGGTCATACCATTAAGTCGAATTTTCTAGATCAAAGAGATTTCAAACAGAATAGAAAAGCTATCAGGAGAAAATAGAAAAACAGTGAAACCATGTTCTGGAGTGGCGACTGCGTACTGAAAGACGTAGCGTTGGAAGGCCTCCCACAAGATAGACCAATGACCTGGTGAAGGCCGCAGGAATCTACTGGATGCGAGAAGCACAGGTCCGGTCGAAGTGGCGATGCTTGAGGGAGACCTATGTCCAGCAGTGGACATCCCCAAATTGGGGAAAGCGTACATCCGGCCGACAAAAGCTTTCCCCAATTTGGAGGCTTTGCCATAATCTCCACGCTTGGCAGGCGGGTTGGCGATCGCAGTATGGTGGTAAAATGTATAGAGAACGCTGCTGCCCATTCTCTAGAAAGTCACTTAGTCGCCTTTTACGACACCCACGGGAAGAAATATGATGTTGCTATTCTTTACGTCCGGTACCACACGGAGCATAGTTATCGTAAGTATAGGTATTTAAATGTCACTGTCTGGAATAAACTCCTTAGAGTTTCAATCGCTAAGCTGAACTACTCCATCCCAGGAATATGTATTTAATTGATCGTCTTGTCCAATGACTTAGTATTAAGCCAGTGTAGTCAAACGTGGGTCCGTGAGTCTACCCTTTGTAAGGTTTCCGATACTAAGTTCTTGAATCGTATTTGCAGTGTACTCGTAGCCTCAATCGGTGCAGACGTGTGTTTGTTTACTGTGTATTTAGTTCAAAGTAACGTAACTTGGGATTTATCAATGTATAACGGTGTATTGGAGTTGTCTTGTCTAGTTTTAGATATAATCGGATTTGACGTTGTGGAGTAAAATGAGAGTGCACCTATAGATAACATACGACAACATAAGAGTTCAATAATTAAACTGATCTGCTAAAGATCAGTTTCATTATTAAAATTATTATACGCCAAAATCGCTATTTCGTAATATTTAGACTGCTGAAAAGTTGAACAGAACTTGAAACTCAGATCAATTTTCAACCGACGAAAAAAAAACGGAGGAAGTTCTCAATTCGACGCGTATATATATATATATATTTTTTTGTGATAATTCTTTTATTGGAAAGGGTATACTCCAGAGGTGGTCCCATATAAATTTGAAAAAATCATTACACATTAAACCGTCGAAAAAACTGAAAAGCAAAAAATAATATACCTTAAAATTTTGAGTCGGTTTAATTTTTTGTTAAAAAGTTTTGGCGGTGGTGGCCTTGGCCCCGGAATCTAGTAAAATTGGCTAAAATCCAGAGTTATGTATTTAAAAAAACCGTTTTATGAATCGAAGAGAAATGAAGAAATGATAAGCCTGTATCTGGCATCCCTAGTCTCGAGAGGAAAGTCTCGGGACCCAAGACAACGAAATTTACAAAAACTCCCGCGACTTCGAGACACGAGACATCCCGGGACCGAAACCCTGGTTTTTGTTCCCAATATTTCAATGGCGAAACCATTAATTATACACATATCACGCCTTATTTTCCCAAAGGATTGGGCAGAGGTGTACCTAACTTTGCCCAATACTTCAGGAATATAATTCTATAATACATAATTCTATACACTCACATTTCACCGATTATTTTTAAATCCCTTGTAATAGAAAGTGTGTATTTTCCGTGTGGCGCCAGACGTAAAATTAACACCACATTTCTTCCCGTGGATGCGTAAAAGGATTAAGGGACTTACTGGAGAATGGGCGGCAGCGTTCTCTATATATTTTACCACCACACTGCGATCGCCAACCCGCCTGCCAAGCGCGGTGATTATGGCAACCCTTCACAGATTGGGGGAGGCCTAAGTCCAGAAGTGGACGTCTTACGGCTGATATGATGATGATGATGAATAGAGAGCGAGGTTTTTGTCGTCTACCGGGCACAAATGCGAATTTCGGGCTGCTACTGAGAACTGCCACAACAAAAAACCCAGCAACATTTTTCCCGACCAGGCAATTGAACCCAGGACCTCTATCTCAGTGGCAGCGCCTGCGATCACTAGATCAACGAGGCGGGCACCAGTAATTACTTCTCATTTAAAATGATCTCTATAACAATTGTGTATAGTGTTTGATTCATCAAGTAACTGGACTTTATAGAACTGTTTAGAGCTTGAGGCTCTCTTTTTTATCTGCTTAATAGAATTGTATAATATAGTAGATGAAATCGTATTAAAATCCGTGGCGTAGTTTGCTACTTCAGCTAAACGATCTAAACGTACATACGCGGAAAGTGACTTTGTTTTGTACTATGTAAAATAATCTATACATTGAATTAAGCACTATGTGTAAGTCACTATATAGTATAAAACAAAGTCACTTCCCTCTGTCTGTCCTTATGTATGCTTAGATCTTTAAAACTACGCCACGGACTTTGATGCGGTTTTTTTAATAGATAGAGTGATTCAAGAGGAAGGTTTATACGTGTAATACGCGGGCAAAGCCGCTGGCAAAAGATAGTTAAATATAGAAATAAATAAGCACAACCCTAATTCAGCAAAAAGCTGCGTTCCGCCAAATGTGTGTGCGTCAAGTAGGTATTAAAGCACAGTATAGCCAGCTTAGGGTTGAGCGCAGTGCGACAGTCAACCGCAGCAATTAAAACCAGCTTCTGTTACATTTGACTGCAGTACTGTGATCCTAATCGCTTTAATTAGCTCGTTATTAATTGATGACGGATTAAGTTGTCGTTTCTGTTATCAATGATGTTTTATAGGTAGCTGTGATAGGTAGGTACTTATTGGTTTGTTGATATGCTTAAAGCGCTCGTGGAGATGTGTTTTCTTTTTTGTTGCGTAGGAAGTCAAATGACGTTTCCCGCTCTGAGTAGAGCGGGAGGGCGTGTCACACTTATACTGACTAAAACCCACTCGTGTTCCTTCAGTTGCCTACGCTAAAGCCATGTCAATTCTATCAAACAAACAAATCCGAACAAATCCGTGAACCCGGTAGGGTGGAGAAGAGCCTGTGGTTGGTTTTGTTTGCCCGGTTTGGAAGGAAGATTGGACGACGATTTAGTTGTCAGATTCAATAGCAAATAAACATACAACTCACTTGATGTTGAGTGATCTGATCACCCATCTAAAGATATTTGCTATGCCAGAGGTATCTATCATAAGCGAATTGCTTTTCCATCCAAAAAAAAAAGCGGATTGCTTTTGTAGAGATCTCTTGTACCTAGCCTTTTCCCAAGTATATTGGGGTCGGCTTCCATTCCAATCGGATGCAGCTGAATACCAGTATATTACATGGGCGACTGCCTATCTGACCTCAACAACCCGGTTAGTCGGTAATACGATATCTCTTGGTAAGACTGGTTGTCAAGTTTCGGAGTTCTGACGACCCTTTAAGAAAGTAAAAAATCCACGTAGATCAGCCGGGACCAACCGGTTAACGTGTTGTCTAAGGCACGGAGGATAAGATTGTTATATGGAGATGGGCACACATTCACGGTCAACCGCCGCAAGCTTAACCTGATCGGTCAGCGCGTGCGGCTGTTATTACAAGCCCCTGCCCCTTTTGCTATTACAGAGATAAAACTTGATATTTCAAGAGCCTATATTAATACCTGTAACGTTTTTAGATTAAAACGTTTACGGTTCTCAACCTATAGACGTACCTTTAAACTACGCTAAAATAAAAACCCAAATACCTTTCACTGTAGTAAATAGGTGCCTAGGTGTTGTTAAATAGTAAATTGTCTGTCTAGCACTATTTTGCTTGTTGGTTTTGAGTAGGCGTTTGTCATTATGTTATTTATACCTAGACTATTTGTCAAACTTGTCCACTATAATAAATTATGTAGAATCATTTATATTAGAACACAAGCTTAGGAGACACTAGAATTTCCAACATTTCCACGTAGTTGAGACTTGACTATTTGCTTGATGGCGACAGTATTGTCACGTTGATTTTGGGCGTGGGTCTAAGTAGACTGATAGTAGGAGTGAGCTTTCTAATTAATTGGAATACGTACCTAAGTACTTATGTTTATATATAGCTAATCTAATACTTAGCTAATACAGACAGGCCATCTGCTAATTCAAGATGGCGGATTTTGTTAACAAAGAAACACAGACCGTGCTCAAAAGACAGAAAATCCCCGGAAATAAATAATAATAACAGATTCAGTAAGCTTTTCATAATTAATTAGACTCCTTTACAGCTTTCTCACCTCAGATTGAAGATTCCAAACACTCAAATATGTCAAGTGTTTGAATCACCCTTTTAAGTGATATTCGTTGAGTCACTTACGGCTCTTCCCCTCTCAGTAAATCGCGGAATTCGCGACATTTTACAACACGTTTGTAACCCTTTAAGTGACGTCACAACACTGTTTAATACAGATAATAAATAAATACGGGTCTCCTCATCACGGGCACCTATGTACATTTTATAAAGTGTGTCCTAGTGTACGTATATGTGAACGGGTGTGCTAAACATTTCTTTATAACTCTTAGGTACAACTATCTTTACAGATATTAGACTTAATTCCATAGTGTCGCTATTAAGTACAGCTAATATTAGGTACATCTAATGCATTTAAAACGAATAAAGTCCATTATAAGTATAGGAGGCTTGGGGGCTTGGAGGCTTGGGGGAGGCATGTCCAGCAGAGGACGTCTTTCGGCTGAAATGATGATGATGATGATGATAAATAGTAAGACAGTATAAGTGTGACAGGCCTGTTGGTCTAGTGGTTAGTGACCCTGACTGCTATGCCGGAGGTCGTGGGTTCGATTCCCACAAGGACAAATGTTTGTGTGATGAGCACGATCATTTGTTCTGTGTCTGGGTGTAATTTAAATCTATAATATGTATGTATTTAGAAATATATAAGTATGTTTATCAGTTGTCTAGTACCCATAACACAAGCTCTGCTTAGCTTGGGACTAGATGGCGTGGTGTGATAGTTGTGGAATATTATTATTATTATTATAAATATAGTAAGTAAGCATGGGGTATCATACCGCCAACTTCAAAACTCCAGGCTGTAACTAAAAAAAATCCCCATGGAAAAACCTCGTAACGCTTTGACTGACCTGGGAATCGAACCAAGAATCCCACGCTCAGCAGTTGCGCTTGCGACCACGAGACCAACGGGGCAGTTAGGACGCGGACTCGTGGGCTCTGGGCCTCGGAATGCACGTTGAGCAATTGGTCCTACGCCAGATCTCTCTCCAGTCGTGTCGGATTGCCGTCCCAATTAGGGTTGCCAGGTCATAAAACCGAAAAGCCGGACAGACCAGCCAGTTTAGCCGGACATTTGGGTAAAAGGCCGGACGCCCTTAATTGTTCTTAGTATAACAACACAGTAAAAAAGTAAAACAAGGTTTTTATCATTTACAATAAAGTCTTCTTAAATTCGAATGAAACAACAATAAAATTAAATGAATCGTTCATCATTATGATTAATTATTCAATATCCCAAAAAAAAACTGAAAGTCTTACAAAAGCCGGACAGGCCGGACACTTCCTAATTCGGCCGGACACGCAACCAAAAAGCCTGACTGTGTCCGGCTTTATCCGGACGCCTGGCAACGCTAGTCCCAACGGACTATGAGAGTGAAGGAAGAGTGAGTGCCTCTGTGTCTACGCACACAGTTGTGCACTATAATATTTTCGGCTAATCTTGGTTATGAAAGGCCGCCATGGCCGAAATACGGTCTGGAGGACTATTCTAAGTAAATAGTTAAATGTGTATTGGAGGGTTACGTTGGCAGTTGGTGCTTGGTTCTCTGTCTGTTTTGACTGTTTTCAACGTTGCTCGCAGAACGCGCCATACATGAGATGCCATTCAACTGTAGTAGGTACAATATACCGTGCCGTGTGGCCGTAAAAGATGGCACCATCCCATTTTTTAACGTGGGTGTCGTAAGAAACGACTAAGAGACTTACTAAAAAAAACTGGCCAAGTGCGAGTCGGACTCGCGCACCGACGGTTCCGTACAAACCTGCAGGAATTCACGGTTTATACATAAGGTTTATGTTTATGAAATTAAATGTTTTTATTTTTTATTTTTATATTTGAGTTGACTGAATGAAAGGTAAATTGTGGTTTACGATTTATGACGTATTAAAAAAAACTACTTACTAGATCTCGTTCAAACCAATTTTCGGTGGAAGTTTACATGGTAATGTACATCATATATTTTTTTAAGTTTTATCATTCCCTTATTTTAGAAGTTACGGGGGGGGGGGGGGCACATTGTATCACTTTGGAAGTGTCTCTCGCGCAAACTATTCAGTTTAGAAAAAAATGATATTCGAAACCTCAATATCATTTTTGAAGACCTATCCATAGATACCCCACACGTATGGGTTTGATGAAAATTTTTTTTTTGATATTCAGTTCTATGTATGGAGAACCCCAAATATTATTATTATTATTATTTATTCATTAGACAACAAAAGGTCCACACTGACAAAAACGAAAATAATTAAAAGGTGTTAGCAACAATATATCTTATAATCTATGTTAGTACTTATACACTACTACAGACAATGTTGTTTTGATGAGATGTCCCATTATGGGGCTCTCATCAGGCCTGTCAGCTATCACCTTCAGGAGGCTGTTGCCACTGCCACGCAATCTGGCGAGCAAAGATGCACTTTTTTTCCGTACGACAGCTGAGAAGCTGTCGACTCGGGCTTTTGCAAACATCTCTGACGCACTGCAGTAACGGGGCAGCCGCATCAGCACCCTGAAGGCGTTATTATATTGGACGCGCAGAGCACTGACAGCACGTTTGGTACAGCTGATCCATAAGGCGCTCGAGTACAGAGATGTGCAGTATGCTTTAAAAAGCGTGTGTTTCTGTACATCGAGCGAACCTACGGGCCAACATGTTCGCCCGTACCGCCAGTGCCCTGCGTTCCCGTTCAACATCACCATCATCGTTAAGGTTGTCAGCAATGATATGTCCCAAGTATTTAAACTGATGAACCCGACGTATCGGGACATCATAAATTCTAATTGGTGGCACATCTACTGGTCTTTTCTTGCCAACAGCCTTAAAGACCATGAGTTCGGACTTTTTTACATTATATAACAACCCATGGCTGGCAGCATAGTTCTCGCAGATGTTTACAAGTTTCCTTAGTGCACTGACTGAGGGAGCCAGCAGCACCATGTCATCCGCGTAGCTGATGTTGTTAAAACATAACCCGTCAACAAAACAGCCCACATGCGCACTGCTGAGTCCCTCAATCAATGCATTAAGGTATAAGTTAAAAAGGTTAGGGGAGGTTAAGCCCCCCTGCCTTACGCCACATTCCAACCTGTACGGTAGAGAATAGTCATTCCCCCACCTTACAACGTTCGTTTGGTTGCCGTACCAGTACTTAAAAACGTTCAGCAGCTCATTGGGTATCCCTGTTGCCTTTAATTTATCCCAAAGAATGTCGTATGAGACCAGGTGTTACCAGTGAGACCATTGTTTAAAAAAAAAAAATATTAGAAACCTCAATGTCATTTTTGAAGACCCATCCATAGATACCCCACACGTATGGGTTTAATGAAAAAAATTTTTTTGAGTTTCAGTTCTATGTATGGGGAACCCCAAATATTATTGTTTTTTTTTTTCTATTTTTGTGTGAAAATCTTAATGCGGTTTACAAAATACATCTACTTACCAAGTTTCAACAACATACCTCTTATAGCTTCGGAAAAAAATGGCTGTGACATACTCGGACAGACAGACAGACAGACAGACATGACGAATCTATAAGGGTTCCGTTTTTTGCCATTTGGCAACGGAACCCTAAAAATGTGCAGCAGCGTTCTCTCTACATTTTACCACCATACTGAGATCGCCAACCCGCCTGCCAAGCGTGGCGATTATGGCAAAACCCCCGAATTGGGGGGAGGGATGTCCAGCAGTGAACGTTTTTGGCTGAAATTATAATGATGATTAGGTACAATATAGTTTCTAAAATAGATAATTTGGCTTTGGATCAAAATACATACATTTCTTCCAATGCAATTTGCACAGCAGAAGTTCGTACTAGTAATCTCCAGAGCAGTCCCCAGAAGACTAAAGTCTTGAAGTTCAATAACCTTAGCTAGTCGACGAAGTATGAACTCTGCAGTAATCAGTAGAGGGAGCTTCTTGCCTAATAAATATGTATTATAATGGAAATGTACGACTCGCAATTAGTTTACCTCGGAATATAACCATTAATTATCTTATTAGTGTCAGAATAATTATCCTCTATTACAGCACACCATTTGATTAGCGGTGATCTTCTTTCCATGTCTTCCCGTGGGTGTCGTAAAAGGCGACTAAGAGACGTACGTACTAGAGAATGGGTAGCAGCGTTCTCTATGCAGAAAGGCCGAAGGTAGAAGATAAAGCCGTCTATGCTACTAAAAAAAAAACGAATATTTCGAAACTATTAAGGGAATCAAAATGTATAAGGTATTTTCCGTTGACCTAGAACTATGAAATTTGACAAGTAATACCGTCTCATACTACAAGTATAGGGAAATACCTGAAAACTATACATTTGTAATGGCAATTATCAAAAAAAAAAAAAAATATTAAGTAACTAAAAAACTATTTTCGATAATTGGTATCTACAGTACGAAACCCTCGGTGGGCGAGTCCGACTGTCACTTGTCCGGTTTTTTTTTTAAATAATCCCTGCGAATAAAGATTTATCGTATTATTCACGATTGAGCAGACAATGTTTTCATACATATGAGGCCATTACAACAACAGACGTTTCTTAACTTGACCTTTAAACTACCAAGGAGTATCAATCACTGATCAACAATACAAAAGCAATCACAACAGGATCAGACGCATATACCAGCATAACTAATAAAATAAAAATGGCGCTGGCGACCATCCAGACCTAATAAAGACATATTCAAACCTTCCATTGCAAAAGATTAATGTTTTCTACAGTCTCTTTCACAGAACTCCGTTGAATCATGGCTCATGGCTCGTGGCTCGTGGGGCCGTGGCTCGTGGCTAATGTTTCCTCGGATTAAGAAAATCGTTTTCTAATATTCACCTATTTCTGGTCGGAATATGATGGAAGTTCTGCAGTTTGTACCCTAAGTGGCTGTTTCGATAGTTTGGTCGTATCGTAATTCACTGTTGGGTATCTAGTTATTTCTTGGGTTAATAGTTGTACTTGATAGATAAAGTGAGAGGAATCTGAATTCGTTTGATGTGAAAATAATAATGAGATAGTTGAAAATGATTCAATATTCGTAATAAGCGAATAGTCTAAATCTATTACGCCGCAGAATTTTTTTTTGAGGAATTTTAAGACGAAAATGTATGGTAGCCAGCAAAATTAAAATTTTCTTATGTTTTGTTACAATTTGCGAAGAGAGCAGTGGTGGCCCAGTGGTAACGACCTCGACTTATGAGTAGTAGCTCGTGAGTTGATTCCCAAGCAGTCGATTTACTTTGTGTAAATTAAATCATAACCACTGCTCTCAAAACGGTGAAGGAAAACATCGTGAGGAAACCGGGATGTCTAAGAACCAAAAATTCGCAAAACATGTGACATCTACTAACCCGCACTGGGCCCGCGTGGTCGAAAATGGCCCGCCCCCTCTCACCGAGAAAAGGCCTGTGTCCCAGCAGTGGGAACAGTATAGGCTACTGATGTGTTGCAATTTGCAGGTCAAAGTCAGGCTGTGTGTTGCAAAATATGGGATTCCCGACCGTAACACGTATTTATTTAGAGAACTATAATCATAAAATCATCAATTCAAATCTCTCACTTCATATAATCCCATTGAATGACTGTTGCTTGAAAAAGTCATCCAATGGGATTGAATGATCTGCACCCTAATTGCGAAACGCACAATTTATCAGAATCTGAATGGGATTGAAGATTATTTCTAAACCATTGCGTCATTTGTTCGCATAAATTGTCGGCTCAGCAACGTAAATAACGCAATGAATGTTGTTTAACTATGAATATTAAACCAATTCCTACCGATAAAAAGTTCCGCAACTACCCCTCTGAACGTCAGAAAATTTGAATTCATACAGAGAAACTCGTTATTGCATTGCGTTTAGTGTTCCGACAAAAAGAGAGTTTCCCTTTTCTGAGGGTGTAGAATCGGGGTAAAAACTTGAATATCAATACAAAGTATCTCGAAGTGGCGAGCGGAAAGTCGTGACTTATGATTTCGATCCCTACCCAGCACTTTTATTGCGTAACACATTTTCAATCACATTCCAAGAGTTTTGAAGGATATTGCTCAAACATTGCTACATAGGTTTAAAAAAAATTGTCTGCTCATCAACGCAAATAACGCAATGAACGTGTATGTCCTGTCAAATTGAAACCCATTCGGTCTCATTACAAAACAAGGTTTGTCTTTAGGAGGAAATTATGGTTTAAATCACAGAGCCTGTTTTTAAAATAAGAAGTTAACAGAAATCGAAACAGTTCTTTTTACAAAATTGAAAACTTACTCCGGTAATTTTTATATTAAGAATTTTACCCTAATCGAAATAAACTTGGAAATACAAAAACTAGCGCGAGTTTTAAGAAAAATATAAAACTCTAATCGATTTTCGACGCACTAGGATGCACTCTGCTGGATGCTCAATGCTCAATTCAAAACCGAGAGTTGAAATTCCAGTACTGATTTAATTACGTCCGTGCTTTATCGACTAAAGATGGAAGAAGATACATATTTTGTAAAGTTTAATCTTGAATATTTCAGACAGTACTTACCTACGCTGTATCACGTAAGACCTCGTTGTGAATACTTTGATGCTTACAAAACATAGAGGAGATAGGCAAAGTTTCGCTAACGAACGCGCCTTGTAAGTAAACGACACACAGTAAGTTACAAGTATCTGACTGTTGTTTAACAAGGTAAGTACTTGAAGTTTCGGAAATATAAAATATGTAGTTACTGTTTCCTGCTGCTTCGCTTCAAACTTTCAATATGGTTTCAAATAAGAATTTGAATAACGATATAATACGTGGAATAGGTACTCATGTTGGAACCTTGGAACCGAGTCAGTGAGATATATTAAAAAATATACAACAAAGAAAACAGCAAACTTTATAAAAACGGATGATATAGTACAATAATATTTTTTTACTTTCATGCATTTGAATGATGCAACTGCTCTGAGAACTTTGTTTAAAAGTTTTCGTTTCTCATCTATAGTTTTTAACGATAGCTACTCTATCTAAATATGCAGGTTTCAGTTCAAAGTTTTATTTTTACTCTTCTTCTTCGCCTACATAATATGCTCTTGAGGCAAAGCTCTTTCTAAAGAGGGCAGTTCCTTGAGGTCCTACAACGGTGCAACGATCACGTTCTCCTTTATTTGCTCCATGCAAGATGTTACTGTAATGTTGTCTTTGCCAGATATTCAGTCTCGTATTTGCTATAGTTTTTTTTTCTGTCCATGTCCTCAAAGCTTCTTCATATCTGTTTTTCTCTCTCTCGCTCTTTCTCTCTTTCTCTCTCTCTCTCTTTCTGGTTACCCTACCCCATGTTTTCTCAGCAACTTAGCTGTCTTTTGTCCAACATTTACTGTGGTCTTCCATCTACTTTTCTTTCTTTGGCCAGTTTTAGGTAGATAATTATTTTGCCTCATTTTTCAACTCTTTTCATAAGTCCCGACCAACGGTCAGGGAGTATGTCAGCATATAAATGAAGAACTCACATGTAATGAAACATTTTCTCAGAACGCCTTAATTTTCATTCCACATCCAGATTAAAATCAGTAGAGCTGCTTACATTATTAGTTAGTTCGTTAACTCATCCACTTACTAAACTTCTCGTTTGAGTGAGTTGGCCCATAATAATATTACTTCAGGAGAACCGGACTTTGAATATACATAGTTGCCTCAATTTTGAAGTAGCGTTATCGTTGGCTCCAATTTAAATGCATCGCTGTATACAAAGTTATTAAGAACTCTAAGGCTACGTGCCTCAGGGATTTCAGTTTCTAAAATTTTAATGACGGTTACTTTTGGGAGTTCGTGTATTTTAATTTATGAATTGAGCACTTTCATGTTACTACTGACATGCATATTGTGGCATGCATGTTGTGTTTGTGGTGTGCTGTGTCTGCTTTCATATTTTATTGTTACGAAAGTCGATAACTATTTATTGGAATCAAGTTCTATTTCAATGTATTTTGTGGTGGATTACGGCCCATTCCTTCTCACAAAGTGACCATTTTAGACTGATTATGAGAAGATGAGTAAGTTCTCTGTAATTTCTCTAAAACCTGCTACAATGTTTCAAAGTTGTACAATTAACGATTTTGTTATCGTCCTAGACCTCATTTCTATACTTAGGCTAATCCAACTTCTGTATCTTCCAGCATTATCATTACCAACTTATCTAATATGTCACTTGGCAGTTCCAATCTTACTATATGAACAGTTTCGCATGCTCCCAAACGGTTGAAGTGTAGTAGTAAGTACCAAATACATCTGGCAGACATCCAAATATGTAATATAAGTAAAAAATGGTTTTATGTTGTTCAGTACAAACATAAAATATTTCATAAGGGAGACAATTTGCCGTACCAACATTTTCCGAGATGAACTATAAAATAACTAGATTGCAGTCCGCAAAATACTTAGTCAATGAATGTAGGGATATATCAGCAATCTGTTGTCTTGGAGTTATCTACATTGTCAAGATTTTACTCTACTGCACGCGTAGCATGACCACCATAGAAATAACTTTGTCTATTTTTGGTAGATTAGAGATAGAACTGTCATGCTACGCCAGCATAAAACGGTACAAATCTTTCTACAATCTTTAATTCTGTCTTTAATCTTTCTACAATCTGTAATTTTTTCTATTCTTCCGTCGACAAAACCTCTTTCTACGGTGGTCATGTTACGTATGCTGGTCTGAATTGTTTATTCCCTCTTCATTTGGTCAGTATGTCCATAATCAGACTATAATGTTCCCATTCCTGCGACACAGGCGTCCTCTCAGTAAGACTGGCTGTAACTGACTGGCTGTTGCTGGCTGCTGGAGTGGTTGTAATCCATCATGCGGACCCAGTGCGGGTTAGAAGATGTCACTAGTCTTCGCATTTTAATTCTAGAACATGTCGGTTTCCTCACGTGTTTACCATCACCGTGACACAAAGTAAAGCGCCGGTCTAAGTTCGAAAACATGACCTATAATACAACTCATAAGTCGCGGTCGTTACCAGAGGTGTGCACGAAATGGTAGATATCGAATGACAATTTAAAAAAAAAAAACAATCGCTTGAAGAGACTAAGGGCGATTTTCACTAATGGATTGAACGCAATCAGCTAATCTAAACGTCACTCAAGAGCTGTCAGCCATTGTTGTGGAATATTGACACTGACTGCCCTTGAACGAGGTACTTAGACACGCCATAAGTGGAGCATTTCCAGATTTAATATAGGGCTATCGACGCGTTAACTGTAACCATGAATTTACTACGTGATTCTCTACCCCCTAGTGGAGAAATTTGATATCGGTTATAAAAAATCGCTGTTTCGTAGCAAAGTGCCTCGGTATTTTTTTTTAATTATCGATCAAGAAATGTCACAGGACGGTTCAGCATCCATAGTAACAAATAAAAAAAAAATACAAACAAACAATTTTCCAGTATAAGTAGAACATTCCAGAACTAAGTGTATCGTTTGGTATCTGAACTGTTAAAAGAAAAAAGATTGTTTTTTTTTCGACATTCGATGCCCATAATCAATCAGTTGTTTTTGAATTTTTCGTGGAACAGACATCTTTTTTTTACCAATTTCCAATAACTAAAACATAACGTGGTCTGCCGCGATCCCGCTTCACTGTCTCAGGGCACCAGTTCTGTGCTACTTAGGCCCACAGTTTGGCCGCCATGCGGCAAACATGTCCTGCCCAGTCCCATTTAAGTTGGGCAGCCTTTGCCCAGGCGTGGGACAGAGCAGGCTAGCAAAAAAAAAAAAAACATAGCAGTCGTTTGGCTGCGTTAATGTACATGTCAGTATCATTTAAAGTATTGAACAAAGTTTCAAGGATTACATTTTTTTTATTTTATTCATTAATTTTATTATATTTCATTTAGATATTGAAACCCAACACATGGGTAAATGATTGCCAAATAATTAAAGACTTTCCATATTGATATATGTGTGAGTGTGTATGCACGATAGTGCACGAGTGAGTGATTGTGTATGTGAGGTAGAGTGAAGTTGCATGACGATGTCCCTTTTTTTGGGTGGGAAATCATCAAATGACGTCTCCCGCTCTTCTCACTTCACTCTATACAGAGAAGTAATCTAAAAAATGTTATAAAAATGTAATCAAGCCTAAGCTAACGTTACACCGACTTAACCGCTCTCATTATGAAACAGGGACATTGATCCAAAAACGTTAATGACTTCGTATGTAATATGTAAATGTAAATTTTATTGCAAATTACATACCTACATGTATCAGATATTTTCTAATTAAAGCTTGGCCCAAAACCGTTGTTCGGAATCGCGAGTACAATTTGTAGAATGTGTTTGTGGTTGTTAAACGAAATTGGGCCATCTGCTAATCTTTTGATGATTTTCGGAATTATGGTTCTCCATGATTGTAATCTTGTCATTATTTTGGGGGGTTTGCCATAATCCCCACGCTTGGCAGGCGGATTGGCGATCGCAGTATGTTGGTAAAATGCATATAGAAAGCTGCTGCCCATTCTCTAGTTACCACCTCTAGGCACCACTGGAAGACGTAGCGTTGGAAGGCCTCCCACAAGATAGACCGGTAATCTGGCGAGAGCCGCAGGAATTTGCTGGATGCGAGAGGCAAAGAATCGGTCGAGGTGGCGATGCTAGGGGGAGGACTATGTCCAGCAGTGGACGTCATTCAGCTGAAATTATGGACTGCTACATTCATACCACACCCTGTGGCTACGCTAGCGCTATTTTGGCAGATTTGGATACTGTTATTTACAGTTTACAGCTGGCTTTTTCAACTTATACTCCCATATGAGATGATTTTCCTTACCTCTACCCTCCATACCGTATAGTAAGCAGTCAGTGATCAGTGTCAGTGATACTTAGGTTTTAATTAGTTGAAAAGAAGACGCTCTTGTTGCTTTTTCACTATCCCTCAGGTCGCGAAGGTAACCAGGTTATTCCTGGGCGAAACATACACATTATCTACCACCTACGAAGAAAGGACCTAAGTCGGAAGATTACGTAATTTTTTACAAGTAACGTCGTCGAAATATTAATCCAGGTGAACCTCCTTGAGTTACTTCTTAATATAAAACTTGAGTGGTTACGTTATACACACTTGAAGCCACATATTTTCAAATTGTATTTGCATGAAACGAGTATACCGAGCCTTGTCGAGACCTCATTATAAGTCCGAACACAACTTTTATCCTGCGAGCCCGTTACGGAAGCAGGCAGAATTATAGATTACATACGTAAAGTACACCTTAACTAAGATGACCGAAACCGGCACTCTATCAGGGAAGAAGAGACCATGTGGCTTTCAAAATAAAGTTTGATTTTCAGTAAAGTTTTTTAATCTGGGAAACCACGAGAGTCTGTCAGCAACTATGA
Source organism: Aporophyla nigra (assembly GCA_947507805.1). Classification (NCBI taxonomy): domain Eukaryota; kingdom Metazoa; phylum Arthropoda; class Insecta; order Lepidoptera; family Noctuidae; genus Aporophyla; species Aporophyla nigra. Next base: position 14,775,107 of record OX382307.1, on the reverse strand, counting down.
AGGGTACGTCACGTCGTATAGATACTCCTTGTTGATGTGTTCCGGTAGTTGAGTAGGAGTCGGCGGCCATTTTACAGTGGTGTCGGGTTACAACTAGATAGTACCTACTTGCCTTTTAAGGTAACTGACGCCTGTCTTCATGTTATTTTTTGGCCCTGGTGTTTATTTTTGAGGTGTGTGATTCTCTAATGGTTTGTTTTAGTTTTGGAGTATAATTGTTGAGACTAGAGATGTTGTTAAAATAGGCAAAAATAATCAATATCTGCCGAGGCTTTTCAAACGATGTTGGGGTCACTTTTCAGTCTAACCGCTTGCAGTAGAATACCAGAATTTTACATGGAGTGACTGATTATCTGGCCTACACAAACACAATATTATATATAAAAACAATATTAAAGGCCAAAATAGTCACACACACCTCCACGGGTGTGACATCAGGGACTTGGTGCTCCAAAAAAATTCTGTTCACCAGCCTAGTCTATTATTAAACCCCAAATGATCACTACAAGGTTAATGACAGGGTAAGTAATGAAACAAGCACGAAAACACGCTTGTTAGAGGAATTATTAAGAAGAAGGCACACAGCAGTGGTATTGAACATTACAAAGTAAAGCAACTACCTGGCAGGACAAATCTCGCGGCCCTGCCAGAGCCGCGAGATTGGTTCGAAAGAGGTCGTGGGTCTGGCATATGGGCAACTGGAGGAACACGGGTGGGTTTCAGTCAGTAAAAGTCTGACACGCCCTTCCGCTCCACCCAGACCAGGAGACGTCATTTGATGATTTGCCACCCACAAAAAAAAAGCACCTGCCTGGTGTCGAATCCGCGACCTCGTAAACCGGGGCCTTTACCACTGACTGACCCACAGCAAGATCTCCAAACTCTTCTAAAAATCGACATGCCATATTATTTACGTCCGTTTCTATTTCAGTTCAGCTCAATTATTTTCAGAAGGGAGACGTTTACGAGAAGGCTTGAGTAAATAAATTGGACCAATTAAAATGCTAATGACGCGTAATGATTTCTTATCGTTCCAGTTTGGGACCGGCCTTGTCCAAAGCAGTTGTCTTGCTCCAGTAGGTACTGTAGAGGTTGTTTTGATTAAGACAACCTTACGATTGTATAGGCTGGCTATGATTACTTTAATACAGTCTCCGTGTCAGACTAATTTAGAATAGGTTAGAGAAAAAACAAGTTAAGATCAACTTAAAAGCGGAAGAAGGAATTGATTTAAATAAGACGCGAAGGACGTTCATTAGTAATAGATAATTATCTTCATCTCTCCATAAAAGTATTTTATTGTTAGACCCCGGGACCAAAGGGTCCTCTGCGGTCTTACAAGTCAAGTCACTATATCTAATACTAGATATTTCGAGATTATTTAGATTAAGAATATTGTTTTAAGTCATTTCGACCGGGTTCCTAACCTACCATTGTGTATCATCAGAATATGACTTAAAATAAAACATTTAATTGAACAACTGGTAAACATATTAAGTAGTTACCTAGGTACCTAATCACATAACGGTAAACTAAAAAAATAATAATTAAAAAAAACTAAAAAACACGCTTCCATTGAAAACCAAACTAAAAAGTACAAAATAATGGAAAAAAAGCGTGGGGTGCTTTTTAAGGTATTTTTTTATTAATGTGTAGTGCCTGATATCAATAAATTTATTGATATCAGGCACCCCACGCTTTTTTTCCATTATTTTGTACTTTTTAGTTTGGTTTTCAATTGAAGCGTGTTTTTTAGTTTTTTTAAACTATTATTTATTTTCTATTTTTTAGGGTGTTTCGAATTTTGAGACATATGTCAGCGTAGTTTGTGACGTATGTCAGCGTAGTTTTCGAAGACAGTTTTTTTTTTGCTGTCCTGGTAACCCTGGCAAGGATACTGGCACAAATTAGTTTGTGACTTATGTCGGCGTAGTTTTCGATGACAGTTTTTTTTGCTGTCCTGGTAACCCTGGCAAGGATAATGGCACAAATTTATGAAATTATTGCATTGTCATCGGTCCTTGACAGGTGTGCAAAGTTTGAATGAAATCGGGTCGTTTAGTGGGTCAAAATCGCGCTATAAGGAGTCGGTTACAAACAAACATACAAACATACAAGTGAAGCTAATATAAAGCGTGTAACAATTGATACTTATCAATGGATTTTAACCGTTTTTTTTTTTTCATAATCTGTTTATTTATACGCGAAGCAGAAACTTTATCCCCTTTTTTACGAAAATTACGCGGACGGAGGAGTATGAAATTTGGCGCATATAAACTTTAGTTTATATGGAGGAGTGCAGAAAGCTAATCTACACTAATTAAAAAGAGGTAAACTTTGTGAGTTTGTTGGTTGGAAGTAATCTGTGGCATCACCAGTTGTATTTGATTTTTAGGGTTCCGCACCTCAAAAGGAATAAATAATAGTTTAAAAAAACTAAAAAACACGTAAAAGAGCGTGGGGTGCTTTTAAGGTATTTTTTTATTGATATCAGGCACCCCACGCTTTTTTTCCATTATTTTGTACTTTTTAGTTTGGTTTTCCATGGAAGCGTGTTTTTTTAGTTTTTTTAAACTATTATTTATTTTCTATTTTTTAGGGTATTTCGAATTTTGAGACGTATGTCAGCGTAGTTTGTGACAGTTTTTTTTGCTGTCCTGGTAACCCTGGCAAGGATAATGGCACAAATTTATGAAATTATTGCATTGTCATCAGTCCTTGACAGGTGTGCAAAGTTTGAATGAAATATACATTACAAATATACATAACAAATATACAATTATACAAACATACAAATATACAAACATACAAGTGAAGCTAATATAAAGCGTGTAAAAAGCGGAACCCTTATAGGATCACTTTGTTGTCCGTCCGTCTGTCAAGACCCTTTTTCTCAGGAACACGTGGAGTAATCAAGCTGAAATTTATATCAAATACTCAAATCTACTGTCCCTTGGAGCTGTGAAAAAATTCAAACTTCTAAGCTAACGCAATCAAAAGATATAACCGTTTATGCCGCAAATTTCCGCAAATTATCGAAACTCGCAAGGGAATCAAAACCTAAAGGGTACTTCCAGTCGATCTAGAATTTTGAAATTTGGTACGAAGCAACGTCTTATAGCACAGATAAAGGAAAAATTGCGAAAACCGTAAATATTTAGTTACATCATATAATTTTTTTTTTTTTTAATTTTAAACTTTATATCTACAGGTTTGTACGGAACCCTCGGTGCGCGAGTCCGACTCGCACTTGGCCGGTTTTTTTTTTGCATTTGATAGCTCAATTCGTAATTTAACCTCACGCTATAGCCCTTAAGAGCCAAGCACTCATTCATTATTATTCGAAAAATCATCCATTACAATTCAAAATAAAGTACACTGTCGGGAAGAGCACTCATTGTAAACGAGGTACTAGCGCGGGCGGGCGATGTAATACGACGCGACAGGCCAGTGGCCAAAACTTCACGGGGACGAATTTGCGGGCAGAAGCTAGTATTCTCATAATATTCAAAATTAAAATGAATATGGATGAATTTCGACCACTGGGCGACTACTAGTAACCATGGAAACGCATAAGCTTTTGTCTCAAATTCCAATAACTATCCCATCATTAAAATCGATGGCCCCCACGAGTATCGTTATAAATGACAAAGAGATTAAATACAAGAGCGATGGCCAATTCCGACCACCTGTGGGCTAACGAGAACACACTTTGATCACAAACCGAATGAAAAGGTACGAGTAACACCATGGCAATCAGTCACCCCACCTTTGTTGAGGTTTACCCAAACGCCCATTTCCCTCAGAGGGCGTATATTTTCCTTCTAATATGAGAACTGCGATAAATTATCTGGGTCAAACATGGGCCAAAGAGAATAATAATGAATGATTAACACGACATCATCAAGGAAATTGCTTCCTTCTTCACCATCTTACCAATGAAAGAAGTAAAAGTAATTTTTTGGCAAATAAAATATTAATGAAGGCTAAAATATCGTGCACATTTTCCGCAAAAGAAAATCAAAAAGAATGCTCTTTGACACAAAACCAGGGAAACATAGACGTCTTCAAAATATTGCGTGAATGATAGGTGTTAACTGAATTACGTCGCTACGAGACCTTTTTGTGTGGAAAGTTATGTAGGTAAGTGGCTTTATGTACACGAGGATATTTCCGAAGCTACATAGATAGCTCATAGGTAAGATACTTTTTGTTATTCGATAATGTTTTGACTGTTTTATAAATTCAAAATTGACACACAGTGTTAAAAATCACACTTGGCTAAAGATGCAAAACGGAATGCCATTTGGATTTAAATCGTCTTTTTGGTTTAAAACGATTGTAAACCACACTTCGTGGTTTAATATTGGTTTTAAATTATATATTTTTAAATATACCTAATGCGCTGAGGCTTCACACGATGCGACGATCTCTATTTTTTGGTTTAGGATTATATTAAGGGTAATTACAATAAAATATATTAATTAAAAACATTCCAAAAATATGCAGTAGCTGAGTATACACCTCATCAGGCTACATATACCTATATATATTTACACTAGCTGACCGTACAGACGTTGTCCTGTTTCCTAGAACTCGATATAGCAGCGCCATCTGTCGGGCTGATTTGTGAATCTAAACCATCCAGGGTGCCACCCAAACGCATAAAAAAAAATCATTCAAATCGGTCCAGCCGTTTAGGAGGAGTTCAGTGACATACACACGTACAGTAGAATTATATAATTATATACATACACACGTACAGTTGAATTATATATTATATTACATATACGTCACTGAACTCCTCCATCGTGGTCGCGTTGTTAAATCGAGTGTCGGTGGAGGGCGCGGGAGCCGTCGTCGAGCCGCTGCGCTACCACGCCACCCGCTCCCCTCTGCTTGATGATGCATGTGTGTATCGGAGGTGTTAACGTGTGCGTTAACACTTTGGTTACTAGTAGTCGCCCAGTGGTCGAAACTCGACCAAATTCATTTTAAATTTGAATATTATAAGAATACTAGCTTCTGCCCGCAACTTCGTTCCCGTGAAGTTTTGGCCACTGGCCCGTCGCGTCGAATTACATCGCCCGCCCGCGCTAGTACCTCGTTTACAATGAATGCTCTTCCCGACATTTTACTTTATTTTGAATTGTAATGAATGATTTTTCGAATATAGCGGCTATAGCGTGAGGTTAAATAACGAATTGAGCTATCAAATGCAAAAAAAAAAAACAAATACTACTGGTGATTCCAGAGATTACTTCCAACCAACAAACTCACAAAGTGTACCTGTTTATAATTAGTGTAGATTAGCTTTCTGCACTCCTCCATATAAGTTAAAGTTTATATGTGCCAAATTTCATACTCCTCCGTCCGCGTAATTTTCGTAAAAAAGGGGATAAAGTTTTTAAACCAGATTCAAAACTATTTCCAATATTCGAAATCCAAATATTGGAAATAGTTTTGAATCTGGTTTATTGGTCGATCGGTATTGAAATGACAGACTCGAAGGTGTGCATAACTGAAAAATTAAGAATTTTGAGTTAGTTCCCTTTAGATCTAGGGCGATATATAAAGATATTTGAATAATATTGAGATTGTTGCGTATCAAAATTATTTTCAGACGATCTATTCAAACAAAAAACTGTGATTTCTATTATATCTTCTCAAAATATTAATAATAAAATGGTGATGATTACAATTAGCGTTTTTAACTTAATTTTTTCAAGTACCTTCCACGTAATTAATGTAGGTAGGTACAGTCTATGTGATTGTGGATTTAAACCATTTTAAACAAATTTTTAACTGTAGAACACGTTTTTTTGTTTACAATTAGGCATACACCACACTTGGTGCTGTTAAAATAACCTTCCACTCCTCTCTACACCATGTCAATAATAATTGACAACGTAAACGTAATCACCACGTTCGAAAAATGGTTTTGCAATAAGTACCGGCTTTAAATTGTGCTAAGAAGTAAAAATATTACACGCTTTATATTTGCTTCACTTGTATGTTTGTTTGTTTGTAACCGACTCCCTATAGCGCGATTTTGACCCACTTTAAACGACCAGCACCCTAATTGCGAAACGCACAATTTATCAGAATCCGAATGGGATTGAAGATTATTTCTAAACCATTGCGTCATTTGTTCGAATAAATTGTCGGCTCAGCAGCGTAAATAACGCAATGAATGTTGTTTAACTATGAATATTAAACCAATTCCTACCGATAAAAAGTTCCGCAATTACCCCTCTGATTTCATTCAAACTTTGCACACCTGTCAAGGACCGATGACAATGCAATAATTTCATAAATTTTTGCTATTATCCTTGCCAGGGTTACCAGGACAGCAAAAAAACTGTCTTCGAAAACTACGCTGACATACGTCACAAACTAATTTGTGCCATTATCCTTGCCAGGGTTACCAGGACAACAAAAAAAAAACTATTTTCGAAAACTACGCTGACATACGTCACAAACTACGCTGACATACGTCTCAAAATTCGAAACACCCTAAAAAATAGAAAATAAATAATAGTTTAAACAAACTAAAAAACGCGCTTCCATTGAAAATCAAACTAAAAAGTACAAAATAATGGAAAAAAAGCGTGGGGTGCCTGATATCAATAAATATTAATAAAAAAATACCTTAAAAAGCACCCCACGCTTTTTTTCCATTATTTTGTACTTTTTAGTTTGATTTTCAATGGAAGCGTGTTTTTTAGTTTGTTTAAACTATTATTTATTTTCTATTTTTTATTAGATAACCTTTGGCAGAACCTACTAAAGTATGTCCCTACACAGTAGGTACTAACCATCGATCACTAATGATCGATGGTACTAACCTACATTTTTATCGGTCTTATTTTGGTTGGATTTTAATTTCACAGAAAGGATTAAAAGCTATCGTTAAAAACCTCAAACCTCTTTCATCATTAATAAAAGGCTATTTAGTCCTATTTTTTCACTTTGAACTCGTGAGAATTTCTAATTATAAAACAAGAGGTCAAATCAAATACAAGGAAAACAATTAGTTCCTAATTGTCTTTAAGAGCGCAATCGGAGGCATCTTTGGGATTTTCAAATAAAGAGATTACAGACATACTTACGTACCAGAACAAAGTAGGTACTTCCAAAGTAAGAATCACTTCATTCCATGCTTGTAATTAAATCTATACTAATATTATAAAGCTGAAGAGTTTGTTTGTTTGGTTGAACGCGCTAATCTCAGGAACTACTGGTCCGAATTGAAAAAATATTTTTGTGTTGGGTAGCCTATTTAATAATAACATTACGCTACATTCAAAAGGAGCGGTGCAGCGACGAAAAATGGACAAAAATTGGCAGGCAATTCGATGCGACGGGGAGGGTCACGGGAGCAAAAATTTGACGCGGACGAAGTCGCGGGCAGAAGCTAGTCTTAGAATAAACAGACCGAAGTAATCTATTCCACCAAGTAGGAAAGAACGTATTTACTTATATATAATGGTGATGATTCCTGCACCAATTAAACTTAATTTAGGCTACTGATATATTTTTCCTTCCAATGGTACAAGAAAGGGACGGAATTAAATAAGAGAGAGAACTTAGATTTGCATCGACAAAACTACGACGAACTATATTCATTAAAATCGAGACTTAATTTCGTACGACACAGTTCTAAAGCGTCACTTGTCTTTGGATTAGGATCTGTATTTAAGGTTTTCTTCACCGACTTCCGAAATTAAAGTTATTTTTCACTTTGTAGTGTTTTTAAGAAAGTCGGTTGTTTTTTTTTTTTTTTTTTTTAAGTTTTTATTTTTAATTTTTTAGTTATGGTATCCACCCCGCACTAATTCCAAACAAACAATATATATTTATGCGATAGCAGAAATCGCGGTTGATGTTGCTGTCATTTTTCAAAGAGTTCCGGTGTCTGTCTCCGAAACTCATCATCAGATCTACATGAAATTTATATGGGACCATTTCGAAATAAACTCCTTTCGAAAAAAAAAAGAATTTTGCAAATCCGTCTATATAATGACGGAGTTATGGCCGCACATTTATTTAAAAAAAAATAAACATCCGAATTGAGAACCTCCTCCTTTTTGAAGTCGGTTAAAAAACAATAATCACGAAGTAGAATTATAGATTTCATAGGTACCTAATCTTAAAAAAATTGAAATCACGACAAACGATCGCGATTCGTTTCTCGTTGCCATGTGATTATGATAAAACCTCCTTACAAACTTATCAACTGTATTATTTCGATTTATACTTTTGATAAAACCTTTCAGTTAAGTCGGTTTCGTTGAATTTGCAGCCGCAATGATTTCTAATAATTCAATATCGCGCACGTTATAAATCTTGATAAGCCCAATCATGCGAAAGCACGACAAAAGGCAATTTAAATCTCATTTCAACAAAATGGCCGACAATCGCCGCAGCGGAAATTAAAGTATGAATCCCAGATATTATTCATAAGAATAATTAGTATTTGGATGAGTTTGGATAAAAGAATAATTTGCATTGTTAATACAGAAAAAAAAATTGCTAAAATCGGCCACCGTTCGGCAGCAATGACAGTGAACCATTTCAAGTTTTAAAATCCAATTTCATCGGCTTTTTGTTTGCAAAATGATGATCTTGAATCAATTTAATATTGCAAGATTACAATTTGCATTTATATTTTCTTATTTACATTATTTTACTTTCAAGGCTCATATTGATTTATTACCAACTGTAATAGCTTTCGCTAGCGGCTTCACCTGCGTGGTGTTGGAAATTGTCTCACGGAAACGAACCTACTTCTCATTATCGTCATCATTTAACCCGACCGACGTCCACTGCTGAACATGGGCTTCCCCCAACACAAGGGTCATAATCGCCACGATTGGCAGGCGGGTTTGCGATCGCAGCATGGTGGTATAATGCATAGAGAACGCTGCTACCCATTCTCTAGTAAGTCCCTTAGTTGCCTCTTACGGCACCCCCAGGAAGAGATGGAATCGAATGGTGTTATTGTTTACGTCCGTAACCACACGGAATGTACCTACTACCGGGTTAGAAAGTAGCATACGTGTTTTTCTAATTTACAGTCTGTCAGTGTCAAAACCGTACAAATCACCCAATCATACAAACTTTCACATTTATAATACTAATTAGGATAGCATAACTACCGATTACGTACTAACTACAAATGAACGATTACGACCTATCCGTGATGACGACCAATATTACCACATACCTACCTTACCGAGCAACGTACTCGTACGTACGGTAGGACGCCGTCGGGCTGGGTGGAGCTAAGATTTTCGCAGGGTGACAGTTGCTGAAGATCAAGATGAATCGAGCGATAGAGCAGACAGAAATTTGCGTGGCTTTCATTTTGACAGCAAAAAAATATTTATTGCATTATTTACGTTGTTGAGCGTAATTGAAGTGAAAACTTCTTTAGCGGCGTTGAGCACTTTTTCTGTAATGGGTATAAAATCTTAAACTCGCGTCAGGACACGTGACCTGATCGAAAAAGCGTAGGACGGATGGAGAGTAGACAGCTATCCCCTCTCTACGGCGCGGCGAAAATGTATGCCTGGGCCTACTGTTTCGTTTAGGCGGCGCAGGGCGCTTGCGCGAATGTTCGTCTATGTTACAGCGTGCCACGCGCATCCATGGATGGTGACAGCTGATGGCTCGACCGTCTGTGTAGTGATCACATTGTTGTGTATTCGTAAAATTCGTGAATATAAAGTGCTTAAAATATGGAAATTGAACAACAAATTATTCCCTAACCATTCCAAAATATCAAACATGCTCAACGTTAATAATCAAGTTTTCACTTCTGCCGGCACTCCCGGAGTGCAATTTTTTTTTTTTTCCAAACATAATGAAACAATTAATTATTAGCAATATCGTTCAAAATTATATAGATTCTGATTCTACATCCCTCTTCCTCCCTGTTTTTTTTTTTAATAGTTTGATTTTAGTAGGTGGAGTAGGTAGTTTGAGCTATGTGCAAAAATAATTTCATCACCACTACTCTCAAAACGGTGAAGGAAAATATCGTGAAGAAACCGACATGTATTTGAACCAAAAATCGAAGACATGTGACATCTACCAACCAGCATTGGGCCCGCGTGGTGGATTATGGCCCACTCCTTCTCACCGCGAGGAAGCCTGTGTCCTAGCAGTGGGAACACTATAGGCTGCTGATGATGAGTTGGTCACGTCAATTGCGGCATCAGTGGTCTTTTGGTCATTCGAGGCATTTTGAGGTCATTTGGGGCAGGTGACTGGGCACTTAGGACACTCCAACAAGTCAGGCATGGTCTGATTATAAGATTCTAATTGATAGTGTGTTAGGCATCTACGGCCCTACACCCTAATTGCAAAACGCACTATTTATCAGAATCTGAATGGGATTGAAGATTTTTTCTAAACCATTGCGTCATTTGTTCGAATAAATTGTAAGCTCAGCAACGTAAATAACGCAATGAATGTTGTTTAACTATCAATAATTATGAAACTGTGAGTACTGGCCATCATTCAGTACCGATTGACACTGCATGTCGTTTGTTTTATATCAAAAGAATAGTTGTGTCAAATAAAAAAAACAATGTCAGGAACATACGTATATTTTAATAAATAATTCCCTCACAAATTGGTAGCAGAGCGTGGTTGTTTGCAAATAAGAAAAAATGGCAACAACTACGAGTTATAGAAATATAGAACCTTTGACCAAGTCAAACTATGATACTTGGTGTTTGCACGCACAGGCGGTCCTGATTAAAAATGACTTTTGGGATATTGTAAGCGGCGAGAAAACTTTACCACCAGTTGCGGATGCGGCGGCAAGATTGGCGTTCAACAAAGAGGACTTGAAGGCAAGGGCTGAAATCCTAATTTTGTTATCACCGTCGGAATTAAAACAAATTAAAGTCTGCGCGACATCTAAAGCTGTATGGGACAAGTTAAAGGCTACTTACCAAAGCACTGGGCCTGCGAGGAAAGCTACCTTATTAAAACAATTGGTTCTAAAGCGAATGACCACAGGAGAAGATATACGTGACCACATAAATAACTTTATGGACATCGTGGACAAACTCGCAGATATGGATATAAAGGTACCTCCAGAACTGCTTAGCATAATGCTCCTCTACAGTTTGCCGACAACTTTTGAGAACTTTAGAATAGCCATCGAATCTCGAGACACCCTGCCTAATCCTGAAGATCTAAAAGTAAAGATTCTGGAAGAATACCAAGCAAGGAGTGGCAATGGACAGCCTGAAAGCTCAGAAGCCTATCACGTTAAGAAAAATAGGCAAAGGTTGTACTGCAGGAGCTGTAAAAAGAAAGGTTACACCATCGAGACATGTTGGGGCAAGAAGAAAAACCCGAATGAAAAGGACAACGAAAGCAAATACAATTTTAACGTTTGTCTGAGCACCGTAAATACAGACGCTGATGAAAATGCCTGGTGTCTAGACAGCGGCTGCACATCGCACATGTGCGGTGACGAATCAAAGTTTTCTACTATCACCCCTGAAATTATCACCCTAAAGTTGGCATCAAACAAATAAATAAATAAATAAAAATACTTTTTATTCATAAGTTCACATATAAATTACATAGAAGTGACATCAGTACAGAGTTACATATTAAAATTATTAAGCAAATATTAAACTATGCCTAAAATAAATCTAGTGTAGGTATAACTTATATAATATATTGGATAAAGGCCTAATGAAAAACAATAGCGACCTGCCTGATGTAGGTTTATTCAAACCTGTGTTTCAGACCTTCACGTAACAACGCTGAGTGTTTTATTGGACTATTAAATTAATGTACATAGAGCTAGCATTGATACATAATAATTATATTATTAAATAAAAATTGCCTTAACATTAATAAACTTATTGCATGATTTCTAGCAATTTTTCAGTGTCTGAGTAATTTAATGTCGCTAAGTATTCACTTAACATTTCACTACATTTTTTACAATTTACACTATATATACTTAGAGACTTATTGATTTTATTATATAAGAACGGACCTAAAAAACCATAAAATTTATTTATAAAAGTATGTCTAGTTTGAGGCTTTATGCAAACTAAGTCTTTTCTTCTCTTATGTATAGGTATGGGGGTATAAGGGAGATTGCTATGCTGGTGTAATACTATCTTTAATATAAATAGTTGACGCACAGTTAAAACCTTACATGCCGTATAAAGCTCGTATGTGGGAAATCTAAATGGGCGAAAGGTGGCTACCTTAAGGATAGCTCTCTGCGCACGTTCTAATGGTAGTAGGATTGTTTTTGCAGCCCCTCCCCATGAAGTTATGCAATATGTAAGAATGGATTGACACAAAGCTAAATAGACCTGTTTAATTAATTTGTAGTCCGTTATATATCGTAAATTCTTAAAAATGTATATTAATTTACGCATTCGAGTGCATAATAAATCAATGTGTTTACGGAAGTTCAGATTTGTGTCAATCGTCACACCAAGATATTTCATATGATCGGCTTTTGCTAAAGTAGGACAATTACATGCATTGTCAGCGTACTTGCCGCACTTATGCGCATAAATGTTTATGTTAGTAGTTGGCAGGTTAGTATTTCTCATAGTGAATAAAATGTGTTTAGTTTTTTCTGCATTTAGTGTTAGGAGATTTTCATGTAGCCAATTAGACACTATATTAAAACCGTTCTGGGCTTGTTTATACACCTCCTCTCGAGACTTGTCTGAAAACAATAGAGCTGTGTCATCTGCATAAGACATTATGACACCATTTTGGAGTGTTAAGCTGCACAGGTCATTAATATATACTAGGAATAAAGTAGGACCCAATATACTACCTTGTGGTATTCCGTAATTACTATTTCGAAGCTCAGAACTGACGTACTGACCAATTTTTACACATTGTTCGCGGTCTCTTAAATAATCAGAAAGCAGTGTAAGCGTTGTTCCTCTTATTCCGAGTCTTTCAAGCTTGCCCAATAATAAAGGACAGGAAATTGTGTCAAAGGCCTTGGCGAGGTCTAGGAAGATCCCAATGGAGTGCATGCCCTGATCCAAATTAGTTGTTATATAATCCGTCATTTGATGTACTGCTTGATTAGTTGATTTTTTGGGCCTAAAGCCAAATTGTCTATCCGAAAGCAATTTGTTATCCTCTAGATATTTCATTAATCTAATATTAATGATTTTCTCTAAGATCTTGGAGAGCCCTGTTAAAACTGAAATGGGTCTGTAGTTGTTAACACATTTTTTGTCACCAGATTTATATACAGGAGTAACCACTGCTTTTTTAAGCGACTTAGGGAATACACCATTAGTTAAGCATAACTGAAAAATATGAGTTAGCGGCGGAGCAAGGAGGTATTCTAGTAAGACAAAAGATTTGAGTCTGGGGAAAGATTTAGGTTGGTTTTGAGAGAAAGAACCTCTAGATTGTATGGTCTTTTCTGCTAAGGTTTTGCCTACGTTAGAAAAGTAGTAATTAACTATATTTGTTGATTCTATTGGGTTGTTCTCTATAGTCAATAAGTCAAGTGGAGGTTCAAGTTGTTTTGATCTAAATGTATTTGTTTTTATAAATTTCCAAATAAGTTTACTATTTTTGCCTGCTTTCTGCAGTTCTTTTCTGTCATATTCATTTTTTATTTTTTTCAGAAGGTTGTTGCAGAAGTTTCTATATCTTTTATAAGTAATGGAAAGAATTTCATTTTCAGGCTCAAGTTTGAACTTTATGTGAAGTTTGTCTCTATGCCTAATACATCGAACAAGTCCGGGTGTAATCCAAGGTTTAATGCACTTGTACTTCCTTGGCGTTATTTTGGCGACTGTATGCTTTATTATTGCAGAGTGAAGTGAATTTATAAAATAATTAATAGCAAAGTTTGCATCGGTGGAATTATAAACTGGGTCAAAATTAATATTACGTATGTCTTTTTCGAGGTGTGTCATGTTGACATTGGTATAGCTGCGTAAACAATTTTTTCTTGGTAAAGAAACTTGTAATATTAGTAAAACTGCTTGGTGATCAGTAAGCGAAGAGTTAGTAACAAATGTTTTGGCTGGTTTATTTGTTTTTATAATGAAATGATCTAAGCATGAACCACTTTGATGCGTGGGGTGGTAATGAGCTGGCAAGAGTCCGTGGAATGAGCAGATATTAACATAGTTATGTGCATGAATGTCCATTTTCCCGGAAGCAATGTTGATATTAATGTCCCCCATTAGAATTATGTGTTTAAAAGTTGTAAGACTTTGTAACTGTACGTTTAGTGAATCTAAGAAATTTGCGACATTTTGAGAAGGTGGTCTGTATATAGCCATAACTACCGTATCTGTATTAATTTTAATGAGTAGGCAATTACAATTTTGTAGCAAAGGTTCTTCTACAGTTGTACTTAAATTATTGTTGACAAATACAACTAAACCATCATTCTGGTTGATGTTTCTGTTGGTTTTATGCGAAACATATCCGTCTAAAGATGGTAAAACAGTGGTAAACAAATATACCAGTAGAATTCAAGGCAAAGGAAAAGTTACAATCAGCACCACTAATCACGGCTACAATTTCCATGACACACTGTATGTTCCGGATATTTCTGTAAACCTATTATCCGTCGCTAAAATAACGGACAGAGGAAATAAGGTTGTTTTTGAAAAAGAGAAAGCCTACGTCGTAGACAAAACCGGTGAAATAACACTGACTGCTCGAAAGAGAGATGGGCTTTACTACTTTGAATCTGGACGAAAAGAGACTGCAAATTACAAAACAAAAAATTACAGTGACATAATGGAATGGCATCGCAAACTCGGCCACATAAATGAAAGAGACTTAAAGAAGATGTCTAAGGACAACCTAATGCATGGCTTAAACTTAAGTGATGAAGACATGGAAACATGTGAGACCTGCATCAAATGCAAATTGTCCAGGTTACCTTTTATAAGACACAATGATCTGTACACAACTGATAACCTGGAAATAATCCATAGTGACGTTTGTGGACCGTTCGAATGCGATACGCTAGCAGGATCAAAGTACTATGTTACTTTCATAGACGACTTTAGTCGCTATTGCCACGTGTATTTTATAAAAAGGAAGAGTGACGTTTTCAACGTTTTCAAAGAATATAAAAATGAAGTTGAGACGTTCCACAACAAGAAAATAAAGAACCTGCAGAGAGACAATGGCACGGAATACCGCAACAAGGAATTCGATGCTTTTCTCAAATCGCATGGCATCCAAAGAAGGTTGACCACAGTTTATACCCCTCAACAAAATGGGATTAGCGAGAGAAAGAATAGATCATTATTAGATAAAGCCAGATGTCTGTTAATCGAGGCCAAGGCACCTAAAAAACTCTGGGCGGAGGCGGTAGCAACCGCAAACTACCTTATAAATCGTAGCCCTTCCAAAGCACTGGATGGCAAAACACCATTCATGAAATGGCTTGGCCGAATACCATGTGGGCATCATCTTTACGTATACGGCATGAAGACCTTTGTTTTGAAAAAGAACAAACGAGGCAAACTGACCCAAAATGCCAAAGAAGGTGTATTCATGGGGTACTCACTGACCTCAAAGGCTTACAGAGTGTACATACCCGAAGAAGATGATGTAGTGATAAGCAGGGACATAAAGGTCATAGACAAGATGTACTTCGAAGAAGAAAGTCAGAACTATGATAAACTTATTAACGAAAGAGAACACTCTCGGATACCTGAAAAAGAAAACAAGATTAAAGGTAATGATAAGAAAAATGAAAGAGTACAACCCATAGAAATTGAAATAACCGAGAATGAAAAAGAAAATACCTTACAAAATTTCAATGAGCAAGAAGATGAAGTTTCTTCGGTAGAAGACATAGAGTCTTACGATGATGCATCAGAGGTTATAGAAATACCTGAAAATGGGAGGCCGCAAAGAGAGAGGCGTCCACCCGCGTGGACCAGAGATTTTATATTGGACCAGACTGAAGAAAGTCAACTACTTTCAGAGATATCCAACATACGCGATGAGAATGAAGATTCTGAATACTGGCATGATGCTATAAAAGCCGAAATTAGAGCACATGTTAAAAATGGAACCTGGAAAATAGAAAAGAAGAACAAAGACATGAAAGAAGTGGACTACAAAATGGTTCTTAATAAAAACTTTTTTACAAAAAAAAAAACAACCGACTTCCTTAAAAACACTACAAAGTGAAAAATAACTTTAATTTTGGCAGTCGGTGTCTTAGGAGCTGTATTTATGGCTTTTTTGCCACCGACTTCCGAAATTAAAGTTATTTTTCACTTTGTAGTGTTTTTAAGGAAGTCGGTTGTTTTTTTTCTGTAAAAAAGTTTTTATTTTTAAATTTTTAGTTGTGGTACCACCTCGCACTAATTCCAAACAAACAATGCATATTTATGCGATAGCAGAAATCGCGCTTAATTTGCTGTCATTTTTTAAAGAGTTCCGGTGTCTATCTCTGGAAGTCATCATCAGATCCATATGAAATTTCTATGGGACCATTTCGGAATAAACCCCTTTCAAACAAAAAAAGAATTTTGCAAATCTGTTTATATATGACGGAGTTATGGCCGAACATACATAAAAATAAAAAAAAACATCCGAATTGAGAACCTCCTCCTTTTTGAAGTCGGTTAAAAACAAAATAGGACCTGACAACAGTATTACAAAGAAAGCCAGACTAGTAGCACGGGGTTTCACGCAGCGACCAGGCGTTGACTTCAATGAGACATACGCTCCTGTAGCTAAACTGAGTTCGATAAGATCTGTTGTTGGAATAGCCATGGAAGAAGGCTTGAAATTGAACCAGATGGATGTTACAACGGCATACCTGAATGGTGAACTAGAAGAAAAAATAGTAATGAAGTATCCTGACTATTTAGAAGAATATCTGACTGAAATCATGGTTGAAGAAAGTAAACAGGAAAATTTAACTTTGTACAACAAAACAATGAGTATGCTAAAAGACATAAAAAACAACCCTAAAGGGAAAGTTTGTCATCTCATAAAAGCTTTATATGGACTCAAACAGGCAGGGAGGCAATGGTACAAGAAACTCGACACAGAATTAAAGAACATAGGTTTCAAAGCATCGGAAGCTGACCCATGTCTATACATACAAGAGAAAAGAGGAGTAAAAGTTATAATAATAATATATGTCGACGATTTGTTAATTGCCTATTCATGTCCCAGAAAGCTACAAGAAATAAAAGACATCTTAAATGCTAAATTTGAATTAAAAGACTTAGGAACACCTAAACGGATAATAGGAATAGATGTTACCTATAAGGGAGATGAAATCAAACTGAACCAAGAGAAGTTCATAGAAGACACTCTTAAAAAATTTAAAATGGAAGATTGCAAGGCTACATCGACGCCCATAGAACCAGGTCTTAAACTAGAAAAAGGAGAAAGAGGTTATAAGAACCATCTGCCTTAGAAAAATTTGATTGGCACGCTCATGTATCTGGCTGTTGCTACTCGACCTGATATAATGTATGCCATTAGCTATCTCTCTCAGTTTAATGACTGTTACGGCGAAGAGCATTTCAAGTGCGCAAAAAGAGTGCTGCGTTATTTAAAAAGAACCAAAGGCGTTGGTCTTATATTCAGGAAAACTCGCCAAGAATTACATGGCATGGCTGACGCAGATTGGGGCGCATGCGAGCTGGACCAGAAATCTTTTTCCGGCTGTTGTTTTAAATATGCTGGAACGGCCATAAGCTGGATATCGAAGAAACAAAAGTCCGTTGCACTATCTACTGCCGAAGCGGAATATGTAGCATTGACTGAAGCTGCGAAAGAGGCCATTCATCTAAAAAGTGTATTCAGAGATCTTGGGGCCAAGCATAGTAATATTTAACGATAACCAAGCCGCCATCAAGTTAAGTCAAAACACTATGGTAAATTCCAAGTCCAAACACATTGACTTAAAATGCACTTCACCAGAAATTGCATAATGGAGGGAATGATACAGGTCAGGTATCTGCGAACCGAAGACATGGAGGCAGATATACTAACAAAAGCTATAGCTGGACCGCGGCTGTTGAAATTGCGGAACAGCTTAGGAGTTTCGTGAACTCCTGATGTCCACGATCATGCCGTGAAGAGGAGTGTGAGTACTGGCCATAATTCAGTACCGATTGACACTGCATGTCGTATGTCAGGAATATACGTATATTTTAATAAATAATTCCCTCACAGAAACCAATTCCTACTGATAGCAAGTTACGCAGTTACCCCTCTGGTGTGAGTGTCTTTTAACCATATCGACACATCGGCTCCGTCCGGTACGTCAATGCGTAAAGTCGAATTGAACTCCTTTGTTGAAAGCTCACTATTGAAAATACTTGACAGTGTGTTGAATTCCAAATGACAGCTGAGTTAAGTGACGTGC
Organism: Aporophyla nigra; assembly: GCA_947507805.1. Classification (NCBI taxonomy): domain Eukaryota; kingdom Metazoa; phylum Arthropoda; class Insecta; order Lepidoptera; family Noctuidae; genus Aporophyla; species Aporophyla nigra. The sequence goes on along the minus strand of OX382307.1, from coordinate 14,756,701 downwards.
AACAAAAGCTTTATTTTGGCTTTGTTGAATAAATTGCTTCTTAACAAATATTCTCTTCATCAAATAGCGTGAATAGTTATAATAACTAATTGCTTGAGTCAAGCAAATTTTCGTTGTATTCTAATTTATTCCTGAAAAAGAAATTTAAGAGCACAATGAGTTGTTATCAGGCGAAAAAGGTTTCTTTGACTGATATGGTTCGAGATTTAAGCCCAGATTTTCAACCAGAGTTTACGCAACAATTTAAGAAAGAAACCGAACAGCAGGTTAACCAAGACTTCAAGCAGGTCTTCAAACAAGACTTCAAACAAAACTTCAAACAAGATTTTGAACACGACTTTAAACAAGACTTCAGAAAGAATTTTTGGGAGTAATATTCTAATTTAGGTTTTAATGTAGATACTATTTCGACAATGTTATTTTTTTGGTAAGTATTCAATTACAAAGATAAATCCCTTTGGTTGCCTTTATTTGTGTATACTAAAATCACTGCCGTTTAATAAGGTTTTTTTATTATTATGACCTACATGACCTTAAACTAATTTCAATGACTGTCTGAACACTTAGGTACATCTCAAATAATTACTAATGCAGCTGCTTGGTACCTCTACCTACATACATAAGATTTGCAGACACGCACGTGGAAGCAACATGTTGCTAAGTAAAATATCACAGGCGCCTACATCACTATACTATTAATTATTACCAAATTATCAAAATGCATATATATATGCAATAATCGGGGCTGTTACCACTTTGCCACCATTGCTGGTCAGTAATGGTGGCAAAGTGGTAACAGCCCCGACTTGCAAGGTCGTACATAATTTCATCACCAATGCTCTCAAAACGGTGAAGGAAAACATGGAGAGGAAATCGGGTACAAGAACGCAAAAATTCGAAGACACATTCACCCATGTGATAGATTATAATCTTAAGCAATGGGCAGGGCACATTGCTCGCAGAACAGATGGCCGATGGGGTTAGAAAGTTCTGGAGTAGCGACTGCGTACTGGTAGACGTAGCGTTGGAAGGCCTCACACAAGATTTACCGATGACCTGGTGAAGGCTGAAGAAATCCGTTGGATGCTAGAAGCACACACAGAAATGGTCGAAGTATAGGTGCTTGGGGGAGGCCTATGTCCAGCAGTGGACGTCTTTCGGCTGAAATGATGATGATGATGACATTATCATAATGTAAGAGGCTCAACTCTAAGAAAATATTAGATAAACGATATGTCTTATGGTTAGTGGTAAAGTGGCGCGACGACGACGAAGAGGCGTACTTATATTTTTCTCGGCTTTTTTTCGGAAGACCCGTCATTGGAACATGTTATATTTGTGTAGTTCAGTTTCCCACCTTCGCATTTGATTTTTCTCATTATTATGTTTATAATACTAGCGACCCGCCCCGACTTCGCACGGGTGCAATGTAGATTGTAAGTGATGTGGGGCAGTGTCGAGTGACTACTAATATTATGCCCGCGCCCGCCGGCCGCTGCCATCCTAAAATTGGTTACTGGGGGCTATCCTTACAAAATAAACATATACCATCCCGGATTTTTTTTAAAGATAGGATTAGCCAGCGTTTGCAATGTAAGCGCACAATTTTGCGACATTACATTACAAGTCTTTGTATTTCTCGGCTTTTCTCTACTATAATATTATGCATGTATAAGTACCTACTACATATAAATCTTCCTCTTGAATCACTCTATCTATTGCTGAAACTGCATTAAAATCCGTTGCGTATTTTTTAAAAGATCTAATAAATATAAATAATAGCTTCTGCCCGCGACTTCGTCTGCGTTAAATTTCTTGTTCCCCCGACCCTTCCCATCGCGTCGAATGGCCTACCCGTGCGATTTTCCCAGTTTTTGCAACATTTTTCATTACTGCTCCGCTCCTTTTGTTTGTGGCGTGATGTTATATAGCCTATAGCCTTCTTCGATAAATAGGCTACCCAACACAAAAAGAATTTTTCAATGCGGACCAGTAGTTCCTGAGATTAGCGCGTTCAATCAAACAAACAAACAAACTCTTCAGCTTTATAATATTAGTATAGATACCTAAATAATAAAGAAGATGCTATTTAAATATCATCAAATTAAACGCGTTATTGGAATGAAAAAAAAAACAACGTTTGGCTCTCCTGTAAAATGTTTTCATTTGAGGTTCGCCCCTTTGCAACGTAGGAAACCAGGGCCTGCAGTCTCGACATAGAAAGCGACACTATCGCAAAATACCGATTGCTAAATAAAACCGAAAAACATCGGTTGCCGTAACGATGCCAGCGACAAAATGGAAGTCTCGACATCTGAGATACGGACCAATGTCATACATTATCTTGAACAAAACGATGTCAGTTGGCGCAAAACGTATTCATAGTGCGGTTTAGTAGCAATGGTACGATATTTGGTAGTCTCGACACTCAAAGTTATTGATTGACATCGACACTTCGATGAACTTTACCGTATTTTCTTAATGTTTACGAGCATGTGTTGCGTCCATTTTTGAAAGCCCGCAAAGTGATTCGTTAGCAACGCAAACTAACAAAATGGCGTACCCGAAGGATGTGACTGTACTAATGAGGCTTTAAGACCATATATTTATGGGTTCCGACAAAACTACGTGCGAACGAGCGTCGCCAACAACCATCGTATTAGAGGGAGCCAAATACATTTAGTATCTTTTTGAAGGGAGCCGATCGTTCAGTTTTAATATACATATAAATAAATAACACAACTGCAAATCATGTTTCCAACTTTATTAAATCTCCATTAATCCATTGAATGCAGTAATTACAGACACAATTAAAAAACCATTGTGTCTGGCGAGGATCCACGTTTACAGCATATGAAGAGTTAAGTATCATCACAGACAATCATCTCCTAATTACACACGTTCGTTTTAGCTTGAATTTCTACATGAGACATGTTGCATTCATATCCACATGACATTTCCAATGCATTCTGCAGTTTAATAAAGTAGCTCGACATTATTAATCTAAAAATATAATATTTAGTGATTGATAATGATTATATAAATAATACACAACGGCAAATAATGTTTTCAACTTTATTAAATCTCTATTAAGTTTCAACAGTTCATCACACACAATCATCTGATTACACACATAATTTTAATCTAAACACTTTACACGGCACATGTTGCATTCCTATCGGCATAACATTTCCACACTTTAATAAAGAAGCTTGACAATAATAATTTAAATATACATATCCAAAAAATTGATATCATGCACTATTACTAAAGGATAGCCGTGAGAGACTTGTCATAAATTACAGTAGTCAAACCGTTAAACTGAATAAATAAAAAGTATTTATCATTTTGTATATAAAAAACATACAACGGCAAATCATGTTTTCAATTTTATTAAATCTCCATTAAATATCAACAGTTATTCTCTCTCTATTCTATAAAGTTTCAACAGTTCGTCACACACAACTGTATTAAGTTTCAACAGTTCATCACACACAATAATATAATTACACACATTCTTTTACACACTTTACATGTCACATGTTATTCCTATCCGCATAACATTTCCACACTTTAATAAAATAGCTTGACAATAATAATTTAATTATAAATATCCAAAAAAACTGAAATCATGCATATTAGGTACTAAAGGATAGCCATGAGAGTCCTGACATAAATTACAATAGTCAAACTCACTGTTACTTTATAATTTAAACATTGCAATCTTAAATCTCCACTACGTACAGAAGAGCACCATATTCACTACATTATGCGCAGACAATAAAGAAATGCAATAAACTGGTTTATAAATAAAAAAGTTAATCTGGCGACAATATGGGTGGCCTTCCATGTTTTGATACTTCTTTGTCTCCCTACAAGGAGCCATACTTGAAGCTAACAAACAATATTTTGTACCTCAAATGTAACTGCCTATGTATAGCTCTCGCCAAACTTCTAGGCCGCCCTGAAGTTGGCTTTCTGAAGCGCAAGGCACGGATCGGTGCTGTTTTTCATTCGATCCAGCCATTGTAGCCAACTTCAGGGCGGCCAAGAAGTTTGGTAAGAACTATAGTTAACGTCGGATCTCAATATCAAAACTAATTGTGAATAAACATCTGTACTCAAGAAACATTTTGTATTTTATTTTTTTGTTTTATGCCTGTAGTTATAGACTTTTAAATAAAACACCTTCCAAAATTGAAAGACATACCACTGCAAACATTAAAAACAACAGGTACAATAATTAAACATAGAACTTTTTAATATTTTTGCACAAGATTTCTTAACCGACAAGAACTATTAAAATTTTGTTTTTGTAATTTAAATGTACTAAATTTACTAACTTAAATAGGTAGAAAGTACATAGATTCCTCACAACTGTAACAACTGATTGTAGTACATACATTCTTTGCAATTAAATATATCTATTCTATTGAAAAATACATAAATAACACATAACCGCAAATCATGTTTTCAACTTTATTAAATGTCCATTAGCAGAATCATCTAAGTTCACACATTCTTATAATTAAGATACTGTTTACATGAGGCATGGTGCACACCTATTGAAAATCTTTATCAATTGTTTACACTTTCACTATCCACTTAGTTCAAACTGTTTTCTTCCATGTTGTGCCTTCCTTACAGCAGACAATGACTCAGGTACTACAAATGATGCATCTCCATTTCTCCAAGCATAGTTCAAGCTGTGGGGCCTTTCAAAGTGTGGACCGCATGTTTCACAATGCCTGTCCTCCGACAGTCTTGATATGGCTATGAGACGGCAAATCTCACGCAAATGAAAATCCTTTGAACTTGTTCATATCTGTACATTTACAGAATAACAGTAGAGGCGTTAACCAAGCTTTTAACTAAACATTAACCATTTCTTCGAATACAACAACCCCTCGGAGTTCTGTGTCTGTACGCAGCTATGATATGATTTAATAAGAAACAATATGAAGAGAAGTCACCGCTTCATTAAAAATAGGTTAGCCGAGTAATAATATGCTGTAACCTTGCCTATTAATGAACAATTATCATGTTAAATACCACAAAATTTGCTATATCAACTAATTATAAGACTTTTTCCATAATTATTTGACACTTGACAACTTTGGCATTATGTATGTTAACTGTTTAATTTTTTTAATGACTTGAATACGGGGCTTTTGGCTCCGTTGCATTTTATGTATCTTTTTGAAATTTTTATCTTGTTATGTGCGTTTTGTTTGGCAGATTAAACATTTTTTCTTTCTTTTTCTTTCTCTATTTGTTTACAATGTTGCAAGGAGGCAGATTGTAATGACCATATATTTTTTTTTAATCCTAGCTGACCCAGTAGTAATAACAGATTCTACAAATTTTTCACTCATTATTTTCATACAATCAAATTCACCGACTTAAAACCATTTCATGAAAAAAAAAAAATCGGCCAAAATTTAAAGTGATAAGTAGGTACAGTCTCGGAATGTTGAAATTGAACACTCAGATATACTCTTTTTGAATTAACATTTCATTTATCTCATCTTAGTTTGTAATCAAATTAAAAAAAAAAAAAACACATTAACCTACATGGGCACTTATGAAATGTCGGATACTAAGTGCACGGTTCCAAATTGTTGATTCCTATGGAGAAGAACCGGTAAGAAACTCCACGGTTACTCTTTTAAAAATAATTGGTTTTTACGATGGTTTCAAATTACAGTTGTAAGTCAATACCACTTTAAATAAGAATAACTAAATAAATAGGCAATAGACTTGATCACTTTTAATTAACGATCAGTTAAATAATTAAAACAAATATGGCAATGATAAACAATATATTAATATTTATATGGCGAAGCGTAAGCAGCCAGTAAGTCCAGTCCCCTGAGCTCAGGGTCTTTTAAAGACTTTGTATTCTCCCGCCGAAGTGACGTCAGCCGATGCAGACTGCCAATCACTCGCCAGCGTGTTCAAACGTCCGGTCCGGTGCAGATGGCAGCACTGCGCCCCACAGTGCGTCGCTTAAATCGTGATATTGGGGCTAAGTTAGGTCGCCCGAAACGGTGGCGCCAACACAGTGTTAATGTCGAAGGATATCATTACCTTGATTAAGTCTAATCATGTTTTTTAAACTATTCTTCATCATCATTTCTGCCGAAAGACGTCCAGTGCTGGACATAGACCTCACCCAAAAACCACTACTTTGACCGGTTCTGTGCATTTACAGGGGGTGTTGCCATTATCGCCATGCTTGGCAGGCGGGTTGGCTATCGTCGCATTATGGTGGTAAGATTCATAGAGAACGCTTTGGCTACTTTCTAGTAAGTCCCATAGTCGCCTTTTACGACACTCACGGAAAGAAATAGGATGATGCTATTCTTTACGTCCGGCACCACACGAAAAACTATTATTTACTTTGTAATTTTTTAGTTCAGCTAGCTACAAAAGCGTATATTTTTTTTTTATCTGTCCTGATAATAATGGCACAAATTTATGAAATTAATGTATTGTCATCGGGTAATAAGCAACTTATAGTAAATTTTAAATAATTCCGATGTTTTGAGATGAAAATCACTTTCAAACATTCCGTTACAAACACACTTACATACTTACACCCATACTAAGTCAATGAAATCGTTTTAATAAAAATCAAAATTAAATACAAAAAAAAAACAAGCATGAAATACTTACACGTTTTTGAGGTAATATGGAGATTAATAAACAAAAAAATGTGTCTATTAAGTTAAAAAATAATACACTTCACAATTATACAACGATGTAAGAGAGTTGTATCGAACTTACACCGCCATCTATTAGTGATTCCAAGAACTAACCAATAAATAAACACTATTGTCGCTTAAATGATACTATTTTCCAAACTGTATCGTTTGGAAAATAGTATCATTTAAGCGCAATTGCACAATTAAAATACAATACACACTATAATAAAAAAAAAACATTCACGAATAATTAAAATAGTATTGTTATGTCGTGAACATTACTTACATCACCATCTTTTAGGAAATCCTAGAACTAACCAATAAATACAAACTATTTTCGTATAATAAACATTTTTTTTTTTCAAATATAAAAGACAGTAATACTTGAGATAAAAACTATCCTATCTTTTAGGTTGGATCAAATTATAAATAACTAAGAAGTTTGTTATGAGTCTGTTCAGTAGTTTCGGATTTTACCCGTAACAAACATGGTGGCCCGAGATTTTTTTTTATAATGTTTATCACTCCTTCTAAGTTTCTTTAATAAACAGTTTCCAAGATATGGTTTAAAAAGTCACTATACAGTTTGTAGTAAAAAATATTTTTTTACTAATCAATGGTCTCCAATTTTTTTCAGAATTCAATGAGAAATTTCTCGCGGCCAATAATTGAAGTCGAACTATAAATAGTAGTCTTCGGTAGTGTCTCAACATCATTTTATACGATTTTGCGAGGTATCTCCGATGTAGAGACTTGCTTTTGTCGTATGCATCGGTACGGCAAGCGGGGTGTTTTCGGTATTATCTAGTGATCCGAATGTTCGATGACATAGTAGCGGCCGTAAGAATTTCTCCTTAGATTCACGGAAAATTGGAGAACATTTATTAATAAAAAATTCAATTTTTCTAGAAAATTGTGCAGTGGAATTGTTAATCATATCTTGCAAATACTCGTTTTTTTATGGAATCTACTAAGTAGCAATAACTGTTTTACAGGATTAAAATAACTTGTTAAAAATCTGAGGTCATTACAATCTGCATCCTTGCAACACTATAAAACTAATGCCAAACTTGTGAAGTCATGTCTATTTGGTATTTGTTTTCATTGATTTTCTTTCTCAAGTGTATTTTACACATATTTTCATAGATAGCCAAAGTTACAGCATATTATTACTCGGCTAACCCATTTTAATCAAGCGGTGACTTCTCTTCATATTGTTTCTTAATAAATCATATCATAGCTGCGTACAGACACAAAACTCCGTGAGGTTGTTGTATTCGAAGAAATGGTTAATGTTTACCTAAGAGCTCGGTTAACACCTCTACTGTTATTCTGTGAATGTACAGATATGAACAAGTCCAGAGGATTTTCATTTGCGTGAGATTTGCCGTCTCATAGCCATATCAAGACTGTCGGAGGACAGGCATTGTGAAACATGCGGTCCACACTTTGAAAGGCCCCACAGCTTGAACTATGCTTGGAGATGCATCATTTGTGGTACCTGAGTCATTGTCTGCTGTAAGGAAGGCACAACATGGAAGAAAACAGTTTGAACTAAGTGGATGGTGAAAGTGGAAACAATTGATGAAGATTTTCAATAGGTGTGCACCATGCCTCATGTAAACAGTATCTTAATTATAAGAATGTGTGAACTTAGATGATTCTGCTAATGGACATTTAATAAAGTTGAAAACATGTTTTGCGGTTATGTGTTATTTATGTATTTTTCAATAGAATAGATATATTTAATTGCAAAGAATGTATATACTAATATCAGTTGTTACAGTTGTGAGGAATCTATGTACTTTCTACCTATTTAAGTAAGCAAATTTAGTACATTTAAATAATAAAAACAAAATTTCAATAGTTCTTGTCGGTTAAGAAACCTTGTGCAAAATACTAAAAAGTTATGTTTAATTATTGTACCTGTTGTTTTTAATGGTATGTCTTTCAATTTTCTTATGTATTTTATTTAGAAGTTTAGAACAACAGGTGCAAAACAAAAAAAAAATGTTTCTTGGGCACCGATGTTTATTCACAATTAGTTTTCATATTGAGATCCAACGTTAACTACATGGGTAGTTACATTTGAGGTAGAAAATATTGTTGGTTAGCTACAAGTATGGCTACTTCTTAGGAGACAAAGAAGTACCCAAATATGAAAAGCCACCCATATTGTTGCCAGATTTTTTATTTTTATGTATTAACTACTTCATAGTCTGCACATAATGTAGTGCATATGTTGCTCTTTTGTAAGTAGTAAGGAGATTAGACTTAAGATTGTAATGCTTAAATTATAAAATAACAATGTATTAATAAAATAATTTCAGTTTTTGGGATATTTTTAGATAAATTATTATTGTCAAGCTATTTTAGTAAAGTGTGGAAATGTTATGCGGCTATGAATGCAACATGTGCCATGTAAAATGTTTAGATTCAAATAATGTGTGTAATCAGATGATTGTGTGTGATGAACTGTTGAAACTTAATAATAGTTGAAAACATGATTTGCCGTTGTGTGTTATTTATATACGAAGTGATGAATACTTTTTATTTATTCAGTTTTCATACAGTTTGATTGTTGTAATGAACTACAGAATGCATTCGTAATGTCAAGTGAATAGGAATGTAACATATATAAGCAGCATCTAGATTATAAGAATATGTGTAATTAGGAGATCATTGTGTGAGATGATGATGATACATGGAGATTTAATAAATTTGGAAACATGATTCGTGGTTGTTTGTTATTTATTTATAAGAGGCGATCGTACGATTCACTCCCTACAAAAAGATATAAGGCTCCTTCTTATGCAGTATTTGTTGGCGACGCTCGTTTGCACGTAGATTACCCGGAACCCATAAATAAGTGGACTACAAGCCTCATCAGTATAGATACTCAGACACACTTTCAAGAACCCCCATTCCCCATAATTTTTGTTTATATTTACTTCCAAACACCTAAAAAACATAGTTTATGATGCTAACAAATTGCTTTACGGGCTATCCAAAATGGCCGCAAAACGACTCGTTAACATCAACCGAGCTCAGTTGCGACAGACCAACGACAGTTGATAACTTTGAGTGTCGAGACTACCAAATATCGTTCCATTCCGATCTTCGGGACTTTGCAACTTTTTCGTTTGTTAAAATGGTCGCTATCTATGTCGAGACTGCAGGCCCAGGGGGTAATTGCGGAACTTTTTATCGGTAGGAATTGGTTTAATATTCATAGTTAAACAACATTCATTGCATTATTTACGTTGCTGAGCCGACAATTTATTCGAACAAATGACGCAATGGTTTAGAAATAATCTTCAATCCCATTCAGATTTTGATAAATTGTGCGTTTCGCAATTAGGGTGCAGTTGATTGGTTAACCGCCACGATTATAAGAAGTTATCAGATCTATTAATAGTTTTCATATTATTACTTCTGCGATCGCATGCATGAGTCAGAGAAGCGCGCAGAAGTGAGGAATGTGTCGGATGGAGGGGGAAGGGGGCAAGGGGACGGGGCGGGCTCCGCGGCCGTGAATGAGCGGCGGACCGAGTGAGCTTCAGTTACTCGGGACGTGTAAGTAGGGGTTCGCGCGTCCTCGTTGACTTTTAATGCGGCCGTATTTCCCTTGTTATCCGTTGTTACAAAAAGGATTTAGTGAAAATGGTGAATACGACTTGTGCAGCCCTTCATTGCCTCTCATCTTCGAAGGCAGATAAAGATTTGAAATTCCATCAGTTTCCGCACGACGCAGAAAGGTAAGATTTTGTCGGATTTTGTTTTAATAAACCTATGTTTATCTACGTTTTTGTTGAGGTAAAAGACATTGTTAAGGTGGTTTATTGTTGTATTATTATTCCGGTCTGAGGGTCATCTTCCGAGGAATCCACCCTGAATACCGCATTTGGTTCGCCGCGTACCAGCTAACTTTAACCTTATTTGCATGACAAAATAAGGCTCTGAATCGTTTGAAACAATCCGAGCATAAAGTAGGTATCCGGGATAAAGAGGTTATATCAGTCGTCAATATTAATATTTTGATAATTAAAACTGTCAAAAGTACCATGTGCGCTCGCACTTCAAAATATTGTGCACCGGAATTTCAACTCTCGATGTTGAACAGAGCATTGAGAATCGAATGTAATCAACGCGCTAGGATGGCGCGTTGAAAAACACAAAATACATTATTCGATTTTCAAGTCTCGCTGCTAGTCGGAGCATTCAAAATCCAATGCGAAGAAAAATCCCGCCGTGTTAATGTTTAATGTTCTATTGACGTTGGCGCCTAAATGACATTGACAGAGGGGCGTTGAAAAGATTTTTGTTATGGTGGAAGTTCCTTAAAAGCCCGCGAAATTCAAATTTAGTAATTTTTTTTTGCAATTTATAGGTTAGTTTCACGAATAAATGTCTTTGTCTGTATGTTGAACAAAATATGATTCAAGATCGAAATAAATATTACTTGCGTTTTTTTTTATCGTATGTATTTATTGTCTTATAAATTACTTAAGTATATTTTACAAAAATCATACAAAAACATTTAAAAATATCAAAAATAGTGGCCCATGGGTAGCAGGGTCTGAGTTGCCGGTGGTCAGGGCTCCAAAAAGAGAAACCTCCTGAGTAGGAGTGCCGTGTCCGGGAGTACTGCATTATGAAACAGCCCTTGATCCAGCCGCGCAATGAGAGCCTCCTGAGGTGTTGGTCAAGGCTCTTTGCTATTAGGTAATTTACTGTAACGATTATATCGCGTATTGGTACAATGAATGCAGAGTTCACAACGCAGACGTCGGCAACTTCGTGTGCTATGACTTAATGTAATTATTATCGTTACAATATTGTATTTCAATAAAACCCTGTTAAGTTCATTTCATGAAAAGTAATTAAATAGATAAATAAAATATAAATAAATATATTAGGACAACCAACACACCGTTATCTGATTCCAAACTAGGCAGAGCCTGTACTATGGCAACCAGACAACTGATAAACATACTTATATATTTCTAAATACATACATATTATAGATAAATTACACCCAGAGACAGAACAAATGATTGTGCTCATCACACAAAGATTTGTCATGGGTGGGAATCGAATCCATGACCGCAGTCTTAGCAGTCAGGATCACTAACCACTAGACTAACAGGCCAGACCATTAAATGGAATTAAATGAAGTTAGAGGTTTGCTTTGATGCTTTTAGTGATTAACATTTTGTCAATACATATTTATCTAGGTTTTATGATTCCGAATCATATTTTGATCAATATACAACAGGTTGTATAATTCTATATTCAACAGATTGTATGTTCTGAACTTCTGCAAATAGCAAAAAACGCAATAAAATTTGAATTTCATGACTTACCACGCAGATAGGGCTGCCAATATTTTTAGAAGAAATAGATTATATCTGATTTAAGGAGAGGGTAAATAAAGAGGACAGACTAATAAAAAGAATACCATTTATACAATTTTTAAATATGTATTTTTATTACAGTACATTTTTTTAAATAGTTTTTCAAAGAATCGTAGGCCTCCATTCATCCTATTTCTACGTGCACCATCAAAAGCTCTTTTTTAACTAGCTTTTGCCCGCGGCTTCGCCCGCGTGAATGTCGGAAATTAACGCAGGAGGACGTACTACCGCGGTAAGATGTGTTAATTCAGGTTATATTATAGGTAATAGCTGTTACCCGCGACTTCGTCCGCGTGGTATTTAACAAAAAGTTTTTCACAAAAACTGTCTTTGCAAACTACGCTGACATACGTCACAAACTACGCTGACATACGTCTCAAAATTCAGCGTGTTTTTCGTTTTTAACCGACGAAAAAAAACGGAGGAGGTTATCAATTCGACGCGTACCTATATATTTTTTTATATTTTTGTTTAAAAAAAAAAAATATGTATGACCACGCATAACTTTTTACATAGTAGTCCGATTGTGATAATTCTTTATTCATTGGATAGGGTATACTTTGCCAAGTATTATAAGTATATTAAAGCCACAAAAAATTATAAAATAAAAACTTTTTACCAAAAAATTTAACCGCCGAAAAAACTGAAAAGCAAAAAATCATCAGCAGCCTATAAATGTTCCCACTGCTGGGACACAGGCCTCCTCTCGGTGAGAGGGTGTGGGCCATAATCCACCACGCGGGCCCAGTGCGGGTTGGTAGATGTCACATGTCTTCGAATTTTTAGTTCTAAGACATGCCGGTTTCCTCACGATGTTTTCTTTCACCGTTTTGAGAGATCTAATGGTGATGAAATTATTTACACATAGTAAAGCGCCTGCCTGGGTTCGAACCTACGACCTACAACTAAGTTGGGGCTGATACTACTGGTCTACCATTGCTCTCGTATAATATTGGAAAACCACAGAAGTACGAAATAACTTGCCTTTTTTTTTTTTAGATGGGAATTCATCAAATGACTTCTCCCGCTCTGGGCGGAGCGGGAGGGCGTGTCAGACTTTTACTGACTAAAACCCACCCGTGTTCCTTCAGTTGCCCATGTGCCAGGGTCACGGTATCTCTTTCGAACAATCACGCGACCCCGGCAGGCATCGGTCCTAGCAGACCCCTTCAGTGTTGCTGACATCTCTTTGAGGCGCGCGTGGAACACTACGCGCCGTCGACCCGAGCTTGGTCCTTACCGGGCGGCGAGCTACCCATTGCTCGCCACCCGCAAGCTCGCGCCTACGGTGGCCGGGAGTCCGCAATCGACTCCCGGCGCCCCGGGCGTCTCCTCCTGCGGCGGCTAGGGACGTGAGGGCGCAGAGACTGCCACTCCCTCACGCGTCCCGCCTCCTCCTTCGCGAGCATTGCTGCTTCGCAGAAGGAGGTGACGGCTTCCCATGCCCTCTCGCTCCGTACCATGGCTCGCACCAGGGACGGACGCGAGAGGTCGCCGCCGCCGATCGCCTCCACGAGGACACGGCGGTGCTCCGCCCAGGGAGGGCACACTTCCACCGTATGCTCCACCGTGTCCTCTAGACGATCCTCACAATGGAAACACCCGGGCGTTTCCTCCCGCTTTATCCTGAACAGGAACCCACCGAAGCACCCATGCCCGGTGAGAACCTGCGTCAGGCGGAAGGTGAGGACGCCGTGGCGCCTCTCTATCCACTCCTCAAAGAGGGGACTTACCGCCGCAATTGTGGCGTGCCCTGCGCTGGGTTGCGACAATCGTACCCGCCATGTCGCCATGAGATCCTGCCGGAGCTCTGTGCGCCGTGCCGCGATTTGTCACGGCAGCGGAGTTTCGCCCCGGCGTTTCGCATCCTCGCGCCACTCCAACATGTGGGCGAGGACCTTTGCTTCCAGATCCCATGGCGGCACTCCGGCAAGGAGGCTCGCCGCCTCGCAGGAGACCGTGCGGTATCCCCGGATTAACCGGATGGCCATGACCCTCTGGGCCGCACTCAACCGGCGCGCTGGGCGCAGCCTCAATGAGGGCGCCCACACCGGTGCCCCGTAGAGGGCCATGGACCGCACAAATAACTTGCCTCGCGCAGAAATCAACTTATTTTATTCTACGACAGCTGGCATCAGCAAACATTATGCCAAAAAAAAAGTCAGTGTATTTACAATGAGTATTTTACTGTACTCTATTAGTGTTATAGATAATAAAGTACACCTAGGAGGCCCTAATATTAATAATCTTAATATTCCCACCGCCTTATCTCTACTCTGACGTCGTGATGGGGCTTGTGCGGTCTGAACTTAAGCTCTGTGCCGATAGAGTTTATTTTGCTGGACTAGAGAGAAATGGGTTTTGTCTATTCATGGTAGAATAGAGATAGAATTGTCATGCTACGCCCGCATAAAACGGTACAAATCTTTCTACAATCTTTAATTCTGTCTTTAATCTTTCTACAATCTGTAATTTTGTCTATTTTTCCGTCGACAAAACCCATTTCTACGGTGGTCATGCTACGCGTGCTGGACGCGACGGGGACCGTCACGATCCCACGGAGCCCACATGTATGTCCACGCGCGTAGACACGGGACGGGCGCCCGCTTAACGCAGTTTCAGCCCTTAGAGAACGTATTAGCAACCCTACTCTGCGGGTTGGGCACGAGTCACGACCTACTGTGAGAGACTTGAGTCACACATTTTTATCACAGTTTGGGAGCAAAAACCTATCACAGAGGCCGTGCTCGCCCCGCTGAGTTTTCTCCTTAAATTGTCACAGTACTTGTACAGGACTAAAGAAAATGGCGGGTTTAGTTTGATTTTGGTCATGCAAAATAACTTTTAAGCGCTGTAGCCGCTTGACAGGCAGGTTAGCGATCGCAGTATGGTGGTAAAATGCATTGAGAACGCTGCTGCCCATTATCTTGCAGGTTCCTTAGTCGCCTCTTACGACATCCGCGAGAAGAATTGGGAATGAAACGTTATAACTTTATCGTGGACAATTAAATCGTTTCAACCATATCGATATTTAATCGTTTCGTTTTCGTTGTTATATATAGGTATTTAATCGTTAATGTTATCAATTATTTTGCAAGCTTGTCTTAGCGAATTATGTTAGAAACTGTTAAAAACCCGGTTATCTTGTAATATACTACAATTCTTGCAAATAAATTTCATTTCATAAAAATCTACACTTTCAATTCAATACATTTCTCTTCCCTGCGCTATTGTAATGACGTTACGTGGACGTAGACGTTTACGATGATATCGTCACATTAGAAATTAAATCGCACATTGGCTGTTGATAAGTCGTTAAACCGACGTTTCAGGGCACTTAACAATTTGTCACATTCACTTTATGATGATTTGCGTACGCACGACGACATATCTATAGCTATACATTTCCAGTATAAGGTGATTTCTCACTGTACAAAACGCCTAAACAATGCGGGGTTAGCTGAAGCTGGAAATGTATAGCTTGAGTATACATATATCGCCTGAGTACGAGAGAACGAGGTAAAAAAAAGCCTTATAAACCAACAGTAGGAATGGCTTTCATTTTGACAGTTCCACAGTATTCAGTGTGTCATTTAAGTTGTTAAACAGACAATTTTTTCTAATATTTATGTAGCAATGGATCAGTAATACCTTGCAAAATTATTCAGATTATGATTGATTGTTTTACACAACGGTGCTGTTGTAGAACCAAAGCTACAAACCGTTCGTCTGTATATAGATATGTATACACTTATCTATTAAATTAATATGTATATTAATGATAAAAGATAAGAGAGCCTACCATAATATTCCATCATCTATTTCTTTTGCAGGCGCAAAATCTGGATAATCGCTTGTAGAAGAACCGATGTGCTCGATAAAGACTGGGATTTTTTCAAGCACAAATATCTTTGTAACATGCATTTCCAGAAATGTATGTACAGTAAAAAGGGTCGTCTGAATAAATCTGCAGTACCATCACTCCACTTATCAGAAAAACCGTTGCAACACGATTGCTCCACACAAACTGTAGAATCCATAAAATACGTCAATGAACAATCTGAAGATGATGTATCAATATTATATGTTGTACCGAACGAGGAAAAGAGTTCTACCACAAGTTATACACAAACTGAAGATTCTTTACCAAACGATATTAAACACGTTAATATAAAAGAAGAAGTAGTAATTCATACGAAGATTGAAAAATCGGAATCTGTTGAACAAGATGTAGAAATGAAAACAGAAATTGATGATTATGACAATAGTGCTACGGAAACATTTGAAGAAAATGAGGAAATTAAAATAGAAATAGTTGAAAATGAAATATTACCTTTATTGCAGTCTACGCACTCTTCACAATCCGTAGATCTCGAGAAAATGAAAGATGCTGGAACCACCCAGACTAAAAATCTCATACTAGAAATTGATCAGGGTTTAATAGTACCTATTGTAAACAGAACTCGCACTGACCCAACTAATACTACGATACCAATTTTTAAAAGCGAAATAAATGAATCAGTTCAAACTGATAGAGTAATTGTTTTGAACCAAAATGCCGATGAAAGTACAGGGTCGTTAAATCCTGAAGAGTGCGAATGCAATAGAGACAATTATAGTGGCATGACCCGTCTGGAATTTTATAGAGCTTGCAATAAATTTTTGTCTGCAAACCTTGCTCTTGCTGTTAAAAGACGAATGCATTTAGATGACGTAACCAGAATAGAAAGAGGTGGTAGAATGATAGCGGCACTGATCGCACCTGATCTCATCACTGCTGGCACAGAAACTACTGCTGGTACTGCTAACGCTGACTTGGATGCTGTTGGCCGCGTTGAGGCTGCACTTGCTTGCAGTGCTGCAGCAAGTTCGGCTGATTGTGCTCAAAGGTAATTTACTTTAGTATCATGATACCGGAAGAAGAATGTTTAATACTGTCATACGTATTCACGTAGGTTTATCGCGCATGCGTGACATAATTTCAAAAAAAAAAATAAAAAAAAAAACAACCGACTTCCTTAAAAACACTACAAAGTCAAAAAATAACTTTAATTTCGAAAGTCGGTGTCTCAGGAATTGATTTAAGTTTTTTGCCACCAACTTCTGAAATTAAATATAAGAAAGAATCATCGAAATCGATTGGCGTAATATTGAGTAATTCAACCATTTGTCGCGCACAAACTTAATGCCAATTTAAGACTTAAGTGGTTTTCTCATGGATGCTATTGTTAGAACTGGACCAAATTGAAATAGGACCACGCAGGAAACACCAGCTTTCAAATAATAAAGAATCATCAAAATCGGTTCACCCAAAAGTTCTGAGGTCACAAACTTAAAAAAACAATTCAGAACCTCCTCCTTTTTATTTAAGTCTCATAAATCACTTACCTTCCCATGCTTCCCAAATCCTTGAGTTAGCAATATTTGTTATAACAAATCAAGGTCTATTAGCAACTTTAATAGAGACTGGAAAACAAAGTACAGCTATAAGAGCTCAATACCAGAACCTATTATGCATCAGCGTATATAAAACTAGCTTATTAAAAATAAATAGGATTTGTATGGCTTCTGTAAGCCATACAAATCTTTAGTAAAATACCTGACCAAATTAAAAACTCACCGTTGAGAAAATTAAAAAAAACGTTTAACAGAGTTACTTGTAGATAAATATAATTATTCTGTGCAGGACTTCTTAAATCATAATTTTTAGTACCTATTTAATTTTTTATTCTTTTCTACTTTGTTTGACATTAGCAGGTTGCATATTAAGCCAGAATGTACCTGGATCCCATTATTTAATTAAACAACTTATTTGTATTGTACCTACATTCTAAGCCAATAAAGACCGATTCTATTCTATTCTATGCCCAAAATTAAGATTTTTTTTGGGAATATATGGTAACTAGATATTAAGGTCATTTTAGGAAATAAAGTAGGTTATTTTTTTTTATGGTTAGGTTAAAACTGAGCACCTACTAACCATATTTTTTGACGTGACAACGTCTTATAAATTGGTTTGCCGGGTGACACTTCAAGAAACTGCGTTACGCTCCGCTCACGTTATGCGCTCACAATGAGAGCGAGTGAGAGGCACGCGTCCCTTCCACTCGGGCATGGTTAGCCCGCCTAAGAGCGAGAGAGACAGACATAAAAAGTGAAAGGCACGCGTCCCTTCCACTCGAGCACAGTTAGCCCGCCTAAGAGCGAGAGAGACAGAGCGAGAGAGAGAGAGTGAGAGAGATAGGCATACACACCGGTTCATGTCTTGCGCTTCTATTTCGCTTAGGCGCCTGCATACAAGTTTACACGTTGCCAGTTAATTGTAAAACGATTGTGTAGTGATAATGTGAAGGTAGTTTCGTCCATCGCAACAATTCAAACAGCAAAGGTAAATAATTTCAGACTGATAATATAACATGATGAAATAAATGACTAAGACATAAGTGAATAGGTTATGTTGTAGTAATCACAATGTTGTGGTAGTTTTCAATCAAAAAAGTAGTATAAATCGTTTCTCAACCAATAATAATTTGTTTAACTTGAAAAAATGAGCGCGACTTGCTATGTAAAAAATTAAAATAACAATGTTTAACCTCCAACCTGTCAAATCGAAACTTTCAAACATTCAAACCGAGACGACTAATCACTGCGCAAGGTCGTAAGCGCGCGATTTACAAATTCAAAGATCAAATGTGAATTAGTTTTCTCCTTTTAGAAAATACACTTTGAATTAAAATCGATTGATATTAACAATTAATGTGATTTAAATAAATGTTCTAACTTTTAAATTTAGTTTTTATATTTATAACAATGTAAAACAAGTTAAATTTATTAATAACTTATAACAACTGATTGATTTAACATAAACCAATTTTGTGAATTCTCGAATTTGTTATTTATATTAATAACTGTTTCAACAAAGTTCAATTTATGCAAAAATTTGAAATAAAAAATGAATTTAACATACACAAATTTTGTGAAATTTCAAATTAATTATTTATATTAGTAACTTTTTAAAACTAAACCAACCAAATTGTGATCTTTTCTATGTTATAGAGAGTTTATCGTTATAAAGAATGATGTTATAAAGAGTTTACACTGTATTTGAAAACATTTAAAAATATGAGAAACAATAATTTCTAATTTGTTCAATTTTAGTACAATGGAGCCAGATGTACAAATTCCTTCAACGTCCAGTACACCGATGGAGACTGATGATATCGTGCCACCAACGTCTGCCATACCTTTCGCTGTGCCACAAACACCCCATAACGCCAAAGCGCAACGACAAAGTATGTATAGAAAACGTAAGGCCGCGGAAAGAACTCCTGCAGAGGCAGCAGATTTTGCAAAAGCAGCCGCCGAAAGACAACGTAGATGCAAGCAACGTAGATTCGCCAACTCAGCTCTTGACACCGGCACACTAGAGTCAGCCACAGTGTCTGCTCCTGTGGTAGTGGAAAGAACAGTTACTGCCCAGACCAGCGCTCAGCGACAACGTGCTTACAGACAGCGTAGAGCTGCTCAAATTGTTTCACAAATAAGTACTCCACCGACTCACACAGCAGTGCAACCGGAACAATCAACCTGGAATATCAAATGGTCGTCGTCAATAAAGAGGTTTAAAACTACATTTCTGGACAACGAATTTGGCCACGCTTGCTCTGTTTGCGACCGATTGTGGTTCAAGAATGACCTTAAAATCATCACTGCTGCACAACTACAGGTCATATCGGATTGGTTCGTTAAGGAAAATAGGCAACTACGCGAGGAGGATTATACGCATATTTGCAACACCTGTAGATTTTCGCTGAACAAACATAAGCTTCCTACCTTTGCAAAAGTGAATGGCTTCTCATATCCAGAAATACCTCCTGGCTTACCGCCACTGGATCCAATTAGTGAACGATTAATCTCACCACGTCTGCCATTCATGCAAGTGCGTCGTCTGCGGCATGACTTCTCTTATGGAATTATTGGTCAAGTGATCAACGTTCCAGTCAACGTAGAAGACATGGTAAAATGCTTGCCCCGGCATTTAGATGAGGACGACGTCATTAATGTCAACATCAAACGGAATCTCGCACACAAAACAAATTACATCAGTGGCTACATGTCCAAAAGGACAATCAAAGAATGGTTGGATGTACTTCAAAATTCAAGTCTATATCGCTTGTACGATATCAAAGTAGATTTGTCAAGGCTGCAAACTGTCGTGCCACCAGAGGAAGATTTGCAGGATGACTCGGCTCATCGAATCGAAACAATCGCCGCCGAGTGTACTCCGGAGTCAGAAATTCTTGCTTCCAGGCAGCATACACTACTGTGGAACGAAGAGGATTGCCTCGACATCGCACCAGGACATCGGGCCATGCCTCTGAACATCATTTACGACCGTCATGCTGAAGAACTATCATTTCCTGCAATATACTACGGCCAGCCTCGTCGCTTCCACATGGGAGTTTCAGTGACACCTTACATGATGGCAACCAGTGAATTACGACGAAGTGACAGACGCGGAGCCACGCCTCAAAAAGTCTTGTACGTTGCTATGAAGATTCTACGTCTCCGCATGGTGGATGGCATTTACAGCACATTTCGGAATGTGTCAACCACGGAAAACGTAACTCGACGCATGTTGGAGGACCCGGAATTTCTTAAAGAATTTGTCGTTCAAAATCTTGCCTTCATGAAGTCAGTACCCAATTCCGTCCAGTATTGGGCCTCTCGCAAACGAGATCTGTTTGCGATGCTCCGTCAACTAGGTAAACCGACCATATTTCTCACTTTAAGTGCAAACGAAGTACGCTGGTTGATATTACTGAACTTACTCCTCAAATTGAGTAACAAGTATCCTGGAAAATTTGCTGAAGATCTAAACACGTCAGAGCGGTGCAACTTAGTGAGCGACGATCCAGTTACGTGCTGCATATATTTCCACAAACTCGTCGGTACATTGATGAATATGCTGAAGGCAAAACAATCATATAATCCATTTGGCCAGTACTTTGTTAAAGATTATTTCTTTCGCATTGAGTTCCAGCATCGAGGAAGCCCCCACGCACACATTTTGGTGTGGTTGAATAATGATCCACACGAGGCCGTGTCAGAAAATATGCCAATGACCATCGAGCTCGTGGAGAAGCTGAGTTCTGTCGCCAAAGAAGATATGCCCAACGAGACCATCTACGCCAATCAAATTCACAAGCACACTTTCACCTGCACGAAGCGAGGTGAGACGACTTGCAGATTTGGGATCCCGTACTGGCCAATGCCTGCTACTCGAGTCTTGGTTCCAATGCCTCAGACTGATGGACGCCGGTCAACATTCCAAAAAAAATCCAAGGAGCTACGAACGTGTCTCAGCGAACGTACATACCCTAGCATGAATGACTTTTTGAGGGAACATGGTCTGACATTTGATGCATATCTTGATATAGTACGTTCAACCCTTCGCAGGCCAACTTTGTTGTTTAAACGTAACTTCGATCAACTTATGACAAACACGTTCAACCCTTACCTTGCTGGTCAAATTAATTCCAACATCGATATTCAGTTTATCTTAGATGAATACAGCTGCGCACAGTACGTCGTGGAATACGTGAACAAATCAGCTCGTGGAATGGGTAACTTGAATCGAGAGTTGACTAAAATGATGGAAGAACATCCTGACCGCGATTACACTGGTCAATTAAAAGCATTGAGTGTCAAACTTCTCAATGCAGTTGAAATGTCGGCGCAAGAAGCAGCATGGTATTTGTTACGACAGCCGATGAGCGAAGCAAGCCGTCAAATTGTGTACATACCAACAGTGTGGCCCTCAGAGAGACAACGTTGCCGCAAACGTCGGAAACAATTGGATCGCGAAGGAATCGCAGAGGACAGCACAGACGTGTGGACCAAAAACATCATTCAGCGGTATGAAGAAAGACCTCCATCTTTGCAAGATGTATATTTGGCCGAGTTTGCGTCGTGGTATGCTAACTCTCGTGATTTCATTGACAATGAAGACGACTTGAACGTGCATGAAGATGACGATCCTGAACCGCCGACTGGAGAAAGAACGACATCGAGAGGATATCGCAAACGTCTGATCGGTCGAATCATACGATACAGATGCTACGACATAGATGAAACTGTCAATTATCAACGTGAGATGGTACTGCTGTACTTGCCCTTTCGCAACGAAGTCGCTGACATTGTTGATTGTAATAAATTTATACAATTATTCAATGACAACAAGGAAACTATCATGGAACGCAGAAAACTTTATGAGAACAATATTGACATCGACAAAGTGATGCAAGAGCTAGAAGCAATGATGATTTTGCAAAATTCAGACACCACAGAACCAACGGAAACAGAGTCAAGAAGAGTGTTTGTAGAACAGCTGTTAGGAGGAGAGGGAGCTGAAAATAACGATGATGTTAATGAAATCGTGCCGTAAAACGGATTGTCAGTTGTAAAAAAACGGAGCAACGTGATGCCAAAACAACAATATTGTGAGCTGCTACGAACTACAAATGCTGAACAACGTGAGGTGGTTCTTGAGGCTATACATCGTTTACATGGCTGCGGAGATGAGCTCCTACAGGCTCTATAAATCTTCTTCACTGGACCAGCAGGATGTGGCAAAACGTATACATTGAAGGCCCTCATGGAAACGTACAATCGTTACACTCAGGACCACAACTCACTCAACAACGCCTACGTTGCTTGTGCAAGCACAGGTAAAGCAGCTGTACCTCTTGGTGGAACAACAGTTCACTCAGCATTTCGCCTAACAACTTCTCGAGTTACAAGACTTCTATCAGCTGAAAACTTGCAAGCCTATAGAAATATGTTCGTTGGCGTGAGAGCAGTTTTCATTGACGAGATCAGCATGTTGAGTGCAGCTATCCTCGGTAAAATCAATTATCGATTGCAACAGATAACCGGCATATACGACCAAGTTTTCGGAGGCCTTCACATCATCTTATGCGGCGATTTCAGACAGCTGCCGCCGGTACGCGCTACTCCGTGTTACACAGTGCCAATCAACCAACTCGGAGGACCTATACTGTGGCAAAGCATCGACTACTTCCCATTGGTCCGTGTTGTACGACAAACTGACGAGCTGTTTTCGAGAATTCTGACTAAAATTGGAGATGGACTTAAACTAAGTGTCAATAACATCAAACTTATAGAATCCAGACATAAGTCAGAGTCCTGGTGCAAAGACTGACGCTGTTCGGTTGTTTTACAGTAACTTTGAGGTTGATTCATACAATCGAAAAGTAATTAACAACGCACACAACTGTATTGCCACTGATATCATGCTCGGATATTCCAGTAATTCTGAGAGGGGCCAACAGCAAGGAAAACTTCACAAGATGTCGGTTGCAGAGACAGACGGATTGCCTTACATGCTGCCCTTAGCAGTGGGATACCCTTACATGATAACGTCTAACATCAACGTAGGAGATGGATTGGTAAACGGCGCTATTGGAGTCTTGCGACACATCGAACGTCAGCCAGCCGATCCAGCCGAAGCAGGACCATCGACCAGCACGACGTCACCGCCCACAAAAGATGAAATTATCACTCTTTGGTTCGAGTTTCCAGACAAAAGTACGGGTGCCAGTGCAAAACTCAAAAGTCGACCACATGTACTCAGCAAACCAAACACTTTGTCCGTTGATTGGGTGCCGGTGTACAAAAAAGTGGTCAACATCACATTGACAAAAACAGTGAAATGCAAACGCAAACAATTTCCTTGCGTACCTGCTTGTGCCATTACGATTCACAAATCACAAGGTGGGACGTTTGATGTAATCGTGTATAAGTACTCCTCCAAGCAACCACAACAATTAGTATATGTAGCCATGAGCCGCGTAACAAGTATCAACGGATTGTATATCATCACGGAGAAGGACTCTCCTTTGATTTTCAAACATGGGCGCGAAGGAAACGACTCACAAACTACACGAGATATTCGCACTGAATATATTCGACTCCAAGGACACACTTTGCAAACCACCACTAAAAAGGCAGTCAAATTCTGTGACCTTGCTACCAGTGCTGGACAAACTATCGTGACGAACATCAATTGTCAAAGTTTGAGTGCTCATGCCACAGACATTGAAACAGATACAGTGATTCCAAGATCTGACTATTTAGTACTGACCGAAACGTAGATGCTCGACACTTGTGAACCACATCCAATCAAGAATTATGAGTGCATATCAAGGAAGAATAATCGAACAAACTCAGACACCAACGCAGCAGGTGGAGTAGCGATCTATCGTAGGTTATCATCAATATCAACAGGAAAAGTGATCGATGTTGCGGTCACAGACACTGCTCGAGTTATCAAAACCTGCGGTGACTTGTGCTTGGCTGAAGTTACTTGCTTTACCGCTGATACTACCTTCAAATTTGTGCTCGGTGCTGTTTATATTCATCCAGGATTAAGTGTACAAGACATCGGAATGTTGCTACACCAGGCACTTCTTCCATACGTGCATAACAGCCAGTACGTGCCACCGTTCCTGCAAGTTGATCCTAATATGCCGATTCTTCTATGCGGTGACTTCAACCAAAACGTGAAGTCTGATGACAAGTTTCTCAAATTCATTAAAGATACGTTTAATCTTGATTGCGTATCAGATATGTCTAAGTCTACTACGTTAAAAGGAACAACCATTGACTTGACATTTTCTAGGCACATTACAGCAGAAACACTTCCTTTCATTTCATATTTCTCCTATCATCGCCCTGTCCTCAACAAAATCACTCAGATAGGAACAAGTTAAGTTGTAGTAAACGCTGTTTCATTGTACGCAAATGTATTGCAAGTTATTGTATGTATATTTGTATAAGGATTCCTATAAGAAGATTGTTTTTCGGAATAGAGTGATTCGGGACTGCGTTCCTTCTGGATACTGATATTGGGAACTAGCTTTTGCCCGCGGCTTCGCTCGCGTTAAATTCTAACCCCCCCCCCCCCCTCCCATTTCCCAATTTTAGGGAAGTGGGGATTTAGAAAGAGACAAAAAGTAGCCTATGTCACTCGCCATCCCTTCAACTATCTCCATTAAAAAAATCACGTCAATTCGTCGCTCTGTTTTGCCGTGAAAGACGGACAAACAGACACACACACTTTCCCATTTATAATATTAGTATGGATGTCGAGTTTTGGCCTAACATCCGGCCTTATCTATAATAAGAATGAGTCACTTTTTCACAAGATTAATCCTATATTATCTAATTCTTTTTCTTCTTCGTGTCGGCCTGAGAAATAAGCCAAGTATCCCATGGACACAGCTCAGGTTGTGGTGAATTTAGCCAACATGGATTAAGGATGACTGCACAGAATACGCCGGTTGTCTACTAAGCTAAAAGGTATTGTCGCTCGGAAAGTCCCTTTATTTGTCTAATCATAATAATTTTTTTTCAGTGTCGGGCCAATGGAGCCTACTGCTGACGAATTAGACAACGCGGATTGTGTTGAGACTGACAATGATCACGTAAGGAAAGGGGTGATTGTGTCACCGCTGGGGCATGACATAACCCGTTCATGCAAAACGCCAGTTCCTGAGATACCCTTTGGCGTTAATATAAAGAAAATAAGAAAGAGAAAAAGATATTTGCTGGAAAAGGTAAGCGAAGATAGCGAGTTTGATTCTGATCTTGACAATGACCTCTGTCTCGATTTAGACGAAATCACTTCCTCCGTGGGCGTGGGTAGAAATATCCCAGACGACGATGACTTGGATGAGTCTGTTAGTAATATTGTTAATGCTACAGAGAAAGTAATGGATGATGCCATCGATCAACTGGTTGGCGTGCGTAATAATTTCAACTGGCACGCAGATTTCAGTACATTCCAGGGTGTTCCCGAAGATTTTTCGGGTCCTTGTCCAGGACCTATCGAAGACTACGATACACCCTATGATGCCTTTACTGCTATTTGGAGTAATGACATCATAGAGCGCATAGTCACTGAAACCAATAGGTATGCCAAACAGGTGATATATGATAAAACAACAGCAGGAACATTGAAACCGTCGTCTCGTCTTCGCTGTTGGCGTGACACCGACAAGGATGAGATTTACATGTTTTTTGGGTTACATCTTCTATTAGGGTTAGACCAAAGGACCAAAGAAAAGGAATTATGGATGTCTAATGACTACTTCAAGAAGCCTACATCCCAAATGCGGTATAGGCGCTTCGTATTACTAAACAGGTTCTTACACTTTAATGACAATTCTGTTACAAGTCAAGATTTGCTTCAAAGTAGTGGGATTGCACTCACAGCGAAGTTGCGCAAAATCAATCCAATTATAAGACATTTGAATAACAAGTTCTCTAATTTGTATAATTTGCATGCCAATATAGCTATGGATGAGTCTTTGAGCAAGGGTCGCTTGTCATGGATACAAGCAATTAGGTCGGAGACTGCCTGGAATGGTATCAAGTCCTATGAACTTTGTGATTCGAGCACTGGATATTTATACAAATTCGAGATTTACGCAGGGATGAACAGTAAACAAGGTCAGTTTGAACTTCTCAGTAAGAAATTAGCTGAAAAGAGTACGCAAATCGTGATTGACTTGCTCACAGGCTTAGAGAATCGGGGTCATTGCATAGCGATGGACAATTTTTATAATTCTCCAGCGTTAGCGCGGCATCTTAAGTCTCTCGGCTTCGATTGTTTAGGAACTTTGCGTCCAAATCGCAAAAATGTACCTTTGAGGCTCACAAATATCCCGAAAAATGTGGCGAAAGGGACCATCATAGCTCGCCAGTGTGGTGACGTTTCATGTTTTGCATGGAAAGACACCAAAATAGTGACTATGATCTCCACCTACCACACCAGCAAAACGTACATAGATCATAAAGCTGGTCGGGACCTTGTGGCGCCCATTGTTATAAGGGATTACAACCTAATAATGAAAGGGGTTAATCTGAAGAACCAAAAACTCGCTATGTATTTTTTTGAACAAAGGAGAATACGGCGAAATCTGAGATGGTATTTGTTAATCTTCATAAGGTTGCTGAATGTTAGTGTGCACAACGCTTATATTCTACTCTCGGGTTCTCTTGCTCGTCGAGGTCTACCTTGTCGTACAGAACGTGAGTTCCGAGAAGAGCTCGTGCATTCTCTCCTGCCGAATTGTCGCCCGCCACCAGAGAGAATTCCAGCTCCTATCCAAGAACAGTACACGCGGCTACGGAAGGACATAGTCCACGTTCCTAAATACCACACCGCCGACACTGATCGGTGGCGTTGTTACATCTGTTACCGTAAAGGTATCCAAAAAAATGTATATTCTTCATGCGTCACTTGTAATGAGTTTATATGCTTTGAAGGTTGTTGGTTAGAATGGCACTCTCTCCAAAAACTCCCACCAGTTAAAAGGAGTGGCCGTCGAAAAAGGAAACTTAGTACATAATATCTTTGTTTTCGTATACCTTGCATATGTGTCGATGGTTATAGACATAATAATATAGCGGATTATTTATAAACGTTGATTCACTTTAGTTTAACCTTCCGTGCACTACGTGGGCAAAAGTTACGTCCTGCACTATGTGGGGTTTCCTATACCCCAACATCATTCTATCTATACATAGAGAATATATTTTTAAAGTTTATTTTATACATATTTATATTGTTTTTGGACTATTAGGGGATAGAAATAAAATAAATTTGTTAAGTAAAATAAACATTTTTAATATCTATAGGCAATGTAACAAAAATAGTAATTTTTGAGATCGACGATTTTTGTCTCGCTGGGGTTTATTAAACCCCACGTGCTGCACGGAAGGTTAAGTAATGTTTACAAATAAGGGGGTTACTCCTCAAAAGAATACAATTCACTTAACATGAGAAATGGCAGTTAATCTATATATATAAAAATGAATCCCTTTTTCCCTTGGTCACGCCATCACGCGTGAACGGCTGGACCGATATCACTTTTTTATTGTTGTTGTGTTTGTAATTGTCAGGAGAAGGTTCTTATGAAAGAAAAAAAATTAAAAAATGCGTGGAAAATTATAAAATTGAAGAACACTTATTTAAGAATACTTAACAACCAGAATAATAGGACAATGTAAACTTTTTTAATGTAACATTATGACATTTGACATAGAATTGACAGAATGCGTGCTCAAATAGCATCAAAGAGACAGGACAACGTCTGGCGGGTCAGCTAGTCTAATATATAAAACATGAACTAATGAAGAACGGCAGGTAGTCTTAAATAAACTAGTAAGTAACAGATGCACTAAATTTTTTTTCTGACAGTGCTGTGGATAACAAGAAAATGTGAGTGTACCATTACATAGTTGCAAAGTTCCATAGTAGATGCATAGTTTCTTGATGGCAAGACAATAGCAATTTCAGATGAAGATAATTTTATTTTGCAAATATGGGTGGTGGGCAAATGATGACAAATAATATAAGAGTTCAGTCATACTTTACCTTACCTTTACCTGGGCATGTAAATGATTTAAAACATTCAACTTATAACTAAATAATTAAATACAATTTTAAATATTACCTACTAACTTAAAAATTCTTTCTCAGTTAGGAACTCTTTAATATTATAATACGCTTTACCTACTAAAAACCTTCCGAGTCTCTTTTGAAATAATACAAGCGGAAGCTCTTTCTATGTCTTTGACAATTTGTTATAATTATCTGGCGCCATGCAGTAGACATTTTTGCGCATAAGTGCTACCTTGGCTGACTCCGGACATAGCACAATATTGTCGCATTTATTGCGGGGTACTACATCTGATGGACATCTAACATAACTGAAATTTGTCTTTACAAATACTGCTATTTCTAATATGTACAGACATGGAAATGTAAACATCTTGTAATTTTTAAAGTACGGTTCACAACTAATAGTAGGTTTAAGTATAAACATCGATCGAATGCATCTTTTTTGTACCTTGAAGGCGGTCTCTCTTTCAGTAAAGTTTCTCCAAAATATAATGCCATACCGTAATGTGATTTTACCCCATAATAGGCAGTAATTAGATAATATGTGTAGAGAGTATGTGGACCTCTCGTTTTCTCACATAAGTATCAACGTGTGTTATCCAATTTAGTAGTTTCAACTTATTATACAATCTCATTATTATTGTGTATATTTAAGTTATTACCAGAGGTCTGTTGTCTAAAATGGATAACTTTCGTTTTATACAAATTTATTTTAAATTGTTCGTGTCTAGCCAGTTTACCGTCTGTTTTAAACTATTATTAATGTCATTCATACGCATCTATACTTTAACAAGCTATTGTAAGTACATCCACAAATAGTTCTATACGGCTTTTTTGTGGGTGGGAATCCTCAAATGACTTCTAAAAAATAAATAAAAAAGGGACCCAAAACGCTCCCTTGTGATACCCCAAATAATACTTTACGCTCTGAAGACCGAAATATCTCTTCTCGTTTACTTCCTGTACTAATTTTATTGTCTTCATTTATTTGTTTTATGTCTTGTAGGTACGAATTAAGCAAATTAAGGACATTGCCTCTAATCCCGTACACATTGTTAATAGTAGCTACTAGCTAGTTGTCAATATTTTAATTATGAATAATTTGTTAATGTTTCTAGATGTTATGATTGTTTTGTACGCAGGGCTACACATCCAAGCTATGAATTTCTAGGATAAACTGATCTCACATTGTATGGGATTTCCGTATATTTGGCGTTCCGCGCATAAAGGTACCAGATGTCGGAATTTAGTTTCCAAGTTATTTGCGTTTTTATAAAATCGGGTGAAAATATGACATTTTGTGATTTTTACTGATTATTGTACTGGTCAGATCAGCTTTAACTGAAAATGCATAGTTTGATGTGTAGCCATGTGTACGTGAAAGTATGTTAATACTTTGGGAAGTAATATAAGATTTATAAGTTAGTAATCATTCTATGAAGTAGAATTAAATCAATTGAAGAAATAACACACGCACCTATCTATTATAAAAATAGATTTAATATCGAAATAAATCTTTCAAGATTGTTTGCGATTTATGTAAACGGGGTTCGAAAATGTCTATAATAGATTGTTTAGTCATTTTGTGTATCGTTTTTCTCAAAACATCTTGTTGTGTTTTTTAATGTAAATAAATTGTATAATTTTCGTTATATCCTTGTTTCATTTTCTGAACTTTCATTATTGTTTTGAAAATCTGTAGGTGGTTGTACCACTCCCAATCACTACATAATACAAGTATAAAACAAAGTCCCCGCGTCTGTCCGTCTGTCTGTTCGCGATAAACTCAAAAAATACTGAACGGATTCATGCGGTTTACACTAGTACACAGAGTGTTTCATGAAGAAGGTTTAGGAGTATAATTTGTTAAGGTTTTGTGTAAATTAGTTAAAATATCACAACCACTGTTGAAAATGTCTGAAAAAGTAAAGTGGCCTGGGAGCTTTAATAAATAAAAACCGGCCAAGTGCGAGTCGGACTCGCGCACCGAGGGTTCCGTACAAACCTGCAGGTCATCATCATCATCATTCGTCATCATCGTTTATGAAATTAAATGTTTTTTTTTTTAAATTTTTATATTTGAGTTGACTGAATGAAAGGTAAATTGTGGTTTACGATTTATGACGTATTAAAAAAAAACTACTTACTAGATCTCGTTCAAACCAATTTTCGTTGGTAGTTTTCATGGTAATGTACATCATATATTTTTTTTAGTTTTATCATTCCCTTATTTTAGAAGTTACGGGGGGGGGGGACACACATTTTACCACTTTGGAAGTGTCTCTCGCGCAAACTATTCAGTTTAGAAAAAAATGATATTAGAAACCTCAATTTCATTTTTAAAGACCTATCCATAGATACCCCACACGTAAGGGTTTGATTAAATTTTTTTTATGTGTTTCAGTTCTATGTATGGGGAACCCCAAATATTATTGTTTTAAAAAAAAATGATATTAGAAACCTCAATATCATTTTTGAAAACCTATCCATAGATACCCCACACGTATGGGTTTGATGAAAAAAAAATTTTTGAGTTTCAATTCCATGTATGGGGAACCCCAAATATTATTGCTTTTTTTCTATTTTTGTGTGAAAATCTTAATGCGGTTCACTGAATACATCCACTTACCAAGTTTCAATAGCACAGCTCTTATAGTTTCGGAGAAAAGTGGCTGTGACATACTCGGACAGACAGACAGACAGACAGACATGGCGAATCTATAAGGGTTCCGTTTTTTGCCATTTGGCAACGGAACCCTAAAAACGCTGCCTAATCCCTCTGAGATAATAACAGAACAATGTTTCGTGAGATATTACTCTTCTATAGGTCTATAGAAAAGTGCGCGATGGATAGATGCACATCTTCCTTTCAGGACTTCACCCACACACATTTATTAATTTTTTGAATGGGAAATCATCAAATTATGTCTCCTGCTTTGGATGGAGCGGAAGGGCGTGTCAGACTTTTCTTCGGGAGACGGGTTTCCTTCAGTTGCCTATGCCACGGTAACTCTTTCGAACAATTCTAATTCAATACGTGGTGACATCTCTGAGGCGCGCGGGGAACACAACGCGCCGTCGACCTGGACCAGACGGCTATTACGGGTATGTCACGGGTAGGCGATTCGACGCGACGGGAAGGGTCGGGGGAACAAGAAATTTAACGCGGACGAAGTCGCGGGCAAAAGCTAGTCTATCATATAAGGATAGTTTACTATTTATATTTTTTAATTTTTTAGTAGATAGCTGTTTATCTCCCACTGCTGAGCGGAAGGCCTTACTTTCTTTCCACGTCTTTCTGTCCAATATCGATTATAACTTCTATAAAATTCATCGAGACTGATACAGCATTAATTCTTAACAATTTAAATACGTTAGTCATTTTAGAGCAGTGGTGGCCCAGTGGTAACGGCCGCGACTTATGAGTAGTAGGTCGTGAGTTCGAGCCCAAGCAGGCGCTTTACTTTGTGTAAATTATTCCATCACCACTGCTCTCAAAACGGTGAAGGAAAACATCGTGAGGAAACTGGTATGTCTTAGAATTTAAAAAATCGAAGACATGTGACATCTACCAAACCGCACTGGGCCCGCGTGGTGGATTATGGCCCGCTCCCTATCACCAAGAGGTGGCCTGTGGCCCAGCAATGGGAACGTTATGGGCTGCTGATGTAAGTCGTTTCATGCATATTATGATAATCCTATGCACCATGTGATATATGTAAATGAACATCTTAGGAGTTATTGCAAAATAAACTCTAACGCTCGTGAAAATAAATTCAGGCGCCGGATTTCACTCCGATAACATGACAAACATGTAGGCATAATAGGTTCTACTACCCGTGTGAAGCCGGGGTGGGGCGCTAGTAGTATACAAGGTCAAATTGCATTAGCTCGCAATACTTTACCCACGGAGAGCAGGTAGTGGTTATGGCCGTGACTTACAAGTCGGTCGCGGCTTGATCGCGAGTTCGAACCCAAGCAGTGACTTTGTATTTGTATTTCATCAACGCTGCTCTCAACTGAAGGGACACGGGTGGGTTTTAGTCAGTAAAAGTCTGACACGCCCTTCCGCTCCACCCTAGAGGGAAATGTCATTTGATGATTTCCCACCCAAAAAAAAAAACCATCTTCAGACCTGCTTGAGAGAGTACTTTGAGAAAGTAAGGCCTAAAGTAGTCTATCATCGACGTTTCCGAGGACGGTTTCACGACACTACCTACGCACAGCGGAACACGACGCCCGTCGAAATTACGTGATATAAATAAATAAATAACTATATAGTTATGATTTTTATGCTCATTTATGTACTGTGTTTTACGGGCCTTTCTTACTTGAAATAAAGGAATGTATTGTAATGTATTTAAAGTTTTGAACAAAGTTGGAAATATGTTTTTTTTTTTGTTTATTGTTTGTTTCATTTATTTATCGACACCCAACATGTAGGTAAAATATAGGTGAACATATACCTAAGTACTACGCCCGTGATTTAATTTCCAAACATGTAGGTAAACAAATATGTGGTTTTTTAACTTTAATATACTTCACATAAAATTGAGATTGGGTTACAATTTCATATATATTTTATGAGTTTTTCAATGATAGAGTCATTCTGAAATCAATTGACTCTTATAAAAGGTTGATATTCACTTAAACGGATAGATACCTACCTAAAAAAATAATTGGAAACTCGGACTTGAATAGTGCGTAGGTTTCCATTGTATTAGAGACTTGGTGGGTAGACCACGAAGGGTTGCTTCCATGGGCGTAGCCAGGGGGAAGGTTTTGGGGGTTCAAACCCCTCCCCCCCCCCGAAAAGTTAAGATATTAGCAATAATAATATTAAAATAAGGAGAGGCGAGCGGCACAATTTATTACTATTATTACACTAATATGTATTTTGGATTCGCCCCCTCTACCACCCGCCGCCGCGCTGCCATTCATCCAGTTTTAGTCATATTATTTTCTTGAACCCTCCCCCCCCCCCCCCCGATACTAAAACCTGGCTACGCCCGTGGTTGCTTCTTTGGGTCTTGCGAGGCGAGAATATTTGTTAGAAGTTAGTTCTAGGCTGGCTTGTGCCACTTGTCATCATCATCAGCAGCCTGTAATGATACCACTGCTGGGACACAAGTATCTTCTTGGCGAGAGGGAGTGGGCCATAATCCACCACGCAGGCCCAGTGTGGGTTGGTAGACGTCACATGCCTTCGGATTTTTGGTTCACATTGGTGGGTGGTAAAATGCATAGAGATCGTTGCTGCCCATTCTCTAGTAAGTTTCATAGTCGCCTTTTACGACATTCACGGGAAGAGATGGGGTGGTGCTATTCTTTACGCACTAATCCAAACTCAGGACTGCTACAGAGAAATTCCAGATGGAAAAACTCAATAAAAATTTGTCCGACCTGGGAATCAAACCCAGGACCTTATGCTCAGCACTAGCGCTTGCGACCACTAGACCAACGAGGTTACTAGCTGCTGCCCGCGGCTTCGCCCGCATTACCCCACGGGGACGTGCTACCGGGACAAAAAGTACACTATGTAACTTATACTTTTTCGACTGGCCTGTTAGTCTAGTGGTTAGTGACCCTGACTGCTAAGGCAGCGGTCGTGGGTTCGATTCCCACCCAGGACAAATCTTTGTGTGATGAGCACAATCATTTGTTCTGTGTATGGGTGTTATTTATCTATACATACAAATAAATAAAATTGGAGTGTCTGTTTTTAATATTAAGATAACCACTTTTTACTAAGTGGATGGATGTATACACGGTACATATACCAAAACAACATTTTTTACAATTTTTGTCTGTCTGTCTGTCTGTCTGTTTGTTCCGGCTAATCTCTGAAATGGGTGGACTGATTTTGACAGAACTTTCACTGGCAGATAGCTGATGTAACAAGGAGTAACTTAGGCTACTTTTATGTTAAAAAAAAATAGTTTAAAAAAACTAAAAACACGCTGAATTTTGAGACGTATGTCAGCGTAGTTTGTGACGTATGTCAGCGTAGTTTTCAAAGACAGTTTTTATGAAAACTTTTTGTTAAATACCACGCGGATGAAGTCGCGGGTAACAGCTATTACCCATAACATAACCTGAATTAACACTTACCGCGGTAGTACGTCCTCCTGCGTTAATTTCCGACATCCACGCGGGCGAAGCCGCGGGCAAAAGCTAGTCTATAATATGAATGGGTTTAGAAATAACCAGACAACTGATATATACCTACGTATATTTATCAGGTGTCTGGTTGCCATAGTACAGGCTCTGCCGTTTGGGATCAGATACACGTGTGTTGGTTGTCCTAAGATATATCATATTCCTATAAAATTGTTCGCTTTTGTTTTATACTTTACAAAATTATTTTTTAATTCTACGATAGACTTCTAACAGTGTTACAGTAATTAAGACTATTTTAGGGATATAGAATTAAGTAACAGTACCTTTGAAGTAGGTAGTAAATTTGACATTTTAGTGTCCGAGTAAAAGTACGCATTAAGCTAAATAGCACATACTTATTTAATTTTAATTAAGTACAAATCAAATCAAATCAAAATATTTTTATTTCACATAAACCAACTTGGGCACTTATGAAACGTCAGAAGCTAGGTGCACGGTTCCAAATTGTTGATTCCTACGGAGAAGAGTCGGCAAGAAACTCCACGGTTACTCTTTTAAAATAATTGGTTTTTACAATGGTTTTAAATTACAGTATTAATAGGTGTGGGAGAACAGTGTAGGACTTTCAACAAGTACCAAATACTTAATAAAATGGAAAATTGCCTACAGTCTACAAGGCCTGCAACGTTCTCACATTCTCAAAGTTGGTATAAAGTAATAAAAAAACAAAAAAAAAAGACAAAAAAACAACAAAAACACAACATACACAACACAACATAAATAAGACAATACACTATCTAATAGACCAAATGTCACTATACAATAAATCATAATTAAGTACTTTTTCTGTTTTTTCATTAGAATGTGAAATAATATTTTTATTTTATTTGGGTATTATTTAAATGTATGTATTTATTTTCGTTTATTGTTCAATTTTATGTTTAAGCATATTTTATAATATATAGATAGTTTAATTAGTGTGTATAACATCGTACTTATTGGAAACTTACTGTAAGATGTTGTACTTGTTGGTGTAAATAAATAAATAAAATAATCAGCTACTTAGATTCTAAACACAGGTACACGTAATTAAAAAAAACATCACCCTCCTTTTGGAACACTGGTAAAAATCTGTCGATAAGTGAAACGGCTGACGGCATTTAAACTTGTTGTGACGGGACATGCGAATTCGGGACAATCGCTCGCTGTATGGCTAACGGTGTTCGAAATAAATATTAACAGCGATGAACGCACGCAGCCAGCATCCTAGAAAAATGTACCGTGATCTCATAGAAATAATGCACACTTCAGCGTGGAACGTGGAATTATCGACTGGATGATCGTCCGTTCTCACTCTTGCACGGGCGCGCGAATACATCTCGTTTCATCCGCTGATAACAAAATGAGCGAGGCGGTGTAACGCGAGACTGTGTTAGAGTGAGACAGACATAGCGCCATATGATGTTTGTTTCTAGTGCAGTGTTACTTGGGACGTGACGTCAGGGCCACGCATGTTTGATTTATTTCTTATATCGCCAAACTGTGGAATAATAATGGTGATTTACACTTGTATAGCACGTAATTGTACGTCGTCTTCAACAAACAATGAGGATTTGACGTTTCATCACATTCCCAGGAATGAAGAGAGGTAAGAGTTATGTTTTAGAGGTTAACCTTGTATTTATGTTTTTCAATTCGTTTAAAACTTTGATTCAAGCGCTCTCGAGGCCAACGATTTGATTTGATCTAAGGCAGTGCTTCGAGCACCGAAACGTTTTTTTTTTTGTGTCAGGTTAGGTGTGTTTGGTCGATGACGGACAGAGGCAGGGTTGCCAACCGTGATCTAAAATAGAGTGTTTTACACTTTTTTTTCTCTAATTGGTGTACTTTATGTCATACAAATAAATAAAATTAAAGTGTCTAATTGTAATTTCCGTTTAACAGCTTTTCGCTACATGCATATGAAAGTATGTATATACGGTACTTACATCAAAAAACAATTGAGAAAAAAAATGAATACTTAAGGTGAACGCTTCAACCAACCCGCGAAATTCAAATTTTCTTACGTTTTTTTTTGCAATTTGCAGGCCAGTGCTAGGTTGTATGTTAATTAAAATATTATTCGCGCCTGTAAGACATATGTAGTTACAAAATTATAATCATCAAAATCATCAACACAACGCTCTAAGTTCATAAAGCTGTAGAAATTACTTTTTCTGTTTTTTTCGTAAGCCTTTATGAACTTGTTGGCCTCTTTGATTGTTTACAATGACATAATGTAAGGAAGTGTAACTAAGATTCAGTTATTACATTGCACGTTACGGAAACTCGATTATCGAATTAAAGTACTGGATCTTGTACTCACTGCATAGTGCCGAAAGTTGAAAATCAGACAATGCTTATTTTTTCGTCGCGCTGAGACTCACTGTGGTCGCTGTAGTCTGTTGGACTCTATTTAAAATCCAGTGCACGAGAAATTCCGCCATGATTTTATTACGTTCGTGCAGGGCCGGATTAACCATCTCAGGGTCCTTAGGCAATGCATTTTCGGGACCCCTTTTCAGCCCTTTGAAGACCATTAGTACTTTTCAGTATACGAGGTTATTTATTTTCTTAATATGGGCCTGTAGACCATTTGCCATTGAGAATTCCCAAATGAATGATCACTGCATGAAAAAAATTTGTTTGTTATTCCGGGCCTGCGCCCGTGCTAATGTCGACTTAAAATGGCGAAGCTTAGGTGAGGCCTATGTCCAACAGTGGACTAATTTCGACTGAAATGATGATGTGAGTCATAAAAATCATGAATAAAAGAAAAACCCGTCAGAATCTGAATCCGAAAATCATCAAGTTTGCAACTTTCCAAAGTATCGTCATCATTATGTCACCTTTTCTCAACGCAGTGGGTTGAACAGAGACCTCTGCTGTCTCAAATAATAGAGGTGGCCAAGAATTACCCTAGAAGTCATAAAAATTACTGTTTGGGTAATATTTACTTGCACTTTATGATTTAATTAATAACCATTAGACATATCAGTTTTTGCAAAGACACCATAATTATTACTATGTATGTATTATGGGGGTGGTGTAGCAGTCCTTGAAATCTGTACTTTTATTTTTATATCCGTCTGCTATAATTATATACCCTTCGACAACCGTATCGTTCGTCGTACGTCTTGTCTTATTTCCGTGGGAACGGGGGCTTATTGCAATATTTTTCACCGATGACGTAGGTACTTAAATGTTGGCGGTTGTTTTTTTTTCGCGTACTGTTCATCGCTCTGCTAAGCGCCGAAAGTTGAAAATCGGACAGTAAAACACACTTCGATTTTTGACCCGCTGAGAAGAAATCTGTTGGATGCTTAACCCTCGGCTATGTACCGAGAGTTGAAAATCCAGTGCATACTGACCATTGATGTCGAACCAAGACCCCTGCGTATACCTTGGAAAGCACGTTAACTCGTTAGTCCCGGCTGTCATAATGTTGATCATTACGTCTAGTCAGCAGCCCGAAAGTCTGAACCAGTCAGTTACTCAATACTCTACTGCAGTGTTTTTCAATCTTTTTGATTTCGCGACCCCTTTACAAGTTGAAAAATTCCGGCGACCCCCTTGTGTCACAGAAAGACAAAGAAATTATTTAATTAAAAGACTACGTTAATGATACATTTACTTCAACTTAGGGAACAGTAAAAATTCCATCACAATCGGTTCAGTAATTTTTATGATATGGACATATATGTGTAAGTGTAACGGCCTGGCTTATTGATAAGAGCTACATACATGTGTAGTGTCAAAGAGAAAACATCTCAAAACCTTGGTCAAATTTTAGTACACGTAAAAAATCTTGCTGCAAATTTATGCATTGTAGAAGTCGGCTGTTTACTTTTAGTAAAAGTACTTTGTTATTGTAGTGTTAGAACCTTGCCTTTTTCTTTCAGCCAGCGACCCCCGAGTAAGGCTTCGCGACCCCCCTTGGGGTCGCGACCCACAGATTGAAAAACACTGCTCTACTGCATTCCACAATGTATATACTTAGGTGGTAAAACATTTAATTTAGAAACAATCGTGAACCCTGTCGGGCACAGCAAAGGAAATACAGTAGGTAAAGATGAGGACCTATTGTTTATCTTATAATGTAACTTATTCTAAAATAATAATTAAAAATAAATGAAATAAATGTTTTGGGCTTTTCTAAACTAGTTTCAGAGATTTATCATTTAAATATTTGTTGACACTATAATAACATTTACTTAATACTAGCTTTTTTGATTTATTAGTTTATAGGTGGCTTTTTTTCTCTGTTCTTATGGATTCTGGTACCTTATTATATATTTTTATCGGCATAACCAGAGGGCTTGTTGAGTGTATTTTTAGGCGGGATGTTGGTATGTTTAGTCGTGTTTTGTATCGAAGTAGTAGGAGTATCGTGTTTGTATGTCTTCTCGTTTAGTGTAAAAGTCTTGGTGTTTTTGCAAAATTAGAAAATTTGCATATTTCGAGTTACCACGGGGTTTCATACTGGTCAGCCACTGAGTTATGGAGGTCAGACCCCAACATACTTGGGAAAGGGCTAGGCTAATTGATGGAGCGTAGAAATTTATTGTCGGTTGTTTTAAAAAAAATCAGAAGTTACATTAATATAGTGCAATTACCTACACCAGACATATCAAACCTATTTTTACAACAGCCTGTTGGGGCGGCCTGCGTGTGTCGCAAAGATATGTAAAAATCGCACGTTAGTAACTGGATATCATTAAAACTTAATGTAATACCCATTTTAATTTAAAACAATAAACATCAAAATATGTCAAAGTTCCTGTAAAAGAACATTTTTCTATAATAATTAAATAACTTTGTAAACGATTCTTTTTACAATATGCTTAGGTTTTGACCACTGATTCTACGGTCCTTAAGCGTTTGGTTTTTGAGTTTGACTTACATGACATACACGATTGCTGGCGAATCTATAATCAAGTAATTCTAAGGGGCATCCATTAAAAAAAAGCTGTTCAGTATACTTTGACCGTCCAGTATTGCACTTTTCTATGAAACAGCAGATTTTTTTGTTGGTAACTTACGAAAAATTTCAGACATGGAGTAGGTTGGTTTGATTAAGGATATTAGTATCAAGAGCAATTAAAAAAAAGTTATATAGGTAAATTCTAAAAATATGCAATAATCGTCCGAAAATCCCAATCAGATATTTTTTTATTGATTAGTTTTAGACCTGTAATGATAGTTTTAAGGCATTTAAATAAAGAAATTGATGACGAATTACAGTCAACTGCCACTCCGCCGAAATTGTTTTATTTTATGTAATCATTCAAATTTTTCTTTTACAGGCGCATAGAATGGATTCTAGCTTGTAATAGAATAGATTTCTTGGATAAACCCTCGAATTTTTTTAGAAACAAACATGTGTGCAGTTTACATTTTTCGAAATATATGTACAAGAATAAATACCTGCAACGATTTGCTACTCCTTCATTACATTACACAACCACTTCTCAGGATTCTTGCACACAGACATGGGAATCTATAAAATTCTTGAAACCTACCCCAGATTTAAGTAAAATACCTGCTATACCTGATCTTAAAAAGATAGAAGTGAAAACATTGCATGCACAGACAGAAGAATTAATTCTATGTGCTGAACAGAATTTAAAACTTAAGAAAGAAAATGAAATCACTGATACACCAATTATAGAACATAATATGCAATGTAATGAACTAGAAATAAAATCTGAAAGCCAAATAAGAGAAGATGTACCAGAACCAACAACACACGAAGTTATACAAATTTCATCAGATAGTGAAGAAGAATCAATGGATAATCTCAAACAGATAAACGAAGGGCTTGAAAAACAAATTGAAGACGAACTAAAAAAAAACAACATATCACAGACACGAATTGAAGAGGCAACAACAAGTAGAGAGAATTTGTTTAAGTGTCACAAAAGAATTCAAACTGATGATGTCATTATCTTTGAGATACCCAAAAATAATCAATGTTTTCAGCAATGTTTACGATGTGGCAAAAATGCGAATAGGCTAGCGCCAAAGAGAGTGAAACCGGAACACCTATTTACACTTGAAGATTTTGAATTTGCTTGTGAACAATTCCTAGCTCCAAAATTTTGCGCTACCGTTAAACATCAGATACAGATAGAACAACAGCTTAAACAGCTGCATAATATAAAAAATGTCGAAGAAAATACACCATTGCATGATGCATAAGAAGGTTAATTTTTGAAAGCCTAAACATAACACAGGCCCACAAAAAAAAAGTACCCTGCGCGAAAAACCAGACCACCTGAACTTTATGTTTTCGGGGTCGCTGAGTCCGAATATGGTACCAGAATAGCGAAGTTGGTTCGCGTTTTTTCAGAAATCAGCAATAATGCTGAAAATTTAAGTTTTTCGTATATGGTTTATGTTGTTAAAAAAACGCGAAATTCCAATGTGCAATGAAATAAATTATACAAAAATGTCTCGCTGAATTAATAGAGTATTTACTTAAAGTTAGAATCATCAATTGATTTCATATTTTCTCACCATAGAGGAAAAATGCTGAAAATATCGGATATTTGTCATACTCATTACACAGTATACGTATAATAATGCTGAAACTTAAATTTTCAGCATTATTGCTGATTTCTGAAAAAACGCGAACCAACTTCGCTATTCTGGCACCATATTCGGACTCGGCGACCCCGAAAACATAAAGTTCAGGTGGTCTGGTCTTTCGCGCAGGGTACTTTTTTTTTGTGGGCCTGTGTAATTATTCTAATTAATGTGAAAATAGTCGACTAAGATAGTTTGTAAATTGTAAATATTCCTGTTCCCATTTATAAGAAGTAGAATTAGTATTTTTTGTGTTAAGAGAGGGTACTGTTTGATTTATTTAGAAAATAAGAAATGAAATAATTATTTCGTTTTATTTTGTAACTTTTGAAAATCCTGCCAAAAGTGCACTTTAACGTATAGGTTCCTAAATGTATTTTTTTAAACTGAGAATGCTATCTGTCTCTTTGGTCTAGTGGTCGCTAGCGCTACTGCAGATTATGCTACGTGAGGTGCTGGTATAGATTCCCAAGTTAGACAAAGTGTTATTGGGTTTTACGATCAGGAATTTCTCCGCACCAGCCCGGAGTAATAAATTGTGTTTTTTGATGGCCTCGCCCTCTATTACATGGGAATGAAACTTACACTTAGGTACACCTCTGCCTATCCCGTCAGAGAAAATAGGTGTGTTGCTATGAATATGACGGTTCTCTCTGAACTAGTGTAGTTCAAAAATCAATCAGTACGTAGCTGATACTTACATTGAATTTCAGGCCTGCTTTTACTACGCAAGTTGGCATATATAATAATAATAATATCTTAGGACAACCAACACAACGTTATCTGATCCCAAACCAAGCAGAGCCCCTACTATGGCAACCAGACAACTGATAAACATACTTATATACAGGATAAGTTTTTATCCAGTGCGTAAATTGTAACCATGAATTCAGCATAACATTCTAGACTCCCTTGCGCAGAAATTTTTTGCCGGTTTTACAAAAAAAACCAGCTGTTTCATAGAAAAATGCAATACCTACAGGGTCAAAATATATGGAATTTTGTATAACTGACAAAAAATTTCTACGCTGGGGGGTCTAAAATGATAACAAACTGTAACCATGAATTCAGCATATTGCTGAATTCATGGTTACAGTTTGCGCACTGGATAAAAACTGATCCTGTATTTGTAAATACATACATATTATAGATAAATTACACCCAGACAGAACAAATAATTGTGCTCATCACACAAAGATTTATCCTGGGTGGGAATCGAACCCACGACCTCAGACTTAGCAGTCAGGGTCACTAACCACTAGACTAACAGGCCAGTCGAATATATAGGCCATATGTTTGCCACGAGTCATGCTTACCTCTACGAGAGCAGTGGTGGCCCAATGGTATGACAGCAATGAAAGAGTTGTAGATCGTAGGTTTTAGCTCAGACAGGGGCTTTACTTAGTGTAAATTATTATATCACCACTGTTCTCAAAACAGTGAAGGAAAACATTGTGAAGAAACTGAAGAATTTGAAGACATCTATCAACCCGCACTTGACAGCGCGGCGGAATACGGGTGTGCGTTACTATTGCTCCGCCAAGTTATCATAAGAGAAAAGGCTTCGCAAAAAATAATAATTCGGAATTGGTCAAAATCGAGGGGAACAAACCAAAACTTTGTCAAAGTAGAAATAAAGAACATTAAGGTTTTTAAGTTGGCCGAGTGAACGTAACGTGGCGGATTGCGGGGCCATGTAAATCTCAGCAGCTACTTGGTTTTTTTTTTTGTGGATGGGAAATCATCAAATGACTTCTCCCGCTCTGGGCGGAGCGGGAGGGCGTGTCAGACTTTTACTGACTAAAACCCACCCGTGTTCCTTCAGTTGCCCATGTGCCAGGGTCACGGTGTCTCTTTCGAGCAATCTCGCGGCCCTGGCAGGAGCTACTTGGATTAGAGATCTAATGATTATTTTTGTCAATTGAAGAGTAACAATTTTTTGACTTGTTTTTTCTTTATTGTTGATTATTTCTTTAACACTTAAGAATTCATTCAGTAAAACTGTTGAAAGGTCGTATGTTACTCTGTATGCTGATATCTCAAAGGAGGCCTGTGTACCAGCAGTGAAAACTTAATATGCTGATTATACTATAGGAACATCGGTAAATACTGTACGTGTCAGTATGAAGGAAAAACTCAACTCTACTGCGATAGGTTCTAATCAGGTAAACTCAGTTCTATGCGAATTCTCCTAAGGCATACATTCATCATCGTCATAATCATTTCAGCCGAAAGACATCCACTGCTGGACATAGGCCTCCCCCAAGCTCCGCCACTTCAACCGGTTTTGTGCATCCAGCGGATTCCTGCAGCCTTCACAAGGTTATCGGTCCACCTTGAGGGAGGCCTGCCAACTCTTCGTCTTCCGGTGCGCGCTCGCCACTCCACTACACAATTATCGACGTGGAATCGGCTTGAGCCCGTAAAAAAATGTTTTATGTCTCTGCGTTAAAAGCGAATAGTTCGAGCCGGTGTCGTGTCACGTCGTCTGAAACTCCGAATCGAACTGAAACGAGGCGAAAGACGCGCGACGTCTTTTACGCCATTGCATGGACGTAA
This sequence comes from Aporophyla nigra, assembly GCA_947507805.1. Classification (NCBI taxonomy): domain Eukaryota; kingdom Metazoa; phylum Arthropoda; class Insecta; order Lepidoptera; family Noctuidae; genus Aporophyla; species Aporophyla nigra. Next base: position 14,712,779 of record OX382307.1, on the reverse strand, counting down.
AGGGAGATACAAACACGAGATGCAGAGACCACATTCACGGTTTTTTTTTTACACAGTTCCTTAGAATGTCATGCCTACGTCCGGTCAGCTGCTGGCCATACCGACGAGTTCAGTGTAGCTTTAGGCTTGCACGAAGGGTCGGGTTTAAGTTCTCACAGAATACGTAAGGACTTAAAGCCTGCCTTAACACGTTAACTGCCATGGCTAAAATCAGAAAAATTCAAAAAATGTACTTAGTGGTATTTCACTTTAAATAGATTATTTATTCCATAAATACATTATTTATTCCAAAAACATGGCCGCCAGGCAGCAACGACATGTTCAGATTTTGTATGAGTTGTCGGTCATATAGTCCGACAAGGCCTGAATGGAACAAAAAGTGTCGGACACATAGTCCGACATGGCAGTTAACGTGGTAAAGCTGTTGGTTATGGATGCTTTGACCTGGAACATACAGGACGAGGCACCCTGGTGCATGCCATTTGCCGATGATATTGTTCTTGGCGTTAAAGATGGACGTAAGATCCAGAACAGATTGGAGAAATGGCAACAGAAGCTGGAGAGTGTTGGCTGGAAAATCATTGGAACCAAAACTGAATTTATCTTGTTTAGCAATTTTAGTGGTCTCTCCAGATCTGAAGCCATTACGCTTGATGGCGCGGCGTTTTTAGTCGTGCAAAGCGGTGTCAAAGAAGATTGGACAGTTAAGCAATGAATTAACAAACTAGATGGATAAAATGATGAAATATTAGGTTGGCTAAAAAGTTTTGTCCAATAATTAAAAAAAGAGTTTATTTGAAATAATATCTTTAATAAGCAATTTCAATTAAAAATATAATTGCCACAATTAGCAACGACACTAGCCCATCTATCGGGTAGGTCTTTATTGCCTTTGGCCCAAAACTCTGGCGGTTGCATCTCAAAAAATGTAGCAACAGCGATTTTAAGGTCTTCATAGTGTTTGAATGATTTTCCGCTCAAATAGTGTTTCAAATGACGAAAAAGGTGGTAATCTGAAGGTGCGATGTCCGGTGAATATGGAGGATGTGGAACTGTTTCCCAGCCAAGAGATTCTAATTTCTGTCGAGTTTCGTTTGCTACGTGAGGGCGTGCATTGTCATGTAACAAATAAACCGAGACTCGTTTCCGCCTTTTTTCTGAGATAGCTTCGGCTAATTTTTTGGAGTTGTTCCGCATACGTCGAAGCAGTGACTATTTTGCCTTGTGGAAGCAGCTCGAAATATAACATCCCCTTCGCATCCCACCAGCAACACAACATGATTTTTTTCGCCTTCGGATTTGCTTTTGGCTGGGTTGGTGGTTTTTCTCCACGAGGAATCCAGACTACACGACGGGAAATGTTTTCGTAGAGGATCCAACTTTCGTCTCCCGTTATCAAATTCTCGAGAAATTCTTTACGATGTGAACGAGAAAGGAGTGACTGACAAATAGTTACACGACACTGTTTGCTCTATTCGGTAAAACGATGTGGAATCCATCGGCTGAGAACTTTGTGATAACCGAGTGAGCCCAGATGATTTAGGATAGTCTGATGATTGCAACCCAGCTTTGTCGCTAAATCGTGGCTACTCGCTTCGGGATTCTTTTTGAGACAGGTGAGCAAAGCGTTATCATCGATGGTCGATGGACGTCCGGATCTCTTTTTTTCTTCGAGGCTCGAATCTCCACCTTCGAAGCGATCAAACCAGTGTTTAACTGTGCGCCGAGAAACTACGTTCTCTTTACATGCATGGTTGATGTTAGCTGCTGCTATGCTTGCTCTATTGCCCTGTAGCCACTCGTAATAGATGAATGTTCGGATACGATGTCTGTCCATTTTAGCTAATATTCTGGAATAAAGCACGCACGTTGCCTTATATACTTCTGCCGTAGAAGTTTCGAGAATTTTCTATATGTTTGTCATAACCAATACACGACATGTTACTTCGCTAGAATTTTCTGGAGGTTTTAAAAAATTTGGACAAAACTTTTTAGCCAACCTAATAATAAAAAAATCTCGGTAACAATTCGGCGACTCACGCAAGCCTCATTTCCCATAAGCTTTAGGGGAAGGTATATTAAAAAAAACGGTTAGACCTGCTGTATTGTATGGGTCAGTATGTTGATGATTATGCAGAGATTAGGTTTTACACGAATGGATACAATAAGAAATGAGTACATCAGAGGAAGTCTGAAAGTGGCACCACTTACACAGACGGAAGTTTAGCATTTGCTTACAAAGAATTGGTTAAGATTTGGCAAAGATAATATTTTATTAATAACGAGGACATCGCCCGCAACTTCGACCGCGTGACTCACAGGAACTGTACATTTTTTCGAGATAAAATATAGCCTATGTTACTTGGTGATAGTTTAGCTTTCTATAGGTGAAAGAATTTTATGAAATCGGTTCAGTAGTTTTCGAGTTTATCCATTACAAACATACATACAAAAAATTAAATCTTTCCTCTTTATAATACTAGTTTAGACTTATATAACTTAAAGTTTGGAGGCTATTATAGCTATAATTTATAGTTTTTAAGTATAAAACTTAAAAATATTTTACTATGTTGAGCTTATTTATTAAAAAAAAAAAACATAATGAGGCAATCCCCGTACGAGGCAACTATCCTTCGAAGCATTTTTACAGTTGGGCTACTATCCGCTGGAGTAGGCAACTATCCCTTTTTTGAGAGGTCTACTAAAACATTATTTACTCAAAACCATTATTAATTATGGTCACAAAATTAGAAAGATCAAAGACCTATGTTTTGATATACATGTTGTATTACTCTAATTAAGAACTTATTTTTTTACAATAGACCTTTTTTGAAAAGTAGGGCATCTATCCGGCATTTCCCCTACAGGCCTACGTTCACCGACTCACGATAAACATTTCAGTATTTTTTTTTTAATTAGTACTTATTCATTATTGAAAAAAAACTTTTTTACAAAAAAAAACAACCGACTTCCTTAAAAACACTACAAAGTGAAAAATAACTTTAATTTCGGTAGTCGGTGTCTTAGGATCTGTATTTATGGTTTTTTTGCCACCGACTTCCGAAATTAAAGTTATTTTTCACTTTGTAGTGTTTTTAAGGAAGTCGGTTGTTTTTTTTTGTAAAAAAGTTTTTATTTTTAAATTTTTAGTTGTGGTATTCACCCTGCACTAATTCCAAACAAACAATGCATATTTATGCGATAGCAGAAATCGCGGTTGATTTCCTGTCATTTTTTAAAGAGTTCCGGTGTCTGTCTCCGGAACTCATCATCAGATCTATATGAAAATTATATGGGACCATTTCCGAATAAACCCCTTTCGAACAAAAAAGAATTTTGCAAATCCATCTATAAATGTCGATAAGGAGTTGTACCTTCCATCATCAGCTCAACGGAATATAAGAATACAAGTAACGGTCTAAACGTGCCTATAATATTCAAAGAATTATCCCCTAACCTTCTAACCTTTCACTGTAAGTTCCTATATGTACTGTTCACCGAAGAGGAGTTCCATGCGGTATCTTCGAAGACTATAATTAGTTCACCACGGATGGATAGATAGAACCAGCAATTATTTTTGATCTTTAGTACAATATCCAAATCACATTACGTGTACTGTTTGTTTTTGAGGAGTTCCTTCGTTTATCTCCCAAAGTATACATCAAATCTTCACAAAATTAATATGGGACCACCTCAGGAGTATACCCTTACGAATAAAAAAAGAATTTTCAAAATCGGTTGACAATTGGCGAAGAAATCGGTGAACATACATAAAAAAAAAATAAAAAAAAAAATACATACAGTCGAACATATAACCTCCTCCTTTTTTTGAAGTCGGTTAAAAATAAGAATTAAGCGCGGAAAATGAAATGCTATTATTATTCGTAAATGTAAAGCAGGTATTACAATAGAGACTCCATTAACCGGACTAATTATTGTCGTTAGGTATTCGGATTACCGAAAATCCGGATAGTTGAATGTGTGATACATAATGCTAACTATTAAAAACAACAATAAACTATAAAAAAATCAATGTTTAATAAGAAATTATTACGTGATGACCTGATGACGTAATATTTTATAGTACTGCAACATCCAACTTGAAGGTATAAAGTTATTTGATCGCGGGTGGTAGTCCGAATAATCGCGAATCCGTATAACTGATGGCCGAGTAACCGAATCTCTACTGTACCTACATGTAATAGGTATATACCTAAAGTATTGTGCTACAATTATAGTGGCATCGACGCGAAAACTGTAACCATCAGTTCATAAAAAAAAATCTGTTCAAAATAAGAAAACACAATAACACTTTTATTAAGTGAAAATTATAAATAATGCCTAAGTATCTCTTTTATTATAAAACAAGGTTTAAATTTATGTCATGTTAAAACTACTAAGCCAGTTTTTGAATAAAGAACCCAACATGTGTTCATACCGTTTTTTTACAAAACTGATAACTTAGTCCGGTGCTCAGTTGTCATTTTTGTATTAAGAACTTTACCCAAATTGAAATAAAGTTAGAAATACTAAACCGAGCACAGAGCTATAGGCTAGAACTAAATAAAACAGTGTGAGTTTTCAAATACATCACAAGCAAGCAAAGCAACACACACAACATATTTTTTTCATTACAATTTCATAACTCATATACTTACATTTACGCAACTAGGGCAAAACTTGTCGAACAATATTACAAATGAACTTAATTGTGGTATCTGCTTACAACACCGTAAGTACACTACCTAGAATTTGAAAATCTCTTCATATTTTTATCTAATTTCTCTACTGCTCTACGCATGCGCGATGCTAGCACCCTTTCTGTTGAGCCAGTTTATTCCGAAGCGCGCCTGAAAGCGGACTGGGGTGTTTCGACTTTCGAGTCGCGAGATTCTCACGTAACTACGAGTTCGAATAAATTCGTATTAAAAAATAGAACTGCTCAGTGACGTTTTTTAAAAAATGTGTTCGTTTTGTTTTATTATATGCCAACTTTGAATTTAGTTTTAGAACATTAACAAAGTGTTTTTTTTATTGTGTGACTGGCTGTTGTGTTTCGATCAGAATATTGTTCTTGTGTTAAAGTTTTTGGTGGTATAAAACTTTCAAAGAAACTGGTAAGTTCATTGTTATGAATTAACCTTAACTAAATAGGTACATAGAATTCTTTTGTACGGTGTACTTGTGAGCAGATCTAAATATATTTTTGTGAACTTTTTAAAAGCTATAAACTTATGTACTTGAGAAAAGATTACGAGAAAAAAGGAGGTTGCACTTCTTTTTAATTTTTTTAATTAAAAAATAAATGATGTTATTTTTACAAGGTTGTGATTACAAAATTTTACATCGAATGAAAGTTGAATTACGTCGTGATGGGTGTGGATTTGAACAGTTTTAATTTTGATTTATTTAATAACCTGAAACTTTGTAATCAAAATGATTCCAATAAATTATTTGGAAAAGTTATTGCTTAAGACAATATTTTCGCCTTGCTTGGAAGGTTGTAATTTATTAAAGGTGGGTAAATGGATCAAGTAAAGGATTGACTTCGATACGGACAAGATTTTATGAAACGTTTCTTAGTAAAATAGCTATAATTTACTTACTGTTGAACATTTTTGATATTAATGTCAATATCCGAGTTGATTGATTAGAATTTCGGATGAGATGATATAATTAGTTAAAATCAAATCAGTTTTATTAATAAATCGCATCGTAAGAATAATAAATGATGTTCATCATATATTCAGACGAGCAACCAAGACATCTTATCTTTGCATTCATAATTAAGATTTTAAAATCTCGGCATGTAGAAACCTAACTAACTGGTAGACACTGGCAGCCTACATAATTTAGGAAGGCTATTAATTATTCCAAGCGTGTTTTAGAAATATCAGGCATTTTAATTTAAATATAATAAAATATGTAAAAAATAACACAACTTTTTAACTCATTTGTATTAAAAACTAGCTTAATTGTAATTTGTAAAAGATGTTTAAGTTATTGAAAAAAATTAATAAAAATAAATTTGAAACTTGACGTTACGTATGACCTGACCAATATTACGGCTTGGGCTTCAAAATAGACTGACCTCTGACATTGTTTCGGTTTTTCTTCTCAGAGTAGTCAGATAGGAAACATCAAACTCATCTAGCTTTAGAACACAATTTATTATTGAGGGGTAAAAGAATTTTTTTTGGTAGCCCAAGTTACAGAAATAAATATATTTATCATGATTTAGGAATACCCGTTATAATAGAGTAATCATGAAACATTCTTTCCATTTAAGGAGAAAAAAGGTTTTAAGAAAAAAGGAACATAATGATATTCCGGTTAATTGCCATAAAATGCCGTAAAATGTTAAAAAGGGCCTAATTTATTACTGTAGTAAAAATAAACTTTATGTCGAATTTCAACTGAAAGTCGTTATGATTGCTACGTTATGGTTGTGAAAGAAAATATTCTTAACTTTTACTTTTATTAAATTTTACTTTTAATTGACCGACTATGAAAAGGAGAATGTTCATTTTTTTTACAATAATTTTATTGAACAGTTTTAGAAGTAGGCTGGGTAGATTTATAGTTTTTTTTTTAATGTAATGCAACTGAACGTTTTTTTTCTTTCTTACTGCATCAGATATTCTTTATTGTTTTATTAGTCCCTATATTGTTAATACAACATAGTGTAAAAGTTAACTTAAAAGAATGGAAATTACGAACATTTTAGCAGAAACATCTTTGTAGTATTAAAGTAGTAGTTGATCTGCTTTATGCTGGCGAGCTTTTTCTACTACAAAGGATCCTACAAATCCTACAATGAATAGGTAACTAGGTATCTATCCCACGGGTGCCGTAAACATCGGTAAAAGTAAAAGTCTGTCGACTGCATCCCTTTGTGCTAATTACGCCATTCTACCATCACTTACTCGCTTGTCAAGCGAGGTAATTAAAGCTATAAATCGCTTTAACCGTTCTTTGTAGCTGTTAATTATTAAGCGCTTGATCAGCAGCGATCGGGTATGGGTAGAAAATAAATGTAAATGTACTAGGTATCTTTACATTATGTAAAGAGTAGGTCCTTCCATCGACACAAATCTTTACATAATATAAAACGAGGTCGCGTCCCGTGCCTATACCTACGTTTAGATCTTTTAAACTACGCAACGGATTTTAATGCAGTATTCATCAATGAATAGAGTTATTCAAGAAAAAGGTTTATGTGTATAAAACGCGATCGAAGCCGCTGAAAAAAGTAATACAACATTATGAAGTGTGTGCGTTCGAGTTTGTAAGTTTGGATGAAGGAGATAAGCTCAGAAACTACTCATCCGATTTCAAAAAATGTTTCACTGTCAAGTGAAAGGACTATTGTTGAGGCTGTTCAGGGTGGCAGAAATATAGGAGCAAACTCAAACCATGAATTCATCCCCATGATTCTAGACCTAGCGTAAAAATATTCATCATTAAAAACTAGTTGCTGTTTTATGCGACTGGCCTGTTAGTCTAGTGGTTAGTGACCCTGACTGCTAAGAATGAGGTCGTGGATTTGATTCCCACACAGGAAAAATATTAGTGTGATGAGCACAATCATTTGTTCTGTGTCTGGGTGTAATTTATGTATAATATGTATGTATTCAGAAATATATATAAGTATATTTATCAGTTGTCTGGTTATCATAGTACAGGCTCTGCCTAGTTTGGGATCAGATAACGTTGGTAGTCCCAAGATATTTATTATTTATATTTATAAAAAAGTACTATGCCATAGTAAAAGTACTATGCCTATGTACCGTGTGGTGCCGGACGTAAAGAATAACACCACCCCATTTCTTCCCGTGGGTGTCGTAAAAGGCGACTAAGGGACTTACTAGAGAATGGGCAGCAGCGTTCTCTATGCATTTTACCACCATACTGCGATCGCCAACCCGCCTGCCAAGCGTGGCGATTATGGCAAAGCCCCCCAAATTGGGGGAGGCCTAAGTCCAGCAGTGGACGTCTTACGGCTGAAATGATGATGATGACTATGCCATAGCTACGTGTTCAAAATGCATGGAACAGGATCTTTTTTAAATATCCGACAAAACATTAAAAGGAGGATTTAGAATCATGTACAGAATCCATGTCTTTCTGTATGGTGCAGGACCAAAAGAATAGCAACATCCTGTTTCTACCCGTAGGTGTCGTGAAATATGACAAATGGACTTACTAGAGGATGGGCAGCAGTGTGCTCTATGCATTTTACCACCACACTGCAATCGCCAACCCGCCTGCCAAGCATGGCGATTATGGAAAACCCTCCTAAATTAGGGGAGGCCTATGTCCAGCAGTGGACGTCTTTCGGCTTTTATTATGGTGATGATGAGTATGTGTAAAAACCGGCGAAGTGCGAGTCGGACTCGCGCACCGAGGGTTCCGTACAAACCTGTAGGCATATAAGTAAAAGTTCACCTATCACGACAATCGAGTCGTAGTTCTGTTCTGTTTCTTGGCTTGGTTTTATTTCTGTCTGTGTTTTGTTCTGTTTATTATATGATGTAACTAAAAATTTACGGTTTTCGCAATTTTTCCTTTATCTGTGCTGTAAGACGTTACTTCGTACCAAATTTCAAAATTCTAGATCGACTGGAAGTACCCTTTAGGTTTTGATTCCCTTGCGAGTTTCGAAAATTTGTGGAAATTTGCGGTATAAACGGCTCTATCTTTTGATTGCGTTAGCTTAGAAGTTTGATTTTTTCACAACTCCAAGAGACAGTAGACTTGAGTATTTGATATTAATTTCAGCTTGATACCTCCACGCGTTCCTGAGAAAAAGGGTCTTGACGGACGGACGGACGGACGGACGGACGGACAACAAAGTGATCCTATAAGGGTTCCGCTCTTTCCTTTTGAGGTGCGGAACCCTAAAAATAGAAGTGACATAAAATAGGAGTATATGTAAAAACCTAAAGTGTCTACATTGTACCCGCTGTCAATTTGTCTAGTGACCGTGAACAAAGTTAAGCTCATCCTTTTTGTTACGTCTAATCGATAGGTTCCGCATAATCGATCATGTTGCGACTAGAGCTCTCGACTGAGTCGATAGCTATTTTTACACGCTTTATATTAGCTTCACTTGTATGTTTGTATGTTTGTATATTTGTATGTTTGTATGTTTGTATATTTGTATGTTTGTTTGTAACCGACTCCTTATAGTGCGATTTTGACCTACTTTAAACGACCAGATTTCATTCAAACTTTGCTCACCTGTCAAGGACTGATGACAATGCAATAATTTCATAAATTTGTGCCATTATCCTTGCCAGGGTTACCAGGACATAAAAAAAACTGTCACAAACTACGCTGACATACGTCTCAAAATTCGAAATACCCTAAAAAATAGAAAATAAATAATAGTTTAAAAAAACTAAAAAACACGCTTCCATGGAAAACCAAACTAAAAAGTACAAAATAATGGAAAAAAAGCGTGGGGTGCCTGATATCAATAAAAAAATACCTTAAAAGCACCCCACGCTTTTTTTCCATTATTTTGTACTTTTTAGTTTGGTTTTCCATGGAAGCGTGTTTTTTAGTTTTTTTAAACTATTATTTTTAGATTATCACTCTATTAGGTAACCCTGCATTATTGTACGAAATTGTCAGGAATTTTTCGATGAAAATGTTCGTTATGAGATCGCAATGTGTAACTATTTAGTTTACTTTTTAGGTTGTTAGTTCCGGATGTACTTAGCATCTTATTCATTTGAACTAAAAGACATAGGCTTCCCCTAATATGGGAAGGTTTGCTATAATCGCCACGCTTGGCAGGCAGGTTGGTGATCGCAGTATGGTGGCAAATTGGGTAGAGGACGTTGCTGCCCTTAGTCGCCTCGCCTCTTACGGTACCCACGCGAGGGTAATTAATTAGCGTGTTCCAACAAACCAACAAACTTTTCAGCTTTATTATATCGACGCTTGAAAGGCGAGATTGACTAAGCGACATAGTAGCATTATGTCGCTTAGTCAATTTCGACTTTCAAGCGTCGATATTATTATTTATACTGGATGACATTTTTTACCGTCTCGACCTTCATATGGTGTGTTGTGTAACTAGAATAGAAGGCAGGAAGGCCTTCAGATTCATCGTAGGTGACTAAAGGAGCGCGGGACGCGGGTGGACAGGGATGCGTGTGCGGCTCGTGCGCCTACGAAAGATCAATGAGGCCACCTATCTGCCGGCTTCAAAGGGTAGGACCACGCTCCGAAATCAATGATACATGCCGCCCATTGAGTAGGGTGCGTATGATTTGAGTTTCGATAGATTTTAATTATTTTTTTTGGTTTTTTTTTTTCCAAATGTCTGTTTTTGTTGTTCTAGTACGAAAATGTTACTATAAATGTGTAGTATTTATTACTAGATCAATTTAATTACATGTTATTCAAAAATAAAAATAATAAAAATTTCTATGCCAAAAGCTTCTATTCCGTTCACCTATTACCCCCATTTTTTTTCAAGACGCTAAAAAAAGTCACCCAGTATAGTCAATAGTCCAGAGTGGTGCCGGACAAAACAGTATAGTTATAAACGGCAGTAATTAAAATATGGATTATGTTATTTAAAATACGATACGTATTTTAAATAACATAAGCAGAATTATTTAAATTACTTATAGCCAATTTCTGTAATTTACGTACCGTTATTGGTTAATATTAAGATTCTTGTATGTTTACAATAATGAAGCACAGACATCATATCTTTGCCTTGTAGACCCTCCAATATGGAAGTTGCTAAAACAGGTAAAATTAGCTTAGGAATCTATTTTATACGCTCAGTTTGACAACAAAAGACCACCAACCAAACCAAAACCACAACCGTGAGCACCACGTTTGCTTACCAAACCTACATTGGTAAGCAAAACATTTCGCTTTCGTTCATAGGAACCGACCATTAGTCACGTAGGTATCTTTAACTGGATTCTTAGTAGCATTTTAATTGTTTAATTTATTTACGTCGATGGTCCTAGTTTATCATTTGCGGCCTCGAGTTGTAACTCAGGTCGTAACAGCTATGTGAACATAATTCAGCATTGCATATGTAAGCTGCCACGCCCTTTATGCCAGGAGGCTTTTATTTTTGTAGCTATGTTTACATTATACATATTTTTTTTTCTTTTGCTTGAGTATAGTTTTCATTTTATTTGTTGGTATATTAGGTTGGCTAGCTGGCATATAGCAAATAATTTAATTTAATGTTTTGTGTCTCTTAATGTTTACTACTTACCATTGTATAGAATCAAGTTCTTCTAACAGACAGCTGTGCTGCTGGGGAGTTTGTTGCGCCATTTCTTCCCAGCTAAAGTACTAGGAAGTGGTGAAGGGTGGGCGTTTTCGGGGACTGTCTTTTGTAATTTTGACGTTCGAAAAGTGGTGATCCTCAGCCTAATTTGAATAAATGACTTTTGATTTTGATTCATTTTGTGATGTATTTGTATACCTGTTATTTATTTCCAATATTACTATATTGGAAACAAAATAAGTTAGTGAAGATTATTTTCAACATTTTCAACGAAATTGTTGACGTTGTTCCTCCCACTCAAAGGATTTAATTTTATCTGCGTGACAGCTACACTTTGTTCCTACTTACGTTACAAAAAATATGAGACCTAAAAAGGCCTGAAGCAATATTTTGCATAGAAAAACAAAAGAATCTACATACGAACCTAATTTACAAGAAGGTCGTATATTACGAAGTGCCTTTCTAGTTTTTTTTTTTTTTCTTGTAAACCGTCTATGAAATAGATTTCTTAAAGGAGACTTTGTTTATTACTAGATTTTCCCTGTGGCTTCGCGCGTGTAAAGGTCGGAAATGATCACAAGGTAACGAGATGCCTGGATTAAAACTAACATAAGTGCTAACTAAGGTCATGGTCTATCCCTGTACCAAATTTCATCTGTATCTGTTCAGCCGGAATGAAAAGGAAATAGACATAAATGAGTTGCTTTCGTATGTACCTGTAATATTAACTATGTATAGTATAGTATGGATTGTACTTATTCATACCTACCAAAAATCAATCAGTCTAACTAGCTATTCTCCAATTATGTTGTGGTCGGCTTCCAGTTTAACCAGGTGTAGGAACTGCCTACCTGACTTCCACAAACTATGTACTAACACGATACTCCGTTACCACAGAAAATTGTTACAGCTACTCACAAGCCTAAATAGTTTGAGAACCAGTGTGGTAGGCTTGTGAGTAGTCGTAACAATTTTTCACGAAAGCCATGTTGGACTAACAACGGCTTAACGTGCTTTCTGAGGCTTGGAGAAATTACGATATCTACGATGTACGATGTGTGTTTTGCGAAAGGTCACCCATCCACAATCCAACCGCGGCTTGCGTAGCTTAACTTCGATCGATACGTACAGCTGTTATTATTTAGCCATCAGTCTACCTATTTACCATTAAATTCACAAATTCATGCTCCAAGCTCCGTGTTTGCACACTTGACAAGTAACATGGTCTACCTATTACTGCAAACTCAACGCCCTCTGTCTTGGAACACAGCTTATAAATGAAGCCGTCAGTCCCCTTTGCTTTCCTAATAACTAACAGTTGGACCACAACACTAGTGGTCAACGTTGAAGCACTGCACTATTAGTTAGACCTTTCCCCACATACCTAGAACCTCCAAATGTGGGACTTAATCGTGATGTGGTGCTTGCTGACGCAAACAATAATAAATGTATCTACTGATGTAGTTAAATTAACAAAAATGTTAATATAACTACCCGACTAGGGCAAGGCCAAAGGAGGGTTATGATTTAAACAGGCTGTGTATGTATGCTTGTTGAATCTTTTCCCTTATAGATAACTATTAAACTACTAATCGAATTTTGACCAGCCTAATCGGGTGAATAATTAATATAATAATAATTAAAGAAAATGTTTATTTCATCAATTACGTTAATTACATTGTTCACTTTGGAGTCACATTTTAAGCAAAGATTTGCTTGTAGTGGGTGGCTCCGCTCTTTCAGTTTACATTTACTATACATATATGTGAGAGAATAAACAATGGATATTTTTTAAAACACGCCAAAGGTTTAAATAAATAATAATAGAAACTAAAAATAGTAACAAAAAAATATATATATTATTATATATTTTCTATAGGCGACTCGCACGTTAATCATTTGTAGTCGAATCGACAATTCCAGAGAGGCTTAACAATAACAGCCGCACGGGTCAATCGATCAGATAAAGCTACGCTTGCCGCGATTGGTCCGCGAATAGGTGACCATCTTTACATAACAAGACCCGTCCGAGCCTCGGAAAGGATGTTAAGACTTTGGTCCCGGCTGTAATTCTTATATCTTTGTTAATCGTTACGAGTCGTCAGAAGTCCGTCCGAGTGTCTGACAATCAGTCTTACTGGGTTTTGGAGGTTATGATAGGCAGTCACCTCATGTTTAGTACTATTATTCAGCTGCGTCTGGTCAGACTGGAAGCCAACCCAGTTAGGAAAAGGCTAGGCAGATGATAATAGTAAAAGTAAAGAATCGAATAAACAACAAACTCATTCGAATAATGAAAATTAAAAGCTAAGAACATAATAACTACAGCAACGTTTGTGTTTTCCATTAAAATATCTTGACAGTTTGTGGCAACAGAGAAATATAATCCACAGATAAATTCTATCTCTTTCTTTGGAATACCGAATTGATCCTAGATTACAAACGGCACGTAGGTAACTGTGACAATTTAATTACAAAACGTTCATCCGTTGCTTTCAAGAACTCGACCTTTTTACAATTGGATGCCTTTTCATATTTCAGCAAAAAGATAACACAGTTTATGTGCGATCCTTTATTCCTTAACTAGAGATACCTCCATGCTTCGCACGATTTTATTGAGTTACAAAACAAAACGTGTAGATTTTATAACATTATGCCAGTTAAATATATTATATGCGTAAACTCTCCAAAATTGTTGTATAAAAGATAGTGATTATCGCTTCAAAGTCCTTTGCGTAGTTTAGAAAAATAACACAGTCCCACAGACAGACATGAAATGCGTTTTTTTTTGGGAATAACATCTCGCAAGTCAACCAATGCGGTTGTCGGGTGCTTACCCCGAATTGCCCGCGGCTACCTCAATAAAGTAAGGTCTCCAATCAGGGCTTAAAAAGTTAAAACTAGAGCGACCTCTCGACTAAGATGTGACATGAAAACAATGATCTCGAAATCATCATCAGCCTATATAGTTCCCATTGCTGGGACACAGGCCCACTCTCGGTGAGAGGGAGTGGGCCGTAATCTACCACGCGGGCCCAGTGCGGGTTGGTAGATGTCACATGTCTTCGAATTTTTGGTTCTAGGCCATGCCGGTTTTGTCACGATATTTTTTTTTGTACAACGTTTTTAGAGCAGATGAAATTATTTAACACTAGTAGTGCGGGCGTCCCAAATTTGACCCATTTCGATGTTCCTCCTGCTCTAATTAATATTTTATTATGCATATAATAGTAACTTTTTATGACTTTTCATGAAATATGATGATTATTATTATTTATTATTTATACGAGACTTCAACCACGTAATTGCAATATACATATTTTTTAATCCAAATTTATCTCAGTCGGTATGTTCAGCGCTTCTAGTGTTAAACAAAATAAAGCGCCTGCCTGAGTTTGAACCCACGACCTGCAACTCAGCAGTCCGGACCGATACCATTGGGCCACCACTGCTCGAAGAAAATGAATAAATAAAAAAAGCTAGTTTTTATATGTAGTCATAGAAAAATGGATCAGAAAAATCTCTACCCAATTATTATAGTGACAGTACCCGCCTACCAATTTAGTAGTCTTTGTAGTAGATGAGCTCTTTGTGAACGGAAATTTCAAAGAAGAACTATCATTTTGCCTTATTTTGACGTTAAAGCACTGTACCTAGCCAATTTTTAAGTACTTCATAATATCACATCGCAAATAAGGTTGAAAATAGAGATGGCGTTTGATGTCAGCTGAATTGAATGCAAAATACCACGAATATTGCAGTATTACTTAATTGTTTTTTAAAGTACGGCTCAGTAGAATAATTTTTAGGTATTTTTGTAGTTGATTGAATCCCTTTTAATATACCTAATAATAACGTAAAATATTATGATAGTGTTAACGCACAAAATTTTAAGAATAATGCGACGAAATTGTCTTTCTGTTATTTCTGTTTTATTATATTTTTATGAAACATTGTTGAATAATTATTTTCCTTGATCATTTTTTAATACATCTTTTTTCTGGTTTGTAATGTGTACCACCAATACGCCTAAAAACTGAGCATTTTACGGTGTCCTACGTTTGGGCAGCGCCTTAAGAAGTATTCGATGAATGCTGTGGTAGGTACTGTTTCATTGTAGGGAAAGATATGATGACGTTATAAGCACATGTCATTTACGGCACCTATCAACTTTATATTTCACATAGCACTTATTGAAATACGGTGCTTCTCTGTTATTGGGCTATTTAAATACTTATCACTTAATTAACTATGGGGTTAGCTTAACACTGGTTACGCAGGACATCGATGTACATAATTTAAGCTTTATATTGACATAAGGGCAAAATAATACTGAAGGGGTCTGCTAGGACCAATGCCTACCAGGGTCGGGAGATTCGTTCGAAAGAGTTTCCGTGGCCCTGGCATATGGGCAATTGAAGGAACACGGGTGGGTTTTAGTCAGTTTTTACTGACTAAAACCCACCCGTGTTCTGACACGCCCTCCCGCTCCGCCCAGAGCGGGAGAAGTCATTTGATGATTTCCCATCCAAAAAAAAGGGCAAAACAAACGCATTTTTTTTTCAAATCCTACACTTTGCTCCAGAGTTTAGTAGCATTTTTAGTAATATAATAGATTAAGATCTATAAACATAGTCGTCCATCACAGAACATGGTTTTTTCGGCCTTTAAATGAATGGTCATCAAACGTGTTGAAGTTTTGAAGTTTTTTAGTGATTACAAAGGCAACCAATTATTTGAAGTTAAAATTCGACACTGGTTTTCACTTGTGTTTCAGCGTATATGTGGTATTTATCTTTTTTAATAGTTGAAAACATTAAGCATTGTTTTACTAACTGAGTAAGTATATTAGTAATAATTTTTTACCAAAACAAATGATAAATGATTTTATTTCTGTAAGAGGGTGTGTACAAACACTTTTACACGTGAATCATAATAGCTATATGCTTAATGTTTTTTTTTTAACCATGTTATGTGGGTTTTTGTCAGATACAAAAACCCACATAACTGCTATGAGAAGAAAGGCCCAAACAAACTCAGAGGTCACAGTTTCTTTTAAAGTCCAGACATAATCTTGATCACATCCTGTAGATTGGTGACTGAAATGGTGTTTTGGGGAAAGAACCACACAGATTGAGTGGACCTGTTCAGTCAGTGCACGCAATTGACACTTATCGACAAAATTGTGCTATTATAAGAATTTGGTAAAATAAATAAACTCGACCATGGCTCGTCATTTTTCAACTCACTGATTTGTTTCTTTCAAATTTGACACCTGATTCCGGCGCCTGTCATATTGGCCAAGCTTTATTTAAAACAAAAGATTTTATAGGAAAATAAGAAGTATTTTTCTTTGTTATTTTTGTTAGAACATTTGATATAGGTACCTAAATATATCCATAAAAACTGAAATAGCGTAAAGGTAGGCATAGTTTTATGCTTCATTCGTCCATAAAAGGGTCACAGTTGTGTCTTCATAGATATAATAATAGGTCCATGACATGCCCAGTGGTCTGTCAAACGATTTCCGTGGACAAAATTAATGGGGGAAATTCTGAGCGCGTTGCTTTGGTGTCGGCCACGCAAAAACTTTCCCTCGTTCACTTTGTTTTTGCTCTGTGTCCCACACAGACGATTATCGTGGGGACTAATGTACATTTCGTTCGCGCCTATAGGCAATGGGTACTGCGTAAAATAAATTGTAATGCCTTTATTTTGTCATCAAGCCTTTGATCCAGCTGTTACACGAAGAAATAAAAATTCTGCCGTCTATTTCAGTCATTTTAGTAAAATTGTCATTTTATATGAATCTACTATATTATTTTAAATAGGCCCTTATAATCCAGCGATTCGCTGTAATTTCATAATACTCTGATAAAATCAGCAATTCAATCCAAGATTTAAAATTGAGAAAAATAAACGGGTTTCATAGACATCAAAGTTGTTAAAAGCTAAGAAGAAATGAGCGCAATTCACGAACAAAGACATAAAAATAAGTTACACCCCAAGTGCATAATAAGTAATAACATTACAAATAACTTTTCTTACATAATTTCGTTTATTCCCCCTCTTCAATCTGCGAACGACCATCTTCGTGATTACTTCCTTCCCATTGATGTTATGACAGAAAAATCTTCCATGCCGCACGCACAGTGGTTCTGACGCGGGATCATTTGTGGGCAAAATGTCTTGGCATCTTAACAATCTGAACAATTGTTACGTAACCCCAAGGGGTACGTTGCCTGAATTTTCATGGTAAAGCTAAGTAGGATTTTGTAAATGTAAAATGGTACGACTAGTACAATCTGGGGACAAATAAATTTAATTGGTAAACGGGACTTTGCTGCCATTGAATTTTTTATTCATCTGTAGCGTGTTTGGAAATTTAGTCTCAATTGGCGTCAACAGATGGCGTTGTGGATTTCGAAACGTACACAGTGCTGCGTTCTTTGTTGCGAACTATGAAAATGCTATGATTAATCATATTCGTAGCATTGTCATCATCATCATCATCATTTCAGCCGTAAAACGTCCACTGCTGGACTTAGGCCTCCCCCGATTTGGGGGGCTTTGCCATAATCGCCACGCTTGGCAGGCGGGTTGGCGATCGCAGTATGGTGGTAAAATGCATAGAGAACGCTGCTGCCCATTCTCTAGTAAGTCCCTTAGTCGCCTTTTACGACACCCACGGGAAGAAATGGGGTGGTGTTATTCTTTACGTCCGGCACCACACAGCATTGTAGCGTTTGGTAAATAGAAAATGGCAAGACATGCCGTGACTATTGTAGTACCTTATATATCTATGCTATTTTATGGATTGGATATGATTATTTCTGAATCCAAGTGAGTCTATTCTTTTGACATCTAATATTTGGCAAAATTATTTGTCTGTTTTGTCAGATAATCTTAGTAACTGGAATATCTAGTTCTCTCAACTTTTCCATTGTCAATAGAGTAGGTAGTAAGTTCTAGATAAAATCTTTGGCGACGAATTGTGGTTTATGAAATTCAGGATTGGATTAAATTACTTTATGGTATGGCTGATGCTAAACTATCTGGCGCTACCTACCTAAATATTTAATTGAGTAATCATCTATACTAATATTATAAAGCTGAAGAGTTTGTATGTTTGATTGGTTGCACGCGGTAATCTCAGGAACTACTAGTCTCAAGTGAAAAATTATAGGCTATATAACATCACGCTACGGTCAACAGAAGCGGAGCAGCAACGAAAAATGGACGAAAACTGGCAGGCAATTCGATGCGACGGGGGAGGGGAGCAAAAATTTGACGCCGACGAAGTCGCGGGCAGAAGCTGGTCACCTATATGTTAAAAAAAAACTAAAATGTTTTTTTTAATATATAAAGTATGCAGTGTATCTGAGAAATTTACAGGATAAACCATAAGATTTATTGTTAAACATGTTTTATTCACAACATGTTTAATACAAAAATGAGTTTTCTTTTTATGCAGTTTGCATACCAAAATGTTATAATATGGTGAAAACTGCACAAATACTACATGAGTGTAAAACATCTGCATATTGTTTACCAAAATTTGTAAATAAATGAATTTGAATTTAAGTTCGTATAAGTACCTAGTTATGAATACAAACAAGTGAAGGATTTTATATTAACTATTGAAATTGTTTCGATATTCGATTGATTGAAATAAAATACAATTAATTCGGTTGTTTTTCGATATTATTTATATATTCTGATGTCAACTCATTAAAAGCGGATATTCCTTTGTTTATATCCGATACTGAGAGTTAATTAAAATCATCTCATTATTGTGGTTATGATGAGCCATTGTTAAGAGCCAACAATTCGAATGAGTCTGGCAAACATTGATTACATTTTTGACTGGTTCGTGTGTTTTTGCTTTTTGTGTCGTTGGCTCCTATAAAATATACACGAATTAAATAAATTCCAAATAACTTTGTCCAGTATGTTTGCTTTTCACGTCTAAACCACCGAACGGATTCCGTTTAAAATTTTCAAGCAGATAGATGGCAGCCTGAGAAAGGAAAAAATATGCTTGAACCGAGGCTTTTTGCCGTGGGATAGTTTCCGACAACCATTCGGGCGATTCAATGGGAAGAAGCTAGTTTTTTTTTCATATCTATATTTAATATTATAAAGCTGAAGAGTTTGTTTGGTTGGTTGAACGCGGTAATCTCAGGAACTACTGGTCCGATTTGAAAAAATATTTTTTGTGTTGGGTAGCCTATTATTTATTGGGAAAGAGTATAATATAATATCACGCTGAAAAATGGACGAAAACTGGCTGGCAATTTGATGCGACGGGAATGGTCAGGGAAAACAAAAATTTGACGCTGACGAAGTCGCGGGCAGAAGCTAGTAGTTAATAACATTGGTAATATGCGGGTAGTTGCTAAATCTTAATCCACCTCTGCATAACTCTTTGAGGTAAACATGTTTTTTTTTTTTATGGGAAATCATCAAATAACTTCTCCCGCTCTGGGCGGAGCGGGAGGGCGTGTCAGACTTTTACTGACTAAAACCCACCCGTGTTCCTTCAGTTATACATATGCCAGGGCCACGGTATCTCGTTTGAACAATCTCGCGACCCTGGCAGAGCTAAACAGGTTTGGCTAGTTTTGTTGTGTTATGTACCTATACCTATATGTGAAATGATCACACCTTTAACAATAAAAATATATGTTATAATTTTAACTCGATGTATCCTGGAACAAAGGAGAATCCCAATTTATATTATTTTGTTTTAACATTTATAGTTAGAAATTAAAATGAAATTTCTCTTAAAAATATAATACCTAGTTATCAGCCGAAGCGATATGAGATATTAGATAAATATTCTGCAAATGACATATTAATTACTAAACGAAATAAGAACTGTCGCTATATTTCAAAATGAATTCTAGTTCAGAATATTAATGATTAAATTAAATACAGTTTAGGTTTTGTGGAGACCAATTAGAAAATGCTTTGACGTTTATGGTAATTAGGTAAGGTTTGTTTTGTTGGCAGAATTTATTTATTTTTTAGCACTGGCCATTAATAAGGCTGTAATCGCTTTGGATCTAGGTTAATGTATTTGAACGATTTATCTCCTGGTGTAAATTTCACGGCGGACGGCCAATGACGTAACGGAACGATTCAAAATGGCGTAAAGTACCGGCCATTGGCGGGAACAATTTTTAATGGAGTGAAGTGCGATCATCGCCGTAATTGTTGATTTTTTAATTTCAAAATGTCGTTTTGGAAGGAAATTGAACATTTGAATCATTTATGACATTCATTTCCGAGTAAGCTCCGGTTAACTTTTCTGGCCGATAGTTGGATGTAGTTAGGCGAAAAGGACCCAATCCACACCCAGTTACTTTGAGATGTTGACGTTTGAAGTTCAAGAGATATTTTTTCATTAGTATTTGTTTAAAAAAAAATTGTCAGTGGAATATTAGTTAATTCGTTTTTTTTAGAAATGGTATATTTAAATGTTCTGTTTGAAATACTAGATAAGAACTAGAAAGTTTGACATTTTATGCTGAAAAAAAAAAGAAACAAGTGGTTCTAAACTTTAATTACACGAAAAATAAAGCTATTTTTAGCTAGGTCGTTTTTACTGACCCGAAGTATTCATTTGAATCAGTTTGGTGCACTTAACTCATTTTGACCAAATTGTAGATTGGATCCTTTTTGCTAACTACGTCCAGTTGATAAAACGAGTACCTATATATCACGTCTTTAATTATAAGCATTGACAACCGTTTTCCAAACACTATATTTAAGTTTACGGGCACGAACATTATGTTCTCACGTAGACAGTGTTATAATAAACCACAAGAGCTTCTGGTGTTAAATTTAGTTACGGTTGAGAGTAACTTTGTCAAGGTAGTAAAGAAAGTTCGGCTCAAATTATTCACGGCTACACTTACCGAGTTATTTATGGGACGTCTTTGTGCAAACTTGGTTATGTATATGTTATATAATAAATATTGTTTCACTCTTTTCACAGTTTAACAGCTCTACGCTGTTTACTTAATACTGTTTATTTACTTAGGTAGATACTTATACTTTCAACTTTTCTGAAGAAAGCCAGTGCTAAATTTTCTTTCACCAGTTCCTTGATAACTTAACAAACTTGCAATTGGTAATAAGTAGCTAGACAGAAGATAATAATTAACTAGCTTCTGCTCATGGATTCGTCCAACTAGAAATAAACTCCCGGGATAAAAGTACTATGCTCTAACCCAGGTCATGGTCTACATGTGTGACAAATTTTATCTAAATCCGTTCAACCATTCTAACGTGAATGAGGAACAAACTTTCACAATCATCATACTTGATAGTAGAATGTCTAATAATAGTCAAACTTTGGTAGGTGCTACTTTAAGAGGGGAGGAGTTTGTGTCTAAGTTATAACAGCCATATTGCCCTATTAAGCGCAAAAGCAGTTTCTCAAAAAAATCTTAAAGTTCATTTTAACGCCATCGGATAGCAGCCTTCTTATAACAGAGTATTCAATTTTAAATTATATTAAATTACATGATGAGATAGAGAAATATTTCTAAAGGGTTTTATCATATATTTTAAACAATATAGCGCTAAAAGGCTTAGTTCATTAAATGCGTATTTATTACAGCTATCCGATGGCATTAAAATCAACTTTACGATTTTTTTTGAGATGCTGCTTTTGCGCTTAGTAGGGCAGCATAAGGATCGATCGATCTCTGTGCCTCGGAAATCTCGTTAAGCTTTTGGTCCCGGTTGTTATTGTTGGAGCTGTGTCAGTCTTTATGGATGGTCAAAAGCCGGAATGTGTGACAATCAGTCATACCAAGGGTTATCGTGCTACCAGTAGCTAGGTTGTGAAGGTCAGGTAAGCAGTCGCTCCATGGGAAATACTGGTATTCAGCCAGATCCGGTTAGACGAGAAACCGACCCCATCATAATTGGGAAAAGGCTAGGCAGGTTGATTTAGTTAGTATATTAAAGACTCAACCAACGCGACACTGCTAGGATAATTTCTATGAAAACTTGATGGAAAAATAATTTTCATGGATTGAATTTTGGACAAGGGCCAAAATCGGAGAAAAAAAAATTGTGCGTGGAATCCCTCCGCGCGGAAGAAGTGAAACTTCCTAAAGGAAGGGATAAACATTTCTTTATAACATTAAAATGTTAGATTTTTCAAAAACTGTACCGTTCAAATCATTGGCTTGTGCACGAACACTTTGGACAATTGTGCTTCCATACCCCCTCCATGGTAGCGTTAAACGTTTAACGCAACCTTGTTGGAAGTCGCAATAGAAGTTTCACTTCAAAAAAATAAAAGCAAACAAAAAAAATATAAAATCATTGGCAAAGCCATCAATATATTTATTACCTATATTGTTGAGTAAATTACTAAGTACTTACCTGATTGGTAGTAAGGTACTTAGTTTTGATTGTTGGTAGTTAGGTTACACAACAATGTATAAACATTGTAAACATTTAATTTAAAAGGCAGTTCTCTATTACAGATTCAAATAAAATGATTGTTGTTTCACTTTAAATTAAATTATCCGACAATAGTTTAGATGATAAATGACTTCCAAGAATTTCAACCACTCTCGTCGATCAAAATAGAATTAATTGAATAGCTATTAAAGTTCAAATTGATATCAATATTTAGGGCAACAGTGTTAAAGGGCAGTTTGCCAGTAACTGAATTAATAACACTTGGAAACTTTTCCAGTATTCCGTTTAAGGTAATTTTTCATACTGAGCGAATATCTGTCTAAAGTTTTGGTCATCGTTAATCGTCTTAGCGATTTTTAGTTTCAATCAATTAATTAAAAAAGAAGAGTAACGTTCTTAAGGTCAGACAGCTTTGTGTTATGTAGTATGTACCTACTGATATTATTGATAATTTGATAATGTCAATAGATTTATTGCACTTATTATACACCGTGACATTTTAGTCGTCTTGTAATCGCCACGAAATGTATCCGACATAATATACCTATACCTAGGAGTGATTAAATTTTTTTTACCAATTAAGAAAATACGTACTAAGAAAAATAAATTATGCATTAGAATTATGAAACATCCTGTTAATAATGTTTACGTGTCATATGATAGAGACCAGGTATTCATGAATAATCAACAAATTCCATATGCGAATATTGCTAAGTATCTTGGCATTACCCTGGACGCAAATCTGCGCTGGAAAGAGCATGTCAAAAAGAAAAGAGCTGAATTAGATGTTCGATACAAAAAAAATGTATTGGCTACTTGGTAGACAGTCGCCATTGTCAATACCTAATAAATTGTTGGTATATAAACAAGTTTTAAAGCCTGTATGGAACTACGGTATACAGCTGTGGGGCTGCACCAGCCAAAATAATCGTCAAATCATACAACGATTTCAAAACAAAGTACTTAGGGATATAGTCAGCGCGCCCTGGTACATAACAAACAGCGGCCTTCATCGGGACCTCAAAATGGATGTCGTAAGCCAAGTAATACAAAAATATGCAGAAGCTCATGAACACAGACTTCATCATCACGTGAATGTCGAGGCGATTCAACTCCTTGACACCACTGAATTAGTGCGAAGACTAAAAAGGGTTAAACCCTTTGAGTTAGTGAAGTGCAGTGTAAGTGAACACAAACTGCAGTGAAAGTGCTAACTTTTATAAAGAACACGTTAATCAAGTGTCTTTCCCTTAACTGTCAGTGAGTAAGAAAGACGTTATTGGACGATTTCTTAGTTTTATAGTTTGCTTAGCAGTTTAAGTTATATTTAAATTATTTATTAGCTAATAGGCTAGATTGTAATGTGAATAAAGTATCACCTAATGTGATACTTTATAAAGTAAAAAAAAATATGATAGAGAACATACATACCTACCCAGCACACGAGTCGATTAGATCATACCATCTCCATTTTCCATGAGACAAAATATCAAACAAACTACGTCATGCGTCATCATAATGAATAATATTTATATTTTTTAGTTATTAAAATGTTCATTTTTTTCTTATGGATGTGTAGTAGTCATTGGACACAAGAAGTGCGCTGCCGTTGTAAGACGATTCAAATGTCACGGTGTATACAGGTGACAAGAACATTGACGCACACCATAATACCATGGAGTCAATAGGTACATATTAAAAATTAGCACTGCTTTTCAATTTGCAAAGGCATTGCACTTTTCTATGAAAGAGCAGATATTTTTTTGATAGCACCTTCTTCTTCGATATAGGAAAAACGCCTTCGCTGGGGGGTCTAGAATCCTGTACTGAATTTATGGGTTCAGTTGGCGCGTTTATATCGCTTCTAAAAAATGATCTGGATAATATTTTGCTATATTTCTTCCAGACCATTTTTTATAATGGTCTATTAGGAAACCCACGGTTGGAAGTAAGCATTTACGTTTCTATCAACTGGATCGGGCTCCTTATTTGAAATAACGAGTACCCTTGACTTAGGCACCCTTAACCCTCGTTATATGTATTAAATAAAATTCCTATTAATATTGAAAATCAGCAGAAAAATTGCTTAATATACCTATCCGCTTAAAGATTCTACTTGCTAGAACCAGAAAAAAGTACCTACATAGTGTATCGATGTATAGGTGAGGTATGACCTCAAGGGTGGGGAAGAGACCAATCAATCAATCTGTCTAGCGTTTTCTCAACTATGTTGGGATCGGGTTTCAGTCTAATCGAATACAGTTAATTACCAGTATTTTGCAAGGAGCACCTGCCCATCTGACCTCCAAAACACAGTTACTGGGTGAAGACTGTTTTGTCAGACTTTCGGGCTTCGGACGACCCGTAACGACTGTCAAAGAACAAATGACAGCCGGGTCCAACTGCTTAACTTGCTTTCCAAGCACGGAGAATTGGCTAGCGTAGCTAAAACTGCTCGACCGGTTAATATTGTCCACTTGGCTTGAATGTTAGCTTGTGTTAATTTGGTTGAACAGTGAAGCGATTGTAAATAGACAAATAAATAAATACCAAGTTGAAAAAGCAGAAACTCATAATAAGAAATACATCCACGATTTACGATCAAAACAAAAAAGTGTCAAAGATATTACAGCTGTTTGACAGATGGTTGAACCGATCTAGACTGTTCCCGACCGATGAGATCCACTGTCCAACTCGTAAAAGTGTCGTCACTCATAGAATATTTTCGTAAAGACCCCCTGATCGTTTCTACGGAAACGCATTTATCTTGTCGTGTCAGCAAACACTCCTTGATCTTCCTTCAGAACGTGCCAGACGAGTGAAAAGATGTTTTTTTTCGACAAAATTTGGGTAATTTGAATTTACAAGAGTGTGTATCCATACTTTGTCGGCTGTTATTTTTCTTTTATAAGGATAAAAAATGTTAAGAGTAATCGAAATCAGGAAGTGTTTGATCCCTTCTTGACTGTTGTGTTGGATGGAGTTTGTATTTTAGTATCTTAAAGTACTTGATTATATTTTATCTTTTTTTTTTTAAGAATCCAATACCTTTACTAGTATTATTTGTAATTCAATAAATTGTTATTCATGTGGAACAAGGTTTTAAAATTTATTTTCCATGGTAATACGATTATTTTGTCCAGACAAACGATATTTTTTACGAATCTTGTGCTCAATGGGATTTCCTATGGGCAAAATAGACGAACTTTTATACAAGCTATCGTCCCCCTATTTGAACCTCTGTTCAAATGAATTTAAAAAAATCCTTCCTTAGTACTGAATTTCGTTATAGAAGGATCTATTGAGAAAAATTTAACCCTTCTAGATACAATGGTTTAGACAGTACCTACTCTGTCATTGAATTCATGTTTTTTTTTATAATGTAGCAAATGTAGGTGTGCATTGGTGCCGCTAAATGTCTAAATTTATTCTCTCGTTTTGGCGTACAAAGAATAAGAAACAAACATACTTTCGCATTCATAATAAGTTAGGATAGTATGGCTAGAAAGGGGTTGAATACACTGAAGGGATGAATGTACTGAGATAGCGATTGATATATAATAATAGAAGAAGAAGACATCCTTTACCAATTACAATTGAAAAAAGAACAAGGGGATGATGATGAAATAAGAGCAATATGAGTTCCATCCCCTGAAGAAAGATCATTCACGTGGACATTCCAAAGAGTAATTATTTATGTTAGCATCATTTTGATCCCCACACGACTACGATTTACAAAAAGCCACTATGCCAGAACTCATCTTCAGTGAAGCAGAATAAAGTTCTAAAAATATTCGAATTCCTACCTGTCACCTCTTTATTGCAGTTTCGGCTGTATCAAAGGCTCCGCATGCTAAAGCGAACGACACTGACGTTCAATCCAATTGACTTTTCACCGAACTGTTGCTTTTATTTAGCTTCTACGTTGGTCACTCCAACGGAAATTTTAATTTTTTGAATGTTATAAATAACTAGCTTCTGCCCGCGACTTCGTCCGCGTCAAATTTTTGCTCCCGTGACCCTTCCCGTTGTATCGAATTGCCTGCCAGTTTTCGTCCATTTTTCATTGCGCTTTTTTTATTGCAGCGTAATGTTATATAACCTATAGCCTTCCTCAATAAACAGGATATCAACACAAAAATATTTTTTCAATTCGGACCAGTAGTTCCTGAGATTAGCGCGTTCAACCAAACAAACAAACTCTTCTTTTTATAATATTAAGTATAGATACATGGGGTATTTGATTGAGAGGCCTGTAGCTAAGTAATAAAAACTGCAAGGATAGATCGATTAGGTTAAGCTACGCTTGCCGCGGTTGGTCCGTGGATGGGTGAGCATCTTTACATACCAAGACGGAAGCACTTTAAGCCGTAAATCCCGGCTGTCATTTGTACATCTTTAACAGTGGTTATGGGTCATCAGAAGCCCGATAATCTGACTCACTAAGGGGTATCGTATTACACAGTAACTGAGTTGCGGAGTTCAGTTGCTCCATTGAAAATTCAAATTCCCCATTTATTCCCGTGGGTGTCGTAAAAGGCGACTAAGGGACTTACTAGAGAATGGGCAGCAGCGTTCTCTATGCATATTACCACTATACTGCGATCGCCAACCCGCCTGCTAAGCGTGGCGATTATGGCAAAGCCCCCCAAATTGGGGGAGGCCTAAGTCCAGCAGTGGACGTCTTACGGATGAAATGATGATGATGATGGAAAATTCTGGTATTCATTCAGTTGCAACCGTTTAGTGGAGTGCTTGATTTTACAGATTGTAATTATGTATATTTCATCACAAGACAATTATTTCAGGACTGGATTTAACGCGAAATAAAAAAATATCGGGGCGTAGTGTGGGACACCCCCCAGTTAGATGGACCGACGACTTTAAAAAGGATGGCTGGGGCAGACTAGTGTTTTAGATAGGGTGTTGTGGCGGTCGGTGCTTTTGAGAGGCTTGTCTAGCAGTGGACTGCGATAGCCCATTTTGATCAAATCCACTTTGTGTAGTTTTTTTTTTTAAATATGGGTTAGTATTTAACAGAAATCCAATCTTCTAACTCTAGTTAGGCACTAGATCCCACACAAAGTACTATTTCATAAGAGCAAACCATTACTTTTTGACATAATACTAAATCCATTAAAGCATAACACTTCCATAGAAATAAATATTACAAAAAGGCCGCTGAAAACCCTGTTACGATGGATATCTCCCCAGGGATCCAAAATGAAATATATTGGTATTTCATCACGGTGCGAAAGGGCCAATAATTTCGTTAAAAGTTCTAACCACGAGCGTGAAGCGGGAAAAGTGCGCTAACATTGCCTACATTCATCAAACTATGGATAGTTGTGTTTCGTGTGATTCCGGACATATGGCGACTAAGGAGCGTACTTAGAGATGGGCAATGTGTTTCTGCCTGGCAGGAAAATTTGGAAAATACCCGGCAATTTAGGCATAAATTTATAACTGCCCAATAAATGCCCAATCGCAGGGCTTAAAAATATGAGATCGTTAAAAGTGATTTAATTTAGTTCTTCATGTAAAATAGTACTAATTAAAGAAATAAAAGAAGAAATGTCAATGACTGATCACATTTTTATTATAAAATAATAACATTAATTTACTTTTTCATGTGAAAATTAACAATATAAATTTTACATCAAAAATAGTAAAATATGTGCAGTGTGCTATGTGCGTGTGTATGTTTTTATGAAATAAAACTATAAGGACTAAATACAATATAACATAACTTTTGTCATTAATAGAAACAGCATTGTGAAAATTTTAATAATCAACATTAACATAATTTTAATTATAATTACACTAGAGAAACATTGATGAAATCAGAAGAAATAATGAAACTAATATTTTTATTGTATTGTAGGGCCAATTACTCTAATCACTATCGCTATCGTATAACTGTTCGCTTATATTTATGAATTGAATATCGTTTGTTTTTCGTGAAGTTGAATGAACGGCTTTCAAAGCTAATATCAATTTCGTAAATTAATTTTGAACCAAAAATTATATGCCCACATAAATGTCAATGTGTGTATTGTCAGACCGGTGGGATTGTCCGATGCTCGAGCGCTGGATACAACTGCACGCAGTCAAGTGAACACGTGCACGTGTATCGGATTATCCCATGATGTTTTTGTGTGGTTTAAAAAAAAAAAAAATTGTATATAGTTCTTAGCGTCTTGTCTCATTACTAACATTAGTTTCTCATAAGCATTTCTGTGTTACTAACAATTTTATGGATATAAATCTGAAATAAATGTATATAATAATAAATGCCCAAGGACAGAAATTTATGGGCACTTATTAAGAATTTTCCCAATTTGCCAAAAATGCCCAGGCATTTGCCCATCTCTAGGCGTAGTAGAGAATGGGCAGCAGCAGTCTCTATGTATTTTACCACCATACTGCGATCGCCAGCCTGCCTACTAAGCGTGGCGATTATGTCAACCTCCCCCATCATTTCAGCCGAAAGACGTCCACTGCTGGCCATAGGTCTCCTCTAAGCACCGCCACTTCGACGAGTTCTGTGCTTCTCACATCCAACAGATTTCTGCGAATGTGGGAAAAAATTACCAGCAAATTTTTGACCCTGTTAAGTATCATGACATTCATAACATAATAACGGTGTCTTTCGTGGAACTTTCAAATGATCAAGTTTTGTCTTTTACAGAAATCGTCAAAATCTATTTCATTGTTTATCCGGGTGAATCAGACGTATTATTCCGATAGAGATAATACGGTATTAATGAAATGACATTCCACGTGTCATGTCCTACATCTAATATGACAAATGATCTGTATACCAATTAAGATAGCATGGCTGTCTTCCAATAATGTAATACACTAGACCAAGTTATGCGTAACATCATGTGGAATGCAGCGTCCAATGAACGTGTTCGCTTCAATAATGGAACTGCACGGAGCGCCTTACGGCTGATCTAATCTATTATTTATGGGAAAATTGCTATAGTCTCATACTCATGCTTTGTGAAGAGAAAATAGATTCAAGTTGTTCCTTATGATAGGTAGGGAGGGACCATAGACACTGCTGCCAAAGACAATTGAAGTTGTTTTTTGAAGAGTAATTTTATTCTGGTTACTTGATCTAGATTGGCGCCAATTTCCTTATTTACAAATTAATATACTTAAATTACAGAATTTACATATCTTACTAAGTTCGACAAAATGACAGTGACTGATTGAAACTATTTTGTTGATGTGTTCTAAAATGCCTACTTTGTATAAATGGAACAAATAAAAAAGGCTCACTCTCATTTTATATCCGTCCCTGTCTTGTATAAGAAGTGACAAAAATGATGAAAATGGTTCACATTTAGTTTTTTGTTTGTTATCTTTGGAAGAACCAAAAGACGCAACTAAGGGATTATCTAACTAAACGACCGAAAATACCACACTAAAAAGATAACTTAAAAACGTAATTTAGACCATTTATCTTCGTCTCAGAAGTACTTGTTGGATATTTTGGCGGAAAGAAAACGTAACGATAATAAATGATATAGTAGGTACTTAAAATAAGTCGGCCGTGTGGTGCCGGACTTAAATTATAGCACCATCACATTTCTTGCCGTGGGTGTCGTAAAAAGCGACTAAGGGACTTACTAAAGAATGGGCAGCAGCGTTCTCTATGCATTTTACCACCATACTGCGATCGCCAACCCACCAACCGTGGCGAATATGGCAAACCCCTCAAATTGAAAGAGGCCAATGTCTAGTGGACGTCTTTTGGCTGAAATGATGATGATGATGGTGATGAGTCAATACAAGTTAAACAGAATTGTGCCAACCATGAACCAAAAAACGGAAGACATAGGTTATGTGTCAAAATCAAATGACATCTGTCAGGTCACATTATAGGGTGTGTTTAGAAATCAGCATTTAATCTAACAGTACTACCTCCTGGAAATGTGGGTCGTGTTGTGTTTCCAGGAGGCTATTGCGAAAACAGCTACATCGATTTTGGTAGGCCTACCTGCGCCAAGTGCGATGGCTGACATGCTTAATACAACTTTGAGATTTTATTCTTCTAATTTTACTGCTTGGTCCGTACTGAAAAACCCTCAAAAACTACACAATTGTCTCGTTAAGAAAACGTAGGGACCTGCAGTAACTAACTTTCTTAAGAAAAGGACTCATTATACCAACTGCAATTATTAAAATATACTCCAAAACTACAATACGTAATAGGGACTGTACAGCGGAACATTATAAGTTGGGAGAACTCGCAGAATTAACCTCATTAAGTATATTCTAGACAGAGTCTGGACTATGAATATTCACATTCCAATAAGCGTTGCAGTTTCTTTGTTCTTGAGATTTATTGCTATATAATTGTCGTAGGGGAAGTTTCTCTTTGTTTTTTTTTTTTTTTTTTTTTTTTTTTTTGTCTAGTTCCGCCAACGTAATTGGCGCCTATTCTATATCTACTCCTTTTCCATACTAGTTCTCGCTTACATTCCTCTCGTACTTCCATGCCTCATACTGTGTCTTTCTTTCATCCTTCCCCTTTTATGCAGTGAGTGGGACTGCCACTGTTTATCTTTTCCTAATCTTTTATTTATATAACTTTCTTGTCTTTTAGGATAAATAATTTTTTCAGGGTTTCTTTATTACATGTGCTATACATATTAATTTGATTACATTATACTATATTATACTATTACTTATATATGTATACTATATTATACTATTAATATTACTTATAGGTTAATGGTGCTTATTTCAATATTTTTACAAATCCTTTATTGTACATGCTTACTTAACATTTATAATACTTAGGATATATATAACGAATACACGTTGTCTGCTCTAACCTACTGTTAATTTTAATTAACATTTTATGCGCAAGTGTCCTATGCTTACAGTAATTATACTTAATATAATACGAAACATAGTTTTATCACCGTGTTTTGTTGTTTTTTATTACCTTATCGGCTATATTCTCACAGTAGGCTAAGAATATGTTCCTTTGTTTACCCAGCATTATTTCCCTTACGCTTTCTCTATGTAGTTTTATGCCTATTTCCTGTTCCAGGTTGTATCGCTCCTTCTCGTAAATTGGGCAATCCAGAACAAGATGTGGGACTGATTCCGCTACACTGGAGTCACAACTGCAAGCTGGGCTCTCTTTGCACTTAAACCGGTTTAAGTATTCCGAGAACCCACCATGCCCCGTCAGTATTTGTGTGAGCACTCCTGTTGGTCTCACCCGTTTTACAATACGGTAGGCGGCTACGGCGTCCGGAAAGAACATTTTCGTCACCGAGGCCGTCTCACCAAACACATATCTCCGATTCCACTCATCGAGCGAACTCAAACGGATTTGTCGCTTGATGAATGAAACCGGACACTGGTCATAGTCCGGCTTCCTCCGTAGCGACAACGCCGCCTCCTTAGCCAGCTCATCGGCGCGCTCATTTCCCGGCAAACCGGCGTGGGCCTTAATCCAAAAGAAAGAAATGTCCTTGTTTTGGTCCAAAGCCCGAACCACATTTGCTCGTGCGCGAACCGCCAAGGGATGGAGCGAGCCATGGTTTGCAAGCGTCTGCAATGCTGACATTGAGTCGCTGTACAATCCATAGCTCGTCTCTTTGCGCTTGAGGATTACGTCCGTTGCCTTGCAAATGGCCAGTAGTTCCGCCTGGTAAACAGTGCAGTACGCGGCGAGACTAAGTTTGAGGCTCTGGAATTCACCTTCATTATCCCATAGTGATAATGCAGCTCCAACCTTCCCCTCAATCTTGCTGCCGTCAGTGAATATTCGCACTGCCTGCACGTTTTGGCTGTCCACAAGCTGTTGGTCTGCCAGGCACATGAACTCCAAGGCCATTTGTTTAGCAGGGTGAGATGTCTCTGCAAATCTTACCGTACTCTCTATTTCCCTATCTCCTGGCACGAACTGGGATGACCCTCTCCTTGCCTCATACAGGGCGGCTGCCTCTTGTATGCGGAGGTCTAGAGGTAGTATCCCAGCCAATACCAGTGCCGAGTTCAACGAGACCGTACGATAAGACTTGCAAAGTTTCTGGACGAATCCTCGTTGGACAGAGCCTAGCCTCTTCCGTATACCCAGCTTTTTCGTAGCGGGAGCCCAGGCTCCAGCCGCGTATGTAACAATTGGCTCAATCGTGGCGGTGTAAATAACGTGAATTATTTCGCGGTTTAGGCCCCAGCTGACTTTGGCCGCACGTGACAGCTGTTTGTAAACTTCGGCCACCTTCTTGCAGACGTTGTTTGTGTGCTCGCTGAACGTCAACCGATCATCTATGGTGAGCCCCAACAGCTTTATGCTCCTTACCATACCAATACCGACCCCGGCCATGGTCAGAATTGGGGTGTCGTACTTGAGCTTATTGGTTATTAGCATCGCACAGGTTTTGTGCGGTGCGAACCTTAGCTTGTTTCTGACGCCCCAACTCTGAACACGGGCGAGGGCCGCATTGGCAGTTCTGGAGATTTCAGCTGCTGTGTCACCATCAACGACCAAGACTATATCGTCTGCGAACGCCTGCACATAGTAGCCGTTTTCTTCCAGGTCTTGCAGCAGCGGGTCCAGTACGAGATTCCACAGAATGGGACCACCGATTGAACCTTGAACACAGCCCTTGTTTGTCTCTCTCGTGCATTGCTCCCCAGCATACCTTACCCGTACTTTTCTGCCGTCGAGGTAGCTGTCAAGTAGCCTCCTAGTATTCACCGGGCACTTTTCCTCAGCCAGTCTGACCTTAATTGCTGGCCACCATGCGCTGTCGAAAGCGCCCTCTATATCCAATGACACCAGGACAATTAGCTTCTTCAGCCTCAACTTGTCCTGTATATGCTTTATTAGGGTACAGAGGGCGTCCTCGGTGCTCTTCTGGGGCATAAAGCCAAACTGACGAGTACTAAGCCGCGGTACAAGCTGCCACTTGATCCTCGCCACTACCATCCTCTCCAGGACCTTCCCCAAGACCGGCAGAAGACCTATCGGTCTGTATGACTTGGGGTTTAGGTAATTATCCTTGCCTGGTTTTTTGAGGACTAAGTTTCTCTTTGTTATAGTTTGTCGGAGCTAACGAGTTATTATGTACAACGTTAGTTTTCGTATTTATACATCTTTCTTGACCTATACATGTAGGGAAAACACGAGAATATTTTCATTAATTTGTCCTGAGAAATATTTGTTGTTTCGAAATTGCCATGTCCATTGAGGTACTTGGTTTGTCAGAATAGGTGGTTTCATGAGACTTAAGTCGTTAGCCTCATGATAAATTGTATTTACAAATTCAATACATTATTAACCTGCAAAGATACTCTCGCACATTGCGCCAAAACACCCTATCCTACGACTTCCGCATCCAGTCTGCCCCAGCCATTTTCTTTAGGTCTTCGGTCCATCTAGCTAGGAAGCGACCCACGCTGTGCTTGCCGATACGCGGCCTTCACTCCAGGACTCATCTGCTCTACTGGTTCTTCGACAAACAGCGGGTTGAAAGTTGTTAGTAAAATTCTGCTTGTGATTTCGATAGAAACCATTGAGTACTTTTAGTAAGGAAAAAAACTTACGAAGTAAGATTCCTACCATTCCTACTTTTAGTGTGTTACGCAAGTACCCTTCAGGTTTAGTGTATAGATAGATAGATAAATCGTTTATTTGGTGAACACAGAGATATAACACAGCATACAAAGCACGATTAAATAATAATTGAACGTGATTACAATTTAATTAAGTAGGTACAAAGTTCCTATACACAACAAGAGAAAAAAAAAAGAAAGGAAGACATAAAATAGTCATGATGACACTTTGTGATTGTGATGTCAAAGCGTACCGGATCCACCGCTTAAGTTTATCTAGGCTTACAAAAATATCTACCTACATATAAACTAGCTATAGATCACTTGAGGATTATTCCTAGCTTAGTAATAAAGCTTTTCGAGTTCAGTTCAAATAAATCAAATAAATCTTCGTCTTCCTGCCGCTTTCACCTTTCTCGGCTTGAATAAATTCAACGGTCCGATTATTGACTCTGTCACAAACTTACTTAGTTTGAATTTCGACGCTGTTTTATTGAAAATGATAATATTGAATTTGATATTAACCTTACTAAAAATATTTTTGTATTATATGAAGATATATTAAAAAAAAAGTGTGTGTAAGCTCTGATGCACGACTGGAGTTTACTCCTTACGAACGATTATGAAATACATATATAGATTAGTAAACATAACATACCGCGTAACGTAATGTAACCGAGAAACTTTGACTTTATTCCCCATAAATTTTCATACCCTGCGCTTATACAACGTGTTGTTTTTGATACCCCATAAGTCTAGGGTTTTATATTCTATAAGTAAAAATAATACAAAAAGTCCTACAATATGAGGTCCAAAAATGCATACTTTCGACAATATCGATGTCTGTAGGTATTTACCTAGATACCTACACACATCGATATTGTCGAAAGTTTCGTTGATAAATACGAGTAATTCGTTTTCATTCAAACCAATCAATCATATTTAAAGCTAGAAAATGCAACGTTGTCATGTTTCACGTAAGGGTGTTTTACATTAATAGCCCTGACTTTGTCGAATTATTTTATAAGAAAAAAAACGATTAAAAATAATTCAAATGCTAGTCGATTCTTTGATACGGTGTCGTTCATACCCTAGAGTTATGGGATATCAAAAAATACACCTTGTATATGAAAATCGATTCTTAAGGAGTGAACTCCAAAAAGACTTATTTGCGGGTATATTTAGGTACTGTTATGGGAATGACGCAACACATTTTATCAATGAAAATCCTTTACCATCCAACTATTACTACTATTTACTAAAACAAACAATGTCATTGTCACACTAATTCGTAGCGTCCAAAATTACTTTGTAAAGTCTCATTAAAATATCTCCTGCAACAAATTAGCAGACAATTCAATTAAAGTCTAAATCGTAGACACAGCGGAACGCGACTATTTAGTATGAAAAACGCATTTAATTAAACACGAGATTGTATGAATTAAGCAAATAACGCTTTTATTAGACTTCACTGTACGCCTGATACTGCGGGGATTCGTTGCCTAAGGCTAGGTACAGACGCTAGCACATAAAGCTACTACAATCTGTTAAATTTCTTTAATAGGTTTCCAATTTTATCGCTAAAGCATAAGATTCAAGATTGATTGGGAAAATTTGACAGTTTCGGGTATCTTCATGTGCTGCCGTCTGTATACAATGCACATTAAATGGAACATGGGACTGTACGCTTTTTAGTATTTAGGGTGTGAAGACTAGTGAAGGGCCGGATCGTTAAAAATATATATCCGCGGATACGGATACGAATACGGATATTTGGTGTCAAGATCCGCGGTTACGGATACGGATGTTAACTTATTGCATAGATGTCGATGCGCGTGAGCTTGGAACGATAGTTGATGCTACTTGATGCTTTGCTTGACAGGATATGTTTCTACTTGGATTTAAGACCCCCTCGGGTTTTTCTTTTGTTTTGTTCATAGTTTAGTCACAAAATTATTGATTTTAAGAAATAAAAAATAATATGAAAGGAATTTAATAGTTTTTCATTGCTATCTAAACACCAAAATGTTTACAATGAAATTTCATCTATGTATTGAAAATTATTAAGGTAAAAGGTCCGTAAAAGATCCACAAAATAAGTAACTGATACGGATACGGATCTTGCTTGTCCCTCGGATATCCGCGGATACGAATACGGATATCCGGCACTAGTAAACACGCAGCGTTTGAAAATTTTCAACTTACATAACCTAAAAGGTAAAGGAAATAGCCTACCTCACAGAGTTTAGGCCTAAGTCCCGGTACGTAGAGATTTGGATCATTTAGCCTGAGTATATACGTGAAACTACTTCTAACACAAGCTAATAAGGAGGGGAGAACCGAAAAATTTTAACAGCAATCTTCTTTTGGTTCCGTACCCGAATGGCTTAAAGCAAATGAAATATAAAACGGAACCCTTATGGGCGCAATCGAGCGACAAGTCCAGTTAAGCCAGATTTGTTCCGCGAGTGATCCTTTTGTTCCAATATCCGTATTGTCCATTTTATGTAATGAAAGATTTTCTAATATTTTTTTGTTGAAGTGTAGACTCCAAACATTATTAGAAAAAGAAGGTGTTAGCATAACCTCACAAAAGAAGAGAATACTTACGACTGTAGCCGAGTATACGCGATTTAGCGTCACCAACCTGAGCGTGACGATTCAGTTTCATTTACTGTTCAAAAACAACTCAAAGTATGTCTAAACAAATTTTCACTTTAAAAGGAGATATTTGAATGTGTGGAGAACCCTAGGTACAAAAGAACCTACCGTAGGTACAATATCTTGTGTATCTAGCCTAACACTCGAATAAAGAGGGTAATGTTTCCCAACGACCGTTGTTTGTTCAGGAATGCGTGTAGGCTTTGTACTCGTCTTGTCACATCCGATGGAATTGTGTTCTCAAAGAAAACATCAACATCCTTAACTTGGCTGATGTGCTTGGTAGGATTTACTAGAGCTTTTACTCGTAATTGTGGTACGTTATGAAGTTATTGTAGATAGTAAAAGGGACCCTATAAAAATATAGATTTTATAGGCCAAGAACATACATACGGATTTCGGACACATATCCTTAGGATAATGTCAGTCAGTAAAAACAAATGAATGAACGAATTCATAAATTGAACTCCTAAGTCCATATCGACACGGACGTGATTTGTTTTTAAAATAGTAGATAGCTATTTGAATTTCGAATTTTTACAAGGTTCAACTTTTAAATTTTATTCAACTGTTTTTAAACGGTTAGATTGGACAGGGACGCAAAAAACTTGAAAGAGAATTGGTTTTCATATTCTCGGGTGTGCGGTAAAATTATAACTTTTGCTGCATAATTGCTTTACAAATTATTTTTTTAGCTTGGAGCGTAGCAAAAACTTGGAAGTAAATGAGCAGTTTTATAGACAGCTTTTTCTAAAAAGACAGTTAAAAACTCGTAAAACAGTACTCGATAAAGGAATCCAGTCATTTCGTAAGTCATAATTCCGCGACAGATGACCAATATCGGTCATAGTTCGAGTGGCAAACATA
Organism: Aporophyla nigra; assembly: GCA_947507805.1. NCBI lineage: Eukaryota > Metazoa > Arthropoda > Insecta > Lepidoptera > Noctuidae > Aporophyla > Aporophyla nigra. The sequence goes on along the minus strand of OX382307.1, from coordinate 14,674,939 downwards.
AAAACTTGATACTGTCATCCTTTTGCAAGAATAACGGTTATAACCGAATACATGAATCCTGATGTTATAACACTTATGTGACCGGGCCACAAAGGAAACGGTACGGCCCAAGAACAGGCCGATAAATCTTTCTTTTTTATGAGAAACTATAAATTACTGAACCTTTCACCGTCCATGGTCATTCCTGTCTAACTGATCCCTGGACTTAGGGACGGAGAAATAGTAGGAGAGAAAGAAATTAAGAACTGTTACTGGAGCAATAAAAAGTAACGGCCACCGAAGTACAATTAAGGGGTATTACACACACGTGATGGCATTGCCAACTTCGATGAAAGTCCCTAACACTCGCGACAAGACATTTACTTTATGATCTCGGTGCGTATCGTGGAAATTAGATGGGATTATAGTGAATGTTCCGGATATTTTTGAAAGTAATTATAAGTTTCAATATTATGCGCACCTGGCTTTTTGACTTTATATAATTGATGTCAAGTTTAATGAGCAATTTTGGATGAATATATTTTCATTCTGATGTAATTGTGGTAGTACGCATAATCAGTCTAGAAATATAGAGATTTCTCTTTGTGAGAGGGAGTGGGCCGTGAACACAACAACACGCGGGCCCAGTGCATATTGGTAGATATCACATGTCATGTTTTCGAACTTTTGGTTGTAGGACATGCCGGTTTCCTCACGATGTTTTCCTTCATGGTTTTGAAAGAGCAGTGGTGATGAAATAAAGTAAAGCTTCTGTATGGGTTCGACGACCTACAACTCAGTAAGTCGCGTGTATATTAATAGCGCAATATTAATTAGGAAACTGGATGTTCAGTGTACATTGTCTTTTTCATAAAGAAAGTGACAACAAATAGTATTATAAAAATGTCCAAGTAATTATAAAGTTTTTCTACAGAAGCTTCATTGAAGTTTCTTAACGCTATTAATTTTTGAACAGTTACTTTTTAAGCAATCTTGATTTCTGAACAAACTTTAACCGAAAAAAACTTTTTTACAAAAAAAAAAAACAACCGACTTCCTTAAAAACACTACAAAGTGAAAAATAACTTTAATTTCAGAAGTCGGTGTCTTAGGATCTGTTTTTATGGTTTTTTTGCCACCGACTAAGGAAGTCGGTTGTTTTTTTTTTGTACAAACATTTTTATTTTTAAATTTTTAGTTGTGGTATCCACCCCGCACTAATTCCAAACAAACAATGCATATTTATGCGATAGCAGAAATCGCGGTTGATTTGCTGTCATTTTTTAAAGATTTCCGGTGTCTATCTCCGGAACTCATCATCAGATCTATATGAAATTTATATGGGACCATTTCGGAATAAACCCCTTTCAAACAAAAAAAACAAAATTAAAATAAACTATAAACAAAGTAAATTATACTTAGGTTTAACAGATTATATTATGTACTAAAATCCTAAGTTAAATACCCGTATTATGTTTAGTAGCAGGCGGGATCCAATTGCAAATTATGAAACGGAAAAAAATGGGTTCTGCTTACTAGTGGCTTGACCTCTAACTAAGGACAATTGGGTTTTTAAGACGAAAATAACGATACCTTTTCAAAATCCATCCAGCCATTTGGAAGATACGAGGAATTAAAGGAATTTACATACAAGATACGCGCGAAAACCATAACGCTTTCTTGGTAGTCGGGTAAAAACAAGAATTAATTTAAATTAATTTTGTTATCAAAGAGGAAATATCCTGTTCTAGGAAACGTGAAGTTTTTCCACTTCATAATGTTATTTCAATGCTTAACGAACACCTAAAGAAAAACATTTACAAACTGGATGCGACAGCTGTTCCTTCTCGAGTTGTAGGGGTCCGCCAAGAGAAATGGACTATTGTCACTAGTAAGGCACTTTAACAATTCAATTTAGTAAGTTTTTTGTTAAGTTGGACTTTATACGGATGGAAAATCTTCTTTGTTTGAAGTGACTGCGTTTCTTGCTCTATTGTGCGAAAAAAAAAATGATTAATTGGTTTTCAAACTTAAAGGTAGCTGTTCCGTATAAAATAGCACCACAAATTGAAAAATTACTTTATTTTCGGAACTCAGTGACAAAAAAACACAAATACAAAGACAAGATTTTATATAGATATTTTTAACTTTGTAATGTTATTTTTTGGATACCGGTTGATTTGTTTTTTGAAATAAACTTTATATTTTTTACCTTTTAGTTGCAGCACACTAGGGTGGTTATTGCAACTAAAAAGTGAAAAAAAAAATTGTTTCAGCTCCGACGCACGACTGGAATTTCCACCTTATGAACGATTATAAAATATATAGATTAGTAAACATAACATAACGCATACATTTCACACCCCATACATTTTCATACCCCGGGCTTAAATATGAAAATCGTTTCCTAAAGAGTAAACTCCAAAAAGTAAATTACAATGTCAGAAGGTCACTGGAAAAAAATCGTACTATTGAAACTAACTCAAAACTGATCACTGATCAGAACTTGACCAAAATATGAGATTACTCAATAAGTATCCCTTTCAATACTCAATTCTTTATTGCATTCCATATGTTACATAGATGGTAAAAAATAAAAATGGTACAAGATCAAAATATGGACAAACAAACATAAGCAGATTTTTTTAAATTGGTTTTTAAATCAAAATGTTCAAATGATCTCTCCCGGTCTGGGTGGAGCGGGGCGTGTCTAACTTTTTCTACGTCGACAAGGGCCTGGTCCTTATGGGTTGCGAGCTTCACTTTACTTGCTACCCACAGGGTCGCGATCCTTCGGGTACATACGGAACCTTTAAAATCAGCTGCAGCATAGAAAAATGCAAAAGAATACGCGCTCAAAATGTATAGAACCGATGAAACGGCAAGAAATAAAATAACTGACATAAAATTTCAACGTAGGGGGAACCACAACCATGTATTGAATCCATATTGACAGGTTGCGTTCGAAGTCCCTGCCATCCAATTTAGGCTTCGTTTTCCACATGATTAATTGAATTCATCTAATGTTTAAAACCCACAAGTCCTTGTCAGTGGGTATAAAACGCGTGTTTATTAAGCCAGCCCAAAAGGCCTCCGTAAATCTACAGTTCATCAATTCCGATGTTGAGCATCATTTGTCAGCAGCACAGCCTAACCTATTGGAACTCTATTAGACCCGTAAATCCCCACATGAATAATGTAGGTACCATATTCTTCTTCAATAAATTGTAATTTTATTCTCCTGTATCCGTCCGGAGGCCTTCGGAGTTTTTTTCATTACAGTTCATTATTTCACTTGACGGGTGAAAGTAATATTCGGAACCATCCGTCTAGAATTTGGTTCCATCAGACAACAATGTCGAGTCTGGAGAAATGAAGAAAAAATATGTCTGACTGTATACGGAATTCTCGCTAGAAAAAGAAATGTTTAAGTTAGAACTGTCAGTACATACGTTTATCGTGTATAAAAGGATCAAGCTGAATTGGTTAATATTTTTTATGTCTCGAACAAAATATTATAAGTCAATGCTGGTAACCGAAACAGAGTGACTAAGTATTTTTTAGGGTTCCGTTGTCGATAAGGAATTATTATTGTTTCACCATGTCCGTTCGTTGGTCTGTTTGTCTGTACGCAGTAGCAGAAAGCTGTAATATGGCATGGGTATTAATAAATCACGCTGAGATTGGTAAAATAAAATTTGTACATTAAAAAAAAATAGTCTGGATATTTTTCCTCTCGTCTGTCCTAATGGAGTGTCGATAAACAGGACGGTAAAATATTGTAGGTGTGTAAAAAAAATTTTACATTCAGGGATCCGTTTGAGGACTATGAAGTTTTAAAGTGTTGATTATTGTTAGAGTTAAGTGTACTCCCAACGAGGCCTGCTAGCGAAATGGTTGTTTTTGGATATGTTAAAGTTATTCACAGCAGTAGTATATAATATAACGATGTTTAAATGAAAACTGTCACAGGCATGTAGGTTTTACACGTTAATGGTCGACCAATTATTAATTCAGTAAGCAGAGAAATTCATCAACGCACGCATTCAGGAACGCACAGTGGTGCGTGGTACGAAATGCACTGGGCCAGTTTTGAGATTAGTCAGTCTGTATGTAATCAACTTAACTAAGCAGGCTTAACAAGTAAACGAGTAATGCTCGACCATCTATTCTCTAATACATTAAGCGGAAAATGTTAATTTCAACTACGGAACCTATCACTGTGCGTCGTGCGACACGCACTTAGGCGGTTTTCAAATTAGTCAGTCCGTGTTACCACACATTATTTTATCTGTAACTTCCCTACATATGGTTGGATATTTTGATAGGAAACCGTTAAATATTTTACAATAGCTTTTCTGTCAGGCTATCCTAAAAGAGAAAAGCCGTAGTGCACTTTCATTTTTATTGACACTTTAGAAGCGGCTTTACAACAGAGTGGCTGTGACAAAAAATATTCGTCATGTTGGGGAGTAAAGGCAAAACCGGCGCAATGTCACTCTAGTAGATCTTTATCCATGAAGTTATCATATAAACTGTTGTATTAAATTATCTGCGGGAGCCTTCACAATATCAATCGGAACAGAATTGGATCCACTTTTACGTCACATCTAAAGAAAGAAAAATGCGTTTATTGCGATTATGTCATTCTAAAAAAATCCTTAAAATTAAACAAACAAAAACGGAAACCAATGCTAATAATGCCAAAAGGGTCTCACCTCAGCATGTCAGATGACAACACATCTATCTATGCAGTATTGTCCCAATGCTAAACAAAGAATTTCCTCTCCCTTTTACACACAGTTTGACGTCTTCTACCTAGCCTGTTCCTATATTGGAACTGGCTTTTGGGTTAACCGGATGCTAAATAACAGTATTTAACTTGGAGCTACAGCCTATCTAACTTCAGGTATACCTTATTTTGTAAGACTTGTTGTCAGATTTTCGGGCTTCTGACGACACGTAACGACCAGCTATAAGATCTACGACTGACAGTCGGGACCGACGTGGCTTAACATGGATTCTGAGGCACGGGAGTGTCTCGGTATGTAAAAATACCACTCTCGGACCAATCTCGGTAAGCCTGGCTTAAACTGATCAATCAGCCTATTTTCCACACAGTTCAGTTCTCTGCCATTGCTGGGCAGCCTTTTCGGTAGGTACGAAGCTTCTCTCCATTAAAAAGTCTAACAAAAAATCCTGCAGATACCAGAAATGGTAGAAAATACAGACAATAAAAAACATCGGTCGGCTATAAAAATAAACAGACGTATAAACATTTACCCTGAAGCAAGAATCTGGCGATGCATGAAGCAAGTAGAATCTCGATCGTCAAAAGCCGTTTATTTTCTGTCTCTACAATCGTTTGGACAACATACTCGTAATGTTTTGTTGTGTGTTTTCATGTTTGACTGGTGTCAAAATAGGTAAATGTTGACACAGTTTGTTTTGTATTTGTATACAAATCCGGAAGCAGAGCGTGCGAAGTTTCAAATATGTTTTCCCTTAATCGTGATACTTTATTTGTATTTTTCTGAATGATCTATTCGGAAATTGTTGTTTTATTCACCGTATCTCTTCTGAAAGAATTTCACGTTACAGTCTCAGAAGCGGCTATCACAACTTGCTATGTAAACAGTGACAAGAATTATCAGAACATCATGAAAATGCACAATTTGGAATAAATACGTATTGTCACAGCTAACGCAAAAATTATCCAAGCAAAGTTAATAAAAATTTATATAGGATCTCTCCTGAGGCTGCTGAGGTTCCTGAAGCAATCCATCAAAAATATCTCTTATTTTAACACAAATAAGAACAAGTTAGGGTTTCCCTTAACTTTTATATGTGTCACATCCACGCAAAACAGCCATCGATCAGCATAATGCTTCATTTTTGACAGTTGGGTGTCACTGAGTTGAGACTGCGGCAAGATTTTAAACGTTTTTCTGGACGGGAATTAGCCTTCCGATTTCTGTTATATCATTCAGTACGTTTGTCAATTAAATCTTATTATTTATGCTCTTGGCACAAATTCACAAACGGCTCAAACGATTTTGATTTTTTCTTTTGTCTAAAAGGTGACTTAATTTAGAGTGTTCTTAGCTAAAAACACCAAATAGATAATGATAATAATGAATGTAGGAAGAAAACATTTTCGAAACCCGGCCCCGATGCTACGATCCTTTGATCAAAATATTACCTACAACAAATTACAAATTCATATTTATTTGCCAACAATGTAGGTACAGGTATAAAACGGTACATAATAACTGTGTCCGCTACATTCTACCTTACGACATGCAAAGTTATAAACAAAAGAGTCGGAAAAAATAAAAACAAAAAATACAAATCATGCATGGTAAAAACGAACGATACAGTTTTCATCTAAATTAATAATTAAATCATTCTGATATAATACAAATGATCCTACATGTCAATATTTTTTTTAATTGTCATACATTTTCATCATTTAAAAAGTCTTTTATACTATAATAACATTCTGTACCGTGTGGTGCCGGATGTAAAGAATAACACCACCCCATTTCTTCCCGTGGGTGTCGTAAGAGGCGACTAAGGGACTTACTAGAGAATGGGCAGCAGCGTTCTCTATGCATTTTACCACCATATCGCCAACCCGCCTGCCAAGCGTGGCGATTATGGCAAATTGGGGGAGGCCTAAGTCCAGCAGTGGACGTCTTACGGCTGAAACGATACTATAATAACATTTTGTTGGGCGTTTCTCTGTAAACTGGGCAACTCGTTCTAAAGAAACTGTCTAGGCAACTTTTTTGCTCATAATATAATAAATTTTATTTAGGGAACAAGTATCCGTATATTTATTAATATACGGCAGATGAACCACAAATATTCTCATTACTTAAGAAAATATTAAGCATTTTCTGAAAAATGTATACAGGGGACTGTTGCCAAAACCAGGGGACTGTGAACTTAAATAAAAAATACAATTTTAGTACCGAAATTAAATGTTTTTTTTATTATTATAAACTTTGGAGATTAAGAATTAAGTAACTGAAGAATAAAAAATTAAAGAATCTACTATATTTATGTAATACTAGCTTTTGCCCGCGACTTCGTCCGCGTCAAATTTTGCTCCCGTGACTCTTCCCGTCGCATCGAATTGCCTGCCAGTTTTCGTCCATTTTTCGTTATTGCTCCGCTCCTTTTGATCAAAATCAAAATCAAAATCAAAAGTCATTTATTCAAACTAGGCTGAGAGTCAGCACTTTTTGAACGTCAAAGTTACATGAGACAGTCCCCCCAAAACGCCCGCCCTTCGACACTTCCTAGTGCTTTAGCTGGGAAGAAGAAGTGGCGGAACAAACTCCCCAGCAGCACAGCTGTCTGTTAAGTTAGAAGAACTTGATTCTATACAGTATTGTGTAAGTTATTAATATTATAAAACAAAACATATATTATTCGCCATATGTCAGCTAGCACACGCCAATATACCAACAAAACATTGAAAACTAAACTCAAGCTGAAATAAATAATAAAACAAAATCGAAAACAGAACTTAAAACCTTAATAAAGCCTCCAGGCATAAAGGGCGTGCCCGCTTACATATACGATGCAAATGATACATATACACAATAAATGAAATGAAAAGAAAATAAAAATAAACTAACAAAAGCAGTTAAATAAAAAAAATAAAAAAAACAATTATATGAACTACCCATATAAACTTTCAGTAGGAAGACTAATTCTGGATTGAAAGAACATAAACATTGTCTTGAGTTGATCACAGCGACCAACTATTCTTATCGTTTAAGTAGTCGTTGATAGAATAGTATGCCTTTGAACAAAGGTTGGATTTTACTTTAGCTTTAAACTCATTAAACTGCAAATCTAGCAAAGTAGAGGGAAGCTTGTTATAAAAGGTAATACCAAGACCAACAAAAGAATTATGAACCTTATGAAGCCGGTGAAAGGGAGCACGTAGTTTATCCCTACTTCTAGTATTAATATTATGAATATCACTGTTTTTAGTGTACAGGTGTATATTTTGCCTAATATATAAGATGTTGGCGAAGATGAATTGTGATGCCACCGTAAGAATACCAATATCTTTAAAGAAATCTCTCAGAGAAACTCTCGCACCTAGTTGGTAAATCGCTCGAACAGCTCGTTTTTGAAGAACAAAAATATTTTGAATGTCCGCGGCTTTGCCCCACAGCAGAATGCCGTAGGACATTATGCTATGAAAATAACTAAAATAGACTAATCGAGCTGTATCAACGTCCGTGTACTGTCTAACTTTCCTTACGGCGTAGGCGGCCGAACTGAGCCTTCCCGCTAGGCTTGATATATGTGATCCCCACTGAAGTTTGGCGTCTACTGTTATACCGAGAAAAACTGCCGAGTGTACAGTTTCAAGCACCTCATTATCTAAAACGACATTGGGTCCCAGATTCCTAACATTCGGTAAGGCGAACTTTATACATTTCGTTTTCTTAGCATTAAGAACTAGGTTATTTGTGGTAAACCAATCCGTAATGTTATATAACCTAGATCTTAGCGTGATGTTATATAACCTAAAGCCTTCCTCAATAAATAGGCCCCCACACAATTTTTTTTTTTCATTTCGGACCAGTAGTTCCTGAGATTAGCGCGTTCAACCAAACAAACAAACAAATAGACTCTTCAGCTTAGCTTTATAATATTACTATAGATTGTACTTAGCACTGTAATCTTAATATTTACTTATTATTAATTAAAATCACATATATTGAAAGGACTTTTAGTACTTTGAAACTTTCACTACAGAATCAGTCTCGAAACATAATTAGTTATTTCTAAAAATAGCAAACATAGGTAAAAAATAGTATTTAAAGTCTTATTTTTTCTCGAAAACATCTACAGGTGAAACAAACTAGTAAAACATTCTATTGCCTTTTAAAACTATATTTGGATTAGAAAGCTTCTGTACCACTTGGTCCATTGTAATTTCTGCCACATCATCATCATCTTATCTACATAATTGGCCTTTATTTTCACAGAGCTTTAAGAATGTAACCCGGGTTTCGCCATCTTCTTCATCCCTCTTGTCAATTATGCTCACATATCTATATTCCATATTTGTTTTGCCAAGCAATTTCACAACAATCTTTCCAGTAACCATTTTTGTTAAAACTCTTTTTTCTTTTACGGTTTTCATCTCTGAAAAATTATCTTGTATTTATTGTTTTAGTACTTCACCGAAAACTGCTTTTTTGTTTAGATCTTTTCTTGATTCTGGAGTATCTGCCATTTTTTGTAACTTTGTATTTGGTGTATCTTTAGGCTTTGGTATTTATACTCTCTTTTAGTCGCGATAAACGTTTTTTGTACTTTAATACTTTCTTCTGCGGTTCTTTAATTTCTTCATCTTTTTTCTTCTTTATTTTATATCTAAGCATCTTTTCTTTATTTTTTTTAATTATTTCAGCAACTTCAGGTGTTGACATTTGATATGAAGTAGATACATCAGAATGTGGAGTATTTTCTTTAATAAATGATTTAGTAATATTTGCTAATACTTTTCTTATTGCATTACTTGGTGCAATGCTCTTTCCACTTCTTCTTGGCATCTCGGTGTTCTCGTGGAGTCATATACTCAACAAGCTTTTTAGTACCAAAGGATACTAGAAAGCTTGTTGAGAATATGACTCTGCTTTCTTAAGGTACTTAAGGCGTTCTTTTTCTCTAAGTTCTTCCCTTTTCTGAGGGTGTTTTTAATCTTCTCATATCGCTTTCACTTTGCTTCCCTTTTTTTGTAGAATCTCTTCTTTAGTGGCTTTTTTTTTTCTTTGGCGCCATTCTCAAAACAAGTCTAAAACAATAGCAAATATAATTTAGACAGTCCCCTGGATGCGGAAACAGTCCCCTGTCCTGTAGAGAAACAGGGGACTGTTGCCAGGGGACTGTTTAATTTCATTTCATTGATGAGTAGTACAAAATGTAATTGATCTATGCTATTTTGCTGCACATAGGAAATATGTATCTATTGTAACAATTTAAATATTTGAAGGAAACATTATAATATTTAAATAGAAGTAAAATAATCCTTACCAGAGGACTGTTGGCTGTCAGGTTTCAACGCGACTTCCACGAAAGGTCGCTCGCACACTACTAAATAGGATGGCGTCCGGGTCGTCATAGCAGCAACGGCGCAAACTTCAGACTTGTTGAGTTTCGTTACACGCATAAAAGGTGTTGTTTAACCTTTCGGCTACGTAATACGTAATTTAAAATATAGACAGGGGGACTGTTCACTAAATGCGAAGACAAAGTTTCATTGCCTCTTTTTAAATTGTAAAATAATATTTATGTAAAATAAATAGGTCTCATTAACAATCAAACAATATTGATTAAATAATATAACAATTCGATTAATTCCAATAGATACTGTCTCGATTAATTTAGTCTGAAGTAACTATACTGCTTTGGTGACATGCCAGGGGACTGGTTTTTAAGACCTTTAAAAACGTTTTTAATATAATAAAGTTTATTTTAATGGATTTTTAATATTGAGCAGCGGTAGATTAAGGTATTGATTTTTGGAATTATCTACGAAATATTTATGATCTTTTATATTTTAAACAAAATTAGCCTGGGACAATGAGTTGCCCAGTTTACAGAGAAACGCCCTGTTAATAATAATGCAGTCAGCTTAGATTTAAATATTCAAATAGGGTGTTCTTTAAAATTGTGAGGAACTTTATTGTATATTATAAAATTCATATAATTTTTTTAATATTTAGGTTTTTATATGGGTTTGAGATTTTTAAATTTTTCGAAAAAGTAGTTTAGAGTGCCTTAAATTCCGTGCTGCAGATTATCGTATATGTTCCTGAAGTTTGAATACCTATTCAGACTTGTTTACCAGTTTCAAGTGAAGTTCGAATAAGGTATTCGAACTTCACGGTAACAAACTTGAAACTGGTAAACAACTAATAACTAGGAAACTGAAAAAAGCAACACGTTTGAAAACCTGGAATGAAACTGGGTCACATGTAGTTTACTGGTGACTAATTAAACCTTGATTTCCTTTAGAATTTCTTTGCAAAATAAGCTGAAACTTTCATGCATACGCCTTTCGTATTCCGCACACGTCACAAGGAGGAAAAAATGAAATAAAGGAACAATGTTTTCTACTAACATGTTCATCCCAGTAAACTGACAGAGGGGCTTGAGAACAAGTTACGTAATATGTATATGACAGACTCCTTTATTTCCACAATTTCATTCTTCGTGATTGATTTGTTTTTCAACAAATAAGAGGCGCACCGATACAACTTTTTTACTGAAAGTACGGGAACGGTACAGGTTATACGACTCATAGTAATGAAATACGTATACTGATTTGTCGTGTAGATTTGTAAATTTAATTGTAGTAAATCATTTTTTTTTTAAATTTTATTGGTTTACGTGACGATACGATAGTTTTGATGACATTAAAAGAGAAAACAGTTCAAAGCTGAAACGACCCTTCCAGCAAGGCTCTGCATTGTTAGAGTCATCTATAATCTTAATAAATTAATTGGTTGGACTTTAAAAGTACCATCACCTCTCAGTTTCCTTCGGCGTTTCTTCTCAGGGATCCATCAGCTAGGACAGCTGGTGCCGTTTAGTTTTAAAATATTGATCTGCAAAATATTGACTTGTAAAAGTGTTTCAAAAGATGTAGATCTTATCGATTTATTCACAATAGTGACGTGTATCGGTTGCGTTACGGTATTTCGCGTAGTTCTCTTCCGCTTTTTTGTCTCCATTCAACTAAGAATTAAGAGGGTTGTATTGATGATTTTAATTATTATAATTCTGTAAAGCCATATTTTTTATGGTCTAGAATCATATTTTTATCAACACACAATCTAAAAACATAAGTAAATTTGAATTTCACGGGGTACCAACCTTTACGCATCCTCCTAAAATAAACCACAACAAGAACAGAAAAATATTTGCGGAAAATTTTTCTGTTTTCGTTTTGGTTTATTTTTTGTTTTAACACCGCAGAAAAATAAAGGTAGTGAAACGTAGTAGAGGTGTGCTAAGATAAATGCGGACGATCTTGAAAAACATGAAATGGCTTTATAGTTACTCCCATCGTTAGTGCCCATAGAACAAAGGTGTCATTAAACGTTCTGTATTTTCTGTTGAATAGATTGTTAAAACAATTGAATTTGTACAAAAGAAATAAGGTTAAGAGGGAAAGTCTACAGAACATAAATTCGACAAACAGACAATAGCATTAAATTGGAAAATGCTACAGATGTAAAGCCAGGGAAATTAATTGTTGAATAAATTGTCTGTACATTAAAATCACAACAACTGTCTTTCTTCGATGGTTGTATGAAATTGCTATAACACGGCAAATGGAAAGAAAGAAGAAATAAAACAAAAATATTTGTGGCAAACAAGACGCAGAGAAAGAACACAAACACAAAAAAGGCAAAGTTGGGTAAAAGATGCGTCATATCGATAGCTGTGGCGTAGAGCCAAAGCTATCGATCAGGATAATGCTACGACCCTATGCGATACCAATCCCCAGCGCTGATTTTCAGCGAAATCCGGCGTTGACGCGATGACGTCAACCAGCAGCATAAGATATGAAAAAATACCAAATTACGAAACACAATTAGTTTTAAATGTTTAAAAAAACATAATCTCTGTTTTAATACGTGAAGTAAGAACCCCTTTTTATGAAAATTGCGCTGACGGAGAAGTAAAACATTTGGCACAGTTAAAGTGAATATCTAGAAGGTAACAGTACAGAATAGTACAGAAAGCTTATATTTCAATATTAGCTTCTGCCCGCGACTTCGTCCGCGTTAAATTTCATGTTCCCCCGACCCCGACCCTTCCCGTCGCATCGAATCGCCTGCCCGTGCGATTTTCCCCGTTTTTGCAACATTTTTCATTGCTGCTCCGCTCCTCTTGGTTGTAGCGTGATGTTTTATAGCCTATAACGTTTCTCGATAAATAGGCTACTCAATATAAAAATATTTTTTCCATTCAAACCAGAAGTTTCTCAGATTACCGCGTTCAATCAAACAAACAAACTCTTCAGCTTTATAATATTAGTGTAGAAGTATAGATAATCATGCATTAGCAAACGATTAAATTAGTGGTCGAAATTCGACCACTGGGCATCCAGTATTTTTTTATAAAATGGTAACATTCCGGGCAGCAATTCACGTACCGCCGACCTTTGATAATCGTAATTAATTGATCTAAATTTAGTGGGGTATCAATTTGATGTCTACACATTTATTTTCCCTGACTCTACACAAAGTAATAGATACTCGAAATCAGCTAAAAAAAGGGTTTTTCCTTCTATACGTAGTAACTTAAATTAAATCCAGTTTTAATTGAGCCCCAGCTGCTCAGTGGTTGGTCGAGGTACAATGGGATAGTAACTGATAATCCCCATTCCTCCCTCAACTCGCTTCGTTTCAACTTGTTTTATAAGGCTTATTGAATCAGCACTAACACGGAACCCATTCAAATACGTACGTACGGAAGCCAAATTAACTTCGGAAGACAAAAGAGTTTTGTAATGCCTTTTTTGGGAACCACTTATTTTAAAGTGTTTTCGTGTTTTGTGAGTGGATTTAAATGGGTTCTTTATTTTGTACTTTGTGGACTATTTTGTGAATTATTGGATCTTTAAGCGTTCTTTAGAGTCAATGTACTCACAAGCACTTGTTTTCTTTAAAGTGGATGCGTTAAGGTAGATGCAATGACTATTTTATGAAAAAGTAATTCTATGGGATTAAGATAACTTAGAGGGTTGGTTTAGTTATTATAATGCTTTAAATACAAAAGTGTTACGGTCATGGAACATATTTTGATTTGTGAATTGCAAAAAAGGAAGAGAATTTTAATTTCGAGGGCTATCCTGGCTTTCCAACGTAAGGAGACAGAATACGCTGGGGTCCTATCGGCAGGTTATCAACACACACATCACATCCACATTTCGCTAGTTATGTTAAAGTTCCATGTTATTGGACCATCACCACTCAGAAGAAATCATAATAGGAAAACCAATAACACTGTTACGACATAATATATTTATTCAGAAAGTGTGTACAGTCACCAAAAGAGATAAGTAAACAGGGTAATAAAAAAATATAGTTGAAGTTTCAAAAGAAACCAATGGAAGTTTTCGAAAAAAATGAGGGCAAACAGTTTATCATCATCATTCTCGTGACCTTTTCTCAATTTATTTGGGGTCTCGGCAACATTTCTTTTTCTTCCACACTTCTGTATTAGTCGTCATCTCAGTAATCACTCCTTTTCTATGCATATCATAATACACTTAGTCCATTTATCGTTTCTCTGGTCTTCCTCTACTCTTACAGCCATCGACATTCATATTTAATACATTCCTCACGACATTTTCCTCATGCCTCCGTATCACGTGACCTTACCAAGACAACCGATTCCCACACAACTTTTCAGCTATCGGTGCCACTTTCAGACTTCCTTCAGAAGGCAAACAGTTCATTTATCTAATTAAAATTCTTTCTAAAACATCAGTATCTTACTCAACTGCAACTCAAAACCGATGACCCCGGCTATTTTGGTGACTGTACGTTCCCGTGACTCCCAACTGACGACTTTGTTAAACAACTAACAATCTAATTATTATGTACGTTCTTTGATCCTTACTAAATATATGACATACTCGCAATCGGAAAGCTCAGGGTGTGAATTTTCGCCGTATTTGAAAAAGAAATTCGGAAATGACGTCTCTCGGTGCTATAAAATTATATTATTGAAATGTTCTCGGAAATATCAAAATCAACCTTGATTGCGTGTATGAAACGTAATCAGGCTGAATTAGTATAGGTACTTACAGTCCTATATTTATATTACAGCAAATACAAAATCGACTTGAGGAGTGGTGGGCTAGTGGTAATGGGCTCCGACTTCAAGGTTATAGCTTCGATCCGAGCCAGGTTTTTTACTTTGTGTAAATAATTTCATCACCACTGCTCTCAGAACGATGAAGGAAAACATCGTGAGGAAACCGGCATGTCCTAGAACCTTTAATTTGAAGACATATGACGTCTACCAATTCGTACTTAGCTGGCGTGGCCTACTCTTTCTCACCGAGAGGAGGCCTGTGTCCCAGCAGTGGGAACAATATAGGCTGATTAAGATGATTATGATATTTGTTAAGGTCGACAATCATAATTTTAATCAATATACAACCTTCAAATTGCAGAAAACTTAAGAAAATTTGAACCTTGGCTGGTCCTCCTTAAATGATTACAATAGCTGCCTTTATTGCTACAAATTCATGAATAAACCCATTTTCTTCGAAATAAAGACGATCTATAACGAAGATAAATGGCTACAGGGAATAGTTCAGACATTTAATACTGTTCCTAAGGCAACGGCTAACATTGTAGGTCCATAATAGTAAGGCATTATTGGATTCCTGAACCTCAAACTATTTGCTTTATGCGAGAAACTGACACGAAGATAGGGCGCCATAGGGCTGATTGTTCTAAAGAATTTCTTTAATAGAGGAATAAGTTTAAATTTTAGACAGTGTTTACAAATCCTGTCAAACGTCAATTTTGTTACTCTGAAAAAATAATTGACAATATCTTTTGAATGATGTTGCTAATCTATTGTTTCATCATCATCATCATCATTTCAGCCGTAAGACGTCCACCGCTGGACATAGGGCTCTCTCATTTAGGGGGGGGTTTGCTATAATCGCCACGCTTGGCAGCCGAGCTGGTGATCGCAGTACACACATAAAAAAAAAATTGTGATCACTAGCATAAGCTGATATCATTTTTTAAATTGAACTTTATCAAGAAAAAATTTTTGTTGTGTGTTTTCTTTAAATAGAAATACCCTGCTTTGGCTTGGCAAACACCCGTTTACCCGCTAACCCTAGCGGTCGCAAACTCGCAATATGGTGGTAAAATGCAAAGAGAACGCTGCTGCCCATTTTCTAGTAAGTCTCTTAGTCGCCTCTTACGACATCCACGAAAACAAATGGAATTAACTATTCTTTACCTCCGTCACCACACGGAACATATGCAAACTCAGAACTTTTATACTATTGCTTCATATGTTCGAAAAATTTGTCTCCTCAACAATGTAAATAACGCAATGAATTGGTGGAATAGTCAAAATGATGGTCGTTCCCACTATTAGTGTGTTACGAAATTACCCTGCAGCCGATAGCTAATTATATCAAAAAGAACTTAAACTTCGTGTTCTCTGAATAAAGCCATCGGGGCAAAATTTGGGATGAATTTCAATATACAGAAAACTTTTTATTTGAAATTTAAATAATCATCACATAATATCTTTTATTTAGCTTAACTGTCAAATTTATTCTTGAGGTAAACCGTAACTGGCTACTGGAAAAATCAGGCCATAAAAAAGTAATTTATGGAACGGTTAAATGTTAACATACTGTGATTAATTGCCCGAAGATATTAATCACGTGACAAGAATTTGGGCAACAGATATATAAAACAGTAGT
This sequence comes from Aporophyla nigra, assembly GCA_947507805.1. Lineage (NCBI taxonomy): Eukaryota > Metazoa > Arthropoda > Insecta > Lepidoptera > Noctuidae > Aporophyla > Aporophyla nigra. The sequence goes on along the minus strand of OX382307.1, from coordinate 14,658,441 downwards.
AGATATATGAAGTAGCAGTAGGTACCTATGTCTACTGCGCAGAGAATGAAGGCTGCCGCAGACCGGCAGGACGCAACAGCGCGATGCGACTCTAGTAGATCAATTTCCATAAAGTGTCTACATGAATTTTCATAGTAGTGTCGCGAATGCGCCTATCTACCGGAGCCTTACGATTTCACTTTTATAATTTAACTAGCAAAGTCCTTGCTTCGTACAGTTTTAACAACTTGACAAAACATCGAGTGTTCTGTGCTAAATCGATGTTAATTATTGATGTGTTTTACACATCCATCAATCCTCTAAATGACGGCACAAACCCCATCAAAATCAGTCTCGTCGTTTAAAAGATCAACGCGGTCACACACATATACACGAAAAGAAATTTCATTATACTATTTATTTCTGAATACGTATGCCTTTTTTTTTTTTTTTTGGATGGGAAATCATCAAATGACTTCTCCCGCTCTGGGCGGAGCGGGAGGGCGTGTCAGACTTTTACTGACTAAAACCCACCCGTGTTCCTTCAGTTGCCCATGTGCCAGGGTCACGGTATCTCTTTTGAACAATCACGCGACCCCGGCAGGCATCGGTCCTAGCAGACCCCTTCAGTGTGGCTGACATCTCTTTGAGGCGCGCGTGGAACACTACGCGCCGTCGACCCGAGCTTGGTCCTTACCGGGCGGCGAGCTACCCATTGCTCGCCACCCGCAAGCTCGCGCCTACGGTGGCCGGGAGTCCGCAATCGACTCCCGGCGCCCGGGGCGTCTCCTCCTGCGGCGGCTAGGGACGTGAGGGCGCATAGACTGCAACTCCCTCACGCGCCCCGCCTCCTCCTTCGCGAGCATTACTGCTTCGCAGTAGGAGGTGACGGCTTCCCATGCCCTCTCGCTCCGTACCATGGCTCGCACCAGGGCCGGACGCGAGAGATCGCCGCCGCCGATCGCCTCCACGAGGACACGGCGGTGCTCCGCCCAGGAATACGTATGCCTTGCAAAGCCTTTTATCTATCTTACAAAAACTTACAAAAGTTTCATCACAATCGGTCGAGTTATTTTCGAGTTCTTGCGAGACTAACGCACATCAATTGATTTTTGTTTGTATAGATAGATAAAGACTTCGTAAACTGTAACAAATCCACAATTTGATTTATGCTGTGTGAAGCTATCGTCTACGGACACCTGTAATTTGCAACGCCTAGAAGTTTGCTAGTACTTTGTCAGTTTTAAGTTCAAGTTGAAATATGGCGACGATAACCATTTATAACATGGAGGCGCGTTGCCAACTTTTCAATTTTCATTTAATTTTTCTTTTCAGTGAGGTTATTTGTGTAACTTCATGAACGCAAAGATACGTTTAGCAAACACAACTCATTTATTTAACTAAAGTTTTTTATTTTGAAAATTAAATTGTCTGCTTTGCAAATGCCGTTTAATTTCATGAAGAGAAATAATTAGGGGTGCTACCTACTCATTTACTCGCTAATAAGGTGTTTTTAAAAGCCTAATAGGGAAAATAAATATACAATTTTAAAAGGTTCCAAAGTATCTATTAAATCCTCGGGAATAGCTCCATTAGCTTTTTTCATAAGGAAAATCTCATTAATAGCCTGGATTTTAAAGAAATGTTAGGTAGAATTGTGGCGATATTTACAACGTCAGTTCGTCACATCAGAATTAAGCAGCACACTGATGCCGTCGCGAAAAATTCTGCATCGTTAAAGCAGAGTTTACCGCACAACTAGTATTTACACAACCCTAGTTCGTAACACTAAGTCCAAGTTTTCTCATGATGTTTACTTTTATTTCAAATTAAAACTATTATGTTCAAAATTCATCCAGAAATTCGAACTTAATGTTATCTAAATTTAATGTTATAAAGAGGAAAGATTTGATTTTCTGTAAGTTTGTTTGTAACGCTTTTATGCTTAAACCTCTGATCGGATTTGAATAAGCTTTGGCACATGGGTAGACCATTACCTGGATAAGACATAGGAATCTTTTTATCCCGACATTCCCCTGGAATCGAAATTAATGCGGGTAAAACCATGGGGTGCAGTTGTTATAATGAAATGAAGTTACGTGAAATAATTAGCAAATTTTTTTTGGATACTCATTTGTTTTTTTTTTTAAGTACTGTTTTGACATGATATAGTCTTTTATCCGCATGATGTCGGAAGTAAAGAATAGCACCATCCCATTTCTTCCTGTGGGTGTCGTAAAAGGCGACTAAGGGACTTACTAGAGAATCGGCAGCAGCGTTCTCTATGCATTTTACCAGCATACTGCGATCGCCAACCTGCTTGAAAACCGTGGCGATTATGGCAAACCCCTCCAAATTGGGTGAAGCCTATGCCCAGCAGTGGACGTCTTCCAGCTGAAATGATGATGATGATAAGTATACCTAGTCTTAATACAAGTTCATTTTTGTTTGGTTTGATACTCACATTCGCTATAATATGAAAAACACTGCTTAGTCACTAATAGGTAAATAAAAATATACACAAATTAGGTAAGGTGAACGTGCTTTAAGTTATCTTGCGATCTCAAATGTAGTAAATTATTGCCCAGGGATTGCTTCACAACTGTTACTTAAGTGTTGACTCATGGTAACAACCTTCAGATTCCGCGATTAAATTTTTAGCTCATTTAACAAATGGTTCGTGAAGAAAATGTAGGCACCTACTTTCTTTAGGGACATAATTTGGCAACGAAATTATAAGCTAAAAAGTGATTTATTATTTATAGTTTATGTGAGAAGTAGGCCTAAGTAATTAAACGAAACCCTAAATAGCAGCTATTTACGGTACTCAAGTAAAGAACCGTATGACTAAGTCATCGTTGTCCGTCTGTCTGTCAGCGGGCTGTTTCACATGAACTGTAATTGTTAGATAGTTGACATTTCCGTAGGGTGTGTATTTTTATTGCCGCTATAACAACAAATAAAAAAAGATTAAGTTAAAAACATTAAAAATCTAAATAAACTAAATATTTTTTTTTAAGTCTCAGTAGGTATATGGCCTCGTGACTATAAATTCCATTTTTTTGATGTTGTACTTTTGTTTTTTTATTTATTTGCTTATTTATGACTATATTTGATTTAAATGGTGATATTTCTGAGCGTAACCCGATAAATACTTTTTCAATTTTTTTTAGCAGATTACTTTATTTATAAAAAAAAGTACATTGAAAGAGTGTGACGTTTACCACACAGTTTTGCCCACTCCTTCGTCGAATACAGACGATATTTTATGTTACTTTCAATATAACATTCTAACATCATATTTTTATTTATAGCACACATCATAATATATCTTTTAACATGGTTGGAATAGTACCGCAAATCATAAAACTAATAGAATTTCAGAGAACTCTATTTCTGAAAGTCATGCCCCAGTTGTGATTCATTCTTCGATAACTAGATTTTTACTCTGATTTTGAAAATGGTATCATAAAAACAGTTTTTTTTAATCAAGAATTTGTGTAAATGTGGGTATACCAGAGTTTAAAACGGATAAATGAACAATTCTCAATTCTGAATTTGAATTCTTCAATTCTGGTCCGTTTTATTAATTAACGACATTCCATACAAGTGCCATACATGTACTAATTGGAGTAAATCAGAATTAGAATAGAAGAAGTTAGGTTTATTAGAATTAGTTTAAATCAGGCAACAGTACCTACTAAAAGGTATCAAATCTATAAACCAAATTAATTAATGTTATATACACAGTAAGCCATATAAATGTATTAAGATATAGCGCTTTACATAGTGTAAAACTAATCATAATAATTAATTAATGCGAACCTATAATTAGATTTAAATCAGTCGCCTACAACGCAGTGTTTGCCAGCATCACGTGATATTATTTTCCTGTATTATATATCTCTTATGTAATTAAACGGAATGGAAGCAAGATCGAAATAAATAAACTTTATAAAAAAAAATACGTTGAAATTATTTCAATTTAAGAAGTCCGTGTATACTTTTGTATTTGCAGTTTTTGCCACCGACAAAAAGTTTATATTTTTCACTTTTTAGTTGTTACCACAATAAAAAAAATACAACTTTATAAAAGTATACTGTACACATCTGCTTACACCCCAAAACCGTATAAGCGTAATGTTATTTTCTGGAATGGTGTAAACGATACATAGGCAAACGATCGCAGCAATCACGGGTCAATTATGCCGTGAGTTATTGAAGAGTTCTGTTGTCTATCTCCAAAGATCTAAGTCAGATCCTAATAAATATACTTTTAATACCTTTCCTAAAAATGCATTTGAATAACGAAAACCACATCCAAATACAATCAGGAAAGTTTTTGAGAACATCGTGAACATATATACATAGATACGGGTGGAATACAGAACCAGTTTTTTAAAGTATCGTTTATTTTTGAGTTAACTTTAAATTGCAGCTAACTTGATATTGAAAAATAAAATCGTTATAATTGGATTACCTTGTAATCCACGTGCATCTTTCTGCGTTGATCTATAGTGAATCAGCGCTCCAACGTGATACTTCATACAATTTTGTCTTGCAACCGTGCAACATGCAACAACAAAGAGGCCTTGGCCGCGTTACAATTAGTATTATTTAAGCTGGTATGAATAAAAAATGAAAAAGAATACTTAATTTGCTAAAGCCATCATTCTATCGAATTTTGTATTATTATATTTTCACTGGCATGAACCCTGTTTGCAAAAAATCTATTTTTGAGACATCAAAGGATTTTCATACATTTTTAACAAGTCGCCTTTCGCACTACTTTCATAATGATCAAATGGAATTGAAAAGTATGGGCGAGCTTTGCGGGCGCATTTACTTATGATTAAATTTTTAGCTCATTTAACAAATGGTTCGTGAAGAAAATGTAGGCACCTATTTTCTCTAGGGACATAATTTGGCAACGAAATTATAAGCTAAAAAGTGATTTATTATTTATAGTTTATGTGAGAAGTAGGCCTAAGTAATTAAACGAAACCCTAAATAGCAGCTATTTACGGTACTCAAGTAAAGAACCGTATGACTAAGTCATCGTTGTCCGTCTGTCTGTCAGCGGGCTGTTTCACATGAACTGTAATTGTTAGATAGTTGACATTTCCGTAGGGTGTGTATTTTTATTGCCGCTATAACAACAAATAAAAAAAGATTAAGTTAAAAACATTAAAAATCTAAATAAACTAAATATTTTTTTTTAAGTCTCAGTAGGTATATGGCCTCGTGACTATAAATTCCATTTTTTTGATGTTGTACTTTTGTTTTTTTATTTATTTGCTTATTTATGACTATATTTGATTTAAATGGTGATATTTCTGAGCGTAACCCGATAAATACTTTTTCAATTTTTTTTAGCAGATTACATTATTTATAAAAAAAAGTACATTGAAAGGGTGTGACGTTTACCACACAGTTTTGCCCACTCCTTCGTCGAATACAGACGATATTTTATGTTACTTTCAATATAACATTCTAACATCATATTTTTATTTATAGCACACATCATAATATATCTTTTAACATGGTTGGAATAGTACCGTAAATCATAAAACTAATAGAATTTCAGAGAACTCTATTTCTGAAAGTCATGCCCCAGTTGTGATTCATTCTTCGATAACTAGATTTTTACTCTGATTTTGAAAATGGTATCATAAAAACAGTTTTTTTTAATCAAGAATTTGTGTAAATGTGGGTATACCAGAGTTTAAAACGGATAAATGAACAATTCTCAATTCTGAATTTGAATTCTTCAATTCTGGTCCGTTTTATTAATTAACGACATTCCATACAAGTGCCATACATGTACTAATTGGAGTAAATCAGAATTAGAATAGAAGAAGTTAGGTTTATTAGAATTAGTTTAAATCAGGCAACAGTACCTACTAAAAGGTATCAAATCTATAAACCAAATTAATTAATGTTATATACACAGTAAGCCATATAAATGTATTAAGATATAGCGCTTTACATAGTGTAAAACTAATCATAATAATTAATTAATGCGAACCTATAATTAGATTTAAATCAGTCGCCTACAACGCAGTGTTTGCCAGCATCACGTGATATTATTTTCCTGTATTATATATCTCTTATGTAATTAAACGGAATGGAAGCAAGATCGAAATAAATAAACTTTATAAAAAAAAATACGTTGAAATTATTTCAATTTAAGAAGTCCGTGTATACTTTTGTATTTGCAGTTTTTGCCACCGACAAAAAGTTTATATTTTTCACTTTTTAGTTGTTACCACAATAAAAAAATACAACTTTATAAAAGTATACTGTACACATCTGCTTACACCCCAAAACCGTATAAGCGTAATGTTATTTTCTGGAATGGTGTAAACGATACATAGGCAAACGATCGCAGCAATCACGGGTCAATTATGCCGTGAGTTATTGAAGAGTTCTGTTGTCTATCTCCAAAGATCTAAGTCAGATCCTAATAAATATACTTTTAATACCTTTCCTAAAAGTGCATTTGAATAACGAAAACCACATCCAAATACAATCAGGAAAGTTTTTGAGAACATCGTGAACATATATACATAGATACGGGTGGAATACAGAACCAGTTTTTTAAAGTATCGTTTATTTTTGAGTTAACTTTAAATTGCAGCTAACTTGATATTGAAAAATAAAATCGTTATAATTGGATTACCTTGTAATCCACGTGCATCTTTCTGCGTTGATCTATAGTGAATCAGCGCTCCAACGTGATACTTCATACAATTTTGTCTTGCAACCGTGCAACATGCAACAACAAAGAGGCCTTGGCCGCGTTACAATTAGTATTATTTAAGCTGGTATGAATAAAAAATGAAAAAGAATACTTAATTTGCAAAAGCCATAATTCTATCGAATTTTGTATTATTATATTTTCACTGGCATGAACCCTGTTTGCACAAAATCTATTTTTGAGACATCAAAGGATTTTCATACATTTTTAACAAGTCGCCTTTCGCACTACTTTCATAATGATCAAATGGAATTGAAAAGTATGGGCGAGCTTTGCGGGCGCATTTACTTATGAATCTTGTGATGTGTTCCCAAGTGAATAAAATTAAGGACTTAGGGCATGAATTACGTTCTTATTCTATTTTCGACTAGGTAATTTGTTTGTAAGGTATTGTAATATTTAATTCCGTAATCTTTTCTTCTTTATATAGTTACATACTATCCTGCCAGGGTCGCGATATTAGTTCGAAAGAGATACCGTCGCCCGGGCATATGGGCAACTGAAGGAACTCGGGTGGGTTTTAGTCAGTACAAGTCTGACACGCCCTTCTGCTCCACGCAGAGCGGGAGACGTTATTTGATGATTTCCAACATACAAAAAAAAAAAAAAAAATTGCACTCCGGGAGTGCCGGCAGAAGTGAAAACTTGATTATTAACGTTGAGCATGTTTGATATTTTGGAATGGTTAGGGAATAATTTGTTGTTCAATTTCCATATTTTAAGCACTTTATATTCACGAATTTTACGAATACACAACAATGTGATCACTACACAGACGGTCGAGCCATCAGCTGTCACCATCCATGGATGCGCGTGGCACGCTGTAACATAGACGAACATTCGCGCAAGCGCCCTGCGCCGCCTAAACGAAACAGTAGGCCCAGGCATACATTTTCGCCGCGCCGTAGAGAGGGGATAGCTGTCTACTCTCCATCCGTCCTACGCTTTTTCGATCAGGTCACGTGTCCTGACGCGAGTTTAAGATTTTATACCCATTACAGAAAAAGTGCTCAACGCCGCTAAAGAAGTTTTCACTTCAAAAAAAACTATAAATACACACTATAAAACAAAGTTGCTTTCGGCGTCTGTACGCTTAAATATTTTAAGCTACCCAACTGATTTTAACGGGGTTTTCATTAATTGACAGAGTGATTCAAGAGGAAGTTTTATAAAGGCGAAGCCGCTGGCAAAAGCTAGTACACACTAAAAATCATCATGTCTTTAATTTTCGAAGTGTTAAGCAGAGACTGTCACAAAAAGAGATAAATCACCAGATAGTCGGATATAGTTGAAGTTTAGTAAGAAACTGATTAACGTATATGAAGGAAATTTAATTTGATAAATGAACTGTTTCTTCACTATTCATTAAATGAAATTTTATTTAAATAAATCCATTGGTTTCTTACTAAACTAAAACTATATACGACGACCCTGGTTACTTCTCTCTTTTGGTGACCGTACCTATATAATAGTAGGTATACATTACGACATATCAAGCGTTTCTTTTCCAGTTTTGGTTGACCTCATATTGTAAAGGCTGTTCGTACAATGACAACTCAGCTTATACTGGAAATGTAGCTTGAAATGTCGTCGTGCGTATATCTACATTTCTTTTTTGTGAGTGTGTATCAGTTTAATCAGAATCTTAAATTTACTAACGGACGACGCACAACCTAAACCGTTGGGTCTATAAAACGTAACTTTGCACGAGAGTTCTTTAAAATTCATTCACCTAAAAGGGTTACATGGGGTGGAAAGTTTGTATGGAAGGTCTGAACTTTCGTCGATGAGAAATCCCAATCCGAAAAGTAATTAGTAAGTAAGCAAGCGATTTTTGCAGAAACATAATATAGTGGTTTTGAGCAGAAGTCGTTGAATGAACACCGTGATTTGGAAACACTGATTAAATCGCGGAATGAAGTCTGAACATTAATTTGTGCTTTAAGTATATTTTATATTAAGTTGATAATGATTTATAATGTTTAAAGTATTCACGTCTGACGACATAATTTTCTTATTATAATTACGGGCAAAGGGTTCCTGGAAGGATCTGGGGCAGGTCTTTGTCCAGCAGTGCCTGACAATTGGCCACCGGTTTACGAAAAAAAAACGTAAAGCAAAATTACGCATGCATTTTTAGAATTGACACATAAATTAAAGGTTAGATTTCAACCCGTTTTACCCAAATTTGTACTTTCCAGTCTAAAAATCAGGTACAATGACAGTTTTCAACGCTTGATTCGTAGAAACGTAAAGAAACTGTATGTTTTAGAACCAAAAAATCGAAACCTATAACATCTACCAACCCGAACTAGGCCCGCGTGCTGGATTATGGCCCATTCATTACTCACAGAGAGGAGGTCTGTTTCCCAGCAATGGGAAAATTAAAGGCTAATAATAAAGACTTGACGGTAAGCCTATAATTATTAAAATAACTAGCTTCATTCTACGTATTCAGGACAGAAAATAAGTCTAGTCATTTTCTTTTATAAAAACTTGATTACTTTCATCAAAGAACTATGTTCGACGGTAAAGTATTGCGTGTCCTTCTACGGTAGTTTTTAATCATCCAATTATTTCTCAAGCTTTGAAGCTTACTATTTCAAATCATTAGTTATAGCGTCACGGAAACCTTATTATAGCTTGACCTGGTTATTAGCTTATTTTTACTTAACTGCCTCAGAACATTCTTGCTTATATTTCCTTTGAGGGTATTAATTTGTAACAAAATTAAGATTATATATAAGTACTAGCTGTACCCCGCCACGCTTCGCTGTGGCACATTCGAGTGTTTTCCTCGCTTCCGGCAGATGGCGCGGTCACTGGTACACAGCTGATCGTTAAAAAACTGTTTTTTCGCGGTCACGGATATGTGACTGATGCAAAACATTGATAAAAACAGTCCTTGATGCGGATTATATATCATGCTAAAATTTCAGCTCGATCGGTGCGGAACTTTTTGAGTTTTTGAAGCGTATACAAACCAACATAACATTTATATATTTATAGATATATTATATATTCCGTTTCCTGTGGTGCAACACGTAAAGAATAGCACGATCGCATTTCTCCCCGTGGGTGTCGTAAAAACCGACAAAGGGACTTACTAGAGAATGGGCAGCAGCGTCCTCTATCATTTGGATTAGAATGTTAATGTAGAGATGTGAAATCAGGGTTAGCGAAAACAAGAATATCAAAAATAACATATTGCAGGGCAACGTTTTTCTCGATTTCAATAATTTATGTAGCAGATTATCACATTGTATTAAGCTAAGCGGATAGACAGTTCCCTTCTGCCTACTTATAAGAATTAATTGAACCATTAATTCGTCTGCTACGCGTGATGATTAAGTATAACAATTTCTGCTTTGACTCGACGCTAAATAAGACGAACATTAGGCATAACTAGCTCCTGCCTGTGACTTACTGCCTGCGAATAATATTAGCATGATAAAAACAATAAAAATATGATTAGATTTTTATTTAGTAGAATAGAATTTAATTTAGTTCTATATTTAGATAAATATAGAACTAAATTAAATTAAATTATCATGAAATATTTGACCAAATATCTGAAAAAATACGCAATAAGCAATAATAAGATAGAATCTTTACTAATATTATAAAGCTGAAGAGTTTGCTTGTTTGTTTGTTTGATTGTAGCCTATTTATCGAGGAAGGCTATAGGCTATATAACATCACGCTACAACTAAGAAGAATGGAGCAGTAATGAAAAATGTTGCAAAAACGGGGAAAATCGCACGGGTAGGCGATTCGACGCGACGGCGACGGGAAGGCTCAGGGAACAAGAAATTTAACGCGGACGAAGTCGCAGGCAGAAGCTAGTTTATTATATTATTGCATTTAGAATTTATAGGAAAATTATTAAAGCGCTCTTCCTCTATTCTACTTAAAATTTAAAATGTTGCAGTGCCCGACAGGGTCGATAATTGTTTCTATTTATATTAATACCCATCACCTGTATATGTTATGGAACGCAATAAATATTTTAGTTTTTTTTTTTTTGAGATTTAATTTCATTCGCGTGGAAGTCATAAGATACACAATATCTATACTAAAATAACAGCCACGTTTTAAATGAACTCCTTTGGCCCCGAAACATCGTGTCACATCGCGTCGGCCGCCAGGTATTGCTTTATTTTCGCTCGGCGTTCGTTCAGATTTTTTTTCTTTCGTCTCAGCTCCTACATGTCGTATCGTATAAATTAAGAATTTTACAATTCCAACGGATGGTTCCAGAGACTAGTGCGTTCAAACAAGCAAACAGACTCTTCCGGCAATTTTTGTTTTGTTTATTATTACATAATTACTGTCAGTGTCATAACGCAGATATATGTATTGTATTGTCTTTGGTCCGTAGCCGTGACATCAATGAGCCATAGATAACATTATTTACTTTTTTTATCTTGAATACGGGGCTTTTGGATATCATGTACGTGTGCAATTTTCTTTTTTGTGACTAATTTTTATTTCATGTTGTGCGTTTTGTTTGTGCAGAATAAACTATTTTTCTTTCTTTCTTTTCTTTCAGCTTTATTATATTAGTATTTATATAGTCAATAGTCTAGTGTGATGCTGGACGCAAAGAATAGCACCACACCATATCTTCCCGTGCGTGTCGTAAAAGGTGACTAAGAAACTTATTAGAGAATGGGCAGCAGCGTTCTTTATGCATTTTACCACAATACTGCGGTCGCCAAAACGCTTGACAAGCGTAAAGCGTTTATGGCAAATCCCCCTTCGGGGAACGATGATGATGATGACGATGATGATTTATATAGTCTGTAGCAATCTAGTGCAGGAAAATAAGTCTTCTAAGGTAGATGACCTGGTCTTTATCATGAACTCTTTGGCATCACACTACATGGTAGTTTTATTTGCTTTTCTCATCAAACACAAACGCGTAGACTCGAAATCCTTACTAAATAAATCACCATAGACGCTATCGTAAAGGTCACCTTTTTACCGTCTATAAATTTCTTTACCTGAATAGAGTAGATAGTCTAGGATCTGGATCTTTATCTTAGGTAACCTTTTGGCGAAAAATCTACTGAATTCTAGTATAGAAGGTGTAATGTTCGACCCAGCGTGCAAATTGACGTCGGCTGTTAGTAATGACGGTTCGTACCGCTTCTTTTATAAGAGCTGTCTTTTTAGGAACCGGGCCAACTGTGCGATTTTCAACTGTAGATGTACTGCTGTATAGACTTTTGGAACTTTTACTGTATTCATGACTTTATACCTACTATACCTGCTTGGAAAGTACCTCATTACTTTTCTTTATGAGGCGGATTGTAGTACCTAAGTCGTTACCAATTTACAAATGTGCGGATCAGAAGAGTGTATGAAAATTTATTGTTAACGTGCTGTGTTTGTCTAACTTAGAGTAATTCAGGAGCTAACCTTATTAAATATAGTATAATGAGTATAGTGTAATCGCGTTTCCTCCCGTAGGTGTCGACTAAGATACTAACTAGAGAATGGGCTCATGCGTTCTCCATGTATTTTATCAGCAAACTGCGATCGCCAATCTATGTGCCAAGCGTGGCGATTATGGCAATAATCTCTCTTTGGGTGGCCCTTTGTGGGAGGTCTATGTCCCGCAATTGCCGTCTTGCGCCTGAACTGATGATAATGCGAAATGGCTGATAAGGTTTTATGACCAAGCGCAAAATGATGCTGGCCACATCATCGTCATCATCATTTCAGCCGGAATACGTCCACCGCTGGGCATAGGCCCAATTTGGGGGGATTTGCCATAATCACCATGCTTGGTAGGCGGGTTGGCGATCTCTAGTAAGTCCCTTAGTCGCTTCTTACGACACCCACGGGGAGAAATGGGATGATGTTATTCTTTACCCCAGCACCACATGGAGCATTGAAAATTGATTTAAAATTCTTCACAATCTCCTAAAATAAGTCCGATTTCACATATAGCATATCACAAAGTATCGCTGAATTTTGTTTTTGTGTTAGGAATCTTTTCCTCAGAGCTATTTATTATAGCACTTTGTAGGACTCGGATGTAACTGTAATTTCTATCTCGCTTGAAAATGCCCTCGGCTGACCCTCAGGTCTCAACCTACACCCTCGTTAATATATATTTATAGTATTTTTTAGTCCGTGTAGGTTTTAACTCTTTCAGTCACGCCTTTATATTAAGAATATTTTGAAATTTTTTATTTTAGTTGTAGCATAATTAACAAAAATGTCACAGAAACTAGAAAAAAAAAGTCTAAGTGTTAAGGCTTACGAGGAATGAGGTGGTTAGTGACACTAACTACCGTGATTATTGATACAAAGAAAACTATGATGAATTAAGTATAATATGTATAAATACTTTATGTTATAATGTTCATAGTATTAATTTTTTCAAAGATTATTGACTATATTATTTTAAAATATATACATAATTTAAAACTAAGTCTTAAAAAAATATGTACATGTATATATAAAAATGATCATAAAGCATAAAAAAAAAATCGTCTGCATCGTTGTCAACAGGAAACGTGCCCAAAAGGCTGGCAGCATTGCCACGTTGTATGGCAATGCTGATTCTTTGACCAAAAAATAGACCAGCCCTCTGGTCACGTGAAGATTCGACTAGCCAGCAATGTCTCGAAAATAATGAATATAATGAACTTTTCCACTGGTAAAATGGAAAATCTAAAAACAAGTTTTTCCTTTGCGTAAGCAAAGGGGCACTTTACTTGTTTTGCTTTGCCATTCGGTACGCACTGAAGATATTTTATTGCTACATGTGCAGCAGTTTTCCAGCGTACTAAGCTAGACAAACGGAGATCATCATCTAAGTCAAAGTTGTTAAAATCGGTAACTTGAATTTCTCCAATCAAATAACCTAACACCAGCGAATTTGGCTGTATCTTCGTTATCCTTGTCATTACAAATACTCTCGCTAGCTGAAGGATTGTCTAAACAAGTATCATGCAATTTCTTTATTTGTTACCCGGCGCGACATACTATTAGGTACAAATACGATAAGCGACTTATAGTTACATGCATAAGTTTCATGAAGGTTATGACCAGAAACCCACAACAATCATGGTGGTTAGTGTCACTAACCACCATATTTTCGTTGTGAATACACATCGAAAACACAAAAATAACAGAACTTGTATGTGAACACGTATAATATAGACATAAGAAAATACATTGAGTACCCGTTTCACAGTTTATTTTATCAAACATGCGAATAATTAGCGCAATATTCAGTTTAACGCTAATAAACTGTCATTAATTCAATAAACCACCAACTCGTCGCTTCTTGTCAAGCATGATTCAAGCTTTCATGATCATTCAACCAATTTTTGCTACATGGCACGGATTCTGATTAAAAAATCTGAAATGGTGGTTAGTGACACTAACCACCAAGACTGAAAGTTAATACATTTTGGCAATGTTGGTTCTGCAAGATAAAAGTAAAATAAATGTTTAAATATACCTAAGAGTCGTGGAAGTCGGAATTTATCTAAACCCATTTCTACGGTGGTCATGCTACGCGTGTAGGTCGTCTGTATGCAGAGCCGAGGAAGTTAGTCGGCTAACGCACTTCATACTATTGCATCTGATTGCTATTCGAACCACTCCTCCACAATATACATAACATTGCTACCACGGTAATTATAAACATTGGTTCTGGGTATCCGTTCAGTGGTGCCCAGTAGAACCGATACAGCAATTGTATTTGTGTAGATATTAATGGTGTGAAATCTTCCGGGCTACTAGTTCAGTAAGGTGTAACTCAAGGCTCAATACTGGGTCCATTCTTGTTCTTATTGTATATTAACGACTTACCATTCTATTTAAAGGATATCTGTAACATTGTACTATTTGCTGATGATACCTCACTGATGTTTAAAGTAGACAGGAATAGAAAAGATTTTAACGATGTGAACAGTGCACTCTCAATGGCTACGGATTGGTTTACCACTAATAACCTAGTTCTTAATGCTAAGAAAACAAAATGTATAAAGTTCGCTTTACCGAATGTTAGGCATCTGGGACCCAACGTCGTCTTAGATAATGAGGGGCTTGAAACTGTAGACTCGGCAGTTTTTCTAGGCATAACAGTAGACGCGAAACTACAGTGGGCCCACATATTTCATGCCTAGCCGGGAGGCTCAGTTCGGCTGCCTACGCCGTCAGGAAAGTTAGACAATACACGGACGTTGATACAGCTCGATTAGTCTATTTTAGTTATTTTCATAGCGTTATGTCCTACGGCATTCTGCTGTGGGGCAAAGCCGCGGACATTCAAAATATTTTTGTTCTTCAAAAACGAGCTGTTCGAGCTATATACCAACTAGGTACTAGAGTTTCTCTGAGAGAGTTGTTTAAAGATATTGGTATTCTTACGGTGGCATCACAATTCATCTTCGCCAACATCTTATATATTAAGCAAAATATACATCTGTACACTAAGAACAGTGATATTCATAATATTAATACTAGAAATAAGGACAAGCTACGTGCTCCCTTTCACCGGCTTCATAAGGTTCATAATTCATTTGTTGGTCTTGGTATTACCTTTTTCAACAAGCTTCCCTCTGCTTTCCTAGATTTGTAGTTTAATGAGTTTAAAGCTAAAGTAAAATCCAACCTTTGTTCAAAGGCATACTATTCTATCAACGACTTCTTAAACGATAAGAATAGTTGGTCGCTGTAATTAACTCAATGTTTATGTTCTTTCAACCAGAATCAGAATTAGCTTTCCTCATCGTTGTGTATGTAAGCGGGCACGCCCTTTATACCCGGAGGCTCTTATTTAGGTTTTTAGTTCTATTTACGATTTTATTATTTCAGCTTGAGTTTAGTTTTTTAATGTTTTGTTCGTATATTGGTGTGTGCTAGCTGACACATGACGCATAATTTGATGTATGTTTTGTTTTGTTTTATAATATTAATTACTTACATAATACTGTATAGAATCAAGTTCTTCTAACTTAACAGACAGCTGTGCTGCTGGGGAGTTTGTTCCGTCACTTCTTCTACCCAGCTAAAGCACTAGGAAGTGTCGAAGGGTGGGCGTTTTGGGGGGACTGTCTCATGTAACTTTGACGTTCAAAAAGTGCTGACTCTCAGCCTAGTTTGAATAAATGACTTTTGATTTTGATTTGATTTTGAATACTTATATAGTACAGTAGGGAGTTTAGATTAGGAGTTGGGTTAAAGGGAATCATGGCAAAAAAATAAAAGCCACACAGATTGATCTTTATGGTTAAGCAACACTTGCCGAGGTCGGCCCGTGTATGGGTACTATCCATCCAGTACATTCAGATACGTCTTCGTGCTTTGGAAACCACGGAGGATGTTGGGCCTGGCTGTCATTTGTAGATCTTGGACAATCGTTACGGGTAGATAGAAGCCGAAAAGTCTGACTTCCAGTCTTACCAATGGATATCATAATATTTATTTTATTTTACAGAAAGCCTACAGTCTAATTAAAAAATAACAATAATTCTTAAGCCACTCAGATTCTTATTTACCCAGTAACTCCGGGTCATGTAGGTCAGATAGCAGTACAATACTGGTATACAGCTGCATTTGTTTAGACTGGAAGCTGACCCTAACGCAGTTGGAAAAGGACAAGGCAGATGATAATGGGGCATAGGATGGGTTGCATGTTCAATTTAGAAACTTCGATTAAGTAAAGCGAGCAGCAAGTCTGCGACGGCAACGAGAGACCAGAGCTATAAAAGAGAGTCCTCGCTAAGCGATTGACATGATATAATTGTTTTTTTTTTTAAATTAAATAATTTATTTCTATTTTTGACAGTGTATAATTTATTTCTATTTTTGACATTATATCATTTATTTCTTTTTTTTTTCTTTTGACATTTGTATCGGTGTAAATTTACCTAAATTGTATTGTTTTATTTTTTCTTTTATTATTTATTTGACGGCAGTGGTTTTCATTCATTATATAAATTCATTTTTTTTCATTCTTTTTTTTTGAGTTACATATGCATGTTGTTTTAGTTTTTACTATAATAATTTCTACACAATGTAAAAATTGTTCACGAAATAAATAAACTCTAGTTTTATAGCTCTTGTCGCTGCCACTAACTAGTACTCACCGGCTGTGTGAACAGTCAGCGATCAATTATGAATATAATATGTATCACTTTTACTTACGGGATCTACAATCTTTTGTACGTGTCTAGAGCGAGAAAATTGTTGATAGATAGTCGCTTCCTCGTCGGCGGTGGGACTAGTAGAGTAATGGGCTAGAGTAAGATACTACTTGGGCACTTCTGATCGCCAGAAGCTCTAGAAAACATAGTTTATATTTGAATTTTATCTTGAGCATAATCATTTTTTTTTCTCGATATCATTTTTGCCACTGAATAATAAAATGCACAATTTTAAATTGAGAAAGGTGTCTGAGGTAGGTTCTGAATTACAGATCACCCGACTCTTTTAGAAAAGACATGACTCACAAACTCTTAAAATGAAGATTTACAAAATATCTATATGTTAAAAATGCAAGTGTTGATATCTCGTATAAATTAAAGGAAAAGTGTCAGATTCTACGGAAGACAAAACCCAATATGTAGATATTGGGTTTTGTCTTCCGTGGAATCTGACACTTTTCAAAGCTCAAAATTTGCTCGGACATTGTTTGGTTTCAGGTCTTCAATTTCAAAACACTTATTACTAATTTACCATTTTCAGCCACTTTGGATTTGACAAAGAGTTGATCGGTAAAAATTTGAAGCTGGTTGCACATTCCAAAGCTTCATTAACCTATAACGTTTTCTAAGAAACTCCACGAACACTCTTTTTAATCAAAATATTATGTTCGACACTGATCCTATACTAAACTAAGGCTATATAAAATTATATTACTCACACTGCACTGCTCTTTGTCCCTGTTTTGGTCCTAAACTAAACGAGGTTGTATAAAACTATATAACTCACACTGCTTTGTTTTAGTTCCATTCGCATATATCGACGCCATTGGTAACCTTGTTTGAAACTACTGTCCGAAACTTTCGCATCAAATATATCAATAACTTAGATCAAAATAACAGCGAAAAACAGAGACAAAGTTAATTTCATGAGTGCTTAGTTCTACCAAATGTTGGATCTCTACATGAAAACTTTCCATTGGTCCAGGGACAATGAAATAACACTCAAGTTATCAAAGAGACGGTCGATTTTGTTTTTCAAAGTTTCCTTTTGTTGAAGTTTACTTTTCAAAGAAGTGGTATCTTTCGAAGATAGTCGAGTTGGAGTTCATAGGATACACCTAACCTAATGCGGAGAAGAAAATACTTTTATTAGGGTCTATTTAAAACCGAGCCAAATTTTCTGTTTTCTTCAAGTCTTCAAACTGCTGTACGTAAATAAGGCTGTAAAGAAGGACTTTTATTCGAGTGTTATTTTCGGATGGAAATTATATTTTTCTGTAAGTAGTCTACGCCCGTTGAATCTAAGATGTGATGTACACCGGTATTCTTTTGCTGGGAGAGCAGGAAGAGGGGTATAAATGTTTATCTGACTCTTTTCTACTATGCTCTCTCATATCATACTGTTTGTTCTTCCAGCCAAAAACAACCTACTAAAAATAAGGAGCAAAAACCTACAAGTTAAATTTCCCGCACAATAATGTTAGTTTAGAACTAGCTTCTGCCCGCACCTTCGTCCGCGTCAAATTTTTGCTCCCCTGACCCTTCCCGTCGCATCAAATTGCCTGCCAGTTTTCGTTCATTTTTTGATGCTGCTCCGCTCTTTTTGATCGTACCGTAATATTATGTAGCCTTTAGCCTCCCTCAATAAATTGGCTACCCAACACAAAAAGAATTTTTCAATTTGGACCAGTAGTTTCTGAGATTAGCGCGTTCAACCAAATAAAAAAGCAAACAAACTCTTCAGCTTTATAATATTAAGTATGGATTAAACGGAACAGAATTTTATTGTTATACTAGGGACTCGCTCCTACACACACGTTTATTATAATTGATTTACACGTCGAGATATCTTCAATTTATGTTAATTTATTTTAATGTATGTTATACATATAGAGAGTAGTAGTGATGCATTGGTATCGGCTCCTTACGAGTTATTAGACTGTGGGCTTAAACCTAAGCAGGCACTTTCCTAGTAATTTATTTCATCACTACTGCTCTCAAAACGGTGAATGAAAACATTTTGAGGAACGGGCATATACTAGAACAGACATTTTTAAAGACATGCGACTTCCACCAAACCGCGCGGCCTGCATGCTGGTTTACGACCCACTCCCTCCTACAGAGGAGAAGGTATCTTGGCAATGGGCACGTCATAGGATTTATGGATATACATTAACGTTCCAGAATAACTTCTTTAAGTATTTAGACTATAGCGAAAACCTCATCAAAGTCTGTTGCGTAGTTTCGAAGCATGAAATCTGAATTTAGTTTATAATAATTATTATTTATCCGTGTGGTACCGGACGTAAAGAATAAAATAAATAAATAAATATCTTAGGACAACCAACACACCGTTATCTGATCCCAAACTAGGCAGAGCCCCTAATGGCACCATCCCATTTCTTTTCATAGCAGCGTTCTCTATACAATGTACCACTACACTACGATTGCCAATCCGCTTGGCAAGCGTTCTGCTTATGGCAACCCCCCCTTTTTAAGGGAGACCTAAGTCCAGCAAAGGACATCTTTCAGCTAAAATAAAGATGATAATGATAATAAATTACAAAAAAAGTCAAAACGACACAGTCGTCCTACCATCCTATTTAGGTAGGTACTATTACTTAATGACGCAAAAGAGTTGAACGGATTTGGATAAAATTTGGGACACAGGCAATTTTTATTTTGGTAGTACGTTCTCATGGGGTAATTTTCAACCTTCACGCGGGCGAAACCACAGGCAAAAGCAAGTACGCAATAATAACATCTAATCTAAACCCAATCAATAATGCCAGCCGCCGGAAATTTCCGATAGTACATAATGACAATTCCTCCCCATTAGATATGACATTACGACAGATCATTAGTAATTAACTGTTCGGTAATTGTTTATTATATCAGCGTAGAAGACAAGGACAGGTGACAGATAACATGTCTGTAATAAGCTTATAAATAGGTGTTGGGGGACAAAGATCTCTCGACTTCATTATAATTCGCACCTCTAGATCTAAAGGGAACTAACTCAAAATTCTTAATTTTTCAGTTATGCACACCTTTGAGTCTGTCATTTCAATACCTATCGACCAATAAACCAGATTCCAAACTATTTCCAATATTCGACTCCAAAGATTGGAAATAGTTTTGAATCTGGTTTATTGGTCGATAGGTGAAATGACAGACTCGAAGGTGTGCATAACTGAAAAATTAAGAGTTTTGAGTTAGTTCCCTTTAGATCTAGGGGTGCGATTATGTTTTCTCTATTTAGAGATGGATGGTAGATTGGATTATTTTGTAAGTAGGTAGGAAGGTTCGACTGGCTATTCACAATGGTGGGCTGGTGCCTACGCTTACGTATAGACGTGAATGTTGGGTGTGGCAAGAACCTGCCACGGTTACGGATTTGATCGAAGTAGTTACCGTTCAACAGATCCTAGCAAAAAAAAAAAATGGGGTGTGGCAAAAAGAACGTAGAATAAATGCTGTGGAATTGCGTTCCTCGGGAAGCATGTGTGGTGTGAGTGTGAAGGTGAGGAATAATATGTAGATATGTAGAATAGGTAGATATTTCAAAATCAAAAAAAAAAAAAACAAAAGTCATTTATTCAAACTAGGCTGAGAGTCAGCACTTTTTGAACGTCAAAGTTACATAAGACAGCCCCCCCAAAACGCCCACCCTTCGACACTTCCTAGTGCTTTAGCTGGGAAGAAGAAGTGGCGGAACAAACTCCCCAGCAGCACTGCTGTCTGTTAAGTTAGAAATAATTGCTGTAATTGTTGTTATAATTGTTTTTAAATCTAAACTACTGAAAACATCTTTATGGTTTACCTAATAACGTTGCCTGACTCTAATCTCAAATCCAAGAATACCCGGAGCTTGTTTCTATTATTGCTTACTAGGTTTTTCCAGTGGCTTCGTCCGCGTATTATATATACAAGTAAACCTCCTTTTTGAATTACTCTGTCTATTGATGAAAACCGCATTGAAATCCATCGCGTAGTTTAAAAGATTTTAGCATACAAACAGGTAATCCAAATCTGTTTATACTATGTTAAGATAAAGATTAAATTATTGAAATTAATGCACGTGTATCAGTGAAAAATACAACATATTTTGTCTTTTTTGCTGTTAAAAGGCGCTATTTCAGTCACTAGCCTTACGCAACTATTCTTTATTACAGTCCGCTTAATCACTTTTAACTAACTACTCTATTAATGCTAGTTTCGCGTGTTAACAATCGAAATCATTTGCAGTTCATTACAAAGAGCTACACCATTATTGTTTAGTATAAATAATCCCATAGCGTGAGTAATTAAATGGCAATTATCGGGTTTGATCAAAATATTGTGTTTTAGAGCTTAGTAAGTATTTGTATTTAATTGCTTTTGTTAATGGTATGATACACCATCCATGAATGACAGCACGCTAGGGAAAAGTATCATATTGAAGCCTAAAATAGGAAGCGGGAGTAAAAAAATAGACACTGCTACTTTTACACATCATAACAAAATAATAGAAAACACAATGTGTTCAATTATTTTAGATGTGATAGCTAAGACAGAAGCTAAGATATAATATTCTGATTATGTAACGCAAACTTAACCTCAAGTTAGTTATTATAGCCATGGTATCTAGCCGAGCAATTATACCTAAGTATCACAGGAAGCATTTTAAGAAACGAATAGTAAACTTATGTAGAACCTCATAAATTAGTTCACCGAGCATCTTGAAGCTTTATATTGGCATTTCAAAACCATGATGATGCTACATCAGTGTACAGCAAAAAGCATCTTGATATGCCTTTTTCCAACCGTTATACAGTATAACCGTTGGAAAAAGGCATAGGTGTATCAAGATGCTTTTGTAAAGCCTTTCTTTTTAGTGCCGAAGGCTGAAAGCTGTGAAAGTAATTTGAATTTGCAATCAACATTACAATGGAAGATACTTTTACTAAAAAAGCCTACAATCGAATTGTTTTTTTTTTATTACGGAAATATTGAATAGTTTAAAAAAAACTAAAAAACACTATTTCATAGAAACCCAAACTATAGCGTGTTTCTCGATTTTTCTTTTAGTTCTTGGGATCCTGTGTCCTGGGGCTAGGATAGCACAGATTTATGAAATTATTATATTGTCATCGGTCCTTAAAAAGTGTGCATAGTTTCAATTTAGTCCGACGTTTTAAAGGGTGCGAAGCAGTAATGCTCGCGAAGGAGGAGGCGGGGCGCGTGAGGCAGTGGCAGTCTCTGCGCCCTCACGTCCCTAGGCGCCGCAGGGGGAGACGCCCCGGGCGTCGGGAGTCGATTGCGGACTCCCGGCCACCGTCGGCACGAGCTTGCGGGCGGCGAGCAATGGGTAGCTCGCCGCCCGGTAAGGACCAGGCTCGGGTCGACGGCGCATAGTGTTCCACGCGCGCCTCAAACAGATGTTAGCAGCACTGAAGGGGTCTGCTAGGACCGATGCCTGCCGGGGTCGCGTGATTGTTCGAAAGAGATACCGTGACCCTGGCACAAGGGCAACTGACGGAACACGGGTGGGTTTTAGTCAGTGACACGCTTTCCCGCTCCGCCCAGAGCGGGAGAAGTCATTTGATGACTTCCCATCCGAAAAAAAAAAAAAAATTAAAAAGGGTGAGAAAATTACGTCCATAGATTCGGCTGCATACAAAAAGTATTCTTCTCAGGGGTACGTGAGGCGCCTCCGTCTTGGGCAAGTTTCAGTCCCTCGTTGCACTCCGGGAGTTAAGACTAGAATCAAAGTACGAAAGTTTACTCCTGAGCTAATCCTTCGTTACGCTCGGGATTCATACTAGCGCTCGTGACGTCAGACACTGCTTTAATCACTTAATCAATTTTATAATTTTAACTAGCTTCTGCCCGCGACTTCGTCTGCGTTAAATTTCTTGCTCCCCTGACCCTTCCCGCCGCGTCGAATCGCCTACCCGTGCGATTTTGCCCGTTTTCGCAAAATTTTTCATTACTGCTCCGCTCCTCTTAATTGTAGCGTGATGAGCCCATAGCCTTCCTCGATAAATAGGCTACCCAACACAAAAATAATTGTACAATTCAGACCAGTAGTTCTTGAGATTAGCGCGTTCAATCAAACAAACAAACAATCAAACTTTTCAGCTTTATAATATTACTAGCTTCTGCCCGCGACTTCGTCCGCTTCAAATTTCCGCTCCCTTTCCCGTCGCATCGAATTGCCTGCCAGTTTTTGCAACATTTTTCATTACTGCTCCGCTCTTCTTGGTTGTAGCGTGATGTTTTATAGCCTATAGCCTTTCTCGATAAATAGGCTACCCAACACAAAAAGAATGTTTCAATTCGGACCAGTAGTTCCTGAGATTAGCGCGTTCAATCAAACAAACAAACAATCAAACTCTTCAGCTTTATAATATTAAGTATAGATACTGTTCTGCTTTCTTTTTTAAGCCTACTGTCAGAGTTTTTACAGAGGTAATCTTTGGACCAACTACTCAAAAAGGTCGCTGGATGTCCTACGAGTCCAATACAATAAGGTTTTTGGGATGCTGTTGCAACTGCCTCGTTTTTGTAGTCCCTCTGAAATGTTTGCGGTAAACCATACCGATGGCTTCCATGCCATCATCCGAAAAAAGACGGCTTCACTCCTGAGCAGAATAAAAGGTAGTCATAATAGCATCCTGAAGGCTGTGGCGGCAGACACTTCCTCTGCCATAATAAGGCAATTTGTGAGAAGAGTTATACCCTAGTCCACATGTATCGTTATGTCAAGTTACTGTGTAGTCTTCTCATTCATTTTTCTTTAGATTAAGATATTAACAATAGTGTTTTAAGGAAATCTGTAACTTACAATTTATGGATTTTAGTCGTCCGAAATAAAATGATTTCATAAATATTTAGTTAATTTATTCATCTTTTTTCACTTCAGCCGAAAGGCTAAATAATGAAGATATAAAAAACCGGAATTTACACCATTTCTAATATCTTTCAATTTTTTTCGCTAACCTTAATGCTGTCCTAGGATCACACGGTTAAGAGCTTCGTTCGAAATATGAATTTTAAGAGGTTAAACCCTAAAGCACTTTCACCGCCCTGGAATCAAACTCAGCACTTCATTCTCAGCAGTAGCGCTTGCGACTACTAGACCATATAGGCACAAATATTGCTATTAAATTATCACTCAAAGGTTTCAACGAATAGGTACTACTTATCTAGGCAATTAATTCTAATTAGACTTAGGCCCAAAACCAGACGTCGGCGGGCCTTGAGTGATTGTTATACTAAGCTCAAAATAATGATATCGGAATAATTTATTTCAGCTACATTTCATTTCTCTAAAATCTAATTAGGTTCTTATTTATTTGTAAGACTGTCTAAGTAATATATTTTGTTATGACTTTATTATAGTACTTACAACATTGTTTACTGAAAACTTTTCCTTTTAAATGTTCTTCTATTAGTTTCCTTAGGTTTTATAAATGTCTTTTGGGATAACGAATGCTTATGTTCTTTTAGTATAATATTTTTATTTTGTATAAACAATGTTAACTTTGTGTATTTGTTAAACGTTTCAGTAATACACGTAGTAAGCTAACATTTAATAAAAATGTTTTATTTTTATAATTACACTAGCTTCTGCCCGCGACTTCGTCTGCGTCAAATTTTTGCTCCCCTAACCCTTCCCGTCGTATCGAATTGCCTGCCAGTTTTCAACCATTTTTTTGCTGCTTCGCTCCTTTTGATCGTAGCGTAATTTTATATAACTTATAGCCTTTCTCAATAAATAGGCTAACCAATACAAAAAGAATTTTTCAAATCGGATCAGTAGTTCCTGAGATTAGCGCGTTCAACCAAACAAACAAACAAACTCTTCAGGTTTATAATATTGTAATAAATAAAATATAATAAATAATATATATATATATACATAAAGTATAGATGAAATGCTAAATTGTATACCAACAATATGTGTTTAGAAAGACAAATTAGGGGCTTGGGGCAAAGTAATAACAGTCGCACGGTCTATCGATCAGGTTCAGCTACACTTGCCGCGGTCGACCCGTGGATAGGTGACCATCTTTACATACCAAGACCCCTCCGTGCGTCGGAAAGCTTACGTCTGTTGGTCCCGGTAGTCATTTGTAGATCTTTGACAGTTGTTATGAGTCGTCAGAAGCCAGAGAGTCTGACAACCCATATTATTCAATAACTGGATTATGAACGTGATATAGGCAGTTGTTCCATATAGGTAATATACTTGTATTTAGCTGCATCTGCCCCCCTAGCCAAGTTACAACCGTTTCGTATCGAATTCCGTTCTACTATCGGTAACGCCTCGTCGTCAGCAATTGTAGAGAACGATAAGTTGGTAGCCATGTTGTCGCGCCTGAGTCGGCCGCTCGTTCTACAATGTCTTTAGAAAAACGACACATTATAACAAAGGATTTAACGTTGAACATTGTAGAAACGATAAAAAATCATTCTATCATTTTGAACGATGTGATCTTGGCTACGAATTTTCTGTTCGTTTGTTCTAACCACGTGACTTAACGTTGAGCGACTAGCGTTAACGATTGCAGATTATCAACTTGGCTAGGGGTGCTGGTTAGACTAGAAGCCAACCAATATAGTCGGGAAAAGACTAAGCAGATGATAACTTTACAATTGGAACTTTCTCTACTCCGTAAACTACATTTAGACGCTTTTAGCAGTCGATATTGGCCCTTATCTTTAGTTCACAAAATTGTGTAATTTCAACTGTGTACTATATCACCCTACCAACACAGCTATTCCGATCACAAACAAACAAAACTTCTGTGTCAACAATACCAGCAGTAAGATAAAAACAAAGCATAACCCTTGCCAACATGGGAAAATAACGCTATATAATCCACTTCGCAATCCGTTCTGTAAAACCAGACAAGCTTAAGTAATATATCGTCTTACGCCATGTTCATCTTGATTAATCGTCCTTGCATCAGGTAGTATGCTACGATGTACTGCCGTATACCTAGCATACGGAAAATAATCTAAAGCTTTTGTGAGCGACAAATGTATTGCGACGATTTTATATACGTAGTATAAAACGTAGTCACTTTTCTTGTCCGTTTGTGTGACCACTTATATTATTTTAATTTTGATATTAATTTTTATGATTTTAATTTCGATTTCAAATTTTGATTTCAATTTTGATTATGATTTTAATAACCAACCCGCACTGGGCCCGCGTGGTGGATTATGGCCCACCCCCTCTCACCGAGAGGAGGCCTGTGTCCCAGCAGTGGGACCATTTATAGGCTGCTGATGATGATGATTTTAATTTCGATTTCAAATTTTGATTTCAATTTTGATTTTAATTTTGTTTCTAATTTTGATATGATTTTATTTTATTTTATATTTGGGTGGGTTGGTATGGGTTTTATGTATGGGTGGTGTATATGGGTGTAATGCCTGCAATAAAACACTGTTTATTTATTTATTATCTTTACAATTGAGTTTGTTGCGGTTTTGCCATCATTTAGAGAATGTATCCGGATGATTTATGTCATCATCTGCCTGGCCTTTTCCCAACTACGTTGCAGTTGATTTTTCGTGTAATCGGATGCAGCAGAATACCAGTATTTAACATGAAGCGACTGCCTATCTAATCTCCATAACCCAGTTACTGGGTATTACGGAACACGTCAAAGTTCCTTGTATGATAGCCGGGACCAATGGCTTAACGTGCTTTCCAAGGTGTCTCGGTATGTAAAGATGGTCAACTACCCACGAACCGACCGCAGTAAGCGTTGTTTAACCTGATCAATTTACTGCTGCGGTTGTTATTACTTAGCCACGAGACACTCACCCAAACATTGCCTTAATGGAACAAAAACCACTTCTAATTTCATCATTATCCGAATGAATTCCAAAGGTGGACATAAGCCTGCCGAAATAATGTTTGATTAAAGTACAAAACAAGTAAAAAATTACTCAAATATTTTAGTAACAGTATTTCTTATCAGCTATGTCAGTAAATTTAACTTAAATGCACTGCCAGATAGGTATATGAGAATCTACAAGTTTAACACCGAAGTGGACAGTTTGCAGCAGCGATTCACAGAAGCATCCCTGTCTGCTCGTGAGTGCCCGCAGTACAGTCTTGGGACTGGCCTGCACCCGACGCACCATGGTGGCGCATCTTTTTGGCATCGTAGTGTAGAAGTTATCGACACAAGCTTCATAAAACATCCGGAACACATTATTATATTGACTTGCTCGCCAGTCTGCGTCTTTACCCTTACAGCCAGTCTATTACCTTTTTTCCTGTATGAAATCGTATTGCTTTTCAACACTTCCATAGCGATATTTTGCCTCACATCACTCACTTAAGACGATGCGTACGAAACGATTTGTCAAAAACGAAATGAACACGTGTTGTTAAGTGCCTCCAGCAACAAGAGAACGTGTCCACAATTTCTAAAAGCTTTCCTTTTATTTGCGAACAGTATCATTAGCAACAATATATGGGAGAGAGACGCAAATATATTGCTGTGCGCGTCTTTATTGCTTCCTGTGATAAATGAAGATAAGAATGAGACTTGGTGGGACTCTGATGGTGTAGTCACAAAACAGATAGGTACAGAAGGCAGACTTGAACGCATGGTAGCGATTTCCACCGAATGCCAGTTGCCAGTGCGCTTGCATTCTGTGCCGCAAATCACTAAATGTAAACAATATTTAGAGCATCATTCTGTCTTTCTCATCGTCAAACGACTTAGGTACATTCGGTCTATTCTGTAAGAATCTAAACGTGAAAACTGAAGTGAAGTGAGCTTGGAATGAGCTAGCAATTCTAATGATACTAGGGATTAACACTCAATAACAGCTGTCAAGCTGTCAATAACAGCTCAATTCAATCTCATTTCACATTTATGATTTCACGGTGAGATTTTTACAGAATAGATCAGCAGAAATAGAACGAGGTTTTAAGTTCTTTTAGTATCTACTATAAATGCATTGATTGATTGGAGGTGCATTTAGGCCTTGGGCTATGTGTGTTTTCGCTCCTTGTATGGAGCCAACCTTCTCTACTTATCTATTTTGTGGTGTAGCTGTGGTGTAAAATGTATCGTGCTGTTGTAAATACGGAAGCATTTACTGTGATTTGAGAGTTAATCGACTGTTTTTCACCCCATTGTATTATGTATAGTCGTAAAAGGGTTGAGTATCCGTTGCATAAATTATAATCAGCTGATGTGAAAGTAATGCGTTGGGTTTTCTACCCAAATCAATCAATGAATTAACAGGTAAGTGTATGCATTCTGCGGATTAAAACTTCAGAAGGTTGTCAGGCGGTGTCCTCGTTCGTTGGCTTACTGTTTGTCAACTGACAGTTTTCCGTCCAATCACTGCATGCAATATCCGATCGTAGATATGACACATAGAAATTGTCTGAAAAAGTCTAACTTTATAGATCGTTTTTTTCACATAAATCCGGTTGAAAGTTTCCGGCACAATATGTCATATTAGGGCTATTAACGTTCTGAAAAGGTCACGTAAAGACAGTGATTTTAATTGCTAAGTAAATTCACTATCAACTTCAATTGTTTGTTTATACAAATCATAACTATCATTGTTTGACCTTTGTATAAAATTTTCTTATTAAGAGGTTCATTTGTAAATGTTGGTTTAAGTAAAGTAATGATTAGCAACCCAATATATTTGACGTTAAAACGTGTTTTTAACCGACGAAAAAAAACGGAGGAGGTTATCAATTCGACGCGTATATATATTTTTTTTTTTTGTTATGTATGACCACGCATAACTTTGTACATAGTAGCCCGATTGTGATAAATATTTTTTATTGGAAAGAATGTACTCCGAAGGTGGTCCCATATAAATTTGGAAAACATAATCGAACCCTAAGGGTCGGAAAACAGGGGATGATTGATTGTTCACTCACTGATTGTAATGTATAACCACGCATAACTTTACACAGAGTAGTCCGATTTTGATCATTCTTTCTTCTTTGGATAGGGTATACCTTGCCAAGTACTATTAGTACATTGAAGCCATAAAAAATTATAAAATAAAAACTTTTTAACAAAAAATTAAACCGCCGAAAAAACTGAAAAGCAAAAAATAATAAACCTTAAAACTTTGAGTCGGCGCTGAAAAATCAATAAACAAAGATTACTCAAAGCGCCGACTCATAATTTTAAGGTTTATTATTTTTTGCTTTTCAGTTTTTTCGGCGGTTTAATTTTTTAACTTAACGCTACGTCTATAACTAAAGAGGCTTTCTTTAACGTGTAAATAATTCTCAGTATTCTGACGATTGCGTCCTACCATTGCGAGTTCCCTCACAATAGATAAAGTAGATCTTCAACAAAATCGCGCACAATACTAAGTAAAGTAGGGTGATTTATTTAGTTGTTTGCGAGAGAGTTGAATGTGCATGTACCGCACGTTCCTTGACGGTCGTTTCTAACTTTACTTTAAGTAGGGTTGTCAAAGAAAAGGATTTAGAATAGAAATGGAATGTCTTTTACGATATGTAATATTGTGCCTTTATACTTAAAAAGGGATAACACTATAAATAGGACACCCAGATTTTGGTAGTTATATAAATGAAACCCATGTAATTATGATTTTTATGTGGCCCATAGTATAACAATGGGCCTCATAAAAAGGTTGAAAGTCACCCAAAGGGAAATGGACAAGGCTACATTTGGAGTTTCCCTACGCGAACGAAATGAAGAGATCCGTAGGAGATCCCAGGTAGTTCGATGTAGCCCGAAGAATTGCCAAAATTAAGTGGGGTTTTAAATTGAGGACCGCGTACTAGAAGACGTAGCGTTAGAAAGCCTCCCTTATAATGCACCATAGACCTGCTGAACGCCGCAGGAGTCCGCTGGTCGCGAGAAGCACAGAACCGGACGAAGTGGCTGTGCTTGGTTGAGGCCTATGGCCAGCTGTGGACGTCTGTTAGCTGAAATCTTGAGGATGATGAAAGATGATAATAAATAAAAGATAAACCTATTGTCACAAACTCGGCAATCGCACACTCCACTTTGCTGCTGAGAATTTCTTGATGAAAAACCCATGATAATTTTCCCTTCACAAAGATCGAAATCAAATTGACCGATTCTATTATTTACCGCTCAGACCTTTGTAGAATAAAGTTTGCTAAAGAAAAGAATAATTTTCTGTTTCAATAACTGAAAAACAGCGCAAACAAATATTGCAGCATAGGTAATCCAGCCGGTTGAGTTGAATCAATCGGAAACCTCCAGTTTGTAGGCAAAACAACAAAAGCGGGTTGTTTGAGTTAAGCTGTCCGTCAGCGATACTACTGTTCAAGCAAAAATCAATCACGCGAGTGCCGGCTATAACGCTTATATAGACGTTTTTTGGTTGCAGCTGTGGTGAGCAAGCCACAGCAGAGTTGAGCTTCAAATTCGTTTTGTGGAATTCTTTTCCAACTGCACACACCTTGCATTCAAAAGAATTCCACAAAGCCTGTTCTGTTTTTGTTTGGGAGTTCGTTTTGGCGAAAAACAAAAATCCGCGCTGCTCTATCACCTAGTTATATAAAATTGTGCGACATTGTTTGACACATTTAACATGTTTTTATTTCTTTCAGATTGGGACGAAATCCAACAAGGCAACACATGGAGTATTCTAAAAAGGTAAGTTTCTTGATTTAAAATTTACACAACGATGTTATGTCGTGCAAAATTGAAGGCAAATAAAGAAAACAAAATACGTTTATTTGTTGTAAACATGACGAACAGAAAGACAGAACACAACAAAAATATAAAAAAAATATGCATCACATCCACGCAAAACGACCATCGCTCAGCATAATGCTGCGACCCTATGCCAGGCAGAGCCCAAGCAATTCGTTAAAAAAAGGAACCAATTTCCAATGAACTTCTGAAAGTCAACATTCACTAACTGGCGACGAATATCGGAACATTTAAAAACCGCCTGGGAATGCGTCAGCCTCGTAAGTTAACTTTGACAATAAATCTGCCCAGCTTTTTCTCAACTGTACCAACTATATCAAAGGCCGGCTTGCAGTCTAAGCGGATATCGCTGAATTCCAGTATTTTACGTGCAGACACTTACTATCTGATCTTCACGACCCAGTAACTGGGTAATACCCTTTAGTAACATGGGTTGTCAGACTGTTGGCGTTCTCATTTCATTCTGGTTGTCATTTACCCAAAATGACAACCAGAACCGACGTGCTTTCCGAGGCACAGATAGATCTCGATACGGAACGGACGGTTACCCATCCACGATGTGACCGCGACAATTGAACAATGACGCTCTTATTATTCCATCCAACTCAGACAAATCCGTACAAAATTCCAGTTTGGACATCCCTACCTTTTGGTATATTTTTACACGTCACGGGTTCGACAGTCGAAACGTGTCCGGATTGCGTCGCCGCTTGTCAACGCGGTGCAACCGCACAAATCGTGCAAAATGTACGTAACAATGTTTATTTACGTCAACGGTGACAGGCTTTGTCAATATCGTGATGTGTGAATTGGCTTTTAACCCTTTGAATTATTAGGTGCTTTTTGCGTTGATGCTGAGCGGATTTTTACCTGTTGGTATGAGAAACCTGTTGACTTCTTTCTTTTACTTCGCCTGAAATAACGGTGATGCCCAAGGACAGAAAAGGAAAGAAAAGTTCTAGCTAGTTCAAAACAAGTACCTTATAAAGTAAGGTAGTAGTATAATGTTCTGCAAGCATAAATGATCGCGATATTTGCTAATAGGTACGTCAGTATTTCTCCATAGCCTGTTTTATTATTCCACTCTTCCACGTCCAAAAAGACAGTTTTCAGTCAAAATGTATAATATACAGAAACCATTATTCTTTGAAATTGACGTCAAAAGAACTTTCACACCAGAAAAAGATCAGAGCCGATTAGAATATTTAACTTTCACTCAATGATAACCGCGGGCTAAAGTTCTAATAACAAAATTCACTTCAGGAAATGAGCAAAACCGAAGTGGAAAGTAAGAAAATACGTTAAACCGTGATCCTGTTGAACGGAGATCGTGTTGATATTATCATAAAATTATACTTTGCAAGGCGTTATTGGGTTTTTCCTTATAGAGTTGCTCAGTAACAGCCCGCAGTTTTGAAGTTGGCAGTGTTATATACTGTGTCTTGCTGATCCATGAAACCATGCTGGTCGCTTTCCAGTCGTATCGGATTGTCGTTTCATGAGACTATGAGTGTCAGGGAACAGTGAGTGTGCCTGTGTCTGCGCACACACTTGTGCATCTTTCGCGTAGATGGCTAGTCTCCGGTGAGATTGGCTGCCATTGCCGAAATTTGGGTTCATCATCATCATTTCAGCCGTAAGACGTCCACTGCTGTACTTTGGCCTCCCCCAATTTGGGGGGCTTTGCCATAATCACCACGCTTGACAGGCGGGTTGGCGATCGCAGTATGGTGGTAAAATGCATATAGAACGCTGCTGCCCATTCTCTAGTAAGTCCCTTAGTCAACTTTTACGACACCCACGGGAAGAAATTTGGGTTGGAGGACTATAATTATTATTTTAATCAGCTTTCTTATTTAATTTCGGTCTGTAGGGATTTCCGGAGAAGACTGCTTCGTTACTTACCTAAATTGAGGCTGAAATTTCAGCGATATGGTAAAGGTAATTCTTGGAAAATATGTATTGAATCTGGAATTAAGTTGAAATTATAAAATATTAAATATAATATTTGTTGAATCTCAAATATTAGATATAATATTTGTTAAATTATGATAAGCTTGTAACCTACATTTTTGGAGGCATAGTATCTACCCACATTAAAAACAATTCTTCAGGGAAACACAATAATGTTTAACAAACCCCGTTATCTTTACAAACCGTATGATTTAAATAAATACTGTAATACTTAATAATGCTTTTCTTTGTACATTGAAACGGGGCGAAGAATCGCTACATTCCCAAATATTAATTTAGGATCGTAATTCGATGTAACCCGAGGTTGCGTTTGAAATAAACTTTTTCCTCAATGTTTTTTGAATATTTTTGTTTGCTAAAAACGATCTGAATAAAAAAATATAAACGCAAAGTGACTGCGCTGCTAAATTTAACTAATTGAATACCTACCGTCCGAGGGTAAAAAGTTTAACTAAAACAAGACCCGTTTTGGCTGCCCTATCCAACCCGCGTTACCCAGTCCGCACCGACCAGTCGCACACTAATTAAGTGTCACTCTGGATTTTAGATTCTACAGGAATACTAAGTATTTGTGAATTTTATATTAGAACAAGATATTTCGCAATTTTAATTACGGTCCTCAGCCTCTCCCTCTTAGAATCTAATAGATATTAAAGACACTTTTCGTGTGCTCAAGGAAGGATTCTTAAAATGAAATTCAAGGTACATTTTCCTGAATGAAAATTCGGGACACGAAGATATTTTGAGAGTAAGCTCAAGTATTCGGATATTCCATTATGTTTTTACAAAAAATGAGAGAATTTTATGCTGCCAATATTTAAATGGGTTAAAGAAATAACATTTTTGTAGAGCTTCTTCCTTCAGGTAAATTCACAAAGGATGGAGAATCTTTTTTGTCATAGGTATTGACTAACTGTACCCGTGGCTTCGTTCGCGTGGATGACGAAAGTTTAGCACCTTGTTATATCATTATAAGATCAGTTATCTGCCAGTAAATCTCCCGTCAAAATTAGTCCAGCCAGATTGGAGATAACCCGGAACAAACAGAGAGACAGACATTTTAAACATTGTTTTTTTCCGTACCGCCTTGACCTCAAATAGCAGTGGGCAGGGCACATTGCTCGCAAAATAGATGACCGATGGGGCCGGAAGGTTTTGGAGTAGCGACCGCTTACTGGAAGACGTAGCCTTGAAAGGCGTCCAACATGATGGACCGATGGCCTAGTAAAGGTCGCAGGAAGCCGCTGGATGCGAGAAGCACTGAACCGGTTGAAGTAGCGGAGCTTGGTGATGATCTTTGTCCAGCAATGAGCGTCTTTCGGGTGAAACGATGATGATTTTGAAGTACCGAATATAATTTATATGAATAGAGAAAAAAGCTGTTATTTTGACTTACAGGCAGTCAGTTCAATTTTATTTATTTGATTGAGATATAATTTGATGCAATTATGTTTATGTATATGACTAGACAAAATTATGTTTACGTTTTATGACTAGGAGATGAAACAATAAACATTCAACAAAGCACACATACTACATATATTTAGAAACTGCAGTCATACTTAAACATCAATCTAAAGTTGTTATGAGTTGACTGGAATGTGATACTGTTTGTGCAGTTATTGTGAAATATAAGTTTAATGATAGCTTTCTGTTTTGTGGAATAGTTTTTGAGATAGAATATACGACTGATAATCTAGTTCAGTGCAGTTTCAAGAGGCTTGTGTCCAGCAGTAGACTGCTGCTGGCTGATATGGGAAACAGTAACCCCACATTCTCATGAACGTGATAATCGCGGCAGGATATTTACGCGCACTAGATGTTCATGCACTGCCTAGTGGTGAGAGTTGAAAATAAAAACTTTTTACAAAAATTATAACAACCGACGTCCTTAAGAAAAACACTACAAAGTCAAAAATAACTTTAATTTCGGAAATCGGTGTCTTAGGATCTGTATTTAAGGTTTTTTTTTGCCACCGACTTCCGAAATTAAAATTATTTTTGATTCTGTAGTGTTTTTTTGAGGAAGTCAGTTGTTATTTTTTTTGGAAAGTTTTTATTTTTAACTTTTTAGTTATGGTAGGTACCCTGCACTAATCTAATCGCGTTATTCGTCCAATAGTCGCGCAAATACTTAATGCAAATTTAAGACTTATATGGTCCGAATGGAACCAAATTAAAATGGGACTATTATTAGACTATATACCAAATTAAAATGGGAATTAACCAGCTTCTAAATTAAAAATAAAACACCAAAATCGGTTCACCTAGTCAAATTGATAACCTCCTCCTTTTTTTGAAGTCGGTTAAAACACGATGTATTTTCGACGCGGAACGACTCATTCGTGCTGTGCATTTGGTAGGATTCCCGAAGCTAGGCTCGACACTGACAGTTAAAAAAATTCTAGTAAGTGAAAAAATGTGTTATCAATGTAGAAAGAGAGATATTACGTGTATTTGAAAAAAAAGAAAAAAGAAAGAAAATACATTTATTTGCGGCAAACATGACGCACAGAAAGATCAGAGGTATACAAACATAAAAATAAAGTGTGGGAAAACATGCGTCACATCCACGCAAAACGGCCATCACTCAGCATAATGCTGTGACCCTATGCGAGACAGAGTCCCAGCGCTGGTTTTCAGTGACAGCCGGCGCTGACGTGATGACGTCGACCGGTGCAGCAACAATCATTAAATAAATACTAGAACATAAATTATCCTTAGATGAAATAATTGTATTTAAAAAAAGAAAAAAAAAAAGTGGCAACATTCCGTCCCGACTGCAATCTGACGCAGGCGCCGCCAGCTTTAGTAATCTTTGAGAAAACTGACAGACAGCGAATTTGACAATGACGTAACTACAGTCTGTTGATTCTGTTGTTGTTGATTTGCGGTATTTATGACGCTAAGAAAGAGCACAAACATAAAAAAGAATATGTTAAGGAAAAACATAAGTCACATGCACGCAAAACAACCACTCAGAATAACGCTATGATCCTGTACGAGACAGAGTATTGGTTCTCAACAACAGCTGGCAGAAAAAATTAGAACTTACTGAGCCTTGAGTTACAGACAGAGAAAGTTAGGGCGGTGAGCTCCAAGGGTCTCACTCTTGGAGCTCACCGCTCTAACTGTTTGAAAATTAATTCCCTAAAGATGTTAAATACCGGATGAATGTTTGTACGGAAGTTCGTATTTTTAACGATGAGAAATTCCATCAGGTAGGGCTTATGGTCTTGATTTCTACCCGAAATAACAAAAACGTTAACATTTTTGAAAAATGATAGTTCAAAAATCTTTATATGGAATTTACGAGCTTACCCTTCGGAACTTATCACATCCTTCATTTTACGATGACAATAAAATGCATAGTGCCATTCGCTATAACTTCCAAGTTCCAAATAATAAGAACGAATGAATAAAATATTTTATAGAATTTCACCTTATGAACTTAGATCTATTTTGAGTAAAAGAGTGTAATATATATTTATGATCTTCTTCTCTATCTGCTGGAGAGGAACATCAAAGATTGAATGGATTGATTTTGTGAGGAATGATATGAAAAAGAAGGAAGTGAATTGCCCCGACTACAAACAGCATGGTGATACATGCTATTTGTGGTCGGAGCAACACGATTTCTCCCTCCCCTCTCTTCTGTCAACTGTCTAGATAGATAGACAGTGAATGATAATTCACTCCCTTTTGGTAATACACGCACGTCGGTTGCGAGTCCTACGCACCTGATCTTATCTCATTACCAATAAGATCACTATATTATAACGTCTTCCTAGGGTCCCCTTTTGTTAGCCTTCATTCTACCTCTCACCATGAATAATAAACTAAAAATAATAAAACTTTATTGTTCAAGAACTGCTATAAACAAATTGAACTAGCACTAAACTAAAAATAAACCAACTAAGCGTAGTCTTTTCATTGTTTGTCACCAAATCTTTTTTAAACCGCAACAGCCTTTTCACACATTCTTTAGCCTATCGTTCATAGCCATCCAGACATGCTTCGCAAGGAACGCATTTCCGCACCACTTAATCTAGTTTCATGCTTCTTTTGCCATACCCGACATTCACTTCCATACGTAAGCGTACCGTAGCTTAAGTCAATAATATGTTGACTGTATCGCAGGTAAGCAGTTTTCCTATCTTTAAATTCTATACAACAATATCATCCTTACTGCATTTCTTCGGAAAACAATGGTTCAGTCGATTTCTTCGAGGTATTTATTCAAAGCAAACTTCAAGCTTGAACTGACTTCACAAACAGCTGAGATAATTATTATAGGTTGAGCGCATTCCCTTTACGTTGGAACCTATTTGTTTAGCATAAGCTTTTCCCGGCTCACCTGTTATTTGTACATATTTGAAAGTCGTAAGGAGGTGGCGAAACCTGAGCCTCTTTAGAAAGGTCCGGTGCGTAGTACTTACTCGTAACTGGCATGTAAAACTAGATGTATGAAGATAAACGAAGCAAAAGGAATATTGCAGCAGGTGACATTCTGTAGTTTCGTAAGGTAGCGAGAGTTTATGTGATCTTAGAAAACGACTAAATAACAACGTTATGTAGGTAAAGCGTATTCAATTGAAACCTTATAATGCATTAACCGATGATGTAAGCAATAGTGACACCATATATATACATTGAAAAAAGCCTTAGAAGAACACATTAGAAAAAAACACAAAAAATACCGATGGTCACATTTTTTTTTTTGTGTTGGGAAATCATTAAATGACTTCTTCCACTCTAGAGTGGAGCGAAAGTGCGTGTCAGACTTTTTCTAACTAAAAACCACCCGTGTTCCTTCAGTTGCCCGTATGCCAGGGCCACGGTATCTTTTTCGAACAAATCTCGCAACCCTGATAGGACCGATTGTCTCCTTTAGCTTTTAATTTTCTTATTATGAACACAGAGATTCGTACTCACTTTTATTTTTATATTTACTTTTCTCAATATTTCAAATGAAATGTAACGTTCTTTTTATCGAGAAATAAATATCTTTAAACCGGATTGTACCAATCAGAAATCATTATTTATGTGCATATTCTGAACTACAAATACTAATTTAGGTACGGCATAAAATACAACAATAAATCATGAAAGCTTCGAACTAGTAGCGTGAACATTGCAACTAATCTTCGTTTGCAGTTCGTAAACCTAAAGTCACAATGCATGTTAGGTTAGGTAGAAATCTAGCTAGTTTTTGGTCCGATTCCGATGCACAGATTTCCATCAGTTTAAATATACAGGATGTAATGGTAAACACCGTTTTCACTTAATTCATGGGTAGTTTGACTTAAATATAAAATAACAGAGCGAGTTAAATAAAATAAAAGATTTTCCTAAAAAGGTTTAGAATGAATTTACGCGCGAGAAATGAGCGACGCTACGGCGCGGCGTTACGTGCGCTCGCTAGCGAGACTGACAGCTGACTGACTGGGGTCGCGACCCGTGCGTCGGCGTCGGGCAACGCGGCGTATTGAGACGCAAGTTTGTTGCCCTCGTGCATAGGGTGAAATGTTCTTGTGGAAAAATGCATTTTTTTTAAAAAAAAAGGTTGTTTTTTTTCATTAATTTTAAGTTCTATTAACGAAACCAAATCACTGGTTTCAAGGATGACGGTGTTTACCGTTACATCCTGTATAATATCTACCATAACGATTTAACTGACTGACGTTCGACATTCTTCTATACACTCGACTGGAATAAAAAGTGATCAAATCGACATAAATATAAACCTAAATTTTTTCGAAGCTCACGACATTTTTGTCTTTTCTAAAGACTTTTTGGCAGATATTGCTATTAAGGACGCTATAAGATTTTTCTACAAATATCGGTGGTTTTCCAGTACCAATTACATCAAGAGGAATCACAACTGCGAAGTCAATTATGGTCTTTAATTAAAGATAATTTATTCATCTCCATTATGGTACCATAAAAATTATATAATCCCATACAATATTTTCACAAAAATACGTTTTCCCCACCGCAATAATCGAAGAAAATGAAAAATAATGGGGTCTGGAAAGGTACCTGTATAGTCAGATCAACTGCATATTTTAACTTCAAAATGTCAACAAATTGTGGCTAGTATAATCTTCTACTTTTTGCCTAAATATTTTATAATTAAATACATAACTTTTTTATTTATGAGAAAAATAAAGAACGTTCTCAACTTTCTTCATACATTTTAAACTCGCGGCTTCTCATTCCGCGCTCAGACGCGCCCTAGGAAGCACGGGCGTATCGCTTTTTTGTACAAAATAAATACGATCAAAATAATAATAAAGTGAGAGCCGTGCTGTATACTGTGGTTGAAAAATGTTGATACTTTTCGGACCAAAACTATGAGTACCAAACTTATTATCAGAACTTGATTTAGAAATAAATAACTCAAATTCTATTGGGATTATTGAGGTAGGGTAATTATGACTATGTATTCATTTTCAAGAATTCAAAATGGCGGATAATTATTCAATAAAAATTTATATTTTCAACGTGGTAATTAAATTATGCAAGTGTCGTCCATTTTTGGAACGAACTTCTTTAATTTAGCTTGCGGTAGGGGTAAACAAGGGTGCTGAATCTGATTCAAAATCAAAAATGGTGGTTACGAAAATTTTCAAAATTTTCATCATGGGTGTCGTTTTCAAGATTTTCGAAGGTGCTGAAGCCGAAAACTCCATACAAATTACATTTGGAGCCAAAAAAAGGCGACCCCACAAGTTTTTCATTCAAAACGACGAATATTTTAATTTTTTAAATAAAAAGTGGGCATAGCTATCAAATTTGGATAATTTTAGGATAGTTATTACGAATTATTCATCCAAATTTGATCCAAATACGGCGGGTATTGTTTTTTTATAAAAAGATCTTTATCCATATTGGGGGTAGGGATTATAAAATCTTCGATTTTTAATTTAAAATGGCGGATGTACTGTTATGATGAAATGTCGACATGGGTATCAATTTTGGAGGTTTTGCTAGTATGTAGTCACAATATTTAACGTAACTTTAATTATTTACATAAATAAAAAATTCTGAATACGCGCTGCAATCTCAAAGGTGAGGGTCGCGCGTCACATAATTTTTGCTTAGTTTTCTTTAAGGAATATCCTGTATATTTTCAACGATTACAACGATATTCTACGATCACCATCAGTTATATTTGTTTATTATCCAAAAATATTGTTAAAGTATTTTATTGTTACACCTCGTTTTTTTTTAATTGTCAAATTATACGTTACCCCAAAAATATTGATGATCATGGTAGTAAAAGTTATTTACTGTCACTAAATTCAGATAATAAAGTTACTTTACTACAAATTTTACTCAACAGTGCTAGTAAAATAAAACAAATAATACCTTCGAGTATCAAGATTAGTTAAGTAATGTTTAAAATCGAGCAGACAATGGTTTCAATGTGTGCGTGCGCGTAATGTTGTTGTGTGGCGACTCAGATACCTAAACTTGAGCGATTCAAAAATGTTATAGCGTCCTTAACGACAAGTAGGCTGTTATCTTCTAAAATGTATCTATGTTGCTTTTCCTGTTTCTCCAACAAAGCATGCATCATATTCTGTCTACCTACAATCAAGCTTGTCTTTTTTTTTGTGGTCGGGAAATCATCAAATGACTGCTCCCACTCTAGGGTAGAGCGGAAGAGCGTGTCAGACTTTTACTGACTAAAACCCACCCGTGTTCCTTCAGTTGCCCATATGGCAGGGCCACGGTACCTCTTTCGAACTAATCTCGCGACCCTGGCAGGCATCGGTCCTTGTCATAGGTGCCTTGGTAATTTATGAATAATTCCTAACCAATTAACACCTGATAATTTTTTCCTTAACAACATACCCGCAGGTCTTGGTGAGTCTTGATTTATGCAAAATGTAACGTAACCAGTGAAGTCATTAATTATGGCAGGTATGTACTATTATTTTTACAAAAATATTTTTTAAGTAATGATATTAAGTAGGTACCTACTTATTCAAAAAAAAAAAAAAACCTATTTATTTATTGCATTTCATATTGTAATAAAGATGAAATAGGGCTAGGTACAAAAATATGGACTCTGTAAGGGCACAGCAAAACAATAAAATAATATTAATACAAATAAAATTAAAGCAACTACTACTTACTTCCACAGAAGTAAAAAATCTAGGCAATAAAATTATTTTAAAACTAATTTAATTAAAGAACATAAATTGTCACTATAATTAAATGTACACAATATGTATAAAAGGACTGACTGACTTAGAGGGGGATATGTATTAAAAGCATTTATATGAAGTATAATAAAATAAAGTATAATTGAAATCATAAGTTCATTTTTTTCACAGAAAGACAACGCACTGCCTAAA
Source organism: Aporophyla nigra (assembly GCA_947507805.1). Classification (NCBI taxonomy): domain Eukaryota; kingdom Metazoa; phylum Arthropoda; class Insecta; order Lepidoptera; family Noctuidae; genus Aporophyla; species Aporophyla nigra. The sequence continues at coordinate 14,617,472 of OX382307.1, read as the reverse complement.
TGTCTGGGCCTATAGAAGGATGAACAATTTTTCACAAAGGTTCCTTATGAAAACTTCTCCGAATGCCAAATTTTCAAAAATCCTTCCTGATTGTACTAATTTTCCTTAATGGGTTTAAATTGGGTACGAACGTTTCTTTACCATTTTTTCCGATGAGAAATCCTATCGGACACATGGTTTGTCTCTTAAAAATCTCTTTGGAACATCGCACGGTTATAAAAGACAAAAGTAATATATTCCATTTCGAACACCATAGAATTTTTTGCAACACACTATCAGATTGTTCTCATATCGTCTGACGTAGTAAAAATATCTTAGTAAAGAGCAAAAGGCTTCAGTGCAAAGCGCAGCGCTGCGAAAGCTCCGTAACTATCAGCGAATGCCGACCGCATCGCGATCGTTTGCGTTTCGCAGCGTTGCAGCAACTGATACGGAACCTCATGCGTTGTGCATTGTGGAAATACGCAGTCTTAAATATAAAGGTGCTTTTAGCAATGGAAAGTTGTATTCACATGAAGGCAAATCTTCTGATTGCCAAACTTTAGTCTGTACTTGATTCCTTTCTTGAATACCTCTTGACTATTATTAAGCTTGAATGAATTTCCTTTAAGAGTTTATAAATACATAGTTCCGTGTGCCGGACGTACAGCATTACCCTATTTCTTCCTGTGGGGTTCATATAAGTCGACTAAGGGACAGCAGCGTTCTCTATGCATTTTACCATCATACTGCGATCGCCAACCCGTCTGCCAAGCGTGGCGATTATGGCAAAACTCCTAAATTGGAGAGGCCTATGTCCAGCAGTGGACGTCTTTCGGCTGAAATGATGATGATGAAATAGTTTTCGTATTTACAACGAAATAAAATATATAAAACTTAATGTTCCAAAATTAAATGGTACACGGCAGATTGTCTGATTATCAGCCATCACAGCAAAAGAAGCTTTGAAAAACGTTTTACTCAAGTTCTTTGATTGATTTTTAATTGACAGTATCTGAACACGTTCCCCAAGATTGTTGATGCTAAACACCCAATTAAGTGCTGTTGTTTGTCTTGATGTTACAGCACACAATAAACGATTGGCGAGACAGAGAACCAATCAATTATGCGTCCCCTTCTCTACTAATGAAAACAAGCCATAAAAGATAGTGACGTATTTACATGACGGGAAGTACTGATTGAGTTTTGTGCTACACGAAAAATCCTACTGATTTGTTATTTCCAGTTACGACGTCGGAATCCAAACCTTTAAATAAAAAAATCTGTATTCGTACTTTGGTACAAATCAGTTAGTGTTGAATTTAAACGAAGCTTTTATTCATGAAACGGAATATTTTTTATACGATTATGGTTTTTTTTTTTCGTGTTGTCGATCAAGTTAAGCTACGCTTTCCGCGTTTGGTCCGTGAATGGGTGACCATCTTAACATACCAAGACACCTTCGTGCATCTGAAAGCCGGCCGGCCGGTCATTTGCGGATATTTGACAGTCGTTACGGTTTGTCAGAAGCGCGAAAGTCTGCCATATTACCTTGTTATTGTAACTGGGTTTTGGAGGTAGATAGGCAGTTGCTCAATGCAAAATACTATTCAAATGCTACTGGATAGAATGAAAGCCGACCTAACTTAGTTGGGATAAGGCTGGGCAGTATTTCATCTTTTTTATATCAATATCCAGGATGAGAAGTAGCCTATTTCCTTCTCCAGAATCGACAGTGAAATCGTGACAAGATAAGTTTGCTTGCTTTAATTTCATGTAAAACATGGCTGGCGTCATATTTTATCTCGGTCTCTTGATAAATTATGATATTTTTATCCCATGTGTCACGCAAATAAAATATAAAAACCGGCCAAGTGCGAGTCGGACTCGCGCACCGAGAGTTCCGTACAAACCTGCAGGTCATCATCATCATCATTCGTCATCATCGTTTATGAAATTAAATGTTTTTATTTTTATTTTTATATTTGAGTTGACTGAATGAAAGGTAAATTGTGGTTTACGATTTATGACGTATTAAAAAAAAACTACTTACTAGATCTCGTTCAAACCAATTTTCGTTGGTAGTTTTCATGGTAACGTACATCATATATTTTTTTTAGTTTTATCATTCCCTTATTTTAGAAGTTACGGGGGGGGGGACACACATTTTACCACTTTGGAAGTGTCTCTCGCGCAAACTATTCAGTTTAGAAAAAAATGATATTAGAAACCTCAATTTCATTTTTGAAGACCTATCCATAGATACCCCACACGTAAGGGTTTGATGAATTTTTTTTTTTGTGTTTCAGTTCTATGTATGGGGAACCCCAAATATTATTGTTTAAAAAAAAAATGATATTAGAAACCTCAATATCATTTTTGAAGACCTATCCATAGATACCCCACACGTAAGGGTTTGATGAAAAAAAAAATTTTGAGTTTCAGTTCTATGTATGGGGAACCCCAAATATTATTGTTTTTTTTCTATTTTTGTGTGAAAATCTTAATGCGGTTTACTGAATACATCTACTTACCAAGTTTCAATAGCACAGCTCTTATAGTTTCGGAGAAAAGTGGCTGCGACATACTCGGACAGACAGACAGACAGACAGACAGACAGACATGGCGAATCTATAAGGGTTCCGTTTTTTGCCATTTGGCAACGGAACCCTAAAAATGAACTGATCGGATCTAGTCTTGTTAAAAATGTCAAACAAGAAAAAATGTACGGTTAAGCTATTCGTTATTAGATTTCTCCAACGCGTGTTGAAATATTGCTGGCAAATCAACCCTTATTGTTTTTCTCGTCAGCAAAATACATTCTCCAGTTTTTTCGACCAGTCAACGCCTTTGAATTCAAGTGCCTAGGGAAATAAACAAAGTTAAATGACTTGGCTTGTCAAATTTTGAGTTCGCCGTCAATGCCAGATTTAGGTCGGCTTGTTTTTCGAGTTACCCTCACAGGGCTTATTGAATTCGTCGAAGAAAATGGTAAACTCGTTTTGAACGATAAAAATTCGATTAGGGCGAATTGTGTTCGTCTTGATAACGAGGTTTTTTTTTGTAATAAAATAACAATCGATTCTTTTTTAATGTATCGGAGCGCTTCCTGATAACTGGTTGGTATTTTATTCAAAGTTATGGGAATGAGATTAAAGGTGTTCCATCCAATTTTCACAATTTATTTCTTTCTACACATTTTTCCTCGTTTTCTTTAGAAATACAAAAATACGTGGAAGCGAAATGAGGTCTGGTGGAAATTAGACTTATTTGAAAGAATTGGGTTACCTTGTCATAATTATGTAGGTTTATTCATTCATCTGACTCTTGTGATACAGAAACTCTTAGTACAAGAGCCTGGGCTACAATGATGTTTGTAACCTCAAGTGAAAAATAAATAAAAAAATAATTGCTTCCTGTAAAAGTCTCAGAATAGGGAAAAAAAAAGTTTTTTTTTTTTTAACATTATTATCCACAAGAGAAAATAGAGGTGACTATATTTTGCATAAAGAAGGAAACATCTTAATTAAAACACAAATAAAAACTTATATCCATACACAACAGTGATTCATTTTATATTAGTAAGTTAGGAACCCCTAACTTACTAATATAAAATGGAAACCCCTGGAAAACCTTAAGAACTTTGTTAGTGTGACATTTTAACTAAACACTAAACTTACATAAAACAATATTTACAAACGTACACCGGATGAAATGAATCACTCCTGCCAAACCAATACTTGTATGACATGATTTATCATCAGCGAATTTAATTTGTCCACTTACAACTTCAGAACAGGGCTTACCTCGTTCTCTCCAAAAGCGACGCCGTTTTTCTCTGCACCGTAGAGTGGAAGTCGAAAATACGCACCTGAGCGAATAGCCAGAGGCTCTATAAAAACGCGGCAACCGCAAAAACATTTTGTTATTGTATTGGTCGCTCAGGGCGTCCATTTTTTTCCGTGTGTGTGTGTTTGTAACAACGGAATTTTAAATCCAACACACAGTTCACTTACTGCTGAGTTTAGCGATCAACTCATTTACGTAAAGATTAAAAAGCTTAGGCGAAGTCAGCCCCCCTTGTCTCATTCCACAATCCAACAAGAACAAGAAGTTAGGGAATTATTCCACTTAACATTGTTTACTTGAATACCATATCAGTACTGGCAAAGACAATTCGAATTTCAGCGGGTACACATGCTTCATTGGGCTTTAAATAATGTTATTTATATTTTGTGTAAAACTAGTTGAAAACTTATCCAAACTCTAATGGAGTTTGGATAACTATTTACATAATAGCTGGCCTAAATAAGATAATTTGAAAGATTATTGTATGATTTTGATATTTAATTTAAAAATAAATAAAAACCCGTGATTCGTATCAAAATCTTTTGAAAAGAATTATAATATTTTATGAATAATTTCTTCAAAATGTTTAAAGGTGTTTAACTTTTTAACATTAAAAGTACGCTTTGACTTTCACTTGATTTCAAGTTGACTTGTAAATTGAATGAATCAGTTTCGCAATTTAATTGTGGCACCTGCTAATTTAAGGTTCTATTCAGGTAGGGTGAATGTACCTGCATAATTATAATTATATAAATATCAATGAAAAGGTATTAGTGAAGTTCTTAAGAAAAATCTGGTGCTTAGTATTCGTAGCCGGCGTGCGAGTATGACCAAATGTATGAACGTAAACGAGGCAAAAGGAGTATGGAAGGAAGGAGGATACAAGTAGCAGGTGGAATTCTATAGTTTCTGTCCCCATGGGAAGAAGGAGTTATGCTTATCTATGTATGTATCGATAAGAAGATAAATAAAAAAGGACACCTTCGAGTTGTCTATTCATTGGTAATCAAATTTCTCGACATTACCATATTTTCCTTACAGAAGCCCGGACTAAAGTGAGCAAAAAGACTTGAACAACTAACAGCTATAAAACTGACTACTTGATCATTACGACCAGTAATTTAAAGGGTGCCGCTCACAAACGGTCCTAATGTGACAATAATTCTGGAAACTGGATTCCTTCATCTGTAATCGTTGCCTAAACTGGTCCTACCCAAAGCCATTAAAGAAACATGAGAAGTACAGAAAAGATAGTTCTCCTTTGGAAGAAAAATCTTATAATGTAAAGTCAAGTTTTTTTATATCTTCGTCAGTTTTCAAATTCTTTTCTTAATCAAGTTAGGAAACTTATAACTTTTTCTTGGAGCTAAGGTACTGAGCTGACTTTGGCATAGAAAACTAAGTTTAATTACTTGATAAAAAAATATCAAAATAGGATACACCTTTGATCAGTGTCAAACATCAACCTGAAACCTTTTTAATTTTCTGGTCATTTAATGAAATGTTATTGTTTTGTATGAAGTTGTCCGCCAACTTCATACAAAAAACAAAACAACTTATAATATGACATTCTGCAGTATTGACATTACGACGCGACGCACTGTATGTGTCGACGTTCGATCGTAAAAATGACCATATCGTAATCTGTCTGCTACATGACACACGGGCATTTCATGATTTGACCATCTTACATCCGCCATATCGTTCAACGCTCGGCATTCGACGATTCGTCCAGTGATGCTTGTGTATAATAAGCGTAAAAGTTAACCACGTCTTTGCTGTCGCGCAGTTAGGTCAATTCCTATTCGACCTATTCCTACTCGAATAATTCCTAATTTAGGGTCCAAAAAATAATTAAATAGTCAAGTAACTGCCATTAACGGTGGCGTGTGGCACTGTTAGAACTGTGGCCAATCACTACTTATTGGCCACGGTTCTAAACTAACCTATTTGGTCGGGGATCCACTAGCGGCATAAAATGCAACTCTTTTTGGCAATATTCCCAGTGGTCAGCTGGGAATATCGATAAATAGGTTGCTTTCTTCGAACCGCCCGACTTTCTATCTATAAGCGCATCGTGATATAACCCGCCAAATAATGGTGGCGTATCGTGAAATATCCAGGCAGGCGATATGGCTATTTTTGCGCTGGGTCCACAATATGTATAATGCTGGGTCGGTAAAGCAGATTCTATCGTGCAATGAGCAGACAAAATTAGCCTTTACGGTGACGAACATATTTTGGATGTGACTTCGCTACACAGGCTTCAGGCTTCGTATTTTTTTTCCTTATAATGTTCTTTAACTACCTACTGCCGATTTCCTTTGCCTTTCTTTTATTTACATTTATATTATAAGCATAGTTTTACCGTCGTGCGTCACGCAAGCTAAATTGGAAACCAAATCACGGTGTATTTCTTTTAATATAGCGCTTTAAACCTGATTAGCAATCTTTCCGCTTCTTGCGTTCAGGGGTGCCCTAAATAAAGTATTATTAGAATAAGCTGATAAGAATATTAACTTGTGTATCTGTGAGAAAAGCATAGTAACTGTATATTACAGATAAGTCCTTGGGGCAGTCGTAAAAGGGGTCTGAAGGAAATGGGCTCTGCTGTATGTCAATCTAGGTACTCGAAGCTAGACGAAGAAGGCTGTCCGTTTGTCGTAAAAGTTGAAGTGTTTATTTCGTTTATCTACTTCGAATGTGTGTATATAAGTTACGAGTAGATAAGTATCATATTTAAATTCTGAGAAAAAAGTTATGGGCTATGCTTAAATATGTTGAATGTCAAGACTGGCTTTAAACGTGCTTCAAAGCGACGGAATTTATAAATCGACTCCCTCAAGTAATAAATCTGTGTCCAGAGGTCATACAAGTTACAAATATAAATTAAACCTCTCCAAATACCCTTAATATGCAAATTACAGAACGAAATGCCAAAAACACTACGAATATTCAACAGCAGTGAACAGGCGACCTTTCTCAGATATATTGTCTCTTCAACGGAATTTTAAGACATCCAACGTTCATTAAATAGGACGGGGCTGCTAGATAGTGATAGAATTCCGAGATAGCAGTGTCGCGACGTACTAAAACGGGACAGTTTAGTAGCCTGTCGGCAAACAGACCTTTGCTTGAACACAAATTGTGCCGGCGTTTATTTGATGCGTTGAGCGTTTAGTTGGTCGCAGTCGCTTTTTGTTTTAAAATAGCAAAGATCGTCAGTTGTTTTTAAACGATGGATATCGATTGATTTGTGCACATGTACCATCGTGGACACTGGCGGAGGATCACATTTTAACCTTATTGCTTAAGACATAAGTGTGTAAAGTGATCCACCGCCAATGTCTGCGTTGGTACCTACTTACTTGTATTATTTTAGTTAAGATCTATGACAATCATTTCCATAAAGCTGCTAGCGTGTGTGTACCACTGAAGTGACTTATTTGACCATTTACCCTCTGGTAGAAACATTATGAAGATGGAAGGTGAAAATCCTATGACGTACCATCCGCATAAAATATATCACAAATCATTGTTGCATATCTATGCAGCAATGATTTGTGGTATATTTTATGCAACATTGTTATGACAAAAAAAGAAATACTGGATATACCTGCAATTAATTGCATAAAATTCAAATCATGCTTATCGCCCATACGTATTTCTGGAGTTCACGATTCGCCCACAAGTAAATTAACTTCGTACGAATTGCCAATACAAAATGTCGATTCGGGTGAGTAAATTCATGAAAATTGTCTAGTAAGCAAAATTTTTATTTCTAACTTCACGTGTACTAAATCCAACCCAGTTCAAACCCTAGAACGATGTTTAATCATGCCCCAGGAAAAGCACTGGAAAATCACAACACCAAACTAAATTACCATTAGCCAATGAGTTTCCAACACACACAGTACATTTTCGTTTCCGTGAACTGAAAACCACCAACCAAATAAACTGTGAACGAAGAACAATCATTATGACCAAATGCGCTCACTAAAGCTAATGTTGACTGGTTTACGTAACTCGTGTTACGCTGCTGGTGTGTTGATGAGCTTGTTTTCTATTACTAGATAGTTTTGGTCTATGTTAGGTTCCTAAATTGTGAATTTGGCACTAAAAGACGTTACGTTACACACCAGCACAATAATCGACTTTTACATTTACAATTTGCGACTTTTACACAATGATATCATCTGTACCTATTGAAATAAAATTATTCTATTAAATATTCCTTTTATTTTACTTCTGTTTCAATTTTAGTTAAATATTTACCTCTATAATTACGATTTAAAGAAAATCGTTTCGACTCAACATTTGTACTCGTACTATGGAACTGTACTTGTTTTATGGAAATTTCGTCATTGGTCATGACTCCTATCTATACTAATATTATAAAGCTGAAGAGTTTGTTTGTTTGATTGAACGCGTTGATCTCAGGAACTACTGGTCCGAATTGAAAAGTTCTTTTTGTGTAGAGTAGCCTATTTATCGAGGAAGGCTATAGGTTATATAACATCACACTACAACCAAGACGAGCGGAGCAGTAATGAAAAATGTTGCATAAACAGGGAAAATCGCACGGGTAGGCGATTCGGTGCGACGGGAAGGGTCGGGGGTACAAGAAATTTAACGCGGATGAAGTCGCGGGCAGAAGCTAGTGGGAAATATAAGTATACTTTGTGCTACCACCATCTGTGTTTGAAAATCTTATTTTGAATCATATTTAATTTAGACTTGTAAATTGGGTCTACAAGGGTTTCTTTTAAGCACAAGCCCCTCAAAAACTAAGTTGTATGTAAGTTTAACCTGAATACCAATTTTTTTTTATTGACTTACTGATCACTTACACTTTTGCTTTAAAACATGACGAACGTAGAAACAGAAGAAATGAAAGGATAAGGGCAAAAATAAATGTCACTTCAATCAATACCAATTTGAGCCCAGCCGTAGTTCTGTAGGAAAATAAAACCGATATGCAGCGATGATGTTCATTTCATTGAGCCTCCACAAAAAATACCACGAACTGTGTACTGTACACTGTGCTGACCATAAGGCCAAAGTTCGATTCCCAGATCGAGCACAGTGCTATCGTGTTTTCCCATTTATAATTCCTCAGTAACAGTATAAAGTCTATAGTTAGGCAGAAATGCTGGCAATCAGCTCACAAATCACATGGGACTCAAACATAACTAGACCAAATGTAGATGTAATCCTCTTAACCTTTGTGCAAAGGCAAATCAAATAAATACCTACCATATAATTTCACCACATATTCCAGCCACGTCTGTTCACACAATTCTAGTGACCTCAAAAGCACAGCAACGCACTAATTTCGTGCAACCAATTCAATTGAACATTGGATTACAATTCCCTGGAGCCAATTTGTTCGGTAGTCAGTAATAAGCGCTGTGGCGCCCAAAACTCGTGGTTAGTTGTTGAAATAATAACGTAAAAGAATTTCTGTTGGAAGCGTTAATGTATATTAGAATAGAATAGAATAGCATTTATTTGCAAATATGGGTTATACATAAGTAGGTATTAGTAGGTTTTCATCAGAGTTACATAATATAACATTACGCCTATATTCACCGGGTTTTAACAGAAATGCACCACTAGGTGAAAGCGGGTGTAAGTACTAACTTACACCCGCTTTCACCAAATATGATTGTTTAAGTTTCATCAAGCCGATTGTCATGAACTTGCTACAAATCCGGACTTCGCGCTGCTACTCAGAGATTTCAGATGAAAAAAACCCATAAAACTTTGTCCGACCCCTGGAAAACCAACCAAGGAACTCATGCAGGTAATCGGAGAAACGCGAAAAGAAGAAAACAAAGAAAAATAACACTCCCTTGGCAGACGTTCTACTTATTCTGTTCTATGATTTTTATGTCAATCTTGTGGATAGTGCCGATCAGAGAACTGTGAACCCTTTACAAAACCCCCGGTTCACTTCGAAATACTAGTTGAATTGGTCTATAATTTATAAAAAAATTAAGCCATAAATAAGTAGGTGTTGTTTAGGTGTGTGTAAAAAGCCTAAGAAACAAAAATTAGATGACAAGTCTATCTAATAAACGTAACATCATCCTATATTATGTGTGATAATTAATTATAACATTGTAATGGCCTTGTAAGCGGTTTCAACTAATACAAATTGATATCCATTCGGTACTGGATTGTGACGCCGTGTCGTGCGTGTAATTACATTTTGTACCGCATCGCCTCCGATGGTATACCTAGGACGTGTTTAGGTGGATCAATTTTGCAACCTGAATTATCACTGAATTGAACGAAATACCATCACGGTTGGTATTCCCAGGAGAAGGAAAAGGGTAGATGAAATCATGGATATACTCCCGTATTTCCACACTTTGTTACAAATGATTACATTAATAAGGAAACAATCCAGATTCCTTGATATTACTAGCTCAGACGCATCCCGGAGTCCCTGCCAGGGTCACGAGATTTGTTAGAAAGAGTTACCGTGGCCCTGGCAAAGGCAATAGAAGAAACACGGGTGGGTTTTAGTCAGAAAATAATAGTTGAAAAAAACTAAAACTATTATTTATTTTTTATTTTTTAGGTTGTTTCGAATTTTGAGACGTATGTCAGCGTAGTTTTCGAAGACAGTTTTTTGCTGTCCTGGTAACCCTGGCAAGGACAATGGCACACATTTATAAAATTATAGTATTGTCATCATCCTCGATAAGACTACAGAGTTTAAATGAAATCTGGTCGTTTAATGTGGGTCAAAATCGCGCTATAAGGAGTCGGTTACAAACAAAGATACAAACATACATACACACAAGTGAATCTAATATAAAGCGTGTAAAAAGACTGACATGCCCTCGTCGGAAACGTCATTTGACGATTTCTCACCCAAAAAAACCCGATGTCTGGATTTGTTGCCGGTTGATGGTAAAAGGCTCGCCCTCTGTTACATGGGACAGTCAACTGACAAAATGTAGGTGTACTATAAGTACACCTCTGCCAAATTCTCCGGGAATTGCTGGTGTAGAAACGAGCCAAAAAATTATTGTCATGTGACTTCTTTTCTTAGAATTTAAACATTTCATAAGTAAGAAAATTACTCAGCTACATCCATTATGCGAAAGAAGTACATTTTATAAACTTCCAACTGAGTTTTCCATAATAGTTTCACTTTAATATTACAGTATTTTACAAAAGAAATTCCTGTCCACTCAAGTTACCAGATATTACAGGAAGCAAAAGTAGTTTGATGTACTTAGTGGAACACCATTTATAATGAGAAAGTATAGTTTTTGTTGAATAAGGAAACAACTGAGAATCTTTCTTCTTTGTACGAGAGAAGAATTAAACAAAGAAAAAGTAGTTCTTAGTCAAACTGGACTTGCAGACTTATCGCTTAATAAGCGAGGTAATTTTACTTTTTACACGCTTTATATTAGCTTCACTTGTATGTTTGTATATTTGTATATTTGTGTGTTTGTATGTTTGTTTGTAACCGACTCCTTATAGCGCGATTTTAACCCACTTTAAACGACCCGATTTCATTCAAACTTTGCACACATGTCAAGGACCGATGACAATGCAATAATTTCATAAATTTGTGCCATTATCCTTACCAGGGTTACCAGGACAGCAAAAAAACTGTCTTCGAAAACTACGCTGACATACGTCACAAACTAATTTGTGCCATTATCCTTGCCAGGGTTACCAGGACAGCAAAAAAAAACTGTCTTCGAAAACTACGCTGACATACGTCACAAACTACGCTGACATACGTCTCAAAATTCGAAACACCCTAAAAAATAGAAAATAAATAATAGTTTAAAAAAACTAAAAAACACGCTTCCATTGAAAACCAAACTAAAAAGTACAAAATAATGGAAAAAAAGCGTGGGGTGCCTGATATCAATAATACCTAAAAAAGCACCCCACGCTTTTTTTCCATTATTTTGTACTTTTTAGTTTGGTTTTCAATGGAAGCGTGTTTTTTAGTTTTTTTAAACTATTATTTTTTATTACCTTCTTTGGACTCTAGTAACATTAAAATGTCAGGGATGGTTAATTCAAGTACAGTGACGAGCACTAATATATATACAAATAGCTAAATTCAAAAGCAATTTGCTCTTTTAATAACGATAGCAACTTTGAGATAGCCTATTTCATAATAGTGAGTGTTCCAAAATTGTTCTTAATAACATAAAATTACAATCAGTACAATAGGAGAAAATCACTTTTAAAAATTGCTAAGTGCATACATAAAGTATTTGTGAGTGTACATACTAACACTCTGGCAAAATTCTAAGCACCAGCTCTAAGCACAGCAACGTATAATGTTAAGTTTTTTGACATGACACAGATTACATAGATATCAGATCTGTTAAGATGAGTATAATGCGGTGGTGGCCTAGAGGTAATGGCCGCAACTTACGTATGGTAGGTCCGAATCCAAAATAAAAAATAGTTTAAAAAAACTAAAAAACTCGCTTCCATTGAAAACCAAACTAAAAAGTACAAAATAATGGAAAAAAAGTGTGGGGTGCTTTTTAAGGTATTTTTATTGATATCAGGCACCCCACGCTTTTTTTCCTTATGGATTTTTTTTTTATGGAAGCGTGTTTTTTAGTTTTTTTTAACTATTATTTATTTTCTATTTTTTAGGGTGTTTCAAATTTTGAGACGTATGTCAGCGTAGTTTTCGAAGACAGTTTTTTTGCTGTCCTGGTAACCCTGGCAAGGATAATGGCACACATTTATGAAATTATTGCATTGTCATCGGTCCTTGACAGGTGTACAAAATTTGAATGAAATCTGATCGTTTAAAGTGGGTCAAAATCGCGCTATAAGGAGTCGGTTACAAACAAACATACAAACATTCAAGTGAAGCTAATATAAAGCGTGTAAAAAAAACATAACTTGATGAAATCATCACCACTGCTCTCAAAATGGTAAAAGAAAAGATCGTGAGGAAACCGGCGGCGTCTAAGAGCAAAAATTCGAAGACATGTGACAACTACCTACCCGCACTGGGCCCGCGTGGTGGATTATTTAAGACACACTCCCTTTCACCAACACGAAGCCTGTGTCCCAGCAGTGGGAATATTATAGGCTCCTAATGAATGATCAATGAGTAAAATGTACTTGAAAACGAGACACATACGAGGGTCGTTTGCCATTGTGCTAACTCAAGGAGTATGTTGTCGATATGGACCATGGATCGACAGGGATCGTTGAGAGATGTTCACAACACGTACTGACCTTGGACCTGCACAGTGTTTCCTTTTTAAGTACAGAGTTTTAGTTCAGGAGTGTGTTATGGCCCTTTAATCATCTAGATAACAATGAAAATTATAAACGTTACAATATAGAGTCATTTCACTAGGTTATCTCTATTCTGCGCCCACAGCATAATTGACACTATATCTAATTACAGTCGTATGTAGACGATCTGACATATATGTTATAGTGGTCCTCATATCATTTTTAACACGCTGGTAATCCCCATTTTGTATCTACACTACAGTATTTTCACATTTATGCATAGGGAACAGTGACCAGACAAAGCTTTTAAAAATACAACCTAAATTCGAACCCATTATATTACTTAGCACAAATCCGACATAACAACATCATATTAACAAAGATATATATACAACAAGCTCTTAAAATCCTGTTTATTTTAAAATTGTATTTGTATTTCAGCGGCCGTATCCAACAAACGTGAGGCATGAATTAATTAGTTATTACCCCGGAGTTGAGAGTTATTGGAGTTACAATATATTATTTTTTACAGCTGTTTTTGCAATTAACGTTTCTTCACAAAACAGAGGAAACGAGTCTATTACTAGAATATTATAATTATCTGCCTCGATTTGAATCTTGATTTGATGATAATCGCCACGTTTGGCAGGCTGATTGGCGATCGCAGTATGGTGGTAAAATGAGAGAGCGCTGCTGACCTTTCTCTAGTAAGTCCCTTAGTCGCTTAATACGACACCCATGTGATGATTATGGCATGGTGCTATTCTTTACGTACGGCACCACACGGAAAAAGACAGGATTAGTGAAGAGTTACGCAGTCCTTTTTTGTGATGATCATACTTATTACATTTAAAACTGGCCTGCTAGTCCAGTTCGACTCCCACCCAGGACAAATCTTTGTATGATGAGCACGATCATTTGTTCTGTGTCTAGGTGTAATTTGTCTATAATATGTATGTATTTAGAAATATATAAGTATGTTTATCAGTTGTCTGGTTGCCAAAGAACAGGCTCTGTCTAGTTTTGGATCAGATAACGGTGTGTTGGTTATACTAAGATATTAAAAAAAAAACACTTTACATACCCAGCATATCTGTTGAAAATTGCTGTTTTTCGTACATGGGTCGTTCTTCTTTTTTACCGACAGTGAAACGAAGTTTTTCTGTTTTTTTAATTTTTGAACTATCGATAATTGTGGTTTCTGTGTGGGATCAAAAAAAAAATTGCATCTGTGTTTTCATTAGGACTAATTAACATTTTCTTTTCGGCTAGTTTTTTTTAAATGTTTGTTTTAGAAAAAAAAATAATGTGACAGAGTGGCCTTTTTCTGTGGAGACCACATTTCGGCTTACCACTCTGTCATGGCGTTCTATGGGAAAAAGACGTATTAAAGATGCTGGTTAGAGAAAATAAAAATGACATAATTTGAATAGTTAAAAAAAAATACGGACGTTTATTTGAACCAAATTAAAAAACCTTAAATATCAATACTGCAACGAGATGCCATAACAAGACGAAGGACAGACTGTTGTCGGTAAAAAAGTAGAACGACCCACATACAATATTGTCAAAAAAATATAACGAAATATAGCAACATGTAGACTTTTTATGAAACACTACTTGGCTTTACAAAGATGGGGAAGATTCAAATATGATCACTCCACTCTGTCATTACTCTGCGACTTGTCCAAATAACGTAAATCCTTGATGACGGGCCCTGGGTAACCGCTGTAAGTTTCTAATTGACCGTCCGCTAAATTTTAAATGAAAATTCATTTTTGTCTGACTCGACCTTCTAAATCACTTGCCCTAGTTGTTAACTAATCTCTGAATTTACGTGGTTAAGTAACTAGCTTAGTTATTGACTAAACTAGGTCTAGGTTGAGTTGGGACTTGAGAGTTTCTTGTTTGTCTTTTTAAGTGTGCCGTCATGTTTATTTTAACTTGAGGAGTTTGCTTTGCAAATAGTTAAGTCTTGAAGGCTTGAAAAGCGTTCTTGGCAATTACTCCGGTACGCTCTTGTTTCAATGGCATCATCATAATTTCAGCGCAAAATTTTGTGTACTGTTGAACATAATCAAAATCACAAGTCATTTATTCAAACTAGGCTGAGAGTCAGCACTTTTTGAACGTCAAAGTTACATGAGACAGTCCCCCCAAAACGCCCGCCTTTCGACACTTCCTAGTGGTTTAGCTGAGAAGAAGAAGTGGCGGAACAAACATAGATCTTCCCCAAGAATATTCACTTCGACTGGATCAGTTTGAACCCTTCATAAGGATGTCCTTAGAAGCATAGATGTGCATTAGAAGGCTCATTCAACGTGGAGCGATCACCGACATCGGTCCACGTTGAATGCACATCTATGCTTCTGAGGACATCCTTATGAAGGGCTCAAACTGATCCGGTCGAAGTGAATATACTTGGGGAAGATCTATGTTCAGCAGTACACAAAATTATAATGCACATCTGCCGATACACGTATAAATATTTCGATGAAATTCATTCAAGGAAATATCAACGAGAAGCAGTCCATTGGTGTATATAATGATGAATTTGCTCATCTTCCAATACCATGGACCTAGAAGCTGATCCGTAGTTATATAAATCCAAAATGAAATACTTTCCAATTCCGTGTAACTTTGTCAAGGTCGAAGTCGGTCAATATTAATCAATCACATCCAGAGGTCGATATTTGAAGAGGAAATTACAGTCCTTTGTTCATGCCAAATTGTTACATACAATCGGAATAGAATACCAAGAACATGCAATAACATAAAAGAATACACAAAACCAACGTAGATCAAACATATGCGTGACGGTTTAACGAGACTGTCATTTCTATCAATGTTAATTCATCGGCTATCGATGTGGTTTGTTTCAAACAGCGCTTCCAATCGCTTTTTCTGTTTGTAACTAAAATCTTTGTTAATAGATTAAGCGCTGAGAGTGCTGAGATTTGTAATCATGGTGCGCACTACACTATACCTGTGTACAAAGATTGATCGTATAGTTACAATGTTTTGAAATGTCAAACTGAAACAAAAAATAATGGCGTCGAGGAATACGACCGAAATGAATTACTTTTAAAATTTCTCGATACTATGAAGTGTCATCCGTGGTGATACATTAAAAAAAAAACTGTTACTAATTGTTGTAAAAGTTCCATACATGTTGATTCATTGGCAAATTTTTACAATTATCATCGTTGATGGTTGTAATTTATAAGTGTCAGACAAGAAGTTAAATGTTTAAACCTGCCGCTAGGTATTGACGCCTGCCGCTAGGTATTAGAGGATATAAAAAAAAGAATTATCAGAATCGGTCCATTCTGTAAAAAGTTATGCGTGGTCATACATAAAAAAAATATATACTCGTCGACTTGAGAACCTCCTCCTTTTTTTTCGTCAGTCAAATAATAACATAACATAATCGGTCTATACCGTTCCCACTGCAAAGACACAGGCCTCCTATCAGTAAGAGGCAGTTGGCCGTAATCTACCACGCGGACCCATTACGGGTTAGTAGATGTCACATTGCTGAGACACATGCCGGTTTCCTTACGATGTTTTCATTCACCGTTGTGAAAACAGTGGTGATGAAATTATTTACAAACAGTAAAGCGCTTGACGGGTTTCAAACCAAAGTCGTAAGTCGGGGTCGATACAACTGGGCCACCACTGCTATGTAAAATAATACTCAAATATAACTATTTTCGTACAATAATAAAACAGTATTATATGTATTCTTCTTTGTGCAGTTTCACATGATTTAATTTGCAATTTTCGTCCGTTCCGTTTGAGTTAAGTGGAAAAATGAAACGGAACAATACCTACAGGCTTATATTTTTAATGAAGTGTTAATCACGTCTCAGTAAGCCAGGCCCGCCTGTGAAAGATTTATGGATTTCAAATAAAAGTCTTTACTACGAAGAACAAAGAAATACAGAGTTTTGTTCATAAAATGCTACAAAAACCAAATAAACACAGAGTTTCTGTTCATAAAATCAGTTTTATGTTTCAGTTTAGCGGTACTGTAAGCTAAACCCATGTTCAGCTTAAAGCTGAACTTTACTACGTATTATGTAAGTTGCAATTCACACAACATACATTCGGAAAGTTTACCACAATCCCGTGCTTTAGTGTAACTAGCTCTCTAGTTAGCTGAAATCCTCTAACTAGCCTATAGTCTAGACGTAAAACGGGTGCTGTGAACAGAATTAATCCGATTAGCCAACATTTAGTCGGAATAGGGCACATTTCGGACCCATTCATTAATATTTCAGACAAAAAGTCTGGCCGTAGTTTTTGTTCCATTATTAAAACATGTCGTTTTAAGTTAAATATTTAGGCATACCTAGTAGGTACCTAAGTACTATTTTTTTTTTGGTAATCCAAAAATATTTTGCTCATCATTATTATTTAAAAAAAAAAAAATGTTTTAGTAATTCGATAACTTTGTCATGCGATTTTAGGAGGACTCATATGCTCGTGTTATTATAAACGGCTAGGTAAACTATGAGTATTAAACAATATGTAACAAAGCCTTCGAGAGATAATTAAAAATAATGTTATTAACAAAAATATCGTTGAAACATAATATATCCACATTTATAGGTTTGTTTTTCTTTCTCTTACGATTTTATTAATTACGAAACATACATATACAACCTTTGATGTTATTTTTTACATACGTACGTTATAGACTGTTCGCATATAAT
This sequence comes from Aporophyla nigra, assembly GCA_947507805.1. Taxonomy (NCBI): domain Eukaryota; kingdom Metazoa; phylum Arthropoda; class Insecta; order Lepidoptera; family Noctuidae; genus Aporophyla; species Aporophyla nigra. Next base: position 14,599,671 of record OX382307.1, on the reverse strand, counting down.
TAGTTTTTTAAAAGCAAAAATAATGGATTTAAATAAATTATGAGCAGTAAACTAACCACCTAACATAATTATGTAGATTCAATTTTATTGTAAAACGAAGAAAAATTATCAATTCTGTTTATTTTTTATTACATTTGCTCAACGATTTGGTACAATCAATCTGCCTAATGTTTTCTCAACCATGTTAGGGTCGGTTTCCAGTCCAACTGAATGCAGCTGAATACCAGTATTTTAGATGGAGTGACCTCTACTAGCCAGTCTGTTATTGGGTAACATGATACCCTTTGGTAAGACTGATTGTCAGATTTTCTGACAACCTGTAACGATTGTCAATGATATATGAATGACAACTGGGCTCAACGGTATAACGTGCTTTCTAAGGCACATTCGAATAACCTGTTAGTTAAACTTAATAATCACTTTCCCACATTACCTACCATACATTTTCTTTGGATAAATAAATAAAATAAAATTGTTAGCTTTGTAGCTAGCATAGCATATCTTTGTAGGATTTTCTCTTAAAGTTCCAAAATTTCGACACCTAATTTTACCCGAATGTGATTGCTACTCAAGTAAGATAATATCTATAAAAGAACTATTTTAGGACTTAAATACTTAACATCACATCCTTACTACCCGAATAGTTAGACAGGGATCGGAATACCTGTACATCCAAATTTCTCAAGTTATATAATAGTGTGTGTGGAGGTCGTGGCTGCGAAATCTAGCAGGCACTTTACTTTGTGTAAATTATTTCATCACCACTGCTCTCAGAACTGTGAAGATAAACATCGTGAGAAAATCAGGCCGTCGTATACCCAAAATTTTAAAACATGTGTGACATCTACCAACCCGCACTGAGCCCGCGTGGTGAATTATGGCCCACTACCTCTCACCGAGAGGAGGCCTGTGTCCCAGCAGTGGGAAAATTATAGGATTCTTATGCTATATTTACGCCATATAATAGGGGTGAGACCATTGCTATCAACTGGGCACAAATCCAGACTCCAGAGGGGTAATTGCGGAACTTTTTATCGGTAGGAATTGGTTTAATATTAATAGTTAAACAACATTCATTGCGTTATTTACGTTGCTGAGCCGACAATTTATTCGAACAAATGACGCAATGGTTTAGAAATAATCTTCAATCCCATTCAGATTCTGATAAATTGTGCGTTTCGCAATTAGGGTGCAGGTCGCTACTGAGAAATTTCAGACGTAAAAACCTATTAACAGTTTGCCCCACCCGAGAGTCGAACCTTGGATTTCATGCTTTTTTTTTTTGGATGGGAAATCATCAAATGACTTCTCCCGCTCTGGGCGGAGCGGGAGGGCGTGTCAGACTTTTACTGACTAAAACCCAGCCGTGTTCCTTCAGTTGCCCATGTGCCAGGGTCACGGTATCTCTTTCGAACAATCACTCGACCACGGCAGGTGGATTTCATGCTCATCAGTAGCGTGACCACTAGACCAACGAGGCAGTAAAAGAAAGTTGAATGAAAACCTGTTTAGGTTTATCCCATTTGGTTCCGAAACTAATCTCACAAGAATACGTTTACTACTGAAATAAAAAAATATCTACACAACAACTATTTCAGGACTCACTAGTTGGAACTAAAACTTTTATTATTATGTAACTAACTCCGTAAAAAGAATTAGAGTTAGAGAAAGAAATATTTATTTTGACGTCTTTCCTTGTAAGAATAAATAGGGATTACATGTAACTTCTAAAAGTTTCAGGGCCTAAGGTGAATGAGCGAAGAGTGTATTTTTTCATTCATTTCGTAATTTTGTTCATTCATAAAAACGCTTAACGTATTATGGTTGATATGGTATGCAAACCATTGATAAAAAATTGATAAAATGCTGTGCTCACCTATAATTTAGATGCATGCAATGCTATTACATTTGAAAATGATACCTATGCACTGTGAATTTCTTTGTGTGTATTTAGTTGGTTTGCCTAAATAAATAAATTACATTGATAGGTAAACATGCTGAATTAATCGAATGTTTAGACATGAAAAAAGGAGTAAATAATATTTAAACAAGATCATAGAATCACTTGTAATCCGTGTTTTACAGGAAATGCTTTAAAAATTAAAATTATTCCACCAAGAAATCTCAACGTAATTTAGTTTGTCTTCTTTCAAAGAGGAATAAGTATAATTAAATAATTAACGGATTAAACACTCCGATTCATTCGTTTATTATTTTATTTCCTTGATTGTGGAGATACTTGATGTTGCTCCATAATTTTATCTTAAAAGAAACCCAATGCCTGTAGTTTTGATAGTCTCAAACTCAAATCATTCATTTAGACCTCGCCGAAGTTGGTGTGGTGATCTAATAATATTTGCGCGGCCAACATGGCAAGAGATCACAAAAAACTTTTTACAAAAAAATAACAACCGACTTCCTTAAAAAAAACACTACAAAGTCAAAAATAACTTTAATTTCGGAATTCGGTGTCTTAGGATCTGTATTTAAGGTTTTTTTGCTACCGACTTCCGAAATGAAAGTTATTTTTGACTTTGTAGTGTATTTTTTAAGGAAGTCGGTTGTTATTTTTTGTAAGAATTTTTGTATTTGTAACTTTTTAGTTATGGTAGATACCCCGCACTAATCTAATAGCCTTATTCGTTCATTTGTCGCGCAAATACTTAATGCAGATTTAAGACTTATATGGTTTGCACATAGATCCCATTGCCCGAATGAAATCAAATTAAAATGGGACCATTCGGGAATCACCGACTTTCAAACAAAAAAAAAAACATCGAAATCCGTTCACCCAGTCAAAAGTTATGAGGTAACAAACATAAAAAAAAAATACAGACGAATTGATAACCTCCTCCTTTGATGTCGGTTTAAAATAGAATGGAATAAAGGAGGCTTTTTGCCAGCATTTATTTCGATTACTTAAAAGCATAGTTAGACGCAGAGTAGGAAGGCCTCCCACAAGGTGGAACGCTGACCTCGTCAAGGCCGGAAGGAATTAGCTGGATGCGGGTAGCAGAGAAATTATCAAACTGTCGGAGCTTGGGGGAGATCTACATCCAGCAGTGAAATGATGAAATCGTAGAATTCCTATATAGTATGAAACAGGCAATAAACTTCGTGCACACACTTTATCTAACACAACTCAAATAACTCTTGAGGGTAATAGAATAAATGCCGTAAATACTTATTAAAGACTTGAAAAAGATAACGTTAGTGGAAAGCCACTAACAAAAGGTCCTTCGGTCCGTGTGGAGCCGGACTAAAGAAATAGCATGGTGTCGTAAAAAGCGACTAAGGGACTAACTGGAGAATGGGCAGCAGCGTTCTTTATGCATTTTATCACTGTACTACTATCGCCAACCTTCCTGCCAAGCATAGCGATTATAGCCAACCCCTCCCTTTCCTGGGGGAGGCCTATGTCCAGTAGAGGACGTCTGTCAGCTGATATGATGATTACTAACAAAAGGCAGATGTGAGTGGAAACGCCGGGAAAGAATGCCCTAAAAGGACACATAGTGACCTTAGTGGTGATGATCTTTAGAAAGGTCAATTGCGTAGTAGTTGCAACTGGCATGTGTGTCATCATCAGCCTATAGTGTCCCCACTGCTGGGACACAGGCCTCCTCTCGGTGAGAGGGAGTGGGCCATAATCCACCACGCGGGCCCAGTGCGGGTTGGCAGATGTCACATGTTTTCGAATTTTTGGTTTTAAGACATGCCGGTTTCCTCACGATGTTTTCCTTCACCGTTCTGTGAGCAGTGGCGATGAAATAATTTACACAAAGTAATGCGCCTGCTTATGTTTGAACACACGACCTACTACTCGTAAGTCGCGGCCGTTACCACTGGGCCACCACTGCTCTCGTCTTTTCGCTGCTTCCGTCGTGGCGTGCGTGTATCAGAAGGAAATATTTTTTTTTTTTTTTTTTTTAGTATAAATTAATAGAAATATGAATTTCTTTCTTAAGTTTTCGAAACAAATGCTAAATGTAAGGATCGTAGCAAACGGCTCTCTGTAGTTTTTACCTAACCCTTTATAACCGACGAAAAATTTCAATGCAAGCGGGTCAGAGTCATGTATTGAATCTATGGTTACCACATATACTAAAGATCAGAGTGTGCGTTCATGGCCCTGCCACCCTGCATATTACTGAGAATTGTACTTTCGTCGGTTATGATGTTATTCGGTTCAAAAAATGTCCTATGTGCGAGTTCCGGGATTTTTGATTACTTTAAACTAAGCGCTGTTACAAAAAAACTTCAGCTTTTTCATACTTCGGACGACACAGTGGCACGGTATCGTGTGGTGAGCTTCTAACTACTCTGTGTTCGCAGCATAGTTTCCAAAAATGTAAACAAATACGTGTTTTTGGACATAAAAGTTTAGCGCTGACCAATAAAGTCACATTTGCGCTAACACTCCAAACAATTTTATGGTATTTTAAATCTAACTAGTTATTCTGAAATCAGCTTAATTTATACTACCATATAGATGATATTCGTTTAAGCGGAAATAACGTCAATTCGCAACCAGGCTTTGAATAGACTTTAGTTCTTCAATCACAAATCACAAAATAGCAAAGCAGCAGTATGAGAAACGCGTGTCGTCTAATCTCAACCACGTTAAGCATTTATCTTTCCTCTTCACCAATCCTTTAGTCGTATTTTAAAACCCCTGTGGGAGGATATAGTTTGGTTTACAATACCCTAAACCTATTTCTTTTCCTTTTGAATTCACGTTTACCTGATCGGCTTCGTATTGGTGTTTTGCGGATGGAACTCTGAAGCTATACACAACTTTTTCCATATAAGGTACTATATTGCGTAGTACTCGCAACCGGCGTGTGTGTATGACCAATTGTATGAACCTAAACGAGGCAAAAGAAGTGTGTAGAGATCGTAGCAGGTGGCGTTCCGTGGTTTCTGCCTACCCCCATGGGAAAAAGGCATGATTGTATGTATGTATGTATGTATTATTGTTAATGCTTTTACCCACTACGGTGAAAATGTGTTTTTCTCATTTTTCTGTATCATAATAGAAATTGAAAGTATTTTACTTATCTAAATAGTTTCCTGAAAAGAAAAGTAACCTACAATGTTTTCTCGGAGATGTCGTCTAAAAATGCAAATAGAAGGCCCACTGCTGGAACATAGGCCTCTTCTCGGTGCCAAGCCAGTGCGGGTCGTTAGGTTTTCTCTCTCACGATATTTTCCTACTACATTTTAAGAACAGTTGTGATGAAATCATTTACACAAGGTCAACTGCCTGTCAAGGATCTAACCTAAGAGCTAAGTCGCGGCCGTCACCACTGGGTCATAACTGCTCTGCACTGAAACAGTAAATAAGTAGTATTAATCCCCAACTTTCGTGTTGTACCTCTATATTCAGCATTGAGCCTCTGTCTTGAACTTTATCAGTAAAAGAATAATTCCTTCCAACTTTTGTATTACCAAGGCTTTTAACTTTTTTCAGCGCACATTTTTTACGCCCTTACGGAAACTTTTACCTTCACTATGTGTTGTGTTTAATACAGTTTTCCGCAAATATGCTGGTGAAAGACACATCCTCGTCATGAATGTGAATAATGTAAACGGTTAGCACTAAGAGCTCGCTCATTATTAACTGGCTGTTTAGTTAAGTGACTGCAAACGGAATTGGTGAAAGTGAGTTGATATCTTACTTTGCAGGGAAATGGTAGATTATGTCTCCGTAATCTACCTTTTGTCAACCTTTGTCGGGTCCTCTAAATATATGTATGTGACAGGTTTTTTGAGAGGCGTGCACACTTGAGTACTCTGATAAATTAGCCCAGATTATGATATCTTGATAAGTATTTGTACTAATCGTTTATTAACATCGTCCGTGTGGTGCCAGACGACTGAATAGCATCACCCCATTTCTTTCTATGGGTTTCGTAAGAGGCGACTATGGGACTTACTAGAGAATGGGCAGCAGCGTTCTCTATGCGTTTTACTACAATACTGCGATCTTCAATCCGCCTGCCAAGCGTGGCGATTATGGCAAAGCCCCCCAAAGTGAGGGGAGACCTATGCCATGCAGTGGAAACCTTACGGCTTTTCTTTTTTTTTTGGGTGGGATTATTTAAGAATGCAGAAGAGGAACAGATCGCGTTATGATTTCGATCACTACTTACTTCATCATCATCATCATCATTTCAGCCGAAAGACGTCCACTGCTGGACATAGGCCTCCCCCAAGCTCCGCCACTTCGACCGGTTTTGTGCTTCCCGCATCCAGCGGATTTCTGCGGCCTTCACAAGGTCATCGATCCACCTTGTTGGAGGCCTTCCAACTCTACGTCTTCCGGTACGTGGTCGCCACTTCAGAACCTTTCGACCCCATCGGCCATCTGACTTACTTATATCTTTTGAAATTGTGTTTAAAACTGGCTCATGCATTATAATAGGCCTTATTAGAAGGCTGGAAGTCACCCAAAAGGCGATGGAGAGGGCTATGCTTGGAATTTTTCTACGCGATCGAATCAGCAATGCAGAGATCCGTATGAGAACCAAGGTAACCGACATATATTATTCCGAAGAATTGCCAAACTTAAGTGGCAGTGGGCAGGGCACATTGCTCGCAGAACAGATGGCTGTTGGTGCCGAAAGGTTCTGGAGTGGCAACCGCGTATCGGAATACGTATAGTTGGCAGGCCTCCCACGAGGTGAACCGATGACCTTGTGAAGGCCGCAGGAATCCGCTGGAAGCGGGAAGCACAAAACCAGTCGGAGTGGCGGAGCTTTTTGGAGGCCTATGTCCTGCAGTGGACGTCTTTCGGCTGAAATGCTGACCATGATGAGTTGCTTATTAAGAAATACTGTACTGAAGTCTGTTTTTTTAATGGAAAAACTGTTCAACATAATTTTCCTACGAAATATTTTACAAGTTTTAAGTACTGAAAACTACTAACAAAATTTTTACTTACAGCGATATTAGGTTTCTTGAACGAAGTTTGGCCTATAAACCATAATTATTGACAATAAAGAACCGCGTCGACGAATCTTTAAATAGAGTAGGTTAATAACCAGCCTACATTTTTCATACCACTTTGTTTATACAGATTTCGTTAGAAAACAAGAACTGTTTTGTTTTATGAACCAGGACAATATAGTTCAGAAAAAATATTGGCATAACTAACACACGTAGATTGGCAATCATAACTAAACCTATCCCCGGGGATAGCCTATTCTATCCCAAAACTCACACGTTCTCAACTTCGCATAAATACAGAAGCGCGTACAAAAGTTGAATGTAACTTTAGGGACGTAGACATGACGTAACGAGCGCCGTAGCTGCATCTCGTAGCACAATTTTATCGCAGCACGTGTCTACGAAAGTGCTACGCCGTTTCAATTGTTGGGTTTCGTAGCACAGATTTAAGTAAGTTTTGTACTCAACAAAACTTGCTTATAATAATTTAGCGGTACACAACGTTTGTGTTGAATAGTAACTGAATGCCCCAAAACAAAATAAAATGCTCGGTGTTGAGTGTAATCCCGTTTGGGGACTACCGAGAGATTGGCTCGGTCCGCCTCATGAAAAAATATTGAAAGTTTATGTTCACAACGATGTTAGAGCTGAGCTCCGTTTAAATAATAAAGGCTCTGTGGATATTGTACTTTTATTTGTACGGGATTTATTTTTCTGCATTTATATAGGTTACGGATTAACGTGAATGGCAAACAATGTGCTTTGAATCGGTTTTTATACAAATTTGGTATTCATTTAAATTTATTAAAATGTGCCACGTGTAAACCCATGTTCGGTTTCAGGCCACAAGCCAGTCTTAATGCTTAATACGACCTACGCCCATTTGTATCGATATCGAAGAGTGGTATTACCTAATTGTGTTGCTCGTTGCTATATTTTTCAACCAATCTTCACAGTTGCTAGGCATCATACGGTTAGACGTAAATTGGCACCATCTCTTTTCTTCCCGTGGCAGTCGTAAAAGGTGACTAACTGACTTACTAGAGAATGGGCAGCAGCGTTCTTTATGCATTTCACCACCATTTTACGATTGCCAACCCGCCTGCCAAGCGTGGCGATTATGGCAAAGCCCCCCAAATTGGGAGACGCCTAAGTCCAGCAGTGGACGTCTTACGGCTGAAATGATGAATGATGAATCAAAGAGGTACTTATGTATTAATTGTAGTTTAAGAGACGTTTGTGATAGAATAATCTTTAAAATATCTAATATATAAAATTCTCGTGTCACAGTTTTCGTTGCCATACTCCTCCGAAACGGCTTGACCGATTTTGATGAAATTTTTTGTGCTTATCCGGTATCTATGAGAATCGGCCAACATTTATTTTTCATCCCCCTAAATGTTAGGGGTAGTCCACCCCTAAATTTGATTTTTTATTTTTTAGACAAAATTTTTAATTTATATTTTTTTTATGATACAACATACAAAAATACATACAACTCTAAATTTTCACTCTTTTTCACCCGGCAAAACAACGTTTGCTGGGTCAGCTAGTATACCATAAAAATTACACATATAAATAAATATTTTTTACAAGGGACGAAACAGTGGGTGGTCTTATACCTTAATTAAAGACAACCTTCACGACGACCAAAATCAACCAGAGCGTCGTGTAGCTACAAACAGTGTTACGCAAAAGTAAACTTTCTCATTAAGACGTCATTACGAGACATATCATATTTGTCATACTTAATCGAAAACAACATCCTACGCAACTTGTACGCAATTAACAAAACATTTCTTTGACTTGTAATCCCGTCTTTGCGTCTAACCTTTCGTTGGTAGCCATCTTTTTTTTCTTGTCGACGGCACTATTTGATTTGGCTGGCGTGGCGATTATGGCGATGCCCCTTGGAGGACGCCTACGTGCAACAGTGGACGTCTTCCGGCCTTTGTGATAATTGTGTTTCTTAAAATGATCTCCAATCCTTTTTACTGTATTATTTTTAAATATAGTTTCAACCATTACAGTTTTTGTGATAATTTTGCAGCACTCACAATAAGATTTCTCATAACTGCGTTAGTAAAAATTGTGAAACCGCAGCACGAAATGATGTAAAAGAAAGTTTACAACTTTGTGTTGGGCAGTATCCAAAATGGCAATACTTTTTATAGAAACTATGTCAAAAGAATTCCTTTTCTGTTCTAAAACTAGTGACATGATAGTTTTTTTTTTTTTGAGCTTAATTGCTTGCTTCTTGTGGCTTTTAAAAGCAATAATAACCCTGGAAATATTTGTACTGAAATGCATTACTTCACCATAACACAGAAATGTATGCTGACATGTCCGCAAAATAAAATGGATCGCATTTTTTTATACATTATATTGCTCTTATTTTGTTCTCTCGGTACTACAAATCGTTCAGAGACTAGTACTAAACTTGAAATATTGCAATATTTGATCAAATCTTATCGTATTCCACATAAAGAAACATTGTTGTCTCAGAAGTTTCTGAAAATAGAACCTTGGTATATATTTCATAGATTGCAAAATCCTGTTTCGATCCGAGCGAGAGTTCGATCACAGAAAAGTACTTTACTTTGTCTATTTAATCTCGTTACCACTTTTCTCTATATGGTGAAGGAAAATCGTGAGGAAACAGGCATAGCCATCATACGTAGCATGACCATCGTAGAAAGGGGTTTTGTCGACGGAAGAATAGACTAAGTGACAGTTCACAGAATGTGAAAATTAACAACAATAAACTACATTTATCCAAAGTTACTTTATTTATTAACTTACGGTTTTTGTTTTGTTTTTAATCTAAATCAACTGGATTAGTCATGGCGATTATAAAAACAAATTGTCTTCACTACCTTAGTCCTTACACAACAAACAGTTGTCAGTGTGATTTTAACAGTTTGGATACAAAACTTTCTTCTGAAATAGTCTACCTCTATTGGGATGTAGACAAAGATCGTGAGAAACGAACGACAAGAAGACAGATTGTAGAAAGATTTCTACGGTGCGATATCAAAATTAGAAAAACGAACTGTCACTTTGTTTATACAAAGTGACAGTTCGTTTCTCTAATTTTCTAAAGAGCTAAGTCTATTCTTCGTAGAAACGAAAACGCCATGCTAAGCCTGCATAAAACGGTACAAATCTTTCTACAATCTGTAATTTTGTCTATTTTCCGTCGACAAAACCCGTTTCTGTGCTGGCGTAACATGACAGTTCTACCTCTATTCTACGAAGAATAGACAAAGTTCTTCCTATGGTCGTCATGATACGCGTGCTAGAACCAAATATTCCAAGACATGTGATAGCTACCAACTACACTGGGTGGATTATAGCTCGCTCCCTCTCATAGAAAGGTCTGTGTCTCAGTACAAAGAACATTGTAAATTGTTTGTGGCAAAGGTACAAGATGAAAAAAATTGTAGAAGAATGTTTTAAGAAGGAGGACCGTAAAATGGGGTGAAGCGGGTCACTTTTGAACTTTGTTTACAATTTTAATATATGAGCATTTGACAAAATCAGATTGAAGGTTTTTTTTTAATGTTCCGAGACTCTAAAGTTTAATAAAAAATATAGTTATAATAATTTATTAACAAAAATCAGAGAAAAACGTAAAAAACTGGTCAAACCCGGTTCACCCCAATCTTGGGGTGAACAGACTCAGAACTGGGGTGATCAGGTTTTTAGGCTAGGGTTGTCAAAAAAAAAAACAATGTTTCATATTCAACAAATCCTTAATCTTTGCAGTTAGGTAGGTAACAAATGTTTTACACAGAAATAAAAAATCAAACCACTATGAATACCTAACAATTAAGTACTTATTTTAAAATCAGTCTCATATAAAACAGCTCCATAAAAATCTTTCATTCTTTTAATTGGGAAAATAACGTTTTTTTACAAAATAAATCCTTACAATTTTTTAAACAAACAAAAAAAATTTGCTTCTCGCTTAGTGAAAAATCTCTTGCTCGTATAAATAGGAATAAAACGTTTTTTTTTATAAAACATATCCTTACAATATAAAACAAACAAGAAAAATCTTCTCGCTTAGTAGGTCCATGATATTAACCTAACATTTAAGTACCTATTTTAAGATCAGTCTCTTAAACACAGCTCCATAAAAATATCTTATTCTATTTAATCGGAAATAATCATTCTAGAAATATCCTTACAGTGAAAACGAAGACTTCTAACTTAGAACGTAGATCCATAATAATATTATCACTTCGTTTTCACTGTAAGGATATTTCTAGAATGATTATTTCCGATTAAATAGAATAAGAGATTTTTATGGAGCTGTGTTTAAGAGACTGATATAGATATTATACCCTTGCACCAACATCGCCAAACCTACTCATCTTCTAAAATCTTCATAATTTCTTCAGCATTATTAAAGTAATTTAAACTTATTTCCGAAGCTCTTCGGCTTGAGATCGGAGCTGCATTTGGTGTAAAAATCAGTTTGGGTTTTTTTATTGTGCACACCATATTTTTATCTTCTGTCTTCTTTTTCTTTGTAAGAATACGATTCGATGTAACTATTTCGTCAGATAATATTTTGACCTTAAACTCCTTTATAGCCTCTTTCTTGTTTACTTTTTGAATGCTGACATTTTTGTCTACGTTTGTGTCTTGTTCCGTTTCTGTCTGTTCTATCAAAATTTCTTCTCTTTCAACAAATAGATCATCCTCTAAAACAATAGGCATCGATTCTATATCCATATCAAGATTCATAGTGGAAGTGCTAGCACTACTGATTGATGGATTTAGAGGTATTTGTGTATTTAGAGACAAAGGAATAAATTTTTCAATAACGCGACTGTTTGAAGATTGCGGTTTGGATTTTTTTCCTAATCCTTTTTTTTTCTGCATTGATACAATATTGCTTGTAGTTTGTTGCTCATCTTCTTCGAGTCTATTTTCATTATTTAATTCATCCGGACACACACTTCTACCAGCTACAACATTTAATTTCTTTTTCTTCTTTGGTTCAGTAATATCCAAAGTTCCATAACGCATTTCTTTTAAATACTTCACAAATGACTCGTTCACAGCCTCTTGGGCAGTCTCATCTATTTCGGCATTTGGAAGACGAGATATGACTTCTTCACTATTTAATGGAACAATACCAGTTTTTTTAAAACCAGAACGTATATTGGATTTAGCGTTAATATTAAGCTGATTGATCAATAGCTTCAAAAGGCGAGGAAAACATCCCTTTGGAATGGAGCTTAAATTCCGTCCATCAGTTTCTTTCCACTTCTGCAAAATACTCCGCCATGCCTGTTTCATAGGTCGGAAGAAAGCCACATCTAGTGGTTGGGTCAAATGAGTGGAATTTGGTGGCAAAAACACAAAGTGTATGTCCTTTTCTTTACACAGATCTATTAAATGCGCTGAAAGATGAGACGATAAGTTGTCACCTATAAGAAGTTTTTTACCGGATTTTTTGTCAAAATATGGAATAATGACATTTGTGATCCAATCACTAAAGATTTCTCCATCAAACCAGCCAGATTTCGACCTGTTGTAGCAGGTTCCTTTTGGGCCATTTTGTATCCAAGTATCGTAAAGGTAGGTTGACTTATACACTACATAAGGCACCAATAGTTCTCCTTCAGCGTTTGCTGCAATCATTAAAGACGTACACCCTTTTGAAAAATTCCGGACCCTTTCTGGATACTTACATCCGCGCCGAACGATAACTTTTGGTCGCCCAGGGTCATCTGATAAATTCGTTTCATCGTAGTTGACTATGTTAGAGTGAGGTACGCCTTCAAGTGACTTTTCTAGTTCTGCAAAGTAGGCTTTCATCATTTCAGGTGACACTTCTGCTCTCGAACGTTTGATGTTTTGAGATATCCGCTTTGATATTTTGTCACTATGTCGTTTCAGGAAGCTCTCAACAAAATCAGGCCCCGGATAGTTGTTTTTAAACCTTTTCACAGTAATGTTTGATGTATCAAGATACATTTTAACAATATATCTTAAATCGTTTTGGTCCAGCGGATAACCCCAATCCGCACAAATATTTAAATTTTTCACAATAAAAGCCTCGGCCTCTGGCGTCATTGCCGTTTGGCCACCATGGGGTTTCACTGATTTGTTATTGCGTCTCTGTAAAACTGAATATGAAATTCCATATTTCTCAGCAATACATCGTATCGATGTGTTTCCAGCTGATATGTCTAGTAAAGCTTGATTAATTATGGCTACGTCATATTTTTTAAGAGATTTCGCTCCCGGTTTGGGTCGGTAGTTTCTAGGCATATCTGTAGACAAATAAAATATATTTCGTAAATATGGGTACCTATTTGAGCACGCATACTAACTCACCAGGATAATATTTTTCATAATTTGATTTGTAATCTATAAGGGCTTAAATTTAAAAATAAAGTAGGTAAAAATAAAAAATCATTATCATTTTGTAATGGTGAACCTAGGAAAGGACTGAAAAAGTTATAATTAATAAACAATTTTTTTATTGTTGTATTTAAATAGATCTAGTTATTACCTAGATAGTTAGCATTAAACGTGTTGACAACCCTAATAAAGAAAACCCCTTCGCCCCTTTCTTGACTCTGTACACCCCATTCTTGAGTCTGTTAGCCCCACAAGTGATTCTGTTGGCCCCTTTCTATGACCCGCTTCACCCCTCAGGTGACCCTGATAACCCCAAAAATCTAAGTAATTGCCTTAAATAAGTTTTTCTCCAATTATGCAGGAAAATAATACACAAATTCACTCACCTTTGCGTTTTTACAATAACCCAAGAGACAAGGTTTGCTTAGAACCGGGTTATATCGCCGAAAAATCACAGAAACAAAAAAAAACACGAAATTACGCCGAACCAAAATACGAGTGTTTTGAAGTGGGTTTTTTAAACCGTTTTTTCTTCCATTCTACTTTGTCTATGAATCGTGTGTTGCCATTTCATAAAAAATCAAAATCTTCTTTGCTCAAGTCGGTTACCGGACCACAGATAAACTAAGTTTTCAAGCCAGAAAATGACCGTGAACAAAATTAGTTTACATGATTCTGTTCCCCCCTGGGACCCGCTTCACCCCATTTTACGGAACTTTTTTGTGTGTACATACGTGATAAATTGCTCAAAATAGTTTCGATTTCGAACGAAATTTTGCATGAAGGTAGCGCAGAAGCTGGGTCAACATTTTAGCGTAGTCAGGGGTAACCCTATTCTAGAACGTTAGAATATCAATGAACGATTTCACTGATACTAGGAAACAGCTAAAAATGATGGTATTATTTGATTTTCAACACTCAACTCAGCATGAGAGTTTATTTTGAAAGGGAAATGCCCATTTAATAAAGAGGTTTTGGCCAAGTGATGCCCACGAAAGAAACAAATTATAGGAATTAGGGCTGACATCATAGATAAAAAACCTACCACTATTTTTTGCATAGAACTTGGTTGGACTTTTATAAACCAAGTATAACAATTCAAGGTTATTAAAAAAAACACTATTCAGTTTTTTAATTTATTATTCGTTCTCATTTAAATAAATGATAACCACATCATCTAGGAATTGGGTTCACAATACAAAACTACAACAAACAACTACAAAATACAACTTAGGTTGAGACAAAACAAACTACAACAATTTCTATGGTTTCCTTGTCACTAAACAACTGAATCAAATCAAAATCATAATCAAAAGTCATTTATTCAAACTAGGCTGAGAGTCAGCACTTTTTGAACGTCAAAGTCACATAAGACAGTCCCCCCAAAACGCTCGCCCTTCGACGCTTCCTAGTGCTTTGGCTGGGAAGAAGTGGCGGAACAAACTCCCCAGCAGCACTGCTGTCTGTTAAGTTAGAAGAACTTGATTCTATACAATATTGTATAAGTTATTAATATAATAAAACAAAACATACATTATTCGCCATAATTATGTCCGCTAGCACACGCCATTATACAAAACATTGAACACTAAACTCAAGCTGAAATGAATAATGAAACAAAATCGTAAACAGAACTAAAAACCTTACTAAAGCCTCCAGGCATAAAGGGCGTGCCCGCTTACATATACAACGATGCAAATGATACATATACACAACAAATGAAATTAAAAGAAAATAAAAATAAATTAACAAAAGCAGTTAAATAAAAAAATAATAAAAAAACAATTATATGAACTACCCATATAAACTGTCAGTGTGTGAGTTACAGTAATTACAGAATGTAAAACAGTGTCATAGAAGAAAAAATAAATATTATCTACATTAAGTTAGCAACTAGTTTGATAAACTCTAAGACT
The DNA here is from genome assembly GCA_947507805.1 of Aporophyla nigra. Lineage (NCBI taxonomy): Eukaryota > Metazoa > Arthropoda > Insecta > Lepidoptera > Noctuidae > Aporophyla > Aporophyla nigra. Next base: position 14,584,420 of record OX382307.1, on the reverse strand, counting down.
GTCCTATGGAGCGAGACCAGCATGTTTCCAAGCGTTCTTATCTTGGATGTAGTCCTCTAATTTGTAATAAGCTCGTTTACAAAGTGTACTTTTAATATGACTTTTAAACCTCCTTTCATTTAATTGCAATATATCAGAAGGTATTTTGTTGTAACATTTAACACAGTACCCCATAAAAGATGTATGTACTTTTGCTAATCTGAAAAATGGTTGATCTATCTTGTCTTTATTTCTAGTATTAAAATTATGTCTATCGCTTATTTTATTAAAAAGATGTAGATTTTTTCTTACATACATAATATTTTCGTAAATGAATTGGCAAGGTACCGTCATAATATTAATCCTTTTAAATAGTTCCCTGAGGGATTCGCCGCGACATAGATTATAAATGGCTCTGACAGCTCGCTTTTGCAAAATAAAAATGGATTCAATGTCAGCAGCCCTACCCCACAGTAAAATGCCATACGACATAATGCTGTGGAAGTAGCTAAAATAGACCAAACGCGCGGTTTCTACATCTGTTAACTGTCTTATCTTTCTAACAGCATAAGCGGCCGAGCTCAACCGCCCCGCAAGAGATGTTATATGAGGTCCCCATTGTAATTTCTCGTCTAGCGTGATTCCTAGGAAAACCGTTTGATCAATAAATTCCAGTTTTTCCCCATTCAACAAGATGTCACATTCGCTACCTCTGACATTAGGCAATTGAAATCTAATGCACTTGGTTTTTTTTTTATTAAGTACCAAATTATTTACCGTAAACCAGTCTTGGACCTGAAGAATGGAGTTATTGACGTCGTCAAGATTTTGAGACCGTCTGTCGATTTTAAATATCAATGATGTGTCATCTGCAAATAACACCATCTTCGGTTGGTTTGGAAGTAGATGGGGTAGATCATTAATGTATACTAAAAAAAGGAATGGACCCAATATCGAGCCTTGAGGAACGCCCATTGCCATTTCAGACCCCAATGAGTTTACGCCGTTTACTTGGACTTTGACCATTCTATCCTTCAGGTATGATCTTATTAAGTCAAGAGCTGTATTTCTAATTCCATAGTGCTCTAGTTTCAGCAAAAGTGTCTCATGGTTTACGCAATCGAACGCCTTGGAAAGGTCACAAAAGATTCCAATGGCATCTTGTGCTTCTTCCCAGGCGTTAAAAATGTTCTTTATTAGGGTAACACCAGCGTCGGTGGTACAACGCCCTTTGGTGAAACCGAACTGGTGTTCATGAAAGATGGAGTTTTTATTAAAGTGACGTAACATTTGATTGAGCATTAACTTTTCAAACACCTTACTGAGAACTGGCAGAACTGACACGGGCCTATAATTGTTTGGTTCTTTACTATCACCGGATTTAAACAAAGGAACTACTTTGCTGTGTTTCATCAGATCCGGAAAGACTCCTTGGTCTACACTGGTGTTAAATATGAAAGCTAAATAGGGTGCAATGGTTTCAATAATAGAACTACAAAATTTGACAGACATTCCCCAAAGATCTTCTGTTGATTTAATTTTAAGATCTTTAAGAGCTTTTATAATAGCCTGGGGGTTAGTATGCTGAAACCTAAACTCTAAAGGGCATGCCCCTACATTCTTTTTGAGTAAGGCAGCGGAAAGCGCGGGTGACGAATTTAAAGCTTCAGTAGTTTTAACGGGAATATTAACGAAAAATTTTTGAAATTCCTGAGCTATTTCTATATCTGAGTTAATGGGGCCATGTGCAGTCTCTAAATTAAATTCAGTATTACGCTGCTTTTCCTACCTGTTTCATCATTTATTATTTGCCAGGTAGTTTTTATTTTATCATCCGCTGATTTTATTTTATTGCTAATATAAAGCGCTTAGCCAAGCTGCACACACTTTTAAAAATTTTAGAATATTTTGCAACATACTGATGAAAGCTTCTATTAGTCATATGTTGCTTTAGGCCATAAAGTTCAAGAAGTTTTTCTCTGCTTTTACGTATACCTGGAGTTGCCCAATCACTAAATAAGAACTTTGTGCAAATACTTTTAGTTTTTAGTGGGAAATTGTCATTAAATTGCGTGTTTAATAATGAGAAGAACTCGGCGTAGAACTCATTTGGGTCACATTCATTATTAAAACTGTGAACACATAATGTACTGGCCAAAGAATGATTAAATTTCTCTAGATTTTTACATGTCATTGGCCTAAACCTTATTTGAATTTTTTGTAGAGGTATGTACGAGCAAAATGTTACTGTTTGACCACTGTGATCAGATGGCAACTTATTTACAATTTGTTTGTGTAAGTAATCACAGTTACAAAAAATATTATCTATACAAGTGGCAGAAGAAGCTGTCACTCGGGTTGGTTCCATAAAAACATTTGATAGATTAAATGACTTAAAAAGACTTAATAATCTGAAAGTATTTGAGTTACTTTCTAATAAATTAATATTAAAATCACCACATATGACCAGTGACTTACTACTAGTACTAAGTTTCTTTAGCACCTCTTCCATTACAGAATCAAACACAGATAGATTCTGGTAACTTGGAGGTCTGTATACACATACTATAACATGCTTATCAAGCTCAACACAGGACAGCTCAACAGTGTGTTCAACAGACAGCCCAATGATGTCTTTTCGTTCTTTCGATTTAATAGAATTTTTAACTAATATTAATGATCCGCCATGTATCATGCGTTTTCGGCTGAAAAAGCTAACTACACAGTAATTTTCATAATTTATTGACTTTACTTGATGATCTTTTAACCAATGTTCAGTTAAGCAAATGAAATCAAACTTGGTGTTTTCTAAAAACAATTCTATTTCAAGCAATTTGGAAGAGCAACCTTGGATATTTTGATTATACAATTTTAAAGTGTGTTGCACTCCCTTTGGTTTTTTATTTTCATGACTAATAATGCCAGAAGATATCTTTTTATTATTCCCTAACAATAATTGGGTATTTGAAAGGGTACCTTCTGTTGTCTTATTACCTAGTTTAACGAATTATCTGGAGTGACCTCCACTACTATAACTGAAGAGTCAAGAATGCCCGTCTGAGTTCCAGCAGGAAGAGAAAACTCTATCTGACTGGTAGTGGCCTCCGAGGATGTTGGTATTATAGATTTAGTAGTTAAACTAGGCAACATAGACTCATCACTAACACTATTCATGGTTATTTTAGCTATAATCTGATTAACATTATATGCTATCAACATAGCAATCATATGTCGACATTTCCAAGACAGAGATAAAGCTCTCTGAGTTAACTTAAAACCACTAATAAATTTATTAGTATCAAAATACAATAATTTGTCACTATGACAGCATGTCAACTGGTGAATAGTACTATTCAACCTGTAAATATAATAATTATCAATATCTGATAAAGTATCAGAGTAGGGGAAAGCACACAACATTAGCTTCCCTATGTTTAACTTGAGTAAGGTGTCTACTCCATCCACTATGTCCTTTCTGGTAATACCAGTACTATTACCTAATAGCAAAACCATTGTGGAATAAGTATCTAGGTTTGTGCTTGCAATTCTTTTAATCATTTGATTTTGAAACTTATGTTATGATAACTATGATTTGTAAAACTGTGGCTAAGGTAATTAAGTAACATTTTTCCAAAGCCTGAACCTAATTCATCACAAAAGAATATAGACTTATTATTACTGTGTATATTAACACATGGCTCTGCTGGAAGCACCAACACCGGGGGAGACAAGTCAAGCTGAGGCTGAGTAGGTGGTGTTTGGTTGGCACAGCTGCATGACAGGTTATTGGTCAGAGACTCATAACTCTCAGCATTCACTTCACTAAGTCTAATAGTTCCCCAGCCTCAATCATTCGCTCACCTAGTTGTTGTTGTGACCTCTCATATTTCTCAAAAATATTGTTTAGCAAGTACTCCTTTTGTAGAATATCATTATATAGGAGCTTAATATCAGTATCATACTTTTCCCTACATTCATCTAACTCAATGGTACAACTACTTAAACTTTTTGAAAGGATAATACGTTCCTTTCTGAGGGAAAGATTTAATTTTAAGAGATTTTGTTTTTTAATTGCTCTCTGTGACCGTTTAATTATTTTCTTAATTTTAATATATTTCTTTAATTTATTGTGACTTATAACAATAGGACATAATGGTATGGTATCGTCACCAGTAAGATCAATTAATACAGCTGGCTCACACACTGATGTTGACTTACTGCCTACCAATTTATAAAATAGGTTATCGGTGATAGCAACCTGTTCACTTACTTTGACAGACTGTGAAAGAGATAGGGCCTTATGGGCTTCACTTAATTTCTGTTTTAGTTCTAAAATTTGGTTCAAAGCCAGTTCGTGTGTATCACTGCACTCATGAAATGTTGTCACTTGATGTTGTAGTTGACTGTGCCGGTCGGCTAAGTCCATGTGTAGTATGTGTAGCTCAGCCAGCTCACTTTTGAGGAAGGAGTTCTTAGCAATAATGTTTTCCACTTCCACTTCACTGTCTTCCCTTTCCTGGAGCAATTGCTTGCACTCAATTTGAGATGCTTCTAGCTCCTTTAAGGTAGCGCTCAGCTTTGCTTCCATCTCCTTGAGTGTAGCTCTGCGGGTCATCATTTTGAATGATTGTCAGTCTGGAATGTATAAAGTTAAGCAGCTAAATAACTGTCGCAAGAAAAACTGTTTTGTTAAGTGGATAAGTAGGAGGTAGTTGGGAGAAAAATATAAAATAATAAAGTAAGTAATCAATTGAGAGACAGCTGTTATATTTAGATTAAGTTAGTTAGAATTAGATGGGAAAGTTAAACAGAAAAGAAATACTATTGCAAAACATTGCTTTTCTTGTTAATATCTTTCTTAAAACTAGTTACGTAGCTCGAATTATTCAACGAATTATTCAATTCAAATCTATCTTACATAGCTATGCAATATAAGTTACTGAGTATGTATGTACCTTTTATGTTTGTAACTCTCTTGTTGTGGTGCAATCCATTGCTGTAATATAGACCGAACTTCCACATTGCTTAAGGTAAATCTCTTAAATCTTCGTGTATCTACGCCACAGTTGACACAGAGAGGGCTCCGTGGTAACCTGGTAAGTTCGTGTAAATCAGGTTCCATATTCGTATCAGGTCCGTCATGAGAAACAGGAACGGTATCCATTGGCAAGCCGGTGTCGCCGTGGGAGGCGGGTACGGGTACAGAATCCAATGTAAAACCAAGGTTGTCATCGGGAGCGGTTACAGGGTCCATATTCATAATCAAAGTCGTCGAAAATCAAATAGAAAAGCGCAGTAGAAAATAATCACGAGTCGCAAGAACACACACAACACCAAACAAAATGTGAAATGTCAATCAGTTGTCAATTATGATTATTATTGACGTAGGGATTTTTTGGCGGTATGGTCTAAGACCTTAGCCTGCCCTAGTAGGGCAAAGAGAAGAAAAAAAATTGACGTAGGGATGCGATATGAGATCGATTTACCGAAAAATCAGTAGATCAATTTAAAAATATAAAAATCTGGAGACATGGAATCGGTTCAATAGATCGTATTTAGAAGCACGGAAATGAACAAACATCTTTTTTCTTTCTAAAGAAAACAACAAAGGCGAAACAACTATATAATAAAGAAAAGTTTTCCGAAAATCAATTTTTCGTAACCGGTTTTATTTAGTGTATCGATTGTGTGTGTTTCAGTAATGGTTGCCATCCCTACTTGGACAGGATTGACAATCGACCGGAACTGTTAGATACGATAATAAACGATTGAATGTTTTTATTAAATCGGCTTTTAATTCCGGAGTTTTCATAACGAATAAGTAATAGCAATATTTTAGTTACTAAATGGGTATTTTTTTTGTATATACCATATTGATGGGCGCAACATGGCCAAGAACGGGCGTTTCCCTCAACTAATGTCATTAAAAACGGGCATAAACGTTTCTATTGCCAAGTACAGCTACAGTGTAATTATGAATTTAAGTGCAAGTTCTATAATGTCCAACGTCCGTCGTTTAAAGAATAAAACAAACTGCAAGTCTGCAACCACAAAACACGCGTTTCAAAATTATTTCGTATTTTATTTAAATTTTAACACCCGCATCCCGGGTCGTGTCTACCGTGACCACCGGCACAATGTATGCTTACGTTAATGTCGTTCCATTTCAGGTGACCGCCATAATAAACGGGAAATTAAAGAAAAACAGAATAAAGTTATTTTAGTTGCTGCAGATACCCACACTCCTATGGAAGAATAATAATTGGAGAAAGGAAATGGCTATAAATAGTAGATACCGTTGTTAGGAAAACTATCTTTAACATAATTTCCACATACATCGGAAATACAAGGCGTATTATCGTTGAATGAAGTCCCCTATGGAATAGTAACAAGGAGTAATTTCCCTCCGTTTACTTCAAAGTTTTAACGAGTCATAGGAATTATCTTTTTTTTTACTATCCTCCGCTGTCTCACTTCTGGACAAAAGTTTTTCTCCACTCCTTCCATCTCCTGCGATCTCGCGCGTCGTCCTTCTAGTTATAATGGAACCTATACAGCTCGTCTCGCCACATCGGACGTGGTCTGTCTCGACCCCGCCTCACTGTCTCAGCACACCAGTTCTGTGCTCCTTGTGCCATTTGTCAGCAGCAGGAATGACCTGACTAGTACAATTTAAGATAGGTAGCCTTTTGAGCCAAGTCAACTACTTTTGTTGAAAAGAATCTACATACCTCAATTTAAGTCAAAATAGCCTATTGTTAAGTATATTTGTCGGAAGCACCATGTATATAACGAGATGTAATTCATTACACTTAATAATTCAAGTGTTCTTAGAGCAATAAAATAATAATAACAATGCTATATTACGTAGCATAAATTAGGCAAACAAGTTAAACTTACCGAGAACTCGGAAAACGATTGCAGAAAATGATATAACGATACCCAAGTACCGCGATTCTCGATATAACTTTCGATAATCGATAACACTAATCGAATATTCAGCAAAGAGGATGATAAGCGAAAACATTATTGTTTCCTTGTTATTTTTGGGTAACTTATTGGAACCTTTGGTTGTGTAAGGGAAGCGCCACTTATTTGATTACATGAGGAATTGTTTGCCAGTTTGCCTCGTTTTGTTCAACGGTTGGTTTTTTGTTCACAGGAAAATTCGATTTGTTTTTACACGGGATTAAAGTCAGTGTGTTTGGATCTTTGTGACATAAAGAGTGTATTGTTTAACCTATAAAGCGGCTAAGTTCGCAGATGTTTCAATTTGTGATAATGACGTTTATAATAGCAAAAGCGACGTTTTTGTTCTCATCTCTTTTGTTAACGTTTTAAGACGTTTTATTTTCATTTTCAGTTTCCTAGTTGTTGGAATAGAAAGGATTGTCATAAGCTGCTGAGGCTTTTCTTTTTCAGGCGATTCAGATCAATAATGTTCAGTCAAGTAATTCCAAAAATATACGAAACGCTTCAATATTCATTGTCACTTGTGTAAGTCTTCAGAGAATGCAGTGTTCTTTTACTCTCTCGTGTAGTAGGAAGTCACAATTACGTTACATAGACTGTTAATCTTCCTATCTTATGACGTTGACTTACCTTCCACACGTCAATTTTCCTCGACAAGTTGGGGAAATCGCCGTCGCAATTTCCTCAAAATGAGGAAAGAGAGGTCACACATGGAATGATACTTCATACGAGAGAGTACTTCTGTCTTCCTTTGTTAATTAACGTCTTTCGTAACTTCCCTTAATTATATCCTGTTCGAGTTCCTGTAATCTTCATCGTCGGTCGTTTGGGAGATTTTTATCAGTAAATTGGTACTTCCTACTACTACGTTACTTAATTTATTTTTCCAGGAAAGTCTTCTATAATTGGGTATCGCAACTTACCTATCTATTTACAGTTTTTAGGGTTCCGTTGCCAAATGGCAAAAAACGGAACCCTTATAGATTCGTCATGTCTGTCTGTCTGTCTGTCCGAGTATGTCACAGCCACTTTTTTCCGAAACTATAAGAGCTTTGCTATTGAAACTTGGTAAGTAGATGTATTCTGTGAATCGCATTAAGATTTTCACACAAAAATAGAAAAAAAAAAACAATAATATTTGGGGTTCCCCATACATAGAACTGAAACTCAATAAAAAAAATTCATCAAACTCATACTATTTATGGATAGGTCTTCAAAAATGATATTGAGGTTTCTAATATCATTTTTTTCTAAACTGAATAGTTTGCGCGAGAGACACTTCCAAAGTCGTAAAATGTGTTCCCCCCCCCCCCGTAACTTCTAAAATAAGAGAATGATAAAACTAAAAAAAATATATGATGTACATTACCATGTAAACTACCAAAAAAAGGTTGGTTTGAAGGAGATCTAGTAAGTAGTTTTTTTTTTAATACGACATAAATCGTAAACCACAATTTACCTTTCATTCAGTCAATTCAAATATAAAAATTAAAAAAAAAACATTTAATTTCATAAACGATGATGACGAATGATGATGATGATGACCTGCAGGTTTGTACGGAACCCTCGGTGCGCGAGTCCAACTCGCACTTGGCCGGTTTTTTTTCTTTTCTTGAGTGGGAAATCATCAAATGACGTCTTCCGATATGGGTGGAGCGGGAGGGCGTGTTAGACTTTTACGGACTTAAACCTACCCGTATTCCTTCAGTTGCCTGTGCCAAGGTCACGGCAACTCTTTCTTTATTAACAGGGTGACATGTAAATCGACGTAAGGTTTTCGGAACGTATTTTATGTAAGATTTATTTATTTAAAATATTTCCCAGAAACTGCTATTCCAGATAACACTTTTATCTAAAACACGTAATACTTGGACTTTCTGCAATCCTTTAGATTTTTTCCTAGGATATATGGAGTGATTAATTTTGTCAAAGGGTCAAACTAACCCGTCCTGGAGGGAATAAATTTAATTGTAAGTAAAGTCACCGGTATATTTGTCTCACGCTTGATACCTAATAAGCTTATCCGGTAAGGCTCAAGTATAAAAATACTCTCTCATTGATCCGAAGTCAACGTCTTATAATCCTGGATTGAGTAACAAACAACCTACATGAAATTAGAAATAAAATATTCAAGTGGGATCCTCTGATCTTCGAAAAAGGGATTTTCCTCAAGCTATATCTGAATTATATGGGAGGTTATAAATATAGTCGATACATCATTGTTATAATTCGATTTTGGTCTTGAACTGGACTAAGTTCCAGAAAAAAGGAGGCTTGCGGAAGAAAGTAATATCAAAGTTAAAGTACATGATAAGAAAACTTTCGCAATATGATACAATTTAGTCAATTTAGGAATTGGCCTAATAATCAAGGTAGCAAGTACATTTTCGGAAAAGGCTGTATTTCTGACAGAATTAAGTATATGTATAAATCTTAATATGCAAATTTATATGAACTATCTACGTTTTTGCAAATGCATACCTAGAACAGTCAGCAAGTTCTAAGGATTAATTGGTGCAGCTACAGGAGAAAAATAGAAACAAAAGAAAAAAAAAGTGTTTATTTACAGAAATAAGTTATTTACAGTGAAAGAGGTACTTATGTATCGTAGTTTTAAGAGGCGTTTATGATAGAAAACCCTTTAAAATATTCACTACAAAATTTTCAGATATAAATAAATAAATTTTACAAGGGATGATACAGTGGGTGGTCTTATAGCAAAAGCGATATTTAAAGACAACCTTTATGACAACTATAATCAACCAGAGCGTCGCGTCGTGTAGCTAAAAACAGTGTTAAGCAAAAGTAAACTTTCTCATTAAGACGTCATTACGAGACATATCATATTTGTCATACGTAATCGAAAACGACATCCTACGCAACTTGTACGCAATTAACAAAACATTTCTTTGACTTGTAATCCCGTCTTTGCGTCTAACCTTTCGTTGGTAGCCATCTTTTTTTTTTTCTTGGCGACGGCACTATTTGATTTGACTTCTTTATATTGTTTGAACCCAGTAGGAGGCCATGTTGATCGTGGCTTAGTTTTGTAGATCATACAAAGTAAAAATATTTTCACAACACCTGTTCGGTAAGTTTAAATTATTTATGTTATCAAAAACTTGTCAAAAATTTATGGAAATTTACCTCTATGAACGTTCATAGTCTGATGACTATGAATGTTCTTAAAATCACAAGGATTGTCCCTCTGGGGTCTAGCTGGGCAATCATAAAGTAGTACTTTTCATTAAACAACGCTTGTCAATTATGTGATTTTAATTTGAAACCTGAACCAAAAATTGGCAAGAACATAACAAAAAAATTAAACTGCCGAAAAAACAGAAAAGCAAAAAATAATAAACCTTAAAATTATGAGTCGGCGCTTTGAGTGATCTTTGTTCATTGATTTTTCAGCGCCGACTCAAAATTTTAAGGTTTATTATTTTTTGCTTTTCTGTTTTTTCGGCGGTTTAATTTTTTGTCAAAAAGTTTTTATTTTGTAATTTTCTGTGACTTTAATGTACTAATAATACTTGGCAAAGTATACCCTATCCAATGAAAAAATAATTTTCAAAATCGGACTACTCTGTACAAAGTTATGCGTAGTTATACATTACAATCAATGACTGAACAATCAATCATCCCCTGTTTTCCGACCCTTAGGGTTCGATTTTGTTTTCCAAATTTATATGGGACCACCCTCGGAGTATACCCTATCCAATTAAAAAAGAATTATCACAATTGGACTACTATGTAAAAAGTTATGCGTGGTCATACATAAAAAAAAAAAACAAAAAAAAAATATACGCGTCGAATTGATAACCTCCTCCGTTTTTTTTTAGTCGGTTAAAAAGAAAAACGAACATTGAATTGCTTTTTATTATCCCGCAGAAGGTGTGAAAGGTAGTGTTTTCTCCTCAGGGATAAAGGTACCTTCGTCTTGATTGACCTTGAATCAATACAGCGCCCGTGACGTGATACACTGGTCTAGTCTCTGAGTGAATGACGTTCTAACAAAAGGCTACTAAGAAAATTCTGTGTGTGTTTTCACTACAAATATTTTCAAGTTGCAAAAGGCGTTTTGCAGAGAAGATTGTTTTTTATGGTCTCAGTACGTGTGTATTTACATACATGTATACAAATAGTACATATCTCTACTTTTTACAGTGAGAATACATGCCAAAACGTTGCATGCTATCCAGTTTCGCTTTTTACATTATTTACAAAGTATATCTAGCTATCGGAAACTTCCTACAAAACTAAAAACTGCGATTTTGTGGTAGCTGTATTCCACAGTCAAAATAAAAACCCTCTAAACCCTTTGTCTTCAATTCAAATGCTTAGCAATTAGACAGAAGAAATCTGGGAGGTAATTAGAAGCGGGAAAGAAACCCTTTTACCATTCCTTTAGGGCTTAGGGGGCTAAGTTTAATAGAAGTCGGAATAACTCCTACTGTAGCTGTGTGTAGTAGCTGATGTACCAAAATGTTTCAAAATACTTTTAGTGTTTTTCACTTATACTTAGGTACACACGGCTACAAGTCAAGTTATACCTTTCCAGTATAAACTGAATTCTCATCGCACGAAAAATCTACACAATGGAAGCTCAGCTAAAACTGGAAATGTATATGCTTGATTTGTAGCCGTATGTACATCATCATCATTTCAGCCGAAAGACGTCAACTCTGGACATAGGCCTCCCCCAAGCACCGCCACTTTGAACTGTTCTGTGCTTCTCGCATCCAACGTATTCCTGCGGCCTTCGCCAGGTCATCGGTCCATCTTGTGGAAGGCCTTCCTACGCTCCGTCTTCCAGTACGCGGTCGCCACTCCAGAACTTTCCAGCCCCATGTGTACATACTCTACTCTTATTATACAATGTAATGTCGCTCTCTTATTTCATGAACTTTTAACTCAGAAATCACTTATCCCATTAAGGAATTTACAAATTTTATAGAAAAGTTCTCTGGCTAGGTTTTGCTATTTAATTTAGTCCAAACAAGTGGAGTTTTGATAAACTTTTTCTCTCTCTCTTATTCTTACCCGTCTGTTAAAAGTCACAGAACATTTACTGCTACCAGAGCAATTTGGATTTCGTAAGGCACACTCCACCACTCAGCAGTTGGTCAGGGTATCGGAGGATATTGCACATAACCTAAATGAAGGCAATTCGACGGAAATGGTAATGCTAGATATAATAAATTAATATCTTAGGACAACCAATACACCGTTACCTGATCCCTAACTAAGCAGAGCTTGTACTATGGCAACCAGACAACTGATAAATATACTAAAGTGCCACAAGGAAGCGTGCTTGGTCCGATCCTCTATTTGATATTTACGGCAGACCTACCAATGACAGACGGCGTCGTGATCGGCACCTTCGCAGATGACACAGCAGCCTTAACTGCTCATGAAGAACCAACACAAGCAAGCAAAATGCTTCAACGTTCTCTAGACAACATCACGGAATGGGTAACTACCTGGCGGATAAAAGCAAACGAGACTAAGTCGGTACAGGTGACTTTCACAACGCGACGCGAAATATGTCCCCCTGTGTCATTCAATAGACAACAGATACCCCAAGCAAATGAAGCCAAATACCTGGGCATTTATTTGGATCGTCGTCTTAATTGGAAAAAGCATATATTCACAAAACGAAAAGCACTAGGAATCCAACTAAGAAAAATGTACTGGTTGCTCGGAAAAAAATCACAGCTGTCGCTGGAAAACAAACTACTGCTGTACAAATGCATCCTCAAACCAATCTGGACTTATGGAGTCCAACTCTGGGGTACAGCCTCCAACTCAAACCTGGAAATACTACAGAGGCTTCAGTCCAAAATGCTGAGGCTACTTACTAATGCTCCTTGGTTCATAACAAACCAACAGTTACACCACGACCTTGAAATCAGAACAGTACAAGATGAGATTAAGCACTCAATGAAATCATACAGAAACAGATTAGACAATCACCCAAACATACTAGCTACGCACTTGATGAATAGTAATTCAACATTCAAAAGGCTAAAAAGAAAGGCCCCTAGAGATCTGTAGGGAGCATTACACATAAAGGGAGCACGTCACTGGACTGACTACCCTCCAAGACAAAAATTATATATTTAACCATACGCTGAATGTTCGCATGGAACAGATTGCAAGATAAACATCAAAAAAAAAAAAATGGTAATGCTAGATATAATAAATTAATATCTTAGGACAACCAACACACCGTTACCTGATCCCTAACTAAGCAGAGCTTGTACTATGGCAACCAGACAACTGATAAATATACTTATATATTTCTAAATACATACATATTATAGATAAATTACACCCAGACACGAAACAAATGATCGTGCTCATCACACTAAGATTTGTCCTGGGTGGGAATCGAACCCACGACCTCAGTCTTAGCAGTCAAGGTCACTAACCACTAGACTAACAGGCCAGTCATATAGAAAAAGTCATATAGAAAAAGCCTTTGAAGACGCATGAAGCACTACTTCACAAATTAAATATTAACGGCGATCCTCTCTCACTTGTCAAAATAGTCCAAAACTATCTATTTAACCGCCATTGCAAAGTTTTCATAGGTGAACACTGTTCTATAGCGAAATTAATTGTATCTGGTGTACCACAAGGTTCAAATTTAGGACCATTCCTCTTCATCTTATATCTTAATGACATACCTAAGCAACCTAGAACTCATTTTGCAATATACCGGATGAAATTTTTTACCGTCTCGACCTTCATATGGTGGGTTGTGTAATTAGAATAGAAGGCAGGAAGACCTTCAGATTCATTGCAGGTGACTAAAGGAGCGCGGGACGCGGGCGGACGGGGTTGCGTGTGGGGCTCGTGCGCCTGCGAAAGATCAATGAAGCTGCCTATTGGCCGGCTTCAAAGGGTAGGACCGCGCTACGAAATCATTGATACATGCCGCCGCGCATTGAGTAGGGTGGATATGATTTGAGTTTCGATAGATTTTAATTGTTTTTTTTTTATTTATTTTCCAAATTTCTGTTTTTGTTGTTCTAGTATGAAAATGTTACTTTAAATGTGTAGTATTTATTGCTAGATCAATTTTATTACATGTTATTCAAAAATAAAAATTATAAAAATTACTATGCCAAAGGCTTCTACTCCGTTCACCTATTACACCCATTTTTTTCAAGACGTTATAAAATGTCACCCGGTATGCTGATGACACTGCCTCCTATACTTCTTCAAAGGATGTTGAATTAATAATTGGGTGGCTTCAACTAGCGATAAACCTACTTGACACGTATTTCACTAGATGGAAACTAAAATTAAACTCCAGTAAAACGGAAGCTATTCTTTTTACACGTAAACGATCACTACCCTCGAGGCGCATTCAATTTAAAAATAGAAGAAAGAAAGAAGAAAGAAAATACGTTTATTTGCGGCAAACATGACGCACAGAAAGATCAGATGTATACAAACATAAAAATAAGGTGTGGGAAAACATGTGTCACATCCACGCAAAACGGCCATCACTCAGCATAATGCTGTGACCCTATGCGAGACAGAGTCCCAGCGCTGGTTTTTAGTGACAACCGGCGCTGACGTGATGACGTCGACCGGTCTAGCAACAATCATTAAATAAATATTAGAACATAGATTATCCTTAGATGAAATAATTATATTTAACAAAAGATAAAAAAATAAAAGTGGCCACATTCCGTCCCAACTGCAAACTGACGCAGGCACCGCCAGCTTTAGTAATCTGTGGGAAAACTGACAGACAGTGAATTTGACAATGACATAACTACTAATTTGAAAATGATTCCATACCCCAGGGTATGGAATCATTTTCAAATGAGTAGTTATAGCCGCTCAGTCAAATATCTCGGTGTAGTGTTAGATAGTAAAATTAACTGGAGTGAAAACACTGATCCACTTCGCAAAAAGGGTTTAAAGGCTATGAATACGTTAAAACCTATTCTTAACAGAAAATCTAAGATAAGCGCAGCCACTAAGTTATGCATTTATACCACCCTCGTCCGACCATGTCTGACATATATGCTGCGCCAGCCTGGAGTAGCCTGACTGATAAACATTACAATAAGTTGCAAGTTGTCCAAAATAAGGCAATCGAAATATCATTTAAGGCCCTCTTGTAGTTGAAGACGTTTCGGCGAACACTGGCCGGTCGTTGTGAGCGCTTGAGTTGCTAGATTTTGTGTATAATTGTTTCGTGGAGACAAAATGAGAAGAAAATTATAAAATATTTTCTCAGCATGCCCTAAAAAACAATAAAACCTATCTTTTGGTATAAGTTTTAACTACATGGTTTAATGATGGAATCTCTTCAAGGTACACGTTTTAAATGGCGATTTAGTGTCATATTTATGATTATTTTTTATCGAGCCAATTGTTTTAATTCACGTTTCTATCTTCACACAGCGCTTAACAGTATGTTCAATTTTCCTAAATATTTTTTTTTTTACGGAAACTACCCATTTTGCTAGATTTACAGAGGTTTAAAAAAGTTAAAAAGTACTGCAACCTCGCCTTAACACTCCCTTTCGTACAAAGGCCTAGGTTTGTAGCTAAACTTTCTAAAAATACAGAAAACTAGGACTGTATACAGATACCTAAAAATAGGTATATTTATTTTGACCTGAAAAACAATAGGTATTCTAAAACGAGTTCATGGAGAAATTAAATTTCCAACAGTAAAAAAAATCATTTTAAAATCAGCCCGAAGATTCTATTTAGTACAAGATCCGTGTGTGAAGTACCGTGTGGTGCCGGATGTAAAGAATAACACCACCCCATTTCTTCCCGTGGGTGTCGTAAAAGGCGACTAAGGGACTTACTAGAGAATGGGCAGCAGCGTTCTCTATGCATTTTAACACCATACTGCGATCGCAAACCCGCCTGCCAAGCGTGGCGATTATGGCAAAGCCCCCCAAATTGGGGGAGGCCTAAGTCCAGCAGTGGACGTCTTACGGCTGAAATGATGATGACAAGATCTCAAACATTATTAACCCATTAATTTCATCCATAGGTAAAAGTAGATCTAATAACTTATTGTATTCAAACACATAATCGATATCGTTTACCACATCACTACTTTCTGAGTGAATGACAATTTCTACCTACATACCACCGGACCGACCGTGCTGCCCTCAACCGGTCGCAATAAGCAAACTCGGCGAAATATTACGCAAATTACCCTCAACTTACAATCTATCTTTTTTTCTATGTATAACGTATATTTTATTCTTGTAATGTTCTATCCTGCGCTTCTAATATTTTTCTTTTTTGTATTAGTTAAGTGCATTACCTTTAGTAGGTAAATAGTATAGTGGTATGCGTTTAAAGTCAGTGCTACTAAGACTTTTGTGCCGTCAAATAATACTGTGTTCTTGTGAACTTATCAAATAATGTTTTGGAATAAAAATGTTGAAATCAGTGTAAAATGTCTGTAAAGGTAAGTTAGCCTAAGAATTTGTTACTGTTATGGTTGTACACGATTAGAATAAGATCTTTTTGCATACCTTCTGTAATATTATGTTTATAATAAAGACATTTAAAAACTAAAAACTAACTAACTAATAAACTTTTTCAGTATATTTCCGATATTTACCTATTCATAAAGATAGTGTAGGAATATGAACTTTTTTGCTGACTAATTCATGGAAGAAACAGATACAGAAAAAGGTTTTATTTAAGAATGTATATTTTATTGAATTCTGAATTGCTTGGAAACTTGGACGAATATCACGAAAGTTATGATTGGATGGTTTATTGTAACATCGTAACGCATGTTTGTAAAATATGTTTTGGACTATTTTTAAGTCAAGTTCGGGAATATAATTCACACACTTTAACTAGTCGGAACGACTGTCGGAGATCTATGAATGACGGCCAAGACTAATGCTTAACCTGCTTTCCAAGGTACGGAGGGGTTGTGCCATGATATGGATGGTCACCCATCCATAAAGCAACCGTGGCTAACGTAGCTTAATAACCTTCGATCGACTCGTCCGGCTGTTACTATTTAGTCTCCAGCCGAATTATGAAACACAAAAACGTTTTATCAAAAAATTAAACCAACGAAAAAATAAACTGAAAAGCGAAAAATAATAACCCCCAGTTTAACAACGTTCCCGAATTAATGTAAATTGCTAATTTTGTGTCAGCGCTAAATTAAAGAAGATCAATCAAGTTTTTATCATTTTATTGGCGCCGTTTTGTTTGTAGGGCGATTTCTAGAACTTTCTCGTTTTTTACGTCGGACAAAATATGCGCCTGACGAAATAGCGGGCAATAGCTAGTATAACTATATTAAAGTATACAAAGTTATTATGAATTTAAGTATATTTAAGGGCAAGTAAAGCACTCAATAAGTTTGTAATGGCCGGCTGAACGGTCGTAGCGTACTCTTCCTAACAGCTGGGTAAGACATAAAAAAGTAAACATTAAAAAGTAATATTCAAGTTGTACTACTTAGGGCAAATTTCACCAATGAAAGTGTACGCCATCAGCACATTTAAACCGTGTTCAAGAGCTGTCAGTGTCCATATTTCACAACAATGATAAGACTGAAGTAAACTTTGTTAACAAACATATTACAAATTAGAGGATTATATCCAAGATAAGAATGTTTAGAAGCATGCTGGTGCTGTTTCATAGGAGGCCTAGAGTCTAGACTAGATCAATCATCATCAGCCTATAATGTTCCCACTGCTGGAACACAGGCCTCCTCTCGGTGGAAGGGAGTGGGCCATAATCCACCACGCAGGCCCAGTGCGGGTTGGTAGATGTCACATGTCTTCGATATTTTGGTTCTAAGACATTTCCTCACGATGTTTTCCATCACCGTTTTGAGAGCAGTGGCGATGAAATAATTTACACAAAGTAATGCGCTTGCTTGGGTTTGAACTCACGACTTACTACTCGTAAGTCGCGGCCGTTACCACTGGGCCACTGATCAAACTGGTTGTAATTGAATTGAGTATACTTTATTATTGTTATGACATTCATTTACACTCTGTGATTATTTAAACTCACACACTTCTTACTTCTTAATTTCTTGGAACACCGTATATTTACTTTTACAATATTTGTAATTTGGGAGCACTATGTATCTTTTATACAATAACATATAATTGAATAATGAATGTGTAGGGACACATGTAAGTATGTAAGGCAGTGTGCAAGGTTAATTGTACCTATGCACGCGTGATTAATGCTTGAGAACGACCAGTTAATGCGAACGGTTCTATCTGGGATCACGCGAAATATATTCGGTAAATGCACTCCGGTTTTCATTGACCCCAGAACCCCGATCAGAAGAAGCAGTACTCGTAGTAGGGATTACCGTGAACACTCACACGTGTTGTATAATCCTTAAAAATGTATGAAAAATATTGTAAAACATTAAAAAAAAAAGAGAACGATGGAGTTTCTTGTCCACAAAAACTACTATTTGATAAGTGCGACTAGAATTAATTCTATTTTAATGTAAATATTTACGTTCAGATGTGCATTTTATGTGCCTATTTGAAATATATGCTTAAATTTTGACTTTGAAACTAATTGGACTTCACACAAAATGAAATTATTTTAAAAGCTTGGCGGTTTTTTATTTCTTGGAGACACTAACAAGGCAAACTAAATTAATCAAATGAACATCACGTATGTGCCTTTTAATTAATTTTCTCTTGGTGGCAAATTTACAGCACATTATTTGTCTCGCCAACTTAAATACTCTTGTATTTGATTAATTACAAGTTTATTTTATTTATTAAGAGGAGTGATGGTCCAGGATTTGTAGGTAAGCAATAACAACCACACGGCTTGATCGATCGGGATAAGCTACACTTGCCGCGGCTCGTCCGTGGATGGGTAACAATCTTTGAATACCAAGACCTTTTCTTTGACATAGTTTCATTAATATCCCAGAGTTATTGGATATCAAAAGAAACAACTTGTATAGAAACCATTCTTTATTTTATCATGAAAATGTAATTTCTCTACAAATCTTAGTTGTTACTGTTCACCTAGTTTCTGTATTTTATTTGTGTCTTGTTCCAAACAAATCTCAACGAAAAAGGAATAACTAAAACTTCAGTAGTGATTTGATTTACATCTTTCTTTGACTAAAAGAAAATTGTTCTGCATTTTTTCGAACCCAATCTGATTCACGTAATCACTTCGGTTTGCGTGACAAGCCGTAGTTCAGGTTATATTTATAGTATTTTAAAGGTTCCGTTGAAATGGGGATCTCATTACGGAAGCTCTTTTGTCTATCTAACTTCATTGGGAAGTGAGTCGCATTTCCTTTCAGATAGTCCGTCCATTTGTTCGTTTTCCCGTGAATCCTCAGTATTCAATTCGTTTGTCTTTGTTCCTTGGGTTAGCACTAGGGCATGCAAACCGGATACCCGGATAACCGAAAAAACCGGTTAACCGACTGATTTGAAACCCGGTTTTTTTAGGATAACAAAACCGGAGTTTTCGGTTTTTTCGGTTAACATTATAACATTAACATTATCATTGTAAGCATTTTTCGACTACTAAACTGACGGCAACTACAACTCAGGAAAACTTAGACTATACAGTACCTAGTAAATGTTTCATGGAACATCAAGGACCAACTCCGACAAGAAATAAAGAAGGCTCTCAAACAACATACCTCTGGTGCAAGCCTATCTACAGAACTTGATTTAGAAACTATAATCAGGGTGGAAATGGCACTTTACGATGGTGGAGGAAAAATGGGAGAGCACTTAATAAAAGTATATAAAGCTTTGGAATCTATACCTCCAACAAGTGTGGAATCAGAGAGAGCCTTTTTATCAGCAGGTCTCATCTATACTAATATTATAAAGCTGAAGAGTTTGTTTGTTTGGTTGAACGCGGTAATCTCAGGAACCACTAGTCCGAATTGAAAAAATATTTTTGTGTCGAGTAGCCCATTTATTGAGAAAGGTTATAGGTTATATAATATCACGCTACGATTAAAAGGAGCGGAGCAGTAACGAAAAATGAACGAAAACTAGCAGGCAATTCGATGCGACGGGAAAGGTCAGGGTAGAAAAATTGACGCGGACGAAGTCGCGGGCAGAAGCTAGTCTGTTTTATCTACAACAATGACAGATTTATTTTGTTTTGGTTTATTATGGAATAAGACTTCCATTTTATGCGATATTTCAATAATTATTTTGATTTCATTTTACGTACTGTTGATTTTGCCTGTTTGTATTTTATGACAGTTCAATTGTTATTTAATATTCTGTAATTTTAAGCCTTTGTCTACCTACCAAATGTTCCAAATTGTGTATGTTAGGTTTTAAAGAATATGTTATTTTCCTAAATAATAAGCTTTATGATTATTATTCTATGTTTTGTATAAAGTAAAGAAACTTTTTGTATAGCTTGTTAGTACTTGTACCTTATTTCAGTCCGTAAAAAAATCAAATTTTGATTAGACTTCAGCATTTTCATTTCTGTACAGACATATTTCTCATTTATTAAAAATCAAATAAAAAAACCCGAAAAAACCGATTTAACCGGTTTCACCGGTTTTGTAAACATAAACCCCGAAAAAACCGGTTTTTATAAACAACCCGGTTTTTGCATGCCCTAGTTAGCACAACTTTAGTTTCAAATAATGTTTGAACTACGAATGTTCTAGAAAAATCTCTTGGACAACCTTGGCACATTTTTATTCCGGTTTTCATGAAATTTAATTTTTGAAGAAACATTGTTATCAACTCAGCCTATCGCAGTCCACTGCTGAACATGACCTCTCCCATGATGCGCCACAACATCCTGTCTTCTGCATCCAGATTGTCCCAGCCACCTTTTTGAGGAACATTGTTAGAAAATGTGTTATTACATACATAATATAATATCACGTCTTGTTTACCGAAGAGTTAAGCCTCGTTCAGACTAGCGCGACGCGACGGTCGCGCGCGAATCGCCGATTTATATCCGTAGAACAATTTCTATGAAAACGCGCGCGACACTTCACACAGGGGCGACCTGTCGCGCCGCGACACGGTCGCTCCGCGTCGAGCAGCGCGACAACATAAGGTACATTTTGTGTGGCGTCGGTTCGCAGCCGCGACGACCTCGTCGCGCCGCGAATTCACCGCGACGCCATACATAATGAACTAAAAGCTGTTGCGCTGCTCGTCGCGCCGCTACAAGGACGTCGCGTGCGAATCGCGCGCGATTCGCGCACGAGTTGTCGCGCCAGTGTGAAAGGTGTTGCGTCGCGATATATCGCAGAATCGCCTTCGCGACAGGTCGCGCGACATGTCGTGCCTGTCTGTACGAGCCTTTAGGCAGAGGTGTACCTCCATATACGTCCGTACACACTCACACATAATATTCTGCCAGTTATGTTTAAGTCTCATGTTGTAATAGGGGGTGAGCCTATTGCTATCAACCGGGATCTTGTTTATAAACGAACCCATGATACAGAAAAATAATCCATGTGTAGGCAGCGTTTAAATACACATGTCGTAGACTATAAAAGTTTAGCTATAATAGTCTCTCAATTGATTATTGTAGTAACAAGGTGAGGGTAAAGGCCATGACGTGCTTGGTAGAGAGGGCGGCACGTGGGCAGAGTCGAATGAGGGGAAGAGTGACTACAAGAGGAGTTAGTCTCGTGAAGACAACCATCGAATGCAGACTGCCACTTCTCCTATGCGAAACTTACGTTTTGCCCCAACTTAGATAATAGTGCGTGACCGTTCTGTGATAATTATTCTGATGTGAAACACTAACTGATTTGCGGTATCATCGTCTTTTATTGTAAACCTGCACTATTCCGTACCACCGAATCGAGAGGTTGACGGCGCTATCGCTCAGCCTTTGCTGACGCCGACATATGCATATCTACAACACCAATAAAGCGGGATTTTCATTTTGAAACTAGTGTTGTGAAACAGTAGCTTGACTGTTCTGTTTCGGGCGATACCCAATTAACACCAGAAGGGCGAGCACGGTATCTGTGATAGGGTTGAGTCATGCATTTTATCACGGTTTTGTTCCGAAAGTGTGATAAAAATGTCTGACTCAAGCCTACTGCTGTAGGCCGTGCTCGTCCCACTGGTCTTTGAAAGGTTGATTAATTCAACTAACATGGTGTTCTGACATGACAACATTGGCGTGAAAAATGCGTACTGGAATACAATTAATTAAAAAACTTTGTTACACTGTCCAACGAAATTAAACTAATTCCGAATACGATACTACATAACATGTCCCAATGAAGGACAAATTCCTGACTGAAAAGCTATTTCTTGCGCCGACATGAACGGAATTAAACAAAGCCATAAAATTCTGTTTGTTTTTGCAATCCAACATCAGATGTTCTCCCAAGAAATGCCATGGAATAAGTTGCCACGTGCAGTTTAGCCAAGACGTTTTGTTGTAAGACTGAGAACAGAACCCGCAGAACAAAAACTTTGTTCTACCTTGGAATTAGTATTTCTTCTAGCAGCTTGATAAGTGCAAATTGTTCGAAACGACTTTAAGCAAACTGCGGTAAGGTAATTGCGTCTAATTACGGTATTATGTTAGTTTTGACATAATAGCCAGCAGTTACTTTTACTGTGCATGTTGAATTGAAAATTTACAACTGTGTTAGATGTAATTTTCTTTGGCAATTCAGTTTTTTCTGAAAACTTTATGAGGTAAAACGATTTATGTTGCATGAAGGTGAATAATTTTGTGTAAATAAGTTTCTTACAGGTCAACGAATAGAATTGAACGAATGACCTCCTTTTCCGCTATATGGTTAAGAATGCACATACCATCACGCCTGTTGAGCTTATTTTAATCCTGCCCGCCCCTTGCTGCCCTCTATCAGCGATGCTCAAAGCCGAGGTCCGTACCCCACAGAGGATGTCCTTAGCGAGGAGTCGCTCTAGTCTTAAGTTTTTTAAGCCCTGGCTGAAGGTCTTAATTTATTAAGGTAGCCATAGGTAAGTCCGGTTATGCAGCCGACAACCTCAAAGTTTTACCTGCGAGATGTCATTAAAAAAAAAACGCCTGCTGAGCAGTGGTAGCCCAGTGCTATTGGCCCCGTCTAACGAGTTATAGGTCGTCCATTCGAAGTCAGGCAGGCTTGACGTTGTGTAATTTATTTCATCACCACTGCTCTCAAAGAGATGAAGGGAAACATCGTGAGGAAACCGGCATGTCCTAGAACCAAAAGTTCGAGACATGTGACATCTATCAAACCGTACTGGACCCGCGTGGTGGATTACGGTCCATTTCCTTTCACAGAGAGGATGCTGGTGATTCAGCAGTGGGAACTTCATGGGTTGA
Organism: Aporophyla nigra; assembly: GCA_947507805.1. Lineage (NCBI taxonomy): Eukaryota > Metazoa > Arthropoda > Insecta > Lepidoptera > Noctuidae > Aporophyla > Aporophyla nigra. The sequence continues at coordinate 14,561,143 of OX382307.1, read as the reverse complement.
TTATGCCTAGATCTATTAGTCCACCCAGATATTGCCAGTAATGCTTAAGTCTCATATAATAGGTACAATCGCTCTTCTTGTGAGTGTTGTACATTGTGACATTTTAAAAGGCTTATAACGGCAGCTCAGTTCATGTCTCCAATAACCACTACACATCCATAAGAAAAAAATGAACATTTGAATAACTAAAAAATAAAAATATTATACATTATGATGACCCAAAACGTAGTTTAAATTTGATATTTTGTCTCATGGAAAATGGAGATGGAATGATCTAGTCGACTCTTGCACTGGGTAGGTATGTTCTGTACCGTATGATACGTAAACATTATTAACAGGATGTCTCAAAATTCTAATGCATTATTTATTTTTCTTAGTACCTATTATCTTAATTAATGGTAACAATTTTTTAATCACGCCTATAGGTATATTTTGCTAGTTCTGGCCAGTCCTTTCGGTAGGAGTCAAGCTCGTCCCGCCATCTTCGTCTCGGCCTGCCGCGATGTCGTCGAGCGTTTAGTGGGACCCAATTGGTGCTTCTTTTAGCCCATTTGTCATCAGACATCCGGCAGACATGTCCGGCCCAGTCCCACTTGAGCTCCGTAGCTTTCTGAGTGACATCTATAACCTTGGTTTTGGCGCGCAGTGTTGTGTTCCTTATACGGTCTGATAGTCGAACACCCAGGATACTGCGCTCCATGGCTCGCTGGCAAACTTCGAGCTTGGACCTCTGCTGAAGTGTCAAAGACCAGGTTTGAGCACCATATGTGAGAATGGGGAGAATACACTTATCCATAATTCTCCGTTTGAGACAAAGTGGTAGATCTCCTTTCAGAAGATCTTTCATTGACCAATAGCTCCTCCAGGCGCTCTCAGTGCGTCGGTTGACTCCTACCGAAAGGACTGGCCAGAACTAGCAAAAAACAGAATTCTGTGGAAAAGGGAGAGGGAGGCCTTTGCCCTGCAGTAGGACAATATAGGCTAATTAGATTGGATAGATTAGATAGGTATATTATGTCGAGTTTCATTGAGTGGACAACCTTTGTAAGACAGCTAAAATGTCACGGTGTATAGTTGAAGTCAAGGGACGCTCCGTTGTTTACTTGTCTCATAAGTCTTAGCAGACAATACCTATTGATTATTATGTAGAATATGACGAGGGTTGATTTCAAGAATAACGGTCCTTAGCAGCAGATTTCACTATGTTAGACAACGGGACATTAATAAATGGACTGGATCGTTTGATTGTATGCAGTAGCTATTGACTTGTATACACCAGCAAATACAAATATAACCATTATTTTTGCTTTCATCGTTGTGTACACCTGCTTTTCAATAGGGTATTTTCCACTTTTTTAAAAACTATTTAATTTTGAAGACTGTGAAGGAATATTTAACAGAAAAAATATTATTTTTGTAATTAATCTCCATTTTCTGCATTAGAAGTGATTAAAATCTAATTTATTTTCAATGGTTTTAAATTTACCGTCAAAATGCTCCGTACGATGACGTTTACCACGGTCACGTCATCTTTGTGTAAACAAGTTGTAAACAGTATTTCGATCAAGTAATTTCGTATCTCAAATGGATAGAAAATGTTATTACTGGTGTGTGGTGCCTCTGTGTACAAATACTTCTAAAACTGCGCCACATAAACTATTTATACTCCGTAGCACAAAAATCGGGGTTGTTTGCAAAGACATCTCCAACCATAAAAACATCTACTGTGGGCAGATTTGCATTATCGGCTTTTATAAAACCAGCTTCCATTGTATTTCCATTAATCCATTCCAAAAATCCTAAATAGGTATATCCTAAATCCACTCCGAGATTTACAGATCGAGCACAGACCACATACCTAAGTCAAAATTCAATATACACAAAAATGACGTCACACGGTAAACGTCAGCGCACCGAGCGTTTTGGCGGTAAATTCAAAACCATTAAAAATAAATTAGATTTTTAGGGTTCCGTTGCCAAAAGTGCAAAAAACGGAACACTTATAGATTCGTCATGTCTGTCTGTCTGTCTGTCCGAGTATGTCACAGCCACTTTTTTCCGAAACTATTAGAGCAATGCTATTGAAACTTGGTAAGTAAACGTATTCTGTGAACCGCATTAAGATTTTTACACAAAAATAGAAAAAAACTGGCCTGAAAAAATCTATAAGGGTTCCGTTTTTTGCCATTTGGCAACGGAACCCTAAAAAGCAATAATATTTGGGGTTACCCATACATAGAACTGAATCTCAAAAAAAATTTTTTCATCAAACCCATAGTATCTATGAATAGGTCTTCAAAAATAATATAGAGGTTTCTGATATCATTTTTTTCTAAACTGAATAGTTTGCGCGAGAGACACTTCCAAAGTGGTAAAATGTGTGTCCCCCCATCGTAACTTCTAAAATAAAGGAATGATAAAACTAAAAAAAAATATATGATGTACATTACTATGTAAACTTCCACCGAAAATTGGTTTGAACGGGATCTAGTAAGTAGTTTTTTTTAATACTTCATAAATCGTAAACCATAATTTACCTTTCATTCAGTCAACTCAAATATAAAAATTAAAAAAAAGACATTTCATTTCTTAAGCATAAACCTTATGCATAAACCGTGAATACCTGAAGGTTTGTACGGAACCCTCGGTGCGCGAGTCCGACTCGCACGTGGCCGGTTTTTTTCACTTCTAACGCGTAAAATGGACATTGATTAGATAAATTTTATTTTTCTGTTGAATATTTCTTGCCAGTCTTCAAAAAGAAACTGTTTAAAAAAAAAAACGGAAAATACCCTATTGTGTTCGCTGTGGCTTGTCGCCTTATTATTGTTTTGATACTATTTTTTATCATTCGAGATTTATATTCAGGCAAAAGCCAGCTAGAGAGTATAGCGTGAACATTTCTTGCTAATGTAATCATCGGTCTAGCCTTTTCACAAATATGTTGGGGTCCTGCCAGTCTATACCTTTACATGAAGCGATTGCTCATCTGAGCGCCAAAACCACTGGGTGGCCAGATAGGCAGTCGATTATGATTAATGCTGTAGTAACTGTACTGTGTAACACGATACCCCTTGATAAGTTATTACACTTTTGGGCTTCTAACTACCCGTAGCGACTGTCAAATATCTGCAAATGATAGCCGGCACCAACGATTTAACGTGCTAACCGAGGCAGTGAGGCACGGAGGTATCTCGATATGGATCCGATCACCCATGAACTGACCTCGCAACGCACACCCAGAACATTCGAGCTGCTGTTATCATTAAACCACAAGCCAACACAGACTGTAAAAACAAAATACTATTACATATTTCTAGAAACTAAATATTTCGTATTTTTCTTTGTACGGTATTTATTTTGTCTAAAGACATCGAGATACTATTTCAATCTTTACTTACATTTCAACCATTTTTAGGGTTCCGTTGCCAAATGGCAAAAAACGGAACCCTTATAGATTCACCATGTCTGTCTGTCTGTCTGTCTGTCTGTCTGTCTGTCTGTCTGTCTGTCCGAGTATGTCGCAGCCACTTTTCTCCGAAACTATAAGAGCTGTGCTATTGAAACTTGGTAAGTAGATGTATTCAGTGAACCGCATTAAGATTTTCACACAAAAATAGAAAAAAAAACAATAATATTTGGGGTTCCCCATACATAGAACTGAAAGTCAAAATTTTTTTTTTCATCAAACCCTTACGTGTGGGGTATCTATGGATAGGTCTTCAAAAATGATATTGAGGTTTCTAATATCATTTTTTTTTTAAACAATAATATTTGGGGTTCCCCATACATAGAACTGAAACACAAAAAAAAAAATTTCATCAAACCCTTACGTGTGGGGTATCTATGGATAGGTCTTCAAAAATGAAATTGAGGTTTCTAATATCATTTTTTTCTAAACTGAATAGTTTGCGCGAGAGACACTTCCAAAGTGGTAAAATGTGTGTCCCCCCCCCCGTAACTTCTAAAATAAGGGAATGATAAAACTAAAAAAAATATATGATGTACATTACCATGAAAACTACCAACGAAAATTGGTTTGAACGAGATCTGGTTAGTAGTTTTTTTTTAATACGTCATAAATCGTAAACCACAATTTACCTTTCATTCAGTCAACACAAATATAAAAATTAAAAAAAAAAACATTTCATTTCATAAACGATGATGACGAATGATGATGATGATGACCTGCAGGTTTGTACGGAACCCTCGGTGCGCGAGTCCGACTCGCACTTGGCCGGTTTTATTTATACAAACAGCGCTGAAGTTGGAAGTGTTTTAAAAAAATACCTCTTTCTTGTACTAAACGTATTTTCTTTCATCTGGAGTTATAGGTAACAGTATTTCTAGAAATGCTTTTTGCGGCAGTGTCGGGTTATAAGTGCTATATAATAGCGATCGGATGCCAGCTGTCATAAAAACGCTCAAACGAAATAAAAACGTCCACTTTTTGCCGCAAAAGCGAAGCTTTGCGTATTTCCGACTAAAATATTAATGGTTCAAACACGGCCAACTATGTCGTGTAGGTATGCCTCTTAAACAAACTTTCTGGAAACTTCCTCACTCACCTTGAATTCTTGTAAACCACACTGTATGTGACAGTCACAAAGAAGTTATAAACCAAAAATTTCCACTTACTTCACAAGAGGAACTAAAATAAACCCCAATAGTTTGTGAAGCGTAAGATTTATTATTTTTATTGTATTCCAAAGCCACTTTTGTTTGAAAAACCTCATTACCTACAATATGATAAACGGAATAGAATTTCGGGCAGTTCAAATCAGATTATTGACCGTTATAGAACGTGTTTAAACTTCGGATAGCTGTTCGAACTTTGAAAATGGAATGCCTCTGTGGAACAATCGTATCTATGCCATTGTTTCACTTTTGAATTAAACTCTTGACTGTAAACTATAAGCTATGACATGTAGGTATTGTCCGTAAATGGTTTAGTTTTGTGTGTTATAAAGTTGTTGTGACAAAAGAGGTAAGTATTAGCTTAGCGGCTTGGGAATCTGCTTTTCAAGCTCGAGGTTAACGGTTTGGATCTGATGAGTAACAATATGGAAAATTCCAGAAGACCGTCTTGAGGCTATCTTAAACCTCACTGGCATCATTATCGCGGTAGAGCTAGAAGTTAACGGTCCGAACCTGAGTACCAATAAGACTAATTTCTGAAGACCCTCTTGGTTTTATCTGAAACATTAGTGGTCAACAGGAAATGAACTTATAATAGCCATTTCGCAAACACACCTAGTGATGCTCGTGCCATCACTATATCAGAAAATACCTTTGTCATGCAATAGAAAAATTTATAGCCCGATGTAGTGATAAATGGTGTGATATGTTGATGATTTTGCATGGCCACAGCCATGTATTTGAATGTATATCTGCTTTCAAATGTGCAGTATCTAAGTAATGTTAAATAATTTGTAATTTCAAGCGTGCTGCTTGGCATAAATATTTGTGTAAATAAATATTTTGCAGTAACATTTGAAAATCTAACAACTCTGAAAACACAACATAGTAGCTACAATAATGTGGAAATCACATAGTTATCGGTAGTTGGAATCTGTCACTAAGTAGTATACAAAACAGGAGTGGACCGACTATCGCGTCACTAAAATCATTTGTGTTCCCGTTATACACTACAACGTGTCGTTTCAGCTGTATATCTACATAGGTAATATATAGACCTATGGATACACACACGCATCCACGTATTATCATGTCCATGTCGTATACAGGAACCGTTTTGACGCAATCTCGTTGAAGGCTTCGGAAGTTCATTATTAAGCCTCATCAATGCCGACCCCGCGTTTTTATTTATGAAAATGATTTTAATTTATCCATTAACTCTACAAAAAAATCCTTTTGCTACATTTAATTAAAATAATTTCAGACATTCATTCGGGCAAAGCAAAAACAAAAATATCTTGACGTAACTATTCAGGACACTCTAGTTTGAGTATCAAAAACCCAATTTCTCAACAAAAACATTGCCCGCTGTAATCATTCAATTATCGTCGCTCGAAGAAATCTGTAACAAAATAATTAAGCCTACTTATTAACATTTGCTTTTGGGACCATGATACCGGAGTTGTTAACACGAAACGCGCAGATAAAACAGGCAGAGCCGCAAGGGAATTAAATGAATCGTTTGATAATACAAATCCTATTGATTGGACCTCTGTTTGGGTGCAAAACAATTTTAAAGTTCGCCGTTTCGCTGACCGCAATCAGAAGAATGGAGTTTGGAACTTCATGGTTGTCGGTGGCTGCCAACCTCGGGAAACTTGTCCTTATCAACGCGCTCCCAGTTCCTCCGAGATAAATGAGGTTCTCTCTTGTTCTTTAATCGCTTTGTCGCTATGTGTGCGGAGATTTATTATCAAAGCGAGCACCAAAATATTAATTTGGGTTACTTCCTTAGATGTATGGAAGGAAATGAGAACGCTTTGTGGCGTTACTGAAGAGAAAATATTATATCCTATTTAGGCTTGCGCTAATTGTTTATTGCGTTATTATGTATCGCGTCTGTTACCTCGATTAGGCAGAGTGTCTTTTATTGCCGGGATTTGTTTTGCTATTATACCGTTTCTTTCGTTATCACAATTTGGTGATGCGGTATTTTTGGGAAAAGGTTTTCTTTTGTTTTGATTCAGATTCTTTCGAGGAATACAGGTGTGATGTTATGTGTGTTTTGTGAAGTCCATTTTTATAATCTACTTTTCATAGAAGATATTTTTAAGATATACATTTTAATCAAGTTTGATTTTACGACAGTGAAATTAATATTTGTGGAAAAGCCATTTAAGCTATTTACTTTTATGCAACTTGTTTTTCTTATCCTCTTTCTTGCCTTAATATATTTTTAGTCTTACTTACTTAATAATCTTATTATTCAAAAGTACTTTGATTGCCTCGTTAGTCTAGTGGTAGTAAGCGATACTGCTGAGCATGAAGTTCTGAGTTCAATTCCCAGGTCGGCCAAAGTGATATTGGGTTTTTTCTTTCTTTCTAGAATTTCACGGTAGCATAACGGTTTCTGCTTTAAATAATAACTATAAGTAATAAGTGTGTTTCCATAAGTAGTTTATTTTAAACCTGAGCTGAATACTTCACAACGTTATTTATATTGAAAATACCTATGAGATTGTTGTTTACAGACGTGGGTGCAGAGCCTATTATTCGTATCCATATAAATCTACAGCAAATGATGAATAGGCTTACATTGTACGTTACGAGGAAGCTCACAAACAATACACAATATATTACTATATCTTCAGATCACGATAATATCATATATTCAGAAGCTATAAACTATAACTATAATAATTAAGGTAATTAATTACTATTGTCTACCTAATGTGACATAAACTATGTCACCGAATAAATGAATCAATCATTCGTTTATTTATAAGAAGAATGATTAATGGTGATGATTAATTAAAGATATTTGTTTCTTTGAAGTGCGTCACAAAACACATAATAATATACTCGTATCTGTCTATATTTAAGTTCCTCTTGAAATTAATAAAACATCCATATGGCGAAGGCGCCGAAACCAACCTAGCCAGTTATAGCATGTTCAAAAGTGTGAAATGCTAATGTAAACAAAATGGATCAGAAAACGTATTTGTAAATGCCAATTGACACTGCCATTTACAGTTTCAGTGCTTTGATTTGGTTATTTGAATACTTAAACTAAAAATTCTAATCTTAAATCACCTTAAAGATTTGAATTGTATGCAAAAAGTGCGACATATAAAGTTGAAACCTTCTTAATACAGATGATTGTGCTACTGATTCCATTTAGTGAGTGATTGCGCCAGAATATATCCTGGCTAGGGTTTATTTACACTTTCGTCAAATACTTTTGGAACAGGCTTTACTTCCATAATTATTTATGTGAAAGGGACTTTTGGTACGTTTTTGACGCATCATCGCATGTCAGTTATTTACGAGTTACTCTGGTAAATACTAGGAAAATAACATAACACAGGATTAATATCCTATAAACGTTCTACTTTAGCTTTCGCATATTTTTCGGGATATAACAAATATTATAAAGGAAATAATGGTGCCTATTTTTTCGCACGAGTAACGGTATTTACGTGACCAACATTACGGCACTTGAATGAAGAATAATATCAGTTAAGCTGACATGAAAACACTTTTTGGATAAAATACTAGATGTTGCCTGTGACTTTATCTGCGATCCGACCCAAATTTCATCTAACATTTGTGACACAGATATAGCATGAGCACCCATTCAGCTTGTAGTGTCACTGTCAGTCCATACAGGTGCATGTGTAATATTCCATAATATAAAACCATATTCCTGCGGCCTTCACCAGGTCATCGGTCCATCTTGTGGGAGGCCTTCCAACACTCCATCTTCCAGTACGCGGTCGCCACTCCAGAACCTTCCGACCCCATCGGCCATCCGTTCTGCGAGCAATGTGCCCTGCCCACTGCCACTTAAGTTTGGCAATTCTTCGGGCTATGTCGGTTGGAATAGGTTGGATGCGAGAAGCACAGAACAGGTCGAAGTGGCGGTGCTTGGGGGAGGCCTATGTTCAGCAGTGGACATCTTTCGGCTGAAATGATGATGATGATTGACTCGCCTTCTACGTCTGCTTGTTTACTCTTATTGTGCTTCTCTGTGTGTTAATCGTTCACCTTCTGTACTTCTAACTTTGTATGTGTACGGGTGTGGACTGTGAACATTACACCCGCTAGTAAACGTACCTGCAGGCTTTTATTTACACTCCCGCAAATACCCAATTCAAGCTGTATGTCTTAGTGGACACTGGGACCTATAGCTCTTGAAACACGATCTCACTGCCGGATTTACGTCGAAGGTTCCCCGTTGGTGAATGTCTTCAGAAGCCGGGAGGTACGTGTAGAAGCTGTCATACTTGCCCTTACATAACTGGTGTCACCCGGCACCAACCAAGCGGCGCGTGTGTTTACCCGACACGCTGACCTGTCATAATTTCTCGGAATTTTGTCAAAATGAAATAGTCTTCGCATGATCGCACTTTATTGCTTTTTTCTACCCGGCTACCGTTTGTTTTCGAACATTTTTGCGGTATTGGAATTGTGTTATTTTCGTGTCTAACGAACATTAGTAAAGACTAATAAATCTGATAACGTGTAGGCATAAGAATATTCGATATTGATAAATGTTTTTGTAAGACGATTAATTTTATTTGGAAGGTAGGCGACCTACTACAACCGGGGCTACGAAATTTGGAAATAAAAAAGTATTTGGTATTAAATTGATACGAAAGAATCTTTGTGTAAGAATGAAAAAAATACTGAAACTGAAACTTGATATTGGTACAGAAGAAAAATAACAGAAATTTAATAAACTGGCAATGTGAAGGAACTCCTTTTATTTTACGGTGGGAATTCTTTAATGTCTTTTGATGCTAAAATACTGTAATTGTTCCCAATAATTGTCTACCGCTCTGTTAAAATTATAAGGAACCTCCAAAGAGAATTTTGATTTACAAAAAAAAAAAAAATACCATATTTTTTCCATCTTTACAGATAAAGCACGAACTTCGGTGATTACGTCACAACCAGTACGTCGCAGTGCGTAACGGTAAATCGGACTTTCTTCGGTACGCCCGGACAAGACTGCAGCACCGATGAGGCTTGTGAACCATGAGTGCTTGGTGTTACATCGCGATCATGATGTCCACTATCAGTACCAGTGTTCTAACACCGGCTCCACAGAAGACTGAGGCTAAGGAAGCTTATGGTAAGTACCTAGCTCTAAAATCCGATTAACCCTGATTATAATCACTTCACTGGTTCCATATCACGCTCCGAGTAACGGAACTTCACTTTAACCTGAAGACCAATTCTCGTATCTAAAACATTCAAAGTCTATTTGCAGTCTCATCTCGGCGATAATGAAATGTCAAAAACTTGTCAAAAATTTTGGGAAACTTGAGGTATTTTTGACAGATTGAGATTGATTTCAGACTGTTAAGGTTCTTAAAATATCGGGAACTGCCTCTATTTTCCTGCTATTCGTGGTGACTGACAGATGACATTAGTGTCAACCTCACTTCAGTTAATCAGACGGACCCAAATTTGGTTTTTTCACCACCTGAACTAAACTAAGACTAAGAGATAGCAATACTCCAGGTATTGCTATCTCTTAGTGACAGACTGCGAAGGAACAAGATAAATGATGCTTTAGAACTGTCAAACTAAATTACTTTTCGATTGCCTTGCATTTGGCTTGAATTTAAGTATGTTGAATTTAGTTTGTTGTAGTTACGTTGAAGAAATCTTAGATCAACTAAATTTGACAGTTTTTACACGCTTTATATTAGCTTCACTTGTATGTTTGTTTATGTGTTTGTTTCTAACCGACTCCTTATAGCGCGATTTTGACCCACTTTAAACGACCAGATTTCATTCAATTTTGCACACCTGTCAAGGACCGATGACAATGCAATAATTTCATAAATTTGTGCCATTATCCTTGCCAGGGTTACCAGGACAGCAAAAAAACTGTCTTCGAAAACTACGCTGACATACGTCACAAACTACGCTGACGTACGACACAAACTACGCTGACATACGTTTCAAAATTCGAAACACCCAAACAAATAAATAATAGTTTAAAAAAACTAAGCTGCTTTTTAAGGTATTTATTGATATCAGGCACCCCACGCTTTTTTTCCATTATTTTGTACTTTTTAGTTTGGTTTTCAATGGAAGCGTGTTTTTTAGTTTTTTTTAACTATAATTTTTATTTAAAATATTCCTTTTATACATAGTTATATTTAAGCCATTATTGTAACTCAAAACTGTTATGCACCTTGGCAAGGCTTAAAAAGTACTTACCCATTTGTGTAGGGAACCTGTGTGCTTATAAGTTTTAGTGATGCGAAAACTCTGTGAGGTCTTAAATTTTCGCTCTAAAGAGGTAAAATAGCAAAATTTGCAGTCTTAACACTAGAAGTGCAGGCGTCAGAATTTGACTCATTTCGATGTTCTTCCTGTTCTAATTAATATTTTATTATGCATATAATCGTAACTTTTTATCACTTTTCATGAAATATGATAATTATTATATTTATTATTTATACGAGACTTCAACTGCGTAATTAATATACATATTTTTTTATCCAAATTTACCTCAGTCGGTACGTTCAGCGCTTCTAGTGTTAAAGGCCTTCGAATAGTAGTTATTCAGAACTGAAAACATAGGAATCTAATGAAACATTTCAAAGAAAACCCAATTGACATTAATATGCTAAATACTTTCTTGAATAAAAGTGGCGATTTTACTGAACTAGCTTTTGCCAGCGGCTTCGCCTGCGTGGAGGTCAGAAATTATTCCACAGTGGAATAATTTCCGACACTACCGGGATGTAAAGTATCCCATATGTTACACAGGTTATAAGCTATCTTTGTGCCAAATTTTATCTATATCCGTTCAGACGGTTTTGCGTGACTGAGTAACAAACATTCAAAAATAAACAAACTTCCACATTCATAATATTACCCGGAGTAGTTTTATGAAAGCCTTGACATTTTATCTATACTATAATATTATAAAGCTGAAGTTTGTTTGTTTGTTTGATTGAACGCGCTAATCTCAGGAACTATTGATCCGAATTAAAAAAATATTTTTGTGTTGGGTAGCCTATTTATCGAGGAAGGCTATAGGCATATAGGATATATATACAGGGTTATTTGTAAAACACCGGCAACCTCTCAGGACTATGCTACTAACATGATAATCACCAACTTTTGTTCTATGACTTTTAAAAATTCATCATATTTTAGTTCATCAGATTTTCATACAAAATCGGCCGCCCGTAAATAGGTCAAATTTCAGCGCCCCCGCCGCCCTAATCTCGCTTCCCTCGCTAATGTTCTATTGCTTTCTTTTGCTTCACATCGAGTTCGTAACATTTAGAGCGTTCAATTTAAATATTTTTATTTTTGTATGAAAATCAGATGAACTAAAATATGATGAATTTTTAAAAGTCATAGAACAAAAGTTGTTGATTATGATGTTAGTAATATAGTCCTGAGAGGTTGCCGGTGTTTTACAAATAACCCTGTATAACATCACGCTACAACTAAGATGAGCGGAGCAGTAATGAAAAATGTTGGAAAAACGGGGAAAATCGCACGGGTAGGCGATTCGACGCGACGGGAAGGGTCGGGGGAACAAGAAATTTAACGCGGACGAAGTCGCGGGCATAAGCTAGTTAGTTAATAAATGCTATGCTTATTTCACTAAATACGCTAAAATAACCTCGTGGTAGTCTCATTACTATGACTAATAGGCATAAAAACACACAACTCGTAAATAAACACGTCAAACAACCATTTATTAACTAACAAGCATTTATAGCCCAAATAAACAAAATGCCTAGTTAAGCACCCAACAATACTAAGGAAATTTAAATAATGGCATCAACCTGGCAGAAACGACTTCCAGTTGTTTTCGTTCTGATTAAAAACGCTCGTTTCTCAGTTGGGTCGTAAAAATAATGGAGTCGGTTACCGAAATAAATATTTGAATATAATTGAATAAAAAAAAATGTTTTGTGTGATAATTTCAATTGAAACCCTGAGTCCTGAGCAAGGTGATAACCTGTGTCTGAACTCGTTTGTGGAACATTAACTATTTTTATGCAATAAGTTTCATAGAATTAAGTGCATTCATGCTCCTGTGTGGTGTAGGGTGTGTTTATGTGTGTGAATGTGTGTGTGTATTTATTTTTTTATTTACGCAATTCTTAGCTACACTACCATTACAGATCAGCGATCCAATGTGATAGAGTGGCCTTACATACTAAATTCTTAACATAAGTACATCCTATAAAATCACGTAAACATATACATATCTTAAATCTTAACTTACATCTAAATAACATATTTTAAATAATATAATTTTGCGAATTTACTTAAGTTGCACCACAATACATCAATCCTCTCCTGAACCTCGTTCACCACGCGGATGGCTCTAGTGAGAGGAGTTCCAGTAGGTTGGTTCTGGCTGCAGGCACACCAAGCAGGGGCGGGCGTCGCCGCCTCCACACGTACTGGTCTGGCACGCCAAGTTCCAGGTGCCGCAGCACTCCCGGGTTATGCGCCCCGTCACGCAGGAGCTTTACTACATACGCTGCGAGTGTAAAGTCCCGTCGCACCTTTAACGCGTTGTACCCTACCATACCCAGTACAAATAGTGTAGGGTACATCAATGGGTAAAATGGATATACCCAATACTATTTGAAATACAAGTGTCTAGTGAACTTATTTTGAACACGTTCCAACATGACACTATATTTCGCCTCATGAGGAGCCCATATGACTGTGCTATGGCCCTACTGCCCTGGCTGGAGGCCATAATTTCGCCTCATGAGGAGCCCATATGACTGCGCTATGGCCCTACTGCCCTGGCTGGAGGCCATAATTTATTAAGGTAGCCGCAGTCAAGTCCGCTTAAGCAGCCGACAACCCCGTAGGTTGACCTGTGAGACGTCATTCCAGAAAAAAATAACAATAGACGCGTCGGGCAATTGCCCACCAGATAAAATACCTGACTGGTTGGAGGATCCTCCCTTTTCCATAGAGGATGAGTGAATCTTACACCATGTTCTTCGTACATCTATACCTCAATTACGTAGCATTTTCAATCATATCCGTAGAATGGGATGAAAGAAAATTCCTTATCCAAAACTTCTAATGTTTGAACAATTCGCCTGCTCGACAACGTAAGAGACGTAATGAATATTGAATGGGTAGGAATGATGATTAATATTAGAAATGCTCGAACAAATAACGTAAGTTCAAACGAGGTACAGTAAAATGAGATAATCGAAAAAACAGTATAATCTATGGAAGTATGGAGAAGCTTCACGCTGTAAAAGGTTTTGGGGAAGAATTATTTCCGTCCGTATCGCGCGGTTCATATGTACCTGATGACATTTTTTACCGTCTCGACCTTCATATGGTGTGTTGTGTAACTAGAATAGAAGGCAGGAAGGCCTTCAGATTCATCGCAGGTGACTATAGGAGCGCAGGACGCGGGCGGACGGGGATGTGTGTGCGGCTCGTGCGCTTGCGAAAGATCAATGAGGCCACCTATCGGCCGGCTTCAAAGGGTAGGACCGCGCTACGAAATCATTGATACATGTCGCGCATTGAGTAGGGTGCGTATGATTTGAGTTTCGATAGATTTTAAAATTTATGTTTTTGTTGTTCTAGTATGAAAGTGTTACTTTAAATGTGTAGTATTTATTGCTAGATCAATCTCATGACATGTTATTCAAAAATAAAAATAATACAAATTTCTATGCCAAAGGCTTCTACTCCGTTCACCTATTACCCCATGTTTTTTCAAGACGTTAAAAACTGTCACCCGGTATATTTATATAGTCGTGACGTCACTTAAATCATAGCGCGTAACCCTATGAAAGCCATTGCTAATGCAAGTGGTACGCAATTAATGCCGTTCTCAGCTATCAGTTCCGTTTCATCTGTAGCCTTGTTTGCTTTTTCTTTTTCACAGTTTCGCCTTTCGCTTAGTTTGCCGAAGCCTCATTTTATTGTACATGTAATTTATTGACGTCGCTAGTCTTTCCGATACATACACTAACATTAATGTATAGTTTCTGAACATAAACTCTTGCTTTATAAACAACCTACATAAACTTCTCTGGCGCTTATATGAAAGGGGCTTCCTGCAATCTCGACAAAGTTATCCGATCAGTATCCAGTGTGTGCCTCTCGGTCATTGATCGCTTGTTGAAATGTCGGATCTTGAGAAACTTTTTCTATTTAAATATTTTCTTTGGCTGTCTTTATTACATGTCAAATATATAATATCACGAGAAAAGTTTAGATTTTTTGTAAGTTTGCTTTCAAGTTAATACGGGTGAACGGATTATGAATTTTTGATAAAATGATTTTAATTGAAGAATGTTTGATAATTTGGCACATTGGTACCTCATGGCCTAGAGTAGAAGATAGGGTACTTTTATTCCTGAATCGCAGACAAAGTAGCGAGTAGCAGCTAGTTGTAAATAAAAAAGCTATTACTAAATATGAAGGTGACATGAAATTTTCTGATTTTTAACACTGAAATTATGGCTATGTAGCATTTTGTACCCCATGGGTTGCCCAAATTGGGTATCTTTATTTATTTCCGGTTATTACGAGTTTTATTGGAAGTTATATACAGAGTAATCCCTTGAAACTGTCTCTAGGTATAAAAAGATACCTAAATTAATAATTTATTTATTAGATTCTAAGTAGACTTACGGATGTACTTTTAACAGAAACCAAGTTTTAAAGCACATGGATAAAACTAATAGATATATTAATCGATTTCTTAGACTGTATGGATTAGTCTCGCAAACTGTGCATTTGAAACTTTGTTATATTTACGTTTTCGCCAGCAAACTGCCGTAGCCTTGCCGTAGAATTTATATTTTATTTATAGATTGTAAACTTGCGCACCGCCCGTGGCTACACCTTAAATATATTAAATAAAACCGTCCTAGGAAATAGTTTTCGTGTCGCCAAAAATTCATCGTGTTTCAGTATTCTTAGAGATTATTTTAGAATTTACCAGATTAGTTGAAGATTGAAGACTATCTTGAACAAAAACCTCACGAATGTTTTCCATGTAAATCCAGCGGTCCGCCTCAGATTCATCATTATTATTTACTTAACTTTTGTTTTTATTTTTGTAACTCCCGAATTGTCCAAAGGCGTTTTTATGTCTTCCTGATGCGCGAAGACCTTAATTCTCTTTCCAATTCTCTAAGTCTAGACCTGCCAAGAACCGAAACCTATTACTCCTACTAAGTCTATTCCAGCAATCAAACTATTCTACCCGTAGAACACTTTGCTTGCTGAAATAGAGTTTACTCCTTAACTGCAATTGGGATTAACTGCTTCTACTTGAGTAAACCATACTAATTAGGTGCAAATAAGGACATACAAAATAAAACATTGATTTTCATCTGACGTGATTAAAAATATATAATACTTATCTATTTTCATCAGCACAACATTATTCGAAGCAAGTAGAATAGAAGATTACTTTACTTTGTATAATGATATTAAATACTCAAGAATTCTATACTGAGCTGATGTTAGGCGCCCGTAATCTTGTTACCACATAATTCTAGCACAGGTACTTAGGCAGAAGCCTTATGCGTGGTAACTGTAGGTATTGCTCGCTCGACTACATATTATGTAATCTAAACAACATTATGTTTTTGTACTAAATATTTTTTTATTATAAAATATTGAAGCAAACAGCGCTATTGTATGTTTTACTAACCTTCATGTTAATACGTAGTACAAAATATTCTGCTTTACTCGTATTTACTTTATTCCATACACTTAGGTCATGACTTCGTCCGCCTGGAAGTCAGCGATACCATTAAATATAACAATGGTAATGGCGTAACAGACAGTCCTCTATGTACGTAATGTATGATATTACACAGATATTCTTAACAGATCAGGAGACATTATCAACTTCTCAAGGGAGGTGAGGTGGTGGGAATTACCGCCGACGGCCGCCATGACTGATTTGTGGTCCACCTGAAGGTGGAAACTAAACCTTCTAACATAACATACCATAAAACATGCCCATGGCACGGTAATAGTGCAGTTCTCGATCAGTGACAGATTTAATGTAATCGGATTAATATTTGTAGAGATAGCAAAGAAAACATTTTATCTCTTTATATTGGTAGTATAGGCAAACGGACGCCAGAAAATGAAAAAATTATAATATTTGTGACATTTTTGTTGCTTAGTTCTACATTTTATTTAGAATTTATTGTTTATTACCACATTATATTTTATGAATGGGTCTGCTCGTGCCCTCTATTGCACCTGATAGTAAGCGACAGATGAGCTCTACGAAGTACAATTAAGTATTTGCATGTTAGGAATATCCTTCCATTCAGTAAAGGCTATACAAATCTGTCGTCATTGCGGACAATATGTTGGACACAATGCATTGACCACTAACATACACAACTTGCCAAGTTCGATGCCCACTGCGTCGGTAATGTGTTTATAATATACTGGAAATGGATCGAGTTACTGACGCAGTGGTTCATTCAACAAAGCTTTTGACCGCTCCATCACACCACAGCTGCAACTGTCACACACTCACACCAGTCCAGGCCTACCCACAGCTATCTACTGCTGGATATATGCAGATATAAATTTGCTGGAACTGAAGACGAGAAACTTCACCAAATGAATATGTTAGTTTTAGTTAGATTTCCCCGAATTCGTTCACTTGATTCGAGTTTGTACGGTAATGCTAAGACAGGCCAGGCGCTATTATTTGTAATATATATGTTAGCAGTATTGTATGTAGGCTTTCTTAAATAACCTACATATTTATTATTAAAAAAAAAAAATGAGATGTCGTTTAGAACTGAGAATTGAAGATCATAATCAAAATCTCAATTTCCAATATTTTTGTTCGTGAAGTGTTTTTTCATTGGGCTTTTCTTTGAATAATAATTTGAGAAGGCTTTGTAGTTAGCAAGCTTCTTGGTAATGAATATTATATTGCGAACCGTTTTATGACAGAGATCAAACTGTCTTCTGATTGGTTTTTCTTTAATTTTGACAGGTACAACGTTGAATTAACCAATTCCA
This sequence comes from Aporophyla nigra, assembly GCA_947507805.1. NCBI lineage: Eukaryota > Metazoa > Arthropoda > Insecta > Lepidoptera > Noctuidae > Aporophyla > Aporophyla nigra. The sequence goes on along the minus strand of OX382307.1, from coordinate 14,543,452 downwards.
AGTAATTATCTACTTTCTTCTTTTGAGAAGTGTAATAACGACCGAATTTACTAAAGTATCATTGTGTCTATATCTCTTTTCATCTATTCTGCTATCGTTGGTATTGTGAAACGGATTTCTATAAATAAGCATCACCTTTGTACGTAATGTTCTCCATTTTGTCAGGTTATATGTATGTCCATTTACTGGTTAATAAATAAGTATACTTATACATGTTTTGTTTCACAGACCGCCACTACTGGTACGCGCAAGCGCAGGAAACATTGCAGAAACGGCTGCAGTACGCAGCTGATAAAAATCCTGTCGCAAAGTGAGTACGAAAAGTAACATAAAATATTATTATTATTTTTTAATTGTTATTTCCAGACTTAAAAACTAAAATTATTTTCCTATAGCCAGTCGTATATATAATTCATACATTATAAATATTTATTTGCTTTCAAATACCTATTGTATTTTTTTAAACGCATTGTGTTGTTGTTATTGTTGTGTGTATTGTTGTTTTTCCTGTTGTATTATTCTGTTTTACTATGTTGTATTGTTGTACTTATTCTTGTGTATTATGATCTTACATGTTTTGCTATAGACTGGCATACAAATATTTAAATTATGTTAAATGTACAAAATTAAAACGACACATTAGTTTGTTAAAATTATGATTCTCACATGTCTAACAATTCTAGTGAAATCTTAACAATAATAGTGGTAGGTACATAGCAGAAATGTTCTCACTTGTGGGGTACAGGTGTCCTCTCTGTGAGGGAGTGGGCCGAATACATTATGCGAACTCAGTGCGGGTTGGTAGATGCCACATGTCTTCAGATTTTCGGTTCTAGGACCGGCCGGTTTTCTCACGATGTCACGGTTTCCTTTACCGTTTTGAGAACAATAGAAATGAAATAATTTCTACAAAGTAGAGCGCCTGTCAGGTACAACTCGTAAGTCGAAACCGTTTCCACTGAGCTACTGCTGAAAACTTATCAGTAATTCCCAATGCAAGACCCAGGATTTGAGCTAAATCTGCTTTGTGGCGAGTACCCAATACTTGGGATGCCTGTATGTCGCAGTCGGTTGTGTAGCATGACCGACATTTTCACAAAAGCAATACTTACGTGGAAAACTCGGTCAAGTTCTTATGTGGGCCACATTGGACTTAATGTATCCAAATAGAAATGTGTTGACTTATGCGTTGACTACCACAAAAATGTTTTTTGGCTCTGAGCGGATTTTGTTACATAAAATTAGGTTACTTAAAAAATTTGAATGTTGTAGAATAAAAATAAAAATTTTTGGTATATTCTGGGTCACAAAAGTCAAAGTGACTCATATTTATTTTCAATTAAAAAGTAGGTTGTATTATTTCTTCTCTTTATATTCACCTCACATTCTTCTCATAGACCCTTTATACCTAGATATAAAAAATGAGTATCATTCTAAAAAAAAAAGCAAATGCCGAAATTTCTCTTATGTTCTTCTTCCTCTACAAATTTACTTCCCTCTAGCCTCATTCGCAGCAAAATACCAACTTTTGCACTTGTTTTGTTTAGATACACAAACAAACATACTCGACCCGAACTAGGATCTATGGGTCCAGCGTTCCAGACACAATACAGTACAAACAATAGGGAACTGGAGACAAATATTAGGATCCCTGTTGTACATGTAAATTGAATGTTATGTAGGCACACGTGAATAAATATTGCGCAAGAATCCTTCATGCGAAGGGTTTCTGGCTTAATAAATTCCATATCTTGGAGAATATTTATGAAAATAAACTATTAATTATACATAAAGTTATGGTTCGTTATTAAATAAAAATCGTAAACATGTCTTTTATACAAATCATTATGAAAAATTCATAAACGAATTTTCACAGGAGCAAACAGTGGTGAGAACTTTTTAATAGAAAGAATATTAAATTAAACGTTTAATTTAAATTAAGTACGTAAATAAATAAAAGTTGGGCAATAAATTTGTTAAAAAACAAAGGACGCTACTAGCCTAACATCACGCCTGTTTTTCACAAGGGGTTAGACAGAGGTAAGTCCCTTGTGGTGCCATCAACCGAACGCGACCCAACAACGAAACAATCATAGTTAACTTTCGATTTGTAAAAATAATCAGTTTATCTAGATCAACCTATACTTATTTGAATACAAAATGAACCAAGGGAAATGAAACCCCATAAACTAGAAACGATTCTGTAATTAAATCGTAACGTAATCTAGTTATAACTAGCCCCAACAGTTTTAGTAATGGGCTCTTTACTCTGAATGTAATTACGTTGAAAGGTAATAACTATACCTACTAGGTTCATAGCAATTTAGGCTTTATTACACGAACATTATTCAGTCTGTAAGTGAATTGCGGAATAATATAAATGTTGTAGTCATGTAAAGTAATGTTTAAGCATTTTTTTGTGGTTAAAATTTGTAAACATTTACAATAACATAACGTTATGCTTGTATTTCCGGAATTAAAGAAAAAAGAATGAAAGAAAAAGTATTTATTGTGACTGGCACAGAAAATCTCATAACTAAACTGAACACACATGTAAAAAACTAAGAATAACAATAAACTTCTAGAAAGTAAAAAAAAAAAAAAAAAAACAAAGTCGTGTACTAGGCCAAAAGGCTCCTGTCTCACATTAAAAAAAGTGCCGCAGTGCTGTCAGGGCTCAGTGTGATGTCACTGGCAAGTACAGAAATAAATAGAATAGGTAGGCAGTGTGGCTTCAGCCAGTGACGTATTACAATATTGATGTCACTTACACTACAAATGCAGGGTGGTAGGGATGAAATTAAAGCTACAGGCTCAGCGGTGCGCCCTAGCTCGAGCAAGAGTCGGGGCGGAATACATTGCAGTGCTCGAACTCTTGACTTTTCTCATTTTCTTTCGTCCTTTGACTCCACTAGAGTGTACTAAATAATTATAACAAACGATTTCCTAGATAGTAAATTATACGTATATCATGTTGGCACAAGTTTTAAACGACCTTTACAAGATTCACGTATGTAGATATACAAGTAAATTAAATAACTTAAACTAATTGATTTTATTTTTTATAATTGCAAGTATTGTTAGTCATTGCTTTATTCTTAAACTTTTAACCTACAATGGTATAGTAAATATGTTATAGGTGCATCGTTTTCACAAATAATGAAATAACTAAAGTATACAAAATATTGTGAAACATTGTAAAAGACTAACGGAGGAGTTTCTTGCCCAATTTTCTACATACGAAACTACCTTTTAGAAGGGGCAACTAGGATATTTTTTTAATTTTTTTTTTGTAAATCTCGACTTTAAAAAGTGCCTTTTATATACCTATTTGAAATAAATTATTTGACTTCGACTACGAATTTATTGTATTCAACAATGAGAGAGATCAGAGTCCGGTTCTCAGTACAACTACCGTTCAACAATCCTAGAAGATCCTAGGTATATACGTTCTGAATTCACTGAATTCACAAAGCAGAGTCCGGTTGCTTGTAAACGTGACTGTAATGAGTGATTTAATCCAATTTGTCTACGGTCGCATACGTCATTACTAGTTAGGTGCATTACCATCGGTGTTGGGGGTTAATCGTGTCTCTGTCATTTGCTGGTAAAATTACAGTTAGTTACACTTAATTACTTATCAAGAGTACCTAGTTACGCTATGATGTCATCATGATCATCATCATAATAATCATCATTCTATAAAGCATTTATCACAAAACGCTACAATGCTAGTCTATGACTCTCAAAGCGGCTGGCGACCGTTTTTTTTTTTTGGATGGGAAATCATCCAATGACTTCTCCCCCTCTGGGAGAGCGGGAGGGCGTGTCAGACTTTTACTGACTAAAACCCACCCGTGTTCCTTCAGTTTCCCATATGCCAGGGTCACGGTATCTCTTTCAAACAATCACGCGACCCCGGCAGTGGCGACCGTCATCTTGCTACCAATGAAAGAATAGAAGACCGACTATTGTCAAGAAGTTCGTTTTTATTTTTCTTTTTAATGGATAGAGTTTAGTTTTGAAAGAAAGCCAGCTAATAGTCTTAGAATAGATTTTAAAGAAACTAAACCAATAATTTCATACTATTAACGTCCTTATTGGCAAGAAGAGCAATTAGGTACTAAAGAAGAGCTCACATTTTCAAAAAAAAAAATGCAGATTCTTTAATGCCCATCCGTTATTTACGGAAATTCCAAACTGGTGCCTTGAAAGGCAATTAAAAATTCTAGAGGCAATTTTACCTGCGCGCCTGTAGAAGATAAATAATAGGTACTCGTTTACTAGGCTACAATAACTATGCTTCAATATTAACGAAGATACGAGACTGTTAGGCACTGCACAGAATGTTGAATTTTGATCGCCGTGTTTCGTGTCATAAACTGCGCAGACATAGAAGTTTATGCAACTGGCAACCAATTTAAAAGTCGACAGTTGCGTTTTAAAGTAGCTAATGTTTATTCGCGACTTCAGAACCTTCCGGCCCCATCGGCCATCTGTTCTGCGGGCAATGCCCTGCCCACTGCCATTTAAGTTTGGAAATTATTCGGGCTATGTCGGTTACTTTGGTTTTCCTACGGATCTCTTCATTTCTGATTCGATCGCGTAGGGAAACACCAAGCATAGCCCTCTGCATTGCTCTGCGTACTGGAAGACGGAGCGTTAGAAAGCCTCCCACAAGATGGACCGATGACCTGGTGAAGGCCAGAGGGATATGTTAGATGCGAGAAGCATAGAACAGGTCGAAGTGGCGGTGCTTGGGGGAGGCCTTTATCCAGCAGTGGACGTCTTTCGGCTGAAATGTTGATGATGAATATGTCTATTCAAAAGTATCGGATGGTAAACGAAGCCTGTTGACGTTAAATTCCTATTCTTCCTATGGGTAACGCAGTAATACATATCTATATTTAAGAAGGTTTTAGTATTTATTTTGTACCGTGTGGTGCCGGACGTTAAGAATAACACCCCCCCATTTCTTCCCGTGGGTGTCGTAAAAGGCGACTAAGGGACTTACTAGAGAATGGGCAGCAGCGTTCTCTATGCATTTTACCACCATAATGCGATCGCCAACCCGCCTGCCAAGCGTGGCGATTATGGCAAAGCCTCCCAAATTGGGGGAGGCCTAAGTCCAGCAGTGGACGTCTTACGGCTGAAATGATGATGATGATGAGTATTTATTTGTCACAACTATTTTCAAATAATTAATATCTGAATAAAGGAGTGTACGGAATTAAACTGTGACTGAAAAATCATCGACGTAAAATCAGGTAATAAAATTTACTTCACTTTACACACTACAAATAAGACAAGAACATCTTTAAGGTAATTTAAAATTTTAATTTCGGGTGTACGTATTTAAATAATCAAATCTTAGCACCCAATCTGTTAGTGGCACTTCATCTGTAGGTACTTTTTTTATCTATTTGACTGGCCTGTTAGTCTAGTGGTTAGCAACCCTGATTGCTAAGACTGAGGTCGTGGGTTCGATTCCCACCCAGGACAAATCTTTGTGTGATGAGCACAATCATTTGTTCTGTGTCTGGGTGTAACTTATATATAATATGTATGTATTTAGAAATATATAAGTATGTTTATCAGTTTAACATAGTACAGGCTCTGCCTAGTTTGGGATCAGATAACGTTGTGTTGGTTATCCTAAGATATTATTTATTTGTTTTTATTTTAATTAAAAAAACTTGGAAATTGGTCTGGTTGGGCCATTTGCACTGGTCCACCACTGCTTCTGCTCATATCCTGCACTTTAGCGTATTAATAACTTTGTTATAGGAATCGGACCAAACATTCAATTCATATCATTGCCAAAACAAAATCGTGTTGTAATAAAAACGCGCCAACACTGCAAAATATTTTTCATGGTAGCAAGAAAAACCCCCTTATCTCTCAATCCCTCCACCAGGTACAAAAGATAGATATGTAATTAATGATTTTGTTTACATACCTGCCACTCGACCCTTTTGGGGGACAAGTTAAGCCCCCAAGCCTTCACATTGGCCTACATTAGTCGTACGGAGCGTTGGCACTGATAAATGAGATACAAAAAATATGGGAAAAGGGGTCTGTTGTGCTCCGTTATTTTTATTTTCTAACCAAATACTGGAGATCTTTATACATAAAATGATTGTATTGAAGAGTAAAGAGCTGTATCACTCTGATAGTGGACACAAAATGAGGTCATTATTTGTATTCTGTCAAAAGTTGGTTATAATTCAGGAAATAAATAACCTATTCTACGAGTTTTGACAAATGTTCTGTCTACAAAATTATTTATGATTTCTTTAGTAGTCGGTATTTTAATTTAATTAAGTAAACTATTTGCCTTTTTATAATAGTGATAAAAAAACGATTCCACAAAGAAAAACTAATTTTGGCCTGAGAAGTTTTCAATTAATATAACAGAGATACAAGAAAACTTAGCACTAAGCAACAAATAAAACAATAAAAAGGCTCTGTGTTTTCATTCGTTAGAAAACTTCTGGGTCTCGGTAGAAAATGCTTTGAATAACAATCTTCACAATTTATTTTATACTTAGACTTTGTTTCTTGTTTTTGTTTTTACTCATTCGTATGTTAGGTCAAAGCTAGCAGGCCGTATTGCCATTCGGCGTGATCAAACTGCTGGTGGTCACATTGAATTGCACTGCCCAGAAGACCAGTCTTTTCGTCGCTCTCCCGTCGGCAACGAGCCTGACGAATTTTCGATGCCCTCTAATTTCGAAATACATAATTTCATAAATACAAACTATTCACGTAACTTATGTCGCTACTGCCACGTTATTTATTAAACAAAATTTTTTTCTGTGTACAGGAACGTGATCCTAGTTGTGGGAGACGGTATGAGTCTGACTACAGCCACAGCAGCCAGGATCCTCCGAGGTCAAAGACGAGGCCAGTCTGGTGAAGACACAGATTTGGCCTGGGACACCTTCCCTGCAGTTGCTTTGGCTAAGGTAAAGTTTGCTTTATTATTCTTCTTATTCTAAACCCGTCAAGGGGATATCATATTGTTCTGCTTCATAAATTACGCTCTGGTTCCCCATCCCGCAAGTTTGAAGAAAGTGAATTCTCCCAATTGTGAAACATGCGGAACAGTTGAAGATGTTCACCATCTACTTATGGAATGTACTAAGACAAAGAAGGAAAGAGAGACACTGTTGAGCAGTATTAAACTAAACAAATATGATATTGGTTCATATATAAAAGTTTTAGCGCAACCTTCGTCTAAGATAGCAAATCTACTTAATGATTTGTATTTGTACTTTAATAATGTATATCGTATATCTTGGTGGATGTAGTTTAGAATAGTTTAAGTTATGATGAGGCGGACGTGCCATTTTGGATAAAAGCCTCCTACAAAATATTAGAATGAAAAATAAATAAAAAAAACCCCGTCAAGGTGCAATAGAGTCAACACCTCAACTCCCTAATTAGTTAACATATTTAAAATCACAATCAGAAAGATTTTGAAGGAAATTAATTATCCATTGGTTCATAATATTTGAAAAATTAAATTGGGTAAATGGTTTTATATTCAAACTATAAGTACCCACTGCTGGGAAACAGGCTTTTTCTCTTCAAGAGGGAGTGCGCTGCCACTCAAGATGTTTTCCTTGACCGTTTTGAGAGTAGTGGTGATGAAATGATTTATACAAAGTTAAGCGTTGGGTTTGAACCTATGACAACTCGTAACCAGGAGGTGATACCACTAGGATATCACTAATCTCGGACAAGGTTGAATTGTTACAATGAAAAGCATTGCCACGGTTTATTCAGCAATTAAACTCCATGCCGTGGAAAGCACGCTAAACCGTTGGTCCCGACTGTAATTTTTCCATCTTTGACAGTCTTTACAGGTCGTCAGAAGCCCAAAAGTCTCACAACCAGTCTTACCAAGGGGTATCGTATTATCCAGTAACTGGGTTGTGGAGGTCAGATAAGCAGTCACTCTATGTAAAATACCTACTGGTTTTCAGCTGGATTCGGTTAGACTGGTAGCCGACCACAACACAGTTGAGAAAAGGCTAGGCAGATGATGATCATTCTGCAATTAAGTTGCAGGTCACTTTCAGTTTACTCGTGAACCGGGAGTGTGTTATCGTTTGTTACCTACTTCATAAGTAGCTTCTCTGCCTTTCGAAGCAGCTCTAACCGCCAAAGTGCTCCAAGTGACTTTTGTCCTCTTTTTACACGCTTTATATTCGCTTCACTTGTATATTAGTATGTTTGTTTGTAACCGACTCCTTATAGCGCGATTTTGACCCACTTTAAACGACCAGATTTCATTCAAACTTTGCACACCTGTCAAGAACCGATGACAATGCAATAATTTCATAAATTTGTGCCATTATGCTTGCCAGGGTTACCAGGACAGCAAAAAAACTGTCTTCGAAAACTACGCTGACATACGTCACAAACTAATTTGTGCCATTATCCTTGCCAGGGTTACCAGGACAGCAAAAAAACTGTCTTCGAAAACTTCGCTGACATACGTCTCAAAATTCGAAACCCCCCTAAAAAATAGAAAATAAATAATAGTTTAAAAAAACTAAAAAACACGCTTCCATTGAACCAAACTAAAAAGTACAAAATAATGGAAAAAAAGCATCGGGTGCCTGATATCAATAAAAAAATACCTTAAAAAGCACCCCACGCTTTTTTTTCCATTATTTTGTACTTTTTAGTTTGGTTTCAATGGAAGCGTGTTTTTTAGTTTTTTTTTTAACTATTATTTACGTATTGAGCGTTTTAGCAAATTATCAATGTAACAACGGGAATCGAACGTCACGCTTGTTCTTATCTGGCGCTGGTTGACCTACCCCACTGGGTTCGATTCATAAGCATTGTAGAGAAATACAATATAAAATACGAAAAAAATTACAAAGGTCTTTGGTACATTCAACCGGCTTACGTCACGTAAGAATTAGCCAAAATTGGGACTAACCATACCCTGATTACAATCTTTATTTTCGGCCAGAGTTCCGTGTTTTCAAAATTTCGCATCATCGTGTTCCTCATCTCATGTTCTTTTAACCTAGAAACAAATTATAAAATGAAATACATTTGATACAGTATTCAAATTAACCATATTAATAAAAGGAAGTCAATATTAACTTTCATCGAGGATATAAATTCGCGATACATTATTATTAATTTACATAATTAAACGAAATTATTGCGTTCGTAGCGATGATTGAGTCACTTTTGCAACACAAGGTTTAATTTTAGCCATTTCATTAATGGCTTTATGATATAATTTTTCCAATTAATGTATAAAGGCTCCCGCAGAGAGGCGCGATGCGACTTTACATGAACAGTTTATATGAAAACTTCATGGAAATTTATCCACTCGAATTGATTGTCGCGCCGGTGTGTGGGAACTTTCAAGCTACGGTATCCTAGAAGAGCGTTGGCTGCCACATAACGGCCATTATGACAGCTGTCATGAAACTTATGGCAGCTATGTTTGACTACACAGTATCAAAAAATAATAGTTTAAAAAACTAAATAACACGCTTCCACAGAAAACCAAAAAAAAATAATATAAACTAAGCTTTTTGAGGTAATTTTTAATTCTTATCAAGCACCTTACGTTTTTTTCCCTTTATTTTATACTTTTTGTTTGGTTTTTTATGGAAGCGTGCTTTTTTAAACTGTTACATATTTATTTTAAATTTTTTAGGGTGTTTCGAATTTTGTGACGTAAGATAGCGTGGTTTACGAAGACAGTTTTTTTTTGCTATCCTGGTAACCCTGGCAAGGATAATGACACAAATTTATGAAATTATTGTATTGTCATTGTTCATTGGTCCTTGGTTGGTCCTTGGTATGCCAAATTTCGAGTCAGTCTCACATTTTAAAGGGGGTCAAAATCATGAAGCTAATAAAAGCGTGTTAAAAACGTTTACTAAGAAAACACACCAACTTACTTTCATAAATAACGTATCAGTGACATCATACATCATCATCATTAATTCAGTCGAAAGACTTCTACTGCTGAACATAGACATCGCAGTATGTTGGTAAAATGCATAAAGAACGCTGGTGCCCGTTCTCTAATAAGTCTTTTAGTTGCCTTTTACGACTCCCACGGAAAAAAAATTAAATGGCATTATTCTTTACGTCCGCCACGTCACAGAACAACGGTCAGTTACGTCATTTGGCGTAAATTGTGAACTCTATGTGACGAGCATCGTTTTTCTTAACCAGGCAATTTTTTTCTTTCTATGAAACAGTAGCTTCAGACTGGCTATCCATTGATTGAAAAGTGAAGAGTTATACATCGAATTCCAATCAGTTCACGAGTACACTCAGCTCAATTCCAGTAGTTATGTCTACAATAGAACGAAAATAGTTTTGTATTTTTTAACCGACTTCAAAAAAAGGAGGAGGTTATCTATTCGACTGTATTAAAAAAAAAATGATCAACCACTCAAAACTTATGAGGTAACAACCTCATAACTTTGAGTGGGTGAACAGATTTCTATGATTTTTTTTAAATTTGAAAGCTAGTGCTTCCCGTATGGTTCCATCCGGACAATGGGATCCATGTGAAAACCATATAAATATAAGTCTTAAATTAGCATTAAGTATTTGCGTGACAAATGAACGAATAACGCGATTAGATTAGTGCGGGGTATCTACCATAACTAAAAAGTTAAAATTAAAAACTTTTTACAAAAAAATTACAACCGACTTCCTTTAAAAAACACTACAAAGTCAAAAATAACTTTAATTCGGTTGTTATTTTTTTGTAAAAAGTTTTTTTAACCGCTAGAAATCATGTAAAGCGGTGTTTGTTCTTGCAACGCGTTTGCTCTGCCGCCATCTAAGAAGACAGTAACATTTGATACACTCCCAAGTAGCACAGAACTGCATTATAAATTGTCACATAAGGCCCACAGCGGTACTCTGAGCATTTACATAGAGTTATTAGTATTCACCCGGGGTGTAACAGCTGTTTAGAAAAAAACGTGGCCAACTATAATGCTATTTGCTGTACAGTAATTCTATTAAGCACCACAAACACGCCACAAAGTCACTGTTATTCAGCGCTTAGTAGTGCAGTACCCTATCAGCTGTAAGTTTTCTGAATAATAGCCCACACGTGTACTATACAACCGTTGCATTTTAAGAGAGAACATGTAACCCACTATAATGTAATCAGTTACTTTGTGAACTTATTTAACAAAAATGTAATGCTTTATGCTGCATACAGGTTCACTTTTCCCCTATTAGTCAGTTGTTACCATACACTCGAATAACAGCATGCATCGAAGTGTCGGCATGCGCGAATGGAACATTGGACGCGACGGGTTCCGTATGTTATATTTATAAAAAAATAAATAAAATGAAATCAATTTATTTCAGACATAACCCATATTACAAAAATTAAGATAAAAGTAACAATGCTGCAGCAGAAAACAATAAAATGTTATTAACAGACTAAAAATATATGTCACTTAGTTGAAATAAAAGCAAATGTCAAATTTACGTCGGATTTAAATTAAAGTAACAATAAATAATAATTGCACATATTGACAAAACAATACAAAAAAGCCTTTATAAATAGAGATCAGTGTGTTTGGTGACATTAGGCTGAGTAGGTACTCTCTGCTACAAAAATCTTCTTATAACCTACACATTTTCGGGACTAATATGGTTGCCACAAAATTAATATTGGTATGTTTCTGGTACTTTCTTAAAAATTAAGAAGATTTATTACGAGAAATCCAAGATTTTTTAAATTATAATACATAAATTAATTTCGAGAGTATAAGATTCCAGATTTCGACAATTATTGTCAGAGGTAGTCAGTTAGGAAATACCAGTACAGCTAGCATCTAAAAAAACAACGTAATTTTCTTTATGTTTATTTAATTTTCCCTTTTTAAAGAACAATTTAGGGTGTACCACTCTGGTCCAGGCCTTGAATTTTCATCTTTTTATAATTTCAAGGAGTATAAAAGTACTTCTCGGTGGCCACCATAGAATTTCCTTAGTTTTCCACGATGCAGGAACGACTGTTAGATCGACAACACCGCTCTCTATAGTCTGAAAAGCTTGTTCTGTAAAAAACAAGAGAAATATATTTATTATAATAGAAGTATCAGTTCCTTAAAATGACAACACTACCTATACAGTTTTTGAGGAAAAAACCCACAAGATACAATAACATATTAAATACCTAAACTTAACGTAACATAATAATTATATACAAAACATCTACAGACACAAACACAGAGGACCTACTTTACTACCTACCAAAATAGCAGGAATTAAGTCGATCGCAACTTATTTACTTTTATTCGCAACCCTAAATTGAAATGATATTGTTCATCTATCATAGAATACGAACGACCAACCCAGTTGCGATTTAGCGATAAACTGATGATCTATGTAAACAAATAATGTGACATGACGTCGTCACCGCGCCGCGCGCCGGCGAGGGCGTGTGAACGATAGCGTTGCATGCACCATGTTGCAGATCAAGCGAAATGTTTCATAAAAAATACTTTTCGGGTCGCATAAATACTGTGCGTATGGCATGTCAATTTCAATTTCATATGGAAGTAATTAATTATTATTAGGCCAGAAGAATACATTATTTTTAGATAGGTATCTACTAAGTTATAGGTATTTCGTTGCATATTGAATAAATCAATAACTTATGTATTATACATACCCATAATTAAATTATAATATCAGCTACTTAAATTGCAATTTTAATTAAATACTTATCGTCGAATAACAACTAAAAAAAGGAACAAAATGGCTTTAAACGAACCACGGCGGAACCCTAAAAGCTTGAATCCATAAAGGTAGTTATCAAGGTAACTGATGCAAATGTGAACCAATATAACTCTCCTAATCGATCCATGTCTGATTTGTATTCCACAAGTGCCAAACTATTTTACTCTTTGCTGAATTAAAGGCCACATGTGAACACCCGTACAGACCTTAGCATTATATTAACATTAAAACTGTTCACTTGCCATCCGCCATATTCACTGCGTTACTGTGTATTATTATAAAATTTTATCTTTAAATTTTTGTTTATTTTATAGGGTATCAATCGTAATTAATTTGGATTACAAATTAATTACACGAAAACAGTTTTTTTTTGTTTTCTTTGTACTAAGTAACAAATTTATTTTATATTCATTCAATTTTTGTTACTTTTCTTTTAGTATTTAGTGGTATCCCGAAGAAATTTTGAACTAAATATGTATGGTATTTGACAGTAAAGTTACCTTCCCAATAAGATTTGAAATATAATAGCAGGAAATCGAAGTTTAACTTACCTTAAATTTTATGTCTATTTTCACAATGGCTCCTGAGATCTTGCACACAACGATACACTTCATGTTTTACAATTTGACAGTTCATATTAAAGAATAAATAATAGTTTAAAAAAACTAAAAAACACGCTTCCATTGAAAACCAAACTAAAAAGTACAAAATAATGGAAAAAAAGCGTGTGGTGCTTTTTAAGGTATTAAAATTAAAAAGGTATGGCTATTAAAAAAAAATACTGCACTGTTGGAAACGTCTCGAATACGTCCCTGGTTTAAGAAAAAACTTTATACATAATGTATGGAATCGCTTATACCCAACCATTTTGTTACTTTTATGGAGAATTGGCGGCCTTTGGCAAGCCGAAAGGATCATATCAAGCGGTTTCTCTGTATCGATTTATGGGCACTGCCTTTGGACGGAAAGCTGTCACAAGACCCAAGGGCTTATGCAGATAGAAGTACTTAACTGAATATTTATTTATAAATACATTATTTGCTAAAACACAGCGTTCACATTTCATCCTCAAGACGGCGCTGCGTGCAGATACGACTCCATACTCTGAAGTTCAAATGAAAAATAAATAATAGTTTAAAAAAACTAAAAAACACGCTTCCATTGAAAACCAAACTAAAAAGTACAAAATAATGGAATAAATAATAGTTTAAAAAAACTAAAAAACACGCTTCCATGGAAAACCAAACTAAAAACTACAAAATAATGGAAAAAAAGCGTGGGGTGCCTGATATCAATAAAAAAATACCTTAAAAGCACCCCACGCTTTTTTTCCATTATTTTGTAGTTTTTAGTTTGGTTTTCCATGGAAGCGTGTTTTTTAGTTTTTTTAAACTATTATTTATTTAAACTATTATTTATTTTCTATTTTTTAGGGTATTTCGAATTTTGAGACGTATGTCAGCGTAGTTTGTGACAGTTTTTTTGCTGTCCTGGTAACCCTGGCAAGGATAATGGCACAAATTTATGAAATTATTGCATTGTCATCAGTCCTTGACAGGTGTGCAAAGTTTGAATGAAATCTGGTCGTTTAAAGTGGGTCAAAATTGCACTATGAGGAGTCGGTTACAAACAAACATACAAATATACAAACATACAAATATACAAACATACAAATATACAAACATACAAGTGAAGCTAATATAAAGCGTGTAAAAAAAGCGTGGGGTGCTTTTTAAGGTATTTTTTAAATTATATCAGGCACCCCACGCTTTTTTTCCATTATTTTGTACTTTTTAGTTTGGTTTTCAATGGAAGCGTATTTTTTAGTTTTTTTAAACTATTATTTATTTTCTATTTTATAGGGTATTTCGAATTTTGAGACGTATGTCAGCGTAGTTTGTGACAGTTTTTTTGCTATCCTGGTAACCCTGGCAAGGATAATGGCACAAATTTATGAAATTATTGCATTGTCATCGGTCCTTGACAGGTGTGCAAAGTTTGAATAAAATCTGGTCGTTTAAAGTGGGTCAAAATCGCGCTATAAGGAGTCGGTTACAAACAAACATACAAATATACAAACATACAAATATACAAACATACAAACATACAAGTGAAGCTAATATAAAGCGTGTAAAAATAAATAATATTGAGTTATTGCATTCCACAATTTCGCTCAGTGTGTCATTTCAGCTGTTTAAAAGTACACACAATGTACACATTCGTCTTCCTTGCTGTATAGTAAGTCACACGTGCCTTGTTAATCAGGCAATATTCAGCTCTTGAGGTGACTGTTACACACATAAATGCTACTATAATGTTATTATAATGCAATTATTTATCAATTGGAACTCTTACTCAGCTATGTGCTGAATAATTTGTGCCCAAATTAGAGTTATATCATCTGAGGATGCGCTGTCTACGCTATTATTCAGCAACTAATGCATTCACTGTGCACTGTTAAAATGCTGTTAACCAGCACTTTTGTGCTACTTGGGCTGCTTACAGCCTTATGATGACTCATAATGATTACGGAAAACTATGAAGTATGTTGAATGGTTCATATCGAATAGGTATCCTGTTGCTTTTGTTTTTTTCATGTTATTTAACTCCGAGTGTTTTCCATTTACAATAATGTATTAAAATATTTTATTATGCCTGGAAAAGATTTGCTTTTAAATAAATTCTGTTATGATTCTTAACAGATAATCTCTCATCTTCACAAACATGGCTGTAAACTAATTAAGTTGCTCTTGCTTACTTAACTAGAGGTTGTTTTTAACATGAACATATAAGGAACGTAGCAGTATTAAGTACACTGTTATAATGAAGATTAAGTCAACAGCAGGAACGTTTTAAATTTTTAATGAGTGCAAATATAGTGAGCAAGTTTCAGTACCCTGTTTAAGGGTTGTTTATAGTTTCCGTACTTACTGGGTTAATGTGTTTTGATGTATTATGAAAGCCGCATGACCGTATATTATGAAAACAGAAGGGCAATTCCCGTAGTTTTAAAATGTTTACATTTGACATTATTTCAGTCTCAATCTGCTAGAAAGACCTATAATTTAGTACCTATTATTGCACCTTGAATTTTAACTTATTTAAAGATCTCATTTCAAGCTTGAGATAAAAGGACATAAGTGAACTCAGCGATTTGGAAAAATACTATTCTGAAGGTTCAAAAACATTCAACAAACTTTGAGGCGATATTTTATATACTCTATTTGATACAGTATTGTATACAGATTTTAAAGATGATAAAACGTTCCAAGTCACTGCGCAAACTTTAGCTTCTCCTTGGATCCACGTAGGCGTTTTAAAGCGATTACACCAAAACTATTGGAAAGACGACCTTCCTCGTCGCAACAACGCTGTAAAAGAATGGTTTTCAATTGTCACATGTGCAAACGTGATGTTCACAACACAACCATTCTTTGAAGCTGGCAATTCAAAAGTCTACTATTCAGCTTAAGAATTTCACAGTTCATTGCAATATCAGAAATTCCAGTAAACACTTATTGAATATATACGTCAAGATCACAAATTGCTTTAATAATGTGATACCACCAAAATTAGAATTGATCAAATTCATTCAAAAATACAATTGGAGTAACGTATAAAATCTACATGCATAATACATATCATCAGCGATAACATGCTAAACAGTGAATATAGGGCGCCATTTTTTTATCTTTTCACGTGCCTTTATGACCAGGTTCAGCTAATTTTTTCCAGTCAATTTTCAGATGGTATTTTTTTTTGTATTCTCCTTTTACGTTTCATTGTTTCTTTTATAGAGAATACTCCGACGGCTCTTGATGCTAATCAGGGTTAATTTGAAACAGAATAGCATCTACTCTTATAGCATCATTTTATATTCCGGCGGAATTTGAATATCAACAAAATAAATTTGAATAACACAAAACCAGCCATTTTTCCAGTTAGTTTCTTAGCGCAGTAATTGTCTTCTTCCATACATACGCTCGCAGAACTGATGCCGTATAAGACCGAAAGGTTCTGGAATAGCGACCGCGTACGGGAAGACGTTGCGTTGAATGGCCGCCCATAAGGTGGACCGATGACCTGGTGAAGATAGCAGGAATTCACTGGATGCGAGAAGCACAGGATCGGTCGAAGTGGTGGTACTTGGGGGAGCCCTATGTCCAGCAGTGGACGTCTTTCGGTTGAAATGATGATGATACATACGGGAAGACTTAATTATCACATTTTTTTTACAAGCTTAATATTAGCTTCTCTTGTATGTTTGTTTGTATGTTTGTTTCTAACCGACTCCTTATAGCGCGATTTCGACCCACTTTAAACGACCAGATTTTATTTAAACTCTGTAGACTTATCGAGTACCGATGACAATACTGTAATTTCATAAATTTGTGCCATTATCCTTGCCAGGGTTACCAGGACAGCAAAAAAACTGTAAAATAAATAATAGTTGAAAAAAACTAAAAAACACGCTTCCATAGAAAACCAAACCAAAAAAGGAGAAATAATGGAAAAAAACGTGGCGTGCCTGATATCAATAAAAAATACCTTAAAAAGCACCCCACGCTTTTTTTCCATTATTTTCTACTTTTTAGTTTGGTTTTCTATGGAAGCGTGTTTTTTAGTTTTTTTCAACTATTATTTATTTTCTATTTTTAGGGTGTTTCGAAACGTACGTCAGCGTAGTTTTCGAAGACAGTTTTTTAGTTTTTTTAAACTATTATTTTATACAGGGTATTTTACCTATGAATTTGAACAACTTTCACTATAAGACCAACAATACAATAACAAAGAAAAAAACGGCTGTTTCATACAAAAGTTAAATACCTACTTGATTAAAATGTGTGTAACTCCAGATTTTTTTGAATAAGTACTGATTTTGGAAGAACATACTGTGAAGAAAAATGATAAATAATTGATAAGATAGAAAAATAGGCGAACACCCCTACTTTTTTAAATCTACATTCATATAGACTCCACTCGTTTCCTCAAAATGTATATTGTAAAACTCACTGACGTAATGAATTAATATCGTGGCAGTGTGTAGGGATTACGGCATTATCGGTACAAACTCGCGCGCTGTTGCGGTCTTTGAGGCCAACCATAAGCGTTGAATGTTTACGAGATTCCCTATATTATGAAGTTAGTTACGGTGTAAATAGTTGCAGCTTTCCACTTCACTCAACACACTAACCTACTTTCTTTTGTTTACTTATAACTCGCGCTGCATAACAATCATTTGATGAAAATTCTCTTCTTATATTTTCACATAAACAGTTATGCCCATATGGCTTCCGGCATGAGAGTGTCCCATTGTTTTTCATGTGTGTCGTAAGCGCCGATTAAAGGATTATTTTGGGGCTGCAGCTACCTGTAAATACATAACATTGTATTGTGATCACCATCCCATCAGTGTGTGGTGTTATAACAATTTTGGAACGCAATGTTTCGAAGAGTCCTATCTTCATATGACGCAGTGTGGTTTTTAGCACTTGGAAATTGTGTTTCAAGGTTGTTAGTTTGTCGATAGCGGACTCCCGGCCACCATAGGCGCGAGCTTGCGGGCGGCGAGCAATGGGTAGCTCGCCGCCTGGTAAGGACCAGGCTCGGGTCGACGGCGCGTAGTGTTCCACGCGCGCCTCAAAGAGATGTCAGCAATACTGAAGGGGGTCTGTTACGACCGATGCCTGCCAGGGTCGCGAGATTCCTTCGAAAGAGTTACCGTGGCCCTGGCATATGGGCAACTGAAGGAACACGGGTGGGTTTTAGTCAGTAAAAGTCTGACACGCCCTCCTGCTCCGCTCAGAGCGGGAGAAGTCATTTGATGATTTCCCATCAAAAAAAAAATGTTGTTAGTTTGTATATTGTATTAAAATAAACAAATTGTTAGTAATTGTTTGAATTAAATTAAGGTTGTTATTATAATAATAAATAGTAACAATTAGGTATCGTTTTATTGCAGGATTTGAAACTGCATTTTAGGGGAGTTGCTTAAGAGTATGTTTTAATTTCACCAATTTTGACGTAAATTAGGGATTGAAATAGACAAGTCATAGTGTACTGTACTTAGAAGGGGCACGAATATGACTTTATCAATATATCATCATCATCACTTGCCTAGCTTTTGCTCAACTACGTTGGGATCGGCTTCCAGTCCAACCAGATACAGCGAAATATCAGTATTTTGTTTTTTATCCATATGACCTTTACAATCCAGTTAATAGGTAACACGGTACTCCTTAGTAAGACTGGTTGTCAGAGTGTCAGGTTCCTGACGACCCGTACCGACTCTCAAAGATCCATTTAGCCTTTATCAATACATAAGTATAATTATCTACGCTCCAGCCACTTCACGTGCTCGCTTCAGTAACCATTGTGCCATTGATTAAAATGCAATGGACGACAAAGAATAAGCGTCTCTGACTTGTCTCTCTACGTTTTCCACTTCCAATTGTGTATGTGTGCTTCGAGCTTTATATTTCTAATAGAATTTTGGTTTCATGCTTCTAAATTGTATCAATTTGTCACCAGACTTATAATATAGATGCTCAAACTGGAGAGTCTTCAGCCTGTGCAACCGCTCTTCTCTGTGGTGTGAAGGCACGGTACGAGACCCTGGGTTTGGATGCTGGTGGCAGGTTCAACAGCTGTGCTTCTACTATCAACTCTAAAGTCACGTCACTGGTTGACTGGGCTCATGAAGCTGGTAAGCATTATGTCTAAGTTTTTATGCAACGATTTTGTTCTATCAAAACAATACAACAATCTTCATACATGAAGAGAAAAGGTTTTTTCTTATTGTTCGTTATATACAATTGATCAATGACTGAGCTTACGTTCAATTTGATCAACGTTTTACTATTGGATTGAAGGCTTTTTTTACCTTTTGTTATTGTGAAACAATGTCTATCCAAGGGCGAATGATTCTTAGAAACATATCCTAAAAAGCAAATTCAACGAAACCGGATGACCTGTATTCATAAATGATTACCATCGCATTCGATGTAAACTATAAAAGCTTTTAGTTAACATATCATTGAATAATTTAGTGATAGATTGTGACCAACAAAAGGGTCCGACGTCCATATTAACCCTATATTGTGATATCTAGAACCACTTGTTAACAATGTCAGCAAAGATTCAGTTAAGCTCAGTTCTTAAGCCGGGGTCACGTAGTGGATAGCGGTATTATAGAATAATCTGTACACTCGATACCGGATCGGAGCGAATAAATAACGTCTAATAACGGAAATAATATTATTAGGTTTATTTTCTTTACCACTAGTTTCTGCCTGCGACTTCGCCTGTGTGTATATACTTCACAATATTTTGGATCGATGTAGCCTACATCCTTACCCCAGTCTCAGGCTGCTTATCTGTCAAACGATTAGTTAAATGGTCTATGCGTGATAAGGTAACAGACAGAGTCTTTTCCGCATTTACAATATTAGTTAGGATCAGTAGATAGATCGTGCAAAGTCAGAAGGTTTAAAAATAAATTATTTAAAAAAACCACTACAAAGTGAAAAATAACTTTAATTTCGGAAGTCGGTGCCAAAAAAAAAACAAAAATGCAATTCCAAAGACACTTTTAATTTTTCACTTTTTAGCTGTGATACTTACCCCCATACACATTTGTATTCCTTCAATTTCTAAGTAAATTATAGTGACAGGAACTAAAATATGGACTATTTTTACCAATACTTACATTTTCTCAGATACATCTTCCATTTCCAGACACAAAATTCAATTCTGCCGAGTGTACGTATTCCCAATCTGACCTCTTTTCCCTCCCTACCAACCTTGTGCCCGTCACTTATGAGTGACGTCACAAAACAATGTTTTATTATACCCGCCATAAGGAATTCTGTGTATCTTTTGCCTTCAGAAGAAAACTATCCAATAAAAATGATATTTACCCAAGGGAACATAGCAGACGAATAGATATCATTCATTTATCAACTATGTAACATTTTCAATAGTATTTCTTATGTAATGTATCTCAAGGATTTGAATCAAATTGTTTCGCTCATGTATTTATTTGAAATTAGTGTGGATTTACAAAGAGATAGAAATAATGAGTATAAATGAAGTTATAACGAATATTAAATGTTCATTATTTGCCAAAGCAATACTATAAATATTTCTGAAATTTCAATGTCGCCACAGGCATCATACCTAGGCCGTAATTAGTGTTGCCCAAATGCAAGAACAAGACGAGACTTAGCCAGTCTTGGTCTTGGTCTTGCGCCAATACACCTGGTCTTGGTCTTGGTCTTGGTCTTGCGCTCCCAGTCTTGGTCTTGGTCTTGGTCTTGCAGCAAGAGTCTTGCAAGTCTTGCAATTACCTATTAGTCTATTACTATTTATTAAAGTTTACTTTAAATCTTAGAAAAACGTATTAGAATTGGAACATTGTGAGCTTGAATTAACATAGCCATAGTAAAGATCAAGCAGATTAATAAATAACTGAAGATTTGATAAGAAATTCGAAAAATCAACTGACCTATATGTCGTTTTCCATGGAAGTAACTGTTTCTTAATAAACATTTATGATTTATAAGCTTACGTTTGCTAAAACATGTAAAAAAACAAATTAATTACAATAACTTGACTGTATTTTAAAGAATAATACTTATCTGTCTAGAAAGAGATTGAACCCTCAACTTATAAGAAATTTAATAAAAGAGTTTTACGATTTATCATTTATTTGAATAAAAAATAAAATACAACACAAATCAACAGCTTTATCATTAGGTTATGATACTTTATATCAATTTTTTTGACCAAGAATTAATACAGAGTAACCATCTGGCTGACTCATCACTTAACCTATTTCTATGTTTTCTAATTACTAATGATGCTTTAGAAAATAACCTCTCAGCAGGTACTGAAGTTGCAGGTATTGAGAGAAAATCACGGGCCATTTTCGATAAAATCGGATACTCTGTCTCATGCGTCCTCCACCAATCTAAAATGTCTTCCGAGCTGGCAGTTCTTGGTTTTCTCAGGTACTCCTCCAACTCGTCTATCACTAAGCCTTGAAGACAAGATCCAGATGACGTCGAGGGACATTCATAGAGTTTATCAAAGTCTATTACGTCTTCATCTTCATCACATACTTTATTTTCTTTTTCTGGTAATTCCAGAGATTTGTTCAGTGAGTGTAGACTTTTATATTCTTCATAAAGTTCATTGAACTTGCGCAGACTTTCTGTTTTAAGTTGCTTCCCCCACATTGTCAGGTCAAAAGTCTGAGCCTTATGCCTTGGGTCTAAAATTAAAGAAGTACAATAAATCCAGTTGCTCTTCTTGTAATGTTTAAGCATTTTGTCTCGAGCTGCTTGGAAAGCTAGAATGAGCCTTTCATCCACTTCAGATCGATTAGGTTTCTCATCTAACTGTTTTACCATGGATTCAATTTTATCTAGCAAGAGATTGAATGATACAATGACTAGCGGTAATGTAACATATTTGTCTCCACCAAGTTTTGTACTTAAAAGTTTAAAGTTTATTAGAAATTTATGTAATTTTTCGAGTACCTGCCATTCATTAGCTGTGATTTGAAAATCATTTAATTCGGTGACAGAACTGCACAATATGTCTATGCCCGCTCTCACTTTTAAACCAAATCCAATCATATCATGTGTGGAATTCCATCTCGTTGGACAGTCAAGAATGGCATTTAGATTTGATGGCACGCCAGCTGCTTCACAAGCAGACTGAAACTTCTTCTTCACTATCTCACTTCTTTTTATTTTACTGGAAATACTGCGTAACTTTGTTACAGACGTACGCGAGTCAGCAATATTTGGTGCAGATTCTTCATCTTCCTCATCCTCAGTTTCGTCTGCATAGTCTTCGTACTGCTGATCTTGCGCGTTAGTGTCAGACTCACAGTGTAATGCTAAGGTCTTTAATAAATCTTGTACACCAAGGTTTAAAATGTGAGCAAAGCACGGGAAATGTTGATTGTCTGAATCAAAGTGTGGCGGCAGCTGTTTGCCCAGTTCATACATAAATTTAGTATTTGCAGTTGCGTTGTCGACCGTGATACCTTGTATTTTATCAATTATGCCATATTCCAATAAACATTCATGGAAAATCGTTGCAATATCTTCCCCAGTATGTCGACCGCGTGATGGTATAAAATCAAGAACTACGGATTGATACTTCCATTCGTTGTCTATATAATGAATAGTAACCCCGTAGTAACTCCTACCAGCAATTGACGTCCACCCATCAATGGTAAAAGACATTTTAGATGATAATTGTTGAAGTCGTTCCTTGAGATTCAATTGGAGCTCTTCAAATCGCTCTTTGACTTTCCTTCTAAGTGTAGACCTTTTAGGAAACACCATATTAGGGCAAATACGTCGAAAATATACTTGTGTAGCTTCGTCATCGAAAAATGAGAAGGGAAGATATTTTTTCACCACCCAATCAACTGTAGCTGTCGTGATGTTGTCACTGCTGTTTTCCGACTGAAACAAAACAATAAATCTTGTGTTATTATTTAAAACATACTAGGTTTGAGCGTATAAGAGGAGGAGGTTTGTTGTTGTTAAATCGAGAAAATCGTTAAATTGATATTTGTTATATTAAGGTTGCACTGTACTGTAATTTACCAAAATAAAGTACTTAGTTGTTACTGGCCGATTAAATGAAAATATGGGTGTTTATAAAAAATATTTAAGACGATAATTACATACTTAATATGTCGCACCCCTAGATGAAAACACCACTAACTCAAAAATACTTACGTAAGTTAATGGCGTTTTTGAAAGTATCGCATGAATAGCTACGCGGAGTTAAAATTCTTTTAACTGTTAAAAAAATATTCTTACCTGTCCACTTCTTCCAGCGGTTACTAAAAAGCTTGTGATATCTCCACTTAATTTTGGTTTAACAGGAAGAAATATTTCTGATTCCTTTTTGTGGAAAGATATTAGATGTTTCCTTAAGCCTGAAGTGTTTCTGTTTTTCATTTTTATTTCAATCTTTTTATGTTGGCACAATTTACAGAAGGCAGTTTGGGATGCATGAATTATTTCGAAAAACTCCTCAAATTTGCTTTTGGGTCTTTTAGATCTGTGACTCAAACTCTCGTTACTCGGACTAGAATAATTTGAATCTTCGTCACTCATATTAAATTGTACACGTGATACGTTTTTAGAAAACAACGAGAATTAGTAAAAACAATTATTAAGTTAGACTCGAAGCACAGCTCAATTGGAAATGACTGGAATTAAAATAATTCCTTTATTTATAGTAGGTACGTTTCCTTGCTTTCTACCGCGCCGCCTCGCCACGTCACGTGCCGGCTCTATGAAAAGGATGCCGCCGCAAATCAAACAATGCCGCGTGCGGCGTACAAACACACACTAAATATTACCTACTTGTACAGACGCGACGCGTGAATAAAATAGAATTAGTGCCAATCACTATTCTTTACATATAAGTGAATGTTTTGGCGTACATCTATACTAATATTATAAAGCTGAAGAGTTCGTTTGTATGTTTGATGACAGAAGTTTTAAAATAAATAAATAAGTCCTGAACGTCACTATACCTCCAAAGTTACTATTCCTCGTGGACGAAGTCGCGGGCACAGCTAGTAAATACTTACTCTTGTTTTGGCGTACATCTATACTAATATTATAAAGCTGAAGAGTTCGTTTGTATGTTTGATGACAGAAGTTTTAAAATAAATAAGTCCTGAACGTCACTATACCTCCAAAGTTACTATTCCTCGTGGACGAAGTCGCGGGCACAGCTAGTAAAATACTTACTCTCATCATCTCTCTCAGAGATATTCGGGCTGGTAAGTAATACAAAACTCTTATCGCAGGCTTTTTATTTTATTAGTAGGTAAGTACCTACGCTTTTTATATTATTTTATTAGTTTTGTAGAATTTTTTTACACGTTTCAAGTATATTTAAAAGTGGCTACAATATTTATTAAACGGGTGATATTTGAACACTTTTTT
Organism: Aporophyla nigra; assembly: GCA_947507805.1. Lineage (NCBI taxonomy): Eukaryota > Metazoa > Arthropoda > Insecta > Lepidoptera > Noctuidae > Aporophyla > Aporophyla nigra. The sequence goes on along the minus strand of OX382307.1, from coordinate 14,518,694 downwards.
GCTATTTTTTCTTGTAAAAACTTAAGAAATATAATGACTAAATGTACAATAATAGTACCTAAGTAATTAGTTTAAAACCATATAAGTAATCAATATTATAATATATACTTACTAGAATGAATTAATATGACATCTACTACCTATCCTTACCATTTTATCCTAATCATAATACTACTTGCGTGATCAGTATAATGTATTCATTTTCATTCTACGCACTCTGAAACTTATTTATTCTTTGGAACACCTGTAGGTACTCTTAAAAAAATTCGAAATTATTTTGCATGAGTATACCTACGCCCTATGGCGGCAATCAAATAGTGTCACAAATGTTATGATTTCGGCGTGGCGGCAACGATTGTTTTAGATTTCAAAAGAAGCCGCCGGCGCGTGTATCATAACCATGTACTTCCGAAAAGCGGCAAATTTCTTTGAGAAGTAAGTACAAAACCTTTGATGCCGCATTATCAAAGTGCCGATGGTTAAAACATAACTATGCATGCACTCAGTTTGATTTTAATAGATATTTTTTTATTCGTTATGTTTATGGTATTAGTCGTAATGCGCATAGGTCCAGTTTTTCATATTCTTTGATACAGTTTTTTGCGTCTCATAGAATTCCTAAGCGTACCTACCTATACACCGAACTGTTACACCTAACTACTCAGTGAAATAGCGCTAAGTCCTAGCTGCAAGACGCAAGAGTCTTGCAGGCTATGTCTTGTTCTTGCTCAAGTCTTGCACGGTCAGTCTTGGTCTTGGTCTTGCTAAAAATACGCGGTCTTGTTCTTGGTCTTGGTCTTGCAAAAACGCAAGAACAAGACCAAGACTGCAAGACCAAGACTGAATTTGGGCAACACTAGCCGTAATTAGTTGATTAAAATGTCAAACCACGAAGAAAGCTAATTTATTTGCACGTTTATGAGCGGAATCGTTTGTTTCAAATCAAATCAATTTATTTCGGGCTACAAAGACCCATATCATAAATACCTTACAGACTAACATACATACAAATAAAAACAATGTAAACATAAAAACGATTGCACACGAAGTAACGGCGTCGTGTTGCGCTGCCTGGTGTCGCGTAGCCTTCCGCGGAATCGCCCATATACGACACCCTTCGGCCAAAACTCTTCCTTGAGGAAGGTCTCGATTTGATGAGTTGGAACTCGCACCACGAAAGACTTGAAGTTCGTGTTGTGCGGTTCCAACTTCTCGACCTTCAAGGTCCAGTTGGTCTTCACACGTACATACTCCACGACCTCCTCAACTTTCCTTCCTTTCGTGATTGATTAGAAGCCTGGTAATTATAAACAGATCTAAAGGTCCAATATTATTGGCAATCGAATGCAAGCAATATTGAATGTAGGTACCTAATTAAACTGCACGCCTCTCCTCAAAATATTCTTTACCAATTTGAAATGTATATGCACACAGAATAAGAATGCACGACCAGTGGTAGCGCAATGGTATCAACTTACGAGTTATAGATCAAGGTGAATGCTCCAAACCAGCCCGCGAAATTCAAAATTTCTTGTGTTTTTTTGCAATTTGCAGGCCAGTGCTAGGTTGTATGTTGATTAAAATATTATTCGCACCTGTAAGACGTATGTAGTTACAGAATTATAATCATCAAAATTGCCAATACAGCCCTCCAAGTTCATAATAGGCCTAGGAACAAAAAAAATACAGAAAAAGTCATTCCTATAGCTTTATGAACTTAGAGCGTTCTATTGATGATTTTGATGATTATCATTCTGTAACTACATATGTCTTACAGGCGCGAATAATATTTTAATCAACATACAACCTAGCACTGGCCTGCAAATTGCAAAAAACGTAGGAAAATTTGAATTTCGCGGGCTGGTTGAAGCATTCACCTTAAATTATAAGTTCGAAACCAAGAAAGGCGATTGACTTTGTGTAAATTATTTCATCACCACTGCTCTGAAAACGGTGAAGTATATCATCGTGCGGAATCCGCAATGTGCTCGAGCCAAAAAATTCATACATGTGACATTACCAACCTGCGCTGGGCTCGCGTAATGGATTATTTATTCTCTTTCACCGAGAGAAGTCTGTGTCCCAGCAATAGAAACAATATTAGATCATTATGCAGTCCACGGGCGTGGCAATTTAAAATAAGACAATGCCTATCACATATTACAATTCGACACTGTTCTTGCCTGTTCAGTGTTCAGTCTATGTGCTAAAACGTATCTAGCTTCATATTTGAATGTTGAGAGAAACACCTTTCAATATTAAATATCAAAACCTGTGCGTTTGATATGAACGAGTCCACATGATATTCCCATGATCTGACCAAGATTAAGTCTGGACTTTAAAAGAGACTGTGACCTCTGAGTTTGTTTTGGCCTTTCTTCTCAGAGTAGTTACTAAGGAAACGGCGACCTAATCTAGTTTAAAAAAAATATGATTGACGTGTAAAAGTGTGTGTACAAACCTACTTGCAAAAATAAAGTAATTTATAATTTAACGTCCCGAGTGACGAAATTATCGCGTTGGTAAGATATGAGTGCAATAGCTGTGTCGAATACTAGATGCTTATCCCTCAGTATTGAAATTCGTCACTCATCTGTTCAAATATTGTTCGTGCCTGTTCAGCTTACGTACCAAAAGCTGTCTCGTTTCATATTTGAATGTTGAGAGAAACACAAAACCTCAAACATTAAATATCAAACTCTCAACGTGAATGTCCTGAGTAAGGCGAAATTGTCGCGTCGGTAAAATATGGGTGCAATAGTTATGTCGAGTGCCATTGTGTGGTCCATTCGCTTCGATGGACTGGCACTCAATGGGCAAGTGTGTGAACGTATCTCGGCCACGTTATATCTAGTTATACGATGCGCTATATTGCTATTGTGAAGATAATGTTTCAGTTTATTACATTTCTGGAATATTATGATGTTGTGTTGTTATTTTGTGATAATTCTTTGCAGAGAATGTTTTCAGGCTTGTTTCAGTACAATTCAATAACAGTAGAAAGCTTTATTTTGGCCTTGAACTTTACTGTATTGAGATTAATTTATTCATTTTTACAATAGCAATAATGACGAAAATGTTGATAGAAACAATAAGAATAACAAAATGCTTTGTAATTTTCTTAAACAGTTTTCAAGACAGCATTGTGAAAATATATCAATCACTCTAAAACTTAAAGTCCCATATTTCAACGCTATTTATTTGAGTTACGCAAAGAAAAACGACCACAAACATAAACATTTCATGCCTAAGCCTCGCTTTATTTTCTGACGAAACAATTCCCATTTCGTGACGGCGTACCACATTCTAAGCTAAACTCTTTAGATCATAATCATAAACCTAGAAACGACTGAAAGCTAACTTTATGTTTTATATAAACAGTTTAACATCAACCAAAAATGCTTACAAGGTTCATTGTTCAAGGTTCTTTAAATATTCAGTACTTTTCTCTCAATATTTTTGCATTTATTATTTTTGAATGGTGGAACTAAAATGTGCGTGAAAAGTATACTGATGCTCTGTATTTTAGATATTCCGGGCCATGGTTCTCATTTCAGTGCTATTTTGAAATATTATTTACTAGAATTATGGGTGGTATTTAAATCTACTAATATTATAAATGTGACTGTTATTTGGATGCTTGTTACTGAATCACGCAAAAACAGCCGAACGTATTTTGTTGAAATCCGGCACAAAGATAGCTTATAAACTGAAAAGCAAGGAATGAAACAAAGGATACTTTTTATCCCGGTTCCTGTTAGATATTTTCCGACCTCCACGTGGGCAAAGCCGCCTAGCATTGGCAATTTTCTTATATTTTTTATTGCCACTGCTGACAGATAGGCCTTCTTCCAGTGAAAGAGAGAGGACCATAACCCGCCACGCGGGCCCAGTGTGGGTAGATGTTACATATATTTAATTCTCTGGTTTTAGGATATGTCGATATCCTCCATGCATTTATTAACTGTTGCAAACTGAGCAGTAAGGACAATTGCTTTCCACTGATTGTTTTATATTATGTGTTTGTTCTCTCTAATAGATTATGCCTACTGATCAGCAATCTACATCATCTATATGTCATTTAAAAATAAGAATTTGCTGCAGAAACTAAATTTTACTGTTCAAATTGTACCAAACGGGAACGTTAGTATTATTTAAAAAAATCGCAAACCGTTTCAATCTAATTTCAAATTAAAATTATAACATAAAAATCAATTGTTATTTTTTTCAATGTCCAGGTAAATCCAGTGGCATCGTCACAACAGCGCGAATAACGCACGCAACTCCTGCGGCATTATACGCGCATGCGCCGTCCAGATACTGGGAAGACGACAGCAGAGTACCTCCCACAGTCAGGAAAGACTGCAAGGATATAGCTATGCAGCTTGTAGAGAATGAGCCGGGAAGGAGTATAAATGTAAGTTTCCCGAAACCATTCCAGATACTCAAAATTCGAGCAAAAAAATTAGTTGGTTTTTGCCTAAAGTTGTTGTATTGTAAAAACTGTAATCGTCTTATAACAAAACTAGAGTTATATTCTACAGAAGCAGATTTAAAACTAAGGAGCTGTTTTTGAATTTCGAACTTTATGCCGACTGCGCTAAAGTTCAGTTACCTTAGTGAGACTTTGGTAGTGTGAACTGTATTTCAGTAACAGTAACGGTCTTATTACAAAAACAGGCACGATGGTGGAAACCATATTGGTTCATGTAAAACAGGAACTTCTAGTACAAGAGCCAGGGCTACACAGATGTGTGTTACTTTGAAATGTAAATAAAAAATTAAAGGAAATTATGTCAAAAGGAATGCCTATATCGAGCGGTCGTCTTTCGGCTGAAATGATGATGACGATAATAATAAAATATATCTTGGGACAACCAACACAACGTTATCTGAACCCAAACTAGGCAGAGCCAGTACTATGGTAACCAGACAACTGATAAACATATTGTACTTATATGTTTCTAAATACATACATAATATATTTAAATTACACCCAGACACAGAACAAATGATTGTGCTCATCATACGTTTGTCCTGGGTGGGAATCGAAACCAAGACCTCAGTCTTAGCAGTCAGGATCACTAACCACTAGACTTACAGGCCAGTCATGATGATGACAGAAGGCAAACCTTGTTCTGTAATTAGATGTTCAGAGTAGTCATTTTTGTTGTTACATAATACGAATAAAAAACTGGTAAAACGACGCAATGACCTTTTGATAGCCTCTCACATAAAATCTTATCTAAGACTAAAATGTTATGAACTATCAAAAATCTCGAAAGAAGCAAACATTTTGGCCGAGGAAAGTCTGATATTTGCATCAAAATAAGCACATTTACGTATATATCTTTTTACGTAATCTACCCGTATAATTTTCATGCAAAATGCGCACTAATTTCGTAAAGTTCATGTCCTCGAAAATGTTTTCGAAAGAAAATACAGCGCAATGTTTTGTTAAATTAAAGCTTAGGGCCAGGAACTTGCGATGCGTCTCAAAAACAAAAGGAAGAGTTTTTGCTTGAATTTTTTTAAAGTACAAAAGTAAGAATCTCTTATTTTTATTAATCGCTCTCGCGAGATGAGTTAAACTGAATCCTGAAATTGTGCAAAAGCCCTTTTTGTAAATTAGTAAGTGATGTTAATTACATACAAGTAGGTACTAAGGTAGGCTTTGTACAATTATCAGCGGGTTTGTTTATTTTAGCTGTGCTTTATGTTGAAGTTAATGTACTGTTGCACTTCATTCTTTGCTACAGAATTATAGACAGTAAAGATTACAGGCGTCAAGTGTAAAGAAAGGAACGTTTTTATACATTGTGAGTTACAACGATAACGCCTAAAATGCTTTGAGTAAAAGAAAACGGTACCGTGATATAGACGGAAGGTCATTCTGACATAATATTATATCAATTATTTGATAGAATATACTAACATATACATATATGTTAGTATTTCTTTAGAAGTTACTTATTGGAATTCAATAGACGTTGTCTAAAAAGTTTATTGCCAAGTTTTCGTTTATCCTGAGATTTACAGCTTTGAAAGACGTCAAATGGCAAAATGTAGATAGCATTTTTCCTTGAACTACAATAGTAGCAGAAAACCAATAAACACGTATAAGTTCAACAGAAATCAACATACATTTGGAAGTTTTAATATTATTAAACTAACTTAAATGTAAATGAAATGAGTTTCTTGTGAAATTTAATCAAGTTTCTACACTACACACAGAACAGCTTTTCTGACAAGCTGCTCAAGAATGTGACCTCTTTTGCGTTCTTCGGAACAATCTGCACTGCTTACCTACAACATAGTGGAAAATAAGCCACAGATTTAAGTAGAATCCTTTTCGATTTGTTGGCGTTGGTTTGAAATTATATCTTTATCTTTTTCCAATTATATATTACTTGCCATTGCAAAACATGCTGTTTAGAATTTTCCCGTACATATATATAATTAAATGCTGGTATAATATTGTGAGTCGAATTTTGGTTTCAGGGATTTAATTTGAAATAGTTTTAATATTATTTTGGCTTGATTAATAACAGGTATCAAAAGTATTCCCACAACTAATATGTATTTTTGAATGTCAGATCTATTGAAATAATAAATTCTTGACTTATTTTAAACAGGTTATAATGGGTGGTGGCAGAAGACATTTCCTACCGACTGTTACCTCGGATCCAGAGCATCCAAACCGTGAAGGGAGAAGATTAGATGGTAGAAATTTAGCAGAAGATTGGGCAAGAGAAAAGAAGAGGCGGCGACTACGAGCTCAATACATTCACACAAGAGAACAACTTGCGAAGTTAGATCCAAGAACAGTGGATTATTTGTTAGGTAAGTTTAACGACAGCATTAATTTGATTCAGAAAAATTTATCATTATTATATTACCATTGGCAGCCTTGGTCCACTTACTTCTGAGAATAAACCTCCTGTATGTTGTGATATGCTTCCCCGGTTAGTGTGAATCTCATTGACGTCTACGTTGTCTTTCGAAATTAGTATTGATTTTCGGTATTCATAATTTGGGCATTCAAAACAGAAGCCATTTGCATCTGATCATAAAAGCATGATTACCAAAGTGCACTTATTTGAAGGCAACCTTTCATATTTAAATTGTGGCTGAGTTCAGTGAAGATATTCGCGCAGGTAGACTTCAAATCCCAGAAGCGCTGGTCTATTCACAAACATTTGACCTGAAGATTCAATTTTAAGTACTCTGCAAACGTGTCTGCGTTCACTGTGCATTTCAATAAGTGTGAAAATCGATTCGCAGTAAATTCCAAACGCTCGGTTAGACTGTCAACTGTTTTCGAAGATATTGCCCAATCGATTTAGTAAATAACCTTAAGCTGTATACAGACTATTAAACTTAACTTTGTAGACTAAACATCTGCTCCCAGTACTTGTAATTTGTCACCGAAAATTGTGAGCTAAAAGAAAAGAGACAAGAAGTCTAATGCGATCAAAAAATGGCTACTGATCTACATAATTCATGCCAAGGTCATGATATCGGGGAAAATATGACCAGAGTGTAATGGCTCGGGTAGCTGATAGCCAAGAAAAAGTCAATCGTGCTGGAAAGGTCTGTTTATTAGATGTGAATGGAGATATGAATCATGATATTCAATACACTATACATTCAGGGCAAAATGTGAGACTATAAAAAAACCGAAGGGTAGCCGAAGCTCTTTCGATATTGAAAATATTATGTTCGTTTATTTTCGTCGTACCGAACCAGTGTTAATCACTACCTATAAAGAAAAATATTGTTGGGGACTGGCACGATTTTGTGGGTTTTATTCAGGTACGATAATTAAGTTTTCGCTGTATATTTCGACTGAAATAATGATGTATGTTTTAGTAAAAAATACAATTCCATTCTACATAAATGAACAAAATATCAAAGGTTACGTCGCGATTATATTAGATACCAAAACTTCAACATTATTAGGGCACGGAAAATATAACTCGAACATTAAACTTTTACTTCCGGGAAAACTACCTAAAAACTCGTTATTATGTCTTTAAATTATGGCTTAAACCGTCAGTTTAAGAGCCATTACTTTTATGAAACTGCGTTTTTATACAAATTTTCTAAAACGCCTCACCTACCGTAGGATTATTTAAGAAACTGGTCCCTTTTGTGTGCTTTGTTGGGTTTGTTTAAGGGTTAAAGCTTACTCAGCAATTTGAGTGTCCACAAAGCCTGTTTTGAGTGACTCCCGTTTAAAACCCGTATACAATGCAAGGAACATAAATTAAAAGGTATAAACAGGGTAGTTCTACTATTCGTTTTGATGTTTGTTTTGGCGAAGTAGGTGAGTATGGGAAAGCTATTTTAAAAGTACAAATCGAATCCTTCTAAAAACTAAATGTAAATAGCAGTTCTTCTTGACTACCTATAATAAATTTAGCTACAGGATTAATTAAATTATTAACCGAACAGAAGCTGTTATTATACCTTCGATACCAGGAAAGATCGTTAGACGGTTTTTTAATTAAAATTGAGCGTGACGAACATAACGGTATTCTGATTAATATTATTTTGGATAATATTTTATTAAGGGTTAAAGGTAAAGATAATGATTGTATTAGTAACCGTCATAAAAAATTAATGAAAATGTGCTCATTTAGGTTTAAAAAGGGGTGATTTTTTTTTATCGTCTACATCGCTTTCAACAGCACAAGTGCAGAACACGATCATTTTTTTTAAAATTGTATAGCTTTTGCAATAAAATTGTGTCTTTAATATGTGTTTTCGCGTTTCTCAGCTTAAACTATTGTCATCTGAGTAAGTCATTTATTATCCTCCACTTACCAAAATTCCCGTAAGTTTTTTTTAAAAAATTACGAAGCAGTCCCGACTTCTGAACAGCACTTAACTTTTGAGGATACGCAAAAAGATCAGGAAACGATAAAAGTAATGAATTTCCGGTGAAAAATTAATATAGGAGAGACAACAGGGGTGTGGAAGTCAGCATTTGGTTTAAGAAAAGTTGGAACGAAAACGTTTCCGGTCCCTTTTGCGGAGTTTATAAAATATTTACGTTCACCCAGATTACGTTTACCAAGTTTACATTATGATCAGTGCGGCCCCGTTGTGTAATCTCATTTGAATCCTTTTTAATCTCACCCGCCCGACATAAAGTAGCATTTGCATTTCAAATATGGATTATGCTGTTACCAACATCCTTAATTCAAAAATTGTATTGTTAACCACGCTTCTTAGTATTTTAATTTATCTGTCACCTAAGTAAGTGCTCTGGATGGCAGGACAGTGCGGTCGCTTATTGAATATGAGGGCTTTTTCAGCTCTGTGATAAATGTTTTTCTGAGAGACTTTAATGGTCTGATCATCATCATCATCAGTCTATAGCAGTCCACTGCTGGACATCGGCCTCTCCAATTTCACGCCATTCAGCTCAATTTTCAGCAACTCTCATCCAGCTGCTACCAGCCACACTGGGCAGATCGTCGCTTCACCTAGCCTGAGGGCGTACGACCGGGATCATAGTCTGGTCAATCCTATATCATCATCATCATTTCAGCCGCTAGACGTCCACTGCTGGACTTAGGCCTCCCCCAATTTGGGGGGCTTTGCCATAATCGCCACGCTTGGCAGGCGGGTTGGCGATCGCAGTATGGTGGTAAAATGCATAGAGAACGCTGCTGCCCATTCTCTAGTAAGTCCCTTAGTCGCCTTTTACGACACCCGCAGGAAGAAATGGGGTGGTGTTATTCTTTTCGTCCGGCACCACACGGTACCACCACACGGTAATCCTATATATCTTCAAGTTTTAATAAAAACCGATTGCTACATTTTTTTTTACATAATATATAGGATATGTTTTATTAATCTATATGGCCACTTATAAAATGTCAAGAGCTACTTGCACGATTCCACTATTCCTTTATAAAATAATATGCTTTTGCAATGTTTTCAATTAACAGTATTAATAGGTAAGACAGTGTAGGCCTGTCAACAACTACAAGGTACTTAATAAAATAGATTATAAAATTTAATAAAAGCAGGTAAATAGTTTTGGTCATTACTTCATATTAATATTTGCAGGAGAGGAATCGCAAAGTATTAAATTTATCGAACGTGACATTAACATCCCTTTGTCAGCATCAGCGCTGAGTTGTTAATAAGATTTTATATTTAAACAGCGTTAAAGCTCTTAATGATGTAAAGCGCGGAAATTCGCTTATTGTAAATGAAAAAAAAAAACCGGTCAAGTACGAGACAGACTCGCGCACCGAGATTTCCGTACGAACTATTTAGAGATCTCTAACGAAAAGATGAACAGCGCTGAGGGATAAACTTAACGTTGCCGTTGGAAAACTGTTGTCTCCATCCATCCACATAGGTATAGGTTGCGGTTAGTTTATTAACTGCAAATACGTTTATAATCGCAAAAAAGTAATTATTTTGCAATGGAACTACAAATTTTCGGTTTTCGGATTTTTTCCTTTACTTGTGCTAGTTGACAGGGCTTCCTGCTAAATTTCAAAATTCTAGGCCACCGAGAAGTCCCATTCCAAAATCAAGGTTAGGTTATGATTACTTTGTGAGCGTCAAATATTCGCCATAAACTGAGCATAAATGGCTGTATATTATTTTACGTTACTTTAGAAGTTTTATTTTTTCCCTACTTACTTAACGGACTGTGTCTACAGTCCGTAGTATATGGTTTTAATTTCAACTCGATACCTACACGCGTTCCCGAGATAAAAGGTCTTGACAGACAGACTGACAGCAAATTGATTCTATAAGGGTTCCGATTTTTTTCATTTTGAGGTACAGAACCCTAAAAAAGAAACGATGAGAGCTTAAAAACTAAGCTTTCCAATTTTTTTCTGCAGGTCTGTTCGAATACTCGCATATGGACTTCAATGCGGAGCGAGGAGCGGTCGCGGACGCGGAAGAGGGGGCAAGCGCAACTTCTGCTGTTAAAGCGGATGATCCGTCCTTAGCTGATATGACTCGAGCCGCCTTGTCAATTTTGACGAAGAACGACAAAGGATTTTTTCTCCTTATCGAAGGTAGAACTTAATTTCAATCTTTAAACTTTTCAAGTGAATCCTTTCATTTATGAAAATAAATGATTAATTTTGAAATATTACTTAAAACATCTTACACGTGTCATAATTATTATTACGTCAAAACTGTGGCAAGATCAGCAGGGTTTATTTCTCTTGGTTGTTTTCATTCTATGGTCAACATTTTTGGTCGATGCATTTCATAATATTTTTCTCATTGTTTTATTACAGTCTCTCATACTAATGTTCTTGTTTTTATGTGTAGGTGGAAGGATAGATCACGCCCATCACTACAACAATCCATATAGAGCTCTTGACGAGACTTTGGAGTTAGAAACCGCACTGTTGGCAGCATTAGAGAGGGTTAATCCCGCTGAAACTTTGATCGTAGTCACCGCCGATCACGGTCATGTAATGACTTTTGGCGGGCAGGCGACGCCGAGAGGACACCCCGTTTTAGGTAACAAACTAAACAGAAAATTAAAACACAAATCCTCTTCTATTATTTCATTCTAGCCAATTTCCTATTTAATACTCAAGTTGAAATGTGGATAACGGACGCCAAATATGTATAGAAGCAAACAACATTTGGCACAGACTACAAAAGTTGCTAATTGAACTCGTGTGCCAAACGTTTTTCGTTTACATGATGTCCTCTAAGCCGCATTGATGGCTATTGGCTCCGCTGTTGAAATTACAGCTTAGAGTTCTGGAAATTAATTAAAGATTGCTTTAACTTCGAGCTTTTTGCGGCTTTAGAAGTATTTATATAGAGATTTGAGAGTTCTCCATAGTACTTAGTCGAAGTTTGAAGGATGTTTTGTGTTTAGGTGCGGATACTGTGGTCTCAGATATCGATGGCTTGCGGTATACTACCTTGCTTTATGGGACTGGTCCTGGTCATTCCGAACCCAGGGCTCTGCCGTTGAATACGACGGCCTCTGCTGCTGCTTCCGCTGATGCTGTACATGCAGCTGCTGTTCCTAGACAGTGGGCTACCCATGGAGGAGAAGATGTGCCTATTTGGGCTCTAGGTAGGTTCTCTTGACGGAATAATTCCTTCTGCAAAATAATAGTCTAAATTATTATAAATTGACACCATCTGTTTGCTCTTTCCCAGGTCCAATGGCAACGATATTGTTTGCGGGAGTAGTCGAGCAGAGCTACATCCCACATGCGATAGCGTATGCTGCCTGCATCGCCCATCAGTCCCGGAGATGTCAAGAAAAAGTTAATTTTACACAACCACCGGTAAGCACAAAGAGACAAAAGTTTTCCCTGTTCATGAATATTTCTACTTCAGGCCCAATATTTTACCATAAATAACTTTCAGACAAAAGAAAAATTAGGGAAGTGTAAAAGTTTTTATCGCATTGTGTAGAAGTTTCGTGCCTTCACGTCACTATTGTTTCATAAATTTCCACACTTCTTCAACAAAAAATCTTGGAACGCCTAATTCTGTAATAACTTTATTGGCGACGAATAAATTACGTAAATAAAATACCATAGGGAGAATCTGACGGAAATGTTATTATTTATAGCAGGAAAAGCCTCCAAACTGCGTGCCTCCGGAGGTTAGCAGCGTTTCAGCAGCGGATGAGACTAGAAGCGACGGTTCCAGCGGGCGCCGCATTGTAGTCGCGTCAAGTGTCATGGCGGACGAGCGCGCGCCGCGTTCTGCCGCCCCGCTACTCGCTACGCTTATCAACTCACGCTACCTTATACCAAGGCTCATGGAATACATCACCCGCTTAAGTTTTGTTTGGTTAGTCGTTAAATTATAAATATTTATGTGAAAATGTAAATACTTTTCCAAGATAACAGACAGAATAGTCGGCCACGAAGTTTTGTTAACTGTCTAAGTAATAAGTTCAGTGTAATATATCTCTGTGGTGATTAAAAGCATTTTGTACAGGATAAGATAATTGTAAATACGTATAAAAGATAATGTAAATATTACAGTTAATTGTAAATATAAAATTAAAGTGGCGATTGATATTTATTTAGTCTCATCATTAAATGGATTTTTAAAAGAAATACTGTTTTATTTCGGTCCTTTTGAGAAAAGTGCTAAACCGATACGTTTTGAAACGGCATGAGATTAAGCTTGTCTATTGAGCAATTCGATAAGCCGCTAGATATAACTAAATCAAGTAAATTGGCTTTTCACCCCGCCTAACTCAATAAGAAGCGTACCGACGAATGAAAGAGGTCCGCATTTAACACCGACACGTGTGTCGGCAGTTTACTCACAATAAATACTGTTATGTATGTGTATGTTTTATATGAATGCAGGCAGTGCATCGTGACACCTTTTCTATTCATGAATAAGCTAACTTGTGTTCATCATCAAAAGGTATAAGCCTTCTCTTCTGCCGTACTTCCCGGTTCCGCGTGTCCCTCATCCATAGGGGACTCTGATTGATAGTGTGTAACATAATTAGGGTGCAGGTGTGGTTTCCGCGACTTTGTCAATATCGTCAACCCAACGCGATTTGGACGATCTTGTTGTTAACTAAAGATGGCACCCTGTGCCTAAAAAGATAAGTAACTATAGTCTATACGCGTCAAAAAAATTGTGACTCATCGTTGTCACTTAGTTTGACCAATTAGATCATAGTAAATTAGAAAGCCGTGTTTACGTTGACCAGTTGAAATAAGCACTTCAGACTACGATCTAATTTACTATGATCTAATTGGTTAAGGGGCGTGGCTAAGCTGAGTGATAACGATGAGTCACTATTTTCATAACGTGAATAGACTATATTGTTAATAGGATACAATCATTCCTAGGTATGAACTTTTCAAAATTAAAGGATCTAGTCTTTGATTTTCTTAAAGAAACAATTATTAGGTACTATGATGGTCGTTACTTAGACGTTGTAAATTTAAGTTCAAGTACTTTGTTAGTTCGGTAATCCAAAATGTGTTCTTAGCTTTCGATACGAGAAATTATTACCGCTTTAGTCTGCTATAAATTAAATTCTGAAACTAGACTTAAGTTGAATTTAGACGTTGTTTTACGTTTGTCGCTCCAACATTTAAAATAATGTGCAAAACATGATCCCCATGTGTAAGCAGGCTTCAACCATGAGAGGAAAATGCTATAATTTCATGTGAAGGCGAAATACTTTCTCTTGGTAAGGTTAACCCACCAACCCTCCCCATTATCAGGTAGGTAAAATATTAAACATTCTCTTACGCATCCACCGCATACTAAATTAAACAAGATTTATCGCGATTTTACTTCCATTTTGAGATAACGTTGTATGGATAAAATATTCAAGATACCAATATAAAATTCTAAGGGACAAAATGTAGACGGTTTTGTTTCTGGTACGTATGACGTTTCAGGTACGTACTTTTAATTTAATTAAGAAGGAAGCTGGAATTACATTTTTTTATTTACGTACCTAAATCATTCACAATTATTCATCTAACTTTGCTACACATAGTTCAGGACTCAGCCTTGAATTACATCTAACACAATAATTGGTTTGGGTTGTCACTAAAAGCGCGAATGCTATTGGTTGACATAAAGGGCGATAACGCAACTGTAACACCAAAATAGACGTGACAGCTTTTGTGGCGCTTCCAGCGTGACTCGTGTTCGCTTTGTTCCAAGATGAAAGCGCTTACAAGGTGTGTTCAGCAGATTTATATCTAGGTAATAACGTGAAACCACGTTGGACTATCGCATTTATCTTGCGTGAGCCGCAGTTGGTGTAATGAATAATATGTTGCGCGTATGTGCTGTATTTTGGTGGGAATTTTGACCGAATTTCCAGCAGTGTTCGGCGGTTAATCTGTATTTATTGATTCGATTGGCTGGCGTAGTGGAAATACCTATATGTTTCTATAACAACTATATACATATTTAAGAAGAAGAAAAAACGATCCCTTACCTCTCTCTCAATGGACTTTTCAATCATAAATTTTAGCAAGCAAGTTCACGTAAGTATGGGTAGAGAATCACAAAGTATGAATGTGAGTACTTTTTGTCATTGACGAGCTCTCCTCAATGGGCTGAGTTATTTGGGTCAACACACAACCCAAATAATGACAACAGCGTACGTGTCGTTTTCACAAAAGTCGAAAATAGCAAGCGCTGCTTTTCCCTGCGTCCTGACATTCAAGTTAAATAAAAAAGCATTTGTGTTCACATGAAATTCATGACGTTTGGCATTTTACGGTTACAGCGCAATAAAAATGTAACAACCACTTTATAAGCCGTTCTACTCAAACGTCCATTTTGCTGTGAAATGGCAAGATTTGTATGAGAAATTGCCTCGTAATAAAACTCATTGTACCTTCCTGTTTGTGATTTTTATTTCTTTAATTATAAGAATAATATTTGCCTAGGTACATTAATTTAAATTTACGAGATGGGGAAACTCCACAAATCTCAGTCTATCTTTTTACTTAAGATAAGATAAAGCAAACAGAGCATGACAATAAAGTGTTCAGTTCAGGATCCACCTTGAAGCTCCTTGAAGCGCTTTTTCTTCTGAAGTTGTATGAAGGTATCTCATTCAAAAGCCACACAATTGCTGCGGGTGTATTACAGTATCGTAATCCTTACCCCCACAGTGCGGGATAACCGCTAATGGCGCGTAACGAAGTCAACATAAGAAATAAGATAACGTTACCGTTCTATACCGACGGGGAAAAGGAACTATACAAAATGTATTTTTCACACGTTTCTTGAATTTAGTAACGCTCGTAACGGCACTGAAAGGAATTGCTTGCCTCTTTATGCTACATGACAAAGGTATTTGTACGGATTTTTAGTTCAAGAAACCTTATGTAAGAACCTTTTTCGGGGTTTTGAATACATATTTAATGTGTTTCGTTCTAGATGTCTAAAGTTGGCTGATGTAATGTGTTGACAATGAAACACAACTGTTTATTCAAACCATTGCGTACGTTTTTGTTTGTACAATTTATTTGGGTAACTGTGAAAAGAACAATGCAAATATTTTTATTTGTCCTGGTTCGTAGTGTTTTGTTTATTAAGGCGCTGCCCAAACACTGGATGAACATGGGACTCAGATTTTTGTCACACTGTTACACGTATTAGGACGTATTATTACAAATCTCAACCCAGAAAAACAAGAGTCTATCCTTAAATGGTCAAAGAAAATACTTCTTCAAAAATATTTGATAAATTAAGTGTAGTATCATGAATTCATGATGAATCAATTGCTCATAAAAAAGTTCGCCTAGTGCTTTGAATGTTAAGCGTAAACTTTAGTATTTTATGTAGTGATAATAAAGATAATTCAAGTACTAAAGAAATACTTTGAATTATTCTACTAAGCCGATCATTTATTTTTTAGTTTAATTTAAACTGTAAAATTGCTTTTATTATAGTGCTTATTCCATTCAACTAACACCACATGGCTGATGCATGTTTTGAACCTTATTTGTTGTTGCAATGCGGTATTGTCAAATACAGACACACAGACAGCCTATTGTCTTTCTATCTGTATTTGACAATAGCGCAAAATATAATCAGTGGTTGTTGGGTTGATCCTGTCACTGGACACTCTGGACAGCAGCAACCCAACGAGAACCTTACTATAACGAGAATAAAGATCACTGTTATGTTGATAGACTTGTTGGTGGCAGAAACCCAAAAGCAACCTTATCAGAACGAATACAGAGAACACTTTGGTTTTAACAGTGACGCAAAATCAGAGGTAAAATAAGTGTGAACGGACTGTAATTATAATGGAGTACCTGTGACGAAAATGGCGCTTGTAGTTTTGACGTCATTTAAAATCGCCAACACACAGTGACCAAGCGTGGTGGTAGTGGTATTTGCCCTACATTGAACAAGCTAGTTTTTTTATCTGTTCTTCTTCGTCGTTAAATTCCTGACAGAGTGGTCGTGGTCATCACATCTGGTGTGGTGGCGAGCTTCACAATTCGTCGCCATTCCTCTCGTACTGCAACCCTTCTCGTACATTCGTGAGTACAGTGGTGACCTAATCGGTCCGACGTATGGGAGACCTATCGCGAGCTTTTGTGGCTTCAACTTTTGCCTGCACGGCAAGTCGTTCCACCGAGTTTTCTTCTATGATTATGTTATATTCATACTCCAAACATTCTGAATGGTTACACGTGGAACATCTTTAGATATACAAATTAATTTATTTATATTAAACAAAAGAGATTTGCTTAATGAAACATTATGAAGGTTTAACGTATCTACTCTTCATAACGAGCTTTTAAGTAATTTAGTGCCCCTTTTCTTAAAAGAGTACAAAGGCTTGCTTAGCAAGAGATTTCTTGGTGCAAAAATCTAAAATATTACTTTTACATGAAGTACATTGGTATTTCCCTTTGTATGTAAAACAAAATGTACATTATTTATCAGCCGGGTTTCATGTCAGAAAAAAAACATTGACACGGATTACGTATACGCACGGCCACACATCAAGCTATACATTTCCAGTTTAAGCTGATCTCTCATGATACGGAAATCCCATACAATGGGAAATCAGTTTATACTGGAAATGCATAGCTTAATATGTAGCGGTGGCTTGGTGTGTACCTTATCAGAAAACATCGAAATACGGGCAGAGAACCAGCGTCACCGTTTCCCACGGCTTGGAGGCTGTCTGGATGAGGCCAGTGACAGTCGCGCCGGCATGGCGGCAGACCGGTGGCATCAGGTTTAGCAGTATTAGTGAAAAAGTGCAGTGAAGAGTTTATAATTACTGAGTACAGATAAGGCTACCTCGCCAACGTTTTTGCATACAGTACACTCACGAATTCGCAACGGTTAAGGGCATGTGTTTCTTAGAATAGCCAGTAAAATTAGTGTTTTATCGCAATTGTATCATTAGCTGTCACTCTATGATCATTTTACTATTTTTCAATATCAAGATGTTTGTAATTTCATTTTATCTGCCTATCTATCAATCATTTCTGTTGTCCCTTTTTGGGCGGGCAGGATGTCTGGAACCGTACATTACTTTACAGACATATACGCCGTGCATTCTGCATACAAAAGATTTGAACTTTGTACCTATTATTGCGAATAAAAAGTTAAAGTAAAAAGTAAAAGAATAAAATGTTAAAATATATCTCAATAAATTAGTGTTTAACGAACATTCACGGCGGTCGACTTATTTCATCAATAGAACGGGGTGACCGTTATCATATCACCAAGTGTAGGGATCCTGTACAAGGTATTTGACATTATATATCAGTGTTCCAGAAAATAAACAAAATGTTAATATTGAACAAAAAACAATGGACTGTCGGCAATAAATAATAGGTATCATAATTCATATAATAATAATGTAATATTCATATTGATCATATCTTTCTTCCGTAGCTCATCTATGAAATAATGCCACAGGCGTCTTCTAAATCCTGCCAGGGTTGCTGGTTTGTTCAAAAGAGATACCGTGGCCCTGGCAACTGAAGGAACACGGGTGACTTTTAGTCAATAAAACTCTGATGCGCCCTCTCGCTCCGCCCAGAACGGGTGACGTCTTTTGATGATTTTCCACCCAACAAAAAGGCATCTTCTCTTTTCGTCGATCGTGATAATTGATCGAATAGGTGGTGATACGTTTTCCACAATTCAGAAGCCACACTACGGAAGCCACCTCTAAAAGGGACTGTTTAATGCGACTGAGTAGAGAGTTGCTGCGTTATCAAGTTTTTCCCTATGTGAGTTAAGTTGATTTCAGAACGACAAGTGTTAATAAATAATCATCAGAATTTTTGCATGCTAGCGCAAACTATACTTTATAACGGGTCAAATGTAATTAGTTGGAAATAGTTTACCCACGTTTTGAGTAACGATATCGAAAACGAATGAAATAGAAAATAAGCAAAAAAAAAAAATACGTCATTCCAACTTTGTTCAAGTTTAAATGACCCTGAGATGTAAATTAAGGGAACCAAACGACTGTTTAAACATATTATGTTAATTTTTTTTTAATGTTCAAAAATATCTATGTTCTACAAAAAAATACAAAAAGAACTAATCGATTTGGGGCATTGACCTTCTCCCATCGAATGTTTTTTTTTTTTAAATTCTTTTACCTACTTTTCGATATTTCAAAGTATTGCCAGCTATTTAATTCTGTATGTGGTTGTTAAAGTATTTTCTTCAAAAATACATATCTGTTTACATGTATTGGAAACTAAAATGAAAACACAAGATAAAATGAAAATGGTGGATTAAAATACCATACATTTTCTATTTTCCTTTACTACGCATATTGGCACAGAAATGCTCCCTTGAATGAGGCTTACATTCATAACATGGGGACTTATAAAAATTGTCGTAGTACATGAGTCGCCCGGCTCGAAGCCAACGAAAACTGTGTTATCTTGTTTTACATTCTTATACGGAGATAAAAAGATTTTCGTGCAATCTTACTCGTGTATAACGTAATGAAGTATCTCAGGCATAGGGTAATCAAGTTTAGTGAACGTTTTGTAAGGCTGTTGATAAAAATAGATGCTTTCTACAAGGTTTGGGGACGTAAAATGCGACTAGTGATTGTTTTTATTTTACCCTACTACTTTTATTAGGTACTAGCTGCGTTGCGTGGTTACATACGACTTGACTTCATGGGCATAATGTTGATAAAAAGTAAATCCGTTTAACCGCTTTAGCGTGAAAGCGTAACAAAAAGATATGCGAAGAAGTTTAATCTTTTTTCTTTATTACAATCACATTAGTTTAGACTAAAGTTGTAACTGAGGTCTTTTTAGCGGAAGCATATACGTAATGCGTCAAGTCTTCTCTTGAGTCAGGTTCTCAGTTCATTGAATTACCTGCTGAAATAATAGAAACATTTCAGACATCACTAGTATACCTATTTACCTCAAGATTTTTCTTCTACTGAATAAAAAGTTTAGGGACTAAATAAATGTAACACTCAATAAGCTCATACATATGTTTGATAAACATTGTAAATACAATACACAGGGAACCTACAGTAACCAAGCCATTTAAAGTAAGACACAGATATTAACATATACACGTTGTTAACTGGTATAAACACTAATATTCGTAGTATTTACACGTTTATATTTACATTTGTTTTTGCCCGCGGCCTCGCCTGCATGAAGGTTGAAAATTATTCCATGGGTACATCCTACCATGATAAAAAGTAACCTATGTCCTAACCAAAATCATAGTCTACCGGTGTGCCGAATTTCATCAAAATCTATGAAAAGGAAAATACAAACAAACAGGCAGACCGACAAGCAGACACACCGACAAGCAGACAGACTTACTTTCGCATTTATGATATAAGATTAAATATACATATGATTTAATTTAAATTTACATATGATTAAATATAGACACAATCTAAATTTTTGCATTTTGTGTCGGAAATGTAATCGATGTGGCTCAGTGAAAAAACACCGTTCTAGTAAATCTATTTCACTGTACGTAAGGCACACTGAAACTTTTTAGAAAATAAAAATAATAGTTTAAAAAAACTAAAAAACACGCTTCCAATGAAAACCAAACTAAAAAGTACAAAATAATGGAAAAAAAGCGTGGGGTGCTTTTTAAGGTATTTTTTTATTGATATCAGGCACCCCACGCTTTTTTTCCATTATTTTGTACTTTTTAGTTTGGTTTTCATTGGAAGCGTGTTTTTTAGTTTTTTTAAACTATTATTTATTTTCTATTTTTTAGGGTGTTTTGAATTTTGAGACGTATGTCAGCGTAGTTTGTGACGTATGTCAGCGTAGTTTTCGAAGACAGTTTTTTTTTGCTGTCCTGGTAACCCTGGCAAGGATAATGGCGCAAATTAGTTTGTGACGTATGTCACCGTAGTTTTCGAAGACAGTTTTTTTGCTGTCCTGGTAACCCTGGCAACGATAATGGCACAAATTTATGAAATTATTGCATTGTCATCGGTCCTTGACAGGTGTGCAAAGTTTGAATCAAATCGGGTCGTTCAAAGTGGGTCAAAATCTCGCTATAAGGAGTCGGTTACAAACAAACATACAAATATACAAACATACAAATATACAAACATACAAACATACAAGTGAAGCTAATATAAAGCGTGTAAAAACAGAATGATTTTGTTGGTTGTGGAGGAGGATCCTGCTTCTTGGCCGCTGCCTCTAATTTTTTATAACACAACTGGCAAACAATAACTGACATAACAATCGACAACTGACATAACAATCGACAACTGACATAACAATTTCATTCTGCAATTGTAGTCCTTTATCTTCTAGGACTATTGCGAAATGACCCGCCGGTCCAAAGAATGGGGCAATCATCTTTTTCCGTTGACTTCTGCCCTTCTTTACTTTTGTTGGTGCATCTTCGAATGAAAACATCCATTGTATATATTATCTTTTGGTTTGGGGTTTGTAACAATATATCCAGAAATCATCACCTGTAACGTTGTCATATACAGCATTCGAGTACCTATGTCATACTTTTCAACTTTGACCGGAAATGTAAACGTCGGTGTTTTCGTTTTCTTCATCTTCGTTCAAATTATGACGTATCCATCTAGTAAAAAGCTTTTTAACGAATCTCTCCGTCCGAATCTGTTGCTCTGTCACCCTTCTATCAGCTTCTATCATTCGCCACACTCACGTTATCTTCAGTAGTCGCCGAAGAAGGACGTCCTTCTCGTGAATCATCAGTGAGTACGCTTCGACCACGTTTAAAGTCATTAAACCAGTTGTAAACAGTGTCACGGTATGGGACTTAGTCATTCAATGCTAATCGAAGTCTATCGTAGCACTATATTGTTGAGTAAGACCGCAACGAAAGTCGTAATAAATCATTGAGTGATAATTTTCTCAATTTAAATTCCTTTTAAACTGCCGTAAAAACAAATGCCTTTTTATATAATTTATTACACATCTGCAGATTTCCAAAGAGTTCGTAATTCGAAATTTAAATAAATTTTTCATCGGCTGCTATTCTTACTGGCATATTCTAAAAACTTAGTGTGAACCCATGTAGTCTGTAACCAACTTTACCTTAACCCCTTGAGAAAGTAATAGCGAATTTGAACCTTATCGTGAATTTGGAATGCTCATTCTAGCATTTAATTTAAAAGTAATTTTCAGTTCACTAAAGTGTGATCAGAATTGTACGTGCTATTCTGAAGTCAAGAACTTTCACTTTGAGCTCCTATGATTGTGACCTTTATGACATTACAAGAAAACTTATCTGAGTATTGGAATGCTCCGTCTAGTTTTTTTTTGTTTGAAATCATTGTGTTTGGAACTATACTCCATTTGTTTAGGTAGTTAACTAAATGTAAACAATCTTAACATGTCTTTTATCTAAAAAACTGTCTAAAAATTGAATCTAAAAATGTTTACAATTAGGTATTTACTTAAACCGATGTTAGGTAAGTAACTTAATTTAAATAATATTTGTTGGTCTTTTATACGATTTATTTTATATAAAAAGACATATCAAGATTGTTTACCTTTAGTTAACTACCTAAACAAATGGAGTATAATTATTAGCTAGCTACAATACCCACCTGAAGACTTTCATTTTAACGTATATCGCCCCGAATAACATCTATAAGGAAGAATCACGATTCAGCAGTGATATTGGCCTCCGAATTACGAGTTCTAGGTCGTGGGTTCGAACTCAGACAGACTACTGCTCTTATAACGGTGAAGGAAAACATCGTGAGTGCCGAAACCGGCATGTCCCAGAGCAAAAAAATTCGAAGCCATGTGACATCTACCAAACCCGCACTGGGCCCGCGTGGTAGATTGCGGGCCATTCCCTCTCACCAACAGGAGGCCTGTGTCCCAGCAGTGGGAACAATATAAGTTGATTATGATGAACGAAGAATGAAGGGCTAGTAGGTAGGATTTTTCTAAATTACAATACCTAATAAAACTTGAGTCAATCAACAGCAGAGAATACATAACGTTTTCTTTCTTACATAGATCAAAGAGTAGCACTTACCTACTCCAAAAACGTGTTTGTATAGTATCGACGCTGAACTAAAAATTCTATTACGTTGATATATATTTCAGCATGTTTACCTTACCGGCCGTAAGTCGGTAGTACCAATAAATAGGTCGGACGTGAGCACGTTTCGGGGTTGAACTCTGTTTTATAGGGTTTGTAGTTGAGTATGAATACGTACAGAGCGCTTCTGTGAAAGTATGAAAACAGTACCACAATGACAGGTAAGCAAAATTCGTGTACACGAATCGTGTCACTTGAACTATCTGGTAAGGGTACTAGCAAGGCTGCGGAAATGATGAGGTAGATTACATATTGCTTGTGTTGGGTATTTTAGTAATCACTATTTAACCAACATTAAGATGTAAGGTACAATTTGTGGCAACATTGCCATTTCAACTGCGACACTGATCCACACGTGAGTTAAATAGTCCAACTTTTCATTTATTTTCCTCGGGAACAAAACTACCAGCACTTCATCAGCAACCATCATCAAATACACCGCTGTACAGCTTGCTAGCAGCAGTACGATCGTGAATTATTTGATTTGAAACTCTCACAAGTCACCTGGTTTCACCCGGTTAGCCTACGTAACCGAAGTTATCTGATATAAAAAAAAAAAACTTTCATAATATGCTTATTATGTGTCAATTTGCACGCAAGTTTAGTAGTGCAGTAGCTAGTTACAAAACGACTTCGGTATCAGCTTGTCTTATTCATACTCACTTGATTACCCTCTCTCTATATCTATGAAGTATGCATGTTTGTTAAGAAGTATAAAGACTTATTCAAAAAGCAGAGGATGTATAAATAATACTAGCTTCTGCCCGCGACTTCGTCCGCGTCAAATATTTGCTCCCCTGACCCTTCCCGTCGCATCGCAGCCTGCCAGTTTTCGTCCATTTTTTTTGTTGCTGCTCCGCTCCTTTTGATCATAGTGTGATGTTATATAGCCTTCCTCAATAAATAGGCTATCCGACTCAAAAATAAATTTTCAATTCGAACCAGTAGTTCCTGAGATTAGCGCGTTCCACCCCCCGTTTTAGGGAAGTGGAGGGTTAGAAAGAAACAAAAAGTAGCCTATGTCACTCTCCATCCCTTTAACTATCTCTACTTAAAAAAAACTTTTTTACAAAAAAAAAACAACCGACTTCCTTAAAAACACTACAAAGTGAAAAATAACTTTAATTTCGGAAGTCGGTGTCTAAGGATCTGTTTTTATGGTTTTTTTGCCACCGACTTCCGAAATCCCTGTAAAAAAGTTTTTATTTTTAAATTTTTAGTTGTGGTATCCACCCCGCACTAATTCCAAACAAACAATGCATATTTATGCGATAGCAGAAATCGCGGTTGATTTGCTGTCATATTTTAAAGAGTTCCGGTGTCTATCTCCGGAACTCATCATCAGATCTATATGAAATTTATATGGGACCATTTCGGAATAAACCCCTTTCAAACAAAAAAAGAATTTTGCAAATCCGTCTATATATGAAGGAGTTGTGGCCGAACATACATAAAAAAAAAATTAAAAAAATATAAACATCCGAATTGAGAACCTCCTCCTTTTTGAAGTCGGTTAATAATCACGTCAATTCGTCACTCCCTTTTGCCGTGAAAGACGGACAAAAAGACACACACACTTTCCCATTTATAATATTAGTAGGAATGTACGGGAAACCGGCGAGATCCTCACAGGCTTGTATTAATTGATTTACCAAGACTGACATTATAATAAAAGCTGTTAAGCCATGTGTCCGTATATATAATTAAAGTCCAAGTGATTTAAAATAGATCTTAGTTTTAAATAAAAAACTACATAAATGATTAAAAGCTAATAATATTTCCAGTATTCAAAATTTTATTGAAGGGAAACTTTCTAAAATTTAACTAAGCATATTTGCATGCGATGACATTAGCTAAATAAATATGCTCTTTAATGTATTTTAAAACAACTTTAGATACGATGTTTTATTCAAATAAATATTATTTCTACAGACCACATCTAGACTAGGCTCGTACATTACCCAAGTCGTATTCCTTGTAATCCGTCTTCATTGCTTGTTATAAACTTCGTAAATTACAATAAAGATTTTTATTACTTACGAATATCGGTGGGTACCCACAGATTACGGTCTTGAGTTCCAGTAAACTTGTTAGTTTCAGGAATAAGTATTAAATGTAAGTATTCAGGGATTACTTTGTTCTGTATTGTTAATCCTAGCCTGGCTTTAGTGCTGTGCTCGATTTGTTTAGTGAAAGAGTTTCTTGTGACTTGTGAATGTTGGGTAACTACTAGGTTCTCTTTTTAGAACATAGTTTTTAATCGACTTCCTAAAAATTAGGAGGTTCTATGTTCGACTGTTTGTATTTTTTAGGGTTCCGCACCTCAAAAGGAAAAAGCGGAACCCTTATAGGATCACTTTGTTGTCCGTCCGTCCGGCCGTCCGTCCGTCCGTCCGTCTGTCAAGACTCTTTTTCTCAGGAACGCGTGGAGTAATCAAGCTGAAATTTATATCTAATACTCAAGTTTACTGTCCCTAGGAGCTGTGAAAAAATCAAACTTCTAAGCTAACGCAATCAAAAGATATAGCCGTTTATGCCGCAAATTTCAGCAAATTTTCGAAACTCGCAAGGGAAACAAAACCTAAAGGGTACTTCCAGTCAATCTAGAACTTTGAAATTTGGTACGAAGCAACGTCTTATAGCACAGATAAAGGAAAAATTGCGAAAACCGTAAATTTTTAGTTACATCATATAATAAAAATATTTTTTTAAATTTTAAACCTACAGGTTTGTACGGAACCCTCGGTGCGCGAGTCCGACTCGCACTTGGCCGGTTTTTTTTAAATGTATGTTCACCGATTTCTCCGCCAATTGTATACCGATTTTCAAAATTCTCTTTTTAATGGATAGGTTATGCTTCTGGAGTGGTTCCATTTACTAGCTTCTGCCCACGACTTCGTCCGCGTTAAATTTCTTGTTCCCCCGACCCTTCCCGTCGCGTCGAATGGCCTACCCGTGCGATTTTCCCCGTTTTTGAAACATTTTTCATTACTGCTCCGCTCCTTTAGTTGTAGCGGATGTTATCTACCTGTTTGTAATCTATACTAAATACTAATATTATAAAGCTGAAGAGTTTGTTTGTTTGATTGAACGCGCTAATCTAAGGAACGACTGGTCCGAATTGAAAAATTATTTGTGTGTTGGGTAGCCTATTTATTGAGGAAGGCTATAGGCTATATAACATCACGCTATAATTAAAAGGAGCAGAGCAGCGACGAAAAATGGTCGAAAACTGGCAGGCAATTCGATGCGACGGGAAGAGCCAGGGGAGCAAAAATTTGACGCGGGCGAAGTCGCGGGCAGAAGCTAGTATTATTATATAGTAATATAGTATATATCATCACCATCATCATCATCATCATTTCAGCCGAAAGACGTCCACTGCTGGACATAGGCCTCCCCCAAGCAGCATATTGTATATAGTATAATAGTATAGATTGACTTTGCTTGGGTAGTTATTGCGATAGCTTCAATAACACATAATTACTGTGCGTGCTCCACTTTATGATGTGATGTTTTAATACTTCCTGTCACTGTTGTTAACTTGGTATAGATACCAATTAGTGTTAGAATTTACCATATAAAAACAGAAAATGAAAAACTGCTGAAAAACAACACACTTTGGAAACAAACACTACAAAGTGAAAAATTAGTTTAATTTCGGAAGTCAGTGGCGAAAAACTAAAATACGGATTCAAAGACACCGACTTCCGAAATTAAAGTAATTTTTCACTTTATAGAGTTTTTTTTTTTATGAAAGTGGGTTTTTTTTAAAAGTTTACCTGAAACGATCAATTGCAATAAATTTCCATTTGAGTAAAAATGAGAGTCGATTCAATTGCATTTGGTAGACGATCAATTTGCGTATCAATGAGTTTCAATCACGTAAATATTGAAGATTGCAATTGATCGTTTCGGGGACCCTTAACGCAGCTTGCGGCAGGGTTAAACTTGTAGCAATCATCAAGCAACGTCCATGTGTCTTTTTATAATACACTAGCTTCTGCCCGCGACTTCAACCATGTCAAATATTTTGCTCCTACAGCCCACCCATTGCATCGAATCGCCGTCTCGTGCAAGTACTTTCTATTCCTGATTTTTTTTTTCTGTTTTTGCTCGGCTCCTAAGTCTCCAACAATATAAGCTTTTTTCAATTCAAACCAGTGCTGAGATTAGCGCGTTCAAGCAAACAAACTCTTTCATCATTTCAGCCGTAAGACGTCCACTGCTGGACTTAGGCCTGCCCCAATTTGGGGGGCTTTGCCATAATCGCCACGCTTGGTAGGCGGGTTGGCGATCGCAGTATGGTGGTAAAATGCATAGAGAACGCTGCTACCCATTCTCTAGTAAGTCCCTTAGTCGCCTTTTACGACACCCACGGGAAGAAATGGGGTGGTGTGTTTCTTTACGTCCGGCACCACACGGTACAACAAACTCTTTAGATTTATAATATTATTGCTAGTGTAGTTAATAGAAAGAGATTTCGTTCCTGATAAGGGTATCCCGTACCCCGTTTTACCACTTTCATACTAGGTATTTTACTACTTTATCGAGTTTACTTCTTTTTACACGCTTTATATTAGCTTCACTTGTATGTTTGTATGTTAGTATGTTTGTTTGTAACCGACTCCTTATAGCGCGATTTTGACCCACTTTAAACGACCAGATTTCATTCAAACTTTGCACACCTGTCAAAGACCGATGACAATGCAATAATTTCATAAATTTGTGCCATTATCCTTGCCAGGGTTACCAGGACAGCAAAAAAACTGTCTTCGAAAACTACGCTGACATACGTCACAAACTACGCTAACATACGTCTCAAAATTCGAAACACCCTCATCATCATCATCATCATTTCAGCCGAAAGACGTCCACAGCTGGACAAAGGCCTCCCCCAAGCACCGCCACTTCGACCTATTCTGTGCTTCTTGCATCCAACGTATTTCTATGGCCTTCACAAGGAAACACCCTAAAAAATAGAAAATAAATAATAGTTTAAAAAAACTAAAAAACACGCTTCCATTGAAAAAGTACAAAATAATGGAAAAAAAGCGTGGGGTGCATCAATATAAATAAAAAAATACCTTAAAAAGCACCCCACGTTTTTTTTCCATTATTTTGTACTTTTTCAATGGAAGCGTGTTTTTTAGTTTTTTTAAACTATTATTTTTTGTCTTCCGATTTTCTCACCTACTCCAAACTATTTAGTGGTCTTTCGTGTATTATAAAGGAGTCTGCCCACGATACCGCACGTTACTATAACTGTGTTATGAACGTATTTATTATTCACGTTCTTCGTTCTCCATTTTAACATGAGTATGTGCATATTGTTGAACTGATGGTAACAAAGTTCGAACATGCTTATAACCCGTTTATAACGTCCGTATGCTCACCGTTTCGCCGCCTACGCAAACGGATTTGGCAACGTCGTGTGCCACTCAGAGAGCGTATGCCACATTGCATTGGTAAAATATTCTCACCGACAGATTGTTGACGTTCTGTACATGGCATGCGACGCTGTTGGTCGGTAATAAAACGCTAAAATAGGCATAGTCAGTAAAAGTCTGACACGCCCTCATTCCGTCATTTGATGATTTCCCATCCAAAAAAAAAGATAGGTATTATATGTTCCTAGAATTATTGTTTAAAAAAAGTGCAAGAACGGAACAGTTTGTTTTTTAAACAGCAATAGAAAAATAAAATCAGTATTGTCTAAAATTTCATACTTTTCAATACAAAAACAACTTTTACTACTTTTCGTGAGTAGAAGAGCAGACGCATAGACCTTGAAGCTGTAATTTTGTGAACTAAGCTTTTTGCCGTAGTTTTAGTCTTAATTAATATTGTTATTGCTGGTCATGTTGTGCGATTACGCGTTGGGTGATAATCAGATCGAACCCTATAATGTGAAACAAGAAGTAAAATATTGTGTAGAAATATTCTTTGTTTTTGCTTGACACGTCCATAACTCGATCATGGTTTCATACGGTGCAGTGGGCAGACTCCTTTAATCTCATCAAGTGTGAATTTAGCATTTTCATGAAGCGATTGCCACCTGACCTCTAAAACTCGATTATTGGAAAATTCTCATATGAAGTTATGCTAAGGCTACACCGGTTTAAAATTTTGAGGCTAGGAATTCCACAATGTAGTAGTAGGAAGGCACCAATATCGAGAATATCGCTTCGAAAGCATTTTGTATTTTTACAACGACTTGCAACAGAATTGACTTAGTTTTGCGGTAGTTTTTGTAATCCAATACATTTTTAACTTATTCATCATTATTATCTATCTGATAGACTGTCAGTTATTTAAGACCCTCTGGGATCATAGGGTTCTCACACTTGGTAAATAATTATACAGGTTTGCCGAAACATGATGCACAACCTTCTACCATATTTTCTGTGCACAATTCTGGAACCCCCTGCGTTGAAATTACTCGTCGATTATTTATAAAAAAATCAGCTGTTTCCAGAAAAAGTTCAAAATCTACGTTAAAATGTATGGATCAGCTATTTATTGGTCCAGAACCTAAACGAGGCAAAAGAAGTGTGTAGAGATCGTAGCAGGTGGCGTTCCGTGGTTTCTGCCTACCCCCATGGGAAAAAGGCGCTGAATCCATTCTTTGGTCTATCTCCCTGCCATCCTATATTTACAGCATGATAGTACAACGATTGATCGACACAGACAAACACACACACACACACACATACATAAAGTTCCTAATCAGCGAGATAGTGGTCACTACACAAATACTAAAAAAAAAAAAACATGGAAATATGACGAACAGTTATAAAGTAATTGAGAGAAGTGAAGTTATTTCACATTGAAAGCCGTTTCGTCGCCAGCAACACTCGATTGCGCAATTCTCTCCCTACTCATTTACGCTGTACTCGCTGTTAAATGGGTTACAGCTTGGTCTCAACTTGTATGGAAGGCACAGCACATTCGAAATTTCTAGTTGAGTTCATGCTATGATCAAACGAAATGCAATCAGCGTGTTTTGAAACGCTTACCGCCGCTTAGTTTGATAAGCTCATCGATGCAAGCCTGCGTCATAGGTTATTATGAATTTCACTTTTTACGTTAACTGGTTTTTGTTCATATTTTGTTCAACTCAAAAGCAAATGTGATATTTTACAGAATATTAACAAGTGATTTATGTAAAGATTAAAAAAATGGTGTCGTTATTTGGGACTGGTCATGTCTTAGCTATCACGGTTTTAACACGCTTTATATTAGCTTCACTTGTATGTTAGTATGTTTGTTTGTAACCGACTCTTTATAGCGCGATTTTGACCCACTTTAAACGACCAGATGTCATTTAAACTCTGTAGACTTATCGAGGACCGATGACAATACTATAATTTCATTTGCCATTATCCTTGCCAGGGTTACCAGGACAGCAAAAAACTGTCTTCGAAAACTACGCTGACATACGTCTCAAAATTCGAAACACCCTAAAAAAATAGAAAATAAATAATAGTTTAAAAAAACTAAAAAACACGCTTCCATAGAAAACCAAACTAAAAAGTAGAAAATAATGGAAAAAAGCGTGAGTTGCTTTTTAAGGTATTTTTTTTTTATATTAGGCACCCTCCTTTCCTTCACACTTCTGCTTTAGTAGTTGTTAGGGTCGAGTTGCATAAATTGGACCGGCTCGAAATTTGTACCACCTCAAAATCTACCAAACTGTAATGTTTAGTTTTTAACTGGCAACACTAAAAAGCAGCACTACCAACATGCACGCAACCGCTGCCATTTTGGACTCGATAACACAACAGAGAAAATTATAGTGAACAAAAATATTTTTTGCGGCGTTCTAGTATTATTTTATGGGTGTTTACCTAAGGATTTCTTGTGGCAACGGTAAATACACTGCAACTATTATATATGTTTTAGGAAAGTAGACATATTAGTGACCTTTTTTGAGACTATTGTTTTATGTTTAGTATTTCGAGGTTATAATGCTGGCTCACATTAAAATAAAACTTAGTGTTGCCTAATTTGTACCAGGTGTGGTACCCCTAAAATGTACCGGTACAATTTAGGTATATGGTAGTTTTTCAACTTGATGGTCAACTAGATTGAAATATTTTCAGATGTCTGGAGAAGATAAAAAGTATTACAAATGGACACAAGATGCCTTAGAAAAAGCCTTAGATTGTTTGAAAAAGAAATCGATGGGAATTAATGAGTGTTCACGCATGTTCAACGTACCTAAGCCCACTTTAAATAGACATTTATCAAGTTCGAACAAGTATGCGAAAGAAAATACTATTTCCAAGGGCAGGCCCACTGTTTTTCACGATGATGTTGAACAAGAGCTAGTGTCGCATTTGTTGAACATGGAAAAGCATATGTTTGGGCTTACAATTAAGGATGTAAGAAAACTGGCGTATGACATTGCGGAAAAAAATGGCATTCCAAACATTTTCGAAAACAGCAAAGATGGCTGGTAAAAAATGGTTTTACTCATTTCTTAAAAGACATTCGGAACTTAGTGTTCGCCAACCAGAAGTAACATCTTTAAATAGAGCCAAAGGATTCAACCGTGAAAATGTCACAGAATTCTTCAATCTTTTGGAGCAAATTATAGATAAGGAACGGTTCACTGCAGACAAAATTTATAATATTGACGAGTCTGGCTTTTCAACTGTTCAAAAGAAGCCCCAAAAAATTATAGGAGAAAAAGGAAAAAGAAGAATAGCTGCAATTACCAGCGGCGAAAGGGGTGTGAATACAACGGCTGTGTGCTGTGCTAGTGCAGCAGGTCATTTTGTGCCTCCTATGATCATTTTCAAGAGAGTCAGATACTCACCATTGTTGGCCCAAGGGGCACCACCAGGAAGTATCGTCACAAACTCTGAGAGTGGCTATATCAATAGTGAATTATTTGTTCGTTGGCTTAAACATTTTATTGACGTTGTAAAGCCGTCAAACGAAAACAAAGTTTTATTGCTGTTAGACGGACATACGACACATTCCAAAAACTTGGAAGCTATTATATTGGCTAGAGACAATGGCATTATTTTGCTTCAGCTGCCAGGCCATACTACGCATAGGCTTCAGCCTTTAGACGTTTCTTTTTTTAAGCCATTTAATGGATACTATACAGAAGCGGTAGAAAAATGGCTTCGAGCCAATCCTGGACAAAGTGTGACTCAATATCAAATGTCCGCTCTGATGAACGAAAGCTATGGATGAGCTGCATCTATTGCAAATGCACAAAGTGGATTCAGAGCAACAGGTATTTGGCCAACAGACCGCAACATTTTCAAAGACTGTGATTTTCTTGCAGCTGAAACAATGATAACAAATGCTTCAAGCCACGGTAATAATAGCCAAAATCCTGGAACCTCTACAACAAATTTTGCAGACCAACCTAGCACTTCCAAAATATGGACATCGCAGCCAGAGGTAAACAAGGAGTATCGTAAAACCACCATGAGCAACCAAAACCAATCAGATAAAGACAGACCTGTTCAAGAAGTATCTTTAGAGGGCCAGTCATTGTCGCATATTGCAAGTTCCCAAGAACTTCAATCCACTACAAATATACCAGCTTCTAATGCAAACTCGAGCAAAAAAATTGTTGCTACCAGCACAAGCAGCCCCACTGTAACAATCAGAAACGATGAAGCAACAACATCATACCTGAAAATTGGAATACCATCTCTATTACCAATACCCAAACCAACCCAAAAAAGAAATACCAAGCCTCAAAAGGCGGTTATACTTACTGAGAGTCCCTACAAACAAGAACTAGAAGAAGCAAACGCAAAAAAATCTCTAAGAATTCCTAAACTTCAGAAATTGACAACTAAGACTGAGACAGATACTCAAAAACAAAAATCGAAGAAAATACCTAAATTAGACACTAAAAAGCGGAAGGTGAAAAAACAATCGTCCATAAGTAGTGAATCTGAAATAGAAGAAATTGTGCTACAAGACGAATCTGACGATGATGAAGAAATTGAAATGGATGATGAAAATTATTGCTGTGTGTGTAATGGCTATTACTTTGATAAAAAGGGACCAAAAGTAGAATGGGTCAAGTGTGTAAGATGCCAAAAATGGTTTCATGAAACATGCGGAGACAACCCTGATATTTGTAAAAAATGTTGGAAGAGGAAAAGAGTGAATTAATTCATCTTTTCTCTTCAATTATTTCTTGAATTTTTCTAATTTCATATTTTATTAAAAGTAATTTTGGATACTTAAGTACCTATATTGAAATTGCAAGGCTGATTTTAGTTCATAAATCAAAATGAAAGCTTTATTAAGACTGATTAGGATAAAACTAGAATAAGAGAAACTTTAACTTGTTAACAAGTCTAATAATATTATGTTCTTGTTGTTCATTCATATTTTATTTGGAGTACTTAATTAATATTCAAACCTATTTGAATAATATTTTTATAACGATGTTTGTACTTTTAGGTAATAACAAGCACTTGATCTCATTTAGAATATGAAGTACAATTTAGGATACCTATGGTACAATTAAGGAAACCGGTTTCCTAAATTGTACTTTTTCAGACTTTTTTAAAAACATTATTTTTCATATTTATTTTTGAGATTCCTCATTTTCTTTCAATAAAAAATGATCGCTAATAGAACAACCTTTTTATTTCTAGTAATATATTCCTTCAAAGTTAAATAGTTTTTGTGACAGCTTGTGAAGTTTGTTAACTGGTACAATATAGGCAACTTTACCCTACATCGTTTTCACATGTACCTACCTACAATTTTATGTTTAATGATGTAACCAATATTTTGATTTCAGAAATGTATCTATGGAATTCTTTGGCCGTTCTACTCTATTGGTAACTTCTACGACTTGTCGAAAGAGAAACTGTCGCAAGCGGCCTGTTCTAACGCACAGATTTGATTATGAATCCACCACTTTCCCGAGCGAGTTCGCGGATCGGAAGCCACGTTAGCCTCTGCACTCAGTTCGCTACTCTGTTGTGGTGCTGCGTTTGTTGCGTACGCTACTCTGGATTTACTCTATTTGACTGCCACAGGGACTTTTGCCACGTATCTGCGGCGGTCAACAAGTGTATACAGGGTTATTTGTAAAACACCGGCAACCTCTCAGGACTATGTTACTAACATCATAATCAACAACTTTTGTTT
The DNA here is from genome assembly GCA_947507805.1 of Aporophyla nigra. Taxonomy (NCBI): domain Eukaryota; kingdom Metazoa; phylum Arthropoda; class Insecta; order Lepidoptera; family Noctuidae; genus Aporophyla; species Aporophyla nigra. The sequence continues at coordinate 14,484,473 of OX382307.1, read as the reverse complement.
TATGACTTTTAAAAATTAATCATATTTTAGGTCATCCGATTTTCATACAAAAATCGGCCGCCCGTCTATAGGTCACGTTTAAGCGCCCCCTCCGCCCAAACCCCGCTTCCCTCGCTAATGTACTACATTTTCTTTTGTTTCGCGTAGACTTCGTAACATTTAGAGCGTTCAATTTAAATATTTTTATTTTTGTATGAAAATTTGATGAACTAAAATATGATGAATTTTTAAAAGTCATAGAACAAAAGTTGTTGATTATGATGTTAGTAACATAGTCCTGAGAGGTTGCTGGTGTTTTACAAATAACCCTGTATAGAGAAACTCATTTTTTTTTTTTAAGTGGTAATGGGCATTAGCAATAGACGGTCATCGGTAAAACCGTTAGGGTAGACGAATTCATGAGTCGAGACTGAGTAAGATAGGATGCCCTTAGGCAAGGTGGAGCGATAGTCTTCGCAGGGTGGCTGGTAGCAACTGGATGAGAGTTGCCGAGAATCAATTTGAATGGCGTGCAACTGGAGAGCCCTATGTCCAGCTGTGGACTGCTATAGGCTGATGATGATAATGATGTTTTATTTTTCTTAAAATGGATGTTGATTTTACAGTTAAAATAAACTAAGAGGAACGAAGTAAACCGATACTATATTTACAAAGTCAAAAGTGACGACATTTTGCTCCGAATCTTACAATTAAACTGAGTTAATCATTATTTTCGGCTATTTCGATGTCGTAGATTATGTAATCTAGTACTAGTAATGTTTCTTAGCGGCATTAGCTAAGTGGTTTCCAATCATTATTTTCGTTGCGAAGTTATGCTAAGGCCCTAAGACTGACCGATTCTTTGACAATTAAAAAATCCTTTGAATTTCACACCAGACGCTTTAAAAACACAGCATCATGTTTATTAGGGCCCATGATATGGTAAAAGCTTCATTTGAATAAAAGGTTATTTCGCTGCTCCTAACACACTTTTTCCATTAAATATATTCCCAAAGGGCCATAAGTGACAACGTATTTTCCGAACTAATATCCAAACTAATATAGTAGAAAAGAAATTCCATATAGAATACGCAGCAGAAAAACATCATCAATGTTTATCACTATTATAGAGAAAAATTGTTTACTTAGACATCGGAAAAACGAGGGCAAGTCCATATCGGACGTTCTTCGAGCTAGTGACGTCGCCAAAATGAGCTTGATCCTCTTTTTGCGGCAAACGGTCTCGGCCTTTTGTAAAAAAGGTTGTATCTCTTTATAAAGGTGACAGTTTAGTTGACGAAGATTTACGAGAAGTAAGACGGCGTGACCAAGAAAATTGTTTATGTGATTAACTTCTAGACGAGTCCGACCCATTACATAGAGGGCTGACGATGCTGCATTGTGTAAAAATGTTGATAAATTGTTTGTTTGTATTTATTTGAATGAAAATATTTAAAAAAATTATCGCAAAATAAATAAAAGTTACGATAATAACTGAAAGGTACTAAATATATCTACACATGCTAGCTCGTAAAGACAAAATAACAGCTTTTTCGAAATGCAAATGGACGTATACAAGTCTGCCAGGGTCGCGAGACTGCCAGAGTCGAGATTTATTCGAAAGAGACACCCTGGCACATGGGCAACTGAAGGAACACGGGTGGGTTTAAGTCAGTAAAAGTCTGATCCGCCCTCCCTCCCGCTCAGCTCAAGAGCGGTAGACGTCATTTGATGATTTCCCACCCCCTAAAAAAAACAACGTATACAAGGTGGCGATCCAGTCTGTTAAAATAATAAAATTATCAATTATACAAAAAATTTAAAACTGATTCTTCAAAAAAATCTAAAAATTAGCATGAAATAAAAAGCAACAAATAACCACTTCATAAAGGCACTAGGCACGCGCGGGGGTTTCTACAAATTAACGCTAACTTTATGGTATTGTTACCAAATAACAACAAAATTAAGTTTAAAGGTCGTTGAGTACTAAAACAAAGACGGTTCCACGGTCAGAATTTTGATTTTTGATAATAATTTTAATTGTGTATGTTTAAACGGTGGTGGCTTCATTTAATGTGATAACACACCACACTGCATACGTTACTTATAACAAGAAGCAATTTATTTATTTTATGTCTGTAGTGTTTGTTTCTGCTGACCACCGAAACGGCTGCAAAGATTTTGATGGGACTTTGACTATATACAGATAGCTGATATTTAAACGAGAAACGTAGGTTTTTGTCACCCTAGCAAGTTCCCTTGGGATAATTTCTGACATTCACGCGAAGGAGATGCACATCTAGCAAGAGACAACTAATTTAATCAGTCTGTAAATAGAAAAATAAAATAAAATACATACTTACTTAGACAAACTTGAACAAATTGAACTAAGCTAGCTGCGGTTCTTTGTTTAAGTTTGAACAACATACGCTAGATAGAAGGCAACGAATTTCTAAATTGGTTTTTTGTTCCCGCAAACTGTGACGAAACTTTCCCGACTTTAAAGTTTAGGTTTTGTAGGTTTTTGCAGGTCCCGTGTGGTGCCGGACATAAAGAATAGCATCACCCCATTTCTTCCCGTGGGTGTCGTAAAAGGCGACTAAGGGATTTACTAGAGAATGGGCAGCAGCGTTCTCTATGCATTTTACCACCGTACCGCGATCGCCAACCCGCTTGCCAAGCGTGGCGATTATGGCAAAGCCCCCAAATAGGGGGAGGCCCATGTCCAGTAGTGGACGTCTTGCGGCTGAGATGGAGGTTTTTGCAGTGTAGGTCCTAAAGGGGACAATCAAAATCTATGTGGTAGTTTTTGCGTGATACTAGAAAATACATTCAGACAAACAGACGAATTTCTAAACTTTTTTTTTTTTTTTGTGAGCAATGTACAGTTTTTGACTATGACCTTAATATTTATAAAGTGCATAAAAATAATCGTTCTTCGTGTTTTTATTTAAAAACGGACCATTCCCAGACCTAGATACCCCATTTCACCTGTAAGACGTCCACTGCAGGACATAGGCCTCCCCCAAATTGGGGGGCTGTGCCATAATCGCCACGCTTGGTAGGCGGGTTGGCGATCGCAGTATGGTGGTAACATGCATAGAGAACGCTGCTGCCCATTCTCTAGTAAACCCTTAGTCGGCTCTTACGACACCCACAGGAAGAAATGGGGTGATGTTATTCTTTGCGTCCAGCAACACACGGTACAAAATGGGGTGTTTTTATTTAAAAACAGACCATTCCCAAACCTAGATACACATTTAATGAATTGATAGTGTGTTTGAAGAGAACCTATTAATATCGATGTAAATTTCTCGAAAACTGTGCTAACTTAAACCTTATCAAATTGATTAGGTTGAGAAAATATTATTACTCTTTGAAGGACCACTTCAAAGAGTAATAATATTTACCTAAAATGTTCCCAGATTCCAAGAAGTGACAATGAAAATCTGAGAACAGGATTCTCCGATTTTCATTGTCACCAGGTTGCCCTACCGTTCTGGAAATTTAATAAGTTACGGAATTATTAATTTCCAGTTAATAATTTTGAAGGACTTCTTTATGAAATTAGTATAAAATCCGTTACAATTTCAATACTAATTAACGAACCCTTCTTGGTTAAGTCAAACTACAAACTCGAGTCGAAGCCTAAAAATGCTGTAGGTACTACATAAAATATAGAGTTGTCAAGTTATTAGTCGTTAGCAATAATTTTACTGTACATTTAATTTTTTATGGAATTTTATCCAACGACAAAGGGATCGATTTTAGTACATAAGTAAGCAACTTGCCCAAAGTCACTCATAGAGCATTTTCGGTCTAATTACAAAACTAGCATTTTCTTTAGGCATGGTATAAACTTCGAAGGCAATGTTTGAATTAGGAACTGACAGACATAACTGACATTTGACTGACTGAGAAACGCAGTTTTCCTTACAAAACTGACAAATTAGGCTGGTTCTAAGGTATAATTTATTTTTGTATAAAGAAGATTAGAACTTTACCGAAATCGAAATAAAGTTGAAAATGCAAAAAAATACTTCAGAGCTTTGGGCTAGAACTATAGTTAATATGTTTTTTTTTAATAAGTCGGTTAATGTTTAAAAGGAGCTCATTTTGCTATGTAACAAAACCATTCAATTAAGCTAAATGTTGTATTTTCAAGGATTTCAATTCCAGTAATCTTGCTTATGTATTTCACCCTCATTTATACAGATGTTTTAACAACATGACAATCAGTCTTTACATAATACCAAATTGAAAACAACAAACTTAAGTAGGTTATTTTCTCCGCATTCCAGAAAAGCTAGAAATATGTTCTTTCATTGTTCGTCGTGTCGTTCAAACGGAATGGAATTTTCTAACAAAACACAGTGCTATTCAAGGAATACTGAAGTGTGTGTTTCTAAAACGTACAACACATTACTTCAAAGAGTTTACTAAGAAAATGAATAGCCAGTGTTTTGTCCAGGCTTCATCTGCGTGGATTTAAAATTCTCTGATACAAATTTCAACACCACTTTTCACCCCTTGCCAAAGGCCTGTAACTGTGACTATGTCCTAAAGTATGTCGTATAAAGGCTTTTTTTGTAGGTGCCAAAATTCTATCAAAATTACCAAACAGCTACAAACAAAGACACTGTTGCTCATAAACCTATAGTGCGACAGACTGAGACTAAAATTCTAACTCAAAGCATTTGTTATAAATAAATCAATTATAGGCAACTTTACATTGTCAAGGGTCGGTCAATCAGAAAGATGATACTCATATCCAATTCCAAAGCGATCGATACTTATGGAGAAAAACGGTGACGAAACTCCACGGAAGCTCTTTTATTTAAATCAAAATATTGTACGAAATTATCGGTTAAATCATTCATGTTGAAATTATACATTTGAGAACGATATAAACAGACACGCAATTTAAAAGCGTCCTTTAAAAAGAACAAATAAAATAACAATTCAGAAATCAAAATAAGTCGCGGCAGGTATGAGATGACCAGTCCCTAATGACAGTGCCCGTTCACGAACATGACGTATGGATCAGGAACATTCAGTTCAACCATTTGAAGAGAACTTAATGACCCAACACACTCGCCACTACCAACGAGACAATTGAGTGAGCATGACATACTCCCAGCCCCTACGGCAATGAAAGATGTACCCAGTAAATGGTAGCTTTATAGTAGCTACATAATGCTCATATGTGCTGTGTAATCCAGTAGGCATCTGTCAATGTAGCCCACGAAATTTAAAAAAATCTTACGCTCTTTGCAAATAGCAACCCAACGTAATTAACATTGTAGATGTTAATTAAAATTAAAAAAGGTATGACTATTTAAAAAAATTACTGCACTGTTGGCAGGGTCTCGAATACGTCCAAGAAATTATCGGTTACATCATTTATGTTGAAATTATACATTTGAGATCGATGTAAAAAGACACGCACTTTAAAAGCGTCCTTTAAAAAGAACAAATAAAATAACAATTCAGAAATAAAATAAAGTCGCGGCAGATATGAGGTGACCAGTCCCTACTGACAGTGCCCGTTCACGAACATGACGTATGAATCAGGAACATTCAGTTCAACCATTTGAAGGGAACCTAATGATCCAACACACTCGCAACGAGACCATTGAGTGAGCATGACATACTCTCAACCGCCAGGGCAATGAAATATGTACCTACCCAGTAAATGGTAGCTTTACACTACTGTAAAGCTACCATTTGAGTTGAAGAGAACTTAATGATCCAACACACTCGCCACTACCAACGAGACAATTGAGTGAGCATGACATACTCTCAACCGCCAGGGCAATGAAATATGTACCAGTAAATGGTAGCTTTATAGTAGCTACATACTCGTAGTGCTCACATATGCGCTGTGTAATCAATTACATCTGTCAATGTAGCCCGCGAAATTAACAAAATATTACGCTCTTTGCAAATAGCAGCCCAACGTAATTAACGTTGTAGATGTTAATTAAAATTAAAAAGGTATGACTATTAAAAAAAAAATACTGCACTGTTGGAAACGTCTCGAATACGTCCCTGGTTTAAGAAAAAACTTTATACATATATATGGAATCGCTTATACCCAACCATTTTGTTACTTTTATGGAGAATTGGCGGCCTTTGGCAAGCCGAAAGGATCATATCAAGCGGTTTTTCTGTATCGATTTATGGGCACTTCCTTTGGACGGAAAGCTGTCACAAGACCCAAGGGCTTAAGCAGATAGAAGTACTTAACTGAATATTTATTTATAAATACATTATTTGCTAAAACACAGCGTTCACATTTCATCCTCAATACGGCGCTGCGTGCAGATACGACTCCATACTCTCAAGTTCAAATGAAAAATAATACAACCGTACTACATAGTTTCTTTAAAATCTTTAGTATTTGAAAATCGAGATGCCTACTTATTTATATCTTTAGAATATTTCAGCGACCAAGAAAGTAGCATCCACGTTAAGGAAGAAATCTAAGGAAACCTGCCGAATTCCAAATTTCTAACGTTTATGGTAATTTGCAGCACTCTAATTACGCAACACGCTTTTCGCTAATCAGAGTATGAATAGTTTTAAACGTTATTTTGTAATCTATTGCTTCAGATGTTGGAATAACGAGGCTGATCACCAACGTAAATAACGCAATTAATGTTTTTTGGACTGACGAAATGAAAGCTATTCCTACGATTTTACTGTTAAGAATTATGTAAATAAATACGTGTTACGATTACAAATCACAATTTGTTCACCATATATTTTAAAAATGATCTGCAAATTGCAAAAAAAGTTAGAAAATTTTGATTTAGGGCTACCCTGCCGTTTCCCGCCTAATGCAAAATGTGGGAAATCATAAATGTATTTTAGAACAAAATTATTTTCTCTTACAAAGACCTCTAGTGTGTTGCACCCCTTACCAAGTCCCGTCACGGTAAAGGCTTCCCACAACGGCGTCAAGGTCGCTTATCGGCTTTGTGATCTCCGAGGTTACCTTTATTTAATGGCCACTTGATTTCAGGCCTATCGGTTATTCATAAAGGACCTATTTCCAACGAACTTCGTTTTGAATGAACGTTCTGATGATAAGAAGAAGTCTATATAGTGTCATAGAATATGAATCTTACTCAATGTAGAGTTGACTTACAATACAGTCAGACTTTTACATATGTACTATCGTCATTTGCCGCAGTAGTTGTTCGTAACTACTTTAATTTGATTTTGTTTTCTATCGACCGAAGATACCCAAGGGGATTTTATTTACGCCAGCAGAATATAATATATAAGCCGAATTGTTACTTATAGCTATATTAACTAACTATTTAATTCCACTTGATATTATAAATGTGTAAGTTTCTTACTGAAATCATTTTGATGATTCACTTTGCTGTGTGAGTAATGTGCCAAAGAAACTGGCGGTAATGCCAAGTTGTATGGCAATACTTAGCCTTTAGCCAACGTAAAAGCCAGCCCACCAGGGTGACAAGTAGACTTCACGTTAATTGAATTGATACTCTAACGGATTTTGTGCTTGTTCATCGCCAAAACTCGTAAATAAGCTGTTTCGATTTGGGCTCACGCGCAAAGTAAAGATCATGAGTTTCGCTTCTAGAAAGATTACTTCTTCTAAGGTTCTATGTACTCAGAGACTCTGATGACTGGCATAGATAGCCGGGCGACCGTAACATGACAAATGAAATCTTTCGTAGGCTTACGTACATCAATATTAGCTACGGCTCAAGGATTTTATGTAGGCTCACAATGTCTGAGTAGGGTTTTCATTTGTAATTGAAAATTTGATCTATTATTTCGTTTAATTGCTTTCGTTCGATGAAGTTTATGAGACAGAGATCTGTTTGGAAAATTTCGGACTTTTTTATAGTTGTTGGAATTTTTAATTTGTTTTATAGATCTTTTTATGGGATAAAATAGAAGACGATTCAGAAAAAAACGCTTTGAATTTTTTTTAAACGATAGCGGTATTTGAAATGCTCAATAGCTCTTAAGAAGATAATAATTTATACGTTTTTTCTAAATCGTCATCTATCAGGAAGACGTATCTAACTCATACACATAGGGTACAGTGTAACGCTGTCTCTTTTATTGTAACCAAGTGATAAATTATAAAATAATATTGAGAGTACCTTCAAGCCCAGTTTTTTTTTTAAGTCCAGTCATTTTATCACTACGAGGTTTGCAATACCACAATGTTCAATTCGGCATATATTCTGTGAAAACAATTTCCGTTAGCTCACAATGTGGCCTGTCATGTGAAACGTATGACAGGAGACACAGACAACTAAACTGAGCGAGGTGCTACCTGTAGATAATACCAAGTAGACTTTGATGATGTTTACTTTATCCCGACTATTGTAAGTGTTAGCTTTTCGTTTAGTGTAACTAAATCTTGTTGATTAGCAGCCATGTTGGATTATATTATAAAAATGTTTTATTTAATTATGAGACATTTTGCAACCGACTTCCAATGTTAAAAATACCTGCTCCGTTTAGCCAACGGAAGTCGATTGTAAACTGCATTAAAGATTTTTTTTTATTAGCCGTTGATGATCCACTGCTGGGCGAAATTCTCCGTACGCTCTGTCCAGAGTTGCCATGGACGAATTTTTATTAAAAGAGTCCAGCATCTCCCGCCATCTCCGTCTGGGCCAGCTACGATGTCTTTTGCCAGCGGGACCCATTGGATCGTAAGTTTGGCCCATTGATCGTCTGACATACGGCAGCTGTGTTTAGCCTAATTCCATTTAAGCGTGGCAGCTTTCCCAGTGACATCAGTTACTTTAGTAATGGAACGGATTGTATACTTAACCCGGTCCACAGTTTAATATCAAGTAATATTTATTATTTTATTATCAGAAGTTGCTTAGCACGCCACTTATTTGCTGTTTTTAGATGTAGAAAGATCTAAAAGCTCCTACCAGTGAATTATAAAGTTGGTTCCGTGTAAAAACAACTTCCTCTTCCTTTTCCAACATCTGTTTTTGAGTTAGCACCTCTTGGATAAACGTTTAACGATCAAAATAGTCTTGCAGCAACATACAATGTAACGCTGTCTCATTTCCGCTGCAGCCAACGTTTAGTTGCAAAAACAGCAAAACAGGCAACTGAGACCACAAACACGTGAGCGGAAACTTAGCGTGTTAGATAAAGTTTTCAGTCGAGGATGCTCGCGTCGTTTCGCTTAACAGTCATCGTAACTCGCTTCGGCACATCTGTGGCTTGCCATTCAGTGTGGGTATGAGGCATGTGTTCTTGGCATCAGTTAGAGAAGGATTTAAAAAAGTTGGTAGCATTCGTTTAGAATTCTAGAAGTCTTTTTACTGAGTTCTGAGTAGCTCTAGTAGTCTAGTGGTGGTAAGCGCTACTGTTGAGGATGAGACCGTTGGTTCGATTCTAAGGTTAGGCAAAGTTTTTTTGGGTTGTATTATCAGGGTCTTCAACTGAAGGGAGAGGGCCCTACGTTTGACCTTAGCGTCCACCTTGGCTAAGTGCGCTTGATTCACCGGTTGAGCAATAGGAGTGTATTGGTACTCTAGGCTATTGGCTAGGCATTTGGCCTTGTCGTGAAGGTCGAAAGCTGTGCTATTATCAGAGCAGTATATTTTTATGAGTAACGTCACAAATATTTATACATAGTCTTCGTGCCCACTCATTTACTTGTCCCACCATGGAGCACAATTTTATAATAATTTACCACCCTATATAAAATCTCATGAAAGCTCATACAAATCAAAACCATTGAAACCACTCGCTAAAAATGTTACTCACCTACTAGTTGAGAATTAAATTGCTGAACCTGTAATCCAACCAATTAAAAATAAAAATAATGTGTAGCTAATTGTTTCATTTAATTTCATTTATTTATTCTCTCTTCATAATATTGGTTTTCTTAAAAAATAACAATGTTTATGACAATATATATTCTAACATTGTAAGAGACTGGTGGGTGAAGTAGGTTTTTTTTTAAAAAAACCTGTGTTACAGGTCACCAGGGCACCCCACAGCAAAACAATAATATAGTACAAGGTTTACAGATGGTCATGTGAGAACTTAATTAAACGAACCAAGAGGATTAGAATAAAGTTAAAAAATGATAGAAAATATTAAAAAAGACATATTTAGAATTTCTGAGGGAGTGAAGATTTGAACTGCAATGAGGGGCAGACTCTTCCCTTCCTTCGTTGGTTTTTGTTTCATTTGGAGTCAAACCGTAGCTGGGATTGCTTTTTTGCTACAGTAAGCAAGATAAAGGTTTGTCTAACTGTAAGGATGTCCCATTCTTTGTATAAATCAATAGTTGGAAAACGAAAAGGCAGACCAGCTCCAACCTTAAGGCCCTCTTGTAGTTGAAGACGTTTCGGTCGTTGCGAGCGCTTGAGCTGCTAGATTTTGTGTATAATTGTTTCGTGGAGACAAAATGATAAGGAAATTATAAGATATTTTCTCAGCATGCCCTAAAAAACAATAAAACCTATCTTTTGGTATAAGTTTTACATGGTTTAATGATGGAATCTCTTCAAGGTACACGTTTTAAATTGCGATTTAGTGTCATCTTTATGATTATTTTTTATCGAGCCAATTGTCTTAATTCACGTTTCTATCTTCACACAGCGCTTAACAGTATGTTTAATTTTCATAAATATATTTTTTTTACGGAAACTAGCCATTTTGCTAGATTGACAGAGGTTTAAAAAAGTTAAAAAGTACTGCAACCTCGCCTTAAGTATAGCGCGCTGCGCCCTCTCTACCTCGATAAGATGCGTTTTAGCGGCACCGCCCCAAGTTGTGATGCAGTACGACTAAATGAACGACTGACATATAGCAAAGTGAACCATTTTAATGGTCTTTCGATCAGCAGTGTGTCTTAATGATTTAAAAATATAGATGAGTTTGCGGATCCTCGGAACAAGCGCATCAAAATGAGATTTAAAAGAAAGATGAGAGTCAATAATAATCCCCAGGTACTTTATATTATTAGTTCTTTCAAGGGGAGGACATGTACACTCGGGATTTGAAGAGCTACACGTATGCGCCGAAATAGAAAGGGTTGGCGGAGGAAGAAGGTTTGCTCTATGAGCAAAGGTTACATATTTATATATTTCGAAGCGTTAAGTGTTAGTAAATTATTTTCCAACCATTCGCTGACTATATTAACGCCCAGTTGAGCAGTTTCAAAGACCTCATCCCAACTACCACCACTGAAGAATAGCGCAGTATCGTCTGGAAAAGTGACTATTTCTCCTTTCAGTAGAGGAAGCTGACACAGGTCATTGATATACACTAAGAAGAGCGTTGGTACGATTATACTACCTGAATAACCCTAATTGTATTGTAGCATTGACCGTTTTTTAGAATAAGTTAATTACAATATTTTATATTAAACTCTCAAGTAATTAAATCGATGTGATGGTGTTGAATTATACATTGTTTGCGACTCACGATGGCACTGCCTTCGAAAAGCTATTGCGACTTAAATAGATAGTTGACATCAGTGAATACCTTATTGTATTCCGTCCATAGATAGATGTTGACGCGAATGATTTGCTCATCCATGATACAGCTGAAGCAGAATATCAATTAAAACTACAGTCTCCTAATCCAGACATTTCTTGCTAAAAGGCGGATTCAATCACACACTTTTATAGGTTTTGAAATATATTTTGAATTGAATACATTTTTGACAACAAAAATTAAACATAGAACAAATAGGTATCGAGTTGTAATGCGTATACCTATTCAGTAGCATACTGGTTTCATTTTATAGTTCACGTAACCAAGCTGTTTCATAAAGTGAGGACATTTTCATGGGATAAAGAAATAAAGCAACGGCAAACCAGAGTCGATGAGAAATGTACAAAAATATAACGTTTTATGACCCCGGCGGTACCACACAGAAGCAATAAGGAAAAAATAGCAAAATGTAAGCAAAAAATTGCAGTGACATAATCACATATTATGACGAAATATTGCGGAGACGGGATAGAGGTAATATATAGGTACACCAAGTTATAAAAATATAGAAACAGACTTGATACCTCTGAATTAAGGTTTAGATGTTTTGTTAAATTATGGAAAGCTATGGCTTTCCATAGATCTTTCTAAGTACTGACATCAGTGGACTATATCTAAGTATTGCCAACATGGACTTATATATATACAACTAGCTGTAGTTGGGTTCGGTTTCCAGTCTAGTCGGATGTTGTTGAATACCAGTAGTTTCATAGAGGGACTGCTTAACTGACCTTCACATTCCAGTTACTGGGATACTATCCTTTGGTAAGACTGGTTGTCAGATCTTGGGGGTTCTGACGACCCGTAACGAAAGTTAAAGATCCACGAAAGACAGCTGCGACCGAACGGCTTAACGTTCTTTCCGAGGCACGGAGCGGTTTTTGTATGTAAAGATAGTCAGTCACCCGTCTACAACCCACCCCGGGGCAAACGTAACCTGAACGGTCAACCCGTGCGGCTGACATTACTTACGTTACAAATATCCATCAAGCGAAAACCAAATTAACACGTCTTAACAGCTTTACTAAAATGGCTACCTAAGCAGCAAGATGATGCAACGTTACCTGAAACATTTCACATTTACTACTATATTTCTTCTTTTTACAAAAAAGTTATTCATGTCGGAACAACTTACACCCGGCACTTTGAACCCTAACCTCTCATAGGTAGGTATAACCTACACAAAAGACAAACTTGTTTGAGGTGGTTTGAACTTTGAAGTCCAAATGAGAAAATACCGAAGCAATATTGGATTTCCTGGAAGAAAAGACAATCTCAGGATAGCAGTAAGTCCAGTATTATTCTTTGAACCACTTACTTTGTAAAATAAGTACCATCTTTGAAAATTGGTTGGAATTATAAGTAAAATTAAATAATTAGTAATTAATAATTTTAAAAATATTTCAGAATAAAATACTTAGCCTATAGTGAAAAATTAAACAATCGTGTGTTCATAATTATAAATAAGGCTTACACTTACTTGATAAACTAAAAATTCAAATACGCGTAATGCTAAGCTAAGTTTGATACTAATTCGCCATACTTATTATAATATTTGTTTTAGTATAAAGGAACATATTTAAAATTAAAAACAATAAACAGGAATTCACAAATAAATGTTCACAAGTAAACTATAAGTATTACAAAATAACCAACTTCAAAATAAAAACATTACAATAAGCAAAATTACTGTAATTCCGGATGTCGGTGTCGGTTTGTTTTTTTGTTTTTGCCACCTATATAACAAAAGAAGAATTTTCATATCGATTTATAAATGACAATGACGGAGTTCGGAGTTTGAAAACAATAAAAAAATATTAGATTTGAGAATTTATATTCTATGTGAATTGAATTAAGTTTAATACAGCCCCAAATTAATCAATTACATTTATTTCAGAAAAATCCATATACACACATTTAACAAAAAAAAAAAAAGCGCCCAAGCGCTCAATCGTTTTTAAAATCCAGGCACAATCTTGGTCGGATCAAGAGAAAATCATGTATATTGGTGTCTAAAATGGTCTTTAACAATAACATAACATCTTGCTATTAATAAAGGAGAACATACCGTACTAACTATCCAATATTGAATTACAGTGAAGGTAGTTAAGGCTGAATGGCGACTGAGCGAACTTAATCGGTCTAATTCCCTGGAGAGCATGTTATTGCTTTGCGTTCAGTTAGTTCAACGCTGGTATTACTACACAATACTTCGTTAAACGATGTTGTGTGGACTTGAAATATTATCTAGGAGGAAATTAAATGATTGTTTATTGATGTAAGTACATCAATACAGACTATAAGAGACTTTTCACGTCAATATTTTGTTGGTCAATATTTAAAAAAATAGACAGTGCCGGAATTTTCTACCTGACTGATCCCTGAGAATGAGAAATGAATTCTCAAAAGTAGAAAAATCCACGTATATGAAAATTTCAAAATGCGATATCTCAGCGAAAAAAAAAAGATATTTGAGTAAACTCAACGTCATTTTAAAGAAGAAGACTAGTGCCTTTTTTTTTTTTTTTTTTGGATGGGAAATCATCAAATGACTTCTCCCGCTCTGGGCGGAGTGGGAGGGCGTGTCAGACTTTTACTGACTAAAACCCACCCGTGTTCCTTCAGTTGCCCATGTGCCAGAGTCACGGTATCTCTTTCGAACAATCTCGTGACCCTGGCAGGCATCGGTCCTAGCAGACCCCTACATTGCTGCTGACATCTCTTTGAGGCGCGCGTGGAACACTACGCGCCGTCGACCCGAGCCTGGTCCTTACCGGGCGGCGAGCTACCCATTGCTCGCCACCCGCAAGCTCGCGCCTACGGTGGCCGGGAGTCCGCTATCGACTCCCGACGCCCGGAGCGTCTCCTCCTGCGGCGGCTAGGGACGTGAGGGTGCAGAGACTGCCACTTCCTCACGCGCCCCGCCTCCTCCTTCGCGAGCATTACTGCTTCGCAGAAGGAGGTGACGGCTTCCCATGCCCTCTCGCTCCGTACCATGGCTCGCACCAGGGCCGGACGCGAGAGGTCGCCGCCGCCGATCGCCTCCACGAGGACACGGCGGTGCTCCACCCATGCAGGGCACACCTCCACTGTATGCTCCACCGTGTCCTCCAGACGATCCTCACAATGGAAACACCCGGACGTTTCCTCCCGCTTTATCCTGAACAGGAACCCACCGAAGCACCCATGCCCGGTGAAGACTAGTGCCTTGAGATGCTATCATAGGATCGGTCGTGCTACATAACCTCAAATATGAGAAAAAACTGTATTTTTTGCACTTTTAGGTTAGGATATCTCAAAACCCTGACAATAGAGCAATTTTGAGGCCAGATTTGAATTCAGCGCGTCAAAATCCTTCGGAAAAGTATAGTTTGGTTTCTGGGTAAAAATTTTGTCGGCCTGTGTTATCGTCACAGTAAACGATTGTACGACGTGGTCGCCCATAGGTATAAAATTCGACCATAATTCATTTAAATTTCAGTTTGAATTATTTTAAAATATTCGCTTTTTGCACTATTGTTTCATATACTTAATATATAACTTTAATTGTGCCAAATTTCCGTCCGTGTAATTTTCGTAAAAAGTGGAACAATTTTTTTGTTTCACGTATTAATATATAATATAAGCAGACGAGTTCTGGAGTGGAGACCGCGTATCGGCAAGCGTAATGTGGGACGCCCCCCAGCTAGATGGACCGACGACCTTTGGAAACTGGCTGGGGCAGACTGGATACGGAAGTCGGAGGATAGGGTGTTGTGGCGCAACATGGGATAGGCCTATGTCTAGCAGTGGACTGGGATAGGCTGAGTTGATTGATTGATTGTATTAATATAGAGATTTAGCGAAAGATAAATGCATTAACTTCATAACAGTGCCTTTGTTTTATAATCTCGGCTACTAATGCATCTAATAATAACATGCCTCTAGGTATATGCAGCTTCCACTAGACTATGAAAGACTGATTAGTTTGATTGCTCCTTTGTCACTTCGAGCGGGCACTAGAGAACTAATTTGTGAGATTGAATTAGCTTTGCAGATACCAAATGTGCGCTGTGACGACCAAATAATCTTTTAGGATGCATTGTCATATATTAGTATCAGGGACTATCAAACTCAACTCCGTTTCAAAGCATTTATTTCAATAAAACCCAGAGGTCTATCAGTCAGAAACACGAAGCTATGATGCTCATTCTAAATTTTACTAGATTGTTATGGTACAGAGCAAACAAGGAACTCCACGGACACTAGTTTAATTCCAAATATTGGTTTGATCATTGAAGTTAAAATGATGTAGAAAACGAAAAATAAATAAAAAGGCATGTATATTAAAGGCGTCCGAACTAAAAAGGCACGCGTATAAAAACAAATCAAAATTAATTTAAATAAATAATAGTTAAAAAAAAAAAAACTAAAAAACACGCTTTATATAGAAAACCAAACTAAAAAATAAATTTTAATAAATTTGAAGTAAGAATAGTATAAAAAATCGAATAAATGTAAATGAATATTAGTTTAAGAAAGAAAAAAATGTTTTATTTAAAAAAAAGCGTGGGGTGCATGGTGTCAATAGTTAATAATATTTCATTGACAGATATGATCAGAAGGATTATCTTTTCGATAATATCTTAAAAAGCACCCCACGCTTTTTTTTAAATAAAACATTTTTTTCTTTCTTACACTATTATTCATTTACATTTATTCGATTTTTTATACTATTCTTACTTCAAATTTATTAAAATTTATTTTTTAGTTTGGTTTTCTATATAAAGCGTGTTTTTTTTAGTTTTTTTTTAAACTATTTTATATTAAGCGCGAGCAGTTACCGCTCGAACGCGTCACAGATGTACGTCAAATAACTAGCGCCCTCTAGCGGACAGCATACAAAAGACGCTCAGGCAAGTTAAGCCTGTCCTGGTTATCCTGGTCAGGATAATGGCACTAATTTATGAAATTATTGCATTGTCATCGGTCCTTGACAGGTGTGCAAAGTTTGAATGAAATCTGTTCGTTTAAAGTGGGTCAAAATCGCGCTATAAGGAGTCGGTTACAAACAAACATACTAACATACAAACATACAAGTGAAGCTAATATAAAGCGTGTAAAATACCATAGGAGTTCAGACCAGTCATTACTGATAGCGCCAGTCCACAACACGATGCATGGACCGGCACCTATGATAAAAGGTATTAAGACTGAGTTGCCTAAGTGCATCCCAAACTTTGGTAAAAGTCTATGATTTAATTTCATTGCCTGCAGGCAATAAAATTCAAAAATTTTATTTTATTGCCTACAGGCAATAAAATAAAATCTACAACTACTTAGGCAACTCAGTCATAATATTTTAAAATTAATGAAACAATTGACTGACACCTTCTAAACAACACGTGCAATAACATCGCATTCAATACTTGAATTAGTTGTAAATTACAATATTCACCTTGCAATAATTGCCTTGGTGTAATCAGAAGATGCCTGCAATACTTTGATCTTATCTTATCTTAGGACAACCAACACACTGTTATCTGATCCCAAACTAGGCAGAGCCTGTACTATGGTAACCAGACAACTGATAAACATACTTATATATTTCTAAATATTTATTTATAGATATTTATAGATAAATTACACCCAGACACAGAACAAATGATTGTGCTCATCACACAAAGATTTGTCCTGGGTGGGAATCGAACCCACGACCTCAGTCTTAGCAGTCAGGGTCACTAACCACTAGACTAACAGGCCAGTGATGGCAAAATTTGCATTCATTTTTATGCGGGTTGCATTGGACTTGAGTGGTGGATTATGGCCCACTCCCTCTCAACGACAGGAGGCCGTGCCCCAGTAGTGGGAACATTATTGATTGAAAATGCTGCTATTTATGAAGAAAGAAAGAAAGAAAATACATTTATTTGATATGCATATGGACATCAACTGCGTGTTAGCACTTGCATGCAATTCTTAAATGGCAATAATTGAACAGGTTTTATGGCATGCTGTTTTTACTTTTAAACGTTCTAGAAAGTTTACTCCACGTGAATGGGGCTTTAATTCACCGCCGTTTCACCCATTCAATGAAACAAATGAACATTAAATAACTTTTATTTAGTTTATATTTCATTGTGGCGCACCATAATTCATTAATAGAGTGTTTCATTTACAAATTAACACATTGTTCAGCCATAATAGCTGTAATTTATTCTAGTTCAATAGAAATTTAAACTGAGTTTTAATCAGAATTAACGTTGAACAAAACTGAGTACGATACGGGTGCTTTCAACGCGTTTAGTGAGCAAACTAAAGTACTTTGTAAAGGCCTTTGCCCTGCAGCGCTGCATGCTCAGTTCACCACATTGATGATTCTGTTGTGCAACAATTAAACTCAATTTAGGATATTTCTATCCTTTTTCTTCTAATGTAATAAAGTAAGAGGGGGAAAATAAATAAGAGGAACTATGTCGAACTAAATTCACCATGCTTAAAATTACGCCAAATTCAAGGCAATTGAGACATTATTTAGTTTGACTGTTCTAAAGCGTCACTTGTCTTTTTTTTCGCGGTCTGTGAGTAAAAGATGGCAATACTCGTGTTCTTGCTTAGGTGGGGAACAATAGAATTTGCACCCATGCAACCTAATTACGTTCTTTAAACAGCTAAACTGATTTTGCTTACGTACAAAAGAATAAGCTATTTGGTGAACAGACAAACCTTTGCACTACAATGCCATTGTTCATTTTATTGTCTGTGTTTTACTTTCAGGCATAAGAGCACGGTTTCCTAATCTTTCTTTTGTTGAGCCTCTCCGAATAGTAAATAGTATTTTCATTTAAAAGAACGTTTCTATAAAAAGCTTTTATTTATTCAAATTTTAAGGTAGACAGAATAAACTTCAAACTAATTTTTATCGACGTTCCATTCTGCAACAATGACAAACAGAATGTGATATTGTTATTTTATTTTAGTGCGTAATTATTTTGTAATCTTGGTGGCAGAACCCTTATTGGGAACTCCTACATAACAGTAGTTTAAGGCGAAAGCACCAGATTAGCCCCTGGAATTCAAATTTTCTTACGTATTTGGTGCTTAGCAAGGCAGTGCCAGGTTGCATGTGGACTAAAATATGCTCCACGACCGTATCAAATAATTTTGTTAATAGATATATTATTATGATCATAAAAAATCATCAATGCGACTATCTAAGAAAAAAAGCGTAGACTGCTCTGCACTCAGCACATTCACAACATTGTTCAAAAGTATGTTTGCAAGTTAGCTGCCTATATACCAAATAGCTTTTTCGACGGTACATTCAAATACGATAACTTTTTTTATCCAAGATCATTTTCGTGGGCTTGTTACCCTCACGTGCTACATTGGATGTCTCCAAGTTTTCCTCATAATTTCCTTTTATTTTATCTAACATCTTTAACGTGATGTAGCCAGGAATTTATGAGGCTTTTACCTCCTCCGAAACATTTCACTTCTTGCGGCTTTTCTTCCGGGTCATCTTGCCCCTTCTTCACAAGGAAGCCATTCGCACGCTTTTACATTTTTTATGAAACAATCTAAAAGGTTGAGAATGTTACGTGATGACCGGCTGGCAAATAAAATGTTACCTTTGTATGACGGTTTTATTCCTTGCTTTTGTGTGGGTTTGTTGACCTCTCGACAGCTAAATAGCAACGACTAGTCCAAAAAGTCAGTAAAATATTAAGAAACAGGTTGTAAATTACGAACCTTTACCTATTACGTATGTACATAATAGGTGAAGGTTCGAAATTTATATATATATATATATTTGAATTAAGTAATTACTTAATCTGCTCAAGCCTTCAGGGAATATAAGCCTGATTATAGGTAATGTAATTACTTTGAAGAGCACTTTCAGAAGAAAAAATATATTATGGCTTTTTAATTAAAAAAACCGGCCAGTTTAAAGTGCGGGCAGGTAATTAAAAGCAATGATGCAAACAATTTGATATCAAACGTAAACCAAAACTAATAAATCTGGAAATTGGCTCTAATTAATTAATATTACACCAATTAATTTCAATATAAGAGCTCAAAGGAAAAATAAAACGAAGGCGCACAATTTTTCTCAACTTACACCGTCGGGGGCTGTACATAATTTTGATATATTTACGGGTAGATCAGGCCCCATTCATTGTGGTTCTATTGTTAGAGAGATTGTTCGGGTATCATACCGGCAAATTGGATGTGCCAAGAGCCAAGGATGGGGTATGACGGAGGCGGCATATTTACCGCTTATTCCTATTGGTATTTCTATGATTTACGATTTCGACCTTAGTATTATGTTAGTACTCTTCGAAATTGATTGAAGATCGAGCTTTTAGTGTTGGCAATTTTATTGTGTAATGCTGAAGTGATTTTGGACTCAAATGGTATTTAGGTTGAATTCTGATTTCATTTGACTTGATCTATGTATTTATTTAAGATGTTTTTTTGCTAGACATCTTGTTCGTTGTGAGTGCCTTTGGCTTCTAGAAAAGAATAGCAAAAATATATATTTTCTGTAAGTATATAAAATGATTAATCTATGTCACCGTTATTTGTGATGTCAGCCAACAAAGTCTATTGCTGATTTTTATTATTTCAACGTACGCCACAGTACGCGATACATAATTGAAATGACAGTTAAACCGAATTTAAGTCCTAACGCTGGGCGACAGGTGTTTTGTATATAAAAAAGAAAAAAAGTACAGTAAGCTAGCACAAACGTAAAAGCACAACATATACACAAGAAAAAAATCAAATTAAAAGTATAAAATGCGATGTCAGAAACTAGCATTAGATTGTGCCTTATAGCTGCGCCAAAAAGGCTCAGTTCAGCAAAAATGCCAGACAGCCGATCTAAAAGTAGTTCCATAACATTATTATTCTTTACTCCATGTGATGATAAAATACATACGTCATAGATTAGCTAACATACGAGTTTACTCTCACCCATATTTCCCCTATCGTAAAACCAATGATTTTAGTGAATGCGCCTCGGAAATCAGACATGGTTCGTGGGTGAAATTATCTCGCGTGTTCATCCGGATTATATTTAATCCATTGTCATGGCGTTAATTAATTCAGGACTTATTCAGAATCGGCTGTACCTTTTCTGAAACGTGACACTTTACGGTATATCAGATAATACGAATTTAATAGACCGCTCTTTTTTTGTTTGCCGACGTTATTTAATGCTCTTATTGTGTAGCATATTTTTGTTGTATTATTGTTTTAATTAAAATTAAAAAAAAAAAAACAAATAAGAAAGGCATACAATGTAAGTGTATGCATGTACATATTTTTTTTCCCCTTGCAGGTAGTCAGAAACTATCCCCACTTAATACGATCCTTACATACTTAATTTGCTTCGTTTACTTTCACATACCTACGGGGTAATCGCATAACACACGATTCATTATGTTATTTAAGTTGTCGAGCAGACAAATTTTTCGGACATATGAAGAAATGGATTAGCAATGTTGTACTAAAAACACTTAGTCAATAGTATTTCTAATTAAGATTTGTATGCTTTCGCCTAATCGAGATTTTAATATGTTTTCTTTGTTTGATAAATTTTGCTATTTAGCACAAAACATGTATTCGCTAGCATAAATTATTGTAGTTTGTAGGTTTTAGCTTAAATAGCATAGTTGTAAAGCTTATTATTTTTATGTGTATTCCTTGGAAAATGCTGTTGAGTACACATTTGGCCACATGATTTTATTTTTCTTCATAAAATATGTAAAGTGTCACTGTTTGTTTTCCCTAATAAATAAAATTTAAAAAAAATTAGCAATATCCGTCAAAATTATGCAGATTGTGATTGATCGTGCGTTACGCAATTAGGTTGCTAGTCATAATTGCACACCGGTTGCGAGTGCTGCGCACATGAACTTGTTCTTAACACGTTAACTGCCATGTCGGACTATGTGTCCGACAATTTTTGTTCCATTCAGGCCTTGTCGGATTATATGACCGACAACACATACCAAATCTGAACGTGTCTTTGCTGCCTGGCGGCCATGTTTATTACTCTTTCAGCTATATTACGTGACTTAAAAATCACTGTGTCAATATAAATTTTGTTTACCATTACTCTCATACACTTTGTGGAAAGTTTGAAGTCAAAATAAAAGTAAGGAATTAAAAAAAAAAATGCTGTATATGATGTAATAAATACGATATTTATGTATTTTTGAAATGACTAATCTATTTAAAGTTAAATAACACTACGTAGGTACATTTTTTTGGGTGAATTTTACTGGTGAAGGCCGCAGGAATAGGTTGGATGCGAGAAGCACAGAACAGGTCGAAGTGGCGGTGCTTGGGGGAGGCCTATGTCCAGCAGTGGACGTCTTTCAGCTGAAATGATGATGATGTTGATGACATTTTTTTTTACTTTTTCTGATTTTCACCATGGCAATTAACGTGTTAAAACAAATAAAGTCTAGGAATTTAAAGGCTTTGTATAAGACGTATTAAATAAAATAGCCAAGCCCAATTTTAAGTAAAGTTAGCCAATCAAAGAGATAGAAAACGAATAAAATTACATTATTGTATTTTTAAACTTGGAGTTTTGTTTGTTTTTAGAAACGTACAAAGACATAGACTATTTATTTGCATAACAAAATTACGAAACTTCCTCCAGATATATAGAACGCATTGTTTACAGAGTTATGAATCGTGTGTGGTGAAACATTATGTGCCAAAATATGTTGAGTCGGTATATTTCTTCACGGTGCAATCGTGAGCTGTCATTCCACCTAATGCTAGGGATTGACACTATTGACAGCTCACTCTAAGCTCACTTCACTTTATTAATCACGGTGAGATTATTACAGAATGCATCTGGTGATGCTAGAAATTGATAGTATTGACATCTCACTCTAAGCTCACTCCACTTATCTTTTCACGGTGAGGTTATTACAGAATATATCGGCTGATTCTAAGGATTAGTACTATGGACTTTCACTCCAAGCTCACTTCACCTAACTTTTCACGGTGATATTTTACAGAATCGATCTACTAGTGTGGGTATCATGTTACGTAGGTACGTACGTATCTACCTTCCTAACGAACGGACACGTGACGTTTATTGGAACACATTGGACACGTTGTTGGTAACTTGATGGATGGTGCAATATCGAAAATACAAACATTATAACAAGGACGAATCTCCTTTAAAACCTTTAAATTTTTCAGTCATTTGTCACGGTTGTTTGAGATTGGTTGTTAGTAAAATCGTAATTTTTTGTTGAAACATAAATGGTATTTAAAAAAATATGTTATAATAAACGATATTGAATATTTAATCTACATAAAATTTGATCGTATTTATTTCTCGAATATATTTCCAGTTTTACATGCCAAAAACTAGGGTTTTTCAAGGTTGGTCAAGAATAATGAATTTCAGCTTGGGATCTGAAATTCACTACCCATACAACAATATTCTAAGTCACAAATATACCTTATCTACAAAATAGTCTACAAAAATGAAGAACATCTTTTATTACCATGGTTACAGCAAATATTAAGTAATAACTCTAGCAGGCTATAACATTTTTCAAACGCGTGTAGAACTTGGCAAACAATACTATTAATATTAAAATGTGTGGTATAAGGGTCAAAGGTCAAACACACGCTGGACTGAAGGTCACCTTTTGTGTGGAATCTTTTATAGCGTCATTAAGCAAATTGAACGGGTTTTACTTCGCTTAATCTCATGATAAGAGAGAGCTAAATAGTACCTACAAGATATCAGCTATAACGTCTATTATAGCTAGTGAGATTTATTCACTAAATTATTATTATACTAGCGTCTCACCCTGCTTCACATAGATTTTTAGGACTTGACCAAAAACATTTATATTTCTTTATTACAATATATATCGATGTTTTGTAAACATTAACTTTCCGGAATAAATTCTCAAAACTATGGTGCATAATCTGTTGAATAGTTTGGAAGAACAACATACACGTCGCACAGACAGACAGGCAAAGATTTAAATGTGTACATGTAACGTATTTAACACAAAACCTCATCATCATCATCATTTCAGCCGATACACGTCCACTGCTGGACATAGGCCTTCCCCAATTTGGGGGGGGGGGGGGGGGTTTGCTGTAATCGTCACGCTTAACAGGCGGGTTGGCGAGCGCAGTAAGATGGTAAAATGCATAGAGAACGCTGCTGCCCATTCTCTAGTAAGTCCCTTAGTCACCTCTTACGACACCCACGGGAAAAAATGAGATGGCGCTATTTCTTTACGTCTGACACCACACGAAACACAAGACCTAATACATCCTAATTAGAATATTGAGTTAAAACTATAATACAATGACCAAAACTTAATTTTTATTATGCTAACTTTTATTGTTATGAAAATCATTATTTTATGCATTAAAATTAAGTCTTGTGGCCTTGGACTTGGTCCTTAGCAATTTCTTCTCGTTGGTGTCGTAAAAGGCAACTAAAAGACTTACTAGAGAATGGGCAGCAGCGTTCTCTATGCATTTTCCCACCATAATGCGATCGCCAACCCGCCTGTCAGCCCTCAATTTGGGGGAGGCCTATATCCATTAGTGGATGTCTCTCAGTTAACATTATTATGGTCTTGAAATAAGATTTATTTTCCTATTGCTCAATGGGCGGTAAATATAGCAAAATATATAATTTTTGGAAAAATGTACCCTTAAAAGTTAATTAAATCTATTCAGTTGTTAGTTATGAACAAACTACTTTTAGGACTTAATTAATAGTGTTACTCCATATATAAGAGCTATATTATAGATATTTATTATGATTATCTAAGATTACTTTTTGTTGCTCACAGCTTACTTAGTGTCTGTTCTGTAAAAAGCCTAGGTCGCTGTGCCGACTATTTAACACTAGAAGTGCGGGTGTCCCAAATTTGGCCCATTTCGATGTTCTTCGTGCTGTAATTAATATTTTATTATGCATATAATCGTAACTTTTTATGACTTTTCATGAAATATGATGATTATTATATTTGTTATTTATACAAGACTTCAACCACGTAATTGCAATATACATATTTTTTATCCAAATTTACCTCAGTCGGTATGTTCAGCGCTTCTAGTGTTAACTGTCAAATTTGGCGTGATGGTAATCGACAGGCAAAGTTTCAATGTACAACATTCGTACTTTCAGATGAATAGTATGGATTTAAACTCTGTTCAATTGTAATATCACTAGCAATAACAGAACAAATTTATGACTCTGAACATGTAAACGGACTCTCTACTTGCTAAAATGCTTGTATTTATTCATGGTTTGCATCAAAACATTTAATTTGGAAATGTTGGCACTCGTGAAAAATTCAGATAGAATTTTCAGCTAAAACTCAGATGAACATCGCTAATTGCAACTATTTGGAGTCTAAAAAAATATCGGATGTTTGTTGAGTCGTTTCAAAAAAGCTCTAACAGTCCCTTCCAGGAATTATACACTACTAATTCGGATTATCGCCTGGCCATTCGTTCATGATTCATTCGTTTAATTTCGATCCAATATATTGCTCGGGAGATTTTTTTCACTTCTCTTTTAGCCTAGGGTTTACGATAAGATATAAGTGCCTTTTCTATCAATTTAGCATTTAAAAAAAAAACGTTAGGATACTACCTATTAGGGAGCTTCAAAAGGTAATATTTCGATTAAGAACGCCAATTATTCTAGTAAAGAATAAAAACGTTCTAAATCTAATCTCGATGTAATCACAGCGACAAAGTAAAAAAAAAACTTGGAAAGTTAAAAGTATATTTGATAGACTGAAACTGCGATTAAAATAATGAACGCTTAAATACGGGAATTGCCCATCTGTTTCGAGAATTATCCTTTTTTTCCGTGGGAAAATCCTCATGGATCCACTCTGCCTGGGATGAATAAAGGGTTATATCGGACTCATACCTACTAAAATCCCACTGTTCCTTTTAGGACCATGTTGCGGAGGACCGGGAGATACCTGGACATTCGCCGCACCGCTGACTGATATCAACCTGCCATGCCTAGCGAACGCCATCACCAAGTGTGGCTGTTCCATGACCGCACATGCTCCCATTAAGGCGCGCATACTGCGTGCAACCTCTTTGTGCCTGACTGTTCGAGCGACTATACAGCCCCAAATTCACTGCCCGTAGGCTCATTTCGGGCTGTGTCGTCACTACAGTTATTAAGTTGTTAAGTTCTGTTATGAAGGTAATAAAGTTGGTAGCAAGATGTTTGAATGAGTATCTTGCTACCAACTTTTTATGAATGACTAATCTGGAAGGAATATATCTGAAAAGGTTGAACTTTTCAGAAATATTCTTCATCTCTGTGAGAGAGTTTTTCTTAATGGATTTTGCCAAAAGCTTAGTTATAAAAATACTAACAATGGCCATGTAAAACCAATAAAATCCTGCATTGCAAATAAACAAAAAAATAACACAAAAAAGTCTGAGTCTCACGGTGTATGCTAATGTGCAAGCTGTGACCACAGCGTTTCATCGTTATTCATTCAAAAACGCGTTGCAAAAACGTCGGGCCTGAATCGTGCTTGTGTGCTTTGTGCAAAAAGATGCAGGTCCGTATATAGCTGCACATTTTAATTTTATTGCTTTGTGCACAAATGCATTCTGTAAATGAATAAATTATTCAAGTAAGTATTTTTCGTTAATGAGCAAAGAAACTTTTTAAAACATTTACATATAGTAAAGTCAGAGATTTTTTTTTTAAAGGCCTAGGAACAAAAAAAAAAAACAGAAAAAGTCATTCCTACAGCTTTATGAACTTAGAGCGTTGTATTGATGGTTTGATGATTATAATTCTGTAACTACATATGTCTTACAGTCGCGAATAATATTTTAATCAACATACAACCTAGCACTGGCCTGCAAATTGCAAAAAAACGTAAGAAAATTTGAATTTCGCGGGCTGGTCGGAGCATTCACCTTAAAGTAAATTGTCTATCAACTTGAAAAAGGACCTTATATTAAAATTACAACTGTCATTTTTAGACTGCGCTATGAAATGGCTTTATCACAGCAAATTTACATCGGAACAAAATTAATTTCTCTTATCGTATATGTAAACATATTATGTGTCGCAGATGGACTGTCGAATCCACTGTTTTACAAAACTGCTAGCTGTTTTATAGAACAACTCCATTATGTTAAACAGCTAAATAACGTTCAGATGGATTGTCATTGCGTTACGTTTAATATAACTACTAACTACCCACTTTTAAAGGACTAATGACGAATCGCTTATTCGCAGTCACAATAAGCGCTTGTTGTGGCTTCTTATGCTAAATCGGTCGTTGTAAGTAAACAAGTAGCAAGGACACCCTGACCAATTGGTTTAGGTTAGGTTTCAGTTTCAACGCAGTTACTTCTCTATTTAATATTTTTAGAATTATTCAAATTGTCCTTTAAACCACTGTTTTCACTTTAGTTAGGATCATTTTCACTCATATTACGCGTTTTATATATTTCTATTTCGGACGCCATCGTTTTCCACGCCACGAGCGTCAAAATGTATAAACTAAAATCTACAATCTGATGTTTAAGAAAAGAAAGAAAGAAAATACATTTATTTAGCACAAACTCAAAGGCACACAATTTATGAATATATTATCATGTTTCATTTTACGCTGTTTTAGATACCGTTTTAGTGTTCAGTATTTTAAAGTGTTCAGTTGTTTTACATAACTGAACTTTTATGTAAAACAACTAACATTTTTGTAAAACAGCGGATTTGACGATGAGGACAAATTTCACCAATAAAGGAAACCAGATACAAGAGCTGTCAGGGTCATCATAGCTCTAGAACGTGGTTTAGATGCGCTGATCGTTCTGTTTTATTGCTAATATTCACCCGACATGGTAATTATAACACCTAAAAAAATCATGTAGGTATATCCTGTCAAAGTGGATGCGCGATAAGTAGCCCGCTAAATTCATTTTCTTTTTTTTTTCAATTTGCAGGTCATTGTCTGGTGTCTTGATATGACTTCACAAATTATAACCATTAAAATTATCAATATTAAATACATACCTACGTGTACGGTCGCGAATCATATTTTCTTTAAGAAACACCTTGAAATACAGTTTGACGAATTACAAAACGTTAGAAAATTTAAATTTCATAAATACCCTGGCACGTTCATCTTAACTAAACTTACCATTGGGCACGCCACAATTGCGGCGGTAAGTCCCATCTTTGAGGAGTGGATAGAGAGGCGTCACGGCATCCTCACCTTCCGCCTAACGCAGGTTTTCACCGTGCATGGGTGCTTCGGTGGGTTCCTGTTCAGGATAAAGCGGGAGGAAACGCCCGGGTGTTTCCATTACGAGGATCGTCTGGACGACATGGTGGAGCTTACGGTGAAGGTGTGCCCTGCCTGGGCGAAGTACCGCCGTGTCCTCGTGGTGGCGATCGGTAGCGGCGACCTCACGCGTCCGGCCGATGGTACGGAGCGAGAGGGCATGGGAAGCCGTCACCTCCTCCTGCGAAGCAGTAATGTTTGCGAAGGAGGAGGCGGGGTGCATGAGGGAGTGGCAGACTATGCGCCCTCACGTCCCTAGCCACCGCAGGAGGAGACGCCCCGAACGTCGGTAGGCTCGAGCTTGCGGGCGGTGAGCAATGGGTAGCTCGCCGCCCGGTAAAAACCAGGCTCGGGTCGACGGCGCGTAGTGTTCCACGCGTGCCTTAAAGAGATGTCTGCAGCACTGAAGAGGTCTGCTAGGACCGATGCTTGCAAGGGTCGCGAGATTGTTCGAAAGAGATACCGTAACCCTGGCACATGGGCAACTGAAGGAACACGGGTGAGTTTTAGTCAGTAAATGTCTGACACGCCCTCCCGCTCCGCCCAGAGCGGGAGAAGTCATTAGATGATTTCCGATCCAAAAAAAAAAAACTAAACTCACCATCACAATCTGAGTTTTGGGTATATACACTAACGAACGGCTTAAAAATATTGATATAAAATAAAATGAATACATAAAAGTATATAATACGTTCCCAAAATAAATAAAATTTACAGCAAAGTTAATTTATTTAGGCTTTCAAATAAACAACGAAATATCAAGAGTTAATGAGATATAATTAAAGTTACCAACTGGTATTACCCTTTGTATCCAATCTGTCTGTCAAATATTAGTCTGACAAAACCGAATTCGGACCCCAGTACGTCATTGGACAAATTTTAGTCCTCTTCCAGCGACATTTTGTGAGTCCTGCCCGGATTACTCGACCCTTGTTAAGGGTAGTTGACCAGTGAATGCAGAGCAAATCAGAGAATGTGGTTTAAGGATTATTCTTATTAGTTTAATTTGGTGAACAGGGCATTTAAATATAATACAAATTGGTCTACTTCTAAATATATTCCACTTGTATGTGTTGAGCACCATCGTTATACTAAACAACATAAGTCAGCAAATTGTCCACTGCTCTGTATTATTTGCTCTTTTATACACTCCTTCAGCGAAGTAAAAAGGAGGGTTATGATTTTGACCGGTATGATTGTATGTGGGTAAGTTTATATGTATGTTCATCTGTTCCGTCATAACATTTAAAATAATTATCATAATTCAACTAATGAGGTATCATTGGAAGCGTCTGGATGGCCACTGGTTATAGCCAATGGGACGTGACATTACATGGAATATGGCATCCTCTGGAGAACATAAAGTCATGAACAAAAAAAAAAAAATGTTTTTGTTCATAACTTTATGTCAACAAAACATAAACCATAAGCTCTAGGGCAAAGTGGCATACCACCACGGTTTTAAAATGAGAACATTTTCTTGTTTAATACTTTTTAGAGCGCGATTTTTCAGTAGTCTAGTTTTACTTTTTTGACTTTATTTTTATTACGCATGAAACAATTAAAATATCCTAATGTTAACATAACATCACGGTTCTTTCCCAGAAAGGTCAGCTAAGGGAGATTAATTACGAAACAAATTCTCACCATTGTGCGACATTCATAATCATTAAAAAACACAATTCAGTCCACACCACAAATACAAGTCCTAAGCACACGAGTGCCAACCAAAAAATCCAAATTTATAGCTGCCTACGCTTTACGTAGACGTATATCCTAATTTAATGTTGAGCTGTCCAGCGGGTACCTCCACAACGACATACTCGAACAAGTTGCGAAGCCTGCTGACGCGACGTGAACGTGTTAAAGGACTTTGTGCTGAAAAACGTGGTGACTGGAGTGGACTCGGGACCTACAACGACCATTGTTTTCCGAATAGTGACGCCCGTCTATTCAAAGTTGCGTGTTTTTTCGCCGAATAAGGCTGGATACAAAGGTTTATGTATAAGGACCGTTCCTTGTGACGTCATAGAGTTGTTCGTTTGTTTTGACAAAGGAGTATTTTATTTGGTGGCTCTGGGTGTCCAATCTATGCAGTATACAGTATAGTCGTGTCTGTTTATGTGACTTCGTTTCTTCTTAACTCCGCGACAGATTTTGATACTAAAGCACTAGGAAGTGGTGAAAAGCGAGCGTTTTGGGGGACTGTCTTATGTAATTTTGACGTTCGAAAAGTGCTGATCCTCAGCCTAATTTGAATAAATGGCTTTTGTTCCTGAAGGTTTATGTGTATTATACACTAGCTTTTGCCCGCGACTTCGCCCGCGTCAAAATTTTTGCTCCCCTGACCCTTCCCGTCGCATCGAGTTGCCTGCTAGTTTTCAACCATTTTTCATTGCTGTTCCAGTCCTTTTGATTGTAGCGTAATGTTATATAGCCTATAGCCTTTTTCAATAAATAGGCTACCCAACACAAAAATAATTTTTAAATTCAAACCAGTAGTTTCGGAGGTTAGCGCGTTCAAACAAACAAAGAAATAAACAAACAAACTCTTCAGCTTTATAATATTAGTATAGATTAATATTAAACTTACAAATAATAAAGTTATAACAATCACTCAGGTCGATCGATCAGGTTAAGCTACGCTTACCTCGGTGATTTGTAGATGAGACTCGGCGCCTGGGCACCGAATCTTCCGAAGCACGGAGTGATCTTAGTATGTACCAAGACACCTTCTTGACTTGGACAGCACGTTAAGCCGTTGGTCCCGACTGCGTTTTATGGATTTATGACAGTCTTACCGGGTCCTCAGCAGCCCGGTGGTATTACAAACCAGTCACACCAAGGGGTATTGTAGTACCCAGTGACAGGGTTGTGGACGTCAGATAGGTAGTCGTTCCAAGTAAAATGTTGGTATCTTGGTATCTTGGTAAAAATGTTGGCATCTGCCTAGCGAACCCAATGTAGTGGTACATTGGGTTCGCTAGGCAGATGATGAGATAATAAAGTAATATCGATGTTTTGTCAAGTTGTAAAAACCGTGCGACACAGGGGCGGGTCGCTAGTCTAATCAAAAGTTCATTACCATCATCAGCCTATATTGTTCCCACTGCTGGGACACAGGCCTCCTCTCGGTGAGAGGGAGTGGACCGTAATCCACCACGCGGGCCCAGGGCGGGTTGGTAGATGTCACATGTCTTCGAATTTTTGGTTCTAAGACATGCCTGTTTCCTCATGATGTTCACCTTTGTTTTGAGAGCAGTGGTGATGAGATCATTTACACAGAGTAAAGCTCCTGCCTGGGTTCGAACTCACGACCTACAACTCGTAACTCAAGGCCAATACCACTGATCCACCACTACTCTAGGGCCACCACTGCTATTCAAAAGCTAGTGAAGGTTATGTCTCATAGTTGATACGTTTTGACGAAGTCTATCCTATTCCGAATATTAATTTCGGAAACGGCGAAAATATGGTTTTAAACTCTAAATTGAGCAACAACAGGGTATAGTGAAGTGCTCTTTAGTGTATCTCGCCCCGGAATGGGTATTCTATAGGTTCCAAAGGCCTTCAGACAAGCGCAAACAAGTTAGAGTCAGTTTTCATAGAAATTGTTCTACGAAAATCGCGTCGCGCTGTCGCTTCGCGCCTTTTTGCGGGAGCTTTATAGCTGGACAACCATGACATGAAATCTCGTACTATTCAGTTATTTTTCCGTACCATAGCGTTAGTTTATTCCCCTTTTACCACGCAGTTAATAAGCTTAATTAAGTTAAAGGCTTTACTCGAGATAACAACGTTGTGACTTGAGGGGACTTGGGATGTGGAACGGCCATTGTTTTACGAATGACGCCTGTCTATCCAAAGTTACGTAGCATTTTCCCGACTGTGGCGAGGCGGAGTATCGCCTTGCTATGTTGTACGTATGGAATGTTTGCAGGTTCATACTAAGTCTCAAGTATGTACTGGCTTGACTGAAAAATTAGAAGCAGAAAAAGCCTAAACATTTAAGAAAAAAAAAATACGTTTGTCATTTAAAAAGCATGAAAAGTCACTAAGCAAACCAATGCAATGGCACTCGTGTCGTTGGTGGCACGTAACAAAAAATAATTTGGCTATGGCAATATTTCAGGAATTTTGATATTTCAGTCCTCTAGTTGGCAACAGCAGAAGATAGCATAAAAATGTCTTTGATATATCTTGGGACCCTGTGATTCCGGATTTCAAGGCGAAAGCAAATGAGGAACCGAGCAAGCTCGCAGAGAATCTTGGACGATGTTAAATGATGAGGAGGCACCAACCGAAGATTATCCCAGTATGAACCTCGGTGGGGCAGAACTATTGTAGAACATGGACACAATATATATTGAGTTATGAGTTTGGGTTGCTATAGTGGTTTGCTAATCTATAACTATTAGAAGACTTGCCTGATCAATTTTATTTACTACACAGACAAAAATGGCAGATAATGAATTGCATCCTCAATAATGGGCCCCTGAAAACGGTCGCTTGCACATAATAAATTATTATTGTGTAAGTATATACTCGTAGTTGCAAATAAAGAGTATTATTATGAAAATATATCTCGTAGTTTTTAACCAGTAGCCACTAAGTCAAGATTTTTTGTCAGCACGTCACGGCCACATTAAATATTTATTTGGCTAAAATGGCACGTGGATGTATAAAGGTCCGCCGTCCCTGAACGAAGCTAACTTTTTTGACCAAGCGGATAACCCGTACTCATATAACAACAAACCGCTTCTTATAAGCTGGTCTTTTAGGTTCAAGTAGATATTTTCCTTATAAAGCCTTGAAAAGGTACTCCTCCAATTCCCTAACACCTGGCTTAACAAGACCAGACTCACGAAACAAAAGGCCTACTTAACACCACTATAATTTAATCAGCAGATTGTTTTATCTACGCAGTCAGGGAAGTTGACTCCGCATTGTGCGTCGCTTAATCCATACGCCTGTGCATGCAAGACCACGAACAATGAGCGTATAGCTATTGTCTACCGTACTGGATTCTTCGTTGCTTTGATATTATGAACACAGCATTGGAAGGAACAGAAGGCTAGCTTCATAGAAGAAACGTAAACAGGCGCAGGCACTCATACAGTTCATTCAAATTCTTGTTTCCAATTGATGTTATTTCCGCTTAAACGAATATCAACTTAAGGTGGAAGCCGTATTTGCAGGTCAGTAGCGGGCCATATGTTAAACAAGATATAATTTGTGACCGTAACATGCATGTATTTACAGAATTATAATCAATTAGCTTTTGCCCGTGACTTCCTCCGTGTCTACGTTCGAAATGTTGGTTATCGTGGACGCAGATGAAGTCGCGGGATAAAAAGTAGCCTATGTCCTTTCTTGGGGTTCAAAATTACCCCGTACCAAATTTCATGAAAGTCCGTTCAGTGAAAGCGTAACATACAGGCAAAGTTACTTTCGCATTTATAATACTAGTTTAGATAAAATCATCAATTCAGCCCTAAGTTCCACTGAATGACTTTTTCAACGACCTGCGCATCCGCCTTAAGGTTGACTTGTAGACAATACCTGATGCATTAAGAACGCATCGGTGTATTTCCGTGCACGTTATGCGTTCAGTATTAAATCAATAATGCAAATGAAAATCAAGTTAATTTCAGAATTACTTATAGCAAACTGAACTTTAAGTGTGGAAATTATAGTTGTTTCTTCAAAATCACATAGTTGTAAAAATTTTTAGAAACGAATCTGCAAACACTGTATGAAGGGTGGCGGGGACATGGACAAGTAAAATTTTAACCATGAATTCAGCGCATGAGTCTAGATGACCATGGTGTATTTTTCGTCGGCTGTTTCATAAGTTTAAAAAGTGAAATACCTACCTACGCTGTCAAATGTATGGAACAGCTAATATTTTGTGACACACACATGTACTGAATCCATAGTTACAGTATGCGTGTCGATGTGGGATGCTACACTGTCGATGCATACATATGGTGCCAGTCACGAGTGTTTTTGCGGCTTTTTTCACTCGCTGTACGTTGATGCATGTCTGTGTCATGTGTGCGAGCGCTTTCGCTTGTTATATGCTATCAGCCTTCTGTATCTACCTATTCTGTGTCATGAAGCTGCGTGCGCTGTTTTTAAAGCTTAGCAACGTTGTTTATTACATTCTTGGTTTTAAGAGTAGAAACAACTGAGGATCGCAGGCTACGGTTGTTGAAGACGCAAGGGAAATTACATTTGATTAAGTTTAAAATGTGTCCGGTGTTCTTGTTGAGAACGGAATTAAACTTTCCTTAGTTCTAGACGAGATACTTCGTTACAACTGTTTGAAGTTTCATTAAAGTAGCTACTGTTAATGTAATACTGGTAATTTTCTCACTCGAAGGCGTTAAGATCTCTTTTCATTCTGAAAAGAAATTTCAAAATTAACATTGCTCGTTCGTTCATTCTTTTCGAGGCTTCTATAACTCAGCTGTAACAGAAGAAGAACAAGCTGTGAGAAATAACAGCTTCAACATTAAAACAATTTTAAATCACCTCGTCATATGGTTTTCGTTTACATTAAGATAAAGATGTACTACATTAACAGTTTTAAATCCACACTGGCACTTACAAGGCACAAGGAACATTGACAATAAACAAGTCAATTTTGCGAAACGTTATAAATATCTTATCTTCCAAAAATGCGGCGACAGCGTGTCATGTGGGAGGCATGATTTAATTTGCACGCTTTAAGAGTGAAATGTTGATCTTAGAACTATCGAATAGTACACGATAGACCTCTCCCTTTGTGGACAACTTTATTGACAAATTGATGCATCAGACAATTGTGAATTCTGCTGTCTAATTTTTTTATCGTTTTACCCACCTACATAGTTTCGATGCCTTAGCCTTCTTTTTCACTTAGAGTTATAATTAATAATAGATTTAGCTCCTTGTGCTCAAAACGCAGCAAAATAATAGTAGGCAGTGCGAAAGCATAAAATAGGTCAGTAGGTAAGTACTGGAGGACTTTACAAGCACAGAGTTTAAACACTGTAGCTGGCTGGTTCAAGCAATTAGACTATCGAATGACCGTAAGCCTTGCACATATTGCGTAATATCACATTACACACACTTTCTCATTTAAACTGATACCTCACCATACTACACGCACACGCACTGACACACATACCCACACATAAACACACGCACGCTTGCACCCACACTTACAAGTACATTTATACTAGAAAAATGATTTACGTCTCAACATTCAAGTTGCCAGGACCTCCTTCTAATGACTGACTCCCGAAATTCAAACCCTGGATTAGTTTGGGTATCAGTTGCAGTACCGCAGGTAAAAATAAATGAATATTGTATCTACGAATATATATAGACATCAGCATATTAAACTACCCGAAATTGTCAAATTTTTCAAATCAATCTTGAACCTTACACTATAGCAGTACAGTTGAAAACCTATTAAATAAATTTAACAGATTTCAGTAGCTTTTTGTGATGGCATCTGTACCAAAATATTGTATGGCAATAAACTTTTTACATGTAGTTTTTAGTTTTGTTTTAAACTCAGATTTTTGCTTGTATCCAAAATAGTCTTCAATTAATATTTGATCCAAAATAACAACACAAGTTATAATAACATTGGGTGCTGCGCGCCGACCTCCCTAGCGGCGTCAGCGTAGTTTGCTACGCTGACGACACGCTGGTCCTGGCGCAGGGGAGATCGCACGAGGCGGCGGCCGAACTAATGACACGCGGGGTTGCGACAATCGTCGATAGGATCCGGCAATTGGGACTCGAGGTGGCCTTGCACAAGTCCGAGGCCATGGGTTTTCATGGTCCTCGGAACGCGCCACCTGCGGGTTCCCAACTCACGGTAAGAGGGGTTCACATCGGCGTCGAGTCGACGATGAAGTACCTGGGACTTGTCCTCGACAGCCGGTGGAACTTCGTCGAGCATTTCCGACGTTTGGCCCCCAGACTGGAGCGGGCTGGGGCTGCGCTAAAGCGGCTCCTGCCCAATCTGGGGGGTCCAAACGCCTCCTGCCGGAGGCTCTACACGGGGATCGTGCGGTCCATGGCCCTCTACGGGGCACCGGTGTGGGCGCCCTCATTGAGGCTGCGCCCAGCGCGCCGGTTGAGTGCGGCCCAGAGGGTCATGGCCATCCGGTTAATCCGGGGATACCGCACGGTCTCCTGCGAGGCGGCGAGCCTCCTTGCCGGAGTGCCGCCATGGGATCTGGAGGCAAAGGTCCTCGCCCACATGTGGGAGTGGCGCGAGGATGCGAAACGCCGGGGCGAAACTCCGCTGCCGCGACAAATCGCGGCACGGCGGACAGAGCTCCGGCAGGATCTCATGGCGACATGGCGGGTACGATTGTCGCAACCCAGCGCAGGGCACGCCACAATTGCGGCGGTAAGT
Source organism: Aporophyla nigra (assembly GCA_947507805.1). Taxonomy (NCBI): domain Eukaryota; kingdom Metazoa; phylum Arthropoda; class Insecta; order Lepidoptera; family Noctuidae; genus Aporophyla; species Aporophyla nigra. Next base: position 14,448,203 of record OX382307.1, on the reverse strand, counting down.
CCCCTCTTTGAGGAGTGGATAGAGAGGCGCCACGGCGTCCTCACCTTCCGCCTGACGCAGGTTCTCACCGGGCATGGGTGCTTCGGTGGGTTCCTGTTCAGGATAAAGCGGGAGGAAACGCCCGGGTGTTTCCATTGTGAGGATCGTCTAGAGGACACGGTGGAGCATACGGTGGAAGTGTGCCCTGCCTGGGCGGAGCACCGCCGTGTCCTCGTGGAGGCGATCGGCGGCGGCGATCTCTCGCGTCCGGCCCTGGTGCTAGCCATGGTACGGAGCGAGAGGGCATGGGAAGCCGTCACCTCCTTCTGCGAAGCAGTAATGCTCGCGAAGGAGGAGGCGGGGCGCGTGAGGGAGTGGCAGTCTCTGCGCCCTCACGTCCCTAGCCGCCGCAGGAGGAGACGCCCCGGGCGCCGGGAGTCGATTGCGGACTCCCGGCCACCGTAGGCGCGAGCTTGCGGGTGGCGAGCAATGGGTAGCTCGCCGCCCGGTAAGGACCAGGCTCGGGTCGACGGCGCGTAGTGTTCCACGCGCGCCTCAAAGAGATGTCAGCTTTATTGAAGGGGTCTGCTAGGACCGATGCCTGCCGGGGTCGCGTGATTGTTCAAAAGAGATACCGTGACCCTGGCACATGGGCAACTGAAGGAACACGGGTGGGTTTTAGTCAGTAAAAGTCTGACACGCCCTCCCGCTCCGCCCAGAGCGGGAGAAGTCATTTGATGATTTCCCATCCAAAAAAAAAAAAAAAAAAAAAAAAAAGTTATAATAACATCCCCTTTAATTAGAACTGTAAACTTAATGATACCTTCACTTAGTTTCTCATTATAAGTTATTACTCCAAGTAATCCCTTCCTCCGTTTGTTGTGTAAAACCAAAGGACTGTTATTGATTTATCCTTGTCAGCAACTGAGTAAACTATTCCAACTAGCAAAACGTCAGATAAACAGCTTAGTGGAACTGATTTACGTCACAACTATATTCCCTGTTTACATTCCGGCTTTTGGAGTTATGCGTACATTTGTTGGATTCATGTAAAAGCTATCTTCTTCGTCTAAGTGACATTTCAGCGCAACAAGACTCTTGTATGAAGTGTTTGAACTAGCATTTATTCAATTTTGATACATTGCTAGTTATGTCAGGGATTTAAATCAGGGAACAGAAAAATCCAGTACTATCGGATATCTCTTCGACAAACAGCAATATATTTTATGACTAGCTTCTGCCCGCGACTTCGTCCGCGTTAAATTTCTTGTTCCCCCGACCCTTCCCGTCACGTCAATTCACCAAGCCGTGCGATTTTCCCCATTTTTGCAATATTTTTCATTACTGCTACGCTCTTCTTGGTTGTAGCGTGATGTTATATAGCCTATAGCCTTGCTCGATAAATAGGCTACCCAACACAAACATATTTTTTCAATTCGGAGTAGTAGTTCCTGAGCTTAGCGCGTTCAATCAAACAAACAAACAAACTCTTCAGCTTTATAATATTAAGTATAGATTATGACAGTAAAGTTATTTATTTAAAACTTTTGTCCCTAGAGATTATCACTAAAATTCAACAATCACAGTACACTGCTATGACACAAGTAGAACTTAAGGATAGAACTTGGTAGAAGGGACAAGTTACGTGCCCAAGTCTGGGCCGAGTTGTACAGGCAATGTCTACAGCGTGCACATTCACAATGTCCAGCTGTCTCTTTATCTAGTCCATCCATCTGGCTGTACATTACCAATGCCCTTGTTTCTCCAGCTTGGTACAAGCATAGTGCCTAACCTATAGATATTTTACTGCTATATATTGTTTTTCTCTGTAATGAGATTTGTTCCGAGTGGTGCCAAACGTAAATAGCACCATCCCCATTAAATTTCTTTTCGTGAGTGTCGTGAAAGCCGACAAAGGGACGTACTTGAGAATGGGCAGCAGCGTTCTGTAATTATTTACCACCATACTGCGATCACCAACGTGCCTGCCAAGCATGGCAATTCTGGCAAACCTCCCTCTTTTAGGGGAGGCCAATGTCCAGCAGTAGACGTTTTTAGACTAAAATAATCATAAATGATGAATGAGATTTAGTTATTCCAAAGGCGTAACCTTCACATGTAAATGTAATATTAAATCCCCAAACAGTAATTTTCATTTAGTTAATGCCAACATACTAAATTCAAAAGCGACGAATTTACCTGAACACCGAATGAAATCAAATGAACAAAGGCAAAAGTTTTAAAGTTATGCGGGCCCTAACACGAGGCTCTTGGGTGCATATGGTGCAGTTAACCGGGCGCATGCCGATAACGACTTCCATTATATCACTTACTTTTAATAAAGTCTGACGGCTTTTTTGGTTGGAAGTGAAGTCGTTGGCATAGCCACCTTTATTAAGGTTTTAGGAAACTTTGGCGAAAGAATAGGGTTTACTTTTTAACCGACGAAAAAAAAAACGGAGGAGGTTATCAATTCGACGCGTATATTTTTTTTAAATGTGTGACCACGCATAACTTTTCACATAGTAGTCCGATTGTGATAATTCTTTTCTCTCTTTTCTTTTCTTTTCTTTTTTTTTTTGTTTTTGGAAAGGGTATACTCCGAAGGTGGTCCCACATAAATTTGGAAAACAAAATCGAACCCCAAGGGTCGGAAAACAGGGGATGATTGATTGATCACTCACTGATTGTAATGTATAACCACGCATAACTTTATACAGAGTAGTCCGATTTTGATAATTCTTTTTTCATTGGATAGGGTATACCTTGCCAAGTATTATTAGTACATTAAAGCTACAAAAAATATAAAATAAAAACTTTTTAACAAAAAATTAAACCGCCGAAAAAACTGAAAACCAAAAAATAATAAACCTTAAAATTATGAGTCGGCGCTTTGAGTGATCTTTGTTCATTGATTTTTCAGCGCCGACTCAAAATTTCAGTTTTTTCGGCGGTTTAATTTTTTGTTAAAAAGTTTTTTTCTTGTAAAATTACTCTAATAGAAAGAGATTTAAGCCATAAAATACCTATGCGCCCCTGAGTTTCACTAGCATAGGTCTCGATGCCGCTGTAATCATTATTATCATTTTCACTATCTCCCTAGCTTTTTGCATGGATGGAGCTGAATATTAGTATTTCATATGGACGGAGTACCTATGTAACCTAGTTATTGAGTAATACGATACCCCTTGGTACGACTGGTTGTCAGACTTTTAGGCATTTGATGATCTGTAACGAATGACATGGATTTCGGGAATATTGGAATAAAATAATTCTATGTCCTAATTCAGGTCTTCCTATGTGCTATTTTTCATTCAAATTCGTTTAGTCGTTTGAGCGAAAAAGCGTTGCAAAAAAACTTCTTTTTTTAAATCATTAACAGCAGCGAGACAGTTTATTTCCACATAGTAGAGAGTATATGCTAACATTTACTTTGAAGAATGGAAACGATTTACTGCGAGAATAAAATCATGATTATAGGGCTATTCCAAACTTATAAGTTCGAAAAATCATCTCGCTACCTGACCCCGTGTCGTAATTAATACCACAAGCATATACGCGATCGTTGCGATCATTTGTCACTCATTTGTTTGGAAAACCCGAACGTGCCTTGTGTCGCATTAGTTTTTCCGAATCTAATACTACATCCCGAAATTACGCGACGGCAGCTTATATTATGACATGGTCTAATCTATTCAGCCTAAATGAAGGTTATTACTTAAAGGAAAGCAGCAGGGTATCCCGCAAAATTCTTCTAATTGTCTTACTTTTCTGCAACTTGCGGTTTATTGTCAGGCTTATTTTTTATTCGCGAATTATATTTTAATTAACATACAGCCTGACACACCAAAAAATTACAAAACAAAAAAAAGGCGTGAGAAAATTTTAACTTCGCAGACTATCTACTTTAACAGTATAACATTTTGCTTGCAATTTTTGAATTTGTAGGCAAAAATACGTGTACGTGTTACCGTGTCAATATGATATTAGGAGAAACTCGCACGAGGTGTCCTTTTTTCCATGATGGTGTAAATTTTTAACCGATTTACTAAGATATTTAGTACATAATAATTCTATTACCTACATGGAAATAGAACTCAAATTCCCGTTATAAAAATGTCAATATTTCTAAAACAAACTAAACATCGTAGAGGGTGTACTTGCTCACTGCACTATAGTTGGACACGGACACTCAATTTCCGCACTGAGATTTGAATGGCCTACAGATATATGCAAGCAAAAGCTTGCGCAAGTATTGTGCTTGTGACAGAACTTGTGGGACAGGTTCTTGTCACAGACCAATAAAAATATTGGTCTGAGGTTCTTGTAGACTTTTTTGATATATAGATAAGATAATCTTGTTCTTAGAGTGTCGAGGGCAATCTTAATAGAGACATCATTTGACTTGAAAAGTTTGGCACCATCAATGCCGTCCATCAGTTTCTGTAACGGGTAGACAATAGGGCACGCAGGACACGATATTAAGTGCTTCATTGTTTGTGGGATGGCACTACATTTAGACTCCTGGGCAGAATCATCTGTGAATGAATCTACACCCAAACAGGTTTTCCGCCTACGTCCGAAGTCTATTTGAAGAGATAAGATAATTATGAATTACCTTAAAGACTCCAAAAACAAAAATGATAAACTCGTGGATACTAAAATAAAAAAACCGGCCAAGTGCGAGTCGGACTCGCGCACCGAGGGTTCCGTACAAACCTGGAGGTATATAAGTAAAAGTTCACCCATCACGACAATCGAGTCGTAGTTCTATTCTGTTTCTTGGCTTGGTTTTATTTCTGTCTGTGTTTTGTTCTGTTTATTATATGATGTAACTAACAATTTACGGTTTTCGCAATTTTTCCTTTATCTGTGCTATAAGTCGTTGCTTCGTACCAAATTTTAAAATTCTAGATCGACTGGAAGTACCCTTTAGGTTTTGATTCCCTTGCGAGTTTCGAAAATTTGCGAAAATTTGCGGCATAAACGGCTATATCTTTTGATTACGTTAGCTTAGAAGTTTGATTTTTTCACAGCTTCAAGGGACAATCATCTTGAGTATTTGATATAAATTTCAGCTTGATATCTCTACGCGTTCCTGAGAAAAAGGGTCTTGACAGACGGACGGACGGACGGACGGACAACAAAGTGATCCTATAAGGGTTCCGCTTTATCCTTTTGAGGTGCGGAACCCTAAAAACGCCAATCTTGTCAAAGCAGTGGGTAGATAAGTAAAATTAATATTATATGCTGACATTTTAAACAGGAAAATACCTCCTACGTAGATACAGAGTTATAATATTTTGCGTAAGCAACACTAAAAGGAACCGAATCTAAGAAGCTTAAGTTTAGTTGGCCTACTCGTAATTATGATTTAATAGGCAGTCGTTTCATGTCATCACCATGATCAGCCTATTTTGTTCCCACTGCTGGGACACAGGCCTCCACTCGGTGAGAGGGAGTGGGCCGTAATCTACCACGCGGGCCAAGTGCGGGTTGGTAGATGTTACATGTTTTCGAATCATTGTCGTTTCCTAAGATGACTCATTGACCCATTGGTATTCTGCTGCATCCAGTTAAACTAGAAGCAGACCCTTACATAGTTGAACTATTGTTGAATGGTCTTTATTACGTTCTCACCTGAATAACTTTAAAATATTCCTACTGTAACATGCAATATAATCTACATTTAGCTATTCACAAGCTTCTGTTTGCATAAACTTTCAAATCCCTTAGTAACCCCTTACCCCGTATGGGTGAAATTTGATTCATCTAATTTCTTATTGTATGACTTAGTGAAGAGGTTCTACACGTGGCAAGAAACCTTTGAAGTTCCGAAGATTTAGTAATGAGTTTGTGAGTGAGTGAGGAAGTAAGCGATCGAGTTTAGTAAAAACACACACGTATAAGTATTAAGATGGTAACAGCACAAAATAGAAATCTTCATCATCTGCCTAGCCTTTTCCCAACTATGCTGGGGTAGGTTTCCAGTCTACTCAGAAGTAGGCAGTGACCTATCGCTGCCGGCCGTGGTCGAGTCGATGGACGGCAGCGAGGCGTCCTGGGACGCGGTGGTATCCTTCTGCGAATCAGTTATGTCGCAGAAGGAGGCTGCGGAAAGGGAGCGGGAGATATCTTCCGCTCACCCAGCCCGCAGCAGGCGCACTGGGCGTCGGCGGAGGGCGGACAACGCCCTCTTCTAGCCCGCCTAAATGGGTCCAGGGGCGACGGATCTGGGGACATCCGTCGCCCCCTATTCCTTTGGACCCGAGATGGTGGCGCGTAGTGTTCCACGCGCGCCTCTCTGTGATGTATGGGGGGGAGTTTAACACCTCACTCCCCCCCAACGTGAGGAGGCCCACAAAGGCGAACCGGCACCAGTCGGGGATCGCGGAAGACATATTGGTACCCGTGGTCCCCGACGTAGGTGTGAGACGGAACACCGGGGTGGTTTTAGTCAGTAAGAGTCTGACAGACCCCTCCGCCCACCCCAGGGCGGAGGACATCCATGAGGATTTCCAACTCGTGATCAAAAAAAAAAAAGGCTTCCAGTCTAACCGGCTGCAACTGAATACCAGGATTTTACATGGAATAACTGCCTTATGCTATTATAGTAAGATGCAGTTTACAGTTGTTGTCACAAATATTTGAGTCGTTGGATTTAGTAACTTAATGTACGTAGATTTGATTTTTGAACACTAATTAAATATCAGACTAATCAAGGTCGTTCCAGGTCAAGTAATCTAGTAAGAATTGATTAATTTTGCTGTCCAACTAAACACGCCAACTAAATTAAATTCCATGTTAACTTGTGATATTGCGTATGGGTAAAATAGGATTCATTGTTTGTTCATAATTTTCTTGGAAAATGTCTACTCCATACAAAACACACACGCACATATACAGAGCTGCTCTATGAAAGCGGATCAGTTATGCCTAAGTCGTTTTGTATTAAATATTTCTAAGAAGGTATGTACATATTTAGGGAAATTAACTTGGCAAACTATGTGATTACCAACTTAAATTGTCTGTATATTCAAATCACAAGTCCTTTGACAGTTATATGAAATGGCTATAACACGGTAAATTGACGTAGGGTGTCAATTTGTTGAACAATTAGTTTCCCTGACTACATTTAATCCTCAACTACCGTACTTATAGTTAAACTTTTTGAATGAATTAATGTCTTGGCTGATAGAATATGTAAATAGGTTGACATAAAAGCAGCTATTGCTCCAGATCAGTATCGAATACCACAACCTGAAGGCAAATTCTTGTACCTAATTAAAAACATTCAAAATCTATTCGAAGTCTCACCTCAACGACAGTTAAATGTCAAAAAAAAAAAAAATGCCTTATTGAGGTATTTTTGCCAGATTGAAACTGAGATCAGACTATGAACGTTCTTCATATTACGGGAATTGCTCCTCTGGTACAGACGCCAGCACAAACAGCTACTACAATCTGTTAAATTTCTTTAATAGATTTTCAACTTTATCGCCACAGCATTAGGTTCAAGTTTGATTCGGGAAATTTTGACAGTTTTGGGTAGTGCGTATGTGCTGGCGTCTGTACATAAGATTGAAATAAAAAAATATAGCGATTAAATTAACAATTGACTTAAAATCCCTTCTTATGTTTATAAGAAGCGATTTGATAAGAAAACAAAGCGACTAAATTAACAATAAACTTATTATAGAAAAAATAATAGTTTAAAAAAACTAAAAAACACGCTTCCATTGAAAACCAAACTAAAAAGTACAAAATAATGGATAAAAAGCGTGGGGTGCTTTAGGTATTTTTTTATCGATAGCAGGCACCCCACGCTTTTTTTCCATTATTTTGTACTTTTTAGTTTGGTTTTCAATGGAAGCGTGTTTTTTAGTTATTTTAAACTATTATTTTTTCTATTTTTTAGGGTGTTTCGAATTTTGAGACGTATGTCAGCGTAGTTTGTGACGTATGTCAGCGTAGTTTTCGAAGACAGTTTTTTTTTGCTGTCCTGGTAACCCTGGCAAGGATAATGGCACAAATTAGTTTGTTACGTATGTCAGCGTAGTTTTCTAAGACAGTTTTTTTGCTGTCCTGGTAACCCTGGCAAAGACAATGGCACAAATTTATGAAATTATTGCATTGTCATCGGTCCTTAACAGGTGTGCAAAGTTTGAATGAAATCTGGTCGTTTAAAATGGGTCAAAATCGCGCTATAAGGAGTCGGTTACAAACAAACATACAAACATATAAGTGAAGCTAATATAAAGCGTGTAAAAATCAACTCTTCCCGCACTAAGAAAAGCAGGGTGGCTCTGCAACGTGTATCAGAAAGATGTCGCCATGTTTGAAGGTCAAACAACATCTGAACAAGTTCCTCCACATAAACAACACCGAAATCGCGAAATCATAAAAAAAATCACAAGGAAAAAGTGGTTCAGATTAATCGTGTATACCACACTCTTCATTGAGATCACACATTTCTGTAGCCACGCAGGATATAGACAATTAAACAATTGCCAATCAACATAGGCTCGTACGCGTATGTGGAATTCAAAGTGAAATTAAAGGCATTATTATTGTCTTCATACTTAGGTATTAAGGGCCCGAACTCGTGAACCCCTTCGTATATTGAAATTACCTTTGTTCCAGTCGATTAGAATTCGAATACCTCCCGTACTTTTTATTGATTGGTACTACAGTCACCGGGGTCCAGACGTGTTAGCATCCTGATTATGTGTGCTAGTACGGATGTTTGAAGCATAATCTATTTATATTAATACGTGAAGCAAATTGTAGATCTTAGACAGTCGTTAAGGGTCGTCAGAAGCCCGAGAGTCTAACAACCAGTCTTACCAAGGGGTATCGTATTACCTAGTAACTAGGTTGTGGAGGTCAGATAGGCAGTCGCTCCATGTTAAATACTGGTACCGAGCTGCATCCGGTTAGACTGGAAGCTGACCCTAATATAGTTGGGAAAAGGCTAGGCAGATGACGTGAAGCAAAAACTTCCGAGCCCTTTTAAGAAAATTATGCAGTAGGAAAATTAGCACATTTAAAGTTTATCCGGCGGATGTAGAAGGAGTGCAGAAAGATAATATTTTTATAACATAATATTGTATTTTTATAATTAATTTTGGTTGAATCTCGACCATTAATTTTATATTGTTACATATTTAGGAAGCGCTTAGTTTGTCTGTTCCGCTTTAAATGCTAGGTAATGAAATGAATTGTTTTTCATTCAGATTCAGTCAGTTTTCTCTTTAAGTGTCATCAAAAACATCATAATGATATTCATTCAATAAGTGATGTCAATATTATTCTAAAATATTTAATAATACAGTAGTTTTTGCGAGACGGCCCCACTGTAATTTCGAATCCAAAGTTATATCTCAGCAGCCACAAAATTCAATTCCGCCACATTTACTAGTACATTGGTTTTCACCTGCTTAACATTAGGTGTTAGAATTATTATACATTTTGTCTTTTCTCGTTTAAAAGTCAATTAATAACACTAAATCAATGCATATTTTAGTGACAGCATTATTTACATGATCAGTGTCGTCATTACATGTCTGTCGTCGTTCACACAATTTAATTACTGTTATTTTGGCAAGGTAGGACACTAATATAAATACGAAAAATAAAAAGAGGCCAGGAATTGACCCCAGCGGAACTCCCATATTGACAATATAACCCACAGTACGATTGCCGTTAGTGTCCACTATTTTCATCCTATTATCCAAATCAATAAATCAAAGGCAGTATTTTTAACATACACATTCCATAGTGATGCTATTTCCTGACCAAAAATAAATTGTTTGAAAAACATTTTTAAATGGTGGTTGTTGACGTTGTTATAAAATTGTCAAAGGAAACACAACTTAGCTGTGATTTAAAATTAGAATTTTGGGTTAAAGTATTCAAATAATCAAATCATTTAAATTATAAGTGGAGCTAAAAATTGACATTCTCAAGTTCGTTTTCGACTGCCTCGTTGGTCTAGTGGTCGTAAGCTCGACTGCTGAGGACGAGGTCCTGGGTAATGAAGAGGAGGGTCCTAGTATGATTGGGTTTTTCTATCTCGAATTTCTCAGTAGCAGCCCGGAGTCTCAAATGTGTTCGGTTGATGGCAATAGGCTCGCCCCTATAATAGGGGACTTAAACATAACTGGTGAATTTGAGTGTCCTATAGATTCACCTCTGCTTAACCCTTCGGAGAGACAAGGCGTAATGTTTTTGTATGTTATATTAAGTTTGTTTTCTGATCCATTTGTTTACATTTTCATCAAATACTTTTGAAATAGATTATAAGCATACACATCTCACGCAATTTTCTAAAAATGTTTATCTATATCTACAGGCATTTTAACGTCAACAAAAACCACTAAAGCAAATCAAAAAATAAATCATATTCTAATCATAATAAAAGCAACACGAGCCTCCATATTTACCTACGTAGATGTTTAATACGAAAAAACATTTCATACTAAAAGATGAACACGCGAGACTAACTTTATTTTTTATCAAAACGTTTTACTCCGTAAGGGTAAACATATATTTTACGGCGATACCATATTTTGGTGGCGGTAATTTAGTATTCAATCGTTGCGCAAACGTTGGGTGGGAACGCGTAAAATCTTTTAAAGAGCTTACGTTCAATGCAACTACGCGTATTTTATCTGCGAAAGCGAGCTAAACCTTGAGCTTAGAAACAATGGAGATGGTGTGAGAACATTTTGTTTCCAGATGGTACTCACTCACTGTCCAACGCAACATAAGTCTCACTTAAATTATATTACACCACTCGGTCCTCTACCTCTTACATCGAGCAACATTTGTGGTGATAGTTCAGATGCTTAGCTACTTTTAGTTTACCCGAAAGTTTCAATACCTCATAACGAACAAGGCAGATGTGAGTGAAAACGCCGGTAGAGGGACGCCCTGGAAGAACATAATAATATAGGTACCTTATTAGTAATGTACTTCAGAAAGGTCAGGCGCTCGGAACCGGCGTGCGTGTTTCCAGCTTTATAAACGTAAACCAAATAAAAAGTGTATGTAATGATCGTAGCCGGTGGTGTTCTAGAGTTTCTGCCTACCCCCATGGGAAGAAAGCGTGACTATGTCTGTTTGTATTAGGATAAAAAATAATACACACCTGATTTCTCGTGGCAGATCTTTGTCACTCGAGGATAATTTTCAATGTGCCTAACGTTTCCTTTAGGCAATCAAATCTACTGCACAATTCAAAAAAAATATTGAATAAATTAGTGAAACTTCACATATCGATATCGCATTATGATTAAAAAACCTCAATTTTTATAAACTTTTACATTTTTATCATTAGAAAATCTTCTATTATTTTGATCCATTATGAATACTGATTCACGTTTGTGAATTCGTCCTAGGCAATTAAAATAGAACATTCCTTCTTTCGACGCTCCACGGAACCAACACCTAGAAATGAAAATAGCTGAGTTTCGATAACCGTTTGTCTAGATTACTGGAATACCTGTCGTGTTGCGAAGGTCGTGAGTCTAAGTCTCAGGCAAGCGAACACGTTCATTTTGCGATTGGTTTTATATTTCGCTGTTGAAATTATTGTAGTTACAGTTGAAATTGTTAGTTTTTTTTTTATACGGGTTGTAATACTCTGTTGAGGTTTGCGATTTTATTTCATTCCGGGTCTACATTTCCTTCTTTGGAACGCAAATGATGCTCTAATGCCTGCTTTTTTGAGGTACTCAATAATTTTCAAACGTATTCATTCAACAGAGTTAACTATTTAAGCAAACAATTTTCCTCCATTAAAAAAGGCTGAGTATTCATAATCAAAATATCAACTCATAGCACTATTGAATAAATAAAAACTACCTAAGTCAGGAGCTTGTCAAGATGCAAATGGGAAGTTGAGGCGAATGACTAATATAGCGATAGCCAAACTTTAACTAGCAAACTCATTTCAAAGCATTTATGTCAATAAAACTATTTACAGGCAAGATATTTCAAAATCTTGGGAAGATATTCCAATTGCTTCTATATCTATATATTTATACTTATTTCAAATTATTAAAGTATAAAATAAAAACAGTTAAGAGATGAACAGTCTCAATTAACGACGTCCGTTCACCAAAACGACCTAATTCTGTTTTAAAATGCGGCATTCTGAAAGTAACTTTTCTATCGACTTTGCCAGAAAGATGAGAATGAATTAATGCATCGGCACTACTTCCAGTAAGTAAAGCTGCAGTGTTACATAAGTATTTGGTGTAAGTAGGTAGTACTTATTGCCCCGCAGCGCGCAGGTAACATAATATAGTGACCTATTTCTAGAGAACACTTCGACAGGTTGTCTGTTATGATAACGAACTGATACAGTGTATTCTGTGTCTTTGAAACCAACTCTTGAAATATTTACTATTCCATTTCAAAACTTTCTTGTACACGTACTTACGAGCAGAATCTTAAATGTGGAGTGACAAATGTTTATATGATGATGGATATTTCTCAAATGATTCATGTTAGAGACAATTTAATTTAACATTTCTGAAGTAAATTAAGTATTATTGTACTTTAGATATAGGTACTACTTTCTTCATAATTAATTGATAAAATACTCGATAGTAATGGCACAGTTATAATTACTGTTTTAACGAGCACAAACATCTGTATGAGATATCAGTATTTTCTATCGTCTTATATCGTTTTTCATATCAATATCTGAGGTTATGATTTTAGGATAATTAAATAATAAATAAATAAATAATAAATATCGTAGGACAACCAACACACCGTTATCTGATCCCAAACTAGGCAGAGCCTGTATTATGGTAACCAGACAACTGATAAACATACTTATATATTTCTAAATACATACATATTATAGATAAATTACACCCAGACACAGAACAAATGATCGTGCTCATCATACAAAGATTTGTCCTGGGTGGGAATCAAACCCACGACCTCAGTCTTAGCAGTCAGGGTCACTAACCACTAGACTAACAGGCCAGTCAATTGGAAGAAATGTCACGAAAATTCAAGACGATAACAGAGACATCAATAACGAAGAAACTCTTACCATAAATGCATGCCTCACGCATAATTTTGCGAGTATATACGTCAGCACTTCGATGTAAGTCTAATTCCCTTCCACAAAATGTACGAATTCCCTTCCACAAAATGTACGAATTCGTCTGCTTCCTCCCTTAGACAATTTACTCAAAGTGCCTTACACTCTAATGCGTGGAAATCCTAATAATGCTTTTAAAGTAACACGGTCATTTACAAAATACGTCTCACGAAATGTGTACAATTCAATCTTGAGATCAAATTGAAGATTTCCGCCGACTAAATATGTATAAGGCGGCATATGCCGGAGATGTTAAGATAAAGTAAAGCTGCTTAGCTCAAGTCATCTCGGATCCAAGACTAATAGAAGTCTAACTAAACGTAGCCGTCCCGGTACTTCGGAGAAAATTGTATTACGTAGTTGGTAGGTATTGAACTGGGATATGATAATGTAAATCATAGTATGGTCCTCATTTTCGTCTAATATATAGTACGTAGGTAGAGGGGCTTGTGAGTAAAATAAAATCTGCACGGTTCAATTTAAGGTTAAGCTACGCATGCCGCGTTCGGTCCGTGGATGAAATACTTCATTAAATATCGTGGCCCCTCCTGTACGTACCCCGGAAAAAACTTTAAGCGGTTGGTCCTGGCTGTTTTATTTTGTATGGTATCTTACAGGTCAACCTATGAGGTTGTCCGCTGCTTAACCCAACTTGCCCGTAGCTACCTTAATAAATTAAGACCTCCAGCCAGGGCTAAAAAAAAAATAAAACTAGAGCGACTATTCGCTAAGGGTACGGGTACAGATCTCGGCTTAAGGCATCGCTGGTAGAGGACAGCAAGGAACAGGCTGGATCGGAATGTTCTCAGCGGCGCGGGCTGGCTCGAACAAGGGTCGGAGAGGAGGTCCTAGCTGTCCTGGTCTTACATGTTTTTTTTTACTACCTCTGGTGCCTTCCAATCCCAAAACCACCGCGGATTCGTCAGCTGATGCTTGATTCACTTATTAGCCATTTGAGATCCATTGGAAAACTTGGCTTTCGATCGACCTAAAATTAACACTACCTCTCGGACTAGTAGTAACGGGTAGTTGAAAAAGTCCAAAAGTCTGGTAACCGGTAAATAATTTTAAGTATCGTTTTACCCAGTAACTGGGTGGTGGAGGTCAAAAAGGCAGCCCTATCTATGCAATATACTAGTATTCAACTGTATCTGGTTAGGTATGAGAACATGGGTTCGCGCATAAGACCAGTCGCGTAAAAGTCCATGCGCGGAAACATCTTATCGCGCAAGAGTCCATTTGTGGGAATGTATTTTCGCGCAAGTGAGTTCTCACTAGAATCTTTTGCGGAAATATAGGTATATCGCACAAGTATCCCAGATCCATCCAGTTTGACAGAAAACTAACTCCAACATAGTTGGGAAACTGAAAAAACTTGGCAGTTTGATTGAGTAAGTAGTTGAATCGAAACCAGGTCGTGAAAGATTAAAGCCAGAGCAATTCCGATATAAAATAACAATATGGAATCCGGTGATGAACGATTGAGAAGATAACTAACAAATACCGAATAACATTAAGTCAGAGTCGGCGAGCCTTCATATTGTAATTTAATATAGAAAACAAAGTACGTACCTTGATGAGGTTCATTTTGTACAAAACACTGATGAAGGATCTTATTCCTGAGTCAAACAAGAAGCCCAATTTTGTAGAAGCGTTATGCTGTGAAGATGACTACTCATCATCATCATTATTTCAGCCGAAAGACGTCCACTGCTGGACATAGGCCTCCCCCAAGCTCCGTACTTCGACCGGTTTTGTGCTTCCCGCATCCAGCGGATTCCTGCGGCCTACTGATGACTACTCAGTGTATGTTAATTATATTTATTGTGTTACAATACCATTGATCTATAAATTACTTAATTTCAGTATCCAAGAACACAATGTTAAATATTAAGGTCATTTTAAACTTCTAAATTAAAAAAAAACCGGCCAAGTGCGAGTCGGACTCGCACACCGAGGGTTCCGTACAAACCTGTTTCCAATTCACGTGTTTATGAAATTAAATGTTTTTTTTTTTTAATATTTATATTTGAGTTAATTGAATAGAAGGTAAATTGTAGTTTACGATTTATGACGTATTAAAAAAAAAAACTACTTACTAGATCTCGTTCAAACCAATTTTCGGTGAAAGTTTACATAGTAATGTACATCATATATTTTTTTTTAGTTTTATCATTCTCTTATTTTAGAAGTTACGGGGGGGGAGGACGGACACACATTTTACCACTTTGCCAGTGTCTCTCGCGCAAACCATTCAGTTTAGAAAAAAATTATAGTAGAAACCTCAATATTATTTTTAAACACCTATCCGTAGACGTATGAGTTTGATGAAAAAAAATATTGAGTTTCAGTTCTAAGTATGGGGAACCCCAAAATTTATTGTTTTTTTTTCTATTTTTGTGTAAAAATCTTAATGCGGTTCACAGAATACATCTACTTATCAAGTTTCAACAGCATAGCTCTTATAGTTTTGGAAAAAGTGGCTGTGACATACGGACGAAAAAGACAGACAGACAGACATGACGAATCTATAAGGGTTCCATTTTTTGCCATTTGGCAACGGAACCCTAAAAACATAGTGAGAGTCGGGGAAACAGGGCGTGATATTTTGTTATGTTATGTTTTAAGAAGTACCTATGTAATGAGCACTACCAGCTGTTGGTCTGTAGTTTCTGCCTGCCTGCCCACGAGAAGAAGGCATGAGTATATATGTGTCAAATACGGGTATAACTGACAAATTGTCATGACGGCCGTAATGAGATAGAACTGCGTTTCTACGAAACCAAAAGCTTTACTGAAATCTGCTCCCGTAACAGAATTTTACGCATCACACAACTACTCAGAAATCACATAAACAATTTCGTTGCAACGCTTTACAATTCAAATGTCTTGTGAAGGGAGTTAACGTTAACTTAAATTTGTTTAAGTCAACTGAGAAACTTTGCAAAGTGGCATTAAGTTGAAGTGTTACTACAATTTCTAGTACTTAACTTTAATCGCGTAATGAATGTTACTTGGGATTGTCCCATCAATTGTTTATAGTAAGTTCTTGCTATTTATTCGTATACTTTCATTTCAAAAACTATAATATGATATTTACATGATTATTTATTCACAATCAAGTAACAATAAACTCATGATTATGCTCACAACTATTATAAATAACAATAGGTACAGGAATTAATTAAATCAATTACAATTATTATTTTATAAATAATATTAAATCATATTACCGGTAAGCAAAAATATATAATAATAATATCTTAGGACAACCAACACACCGCTATCTGATCCCAAACTAGGCAGAGCCTGTACTATGGTGACCAGTAAACTGATAAATATACTTATATATTTCTAAATAAATATATACCTATTATAGATAAATTACACCCAGACACAGAAAAAATGATTGTGCTCATCACACAAAGATTTGTCCTGGGTGGGAATCGAAACTACGACCTCAGTATTAGCAGTCAGGGTCACTAACCACTAGACTAAAACGCCAGACAAGAAGAAGTCATAGTCAGTCATATAAGAATATAGTTATATAAGCTATCAAACCCAAAACAATATTAATAAAAATATACATACAAATAAAAATAATAGTTTTAAAAAAACTAAAAAACAAGCTTCCATTGAAAACCAAACTAAAAAGTACAAAATAATGGAAAAAAAGCGTGGGGTGCTTTTTAAGGTAATTTTTTATTGATATCAGGCACCCCACGCTTTTTTCCATTATTTTGTACTTTTTAGTTTGGTTTTCAACGGAAGCGTGTTTTTTTTAGTTTTTTTTTAAGCTATTATTTATTTTCTATTTTTTAAGGTGTTTCGAATTTTGAGACGTATGGCAGCGTAGTTTGTGACGTATGTCAGCGTAGTTTTCGAAGACAGTTTTTTTTTGCTGTCCTGGTAACCCTGGCAAGGATAATGGCACAAATTAGTTTGTGACGTATGTCAGCGTAGTTTTCGAAGACAGTTTTTTTGCTGTCCTGGTAACCCTGGCAAGGATAATGTCACAAATTTATGAAATTATTGCATTGTCATCGGTCCTTGACAGGTGTGCAAAGTTTGAATGAAATCTGGTTTAAAGTGGGTCAAAATCGCGCTATTAGGAGTCGGTTACAAACAAACATACAAGTGAAGCTAATATAAAAGGTAAAAGAATCACAGGGCATAAAAAATTCTTCCGTATAGTTATCAGAAGGAAAAGTGCCCAAGTGCCCAAAAGGTCGGCAGCATTATCTGATTCTTTGGCCAAAAAATAAACCAGCCCTCTAATCGGTCATGTGAAATTCGACTAACCACTTGGCGAAATCAAGAAAACCAAGTAGGCACTCGAACCCTATGGCACTAGTGTTTCAACCTCAAACGGCTCTCCCACCTGCAGCAGCGTCTCCAGAATAGCCATATTTGCTTGCTTGATGTGCATTAAATTATCAGAAGATTTTTTTAAATCTTTACGTAATTGCATTCATAGACAGTCAGGTTATTGGATAAATATTTTATCATTGTCACTTTCAGCTGGGCTTCTATCAGTATTATACCAAATTAATTAATCTTGCTACCCAATGTTTTTGTTTCATTCTTCTTCAGATATTTTTGCCAAAACAAAAACACTCCTAGCGGTCGAAAAAATTCGGAGTAAATTGACCAAAATCACGCAAAATAAAGAGTTTAGAAAGACTAATGATACAGACAAAACAAAGCCCTCTCTCTCTATTAATAAGTGTCTTCGTCATAATGGCAACTCCAAAAAGCTCTTTTCCCTCTTTTTAAATGTCCAAACGGACTTTAGGTCATTAAACAATTCCTTATTTACATCGCGAATTCCCGCAAATTAAGTTCGTTTAAATGCCGTTGTCGCTACAGACGTTCCAAACGGGAATTCCACTTTAACAAACAGTTTATTCTATTTTCTTTTGTCCATTTTACGGTGTCTGAGTAAATGTTGTTAAAAATATCTTTCTTTTGGCTCCGTAATTGCTTCAACTAAAGCGACCATATTAAAGAAATTATCGCGATTTGAAACCATTTTGTATGTTTTTCACGTGAAAAAGTTCCGCGTTCAGTCGTCGTAAACTGAGGTATGCATTTTAATTTCATAAAATGAAGCCAGCATTTTTAAACGTTGAATATGGTAACACTCAACCGACGTTTTTTTTTTTTATAAAAAAGTGTATTTTTACGTAAACCCTCCACATACCGCAACACAAATCGTGGGCGGCCACAATAGGGAACATGCAATATTTTTATTTTTGTTTTCACTTTAAAGAATTCCATGTAGAATAGACCACAAATATAAAATAAAAATTAAAACATTGTAATTTATCGGAAAAAATTCGGTTTCAAATTGACAGTTTCAATTTTCCCGCGAAAACGGACCTATAGTTCCGATGACGTCATTCTTGTCTGTCACTGGCCGTATTTGTTCGTCGGCTTTCATACTTTTGCATATTTTTTGAACTTTCGAGATACATTTTGTAAAAATTTAAAATGGACTATCCAACAACATCAGGTGATCATAACAATACCACTAATAATCCGAAAAAAGCCGCGTTTATTCATGTTTTGTGCCAATGAGTCCGTGACTACTTCAACAAAGTTTCCAAATAAATTGTTTTTGACTAGACGTTCTGACCCAAAATTGAGAAAAAAGTGATATCAAGCTGCAAAAAGAAATGAGAATTATTCTCCAAAGACCACTATTCGATGCTGTGAAGAACACTTTGACGTAAGTCATAAGGCGAATATACTTGTTATATGTCGTGTGTGTTATACGTCATAAGGCGAATATACTTGTTATACGAGTATGCTTAGTTAATCTGCTTGTACGTAAAAACACGTTAATTACCTACCTAATACTTACAAAACTTGTCTATAGTAGATTTTTAATTTTACAGTTTGAGATCGACGTCGATAATTGGTAAAAGTTTAAAATGTGTGGAGGAAACCTTTTTCTGAAAAAAGATCTCATGTCTTGTCAACACTAACTCTTGGTAAATTCCTGGAGTCTGCTTTGATAATCCCAACTACCATTTTTATTCAAAAAACGTAATTAATATTACCATAAAATAATATTCACTGTAACAACCATAACCTCAACAAGTCTTCGTATCGTAACCGTAGTGACGTCACTGAACGCTGATTGGTGTTTTGAAATACGTTTCGTTTCAAGTAATTTTTAATACGTAATTATTGTTAAAAATCAACATTATGTAAAATAAAAACATTGCAGTGGCCCTTCTTTTATACTTTTTTAACATTTAAATCATAAAATTTTCATAAATATTATATTTGCATCTTCCCTATTGCCTGAAAAATGTTGATTTGTTAAAAGGACTAAAGAGTGTTTATGACTGTTTTTATTAGTAATTTTCCTATCATCACCCGTGTATTTCCCGAGGGTATGCACTGTACCTACAGTCACCCGCTTTTCGTCAATTATGTTTACGTCCTGTGTTATAGGGGGCGAGCGTATTGTCGTCACCCGGACACCATCCCAGACTCCAAGTTTTTACTGAGAAATAACTGATAGTGAAACGCAATAACCCTTTGCCCGACCCTGGATTAGAACGCTGATTCTCATGCGCAGCAGTAGCGCCTTCGGTATAATTATTTTCTTTTTAGACCAAAAACACGTCCAAACAGCGATGTTTAGGAACATACTCGTACCTGACCGAATTACAATACGTGTAACGACGACGTACAAATACAACCCTGTAAAATCTACATGAGAATAATTTCCGCTGCACGTGTGCATCTTAAGATAATTTAACTCGTATACAGTGAACTTCTTGACGCATTTAAGTTCGTACGCACTATTGAATAGGGGAAGGAGAATCTCGCATGCTCGTTTTCTCTTATGAGGTACTTAGTTACGATGTCGGACAAAACTAAATGTAGCAAGAAAATTGTTTGCAATGGTGTTCGCTTAGAGCCCATCGTAGACCACATAAGGAAAAGTTAAGTACTTATACATATTAACACTGTTTGATACAGGAACAGACACCATCTTTCTTTTTAGGGTTCCGTAGATACTTTTATGCTCCCTCGAAGCTATCACTTTATCATTCGAAGTACCTTATATAGCACTAGCTTCTGCCCGCAGTTTCGCCAGCGTGGTTGTCGAAAAATTCACCATTTCAACCTCCCATTTCACCCTCTTAGGAATGGAATTTCGAAAAAACCTTTCTTAGTGGATACCTACTCCTCACTAAAAACACACCCTCCAAATTTCATGTCTCTACGGCCAGCGGTTTAGGCTGTGCGTTGATATATCAGTCAGTCAGTCAGTCACTCAGGACTTTGAATTTTATATATATAGATAAATAATCAGCTTTTAACTTTCCGATTGCTGGGACAAAAGCCTCTCTGTGACAGGGAGTGACCCAGAATCCACCACGCTAGCTCAGTGTCGGATAGTATCTTACATACGATAAATTAACTCATACTAAATCAATGAACAAACCAAACACTACAGCTACTAAAACGATATCAGAACAAACAAAAGCAAATAAAATAAACAGTTCATAGTTTTAATTACGTTTTCACATTAATATATTTGTACGGAGTCATTGCATTTGCATTGCAAAAATTTCAAATGCGCCGTTGTGTTGGGCATGGCCTCATATGGACACGGCCCTGAATGGGCACGTGTTGTTTTGGGAACTCTGTGCGGGATTATGTTCTCTCAGTGCTTAATATTTTAGCGTATGTTAATGAATGTTAATATTATGATTTCGCACATTTGTCTGTTTATGTGTAAGCCTTGATCCGTGCCTGTTAGTCAAGGAGTCGGTCTTCGGAAGTGTACGTGTGTTAGATAACAGTATATACATACACGTACATTTAGATAGGGATGGGTAAATTCGTGAATATTAGTATATACTTACGCTTCCACACCACAGTGTCAGAACTGATTATAAGTCATACGTAATTTATTCCTTAACAAAAAACATTGTGTTGAAAATATTTCTTCATATACAAAATAATAATCACAGAGCAATAATAATAATACATCAGTGCATTCATACTTAAATATCATTAAGTATTTATTATAATATAACACTCGTCCTTTTTTTTGTGGGTGGGAAATCATCAAATGACGTCTCCCGCTCTAGGGTGGAGCGGAAAGGAGTGTCAGACTTTTACTGACTAAAACCCACCCGTGTTCCTTCAATTGTCCATGTGCCAGGGCCACGATATCTCTTTCGAACAAATCTCGTGACCACACTCATCCTATCTACCTATCTTCACACGTACACTTTCCCAAACTGACTTCTGAAAAAGTCGTGAACTAAGAGACACGGATGTGATACGTGCCTGTAAATCAAAGATACAAAAGCAATGCATGATCACTGATAAGTATGTTTTTTTTTGTATCTAAAAAACATTTTCAAAATGTTTTCGACGAAAATAGAATGATAAGTATCTCATTGAATTTCATAATCATGATTAATTCAAGCTCAAACACAACCTGCAAATATTTACCAAACTATTAACTATGTTAGAGCTTTTTTCAAATACTTACAATTCGTTAGCAAACTAAATAAAAACTATTTCAGCGACTCGCTTGAAATACGTAATCATCAATCAGAATTGTTTATTTGCATCTATTTATAAAAAACCAGTGCCTATTCAAAATTATTCATCGAGATTTCTTTATGACAATAATAATGTCAGTGATGACATATGGAACCGAAACGTGGTCGCTCACAATGGGCCTTATTAGAAGGCTGAAAGTCACCCAAAGGGTGATGGAGAGGGCTATGCTTGGAGGTTCCCTACGCGATCGAATCAGAAATGAAGAGATCCGTAGGAGAACCAAGGTAACCGACATAGCCCGAAGAATTGCTAAACTGAAGTGGCAGTGGGCAGGGCACATTGCTCGCAGAACAGATGGCCGATGGGGCCGGAAGGTTCTGGAGTGGCGACCGCGTACCGGAAGACGTAGAGTTGGAAGGCCTCCAACAAGGTGGACCGATGACCTTGTGAAGGCCGCAGGAATCCGCTGGATGCGGGAAGCACAAAACCGGTCGAATGGGCTTAGCTTGGGGGAGGCCTATGTCCAGCAGTGGACGTCTTTCGGCTGAAATGATGATGATGATGATGATGATGTCAGTTTAATATTAATTAATTATACACTAGCACTTCCCCCGCGATTACGTCCGCGTGAAATTTATAGCTCATGTTATTCCGGAATAATGTAGCTTTCCACGGGTGAAGGCACTTTTAAAATTCGTTTTAAGTAGTTTTTGAGTATATCCATTACAAACAACTATACTAGTCTATACAAATACTTACTGGAAAAAAATCTGTAACCGATGGTGAAAAACAGTATTTAAATCTGTTGTGTGAGGAACAACGCAACGCCGTCACAAAGACACACACCGAAAACGACTTCAATATAGAATTATATAGTTCTTCAGACCGTATTTCGCCCACGGCGGTCAATCTCGACGGAGACTAGCCATCGGCGCGGGAGATATTATAGTGCTCAAGTGTGTGCGCAGACATACGAGCACTCACTCTTTCCTCACTCTCATAGTCCGATGGGACGGCAATCCGACACGACCGAAGAGAGATCAGGCGTAGGACCAACGGCTTAACGTGCTTTCTGAGGCACGGGGGTATCACACCGCCACCTTCCAAACTCCGGGTTGCTACTTAGAAATTTCTAATGAAAAAACCCAGTAACACTTTGCACGACCCGGGAATTAAACCCAGGACCCCACGCTCAGCAGTCGCGCTCGCGACCACGAGATTTGTCTTCTTATTGTGTGTACCGTGTGGTGCCCGACGTAAAGAATAACACCACCCCATTTCTTCCCGTGGGTGTCGTAAAAGGCGACTAAGGGACTTACTAGAGAATGGGCAGCAGCGTTCTCTATGCATTTTACTACCATACTGCGGTCGCCAACCCGCCTGCCAAGCGTGGCGATTATGGCAAAGCCCCCCAAATTGGGGGAGGCCTAAGTCCAGCAGTGGACGTCTTACGGCTGAAATGATGTTGATGATGAAATGTTAGAATTATGTATAGATATAGAAGATATGTTCCGTGTGTTGCCGAACGTAATGAAAAGCACCATACCATTTTTTCCCGTGGGTGTCGTAGAAAGCGACTATGTGCTTTATTAGACACAGGGCAGCAGCGTTCTCTATACATCTTACCACTTAACTGCAATCGCCAACCCGCCTGCCAAGCGTGGCGATTATGGCAAAGCACCCCTTTGGGGCAGGCTTATGTCCAGATGTAGAAGTCTTTTGGCTGAAATGATTATTAAAGAGATAATTCTTTTTTTTTTTCATGTAACAGTTGACGTTCAAAAGTGCCTTTTTTGGGCCTACTTGAAATAAACGCTTTGACTTTGACTTTGATAAGTTAATTTACTCAAATGTTTCACTATACAGGTGAAATGTAGGTACCAAATTCTTAAAATATTTTCGAATTGCAACTACTTATAAGTATTGCAAGGATTTGCTTCAAAATATTTCCCAAGTGCTGGTGATAAATATTTTTGAATACTTTCGATGTGTTGAATGTTTGCAATATATTCAATATTCACGTAATGTCCCGAGTTATGCAGTGTCAGCTCTCTGTTGACATTTTAAAATTGAAAATTATTAACGTTTTATACTGTTTCATTTTTGTTTTAGAATTGTTTGTGACAGTTTGTTTTTGTGTTTGGTTTATCGTCAAATGTCGTTTCATAGACAAAAATAACTTAGAACAAATGAAGTTAGGTTCAGCGTTCAGCAATTTCAGTTTTATAAATCTTGATATAAACGTTAAGTAAAATTGACAAGACGCTGACTTTAAACATACACCAGTTTAACGGTACTGATTTTCAAGAAAAACCATTTGTGTCGCCTCTTATAAATACATTCGTAAAACTAGCTTGCCAAAGAATTTGTATTAATAAAAGTGCAGCAGACATCGCTGGAGAATTGGATATACAGACACAGTTTTATCGCTCCCTAGAGTTCTCTCCTCGTTGTTACTTTTTTTCAGCGAGTTAGATTTAAGTCGTGGAAATGTAGGGATATTTATCGCTTTTAATTTTCATATTTTTACAAACAAAGTGTATTTACTCTTATTTTCTATTCTAATATTCCAAGGCGGAAAATTTGATTATTTTTAAAATTGTTTGTTATGGATAAACTCAAAAACTATAAACCGATTTAAAAAATTCTTCCAGCTTTGGAAAGCTACTTTATTCCGGAGAATCATGGATATGACATTCATAATTTCACACGGACGAAGTCGTGGGCGAAGTGCTTGTTAATAATACACAGGTTGGCAAAGATGTGCAATATGTTATCATGAATTCAGTACATGATTATATTACGTTAACATTTTCGGTTGGTTATAAAAAAAAACCGGCCAAGTGCGAGTCGGACTCGCGCACCGAGGGTTCCGTACAAACCTGTAGAGTTTAATACCTCTACGCGTTCATGAGGAAAGGGGTTAAAATTATCAAAAATATTTTTATTATATGATGTAACTAAAAATTTACGGTTTTCGAAATTTTTCCTTTATCTGTGCTCTAAGACGTTGCTTCGTACCAAATTTCAAAATTCTAGATCGACTGGAAGTACCGTTTAGGTTTTGATTCCCTTGCGAGTTTCGAAAATTTGCGGAAATTTGCGCCATATACGGCTATATCTTTTGTTTGCGTTAGTTTAGGAGTTTGATTTTTTCACAGCTCCAAGGGACAGTAGATTTGAGTATTTTATATAAATTTCAGCTTGATACCTCCACGCGTTACTGAGAAAAAGGGTCTTGACAGACGGACGGACGGACGGACGGACGGACAACAAAGTGATCCTATAAGGGTTCCGCTTTTTCCTTTTGAGGTGCGGAACCCTAAAAACAGTTCTTTCACGGAAAAGGGCCTAAGCAGTCAAAATGTATTAAACAGCTGCTTTTTAGGGTTCCGCACCTCAAAAGGAAAAAGCGGCACCCTTATAGGATCACTTTGTTGTCCGTCCGTCCGTCCGTCCGTCAAGATCCTTTTTCTCAGGAACACGTGGAGATATCAAGCTCAAATTTATATCAAATACTCAAATCTACTGTCCCTTGAAGCTGTGAAGAAATCAAACTTCTAAGCTAACGTAATCAAAAGATATAGCCGTTTAAACCGCAAATTTCCGCAAATTTTCGAAACTCGCAAGGGAATCAAAACCTAAAGGGTACTTCCAGTCGATCTAGAAAATTGAAATTTGGTTCGAAGCAACGTCTTATAGCACAGATAAAGGAAAAATTGCGAAAACCGTAAATTTTTAGTTACATCATATAATAAACAGAACAAAACACACAGAAATAAAACCAAGCCAAGAAACAGAACAGAACTACGACTCGATTGTCGTGATGGGTAAACTTTTACTTATATACCTACAGGTTTGTACGGAACCGTCGGTGCGCGAGTCCGACTCGCACTTAGCTGGTTTTTTTTTTTTGAATAACCGACGAAAAATATCTACGTTACGGTGTCTAGTATGAAGTCATGATCATCAACTGCTAAGCCATTTCTGAACTATGTTGGGGTCAGCTTCCAGTGTAACCCGATGCAGCTGAATACTAGTATTTTTAACCCCCGTCGCAAAAAGAAGGGTGTGAATAATACCTAGTGTATTGCGTGATTACCCCTTCGGGCATATTTAATGAAGGCTTGTTTAAACAAAACACTTCTTTATCATACTTTGATACAATAAGACCATTAAAAATATTTAACAGAATAAACATTTTTAGGCTTCAAATGAGGGTACACGAAAAGCGATTTTGAATTCAGCACAATACTTATCAAAAGCCTTCGGGCCTGCTTATCAATTTTTTCGTAGGTTTGAGAGAAAAGAATGATTCTTTCGGCCTCGTGGCAAGGGGCAGAGATAAAAGGGACCGGTGCCTTAGGGCAAGTCAATGGAAAATGATAAATCGTAGGCATATCCCCATTTAACTACTGAGCATATTATTGTGATGAAATATTACGTGTCTTATGTATGTAGGTATGCCTAATGTCTGCCCTTTCACCCCGTACAAGTCTTAGGGATTATATCGAGACGATGGGCAGTAGGTACCCATCGGTATAGACTTGCAATATCATACTACGATCAGTAAGCTGGTAGATAAGCGCGTTGATTACAGTATAATCTCCATGGGATCGTCACTTGTAGTGATCGGGTTGGCTCAAAATAGCAGTGTTCGTTAACGGGCTAATACGTTGATGGGATGCCATTTAAACCACTGTAATGTACGCACGTTGAGTCTCATTATAGCAAGTTTGCCTTGGATACGAGCTACACGCATCTTGTGACAGCGAGTTTGAAGGAAACATATGAAAGAAATTGTTTATAGATGTTATCGACTCATCGCGACGGTCGAGGCCGTAAACTAGGCCTTAATATAATGAGTCTAAAATGTTACCACTGTTGGGAAATAGGCTTCTTCTCTGAGAGAGGGAGACGGCCATAATCCACCACATAGGCCACGTAGTGCGGGTTGGTGGATATCACGTGTCTTCGAATTTTTGGTTCTAAGGCGTGCTGGTTTTCTGACAATGTTTTCTTTCACCGTTTTCAGAGCAGTGGTGACAAAATTACGCAAGGTAAATTGCCTGCCTAAGTTTGAACTCACGACCTACAACTTGCAAATCGGGGGCGATAACACGGGGCGTTTGCATTTGCCCCTATTGCTCCAAACTGGGCCTTAAAGCTTCGTATTTTGGTGGATTGGATAATTTATAACCGGATCAACTTCTGGACTGACGGACAAGAGGTCGAAATTTCCACCTACTCATAGCACAATATTAACACAGTTGAAGGGTGACAGAAAACATCGCTATTATAGTAAGAAGCAAAAAATCAAGTTTAAGTACAAATTCAGTTTTGTTAAGCATCCTATCTGAAACAAAAACAGAAAACAGTATGTTACAAATATTATAATATCATATAAAATTATTATATTATTTATACTTAACTAATTATTTTATCTATTTAACATTTTGTTTTTTTTTTTTTTTTTTTTTTTTGTGAAACAGAGCATCTTATTTCTGCACCGCCCTTGATTGACTGGTAATAAATGCCATAAGCATTAAATCCGTCTTTTTTACCTTAATGTGTACGATCAATTTTAAATAAATAAAACAGCCTGTGTGTTAGTTCCACGCCATTAAAGATATACTCAGCAGAATACTGATCAATTCTAAACTCTCACCACGCAACAATAGGTACGATAAAAGTTCTCCGACCTGAAATATTTTTAGCTCACAATCAGCTAACGAAGCGAACTTTTACCCCAAATATCGGACGCACCTTGTTTACAACGAACCATCATTATTACTTTGATTGTTCAGAGTTTGACACCGGCTTTGCATTCGTAATATCACAGTGGTAAAGGGGTCTCCTGGACCCAAGTTAATTAGGGGTGGAATCCCAAGGGTTAAATGTTGCCAGTGTACGTTGCATTATTGATGGGAACGGCTATAAAACACCGAGGTGTTTCTGACACTGAAATTTAAACTTTATGCCGAATTTTCAAGGCTGATTTTGGTTTTGTCTGGCGCCATTTTGCGGTTTATTTGTGTTCTAGTTGTATAGTCAGTCAAAATAATAAAGGTGGATATGTAAACTTGCCAAAAATCTACATAATATGGAATATTTATACTTACATACAAATTGACATGAATAATGTATCATTTAGTTTTTATTTGATAGCTCTGCCAACCCTGTCTAGATGTGCATGGATGGCAATTTTTCTCTACAGCTCTTAATTTTCTAGCGTCATATTACTGTGAAATATGGAGGTAGTTTGCTTAAAAGTAAAGTTCTTTTCTAGACTAGGTACATGGTATGAAAGTAAAAAACTTCATATAAACGCTTAACAGTTTTACAGAAAACTTTTTTGTAACTAATTTGTTCACGGGTAGACTATTAAAAATCTGGCCTACCTACAAGCAGGTAAAATTTTGTTTACGAAAGATTATTTATTTTATTTTTTTATGAGACGATTTGTTTTGTCTATAGTAGCACAATATTTTCGTATGTAAAATACAAGCCGATAAAATGAGTTGAAAAAACCGGCCAGTGCGAGTCGGACTCGCGCACCGAGGGTTCCGTACAAACCTATAGGTATAAAGTTTAAAATTTTTAAAAATATTTTTATTATATGATGTAACTAAAAATTAAAGGTTTTCGCAATTTTTCCTTTATCTGTGCTATAAGACGTTGCTTCGTACCAAATTTCAAAATTCTAGATCGACTGGAAGTACCCTGGTATTGATTCCCTTGCGAATTTAGAAAATTTGCGGAAATTTGCGGCATAAACGGCTATATCTTTTGATTGCGTTAGCTTAGAAGTTAGATTTTATCACAGCTCCAAGGGACAGTAGACTTGAGTATTTGATATAAATTTCAGCTTGATAACTTCACGCGTTCCTGAGAAAAAGAGTCCTAACAGACGGGCGGACGGACGGACGGACAACAAAGTGATCCTATAAGGGTTTCGCTTTTTCCTTAAAAGAAATAATTATAATTGCTCAATAAACAGATAAAAGGAACTTAAACCAAGTAACATAAAACTTTAGACTACATTTTCCATAGTAGGTATCGCTCATGTTTATTGGATGAATTAATCATAGAAAAACAATCATTTCACGTTCTATTTCACTATCTACATTTCTTCAAAACCTATATGTAGACCAAATCTAGGTTAAGATCCAGAAGGTGACCTGCCATTGTTTAATACAACAACATATAAAATCAATCCTGTATTCTCCGAACGGATTAGGCTAAGGTGTAGGGTATAGTACACAAAGAACAACATTACAACAAAACAAAGTTAGACACCAGCACAGATACAAAACATTAAAAATAATCGCATTTGAGAAAAGAATGCTTTGGCAGTGCTATAGGAAATATTGTGTGCGCATAAACAAGAGAACGCTACCTTTTTGTCGTCAGTATCGAGTAATCTAGATAAGGAAAATCGATACCACTTCAGATGTCTTCGATAACGTTGGAAACATACTTAAGGTCTTTTCATAGTTCAATTTCCATAAAAAGTCATGGAAATTGTGTGAAATTGTCGCAACGCGCTTGTCTGCGGGGCGGCGACGACGTCATGTCGCCTCTGAAATTGTGGCATACTCTGTGCCTTATATGACACCACTTCTCTTTGTAACCACGAAACGCTTGTCTAGCAAAAACAATACGATTTGTTGGCTTTTGTAAATTAAATCCCTTGTCAATATCTGACTTTGTGTATTTAATATTAACATGCAATCTCGTTTGCTTGTGGATTACTCAACGTTTAATTGATAAAGGGTCGATTGTATGCGAAACAATATCAACAACCAACACATTGACCTTCAGTTGTTCAAATAAGGAATAATTAATACAATATTTGATGAACAGTTGAAAGCTGCTGAGAGTGAAATGACAGTAAAGCCTCATTTAAATGATTCTTGATTCTTACATGCAATAAAATTTAAGCAAAAACTTAAATCGTACCATATAGACGCTTAGGCTTGATAGTAGGTAAACAATAGATAGTAAGAAATTATTATTGGAAAAGAAATCAAGACATTTAGTGCTAAAAGCATTTCATAAAATAGATATGCTAAGACAAAACCATAAATAGTAAACGTAGATTAAAATCAAAATTATGGCATATATTTTTCAGTAACGAGGAGTCAGCCATTACCAAGAAATGAACTTACAGCACACCTTATAATTTAATTAGTTAGTTAGTAGCTTTAAAGTTAGAACAAAAATGTAAATGTATTTTTTATGTATTAATTAACAAGCACTTCTCGCTATTATTATTATTATTAATAATTTATTTCACAACATAATACATTCCATATAATTGTTAGTAAATCATACTTAAAACTATGTTAGTTAGATTTTAATGATTACATAAAATTGCGCTACTTATCAAATTGCTAAGTGTGACGAGTAAAATTCTAAGAACTGAAAAAATATATTTAATGTTACGAATTTTTGATACTACATTAATAGACGAACAGTTCAAACCTGTTGAGAGTTAAAATTACAGTAAAGCCACATTTACACGATGCAAATTTCGTGCCTGTGGCATGAAATAAAATATAAGCAACAATTAAAACGTACCGTGTATTTTGGGCCTAAAACTCCACTTCCACGGTGCAAGTTTCTTGCCGGAGGTATGTAACAAAATGTAAGCAACAAATCAATCGTACGGTGAATATAAGGCATCAAATCCCATTTACACGGTGCAAGTTTCTTGTCTGTGGCATACAATACAATTTACGACAAATTACTTGCATTGTTTGGAAATTTTATCGTTGCTTTTGAACAGGCAATTAAATCGCACGTTGTAATGAGGCTTTTTTTGTGGGTGGGAAATCATCCGATGACGTCTCCCGCTCTGGGCGGAGCGGGAGGGCGTGTCAGACTTTTACTGACTAAAACCCACCCGTGTTCCTTCAGTTGCCCATATGCCAGGGCCACGGTATCTCTTTTGCTCAAATCTCGCGACCCTGGCAGTTGTAATGAGGCTTAACAATTAATTCATCACAGTTAACACTGCAGCAGAGCGCAGACTCCTAAGCAAATAGACGTTCAATTAGCAATTCTCTTCACTCATTCCTAAGAGATTTCTCTCTAAAATTGATAACTTCACCACATTGTTTCAAGCTGCTTACTTCGTACCTAGAAGATTAACAAGGACTGTCGTCAATGCTTCTTCGTTAGGAATGCATAGTAGCGTGTCCCAAAGAGACTGAGTTGCATGTCTCTAGGGATGGAGCGAGATGTTTATCTATTTTGTATTCATGTATTGTCGGCTTGCATCTTTGTGTACCGTCAAGATTTCTGTAGTGAATATGCTGTGTCTTGTAAAATGGTTAGGGTTTATTGTTCATGTCTAATTTAGCAGTCAGTGAGTAATTTATTTATTGCTATAATTTCATTGATGGCGATGAAAAATGGGGCATGGGGTGCTTGACAAAATAAAAATATTTTGCATTATTATTCAAAGTTTTTATAAAATAATCAACATTTTCTACTTTCTTCTAAATACCTCACACTTATACTAGTTTTTGATGTTGACTATCACTGAAATGGGACATGCTAAGAAGCAGAGAGGTGGTGGCCCAGTGAGTCGCGACTTATGAGTCGTGTACTTGGACTTACGATCTTGGATTCAAACCTAAGCGGGCACTGTACTCTGTGTAAATATTTCATCACCAATGCTCTCAAAACGGTGTAAAAAAAACTTCGTGAGGAAACCGGCAGAACCTAGAACCCAAAATTCGAAACCATGTGACATCCCTAACACACACTGGGTCCACGTGGTGATTTATCGCTCACTTCTTCTCTCACAGAGTGTCCCACTACTGGGACCGGCCTGTGTCCCAGCAACAAAAAAACCACAACAACAACATTATAACAACAACGAACAACATTATAGGCTGATTAGGTATGCTAAGAAGAAAACTAAGATACGACTTGAATTTAAACATTTTGTAAGTATGAGGTCTAATTACTAGGCAAAATGGAAAAGAAACAAAACTAAGTCTGTTTTTTAATCGTTAAGTTTTATACAGCATTTTGATGATGACAAACACGAAGGGGACGCCCTGGGAGAACATTAGTGACCTTATTGGTGATAGAATATCACCAGAAAGGTCAAGTACCTACTGGTAAATGGCGTGCGCGTTTGACCAGATGTATGAACATAAACGAAACAAGATTATGTAAGGATCGTAGCAGATCAAAATCAAAAGTCATTTATTCAAACTAGGCTGAGAGTCAGCACTTTTTGAACATCAAAGTTACATAAGACAGTCCCCCCAAAACGCCCGCCCTTCGACACTTCCTAGTGCTTTAGCTGGGAAGAAGAAGTTGCGGAACAAACTCCCCAGCAGCACTGCTGTCTGTTAAGTTAGAAGAACTGGAGATGAAGATGGCGTTCTGTCGTTTCTGAACACTATAGAAAAGGGCGAGAGCTTATGTATGTATGTCTCAAGGTCACAGCACACATATCAACTCAGAAAGGGATCGTCACCGTATCGCCTTTCGCCTCGCTGTCAAACAGACGTCAGCCTAATGTAAGCACGGAACCAAAGCGGACCAGCAGCTCCGATACGTCGACTCGGCTACAGCTAGGTGACGCCGCGCTACGCTCGCTATAGCTGCTGGCATCAGATCAGTTTGAATTGATTTACAAGTTACTTTGAAAGGGGCAAGGGTGGACGTAAGGGCGGTGACGGAGAGGCGTAAGCGCGGGGACGACGAGCCGTAAGCGTGGGGACCGCTGGTTGCCACGCGCCACACCGCGGGTCGTGAGCTTGTTTCAAGGCGAATAGTTGACGTTATGATTACGATTAGTGTGGTTTTCATTAGGAAGTTTCATACAAAGAATACTAAACGGCTCGAGTGGATACGGTTACGATCCGTTTCCGAGTTGATATGTGTGCTGTGGCCCTTTATGATGATTTATTGTAAAATGACGTAGTTCACTTGTATCTAAGCTATTTCTACCTCCCCAAAATCTATGCATTTTCGAATAAGTAGTACCAATTTTAACGCGATCGAAAATAATCTTACCCACAGCGATGCGCTTTTCCTCTTTCAAAGTGTAGAGATCTACATCCAATTACTCGCGGGAAGGTATCTCGGCGCGACACGCTTTGACGCCTTTTTTCTGCAAGAATAACAAGATGTTGACAGAATGTTTATGCATTGGATGATCTATTTCAAGAGAAAGGAGACACATGTATTTTGATTTTAGAAAAAGTTACCTATTAATTGTAAACGCCCTTGATCCAGCGGTCCAAGAGTGTGGTTTTTTAAATTAGGAACTTCTGTATCAGCCCACAATATAAATTTGTTCCCGGTTAATGAAATAGCATTTGTATACTTCTATGGTTACAGATAAGAAGCAAACTTTTAGGCATTTGCTAATAGCGCATCGCGGCATCGAATAAGGTTCAAAATAGCGGTGCGTTTGCTGTTAGTTGAAGAGAAAGACCACCAAAATAAAAGTGATTTGTTAGTTTTGTGGACAAATTTCTAGGAATTTGTATGGTTGATTATATTCCCTTTTAGTATCGTTACATTACAAAATCATAGTTCAGTTTTATTTTATCTCACTCACTCGTTTGTTTAATCTTGATACAATTTTACTTTTATGACATATTTTTGAATAAGCATTAACTGAGCGTTTTCGTTACTTCAGCTTACCAATTCAGAAAATATAGGCATGTACCTAGTCTTGCCATAAATATTATCACGAAGAAAAAAAAATTTTTTTTATTGCATATAATATTTATTACTTTTACAGTGTGTTAGTTTAATACATAAATATAAAACAATTTAAAATATAAAAAGCTTATTCGAAGTGGTCTCCATTGGCTGCAATACAGTCCTTTAAACGTTGAGGCCAGTTATCAATAGAAGCACGCACTCTTTCCATGGGAAAATTCTTCACTGCCAATCGTATGGATTGTTTTAGGGACTCCAAATTATTATGGCGTTTAGAGCAAGCCATACTCTCTAAAACTGACCATAAATCATAATCCAGCGGATTAAGATCGGGACTAGACGACGGCCAGTCTTCAGCTCTGATGAAGTCCGAAACGTTCACTTCCAACCAAGACTGCGTGGACCGAGCTTTATGACCCGGCGCCGAGTCTTGTTGGAAGGACCATACTTGGTTATTGAACATGGTGTTGTTAAGGGGCTTAACTACCTTCTCAAGAATGGTATCTTGATACACTTGTGCCGATGTTTTGATACCTTTTTCACAAAAATATGGCTCAGTCACCCCTTCATAGCTAACACCCCACCAAACCATCACTGAAGTCAGATAATGCCCACGTTGCACTCTGTCAACTAATTGGGAAGCTTCCTTAGAGCTTTGAGCATAAATACGGTCATTTTGTTTGTTAAAATGTTGCTCAATTGTAGAGATTTTCTCATCCGAATCCGAATCTCATTTCTGAGCTCCCTTTGCGTACCGCTTTAGTAGTTGTTTCGATTTTACCACCCTATTCTTTTTTAAATTATCAGTTAAAAAATAACCAGTGCATCTCTTATAGGCTGCAAGTCCTAAGTCATCTTTTAAAATACGCGACATGGTTCTGGGTGCTATCTTCATC
Source organism: Aporophyla nigra (assembly GCA_947507805.1). Lineage (NCBI taxonomy): Eukaryota > Metazoa > Arthropoda > Insecta > Lepidoptera > Noctuidae > Aporophyla > Aporophyla nigra. The sequence continues at coordinate 14,413,958 of OX382307.1, read as the reverse complement.
TCCCGAGATAAAATCTTTTGCTTTCGGACAGGATTTCTTTGAATTCTTTCCTTTACTGCTTTGACCACCTTTTTCGTACGAACACTACGTGGACTGCCAGATCTTTTTCTGTCACAAACAGAGGAGGTCTCATTGTACCTATTAATAGCCTGGTACACAAACATTTGACTAATACCAAGCGTATGGAGAGTTTTAAAAATTGCATTTGGCTCTATACCAATTTTGTGTAATGCAATCACAACGATTCGGTTCTCTTTATCACCCCACTCCATTTTAATATCGCAAAATATTGTACAAAATATTGGCGCCAAAATTAGAAAACTCAATGAACAATCGTATAAAAATAACAGATTCCAAATTCAAATGTAATATCTTTCTTATTTTTAACTGTAACAGTATTTATGGCCAGACTAAGTATATTTATTATTGTTGACCTTGTGATTTCTTTATCTCCCCAAAGTCTAATGTCAGTTGCTTGTCATAAAACACAAGGTCTATTTTCCTTTAAGAGTAATGTCTGTTAAATAGTTTTAATCTTATTGAAGTTTCAATATAAGTATATATATTTATTTATTATAGTATATATTATAGTAAATATGTATGTGTACTATTAGTTTTGGTCTATTTATATACTACTATTCCCTTATTATTTATAATTCAATATGATTATTGTAGTTTTAATAGTATTTCAATAATTGTTCCTCTCAACCAAAGCACCTGCCATCTAATCTCTTCACCACCCTTGGTTGACTGGTAGAGAATGCCTAAGGCATTAAGTTCGCCTTTGTACCTTTTTTTTGTGTGCGAGAAGTTTAAATAAATAAATATACTGGGTATTGTTGTCAGAAGTGGCAATAAGTAGGTTAACCATACCTTCTTATCCACAATCTATAAATGGGATGAAGTAATCCACTTTCCTCAAAGCAAACTTTCTAGTTCAATGGTTTATGAACAAAACCCATGTTCAGCGGTTCACGTATCCATTTTATTACTTTGTCTGAGATCTTGATCAACAAAATTAACTGTTGGTTCAGACTTGAAGAGGTAATATCGACGAAGTAGTTTACGTGGCGTCGTAAAATAACAGTTTGATATCGCATTAGATTAACAATTTTATAGTTTACTGGTGTCACAGGGAGTCTTAATTGATACAACAGTGGAACACTATGTTTGCTTCAATTCCGATGACTTAGTTCACTTGAATGAAACAGGGATACTTATATTTCGTAACTGCGAACACTTTTTTTTTAACCATTGGTGTGATACCTATACCAGAGTGACACCTGTACTTTTAGTACCAGTTCCAAGCCCTGGAATTGAATGGACCTGTATTGATATTGCACGTAGGAGTGCTGTAATATTGTATAGGTATTGAGTTTTAGAAAAAGTTAGGGTTTTAGTTTGTCGTTTGCGATCTCTTTTTAGGTACGCCATACTAATGAGCACATAACATATTTTCCAGAAGAACTTTCATGCATTCGTTTGAAAGAAAAAGTCGCTTATACTGTGGTAAAACCTTCAATAGCACTTAAACAAGCACAACAATTTACACCAAGTCTATTCTGTACAGCTCGTAGCTCTAAACAGTATTCGATTTACTTGACAGCTCTGTGTCCACGTTACAAATTGGGGGCAATACGCGAGTTTTAAGTCAATAGATGAACGTTAAACTTAGTTAAAATGGTTTATTATAATAAACACTTACAATTTTAATTAGTATATTAATAACTAATGCTTTATATTTGAATTAAAGTAAATTTCCATGTACTTAATCATAACATAATATTTAAACGCAATATCATAATTATCGAAACAAATCGCTGTTACTAGTCAAGTTGCGTACTAATAAATTATAAATTCACATTGCAATATCTTGACTAATTTTATGATTGCCTACACGTTGAACGTTACATTTTATTATAGTTACGGATATATTGAAAAATATCATCTATACATACATACAAATAAATAAAATTGGAGTGTCTGTTTTTAATATTAAGATAACCACTTTTTACTAAGTGTATATGGATGTATACACGATACATATACCAAAACAACATTTTTTACAATTTTTGTCTGTCTGTCTGTGTCTGTCTGTCTGTCTGTCTGTCTGTTCGTTCCCGCTAATCTCTGAAATGGCTGGACCGATTCTGACGGGACTTTCACTGGCAGATAGCTGATGTAACAAGGATTAACTTAGGCTATTTTTATTTTAGAAAGATTCTTGTAATTAGAAACAAAAATAACTATCTTCGAAAACTACGCTGACATACGTCTCAAAATTCGAAAAACCCTGGCTGAATCCTACGAAATAGATCAAAATAATGTACTACAGTATTGTACACCTTAAAAAGGCCTACAAAAATGTCCTCAATGGTATATGTCTATCTCTTAGGGATAACCCACAATAACCATTTTTTATCTTTTACTTTTTACGAGAAATAAGGGCTTATTTAAGAAGCGATTTTAAGCAATACAGCATTAATCCTTATCCAATTAAGTACCTTAAATACATTGTGCATTTAATATAGATCAATATGGCCCTTTACAGCATGTAATTTAAATGAATATCTTAGAAGATATTAGAGATTTAAAAAGTGGGCGCAGAGCGCGTTGGCAGGGGCCGGGTAGTACAGGATAAGTAGGATTGTAATTCATATTACTTTGGCTTCATAGTAATTGCGAATATCACGTGTGTTCATTATACTCAAAATAAACCTAATAATATTATTCCAAGTAAGAGACCGCGAAATGGCTTAGATGTTTAGATTTTTGGATGTTTGTTTCTCAATGATGCAAAGACGGCCAAACGGATTTAGATCGAATTTGGCACAAAGATATAGGTATTATATCATGGATGCGTAACAGATAGGATACCTACTTTATCCCAGTAGTAGGTTCCCGGGTGATATTTTCCGACAGCTATACGGGCCAAGCCACTGGCAAAAGTACTATTCCTATAGTTATGTTCGGTGTGTGGTAAATGATTGAGTGTCTGTATAGGTAAAATAGGAGCGTTAAGAAAAACCAGGAAGACTTATATTCAACTAAACCAAGCCCTATGTCACAGTCTTCTTACTCTGAATACTATTACTTTTATTTTAAAAACACCAACACACATGATGTTCTCATAAACTATGAATCCTAAGTAATATGAGTTATAATCCTACTACTAATAATATTATAAATGTGAAAATATGTATGATTGGGTGTTTGTTTCTCAATCACGCAAAAATGGCTGAATGGATCTGGATCGAAAATAGCACACAGAGTCTATATTACCTATATAACCTGGAATAACACATTCTTATCGCGGTAGTACGTCCTCTTGCATTAATTTCCGACATCCACGCGGGCGAAGCCGCGGGCAAAAGCTAGTACCAAATAAAATCCGAACGCAGAATGCATTTTGTTTTTTTCAACATTCTTTATTTCAAAAACAGAACAGATATTTTGATGTGAATTTCTGTATACGAAAAATAGCAGCTCTTTTTGTATTTATTTAGGTATTTGCTTTTGTTTTCCTCTTTGTGGTTCCCGTGTGAAGAAGAGCCAAGAAGTGTTTACTTACACATATCCGTCATACTCGCGAGTCGGCGAGGCATCTCTTTGACCGCCTACTCTGTAAAACTGAGGGACTCTCGTACGATGTGTAGTTGAGAAGAGTTTTTGAGTTTATTTCCAATGAACTCTTTGAAAATTGTAACAATTGTCCACCCCATTTTACTTAGTGTTTTGTTTATAGAGGTGTTCACTAGGTTTTATTAAAAAAGTAGTTTTTTTTTTTTCAAAACATTTTTCTACTGCATTTCTCAGTTCAATTCAAAGATTAGCTAAATCGGTATCAGCCGAACGGATGTCCGATCATACAAAGAATAAAAATAAGTAGAGGTGATAACAAAAGCAATACTAGAGAATGGGTAGCAGCGTTCTCTATGCGTTTTACCACCACACTGCGATCGCCAACCCGCCTGCCAAGCGTGGTGATTATAGAAAACCCCTCCAATTTGGGGGAGGCCTAGGTCCAGCAGTGGACGTCTTGCGGCTGAAATGATGAATAACAATAGCCATAAAAAGCTAATCGACGATGAAGTGACAAGAACCTTTATCTACCAAAACATAATTTTACAGGAATCGAAAAAAACGTTTGATTTTTTTTAAGCACAACGTATGACTAAACCTTTTATTGGTTTTATATTATGTAAAAAGTTGTTATCGGAGGATGTGGGAGCCTAGTATATACCTATACAACCAACTTTTTGATTTAGGCGTAATAGCTGATGCGAAAACGAAAATCGCCAAAATGTCAGTTAGAAGTTCTTGTCACTTCATCGTCGTAATTATGTATGATAGACAGCAACAAAATACGTTTATTTGCGGTAAACATGACGCTAAGAAAGATTAGATACACAAAAATAAAATGCTGTGAGAAAACATGCGTCACACCTACGTAAAACGGCCATCGCTCAGTATAATGCTGCGACCCTATGCGAGTCATAGCTGCTTTTCAGCGATAGGCTGCGCTGACGTGATGACGTCGCCGATGCAGCAAATAATGGGTAAAATTAATAGAAATACTTAATTCTAAATATATTAAAAATAATATATAAAACTGGCAAAATTACGTTCCGACTGCAACATGACTAACTTGATTGGAATTTACAGTTACGTTTTAAATAATCAGAATCCGTTAGATAATATGTAAAGTATATTACGGCCATGAGCGACGATAAAATATTAGTTATATAACATTAGCAAAATAGACGTATTTCAGTCTAGACGGGTTTGAATGTTTCGAATAATAAAACAGAATTGCAAAATGATTGTAGGCACTTTCTCTTTTTGATCTTACTTAGTTAGATAATACGACAGATAAATGATTGATTTCTATAAAGATAAATTACTTTTCGATGTCGTAAGTCAACTACAATAACTAAAAATATTATGTTTGACGTTTTTATTTTTTAAACAAACATTAAGTTTACTTTGAACAATAGAGTCTCGATCGTGGTATAATTTTATAAAGAATCGCGAAACAATAGACAAATAAAAAAAAAACTTTCTTTACTTTTCCGACAAATCAAAGAAGGAAAAATTGCATGAATCAGCTACCTACAGTTTTTCTCCGACATACACACCTAAACCTGCCCCACATACACAATAAATTAATTTCCCGGTACTTATGAGAAGTGTTAATGATGACGTCATTAGTTTCGGGTCATTTAGGGTCTTAGTACCGACCTTATCTCGTAGGCAGTAATGGCGACTATTATAATATTACGTGCTAAATGGTAATGAGTTTTTATTAGCACCATCAGTTTAATTGTGCCGAGAAAGTGGTACTATGTAGGTATCTTTTGTTTGAAGGTTTTGTCGTATTAATAAAGGTGTATATCACAGGGCTTCATTAATATTCATCACACTTAAGCTTATGCCTTTATCCGGGGGCAGGTTCTGCCTTTTTGATTATACACTTGTGGCGGTAGTATAGTTGCAAATAAACTGTTTTAAACCAATATTCGTGGGTTTAAATTTGTTTAAACCGGTTTAAAACACCGCATGCGCCTCATAATGAGTACGCATTACTTTAACAATTAAGTAAAAACGGAAAATTGAAATCGACTAAGTAAATTATACTCCTACTACTTTTTTAAGACTAAACAGATTGAACCAATATTGATATACGTATTTATTAAATAAATAATAAAAAAATAATAATAAAAACTTTATTGTTCAAGAAATGCTATGTACAAATTGAAATAACACTAGCCTCCACACTAGGATTCCCTGTGTCGTGGAGGCCAGTCTCTTTCGTCTTACACTATTACATCACAGTAGGGAGGCACATATGTATCTAATGTTGGTTGGAACGATAACAATAACCAAATGATATTCCTAAACAATAAATTAGCATAGTTAAATGAGTGTTAAACTAAAATGATTTTAAAAGGCGTGTTTAGTGTATTATGTACGTGTATGGTGTGAGTGTGTGATGAATGAGTGAGTTAAGATGGATTTGGACCAGACGAGGCCAATCAGACCACGTATGAGAGCACTTCCTGTCAACCCTAGGCTTCCCCTAGGCTTGAATAAACCCACGAGAGAATACTCCCACCCTATAGGCATTCACTCGTCTTGTCCAAATCGACCTTTGTGTATTTGTGTGAATGAATGTGTATGTTGTGCTCATGTGTTAATAAATTTCTCCGTGCTTTCATAGTCCATTCTTGTCAGAAATTTTAAAAGTTGATTTTTGCATCTGTTCTTGGTCAGTGGCAATAAATCTATCTCGTTATTGAGCTTACCGTAAATAAATGGTCCCATATACCGAAAGCATCTGTTGCCAAAAATGAGTCTACATTTAGGTTTATACCATTTGGGCTTATTTGCATTTCTAAGAAAGCGCACTTTGGAGTAGCTTATCAAATTATGAGCATTTTTATGGTATCTCAATGCTACTGCCATTATGTACAATTGGCGTACACGCAGAACACCAGCCTCTTGGTACAGAATGTCAGTGGAGAAGCGCATAGGTTTCTTATAGGTTACCTTAAGAAGAGCCCGTTGCGCACGCTCCACTTTCATTAGACGCGTCTTGTGTGCTACACCCCATGCTACAATGCAGTAGTTGAGAACAGATTGGCAGAGTGTGTGATAAAGCATTTTCAGAAGAGTGTTACTAGCAATACGTCCCATTTTTTTGAAAATATGTAGAAGTTTTCTAACCCGACCACTTACATGCTCAATTTGTTTTGACCAGTTAAGGTGTTGGTCTATGTGGACACCAAGATACCTAATATGGTTGACTTGCTGAAGGGTTGGGCAGGTACATCGTGATGGTGGTTTACTATCACAAGAATGCAATATGACTGCTAGATGATTAGGGCAGGATGTTCTACTGCTTACGCTAAAATTCACAACCTTCGTTTTGTCTACGTTGAGTGTAAGAAGATTGTGAGTGAGCCAACTGGAGACCTGGTTTACACCCGTGTTAGCAGCCTCTTGGACTCCTTCCCAAGTTTTGTCAAAGAAAACTATGGCGGTATCATCAGCGTAGGCAAATATTTTGGCTCGGTCCAGTTCTAAATTGCAAAGGCTGTTGATGTATAAAATAAAGAGTGTTGGCCCGAGCACACTACCTTGAGGGACTCCATAGTTTAGGATGGCAGAGTTGCTGCACTTGTCACTCATGCGTACACTTTGTGTGCGATCTGATAGGTATGATTGAAACCACTCCAAAGCCAAACCTCGAACACCAATAGCTTCCATCTTTTTAAGGAGAATACGCCTTGACACCGTATCAAAGGCTTTTGCCAGGTCAATGAAGACTCCAGTGCATTTATAACCGTTGTCCATTTTATTTACCACAAAATCGACTAGGTTATTGACTGCGTCTTCCGTTGACCTGTGCTTACGAAAGCCATATTGATTTTCTGATATCAAACCGTATTTCTCAAGGAAAGCGAGGAGTCTGCTGTTCATAATCTTCTCTAGGATTTTAGATAGGGATGTGAGTAGAGATATCGGTCGATAATTTGATGGAACTGTTTTATCACCAAATTTAAAGATGGGGCACACATTCGCGGTTTTCATTAGCGTAGGAACTTTGCCAGTCGAGATACTCAAATTGCACAAAAAGGTAATTGGTGCAGCAAGAACGTTTCTGCACAACTTAAGTATCCTGTTCGTGATTCCATCGCATCCGGGTGCTGAATCATCTTTGAGGTTTGTTATGATCTTCTTAACTTCAATTTCGTCTGTTGGCGTGGCAAAGAAGGATTCGCTAGATGGGTTTTGATCGTGTAGTAGTGTCATATCTGCAAGGTCTGTTTCAGTTTTATTAATTCGGAGCAAAGTCTTTTTCGCAGCTGCTATTAAAAATATATATTTTTTAAATAAGTCATATCTCAGTAACAATCACTAAGTATCAATTGAAAAAAGGGCCTATTTGATATTCACTCAGCCACTGCTTATTTTTTAATGTACTGTATATGTTTTTTTTTTTTTGTAATTGCCGTTGATATATTTATCCTTAATCAGGGACTTGGTGTGGACTGATGGAAAACTACTAAAAAAAAAAAACATTTTAAACCAACATTAATTCGTTTTAAACCCTTAAAGACTGCTTTAAAACCTTTTTGCATCTAAAGACGGTAGCATCAGCATCCTGATTTTCTGGTAATAATAATTTCGTGGTGTCATTCAATTTTCGTAGGACCCGTTATTTGTACCCAGAGTGTATATTAAGTTAATTGTAGATTTGCCTGATTAGTCGTGTATTTCACTAGTTATACTGGCGATATCGATCGCACTGCTGTCGAGGATACTTCGAGTATATTCTTCATTTTGTGTAGTCATTCTGCGTAGACACTTTGTATAGTCAATGAATTAAAGACTGAAAATATAAATGAGAAAAGTATCTACTACTTACAAAAAGACAACCATTGTGTTCAACCATTCACTTTTTTAGTGTCAATCATTGTCGTATTTTATATCGATATGAAAAACCGATTGAATGGACGTTATTGGACCTTTTTGTTAAAGTAAACGTTTTTTTACAAACGACGTCCCACACTTTTGTCTTCCTTTTGTGTCTAGAAAGCAAATAATGCTTTCATTTTCTTATGACACCATTCTAGTGTAAACTTATTATTTTTAATGGGCAAACATAAAAGGAAAAACACTTTGGTACGTTTTCTTTTTAACACTGTAGGAGAATCAAATAAGTAAGGGAAGATTGCTTGGAAAAATATGGAATGAAAATAGGATACAGAGGCAAACACGCCGCAAAGACCTGATTCCATTATTGTTTCGTATTCCTATCCAATCTACATGGATCTCTATAAATAGGCATCTGTCAGTGAGCACCTATTTCTGACTAGAGAGATATGGAAATGTACAATTCTTATACTGTAGAGGTGGTGGCATTCTAACATGGCACATATTTGGATCTAAGGACGAAACAAACTTGTATAGGTCATTGGCACGTAAAATAGATTCCTGGAAATCATGCTCATGCTTTTAGTTATTTTCTTACCACTTTTTCCAAGTAATTAATCATTGTAATTTTAATGTATCATTTTTGAGTTTTATGGTAAATAAAAGAATAAAAACAATTGTGGCTGGATATTAGACTACTTAGACTTTAACGAGCCTTTTGCTAACTATGTTGGAGTCAGCTTCCAGCCTAACTGGAGGCAGCTGAGTACAATTACTATACATGGAGGGACAGCCCACATAGGCAGCCTCTCGTGCAGTAGTAGTATTCCTCCGGCAGTACCTCAACAACCCAATAACCGGGTTACACGATGCCTCTTGTTAAGACTGGCATCAGGTTTTTGATCTCTGACTACCCGTAACGACTATCAAAAATCTGTAAAAGACAGCCGGAACCAACCGTTTAACGTGCTTTCCGAGGCACGGTGGTCACCCATCCACAGATCGACCTCGGCAAGTGTAGCTTAACCTTAGATCAACCCGCGCGGCTGGTATAATTTAGCCATGAAGTCCTCTTTACTTCGACTAATCAAATTGGCTGGTAATAAATATAAAAATTAAGGCGACAAAGGTACATTGCTCCGCAAGCATGAGTGGGTGGATTTCGTCTAGGGCACGACATGAATTGTTTTGAATTGAAAACTCGCAATATTCTATACACAAATTTCATTACGAGTCGATCCACGAGGCGTTGTTGACTAACAAACAAGTAAACAGCTTCTCAATAGATTGGTTTATTATAAATTTTACCAGCTTCGATCACTGAATATTTTGAGTGATCGAAGCTTCTAGCTAGGTTAGAAGCTAGGTTTATAAAACAGAGGGGTAATTGCGGAACTTTTTATCGATAGGAATTGGTTTAATATTCATAGTTAAACAACATTCATTACATTATTAACGTTGCTGAGCCGACAATTTATTCGAACAAATGACGCAATGGTTTAGAAATAATCTTCAATCCCATACAGATTCTGGTAAATTGTGCGTTTCGCAATTAGGGTGCAGGTTGATCTTTGGATATGCTCAAGGACATGATGATGTTATAAAGTTATTAATGCTCCTATTGCATTAAAAAAATAAACACTACCAATTGAAAAATAACTGTAATATCCGACAGACTTAGGCTACCGAAATTCTGGTTATTTTAAAAGTATAGTGTTTTTTTTTGGAAATCACTTACTTTTCTGTATTTTTTTTTAAAGGTTTTAATTCTTTTATTTACTCCACACAAATTCGTATACTTTCGTTAGCTAGTAAACAGCAATGACAATAAGTTATTATATTGATTCGTCACTAAAAAGCCTCATCAGGACATGACCGAATTCGTATGGTAGGCCCAAACAAATTTGGTAATATTTCAATAAGATTAAAAACAAAAGAAGATTTTTTTGTTTTTAATCGGTTTATAAAAGAAGTTCTGAGATGATAAACATGAAAAAAAAATCGAATTGAGAGGCCTTTTTTTTTGAAGTCGGTAAAAAAGTATTTCTCGTAAAGAAATCCTTTGTTATGTTAATTAGGACTATAATTACGATTTGTGCATCGGGCCGAGAGCACACTTCCAAAAAGCTTTGATAATCCAGCTAAGAATAATAAGTAAGTAGGTAGGTACTTCAGCGATTGTTCAATTTTATTTGGACAATTATTGAGATTAAAACATTAGAGTCATATGTCAAAAAAAAAAAAAAACAATCAAACCAACGATGGAATCCGCAACATATCAGGATATGTTGCAGATTCCATGCTTGTGCTTTTTTTTTCATTGTGGCCTGCCACAAGCAAGTTTAAAATCTGAATACTTTACCTATGATTATTTTTGATTATGTCCGTCGTTAACCCAGTCAGCCTGTTCAAGTAGGTACAGACTTACTTAGTACATTAAGTAAATCCTCTAAACAGTCTGGATTAAGTCAAATACATCAGTCTCAGTCAATCATAATTTTGCTTAGAAACACAGACGAATATATTACTCCTACGTAACTTTGGCGAACACCTAAATTAGGTACATGAAACATGAATTTAAATTTTAATCAAGCTGGGACACATTGGTACCGATTCCCTTGTTCACAAACTAAACTAAATTTGAGTTCAGTGCATCTTTTTCTTTGTATTTCATTAAGAAGAGGACAAAAGATAAATTTTAGTTTAGTCCTGTCAAATTAATCAGCGCCTGTCACTACTCCATACAAGTTTAGACGTGATTAAAAACTTGCCTACTAAAATTACGTCAATTTACGTCAAGCGCCGATTAATTTGACAGGACTAAACTAAAATTTATCTTTTGTCCTTTCCTTAATGAAATAGATAGAAAAAGATGCACTGAACTTAAATTTAGTTTAGTTTGTGAATAAGGGAATCGGCACCATTATCTTACTTTTAATTGTAATGTAGTGGTTTATAAAAAGGAGCGAAGTTTGTTAGATGTCTTTCGAATTTAGTTTTCAATTTAAGATTCATTTTATTTAAATTGGTTTCATTAAGGAGAATGCCTTATCTGCTCTAATCACAGATGTAGTCTTAATAAATCGTTTTCTGGATAATAATATGACTATTGAATATTTTAATGAATGGAAATTAAATTATTATTTAGTCAGTGAATATTTATGGTTAAGGAATAACAAAAGTTTTAAATGATAAAATAATAGTTAAAAAAAACTAAAAAACACACTTCCATTGAAAACCAAACTAAAAAGTACAAAATAATGGAAAAAAGCGTGGGGTGCCTGATATTAATAAAAAAATACCTTAAAAAGCACCCCACGTTTTTTTTCCATTATTTTGTACTTTTAGTATTATTTATTTTCTATTTTTTAGGGTGTTTCGAATTTTGAGACGTATGTCAGCGTAGTTGGTGACGTATGTCAGCGTAGTTTTCGAAGACAGTTTTTTTGCTGTCCTAGTAACCCTGGCAAGGATAATGGCACAAATTTATGAAATTATAGCATTGTCATCGGTCCTTGACAGGTGTGCAAAGTTTGAATGAAATCTGGTCATTTAAAGTGGGTCAAAATCGCGCTATAAGGAGTCGGTTTCAAACAAACATACAAACATACAAGTGAAGCTAATATAAAGCGTGTAAAAATAAATCGAAACACACTACCTACACAATTATCTTAAAACGGTAAAGTAAAGCTTTTGTGTCTTTTGCTCTAAACTAAGTATTTATTTTATTCGTTTGGTTTAACAAATTTTCGTTCCATGTAGTGTCGGACGTAAAGAATAGCACCATCCTATTTCTTCCCATGGGTGTCGTAAAAGGCGACCGAGGAACTCACTAGAGAATGAGCAGCAGGGTTTTCTATGCATTTTACCACCATACTGCGATCGCCAATCTGCCTGCCAAGCGTGATTTTGATTTAGATTATGGCAAAGCCCTCCCAAATTGGGGGAGGCCTATGTTCAGAAGTGGCCGTCTTTCGGCTGATGATGATGAACAAATTTTCATTTCATTGAAAGACATAGTGAAGTGTTATAATGTGGCACTGGATGACGACTACTCGAGCGTCATTCAGTTATATAATAACTGGCTCCTGCCCGCGACTTTGTTCGCGTCCGTGCTATTACTTCGTTTTCTGGCTCTTTTTCACTTTTCTCGGCTCCTACGGAGGACTCGTGCGTGATGCTAAATAAAACATAGCATGGATAAAGATTGTTTAAATGCGACTAGTAGGTCCAGAGATTAGCGCGTTCAATCAAACAAAATATATTAGAATAGATATACCATACAACACTTATTCTTTGTTAAATGACATGCGAGTGGAGTATTCTTTCTTTAAATGTATATATAACAAGTTCGAGTAAGTGTGTTATATAGATATGATTTTGTTTGAATGGGAAATCATCAAATGACTTTTCTCGCTCTGGGCGGAGCAGGAGGGTGTGTCAGACTTTTACTGACTAAAACCCACCCGTGTTCCTTCAGTTGCCCATGTGCCAGGGTCACGGTATCTCTTTCTAACAATCTCGCGATCCTGGCAGGCATCGGTCCTAGCAGACCCCTTCAATATAGATATGATGATGCGTAAAACTTGGTTGTGTTTTTTTTTTTTTTGAAATGGGTAAATTTTCGTATTATATTTTCATTGACAATGTGTAATGTTCAACTAATTAACTGATTGATTTTACAGCTGATATTCTTTACAACGCATATTATTTGCAAAATATAAAAATTTAAACTAGCTAATAATATATTGTACACGTTCTAAACCGTTCAAATATTAATACCATTTAAGCCTATAACTGATGTGAATATTCAGTTAAACCACACCATTTACCTGTATGCGGTTACACTAAAACTATTAGAACTAGAGGCTTTGTGCCTAACTAACAGCGCTAGGATCGATTAATTGAATTCACATACAAGTTAGAAGACATACAAGTTCGTCCCTCCATCTTTGACTGGCCCTCTTTGGTAGGAGACAAATGAGTGTGGAAAGGAGAGTTGTCATTGTCCCGCTGTGACATATTACGGTATAAATTTGTTTATGTAAGTTATACGTAAATCTAAGGGACGGGTTTGGGTAACCATCAAGTAGGCAAAGTCATCAGGCTCTGTCTAAGATGACTTTAGAATCTAATAAGGTTATGGACGACAAATGACAGCGCAGTCCCTCTATGTAACGTATGCCATGCCCCAACTTAGTAAAGGAAAGTGTAGATTAAACCTAGTCCTACATCTCTTGGCACACTACTACGTAAAAATAATATAGATATAGAACTATTGACGTATCGATAATAGAAAAGTTTTCAATCAAGCCTTTTAACCAAAGCTCACAGAGATTTGGGATAATCAGTCCTTAATTAATTGAATAAGTATCCAATTGAGCATAATCTTATTACTTACGTTCGGTTCAATTTTATCAATGTTTTATCGGTCATCAAAGGGAACTAAGAAGGTCGAATAGCTTAAGGTGAAAGCGTCAGGTTGTCCCGTGAAATTCACATGGTCTTTTTTGCATTTGGCAGGTCAGTGTTAGACAATATGTTGAACAAAATGTAATGTGCGATCGTATCACGTATGTGTTTACAGAATTTTAATTATTATAATTCTGTCATGAACTCTGAGTTCATGTAATCTCATTGAATTACTATTTCGTGCAAAAAACGGAAGGAAATTTGAATTCCTCGAGCTCTCTTAGCGCATCCACCTGAATGTGCAAATGTGATAGCTCAGGGGTGTTGCTACTGCCAGGGTCGCGAGATTGTTCAAACGAGATACCGTGGCCCTGGCATTTGGGTAACTGAAGGAACACGGGTGGGTTTAAGTCAGTAAAAGTCTGACACGCCCTCCCACTCCGCCCAGAGCGGGAGATGTCATTAATTTGATGATTTCCCACCCACAAAAAAGGGGTGTTGCTATAATGATATTGAAATAAAATTAATCTGATTTAAATAAATGCTCAAAATTGTGTAAATGCATTGTTAAGCCAAACCATTCTACGGTTTCAATCATTTGTTTATGGATTCAAATTAAAGCAATCCAATTAATTAAAAATAATGTCTACATAAAAGGTATTATGAGTTTGAAGATTATTCGGGATTAATATTTGCATTTATAAATAGATTACAACAATGTTCATTTCATTAAAAAAAAATATAAAAGAAATTGTCTGCCTGTCATGAGCCATGAGATTTAACAAGTGAAAAATCCCCATATTAAAAACTTTAGAAAAAGTCAATTTAGAACGAAGCAATTTCTTACATGAAGATAGTGTTTAGTGAAAAAAACTTATCTACGAGTAGCTTTGAGGCTTGGACTTAACAAAAAATATCTTGAAAAGCAACGTAGGTATTTAATGAGGCGAAAAAAGCTAAACTTGGCAAAGAAAAGTGACTAGCCCAGAAAAGTTAAGCTGAAGGAGGAGGTATGCGGAGTAAATTTGCTGTAACGAAAATTTAAACGACGTTTTGTAATTTTCCTTTTTTTGTTTTAGTATTTCTTCACTGGGTGACTTATTAGACTGGCTTTTATGAAACGTTTCAAAACTCTTTTGTGGTTTATTTTTATTTTTATTTAACAGCTCGCTGACGATGAATGTTGAATGTTGTTGGCTGAACTTAATTCATTTCCTTATGATTCTTATGAAACCTTTTTTATGTAGGGAACCCTGGAGACTTATCGTAGCCTGGTGTCATTAACTCGATAGAAATATTCCTACAATTTGTTTGAAAATTATCAGGAGTAGTTTGTGTTTATTGCTTGACTAGATTTCATGATTCACTCAAAAGCATTATCTAAAACTGTGCTGGTGGTTTAAACCTGCACCCTAATTGCGTTACACACTATTGAAGCTGAAGCCGATTGTTTTAAGCTTATTTGTTATCCATTCTTTCATATGTTCGAAAAATGGTTTGCTTAGCAACGTAAACAATGCCATGAAGTCGGCGGAACTATCAAAATGAAAGTGCTTCCTACTGATAGTGTATAACGCAAATACGCCTCTGATCTAAATAAAAACCTTGTTTGTAACAAAGAAGTTAGAGTTTTGTTATGGTTAGTATTTTAAAAGACTTCGCTTAATAAATACTACTAAACTAAAAACAGAATTTTTCCATTTAAAATCAACGAATATGGAGAATTTATTTATTCATAACATAAAAAATATATTTATACGTCACACTTCATTTATTAAGGCATATCATCAAATATTCAATACACATTTCACATCGATTTACGATCAAGCAAAACCTTTTATAGATATTTTTACAACCTTTTTAAAGCGTTAGATTTTATGTAAAATATACACGTAGAAAAATATGGTGAAGTCTTTTGTTTTATGATCTCGAAATTTTGCTTGGCTTTTCTGTAGGGCATACAAAGCGGCGCACAGTGGGTCGAAACTATGATTTTAGTGACTTAGGGCTCAACTTTGCTTTTTCACTTTTTTTTTTATGCGGATGGGTAGAGCTCATTAACCTCAATAATAATTGTTCTGATGTATTTTTTCCTAAACTTTATACTTTGGGTAGAAAAATGTGTTTTGTTATTTTTTTGTATGGAGCGGCTCAAATAAACTTAAATTCCTGCTAAGTAGCGTGTGATCCCGCGTTGAAACTTTATTTTTCATATACCTTGTCTGGTCTATTATCATTTGATGCTATAAACAAATGCATAAAGTTGCAACTCTGCCAAATAAATGGATCGAAAAAAATGAAAAAATACATAGAATAAAAAGCTTCATTTTTTACTTTCGTAAGTTATTTTAAGTTAAATTTGATATGGAATAGTAAGTAAAAGCACGTAATAATACACATAATTACTTAGCAACTAACAACAATACATTTAAAAGGTCCCTAATTAGCTTAAATTTACTAATACTATATATATTAGTAAATTTAAGCTAATTAGGGACCTTTATTTAAAAATGTGGATATGAAATCAATTAATTTCTATTTGTGTGTTTAATTACTGTAATTAGCTTAACCTTTTACCTTATAAAAAAACAATGTTTTTCACTTTTAGTCATTACTGTAATATTAATTAGGATAATTAGTTAATGAGGGTAGTAGAAAAATTAGTAAACATTGTTTGTCACTGGATTCTGGAAGTATAAAATGACCATAATTTATTATATACTAACTAGTGTTCGTTTATTCGTACTACTACTAACATCTCGTGATTCTGATCGTCCCTTTTTCGTTATAATGGATAATTTAGTTAACAATTTAGATTTATTTATGATTTTAAGAGAGCAGGTCAAGTCACTGTCGGATAGTCAAAAATTCTTTCAATTCCTACAACATAAAATAAACGTGACCGAAGAGAACAGTGTTGAGCTCCAAAAATTCTGTACGCGCTTTTGTTCAAATATAAGTGCAAGATGGGAACGAAGTAGTCGCACGTTAGCACAGTTTGTTAGAAAAAATGGTGATTGGTTGGAACGTGCAATAAACTGGCCCGAAGGAATGATACCTGAAGCTGTGAACACTGAACAGGAAAGGCTCGAGATTTGTAATACTGAAGATGTCGAAAATCTACCACCATCTACTACAGAAGCTTCGACATCTACATTTACACCTCGAAAACCTTTCGAGGAATTGGGCTCCAGGCAAAAACGAAGACGCGTTGATCAAATTAACCAATCGCTTTCGTTATCCCCGGATGAACTTAAAGCTACTACAATTGCTAGTTTAAGAAACACCGGAAATGAGGATGTAGGAAAAATTATGAACCATTTACTAAATCACCCCGAAGATCTAGAAAAAGTTAAAGAGTGTTTAAGTACAAGTAAACCGAAAAGTAGTACATATTCACCCGATAAGGCACTGTCTTTATTAGTTTCACTTAAATTAAGTAAGTGGCAGTATATAAGCCTAAGAGAAGCAGCAAGTGAAAATAGGTCTGATTTATACCCTTCTTATTATAAAATAAAACAAGCGAAGGCAAAATGTTATCCAGGGAAAGAAGACATAATTATAACTGAAGAAGGAGCTGCTATTAAACTGCAAGCTTTACTCAACTTGACGGTATCTAGGCTTTTAGAAGTGATTACTTTAGATTTGGATTCGCCAACTGAGTTACTGCTAATAAGCAAATGGGGTTTTGATGGAGCCTCAGGTCAAAGTAATTATAAACAAAAGACTGAAGCAGAGTTTGATGACTCAACTATCTTCATGGCCAGTCTAGTTCCTATAAGGCTTCAACAATGTGATGGAACAATTGTTTGGGAAAACGATCGACCCTCATCAACTTTCTATTGCCGTCCGATAATGTTCAAATTTACCAAAGAAACGCAGTCAACAGTGGTAACTATAAAAGCTAGCATAACCGAAGAAATAGAAAGACTTCAGCCAATCAAGTTCAATCAAGTTGAAGTTAAGCATCAATTGCACTTGACAATGATAGACGGCAAAATATCGTCATATTTGTCAGACACATCTTCAGCTGTCTGTGATATCTGCAAAGCAAAACCGTCAGAGATGAACAATTTAGAGTCACTTGCTCAAAAAGAGAACAACGAAGAAGTGTTCCAGTATGGAATGTCATCTTTACATGCCTGGATAAGAAGCATGGAGTGCTTACTTCATATCGGTAAATATAATTTTATTAGTTCATAATTTTTTTCACGTTATATAGTTACTTGTGAGATTTTTATTTAAGTGATATTTCTTTTTGTTTGCAGCTTATCGTTTGGACTTCAAAAAATGGAGTTGCAGGGGCGATGACAAAGAAAAAATGTCACTCAGAAAGAGCGCTATACAGCAAGCGTTTAAGAAAGAATGCGGTTTACTTATTGACGTAGTCAAGCAAGGAGTAGGCACAACCAATGATGGCAATACTGCCAGAAGATTTTTTAGGGATGCAGAAACAACAGCTCGCATAACAGGAATAGATAAAGATTTAATAGAAAGGTTTCATGTGATTCTTCAGACGGTTGCATCTGGAGAGAGCGTGGATCTTTCTAAGTTTTCCGAATTTTGTAGAGATACTGCACAATTGTACGTTCACTTATATCCCTATCCCTGGTATTATATGCCTTCCAGTATACATAAATTGTTAGTACATGGGAGTGATATAATTAAGCACTTTGGTGCCATACCTATAGGTAAACTGTCGGAAGAGGCAGCGGAAGCTCGTAATAAAGATTTCCGGAAATATAGAGAGAGTCATTCTAGAAAGGTAAGTAGAACGGCGACAAATGAGGATATTATACACAATCTTCTTTTGTCTTCTGATCCAAAGATCACAAGTCTAAGACCTCGAATGGTGAAACAAAATATAATGGTTCTCTCTCCAAAAGTCAAAGAGCTTCTGCTGATTTTTCCCACAGAATCCGATATAGATTTTATTGATGTAGATAATTTACAAGATAGTCATAGCGATAGTGAATAAGATTTTTTGGTAGTTTGTAAGTTTCTTGTTTTTTTTATTAGTTTATAAATGTCAAACTCATAATTGAAAGGAAATAGTAATGTTTGATGTTGTTTATAGTTAGTTTTTAGTTTGCTTGTGTTAGTTGTAGTAATGTTAGTTTACCTTTACTAATTTGTATTATTATGTACCTATCTTTACTTACTATTCAGTATTAAATCTAACTTAAAATAACATTTCATAAACATGTTAAAGTCATTAAAACAAAGAAATTGAAATTCATAGATCCCTAATTAGCTTAAATTTACTACTACTACATATATTAGTAAATTTAAGCTAATTAGGGACCTTTTAAATGTATTATGATTAGTGTGATTAGCTTTAAATTTACTAATACTACATATATTAGTAAATTTAAGCTAATTAGGGACCTTTTAAATGTATTATGATTAGTGTGATTAGCTTTAAATTTACTAATACTACATATATTAGTAAATTTGAGCTAATTAGGGACCTTTTAAATGTATTATGATTAGTGTGATTAGCTTAAATTTACAAATTTACTAATACTACATATATTAGTAAATTTAAGCTAATTAGGGACCTTTTAAATGTATTGTTGTTAGTTGTTAAGTAACTATGTGTATTATTACGTGCTTTTACTTACTATTCCATATCAAATTTAACTTAAAAGAACTTACGAAAGTAAAAAATGTAGCTTTTTATTCGATATATTTTTTCATTTTTTTCGATCCATTTATTTGGCAGAGTTGCAACTTTATGCACACGTTAATAGCATCAAATGATAATAGACTAGACAAGGTATATGAAAAATAAAGTTTCAACGCGGGATCACACGCTACTTAGCAGGAATTTAAGGTTATTTGATCCGCTCCATACAAAAAAATAACAAAACACATTTTTCTACCCAAAGTATAAAGTTTAGGAAAAAATACATCAGAACAATTATTGTTGAGGTTAATGAGCTCTATCCATCCACATGAAGAAAAAAGTAAAAAAGCAAAGTTGAGCCCTAAGTCACTAAAATCATAGTTTCGACCCACTGTGCGGCGTGGGAGTGTATTTACAAAGCAAACGGGTTCTCGCAAACACGTGCTCGTAAGCGCTTCGCCTTAATTAAGTGCTTCGCGAACCACTTTGGTTAGCAACGTTGCCTCAAATGATTATCAGTGAATACATCGGTTATGTTCTGAAAATGCGTGTTGTTGTATGAAATTTTAAACTTCAAGGATTGCATATTTTGCTGATGGTTTTGGTTTTATTTTTACATTTTAGGTAAAAGCTAATCGCCTTATAAATACTTAAAACCAATGAATTGGGGCGATAAGGAGGTGGCTTTAAATGCTTAGTCACCCTTTTTAACCAACTTCAAAAAAAGGAGGAGGTTTCTCATTTCGACCGCATATTTTTTTTTAATGTTTGTTCGCGGATGACATCGTCGTTTATGGACCGATTTTGATTATTCTCTTTTTGTTGGAAAGAAGATATCCCAAGAGTTGTACCATGACATGTGTGTGGTGTTTGACAGGCCTGTTGTTCTAGTGGTTAGTGGCCCTGACTGCTATGCCGGAGGTCGTGGTTTCGATTCCCACACAGGACAAATGTTTGTGTGATGAGCACGATCATTTGTTCTGTGTCTGGGTGTAATTTATCTATAATATGTATGTATTTAGAAATATATAAGTATGTTTATCAGTTGTCTAGTACCCATAACACAAGCTCTGCTTAGCTTGGGACTAGATGGCGTTGTGTGATAGTTGTGGAATATTATATTATATTATTATATTATGATAAGGAAACCAGGATCTGATGATGGCATGCCAGAGAAGTCAATGGGAGCCTTCGAAAATCGTAGTAGCGACTACTGTGTTTATTTATTTTTTTCATTAATTATCTTAAAACACTTCTATTTAATGAAGGTCTGAAGTTGCTCTGATGATGAAGCTGAAAGACAATCGAGGGAACTCCTCAACGACTTGCAGCAATTACCCGGTGTTTGGACTTAATTCATTTTTATTGATGAGAACTTTGCACCCATGTATATAGTGCGGGGTAGATATCATAACTAAAAAGTAAAAAATAAAAACTTTTTTACAAAAATAAAAACCAACTTTCTTAAAAACATTACAAATAACTTTAATTTCGGAAGTTGGTGGCAAAATACTTAAATACAGATGCTAAGACACCGACTTCCGAAATTAAAATTATTTTTCACTTTGTAGTGTTTATAAGGAAGTCGGTCAAAGTTTTTCAGATAAGATTTGCATGGCAATTGCGTAACACTAGAAAAATGGCGATGACCTTTTATATTGACACTTGAACATCATTCATTACGTTATTTACGTTGTTGAGCAGATTTTTTTTAAACATCTCAATTAATGGATAAGCATTATCGTTAAAAATCTGATTAAAAGTTTTTTAGGCAATAAGACACTAGACCAATCCATCTTTTTAACAGACTTCAAGAAGGAGGAGGTTTTAATTAGTCTGTATGTTTTTTGTTTTATTTATATGTTCCGCGAAATCTCTGGCGATTGAGGAGCGATTTTTTTTTTTTGGATATGGTTTTCATCAGACGGATGTATTGCGGACCACCTGGTCCGCAATAAATTTTATTACTTTACTTGGGCTGCTTTTTGCAGGTACCATAAGTATAAAACAACTGACATAGAAAAAACACTTCAAAATGATTATTAACTTTTATTTTTGTTGAAAATGTGTAATGTGAATGGGGTACTATTTATAATTGTTATGTAGAGTAACTAGGAGTTCAAAGAAGATTAACTAAACCCAAGCTATCATTTCTAATTTCAGTAAAACACAACCTAATCAAGATCGGGAACTATTGAAAGCCGAGACCGGTATTAAAAACAACGTAAAAGAAGTTTATACTTACTCCAAAGTTGAGCTCAAAACTTGCTCAAGATTCGCAGCGAGCGATGATGCCCATGATTAAAGGACTCTGGATACTCCTAAAACTATTCCAACTTTGGGCAATAAAAACAAGTCCACGAGTTTCCGACTGCTACCTACATAGATAGGAATTGACGAGTTCTAGTTCCTTGGTTACTTGTTCCAGTGACGTAATAAGTGGAATTAAGTTTGTAGGTAAAATATGGTGCGAAATTAGTTTGTATTTGGTCTTCTAGTGGTGGTGGCCCAATGGTGACGACCGTGACTTACGTGTTGAAGGTCGTGAGCTCGAACCTAAGCAGGCAATTTACTTTGGGTGAATTATTTCATCACTGCTGCTCAAAACGGTGAAGGTAACCAACGTAAGAAAACCGAACATTCGAAGACATGTGACATCTACCAACCCGCACTGGATTTTTATATAACACTAGCTTTTCACTAGCTTTTGCCCACGGCTTCGCCCGCGTGGATGTCGGAAATTATCGCAAGAGGACGTACTACACATAAATCCAAGTTATATAGATAATTACCCGCGACTTCGTCCGCGTGGTATTTTTAACAAAAAAGTTTTTCGTTCGTTTTTTTTTTCGTGAGATTCTATTTTTTTTTCTAAAATAAAAGTAGCCTTAGTTACTCCTTGTTATAACAGCTATCTGCCAGTGAAAGTCCTGTCAAAATCAGTCCAGGCATTTCAGAGATTAGCTGGAACAAACAGACAGACAAAAATTGTAAAAAATGTTGTTTTGGTATATGAACCTTGTATACATCCATATACACTTATATTAAAAAGCGGTTATTTTAATATTACAAACAGACACTCCAATTTTATTTATTTGTCTAGATTATGGCCCATTCCCTCTCAGTGAGAGGATGCCTGTGCTTAACAGTGAGAATATTATTGGCTGCTGATGAGATCCTCTAGCTACATACTGGATGGCACATAGACGCGCAAACTCAAACTCAAGCATTTATTTCACGTAAACCAATTACAGGCACTTTTGAATTAGCAAGAAGCGATGAGTCAGAAAATTGAAGCTATATAATAAGTACGAGAAACTCCATCCACACACTCTTTTCAATCAATACCTAAACAATCAACAATCATAACCTAAACACACAATCAAGCACTCTAACACTTCCGCACACTCACACATCCACACACTCACACACCCACCCAATCATCCATACACTACATCTACTAACATTCTTCTCACATGCTTAATCTAGCTTTTATAATCATAATAAATAAACTATAAATGTCGTATGATTCCTTACATTCTGTCAACGCGCCTAGTACATAATTTATTAAATGAAAATGTAAAGGGGTGAGATCCTGGTGTCCTGACACACAGGCCACGACCCTAGCTTAGGCACCAGTCTCCCACAATATATACTTACCTGAATTGTGTATCATTGTCGAATCTGACCAATGTAAATTAAGTTATGTATATTGTGGTGAGAAAATACAGTTGATAGATTAATTGAAAAAAAAAAAAATTACAAAAAGTTCATTGGAATTATACGGCTTTTATGCTTGAGGCTCTACCGAAACGAAAGCGAATGAGCGAGTGAGATGTGTGTTACGGGATGTAACTGCGCACGTCACCTGCTTTAATTATTTGTATCTATTCAGCACATTAATACACGTAAGACACAACTGGGGCGAGCGTATTTCGTCCCGCATACCGCTCGCTCACTCACTTTAGTTTGACCAAAGCTTTAGTCCCACATGGTAAAAGGGTCACCATTTATAGTTTTTGTAGACAGTAATTTGCCTAACTTGAAATGATAATTGGTTTTCAACTTGGAACTATTTACTCGATCCTTCTAAATAAATTGATCTGGCTTCAGCTACAGTAACAATCTATTTATAGATGAGAAAATACTTTCAAATCAACGAAGAGGGTTTCTTAAGTGCAAAAAAGCTAGGCAATAAACTCAATTTCTTCCGCACTGCAGAACTCTTTGTAGCGTACCTTCAACTATCTAGAGTAGAAAACCAACCCTGATTGAAAATCTAACAAACAAGAGCTTAAAAAATAGTGGCCTACTTGCAATGCCTTTGTCTATTGACAAAATATTTAAATTTGTAATTTCCTTTATTTAAATATTATTTTATTATATCTATAAGTTTGAATGTTTTAAAAATGTCAATCAAAATTAATTTCTAAGTGTCATTTACGACAGTTGAAGAACGCTGATATCTGAAATACATACATAATTTATATCTAGTTGAGACGATTTAGTTATTTATTTTTATTACATTTAAAACACCTTTACAGCTAGTTAGATGTTCAATATCTAATCAAAAACTAAAGTGTATCAGAATTTTATTTTAATACTAGCTTTTGCCAGCGGCTTCGTCCGCGTGGAGGTCGGAAATTATCCTGTGGGAACATACTACCGGGATAAAAAGTACCCTATGTGTTATTCCAAGTTATAAACTGTCCGTGTGCCAAATTTCATCTAAATCGGGTCAGTAGTTTTTGCGTGAAAGAGGAACAAACATCCATACATCCACACATACAAACTTTCGCGTTTATAATATTAGTAGGATCTGTGTATTTTTGAGAAAATTAATTTTTCTTACTATTGAGTAGAGTTAGACGAAAAAAACCAGCTACGTATTACACTAAAAATCAATTTGTCTAGCCTTATTGCAACTGTGTACTATCCGGATGCAGGTGAATCCGACGTTCACATGTGAGTAACTAGGTGATGCAATAGTTTTTGATAGAAATGTTTGTCAGACTTTCGGTCTTCTGTTGACCCGTAACAACTGTCAAAGACTCACGAATGACACCCGGGACCAACGGCTTAACGTGATTTCCAAGTCATGTAGATTGTAGGGGTCTTGGTATGTAAAGATTATTGCTCATCTACGGAACAACCGCGGCAAACGTAGTATAACCTAATCGATCAACCCTTGCGGTTGTCATTACTCAGCCATAACACTCTTAGCTCGCCACCCGGTTAGGCTCTTCTTTCCTGTTCCACTCCTAGCCAAGTTGATAATGTGCAATCGTTAACGCTAGTCGAAAACTAATCAAATGTACGGGAATGAAATCATCTCAACGTTAGGTCACGTGGTTAGAACAAACGAATAAAAAAGTCGTAGCCAAGTTCACATCGTTCAAAATGATAGAATGCATTGTTATCGTTTCTACAATGTTCAACGCTACATCCTTTGTTATAATGTCGTTTTTCTAAAGACATTGTAGAACGAGCGGCCGACTCAGGCACGTCAACATGGCTACCAACTTATCGTTTTCTACAATTGCTCACACCGAGGCGTTACCGATTGGAGAACGGAATTCGACACGAAATGCTTGTAACTTGGCTAGGGGGGCAGGTGCGTGTCGACGACGCGTAGTGTTCCACGAGCGCCACAAAGAGATGTCAGCAGCACTGTAGGGGTCTGCTAGGACCGATGCCTGCCAGGGTCGCGAGAATGTTCGAAAGAGATACCGTGACCCTGGCACATGGGCAACTGAAGGAACACGGGTGGGTTTTAGTCAGTAAAAGTCTGACACGCCCTTCCGCTCCACCCAGAGTGGGAGACGTCATTTGATGATTTCTCACCCACATAAAAAAAGCCATAACCCCTACCTATACTTTAATAAGGAAAATAATAATTATCTTGTCTGCTTGCTCTTTGTATAAAAAATCAGATTTGGATAAGAATCCCATAGTAACTATCCGGCTTTATGTAATCCTCTTCAGGAAACTGTCTTTCAGATCCTTCAGAAGTATTAAAGGTACGTATATCTACGAAACGAGAACGTCGAAGCCGTGTCAATCATCGCCAGAACAAATTCGCGTTGGATTCAGGCAGACGGAGAACCAATCGCGAAGATATTGGTTCGAGAAAACGTACTTTTAAAAGTTTACTTAGAAATAGGTAATCGGTATTTGAGGTAGGAGCTTCGGGAATCGACATCCGAAAGTTTTTGGTACGGTTTTCTAGGGAATTTGTACCTGACTTTATTTTATTCCTATGTGAAACAAATGTTAATGTTATTTTTTTTTTCATCTTGATTTAATCATTAGCAGCCCGGAGTCTCAGCAGTGGTAGCCCACTGTCCGTGGATTACAAGTTATAAGTCGCAGGTTTAAACTCAGCTAGGTACCTACTTTACGTTCAAGTAAATTATTTCATCACCATTGCTCTTAAAACGATTAAGGAAAACATCTTGAGGAAATAATAATAATATCTTAGGACAACCAACACAACGTTATCTGATCCCAAACTAGGCAGAGCCTGTACTATGGCAACCAGATATCTGATAAATATACTTATATATTTCTAAATATATACATATTATAGATAAATTACACCCAGACACAGAACAAATGATTGTGCTCATCACACATAGATCACATCTTATTGTTAGAACCAAAAATTCAAAGACAAGTGGCATCTAAAACCCATTCTGCTAGCGTGGTGGATTACGGCCATTCACCGAGCAGTGAGAACATTATCGTATGGTTTTGGTGAGCCCAGAGTCTGGATGTGTACCCGGTTGGCAATAGGCTCGCTTCCTGTGACAAGAGACTTAAACATATCTATTATAAAAACATGTCTATATCATATATACAGGGTTACAGGGAAAGTCGTACTGAATATTAAAGGAGGTTATTATTCAGGTCATTTCTGATGATTATGATTCTGAAATAATATGTCCGAAACTTAACCGTTATGGAGATATTAAATTTTAAAGATTATTTTTTAAAATCCTTTATTTTTTGGCTTTTAGTCGTTTTCTTTGGGATTAGAGCTCCTAGAGTCGGTTTTTTTATGTATCTAGTTAGAAGACATGTCCTTGAATAAAAATGATCAATAGAAACTGAACCTACTACTAACAGCTTAAAAAACTGCTCGACAACGGTTAGCATTATGAATTTTCTAATAGAGTATTTTTAACTTTGATGGGCTTTAAAAAAAAAAAATGTATGGAACTTATTCTGCGAATAACTTTACAAAGTTCTACGTCTCTTTAGCTATTCAAAAAGGTATATCATCTACTAGGTTTGTTCATAAAATCTAAAAATAATGTTATTAGAATAGGCCCATCTGGTAGTACAACATAACAGAATTTCGATACAAAAGAATCCGGCTTACTACCTGGCACTTTTAAACAATGAAAAAAGGTTTGGGTAGACATTGGTGCCGATTCCCTTGTTCACAAACTAAACTAAATTTAAGTTCGGTGCATCTTTTTCTTTCTATTTCATTAAGGAAAGGACAGAAGATAAATTTTAGTTTAGTCCTGTCAAATTAATCAGCGCTTGACGTAATTTTAGTAGGCAAGTTTTTAATCACGTCGCAAATGTCGACATTCTAAGACAAAAAATTATTGACGCTGCTGAGGAAATGAGGCGGAACCTACGAACTTCTGTCGTGAAAAGTAATTTAAGAAAAAGAATGACACTTTGTGTAAGAAATAGCGGCGGCCATGTAGAACATGAATTATAAAAATATTGCTGAAATTTTTGTCTTTTTTTACGTATTTTAGTTACTTTTACCTCAAACTAGTAATGTACCCTCTCCTAACTTAACTGTTATTTGGGCAATTTTTTGCCTATTTAATAGCAAGTATTATACCTTTTTGAATAGCTAAAGAGACGTAGAACTTTATAAAATTATTTGCAGAATAAGTTCAATACATTTTTTTTTATTAAAAGCCTGTTAAAGTTAAGAACACTCTATTAGAAAATTCATAATGCTAACCGTTGTCGAACAGTTTTTTAAGCTGTTAGTAGTAGGTTTAGTTTCTGTTGATCATTTTTATTAATGGACATGTCCTCTAACTAGATACATCAAAAAAACCGACTCTAGGAGCTCTAATCCCAAAGAAAACGACTAAAAGCCAAAAAATAAAGGATTTTTAAAAATAATCTTTAAAATTTAATATCTCCATAACGGTTAAGTTTCGGACATTTTATTTCAGAATGAAATTCATCGGAAATGACCTGAATAATAACATCCTTTAATATTCAGTACGACTTTCCCTGTAACCCTGTATACTAATATTGCAAAGCTGAAGAGTTTGATTGTTCGGTAATCTCAGTCACTACTAGTCCGAATTGAAAAATTATTTTTGTGTTGGATAGTCTATTTATTGAGGACGCTACGATTAAAAGGAGTGGAGCAGCAATGAAAAATGGACCAAAACTAACAAGCAATTCGATGCGATGGGAAGGGTCAGAGGAACAAAACTTTGAAGCGGAGTCGCGAAGTCGCGGGCAGGAGCTAGGCAGAATATATATCTATAGTTCCTCCTATAGGTAAAAATCAGCCTAACCCTACAGGAAAGAAGGAGTTATGTTATATTTATTAATATTTTTTCTCCGTGCAAATATTATCATTACTCCAAATAAACACTTCAATTCTTAAAACACTCGAAAACCCAATGTATACACTGTGTACCAGTAATAAATCCAATTTGCAACACCAATGAAACTCTATAACACAATAAAAGTCATTCTGTAAAAATTTACATTTTAAATTCAGGTGACAGATCGATATTAATTGGTTATTTCACACCTACATCGACATTTGGTGTACAATTTGACTGTACTCGATTTTGTATGCTACTGATACGTACTTGTAAATTCAGTTGAGATAGATACTTGGCTTACTCGACACTATCGAAATATCTCTGTAAATAGGTACATAACGGTCGAAACAGAATATCGAATTTGAGCCTTAGTGGTTTATCAATGAATGCGAATGAAGCAGAATGCGTTTTCAGTTTAAAATTGGACCGTAAACTTGTGTTATGTTCTGTTAAGCATAGCATTAAAGCATTATATTCAATACTGATCAACATACACGTCCACTGTTCTATGTCAGATTTGTAAGCTGCTTCAGCGTACATCCATTTTATTAGATTTCTCTGCACTCACGCTTAGAAAATTGGTTGTATAGACTTACTACGTAAACACTCCGTTTTATCATCATAATTCTATACTACAGTCATGTTGCTATTCACTTTTACTGTTCCTTACCATAGAGGCTCAATTTTATGACAGCAAATTCTATTTAATTACCTAATTAAAACATTATGCTATTTAGTGTCAATCGCTACACGACAGTTTTAAGCTTCATAAATTACCTTAAAATACCTACTTATACAAAACCTTTGACTTGTTATTACATATCGTGGCCTTAATATGACATACGAATATGACGTATTTTAAAATTAATTAAACCTCAGACAATAATTGCCAACCCCCGTCTTTTTCCAGCATTAGCTAACAAAGCTTGTTGAAATGTTAATAGACTCCACATGACTCGAATGTATTTGTCTTAGAACAAACAGAGAGAGTCCTTACATTGAATAGATAGATAGACACAGAAGGTCGGCTCCATACAAAGTGAGAAAACGCACTCACACATAGACATGCTTCACGTAACGCGAGTTCAAGCGCACTCGCAACTGGCATTCGCATGAATCAGTTTGATATCGCTGTACGTGCGCGTTTGCGTGTGTGCGTCTATAGTCAGTCGTTGTATAGCGCAGACCTTCTGTGCTTAACAATTCTGTGCTCCTGCCGTCGGCGAAATGTAATTAAACGCTCTGAAGACGTTGATTCCATTCATACGAACCCTTTCAAGGTTCAGGAGTGACGTTGATTTTACTTATGTTATAACATTTTGGGGATGAATGTCTGATTTTGAAATTCGGAAGTATAAAAAAAATGTATTGGTTATTTTGTTTTAAGTAGGACGAATGAAAATATGTACCTACGTAGAATTATCTGGGGACGGAAATAGAGTTCGAGACGAGAGTTGCGGACGGAGAGAGGGTCAGAGTTAAAAAGCCTTGTTGGATTTCCCAAAATAGTTTTTGATGTAATATTAGGCAAACTGCTTTAGCATGCAAGAAAGAACCTCCCATATTTTCTTCATTCTTGAAAAACTCCAATATACAGTAGGTTTATAAGGATAAAACATATTTTTATTCAATATTGTTGGTTACCCTTGAGTGTAAACATACACTGAAGATCCACCAGATCTCATGACGGTGCGTTTCTGTATTGTGAAGAAAATTAATGATCCATCCGATATGTAGAGCAGCTGTGCTACCAAATGACCTTGTGCATCGCCTATAAGAGATAATATCTCAGATATTCCGGAAGAAATTACTTGATATCTGAAGCCATCAATCATCAAGCAATTGTGTTGTGATCGACGGAAAGAAACGTTTCATCCCGACTATGCTTGTGTAATGTTCAGGGATTATCTTATAGCTTTTACTTGACAGACTGAATACTAATAAAAACCCGTAGCTTCATCATTTCAGCCAAAAGATATAGGCTTCCCCCAAGCACCGCCACTTCAACCTGTTCTGTGTTTCTCGCATCCAACGTATTCCTGCGGCCTTGACCAGGTCGTCGGTCCATCTTGTGGGAGGCCTTCCAACGCTACGTCTTCCAGTACGCGGTCGGCTTTCCTGAACCTTCCGACCCTATCGGCCATCTGTTCTGCGAGCAATGCGCCCTGCCCACTGCCACTTAAGTTTGGCAATTCAACCCGTAGCTTCACTCGCGTTGAATCTTGAATCTAGCCAATACCAAGTAGGTTTAGTCCATTTACATATTAAATGAATTGCTTTTAGCACTAAGTTGAACCTTTTACATTGACTTTTCACTTACGAGAGTTTAATGTTTAACTTTCATTTTATTACTAAATTTCAAAACCAAAGCTTCTTTGGAGATGAGAAAGTTGTTAAAATTAATACCCTTTTATTAATGGTGCATAAGCACTAAAAAAACTAAATGCATAGACAAACTAAACTACATCGGTTTGATTTCTGCAATCTTAACTTTAGAAAAACCGGCCAAGTGCGAGTCGGACTCGCGCACCGAGGGTTCCGTACAAACCTGCAGGTCATCATCATCATCATTCGTCATCATCGTTTATGAAATGAAATGTTTTTTTTTTAATTTTTATATTTGTGTTGACTGAATGAAAGGTAAATTGTGGTTTACGATTTATGACGTATTAAAAAAAAACTACTAACTAGATCTCGTTCAAACCAATTTTCGTTGGTAGTTTTCATGGTAATGTACATCATATATTTTTTTTAGTTTTATCATTCCCTTATTTTAGAAGTTACGGGGGGGGGGACACACATTTTACCACTTTGGAAGTGTCTCTCGCGCAAACTATTCAGTTTAGAAAAAAATGATATTAGAAACCTCAATTTCATTTTTGAAGACCTATCCATAAATACCCCACACGTAAGGGTTTGATGAATTTTTTTTTTTTGTGTTTCAGTTCTATGTATGGGGAACCCCAAATATTATTGTTTAAAAAAAAAATGATATTAGAAACCTCAATATCATTTTTGAAGACCTATCCATAGATACCCCACACGTAAGGGTTTGATGAAAAAAAATTTTTTGAGTTTCAGTTCTATGTATGGGGAACCCCAAATTTTATTGTTTTTTTTCTATTTTTGTGTGAAAATCTTAATGCGGTTCACTGAATACATCTACTTACCAAGTTTCAATAGCACAGCTCTTATAGTTTCGGAGAAAAGTGGCTGCGACATACTCGGACAGACAGACAGACAGACAGACAGACAGACAGACAGACAGACAGACATGGCGAATCTATAAGGGTTCCGTTTTTTGCCATTTGGCAACGGAACCCTAAAAATGCTGATTTCATCTAGATAAAGGAGAAAAGTGCTGCTCACGGAAACTTGATGAGTGATACAAACATTAAAATGAATATTTAACTAAGAATTTAACGTTGAGATCAGACATATGAGAGGAAATTGTTGAAAATAAAGTTTTCAACAACTACAGTTGATTCACAATGTTTTCAACAAACTTCAGTAGACTTTGTACAACTTAGAAAGATTTAAATCTACAATTGGCACATTTTAAGTTTATGTAGAGAAAGAGAGCAGAAAGCTAATAATTTTTATATAATAATGCGTTAAAAATAAATTAATGTGTTAAGGTTGAATTTCGACCACTGGGTGACCTTAGTTTTATTAATAAAGACAAGCGGTAACTTCAGTCAAAATGTAAGCTATTATAATATTTCACTCAATAAATTATGTATGGCGTAAGTATTTATCTTAGAATAGATACAGAAAAAACAATTTCAACAAAAATGATATATTTAAAAGCACAAAAAGCCGAATCTATGCATAAATTATTCAATAAACATCAAAACCATAAACTTTTCCCACCGCAATCAGAATACTAAGTAGTAGTCAGTGAATGAACTACGGCTGAAGCAATCATCTTTGAGCGACTGATCCCAGCTTAGTACGTTACAGATTGTGAATGATTAATCGAGAAAGATATAGATTTTATCTTTAAAAAGGCTAAAAAAAACTTAAGTACAGTTAATATTGAATGACATCAATCTTGTTATAACAGCCAGCGATAAAAGTCATTTTTATCCATTTTAATTATTCAGCTGAATATTTAATTTAAATTGCAGCAGAAGTAAATACAAAGTATCTAATAATTTTGATGATTTATAAACATATCAGCATTAATCGTTGTCGCTGACCGTATTGTGTGACAAAAAAAGTTAAGTTAAAGAAAATCTAAGAATGTCTTAGATTTTCTTTCACTTTTTGCGTTTAGGTAAGGTAAGCAACAGAAATACTGACTTTTAACTTACGTGACTTATTAGCTCTTTAGACAGACGGCTTCTCATCAGTATAATAGAGCAGGATCAATGCTGAAACCAACTATAAAAAGACTATTAGAAGCCCAAAAAATTCACAGGAGATATCGACCGAAATTTTCTCTAGAACACACGTCTAAAATCTCAATTATTTTTAACACGATTTACACCAGTTAGGTAAATTGCTGTACTAGTCCATCACAATTTTTCTTACAGGATTTAGGATTTTGTTCTAGTCGTCGCAAGCGCAATAGCTATTACTACTAAAAGCACACCTCTGCCTAACTACAACTAATCAACAATATATTGTTTATGTGGTTATATTAAAGTATTTACTATATTTTATAAGAATTCATGGATACAAAATGTTAAAACCCTGTAACAAATACCGAATTCCATTAGATTCTCACCGAAACATGTTCACCTAGGATAACAATCCTAGGTGAACATGTTTATAGTAATATCTCAAATTCCGAATAAAATTCCATAACTGTACAAATTTGTTAGCATTAAACCACCTAATATTTGCATGTAAGTACCAGATGAAAGAACAATCAGTTTGTTGGCAATGACACTCAGGTGACTGTTGTTACTGGCACGCACCGTGTGCAACAAAAAAGCTGCTTGCTTGCGCCTGATTGCAACGAAGCTGTCAGTCTGGACGTCCACGAATGTCTGTGAGGCACTACAGAAGTGTGGAAGCCCCAACAGCATCCTAGATGTATTATTGTACTAGGATCTTTTGAGTGAAGCTAGACCAAAGGCTATACGTGTAAAATGCCTGACATTATATTTTGAGGAGAGGTATTTTAACTGAACCGTGCAGCGTGAGCACCTTCGTACCTGCATATTACACCTCACTGCCAATGTTCTTCGGTCCCGGTACACATCTACGTTGTTTTTTAAAATCCTCCGTAACAATATGCCGCGGACGCAGACATTTAAACTGAAAAACACAGTTCAAGACACAACCACTCACAAAGTAAGCTGGGAAGCTCTCAGTGACCTGGTTACCAGCCTTTTGCCGGCGTTTGTTCCATTTAAATTGTATTCTTACTTACTTATTTTTCTGCATTAAAAGCGTGATATTATTGTATAGTGATTATAATACTGAATCATTTAAACGGTCCAACTTGTACGAACAACAGAGTGAAAAGAAAGTAATCCATTATACAGAACGATGATATCCACATTATCTTGTCGACAAAAGTCTCCTAAGAAAAAATACCTTAGCGGAATAATGTTTTATTTATCTAAAACTTTTTTACACAGAAACTATATAAGGTATTTATCCCGAGACTTTTGTTTCACTTAAAGTCAAGTCACACATAAGTCTTTGTTATACTGACAATTTGAATCCTTGGGTTAAATCAGAAGGATTTGGCTGAAACTAATAGTGCCCTGCGGACGCTGCGATGTTGGGTGTCCGAAAATAAATGTAAGTGGAAAATAAACGGAGTTTTGTAAATTCCCGCTGTCAGCCGGCTAAATTGTAAGTTAAGCATAAACATGAAAGCCACGTTTGGGGAATAAAATGTTGTTTTACGAAAATAGGATTATCAAATAAATAACTTTTATAAATAAACCTGGTTATCATAGCTAAATCTATACTTTAATATTATAAAGCTGAAGAGTTTGTTTGTCTGATTGAACGCGCTAATCTCAGGAACTACTGTTCCAAATTGAAAAAAATCTTATTGTGTTGGGTAGCCTATTTATCGAGGAAGGCTATAAACTATATAACATCACGCTACAAATAAGAAGAGCGGAGCAGTAATGAAAAATATTGCAAAAATGGGAAAAATCGCACAGGTAGGCGATTCCACGCGACGGGAAGGGTCGGGGGAATAAGAAATTTAACGCGGACGAAGTCGCAGGCAGCCTTGCCAGGGTCGCAAGATTGTTCGAAAGAGATAACGTGACCATGGCACATGGGCAACTGAAGGAACACGGGTGGGTTTTAGTCAGTAAAAGTCTGACACGCCCTCCCGCTCCGCCCAGAGCGGGAGAAGTCATTTGACGATTTCCCATCCAAAAAAAAAGTCGCAGGCAGAAGCTTGTATATTTGTTTGTATATTTGACAGCTTTTTATATAAACATTGCTTACAGATATGAGACGAGGGGTCCGTGGTTTAGTTATAACAGCTACACCGGTCGATCAACCTGCCAAAGGTCTGTGACCATCTTTATCTTTTAATTTAGTTAAGTTAGTATTGCTGATTTTAGTGATATAATCATTTTATTTATCCTTATTTTATATACCAAGACCCTCCGGGCCTCAAAAATATCAATAGGCCATTGGTTCCGGGTGTCACTCGTAGATCTCTGACGTTCGTTACGGGTGATCAGAAGCCCGAAATTCTGACAACCAGACTTACTGAGGGGTGTACTGTTACCCTTTTACTGGGTTGTGGCAGTCCAATACTGCCCTACGAAGCGCAAAAGCGGTATCTCAAAGGAATCGTAAAGTTGATTTTAATGCCGTCAGCTTTAAAAAATACGCGCTATATCTTCTCAAACGTCCTTATGAGCCGCCGGGGGATCATAAGAAAAAATTGCTCCAAATGTCGCGTGTGCAACCGTTGGATCATAAGGAATCGGTTGCCATTGGATGTAATTTTTTGACGTTTATTCATGTAGAAACATCCTCACGACATTTACTTTTTATTTACTTTGAATCGAACGCGCGGAACCGAGCGACGCGCGACGGGATATTGTCCAAAACATATGATGAAAGCCATTAGAAATATTTCTCTATCTCATCATATATGTAATTTAATATAATTTTAAAATTGAATACTCTGTTATAAGAAGACGTCACTTTCGTCAATTCATTAGATGCGTATTTTTTAAAGCTATCCGATGGCATTAAAAACTACTTTACGATTTTTTTGAGATACCGGTTTTGCGTTTAGTAGGGCAGAATAGGCAGTAGCTACATGTATAATACTGGTATTCAGCTGCATCTGGTTAGACTGGAACCCAACCTGAATATAGTTGAGAAAAGGCTAGGCAGATGATAATGGTTAAAGATAAGAGATGTTGAAACGAAAAAGAAATGGCTGATTTTAATCATTAATACACTGTAAGCAACGTTTATAATTATAAATAAGCATCTGAATGACAAGTAAAAAAATAATAATCATAAATATTTTCTACTAATTTTCAACTCTGAGTAGAAACAAAATGACGGATGAGAAAATCTGTAAATATGTAGAAGACTAATACAACATAATAGTAACATTCCATTCTTGTCCAGACATGTAACCCTATAACGTGACGTGTACATACAAGTTATACAAAGGTGAATGAAAGTATTGAATAAACAAAAAGATACGCTACACACTTCACGCACCTTTTGAAAACATCTTGAAACAGAAATGGAACGGAAATAACTAGATTTCTACATTTATTTACCCATTTCTGTCCCAGGAAAAAGAAATGGCTCTAGACTTCTATCTACCTTACCGTTTCTCGATGTAGACAGCTAGAATAAAACTAAGAATGCATAGTGATGTATAATAAAATCCTTCACTATTCTGTTGATCCTGCTCCCTAAGTATTAGGATATTAGATTAAAGTTTGTTTCAAGAAGAGTTAGGATCCTCACTATTGGCTTTTTTAGTAACGACAACCCAAGTTATCGATTTTGAACCCTATTTTGTAAAGCATAAAGTGTTAAGCCGCTGTAATGCTAAGTTTGCAGCCTTGATGTGCCGGCTTTAAACCCGGGTTTTACGGAAAGTGAGTAGCATTTTAAAGCAAAGAATCGATTACTGAGCTTTTGATATGGTTATCAGGAATTTTGCTAGAGAGCACTAAATAATTTATTGCTAAGCCAACATCACTTCAAAATTTAGCTGCTGATCGGAAGATAGTCGGTAATATTTCAACTACCAACTAAGCTGTAGGAGTAAAACGTTGCTAGAAATTCTTCACAGAGTGAACAAGGTTAGCGTTTTGTAAACTAATTAAATCTACTGTGGGTCTCCATCAATCAACTCACCCTATAGCAGTCCGCTGCTAGACATAGGCCTCTCCCAGGCTGCGCCATAACATCCTGTCCTCCGCTTTCCGCATCCAGTCTGTCCTAGCCACCTTCTTGAGATCGACGGTCCATCTAGCTGGAGGGGCGTCCCACAGTACGCTTGCCGATACGCGGTCCCACTACAGGAGTCGTCTACTCTATCGGGCATCGGTCCTTCGACAAACATGGCTAGCTCACAGCCCTGACTGTTGTTTGACTGTGGGTCTAGTAACCGTAAATACTGTAAATTTTTAATATACAATATGTTAGCCAGGATCATACTTACTCAGGTGGTTAACAAACAAGGTTCAATAAATGTATGAAATTTCAGCACAAAATTAAATTTGACTTCCCATAACTTGTTTGTCTCGGAATCTCCACCCAAGATAATGACGCCTAGAAATTTCTTATAAAAACACTGTTATATTCTTAAAATACACGGGAAAAATAATAAGAAGTTAGAAAAATAATATCAACCTATAATTCCACACCAATTGTGTGCTTGACGTCATTAACTCCCCTTGTTTTGATGAACTAACGAAGGGTTACCGATAACAAATGAACTTATCCCTTATCACACTCGACCCGTCCCATGGGAGGCGATTAAGAGATTATACCCTTATGAACTGGATAGATAATACACCCAACTATAACACCGAGCTCTAAATTAAATAAACACACCTTTCAATTGTCGAATAAATTGACAGAGTAGGTATGTGAGAAAGAGGATGTTTGTTTGTATCGTGAAAAAGAGAATCTCTGAGTTGCACTTTTTCAAGTCTATTTTGTGCATTTAGGCAGAAAAAAAAAATTGGTTAATTTATTTTAATTTTTGCCAAGGCATGTTACCTATTTAATTTACTTTCAGGAACAAATGCATTATATTAAAGAGTTTTGCAGAAGCTAAGTCAATAGTGGCAGAGTATAAATGAACAAATACAACAGGAAAAAAGTATAACTTACAGGAAGATACAAAAAATAATATAACGGCAGTTATCGGATGTAAAATAACACTTAATGTGAATAATTTTTTGCTGTCGTCATTATGATATTTGTTTTGTACTTTACCAGACCTAATAACCCCAGAAAAAATAAGACCGAGAACAAGTTAATTACTGTTACAACTTATTTTTAAATACCCCACGGCCGTTATATGCACTCATAAGCACAATGTTTAACACACGTTACATAGCTCACAACCTTATTGTAGCCAATTATCGCACTAAAAAGAAACTCTAGTTGCAAAAATTCCTTAGCACAAAATTACTTACTTAATTAGATGTGGAATAACATGTGGATAATGACCTTATGATTGATCTTTTTACATCCTGTATTTCAAAATGATATCAATGAAAAAATTAGTTCAAAATCTAAAACCCGTCTACTTAAAAATCACGCTCCTTAAACTATTATACAAGAAAATGGTCACATCTGAAAGCCGTGGTCATATGCTGCTTATTTATATAGTATATAATAACTTAGTATTGTTAGAATGTATTGTTTTGTATAATTTAAAATATATTTAAAATATATAAGAAAAATAGGTAGTTCACATTACAGCCTATCCTTCATATCCTCCGAGGGTGTTATTTTAAATTTAAAATTTCGTCACATATACAGCGACCAGATATGATAGCCTACATAACCAGCTGACGATCAAGACGCTTCCAACGATGCTTCAGTTGTTAAATTATGATAAGTAGTTTAAAATGTATGAAGGAACAGATGAACATACAAACATACCCAAATACATACATATCAGTCGAAATTATAACCCTCACTTTTACTTCGTCATAGAAAATTTGAAACGAATTCTACAAATCAAATCTCTTCCTGTTACGATGAATGATTTTTGAATTGTGCCAAAAATGAAGTCAGCACATACAAATAGCTGTAGAAATTCGATTAAAGGTCGCACCGGTGTTGATCTAATTCCGCTCATGTAATTTAAGGAGTCACACTCCCAGAGCGGTTATGTTAAAGGGAAATTCTGGAACTTTTTGAGGAAAAGTATGAGAAAATACTGAGAAATATATTTTATTATATATATGCGATTTGAAGCAATAAATATGTAAATAAAATT
Source organism: Aporophyla nigra (assembly GCA_947507805.1). Lineage (NCBI taxonomy): Eukaryota > Metazoa > Arthropoda > Insecta > Lepidoptera > Noctuidae > Aporophyla > Aporophyla nigra. Next base: position 14,375,443 of record OX382307.1, on the reverse strand, counting down.
GAATAAACATGTTTTTGTTTTCTGTATAATTATTCTGAAGCCCAAAGCAAACACAGACACACGTTATATGTCCGTACCTAACGGCAGAAACTCCAGAACAACACGTGCCACGATAACTTACAATCACAATCGTATTTTTCATCCACGTATACATATATCTATATAAACACGTGCCTTTTGTAAGTACCTGACGATATATTCTTTAAAAATCTAATAATAATAAGTTTATTTATCCAAAGATATACATATACACAAGTTTTATAATAGTTACATGCTAAGGCTTATTCAACTAACAATGGACACAAGGGGAGAAAAATAATTGTCTATATGAACCAAAAATTAAATCCTGTCTCCTAAACTAGGGGTGACCTGTATCTTAGGAGACAGTGATTCGACCGAGCTAAACTGTAAATTAAATTAATGATGGACCTTAAATGTTAATCTACCACAAAACAAAAATGTGAGTTAGCTGAGTAAGTAATTTTAGATACATTTTGAGCATGGATGGATGCAGGTATGGAGAAAGAGTGTGGGTGTAAATGGAAGAGAGGTGTGTTCATATTCGTGAGTGTAATGTTAGTTGTGTTGTATGGGTGATCTAACCATTAGGTAAAATAATCAGCTCATTATCATCAGTCGCTTCACCTACTGCTGGACAAAGGTCTTTCTTTTATTGTGGCAATGTCCACGCACCAGTGCTCGCCTCACCCAGGTTTTGACCACAATGGCAATAATATCCGCCCATGTCACCGCCGTCGACCGACATCTCCACTTCCAGCCCTTGGACGCTAGTCTATTATAGCCTTCCTTCACCTGTCATCATTGCACCTTGCTAGGTTTTTTACCCAACTCCATTTGAGTTTCTGATATCTAAGACTTTCGTAGTCTTCGTATCTCGAAGTATCAACGAATACAATACGACGAATAAATGAAAGGCTTAATATTTTAACTCTGCCATGCATATATATACTCGAAATTTGCAAATTTGCTCATAAACACCAAGACTTTTACACTAAACGAGAAGACATACAAACACGATACACACTTAGATACAAAACACGACTAAACATACCAACATCCCGCCTAAAAATACACTCATCAAGCCCTCTGGTTATGTCGATAAAAATATTCAATAAGTTACCAGAATCAATAAGAACAGAGAAAAAAAGCCATCTATTCACTAGTAAATTAAAAAAGCTTTTATTAAATAAATGCTACTATAGTGTCAACGAATATTTAAATGATAAATCCCTGCAACTAATTTAGAAAACTCCAAAGCATGTATTTAATTTATTTTGAATTACTATTATAGAATAAGTTATATTAAAAGATAATCAATAGGTCCTCATCTCTACCTACTGTATTTTCTTTTGCTGTGCCCGACAGGGTCCATGATTGTTACTAAATAAAATGTTTTACCAACTAAGCATATACATTGTGGAATGCAATAAAGTATTGAGTATTAATATCAGCTCATTTTACCAACATTTTCATGAGTTTATTACAGAATAGTCCAGCTGATCTTTGTAAGGACTGTACTATTCAGATCCCAATATAACCTTCTACCAGAGCAGTGGTAGTTCAGCCATATCGACCCCAACTAACCAGTCCATATTCCATACGGTCGTGCGTCCGAACCCAGGCAGTAGCTTTATTTTGTGTATTTAAATTCACAACCGTTGCTTTTAAAAGGGTGAAAGAAAAATATCGTGAAGAAACCGGCATGTCCTAGAACTAAAAATTCGTAGACATGTGACATCCACCAATTTGATAACTGTCTGCCAAGGGTATCCTCTTATGTCCCGAGTTTATAAATTGGAAGAGAGCTACTAAAAAGTTGGTCGCACTAGGTAGGTACCTACTAATCCTCTTGAGTTTATCGTCCAAAGTTCAGCAGGTTAGAAACTGTGCACTTTTGATTACAATCTACATAGTCTACCTCCAAATTCTAGTTTCAAAACTAAGCTCACAGCTCTATAAAGTTAAGTCCATAAAAGCAACCACAGTTTTAAATCTAAAACTAGCTGTTTGCTGTGATTATACTCGTATTTTAATGGAAATAAAGTGCAAAAATATAAAGTATCTTAAATATATCAAAGCAGGTTATAGTCTACCTATGTGCCAAAATTCATCTTAATACGTTCTACCGTTAGAACGTGATGGGATAACAAACAAACATCGAAATTCACAAACTTTAACTTTTAAAATATGTAACATTTCATTTTAAAATAACACAACAGTTTAAACTGCAGCTCACCTAAAATAAAAATGAAATAGAATTTAACGTAACATTCAAGTTGTTCACGGACTGATTCGCGCGGCTCGGAATTAATATGCAGAGCTGAATGCCAACCTTTACTTATGAAGATAGTGTGCGCAGACCATTACATTAACGGTCTTACTATAGGAATTGTTACTACCTGAGAATATTATAGTACTGTTTAGTGCTGCTTCTTTGTTCTAGCGTTGTTTTAGTTCTATTTAAATTCATAGTGAAAGTCCTAGTCCAGGGGCTTGTGGCTAAGTTATAACAGCCGCACGAGTCTATCGATCAGGTTAAGCTTCGCTTGTCACGGTTGGGCCGTGGAAGGGAGATCATCTTTATGTAAGGATAGAGATAAGATATTTACCTTTTTTCCTTGGCGAGTATCGATCTTGTAAGGGGTCGTCAAACTGTTGGTGCCAGCTATCATTTATGGATCTCCAACAGTTGTAACGGGTAGTCAAAAGCCAGATATACTAAAAACTAGTCTAACCATAGAGATTTGAGATTTTGATTTTGTTTTTTTTGAGATTTAGGGCACGCCACAATTACGGCGGTAAGTCCCCTCTTTGAGGAGTGGATAGAAAGGCGTCCCGGCGTCCTCACCTTCCGCCTGACGCAGGTTCTCACCGGGCATGGTTGCTTCGTTGGGTTCCTGTACAGGATAAAGCGGGAGGATACGCCCGAGTGTTTGCATTGTGAGGATCGTCTAGAGGACACGGTGGAGCATACGGTGGAAGTGTGCCTTGTCTGGGCAGAGCACCGCCTTGTCCTCGTGGAGGCGATCGCGACCTCTCGCGTCCGGCCCTGGTGCGAGCCATGCTACGGAGCGACAGGGCATGGGAAGCCGTCACCTCCTTCTGCGAAGTAGTAATGCTCGCGAAGGAGGAGGCGGGGCGCGTGAGGGAGTGGCAGTCTCGGCGTCCGCGCGTCCCTAGCCGCCGCAGGAGGAGACGCCCCGGGCGTCGGGAGTCAATAGCTGACTCCCGGCCACCGTAGGCGCGAGCTTGTGGGCGGTGAGCAATGGGTAGCTCGCCACCCGGTAAGGACCAGGCTCGGGTCAATGGCGCGTAATGTTTCACGCGCGCCTCAAAGAGATGTCAGCAGCACTGAAGGGGTCTGCTAGGACCGATGCCTACCAGGGTCGCGAGATTGTTCGAAAGAGATACCGTGACCCTGGCACATGGGCAACTGAAGGAACACGGGTGGGTTTTAGTCAGTAAAAGTCTGACATGCCCTCCCGCTCCGCCCAGAGCGGGAGAAGTCATTTGATGATTTTCCATCCAAAAAAAAAAAACCATAGGGATTTACCAAATAACTGTATTGTGAAGGTCAAATAGGTAGTCAATCCATGTAAAATACAGGTAATCTGCTGCACCCGGTTAGACTGGAAGGCGACTTCAACATATTTGGGAAAAGGCAAGGCAGATGATGACAAGGGAATCTTAGCACAGAAGGATGAAGGCCTATCCTCAATAGAAGGTAGAACAAAGCTGTCAATGATCATCATCATCATCATCATTTCAGCCGTAAGACGTCCACTGCTGGACTTAGGCCTCCCTCAATTTGGGGGGCTTTGCCATAATCGCCACGCTTGGCAGGCGGGTTGGCGATCGCAGTATGGTGGTAAAATGCATAGAACGCTGCTGCCCATTCTCTAGTAAGTCCCTTAGTCGCCTTTTACGACACCCTCGGGAAGAAATGGGGTGGTGTTATTCTTTACGTCCGGCACCACACGGTACCGTATGATTGACATACGGTACCATGTGGTGATGATAAAGAAGTTCATATTGCAAAATGGATCAAAGGAAAAAAAAAAATTTAATACCAGTAAGAGTACCACCATCGTACCTCTGCCTGCCGCCAATAAGCTGTGTTTTTAACCGACTTCAAAAACAGGAGGAGGTTATCAATTCGACTGTATTTTTTTTTTAATGTTTGTTACCTCATAACTTTTGTCTGGGTGAACCGATTTTGATGATTTTTTTTTTTATTTGAAAGCTGGTGCTTCCCGAATGGTCCCATTTTTGGTTCCATTCGGACGATGGGATCCATGTGAAAACCATATAAGTCTTAAATTTGCACTAAGTATTTGCGGCGACAAATGAACGAATACCGCGATTAGATTAGTGCGGGGTATCTATCATAACTAAAAAGTTAAAAATAAAAACACAAAAAAAAAAATAACAACCGACTTCTTCTTCTTTTATGTTTTGGTTTTTAATAGTGGCGATATAATTACAGGCACTACGGTAAGGCATTTAAGCTTAGCTTGGATTAAAGCTTCCCTCTCATTGCAAATTACCATAGGCGAGGACCATATACCTAGCTTAATTATATCTTTAGTTCTTTTGAAAATATTGACATGTTCAATTGTCTAGTAAGTAAATTCAAAAGTCACACCCGCTCCTCTTTGTTAAATAAAACTCATGTGTGCTCCTGAAAATCATCAAACTTACACCTAATGCTACTAAAACTCCTATCGATTACACTCTGCCTCTTTTTACACGCTTTATATTAGCTTCACTTGTATGTTTGTTTGTAACCGACTCCTTATAGCGCGATTTTGACCTACTTTAAACGACCAGATTTCATTTAAACTCTGTAGACTTATCGAGGACCGATGACAATACTATAATTTCGTAAATTTGTGCCATTATCCTTGCCAGGGTTACCAGGACAGCAAAAAACTGTCTTCAGAAACTATGCTGACATAGGTCACAAACTACGCTGACATAGGTACGTCTCAAAATTCGAAACACCCTAATAAGTAGAAAATAAATAATCGTTTAAAAAAAAACTAAAAAACACTCTTTCATAGAAAACCAAACTAAAAAGTAGAAAATAATGGAAAAAAAGCGTGGGGTGCCTGATATCAATAAAAAAATACCTTAAAAAGCATCCCACACTTTTTTAGTTTTTCGCTTTTCTACTTTTTAGTTTGGTTTTCTATCGATGCGTGTTTTTTAGGGTTCCGCACCTCAAAAGGAAAAATCGGAACCCTTATAGGATCACTTTGTTGTCCGTCCGTCCGTCCGTCCGTCCGTCCGTCTATCAAGACCCTTTTTCTCAGGAACGCGTGAAAGTATCAAGCTGAAATTTATATCAAATACTCAAGTCTACTGTTTCTTGGAGCTGTGAAAAAATTAAACTTCTAAGCTAACACAATCAAAAGATATAGCCGCTTATGCCGCAAATTTTCGAAACTCGCAAGGGAATCAAAACCTAAAGGGTACTTCCAGTCGATCTAGAATTTTGAAATTTGGTACGAAGCAACGTCTTATAGCACAGATAAAGGAAACATTGCGAATACCGTAAATTTTTAGTTACATCATATAATAAAAATATTTTTTTCAATTTTAAACTTTATACCCACAAGTTTGTACGGAACCCTCGGTGCGCGAGTCCGACTCGCACTTGGCCGGTTTTTAGTTTTTTTAAACTATTATTTTTATAACCATTATGTCTACCTGTGGGCAACATAGTAGGTATATTATTTTTTTAAACATTGTTTAAATTGGTTGTAAGTTCTTATGTTATAACTATTTGCTGTTCCTATTAATAGTAAAAATAAATACAGTCTACCAGAGACATCGCCGCACAAACAGTTACCGTAGATTCAGATTAAGACCTGACCCGCGAAGCTATGAAAAAACACAACTTTTGTAGGAAACGTAAATTAGTCCTACCCTAATCATATCTATTCAACCCACAATGCCCCACTACTAGGAAAAGTCCTTCTTGTCCACACGTCTGTCCTCTGCGGGCCAGTTCTTTTAATAGGACCTACCACTATCAAGTTGGTCCCTTATTTGCTTGCCATTCAATAATAATAAATTTCAAGAGCTTGTTCTATTTATCATCATCCTCCAAAAGTTATCCTAATTTATCTTGCTTGTCACATAAAAATGCACCAACTTGTACTCTTTGTAATAAGCTTCTTGTTGCCATAATAAGCCCCTCTTCATTATCGCAACCCACCAAGTGAAGTCCCAAAGCAAACTCTCCAAAATTCCCCACACTGTTGACACGTCATAACATATTGATGCATTATCCTGCCACACTCAACATCTGTTTTGTTCAACAAAGTGCAAGTCACTCTAGGGACATTTTGTGTTCACCTGCTTTCGTATGCCACACGGGCTCTGCAGGTCATGAACGATAAATTCCTGAGTAAGGTAGGGGTAGTGCGGAAAAGAAGAATATGTAGTGTGTTTGACGTGTTATTATGGCACCTACACGGGTAGGAGATGGAATGTTTTGTGTCATTGCATGATTTTATATTGTTGTGATTTCTAGAGATTTTTCTAGTAAAGAGGTATTTTTAGCATAAATTGGAGTAAATTTTGATACTAAAATTATTGTATTAATAAGGGTGAGATAAGAAGCAAGCTTTTACGTATACGATATACGATTCTAGCGCATCGCGGCAAAACCTGCCTTTTTTCTCTCTTGCGAAATCGTCAAATGACGTTCTGGACTGAGCGGGAGGGCGTGTCAGACTTTTACTGACTAAAACCCACCCGTGTTCCTTCAGTTGCCTAGATGCCAGGGCCACGGTAACTTATTCGAAAAAATTTCGTGACCCTGGCAGGCATCGGTCCTGGCGGACCCCTTCAATACTGCTGACATCTCTTTGAGGTGCGCGTGGAACACAACGCGCTGTCGACCCAAGCCTGGTCCTTACCGGGTGGTAAGATGCCCATTGCTCGCCACCTGCAAGCCCGCACCTACGGTGGCCGGAAGTCTCTTATTGACTTCCGACGCCCGGCGCCCGGGGTGTCTCGCCCTGCAGCGGCTAGGGGCGTGAGGGCGCATAGATTGTCTCTCCCTCACTCGCTCCGCCTCCTCCTTCGCGAGCATTACTGCTACGCAGAAGGTGGTGACGACTTCACATTCCCTCTCGCTCCATACCATGGCCTATACCAGGGCCTGAGACGCTTGCCCGGTTTAAAACAGCGATACGGTTGTTTTGTGATTAGTTCAAATGAATGATCGCCAAAATAAAAGAAATTATCCAGTTTTATGTTTCTTTTTAATTTTTTGAGCTGTGTTTTACAATTGCAATGATGTATTTTTTTTGTGGTACTGATTGCAAAACAAATCTGAGCGTTTTACGGTGTCCTACATGGGCAGCGTGGAAACAATAAAATGCAGCCTCATTAAGCTTACAATCTATAACTGAATGACAATATAGCTAACGCTACCGTTTTTTATCCAATACATCATGCTGATTAGGTAATTCGTATGCAGTGCGTCCGATCCCTACTGGCTTGAGTGCAATGATACCATGTCAAAATATCGAGTTTTCTGTGGCAAACTAAAGTTGAATAAAGTAGCAATTTATGAAACACATCAACCTTCTAGATTTTTTGTTTAATTGTAAGTGACAGGCAAACCCGCATTTAAATTCAAGAAACAGGTTAGTAATTAAGAAAAGGTCGAGCCAAAATTACGTTTTCGTCACAACAAAGTTACCTAAGTGTATCTCACCTTAGCCGATCTAGAGTGCAGTCAAATGGATATAGCGATTTCCTCACTGCAATTTTGTTTATCACCAACTTTCGACTGAAAAGTGTTGGGCAAAATTATCACCATAGCAAAAGTTATTATGATAGTTTTGATAGGAACATCATAACAACTATGCACCCTATTGGTAAAATTGCTTGGTTTGCTAGATTCAGTTTTCAGTTATATTTTAGCTACAAAAATAACGATGTTGATTACTTTAGTAAGATTCTGGGAGCCATTTTCGGTACCGCACATTTTTTTCCTATGGATTAATTCTATTGTTAATCATTTGTATGTTCGTTTTTCAAACGTAGTTCCTATCTATTTTTATAAAAGCATTCCAGCCCACTCCTAGCTGGAACGCTTTTGAAAAAAATATTTCTATGAACCTCTATTAGTCATCAGTCTTGTTTATGCTTTAGGTGGCCTGGCCGTACAATATAATCTCGTCTATGACGTATGGGAGGGACATTTCCCAAGAGTATCATATGAGATGATAGAGCGGGGTGGGAAGCATCTACCTGTGAATTAATAACACCATACTACGATCTTTAATCTATCTGCCGAGAGAGATGAATATGTTTGATACGATCCCTTAGGACCAGGCATAAGTATGATATAAGTAGCTATAACGTAAGTAATATCAAGATGGCTTGTACTTTTTTATCAGCTGTGTTCTACTCGCAGCCAGTATTGTATGTGTATGAAGATTTCTATAGAATCAAAGAACACGAGAGTGAAAGTTTCATATCACGTGCACTCTTTAATTACTGACTTCTTTCATACCAAAAATTCGTGAGTTTATGGATGCTTATCGTACTTGTGTCGATGTACTTTAACCCTGAAAGAGACATTGACAAGCAAACTATTAACATGTTTTGAGTACATGATTCTACACCGACCAGAGTTGGTCGTCGGTTATTTAAAAAAGGATCGAATTAATGTCTCTTATACTGTGTTTTTACATATTCCAAAACTAACGTAGAAATTAATATAAATAAAGATTTCTCGACCACCATTTTACTTTTGGTTTGGAAATCATCAAATGATTGGACCCCTCTGGGTGGAGCGGAAGAGCGTGTCAGACTTTTATTGACCAAAATCCACCCATGTTCTTTCACTTACCTATACCAGAACCACGTTAACTCTTCAGAACATATCTGCGACTCTGGCAGGCGACTAGGTTACTTGAGCTGGCGTTCCTATAAATCAGTGTCTCTTATTTTTTACAGCAATTTCTTGAAATTTTCGGGTTAGAGATATCTTTATTTCCCATAAGAAAGAAATTTCACTTACATGAGAAATATTTACATAATCGAAAAAACATTGTTTTACAACGTACAGTTTTGGTAAGAAGAAAAAAAATAACACAATTAAAACAAAACAGAAATAGTCAAAAAGTGTAGGGTAATCGCTAATAATTTGAACACAACCAAAATGTAAACATACACGGAACGCGCGCAACTGGATGTGGTATGGAATGTACTAAGGTGCGCTCGCTTTATTTTGATTAAGTATATGTAATTTTAAGTTGGTTGACTGGCCTGTTAGTCTAGTGGTTAGTGACCCTGACTGCTGAGATTGAGGTCGTGGGTTCGATTCCCACCCAGGACAAATCTTTGTGTGATGAGCACGATCATTTGTTCTGTGTCTGGGTGTAATTTATCTATAATATGTATGTATTTAGAAATATATAAGTATGTTTATCAGTTGTCTGGTTGCCATAGTACAGGCTCTGCCTAGTTTGGGATCAGATAACGGTGTGTTGGTTGTCCTAAGATATTTATTTATTATTTATTATTTAGTGTTTTTGTGTTTTTTAATTTTCAGCAAAGCATCCAAAATCCGATGATCACAGTTTCTTCCTTGCTAACTTTCAAGTAATAGGTAAGTGAGTTGACTGAACTTAATTAAGTAACTTAAGGCGCGGTGTTACCTCAATATTCACAAAACACTGGTGTCTTTGACAATCGAGTATGACGTAACGCAATGAAAATGTACGACACAAAAAATACAGTGGACAGAGAAGGGTTTAAAGAAAAATTCTAACCGAATAGAATAGTGAAAAATTGTTTGATATTCCCAATAAAAATTGTTTCACAAAAAAAACTTTGACGTCGAACATCTCTGTATTTTCGGCGATAACAACATTTTTTTTTTAAGAGTTCAATAGAATATACATTACTTTAAAACTTTAACCAGAAAATTATTTAATTTAATGTGTGTAGTCCGAATAATCTAAATAAAACCCGTAAAATAAATGCCAATTCGCAGCTTAGTCACATCGTCAATCCAAATATTTATTCAATTTTCAACCTTATTTGTTGGAGCTGTAGCATGTAGTTGTAGCATTTAAAATCGTAGTCAGTCCGCGCCTTAAGTTACAAAAGGATAAAGTGTAAATTATGAATCATATTCTAGCTAAAACTTTTAAAACTCTGTTTTTATTTCGGGTAACTTTTGAGTAAAGTTTTAAATGGACTACTTACCTTGTTAGAACATGGTAGTGTTACCGGCCAGATAGAATGAGATTATTTTATGAGTTTTGCTACGTGTTTTGATAATGTTATAATGCGTTTGAGCAGAACAAATTGTGTGTTCCTCGTTTCAATATTGAACTTAAGCTTTTTATATGCAAGCAAATATTCTGGGTCACCTATGAAAGGAAACTTTAGGATTAAGGGAAAAATCTTCTCCATATTTTAAGGCTTTCCTTTTGGTGAAAAAAACTTAAGGTAGGAACTATTTAAATAAAAAAAAATGATTAAAATCGTTCCACTCTGTAAAAAGTTATGCGCGGTCATGTTTGTTATGTATGACCACTGGTCATACATAAAAAAAAATAAAAAAAAAATATTCGCGTCGAATTGAGAACCTCCTACGTTTTTTTCGTTGGTTAAAAAGTAAGTTATCACGGCAACATTACAACTGATCCTGAAAGTTTATTAGATGTTATACCTTTTGAACTCGAATCTCGGGAGAAAATATTTGGTTGCCAGTTAGCCTTCGTTAGTACAAATCCTATTCGAAAAATGTTAGTGTAAAATGGCACCTTCTCTATCATGAAAAATGTGAGTTTGCTTTTAAGGGAAAGTCTCAATAATTGGAAAATACTTTGCTTCTACTAGCTATTCGTTGCTCGTCCTCGGGTTTATTGCTCTTTTTATAATAAGAGTACTCGCTTCGATAAAAAAAATTGCCTAGCTTTTTCCCTATGTTGAAGTTGGCTTCCAGTCTAACCGAACGCAGCTGAATATCAGTTAATTTACATGAAGCTACGGCAGTAGCGTAGATAGGCATATCTGACCTCCAAAACCCAGTTACTGGGTACGTTATCCATTGGTAAAACTGGTTGTTAGAGTTTTGGACTTCTGTCTACCCGAAACGATTGAGGAGGCGGGGCGCGTGAGGTAATGGCAGTCTCTGCGCCCTCACGTCCCTAGCCGCCACAGGAGGAGACGCCCCGAGCGTCGGGTGTCAATAGCGGACTCCCGGCCACCGTAGGCGCGAGCTTGCGGACGGGAGCAAAGGGTAGCTCGCCGCCCGGTAAGGTCCAGGCTCGGGTCTATGGCGCGTAGTGTTCCTCGCGCTCCTCAAAGAGATGTCAGCTGCACTGAAGGGGTCTGCTGACATCTCCGTCTGGTCCGCAAGATTCGTTCGAAAGAGTTACCGTGACCCTGGTATATAGGCAACTGAAGGAACACGGGTGGATTTTAGTCAGTAAAAGACCGACACGCCCTTCCGCTCCACCCTAGAGCGGGTGACGTCATTTGATGATTTCCCACCCAAAAAAAAGGTGTATTGCTACTTAATAGATGGTCACCCATCCACGGACCAACCACGGCAAGTGTATGTTAACCTTCGATCGACGCCATAAGCCCCTCATACTCGTTGACAACGATCAATAATAAATATTTTTTTAATATCTCATATTTAAATGGGGACTTTTGCCCTGCAGTGAAACAATACCGCCTGATTATTATTATTATATTAAAACATACTGTAGCTACAAACATATGAATTAGTTTCAGTTGTAAATCAGCTAAGCTATTATATTGCTCTTCTAGTAGATTCACTAAAGTAGCCCGCCAAATTCTAATTTTCTTACGTTTTTGCAATTTACAGGCCACTGTCAAGTTGATTAGCTTATGATTTGCAACCGTAAGAAACATTAAAATCTTCAAAACAAACGTCTAAGTTAAGACACTGCCTCAAAGTGCAAAAAACATAAGAAAATTTTAATATCGCGATTTACCCTGGAGCTTCCTCTGATAAATAAATCAATTCAAATTCCCTAGACATGAGGTCCCCGGTTTGTTTTGAAAATCAGCCGCACAAAACCCACTTTTTGTAAAAAGTGTAGTTTTGTCCGAATTTTCAAAAATAACCTTCGGGCAGTTTTCAAATCACCTTAAACACCTTATTATATGATCCTGTAACTTTTAAGGGTTTTACTAGAAATTCCAGGATCTGACCTACAAAATCGGCAAATTTACTACTTAATATTGTTTATACCCTTGTTTGAATATAAGACATGGCTCTTTAAGCCATATGGACTGATAATAGATACACCTGAAAGAATTAAGGAACTAACAATCGTACTTATTCTACAAATCTCGTTTTAGAATCCTATCCACTCATTGAAATAGTCGTATCTTACTTCCCATGCCATAATAACCTGTAATCTCACATTCCCCATAGTAACCAAACTACTCGTAGTTCGATTTCAGCTAAGTTGCACTTAAGCCAAACTTAACTAACTCTATATTGAGTTTTCAAGTTTATGGAATGTATTAAATACATTCCAGATATTATATGAACCGGTAACTGATCACGCCTCGTTTTCTCATTAGTGGTCGTATTAATTTCATGTTTAGACAGCTAAGTTAGATTGGCAATGATAAATAATATTCCCTATGATATGTGGAAATTCCTATACATTGTTTTTTTTGTGGTGTTTTATACAATTATCACCATCTCTCTAGTCTCATTGCCTTTTTGGTGACTTTCAGCTTGCTAAAGAGGCCAGAGACACTATGGTATATGAGACGAATAGACATTGCGCAGCTGCCTGCTTGCTGCCCAGCTGAATCGAATTCGATGATTGATGTCTCTCTCGATGTTGGACCTACGAAACTGGAACCTAGATAGTTTCTCCTAGGTAAACATAATCATCCTTACCTTTGAGTGTCGAGTCTCCAATTTTCATGAGGGTCATGACTGGTCGTGGACTATACGGTCAAATGCCCATGTCAAACCCGGGCTTATAGTCCACGTTAATTTTAACACCCAGTCTATCGAAGCTGGACTGCAGTCATGAGACAGTTTTATTATATTAAATGAAATGAAAAATTATAGTATATTAACAATTACAATGACCTTATTTCACAGATTTCTATTACACCTTATATAAAGGGTATATTTGTCTTAATTTATCTACATCATTTAGTTTAGGAGCCAAACGTTAGTTATTACTCTACAAGTACTTTTAAATTCATTTCTATCAGTGATGGTTCATTTAAGTCATTTTATACTAGGGATTCAAATGAAAAGTATCATTTCATATGCACAGTATCTATCATTTACTTTTAAAATTGTCGCAAAATTCCAATGAAAAATATTTATCCGTTACACTTTAACTCAAAAAAAAGTTAAAAATGGCCATCGACAGCATCAGTTTTATTTAGTCCCTCAGTTCCTCGTTCCTTCAGTAGCAAATAAACAAATGAATTGCTTTATTCGTTCGTGTAAAAGGTTTTAATTGAGCTGCATTCAGATAAATTGTATAGATTTATGGTAAGTATAAGTTCCTAATAATATTTACCAACCTATACAACCCTGTCTTTCTAAAACTGCTTAGTGATCGTTTAATTAAATTAGGTAATATTTCTGTAAGCAATAAGTATCCTAGTCGTTTGATAAAGTATTTAGGAATACTACAAGGCTTTTACCTTGCAATTTTATTACAGGCTGACCACATCTATCCTAATTATATTCCCCAATACCTTTAGTGTAATATTTCTTATTTATAATGGACTATAAATAAAAGACTTATAAAGGGTGGAGTATGTAAAGGTGTAAGTCGGTGGCGTTCTGTAGTTGTTTTCTCCCTCCATGGGAAAAGGTTATAATGGAATCAAAAAACACGAACCTACGCAAGCATAACATTTTATAATAATGCATATGTGTAGTGAAGTTTATATTATTATTAAAACAAGTCTAGACGAACTAAAAGTTATAATTATGCTTAACTATAAATAAATTGTACTTTCATTGCATTGTACGTTACACACATAAATCAGAATAAAGACAATATTACAGTTATTCGCACGAAGTTTTAAATTACCTCAATTAATGTATGCGCTTAAGTTTTAATTAGGTACTAAAAACTTTTAATGTTTTTACTACAATATTCAACAGCCTTTCAGTAGGCTTAGGTATTACCAACTTCTTATGAACCAACCAAACATATTATTACAAAACACGGTGTATCGTCAGACTCAAGCTTAAAGAGTAGTTCTCATGTTCACACTGTTAGGACACAGCCTTTCTCTCGGTGAAAGGCCATAAACCACAACGCGGTAGATGTCACATCATCATCAGCCTATATTGTTCCCACTGCTGGGACACAGGCCTCCTCTGGGTGAGAGGAAGTGGGCCGTAATCCAGCACGCGGGCACAGTGCGGGTTCGTAGATGTCACATGTCTTCGAATTTTGGTTCCAAGACATGCCGGTTTCCTCACGATGTTTACCTTCACCGTTTTGAGAGCAGTGGTGATGAAATTATTTACACAAAGTAAAGCACCTGCCTGGGTTCGAACCCACGACCTACAACTCGTAAGTCGAGGCGGATACCACAGGGCCACCACTGCTCTGGCTAGAGGAACTAGTACAAACTATGTGAAACTGATGTGAAATTTTGTTAAAACAGAGAGCCTTTTTTAATTTGGGGCTTTATCCCGACAAAGCAATGTTAATACTGACAACTTCTGCCAGAGTCGCGAGATTCGTTCGAAAGAGTTACCGTGGCCCTGGCATATGGGCAACTGAAGGAACACGGGTGGGTTTTAGTCAGTAAAAGACTGACACGCCCTCCCGCTTCGCCCAGAGCGGGAGAAGTCATTTGATGAATTCCCATTTAAAAAAAAATACTGACAACTTTGCATGGGACTCAATAGTCAAGTTTGTGAAAAGAACTGTATTGCAATGATTTTTCATTTTGAATTTCAAAAACTAGATCAACGTTTGAAACCATGTTGTTGTTGAAACGATGGTGATAAGGTCATATGAGTTTAAAATACAAATTTGTCTTTTTTTGTGAGATTTCATTCTCATGAACAAATAAAACATGAAACGGTTAACCACAGATAACAAGCGAGTAGTACCTATGTTAGTAGCCAACACTGATCCGTAAAAAGCGCATCAAAATAAAAGTGCTGTAATGTTGTCGAATTCAAATTGCTACAATGTATGTTTGTTTCATCGTACATACAAAACAGGTGAGTATAATATGAGGCTATACGCTTTGTATTCCTTGTGATAGTGCTTGTGATAGGTCACACTTAGTGACTTCAGTTATCGGCGACTCGCACTATAATTTCGAAGCTTACTAGTGAAATTTTAGTCAAATTTCGACTAAAATTAAATAACGGTATCTAGAAAGAAAGAAAGAAAATGCGTTTATTTGAGGCAAAAATAACGCACAGAAAACCAAAACTATAACTAACAAACTATAAAAAACTAACTAACTAAAAAACTATAACTGTGGCAAATTTCATACTCCTCTGTCCGCGTAATTTACGTAAAAAGGGGTATAAAGTTATTTCTTCGCGTGTTATTGTCATAGACCAGTAGTCGCCCAACGGTCGAAATTCGACGATGTGTCTTTATGAATTTAATGTATTTCTAATGCAGTATTATATGAAAATTTTAGGTATCAACTTTAACTGTGCCAAATTTCTTTCTTCTGCGTTAAAAGTTTTTGCTTCACGTAATAATATATAGAATTTTAAATAGGCCAATTGTTCCAATGTAACTAAAGCTATTTTATCACCGGCTTGTATAATACACAACTTTTACAGTTCGTTTCATTAAGTTAACCTATTAAAAAAATCCAAAGAAAAACTATGTTCAAAGAAAATTTTGAAAAAATACCAAATTCTAGTCCAAACATTACAATATCATAGGCCTAAATAAAATATGAGCTACTTAAATCATTTCTCACATTACTTCTGGCAGTGAGCCAGTTCTATGGAAGGCACTGGGTCCTCGCAATACGTACCTATATTATCAAGACCGATCGTCTATGACTGCGGAATAGTAAAGACGTATTATATCCCTCCGTCTTACTGAGAGAAGGTCCGTGTCTTAGTAGTAAGAATATTTTAGTCTGATTATGTTTCTCTGTATGTATTATGTCCCGGTAATGTACCGCATTTATTTTCTGCCTGTACAGTATTTCATATTTTGACTGCTTGGAAATCGGTATATATGCTTATCTATAACTTCGATGACTGATGTGTTTTTGATGTGATGTCTGTTCTGGTTTTTTATCTGATGTTGCTCTTAATGGTGCATTTGTAACTCAGTTTTGCATGTGAATTTGAGTTGTTGGTTATTTTTTTCAAAATGATTATTGCGTCTATCATGCACCCATAAAAGCAGATTTATATTTGTGCTAGTGAAGTATTGAGTCCATTGAAATCTATAAATAAGTACGTAACACTTCACAATGAAATAATAATAACTTTAAATGAAGTTAGGACACAAACTTGCTACTTGAAGCCATCACGCTTATTAACCAATGCCAATATACCGGTTGACATTTTTTACCGTCTCGACCTTCATATGGTGTGTTGTGTAACTAGAATAGAAGGCAGGAAGGCCTTCAGATTCATCATAGGTGACTAAAGGAGCGCGGGACGCGGGTGGACAGGGATGCGTGTGCGGCTCGTGCGCCTACGAAAGATCCATGAGGCCGCCTATCGGCCGGCTTCAAAGGGTAGGACCGCGCTCCGAAATCAATGATACATGCCGCGCATTGAGTAGGGTGCGTATGATTTGAGTTTCGATAGATTTTAATAAATTTTTTTGGTTTTTTTTTTCCAAATTTCTGTTTTTGTTGTTCTAGTATGAAAATGTTACTTTAAATGTGTAGTATTTAGTGCTAGATCAATTTAATTACATGTTATTCAAAAATAAAAATAATAAAAATTTCTATGCCAAAAGCTTCTATTCCGTTCACCTATTACCCCCATTTTTTTTCAAGACGATAAAAAAAGTCACCCAGTATATATTAGCCATAATAAGCAACACCTTTGTTTTTCCATTCATTCGGAAACCGTCAATCAAATCAAAAAAAAACCCACATTCTACTGTCTTTAACCTGGGTACAGTACAGTAGAGTATGGGATTTTTTACCACACTAAAACCACCATAACAGACATTACCTGCAAAACAAAAACTATACTCACATTAATTTTCTTTTATTTCACTATAACTGACGAGAAGAAACAATAGATAATAAGAATAAAAGACTACTAAAAGTAGTTCCAGCAAGAATGGGTGCAGAAACCACAAATTCAATGTGTTTAACTGCAAACTTAAGTAGACTTACAATATACTTACAGAAGCGTTCAAATCTTAAACGCAAACTCAACTGCTTGCAATATATTGGGCTTAAACAAGGAACTTAACTTCGCGCAAAACTTGGCGCAACAAAATAATTAAGCGCAAAACCAGAACACGGTGGGGCATCACTCTCGACGCGTCCCGGTGAGAAATATCCGGGCAATATGTTCGCTGGTATATCCGGAATAATCCGGGAACGGGAGCGTTGCAATTTGTCGGGCAACCCTCCGACCCCCTCCCTCTTGAGGGTGCGTGTCCGTACATTCAAGAGGGTTGTCGGATAGGCCCTGCTGAGACGTGACCACCGTTTTGGTAGACAGACATGCTCATTATGCATCGTCATCTTCATTGAATATCTGTACTGGTCGTCGATTACCTCAGGACTTGAATAAATAAACATGTAATAGTTGCACTTTATCATAACTAGTTAAAAGCTATGATTGTCCTCGAACGAAGATTGATCTTTTACGCTCATAGTGTGATCAATCAGATGGCTGTCTGTCTTCAATCATAGTACCACTCTGATTGCACTCATATTATTTTCTGATATGGAATAAATCTACCAGCTAGCTGTACATATCTACATAGAAACTCCTAAGGCTTGATAAAGTCACAAATATAGACACATTTACATTATTTGAACTCGCTTTTCAACCGAACCATCTCGCATACTATTCTCAGAAACAGTAGAGGTTATTTGGCCGGTAGCCATTCACGGCCAGAGGCATCAGCGACGATCTTCATACCTTATAATATTCAGGAATACAGAATTTCTCAGTAAAGCTGCACAAGTGGAAAGTAATTCTGTCGTATCTGCATATGCTGCCTTGACAATGTTACGCTTCGTTGCCTATAGTGCATGTAACTTTGCGCAAAGTGGTTCAATAACTGTTCTACTAAATATTTCATGGGACTTACAACGAGTGTGTATATAATCTTCTATGCTTATGGTTAGCTTTGACCAAATGTCTTAACTTGAATATATTTTACGAATATACTTATAAAGACTTCACATTCCTTAACTCATAATGCCAACAGAATACACGGCCATGTGAAGCTCACGTGACTGTGTATTCTATAGTTAGTTTAAACCGTAACTTTACATCCATGGAAAAATCAAGCAAAGTTAAATGAAACCGACTTATTCGGATTTTTTATACTACAAACATACACACTATTACACTGTTAACCAGGTTTACTTAAAATTTGATGACCAACTAAGCAATGGTCGTAGTACGCCAACTCTGTACAGTGACTTCTTCATGCGGTTTTGCACGTATGCGTCGGCCACCGAAATTAAAAAATGTTCAGTTTTTTATTGGAAATTACTGTTCTGATACATCGAACGTCGAGCGATGCAACGCCTGGGTGGGCCTCGTATTACGGAAGCATGTATACAGATATTTATTTTAATAACGGTCTTATCAATGGGATTATTGTAGTAACTGAATACTCAGTTATTTTATTTTTGTAGTTTAAAATTAACTGTTTTATTAGTCTAGTAGTTGTAATTGGAAAGCCCACTCCAAGCCTTGGGCTCAAAAGACCATTTAAGACACCGATCTACATAGTTATCAAATGATCTGACCAACTAAATTATTTCCGGTATTTTAAATACACATTGACATTGTTAATTTTTACATATACAGTGACATGAAAATTTACTTTGTAAAGGTATCATATTGTTTTAATTATTGTGAATGTGAAGACTATGTGGGTCTTTTTACACGCTTTATATTAGCTTCACTTGTATGTTTGTATATTTGTATGTTTGTATGTTTGTTTGTAACCGACTCCTTATAGCGCGATTTTGACCCACTTTAAACGACCAGATTTCATTCAAACTTTGCACACCTGTCAAGGACCGATGATAATGCAATAATGTCATAAATTTGTGTCATTATCCTTGCCAGGGTTACCAGGATAGCAAAAAAACTGTGTTCGAAAACTACGGTGACATACGTCACAAACTAATTTGCG
The DNA here is from genome assembly GCA_947507805.1 of Aporophyla nigra. Taxonomy (NCBI): domain Eukaryota; kingdom Metazoa; phylum Arthropoda; class Insecta; order Lepidoptera; family Noctuidae; genus Aporophyla; species Aporophyla nigra. Next base: position 14,356,058 of record OX382307.1, on the reverse strand, counting down.
CCATTATCCTTGCCAGGGTTACCAGGACAGCAAAAAAAAACTGTCTTCGAAAACTACGCTGACATACGTCACAAACTACGCTGACATACGTCTCAAAATTCGAAACACCCTAAAAAATTGAAAATAAATAATAATTTTAAAAAACTAAAAAACACGCTTCCATTGAAAACCAAACTAAAAAGTACAAAATAATGGAAAAAAAGCGTGGGGTGCCTGATATCAATAAAAAAATACCTTAAAAAGCACCCCACGCTTTTTTTCCATTATTTTGTACTTTTTAGTTTGGTTTTCAATGGAAGCGTGTTTTTTAGTTTTTTTAAACTATTATTTATTTATATTTGTTTTTTTTTCCTAGTAAATTGTAATCATAATCTGACAGTTTGAGTAATTTATGTTGTCTATCCAAATGACCTTTCTTTGTCATTGTTCGTCAAATCGGTGAGCTCCTTAAGTTCCTAGTTGAGCTGAACGATTAGTGACAAATGCTTGCACTGACTGGACAGGTCCACTCAATCTGTATGATTCATTCATCAAATGACCATTTCAGTCACCAATCTACATGGTCTTCACATGATGTGACCAAGATTATGTTTGGACTTTAAAAGAGACTGTGACCTCTGAGTTTGTTTCGGCCTTTATTATCAGAGTAGTCAGTTAGGAAACGCCGACCTCATCTAGTTTAAAAAAAATATCATTGACTTGTAAAAGTGTTTGTACAAACCTACTTTCAGAAATAAAGTAATTTATTAATACAGTTGGGACAAGTCCATGTCATGTACCGTGTGGTGCCGGACGTAAAGAATAACACCACCCCATTTCTTCCCGTGGGTGTCGTAAAAGGCGACTAATGAACTTACTAGAGAATGGGCAGCAGCGTTCTCTATGCATTTTAACACCATACTGCGATTGCCAACCCGCCTGCCAAGCGTGGCGATTATGGCAAAGCCTTATGTCCAGCAGTGGACGTCTTTCGGCTGTATGGTGGTGGTGGTGGTGGGACAAGTCTAGGCAGGTTGGTTTTGAGTTGCAAGTGGCTGGGAATGTACAGTTTTAAGTCTTGGAAAATCCCCTTAGTCAAATCCGCAGTACCACCAACGTTTGCCAACCAGTCCATGACAGCTTTTCGGTTCATCCACCTTTAAGGATAGGTGAATCAAATCAAATCAATTTAAACTGTCAATTTTATAACTACAAATCTTTGGAAGACAAGTGAAAATGATATTCTACATCTATGAAAAACGAAGTTTTGAACAAAGTGCACATAAAATCTGTACTCATACACACGGCTACTAATCAAGCTATAAATTTCCAGTTTTAACTGACCTCGCATTGTACAAGTTTTTCGTACAGTGAGAAGTCAGCTTATACTGGAAATGTATAGATTGATTTGTCGCCCTGCATATTTTCACCTTGCTTTTGATCAATTTCTTTAAATGATTGTGCTGTGTTTTGCCTACGTCTAAGTGGTTCTGCATGTCCTTGTTACTATTAAAATATTAATCCGCGAATAAATAGATACAAAGTTAATAAAATCATAAGCTGAAATAATCTTTCGATAGCCAAAAGTTTTCAGTGGGTAATATAATATTTTGTTTACTTAATCGACTATCAAAAAGCTCGAAAGTTTCCAAGGATGACTGGATAATTACTCACTCAGTACACTGGAAAGTGAAATGAAATCTTATCTCTTCAAACTTGTCAATAATTTTGGCAAATTACGCTAAAGGAACTTTATAAGATAAATTATTTAGAAAAGTTATAACGGGTGATTACAAAAATATTCTTTAGCGTCAATACTACTGGCAAAAAATAACCACAAGGCACATTGTGCTCTGTTTTTGTGTCGTGTACAGTCACCAAAAGAGACGAGTAACCACGTTCGTCGAATATAATACAGTAAGAAAGAAAAGAAAGAAAGAAAATACGTTTATTTGCGGCAAACATGACGCACAGAAAGACCAGAAACATTCAAAAATAAAAAATAAGGGGTGGGAAAATATGCGTCACATCCACGCAAAACGGCCATCACTCAGCATTATGCTGTGACCCTATGCGAGACAGAGCCCCAGCGCTGGTTTTCAGTGACAGCCGGCGCCGACGTAATAACGTCGACCGGTGCAGCCAACAATCAGTAACATAAGTACTAAAAACACTATTGTTACATGTAATTTATATATAAAAATAAAAAAAAGAACAAAAGTGGCAAAATTCCGTCTCGACTGCAATCTGACGCAGGCGCCGCCAGCTTAGTAATCTGTGGAAAAACTGACAGACAACCAATTTGACAATAACATTGCTACTATTTATGTAATCAGTACATATGTAGTTAAACTTTTGTAAGAAACCGATGGACCCCGGTTACATATCTCTTTAAGTAACCTTACTAACGGACCGCTATTAATGCATAAGTAGGTACTGTGACATTCTGCCTACTTATTGGTGATTTCAGTTTGTAACATTGTTACTCAAAATTAACGTGTCACCGTGTTAATCGACTCGATGAAAGGCAGACGGCTCCTGATACTTATGAGTGTTGTCCTTTATGCATAACATTATATTCTCACCCGATTTCGCATGTCTGACCAAAATACAGGCTATATATTGATAAATCTATTCTAATATTATAAATGGGAAAGTGTGTGTGTCTGTTTTTCCGTCTTTCACGGCAAAACGGAGCAACGATGGGACGTGATTTTTTAAATGGAGATAGTTGAAGGGATGGAGAGTGGCACAGGCTACTTTTTTTTTTAGGTGGCTGGTGTGAACCTAAAAAAGTCGTGCCTTTCCCATGGACAATTGTATGAAGCATGTTTGCGTGTGTCCAATGCCCAGAATCTTTACATTCTATCCCCAAATGGAAAGACATATAATATCATCTACAGTATCGTATTAAAATAACATTCTGTTCCGAATTCTCTTCTGTGTTCTAAATCAAGAAAGGGGAACGGTGTTACCCCGAATTTAATGCGAACGAAGCCGCGGGCAAAAGCTACTTGATTATAGCAAAAAATTTTATATAACTTTTTTATATCATTGGTTTGTTAGTCTGTAAGCCTTCTTTAAAATAAAATATATAAGCACCTGTCTGCATATGAACCCACGGCCTACAACTTATAAGTTAGGGGGCCATTATTACTGGACCACTGACACTGACAGCTCATTTTACTCTCACTGATTTTACGTGATTTACCGAAATACAGGCAGAAAAGTTAAAGACGTTAAAGAAAATGTGGACGAAGCAAGATGCAGATAGTGCAGAAGATAAGAAAGTTAAGATCAGAAGAACATCACGTCTGCGTTCACTGGCTGACGACTGGCTGTAAGGGCTATGATTTGTTTATCAAGCTATTTTATACCTTAATGGCAACCTTAAAATTAGCAAATATCTGGCAAACAGTTTAATCATAGAATAATTATTTATTATAGTAACCAAGACTCAACATTTTCAGTAAAACTTACGACAATGTTAGTAAGCACAAAAAATAAACGAAACAAAGAAAACAATACAAGAAATCAATAACGGCTGGTCACCGTTGCGACATCGCATGAGAGACGGCACAACAGCGACACACATATGCACAGTCCAGGCGACTCGCAACCATGCTTAAGACACTGTTGGAGCTGCTCCACACTTTGCGCACCAGGGAAGCGCAGCTTTTACGCATTGTTGCGTAAAAGCAATCTACATGCGCATCTGTTAACATCCCTGACGCGCTACAGAAACGAGGCAGCCCCACCAGTATCCTAAACGCATTGTTATACTGAACGCAGAGAGCGCTGTACGATCTTTGCGTATATCTAGCCCACAGCATCATAACCACAGCTCCCAAAGAATGAAGCCTTTCTATAATAAACACTTTATCACAGATTCCGTCTCAAAGACAAACTCTTTAAAATACTTTAGGTGTGCTCAAATTCAAGCACTAAGTAGGTACCTAAGTATTTAACAAGTACAGAACATTTAAGATTTTGCGGCGAGAGATTTAAATTAATTCACAAAACAAATCTTAGAAGAAAAACGTCAGGAAAAGCCTTAAGGCGTTTCGCTTGAGTGTTTTTAATCAAACTCTTGTTTCGTGAAGTTGGGGTTTGCCGCTGTTTTGCTACAACCCGTTACACTCAATTTCTTCTCAGTTGAACGCAACGTTTTTTTGTCCTAAAACGTAAGCAACACGGACACTGCTGACAGAAATAAGAACTTACATCCATAAACATAACATAAAATTACTCCTTCTTCTCATAAGGTAGGCAGAAACTGTAGAACGCATGCTACGATCCTTTTGCCTCATTTTCGTTCATACATCTTGTCTTACAACGCATGTCGGTTGCAAGCACTACGCACCTGACCTTTCTGAATAACATCACCAAGAACCTTATGGTGATGTTCCGGAGGGGAAGAACCAGGAGGACATAATATAGCGAGGTCGCTATATAATGTTGTCCTGGTTCTTCCCCTCCCGGTGTTTCCACTCACATATGTCTAGTAAATACATTTTGTTAGCCGCCCTTTATCCACCCTCTGAAAACTTTAATCTAAATAACACTGATTACACGCTTTATATTAGCTTCACTTGTATGTTTGTATATTTGTATGTTTGTATGTTAGTATGTTTGTTTGTAACCGACTCCTTATATCGCGATTTTGACCCACTTTAAACGACCAGATTTCATTCAAACTTTGCACACCTGTCAAGGACCGATGACAATGCAATAATTTCATAAATTTGTGCCACTATCCTTGCCAGGGTTACCAGGACAGCAAAAAAACTGTCACAAACTACGCTGACATACGTCTCAAAATTCGAAACACCCTAAAAAATAGAAAATAAATAATAGTTTAAAAAACTAAAAAACACGCTTCCATTGAAAACCAAACTAAAAAGTACAAAATAATGGAAAAAAAGCGTGGGGTGCCTGATATCAATAAAAAAAACCTTAAAAAGCACCCCACGCTTTTTTTCCATTATTTTGTACTTTTTAGTTTGGTTTTCAATGGAAGCGTGTTTTTTAGTTTTTTAAACTATTATTTATTTTTTTTCATCCTTTTTCATACTCATAGCAACAAATATACTATTAATATTAGCATGACAATGGCGCGAACATATACCTAAGATCTACTTAAAATCCCTTAACGCGCCTCAAGAAGTGTCCTTATTCATCCTTATTAATGTCATAACAAATTAAGACATCATCCTCATCATTTCAGCCATTTGTTCCGGGATGTATAATCAGGCTCGTGGGGGAAGAGAAGGCTCCCTACGCACTGTCCAATAGGGACGCGTGTGGAACACAACACGCCGCCGGCGTGGGTTCTGCTAGATGAAAGACGTCAACAGCTGGACATACGCCATCTCCAAGCACCACCATTTCGAAAAACGAATTAAGTGCAAATATAAAAAAGGCTCTTCTTCGTCATTCATCGTCGTCATCATCTGTAATCGGATGCAGCTGAATACCATTATTTTACATGGAGCAACTGTCTGCCTGGTATCAAAAAACCCAGTTGTTGATTAATACGATACCTTTTGGTGAGATTAGTTGTCAAAGTACTGGGCTTCTGACAATCTGAACGACTGTCAAAGATCTGCGAATAACAGGTGGGACCAACGGCTTAACGTGCTTATCGAAACACGGAGGGGTCTTGGTATGTAAAAATGGTCATACAAACTATCTTCGGATCCCGGCCACCGTAGACGCGGGCTTGCGGGCGGCGAGCCATGGGTAGCTCGCCGCCCGGTAAGGACCAGGCCCGTGTCGACGGCGCGTAGTGTTCCACGCGCGCCTTAAAGAGATGTAAGCAGTACTGAAGGGGTCTGCTAGGACCGATGCCTGCCAGGGTCGCGAGATTTGCTCGAAAGAGACACTGTGGCCCTGGCACATGGGCAACTGATGGAACACGGGTGGGCTTTAGTCAGTAAAAGTTTGACACGCCCTCCCGCTCCGCCCAAGAGCGGGAGACGTCATTTGATGATTTCCCACCCACAAAAAAAAATACCATCTTCGGCAACCGTAGCTTAACCTGATTAATCTAACCGTGAGGCTGTTATTACTTAACCATAAGCTCCATATAGAAAGGCTTTCGTTTTGTTAACCAAAATATTAAATAATTTGCCCTCTATCACTTTATTTTAATTCGTTTCCTACTATTTATGTCATAATTGATTTTGATTTAATGTTCAACCTTTGATAAAATTGGATTTAATTTTCATTGTTTTTATTATAGTAAGCTGATAATTGCTTATTAAACAGTTTATTATTAAACGGTTAAATGCCAAAATTTATTAAGAGCCCGTTCACACGTACAACAACCACACCACATCGCAGCTACAATGTGGGCACGCAGTGGTTAAGTGTGCATACCGTCTCTGCATCTTTTTCAAATCACGCTGTATGCGACTACAAAATCGACTAAAAATATCTATATAATGTAAATTTAGCTAAAAAAAAACAAAATAAAAGCCTCCTGGCATAAAGGGCGTGATAGCTTACATATGCAATGCTGAATTATGTTCACATAGCTGTTTCGACCTAAGTTAAACTCGAGCCCAAAAGTTATAAATTAAGACCTTCGACTCAAAATCAATTAAACAGGTAGGTAATTATTAATAACAATATCAACATCAAGGTCAGCAAGACCACCAGTCAGTAAAACTCCGACCACATGTTGTCATTGGCGTGAGGTTGTGGTACGGGCCCTTATTGAAATAGTAAAATATCAGTACCGTAAATATCAAGTTTAATGTTTTGAATTGATATTTTCGTTAATTTGTTAATTAGTCCAAATCTTTTATTATAAAATAATCAAATAATAATTACAGCATTAATGGCTATTTTAAATAACACTGGCCAATACCTTCCTGTAATTCCTATACATAAGCTCTTCTAACGCTCAGCTCAGTGATGAGAAATTCAACGTAGACTAATATTTTGGCATGACATTTAAGTATCCTCCAGCATTACACGGTAAAATTGCTGGCGATACTTTTCCCATGTGAGGATTTTTTTTTTCATCACTCCTACTTTATTCAAAACTTAGTATGATACTGAGCTACAAACGACTCGTTTTGTTTTGGTTTTTGGAATTAAAAAAAAAATATCTTTGTTGCGGAAAAACCGATTACGGACGCCATTGATCTCTTTGTAAAATGTATATCAATATATTAATACTTGAAACAAAAAATTTGTACCACTTTTACGAAATTACACGGACGGAGGAGTATAAAAGGTACAGCCAAAGTTTGTATGAAGGCTGCGTGCAGAAAGCTAATATTTTTATATACAAATACATTCGTTCAAACGTAAAGTTTTGGTCGACTTTCGACCACTAGATGACCACTTGTAAGTGAAATTTGGCATTACATAGAACCATAGCATTACATCAAAAAATAATGGTTAAAAAAAAACTAAAAAACACGCTTCCATTGAAAACCAAACTAAAAAGTACAAAATAATGGAAAAACAGCGTGGGGTGCTTTTTAAGGTATTTTTTAATTGATATCAGGCACCCCACGCTTTTTTTTTCATTATTTTGTACTTTTTAGTTTGGTTTTCAATGGAAGCGTGTTTTTTTAGTTTATTTTAAACTATTATTTATTTTCTATTTTTTAGGGTGTTTCGAATTTTGAGACGTATGTCAGCGTAGTTTGTGACGTATGTCAGCGTAGTTTTCGAAGATAGTTTTTTTTTGTAGTCCTGGTAACCCTGGCAAGGATAATGGCACAAATTAGTTTGTGACGTATGTCAGCGTACTTTTCGAAGACAGTTTTTTTGCTTTCCTAGTAACCCTGGCAACGGTAATGGCACAAATTTATGAAATTATTGCATTGTCATCGGTCCTTGACAGGTGTGCAAAGTTTGATTGAAATCTGGTCGTTTAAAGTGGGTCAAAATCGCGCTATAAGGAGTCGGTTACAAACAAACATACAAGTGAAGCTAATATAAAGCGTATAAAAAAGACACCGACAACCATGCGGGTAAAACTGTATCCTACAAAGGGATTCAACAATACAATAATAAATAACTACAAAGCAAAATCCCCAGAGGAACTCGTTGCATTTCACTGGATTTATTGGAATCAATGCGAATACCTTATGATCCTCAATCAGCATCCCCACAAGTAACAATATCATTATCTGCATTGCTTTGCAATCTTGTTCACCTGGATATTACAGTTTTATTCGCTGTGAGAATTTCGTAATAAACCCTATTAAGTCTAGTCGGGAATTTATGAAGCAATTTTTACTCCCAGGTAGAGTAAAGATAATTGTGATCTGTTTGTGTGGGAATCCTGTCTGGGTTACCTATATATCTATACTAATACAATATTATAAACCTGAAGAGTTTGTTTGTTTGATTGATTGAAAGCGGTTATCTCAGGAACTACAGGTCCGAATTGAAAAAAATATTTTTGTGTTAGGTTTACGCTACAACTAAGAGGAGCAGAGCAGTAATGAAAAATGTTGCAAAAACGGGGAAAATCGCACGGGTAGGCGATTTGATGCGACGGGAAGGGTCGGGGGAACAAGAAATTTAACGCGGACGAAGTCGCGGGCAGAAGCTAGCGTTGTATATACCAATGATTTTTCTTGGTAGAACTTTTGAGGTATGAACGAATAGGGTGTAAAGTTCACTCGTCCATAGAAAAGCGTGGATCCTCCCACCAGACGGTTGTCGTTTCTTGTGAGCAACTGCCCAGCGATTGATGTCGGGGCTTTGCATATATGCTCTTTGTTAAACTCGTTTCAAGATTTTGCATAACGTCATTGTCATGTGACGTTTGCAAGTGGTGGTGTAGATGCAGCTACAGAACCTAGAAACCGTACAAAATTTTTACGTATGCTTGTTAAAAAGACAAACCCTCTCTTAAATTATTTAGGTATACTCAAACGCACTTCAGTGGGAACAATACCAATATAAAATAGGGATATTCAATCTTAACTCCATACAATGGTAGACTAACTCAATATCAAAGTATTACCTCCAAATGGCGATCGACTGTATATAGTTAAATCCTCGAACAAACTACCAGCTATTTAAATAATTCATTGAAAATAAAATTGGATACAACTAAAATCTCTCTGAGTCCGTATTCCTTATATTATCTAATATTCCCCTCCTTTATTTAGTTAACTCGACAATATGGAAAGTCGGCCCTTGGATTTCTACATAAAACACCTGAGGACCCTTTCTGAATGTCAATAGCTGGCCCTCCCAAATATAATTCAGGGACAATACGGATTCCTCTACAATAGAGTTATAATATGACATACTTTGTAAAGGTTTTCTCGTATATTTCGGCTAAGTGTGACTTGACTTGTTGGGGTTCTAAAGGGGTTGCCGTTATCTGATATTCAGAAGATTTTTACTGTGAAATATTTAAAAAATGTGGACATACTAAATTTCTGGTGAATGCTATATATTGTGTAGGAATACCTGCATAATAGGCGAGCATACCAGCCTGCAGCCGTAGACCATGAGGGAGAGGAGATAAAAAATCTCTGTTGTTGTTCCCGTGAAATAATTACCAATCCACATCCTTTTTTTGTTTTCCTTGTTATGTACCTAATGCTTTTAGTGTACGAATAAATGAATAAAGTGGATCGCATTTAATATTCTAACTGCAAATTGGGGCTAACGTCCTCACAAACACAATAGGTATCATAATCTCAATTTTATTTCAATCCATTACACCATATTAGGTTCAGTTATCTAATAACCTAAACTAAAAGCTAAAATCTAGTTTAAAAACTATAATCTTAATGAGGAAATCTGTGATAAAAGCAAAAAATAAGGACGTTGCTCATAGAACGTTGTTTACTTTCCGTCTAATAGCTGTGTCGCAAACAAAGTAACGACCTTTCTCTATATCTTGGTCGCTGATAACAGCGTTATTGCTTTGATATAAAGTTGAAAATTGCGTGCACTAAAACTAAATGAACTCCTTAAAAGTTGGCGAGTGAGTAGAGATATAGGGCGTCTCGGAATAGTGCTTCGTAATGTTGGATGCAGCTCTGAAAGTATTTATGGGTATTTTATATCGAGTTTATATTCGGATGTTTACAACTTTTTTTTGGCTCCCATTCTGACTTTACGTCATATTTTGCAGTTATTGGATGTCTATTTATTTGTTAAAATAAGCGTCAAAATCATTATGCACAGTTTACGAAACTTTGGTCACCCCAATATTTTTTCTAGAAACGAATACGGTTTTGATCTGTGAGAACGCGGCACATCCTGACTTTTGTCGGTAGAGTTATCTAAAATGACTTGTCATGGTCAATCTTGAATACGCATAGAAGAATATTTGTAACTTTGTTAGTGATATAACTGGTTAAGTATGGAAAATGTAATAAAAACGTCTATAAAAACAAAATGCACTTTTAAAAGAAGGCATTAAGCGAATCTAGGAGCAGTGGTGGCCCAGTCGTAACGGCCGCGACTTACGAGTAGTAGGTTGTGAGTTCAAACCCAAGCAGGCGTTTTACTTTGTGTAAATTATTTCATCACCACTGCTCTTAAAACGGTGAAGGAAAACATCGTGAGGAAACCGGCATGTCTTAGAACCAAAAATTCGAAGACATGTGTCATCTACCAACCCGCACTGGGCCCGCGTGTTGGATTATGGCCCACTCCCTCTCACCGAGAGCAGGCCTGTGTCCCAGCAGTGAGAACGTTATAGGCTGCTATTGATGAAGCCAATCTTAGGTACCGTATTGAATTGCTGAACCTGAATAATATAATTACAAAATTAAATATCCAGTAATTTCCGTTTGGAATATAAATAATCTTACATAAAGTTCTATACTTCCGAATTGGCTAGTATGCCCTGTATGAACAGGTTTTATAGAGAGAAAAAAAATACAAAAATAAGAACACGAAAAAAGCTTTTCGGATTCATATTATAGTTCTACGGGAATTTAATGCGTATTTATATATTGTTCAGTGGATGTATGTATTGTAGGTAATTGCTAGTTTTGGTAAAAGTGTAAAAAAATTCACGAACACATTACAAAACAAATACTTACGTATACAGGAATTTTTTTTAACCAGTGCGCAAATTTTTTTGGTGGTTCAGTATCAGTTCAGTAGTAGAACATTTTTCAATTATTTTTTCAATACTTTTTTTAAATATTTATCCGACCTTAAATCAGTAAACTGTGGACACCCTACATATTTCGGAATATGATATCGAAATAGTAATAGGTCAGTAACCACGCGCCGGCGTAGGTACTTCGAACTTCTTAGAATTTTGACCGATCGAACATCTTGTAGGTACTAGTAGCTACGCTCGGTCGTTCACCTTTGCCAACACGCCGCCGCGCCGCCGCCGCACGCAAGTTACCATAAAAACCAGTTTCAAAATAAAAATCTTTTGTTAAAGATAACTTATTTTTTTTTTGTACTAAGATATATAAATATAAATTAATAATAATTGCATGGTTATTATAAGTTGTTATTATAAGTTGTTAAAGTTTAATTTGTTAAAATTTGCGCACGGTTAAAAACTTATCCTGTATGTTTTGTAATGTGTTCATGAAATTTGTCAACCCAAAACCGAATATTCTACAAACGATTCCTTTACACTCACTCACAATAAGAACAAAATCCGCATAAAGGCTAAAAAAATATACAAAAACCTTTCCAGCAAACCAAATAATTCCCTCAAAACCAACAAATTCATGTTTTCTCATTAACAACGTCCGTGTAAACATTTCGTACGTTTTCTGTTTTGAGCTGTGAACAACAATACCTACCCTCAAAACTCGCGATGCAGGATCACCAGGAAACATAAATTACAAGGCCTGTCGCATGAACTTCATTTCTCCATTAGTAGGGTCATGCTACCTTCGCTAAATTACTTCGATGATGGATTACGTGAAACAGTCCATTACAAATTATAGCACCTTTGCGCGCACTTGCCAAGTTACGGCGCACTTCATATAAATTAAAGGAAATTACTTGCTCGGAAATTTTGCAAGGTTTTCGTTATATTCACTCAGAAACTGGAAGACAAAAGATTCTGCTGTGTCCCAACATTAAATTCCAGCCCATTAGTAGGATTCAAAAGATTCTTGGAAACCTAGGAATTTTCTGGAAACTGTGTTCGGAAAATCTGTCTAGAAGTCTTGATTACTAATGAAGTACTATAGAATGAATTGGCAAAGTTTTCTTTTGAAATTAAATCTCAATTGGCTGTATAAATATTAACGGTCTTATTCATAAAAAGTTATCGAGCATCTAAAAAGTTGCTAGACCTAGTCTTGTTTTCAAAAATTGTTATTCATAAACGGATTTTAGCACTCTATAAAGTTATAAAAGCCAGAACCCCACGTTAATAGTGTTTTAAGGAAAAAAATTGCTGACTATTTACAGCAGCTGATTAAAAAGAAAATGACATTTAACGTATGAATGTTGTGTGCTCACAAATATCAATTTGAAAACTATCAGTCAACTCATAGAATAAAAAATTGTATCGAAGGTTCTAAAGAGTTATCGAGCAGTTGAACTAATGAATGTCTTAAACCTGATAAGCTTTTTTATGAATGAGACCATACATATTTAGCTGGAACTTATAATTATTATGTTAATATTAATGGTGAAGTAATTATATTTTTTTTAAAGACAGCTTTTTTCTTATTAAAGTCACAGATTTAGACACAATTTTATTTAGAAAACAAGTTGTGTGCGCGATAGAATTTCTCATTGGTAAACATTATGAACCATAATATTTATCAAATACACATTTCATTCCCTATTAAACCCCTTTAGGGCTAACATTTTCAAAAATCCTTCCTTTGTTCTCAATTTGGTTGGGACCTTTGAACAAAAGTTTATTTTTTGGTCACCGGCATTGTCTATCACTGAATGAATTAATGCAATATTACTTGTAAGAGGTCGAAGGAACAGTTTTAAAACTAAGATGCATCCTTGGTCTAATATTCTTTTGAAATAAAAAAACGAGCTTTCAGAACCCCCAACCTTTTGTTTCAGTTACAGTTTTCACCTTCTGAGTAAGCGCATTTCTGTTTTCATGAAGTATTTTCAGTACCAAAGTTTCTATTCAGCAGTGTTTGTTAAAATAAATGAGTCCACTTAAAGAAAATTTTAAACTACAAGTAACATTTTATTCTTAGCATTTCCTCTATTTGTATGAAATAGTACTTACCACAACAGTCTGATTTAAGATCTTTAGGTATCATAAAATTTGAGTAAACATACAGTAACGGTTATGTGGAACTTAGCGTTGTTGGCAACAAAACATGCTTATGAGAATAAGTAATAGGGAAGCATGTAGCGTAACGGGTTTTTGGCCAAATGCAGATCTAGCTAGAAAGTTTCTGTGGTAAAATATTCGAATAATACGTATTAAAAAAAAATTAAATAAAGAAAGGGCTCTACAAGGTATACTTGAAATAACAAAATACCAGAAAAGGGGTCCTAAAAGGGGTCTGGGGGTCAATGGGGAGGAATTGCGAAAAAAAATCTGCTGCTCCATTCATTGTATGTTTACTCGACAAAATATATGAAGGAGTTGATTTTTTTTCCCCAATTTGTAAGTGTGATCCCGTAGTAAAAATTACAATCAAGATATCTCAATGTGCGATAACCATTCTAAGGTTTTCAGTTATTTTAAGCACACCTTGCACATACCTTAGTACTTCGGGACACGTTTACAACTGAAATTGCAGCATGCTTTGAATTTGAAGAACGCGATAAATACATTTTTTTTTTTAAATAAAAGATACACTTAAAAAAAAAAAATTGTTTAAGCTCTCAGCTTTTTTTATAACATGAAAACAACCTCGATTTTAGAGCCAAGGGTTACTATTTCAAATATTATTGCAAAATAAATAAACGTAGATATTGGAAAACCACTGAAGATGTCTATCTCGGACAAGTTAATCGACAACATTTATTTGCTACCTAACCAAACACATATTCGTACAGTGGCTAATTTAAATATGTATCCTTTTCTGTCTTGAAAAACAGCAAAGCTTACAAATGTACACACAAAACACCAAATTAGGAATCAAATAACAAGCAAAATTACATAAAAATACTACTAAACCAAGACTTAAACGGAATGTAAATAGAGAACAAACTTCTAAAGCTAAATTGGCATACCACGTTAAATCGGATGTGGCGGTGTGGCTTCACTATCCTACAGAAAGCTTTTTATCTGCCAGCGAGCTTAGAAACTAAGGAAATTGCATTGAAATGGCCGATTGAATTTGACATCACGATACCTACTGGCCACTTTAAACAGATTGTTATTGAAAGTAAAAGAAAGAATAACATTTATTTGGCAATAGTTCGTGGAACACAAAATATAAATTTACGAAATAAATTAAATGAAAAAGGCATTAATTATGATGTATTTTTGGTTCAAAGTTAGTAAAGTAGCAGCTGACTTTAAAAAACATGTAAAACAAAACACAAATTAACATGTTTTAATTAAAGCATTTTTCAGTGTCTCTAGTTTGTCAATGACGAAGTTTTTCTTCGGAATCTGATCTTACGTACTACTTCCTGTCAGTTTTCAATTTCAATTGTCAGAATAGTTGAAAAACTAAATACTGGTTGAATTGGCAATGTTTGTTAAAATGTTTCGAATATTGTTTTAGATACATTGAAATTTTACTAGGCACAGAATGTTAAAAATTTTGCAGTCATATTTAGGACCGATAACGGATTGACGTTTCATTATAAATCCATCAATAAAGGGTGAATATCTTCATGTATTAATTTTTCCTAAGTCAATGTTTCCTAAATAAACAATGGTCATGAGAAGTGGGCCACACGCTTCACCATCGGATGAAGGATTACGTTCTGATTGGAACTGACTCACTGTATCTTAATCTGGCTGATTGCCGTTTCAAATTGGTATATTTAAGAATTTATTCTATTTTTAAATATGAAGCAAATAGTCTATACTCTATAATAATCTATAGATATAGATATGCGTCAATGGCAAGAGTGTATAAAATAAAGATGTTAAAAGTTATCCTTCGTTATAGACTTTGTTTGTGTATGATTTTTTATATTTATGCAAAACTGTCGTGTTTAAAACTTCGATATTATGTATTAACATCATTAATTGACTTTAGAAAATCATTCGACAAAATTATTTTGAGGAAATCAGACTGCGTTTAAAAAGGTGCAGAACAATATTTGTTAAAACGAGTTGACGGCTAACATAGGCAAGGGAATCATTAAAATGGCTCAAAACACAATCATCATTAGTAACATTTCGTCAACACGCAATCAACTGGATAAACACAAACCAATCTACTGTGATCGATTTGAAAATCCTCAAATCGAGGCATAGCATCATTATCTTTAAATTTCATCTCTGCGTTAATAGAAATAAGGTTCAAAACATTGAAATCGAACATTGTCATAACGATATGGAGAATTTTAGCGCTTGAGCTGTCGTGTGTATGTTCAATATTCAGCAAACGTGCATCTATTGTTGTCTTTCATTGCAGAGAACAAATGTGTGCGTGTGTGAAAAGTGATAGAAATTGTGCATCGTTTGGTGCAGCAATATTTTCATAGTTACCTGTGCGTGAAGTTGGCAAAGATACCTTACATTTGGGGTTAATGGGCTAAATATAAAACGAATCCAATGAAGCATTAAGAACGATTCAACTTAAAATTCCATGCCACACTATTTGTTGTTTACCACAGAAATAAGAAAAAAACTAAATAATTGGTTTCTTTCAATTATTTCGATTCAGTAGATAAAAAATACAAGGATTAACATCCATAAAACCACGAGTATGGCGAAAGAAAAGGGTTTTATATTCTATCTATCTATCTACTTGATTAAATTGCACTTTTTAATCGCAGTTTTTAGCTGTACTTAAAACTTAACAGCTGAATTTTTTGCAACTTTGGATTAACACCCTTTGAACGAAGAGGATATATACTCACCATTACAAAGCATTAGCCTTCAGGAGGTACTACATGCAATACTGTTATTTTAAAAAAAGGTAGGTAAAAATACCTAGATTCCTGAATAATTACGAAACTAATTAAACAAACATTGAACGTTCGTTCATTTACATGAGCTTACTGTTAATTGGTTTACGTCAGATTATCGGAGCATTTGATTGATTGATAAATGCTCTTTCTGAGCAGAATAGAGCTCTGTATCCGACTCCTAACAAAGATTTAAATCGCTAGATAGACCCTCAACGAACTTACGACAATTGGTCTTACTGTGAAGAATGAGCTCACACATTATATTAAATAGCGCTCCTATAATAATCAAGGCAAGTCACTGCGTTTTTTTTTTTGGCAGAGGCATCAAAACGAAACAGAACCGCGGCTATTTTTTAATGTTCCCATTTCTTCCCGTGGGTATCGTAAAAGGCGACTAAGGGACATACTAGATCAGCCTTTCCCAAACTGGGCGATAACGGCCCCTTGTGGGCGCAAAAAATGGGAGCGTTGTGTAGAGTCTACACAACGCCCCCATTTTTTTTTCTGGGTCTCTTACCACCCCCCTTTAGGCCTGAAGCGCCAACAAGGAGGCGTTATCGCCCACTTCGGGAAAGGCTGCACTAGATAATGGGCAGCAGCATTGCCTATGCATTTTACCACATTACTGCGATCGCCAACCCGCCTGCCAAGCGAGGTGATATGGCAAACACCCCCGTAATTAGGGTAGGCTTATATTCAGTAGTGGACCTCTTTCAGCCAAAATGATGAATGTGGGCGAATCTAACGATTTAAATCTTTGACACCTAATATATGGCCCCAGTCGTTAGATTTAGGTGACGCTCCAGCTCTAAACTTTGACATAGACGTAACTAGGAGCGTGAGAGTTACAAGTGTGATTCATGTTGTTCAGTAGAGTGAAATGATAGTAGCCTAGGATTGTGAAATATTTTTTTTTAAAGTTTTTAAGTATTGTATAGACCTCAAAGCTTTAAGGAACTAGAAACTACTGATCCGAATGGAAAAAATCCTATTTATTGGGAAAGGCTATATAACATCACGCTATGATCAAAAGGACCGGAGCAGCAACGACAAAAGGGCGCAAACTGGAAGGCAATCCGATGCGACGGGAAGGGTCAAGGGAGCAAAAATTTGACGCGGACGAAGTCGCGGGCAGAACCTAGTATTATATAATTGTAGGTAACCAATCTATACTAATATTATAAAGCTGAAGATTTTGTTTGGTTGAACGCGCTAATCTCAGGAACTGCTGGTACGAATTGAAAAAATCTTTTTGTGTTGGGTAGCCTAATTATTGAGGACGGCTATAGGCTATATAACATTACGCTACAATTAAAAGAAGCGGAGCAGCAACGAAAAATGTTCGAAAACTGGCAGGCAATTCGATGCGACGGGAAGGGTCAGGGGTGCAAAAATTTGACGCGGACGAATTCGCGGGCAGAAGCTGGTTGAATATAAGAATACGAAGTTAACTCTGTCTGTCTTGTATCTTTTAATGCCTTTGCAACAGGTACTCCATGACCTGGATTAGGGCATCGAATACATTTTGTCCCAGTATTACGTTCGCATGGGATAGTTGTCGAAATCTTTGCGAGCAAAGCCTCAAGCAAAAGCTGGTATTGTTAATCTTCGTAAATATAAGAATTGCCTGATTAAAGGATATAAGGGAACATTCCTCCACTAAAAGAAAACAAAAGAATCGCACTAGACCTTTTGTTAAAAGAAAACTTAAAAGCTTTTTTACAACGTCCAGAAGTACGGGTTGTCATTGAAATGTAACAAAAAGGTACTTAGGTACTTTGTGATAGCGGATAATAAAAATTATGTCAGCCTTCGGAAAGGAGAAGTACCTTGGAACTATTATGGCTAATTTGCGAATACATAAACCTTATGTCACGTGCTGTGAAGTATCTAGAAAAGAAGGTAAAGGACAGCGCCGCCCTTATGTCGGTAGGTAAGTAAGGGTCAAAATACCTTGACGACACTTCAACATTTAGGCGAATAAAAGTAGCATCGTCCCTTGAAACTATTATGGCTAATTTGTGAATCCATAAAGCCTATGCCACGTACTTTGAAGCATGTACTAGAGAAGCTAAAGGACAGTACTGTCCGTTTATAGGTAAGTAAGGTTCAAAATGACACTGACGACTCTTCAACATTTAGTGTAATAAAAGTAGCATCGTACCTTGAAACTATTATGGCTAATTTGTGAATACATAAAGCCCATGTCACGTGCTTTGAAGTATCTACTAGAATAGGTAAAGGACAACGCTGCCCTTTTAGGTAGGTAAGGGTCAAAATATACAGACGACCCGTCAACATTTAGTCGAATAAAAGTAGCATCAAGCGCTACCGTGCTTTATCTCCTGTTCAGACTGCGTGCTCATCCATTCACATTTATAAGCATAGCTAGCAAATAAGTATACAGATATAAGTTATATATGCATCATTTTTGTAAAATCTGTAAAACAATAAAAACTTTTTTGCAAAAAAAAAAAACAACCGACTTCCTTAAAAACACTACAAAGTGAAAAATAACTTTAATTTCGGTAGTCGGTGTCTTAGGATCTGTATTTATGGTTTTTTTGCCACCGACTTCCGAAATTAAAGTTATTTTTCACTTTGTAGTGTTTTTAAGGAAGTCGGTTGTTTTTTTTTGCAAAAAAGTTTTTATTTTTAAATTTTTAGTTGTGGTATTCACCCTGCACTAATTCCAAACAAACAATGCATATTTATGCGATAGCAGAAATCGCGGTTGATTTCCTGTCATTTTTTAAAGAGTTCCGGTGTCTGTCTCCCGAACTCATCATCAGATCTATATGAAAATTATATGGGACCATTTCGGAATAAACCCCTTTCGAACAAAAAAAGAATAATCCGTCTATATATGACGGAGTTATGGCCGAACATACATAAAAAAAAAAAAAAAAAAAACATATAAACATCCGAATTGATAACCTCCTCCTTTTTGAAGTCGGTTAAAAATTGTGCAGTTGTTTCGAATTAAACACACCGCACCTTTAATAACTGAAATAATTACAAAATTACTATTGTTGGAAAATAGCGTTTAAAGTTTTGCAAATACGATGCAGTCTACAACAATCGGAATTTTGTAGTTATTTCAGTTTATTATTAAAAGTGCGACATGTCAGGTGCGATTAGGGAGTAAACTAGAAGGTCACTTGTCGTAATAAAAAACGTTCAAAGAGTAGTCGCAACTTTACCTCGGCGACAATCAAATGTCAAAACTTAACACAAAAATGTAGGGAAACTCGAGGTATTTTTGGAAGACTGAGTGTGAGCTCAGACTGTGAACATTCTTAAAATTATGGAAATTGTCCCTTTGTTTTCCCGAAACATTTTAACATCGTGGTTGGCGAGCCAACTGTTATTAACTAGCTAGAAATACAGAAGACCCCAGGCTGTTATTAAGGAATTCCTACTAGAAAAACCTTTTAATACTTTGCCCTGACCTGGGTCATTTTATGTAGGAGTGCCCAATTGATTCATTCTATGTTGTGGCTATAGCGATTTTGCAGTATATTTGTAACTAGTGTCTTCTGATACGAGATGTTAAAACGTTTTAATGCTGGTTAAGCTACCTTTGCCGTGGTTGGTTTGTGGATGGGTGATCATTCATTAAATATCGAGACCCCTCCGTGCTTTGGAACGTGCCATAAGCCTTTAGTCTCAGCTCTCATTCATAGATATCTGAGAGTGGTTATACGGGTAGTGAAACGCCCAAAAGTCTTATAACTAGTACCTGGGGTATAGGAGCTAACTTAAAAGAGAAGTGCTACTAACATAGTTTAGGGTACTATTATTAACACACGTTTTTGTATAATACTTATGTATGTTAGTTTGCAAGGTATAATGTCTATGGGTCTTTGTTACCTGAAAATAAATGTTTTATTATTATTTATTATTATTATAGTATAACCCAGTAAGTGGGTTGTGGAGATCAGATAGACAGTCGCTTATTTTTTTTGTCGATGAGTAGTCCTTTAATATAAAAGCTTCCTTTTTAGTGTTCCGTTGCCAAATGGCAAAAAACGGAACCCTTATTGATTCGTCATGTCTGCCTGTCTGTCTGTATGTCACAGCCACTTTTTTCCGAAACTATAAGAGCTATGCTGTTGAAACTTGGTAAGTAGATGTATTCTGTGAACCGAATTAAGATTTTTGCACAAAAATAGAAAAAAAAAACAATAAATTTTGGGGTTTCCCATACTTAAAATTGGTTTGAACGAGATCTAGTAAGTAGTTTTTTTTTAATACGTCATAAATTGTAAACCGCAATTTACCTTTCATTCAATTAACTTTAATATAAAATTTTAAAAAATAACATTTAATTTCATAAACATAAAACTTATGCATAAACCGTGAATACCTACAGGTTTGTACGGAATCCTCAGTGCGCGAGTCCGACTCGCACTTGGCCGGTTTTTTTTAGGTATCCCAGACTAATTGGTTACATATAAAAAATACAAATTCAGTACTTAAACAAGACGCAGACTGCTCTTTCTGCTCAAACGCATTATCAAAACATCAAAACACTTAGAAAACTTCATTAAATAATCTCATACTATCTGGCCGGTAACACGAGTATGCTAACAAGCTAAGTAGTCCATTTAAAAGTTTACTTAAAACTTACTTGAAATTAAAACAGAATTTTAACAGTACTAGCTAGAATATTATTCATAATTTACAGTTCATACTTTTCTAATTCAACTTAATTATGTTCAATCACCTCACTTACTATTACTTCACGGTTAGCAAAGAAGAAAATGTGAACATCGGATTTCGGATGCTTTGCTGGAAATTCCAAGAAATTGCTGTAAAAAACAAGCGGCATTGATTAGAGAAACGCTAGGGCAAGTTGGCTGGTCGTATATTTATCTAAATTTAAAAATATTTAAGTTCCACGAAAATTAAAAAAACACAGCTGATTGGGTGATTTTTAATTTGACCCAGTGTAAATATATGGTTTAATAAAGGGATACGACGTTTCGTTTAAATCGACGAACAACGCTTGTGAGTGTAGAATCATGTCCTGCATGCATGGTATTTGGCAAACATCCATTAGGTATATTACATTTAAAGTAATGAAAAAGCGCTCTTGATACGTAACTTCCCTACTGGCTTTGTTTGATCTCTTAAAGAGCTTCATTCTCGCACAATAATGGCTGCGAGTAGATCACAGCTAGTAAAAAACTTTTTTACAAAAAAAAAAAAACAACCGACTTCCTTAAAAACACTACAAAGTGAAAAATAACTTTAATTTCGGAAGTCGGTGTCTTAGGATCTGTATTTATGGTTTTTTTGCCACCGACTTCCGAAATTAAAGTTATTTTTCACTTTGTAGTGTTTTTAAGGAAGTCGGTTGTTTTTTTTTTGTAAAAAAGTTTTTATTTTTAAATTTTTAGTTGTGGTATTCACCCCGCACTAATTCCAAACAAACAATGCATATTTAAGCGATAGCAAAAATCGCGGTTGATTTGCTGTCATTTTTCAAAGAGTTCCGGTGTCTGTCTCCGGAACTCATCATCAGATCTATATGAAAATTATATGGGACCATTTCGGAATAAACCTCTTTCGAACAAAAGAAGAATTTTGCAAATCCGTCTATATACAACGGAGTTATGGCCGAACATACATAAAAAAAAAACATATAAGCATCCGAATTGAGAACCTCCTCCTTTTTGAAGTCGGTTAAAAAGCATACAATCAGTCATTATATTACAGTGGAGCGTCGATTATCCGAACGTCGTTCAACCGAACGACCGCTTATCCGAACTACTACTACGCCCGCCCGACTCGCGCGTGCTATCGTCCTCCCGCGCTATAATACACGCGAAATTGTCTCGAACTGCTAGTTGTATGTACTCATATGTCACTTCCAAGTAGCCGTTAGTTGGCAAACTAAATTTTACCGCGTGAAGAAATGATTTGTCATTAAAGATATGGAAACATTAGGTTTTCAATCACCTGTACATAAATATGTATGGCTGAATCAATACAGTTCGATTATCCGAAAAAAAAAACGGTTTTCCGAACACAGGAGTGTTCGGAAAACCGTTTTTTTTCTCCCAATTAATTCGGATAATTGACGCTCTACTGTACTTATTCTCACGTTATAGCGATTTCCATCAATCTTATATCGTTTTTAAGGGATCTGGTCAACCATATTCATCTCTCTCGGCAAATATATTGGAGATCATAGGATGGTGTTATTAATTCACAGGTAGATGTTTCCCACCCCGGTCTATCATCTCATACGATACTCTAGGGAAATGTCCGTTCCATACGTCATAGACAGGATTATGTAGGCCAGGCCGCCTAAAGCCCTAACAAGACAATAGAGGTTACAGTACTATATTTTCAAAAGCATTCCAGCTCTCAGGCTGAAATACTTTGGACAATTTTTATTTTATTTTTAAGAACTACTTTTGAACAACTAACATTGGAATTTTTAAAATAAGAACGCATTCCGTATGTTAAAAATATGTTGTTCCGAAAAAAATTTCCAAGAATCATAGTAAAATTATCAACACTATTGTGTGTGTTACCAAAATCTAACTGAAAAGTTAGTCTCACTAACAAAACAATTTCAGCTGAATAGGGTTTATAGTTATTATGATTTTCCTAACAAAACTATCGCAATAACTTTACTATGACGATAACTTTTCCCAACACCGTTCAGTCGGAAGTTCGTGGTAAACCAAAGTGCAGTGAGGAAATGGGTATTTCCGTTCGACTGCACTCTGGATCGGCTAAGGTTGGGTAGACTTAGGTAACGTTGCTGTGGTGAAATATTATTTTGTCTCGATTTTTTTACTGACCAATAATTTTGAAACATTTTTACTACTTGTATTTGTACTTCAATAACAAAAATATTTAAACTATACCTGGAATCACTATTGTATAATTACCTAAGGTCCAATTTTTTCGAAAAGAGAGTGAATTGGATGTCGAAAAAATCGAAAATAAAATGTAGCAACAATTAATGTTAAATAAAATAACAATATTCTTTTTCACTAAGAGAGATTGAGATTTCCAGCACAAACAGCGAAAAATACAAAACAAAGCGTAAACATATTTTCTTAAACATAAACGCAGTGCTTAAACTTTTCAACACGCTATAACTGGAACTCAGTTAAGTAATTCATCTACTCCGCTGCTTACACAAATAATGTCTGACAAGGTTCTCGACTGTCAAAAGTGTTCCAACACTTGCAACACTGTAGGAACTTTATTCCATTCTAACGTAGTTTTAGTCCAAAAAGTATTTTCAAAGAAAGTAACGGCGCAGAAAGATAATGTATGAGGGAAAGTTTGCATCTGCATTGTGGTTGCACTGGGCTGAATTATTCACATTTTTAGAAAAAAAAAAAGTGAAAACAAGAGAATTATGTTTAAAGTGGAGTTCCGTAGTCATCATTACCAATTAAATAAGTAGATTAAATATTTGTTGTTATTATTTTATATTTTGTGTTTAATTAAAAACAAAAGCGTTTGTTTATGCTACAAATATTTTTTTCTACAAATTGAGTAGTTGTGTTGCTTAACACGTTGCGGACGTCTTTCGGCTGAAATGATTGCCCTTCACTGGTCCTATTCAATCTTGAATAAGGCTCAGTTGAAATACGATGAAAGGGATACGCGAACTCTGACAACCAGATGTACCTTGTGTTGTTTTATATAAATAGTTTGTGTAATCTTTAAGTGCAAACCCCAATAACAACCATTTCTTTCCTTTCATACATAAGTACCTAACCATATTAATAATAAAAAAATCTCTTTTGATTACGGGACCCTAAAACCTCAAGGTATTACATGAACGTATTCACTAGACCCGCGACCAAACGTTGTGGAAAATGTATTACGTTATGAAGCCTTGTTCAAATAATAAATGGGAATGTGAGAACACATTTCTTATTATTCTGAAATGCATGAAATTCAGTCAGATGAAAAATCTTTTTTCTCTTTGGGTAGGTATAGTTTATCCATTAAGTCAAGTTTTACAGCAGTTTAGGTTCCATCTTTTTTCTCGTTTTTTATATTGATAAAGTATACTTTGAAGTTCGGCTACAATAACGAGAGACCAAGGTTTAGGATAGTCAAACAGGTTTAACTTAACTGTTCTAAAATCTGCTTGAAGCACATTACCAACAACAATATTATTGAATTATGCCGTCAGGGGATAATAAATAAATTTATTCATTAAAAAAATAATTGAAAAAACATGAATTTCGAAAACACAACTTCCCAAATACTGTCAGCAACATTTTCAGGACTCTCGTGGAATTATTACATTTTATAAAATGTTTGGAATCTTAAAAGTCAAACCAAGGTTGCGGGTACATTGATGGGAAATCATCAAATGACTTCTCCCGCTCTAGGGTGGAGCGGGAGGGCCTGTCAGACTTTTAATGACTAAAACCCACCCGTGTTCCTTCAGTTGCCCATATACCAGGGCCACGGTATCTCTTTCAAACAAATCTCGCGACCCTGGCAGGAATGTTTGTACCCTTCAAAGTCAAACCAAGGTCACGTGTAATAAATCGCAAAAATCCCATGATTCATGGAAATAACATTGAAAATTATACAAAGCCGCTCTTCCATCATAATTAGAAGTATGCAAATAAGAATTAACTGTGATTAAAATTACACGCACGCACATACTTAAGAGTTTATAAAATATTCATGTACACGGCGAAATTTTAATGGTTGTCAAACTGGAGACGGCAAATTGGCAGATGTAAGCACCCCAGGCTAGGTAGAGTAACTATCGTCAGGACGACATCGAGGGTCGTCGTTACTGGTAGTTACTGGATGAAAATTGTCGAAAATGGAAATGAATAAAAAAAGGGAGGCGAATGTCTAGCAGTGAATTATTATAGAGTTGACTCACTTTATTTATAGACGGGCACACCGCATATTTTGACTAAGGTGTAGTAGTGGTAAGATGGGTGGTGGCTTGTAGAGTTAGAAGCTAGGTCTTACTTGAGATCTGATAACTTTTTGGCAGTGCAAGACATATGGTCTCGTCTTGGCAAAATTTTACATGAAAGTGTTTTTGGTGGGTATTAGTTTCATCAGAATTTCTGAAAACGTTGTTAAAAGTTGTGTATGTTAAAAACGTCCAGAGTACAGCAGTTACAAAAAAAAAACAATACGAAGATAAAGTACCTACCGAAAATTTGCCGTGGCAGATAGATGTTCTGTTCCAACTGACGGCGCCCGGTCACAACCATGACCCATGGATCAACACCATTCAGCTCAGGAAAATAAATGATCTGTCGTAAGATATTTAGCTAAGTACCACTTGCTTTACTACCTTTTTAACCGACGAAAAAAAACGGAGGAGGTTATCAATTCGACGCGTATATATATATATATATTTTTTATGTATTACCACGCATAACTTTTTACATAGTCGTCCGATTGTGATAATTCTTTTTTTATTGAAAAGGATATACTCCGAGGGTGGTCCCATATAAATTTGAAAAACAAAATCAAACCCTAAGGGTCAGAAAACAGGGGATGATTGATTGTTCACTCACTGATTGTAATGTTTAACCACGCATAACTTTATACAGAGTAGTCCGATTTGATAATTCTTTATTCATTGGATAGGATATATCTTGCCAAGTATTATAAGTATATTAAAGTCACAAAAAATTATAAAATAAAAACTTTTTACCAAAAATTTAACCGCCGAAAAATCAATGAACAAAGATCACTCAAAGCGCCGACTCATAATTTTAAGGTTTATTTTTTTTTGCTTTTCAGTTTTTTCGGCAGTTAAATTTTTTGTTAAAAAGTTTTTTATGTGATCAAAATCAGAAAAAAAAAACTTTAATTTTACACGGAGAAACTTCCTTCCTTGTTCAAAGATAAAGTCAATAACCGCATATATGTAACTTCCTACATAGAACAGAACATAACAACAGGAAAGCTTCAAAGAAAAACCGTTTTACTTTACACAGAATCATGTTATGTACGTACTCATTACATAAAATTGCCGAGAACAATCCCCTGTCCCCTATTAGACCGTAACGACAAATAGTTTGTGATATTTTTTTACTTACAGTATAATTAAGCTGTGATTAGGTCCCTTGTCTGAACGTAAGGGATGGGAAATTGGAATATGTGATCTGAATTACTAAGACTTGATTAGGTAAGCTCTCTGGAGGCATCATTATGGACTATTTGGTCTAGGCCGACTAGTATAAGGGCTTATTAGACGATGAATTAATAAAATGTGACTAAGGGTTAAGGAGGGCGAGAGGAGTGTTCCTTACGAATCTAAACAGCGTAAAATTATTTCACCTCCTGGAAGACGGATGGAAGTTAAATTACATTATTTTGGATTTTTGGTAACATAACATACATAATCAACCTGTATGTTCCCATTGCTGAGACGCAGGAACGCCTAGTCTCATAGGGAGGAGAGAGAGAGAGTCCCTATGAGAGGGAGTGGGCCGTAACCCACCATGCGAGCCCAGTACGGGTTCGTAGAAGACTCATATCTTCGAATTTTTGGTTCAAGAATATGCTGGTTTCCTCATGATATTTTCCTTCCCCGTTTTGAGACTATTGATGAAGGAATAATTTACACAAAGTAAAACACCGGTCTGTGTTCGAATCTACGAACTTTATCTTATAAGTCGCTTTGATTTTTAGTTATTAGACATTATTACAGGTTTTCTCACTTCACACGTTTTTCTTCTGCTCTGTTTTTAGAACAGTTTGGTAAAATAACATAAAGTGCAACCCTTTTTTTTTGGGTGAGATATCATCAAATGTCCTTCTCTGGGTGGAGCGGAAGGGCGTGTCAGACTTTTACTGATTAAAGCCCACCCGTGTTCCTTCAGTTGCCTTTGCCAGGGCCACGGTAGCTCTTTAACAAGCCTGCAAGCTTAGGGTTTCATTCTCTAAATCCGTCAACAAAGAAACGGGCCTGTTAGAAAGCATTTGATCTGTGAAATCAAATGAAAAATTAAATTTTCGAAGGAGTAAAATACAAATCGATTAGGGACAAAAGTCAACTCGTGATGCCATTAAGTCTTAGTTCGAGCTCGCAATTAATCGCTCGTAATATTTTGTCCGAAAGCGATATGAAGTTAGAAACGTCTGAAACTTTGGACATGGAGTCCAAAATTTCGTAGGGAGTAGACCTATTCAGACTTGAGAAAGTCGTAAATTCGTAAATATGAAATAGAGCACTCATTTTAGAAGTCGCTCACAAAATATGTAAGTACTAATCGTAGGAATGAATCTATAATAATATATCTATAATATCTTAGGACAACCAACACAACGTTATCTGATCCCAAACTAGGCAGAGCCTGTACTATGGCAACCAGACAACTGATAAATATACTTATATATTTCTAAATACATATGTATTATAGATAAATTACATCTAGACACAGAACAAAATATGATTGTGCTCATCACACAAAGATTTGTCCTGGGTGGGAATCGAACCCACGACCAGCAGCAGCAGTCGCAGCAGCAGTCGTCTTAGTAGTCAGGGTCACAAACCACTAGACTAGCAGGCCAGTCTAACGCCAATGAATTTACGAACGTTGTTATATTTTCTATCTAATCCTCAAGATTCAGTAAAGAAATTTTCCAGTCTTTGTCAGAAATTTGGTGGAAAATGTTTAGTACATTTTTCTATATTATAAAATCATTGTTTAAATATCTCTTTCCAGTACATTACACGTGTTCTCAGATACCCGTAATCTATATTAATTGAAAAGAGCTTCGGAAACAATGATTCGAGCGAATTATTTCGATGACAAGGGTATTATCACAACTTCGAACACGTGTATTCTTTTGGAACTGAATGGAACATATGATGAAACTTTTTCAATTAGATTAGGAGGAATTTACACGTGAATTTCGAATACGCCAGAAACGTCGTGACTACAGATAATAATTCCTGAAAGAGATAGTCTAAATTTGCGTAAGGGTAGTGATAAAGAGGTTGTAGGGTTCGTCTTGAAACTGTATTTTTTTTTCATTTCTAACAAGCTTCTGACCGCGACTTCTGCCGCGTAAATGTCTTAGTATAAATCATAATATATCATTCGGTCCGATAGCTTCCTATTTATGCAAAATTTACCTCTTTATAGTTTTAGTAAAGATTTTGAACTAAAGAATAATTTTATCACTAGATAATGATAGCCATCACTGAATCAAAGATATCGTCGATGAAAGATGTCCTTATAAATACACATACACATGCACAGTTTTGTGATTAGTGTGGATTTTTCCCAAAAATATTACCATCTTCCTTTTAAAGATTTACTTTGAAACTTTCAAAAATTGATAACGTTGTTGTTACAAATATATCATTGTAAAAGCTATTTAAATGCTTCATTATATTGACCTATATAAGCACCTCAATATAGTAATATCGATATTCCTTCAAATACCTGACTAAAACTAAAGTTTTCAAAGAATATGAGATGGCATTATGGAGTCTCTATGCGTCTCAAAGCAATAACTTGAATGTAGGCGACTTTGTTCGAAATTTGCTGAATAAACGAACATATTGAAAGAAGGATCATGACGTAGATTTTGAGGAATTTAAATCATAAGATGGTTTCTCAATTTGTATGACATTTGAAGAGGAAACATAACCGAATTTTTAGTTCACAAAATGTAATATTGCTACCGCCATCAATCTCACCTCCCTTTGTAAAAAACGTATTTATTGTGTAAGTTTTGCGTCCATAAGAGTTTACATATCTCGTTATAGACTGCCTTTATTTTTATCACCCAATACGTTAGCAATCATCTGTTTTTTTATTCTAAAATTAAAACAACATGATAAAGAGGTTTACTTCTTTATTCCTTTTTGTAGAGACTCATTATTTATCCGTCATAATCCAACACCATCGAGAATGACTCCAGAGATGACAACAAATAGAGAAGTATCGAAGAAAACACATTGTTTTGCCGACCCTAAATAAGGTAAGGATAGAAGAATTATAATGTTGATGAATCTGTCGAGATATGGCTATTGCAACTTTAACAAATTTTAGATCTTCGTAAATATAAGATGACATAGTACCACTGCATATGCAAAGTTTTACCTACAAGTTCCAGTCTTGACTTTAACCGACTTCAGAGAACATGGACCAAGTTTGATTAGGGTCCAAAATTAATTCTCCCGTAGGACGGCCTGATCTAATTTCGGGAACAGTTATCAAGTGGCCGGGAATGTTTGGATGTTCGGTTATATTCGGAATTGTGGGTAGAACACGGTACTATAATCATTTTAATGTTGCTTAACTATTACGACGACGTTATGGAGATTCGGGATATATTGCGACATGTTTTGTTATATCGACGATTCCTACAGTATAGACAATTTAACATTACTTTCTTACGTTTTCTGCACATGCTGTATGCTGCAGCGCCGCACGCTGTTATATTCATTGCAAATCGTCATGTTTTCACAAAATGGTCTCAGCAACTAATATTATTTCGAGGGCTAAATGATGATAAATTATTGTAACTGTTTATAATTGAGTTACTGTTAGCCTGCATCCTTGCATTGCTGTGCAAAAGCCTCTTCCCACTATATTCAGCTCTTTCGATTTAGGACTAAAGTGGACCACTGGTCGTGTATGGGGGTCTAGCCATAATTACCACGCTTGTCAGGCGGTTTGGCGATCGCAGTATGATGGTGAAATACATAGAGAACGCTGCTGCCCACTCTTTAGTAAGCAGCGACACCCACGGGAAGAAATGTGATTATTTACGTCCGGCACCACATAGATCGCATGTCTTACCTGATACTGTGTGTGAATAGTAACCACTTCACACTTTCGCGAGTTTCCCGCTACTTGCACCGCACTTGCGTTTTGTACGTGAACAGTTGGATATTTATGCCATATGTTTGATATTTCATGGCTGACTCCGCAATCGCAACCTCCAGTTAACATGTACCTACAAGTATTTACATGTCACGGCTATACTTTCTTTGTTGCGAGTTACTATTAGCTTTTTCTAAAACCGATTTCGGTTTCCGGTAAATATCGGCTAAAAATAGCTGATATTTGTCAGAACCCGGAATAAAGACGTGAATTTTCTTTGGGAATATACGTATTTATGACACTTGTGCTGGATTGGGCAAGGAACCAATGTGAACGGCGAGTACATCTCACAACTTCGTCTTGCGACGACATCGCGATGAACGTCATAATGGCAGAGGCGCTGGAATAGTTAGACCAAATGCTGCATAGCCTAAATAGAGCCTTTCGGCGGGTAGGCCTCGGCTTGAATTTGGACATAACGAAAATCATGTAAAATTCGCAAATCTTGCAGAGTCCAATTCGCATCAAAGGATTGCTTCTCGAGGTTGTGAAGGAATATGTCTACTTAGGGCAAATCATCCAGCTTGGTAGACACAACTTCGAGAAAGAAGCCTACGGGAGGATCCAGTTGGGTTGGGCAGCGTTTAGAAAAACTTCGTCAAGTCTTTTCGTTAGCTATACCGCAATGTTTAAAGACTAAGGTCTTCAACCAGTACGTCGTGTCCGTTATAACATAAAGTGCCGAAACGTGGACACTGATGGACTGGTTTATATATTTAAGTTCACTCAGCGAACTATGGAGAGGACTACGCTCTGAGTTTCTTTGAAGGATAAAATCAGAAACGAAGTTATCCGGAAAAGAACTGGAGTTACTGACATAGCGTGCAGAGTAAGCAGGATAAATTGGCAGTGGGCTGGCTATGTTTGTCGAAGGAACGATGGCCGATGGAGCAGACGAGTCTTGGAGTGAAGAACGCGTATCGGCTAGCGTAGAGTGGAACGCCTCCCAGCTAAATGGACCGACGATCTCAAAAAGGTTGATGTGGTGGAGGACAGGGTGTTGTGGCGCAACATGGGAGAGGCCTATGTCCAGCAGTGGACTGCGAAAGGCTGAGTTAATTGATGATACTTGGCCTAGTTATTAATTGATTTGGCAGGATACCTAATAATATTTACATTAAAAAAAAATATAAAAATATTTTACATAAAAACAACCAGCTTCCAATAAAACACTACAAAATGAAAGCTGGATCGTTTTTTTTTTTCTGGATTTCACTTTTTAGTTGCTACCCCTACTAAAAATCGTAGGTACAGACGTTATGTTATATTACAGAGTGGTGTATAGAATACAGACATACTATTGCACCAATTGCGAGTTATTTGCTGTAAGATATTGAAGAGTTCCATTGTCTATCTCCGAAGATCTGCATTTTCATATAATAAAATCTTCGCTACAATTATGTTTTATAAATAACCAAAACTGTAACAAAATTGGATCAATGTTTTTTTTAGAAAATCGCGGGCATACAAACATACATACGGGTTATAAACGGAAACTTCTTTTTTTAAAGTCGGTTCAAAAGGGACACAAAATAAAATCGATCCTTGTCCTATTTATTCTTGTAACTAGCTTGTGAGCAGCGCCTTTGAGATAATGTGTAGAGAACTTTGTTAAAATATAATACGAATAATTACATTTGGTAATATGGCGAAGCAACACTTCTCGCATTGAAGTTAATGACTTATAAGAACAGTCTATTAGTTATAACCAGCAGTAATTTACTTTCTTTGAAACACATTTTGAAATTTCCGGGCTGAAAATGTAACTCCTTCTTCGGAAATACAAACACTTTGAAAGGATTAATTAAAATTATTTTATGCATCTTCATTTATTATGGTGTGTCGGAAACTTGCTACCATTGTTTTGTTAAGAAAGTCAAAGTTTGCTTTCAAATTAATAGGCATCTACTCTGTTAAGTACTCTAGAGGGAATATCTGCTATTTTTAACAGACTTTAAAAAGGACGAGGATCTCAATTTGTCTGTATATTTTTCATAAATATGAAGAAAAAAAAAAACAATCCTTAATTGCCGGTGATATCGCGAAGATATCACCGGCAATTAAGGATTGATTTAATTACTTTTTTTTGGATATGCTATGAAGGAAGTAGGAAGTCGTATGGAATTCGGTGGCATTTTTTTTAAATACAGATCCAAAGACACTGATTTCCAAAATTGCACCATTCCAATCATCATCATCATCATCATTTCAGCCGTAAGATGTCCACTGCTGGACTTAGGCCTCCCCCAATTTGGGGGGCTTTGCCATAATCGCCACGCTTGGCTGGTGGGTCAAAAAAACGATCCAGCTTTCATTTTGTAGTGTTTTATTGGAAGCTGGTTGTTTTTATGTAAAATATTTTTATATATTTTTTTTAATGTAAATATTATTAGGTATCCTGCCAAATCAATTAATAACTAGGCCAAGTATCATCAATTAACTCAGCCTTTCGCAGTCCACTGCTGGACATAGGCCTCTCCCAATTTGGGGGGCTTTGCCATAATCGCCACGCTTGGCAGGCGGGTTGGCGATTGTAGTATGGTGGTAAAATGCACAGAGAACGCTGCTGCCCTTTCTCTAGTAAGTCCCTTAGTCGCCTTTTACGACACCAACGCCCATAACAACACCACCAACACCATTCCAATAAACAAACATTATTATTCTGGTCCAGGTTCTAAAAACACAATAATATAATATAATACCTAAACGTGAAATGTATTACAAAGCGACCAGCCAGATAGGTATACAAGAAGTTGTCGACAAGAAATGCTCATGGTTCATACCCAATCCAGTCCGTCCTATGTTGACCTTTTTTAAAACCCTGGCTAAAGACCTTAATGTATTAAAGTAGCAAGTCTGGCTCAGCAACGGACAACGTTCTAGGTTGACTTCGTCATAATTTCAGCCGAAAGACACCACTGCTGGACATAGGCCTCCCCAATTTGGGGGGTCTACCGTAATCGCTACGCTTGGCTGGTGGGTTAGCGATCGTAATATGGTGGTAAAATGCATTCTCTAGTAAGTCCCTTAGTCACCCTCTTAGTCCGATTCTTAGGACACCCACGGAAATAAACGGGAACTTTTTTTTTGTGGTTGTGAAATCATAAAATGACATCTCCCGCTCTGGGTGGAGCGGAAGGGCATGTCAGACTTTTACTGACTAAAACCCACCCGCGTTCATTCAGTTGCCCATATTTCAGGGCCAGGGTATCTCCTTCGAACAAATCTCGCGACCCTGGCAGGATAAATGTGACCTTGGTTGACCTGTGAGATGTCATTCCCGAAAAGAAGTAATGCTCATGGTAATACCTATTTATATAAATCAATTAAATATTCTTCGTTAAGACATTAAAGGTATTTGACAAGCTCATCAAAAATACTCCTTATTTTAATTAGTAAAATCTCTTAGAGGAAAACCTAGGATATTTGACCTCCAATTATTAAAGTCATTATTGTATGCCCACGAGAGACTTCTTTTTTTAATGTATATCATTATTTATTTTCATCATAAACATTAAGAAAGAAATTTGTGTTATAAGGAGAAATTTGTATTATGTGAACCTTTAATAATCTAATTCGGTCGTTTTTCGGAGACCTTAGTTCCCAATTCATTCAATTTATAGCTTTTACATTGATCGAAATACTAAATGAACCATATTGAAAAACGGATTGAAATGTTTTTTGTACCCTTTCAAATTATTATCCATATAAATATATTTTATTTATGTTACAAATTTGAAAGTAACTTTAAAAAATGGCTATTTACTGGGAGAGTAGACTATAGATATAAATAGATTACTGTAGTAGTGATGAAGAACTTAATTGTAATTTAAGTTTCTCTTGACAAACAGATTTTTAAGTTAAAAGATTTATTATCAGAAACTTATCTATATGTAAATCAACGTGATTCGAAAGCATCATATCAGTTAAACGGGTCCACGTTTTATTACAATACATGGTCATACCCAGGTTTACACCAAAGAGTCATATGTTGTATTAGAGGCACTTGAAATACACACTACAGTATAATTTCAAGGATCTGATCATTACGATTCGTGAGATACAGCCCGTTGACAGACATATGGACGGACAGCGGACGCTTAGTAATAGAGTCCCGTTGGCACCTTTTAGGTACTGTAGTGTATCTATTTAATAGATATGTAAACACTGTCTCATGCACAAAAGCGGAGGCAGTTGCTGTCATTAATGTCATGGTAGCGCTTGATATGGTGGTGAGCCAGTGAAATGATATTATTCAGCTTAAATACGGAATCACCAGGATTCTATAGGTATGAACCCCTAAAATCAAAAATTTCAATTTGAACCTCATTCACTCAAAAACTATTAAGCTTATAACTTACTGAAAACTCTAAACTCCAAGCTTGTTCCCTTTTTATTTTTGCTTTGGTCGGCAAAAGCAATAATTTTAACTTAATTTTGTCTGTCCTCAGAATCAGCGCCAATTACTTGAATTGCGTCGTTTTCCTTTTCCGTTACTTATTACTGTTTAATCTTTCCGAGGCCAAGTATTCCAAAATAAGTTAAAGTACCCTCCATAAAGTAATTAAAATTACCCAAAACCCTTATAATCCTTGATGTAACTTTGAGTGGCACTTTCGAGATAAGTAATCTTACAAAACATAAGTTACGAGCCTCACTTAGGTAACTATAAGTTAGCCTTTGGAAAAGGCTAGGATCCTAGTAAACTGGGTCTGAAATATCTCTTGCCTATTTTGTAATAATGTTTAACTAGGGTAAGACATCTTTCCTGTTATTTAGTTCTTTATCAAGCGTATAAAATATCTAAGTTTATAATATTATATAGGGTGTATATAGGGTAGATACCTGCTAAACAGGCGCCCTCATTTTTTCCAGACTCTTTTTTTGCCAAGCTGTACATTTGTTACTAACACCTTTTAAGTATTTTTGTTTTGTGTTGTTTTTCTGTCAGTGTGGACCTTTTGTGGTCTGATTAATAAATAAATAATAACTGCCCCGTTGGTCTCGTGGTCGCAAGCGCGACTGCTGAGCGTTGGGTCCTGGGTTCGATTCCCGGGTCGGGCAAAGTGTTACTGGGTTTTTCCATTAGGATTTTCTTAGTAGCAGCCCGGAGTTTGGAAGTTGGCGGTGTGATACCCCCGTGCCTCGGAAAGCACGTTAAGCAGTTGGTCCTACGCCTGATCTCTCTCCGGTCGTGTCGGATTGCCGTCCCATCGGACTATGAGAGTGAGGGAAGAGTGAGTGCTCCTGTGTCTGCGCATACACTTGAGCACTATAATATCTCCCGCGCCGATGGCTAGTCTCCGTTGAGATTGGCCGCCGTGGCCGAAATTCGGTCTGGAGGACTATACTTTAATAAATAAATAATAATAATAATATTGTCATATCAGCCAATGGGCTGATGGCCGATACCCTCGACCAACACCTGTCGAAGCTATCGTTAGGCGGTCGGATCAAGAGCCTGATTCAGAAGGCAGTACTCCTTGACACGGCTCGCATCGTGAGGAGGTTCCTGTCTCTGGAGCCCTAACCACCGGTAGCTTGAACCCTGCTCCCGCTACCGGAGGTCCACTATTTTTAAATGTTTTTTTTTTTTTGTTGTAAATTTATTTTTCTAAAAATATTTAAAAATGTAACTAATATGTATACAGGGTTATTTGTAAAACACCGGCAACCTCTCAGGTCTATGTTACTAACATCATAATCAACAACTTTTGTTCTGTGACTTTTAAAAATTCATCATATTTTAGTTCATCAGATTTTCAAACAAAAATAAAAATATTTACATTAAACGCTCTAAATGTTACGGAGTCTATGCGAAGCAAAAGAAAGCGATAGTATATTAGCAAGGGGAGCGGGGTTAGGGCGGCGGGGGCGCTTGAACTTGACCTATTTACAGGCAGCCGATTTTTGTATGAAAATCTGATGCACTAAAATATGATGAATTTTTAAAAGTCATAGAACAAAAGTTGTTGATTATGATGTTAGTAACATAGACCTGAGAGGTTGCCGGTGTTTTACAAATAACCCTGTATAAAGAAATAAACGAAATAATAATATTGTAATCTTTTTCATTGCCACTATCTGAGTATTCGTGGGATGTTAGGCAGTTATCAACACAAATAACTACAAAAACCAAAATGACTGAGACGTATGAAGCTGGTGGCGATATAATAGGCCTTATGCTTTGTATTCGTCAAAAGGATATGCAGCAGGGTACTTGTTCATTGCTCTCACTTAACACCTCTGCAGTCGGGCTTCCAATCAATGAGATACCATAGTCAAAGGTAGCAGAAACAATTTGTATTTTAAGAGGAAACCTGAAGGTTTACATTAAAATGTAGACCACGTTATTCATAATTTCTTACAAATTCTCTTTCTTGCAAACTGCAAAGCTGTTTCACGCTGTAAGTTTGATTAAAATCAATTAACATGCGGAAATTATGAAATAAAAAACAAATAACTAAATTATAACATTGATTACTGACTTGTTCCAAAAGCCGCCAAGCTGGGTAGGACTGGGCTGGCCACGTCATCGTCGTCGTCGTCGTCGTATCGTTTGCTTAATGAGCTGTGGGTTAAAATTACACTGCATGGCCTTAAGGCATCGCGTTAGACCCCGTAGAAGATGGCGGTACGAGCTTTTGAGAGGCCTATGTGCAGTAGTGGACGTCTTTTGCCTGAAATGATGATGATCACATAAGATCAACCAACGGAATAATTGCGTAACACACTAACGGTAGGAATGACTTTCATTTTGACAGCTCAACAACTATCATTGCGCCGTTTACATTATTGATCAGACAAGTTTTCCGAACATATGAAGCAATGGATTGGCTATATTCTTCAAAACTCATTCATTCTGATTAATAGTGTGTGTGTGTGTGTGTGTGTGTATTAATAGGTGCAGTTTGAACATGTCAATCGAAATGATCTCGTGCGAGAACCTGACCAGACATGTGAACACGAACTCGCTACCGCCACAACGCCCGCCGCCACGACCGCAACCGCGTGTCGTACGTGAACAAGCATTAATGGCTTTTGATTGATTCCCGGTGAGTCAAACTTCACCGAAGTGATTATAATTGTACAACCGGGACGCGAAATATATAGGTACAGAAGGTCGGCTCCTATCTCACTAGCATTTTTTTTTTTTGTGGGTGGGAAATCATCAAATGACGTCTCCCGCTCTTGGGCGGAGCGGGAGGGCGTGTCAGACTTTTACTGACTAAAACCCACCCGTGTTCTTTCAGTTGCCCATATGCCAGGGCCTCGGTATCTCTTTCGTCTTTCGTCCTAGCAGACCTCTTCAGTTGTTGCTGACATCTCTTTGAGGCGCGCGTGGAACTCTACGCGCCGTCGACACGGGCCTGGTCCTTACCGGGCGGCGAGCTACCCATTGCTCGGTACCCGCAAGCTCTCCTATTATCTCACTAGCTTAAGGGTAAAATAAAAACGATTGTTCAACTGGCCATATTTTGCTAATACTTGACATTTATTAAAATACATCACGCTGTCTTTCCCGGAAAGGTTAGGCATAGGTGTACCAATAGTACACCCACATTTCGCCAATTATGTTTAAGTCCTATAATAGGGTGAGTCTATTGCCTTCAATCGGGCAAAATCCAGACGTCGGGCTACTACTAAGAAATTCCATATCATCATGTTCATCATCCAATTCGACCACTTCTGTGTCTTTAATATCGAGTGGATTCCTCCAGTCTTCTCTAGGTCACCGGTCCAGTTTGTGGGAGGATTTCCAATGCTACAGAAAATTTCATATAGAAAACCCAAGAACAAGAATCACCAAATACGAAATAACGGTTAATTATAATTAATATCAACAACTAAGGTTAACCGCACTTGACTTTCCGCGCAAACGACGCGACTCTGATGGAACACTTGTCTGCGGCAGCCTTACCATTTCAGCATACAGTTTAACTATGTTTATGTATAATACTGTCTGTCATCTGACGCCTGTTACAGAAAAATCTTTTGAAAATAAAGGCCTTATGCTTTTAAATAATCACAAAATCTACAGCTGCCTCTACATTCGTGCTTCTGTCCTCGGTCGTTGTATGGAGCAAGCCTTCTGTATCTATCTATTTTGTGGCCAAGGTGTATCCCAAGGGTGAGAAGATTTGAACTTCAGGCATTTCCAGCAAATGATTTGGGTTTTAATTTAATTAGAAGTGTAGAAACCTAACGAGGGTCGATCTCAAGTTAACACGGCGATTGGATGGACTTGTCTGTTTTAGCGGAAAGTGTAAATTTTGGTAAAATCTATATCAGATTTGTATAGTATTAGGGATGCGAAATAGTTAGACAACGTAGATTTTATCTAGTAAGTTAGTTATTTAAGCAACCAAAAAATTTCGGTCAGTTCTGGTATACTCAGCAACTACGCATTCGTCACGGCTCCGTCATTAATACTTTGTTTTGTGAATTCCTCATAAATTACCTTTTGTGGATAAAAAAATAATAACGGCCTACGTTTTTACACGCTTTATATTAGCTTCACTTGTATGTTTGTTTGTATGTATGTTTGTATGTTTGTTTGTAACCGACTCCTTATAGCGCGATTTTAACCCACTTTAAACTACCAGATTTCATTCAAACTTTGCACACCTGTCAAGGACCGATGACAATGCAATACTTTCATAAATTTGGGCCATTATCCTTGCCAGGGTTACCAGGACAGCAAAAAAATCGCTTCTAAAAACTACGTTGACATACGTCATAAACTACGCTGACATACGTCACAAACTACGCTGACATACGACACAAACTACGCTATTTTTTTTTATCACAAACCAAATCAGCGGTTTGATCTTTGATAGAACGTGTATTTTTACCATTTATCTTAATTCACTTTCCGAATGACCGCGCATTTAAAGGAGCTTTGCATGGAAGCCGTCTATGTGTGTAAATCTATCTATTTTTATTAGGCAAAGAACTCAGATGGTTTGATGAAATCCGGAAAAATGGCGCTGCTTCTTCCCGTGCCGATGTATGAACTTCCTTAGTATTCCTTCATCGTACCCCAACAAATTTTGAAGTTTGTTTTGATAGCTGCCATCATAAAAGATGTCGGCCATAAAATTACTTCATACTTTCATTTTGTCGAAAAGCTGTAAACAAAGCAACTGCACGGTTTATTAGTCTACATTGCGTATTATTACGAATTTTTATTGTCATCTCCATGTTTTTATTTTGGTGCTAGTGATGTTTGCATTATTCGCATCCGTGAGCTGAATAAGGATGCCCAAAATTTTACGGTTTTTTTATATCTCACATAACTTCTTTGAAATATCTGTTTTATGTGGAGTATAAGGAGATGATGTAGTTTCATATGTTTGAATTGTGTCCATTAAAGAAAACTAATTTAAGTTTTAGATTTAGTTTCCTTAACTAGAAATAAAAATAGAAATTTTGAATTGGCTGAATAAAATGAAAAAATATTTCAAAAATTGTTCTCCTGGTTAAGTCTCTGGTTAAGTCAAGAATATTTGCCGGATCTATATTCTACGTTCCATTATATTAACATTTCTGCTGCCATGATTTCGGTTTTCACTTTAAAACTGAGGATCCTGTTGATGAAGTGTCCATACAATGTTCCATTTCGATTTAATTTTAAAGTCCTATTGCGTCTTGTAAAATATTAACATACTAGCTACATGCAACATTTTCAACCTTCGTGTCAACCTTGCGTTTTTTTTGCACAAATTTGTGCCCTACAGCATTCAGGTTGTTCTGTCATTTTTTACTGTTCACTGGTTGTAGAATTCCTCAGTATCTTTGTCGGCCGTTTCTAACATAAAAACATTATCTGGCCGCGTTACAAAATCAATGAAACCATGATTTACAAGACTTACAAGTCGTGGATGACCTACCTTAATTTTGATAAATCTATCAATTAAAACCTACTGATTTGTTTTTATGAGTTTAAACAGCAGCACAATCAATGTAATTATTATGATTCTGTTACAAAATTGTATTGATGAGTTAATTACGTATATATTCAGTGAACCTCACTTTGTCGCGCAAAACTGTGAGAACATGGATTGCTTGTTTAATGATTTTACTGAATAAACACAGTATTCATGCCCATTTTCACTGCCTAGTAGTTGACACGACATTCAAAAAGGTCTTAAAATCGATATTTATAGATTAATATAAGAAACTGTAGTGAAAAACCATACCAACTTACGAATGAAAAGAACGTGATTGGAATAAAAATAGATTAAAATTATAGCTATATAGTTAAAATACAGGGTGGTGAACTCGTATTTATACAATTTTTTGGCCAACATTTTAATTTTCGTTACCTATACACAACCATTATTTCCTTACGTTAATAGTATCCACCAATTTACTAAAAAATCTAAGTATTGCTATACAGCGTGGTAATGCCGCCAGTCTCTTGGGTACATTGCCGGTCGACAGCGATGAGGATGAATTTTTCGACGCTTTATTTTAGTTCGTGTATATATCGTTTTGGTTAAGTTAATATATTATGTTGTTTTTTTTTTTATTAATCAATGAAGATAATGTTTTTTATAGAATTTAAGATCATAAAATACATGGTATCGAACAATTTAGATAAACAAATTTTATTGTTGTCCATACAAATAATAAATACGCCTTGACTATCAAGAAAACAGTAAAATAGCCAATACAACTACTAAAATGTTAAAAAAACGCATGAGAAAAATCTTTGGTGTAATATTTCTTATGCATCTTGAAACAGTTGTCATTAGCCGACAGTACAAATTGTTATAGCAAAGTTATAATTACTTAGAACCTGTGAATAAGAAAAAGTTAAAGCTAAATCTTGCAAATGGTTAACAATAGTGATAACCGCTACTTCAACGGTTAAAGAAAACGGAATATTCTTGGAGATTCAAAAATGGATTTGAAAAAGCAGAACACGTAATTTACGAAAATGACTTTAAAAGATTCTGCAAAAGTCCATAGACTAATACATGAAAGAGCGAAAATAAATTTCGACCCTAAGACATGCAAGATCCATAAAGCGAATTATTCTTTTAATAAATTAGAAATAACAAAATTAGTTCGTGCCACGAATTTTGATCCAACGAGACGGCCTGGGATCGGCTTCTTATTTAAGTATAAGTTACTATCAACGAAGGGAACTTGTTATTGTAACTAAGCACGTGTTTTATTAATAAAAGTTTACACAAGCGCCTTGAATTTGATTATCTTTGATTGAAGTAAAAATTGGCCCAAATATTGTTCAACATATTTATTTCGTCTATTCAGTTTTTAATGGAAAAACTAGTGTGCAGTCTATGCCAAAATATTTTTACTAGAATGAACTACATAGGGTCGTTGTACTTACAAAATTAACTATTTGTTTTTTAGATTTTTGATGCAATTTTGATTCTTATTTCAATGCATCCAAGCTGTAAGACCCGGTTTGAGATAACTTCACATAGTGATTTTTGTAAGCACAACGACGATAATTTGAACAAATGTGATTTTTGGACAAGCTTATTCACCCAAGGAAAAATAATTTACGACTCATTAGTAACGTTTCGGTGGAGAAGAGCTATTAAAAACAAATGGGGCTTGTTAAATCTGAGTAAGGGATCCCCTTGTGTTTGCTAGAACTAATTATTAATTTGTTGAGACTCAGTTTGTTAGCGCTTCAAACACAAATGTCTACACAGCCAATGGATGAACTTTTAAAAAAATGTTAATGAATTGACAGTGTATGAATGCGTGAGGACCTTTCCTACACGCTCAATTCATTAATATTTTTGAAAAAGTTCATCCATTGGCTGTGTAGAAATTTGTGTTTGAAGCGCTGAACGTTATTTGCATTGCTGTGTTTTGGGTCAAACAAATAAAAAAAACTATAGGATATCATTTTTCGTGCTGTTTTTGCCATCGACAAGACAAAAAGGTGTGTGTGTGTGTGTCTGTGCGTATGTGTGTGGTGTGGTTGTTTGTATTTTCGAGATAATGTAGGAACTGAACATTCAATGTTCAGTTCCTACATTATCTCGAAAATTTTAATTTAGTTTTGGCCTTTTTAATAAACTTCATGTACGGCGTGTATGCTTTAACTTTTGTGATAGCGGAGTGCTTTGCATATTGGGTTTCTCAATGTATCAACTTGTATAATCTGCGTTAGCTGCATCTACTACAAATAAATAGTGAAGCGAATAATTATTATTGTCACTTGAACCAAATTTAGAGCTTTAAGTATTACATCTACTTATCATGATCAGCCTATAATGTTCCCACTGTTGGGACACAAACCTCCTGAGTGGGATTCGATCTTAATCCATCGTGCGGGCTCAGTGCGGCTTGGTAGATGTCACAAGTCATCATCATTTTGTCATGTTAAAAAAAAACATGGCTTCGAATTTCAGTTCTAGGACATGCCAGTTTCCTCACGATATTTTACTTCACCGTGTCTCAACCAGTGGTGATTTAATCATTTACACAAAATAAAGCGCCTGTCGTAACCACTGCTCATCACTGGATCCCCGCAACTACTACATCTATTTATACAGGATTTAATGAACAGGAAAAATCTATTTAACTAACAATTTATTAACCTACTGATAGTATATTTGAATATATTTATGTGCTCATTGGCTGTAAAATTGTTTTGTATCTATTGATGCGATTGTAATCGGTAACTACTATGACTTCAACGAAACAGAAATTAATTTTGTCTATTGCAAATGTGACATTAACAGTAACGTACATATTTTGACCAAATATGAAATATAAATGTGGTTCAATATTGGTAGTGCAATTTCTATCAATTGTATATTGCGTGAAATATAAAATGATTTACAAAGGTGACGAATTCTGCGCGGATCCGGATCCCCCATACGAACAAAATAAAAAAGTTGATATAACCATCTCTGTGATAAACGATACCGAAAGCTTTTACTACAATGCCAACATCACCGTCAAGGAAAATCTGTATGGATATACATGGAGATTTAAAAACGGATTCGAAAGATCTGGGAAAATATACTACGAAAATGATTTCAAAGGATTGACCTGTAAAAGTTTTATTTTTAAAGTAATTTCTGGACTGTCTTCAATCAGGTTTGACCGTGACACTTGCGTAATATTTAAAGGGAATTATACTATTAACAAGTTGGAAGTAACTACATTAGATCGTGCTGTAAATTTCTTACCAACGAGGCGAACTGGAATAAACATCTTCTACTTAAACTTCTATAAGCCTAAGGAAACCTGTTTCTGTATACAATCACGCATTCTGTTTACCAAAGTGTAAATTAAACACAATACATAATATATAGTTTAAGAACTTTATTATTCCTCATTATGAAAACTTTAATGAACTCGTAATTCTGTGATCTTTGACCCAGCTGATATTTTGTTTTTCTTTTCCTTCTTTCACAAATCCTTTGCCGTTCTTCTTTAACGACTTCTGCTTTGGGCACATCCTTCTAGTTTGCTCTGTTGAGAGACAATCCACATAATGGAAAAACAACCGACTTCCAAAAAATTTAACTCATTTGATAAGTGTTTTTTTTTTCTAAATCGGATGTATTTTTTTTTTCACTTTTTAGTTGTAGAACTCCACACACATACGTTTACCTTCACTAACTAATTGACAGTAATCTATTGTTATAAGAACATACACAAAAAACACTTAGGGGAAAAAATACGTAATATTGAAGCTAACTCAAAAACGACTGATCAGAACTTGACCAAAGGGGACTGAGGGATTCTACCTTGAAGCTCAATAGCGTTGAGATATATACCCAATGGAAAGATCTCATAGAA
The DNA here is from genome assembly GCA_947507805.1 of Aporophyla nigra. NCBI lineage: Eukaryota > Metazoa > Arthropoda > Insecta > Lepidoptera > Noctuidae > Aporophyla > Aporophyla nigra. Next base: position 14,312,388 of record OX382307.1, on the reverse strand, counting down.
GAGAATATAACTTCTTAGTATAACGACTTCTCTTGATTGTTAGCACGTGAGGAGCTCCTCAGCTCAGCATACAGCTCAAAATGTGAGTAACATTAATATCACAGAAATTCTGATATTTCGTCAAATAATTAATTAACGTTCATGAATTGTGTGCCGTCAAATATTATCTATTAAGTTTGTAAATGAACATTTTAAAATATTGACCACCTGGATGACCACTAGCGTTAAGATATATGCCAATGAAAAGATCTCTTCAAGGATAGTATTTTGTGATATAAAAACTGTTATAACCGAATGGGGAAAAAACGCAACCGATACGAACAAGCTCATATATTCGACTGTCGCAGCAGTCATGAACGTGAATCTTAGTTGCTAGATTACCCTACTTATTATTAATTATAAAGAAGGAGGTACTCACATAGCATCCCTCCACCTTTAATTAGAAAAACTTCTTATAATCTACCACAGTTCTATTTCGTTTCAACCGAGTGTCTGGCTCAGGTTCTATGGACGGAGCTGCTGAAATCTCTTTCTTTTCAGCGAAATGGTCGCCGGGAAGAAGCTTTAATGCAGGCGTTTCAGACTCAACGGGTAGTTCTTCTACAGAGATTTTGGATGGTAGTTGTCCGGAGCTCGTAGCATGTGATGGCATTAAAAATGCGGGAACGATCTCTTCGTATGGCTCTTCGTATCTTCCCTCCCTCTATATTTGTGCAACTGGCTAGCGTATCTTTTGACGGTTTGATCCGATCCACTCAGTTGTACTAAATAAACTGTTTTGCCAACATTTTTAATAATACTGCCACGTGACCAATAATGTTTTTGGTGATTATAGAGTTTCACTAAGACTTGGTCACCCACACTGAACAAAACGTTACATTTTCCACGATAATGTCAATCTGCGAACACTGTTTGACCTTAACAACTGTGTCGAGTGCTGCGTTGGATGGCGTCGTGGTAGTCGGGATCAGGAGATCCAGTCTACATCTCAACTTATGACTGAACAAAACTTCAACAGGAGATCTGTTTGTGGTTGAATGTTTGGAATTCCTATAACTAAGCAAGAATTCTGATATTTTAATATTTAAATCTCTTAAACATGAACCTGACAACAAGTATGATTTTATTGCTTTTTTATTAATAATCTTAACATAACTCTCCGCTTGTCCATTACTAGCCGGATTATATGTTGGTGAAGTTAAATGAGTGATACTATTACGAGTGCAGAATTGTTTAAACTGATTCGATACAAGCGAAGTGCCGTTATCTGAACAAATCGTATGAAATAAATCATACCATTTGATCAGATAACGTGACATTACTTCGCATAGCTTTTCAATGACTACTCGCGAAGTACCACCCGATGAAACATCAAATACTTCCACCTATTTTGAATACGCGTCCACTATAATTAAAAATGTTTTGCCGCTAATTGGGCCTAAGAAATTTACATGGACACGATGCCACGGTTGCGCAAGGAAAGGCCATGGAGTTGGAGGGGTGCGCGGGGCTGCGGTGCTCTGCGATGCACACACGGCGCACGCGCCGGCGCCGGTGTCCTGCTCAATAGCGACAGACATACCAGAGGGGTAGTTGCGGAACTTTTTATCGGTAGGAATTGGTTTAATATTCATAGTTAAACAACATTCATTGCGTTATTTACGTTGCTGAGCCGACAATTTATTCGAACAAATGACGCAATGGTTTAGAAATAATTTTCAATCCCATTCAAATTCTGATAAATTGGGCATTTCACAATTAGGGTGCCGGCCACCAAAGTCTATTGCGTGCCTTTTCTTTCACTTTTGTGATTCCTAAGTGACCTGAGTGTAACTCGTTTAGCACTTTGTATTGACTTGTGGGAATCACTAATCTGTGACCCCTCATTAGACAACCGTTTTCAACCGATAATTCCAACCGGTGGCCGGTGACCGGTGGTATCTCGATTTTCAGTCAGTGAGGAGTCACAGAAATCTAAATATGAGCATTTAAGTGTTACTGAAAGGAGATGGATGGCGGTCCCATACATGTTTAGCTCAGAAATGGACAATATAAAACACAATGTGTTGTGCACTGACCGAGTGGTGCCGGACGTAAAGAATAGCATCATCCATTTTTTCCCATGCTAGATAATGGGCAACAGCGTTATCTATGCATTTAACCATCATACTGCGCACCCAAACCCGCCTGCCAAGCGTGGCGATAATAGCGAACCCCCTCATATTGGGGGAAACCTATTTGGACATAAGCCTCCCCCAATTTGGGATGGTTGCTGTAGCAGTGAACGTCTTTTGCCTGAAATGATGATGACGATGTATGTACTATGTAGCAATAATGGTGTTTTAAAGCCCTGTAAATGCTCTTTCGTCTTAAAACTATGTGAAAGGCCATGGGGTTTTCTTAATTCTAGTGACTTCAAATCTGTCAAAAATAGATCAATCCAAACCTGCTAATCGCGATGTAATCCAATGTCTTCCTAAAGGTTCATCTACTCTGAAATCTTATGATGGTATCACAAATGATGTATTTGTTAAGCCCCGCGGAGGGACGAGGCGGCCCGCGAGTTGAAGAGCAGGTAGTTGCAACGCTCGCCGCCACGGCTGAAGTCACAATAAGCTCGCGTGGATTGCAAGCATGGTGTATGCTTATTTGCATGCTTCTTACAGGGAAATAAAAACCACATGTTCACAATCAACTTTTTATTGAGTAATAATAATATATGCAGCGTAGGAGCCATGACAAAACCCATATTGCTTTTGCATCTTTACTATTTACGAGGTCATTAACTCCGAATCAACTATCAATTGATAAAAGTCGTGTTGAAAACCTGTTTCTATTTGTGTTTATCTTATGGCTATTAGGCATCAAGTATTTCTTAACTTCAGTGACCAATTTTTTACCAATTTAGGTCATTAACTCCTAACTGACTAATAATAATTGGCAAAAGTCTTGTTAGTACCCAAGGTTTCCCATAAAAGGCTCTTTCCACTGGTGTTTATTTTATGGCTATAAGGCTTCAGGGCAGAAACCCCTAGTACTGTGCCCTATCTTTTAATAAGGGGCCACTCAATAAGTAAACCCTTTCAAAAGTTTATAAAAGTAGTCTCAACCATAAAAAAATATGTGAAATACATTTGAAATGAGAACCTCTTTCTTTTTTGAATACGGTTAATAAAATGGTTAAAAATAATATCAATATTTAATATTCACCTAACAATGTTCCTGATGGCCAGCGCTGAAATGTCGCTAAAAGGTAATCTACTGCGCATTAGCATGTATAATATGCTCAATCTCTGTAAAATTGTTTTATTGATAAAGTAATCAGTAACTGCTATAACACAAATGACATCCTAATGAGTCTGACAATCAGAACCCAGTACATCAGTAGTAAATAAGTACTCAGTCTAAAAACACATTTTGTAATTATGAAATCTATTATTGGTGCTTTTATTTTGTTGCATCTTCTGTCGACTGTTGTGTTTTGCGTGAAGTACAAAATGATTTACAAAGGTGACGAATTCTGCCCGGATCCGGATCCACCTTATGAAGCAAATAAAAAGGTGGACGTCCACATTGCTGTGGTCAACAATAGTGATAACTTTTACTACAATGCCAACATCAGTGTGAAGGAAAACTTGTCCGGATATGTATGGCGATACAAAAAGGGATTCGAAAGAGACGGCAAAATTATTTACGAAAACGATTTTAAATCATTGTCCTGCAAAAGTTTTATTTTCAAATTTATCTATGGAATGTCGACTATAAAGTATGATCATAAAACTTGCGACATATTCAAAGGAAATTATTCTTTTCATAAATTGGAAGTTACTAAAATCGATCGCGCCGCAGTTTTCTTACCAACGAGGCAACTTGGGACAAACGTTTACTTCCTAAGTTACTATAAACCTTCAGGAACCTGCTTCTGTTTACAATCTCGGGTCTTGTTCATAAAAATTTAAAAGAAAAATGTTTAAAGTTAAAGAATTTTAAGAGTGTTCGGATTTTCTTGGAAAAATAAAACTTAAATTAATCAAGCATCCCTATGCATTTTTATTTGCGCAACTTTATGTTCCAACCTGTACCCTAATTGCGAAACGCACAATTTATCAGAATCTGAATGGGTTGAAGATTATTTCTAAACCATTGCGTCATTTGTTCGTATAAATTGTCGGCTCAGCAACGTAAATAACGCAATGAATGTTGTTTAACTATGAATATTAAACCAATTCCTACCAATAAAAAGTTCCGCAATTACCCCTCTGTTTTACTAACCATTTCCTATTACGCGTTTCTACACACGTCTTTACCATTTACGTCATCATCATCTATCTACCTAGCTTTTACTCAACTATGTTGGGGTCGGCATCCAATCTAACCGGATGCATCTAAATACCTTAGCATATATCTATATATAATTATGTATGGACAAAAGCACTTTTCAAATAAAATAATTTTAGAAAACATGTCTGTCATGAAAAAATTGATATCTGGAATTATGAAAGTGCTACCGGAACCAAAAAAGCCAATGGAAGTTTTCGGTATGCTATCCATCTATTTCCATACAAATTTGGCCGAAGTCCATTGTAATAGTTTAGGCGTGACAAGGTAATATACAGACATTGTAACTTTCGAATATATAATATTATTAAGGAAGTATGAATTAGGTTGTAGGTACACAGTATACAAGAGCAAAATCATCTTCTGTGTCTCCTTTTTCGAACTGTGTTGGGGATAACTTCCAGTTTAATCGAATGCATCTGAATACCGGTATTATACATGAAGCGACTGCATATCAGAGGAGTAATTGCGGAACTTTTTATCGGTAGAAACTGGTTTAATATTCGTAGTTTAACAACATTCATTGCGCTATTTACGTTGCTGAGCCGACAATTTATTCGAACAAATGACGCAATGGTTTAGAAATAATCTTCAATCCCATTCAAATTCTGATAAACTGTGCAATTCGCAATTAGGGTGCTGACCTCTACAACCCAGTTAATTAGTAATAAAAATAAAATAAAGGTTGATGGTCAGACTTTTGGGCTTCTGAGGACCCGTAACGAATGATGGCTGTGACCAATGGCTTAACGCGCTTTCATAGGCATGGAGGGATATCGGTATATAAAGATGGTCACCCATTTACGGATCAACCGTGGCAAGCGTAGTTTAACTTGATCGATCGAACCGTGCAGCCGTTAGGCTCTCAGCCAAAAGCCCGTCTCTTACAAGAGCAAAGTGTACTAAGTAGGAGTAAATTGTCGGCTACTCCCATTCCACTTACGCTAAACGCAAATGGAATACGGATGTGATTTACGACACAACCTTTAAGACTCTTAGAAGATGCCCAACTTACATATACTACGTGATATTATTTTATTCATAGGAGGCCCAGTGGTAACAGCCGCAACTTACTTGTAGGTCGTAAGTTAGAACCCGCTTAGACGCTTTACTTAGTGTAAATTATTTTGACACCACATCTCAAAATGATGACAGAAAACATCGCGAGGAAACCAGCATATCCCAGAACCAGGAGGGACAAATGGAATGTGACAATTACCAACTCACATTGGGCCCACGTACTAGATTACGGCTTCTCCCTCTCACAGAAAGGATGCCTGTGGTTCAGCAGTGGGAGCTATTAAATAGCTCCTAGAAACTTGTTGTTTTCCCATAATCCTGCATCTGGATTCCAAATTCCAGCTAAACGGTGAGAGTAGGCAACAGAGAGTTGGTTTGAGAATTAAGCTCTGCAACAGGTCCTTAATTAGTTTCGGGAAATGGTGGCAAAGTGTTGTCTAAACGGTAGGTAACATACACGATATTTATATAGTGACAAGCCGTGCACTCAGATGATGGGTGTGCCTGTCGACAACAATGAAAAAACCCATAAACCCATAAATTATTTTACCCCTAATAGGGGGAACATTTTCAAAATTCCTTCACATGTGCTTGCTTCCCTAAAATATCATGCTTTTAGACCTATCGTATTAGGCAGCACGTTGTCTTAAATTCACAGACAGATAACGCACATCACTACATATACGTGAGTACTGCTTGTACTATAATATGAAAGTAGATTAAAATGTCGCATCAGTATTGCCGAGTGGCAAAGAACTTTATCTTTATCTTCAGGCCCGGTCAGTGACCGGTTCACGATTAGTTTAAGAATCTGACTGAATGATGTAAAAATGTAGCTTATATGATATTTTATACTGGTAGTCCATTCAGTCCCAAATACAACAAGAACAAAATTAAAAAGCAACAAACAACAAGTCTCTTCGTCTGTATGTACGAGATACCTAAACATCCATCCTTTATCATTACAACTGATATACCTTTTTCACAGAATTCTCAACATCCTGGGAACTCCTGTGACCTATTTGTTCACATGAGTTAACCACTTTCTTAACACTGACAATTTCTGATAGGTTTCTATTCTGCCAACTCTTTTCGTTTGTCAGATTAATCATGAATCCTTGCATAATGATAGTTCCACGAAAAAGTTAGTATAAAAGAGAAGTCAGCCTATATATTATGTGAGGTCTACCTAGAATAGTAGAAAATTGGGTCGTGCATTTGAATGGTTATAGTCACAGAGACCGAATAAAACTGATTCCTTAAAAAAACTAAATGAGACTTAATTATTGTTTCGAAGAATAAAAAAAGTAATTTACAAACATGAATATCACAATTTATTCTTTAAAAATTTTTCAGTGCCAGAAAATATATTCATGATAAATTGAACCATAATGGGAAAAGTTTACAATCGATCGCTGTATTTTGATGCGAACATAAACGTTTAGAACTTGTTATTTTTCAACATTATTATAAAGAAATTAGAAGCAATAAAGTCTCCTAAATACAGTATGATGTTTTTAAAATCACACGTAACGAGATTTAGAATGTATTTTAATTGGTCACTGCTGGATCCAATTGGTATGGCTATTTGAACCTTGTTTTTAGTACAAACATTACGTTTTATACATGGTTGACCAAAATTATTATGAATCCATCATGGAATTTTATTCTAACAATGGTTTTAATTCAATTCTTAGTGTCAGTATCATCAATGACGTATAAAATTACGCTGCGAAGTACTGAAAAGTGTAGCAATCCTGAACCACCATATGAAAGGGATCCGATGGTGGAACTCAGCGTCACACCATACAATAAAAGTGGTGGAGTCTATTTCAAAGGAAATTTGACGATAAAAGACAACCTGAAAGGATATTTTTGGAAAATAAAAACTGCTATCGAGAAACCTGGGAACGTGATAAAGCACATGAATACTTTTAAAAAGTTAACCTGTAAAAGTGTGATACCCAGAGTCGTTCTGATGACATCTAACGTCAGATATAATGACAAAACTTGTGAGTTATTTAAAGGAAGTTATTCTTTTGAAAAAATGGATTTAAACAAGCTGGATTCAGGGGCCTATTATTTTCCTATTAAAGAGATTGGTGAAACACTCGTGTTTTTCAGTATGTATAAAAATAAAGGGACTAGTTTCTGTTTCAAATCACGTTACGTGGTTAAAAATAATTAATTTGATTATTGAAATCGTTCATTAGTAAAGCGAAGAAAATAAACATACAGCTGTGTATCACATTATTGTTTTATTTGAATACTGGTTTTGCCCGCGGCTTCCCCCGCATGTAGGTTGGAAATTATCACACGGGAACATACAACTGGGATAAAAAATAACCTATATCTTAATCCAGGTAAAACACTATCTGTGTGTTTAGTAGTATTTGCGTGAACGAGTAACAAACAACTATACATCCTCACAAACTATCATCACATTTTTATTATTCGTTATTTAAAACTAGCTTCTGCCCGCGACTTCGTCCGCGTGTCAATCGATCCAGAGAATAAAAAGTTTCATAGAAAATTCAACCCCCCATTTCTTAAGGATGGACTGTGTGGTACCGGACGTAAAGAATAACACCACCCCATTTCTTCCCGTGGGTTTCGTAAAAGGCGACTAAGGGACTTACTAGAGAATGGGCAGCAGCCTTCTCTAAGCATTTTACCACCATACTGCAATCGCCAACCCGCCTGCCAAGCGTGGCGATTATGGCAAAGCCCTCCATATTGGGGGAGGCCTAAGTCCAGCAGTGGACGTCTGACGGCTGAACTGATGAGGGATGGAATTTCGAAAAACCCTTTCTTAGTGGATACGTACTCTTCATAAAGAATACACCCTCCAAATTTCATGTCTCTAGGACCAGTGGTTTAGCCTATGCGTTGATATATCTGTCAGTCAATCAGGACTTTGAATTTTATATTTATAGATTATATTCGTCGTGTCGTTTCGTAGTGCGAGTTCCAACTCTTCAAATCGAGACCTTCCTCAAGGAAGAGTTTTGGCCGAAGGGTGTCGTTTATCGGCGTTTCCGCGGAAGGCTACGCGACACCACGCAGCGCAACACGACGCCGTCACTTCGTGTACAATAGTTTTATGTTTACATTGTTTTTATTTGTATGTATGTTAGTCTGTAAGGTATTTATGATATGGGTCTTTGTAGCCCGAAATAAATTAATTTGATTTGATTTGATATTCTAGTAAGTACAAGAAATACTGGTTTTATTTTTGAAAATGGAGAGTTATTGCGTAACACACTATTAGTAGGAGTGGCTGTTCATTTTACTGTCAGTTCAACAGTCATTGTTGTTATATTCGTTGTTGCGTTATAATTTGAATTTATTCAAATATATGAAGAAATGGATTAACAATATTCTCCAAAATGATTCAAGTTGTGATTGATAGTGTGTCAATTACGATGTTTATTTATTTATTTAAACTTCTCGCACACAAAAAAGGTACAAAGGCGGACTTAATGCCTTAGGCATTCTCTACCAGTCAACCAAGGGTGGTGAAGAGATTAGATGGCAGGTGCTTCGATTGTGAGGAACAGTTATTGAAAAAAAACTATTAAAATACATCCTATATCAAATTATGAATAAGATGGGGAATATAAATAGATTATAAACTTATAATACACACATACATATTTACTATAATATATACTTACATACATATATATTTATATACTTATGTATATACACAGATGTTGTTCTTGGGTTAAACCTAGTAGGTAGGTTGCTAGACTCAATTATCGAGTCAGTAGTACCGTAATTGAGACGACTTGCGTGTTTAGCAGAATCTAAGTGCTTGAGCAGTGCTGGCCTAGTGATATTGGTATGGCGTCGAGTTACAAGTTGTATGTCGTGGGTTCGAACCCAGGCAAGCGCTTTCATCATCAGTCTATAGCAGTCTGCTGCTAGGCATAGGCCTCTCCAATTGCACGCCATTCAGCTCGATTCTTGGCAGGCGCTTTACTTAATGTAAATAATTTCATCACCATTGCTCTCAAACCGGTGAAGGAAAAACACCGTGAGGAATCCGGCATGTCCTAGAACCAAAAGTTCGAAGACTTGTGACATCTACCAACCCGCATTGTAGCCGCGTGGTAGATTATGGCCCACTCCCTCTCACCGAGAGGAGGCCTGTGTCCCAGCAGTGGGAACATTATAAGCTGATTCTTATGAACTGTTTGAGTCTCAGGCCCTCTGATCCTAGTTTTTATAACAGAGTTTTTAATAATTTTGGTCTGATCAACAAAAGGAAAGAAATAAAAAACCGCATATTTATTATTTTTGTTTAATATAAAAATACTTATATCTTTACACAAGTAGTAATTGCAACACAATTTTGTACATTTTCATCTTCCCTTCAGGAAGTCAAATATTTGAGTTGTAAACTTCAGGTACTAACGCTTTATTTAGCAATAATTTTAATTAGATTCTTGAGGCTTTTGCTCTGCAGGCTCCTGGAGTATAACCACTTGCTTGTTTGCCCTCCTTCTGGCGTGTGGTCCAAGCCTGATTCTGGTTGGCTCCTCGGCTACTTCTGACGTCACCTGCGTCGGAGGTTTAAATTATTTATTTATTTTTTAATTCGTATTGAAAACACATTCATCTAGGACCTAGATCGAAGGACGTATGCTATGAAATGTGGTTAACAAATCAATCAGTCAATCAAAATATTTTTATTTCACATAAACCTAAATGGGCACTTATGAAACGTCAGAAGCTAGGTGCACGGTTCTAAATTGTTGATTCCTATGGAGAAAAGCCGGCAAGAAACTCAACGGTTACTCTTTTAAAAATAATTGGTTTTTACAATGGTTTCAAATTACAGTGTTAATAGGCATTTCAGGAAGGTGGACGGAACCCTATTTGGAGAGCTAGTATCTACTATACTATATCATAACTTTTGCCAAAAGACAATCTCTGCTAGACCTAGGCCTTCATTCCAACTTCACTATAACGTTCGTTTCTGCCCAGTTAATAAATGACCTGCAGACAATTTTGATGTACGTTATGCACTTTTCCTCAATGTGCAAAGTTAGAAATAAAATCAAAGCAAAATAGAAATAGATCTTTTTATTCCCCAAATGCTTTGATAAAAAAAAAGAAAAATCACGATTCCAATTTGATTTCGCCTGAGGCATAGAAATCCATTCAATAGGCAGATTGCAACATTTTCCGATTTCACAAAAAAAAAATAGGTATTTTACTCGTACGCACCTGAACTCTTTTTCTTCCTGCTACGTTGTTTTCTAAAAACTTGTTTACAGCGGACAGAGTATTAATTGGAATCTATAAAATGTAAAGTTTTATGAGATAGAGATTCAAACTGAAAAAAATATATAACATTTTGCATATTAGGTACAAAGCTGTAGGTACTTACCAAAACAGATACCCACCCTTTTCAAAACCTTCATAAAAAAAAATAACACACTATGTATGTACACACAGAATAAACCGATCCATTTGTTAGTATTACAAAAATAAATATCGTTAGTACCGTATCCACAAATAATTATTATACTGCCATAACCACTTAAGCCAACAAACTGAATTATTGGTATATTCGCATCGAAAAACTTCCACCCACATCCACGTTCTTTTTAATCCATTTTAAGCCAGAGCTGGGTAATCACCCGTGAGTTTTGGATTATAACTATTTGAACTTACAAAGGATGTCTCAATTGCACATGATTATGCTATTCAATGCAAGGAGATGAATGAATACGAAGATCCAAAGGACTCAAGAACGCGTGAATAAATCGTATCGTAAATTCTATCAATTTGTAAATCCAAAATATAGCTACCCTAGTTCATCCGTATGCGCCACGTACAAGACGAATCACCATGCATAACAGCTGATATGAATGAAGTCTTAAAACTTCTTTTAGAGAAACTAGTATGAATTTAAGTTACGTTTACTCCGCTCGTTCATGCTAGATCCACAGGACACAATATGTTTGAATTTTATCGACGAGTCAGCCACATCATGCATTGCTGTCCAGTTGCTTGTTAACTTCTTTGCCTGAACCAAGCGTCCTCTTACAAGCATCAGAGGTGGATATTATTAAATGTGTGAATATGTCGTTTGTTTGTACTGCTCCGATTGTCTAAAAGTCAATTCTATTTAGTCTATTTACAATAATTTCATATGAAATCACAATTATTTGTCTTATTTACTTAGCTTACAATTCACAACAACTATTATTAGATTTGACCGAAATTTTATTGCTCAAACAGTAGATTGACCTTTAAAATCGGGCATAAAATATTTTTAAACATTAAAGCTATAAACAAGACATTAAAAATAAAACGTGCAAAATAAGCTGTGGGAAAAATTATGTATATTTTGGTTCTACACAATCATAAAGACATGCAAAAATCATGCAAATTACACAAAAGAGTAATGAAATAGACATATGATCATGCACTTACAGAGAAAATGTCATCTATAAATTTGGAGGCATTCGGTGTCTGTACCGATATATGAGCCTCGGATGCTGATGATGATGATGATGATTGTGATGGAGAAACATGCTTCGATGTTATGTCTGAGTCTGTAGAAAAGGTAGAAATTTATGAGAAATCATTAATCACAACAAAGGTCTAAAAGGTACCTACTAAAACCTATTTAATAGATGGAGTCTATGTAACTACCATGCGGTGATCGAAACGAAAGAATAAAATGAGCACTGAATATTAAGTTGGTTAGTACCAACTTAATTCGATACAAATAAAAAATCCCAAAGTGGATTTTCCAGCAAATTTATAGATACTAGATGTGTATCTTATAAAACAGATCGTTTTGCTTCTAATAAATGTCACTATAAATCTTTTTTAATCGCTATACATTGGCAATAATTTACATAACCAAACATTGGTTTCATGTTTTTGTAGATACAAAAGAGTTTGTAATGTTATTTAAAGTAAACTACTGAATATTTCAAATTGTGGCTGAACGTAAGCAAGTTACATTATTTGGAAGTAAAAGAGAAATTAGAGCAAAAAGCTAAAATTGCGAGAAAGGGTAACGCTATGACTGGCAAAATAAATTCTCGTTTTTATCACACTTAAATTAAAATAAACAAACCTAGCAACTTCACGGAACTTGATGCAGCTGTTATTTTGTGTAAATTTATCTGTTCTTTTAATAAGTCCAACGAAGGAGTTTTGCTCCAAAAGGGAGTGCTCGTAAAAAATAAAAACGTAATAAAAGCTAGCAGATAAAAATATCATGAAGATTAGGAGGGCAAAAGAGAGGGCAAGATTATAGTGAGTCGTTCCCAGCAGGTCGCTTACAAGGCTTATCACAATTTGTAACTGTTACTTAAAATATTTTCATGATTCACAGAGAGTACTACTGTACTACTATTCTAAATGAAACGCTAATAAAATTTTACGTTATTTACCCTAGAGACATTTTAGCTGCATACTTTAGTTACAGACTTTTTCATAGCCATATCACTATGTTGAATGAAAAGTCCAACCAACTTCAGTTCAAAATAAAACGTATTAGTGATTTATGTTATTTTTTTATAGGAATGTATTACAAATTATTTTCCCTCACGTGTCTTAGTAATACAACTTATACGCTAAACATAAAATAATTTAAAGTTTAATTTTAATAATAACTAGAATAGCCGGAATGGCCGGAAAATCCGGCATTGCCAGAGAAACCAGAGTAACCACCTGTTTTTATTGTAGCTGACTTTTGAACTGAAACACCAGTATTTTGAGCCGTATTTGACAGAAAACCGCTCACTGCCTTCAAAGTCGAAATAGGGATCTGCAAAAGAAAAAACGTTAAATTAGTCGCAGCATAATAATATCTTACACCGTAATTAAGTTCTCAATTGACACAATCGAATCAATCATCAATCAAACGATGAATGGATTGTTTAACAGACTACGGCTAGAAAAGGAGTTATTATTGGCTAATAGAAATGTATTAGGTTGGGGAAAAAGTCTTTTCGTATTATAGTATGTATGAACTTGTAATAAAATCTCTTTGGCTATACTATTTGTATCTGGCTGGTTTTGGTATCATTGAAAGTTTAAATTTTAAAGAACATAATTCCAAATTCAAATTACGAAAATGTGTGATTTTCATTTGTTTTTCGTACCGTCAAGATGAGTGAATCTAATGAAGAAATTCGATACATTTTAAAATTTTACTACAAAAAAGGTAAAAATGCAACGCAAGCCGCGAAAAAAATTTGCGATGTTTATGGACCTAGTGTAGTGTCTGTGAGAGTAGCACAAATTTGGTTTAAGCGTTTTCAATCCGTAAATTTTGATGTCAAAGATGCACGTCGCTCTGGTCGCCTTATTACGGATAAAATGGATGCCATTTTTGAAAAAGTGGAGCAAGATCGGCATACCAGTAGTTACGACGTAGCTGAAGAACTGTAAATTGACCACAAAACAGTTTTGGCGCATTTGAAAAAAACTGGGTACACAAAAAAGCTCGACATTTGGGTACCTCACGAGCTCACTGAAAGAAACCTAATGAACCGTGTACTCATGCCTCAAAGAGATGTCAGCCACACTGAAGGGGTCTGCTAGGACCGATGCCTGCCGGGGTCGCGTGATTGTTCAAAAGAGATACCGTGACCCTGGCACATGGGCAACTGAAGGAACACGGGTGGGTTTTAGTCAGTAAAAGTCTGACACGCCCTCCCGCTCCGCCCAGAGCGGGAGGAGTCATTTGATGATTTCCCATCCAAAAAAAAAAAAAAAAAAAAAAAAAAAAAAAAAAAAAAAAAAACCGTGTACTCATTTGTGATTCTTTATTACGACGTAATGAAACCGAACCATTTTTGAAGAAGCTGATAACTGGTGATGAAAAGTGGATCACGTATGACAAGAACGTGCGAAAAAGGTCGTGGTCAAAGGCCGGTCAGGCTTCACAGACTGTGGCGAAACCCGGGTTAACTCGCAACAAGGTGATGCTGTGTGTGTGTTGGGATTGGAAGGGCATTATTCATTATGAGCTGTTACCACCAGGCAGGACCATCGATTCTGAACTCTACTGCGAACAACTGATGAGATTAAAGCAAGAAGTTGAGAGAAAGCGGCCGGAATTAATCAACAGAAGGGGTGTGGTTTTTCATCATGATAACGCTAGACCTCACACATCTTTAGCCACCCAACAAAAATTAAGAGAGTTTGGCTGGGAGGTGTTAATGCATCCGCCGTATAGTCCTGACCTTGCACCTTCAGATTTCCACCTGTTTCGGTCTCTTCAAAATTCTTTAGGCAGTGTCAGGTTAACATCACGAGAGGACTGCCAAAACCACTTGTCGCGGTATTATGACCAGAAGTCCCAAAATTTCTATAGCAATGGGATCATGTCCCTACCTACAAGATGGCAAAAAGTTATCGAACAAAATGGTACCTACATACTTTAGTTAAATGTAAATAAACTTTATTAAAAAATGTTTTGAATTTTCTTAAAAAATGCGAAGAAACTTTTTCCCCAACCTATTATGTTTATATGAAGGAGGCTTGCTGCAGCTAATCCAAATAAATTTAGAGACCTTATCTTTAAATTTATTTGGATTAGCTGCAACAAGCCAAGAAAAACACACTCACATTAAAAATATCCTGGAAGAAAGTACTCGGTTTTGCATTGACGACGACCTCCTTACTGTTACTGTAAGTAACAACTTTGCCTGGTCCGTAGTGTTCGCCGTTGATAGTAGCTCCTGCTCCACCATGTGCTTCAACATCAACATCAACTCTCTTCTGTATTGGCTGCACAGTTTTGTAGACTGTTTTGGTCTCTGGAGCAGCTATTTCACCACCAAGTCCTGCATAGCCACCAACGTAGACAGTCTTGTGCACATGATGTCTGTGAGGCTTGTGTTTGCGAACGTATACAGTTTGTACTGGTGTAGGTTCAACGTGTACCTTTGCAAAAAGAGATCAGTTTTTATTTGATGATGTCAATGAGAGGGATAACGTTGATGTAAATATTGAAGGAGGTTAAAACAACTCAATTAGTACCCGATAGGAATTTAGGAACATAAATACTCGTACATAAACAAAATGCACTTTTTCTCTTTTTTTTTCAAAAATAAACAGTTGACTTCCAAAAAAACACTACAAAGTGGAAAATAACATTAAATCGGAAGTTGGTGGCAAAAACCTAAAATATAGATCCAAAGACACCGGCTACCGGAAATGCAAAAAAATTTCAAAGGAGATTTTATTTTTCACTTTTTAGTTACGGTATCTACCCCACACTAATTTATATATCACTACTGGCCAGGTCCATAGCAGTGACAGAAGTATTAGAATATATCACGATAAACAAAGTGGATAACATACACATTATCGAAGCTACCGTAAAAACTACCAAAGCAAAGTCAATAAAATTTATGGGGACCAACCCTGAAGCATAACCTATCCATTAAAAAGAAGAATTATTGAAATCGGTCCAAAGATGGTGGAATAAAATATGGAACGGAATACATTAAAAACATATATATACAGTCGAACATAGCACCTCCTCCTTTTTTGAAGTCGGCTAAAAACATGAATTTAAAAGGGCTCCTTTTAAAGGGTAAATTAAAAACGCTAGCTGAGACCATTGGCAGGTTTTGTATCTCAAACTGCTTGTCAAGATAGTAACAATTTTAGTAGGTGTTATGTTCATTGAAAAGAAAAAAATATGAAAATACTCAAGTAATATGTACTGAAAGAAGTAACTGTTCAGGATTATTTATTGTTTTATATTAGCCTATTTCTACATTATCTTTTTATTTGAATACTACCAGTATTTGTAATTGTAATCAATACCTATATGAATTCCACATACATATAGGTTAGCAAATGTCGCGGAGAGATTACTAAACGCTAGTAGAAATGCTAAAATGTGTTATGAACAAGGTGCAAAGATTTTCACAGCTGTCTTCAAGCCTCTGGGTGCACGTACAAATGAACTAATGACAGTTCTAACGAACCTGCTGGACAGAATTATATTGTGGTGTAGGCACCCACTTCGGCGGATTATGTCTTCTCTGTGGACTTCTAAACAAAGAACTCATTATATTTGGAAAATAAATTTGAGGAGCTTTACGAGTGTGAAAGTGTGGTCCTTTCCATTTACTCACTTCTTTTACAAAGCCTGGCTGGGTGTTTATATTAACGTGTGCGTTTGCTTCAAAACCAGCATTTGCACTAGGGGTAATTTCATTAGCAGCCTCGAATTTAGCTTCTCCATACACCTTCTTATTTACGGTTTTGACTTCTTCCACAGGAACTACGGAAACTGCAGTTTCTTTTACTACTGTAGCTGGTACTCCAATAGATTTGTGGGCCGAGATTGAAAATCCTGATGATCCAGATACGTCTGATTCACCTCCCTGCAATGATAAAGTTATTTTAAGGATTCATTACATCATTTATTTTGTTTTTAGTTCATGTCATGCATGACTTTGAAATATTTTGAATGACGGACTTTTCATATAAAAGCTTTGATCATGGAACATTTAGGTACACAGCATCCTATTCAAAGCACCATGCAAAGTATTTGCGGCGTAACAGGGAGAGTGAAATATGGGGTCCCAAAAATGAGACCGGAAATGACAAATGGACGTGCATTGTGAGTGCATGCACAGAGAAAACTTGGTACTTTTACCTGGTTCCAGTAAATAACCAGTCATCTCACCTACGTCACGTTTTGTAGTCGATTTTTGATGACTGAATAGTAGAAAGTCGAGATAACAGCCATGATCCGATAGGAAGGAGTTCCCATTGATATTTTAATGATAACACATTGTTTGTTAGATATTTATTTCTGAATAAAATGAGTATTAATTAAAGAGTATTAAAGTAAATAGTATCATACGATTAATACCCTCCATTCACATTAACATTATTCATAAACGCTCGATAAGATTGCATACCAAACTTACCCACTGTATTTATTAATGTTTCAATAGCCATAGGTAAATACTGAAATAAAAATAATATCGAACAATTAAAAAATGCAGAAATGTCTCTTATAGAACGTTTATGATAGAGGGTACGTTGCAAATAAAATTATAGAATCCTCCACCAATCAATGTTTTTTCTGCTCTTTGAGAAGTTTTTTGATCTCTTTTAGTCGTCGTCTTTCTTCTTTTCTCCTAGCTTTTTCAGCTGTATCACCTACCAGCACAGAAGTAGCGGATTTGCTTCCTGCTTGAGCTGCGGAGTAGCCTCCACCCACTGCTTTGCCTGCACCTACGACGCCTCCAAGACCTGCAGCTGCGTTAACGTTGCCTCCAGCAGTGGCACCAGCGTATAGTCCACCTGAATAACACAAAATATGTGCTCAATCAATATACATAACGTTCATTTGTTTTTTTTTTTGTTTTGTGGGTTTTGTTTTTGTTTTGTTCATCATTTGTTCTGTGCCCGGATGTAATTTATCTATAATATGTATGTATTTAGAAATATATAAGTATATTTATCAGGTGTCTGGTTGCCATAGTACAGGCTCTGCCTAGTTTGGGATCAGAGAATATTGTGTTGGTTGTCCAAAGATACAGATGATATATATTTAAATTGTAAAACTGGAAATAAAGATTATCTATTTATTTAGGTTTCATTAAACGGTTGGAGATACATTAGCCCACCATAATTTCATATCTTAATTTAACGTAAAATATTTTTTTAAACGTTCATTATTTAATTTTATCATCATTTCAGCCATAAGATGTCCACTGCTGGACTTAGGCCTCCCCGAATTTGGGGGGCTTTGCTATAATCGCCAC
The DNA here is from genome assembly GCA_947507805.1 of Aporophyla nigra. Lineage (NCBI taxonomy): Eukaryota > Metazoa > Arthropoda > Insecta > Lepidoptera > Noctuidae > Aporophyla > Aporophyla nigra. The sequence goes on along the minus strand of OX382307.1, from coordinate 14,294,251 downwards.
GCTTGGCAGGCGAGTTGGCGATCGCATTAGATGTAGTGGTAAAATGCATAGAGAACACTGCTGCCCATTCTCTAGTAAGTCCCTTAGTCGCCTTTTACGACATCCACGGGAAGAAATGGGTTGGCACCACACGGTACATTGTTGTTATTGGTTTATGGTCAATTTAATATGGAGTTCTAAGAGTGGCATTGAGAAAATAAATAGTTCTCAGGTGTCATTAATTCTATGTTTTTTTTTTCAAACAGTTTGAACTGGATACCCATGCTAACTGGTCAGTAATTGGCTGAAGAACCATATTTGTGTACAAAACAAGTCAGGTAAAGAAAAATACACTGTATGCAACTATACTTAAAGGTTACCATCAATGTTCTACACTTATTAAAATTTATTTTTTAAAATTTAATTTTATAAATTAACTATTCTATTATTTGAGCTACTAAAACAATTAGACCATAACTAGTAACTATTACTAGTAACTGGTACCTACTAGTAACTAAAACTAGTACTAACAACTGTTACCGTAAACAATTAAGCTAAATTGTTTTATTACCTACTAAAACAATAGCGTACGTAACTAGTAAAATATAATTGATAACGGGCTGTTGGCTAACAGCCCGTTATCAATTACATTTCACTGGTTCAAAATTAACCCCATTGTAATCTCTAAATCATTTTCTATTTCAATTGAACATTAGCACGTATCAGAAAACACTATCCATATTCATACAAAATTAATCGCTAATAAATGAATGGCTGAATTGGTTCATTTATTCATACAAATGAATATTCATTTTGGCTCTGATATTGGTTGAGCAAACGTGGCATATGCAATCAAGACAATGGGTTTTTTCCATAATTTTTCATACGTCACAATTTAATTGCAAACTGACTTCAAAGGTCGAGGTGGAGTTGACGCTCAATTAATAGTTACTGCGATCATTGTGTTAAGTCTAGCGAGATAAAATACCGTCTCATAAGCTATTATATTCTACAATGTCTTCAGATTAATCTTTACTTATATTATTATATTATTCACATTGGAACAAAAAGGATTAGGATTTTCATATTCCTTGACATCTTCATTTATTTTCTCACATTTGTGTCGTTATAGTGATTGACTTAGCCTCTCACGAGATTGTAAGATATTATAATCATAAAATTATAAATGGGTGTATAAACGTTGTGATTACAATGAATGGGAAATATATTTCAGATTCCAATGAATGCTTCAAATGTTTTTTTTTTTTTTAAACTGGCTGTTTTCTTGAGTATAAATTCAACGATTTTGGTAGAATAACTACCACGAAGTTATACAAGAAATTGTTCTACAAAACTCGCGTCACGCTGTCACGTCGCGCCTGTGTGCGGGAGCTTTAATAATTCTTTACATTCTTTTCAATGTTTTTTTTTTTTTTGGCAAAACGAGTAAAGCAAAGACGATGTGACAACAGATTACATTATAATTTTAAATGGTGACAAAAAATTACAGAAACCATGGGAATTATTTTCTTAGCGTCATTATTAAGACCACATTCACAAGGACGTAACAATATCGCGGCAGAATTTTGTCGCGCCCTGGAGTTTCGAAACTCTGGCTTGAACCGAGAACTGAGAATCCAACAAAGTATGCACTTTGTTGGATTCTCAATACTCGGTTCAAACCGAACAGTGTGTTTTTTCTCCCTCGGCGCTAAGCACTGCATCGAAGATACAGTGCGTCAAAAAATCCCGCCGTGAGTTCATTACTTAGGAACGTAAAAAAAAAATACACAATGCGGTTTAATCGCCTGTGTTATACCAAAACGTGAAGCAACAATCAAATTTGCAAAGTGTAAACAGTACCTACTGAGACAAAGCAAGTCGTTACAAATAAAGTTTTCTTATTCTTATTTGTTACTTCAATATTATTGTATGCCACATGAAAGAAACTAACATCGTGTAAATGAGACTTTAGGTATTTCCTTACCAGCAGTGCCACTGTTGCCATCGACTGCTCCACCAAGGCCGGCCTTTGCTGCTTGTCCAAAAGGTGTTCCAGCTTCAGCGAAAAGACCACCTGCAGTGCCTCCATTTCCAGCTATAACACAAACATTGCAATATTCATTATTTGGAATCGTATCCAATATATTCTGACTTTAATGGTACAGAGTCATTGAGCTGGCCAAGCGTAGAACGAAGATTCAATAGAATGCGATTTAATAGCCTCTCAATTACTTATTTAAAAAGATTATTTGGAAAAAAAAATTTAAAAAAATTTAGAGGAAAACGGTGTAATTACTTATGATTACAGATTAATCATTGCTGACACTTTAAGAACAAGAATTTTACAAAAAATAAAGGCATTTCAATCACATAACGGGCACTCTATAAAAGTTAGGGCGATAGCTAAGTTAAAAGCTATCAAGGAATGAATTATGGGCTCGTTTACTTTTGAATAAAATATATTGCCATATAAAACAATACTCAGAATACCTAAATCTAGATTAGCATTGAATAAATCTACATTTGCAACAGGCCAAACTTTCAGAATCTAATTATGTTTACCTTGTATATTTTGTTTGAACTCAATAAATATATTGCCTGAGTAACCTTAAACACATATTTGCCAAAGTAAATATCGTTATAAAAATATTGACAGAAATGATGACTAAGAAAGCTAAAAGGTCAAAATTTCTTACGTAGACAAGTGCCTCATTAAATATCCTGAAGATAAAAATAAATGAGAGAGCAATTTCTCTTTGTACACAAAAATAGACTATAATGTAGCAAATTCTTCAGTTTATTTTGATCCTCCAGATTTTGTTTATGATGGGAACGATAAGATTTGATTAATGCCAAGTATTTAATAAGAAAATTAAATATTATCAGTAATATTATAATTCTGAATGCATTCTTTTAACGAATTATATTTTTATTTTCGTTCTGATATGGCTTTGATTTGACACTCTATTTATGAAACTACTTGTTTTTAGTACCTAGAATATGAAAATTATTCTAGTCTATCTTTAAGAAAACCAAGTGGGATAGTCATTAACTTCAAAAGGACTGCTTTATTTCTACTTTATAAAGTAGCTGATCTGTCAGACGATGTCTTGTCCTTTCAATAATTCATATAAAATGGTGGTTCTGTTTTTCAAAATTGGAAGCGTTTCAAATTTTCTTTCCATAAAGCCTTATACCATTTTAAAACCAAAAATAACCTTATCGGTCTAGCCGTTCTCAAGTGATGCGCTTACGTTGGGAAACACAAACGAAGCTATAGATAGCTAGTTTTGAAAGTAACTCGGTCTGTCTAATTTTTCATGCCTTAACGGCTTTATGGGTTTCGATGAATTGGAATATATTATCTGGGTTAGGACATAGGATACTTATTTTCCGGTGAGTACGTTCCCGTGGGAAAATTTATAACCTCCATAAGGGCGTTATAGTTGCCCACAAAATTTTAAACTTGACTTATTAATTATTTGTAGCTTATGTACATACCTGTTAATATAATGGATCATAAATGAGAGAATAGAAAATATGCAAAACATGACACCCACCTAAGCCTCCGAGGCCCACGCCAGCATGATATCCTCCGAAGTTGACTCCCAATTTTCCATCACTGAAAGTAATAAACTGTGGAGCCTGTAAAGAGACAAACAATTAAATTAACACAAATTAAGTTGAGCACACTGTTAATAACTTTACTACTATTTTATGGCGTAGTAATTGATCAAGTTTACGAGTTAATTTATTTTACTTTGGGTAATTTTAATTAAATTATTGCTTTGCGGTTTTTAGTAGTAGGTTCTGGGTAAAATTGTGGGGTTGGAATAAGTGGATAATTTCAGTGGAAATGCTATTAACATTGTTCTCCAACTAGTTACCTAATTTAAATAAATTATTTCTAAAATGTTCTCAGAAATATTGGAAATATCAGAGAATGCTTATTTTTTGTCATGGTATTTGTAATACATAAAACGAGGACCCATTAGGAGTTTTATATTACAGTGATGAGAGTGTAGTCGCGGGCTAAGTTTTTAATAATATGCATCCTGGGCAAAAGTTTCCACACAATGGGTACCTGAAGATGGGCGGTGCCACCGCGGACGGCTCAGACAGCGGTGGCAAGATAACCTAGAGGCGAACCTACCAAGAGGCAGCTCTTGCGGTACGAGTATAGGTTATATCGTGCTGCCTCGAACCAGCGTTTGAAGTGTCGTGGGAAAAGAATTCCTGGATGGACTTGGGGGAGACCTTTGGCAAGTAGTGGATGCATTTTTTCAGCCTACTATAGGCTGAACAATGACATCATAAGCAATTCATTTAGGACACGATGTACCTAGTTACCAGTATGGGCAATGTCGAGAATCCCTAACCGTAAAGCCGATTTCGCTTTTTTCTCGAACTAATTGTGATTCACACGAGTAGCTTAATTTAGTCTCAAGATCAATGATATTGCTAACAAAACACATTACCGTAATTGTGAGCTGTAATAAAATGAATCCTTTTTACGTCATGAATTATAATTAGCTCCAGTAGACGCATTAATGGCAGATATTTAAACAGAATGAGACTCAAGAGAGTCGTAAATTGAAAATTTTATAGAGGTTAGGCTATAAATTGAGTTTAAAGAGATCCACTTAGTTATTTATTGGTTTTATCTCAAAAATATCAGCTTCGCCAAGTTTTGTGGTACCCATGTCAAAAAAGTAGCAAATAATCGCTAAGTTTACGATGACTGAGAGTGACTTCAGGAATTATGCAGTTTTAAGTATGAAAAAGATGATTTGATGATTCTTCTGCCCCTATCCTAACGTATTTCGGCTCTGTGCAACATTATAATATGCTGTTTGCTTCTTCTATACTTCTCTATTAGTGGTCATCTTGGTAGTCAAGACGGCGTCTGTCGGTATTGAGGACTTGTCGGGAGCGCAGCTCCTACGCTTATCTCGAATAAACGAGTGATGGGGGTGAAAATTACAAAAATGTCGATTCTCCTGGATTATATCTCATCAAATAAGGTGTCGTCCTCTTTTTCCTTATATAAACTGTCGTTTTTTAACAAATTTCTCTCCAAACAATATTTGTGTGACATCTCAGTTTCTGTCAGACAAAATCAAACCGACCAAAATCTATCGCTAGAATCTGCTTAGTTCACGTAAACAAGGATGTTTTATAAAATAGATACTTAATATTATTAAAGCTACGCTTGATATTTTTGGAACATCGAGACCTTTTCTGTCATAACCCGTTCTGATGATTTTTATCTCAGCATTACCCGGAAAATGCGGAAAATTTTTGGCGGTTGAAGGGTTATTAGCAGGTAACTAAATCTCAGGATTAGATGTTCAAAATAAATAAAAGTGATGCTAACGACAAAGCATGAACAAAAGAACAATAACATAAGTAAAAACTCAAATTTTCCCAGCATTCATAATTACGTATGTAAGTAGGTACCTACAAAGACTTATTATGTATCGGATACGTCACTGTTAAGTTTTTATTTGTAACTAACTTCTGCTCGCGACTTCGTCCGCGCCAAATTTTTACTACCCTGACCCTTCCCATCGCATCGAATTGCCTGCCAGTTTTCGACCATTTTTCGTTTCTGCTCCGCTCCTTTTGATCGTAGCGTGATGTTATATATTATGCCTTTCTCAATAAATAGGATACTCATTACATAAATAATTTTTCAATTCGGACCAGTAGTTCCTGAGATTAGCGCGTTCAATCAAACAAATAAACTCTTCAGCTTTATAATATTAGTATAAATTATAGATATGAACGGCTGGTTGCATTATATTTCTGCAGTTCTTTTATTGTTCTAAAGTCGTAATGTAATACAAAATACGCGTTTTTTATTCTAACTAGCGTCCCGCCTCTGCATACAATGGCAAAATTTCAAGCATCGCGATTTCTGTGCTATACGTAAAAGAAACATGTGTGTTTTATATATAAATCTTCTGGAACAAAATTGTCGTGATTTCTTTGGTTTAATTTGAAATCGAAAAATGAAATTGGTCCACAATTGCTGTAGATACTGCGACAAATATATATATTTTAAAAAAAAAAACATACAGAAGCGAATTGAGAACCTCCTGCCAGTATTAAGTGCCTCTCACAGGTGCGCCATAGTATAACATTAAGAAACATTAATAACAACTTTTTATCAATAAATTATAGGAAATACCCATACATACTTACTCACAAGATATATAACACGTGTTTTAAAAATATTCAGTGTTGTGCACTGCATCATAAGTTTATTTCATTGCCACTTATAAGGTGATTCTGATTACTAACGACTATATTAAAGGTACTTATAGAAGTACCTACCACCTGCGTGTTATAGACAATAGCTTTTGTTTGAGATTGTAAGAAATCTTGCGCAACATAAAGTATGAGGTTAAAAGAAGCATCTAATAGTGTGTAGTCTATTAAAGCACTTCAGAGAAGAAAAATATTTTCTTTTAACTATTAGACCTTCTGTAAAAGTAATAAAGTAAACCTAAATGGAAACATTGATTCTGTTATTGTTTTTTCTTGAATAAATTTTTACTGTAGGTACAAATGTAAGAACCCTATAGTCGTTTTCTTGTAATTATACTTATATTTTTTCTGTAATCTAGCTAGAGTTTATAAGAGATGAACACAATAAAATCCCTTGAGGCATCGCTCCTTCCGCCAACAAAGAATGCAGGTACGCATAAATAAAACAACTTCAAACATAATATCATTATTATGAATGCACTAACAAAGATAATAATGAGTTAAACCACGATATCAAATCCTGTATTTTAGTGGTTTTTCCTTTCCTTGTTTGTTGTTATACGTTTATTCCTCGTATTAGTTATCTATTACTAATATTATAAAGCTGAAGAGTTTGTTTGTTTGTTTGGTTGAACGCGCTAATCTCAGGAACTACTGGTCCGAATTGAAAAAATCTTTTTGAGTTGATTAGCCTATTTATTGAGGAAGGCTAAAGACTATATAACATCACACTACAATTAAAAGAACCGGAGCAGCAACGAAAAATGGTCGAAAACTGGCAGGCAATTCGATGCGACGGGAAGGGTCACGGGAGCAAAAATTTGACGCGGACGAAGTCACGGGCAGAAGCTAGTTGCTTATAAACCTCGATCAATTAGCGGGAAAATGCTGGTTTCCTATTACATTTATAATCATCTAAGAATTAATTAACACAGAACCACGTCAAAACGCTTTCTATATCTATATAACCATAATTAAAGAAAGCGCTTTTCGTTGGTACTTTATCGAGATATTCACTACGCTCAAGAAGTATGTAAGCAGGTGGTGTTCTTTAGTTTCTGGCTACGCCATGGGCAAAGTATCTAAAATGCGTACTACACCATTCAAAATAAGTATGTAATTACCTACGTCACTATTTGACAAAGAAATATTTAACTCGGAAATAGTGAACCTATAAATAGTAAAACAATTTTCAATGCGTTGTGGCCTGTGGTTGCCTACCTCTTTTGAGGTTATCAGACTATGATATTTTTCGGAGGATAGTCTTTTTACTTGATATAATCCCGACTGAAAGTCTATTATTATTTAAAATTTGGTTTAATTATGAGATATAATAATATATTGCAAAATGACCGTTGAGTGACAATATTTAAGCATATCCACCACATCCTGACCTGGTCACCGCTACCTCCTTTCCCATCACTGACGACGCCAAGACAAAAAAAAAATTCCAGTATCGTAACGCAAATCCATTTGTATTGTCTTTGGTCCCGAGCCCTGACATCAAAAAGCAATGGACACAATTGAAAAACTTTCTCGACCTGAATACGGGGCCTTTGGCTACATTACATGTGTGCATTTGATGTATTTTTTTTTGTAATGTGCGTTTTGTTTATGTAGCATACACAACTTTTCTTTCTTTTCTTTAGAGATATTGTCAATTTTCGCACCACTCATGGTGTACCGTTCTGTACCTCCCTCGTTTGCTCCACAAAAACCGCTCTTGTTACCAGCCTGTAAGGTGTTAGACATAAAAATAGATAGTGCTATGATTTAATCTCCAACTTCGCTCCCTATCGACGGAAATGTGTTTGTGGTAAAGTGATCCGTTCCCGATAAATGAACGTGTTTTGTATAGAAACTAGTCGTGCGATTGAGAAATCGACACCGCAATAGGATTAGGTGTGTGGTAGGCGACGATGCGGGGCAACTGATCTGTTGATATCGATGTTAGTTTGATAAAGAAAATTTCTTTGATGGCACATATAGAATAAGTTCTTTGGTTGTCAGATAAATAAAAGACGACGATCAAGAAACAACATTACAAGAATCTATTACGCTTTTTAAAATAGATTGGATCTTCCCACAATAACAGATTTGCTATTAGAATCAAAATATTTTTGAATTAATATTTAGTCGATGTTCGATTTAGTTACTCTATGATTTTTATCGCCTTCGATACGATATAAAATTCCAAATATAGACAGAAAAAAAAACACGTATTCCATTTTTATTGCACTAAGCAATATATCGAATTTTATCTCCATACGTTATAGTCGATACATATCTACTTTACTTTATGGAAAACTACGATAGCATACAAAGTGCTCCTCAAGTTGGGGTTAAGTATAATCGGATATTTACTGCCAAACCTTGATGTCTGCATTATATGGTTCGATATGTTTTATTTCTTGCCACTCCAAGCCTTCTTATATAAGAAGGGTGAGCCGATAGTTAGTGAGAAACCAATTTCTTGACAATAGCGGTGTACGTTCATAAAATCCTTATAGGATCATTCTTCCGCTGATATTTCATTGAAAAATTCATTTTTTTGCGTATGACACACAAAAAAGTGTCTTTCGCAGCGTGATCTGTACCAAAAAAGACCGTGAAAGATTAAAACAGTTAGCAATATTGTAAGCGGGTTGATTACCTTAAGTAATACAGTTTATAATCAGATCATTCAATCATTCAACTTTTAGACAGCAATTTTCCGGGAAATATTTAAAACTATGATGGCACCGGATAAATGTAGATCTGGTTTCACCAGAGTAATTTGTGGTACACAAGATTGGTGACACCTACCAACCCGTACTGAGCTCGCGTGGTGGATTATGGCCCGCTCCCTCTCATAGAGAGGAGGCCTGTATCCCAGCAGTGGGAACGTTATAGGCTGCTGATGATGATGATATGTGGTACATAATACTGTTAAAAAAAAAACTGAAAATGACTAGGAAAGTATGAATTTCAGCGTGCCTAATTTGAAGTCTACAATTAACTTGACTGGCCTGTTATGGCCGCCATAGACGTTCAAGTAATTTGATCAAACAGGCTAGTTCAAACAGTTTGGTCAAATTGGCATGACATTTCAAGCGACCACACACCATCAAGCACACTTGAAGCGGTGTCAGTTCAGTATCGAAGCGGGCGAAGAGTGGTAGTGCTTCTTTAAAATGTCTACAGATGATGCTTTAGCAATTGTTGGTTTAGTGTTTGCTTTGAAGGCCCACAAAAGGACAAAAAAACGTTCTGTATGGTGTAAAAAGTGGCTCATTAAAAGAGACGAATATTCGCATATAAACTTGTTAAATGAATTGAAATTGGCTCCTAAAAACTGGCATAATTATTTGAAAAGACAGTTGATTATAGTACCATAACTTTGGCTTAGATATATATTTCATCAGTGCCTACGCCTGACTTCAAAGACTCCTCAACTTTATGTTCCTCCTTTTTGAAGGCTGTTCGAAAGCTGTTAATTTTTTTTGTCACCAGGTCACGGTCTGCATTTGGTTCTATTTCTTTAAATTTTTCTATTAGTTTACAATAAGCAGCATTCCGCTTATCTCTGTTATGGTAATCTTTATTTTTGATGTTCCATAAACAGGTTTCCTTGCGATATATTTGTATGAATTCTTCTAGTACATCGCGGTTCGACATATTACAATACAACACGTCCACAAGGGAACACTTCCATAGCAACAACTGAGCGCTCGCAACACACACACTCAAAATTTTAATCAAACAGTTTGAACAAACTGTTTGGTCAAATAAAAATACGAAAATTCATATTTCTTCCTTCCATTTGGTTTCTCATTAAATTTAATCAAATTTTACCACAGACAATCATGCCAGTTTGACCAAACTGTTTGAACTAGCCTGTTTGATCAAAATACTTGAACGTCTATGGCGGCCATTAGTCTAGTGGTTAGTGACCCTGACTGCAAAGACTGAGGTCGTGGGTTCGATTCCCACCCAGGACAAATCTTTGTGTGATGAGCACAATCATTTGTTCTGTGTCTGGGTGTATTTTATCTATAATATGTATGTATTTAGAAATATATAAGTATAATTATCAGTTGTCTGGTTACCATAGTACAGGCTCTGCCTAGTTTGGGACCAAGTAACAGTGTGTTGGTTGTCCAAAGATATTTATTTATTAAACAATACCTTCTAAATTACAGTTCTTATCTCATATCTATTTTTTATATCCAGTAAAGTGTATCTAGATAGACATATTAGGTATAACGTCGCTTTTTGTTCTTTATGTTCCACTGCGTAACAGATTTTAATGCTGTTTTCGCCGTCATTTAGAGACTTTATTCCGAAACGTTTATGTCTACATATATTACATTAATATTAAACTTCCATATTGTAATAAACGAACCTCGATGGTTGTCAAGTCATAAATACCGTGCGATTCAGAGGCGGGTAGCGACCCGTAACTTGTGAGTTATTTATAACTCTTTTCCTCCGCTCCCTATGTCAACATTATATCGTAGAATCGTTCAAGGCCGCTCATTATATACCCAAACTTACACAATAGGAAATGATACTAGCCGTGATTGCTATTCGCTGTTTATGATATGCAATGCTATCCGCTTTCAACGAACCTCATTAGTTATTTCGGAAAATTACTTTAAGGTTGGTTTATATTTAGAATCACAAGGCGCATTTAGTGTTTGGTCCGTACCGTTACATTGAGTTTAATTTATTCATCCTAAATAATTCCAGAATTTTCCATAGGTATTTTCCACACCACAGCATTTTGAGGGTAACTCGTTTAGCTACCTAACTTTATCGAACATTATGTTTCTGCAACCTGGTTGTCCGCCGCCATTACTGTGCCATTACTACAGGTACAGCGCCGGGTATATAATTAAGGAACCAACTACTCCCAAGACACTGGCATGTGCAAACACGTTGCTTTAAACTTATTTTTAAAATTGTGCAACATTACCCACAAAACATACAAACAGTACGACCACCAGTGTCTGCCAGGGAGGACGGACGGAAATTCGGAAGGATATTAAGCTGGACTCATTATCAGGACAACCATGACTCAAATTAGCCTTTACACTAGAAAAATTTGGGAAGCAGAGTTCAGGTAAGTCTTTACGAGACTACACTATCTTGATATTTTGATATCAATTACCTTTAATATATGTATTTATTTATTTATTTAAAGACAACAAATAGCAGTGTACTAAAAAGTAGACATAGGTTAGAACTTAATACCTACTAGAGGTAACAAACACACTACTCACAACGTTATCCACATATTAGTAAACAGAACCACTAGTTGTTCGAAAGAACGATACAAATATAAAAAATAAAATATATAATAAAGTATTTGCAGGGCTATTCTGTTAAAAAATCACTATCGAGGTCGTTTCATAACCGTAGGGAAAACAGAAAAACACAGTTTTGGCATTGACAATGACAATGTCACTGGCAATACAAACTTGCCTTTTTTTTCTGGATGGGAAATCATCAAATGACTTCTCCCGCTCTGGGCGGAGCGGGAGGGCGTGTCAGACTTTTACTGACTAAAACCCACCCGTCTCTTTGAGGCGCGCGTGGAACACTACGCGCCGTCGACCCGAGCCTGGTCCTTACCGGGCGGCGAGCTACCCATTGCTCGCCGCCCGCAAGTTCGCGCCTACGGTGGCCGGGAGTCCGCTATAGACTCCCGACGCCCGGGGCGTCTCCTCCTGCGGCTGCTAGGGACGTGAGGGCGCAGAGACTGCCACTCCCTCACAAGCCCCGCCTCCTCCTTCGCGAGCATTACTGCCCTCTCGCTCCGTACCATGGCTCGCACTAGGGCCGGACGCGAGAGGTCGCCGCCGCCGATCGCCTCCACGAGGACACGGCGGTGCTCCGCCCAGGCAGGGCACACCTCCACCGTATGCTCCACCGCGTCCTCCAGACGATCCTCGCAATGGAAACACCCGGGCGTTTCCTCCCGCTTTATCCTGAACAGGATCCCACCGAAGCCCCCATGCCCGGTGAGAACCTGCGTCAGGCGGAAGGTGAGGACGCCTCTCCATCCACTCCTCAAAGAGGGGACTTACCGCCGCAATTGTGGCGTGCCCGAAACAAACTTGCCTTAACAATACCTTCCCATTATAAAGGTTTTAATCATTTTACTAACTACGGCTTTTACTACACTTTTCCATTTTTATAGATTATTCACGCTGCTCTAGGTTTTGCAACAAAATAATATAAATAAGCCAGCTGTGCATTCAAAGTAAGAAAACAATGTTACCGCATTGTTTGGTTATGGTCCGGCCATTCACTATTGAAAACTAACTCTTGTTGCAACGGGTTTCACAACGTTTGACCAGAGGCAGCGCCGTTCAATGCCCTGTGATTCATTTAGCATTTATTTACACATAGTATAGTATATTCAATTATTTTCTAAACTAGTTTCAGACCAGCCATTATCATTCATCATACTATCATAATTAAATCATACTATTTTTATGAATGTGATAGTTTGTATTTTTGGATGTTTAAAGCTAGTTTAAAAATAAAAACACGGGTATCTGTTCATGGATACAATACTGCTTTTATAAGAGAACGCAACCAATTTAAATAGGGTACAATTTCTGTCTTTGTACTTATAGACAGCCAATAGATTGGCATGCACTCAGGCAAACCAAATTGTTTTCAAGATTCTTTGTGTAACAGTAATAACGGTTTCATATTTTATCTCCTGCCAATTTCCCAATTTAATTGGGGTTGACGCAACATTTATTATCTGTCATACTTATCTATTAAGTAGTCGTCATCTCAATAGTCACCCCTGTCTAGCCATAACATCTTTCACACAGTTCATTCATCCAAAAAAAAAAAAACAATATTATTATATTTTCAACCGACGAAAAAAACGGAGGAGGTTCCCAAGTCGACACGTATTTTTTTTTTTTTTTTGTATGACCACGCTTTTTACTGTGTAGTCCGATTTTGATAATTCTTTTTTTATTATATTAACATTTTTACTAGTTTTAGAAAAATATTGAATAAAACAACGTCCTATGTCACATGATGGGTCATTCTCCGTTACAAAATCCAGCTCATCATAATTCAATTTATCGCAATCTGCAATTTATTATTTTAGAATCACTCACGCGTTTCAAGTTATTTTGTAAAGAATATTTTTTTAATATTTTAGATGCATAGTTGTGTCATCTATTGTTTAAAAAATGATGTTTCCATGGCCCGCTGTTCCGGCAATTACAACATGTAATTATCATGGCGATAATGTTACGACGTACAAAGATACTGCACGTAAATTATTTAGCGTTTTGACTTGCGTTAATTAAAATTGTTTACTCACCCAAATTTTTTATTTTATTTTATACTTAATTACAATAACTAGCCAAGCAGCTTACGTCTAAGACTCTAGGATCAATTTCTAGGTCGAGCAATATTATTAAATTTTTAAAGAAAATTCTACGTTGAAGAAAAAGAATTTCAGGGAACCTGATAAAAAATGGGTCGCCACTATAAGTCTACAGTGGCGACCAGTTTTTATAAGGTTCGATGTAATACTTGTGAGATCGGTTTTCCAATGAAATGTAAACTATAAGACCGACATTTATTCATATAACAAGTTGTTTATATCCGTAGTTATTCATGAACGTTGGTTTTTAATCATCTTGCGCAAGTCATTAGTCAAATGAAGAAAATGAATGGACTTTGCTTGCAACGGAAATTACTCAGTGTTGCGGTTATGAGTTCCTCCCCTTTGAAATCCATTCGTTGCATCTTAAGAACGAGACGAGACTGCTGTTTTATTCTGAAGAAGATTTTGTTTGAATAATATTTTCGTTTTTGACCGACGAAAAAAACGGAGGAGGTTATCAATTCGACGCGTATATTTTTTTTTTTATGTATGGCCACGCATAACTTTTTACATAGTAGACCGATGGTAATAATTATTTTTTAATGGAAAGGGTATTATACTCCGAGAGTGGTCCCATATAAATTTGGAAAAAAAAATCGAACCCTAAGGGTCGGAAAACAGGGGATGATTGATTCTTCACTCACTGATTGTAATGTATAACCACGCATAACTTTGTACAGAGTAGTCCGATTTTGATAATTCTTTTTTCATTTCCTTTCCAAGTATTATTGGTACATTAAAGCCACAAAAATTACAAAATAAAAACTTTTTAACAAAAAATTAAACCGCCGAAAAAACAGAAAAGCAAAAAATAATAAGCCTTAAAATTTTGAGTCGGCGCTGAAAAATCAATGAACAAAGATCACTCAAAGCGCCGACTCATAATTTTAAGGCTTATTATTTTTTGCTTTTCTGTTTTTTCGGCGGTTTAATTTTTTGTTAAAAAGTTTTTTAATATAAGCAATCGTTCCGTGTGGTGCCTGAACGTAAAGAACAGCAACATACCATACCATTTCTTCCCGTGGTTGCCTTAGAGGCGACTAAGGGACTTACTAGCGAATGGGCAACAGTGTGTTCTATGCATTTTACCACAATACTGCGATTGCCAACCCACCTGCCAAGCGTGGCGATTATGGCAAACCCCCCTAAATTGGGGGAGGCCTATGTCTAGTAGTGGACGTCTTTCGGCTGAAATGATGAATATAAGCGAAATTAATTGTCACAAATTAAGGAGGCTCGGAAATTTCGAAAGTTCAAGTACAGAAACATCAAAAATAATTATTTTCTCAATATTGTAAGCCAGTTAACCAATTACAACTTTGTTTCACTAATCCAATTTGTAACTCAATTTCAAGATGTTTCGTACATTTTGATTCCTTTGAGTAACATTAAAATGAATTATTCAGATTTGGTCATTGAATCATTTGGCTTTCGAAGTCAAGTTTGACAGTCCCCTTATAGGAGACAACAAAAGGTGGATGGTCCAATTAGCTGTTAATAGGATAATTCAATTGGCATGCTCCGTTGACTATTCGTTGATGGGCTGAAGAAAGTTTAGAGTTGATATTTCTGGAATTTACAACTGAAATGATTTTGACGTTTCGCGAACTTGCGAATTGTTTCTTTAAGTAATTATTTTTGGTAGGTGATGAAAAACAGACCGAATTCTACTTCTTACTAATATTATAAATGTCAAAATTGATAAGTTTGTTACACAATCACGCAAAAATAGCTGAATGAATTTAGATGAGATTTGGCACATATATAGTTTATAACCTGCATTAACACAAACAAAGCTTTTTACCTCGGTAATACGTTCTTGTTGTGCAATGTGTCCACGCAGGCGAAGCCGCTGGGAATATCTAGTAGTAAATAATAATTTAAGAAAAGCACTTAGGAAAGTGATTGAATAAATTGTTGAGTATAAACCTATATAATTTGTCAAAGTTCACAATATAAAAATGTTCACTGCTACAACCACTTCACTTATTACGTATATTAAAGAAATATTTCACCTCATATTGCGTCTAGTAATTTGGCTTATAAACATTTATAACGCATGCTATGACGTTCACCGTTCCATTCACCGTGTTTTTCCAAACATTAAAATTACGTTGGGTGAAGGTTAATGCACATTACATCAGCAGTAATCACTTGCTTACTGAGAAGTGTCTATGAAGCAATGTGGTAGGTAAAACGTCAATGGATAAATGATGGCTACCTTTGAGTGGTTTTATAGTGTTTATTATAATACATAGTACGTATATTTCTTAATAAATGTATCTACTGCATAGGTACTTATTGAACCATGCTCGTATGCAACTTTGCCTTAAAGATTATGATAGGATAGGTAGCATACGACCACAGATTTGAGATGTAAATATTTGGCTTACTAGTCGACTCACACGAAGGCATTCGCCCAGATCGGGCGAATCGTCTTCTTTAATTAAGATAATATTTTTTTTAGGCGACTCACATGAAGTTATTATATAAATATTTGTAGGTAAATCGACATTTCCAGAAATTTATAAAGGCAACTGACACGTTTTAATAAAACGATAAGGAAATAATGAAAGATTAAGGTAAAAGTACACTAAGTTTATTACATGCAATACAAAATGAGCCAATTGACTAATACGTTTTTTTGGAATCATTGATTCACTTTCAAATAAATTAAATTAAAGTTCGATTCGGGCGAGTCATTCGTGTGAGTTGACAAATAAGACGAATATTTTCTTGTTTCATACTTTTAATACCTTGAATCTGATACCCAACATGCCACTATAAAAAAATAAATTATGTAAAGAAAATTACTTTATATCGTCTTGAGGGAGCCATATTCAGTTTAATGTGCCGTTAACCTATAACCAGCGGACGGTCAAGACGCCTCTAAAGATATCTCATTTGTCAAATTTTGTCAAGTAGTTTAGAAGTTATGAGAGAACTAATGAACCAACAGACATACTTACATACCGGTCAAAGTCATAACCCTCCTTTTTGCTTCACCGTAGTGCGGTAAAAATAAATGAATAGGAAATTGAAAACTATAGCTACTTTGATCTGTAATGCGATATTAGAACGCTTATCAATTAATTCTGTCTAAAGAAGGCTCACAGGTTAACCCATTAATGGACAAGAAATTGCTCTGAAATTGCACAACAAGTAAAAACAATATTTTATTTCTGTTTGAACTTTTTTATTTTTATAATTCAACACATTACCATATAACCCTGCGGCAGCACAAAAATATATTTTTCATTTGTTTTTTTTTTTTATAATGACTTTTAAATATGGAACAGTTCACTTGTATTATTTATTTCACAATTGTTTTTTTTTTACCGTGACTTAAATAGTAAGGTTCTATTACGAAAAGGCTTGTTGTTTTTTTCTTTGTTTAATTATTATTTTTGGTTGGGAAATCATCAAATGACGTCTCCCGCTCTGGGCGAACTGGGAGGGCGTGTCAGACTTTTGCTGACTAACAGTTCACTCATATTATTTATTAAACGACTGTTTTTATTTTACCGTGAGTTAATAAATAGTACGGTTCTATTACAAAATGGCCTAACTGTTGAATTTGATTATTTTGTCGAATCTGTAGTTAAGTAGTACAAAAAAAAAACTGGCATAATACCTACATTTTGCCGCATTAAGTACTATAGGTTCCTCCATGTAACCTTTCAGGGAAAACAGACGTGATGGTCATCATCATTATTTAAGCGGAAAACTTCTACTGCTGTAGGCCCCCTCAAAACTTCGCCACTTATATTCACATCCAGCGGATACCTGTGGTTTTCACCAGATCATGGACTACGTTTTGGGAAGCCTCCTTACACTACGACTCCCGGTACGCGGTTGCCACTCCAGAACCTTTCGGCCCTATCGGCCATCATTTTAGCGAGCAATGTGCGCTGCGTACAGCCAATTAAGTTGGACAATTCTTCGGGCTATACCGGTTACCTTGGTTCTCCTAAGGATCTCTTCATTTCTGATTCAAAGCGTAAATTTGTATTATGTTAATATGTATTAGAAAAATTATATTAAACCTTTAAGTATTTGACGGTGCCTGCTAAACATGTTAAAGGAAGTTCTGAAGCAACGAATAGTTTGAACGTAGCAAATAATTGGCGTAAATGCTAATAGAAACATCCTGTGGGTTTGGGCAACAGTTTCGTCACGTCCTGCATAATTTGTTAACCTTTCTTGTAGGTCACGCTATCCGAATTATACACCGCCTGTTTCCATCTATCAATATACCTTCTACCTACCTTTGCATGGTTTATAATTAGGGTTGAAACTGCGATAAATCTTAGGTTTTGAAACAGCGTATGTTTAAGTCCATCCATACTTCTTCCCAATTTTTGAGGAAGGTTATGTCACTACACGTTACGACACGCCTCTCCAATTGCAAGCCATTTAGCTCGATTTTCGGTAACTCTCATCCAGCTGCACCAGACACCCTGCGTAAATCGTAACTTCACCTGGCTTGACCGCGTCCGTCCTGACGTTTGCCAGTTCGCGGTATCTACTCAAGAATACAACTTTCCCAACGGTCATCGGTTCCACGGCTGATATGGCCGGCCCATTGCCACTTCATCTTGCTTATTCTGCGACCTATGTCGACCACTTTTTTGCCTGCCGAATCGTCTCACTTCCGATAGTATCCCGCAGAGAGACTTCACAAGCATAGCTCCTTCCTTAGCTCGCAGAGTGACCTTGAAATGACAGTCCAGCCGTACCATGAGTGTCCATGTTTTGTCTTCTTATTTCATAACAGGCAGGACGCATTGATGAAAGTCTAAAAGTTCTGAGGCTCTGCGGAATACGTGACGAGATAACTTGACGAAAGTAAACACTATACTAAGGATGCTGTTATTTATGCATAGTTAATGTATGTTAATTCTCAGTAAGTGTGTTTGTTGGTGTCAATCAAGAAACTAAGCACCTATTGTTAATATTCATAATAGCTCAAAAAGTCATGTCATTATCTGTAAACCAACAAGGGCATGACATTTAAAATATTGCTACATATTTAACATCATATATCGTAATTTCGTGACAAGCCTTAAAAATAAAGCTTAAATAAAAATAAACGTAGGTACTTATATTTTGCAACCATCACAGGCATACTTTCAAAGCGAACCAACTAAGTTTGACTTATCCAAAATGCCACCAAAATTAATTAACTTTGTTAATCAATTTACAGTCTCTCGTTTGCTAAAGTTACAGTCAGCTTTGGGTTATTGCATGGTTAAAAAGTAAATTAATTTGAAAAACATCTATTGAAAATTTCAAGACGGTGAAAAATTTAATTTAATTTCTTTTGTATTTTTTTTTTGGTCCATTCTGACCTTTGCTCTCTAATAATTTAATTTATTCATCCCCTAATATAGATTGTTGATATTCTACAGTCTATGTGTACCAATCAATCAACTTGAAATAAATATAACCTAACAAGAAAAATTAAATCAGTTCAGAGAAAATTAGAAGAAGAGAATTAGTAAGAAAACATTTATTCTGTTATTTGTTCGAAAATTGCTTTACAGCTATTACATAATTATTTTATTTGTAACAATCATGGTGATCAGTTTAAACAAGACAGTTACCAAGATAGGTAACCCCAAACTAGGTAGATACCTCATCTCTAAGGCGTTTTAAAACATGCAAGTTACAGTTTAATCACATTAGTAAATAAGTACAAAGTCTAATAACGTGTATTAAAATACCCTTACCACTACCTACTCCCCCTAATTGTATTTTTTTTAACTGCCCCGTTGGTCTCGTGGTCGTAAGCGCGGCTGCTGAGTGTGGAGTCCTGGGTTCGATGCCCGGATCGGGCGAAGTGTTACTGGGTTTTTCCATTAGGAATTTCTTAGTAGCAGCCCGGAGTTTGGAAGTTGGTGGTGTGATACCCCCGTGCCTCGGAAAGCACGTTAAGCCGTTGGTCCTACGCCTGATCTCTCTCCGGTCGTGTCGGATTGCCGTCCCATCGGACTATGAGAGTGAGGAAAGAGTGAGTGCTCCTGTGTCTGCGCACACACTTGAGCACTATAATATCCCCCGCACCGGATTGGCCGAAATACGGTCTGGAGGACTATATAATTGTATTTTTTTTAAAGTACCGGACTCTACTTGGGTGCCTTCTTGTTGGAGATATTGAAGGTTCCATCTTTACTTAACTTTATTTCACGAAAAACGGTTTAAAATGCGAACCCATAGTCAGTCTATAAAGTTCCCACTGCTGGAACGCACGCTTCTCTTCGAGAGGGATAGGGCAATAATCTGCCACGCGGGCCCAGTGTGGGTTAGTAGATGTCACATGTCTGTGATTTTTTGGTTCTAGGACACGCGTGCCATCCTCACGAGGGTCTCGTTTACGGTTTCGAAACCCCTGGCGATGAAAGTGTTTTCTTTAAAGTAATGCGCTTGCTTGGATTCGAATCTACGACCCACAATTCGTAGGTCACGGCTGTTACTACGGGGCCACCACTGCTCCTTAACTTAAAGTTAAGTTATACCACTAACTGTAATGCCATATCTTAAATTTAAATACCCCATAAGTCCACTTCCTTCGCATACCCCCAAAATTATAATATTTATTGTGAGTTTATACCGGGTTCACACGGATCGATTTTAGTTGATTGAACTGCAAAGTCGTAAGAAATTTGAACTGTCCGAACACACTTTCAATAAAATTGAATTTCGAATTCGAAAACAAGTATTTTTTGTAGAGCAAGAAAAGTTGTTCAACTAAAATCAAACCGTGTGACACTGAACATTACACGGTGCCGTAACCAATGAAATTACACACTAAACTAAAGAGCAACAATTATTGCTCAATGATACTTATTTTGATGTACTAGACACATATATATTAGTACAATAATATGATGGTTATTTTTCTTCCAGTATATGTACTAGGTACGGTATACACTTTCATAGGACATCGTTAACACAACGATTCAGCCAATAAGTTAAAAGACAAATCAAAAATGTTTTTTTTTCTTAAACTAGAATTCAATAGCAAAATACAAAACTCAACTTGTAAATATTGGATAAATGAATCCCTATTTCCCTTGGTCACGCCATCACGCGTGAACGGCTGGACCGATTTCACTTTTTTTTTTTTGTTGTGTTTGTAATTGTCACGAGAAGGTTCTTATGAAAGAAAAATTAGAAAATTTAAGAACACTTATTTAAGAATACTTAATGTAAACATTTTTAATGTAACATTATGACATTTGACATAGAATTGACAGAATGCGTGCTCAAATATTTGAACATTCTCTGTGATGATATTATCATCACAGAGAATGTTCAAAACAAATGCGTCGATCGAAGTTATTTTATTGATAGAAAATACATGTAAAATAATTAATTTATTATTTCCCACAAAAAGGAAGTAAAACTGTCAAAATGAAAGGGATTCCTACTGATAGTATATTACGTACCCTCTGGGTATGTGTCAGGTAAAAAACGCTTAAGCCGACGACGTACCATGTTATCATAACTTGGTAGGAGCTTACCAAACATATGAGTGTCATCTAGAAAACGCTTACGAGACCACCACCGCGTACCAGGTTGTCAAACTTGGTAGGTTTATTACAACATTTATTGAACCTGAGGCGATACGAAGTTCGCTGGGTCAGCTAGTAGATTATAAAACTGTTGCATAATGAGGGGCATTACAACACCAGTGCATAATAGCATCACACAACTGTGTTAATACCCAGTTATGTGTAGTTTCATACACAATTTTATCTACTCTCATACACTGAGATTGAACCTATTAAATAAAACATCAAAGTCAAAAGAGTCATAAATAGTTTTGGAATGGTACATAAGTGGCAAAATGATTCTATTTTTGAATTTCGGCATTGTGTTTATAAAGTCCGTCAATATAAATTCGAATTCAAGTTTATAGTTCGAATTTTACGATATGGGTGTCGATAAAATCTTGTATAGTCTTTATAGCTACCTAAACTTGTCGTATACACTAACTTTGGAACAATTTTAAACTTTTACAGGATAATAAGGCCTAAAAGGGAGAAACAAAACTAATAAAAACGTATCGATGTAATCAAACGACCTCTATGTGCGTAAGGATTTCAATTGGTTTTCCTCGAAGTTTTCATCAAAGGAAAGTTATCCACACCTGAAATTATATTTGAACAAACCATTCATGTACATATTTTTGGAACTTTCAGACATCTTATTTTTATTTTTATCAAAGGTACTTCTATTTCCATCCATTATGTTATGAAATTAGAGTATATTTTTAACATTTCTCGAACCTTTATCAAGTAAGATTATGATTAACGTGTTTTGTTGGATTATACAGGGTGTCACAGATATCGACACGTGACTTGTTACCACGGATTCAGTTGATGAATTCATGAATTTATGTCATGAATTCGTCATGATTCATGATTCTGAACCTCGAGCATTGAAATTTCTGGATAATAATTAAAAAAGCGCAATACCGACGCGGTCAAAATGTACGAACAGTGTACGTATCGACGTATCGACTGCCCAAAGCTCCATAGCCTTTTCTGTCGGTTATTTGTGCCCGATAAATACATTGGACACCGTCAGAGTCGCCGGCATAACCTTTTTGCGCAACTGCCATCTAAGACTGTAGCCAGAGCCGAATCCCCAGTCTGTCGCACCTTAAAAATGCTAAATGCCCTCGTGACTGCCAACCCTGAATGTGATGTGTTTGTTGATGAATGGAATAAAATGATGCGTATATGTCTGGTTTTTTGTGAGAGAAAGTATGCAAGGGAGTCCACTGTTCTATATTAGTTGTTAATATAGGTAATTGTTTAACTTTTGGTAATTATTGTCAACCTTTTATGTGTTTCTATGTTAATTAATTTAATTGGTGTTGTACCGTTTTAATTAACTATAAATACATAAATGACCGTAACAGTGTAGTCTATGAACCAGCAGATTTTTATATTTTTTGATGACACACAAGCAATTTCTACTCTAAGAAGTTCGCTAGTTATGTATGTTTAAGTCTCATGTAATAGGGGTGAGATTATTCTCATCCAGATTCAGGGCTGCTACTGAGAAATTCCTGATGTAAAACTTTTTAACAAAAAATTAAACCGCCGAAAAAACTGAAAAGCAAAAAATAATAAACCTTAAAATTTTCAGTCAGCGCCGACTCAAAATTTTAAGGTATATTATTTTATTATTTTTAGTGGCTTTAGTGTACCTACTAATAATACTTGACAAGGTATACCCTATCCAATGAAAAAAGAATTATCAAAATCGGACTACTCTGTATAAAGTTATGCGTGGTTATACATTACAATCAGTGAGTGAACAATCAATTATCCCTGTTTTCCGACCCTTAATCAGACTACTATGTAAAAAGTTATGCGTATTAAAAGAGGGTGTGGCGTAAGTAGTGGTCCACCGTTCAGGATTCGATGAACCAGATATAATTAAAATTTTTAACAATTTTTAACCAAATTTTTTTTTTACAAAAATTGCTCTTGAACTTGATGGTGTGCTAAAAATTGGGGTTAAAATTAGAGAAGAACCAACTTTTTCTTCAAAAGACTAACGCCACACCCTGTATACGCGTCGAATTGATAACCTCCTCCGTTTTTTTTCGTTGGTTAAAAAACCCACTAACACTTTGCGCGAGCTGGGAATAAAATCCAGGACCTCATGCCTAGCAGTAGCACTTACGACCACTAGACCAACGAGGCACTTATCTGTTTAACTAACATCACGCCTTTTTTCCCTTGAAGGGTAGAGCAGAGGTGTACCTATAATACCCCTAACATTTCGCAAATTAAGTATTAAGTCAAGGGCGAGCCTATTGTTACCAACCGGGCACAAACCACCACCAGTCAAATCAAAATTGTACATCCACACTTATCCACACTAATATTATAAATGCAAAAGTAACTCTGTCTGTCTTGCTTTCCTGCTAAAACTACTGAACCGATTATAATAAGATTTGGTACACAAATAGTTTAGAGCTTGAGAAAAGACATACGCATACGCATATTGCGGAAAAGGGGTTTTAAGGGGTTGAAAGGGAGGATGAAAAGGGAAGTATTGTCATTTTTGGCTTTTATTACATAATATATATTTATGAATTATTTTTAAAGTTTGTTAAATTTTTTAAGGGGATAAAATAACAATAAAAAATAGGGGATAAAAGTTTTTACGATTTTGACGGGACTTTTATTGACAGGTAGCTGATGTAATAAGAAGTAACTTAGGCTACTTTTATTTTAGAAAAATACCTGCGTTAATTTCCGACATCCACGCGGGCGAAGTCGCGGGCAAAAGCTAGTCAACATAAAAATATGAGCTTGGAAAGAGTAATACAGCTACTGACACCCTATCGATATCTTCAAGTTTTCTGTTTTGTCAATTAGGGTATGAAACACTAAAACCGGACACTAGATAGCGAATATTGCTTCTCTCAAAGTGTCATAGAGTACGAAATATCAGTACGTTAACATTTACTGCTGGGTGGCACCCTCAACAGATTGTAGTGACCAGCAGTTTGGAGAATATTGCTGTATTCATTGGAACACTGGTTTTCGTAGCATGTTGAACTTACTAACACGTGCTTGCAAGTACCTTGGTCGGGATAGGCACACTCAAAAACTACGTAGATGATATCTAGAACTCCTGGTAAATTTTACTTTGTTCGATGACTCATTTTGGTGGTTCATATCATAACTACCAATGCTCAAGGCTACGCCCGCGTGGATATCGGAAATTATCCGATAAGAACGTATTATATTGGGATAAAAAGTATCCTATGTCCTAACCCAGGTCATGGTCTATTGGGGCGCATTCAAATTTGTTCAGACAGACCGACAGACAGAGTTACTTTCGCATTTATTATATAAGTAGAGCAGTGGTGGCCTAGAGGAAAGAGGGAAACGACTGCGTTTTACGAGTTACAGGTCGTAGGTTTGAACTCAGACAGGCGCTTTACTTGATGTAAATTATTTCAACACTACTGCTCTCAAAACCGCTATGGAAACCATCTTGCGGAAACCAGTTCGAAGACATGTGACATTTACCAACCCGCACTGGGCCCGCATAGTGGGCTACGGCCCACTCCCGCTCACCGAGGCCTGTGTCCCGGCAGGGATTATTATAGGCTGATTATACAACGGAGTACAAATCCCAAACCGCAGTTACGCCGTTGGCTTCAGCCTCTCTAAGGTATTTAATTGAACCTAAATTTTGAGCCCTAAACCCTTGTTAAGAAAGGTCATGCGTGAGCCCATACATGTTAAAGATTTGATCTCCTGCCATTCATCGGATCATTTCTAATGAGCTAGCTATTAGCCAGTTATTTTGGGATTGGCTTTTAATCTAGCATCATAAAAATAGAAAATAAAAACAAAAATAGAAAAAGGCGAGGAGACAAAATAGATATTTTAGGATTAAAAAAAAACCCTAGGTACATGATAGGGAACTCAATTTATGAATTTCGCTAGTTTTTTGTTTAGTTTGGAAAAGCTTGCTTCCGCTTTGGGAACATAAAACAATTATTATAAAGAGGTAAAAAAAAAAAAATTTTAGTTTGTATGTAGGGGGTAATCTCTGAAACAACCAGACAGATGTGGAAAACATCTTTTGTGTTAGATAGCCCGATTCTTGGGGAATTTTACATCACGCTATGATCTTTAGGAGCCGAGCAAAATGAAAAAGTCAGATAGAACTGAAAACGAAGTAATAGTGCGGGCGGGCGATAGGATGCTGCGACGCGGTGGCGGCGAGTCGGGTGCCAAAATTTGACGCAAACAAAGTCGCAAGTGATGCGCTGGTACGCAATAATTGTAAAACAGTAGGTAATTGTTTTAACATTCTTAGCAAGCACAAAGTAATTTTCGTTCCTCCGATTTTCACGATAATTATAATAATAAAATGGAATGTTTGAAAATAATTACCGTTGCAACGTAATTATTAACGACTGCAATTATTTGCTTAAAACATTAAATAAATACGCAGAAATGTACCTATACGAATCGCATACTATTGTGATTTCCGAAGTATTGCAATATCATACAGGATGGAGAGAACCTGTCACCATAGATTCAGTGCTAACATGTTTCGTCGGTTATCAAAGACAGATTTTGCTGTCCCATACATTTTCGCCGCGTAGGTATTACACGTTTCTACTGCCAAAGGTCGCGAGATTTGTTCGAAAAAGATACCGTGGGCCTGACACATGGTCAACTGAAGGAACACGGGTGGGTTTTAGTCTGTAAAAGTCTGACACGCCCTTCTGCTCCACCCAGAGCGGGAGACGTAATTTGATGACTTCCCACCCACAAAAAAAAAACACGTTTCTATGATACAACAGACTTTTTTATAACATGAAGGTCTAGAATCATATGTTAAATTCATGATTTCAGTTTGCGCGACGATGTTCCTGCCTGTATTTAAACAGTCTGACCACTCCTATCCTGAAGCGAAATAAATAACGGGACCAACAAATGACGGTGAGCAGTAAATACTATCATGAAAGCTCTCATAACGGCTGAGAAATACAAAAACGAGTTCAGCGTATGGATTCAAAATAGTATCGCAGAATCTTGAACCTTTTCCTATCATCAAAACTTCATTACAACTTTCTATCAAGCATTATTTTGAGAGAGTGTAACTATATTGTTCGGTGTTTGGGAAGCATATGTCTAGCAATAGATGTCTTTCGACTGAAATGATGACGTGTATTGTCCATTATTTGTTACTCAATAAAAAATAGAGATAAACTAAAGAAATGACAATCAGTAAAGTGAACTGTTAGAGCTCAAAACAACAAAATTATACAAACATGCGCAAACCCCGTATACTAGTAAATCATGCAACCAAAACACATGCAGATTCTAAGCTTCCACACCATGGACCTCCAAAAATGATCATTATACAATATTCCGAAAATGTCGCCAAAGCCGGCTACCGAGCACTGACCGCATAATATTTCACAAGTCACAAAGCGCTCGAGGTCCATGTGACAATGACAAATCGTTTAATTTTACATATGAACTCGGGCACGCAGACTAGCCAAAATAAACATGCGTTTTTAGAGACAGCGCCACGTCTAGGCAAAACTTTATGAAGGTTACCCATTATGACAGGGCCAGTGTTGGTGCCATACGGATGTAATTGTTTTTGAGGATAAAGGTCAATTTGATTCTATAATTATCTACTGAAAATTATCGTCATTAAATTTTTTAATAAATAAATTTGATTTCACATGCCTAATACACTGAAGACAGTAAAAACTATTTACAAAAATAAAAAATAACAACCGACTTCCTAAAAAAAAAACACTACAATGTTTTTAGAAAGTCGGTTGTATTTTTTTTTTGTATTTTTTTTTATTTTTACCTTTTTAGTTATAGTAGATTCCCCGCACTAATCTAATCGCGTTATTCGTTCATTTGTCGCGCAAATACTTAATGCAAATTTAAGACCAATGTGGTTTTCACTTGAACCCAATTGTCCAAATGGAACCAAATTAAAATGGAACCATTTGGAAAGCACCAGCTTTCGAATTCAAAATTGGTTCATCCAGTCAAAAGTTGTGAGCTTAACAACATTTAAAAAAAATGTTTAAAAAGAAAACAGTCGAATTGATAACCTCCTCCTTTTTTTGAAGTCGGTTAAAAAGGGCTTAAATCCCTTAGTAGCCCTAAGTCCATAAGCCCTTAAGCGCCTTTTACGACAACTACAGAAAGAAATGGGTTGGTGCTATTCTTTACGTTTGGCACCACACGTGACTCTCGAAATCTCACAATAAGTTATTAAATGTTATAGGTATTAAAAGCGAAAATCAAAAAGTATCTTCTTATTTTCCAATCTATGGCAAAAGTAAAATTATTTTAATACGTTAGATTAGTTGGGCTCAGTAAAGGATCACGTCAATCATAAATGGCCTTTTTAGGTCCTAATTATTGAGCTGCAAAGTAAACAATAAGTAATTTAACAGAAACTTATAATTATTACACTCCAGCATGTTACATTACTGAACGGGTCTGCTAGGACCTATGGCTGCCAGGGTCGCGAGATTGTTCGAAAGAGATACCGTAACCCTGGCACATGGGTAACTGAAGGAACACGGGCGGGTTTTAGTCAGTAAAAGTCTGACACGCCCTCCCGCTCCGCCCGGAGCGGGAGAAGTCATTTGATGATTTCCCATCCAAAAAAAAAACATGTTACATTAGCTTGTCCCAGCACTAATGGATGAGTCAAACCTTAATAAGACATCTTAGTCTTCTAAAGGATAGCCTGTGTGAGATAGATTGAAGCACAAGTAAACATTACGATTAAGTTCATGGCTTGCCCAAAAGCAATGAAAGGACGACTGATAATACATAATTTAACAGTTACCCATTGTTTTATGACTTCTACTGCTTAAAAATTAAAACGGTGTTCGTCTGTTTTCAAGTATTTGTATTTGTCATTGCAATATGTACGTGACTCGTATTCATACAAGTTTAGGGTCAAAGGTTGAGCTTAGAGTGTCGTCTACAATATTTATAAACTTAAAACTCATTGCGTAAGATTTACGCAAAAACATTAACCAAGCATAATGTGATTGAACACACATAAAGTATTTAAAACCTCATCAATCGCTAATGCTAAAAAAAAAAAAACACTTTTGGCTGTATGTTATATACCTATATAATATTAAATAAAATTAGATGTTGGTTCTACCACTACTTCATTAAGACGCCTTCATCTATCTTCCTTTTAATAAAGTAAACTTTACGCGACCTACAAAATTTTCATACATGACACATTGTAAGGGGACAAAATTGTAATAAATTAAAGGATTTTCAAGCCTTGAGAAAATTTCTCATTAATTATGCGAGAAAATTATATATTACGTCCCCGAAATGTTATTCTAATTAGCCCCTGAACTTATGTACCTTCTTGAATGCTAATGTAAACGAGATTTTGATTGTTCTTCGATAAGTTGTTTACTCTTATATTAGATTTCTTAAACAGTGGTATATTTAACGATATTATTATATGAACAAACATACGTAATTAAAGTCGACGGCCTCTGTCAGACCTTGACGTAGCACAAATGTCCGAAATGAAATTATATGATTTAGGAGATAATTGGAATCACTAAATTAAGTTAGGTCCATCGAAATCTGTTAATGAGAATGATAAATGCAATAGCATGTGAGATTTTGAACGCTCTCTGCCTATTATAATTATAATTAAATTCTTACTAACCGACGAGAATAAAGCAGGAGGTTCTCAAATGGACGCGTAGGTATATTTTTATATCCGACTTTACAAAGGAGGTCTCAACTCACTGATTATTATTTTATATATTACTTATTATTTAGGCACCCAATTACCCACATCTAAATATGTACTTAAGAACTTGATCATTACCGTCAAAATATCTTCATCAGAGTTTGGCAGAAAAACATTATGGAAATAATCTTACTGCGCTTATTCAAATACGCTTCATTTTTATATGAATTGTAAAGTTATTAAAAAGAAAATTACTTACCGAGTACGCCTGTACCACAAGCAGCGTTAATATTATTATACTTGATTGCCTCATCTTCCCTGGAAATAAGGAAAAAACGTTATAAGTAACATATTTTTAATTTACAAAATACGCAGAGGTTCCTGTTTAAATATAGGATTTAAAGGTGGGTCTTTTTCAATGTAGTTAGTTACCTAATTGATAATGACCTATGTTATTACTGACTTTCTGATTACGGACTCTAAAGATCATCAATACATTCAGTACAGCAGGTCTATTCTGAAATAAAAATTACCGTAAAAATTTAGGAGAACTGAGCTTGAAGTGAGCTAGCTGTGTTTCTTTCTACCTAATGCTTAGAATGATGCTTGGCATTGACTCTTGACAGCTTATTTCATGCTTACATTCACCTATGATATTTAAAGTAGATATATTTACAGAATAGCACTATATTTTCTGATTGTAGTGACTTCGACTGAGCCGTGATCAAAGCTCATAAACCTTCGCTGTAGATTTGTAGAATTATTTTTCCTAGATTACAGATTATGGTAATTTTTGTATAAGTTCAATAAGGTAATTTAAATCAAAAGATACTTGAAATGAATGAACCCGCCAAATACTGACAATCTACGATGTGATATTGAAAATTCATGTTGACTCACAGACCTCAAAGTCGGTTTTGCGAATCTGGATCAAGAAAATGTTTTTCAAAGCAAAATAATCACCGCAGAGAATGGGCGAGCTAAAGTTTAATATTTTATTTTACGAAAAGACTTTGACAGAAATATCGTTGAGTGAAAAAGTTCAAACAAATAAAATACCAGACTTCTTTCTTTCATTCATTCAAGTTCTTCAAATGCCTATAAATACATAGATGAAAATTGTCAGTACCCGATGTGAATGATCATAAATTCCACCAAAAATATTTTTTATGTCTTCGGAATCCGTAAAATTCTTTAATACGATGAACGTAAAAGTTTTCAATTTTGATGTTTGATTTGACATTATTTGACGACTATTGTTCTAAGAATGGAAATAAACTGTCAATAATGTTTTTATATTCATGCAAAGATGTCATAACCAAGTTTATCTCTATAGTTTGTACCGCAATTACGGTACAGGATTCGTTTAAGTGAGAGCTTCAGGAATCGATTATGTGGAAAACTAAGCTGATAAAGATGACTCTGATGAAGCTGCATACGATGGAGTAACGGATAAAAATGTATGATTTATTCAGACATATTTCCAAATTCTTAATTTGAATGCCATCCATGTAATGCCGAAATAACATCCTTATGATCAGTTAAAGGAAAATACGTGATGAAATTCGTATAACACCTACATTTTATGTCGGTATTCAAATCACTCACATAGTCAGAAACGTTTGTGTAAGATAATGATATCATTATATTCTGTATTTTATGAGAAGATATTTTAGCTCTAGGCAGTCTAGCTGTGAATCTGGGTCTGCTCAATGTGCAAAAGATTTCTAGTATAAATGCATTACTCGATGTAGTCGCCTACATTTGTTCTAATAGAAAACTAGCTTCTGCCCGCGACTTCGTCCACGTCAAATTTTTGCTCCTGTGCCCCTTCCCGTCGCTACGAATTGCCTGCCAGTTTTCGTTGCTGCTCCGCTCTTTTTGATTGTAGCGTGATGTTATATAGCCTTCCTCAATAAATCTACTCGACATAAAAAGATTTTTTAAATTAGGACCAGAGATTTCTGAGATTACTGCGTTCAACCAAACAAACAAACTCTTCATGTATACTAATATTATAAAGCTGAAGAGTTTGTTTGTTTGTTTGATTGAACGCGGTAAACTCAGGAACTACAAGTCCGAATTGAAAATTATTTTTGTATTGGGTAGCCTATTTATCTAGGAAGGCTATAGGCTATATAACATCACGCTATATCCAAGAGGAGCGGAGCAATAATGAAAAATGTTACAAAAATGGGGAAAATCGCACGGGTAGGCGATTCGACGCGATGGGAAGGGTTTAATAAGAAATGTAACGCGGACGAAGTCGCAGGCAGAAGCTAGTCTTTATAATATTAGTATAGATAGTATGTGTGTGGTGAGTGTCTATGAGAAAGCGTGTTTGCGTAAGAAGGTCTGTGTGGTATAATACGTACTGGCAAAATGTAGGTGTACATCTAAAAAAGAGTATAGGTTCCGGTACCGACATTTAGAGTATAGGTACACTGCTAAACCCTCTAACGTGATGTTATGTTGTGGTATAGGTATCTTTGATATTATTTAAACCCAAGTTGTTTTGATATTTATAGAAGACAGTAACACGGGGCCCGGAATTGTTTCCCAGACCCGCAGGGCCTTTATTCATGAGCACAAAGCATGTTGACCCAAAACGAGATCCCATGAAAATGGCGTAGTTCGAATTTCAATAAACGGCCAATAATGTCACTTGGTTACAGTCCGTTCCGGGTTGGTTGTACCAATTCAGGTTTTGTCTGTTTGAGGTTTAGGTTTAAAAGCACTTTGCACTCTTTCCGAACAGGGACCCAAACTTAACAGGCTCAGGTCGGTGACGCTGAATCAGGTAGGTCTACACGGCTCCTATAAGATTTTTCTACTTATGATTGGTGTCCAGTGTGAAGTTTGATCAAACCTACATTCAAGAATGAGATTGATTAGCCGATAGTGGGTTAGTAGTTTGTAGATAGATATCGTCTACATAGTTATATAACATATTTTTCAAACACAAAGCTGAAAAGTGCTTTATTTACGAACACTCCTTTTCTTTTTTAACCGACTTCAAACTGCAAAGGAGGAGGTTATCATTTCGACTTTTTTTTTTTTAATGTTTGTTAGCTCATAACTCTTGACTGGGTGAACCGGTTTTGATGATTCTTTTTTATTTAAAAGCTGGTGCTTCCCGTGTGCTCCCATTTTAATTTTGGTACCATTCTGATAATGGAATCCATGTGAAAACCATATAAGTCTTAAATTTACATTAAGTATTTGCGTGACAAATGAACAAATAACGCGATTAAATTAGTGCGGGGTACATACCATAATTAGAAAGTTAAAAATAAAAACTTTTTACAAAAAAATAACTACCAAATTCCTTAAAAAATACACTACAAAGTCAAAAATAACTTTAATTTCGGAAGTCGGTGGCAAAAAACCTTAAATACAGATCCTAAGACACCGACTTCCAAAATTAAAGTTAGTTTTGACTTTGTAGTGTTTTTTTTTTTTCAGGAAGTCGGTTGTTATTTTTTTGTAAAAAGTTTTTTTTTACACTAAAATATTATAATGCCGTAAGTAGGTACTTGTTATGTGCTTGTTTATGTGTCTTAGGTTCGAAAACAGAAAGGTACTTTTCCTACTTAAAATAATGTCATCACCACTGCTCTGAAAATGCCAAAAGAAAACATCCTGAGGAATCGGATGTGGCCTAGAACCAACTATTCAAAGACATGTGACGTCCACCAACTTGCATTGGGCTCACGTAGTGGATTATGGTCCATTCTCTCTCACAAAGAAGAGGCCTCAGTCCTAGCAGTGAGAACATTATGGCCTGAAACTGCGTTAAGCGGGCGCCCGCGACGAGCAACCGTCGGTCGCGTGTCTACGCGCGTGGAGACACGGGTGGGCTCTGTGGGAACGCTACGGGCCCCGTGTCGGGTACCCGTCGCGGCGTTTTGTTTACGCAGTGTCGCTAGTTCATAGCGTTATTAACTGCACTTTTGTATGATACCGCGCGGGCACCCGCTTAACTTAGTTTCAGGCCTATAAGCTGAATATGTGTATGTTATGTAAGTACCGACAGATACAGACACGCCCTTCGCGAACACAATATGGCAGGAAAAACATAAAATACGAAGACATTCAATTTTATAATAATCTACCGGTAGAAATCAGGAGCACATCTTCTTTCAACATATTTAAATCTAAACTCAAGCAGTACGTCACAACAACAAATCTATTATTTTAACGATTTATGGTAGCTTTAGACACGATAAAATCTCGACATCATACCCACCTGCATTAAAAACAAAACTGTTAGTTACTAGACTATACTTTCCTTAATTATGTATTTATTCGATTAATGAACAATGTATGTTCTCCTAGAATAAATGAAGAATCTTTGAACCACCTACAGTAGTTTAAAATAACTTCACATCACAAAAACTCTCCCTTCAATTCATTTACATTTCGTCTTCAACCACTTCAGCATCATTATACTAAAATTCTATCAAAATACAGCGACAAATATTCCCTTCTCTGAAACACTGATTTGCACTAAGCTGTGATCATATGGAATTTATACAATAATCTTCGATTAATTAAGGTTCTACTTCTAAATCCACTTAACATGCTACGTGCCAAATTTAATTTTACTTCATTAGGTTTGTTTACCTGAGTTCTACGAATATCTCAAATTAAGTTACAGTATTTGCCATTGCTTAGAAGGTTTCTCTACTCAAATATTTAAGAGCTTAATTTCATGCGAATTATATATAATTACATAAGTAGAATATGATTTACTGGTTGATATAATATTATATGAGTCAGTCTGGAATGTTTGAGACTATATGCTTAAAATACTCTTTTTTAATAAATTGCTCATTTCATAATAATAACATCCGAGTTTTGAAGGCCAGTAATTGTATATATCACTTTAAGAGCGCACTTTAATAATATGAGAATTACAAAGTATTTTCCATGAAAACTTTTAATTAATGTTCATTTTCCTCAACTACATAATTTAAACAACGTAAGGTTACAAGCTTTTTGTAAAATGAACTAAACTTAATGTCGGATTTAAAACGTAAGTACCCTCCTTGTTTTATATTCATATAGTTAGTAATAAGGTGGTAATAACTATAACGAGACTACTTAACCTTGCTTAACATTTTAAGTATGTAGTATAATATTCAAGTATAGTATTCACTAAGAAGATAAATCAGTGTCTTAAGTCATGAGGGTTATTTAGAATCTCGAACGTAACGAAGGAGCCTAGGGCTCACGGGTAGAGCGAGGGAGCTCTGTGTAAATTCGTGTGCAAAACGACGGAGTTAAGAATAGAATTCTGAGTACAAACAGGAGTTCAAGCAGGCTTGAGAAGTTATAAAAACCAGTTTGTATTCAAATTAGTAGCTAATGAAACTGTTAAATAACCGAGAAATTCCATGTTATGTGCAGTTTCTTATTCAATTTAATCTAAACCAGTGCAATTTCATCAAAAACCAATGTAAACAGTATCCTAAATTACCCATTACCTATTTTCTAACACGTGGATAGGCCACACTTAATAAATAGTTGCTATTTATTAATTTTTTTAGTCAACAGCAATTAAAACCTAAGAAGTGAGAACTCGTTGGTCGAGCCGTAATTTACTAGAAAATAATAATTTAAATACATTTACTAGTAATTCTAGTTGAGATTCCAAATTCATAACAAATTATGCACGTGCGGATCGTAGTGAAATCCAGTACAATATTAGTGCCCAGCTAGGGCCTAGGGTCTTATAGACTTGCTATATGATAGGTTAGGTTAGTTTTGCAAGTAATTTAACTTGACATAAGCACGCTGGTGGTCTAGAAAATATTTAAAACGCCTAGATTTTTTTAAAACTTTGATTTTTCTTGTTTATTTTACACTTTTTATTTTTATTCAAAAGAACCTAGTTGTTTATCAACTCCAAATGACCAATTTCTCCTCCAAACAAATAAAACACACAGACAGCACAGTAATAAAATATATGTGCATCTAACGACGGTATGTACGCAGTAAGGTTCAAATCATTGCATCAATCTCAGATGCTTGTGTCATCACAGTTACTTTCACTTCACCCTTACGTCATCTTAGAGTTATTATGACATATGTAATCTGATAACTCTAACTTAATAGTTTAAGTAGTTAATCGCAGTTAGCTTTTTGCAATCTATATATTATTGTGTGTTTAACTGTGCAGTAAAAATGTAAACACCTGGTGAAAGAGTGACAATATTTTTCCTACTCTGGTCAAGGGGTGTACTACGTGAGCTCGACAAATGAATGTGCGAATAACACTTGTGCGACAAAACTGTACTGCGACTCACCATAGTTCAAATGCACGCTTGTGCGACACACTCGAACTCACGTAGTACACTAGGTTAGGTTAGGTTAAAACAATTACTAAAAACGACTAGATTCAGTCGCACAAGCGTGCATTCGAACCCAAAAAAAAGGCAATATATTCAATTTCGCGCTGCAACTTATTTTCAATATGACAATGTTTACAGTCAACCAGTTCGGGAAGTAAAATATTGAAATTAATTAGAACTTTACTTAGTTATACTTCACAAGTTGAGAGCAGTGGTGGCCCCGTAGTGACGACCCCGACTTACAAGTTAGACGTCTTAGATTCAAACACAGGCCTGCGGCATTTTACTTTGTGTAATAATTTATTTCATCACCACTGCTTTCAAAAATGGTGAAGGAAAACATCGTGAGGAAACCGACATGTCTTTTTTTTTGGAAGGGAAATCATCAAATGATTTCTCCTGCTCTGGGCGGAGCGGGAGGGCGTGTCAGACATTTACTGACTAAAATCCACCCGTGTTCCTTCAGTTGCGCATATGCCAGAGCCACGGTAACTCTTTCAAACAAATCTCGCGACCCTGGCAGAACCAACATGTCTTTTTTTTTGGAAGGGAAATCATCAAATGATTTCTCCTGCTCTGGGCGGAGCGGGAGGGCGTGTCAGACATTTACTGACTAAAACCCACCCGTGTTCCTTCAGTTGCGCATATGCCAGAGCCACGGTAACTCTTTCAAACAAATCTCGCGACCCTGGCAGAACCGACATGTCTTTTTATTTTTTTGGATGGGAAATCATCAAATGACTTCTCCCGCTCTGGGCGGAGCGGAAGGGCGTGTCAGACTTTTACTAACTAAAACCCACCCGTGTTCCTTCAGTTGCCCATATGCCAGGGCCACGGTAACTCTTACGAACGAATCTTGCGACCCTGGCAGGCAGCGGTCCTAGCAGACCCCTTCAGAACCGACATGTGTTAGAACCGAAAGTTCGAAGAAACGTAACATCTGTCAACCTGCACTGGGCCTGTGGTGGATTATGGCACAGTTTCTTTAAAAAATAGTAGACCTGTGCCCAAACTAAGAGAACGTTATAGGCTTATTAAACTTAGTTATACTTTAATGGAGTCAAACCGATTCCCAACGAGTATATGCGGTAGTTAGGTGACAGTCCCTCTTACACTGAATATTGATCAAACTATATTGTATTGGTTTAGTTATGTATGTATGTAGGTATCTACACCATCCGTTTGTATGTAACTGCCCCGTTGGTCTCGTGGTCGCAAGCGTGACTGCTGAGCGTGGGGTCCTAGGTTCGTTTCCCAGGTCGGGCAAGGTGTTACTGGGTTTTTCCATTATAAATTTCGTAGTAACAGCCTGGAGTTTGGAAGTTGGCGGTGTGAAACCCCGGTGCCTCGGAAAGCACGTTAAGCCGTTGGTCCTACGCCTGATCTATGTCCGGTCGTGTCGGATTTTCGTCCCATCGGAATATGAGAGTGAGGGACGAGTGAGTGCTCCTGTGTCTGCGCACACACTTGAGCACTATAATATCTCCCGTGCCGATGGCTAGTCTCCGTTGAGATTGGCCGCCGTGGCCGAAATATGGTCTGGAGTGCGATATATATCTACACCAATACTGAAGTCCTTTTGTGAATGCAAATTTTATCAACATATTTTTTTTTCTAAATATTTGTTGAACACAACTTTGGAGGTAGTGTGAACAAAAAAACTGCGTTGTCATCTTCTATATTTAGAGTAATATCATTTATTTGCATTAATATATTTTTTTACTACCACGTTTGAGAGCACACGCTTTGCATAATGTGAAAGATATTATCTTTTGTTTAATATACTTTATAGTATACCTAACATGCAAACTAGTTAAGTAGAATAGCTGACATAAAACCATAATTAGTTGGAATATTTGAGGCTTGTGGCTAAGTAAAAGCCGCCGTACAGGTCGATCGATTCGGTTAAGCTACGGTTGCCGTGGCTGGTCCGTGGAAAAGTGATCATCTTTTGACGTCAAGCCCTCTATGCCTCGCGAGCACGTCAATCTTTGGTCGTCGTTACCGGTCGTCAGAAGCCGTATCTTAGTACTCAGTTACTGTCTTGTGGAGGTCAGATAGGCAGTCACTCCAAGTAAAATACCGGTATAAATGTAGTACGGTTTATTTTTATTTTGTTTGTTTGAACGCGCTTATCTGTGAGATTATCAGTCAGATTTGAAAAGATAATTTTACATTTCGTTGGCCAATTCTTGAAAAAAGTTATAGACTATTTAACATCACGCTATTACACTTAGAGACTGGGCAAAATTAAAAAGTCAGGAAGAACGCTAAGCGAGCGGGCTATGTAAATCATACTCAAATGAACTCGCGGGTATTTTATCATTGTAGGAACGCAGCCCGTATTGAAGGAAGTGTACAATTCTATGTACTTGTGCTCGACCAGTAATATTCGACTATAATTCATTTAACCTCCTGGATGCCAGCGTCATACCTATATTACATAAAGAATTGAACATTTGTTCTAAAAACATCTGTGAATTGTTTTCGGAACTAGTCGTTTTATGGTAGTTGTGTAACCTTAGTAAACTAGCAACACTACACCAAACGTCATTTTGACTTTGACAGACACGTTAAAACCCAATTAAATAATAATATCCAAAAACTTTTTTTCCGGAATCCAGGAGGTTAAATTGTTGTTTATAATTAGTGTTTAAAAATATTAGTTTTCTGCACTCCTCTGCCACGTCCGTGTAATTTTCGTAATAAGGAGTATAAAGTTTTTGCTTTACGTATTAATATACAAATTTTTACCTTGTGGTGCCGAACGTAAAGAATACCACCACCCCATTTCTTCCCATGGGTGTCATAAAAGGCAACTAAGGGACTTACTAGAGAATGGGCAGCAGCGATCTCTATGCATTTTAACATCATACTGCAATCGCCAATCCGCCTGCCAAGCGTGGCGATTATGGCAAACCCCCTAAATTTGGGGAGGCTCATGTCCAACAGTGGTCGTTTTATTGCTGAAATGATGATACAGATTATAGATAATAATATGTGTTGGATCTTCAGACTCCTGCAACTCGAAAAGGTTTCCTAGTACTTTAAGCAGCAGTACTACTAGTAATATATCCAAATTAAACAACAAAGGCAATTTCAAATACTAAGCAAAATGCCTATAAATCTTAATACTCGGCCACAACAGTTACTTTATTGAAATTTCTGTGCGGGTCAGTAGATGTCCCATGTCTTCGAAGTTTTGGTTTTAGGACATGCCGGTTTCCTCGCGATTTTTTGCTGCACCGTTTTGAGAGCAGTGGTCATGTAATAATTTATACAATTTATAAAACGCATTAAGTTCCACTCAATACACCGAAAAACCACTATTCTCGGTAAAATGTTGATTAAGTCATAATTATTATAATTTATGCTTCAGTTACGAGTTTCTGAGTAAAAAAATAATAGTTTAAAAAAACTAAAAAACACGCTTCCATTGAAACCAAACTAAAAAGTAT
Source organism: Aporophyla nigra (assembly GCA_947507805.1). NCBI lineage: Eukaryota > Metazoa > Arthropoda > Insecta > Lepidoptera > Noctuidae > Aporophyla > Aporophyla nigra. The sequence goes on along the minus strand of OX382307.1, from coordinate 14,255,501 downwards.
GAGATGTTTATTGTGGAGCAATAGAGTCATTGTGCCTTCTAGTATACAAACAAATGTACTAATAAATAATAGTTTAAAAAAACTAAAAAACACGCTTCGTTAGTTTGGTTTTCAATGGAAGCGAGTTTTTTTAAACTATTATTTATTTTCTATTTTTTAGGGTGTTTCGAATTTTGAGACGTATGTCAGCGTAGTTTGTGACGTATGTCAGCGTAGTTTTCGAAGACAGTTTTTTTTTGCTGTCCTGGTAACCCTGGCAAGGATAATGGAACAAATTAGTTTGTGACGTATGTCAGCGTAGTTTTCGAAGACAGTTTTTTTGCTGTCCTGGTAACCCTGGCAAGCATAATGGCACAAATTTATGAAATTATTGCATTGTCATCGGTCCTTGACAGGTGTGCAAAGTTTGAATGAAATCTGGTCGTTTAAAGTGGGTCAAAATCGCGCTATAAGGAGTCGGTTACAAACAAACATACAAGTGAAGCTAATATAAAGCGTGTAATTAACCAACCAAATTCTATTATGTTGGTTCTCTGTTTATTATTTTGTGAGTGTTTTTTTATAAAGTTTTATAGTCTTTAACTGTAGTTTGTACATTTTACCGGTCTCAGTGATTAACGGACTGACGTCAGCATCATCTTTAAATATTTAACATGAACTGTTACTGAATATTCAAGGTGTACAGTTAGAAGCTACAACTTTGATGAGATTTGTATACATTGGTTAAGTAGAAATACTTTAATAACTTATACCTAGGACAACCAACACAACGTTATCTGATCCCAAACTAGGCAGAACCTGTACTATGGTAACCAGACAACTGATAAACAGCCTAGAGGAAGCCTAGGGTTGACAGGGAGTGCTCTCATACGTGGTCTGATTGGCCTCGTCTGGTCCAAATCCATCTTAACTCACTCATTCATCACACACTCACACCATACACGTACATAATACACTACACACGCCTTTTAAAAACATTTTAGTTCAACACTCATTTAACTTTGCTAATTTATTGTTTAGGAATATCATTTGGTTATTGTTATCGTTCCAACCAACATTACATATGTGCCTCCCTACTGTGATGTAATAGTGTAAGACGAGGGAGACTGACCTCCACGACACAGGGAATCCTAGTGTGAAGGCTAGTGTTATTTCAATTTGTACATAGCAGTTCTTGAACAATAAAGTTTTTATTATTATTATTATTATATATTTCTAAATACATACATATTATAGATAAATGATACCCAGACATAGAACAAATTATTGTGCTCATCACACAAACATTTGTCCTTGGTGGGAATCGAACCCACGACCTCAGTCTTAGCAGTCAGGGTCACTAACCACTAGACTAACAGGCCAGTCAAATAAACAAGTATTTTATAAATACTAATAATGCATGCAAGAGCGGAGTCTCCTAATACAGGCTTTATACGCTTAAAAGAAGGCTCCAATCACCACTGATCTAAGTTAAAAACTTGTTCATTCAAATAAACCTTTTTTCATTTGAATATATTACCAGTCTGTAACTTTTAGCTTTTATTAAGACCACCTATAGTCCAAAACTTTAATTAAATTCTTACCAAATCAATCACTAAAGGAAATTACTTAGTAACATTAATTTATATAAAAAGGTTTTAATTTCTACTTTACCCAACAATTTGATGTTGATTGTTTGAATAATCAACATCATTCATCGTCTGATTTTTGAGTTACAATATTTTATAAGTAATGACCTATAATATATTGTAACTCAAAAATCTTCGATGAAAATCTAGGTAGCAAAATTAACCTCAATCAAAAAAAAAAAAAACTTTAATGTCATTTAAAATGAGAATGATAAGTTAAAGTATTCAAATCAATAAATCAAAGCTTTTATCTTTTAAGTTCATTATTCTCTACAAATATAATTGAACACAATTTATCCAAATTGGCTGAACATTAGGCCTCCTGCACCCTAATTGCGAAACGCACTATTTATCAGAATCTGAATGGGATTGAAGATTGTTTCTAAACCATTGCGTCATTTGTTCGAATAAATTGTCGGCTCAGAAACGTAAATAACGCAATGAATGTTGTTAAACTATCAATATGAACCCAATTCCTACCGATAAAAAGTTACGCAATTAGCCCTCTGATAGTTAGAGATATTGGCGTTTGTGTTCGTAGTATTAAGATTCTCGTAGTTACCCTCATAGATCTTTGATCTAATAATAATATGTTTATTACTAGGCATTATCTAGGTAATATTGTTAATATTCAGTACGCTAGGCGGGTGTATTATTAACTTATGTATTATAATTAATTACGAAATAGCTGGCTGCCAATCCTCATAATAATTATAATAAATTTGATAGTGATAATGTTAAAATTAATTTCCTAGGCAACATTATTTAGCACGAATACTTTAATGATAAAAAGGGAGAGTTATGATAAGTAGAATCTTCTAGTAAGTGGTCAACGGTAGAAGCAACTGCAGCAATCGATAGTCGTAGTCAACAACGCGTGCTCCCGCACGCGTTGTTTTTTTTTTTAATGGCTTGTTGCTCGTCAACCAAGGAGGTTGTCGGATGCTTATTGCTTAACCAGACAACCAAAGTGCCACCAGGTTGCCTGAATAAATAACGGCCTCCAGCCAGGACTTCGAACAAAGCGACCAGACACTAAGGGCACTACCTGTGGGATACCTTGGTTTAGAGCGTCGCTTGAGCAAGATACGGACTGGATCGAAAATAATGACGTTCACGTTGTCGACGGCAGCTGTAGACGTACCTCTGCTGTTGACGAGTGCCGTATTTGAGCCAATCCATGCTCCATGTGTTGTCGGAGGTAATGAATAGCATCATCCCATTTCTTCCCGTGGTTGTCGTAGAAGGCGACTAAGAGACTTGTCAGAGAATGGGCAGCAGCGGTCTCTTTGCATTTTGCCACCATACTGTGATCGTCAGTCCTGCCAAGCGTGGCGGTTCTGGCAACCGCCACCCTTTCTGTGAGGCCTATGTCCAGCAGTGGACGTCTTTTGGCTGAAAGGATGATGATGGTCACGGTGGTGATGAGACTAACTGGACCTTGAGGGTCGAAAAGTTGGAACCACGCCATAACACGAACTTCAAGTCTTTCGTAGTGCGAGTTCCAACTCTTCAAGTCGAGACCTTCCTCAAGGAAGAGTTTTGGCCGAAGGGTGTCGTGTTTCGGCGATTCCGCGGAAGGCTACGCGACACCACGCAGCGCAACACGACGCCGTCACTTCGTGTACAATAGTTTTTTGTTTACATTGTTTTTATTTGTATGTATGTTAGTCTGTAAGTTATTTATGATATGGGTCTTTTTAGCCCGAAATAAATTGATTGATTTGATTTTAATTAAAATCAAATACTGATTTCGTTCAAAAGTGTCGATCGAAGTACACAGTACATAATAGAATAACGTGTTCATAAAAAAACTATGAGTAAAATTGATATCGATATTCGAACATCTGCTGCCTGAGTGTTTAATTAACACGTTTCTACATTCCACCTCTCCTTTTTCCAGAAAAAAAAAGCCGAGTGAAAAACAAGTGATAAAAAATGTACAGTTTACAAACAAGTTTAATAACAAGGATTGCCTCGTTGGTCTAGTGATTGCAAGCGCTTCTGGTGAGTATGAGGTCTAGGGATCGATTCCCAGCTCGAGCAAATTGTGATGGATTATTGAGTGGATTTTTCCATTATGAAATTTTCGGTAGCAGTCTGGAGTCTGGACTTGTGCGTGTACATAGGGCTAGGTACTACTATGTCTAACTCTCCAGGGTTTTCTGCCGTAATATTATGTTTACAAACAAAATTAAAAGTAGGTTTCAAAATATTGGATCACAATTTTTTTGACGTTTGAATTAAATATTACTGTGAAAATACAGGCTGAAAAATGCTCATTCATTTTTAAATTCGATCGGTAGTCGGTAGGTTAAACTTAGTAATTGAGTTGGTTGAACCAATTACTGTGCTGTGCTTTGTACTGCCGTGTACGAAAATACTAAAGGGTTATTTTTGTAACTTTCTAACGTATTCAATTAGTCTAGAAATAATACGAAAGAACTTGAATCTAGGTCGAAATATTTCATAGCAAAGGAAGATCAACGATTAATTTATTAGAAAAAATGGACGGCGTAATTAATCCCACTTGGATAAAGATTTTTAAGATCCAGATTTCATGATCCTTACAGCAATGGTTTTAGAGGTCAATTTTCAGTAGCGGATAAGAGGCAGACCTACAATAAATACAGATCATCCCAAATCTTGGAAGGCCTACTTAGAATATCTAAGTCTTAAAAATATTCTTAGATAGTCTTAGTCTTCAGTCTTCAGCCAAAAACTTCAGACGACCCAAATTAGTTTATCCTACATTTCCAACACAAAAATCTCAATAAACAACCACATTTTTCTTTCATAATATTTTGTATAACAGAAATATATTTTTGGGTCTCATAACGGAACTCGAAGCGACTCTTGCGTTCGCCTCAGTGCGTTACAACAATGAACTTGACCTGATGTTTTGTAGAACTATGTTACAACTGCGACGGGGGCCGTAGTTACGTCATAACGGAGCTCCAGCTTTCGACCACTGTTATGATATCTTACTGGTAAAAAAATATGATCATTACTGAGTAATTTAGGTCGATAGGAAAGTTACGAGATCTTCGTCTAGCAAATAGACTTGGCGAGGGATATCGTGTTACCCAGTAAGTTCATTGTGGATGTAAGACAAGTAATCGCTTCTCAATCTATCTGCTTATACATAGATATAATTATAAAAAAGTTAATAATAAAGCTAAGAAGATGTTTCTGTTTGTTTGTTTGTTAGGATGTGCTTATTTCTGTAACTATTAGGCGTAGAGACAGATTTGAACCATTATCTTTGCATTTGATAGACCAGTTCTTGAGGAAATTCTTCTCCAATAATTGGGCTAGAGGCAACAGTGTGATTTCAATTAGTCTATGCTATGCTAACATCACGCTGTGATCCTTAGAGGTTGATTAAAAAGAAAAAGTCAGAAATAACGTTAATCGAAAACGAAGTACCTAATAGCGGGAACGAAGGGATTTATAAAACTGTGGCTTAGTTCAGTGTATTGTGTATTCTATTTCTACACAAACTATAAATGACTAGTATTTCGCATCCGGTTAGACTGGAAACCGATCATAGTTAGTAAACGACTCGACAGATGAACATGATGAACTAATTTTATACTTTCTCGATATCTTTGTCCAAGGTCGTCTCTGCAATCACACTTGTGTCTGTTACGAAACCATCTATCCACGATATATTCCAAGAATCAACAAGAACCAGCATGGACTTAAACTTTCATGTGACTCATTACTTAAAACACTTTACGGCCAATATACGCAATCAAACGTTAATTATATTCCAGTAACAGGAAAAAGTTCAACCGGTTTTGTTCTGTTCCGAATTTGAAAGCTTTTTGTCCACTCAAGGATACTTAATTATAATAGGAAATTCATAACTATTTGACGTCAAATGGCGTCACGGATCATTGACCTCACTTTAAAGTAGAAGTATTCTCATAATTATCTTAGTAATAATAAAACGTTTGATCTCTAAATATAAATGTAATCAAAAGAGACTCAAGTTTTGTGTAGCTACAGAAAATTAATCCGAGATTTATTTATTTTTGGCAACATATTTTTCTTCCCTAGACACAGACCTCAAGTCCAAACGTCAAAAAAATATATCGCTAAGCAGACGAATCACTAGTCAAAATTCAAATTAAGAACACAACCAAACAATCACAGAATAGGATCTAGTTAAAGCAAGGAATATCCAGATTTTGTGTTGCCATTTTAATTAAAACATGTACGCCAAGCGAGACGGACAGACATGTGACCATTTGTGTAGCGATTACTAATTAGTTTGGTGGTCACAAGCCTTAACGAGAATACGACCACTTGATGACAATCTATGTTAACTTTAAATTAAAATAATTAACGTTTTTCGAGTTTTTAATAGTACTGTAATTACTAAAAAGTACTTTGCAAAGTACGTTATGACTACATCAGTCAGCAAAATATTTTTCCAGACAAAACTATTATAAAATAATGGGGCATTACGATGAAACTGTGTTCAGAAAAAAATGTTACATGAATTTAAATATTATAATTTACATATCTCCCGATATAGTTTGTTTAATAATTTAACTCTGTAAAAGTATTCATTAATGTTACTTTGTTTTTTTTTTTTAATAGCAACACATACAAAAAACACGACTGTTAACTTTTTATAGTCAAAATGTGAAAAATCCTTAAGTAAAAATTGCAACTCATGTAGGTTTCGAAAACATGATAAGTGATAACACAAGAGCCATATTTGATAAACCTAGATCCACATCTGTATCATGTTTTTGTATTAAGGTGCTACCAGACTGCGGTTGATCGAAAATCGACATCGATCCCCTCAAAACATATGCAATATTTAAATATCGATCTATGAACGAGCGACCATCAACCAATAGAGACAATTGTTACTTGTAGATTCCACACCATCAATCGACGTTGAATAAAAACAGCATCGATTGACCGTCATCCGGCTGTTAAGCATCATGCTGAATTGTCATGTGGGGCTAGAGCGAACGAGCGGAGACGTAATGTAAAAACGCACGATTATAAAATTCAAAATATTATTTCAGCACCTAATATTTAATTACTTTTATGGAAAGAAAAAAATAACAAATTTTATGATTAAGTACATAATCTTTTTTTTCTGCTTTTGTATTCATAATAATTTGGGCATAATTACCGCCACAACCTGAATACTATAGGATAGATTGCATTCTCAATTTAAAATCCGTTCGAATTTACGTTACATTCAAGTCTGCTAGGGCCGCCGAACGGTCCATCGACCGCAGTCTGCTTCCACCTTAATAAGTCCGTTGCGTAGTATCAAAGATAATGATAATTTAATCGCTTGGTTGAATGCGAAATATTCGTATTATTGCGTAAATATGAACCCGGTTTTACATTAAACTGGTTATGTGTACCTATTAACATGATTATTTAAACTTTTAAAAATTTTAACACAATTTTTATTGTACATCATCACAACATCATTCAGCCGATAGACGTCCACGTCTGAACATAGACCTCCCCCAAGCCACTTCGACCGATCTATGTTTCTCACATCCAGCGGATTCCTGCGGCCTTCACCAAGTCATCGGCCCATCTTTTATGGAGGTGGCTGGTGGGAGTTTGGTGGTGGATAATATTGTACAAATGATGCCAGACCAAAAAATTATCCTCAATTTTATATGCCAAACGGATATGAAATATGACACACAGATAGTTTATAACTTGAATGAATACATGTAAAACTTTTTATCCCCGTAGCACGTTCCTGTGTAATAATTTCTGACCTCCAATGGAAGGCACAAGGTAGTTTAGTACCTTTAACCTAAGGCAGATTTACCAGCAATAATAAATCCTATAGGGATACAACGATAGGGACATTTGTATATACAGGTAAATAATAATGAATGAATAAAGACCACCGCATCACCAATGCCATAAGTATGCATTCATCGGATTGTGATCATTCTGTGTAAAGAATACGAAATCAGTCTATTGTTCTAAGCCCTATATCTTGCCATTATCGTGATTTAAGTGACCAACCAGGGGTAAAGAAAATTGTAGTTACTTTATAATTATCATTGTTTTTATGTATTTCAATTTTTCCTTGAAATGTTTCACGGATTAGATTTTATCTGGATTTAATTTTTGATATACTATTATTTTTCTGATTCAATTCATATTCACATTAATTAATTAGGTAATTACTGTGAATATATATACACGGTGTGCTTAATTCTTTGTATCAAAAGAGTTTATTATATACAAAACCATTTAAATATTATCTTACAATGGCATCCAGCGAAACCCTCTTTTAAATAAAATTGTTAAAATATATTTTTTTATGTTTATTAACCGCAATGCAAACAGGCCACACTCTAATAAAAAGATAACAAAGTTTAATTGAATAAATTTACACAAAACATTTTTGCTCGTACAGTAATTAAAAAGGTTACTAAAGTAATAATTAACAAAGAAAAACTTACTTCGTTAAAAAGGGCACTCCACAGAAAATTCTATTCACAAAATAATAATAAAAATACTTTTAAAGTCGAGTGTAAAACGGTTCGGTTTCGGTTTAAACGTCGCGTGCGCCGGCGGAGGCTTTGCTAAACAAACTATCGACCCGTAGACTGCAGAGCATAGGCCTTGCCATTCTCCTGAGCTCCGTTGTTCAGCAACCTGTATACAACCGGTCCGTTAGACCTCATTTACACCGACAATCGATTAAATAAATCAAGTTTAACTGCCCTTACATTCACATAAAAACAATTTGATATTAAAAATATCAGCTCCTTTTTTAATATTCATGAATGTTTTAACGTACATTTCTCGTCGAACAATAAGAATAAATTGTGATATTTATTCATAAGGTATTAAAAATTGAGCGTAAACATTTCGTCTAACTTGAACATGAAATATTAATAATATGTTGATAGCGTTGATTAGGCTTTTAATGGATACTAAGCTTTTGTTGGCGTTCTTAATTTTGATGGAATATATTTAGATTTTAGCAATGATCTTGTAATGTTTTATTCGAAGTTTGATTAGCATTTCTTACAACTACACGCCAGGTGTCAGATTATGGTCGACTCGCTTTCACAAGGGGAGATTTGTGGCCTAGCAGCAGAAACATTCGATGCTGAATAGGCTATATTATCTTTTATAGTATGATGTCAGCTGTATTAAAGAAATATTGCAAACTAAAACATTAGTGAGGGTGACTATATCAAAACATGGTGCCCTGTCACAGTGAGGCGGGGTCACAGCAGAGCATGCAGGAGATGGCAGGACGAGCTGAATAAGTCAGTCAAAACTGGAAGGAGGACGCGTGAACTCCCGAAAGATGGTAGCAATAGAGCGAGGCCATGGCCTCGGAGTAAGACAACGTAGGCCAATAAATTAAAAACATTAAAAGTTATATCTAATAACAAAAAAATACAGATTTATAACACTACCCTGCCATTATTAAATCTATATTTTTTTCAAAAATATTTACGCTATCAATGCATTTTAGACTTGCTTACAAGCTTACAGAGGACGGGTCTACTTTAACTACCGCGACCTGTATTTTTCACGCTCTCTTTTTATTTCAAGAGCTCTCATATTGCACCTCTGTAAATAAAATATGGAAATTCATGGAAGTCCGGTTTCATTATACCAGCGGACGCTCTAGAAACAATTTTTAAAGTTTCAGGAATTTTCACACGGGTCTTCTTTGTTCTATTAAAACATTAAAATATTTAATTATAAGCTGCGGTTGCATATTTTAAATATTATGAACCTACAGGAAGAGACGGATGGGCTATGTGACTGTACAGTCATGAGAATAAATGCCGTAGCACATAGTTATGGACATTGGAAGCATAGTTAAAACCATAATAAGTATTACGGAATAAGGCTTTTCTCAGAGTATTTTTTTCACGCAATAATCTGTTTTGAATCTTGTGTCAGTGCGTCCGGATTTTTTAATTGGCTCCAATAAATTAATTACATCAATCTTGAAAGACTCTTAAAATGTACGTAATTAAAATTCTATCTTCAATCTACCACGCCGTGATTGAGGTTAAAACTTTTTAAATATCCATCAATCTACTGTTACGTTTCGGTGTAAATGATGCCAGCGGAATATTTTGCAATAGATTTGCGTAAATGAATTAAAAGAAATCTTATAGTGGAATTTCCTTGTTCTATTCTATAAGCAATAATATAAAAGACTATAGAGTATATTGATAATATAATAGACTATAGAGTATAGTGTCATGATAAGCATAACATTACATCAAGCCTTGTTTACCTGATGGATGGACAGAGGGAGTACGTATATCCATATTTACGGCTTAAGACATTTATTTCACTAAAAAAGTTCACTAAATACAATTTATCCTTCCTAAGAGGAAAAGCATAATTATTAAGTTAAGCGCCAGTATTGCTGGGTTAAAATCAAAAATTAAGTTATAGAATTAAAATTAAAATGTACATTTTGATTTTATTTCTCATTTAATTTTGTCTAAATACATGTGTATACATAAATGTTTAAATAAAAAATAAACACCTTGCCCGGTAATCGGACTCAGGATCTCATGTCCAGCAGTAGAGCTAGCAACCACTGCAACAATCAGGTAGTTTGATTTTAAAGAACAAAAATGTATGTTAAGCCCAAAAACCTCAAGAGTCCACATTTAACATTTGCATTTATATTAGGTATATATTATGTACAACTATATAAAGTTTATAAAAAAAGAGAAAAAATAATCAAAGGGCTTCCAAAAACTCGTCTATAATAAGGAATTGTAAAATATTTAAATTAAAGAAAATTGACCACATAATTAAATTCGGTATGTATTATATTAATGCGTAAATAATAATTGGAAGGTAATATATATGCCGATTGAGGGCTGTAAAGTTATAGTTCAATTAATTAATTTGCAAATTCACTGTAGTTCATTTAATTAATTGATTATATTACCGTCGATATACAAATTGAATATGAAGAAATTATATACAAGGTAATTATTGAATTACCTCAAAATGGTTCATCGTAGAACAGGAAAAAGAAAGGCTAGTAGTACCCCAGAAACGATTTTTAAATATTCATCGATGTTTTTCATTACCCTGTTGTAATGTAGTCATGTGCACCACGACCACATGGTTGATATCCAATTTGATGTGAATGCTGCTTCTACAAACTGCATAAATATATTTCAATTTCAAAACCCTTTAGGCCGTTTCAATAAAATGTAAATAACGTAAAATATTCTGTGTAAATAAAAATATATAAAAATCCCATTTCAAACCAAGCAACGCAACGGCAGTCACAAAACCAGCAAAAAATATTAAAAAGATTTACCTTATAAAACTGAAGTTTTTTCAGAAAATACGTTCATAAATCAAAAGTTTTTTATAAATCTGTTATACTGAATGTAAAGAGGAAGCTCTACGTTATTTACAAAATAAACATAAAAATCTTCAGAAAATGGAAAATTACTTGCCCTTAAAACACATTAATTGAATGAAAATCTTTGTTGCTTCCGTCTTAATAGCCATTTTCAAAGGTTTTTATAGCCCCTTAATGTTCAACCAAATAAAGGAATAAAAACAATCTTATTAAGACCCATTAAACATTATGGGACCATTGTATGGGAAAAGTTAAAAACGAACCTAATAAATACTGTTATCAAAATTAAGCACAAATTAAAATACTAAGCTCAAGAGCAAGCGTAATATTTCATACTTATTACGACTTAACATTATTATACGATCATCATTTTTTTTTTCGATCATTATTATACCTATAAGTTCACAAATATGTCATAACTAGCTGCTGCACGCGGCTTCGCCCTTGTGGCTGTTGATCTCACAGGAACTTGATACGGGGACAAAAGGTATATGATACTCTTAATAAAGTCAGCTATCTGTCACTGAAATTCCCTTCAAAATCAATCCAACCATTTTGGAGATTAGCTGCAACAGACAGTCAAAAGTACAAGAAAGAAATTATTTCGACCTTCCAAACAGATACGTTTATTTATTTTTAACTAGCTGTTGCCAGCGGCTTCGCCCGCATATTATACCTAAATATAAACTTTCCGCTTGAATTTCTCTATCTAATTAAAAAACCGCATCAAAATCCGTTACGTAGTTTAAATAAAATAAATAAATAAATATGTTAGGACAACCAACACGCCGTTATCTGATCCCAAACTAGGCAGAGCCTGTACTATGGTAATCAGACAACTGATAAACATACTTATATATTTCTAAATAGATACATATTATAAATAAATTACACCCAGACACAGAACAAATGATTGTGCTCATCACACAAAGATTTGTCCTGGGTGGGAATCGAACCCACGACCTCAGTCTTAGCAGTCAGGATCACTAACCACTAGACTAACAGGCCAGTCAAAAGTTTTAAAGATCTAAGCATACATACGGACAGACAGCGGGAAGTGACTTTGTTTTATAATATGTAGTGATGTATGTAAAATGACTATGTTTGTTTATACTTATGTAGGTATAAGTAAAGAGAGCCAAAGAAAACTTGATCATTATTAATAAACAGGAAAGGCACAAGTGATTTTCTGTCAGTTCTAATATAGTTTAAGAATGGAAAAACTACGGGTCTGTTTTTTATGAACAGTCCAAACTGTTGCTCTTTTGCTGTAAAACTTTACTTTTTAACAAAAGAAAACAATTTTTTTAAACGATTTACGATAGTAAAGGAAACGATCTAAGAAAAGAAAAAACATTTTAAATAAATTCCTGGAAAATAAAAAACCTTTGGAAAAATGATTTAACAACAGAAAACATTTTAATAACGAAAAACCGATATAACCGAACAGATACCGCTTTTATGTAATTCCAGCTTAAAGGCGATTTAATGTAATCGAAGTCCTATAATAATATTACCAACGACCTGGCAAAAACAGGGATTCACTTCACATAGCCTATTGTCCTACAACATAAGCTCTGTTCTCGTCACGGGAAAATGAGAACGTAGACAACACTATCCGTTCCCCGCTAGATAAGCTTCCCTTAAATACTAAATAACACAGAGGAAATTAAAGTACTTTACATTTAGGCCAGGTCCAGACGTGTGTAATGTAATGTAATGTAATGAGAATAGTGTGGACGGCATTTAAACTCAACGCAATTTATGTATGTATTCAACAGTATTGCCTTTGTGTTCGCGCTAAAAACCGACAGATGGTAGATCAGCGCTAGAGCCAACCCGAAGGTAAGCCTACCTTTGCATTGACATATCATATCATCGACATCTGACTAGCCTTCTCCCAATTCTGTTGAAGTCGCCTTCGAGTCTAACCATACATAGATGAATAACAATCATTTACATGGAGCGACTGCCTACCTAATCTCAACAACCCAGTTACTAGGTAAAATGATACCCCCTTAGTTCTACTGGCTGTCAAACTAATGGGCTTCTGACGACCCGTAACGACTGTCAAAGATGACACGAATGAAAGCCGGGACCAATAGATATTGTGGCGAGGTTTAATCGTGCACTGGAGTAGGAGTACATCCCAGCGCGACGAAAAAACACACGGTTGGATTTTGATCTCTAGGAACATAGCAGAGCGTTAAAAATCCAGTGCGCGATGAAATCCCGCGATAATACTAAGTCAATAAGAAAGTGAGCTCACATGTAATGCTCGTAGTTCAGTTCACGCGCAGAATTCGCGGAACATTACATAAGATACAACATTACACGTTACACACATCTGACCCCAGCTTTATACTTAGAACCTGTTGGCATTTACGTTGCTGATAGGGTATAAAAAATATACATTATAAGCTAGTGCTGAGCCATTTCGAGTCAGAAACATGTTTTACTGGTAAAGGTATGCTCACAAAGGGCTTGCTTCTGACATTTATTGCTATAAAAAAGGTTGTTGCGCCTGGTGCTGCGATTTTATTCAGCTTGTATTTTTCATTGTATATTACTTTAGAACGTTTTTTGTAGACTGCCTAGTCTTGGTCGCCTTACTGTTGAGCATGAAGTCCTGGGTTTGATTCAAGGGTAGGGCTTAGTGTTATTGGGTTTTTCATCAGGGTATTCTCAGGGTATTCACTAGGAGTCGATAGCGGACTGCCGGCCACCGTAGGCGCGAGCTTGCGGGTGGCGAGCAATGGGTAGCTCGCCGCCCGGTAAAGACCAGGCTCGGGTCGACGGCGCGTAGTGTTCCACGCGCGCCTCAAAGAGATGTCAGCAGCACTGAAGGGCTCTGCTAGGACCGATGCCTGTCAGGGTCGCGAGATTGTTCGAAAGAGATATCGTGACCCTGGCACATGGGCAACTGAAGGAACACTGGTGGGTTTTAGTCAGTAAAAGTCTGACACGCCCTCCCGCTCCGCCCAGAGCGGGAGAAGTCATTTGATGATTTCCCATCCAGAAAAAAAAAGGGAATAGGATCACCGCCATGCCATTTTACATGGCAAATAAAAATAACTAGCTAAATGTGAGTTTGCTATAGATACAAACATTGAAAAGAGTATGCTTTGATGGTTTGGTCATGTTGAGAGGATGAATGAAGGGCGGCTAATAAAATCTATTTACAAGGTAGATGTGACTGGACACGTCGGAAGAGGAAGCTCTAGGAGAAGATATAGTGACGTTATTGTTCATGTTCTTCAGAAGGGTCAGGAGCGTAGTACTGGTAACCCGCGTGCGTGTATGACCAGACGTATGAACTTAAATGGGGAAAAGGAGTATGAAAGGAACGTAGCAGGTGGCGTTCTATAGTATCTGCCACCCCCATGGAAAAAAAACGTGAGTATATGTATGTATGTACTATAGGTACAGACGCCAGCACTTAAAGCTACTACAATCTGTCAAATTTCTTTAATAGGTTTTCAACTTTAATGCTAAAGTATTAGGATCAAAATTGATTGGGAAAATTAGACAGTTTCGGGTACCATGATATGCTGGCGTCTGTACAAGAACTGCCTGACCCTTTGGAGAATATAACCGTGTTGTTATATTTTGTTATTTTAAACTGTTAAAATTTCTAATTAGTTAAGTACCAAATAAATATGGTTTGGGAATCAAAGTTTTACAGTAGTATTACAACGCTTAAAAATAATTAAAATGACTAAAATGGTCCGAATTAAGTCTGTCTGACTAAATCACGAGTCAAATCACAACTTTGTTGAACTCGTAAATTAGGTATAAGTTTAATTACATACCTATACATGAAAACGTTCTTTGCATTTTAGATTCTGCTTAATTCATACCAGCTCATACATTGTAGTCATAATTCTAGGGAGGGTTATTAGGATCTTTGTGAACATCTGTTTTATGGCTAAGCTCGGCATAATTTGCATCTTCGTTAGTGTTCATACGGGCTACTATCGCTTAAGATAATCTTATGCTGTTACTTACAATGTTCCTTCATTTTATTATAGTTTGATCTATTTCTGCAGGGAATAATAAACCTTATGTTACGTTGAAAACTGTGAAAGTTTATACGATGATGAAAGTGGGTTTGATTTTTCAGTTTGCACAGAATATGGAAATAGATATTCCGATATGAACTAGAAAAAAAATGCCTTTGATGTTTTCATTCAGTGAGAACTATTCGAAACAAAATGAATATTAGAAAATAGTGAACATATCTACGACTATAAATTCATACAAGAACAAAATATTTCAAAATACTATACATTTTTACATATTTTATTTTTATATAACCTATCAGGTCACTGTAAATAATAAAACAATTTCAATACAATGCAAATACTTTTCAATTGCAAAAAAAGTTTGGTCAAATAGAAACCAATATCCATGAAATTCATGAATAAAAATTGATATTTATACGTTTTCATCTCAGAACAACTCAATCTAAATTGGGGTCTGAACCAGCCTATAATGTTCCCACTGCTGGGACACAGGTCTCCTATAGAAAGCGGCATTGTTTCTCCAAGATGTATTTCGGGATGCCATAATCCGCTATGTGGGCTCATTGCGGGTTCCTTCACCGTTTTGATGGGTGATTTCAGTGATGATAAGATTATTCCAGTCTAAAGCGCCTGATTAAGTTCAAACCTAATGACCGCATAAGTCGCGACCGTTCCCTTATTATAACCGTAAATAATAACTCAAAAAAAGATAAAAGTTCATACCGACGCTTCCATAACCAGAGGCAAAAACCAAAAACAAGTTTGTAGGTATAAAAAAGTCCGTAAGTAACTAAAAAGAAACAAATAAAAACATGTAAAAGGCTCAATTGACGCACGGTCTCACGAGAGCCTCTCGTTCTACCTCATGGGACCAAAAAACCCAGAGTGCTATTAACTTTTAATAAAACATGACCGAATATAAGATACGTAAAAGGCATAGAAGTTTCCATTCGATGTTTACGTGTGGAATATTTTTATAAAGTGTTTAGAATGTGCTTCGTTCTACGACATATAACAGTCTGTTTAGCAATTTACGAAATGACTAAAAAACAACTTAATATTTAATCTACCAAAAAAGAAACCACCAGTAAAAATTACATCTTTTGGGGTAATCTATAAGGTATACATCTATAAACAAATAAATAAAATTGAAGTTTTTGTTATGTAACGTTAAAATAACAGCGATTCTACTAAATGTGTATGTAAGTACAGACGGCACACATACGTAGGTACGTATAACAAAAACGATGGTAGGTTTTTGAAAATTTATGTCTGCCTATATGCCTGTTTGTTTCAGCTAATCTACGAAAAAGCTAAACTGATTTTAACTGGACTTTCACTGGCGGAAATCTGGTATTGTAAAAAATAAAATAGGGTTTTTGATGACACGTTCCAATGAGATAATTTCCAACATCCACACTGGAGAAGCCGTGGGCAATACTAGTAATAAATATACATAGTATAACATCACCCTATACTCCCCGATTTCTTAGGCAGGCGTATTGTTTCGCCACTTATGATGAAGTCCAATGTAATAGAGGGTGAGCCTATTGCCAAAGTTAATATTAATAATATCTTAGGACAACCAACACAACGTTATCTGATCCCAAACTAGGCAGAGCCTGTACTATGGTAACTAGACAACTGATAAACATACTTATATATTTCTAAATACACACATATTATTGATAAATTACACCCAGACACAGAACAAATGATTGTGCTCATCACCCAAAGATTCGTCCTGGGTGGGAATCGAACCCACGACCTCAGTCTTAGCAGTCAGGGTCACTAACCACTAGACTAGACTGAAAGACCAGTCAACTAAAAGTACTACATTGCCATAATATTTGTAGATATTTGACAATCGTTCAGGCTGGATAGAAGCCCGATAATCTGTCAACGAGTGTAACAATCTTATTGTATAACTTAGTTACTGGGCTGTGGAGGTCGTATAGACAGTAGCTGGCCTTTTAGTCGTTGACTGGCCTGTTAGTCTAGTGGTTAGTGACCCTTACTGCAAAGACTGAGGTCGTGGGTTCGATTCCCGCCCAGGACAAATCTTCGTGTGATGAGCACAATCATTTGTTCTGTGTCTGGGTGTAATTGATCTATAATATGTATGTATTTAGAAATATATAAGTATATTTATCAGTTGTCTGGTTACCATAGTACAGGTTCTGCCTAGTTTGGGATTAGATAACGGTGTGTTGGTTGTTCTAAGATATTAATATATAGTAGCTCCATGTAAGATACTTGTACTCAGCTGCATCCGGTTCATCTAGAAACTGACCCAAATATTGTTGAGCAAAGCTCAGTCAGATGATGATAATGATTGTCATATTTATATTCCCACGTTTTAGCCAGCACCATTCTCTATTCGACTATACTTAAAATTCAGTGGATTCTCGTGACAAGGCAGCTTAAGGAAACAAAATCAAGCAAATCCTATCCAGTCTCCAAAATTCTAAAACTTGTTCAATATTTACCTAGCCTCACAGCTTTCTAGAAAATCTCCTTACATTCTTAGAACTGTAACTCAGAAATGTATGCAAAAGTTTTTCTCGCAACAAACTCGCAGGTAAAACTCTCATTGCATTTATGTAAGTGCAAAAAAACCCTGCATTCCAGTTCGTGATCATTTCCTCGCTGGATCTAAGTGCAAGAACTACTCTCGCAGATTTCTATCGGTGGCTATCCACGTTCAAGTAAATTAGATCGTTTGCTCTTTTTACTCGGAAATTCCGTCTAATTTCGGTTAGTTTTATCTTAAGATTAGCAGAATATGTAGGTAATGTTATTGGAAAACCTTTTGATGCTGTTAGAAAGATTTTGCTAGTAACCAATTCCAAAGCATTAACGGTTTATTTGGAGAAGAACGTGCATGAAACTCCTTGAACACTTTTTTTAAATCAAGATATTTGTATATTATGTTGAAAGTATACATTTTATGTGACAACGATATAGGCGTGCACGTATAGAGCGTACATTAAAAAAAAAAAAACAACCAAAAAATATCTTAAAAATAATAAAGAGTAACTTCCTCCCAATTAAACTCTTTACTTTTTTATTGTGTTCTTTCTCAACAATCAATAGTTAGCTCGAATCAGATAAAGAATATAACATACAAACAGTATGTCTGACGCAATAAAGTGGGTGTCACTAAACAAATCCTAGGAATATTTTTAAATCAGCATCTGCCTAGCGTATTTACAACTATGTTGGGCCGGCTTTCAATTTAACCCGATGCAGTATTTTACTTGGGTCGCTCCGTGTCTATCTGACCTCCACAAAAAAGTTTTTGAGTAATACTACTCCTCTTCGTAATCAGTTTTCGGGCTTCTGACGACCCTTAATGACTGTCGAAGATCTGCGAATCACAGCCGTGACCAACAGCTTAACGTACTTTCTTAGGCACAGAGAGGTCTTGGTATGTGAAGATGGTCATCCATCTACGGACTAATTGTGGTAAGCGTAACCTAGCATGATACATCGAGCCATGCCCCCGTTATTACTTAGCCATGAGCCTTAGCCGCCGCAAGAGGAGACGCCCGGGACGTCGGGAGTCAATAGCAGACTCCCGGCCACCGTAGGCGCGAGCTTACGGACGGCGAGCAATGGATAGCTTGCTGCCCGGTAAGGACCAGGCTCGGGTCGACGGTGCGTAGTGCTCCACGCGCGCCTCAAAGAGATGTCAGCAGAACTGAAGGGGTCTGCCAGGACCGATGCCTGCCTGGGTCGCGGGATTGTTCGAAAGAGACACCGTGACCCTGGCACATAGGCAACTGAAGTAACACGGGTGGGTTTTAGTCAGTAAAAGTCTGACACGCCCTTCCGCTCCATTGACCATTGATCATTTCCCATTAAAAAAAAAAATACTTAGGAAAGTGGCTGGGGCAGACTGGATGCGGAAGGCGGAGGACAGGGTGCTGTGGCACAGCATGGGAGAGGCCTATGCCCAGCAGTGGACTGCGATAGGCTGAGTTGACTGATGAGCCTACATACTAATTCATGAAACTGTTCCTTAATGTAAACTGGTTTTAAAAGTCTATCGAAATCGGTGTGATAAGCGGATTGTATAATTTTGTTTGACAGGAAAAAGTAAATGAAATGTTATTAATATAATCAATAGAAACGATTTATATTTATGATATTAATTACAAATTGCCTAATTACTGTTCAATTTCAAAACGTTACCAAATTGTTAATTAATTTGGAAATACTCCGCTACAAAATAATTTTTTTTTCCTCATTTGGAGTTTCCCCAAAAAAATACCTAATTATAAACGTATTGACTGACCCACACATTTATATTTCTATTTAATAAAAATGATATGGCTTTTTAACAGCGGCAAACTGACAGCGGTTCGGAGTAATAATATCTACAGAAGGACATTTTATATTGTTATGATATTTAAAAAAAAATTGCTTGAATGATTACCAAATACTTCATGGTTTGAAGCTTATCATAAAAAGGCACCTGCTCACCTTATTATATTAATTTATACATACCAACTTACGATTTTTTAAATGTATGTAGGCCATTTAAACCTATGTATTAATTTTAATCATAAGAGAAGTTTTGCCTCTTTAAGTAACTGATATTATAATAGAAACTAGCATCTGTCCGTGACTTCGTGCACGTCAAATTTCTTGCACTCCCGACCCACGCTTCGAATCACCTGCCCATGCGAGTACTTCGTGTTCGTGACTTTTTTCTTTTGCTCGTTTCTTAAATGTCCTTGTGTAATGTTATGTAGCTTATAGCTTTTTTTGATAAATAGGCTACTCGACACTCAAAGAATTTTTTAATTCGAGCCAGTAGTTCCTAAAATTAGCGCGGTCAACTAAACAAACTCTTCAGCTTTATAAAAATGCAACATAATAAAAAATATATAGTACATCTATAGTTTTTATATA
Organism: Aporophyla nigra; assembly: GCA_947507805.1. Taxonomy (NCBI): domain Eukaryota; kingdom Metazoa; phylum Arthropoda; class Insecta; order Lepidoptera; family Noctuidae; genus Aporophyla; species Aporophyla nigra. The sequence continues at coordinate 14,235,543 of OX382307.1, read as the reverse complement.
ATATAGTATAGATAAATTAGTGTTTCATGGATTTTTTCCAGATCAAATTAATACATTGTGAAAGATACGGGAGCGTCGCTTGACAAGCAACTTCAAAATGACCAAGCTGCCAAAAAAATCGCTTTCTGAACTAAATGACACGCATTGGAAATACCTCTCAAAACATTTCTGACGTCAAAGCGGTGCTTCCAACTACGAGCTATTTATTCTTTCCGACATATGTACGTGGTGACGTTCGGAGTTCGGTTCAGTGAAATCGAAATTGAATTTTGTTTTCGTATTTGTTCGAGTCACGAGTTCACGACTATATCACTGAGCTATTGGGTTCAGGTGACTTTTTGGACTATTTTAGCAACGGATAAATAACCAACGACCATTCCAAAAATGTTTTTGACAACGTTTCTTTGAAATAGAATATATGCTATGGAAGTGCGTTCTTTGTGAAGCAACGGTGCGGAATAAAAGAAGATGCATTGCCAAAAATTTATAAGAGTATTCTTTGTTGGTTACTATGGTTTGGTCATGTTGTAAAGATGCATGAAAGGCCGCTGACATAAGTATTTATCACACAGATGTGGGTGAACATGCCTGGAAGGGATGTCCTCGGAAGACCTCACTGATATTGTTTTTCAGAAAGGTCAGGTGTGTTTAGTATTCATGTATGACCCTAACTAAGAACGTTAACAAAGCCAAAGGAGGTGTGTAAGGATCGTAGCAGGAGGCGTTTTGTTGTTTGTGCCTACCCCCATGGGAAGAATGTGTGAGTAATATGTATGTTTCTTTGAAATATTAAGAGAAAACGAGGATAAGAAACTGACCAATAGGTACGTAATAGCCTATTTGATTTGAAACAAGAGCCTGAGTTAATTTTAATAAATAAATAGAAACAAGAAGCGAAGCTCCCACTTATGGAAATACGAAAAAAAAAATATTTCCAAGTGGAAAACCAACCCTGCTCTTTATTCGTTGTACAAAAGTAAACAGTTACAAAACCAATACAAAACAAGAAGAGAGAGAGTATCAAACACGTTTTTTATTACTCCTATAAAGACTGCTACAATGGCGCACATTTACAACAGTTTCGCTTCATTATACGAAGTATTTAGTTCCTGGTTTGTTACTACATAGTCTAATTACATAAGCCATTTAGAGATTCCATCTTACCAGTCCGTCCAACTGTCTTGTTGGTCTAATCTGCGCAAGCATTACTGCTGAGTATAAGATCCTGAGGTAAATTCCCAGGTTAGGCAAAATGTCATTGTGAGTTGAGAAATTCTCAGTAGCAACTCGGAGTCTGGGTTCTTGCCCGATTGATGGCAATAGGCTCGCTCTTATTACGTGGGATTTAAACATACGTGAGAGCAGTGGTAGCCTATTGGTAACGGCGGTGACTGACGAGTTGTAACGGTGGCGACTGACGAGTTGTAACGGCGGCGACTGACGAGTTGTAACGGCGGTGACTGACGAGTTGTAACGGCGGTGACTGACGAGTTGTAACGGTGGCGACTGACGAATTGTAAGGTCAGCGCTTTACTTTGTGTAAATTATTTCATCACCACTGCTCTTAAAACAGTGAAGGAAAATATCGTGAGGAAACCGGCATGTACTATGACCAAAAATTTCAAGACGGATTAGGACTTTTTGGAGAGAGGAGGCTTGTGTCCCAGCAGCAGGAAAATTATAAGCTTATTATGTACTTACACATATTTATAAATTGGTAAAAGGTACTGTACGTACGCTTCTGCCCAACCCTTTGGGGAATCACAGCGTTATATTTTAGTTCTTGCTTCATTACCACAAAGTCTAATTACATAAGCCATTTAGAGATTCCATCTTACAAGTCCGTCCAGTGGTTCTAGAACTTCGGATGTTTGATGTTTGCAAGTAATTTTATGCATTAAGGAACCAACTATGTAGTAGGATGCCTGGTGATGCAATTTATTATACAATGTTAGTTGGAAATTGCTTGCAAGTTTCGAGTTAAGTCTTGATAATATTGCTTGGAGAGAGTTAATTAGTTGCTATTTAGGGTTAAATATTTAATTCTTTAACGTCTTCATTATGGAAAGGAATTTAAGCTTGAAAAGTCTCAAGTGAGTCATTAAATATTCCTCTCAGCATTCATTTTCATAATTTCTGCTAAAAAGACGTCTAGTGCTGGACATAAGCCTCCTTCAAGCATCGCCGCATTAACTGGTTCTATGCCTTTTGCATCCAGTAGATTCCTGTGGCCTTCACAAGCTCGTTGGTCCACGTTTTAGGGTCCAACGCTACGCCTTCCAGTATGCCGCTGCCAACTGCTCTGAGAGCAATGTTAAAAAAAGAGCCTGTCCTGGCCTCTTGACATTGATCACGCCTGATGGAAAGCGATGGATTAGGTCTGTAATGAGACGAGCGTGCCCAGAAGATATTTGTTCAATCTTGATTTGAAGGTACACAGACGGGTTTTTTTTTATGGGAAATCATCAAATGACTTCTCCCGCTCTGGGCGGAGCGGGAGGGCGTGTCAGACTTTTACTGACTAAAACCCACCCGTGTTCCTTCAGTTGCCCATGTACCAAGGTCACGGTATCTCTTTCAAACAATCTCGCGACCCTGGCAGGAGAACCTTTCAGCTCCATCTGCCATCTGTTTTGTGAGCAAAAAAAAAACTAAACTAAATGGGCATATCCTGGCCCTTTGACCGCAATCACGTCTGATTAAAGCCATGAATGAGGTCTGTGATGGGATGACTGTGCCCAGAAGATGCCTCTTGTGAAGTTCAGGCTCGGTTTGAAAACAGATATCTTTTCGTAACATTATTATTTTCTTTATTCAACAATATGTACAGACGCCAGCACATCAAGGTAAACGAAACCGAAACTGTCAAATTTTCACAATCAACCTTTAACCTAATGCTTTGGAAATAAAGTTGAAAATCTATTCAAGAAATTTTACAGATTGCAGTAGTTCAATGTGCTGGCGTCTGTACATACTTATAAATTATATTTTTAAATATTAGAATATGAAAGTAGAAACACATTTTAAAAAATAAATGATGAATTGTTACGTATTTTTCAAAGTACGCATTATCATTCAGCACCATTATCACCATTTCAGCCAAACGATGTCCACTGCAGGACATAGCCCTCCCCCAAATACCGCCAGTTTGACCAGTTCTGTGCTGATTATCATTATTTGTCAATAATTTCAAGAGTCGATATCTGATTAAGTATTGTAGAATAACCTTACGTGCAGGTCAACATATACATCTACGGTTAGATTATATCACCCTAACTTCCATCATTAGCTTATTCCGTTGCCCCAGTTTAAGCCTGGTTTCTGTAAGCCTGATCGAGCCTTTCCCATTGGTTGATTGTAATAACAACAGCCGATCGAATCACGTGTCGCACAATTTAACTTCAGATTAAATTCAACAAGCTTTCAGAGACCGGGTGAAAATGGTACATAAATGTTTTGTCTATTCCATTTAAATGGCCGCTGGAGTAATAAGCCGTGTTTAGACTGCGTATACGTATCACCACAAAGTCGATAAGCACAGAAGGGCGACTTTAAACACAGCAATAGTAAATAGACGCACGCAGATTGGCGGGTACGTATCTCAAACGAATGCTAATCACGACTCAGACTATTTCAGACGAATGTTAATCGCAAAAGCATTCATCATCATCATCAGCCTATAGCAGTCCACTGCTGGACATAGGCCTCCCCAATTGCACGCCATTTAGCTCGATTTTCGGCAACTCTCATCCAGCTGCTACCAGCCACCCTGCGAAGATCGTCGCTCCACCTAGCTGCAAAAGCGTTTGTAAACAAACAATTAATCAATAAACTCAGCCTATCGCAGTCTACTGCTGAATATTAGTCTCTCTTAGGCTGCGCCAAAACATCCTTTTCTCCGCCTTTCGCATCCAGTCTGTTCCAGCTTTGGGGAATAATGCAACATGCATAACTATGTTTTTCGATACGCGGTCTCTATTCCAGGAATCGTCTACTCTATCAATCATCCGTGGCTTGTGTACAGTAACCAAAAGAAATTATGATTAATTTGATCAATTAAGTATTTGTATTCTATTCATTAAATTAAATTCTGTTTGAAATCATCCATCGGTTTCTTACTAAACTTCAGCTAAATCCGACGACCTGGGTTACTCTTCTCTTTTAGTGACTGTACATGAAAGGTGTCTATGTGTGCGTCCGTTGAATGTAAGCCGACCTTCTGTATCTATTCTTTCATATTACAGCTTATTAACAGTTTGCTATTAGAAATCTGAAGACGCAATGCAAATGCAATTCACACTAAACAGCAAGATCCTTGTGCGTCAGAAGTCAGAATATAAGTAGGTTATAATGTGCTAGACTTTGCTTAAACACGTTTTTATTGGCACGAATGATTTAAGTTTTTATTTTTGTTTGTATTGATAAGGTTTTACGTCATTTGTCTTATTGGTGATAATCGATGAAATATCGGGTTTCATCTAATACTTACATCATTTATATTATACTTGTTTTACTGGCTTCGCCCGTGTAGATGTCCCAAATTATTCTACAAAAACCGGCCAAGTGCGAGTCGGACTCGCGCACCGAGGGTTCCGTACAAACCTGCAGGTCATCATCATCATCATTCGTCATCATCGTTTATGAAATGAAATGTTTTTTTTTTTAATTTTTATATTTGTGTTGACTGAATGAAAGGTAAATTGTGGTTTACGATTTATGGCGTATTAAAAAAAAACTACTAACTAGATCTCGTTCAAACCAATTTTCGTTGGTAGTTTTCATGGTAATGTACATCATATATTTTTTTTGGTTTTATCATTCCCTTATTTTAGAAGTTACGGGGGGGGGGGACACACATTTTACCACTTTGGAAGTCTCTCGCGCAAACTATTCAGTTTAGAAAAAAATGATATTAGAAACCTCAATTTCATTTTTGAAGACCTATCCATAGATACCCCACACGTAAGGGTTTGATGTTTTTTTTTTTTTGTGTTTCAGTTCTATGTATGGGGAACCCCAAATATTATTGTTTAAAAAAAAAATGATATTAGAAACCTCAATATCATTTTTGAAGACCTATCCATAGATACCCCACACGTAAGGGTTTGATGAAAAAAAAAATTTTGAGTTTCAGTTCTATGTATGGGGAACCCCAAATATTATTGTTTTTTTTTTCTATTTTTGTGTGAAAATCTTAACGCGGTTCACTGAATACATCTACTTACCAAGTTTCAATAGCACAGCTCTTATAGTTTCGGAGAAAAGTGGCTGCGACATACTCGGACAGACAGACAGACAGACAGACAGACATGGCGAATCTATAAGGGTTCCGTTTTTTGCCATTTGGCAACGGAACCCTAAAAACGTGCTACCGGAACAAAAACAATCTGTCATTGAAAGTCCCGTCAAAATCGGTAAAGCTATTTCGAAGATAAGTGGACAGACATGAATTTATAATGAATACCATATATACTTTCATATGCATTTAGAAAAAACCTGTTATTTTGACATTACAAAAACACACTAAAAATATTTGCATAAAGCATAGATATAGATTTATTAATTATAATACATATATAATAATGTCCAATGCTTGTGTGATACCCACTCAATGAAGATCGGAGGCGCTACACTCGAAGTTGTGGACGAATACGTGTACCTAGGACAGACTGTCCAGTTAGGTAGATCCAACTTCGAGAAAGAGGTCAATCGTCGAATCCGACTCGGCTGGGCAGTGTTCGGGAAGCTACGCAATATCTTCTCGTCCCAAATACCGCAGTGTCTCAAGACAAAAGTCTTTGACCAGTGTGTGTTGCCAGTGATGACATATGGCACTGAGACGTGGTCGCTCACAATGGGCCTCATAAGAAGGCTCAAAGTCACCCAAAGAGCAATGGAGAGGGCTATGCTTGGAGTTTCCCTACGCGATCGAATCAGAAATGAAGAGATCAGGGCACATTGCTCGCAGAACGGATGGCCGATGGGGTCGGAAGGTTCTGGAGTGGCGACCGCGTACTGGAAGACGGAACGTTGGAAGGCCTCCCACAAGATGGACCGATGACCTGGTGAAGGCCGCAGGAATACGTTGGATGCGAGAAGCACAGAATAGGTCGAAGTGGCGGTGCTTGGGGGAGGCCTATGTCCAGCAGTGGACGTCTTTCGGCTGAAATGATGATGATGATGATATATAATAATCTCAATTGAGTTATGTGAACCTATGAGCCTAAGTAGAATTAGTAATAACAATCTGGGTTCTGTAGTTAATAGTCAGACTGGAGTAATGTTACTGTGGTTTGTGGTCGCCTGTATACCTCTACGTCAAGAGATTACTACAAATATCTTGATTAAGTACCAAGAATATTTCCTTACAACAGACATCAGACCGACCTAAGTATTTCGGTTGTATTCATCTGAACGTATATTATTTCATCCAAATTTCTGTGAAAAAGTAGGTACGTGATTTGTCAGCCTTTTAGCCTACAATACAAGGCCATAAGGCTTATTTTCTGTTTTGCTTTTCACTTTACTTTTGTTTTTTTTTTTTATATACTTTGTTTTTATATTACAATGACTTCGTTAAGTTTATTCTGTGATATTTCTGAGCGATTCTCAATCATTTTCTTTCTTTTTAATGTACTGTTTTAAAGTAGTCCTTGAATGAGTCAGTCAATTAGGCCGTGAATAACTTTGTCTGTGAAGCGGCGTAAAAGACCAGCATGTCCCAATCCGCTGATAAAACTTGTAATATCATACCCGGATTAGGTGCTATTTCCAAAAGCTGAACATTTAAATATTAAATAAAAAACCTGTCTTTAAAGAGTGTACTACGTGAGCTCGACAAATGGATGTGCGAATAACACTTGTGCGACAAGACTGTACTGCGACTCACTATAGTTCGAATGCACGCTTGTGCGACACACTGAATCTAGTCGTTTCTAGCGTAGCGTAGGAGGTCACAGTTTTAATCTAACCTAACCTAATGTACTATGTGAGCTCGAGTGTGTCACAAGCGTTCATTCGAACTATTGTGAGACACAGTACAGTTTTGTCGCACAAGTGTTATTCGCACATCCATTTGTCGAGCTCACGTAGTATAAACGATTTAAAAACTATTATAGTAATACCTGTTCTCAAAACTACACTACTTAAATATTTTCCTCGTTGCAAATTTAACTTTGGGTTTTTTGTAAGAATTACCTACCCACTTTTTGAAATAACCTAGAACTCAAAATCACTTTTTCTGATTTGTTGTTTGAAATATCAAGATGCCTGCAAGCTTTGATGGGTCCAAGTTTTGCGTCTTACAGAGGCAAGTTGCCGTAACATCTGCCTGGACGTACTCACTTTCTGCTCTACATAGTGTGCTTAATATTGATATGTTGCTAGCAGAAGGCTACCTCGTTAGTACAGTGGTGGCAAGGACTACTGCTGAGCATAAGGTTCTGGGTGATTCCAAGGTCTGACAAAATGTATCAAGTCGGTATATGGACTTGTAAGCGGTAGATGGTAATACTGAGTCTCGTGTAAGTAGCGTTTGCGGTGTTCAGAAGGTATGTCTACTTAACCTTTCGTGGAATAGAGCCGTGATGTTATGTAGGCAAAAGACAAAATTTCCTTTCTGTGAAATATTTCCTGATTGCTTCTTCGACATTTTGCAGTAAATTTTGGGACGCTAAATCCAACGTTATAAATATTTATAACAATAATAACATTTTGGTTCGACAGAAATAGTTGGTTTTTCCTTATAATTTTAGAGTAGGAATTCTACCCAACAAGTTCCATTTATATTATGACACACTGACGTTCACATTACCTGCTCATGTCATAGCAAGCTTCCGTATAAAATTTTCCGAGGTGGCTACTGAACCGGTATGAATATTTTTAAAGTCAAGTTATTTTAAGACCGTCACTCGTGTTATTTTCTTTTATTAGCCAGTCACTTGTTTATGCTTGAATTTATGTTATCTCGAATAAGGACTGATTAAGTTTAATTTAAAAGACGTTGAGTTAATAGGGTTTCACGCGTCTGTTCGCTTTTTTAATAACAAACGCAGTTTATTCAAAAGTCGGTTCGATAAATTACCTTAGCATTCCTTTTGTAGATTTAGATTAAAAGTTGTGTTTTTAATAAAGATTCTGTTTTAAATTGCCTACCTATTATGCTAAATGGAATAGATTCTATATTACAGTTATTTATATTTAAAGAGGTTTTACATTCCTTTTTAAAGAGTACATACAATTATCAATATTATACAGGGTGGAATTGAAGTCATGGGCATTATTTTAAACCACGATACTAATTGCATTAAGGCTACTATTATGCAAATCAAAAATAGTATTAATGCAAGCATGGAAAATCTCAAAAATGTAGTAAGTCATACAAAGTATCAATTCGTTGCGCATCGCTATAGCGAATGCTGCAGTAGGTACCTACGCCGTACGCGTGAACTCTTTGACCCTACGCGACCCACGTGACATAGGTACGTAAGTTGCTAACGACTTGATTCATATTAGATTCCAACTTTCCCTTCATAATTTGCCGGCTTAGGACGGTCAAAACTACGTTTATTTACATAAATTAAAAAAAAAAAATGTTTACGTATCTAGTTAAAATTAATTTCCTGTAGTTTTGGCGTATTGTCAAATTTGGAATCACAGTATTTACAATAATTGTTCAGGAATCTCAATGTATTAACATTAATTTAAACTACCTATCTTATTATCTAGCACTTACACGTATTTTAAAAGATGCTCAAAATGTCCACCACTTTTTCAATACACAATTGAGCCCTACGTCTGTGATTGTCTTTCAGACTGTTCAACACAAAGTCCCGCGCTTTCATGTGTCGAATGCGTTAGTAATTTTGTTTTTTAAATCGTCTTTTGACTCACTTTCACGTTCGTAAAAAATTCTTTTAATTTCACCCCAAAAAAAAAGTCCAGATCGTGTTCACAATCACTGCATTACCGCTTACACTTAATACACTGCAATCCAAGGGTATGATCGAGACGTGAGATGCGCGGGCGGCGATTACGTCACGGGATCAATTACATGCGTCAACGCACCTGCGCAGTCGTTATGACACTGGTTCGGGAAGCAGCCCCCGCGCGGGGGTGATATCCGTATTTTTGCGAGTGAGGGAGCGGGACGGAGAGAGTTGTCGGCGGGCGGCATGCCTTTTAGCCTATTGTCTGTGATTGTGTTACCGCTTGTAAGGAAACGCCGCGCGCTCGCCGGCTGGCCGCAATGACTAGTTATTAGTATTATTTGATGTTTGTTTACTTTTCGTTTCGCGCTGTACTGCGCTTTAATGATATTGATACTTCAAGACTTATTAGCGTTTATGAAGTATTTTGTTTTAATTACTTTAAGTGTTTATTTGCAATAATAAGCCTTTTGCAATATGACTTACTACATTTTTAAGGTTTTACATACTTGCATTAAAATATTTTTGATTTGCGTATTAATAGGCCTAATGCAATCAGTATCGTGAGTAGTGCCTTAGGTTAAAATAATGCCCATGACTTCGATTGCATCCTGTATATACTATTAAATTATAAATGGGTAAGTTTGTGTGTCTGTAGGTCCGTCTTTCACGGCAAAACGGAGCGACGAATTGACGTGATTTTTTAAGTAGAGATAGTCGAAGGGATAGAGAGTGACATAGGCTACTTTTGGTCTCTTTCTAACCCCCCACTTTCCTAAAATGGGGGGTGGAACGCGCTAATCTCGGGAACTACTGGTTCGAATTGAAAAAATATTTTTGTGTTGGGTAGCCTATTTATTTATTGAGGAAGGCTATAGGCTATATAACATCACGCTACGATTAAAAGGAGCAGAGCAGCGACAATAAAATGGACGTAAACTGGCAGGCTGCGATGCGACGGGGAGCAAATATTTGACGCGGACGAAGTCGCGGGCAGAAGCTAGTATTATATATTTATGCAATTACATTGACCTATTACAGGTTATCATCGTCATTATCATTGGCAACCTTGTTTCACTCCCTATAAAGTATAGGTATCCCCGTTTTGTACCTTGCCTTCTTGGCCTACGCGAGTCTCATCCAGGTCTTCCCCATAATATCATGTGTGTCGTCCACCCATCTGGCCGATGGTCTGCCAACGTTCTTAATAACTCATCATCATCATTAATTGAGGTGAAATACGTCCCCTACTGGACATAGACCTTCCCATTTAGGCTGTTTGCCATAATCGCCACGCTTGGCAGGTGGGTTGGCGATCGCAGTATGGTGGTAAAATACATATAGAAAGCTGCTGCCTATTCTATAGTAAGTCCCTTAGTCGCCTTTTTACGACACCCACGGGGACAAATGCGATGGTGCTGTTCTTTACGTCCGCCACCACATGGAGTAGATCATGATAATAAGGCATGCTAAGATAGACTAGTAAATTTATTAAGTTAAATATTCATACAAGTAACGTTAAATAATAACCTTCTTTAAAAAAATCATAAATCAAATCTTTTTGTTAGCACCTATCTCATTTACTTCCCTATCTGTTCTCTGCCTTGGTTTATGAAAAGAAGTTGCGAAATCATACTCAATTTCAGGCGAGAATGCATGGACTGGAACCCTTTATTTATGGGAGCCTGGCGTTTTGACCGACCTTTTTATGCCTTTTGGACGCATTTTCTACTCAATTAATTTAGGTGTGGGATAATTTATCATAAACGTGTAGGTACCTGTTTTACACAAAAGCATATATTAAGGGAGGTGAATGGTCTATTTAGGTTGAATTTTGTACTCTTTTACCCGACTGCGTAACGCAAAGGGTAATTTTTTTTCAGTCTATATCTATACATATATGTAAGCATGTTCGTTTCTTTGTGGCACAAAACGCGTCGGCTGATTTGACGATTTTTACATCAATATTTTTTTTATTAATCTTGTGGTTTTGAATAGTGTTATAGCATTATTCTACGTAAATTTAATATGGCTTGGTTGTTCCAAAGATTATGAAAAATAAATGAAATTCGACGAACTATATTAAGTATCATTGAACATCACCCCAGGATCATTGAATGGGTCTATAAAAGTCATCTTTACGTTTCTGTTACCATTTTGAATGACAATTTAGGATCTAAAAGGATTGTGTATTAGCAACCATTCTCGCTGAAATTTTAAATACTTTTATTAAAACGGTGGTGATGTTCTTATATAACCGTATCGATATAGCCGACTAGTCCACTGCAGGACATAGGCCTCTCCCATGTTGCGCCTAAACACCCTGTGCTCCGCCTTCCGCATCCAGTCTGCCCCATCCACTTTCTTTTGGTCATCGGTCCACCTAGCTGGGGGGCGTCCAACGCTACGCTTGCCGTTACGCGGTCTCCATTCCCTGTTCCACCGGCCACCGGTCCTTCGACAGACATGGCCCACTACCACTTCAGCTTGCTTACTCTGTGAGCTATGTCGGTAACTGCAGTTCTTTTCTGGATAATTTATTTCTGATTTTATCTGAAACTCCAACCATAGGCCGCTCCATAGCGCGCCTTGAATTTGTGGACCAGCCCAACTGTCAGTATTCACCGTTAGGCACCGTATGTCATTACGGGCAGAACGCACTGGTTGCAGACCTTCACCTTCAGACATTGCGGGATAGGTGACGAGAAGACTTGACGAAGTATCCTAAACGCTGCCAAACACATTTGGATCGTTTTGTCGGCTTCCTTCTCAAAAGGAGGTATCGTATATCGGTCTTATTAACGGGAGAAAATATTATAATATCTAAAGTGTAAAACATAATGAGTGAATTTAAAAAATCTAATAACCCGACTGCGTAAAAAGTGAACTTTAAAAAGGATGGAAACAAAAGCACATAGATACCTTTTAAAATAAAATATTGATTCCATATTTTTAAAAGTTCACTTTTAATGCAGTCACTTTTTAATTTTGTTAATTTACTTTTTGGTTTTAGATTATACCTACATGATCTGTTTCTTTTTATTGAAACTTCACAAATAGATTCATTTCATAGTTTGTCAGATTGGTGTTGCTAGTCACCTCACGTTAAAACTAACTTTGTGGTTTATTTATGCAATTCACATTCGGTCCTCCTTTAATCTCCAGGAAGAAGAGGGTCCCATCGTACTTTTACTACGACATAGTTTTCCGTCAATATGTTTGCTTACAAACGCCCACAACAAAAATAAACTAGAAAGCACCTAATAAAAACGATTCCTTTTTTATTAGCAAATCGTGAGTGTTTTGACATGTCGCCTCATTGTCTGTTCGTTTACTACCTTAACTCCACAGACTTTATTACCCTAGATCAGGAACTAAAAATGATCTCACTAGGTTTATGTCAGTAAAACTAAGATGGAGATAGTTCAGAAATGTCCTTGACATTCAGTAAGTGAGTGTAACATTTGTTTGGATACTAAAGATTAGGATAGAATGGTAGTAATAAAAATATAGCAATCTATTATCTACATCTTGCTTAAGGCTAGATCCACAGAAAGTACTATAATATTCATCAGGATAATTTCAGCCTACAGTAGGCCGCTGGTCGACATATGCCTGTCCACCAGCACCAGCTGCTTTTCCAGCCACCCTACCATGATCGTCACTCTATCTAACCTGAGGGCATCCTAACTTTTCGGGCGTTTGCCGTTTCCCGGTCTCCACTCTAGAACACTTCCACCCCAACGGTCATCAGTTCTGTGGGTAATCTGGCCGGCCCATTGCTACTTCAGATTCTGTTATTCTAATATAAATATTCGAATTAAATGCTCGCTCACATGCGCTTATACGAATATGAACATTGTTTGTATAGTTATAAAATTTATAACCGTATGGAACGCTTACTTTACTCAGTATAGTGTATTCAAAGTGCGATCTATCACTCTTGCCCTTAGAATTGTCTCCTTGACTTTGGATAAAGTTGGTCCTTTGTGCTGTGACGTCATCGTTATAGAGATAGCTGTAAATATCTCCTAGATATATGTGTAGGTAGATGTATAAGGATAGTTAATAGAGGAGGTGCGTACTAATCGATTATCTGGGCCAATTAACGTCTACCTGGATAGTTTCCTGAGTGACTTTATGTTATTTATGGTTGAAGAAGCACGTAATATAGTCTAGTTTATGCTTGAAGGCGCAGAGTTAGACACCTTTAATAAACTAAATTATGGACATGAAAAAGTGATAAGAAATTTATCAAAGTTGAAATTGGTAAAATAAAAAAATCTGCAGAGAGTTTCATTTCAAAGACATGGACATTTAATAGAGTTTAATAGAGGGAACGAAAATTTTAAGCACTAGTTACTTTATTAATCATAGATAGATTATATACATAAATATGACCAATGAGGCTATGGCATTCAAGGTTATGAAACTCACCTAATGTAACGTCCAATTAGTGAAGGAATTTTTGGAATCAGATCAGTTTTTCTGTTTACTTTCGTCCTGCTCAAAAACATATTTAAAATGTCAGTATAGATTACAAGACGTTGACAGACATTGGAAATTTATTTTTATCCGACCTTTGAAACCCGTCCCTACTTTTTACGCCAATTCACGCAAGGAATAAAAAAAGCTTTTGTTATTCTTTAAAAGGTCTAAGTTTATTAAATTATTAACAGTTGAACTAGAAAGTCTTTGGCCGAGCGTCCTCCAGACCTTTACAGTTATTTATGACAGTCAGTCATGGTTTCGTGGATTTCAAGCGACGTTTACGTCACGAAACGTATGAAGTTGAACGTGTAGTGTAAGTTACCCTCTGTACTATAGAACAAAAATGTTTAGGAGGAAACCACTCCGTTTAAAAAACCTTCGGCATGCCAACAGTTCCAGGCTGGTTGGCTAGCACGGGTCAGTGCGCTAGCCTGAGTGAAAGAAAGAACAGATGTTTATTTATGCTCAGGAGCTTATGCTCATCATTTATATGATTAAAACTAAAATGTAAAATAGATAGAAAAATTTATGTGCCGCAAAATTCGTATCACCATCAGCTATCGCTCAGCATAGTGCTCATGTGACAGGCGCAAATCAGAACCACTGAGCTGGTTTCCTGCTGATTTTTTAAGGTAGGTCGCTTCTACAAACTTTTACTCTATGATTCTACCTACATACATCGTCTTGGCAGTATGTGTAGCGGTCATTGGACCTATCCCCTCGCTTCGAGTCAAGGGGACGAATAAAATAAATGAGGTAGCTGGTTTAGCTCGACTAGCAAGTTCTCAAGCGAGGAAATATAAACAAAAATAAGCAGCCGGGACAGGCAAGAAACTGTTCCGAACGTTTTTATTTAATAAAAGCGTAATGGAATGGTGCAGCACTGTTTATTTTATATTCTTGATACTATCTTGGTAATGTTTGAAAATTAATATTCAGAAAGTGTTTGTCTGTTTAACCGCTGCACGAAGACATTTGCTAACTTATTTCTTATATTGAAGGACGCTTGTAAGTTGTTCGTATCGATTATAAAATAATCAACTTACTTGAATATTTTTATATGAACAAACAACAGTTCGACGATATTCGTGATGTTTGCCCAAATACTCTCAACTTATTCTTACAATAAGTACCTGTGATCTTTTCATCCAATTTGATTCAAATTCCGAAGCCAAAACTTTGCAAATAAGCAGTGTGCGTGCAGTTTGATCAATGCTCCATCCTTCTTTGCATGGATAGAGATGAAAAAATAAAGCAAATTCATTTATTCAGCACAGACTAAATGGCACAAAACATCTTGTTGAAAATTGCAAAAATTATCCCAGTAATTTTCGTGCTGAATACACAAAAATATTAGTTCCTATTAGATTTCCATCGAAAAATATAAACAGGTCCGAATTATACTATTAATATGTAATAAGTTAATCCATTATTTTGCCACAAGCAGAATATTTTCATTGAAAGCGTTACAATATTCATGTGTAAATGGAACGTGTGATAAAATATTCAAGCATAATCCAGAGTTAAATATTAGCTTTAGTGCTAAATATTTAGGTGTTAGATTTATGAAAGGGTTTATTTTAACAACAACATTAAAGATAATTTTTGTTTCATGATGATTTATTCATTTAAAAACCATATTATACTAAAATAGTGATTTAATAAAAAAAATAAAAAAAATATTGACAGTATTAAAAGACAAACCTTACATACAATCTCAACAATCCTGTGATTTGTGTCTACTAATACAATTATAATTACGTATGTGAATGTATGTATATATATATATATATATATATATAGTCCTCCAGACCGAATTTCGGCCACGGCGGCCAATCTCAACGGAGACTAGCCATCGGTGCGGGAGATATTATAGTGCTCAAGTGTATGCGCAGACACAGGAGCACTCACTCTTCCCTCACTCTCATAGTCCGATGGGACGGCAATCCGACACGACCGGAGAGAGATCAGGCGTAGGACCAACTGCTTAACGTGCTTTCCGAGGCACGGGGGTATCACACCGCCAACTTCCAAACTCCGGGCTGCTACTAAGAAATTCCTAATGGAAAAACCCAGTAACACTTTGCCCGACCCGGGAATCGAACCCAGGACCCCACGCTCAGCAGTCGCGCTTGCGACCACGAGACCAACGGGGCAGTTGTTGATGTATGTATGTGTGTATCGTCGAATTACTCGAGGGCAAAACGCCACAGGCATGGAACAGAGGTGTGGTGGTACTTTTCTTTAAGAAGGATGACAATGCCCTACTTAAGAATTATAGGCCCATCTCACTTCTGAGCCATGTCTACAAGCTGTTTTCAAGAGTCATCACGAACCGTCTAGCGCGCAGGTTTGACGACTTCCAGCCTCCCGAACAAGCCGGATTCCGTAAAGGCTTTAGCACCGTGGACCACATACATACGCTGCGGCAGGTTATACAGAAGACCGAAGAGTATAACCTGCCTCTTTGTTTAGCGTTTGTGGACTACGAAAAAGCCTTCGATTCGGTCGAAACCTGGGCTGTACTGCAGTCTTTTCAACGGTGCCAGATCGACTATCGGTACATTGAGGTGCTGAAGTGTCTGTACGAAAACGCCACTATGTCAGTCCGACTTCAGGACCAGACCTCGAAACCTATCATCCGCAGCGAGGGGTGAGACAGGGAGACGTTATTTCTCCAAAACTGTTCACCGCTGCACTGGAAGATGTCTTCAAGGTTCTGGACTGGAAAGGGGCTGGCATCAACATCAATGGCGAGTACATCACTCACCTTCGGTTTGCCGATGATATAGTTGTCATGGCTGAGACTATGGAGGGCCTCAGTACAATGCTCGATGACCTCAGTAGAGCTTCCGAAAGAACGGGTCTCAGGATGAACATGGACAAGACAAGGGTCATGTCCAATGCTCGTGTGATACCCACTCCAGTGAAGATCGGAGGCGCTACACTCGAAGTTGTGGACGAATATGTGTACCTAGGACAGACTGTCCAGTTAGGTAGGTCCAACTTCGAGAAAGAGGTCAATCGTCGAATCCGACTCGGCTGGGCAGCGTTTGGGAAGCTACGCAATATCTTCTCGTCCCACATACCGCAGTGTCTCAAGACGAAAGTCTATGACCAGTGTGTGTTGCCAGTGATGACATATGGAACCGAAACGTGGTCGCTCACAATGGGCCTTATTAGAAGGCTGAAAGTCACCCAAAGGGCGATGGAGAGGGCTATGCTTGGAGTTTCCCTACGTGATCGAATCAGAAATGAAGAGATCCGTAGGAGAACCAAGGTAACCGACATAGCCCGAAGAATTGCTAAACTGAAGTGGCAGTGGGCAGGGCACATTGCTCGCAGAACAGATGGCCGATGGGGCCGAAAGGTTCTGGAGTGGTGACCGCGTACCGGAAGACGTAGAGTTAGAAGGCCTCCAACAAGGTGGACCGATGACCTTGTGAAGGCCGCAGGAACCCGCTGGATGCGGGAAGCACAAAACCGGTCGAAGTGGCGGAGCTTGGGGGAGGCCTATGTCCAGCAGTGGACGTCTTTCGGCTGAAATGATGATGATGATGTGATTATAAATACATGTGTACGTTATGCGGTCGTTTGAGCTAGATTCACACTGACCTCCGTACTAGTGAACACTGTAATGTGTGTAACTGTAATAAATCTTTTGCAATAGTTTTGTTTCAAATGTGTACTTGCTCGGACTCGATATCTCAACCTTGTGCACGAGACTACCATGACATTTTTACAAAACATAATATTGATTAATATGTGCATATTAGCTTTCTTTTTTTTTTGCGTGGGAATATCCTCATGAATACTCTTATATACGACGTGTGGTGTGAAAATAAATTAACTTTAACACTAAAAGCGCTGAACATACCAACTGAGGTAAATTTGGATTTAAAAAAATATGTATATTGCAATTACGTGGTTGAAGTCTCGTATAAATAATAAATATAATAATCATCATATTTCATGAAAAGTCATAAAAAGTTATGATTATAAGCATAATAAAATATTAATTAGAGCAGGGAGAACATCGAAATGGGTCAAATTTGAGACGCCCGCACTTCTAGTGTTAATATGTAATACTATTACTTCTACTGACTAAAACCCCACTGTTCTTTGTAATAGCATATGTCGAGGCCCGGAAGATATGTATATATTTGCAGCACCCCTGATTAATATCAGCTCGCCATGCCTCATCACCAATGGCACACATAATGCGTGTCACCTCTATGAACTTAACTGCTTGACCGACGACGGTGCCCCAAATTCGCCGCTCGCAGGCTCCTCCTTATGACAATCGGAGATTTAAACCACCTCACCCGTCAGGGAGTCGTCTCACACTTCAGGTCCAGTTGAAAACCAGCATCAGGCACTATTAGCCTGGCATTTTTGCTGAACTGGGCCATTTTTACTGACATCGCAACTTACACATTTTTCTTTTATTTTTTATTTTACTCTTTCCTGCTGTATACCTATTGTGCGCCTTTTAAATTGTGCTAAATAAATGTATTTTCTTCTTCTTTAGATTGTTAAGCGCCTTTCGACGCCCAACTGCTTTTCGAGTTATGTTCTCCCTCCCCCTTCGCCGCCTCTTTTACATGCATCACCTTCTCGCAAGAAGAGGCGACAGCATTCAATGTGTTCTTGCTTCTGGCCATGGAATGAAACATGGCCGAAAACAGGAGTTTAGCACTCATTCAGCGTCTGTTCCGCCATGTCCTCGGGGTAGTCCACACAGTGATGACAAGTGGGCGTCCACTCCCTGCGCAGGTACTTCTCGAAGCATCAGTCCAGTAAGCACCTGTGTCAGCCGGAAACTGAGGGCGCCATGCTGCCTCTCCAGCCATTTCCCTATAACAACCATCACTAATGTGGTGAGCCCCAAAAGCATCAGACATTAAATAAGCCAGTTTCAATGTACCAAACATTGTTAGATTCGCTAAGTGCTCGTTAGTAAAATAAGAATCCATTAGACGTCATAATTGGTTGACTTACAAGTAAGTGGAATAATTATTTGTATAATTAAAAACAACCGGTATTATTACGGACACACTGTGGAAGGTCAGTTGAATGAAAATAAAACATTGTTTTGCTTGCTATTATTATATTACCATGTTATAAAAATACATTGTCCATAATTATATTATTACTAGTTTCTGCCCGTGACTGCGTTCGTTTTTTTTTTTGGTTTTTATACAATATGTTGATTTGCATCCTAGTCAAATTGAAGGACGTAATTATGCTAATGATTCTCGACCCAAATCAACAATAAAATGGGTAGGTATTTTTTTATTTTTTTTTCCTGTTTACTGAAATCCGTAAGTGTGAACCAGCCGTATTTAAAGGCAGCGCGTGTGTTACTAGCTCTATAACCGCGCTTTCACACACAAACAAACGCAAACATTCATACACAAGTACACAACGCATACGCAACGATCGTTCGATAAATTCGTAGGTAATCAATCCCTCCCCAACCAACCACGGCGCGGGCACTTTCCCGCGCACGCGCCTTGCCACGCTCCCGCGGGCGGCCCCCCGTCCCCAAACCAACAGCACAGTCTATATAAATCATACAGTCGTCCGACGAAGACGTCTAGACAGGGCAATCGTGCGGGGTGTGAGGGGCGAGACGGGGGAAGGGCGCTCCCGAACTGCATACGCTACCGTGTTAGTAGTTCGGGATAAAACTTTCAGGGCTATCGTGTGTCACTTTATTTTTGTTTTAATTAATTAAAAATAATTTTATTAAAATGCTGCATACGACGTGTGCTGTGAAGGATTGCAAGTCGTCATCTTACATTAATAAAGAATTGCGATTTCATCAATTGCCGCGCATGGATGAAAGGTAAACAAATAAATAAAATATTGTTTATTTGATAGAAAGCCAACATGGCGGCGCGACGTGTAGCCGATATTTATGTATTGTGCGGCGGCCAAGATGGCGCCGACGAAAACTTGCAAATTTTTCGTCATGGGTATCATTTTCATGGGTTTAGAGGTCGCTAAAACCGACTATGGGGTCAAAATTAAAATCCAAGATGGCGCAACGAAAATTTGCAAATTTTTCGTCATGGGTGTCATTTTCAAGATTTACGAAATCCCTACAAATAAAAATGAGGTCAAGTGTCTTTCGCGGAAATGTCTATCGTGCAAGTGTACCTGACCCAGGATGGAGGACATTATTTGAAAAAAAATATAGTTATGCGTGTCAATTTTATGATTTCTTGGGGTGAAGATTATGAAAATAACATCAATTTTCAAATCCAAGATGGCAGATATTTCTCTAAATGAAATTTAATTTAGAGAAATATCCGCCATCTTGGATTGTGACATGTGTTTGTCTCAACCTCAATCTAGAATTGTATATTTTTGCGTGTCAGACCATAGACGAAGCACATTAATATAATAGTTCCTGTATTATAAATTTCAGATGCAAATTATGGTTAGGCAATAATGTTGATCTAAAATAAATTTAAAAAAGTTTCCTTGAGACAACCCTAGCTGTTGCGACAATGCCTACACGTTGTCGGCATTTACAAGGAGATCAAAGGCGTCGTCCTACTGTACGTTTTTATACTGTGCCAACAGTGTGTTTGATGTCGCCGCAGCGTGCGTGCATGTTGCGAATTCCGCTTTTCGGTAGGTGCATTGTTGAGACGTCATTCGATACAAAGTGCAAGATGACGGACAATTACTCAAATGTCGAGTTGGTGGAGATGGTCCGCCTGTATGCCATCAGCGGAGACAGCCTACGTGGAGCCATCCGGATGTTCACGGAAATGTTTCCCAATCGAGAACCCCCATCACAGAGCGTCATGCTGGCTGCAACACAGAGACTGCGGGATTATCGGCAGTTTGACGTTCCCCGGCATGCTCAAGCTCGCGGCAGCGTAGGCCTGCCTGTCGCCTTGCAGGAAGACATACTGGAATACTTCAAGCGAGAACCACGTGCAAGCACGCGGGAGGCTGGTTGACGCTTTGGAGTGCACTGAAGCGTGAACTGCAGCACCCGTTCCACTACCGCAAGGCACAAGACATTCACCCAGCTGATAATGCCGTGCGGATTACATTTTGTCGCTGGTTGCTGGAACACCAAGACGCCAACATCCTGTGGCCGAACGAGTGTTTATTTACTCGAGTTGGCGTCTACAATGTTCATAACGAACATTGGTGGGCTCACCGCGACCATAACCCGCACGTAACCAAACGGCATGCGTTCCAAGTGCGGTTTGGACTGAATGTGTGGGCTGGCATAATAGGGGAACACGTGCTTGGACCCTACTTCATCGATGGGCACCTCAACAGTGCAACATATCTGGAGCTGTTGCGTCACGTTGTCGAGGAGATGTTGGAAGATATTCGTCTGGCACTACATCGCAACCTCTTCTACCAGCAAGACGGTGCTCCCCCTCACTATGGTCGGCAAGTACGCGAGTACTTGACCGAAAAGTTTGGTGACCACTGGATCGGTCGCGGAGGACCTGTGGCCTGGCCTCCGCGTTCTCCGAACCTGACGCCTCTAGACTTTTATTTGTGGGGAGACACTAAAAGGTTAGTTTACACGGAGGAAGTGACAAGTGTAACAGAATTACGTGCAAGGATCATTAGTGCTTTCGACACTGTAAAAACGAATGTGTTAGTTTTACGTAAGCTGAAGGAAAACCAGCTACGTCGTGCTCGTTTGTGCCAAGAGTTTGATGCTGGCAACTTTGAACAATACCTCCGAGTAACATAAGTAGGTAATTTATTTATTTGTACATTTTGTAAATACGTTGTTAGCTTAATCAATTTTATTTGTGTAAATAAGTTGATTTCAAATTTTTAACTACGCCAATAATACCTAAAAGTCGAAAGTATCACCACTTACTTACATTTAGCTAGCAAATCTTTAAAAAACATTTTTTTTAGTAGATCGGGGTAGGTATTGTTGACGGTCCTAAGCCCGTTAAGTAGAAAGGAAAATTTCAAATCATCCAATTTAATCCACAAATAAAAACAAAATCACTACTAAAAGTTTAGGCTGAACGATAGCAATAAAGCAAAACTTAAATTTTATTAATCATCTGATAGCAGGTCAGTGAACTTTTTATGGCGTCTAGTATTACTGTCATTAGTAAGATTCCGTATTATACTGATGCTTAAAATGAGTTAATTATCAAACGTTTATGACAATAATGTAGGTGATTTTCGAAATAAAATTAGGTAAAATTATTGCTACCGGTCGCTAAGGTCATTTCTCGGTCGCGCACAAATAAGACGTCGAAATTCACGCACACAGCTGCTTGTCGCTGTGTGCGTAGACTGCGTAGTCGGGTGAGTCTCTTTCATTTGTATTGAATGAAGGGTTTAATTCTGAAATACTGTTAAATTTCAACAACAAAAAAAAGCAGCGCTTATTAGTTATTGCCCGATACTGTACTTTCAATTGATTATTTATGCCTTTTATGACAACCACCTGAAATTTGACGAGGATGCAAAACAACATATTGTATATTTCCTATGGCATTTCATTGCTCGCCCGGCCGCGCTTTGAGTATGCTTCCGGTACTAAACGACCGTGTTCTTTCTGACTTTTTGTTTTCTTTTAGTTTACCTGTTAGCATGATATGAAATAGCCTTTAAAAGCTTCATTAAGATTGTTATGAAATTACTATTTTTTAATCTAACTGGTAGTAGAAAAACAAACAAAATCTTCAGCTTTATTATATTACAATATTAGGATATAAATGCTCGTACATGTGACATTTAAATGACTTTGGCCACTACAATAACATAGTAATTATGAATAATTTGAGTTAGTGCGCATTTTTGTGGTCATTATTGTGTGCAGTGTTCCTATCTATATGAAGGTCATTGTTATTTTGTACCCTTTATAAGCACATACTTTTGTGATCCTTTATTTAACGTATACAGGCCAACAGTACTCTGAGGGTCAAAAGGTTGGAATCGCGCCACAACATCAACTTTAAGTCGTTCGTGGTACGAGTTCCAACCCACCATCCACCACAGACCTGCTTAAGAGAGGACTTCTGGCCGAAAGGTGCCGTATATCAACGTTTCCGAGGACGGTTACGCGACACCACGCAGCGGAACACGACGCCGCCGTCATCGTTACGTGTTTAGTGACAGTTTAAGTTTTGTTTTATAGAATATGTATTAGTTTGTAGTTTTTGGTTTTTATATTATTTATGTATTGTTTTTATGGGCCTTAGCAGCCTGAAATAAAAGATTGTATTGTATAGAAGTACTAACTGCCGACAAAGATATAAAACCCTTCAAGAAACATAGTACCTATACCATGGGTATAAGGTATTTTATATCCATAAAATATTCATAAACATAAAGATGATTCATTGCGTGATATTTGCTACAATATGATTCTATCTTACGCAGAAGAGTTCCCAGAAAAACCTTAATATTCTTGAGCAAAACACTTGACTTCTTCAGTATCATCTAGCGATATAGCCCCACAAAACTCATTTAATACTGCCAAAACATGGTACAACTACATAAAACAGCCATTTCTTCACACGAGCAGAATATTTTTATGACACCTTCACACGTTTGACAAAATAAGCCTTCTTCAGCCCAGATGTGTCACGAATGTATCTAGTCATAAAAAATAATGCTGAAACCGTTCAAACTCCAATATTAAAACGAAACGAGAACGGAACGTAGGCAACGCGACGTGTGAAGCCGGCTTTACGTGTCAGCTATTCGGAATAGGGTTAAATGAAAATTTTTAACGGTAAATATGATTGGCATATTGCCAAAATTTTTGGTTAAAACCTGGTTGGAGTTAGGATTAATTATAGTGATTGTTATTAATTAATCTATGCAATTGTTGCGCAGAGCACTAACCGTAAGTAGGTAATATTGGCTAAATGTGGTTATTTACTTATATTACTTGTGATTCTGTATGAAAGGAGAAGGGAATGACTCCATAGATTCCTGGGCCCAGGTGTTAACTGAATCAAACTTACCTTATTTGTAAGAGGATATAATAACCAGGCCTCACTGAAAATTTGGTGAAATTTTGCTACCCAGGAACCAAGTTATATGAATTATAGTAAAAGTGAGGTTTACACAGCGATTCATGTCGTCAATATCCAATCGATAGGCGTATACAGTTGTTCAAAATAGAGAGCTAGGTAATTTAGAGTAGCAAGATCCGTCAAACAGTCCGTTATATATGCAAAGCCGAGGTCGTGGGGTTAAACAATAAAACAAGGAAAATATGTGCGCACTCAGAACTAAAGAAAACGAACGAGTGCATCTGTTAGTCAGTGACTGACGGATGTCATGCACAAGTGTTGCCGGAAGAAAAAAAATCACTAAGAATCGATTCAATCGATTCCACGAAATCTTGATATGCACTTGTCACTCGATTTTCATACATATTCTCAGATTTTACCAATTTATTCATAATCGATTAGTAGTAATTCAGGCATTATTTAATCGATTATTTAGTTTCATTAACCTAATTTAAGTTTTTCGCTTTCTAGGTAGAAACATGGTACTGCGGATATCTGTGTGCATAATTATTTTAGTGATTACAATTCTGTAAAGCCATATTTATTGATGACGTCCCGAATCAAATTTAATGAGCATAGAATCTGTAACTGACCTGCAAATTGCAAAAAAAAAATAATAACATTTTAATTTCGCGGACTAAACTGGAACTTAAACCACATTGATTGCACATAAGGTTGAAAATAATTATCACTTTGAAGCAAAATAGCGTTTGCTCTTATTTTACGAGTTGACCTCATAATAATCCTTTTCAGCCTTATTGGAATTATTAAAGCGAGTACTTGCGCGGTTTCCTTCAAAAGGCTTTAAAATACTTTTTAAATCTAGCCAATACAAGGACGGCAATCTCGTTTTGTGAAGGTAAAGTCAGGGATATTGAATGTTAAGAAATTTTACTACCAACTGAAATTGTCCATAAATTCGAATCACGAATGTCATTATTTGACAGTCTAAATAAAAAAAATGGGTGTCAGTTTGTTGAACAATTATTTTTAGTTAACTGTATTAAGTAGTCCGTTAACCCGATCAAAGCTGCTATAATTATGAATTCTCTAGTTGATTGCTGTGATCATTGGTCGGTCGATGGGAAATACCACAATCATTTAGCAGACGAGTTTGATTTGCCCTAGGTAATACTTACCGTTTTTAGGGTTCCGTACCCAAAGGGTAAAACGGGACCCTAATACTAAAACTCCGCTATCCGTCCATTCGTCCGTCTGCCACCAAGCTGTATCTCATGAACCGTGATAGTTAGAGAGTTGAAATTTTCACAGGTGATGTATTTCTGTTGCCGCTGTAACAACAAATACTATAAAACAGGATAAAATAAATATTTAATGGGGCTCCCATACATTAAACTTGATTTTTTTGCTCAATATTGATAACGTCAACAGGTAGACGCTTGTAATATTCTTAGAATATTAAGTTAAATATTCACTTTGAAAATAAATAATTAAATAAAAATAAAACAAATATTTAAGGAGGGCTCCCATACAACAAACGTGTTTTTGTTTGCCGAGATTAGTACAGAACCCTTCGTGCGCAAGTCCGACTCGCACGTGGCCGGTTTTTTTTCTGTAGAACTAGCGACCCGCTCCACCGCTTCGTACTAACCAATGCCTGCAGTACATTGTTTAAGCATGATTATTAGTCACATGCTCTTACTGCAATTTAAATATATAGTGTGTAAGGGACAGCCCTCCACAAACTGACAGAGTGCATTCAGCTCCTTATTTTGAATCATATTCCACCGAAATTTTCCTCAGGATTTATTTTTACCGTTTTCTCAGCTTTTTCAGTTTTATTTCAACGTAAAATTACATTCTCTGAAATCAGCACTCCAATTATGTAAACAATACGGCTAAAATCAAAAAAGCAGCAATGGATGTCGAAATACTCTAACGAACGATCAGCTGTTCACTTCCTATTTAACTACAGAGTTCATCGAACTCGTCATCGGCGATTGCACAAAGGCAGCTTTCCGAATTGATCCGAGATACATTGCGTGTGAGAAAATAAAACAAATCAAGTTTATTGGATTCCCATAACGGTCCTGAAATAATTTCTTGTACTGGTCATCTTAGTATGATATACTGAATCTACCTCATCAGTCTGCGGAGGGCTGTCCCTTACACCCTGTATGAGGTTATAAGTGGGGGACCAAAACTTAGATGAGAAAAGACTACGCGGATGATAATAAATGTGTTATAAGGAACACCTCGGAAAGCACGTTAAACCCTTGATCGTGGCTATAATTACGGGTTCTCATAATATGCCCTAAAGTCTGACAACCAGTATTACCAAGGGATATCGTATTGCCCAGTAACTGGGTTGTGGAAGTCAGATAGGCTGGCCGATCAGTTAGGCTGGGATGGGTTGGGATATATATTGGTGGGGTGATTGGTAATATGCCTTATCACTCTGTTTTTTCTTACTGTGTGTACTAAGTAATAAAATAAATAGGCAGTAGCTTCATATAAATTACTGATACTCAGCTGCATCCGGTTAGACTGGAAGCTGACCCCAATATTGTTGGGACGTGGCTTGGCAGATGATGATAGAGAAAAGGAAAAGACATGTTTCGCGGGCCTCAAATCAATTGAGATAAGGCCAGGATGCCAGAATGTTGAATGTTTTATACAACAACTAGTTTCTGCCCGCGACTTCTTTCGCGTGAATTTCTGTCATCCGACCCACTGCGTCGCATCCCATTACCCGGTCGCACTTAAAGACTTTTTCTGTTTTTACTTGGCTTCTTACGGTCGTAACGTGATATTTAAATATCCTCTTACCATCCTCAAGAATTGGGCTATTGGAATAACTAAGCGATTACACAGACCTAATGAATCGAGGTACGTAGAATGAGTCAAGGTAGATCAGGCCAGAAGTTTAAAGTCGATACAAAATGTCAGCATTATCTGCCTATATTGTTCCCACTGCTGGGACACAGAGCTCCTCTCGGTGAGAGGGAGTGAGTGATAACCTACCATGCGGGACCAATGCGAGATAGTATATGCCACATGTCTTCAAAGTTTTGGTTCTAGGACATGCCGTTTTCTTCATAATGCAATGTGTTCATTCACCGTTTTGAGAGCAGTGGTACACCATGGAGCGTGCTTTAGCTTCGGTTTCTTTAACGCCCAGGAAAGCGTAACTTGAAAAACGTTAATGTATTCTAGCTTAAATATGCTTTTCACTTGACCATCCTTTGAAACATATCGAAGATGGCACACATCAGCGATTGAGGCCGATGATAGAATCAGGTGTGTTCCTGTGTAGGGGTAGGTGCAAACTCATTAATTATTGCGCCCCTAAGTAATAAATCAGTTTCAAACAGAAAGCCAAATTGCATTTTTGTTAATCCTGGCATCGACTCCAACATAGTAAGACACAGGATTTGAAACGATCTTATTAGCATAGTTTTTTTTTTTTCTTAATAAGATCATGTTTGATTTTAATGAATAAAGAATGACCTCCTTTTTCATTAGTAAAATAAGTTGCATTGTTGTTACTGTTTCTTAAGACACAAGCCTCCTAGTTCAAGAGATAGTGAAGTATGTATGTATTCTTATTTTATTTATTGGCATTCTACTGGACACGTTTCCGGATGACAGCGATGTGGACAAGTACGTACTCGTAATTTGACGCCTGAGTGTCTTTTTGTTTTTGTATTTATTTGTATAGTCAGTTTGTTATTCAACAAAAACAAACTCTTCAACTTTATTATTAGTGTAGATTATTATTATAGATAGATAATTCCAGATTTCATCACGCACGATGTTTTTCTTTCACCGGTGTTAATTTAATAAAGTAGTTATTTTCACGGCGTATCTAGATATTATTTTAAAATGTTTTCTCCGTAGCAAAGAATGGTTCGAATGGTTTGTTTAACTCCCTCTTAGGTACTTGTTCTACAAACTATATAAAACTATTATTGCTTTAGGATTCAGTTCTGAATAGCTATTTCTTTTCATATCTTTTTACAGCCTCTCTACAAATATCTAGATATCACAATGTAAAAGTGCCCCACTTAATATTGTAATATTTTATAACCTTACACTATATACGCACTTCAAGAGCCTGACGATTTCAGTATCTATTCGGGGTGTGACCTACATACTTCTGTAACTTTTTTATGACTTTAAACTCTATTCTACCCCCGCTTTAAACCACAAAGATTATTCTCAAAATAGGTACATAGCCGTAGCCGCCTTTATATTACAAAAATAGCTGTCTATTTACACGTAAAACTATCAATAAATAACAAAATTTGCGCAAGTACTCTTGTAATGTAAATCCGGTTTAAGAAACGGAAACAATCAAGTCTCGGTACAAAATAATAATTATCGTCCAAATCTTAAGAGGTGCCATTACGGCACATTTTCCGCAAAAACACCAAAAATCCATTTGAATATTTTTTTAACGTTGATGTTAATCACTGTAACAAGTTATAGCTTTTCTCGTCACTTGTCTGAAACCTAAAGCCTTAAAACGATATGAATCGCTTAGGAAGAGAAACTAAAAACACGACTGAAAGGTAGGAAAAAGCACATACAAATAAATAGGCTTTAGTACATTGGACATTCAATATCGTCACCTTTGCAATGTAACTCTTATATCGATAAACTAAGGAATAAATTAGAATGAAATGAGAGTCAGTTACAATGACTTAAGTCATGATGGTGAATAGGTAGCTTAAACCCAAATGGCCATGTTGATGACGAAATACTTACATTAACTGTTGAATTTAAGTTAGACGTAAGTAAATAAAGACTAATAAATTCAATTTTTATTGATATTCTAATAGGTACGTGTATTTGATCAGCTACTTAAGTACTGTGTTTACAAAAGAATCAAAAAAATTGAAGAGAAGTCAATACTTCTTTTGATTTATTGACCTTCATTTAGTTTTACCTGTAGCGTCACTTACAGTAGGTACCTAATCTATTGACAAAGCTTCATGGTAATATTATTATAAATATTGATGAATTTTGATATTAACATATCGAAATTCCCTCGTGCAATTTGGCGTTCCGAAGTCTATGCCTACCTTCCTTTAATGTGATATTTAAAAAAAAATGGAATTCACATCATCTTAACATTATGCCTCTGTCAAATATTACAAAATAATTTGAACCTTATAAAATAATGAAAAGTTAAACATGACCTTCAACATTTTTTTGCTAAGTCACCAAGACAAACAGTGGGCTAATTTTATTCTCATTAGTTAAGATTCCTCCAACGTTCGAGAGAATCTAGAATAAAATTATCCACAGGCGTCAAGGACACCCAGTGTTTCAAGGAAATTTAATTAATTATGTTATCTTTTATTACTTTTTGCATACAATAAAAGACTTTTAAGATAATTTACATTAACTCGCTAAGTCATTTGGCGTTCATTGCCCTTTTATAGAATTTTTATTTTGTAGATGACGTGTTAATGCGTACACGCCTGTTGTCATCCGCGAGCAATGCTCTCAGGAACTAAAAGTTAGTACCTATAAAAACGTGTCAGTTTTATTTTTTCATCTTTTTAGTTGTCATCGTTTCCTTTTAAATATGTTAGTAACAATTACATAAAGTAACGCCATCTTCCCATTGGGGTAGATAGAAATTAATGAATACTACGATACTTAAAGTTCGCAGATATCTGACATTTCAAGTCTTTGAGTGTTTGCTTTGTAGTAAACATAGGAGTTTGGCATTACACTTGTCAAAATGCTATCTCGGTTTAAAAAATATCAATTGGTGCATACTTACTCTTTTTGCGACACCTGTCAAATTACTATCTCGGTTTAAAATCGAAATATAAATAGCCACTCTTTTTGGATCATCCACATTCATTATGGTCAGTACTCATACACGCACGCTGGTAGTGAGTATTTCGTACTTGACCTTTCTGAAGAATGTCGATTACAAGTTGTACGAGTACGAGAATACATTCATAACTCATGAGATGAAAATATTGGCCTTAATTTCTTAAATTTTAGACAACACGAATATGCTTAGACGATGTGATAGTTTTGTAGAGAAACCCGTACCTATCTCTTAGATCTTCAAAATATTGATGCAGTTGCGTCGTTGTTACTCGCTATACAAATTATGTGAAAGCCTATAACTACAATTTAGCTAAAAGCATACTAAATACGCCAAAAGGTAGTGCTATTCAATTTATAGCATATCAGTAAATAGCTACTTCCGAACTGTCTATAAACACTGATCATTACGATGCCGCTGAGAAGACACCTGCTTTTCCAAATATACAATAGGCACTAGATATTGTTTATTTATATATTCTTCATATACTAAGTTGTACCAACATAAGACAGACTTAACTAAAGTCACAAGGCATACTGGGTCTCTCAACATTCCGGTAAAAAAAAAAACACACTTCCATTGAAAACTAAATTAAAAAGTACAAAATAATGGAAAAAAAGCGTGGGGTGTTTTTTAAGGTATTTTTTTATTGATATCAGGCACCCCACGCTTTTTTCCATTATTTTGTACTTTTTAGTTTGGTTTTCAATGGAAGCGTGTTTTTTAGTTTTTTTTTTTAACTATTATTTATTTTCTATTGTTTAGGGTGTTTCGAATTTTAAGACGTATGTCAGCGTAGTTTGTGACGTATGTCAGCGTAGTTTGTGACGTATGTCAGCGTAGTTTGTGTCGTATGTCAGCGTAGTTTGTGACGTATGTCAGCGTAGTTTTCGAAGACAGTTTTTTTGCTGTCCTGGTAACCCTGGCAAGGATAATGGCACAAATTTATGAAATTATTGCATTGTCATCGGTCCTTGACAGGTGTGCAAAGTTTGAATGAAATCTGGTCGTTTAAAGTGGGTCAAAATCGCGCTATAAGGAGTTGGTTACAAACAAACATACAAACAAACAAGTGAAGCTAATATAAAGCGTGTAAAAACCTATCTGCTTACTAACGGTTTGCTGAATGCCGTCTGCTGCCTACAGTTTCACGCGCATAGGTACTATGAAACCTAGGGGAGCTACTTCATGTACCTAGTCATGAAAAGAGATAAGTAACTAAGGTCGTCGGATATATCTTTGACGCACTTAGGCGTAAGATATCTGCTTCGCTACTCTACAGACTGCGAGGAAGTCCCAACCATATTCTGCAATCTTTAGCCGCACGAGTACGTAGCCCGCTAGTGTGTGCCGCCCGCTCACAAATAAGACCCAATCTATTTTAGTTATTGAGTACTACCATAAGCTAAGTTATTTTGTTACTAACCCTGTAGATCGCATTATAGACTGATTGAATAAAGATCCGGATGACGAAATGATCTATTTGTTTGCCTAAAACAATTAAATCAGTACAGCCGTTTTTGTGAGAAGTAGGTATGGGTAACTGAAGTGACAACCAATTTACCTACCTTATAATTTTCTCTTACAGTCTAAACACCTACAAAGTTAAATAGAGTATTAATTTAGCTCCTCCGAAGCAGTTTGTGTAGCTATTTGAAATTCAATTCAGCGTCTCAAATTGGGTTCCGTGTTTGGATTTGAATGCTGATCAGTATAGTTTTGTTTGATAATTAATGTAACGTGTGCTTTGGAACTGACAAAATATTTTATAGAAGTTAGAATCTTTATTGGTCACGATTGTTATACTTGTGTGGTCCCGGATTAAATTTTTGTAACGGTGTCTGCCACAGAGCTAAGCTTTTTAAATCATTTATCTAAATGGGAGCCGCATTGAAACTTCGCATCCAGAGTTATGCCTAAAAATATTGTGGTATCCTCGGGTTTCAACTCTTCACCCTTTATGAGAACACTTGTCTCTCCTTATCTATTATAAGGTATTGTAAACTTATTAGTTTTTGCTCGTTCAGACGTAGAATATTAACATTATACTAGTTAACTACATTTTTGTGGACGCTATTTACATTGTCAGTAACCAGCTGCTGGCGTTAGAGTTTATATGAAATTGAAGTATCGTCTGCAAACAACACTATATCATGTTTATCCTTTATGAGGTAACGCAAGTCATTTATATTATTATTATAATACAAGTGGGCCTAAAATTTTGCCCTGGGGAAACACTTCCTACTACAGATCCGGGTGCTCTTTTCCCGTTAAAATCAATTCTGAATCCTATACCTAACTTAAGTACGAAGTAAGAAAATCCTGAGAGGCATTCCAGATTCCGTAGTGGTGAAGTTTACTGATCAATGTTTCATGAAGAACACAATCGAAAGACTTGAATAAATTGCAAAAAATGCCCAAAGTATCGCATTTGTCATCCTAAGCATTATAAACAGACCAGTCGAACGACCCATTGTAACTGTTTGTTATGTAGTAATTTATGGTTATCAAAAAATATTTGCATTTTATAGACGGTATACTGAAATTGGTCATTAATTAGTAGGGCCTGATGTACTACCCGATATAATAAAACAAGTATAAAAAATAACAGCTAAGCATTGTAGTATGTACGTGCTTCAATGTTTATAATCCACCCAGCAATGCCCACAAGATTACCTCATACATCGGCGGTCTTTTCAACATTTAACGTGTGAAAGGTTTTCATTATATAATTATTGGAATTGAAATTCACAAACACAAATAGGCCAGTTTTCTTTAAGTAAAGACTTTGCGGTAGTGAGTGATGAGTTTAAAACTTCACTAGTTGATACGGGAAACATATGCAAAGATTACGGACCGGAAGGGCCAGTCACAAAAAGGTTAAATAATGTGATGAAATAAGCGTGATTTTGCTTTGCATGAGCTTTGCTTTCTTGATAGGGTTATAGAAAAACGTGTCTATAGTAGGAATATCCACATTTTGCCAGTTATATTTAAGCCCCATATACGTAATAGGGGTAAGCGTAACTGAGAAATTATAACAGAAACACCCAATAACACTTTGCCCTGGCCTGGAAATCAAACTCAGAACCGAGACAAATTGTAAAATATTTCCATAAGAATAACTAACTTAATTAGCTAACTATCTGCGGTCAGTATAAGTAGAGGAGAAAGTCCTAACAAGGCTCTACGTGTCCAGGATTTCTGTATAAAAGTATCGATCGAACTACCTAACGAGAACCTCTTCAGTAAACTCCACATTTATTACTACAAATCCTAATCACAACAAGGGTTTTCTTAACCGAAAGATATTTTGACTTATTATTATTGAAATAGAAGGTAAGGTCAAGTGCTTGCCGTCCCGATTTCGAGTAACACTCAAGTTGTTTTCCTTTTGTGTGTTGTAGTATGTGTTTGGTGCTACGAATAGAAACTAACTCGACCATTTGTAAGAGTTTGTTAGAATTTTCTACGAAAATCATTACTTCTAATAGAAATACATATATTTAACCGGTTGGGTACAACCCGTGCGATACACAATAAAAATGAATGAATACCTTTCACCATTTTTATTTCCCATCCATGGATATAAAATTGTAGTGTAACAATTCAAGAAAAACAAATGCAATCGTATTAATTCAAAATCTTTTTACGAATACTTTAATTATTTTAGTGGTCCTTGTTTTTCAGAAGACTTCACTATCTTTTTCAAATTCCATTAATATGATGAAATGAAATGATGTTTATTTTTGTAAGTAAATCTTTAATAACACTTGTACAAGACACATTTTTGGTTAAAGTTTTTATAAAACATCGTATCAGTATTTCCTCGTTGACGACTGATCCCCGAGAAGAAATGTTGAAAGAAACTCAGAGGTCGTTGTCTCTTTTAGAGTTCTAACATTATACTACTAGGATTATATGCGAGTCAAACAATGCAGGGTCATATTAGGTAGGTTACCCCATTTCTTCCCGTGAGTGTCGTAAAAGGCGACTAAGGGACTTACTAGAGAATGGGCAGCAGCGTTCTCTATGCATTTTACCACCATACTGCGATCGCCAATCCGCCTGCCAAGCGTGGCGATTATGGCAAAGCTCCCCAAATTGGGGGAGGCCTAAGTCCAGCAGTGGACGTCTTACGGCTGAAATGATTAGGTAGGTAACTGCCACTTAAACTGTTAACTTCTATTATACCTACTTAGGTATATCAAAAACAACAATTTTGATCATCGCCATTTTGATAATGTAAATATGTCGAGGTAATAATAATGTAAAGAGGCAAGCCTAGATAGTGTAATATCCAGATTGCCAAATATTATTTGCCATCCCAAGGACGAAGCCTCAAGGGACACAAGTTAAGTTGAGCTAATAAAGTTACATGTTCCTGTCTTAACGGAATCGCAATCATACGTAGACAATTATAGTATTAGCAAGTTAGATATTGTAAGGGACATAAATATGTATATGCCTTAATACGCATATACATATTTGCGTAAATATATATATTAATAGATATAGTAATGAATAAGCAATACCTATGAGGAAGTTAAGTAAAACATAAAAGAGGTACATGTACCTACTCATTTACATCTTATGTGTTTTAGAACTATCTATCCAGCAACATAATATTTCTTTTTACCAGCACCGCTAGCCAAGTTGATAATCTGGAATTGTTAACGTTAGTCGAAAACGAATCAAATGTATGGGAATGAAATCATCTCAACGTTAAGTCACGTGGTTAGAACAAACGAATAGAAAGTTCGTAGCCAAGTTCACATCGTTCAAAATGATGGAATGAATTGTTATCGTTTCTATAATGTTCAACGTTACATCATTTGTTATAATGGGTCGTTTTTCTAAAGACATTGTAGAACGAGCAGCCGACTCAGGCGCGTCAACATGGCTATCAACTTGTCGTTTTCTACAATTGCTGACACCGAGGCGTTACCGATTGGAGAACGGAATTCGACACGAAACGGTTGTAACTTGGCTAGGGGGGCTGCTTACGCTGTCTCACTCCTGAGCCAAGACCTTCCCGCCACTCCTTCCATCCACGCGATCCATCGCGTCCTCCTTCCAGTTTTGACGGAACCTATTCAACTCGTCCTACAATCTCCTATGGGTTTGCCGCGACCCCACCTTACTGTCTCAGGCCACCGCCTACAGTTTGTCCAGCATGCGGCAGACATGTCTTAATTCATCATCATCATCATCATTTCAGCCGAAAGACGTCCACTGCTGGACATAGGCCTCCCCCAAGCACCGCCACTTCGACCTATTCTGTGCTTCTCGCATCCAACGAATTCCTGCGGCCTTCACCAGGTCATCGGTCCATCTTGTGGGAGGCCTTCCAACACTCCGTCTTCCAGTACGCGGTCGCCACTCCAGAACCTTCCGACCCCATCGGCCATCCGTTCTGCGAGCAATGTGCCCTGCCCACTGCCACTTAAGTTTGGCAATTCTTCGGGCTATATCGGTTACCTTGGTTTTCCTACGGATCTCTTCATTTCTGATTCGATCGCGTAGGGAAACTCCAAGCATAGCCCTCTCCATTGCTCTTTGGGTGACTTGTCACAATTATGTCTTAATTGGTAGGACATAATTAACTGCGCATCGACTCAACATCTCAAAATGTATTTATTTCTATGTTCTGCAATAAATGAATTGAATTGAATTGTCCTGCCCAGTCCCACTTAAGTTGGGCAGCCTTCTGTCAGCTATCATTCATCACCAGCAGCCTATATTGTACTCACTATTGTGTCACAGGTTTTCTCTCTGTATGCGGGAGTGGGCCATAATCTTCCACGTGTGTCCAGTGCAAATTGGTAGATGTCACATGTTTGTCAAATTTTTAGTTCTAAGACATGCCGGTTTCCAAACGATGTTTTCCTTCAGGGTTTTGAGAGCAGTGATGATGAAATAATTCACACAAAGTAAAGTGCCTGCTTGAGTATGAACTCACGACCTAAACAACTTGCAAGTCGTGGCCATTACCACTGGGCCACTATTGCTCTACATACAGCTATCGTTATCATAACTTTTCATAATAAAAATCAAAATATGCGAAAAATAACTAGGTTACTAAACATACCAAAATATTGTGAGTAAATTATAAGGTTAAGGTCCTGTACTCCTGCCAGGGTCGCGAGATTCGTTCGAAAGAGTTACCGTGGCCCTGGTATATGGGCAACTGAAGGAACACGAGTGGGTTTCAGTCAGTAAAAGTCTGACACGACCTTCCGCTCCACCAAAGAGCGGGAGAAGTCATTTGATGATTTCCCACCCAAAAAAAGGTCCTGTACTCGTAATAAACTAATATTGTGCAACGGAGAAACGCATTTGGAACACACACATTAGATATACATATAATTATTACAAGTATTGCATCGAACCATCAGTGAAATACTTATAACATAAAAATGTTCGCAATAAAACACTTCAGCGTTCAGTCAGGGAAGCCATAACTAATAGAGAATTTTCAAAGCTTTGAAAACTAACTGTAAATAAAGTAAAAAAAAAAAGTTATTTTAAGAAAAGAGGATACTGTAGAGTAGAATCTAGTTTAAAAAGATTTTATGGAACGGTACGAGATTGAAGCGTGTTTTAAAACTTAGAAAACAGATTATTGCAAACTCGGCTCTTATAGGATTCAACGAATATAAAACAGATTTTCCTTTAAACCTGTTTGAAATGGAATCGGTAAAGATTACTTTTCCAATTCAAAGTTGGAATGATATTTGTATATCGAAATAAATAGTCTGTACTTTTGTTGTAAAACAAAGTTAAAGCTAGGGTTCCTTAATACTGCGGTGGCCACCCCATATCGTCCGCAATTTAACGTAATGACTAACTGAATGAGGTCACTAATTTAATTCACTATTTATTTTTCGCTTAAAGTCACAATTTGTTGTTTGTGACTGGAAGTGTAGCCCTAGCTCTTATACTAGGAGTTCCTGTATCACAAGAGCGAGACCTCTCAATGTACAGGGTAAATGTTTAAGAGAAATGATAGACAATAATGAAATAAGTTAAAATTATGGCTTGCATAAGTAGTAAAGTTTACAAATAAATAAGCAAAAAAAATTTTAAGCAGTAATAAAAGAGTTTAAAAAAAATACCACTACGTTCTGTGGAGAGTGAGGGTACTTATGAGTGAAGAGTATGTGGGTGAGTGTGAGGTGTGTGTATGTAGTGTTTGGCGAAGTTCTACCGAACAGATATTCTATTTCCTCATAGTCGTAATTTTCTAGCCAATAATAATAGTTTTAGTGAAAAATTGTATTTGAGTTACTGAACCATTATTACACGCTTTATATTAGCTTCACTTGTATGTTTGTATGTTTGTATATTTGTATGTTTGTATATTTGTATGTTTCTTTGTAACCGACTCCTTATAGCCTCCTTACGCCCTGCCCGCGTGCCTCGCGGCCCCGCGCCCGTCAGCGCGGCTCCTCCTCGCAGCGCCGCCCAAGCCCCTCGCCCCGTCCCGCTGCCAGTGACTACAGCTCTGAAGAAACCGACAAAAAAGGATTTCGCTAGCATCACTGCGAGTGCCCTAGGCGCTTCAATTAAACCTAAGCCTGATGATGAGGGTTTCGTGATGGTGCAAAGGAGGAAGCACCGTTCGCAAACCAACAAGAACCGCTGCGGAAAAGCTACTGCGAAGCCCGAAGTCAGCTTACGCGCTGCTAAACCGAATACTCCGGTGTACATTTCCCGCCTACACTACACCACTAAGGCGGAAGATATTGTGGAGTACGTACGCCAAAAGACGAAGTACATGCCGAGGGTACAGTTACTGGAGTCACACCGCAACGTCAACTTCAAGGCGTTTGTGGTGCGTGTACCGAATTGTTACCTGCCCGTCGTCTTGGACGAAGACTTTTGGCCACAGGACGTGGTGTTCCGTCGCTTCCGCGGACAAGTGCCACAGGACAGCTCACGGACAAGCTAACAAAGTGAAGTGCTATTAACATAGTTTAAGGTACTATTATTAACACAAGTTTTGTATAATACTTATATTTATGTTAGTTTGTAAGGTATATGTCTATGGGTCACAGTAACTTGAAAATAAAATGTTTATTATTATTATTATTATAGCGCGATTTTGACCCACTTTAAACGACCAGATTTCATTCAAACTTTGCACACCTGTCAAGGACCGATGACAATACAATAATTTCATAAATTTGTGCCATTATCCTTGCCAGGGTTACCAGGACAGCAAAAAAACTGTCACAAACTACGCTGACATACGTCTCAAAATTCGAAATACCCTAAAAAATAGAAAATAAATAATAGTTTAAAAAAACTAAAAAACACGCTTCCATTGAAAACCAAACTAAAAAGTACAAAATAATGGAAAAAAAGCGTGGGGTGCCTGATATCATTGAAAAAATACCTTAAAAAGCACCCCACGCTTTTTTTCCATTATTTTGTACTTTTTAGTTTGGTTTTCAATGGAAGCGTGTTTTTTAGTTTTTTTAAACTATTATTTATTTATGAAATTAAGTTGGTGTATTTCCCGTTATAACAAAGTAAAGTTAAACCCCGCTGCCCTCATTTTCATGACACAATGCAGCAGGTATGCATTCAGGTATTGCTGTTTTTGCAAAAAACAAAGGATGACGTACAATTGCTGTTAAAAGAAAAATTAGACGATAAAACGACAGTTTACACAAGGGAAAGGGTGTACAATATCTTTACTTGGTGTGATGTGCGCCTGAAGCAACGATATGTTTCCCTTTTTCACAAATTTTCTCTTGTTTCTTCGACTTTGATCGCACTAACATCGCTTGAAACACTGACACTCTATGATTGGCTATTTTTCTAGTACCCAATTATACGCGGGTCGATCGAAATAATGTAATAATTAAATACTGGGCAGTTTTGGTTTTACGAACAAAGATACGATAGCGAATGTAACCTCATAAACTAGTTCACCACAATAACAAGTAAAAAAGCTACGAACCAAAAATTCGAAGACCTGTGACGTTTTCCAACTCTCAATGGGCCCACGTGGTGGATTACGGCCCACTCCTTTTAACACAGAAGAGGACTGTGTCCCAGCAGTGAAAAAATTATATGATGATTATGCTAAGTTTAAATAATGCAGATTATTCGAACGATAACGATATTGTATACTAGATATTTTAATAGCTAGATAAGGTTTCGAAAATAAAAAGCGTTTGAAACAACAATATAAGTACGGTACGTCCACATTCAACATAACATGTACGCGGCTAGATAGTTACGAACTAATTGGGAATTTACAAACGTTATCTTTCTCAAGCTTAGCGCTGGTACTCACTTGGGAAATAAAAACGTTGAAGTTCACTAAGTACTAATAATTCAGCGAAGTCATAATCTGACGCTGACATACAACAGTGA
The DNA here is from genome assembly GCA_947507805.1 of Aporophyla nigra. Classification (NCBI taxonomy): domain Eukaryota; kingdom Metazoa; phylum Arthropoda; class Insecta; order Lepidoptera; family Noctuidae; genus Aporophyla; species Aporophyla nigra. Next base: position 14,196,880 of record OX382307.1, on the reverse strand, counting down.
TGAGGTAACAATAGGGAATATGCATGTTATTAAAAATTCTTTCATCATTATCATAATTTCAGCCGAAAGACGTCCACTACTGGACATAGGCTCCCCCAAGAACCGCCATTTTGGCTTTTTTATATTTTGGGCGGATTTGCCATAATCGTCACGCTAGGCTGGCGGGTTGACAATCGTAGTATGGTGGTAAAATGCATAGAGAACGCTGCTGCCCATTCTCTAGTAAGTACCTTAGTTGCCTTTTATGACACCCAGGGGAAGAAATGGGTTGGTGCTATTCTATACGTCTGGCACCATACGGACCTCCGACATCACACGGACCGGAGAAAGTCTCTCATAAATTAAGTAGGATTAATAGTATGGGAGTCAAGAATTTGCGCACATTGCAACATGTTGCTATATGTTTTACATTTTTAATGCCAAATGCAAAGGTTGCTTGGAAGAGATCGCAGAAAGGGATAAGGCCGCCCATTGTATGTTTTTTGTGTTACATGTTCTTGTTGTTATTTATTTTCTGGTGTACAATTAAGCATATATAAATAAATAAATGCAATACATATTTTACAATTTCTTATGTGCAGTGGAGGCAGGTGGCTCTTCCAATACGGTACGGGGTCTTGGGGTGCGGTGCGTGCATGATGTGGGTCTGCCGGCTTTTCTGGCGTCGACTCATGGGGTGGCTGACCTCGTCACTGTAATTCTACATTCCAATGGTGACGGGGCAAACATACCATTTATGTTGGATGCCGGGTCAGCTTGGTCTGTCCTCAACAGGGGGGCAGCAAGCCCTGACGCAGCACATTCTCAGCGTGCTTGGGACGATGTTTCGTCTAAGCTGATCCAGAAACAGATGTTGGTAGGTTCCTCGGGGGCTGATCTAGCCGGACTCAGGGCCGTTTCGCAACCGGAATCGGGGGCATGGTGGCACGTGCTTCCTTCGCCTCATCTGGGCACGTTGCTGGATGATGACTGGGTTGCGAGGTGTGTGAACCCCACAGATGCACCTGCGGTTCCATGGTAGAGGCCGATGGCTACCATGCTATGTCTTGTCGTCGTTGCTCAGGGAGGTTCCCGCGTCACCATGCGCTTAATGATATTGTGCGGAGGGCTTTTGTGTCGGCTGATATCCCCTGCGTGCTGGAGCCTCCGGGTCTAAGCAGGACTGACGGCAAGAGGCCGGACGGGCTGACACTGGTGCCTTGGAAGAACGGTAAGTGCCTAATCTGGGATGCAACTTACGTCAGCACTGTTGCCGCCAGCCACCTTAGTCGCACCGTCCTCTCGCCGTCAACTGCAGCGGAAGACGCCGCTGAGAGGAAGAGGGTGAAGTGCGCACCGTTGGTGGATCGCTACCATTTTGTGCCCATTTCTGTTGAAACCATGGGTGCCTGGGGCACTGGGGCCAAGGAGCTCATTAGTGAGTTAGGGCACAAGCTCCGTGTCAAAACGGGCGACTCCCACTCCGGCTCGTTCTTGGTGCAAAGGTTAAGCCATTGCCATCCAACGTGGCAACGCAGCAAGTGTTTTGGGCACCTTTGCGCCGGGAACAGTTAGGGGCCGTTATTTGACGTGTAGTGAACGCATTACTATTTTGACCAATTTAGTATGTATTTGGATTATCCTTTTTGTGTTAATTAAAATTTATGTACTTGTTTTTAGGTTATAATTTTGTGTATGTATGTGCTTAAATTGTTTATTATATCTTAAATAAGTAATTTATCAATATTTTTTTTTTATTTTATTTCTTATGTTATTTCACGTTTTTCACCTCATCAAAATAGGTTAATAATATTTCTGCACAGCTAAAGCAAAAAAAAAAAACATGATTTGGGTCTAAAACAGAAATTTCACTTACCAAGATGCTGTTTTTAATGTCAATATTTAAGCGTGCAAGTAGCTCTCGAAATATAACGCACGAACTTCGCTCAAATAAAACCACTAGAGGTCGAATTTCCGTCCAAAAATATCTCGTAAATCATAAAACTTATGAAGCTGAAATTTTACACGCAAGTAGCCTTTGCCCCTAAATGTACGCTTGATTAAACACTTCAAATGCCTCTCATCTTTATGGTGTACTGGCGAATCGGAAACTGAATGTATGGTTATTGGTAATATAACACTGTCGATTGCTTATACGTTTAGCAGTGACTATCGGTATCTCGGCTTGTGAGATGAGATTTTATATCATGTAAACCTAAACTAGCTGACTCGATGAACACTGTTTCGTCCAAATTTCAATCATTCATGCAAAAATTATGTAGAAAAAGGACATCCAGGTTTCCCCGAATTTGAAAACTTTTCGGAAATATTTTGAATTTTTTATACTACTTCATTTGGATTATTACGAACATTTTAAAATAAAAAATTGCCAAGTCAGTTCAAGCGTTTTCAAGTGATGCACATACCCAAAAATAGCATTGAATGTTGATACTATCGAATACATTTAAATTATTATGTATCAAATGGATAACTTTTTTTTGAACCACAATATGATAATTTAGTGTTTTTGCTACAGCAATAGCTAGGCGATCTGGCAATATGTTGACACTTTCTCTAACAAAGGAAAGATCAGAAATACACCTCATCACCTTAAGGTTGACTGGTAGAAAATGCCTCAGGCATTAAGTCCGACTTTGTACAGTATTTTTTACTAGTACATAAAGTTTTAATAAATAAATTTTAAAAAAAATCCTCCCTCTATGTACGTATAATATAATCTATATATATAAAAATGAATCCCTTGGTCACGCCATCACGCATGAACGGCTGGACCGATTTCACTTTTTCTTTTTTTGTTGTAATTGTCAGGAGAAGGTTCTTATGAAAGAAAAAAATAAAAAAATTGCGCGGGAAATTAGAAAATTTAAGAACACTTATTTAAGAACACTTAACAACCATATAATAGGACAATGTAAACTTTTTTAATGTAACATTATGACATTTGACATAGAATTGACAGAATGCGTGCTCAAATATCATCAAAGAGACAGGACAACGTCTGTTGGGTCAGCTAGTAATATAATATCTATACCAGGACTAATAATGTAAGGACCAAGCCCGGGTCGACGGCGCGTTATGTTCCACGCGCGCCTCACAAAGATGTCAGCACTTATTGAAGGGGTCCACCAGGACCGAAGCCTGCCACGGTCAAGGACTTGTTTGAAAGAGTTACCGTGGGCCTGGCACAGGCAACTGAAGGAACAAGGGTGAGTTTTAGTCAGTAAAAGTCTCACATGAAGAGCGGGAGACGTCATTTGATGATTTCTCAACAAGAAAAAAAAATGGTACCTACAATGTCCAACTTTTCTCACTTGATGGTTTTAGTTCGCGATCCTTATCCAAAAGTCATTATTAACCTACTTACAACTATACCCAACTAGAAGTAGTACCGAAACCTATTTGGGCCACAAAAAGTTTGGATATCATTTAACAAGTTAGCAATCCAAGAGTAATTTACCGTAATTTGTAACCGCTTATGAAGCTCTTTCGAAATAAAGTTACGACGTCGGTAAATAGGGCTGACAGACTCTAATGCGAGATAAACATTATATCTCCATTAGAGATTGCAGAGGCATTAGGAGCTTCTGAAATATATCTGAGACACGACGATCCTAGTCTGTTATTGATGATAGATTTATGAAATTCTTTGACATGCTAAGTGAAAGCATCTAAATGTAGGTCTATTTTTATCGTTTTATGAATATACAACACTTGAGGAGTATTTTTATTACAATTTGGAGATTACTTCACAGTGGAAAGAAATATTAAGTCTTTGCCTCAAGTTTTCTGCCAGTTTCAAGTTAGCTGAAACTTTTCAAGAGGTGGCGAAACAACAAATTATCATTACTAGTTATATACCTGTAGGAACGCGTGAAGGATAAGGGAAATCATTAAAACCGTCAGAGTTAGACGGATTAAGAAAGAGAAAAAAGATAAAGATTCGCGGCTATTTAAAGAAACTGGACTATTTACACTTTCATCCATTACGGTTTTCAAGTGTAATTTATCAGGATGAATGTCTAAGGCAGCATTCGCGCTAAGTCCCCGCGGCCTGGCCTGGGCCTGGCCAACCGTAGATAATATTATCCTTGACTTGTTTGTATATTTTTACGTCGTAAAATCCAAATCTTCATCCTTGTGGCCATAAAGTTAACCGCCAGCTGGATTTTTATTAAACAAAGTAGATACGTACGTACTACCGCTTTATAAAATGTATAATTTTGACCCAAAATTTAATATTGCGATCTCATTATGGTTGTAATGGATTCAAATGTCATTAAGGATTAATTGGGTTTCAGTAAGTGTACCTTTGACGTCATTTGCTACCACTTTAGTATCCCAAAATGTAATATAATTAATTTGCATTTTCGATTGCTAAATTATTGAAAATTATTAGCAGAAATCATTTTATATAAACGTTGTCGATAACAACAATTTGGTAGGTACTTCTATATCGTTATCTAATACCTTGTATTGTTGAGTAAAAGGTATCATTGTACCGGTATTATATGGAGCGGAAAAAAGATTATACTTAGTAAGAAGATAAACCGCCACATCCCTATTATGTTGTCCTCACGTTGTATAATAAAATTATTGTTGCCTTGTCCGCCATACCGTGTCCTTCCAGAAAATATTATATGTTTTTGAAGAAATATGATTTTTCTTTTCATCCTGCTTTAAGAATTATTATGTTTATATATCATACCTTTCACGTAATACCTTATCACAGCTACTGTGGCGGTGCTTGAGAGAGGCTAATGTCCAGCAGTGGACGTCTTTCGGCTGAAATGATGGTGATGACGCTGAGCTTATACAGTAGTATAATAGCATAAAATTACAATATTAATCATGCCATCCATGTCCATGTCTTCCTTTATATCATGGGGCTTAAATAAGACTGTCGAAATATGGGGACAAAACAAAATCATGAAAATTTGATTTATGTTCTACTGGTCTACTCTGATCGCAAGCGTCACTGCTGAGCAAAGTGGGAATGGGTTTTTCACCTGAAATTTCTCAGTAACAGCCCGGGATCAGGATTTGGGCCTGGTTGATGGCAATAGGTTCACCAACTATTACGTGGGACTTAAACTTACCTGGCGAAATGCGGGTATACTATAGGTCCTGCCAAGGTCGCGGACTTGTTAGAAAGATTTACCGTGGCCCTGGCATAGGCAACTGAAGGAACACGGGTGGGTTTTATTCAGTAAAAGTCTGACAGGCCCCTCCTTTCCCCCCAGAGCGGAAGACGTCATTTGATGATTTCCCACCCACTTCGCTGTCTAACCCTTCGGTAAATATATAAATAATGTTATGAAAAATAAAGTAAATTCGCGTTTTTAGGGGCTCAGGTCAAGTGTACCTTCATAAGTGCGTCTAGAATCCGAGCCTCAAGTTATTCTTCAACAATCTTGCATCACTGATAACAGTCTCATAAGAGGGTCGGCTTTGTATCTTCACCAGATTTAACTACAAAAGTCACCAGATTTGGGAATTGAATGAATAGGTACAAAGATATTTTTAAATAAGATAAAGCTATTTGTTAATTTAATGGTGATCTAATAGAACAGTTTTTCTTCTATTAAACATGACTTCGAAGACGGCTTATACATCAAACTAGCTTTCGCCAGCAGTTTCGCCCGCGTGAAAATTCAACCCCCCAATTCACCCTCTTAGGGATGGAATTTCAAAAAACCCTTTCTTAGTGGATACCTACTCTTCACAAAGAATACACCCTCCAAATTTCATGTCTCTAGGACCAGCGGTTTAGGCTGTGCGTTGATATATCAGTCAGTCAGTCAGTCAGTCAGTCACTCAGGACTTTGAATTTTATATATATAGATAGAATTTAAAAATGTTTAAATCTTGGCGCGCGTGTGTACGCGTAATTTGATTCGTTTCTAATTATGTTTACCTAGTTGGTACCGGTTGGTACATAAGGACCATACACACGTTTTTCTTGCCATGAAAAATTACAGCTTACTTTGTTCCTTAAGGTTTTTCTCATTTTATTTTAATTTACTCGGTAAATGTGTATTTTAAAAGTGTTTGCAATGTAAAATGAACTGCAGAGACATTGAAACTAATTAAGTAGGGTTTTTGTTTTGGATGGGAAATCATCAAATGGCGTCTCCCACTCTGGGTGGAGCAGAAGGGCGTGTCAGACTTTTACTGACTAAATCCCACCCGTGTTCCTTCAGTTGCCCATATGCCAGGGTACCTCTTTCGAACGGAACTCGCGACCCTGCCAGGATTAAGTATATAGTTCGAGGAGCATTGGCGGCCATGTGGTAACGGCTGCGACTAACAAGTTGTAGGGCACAGGTTCGGACCCAGACAGGCACTTTACTTTGTGGAAATTATTTCATCACCACGGCTCTCAAAACGGTGAAGGAAAACATCGTGAGGAAACAGGCATGTCTTAAAAACAAAAAATTGTCTATCATTCCGCACTGGGCCCACGTTGTGGATTACGGCCCATTCCTTCTAACCGAAAGCAGGCCTGTGTCCCAGCAGTGGGAATATTATAGGCTGGTTATGTAAGTATCTTGTTTAGATAGATGGCATGAGCAACAATAATCCATAGTAATTTGCAATTTTATTTATACTACCAATGTGTACTTCTAATATTATGACGTGTTATACTCTTTTTCCGAAATACATCTCGGAGAAACCGTTCACTGTCTTATCTAAATGTATTTACTGTCATTGTAACTCAATCAACATCGTGACGAATACGGCATGTACTAGAACAAAAAAAATCGAAGACATGTGTCATCTACCAACTCGAACTGGGCCCGAGTGTTGGATTACGAAAAAAAAAACAACCGATTTTATAATAAAATAAAAACCAACAACATTTATAATAACGTTGGTAAAGACTTTCCCAAAAAATAAAAATCACAATGATTTGATTTGACAACTCAATAAGCAACGTATGACTATGAATCAACATCATTCATCTTACTGGCTTTATCACGTCAATAAACCGCTCTAAGGCCTGATAACAGATTTTTGTGGGCCCCGGAAACACCCACTATTTTCCTCAATGCTTTTTTAATATTTCCTATTAATACATCAGCATCACTCATCCAACGAATTCTTGCGGCTTTAGAGGGTCATGGTACCGCTGGAAGAGAGAAGTACAAAAACGGTCGATATGACGGCGCTTAGGAGAGACATATCCAGCAGTATATGTCTTTCAGCTGTAATCATTAAAATAGTCTATATTTTAAAATTAGCTTGTGCCATTTCGGGCAACTCTGAATAATTAGAGAAATATTAAGTATATAATTTATATAAGTGAATAATAAAAATATCGTCGATGTTTAACGAATAATAATTATGTTAGGTTGATCTTCTTCGAAAATGATTTTTACCAATATAATCATTTGGGTATGGAGTTACAGTTAATAGCATAAGCATTATCATCCCGCTGGGACACAGGCCTCTTTTCAATGAGAATCGTGACTAAAATCAATTCTATTTTAATGTAAATGTTGACGTTCAAAAGTGCCTTTTATGTGCCTATTTGAAATAAATGCTGTGACTTTTGACTTTTGAGAGGGAGTGGGCCATAATGCAACACGTGGGCCCAGTACGGGTTGGTAGATGTTTATGTCTTCAAAGTTGTGGTACTAGGACTTGCCGGTTACCCACGATGTTTTCCTTCACCGTTTTGAGAGCCGTGGTTATTTCATTACTTCATACAAAGGTTCAAACCTACGACATAACTCGCAAGTCACCGCAGCTGTTAATAAAATTATACGTTTATAAATCATAGACTTATTGTCTGGGGTACCTAAACTGTAATTCCAAAATGTTGTTTGGCTGCCTGTTTCTTCCACTTAATTATTTCAAATATTAATTTCCAAGATCTATACCTAATATCCTGTGGCAATAAGTTACCAGACGATAAGTACTCAGTTATTGAAATATATAAATAATCTTCCAGGGTACGATATTTGACAATATTTTGGAACTTAACATTTTATTAAATATCGCATTTCGGTAGAAAAGTTTCATATTAATAGTTTTCCGGATTTCTTGGAATCCTACATAAAGCACACGTTCTGAAAAAAGGGTGCCAAATACATCAGATTCAATACAGCAAAGAAACAAAATTAGGTACCTATCTACAATGATAAAAGTTACACTCTAGTCCAGCCTTTCCTCTGTGTGCCAGTTCCATAATAAGCAAATTGAAATTACAGTTTACACTTCACTGACCACTTATTCGATGGTAGTCGTTCACGGAAGTTCATCGTTAAGCACATTGTTCGATTTCAAAATTATCCGTATTTTCAAATCACGTCTGTCACTGGCAGTTGTATGAAATGGCTCTATGGCGTCAAGTTGACGTAGGGAGCCATATACTAGGTAGTAGGTACATTCATCATCTTCAGATTAATAAATTAATATATATGAGCATAATTTATATGAAAAGAAAGATAATAGAATCAGTACTCGCACAAGCGTGTCTCGTTCCCACATACTTAGTTAAAGTTTTAATTACAATTTCAGACACAGAACGTAGAAAATGCGAGACACAATCTCATTACCCTGGCATCATATGGAAATAGCTGGTACCACGAAATGTGGCAATTAGTTTTCAAATTTGTGGGCATATAAGAGTAAATTAAGCGCTGAACTTAGAAGATTTTGGTCCACCAGTGGTGCTGACGTGTTTGAAAATGTTTAATTAGCTAGAAAATTTAATAAATTCTTTAATAGGAGATACAAAATGGTGTTACTGACGACGAGTGGTTTTATAATATCAACAAGATTTATTACAGAATAAACATCTAGATGTTAAAGGGCGTTTATAAATAAAAATAGTTACATTTTTAACCGACTTCAAAAAGGAGGAGGTTATCAATTCGGATGTTTATATTTTTTTTTTTTTTTTTTTTTTTTTATGTATGTTCGGCCATAACTCCGTCATATATAGACGGATTTGTAAAATTCTTTTTTTTTTCGAAAGGGGTTTATTCCGAAATGGTCCCATATAATTTTCATATAGATCTGATGATGAGTTCGGGAGACAGACACCGGAACTCTTTAAAAAATGACAGGAAATCAACCGCGATTTCTGCTATCGCATAAATATGCATTGTTTGTTTGGAATTAGTGCAGGGTGAATACCACAACTAAAAATTTAAAAATAAAAACTTTTTTGCAAAAAAAAAAACAACCGACTTCCTTAAAAACACTACAAAGTGAAAAATAACTTTAATTTCGGAAGTCGGTGGCAAAAAAACCATAAATACAGATCCTAAGACACCGACTACCGAAATTAAAGTTATTTTTCACTTTGTAGTGTTTTTAAGGAAGTCGGTTGTTTTTTTTTTTGCATAAAAGTTTTATAGTGAACACTGGACTAATTAACAGAATTGAATATAGAAACATATCGTAGACTGTATTTTGTTCAAATATAAACCATCGAGCGAGCTTTGTATTTTGACTTTTATTTCGAGCATGGTTAAGTTACTGAGTCTACTCGGTTTTAGCGTCAGTTTTTGTAATTGGAAGCTTTGTTGAAATAAAGTTCGAAATTTAAAAATGGATTGATCGTTTACTCGGACCCACAAAACTTGATTTGTAACTATTATCCATGTTACTCTATAAATGCAAATAAGATAAAAAACAAAAAATAATAGTTTAAAAAAACTAAAAAACACGCTTCCATGGAAAACCAAACTAAAAAGTACAAAATAATGGAAAAAAAGCGTGGGGTGCTTTTAAGGTATTTTTTTATTGATGTCAGGCACCCCACGCTTTTTTTCCATTATTTTGTACTTTTTAGTTTGGTTTTCCATGGAAGCGTGTTTTTTAGTTTTTTTAAACTATTATTTATTTTCTATTTTTTAGGGTATTTCGAATTTTGAGACGTATGTCAGCGTATTTTGTGACAGTTTTTTTGCTGTCCTGGTAACCCTGGCAAGGATAATGGCACAAATTTATGAAATTATTGCATTGTCATCAGTCCTTGACAGGGGTGCAAAGTTTTAATGAAATCTGGTCGTTTAAAGTGGGTCAAAATCGCACTATAAGGAGTCGGTTACAAACAAACATACAAATATACAAACATACAAATATACAAACATACAAACATACAAGTGAAGCTAATATAAAGCGTGTAAAAATAAAGTCACATAATTCGAACCACAAACTTAAAAAAGAACAGTTGAATTAACTAGGCACTTGTTGCTAACTGTGACTTGAGGTGAAGTGATGCCAATGCAATTAAAGTTAGCTTATACTTGACTTTCTATAAGTCCTTATCTTACTGCGAACTTTGTTTGGAAGAACAGCTTGCATTCAAAGGATCATGGTACCTAAAAGTTTTCCATGTTATTATTTTACAACCACATATTTACAATAGGTACTAAAGGAAATTCCAATTGGGGACTAGTACTTAGTTGTATAATAATTTACTACTGTATACAAGCATAAAATGTTAATTAATAAGATAAGCGATTTACGTTATTGCTAAAATTATTGTCCTTTTCAGGAAATTCAGTGTTATGTGTAGTTCTATAATCTATAATATCTTAGAACAACCAACACACCGTTATCTGATCCCAAACTAGGCAGAGCATGTACTATGGCAACCAGACAACTGATAAATATACTTATATATTTCTAAATACATACATGTTACCCTCTCACTGAGAGGAGGCCTGTGTCCCAGCAGTGGGAACAATATTAGGCTGATGATGATTATACATATTATACATAATTAATAGACACAGAAAAAATAATTGTGCTCATCGCACAAAGATTTGTCCTGGGTGAGAATCGAACCCACGGCCTCAGTCTTAGTTGTGTTATGTGTGTTTCACTCATAGAGTTATAAATTCCAAAACCTTTACTACATACCATCTGATGAGTCGTCAAAAAGAACGTGATTTTTTCCTGTTCTACATTTTCTTTTTCTTTGACATCAGTCTGGAATCAAAACTAAATTCTCACGGACCTTCCTAAAACAACTTAATCCTCAATAAAGTCCAGCATCACATAAAACGAATAATAACTTAAGGAGTCATAGTCTTCCAAACGACGTAATCTTATTGGAGCCATTAAAGTCTCCGGCGTGAAACTTAATGTCTGAAAAAACACGTAATTTGAATAAGTGGGGAGTAAAAGCTTTATAGAGTGGGCCAGACTGGCCCAAACTGGCCCACCTCGGCAATAAATCACTTAACGAGCGGGTTGTCTATGGAGCAATTTGTAAACATAATAATCCTCCTTTCACATTTCCGCTATTAATTGTGGCCTAATTGCATGAACGAATTGCCGTTTTGGGATACAGCGAATGAAACGATTCTTTTTGTTGTGTTTAACGTTTATGTATTTCTGGCTGTAAATGTTCCTGTTTTTGCACTCATTTATCCAATGAGCCGATTTGTTTATATTTATTTAAGGTTTTTCACAGTAACCGGGGTTAGTTCGACTATAAGTGGATACTAGCTTCTCGCCCATCCAACCGGTCGCATTGGAGCGCCTGCCCGCGTTAATATTTCATGTTTGCTCAACATTTTCTGCAACTTTTTTTATTTTGGGTGCACGTAGCGGATGTTAAATACCCCATGAGCCTTCTTTGAGAATTAGGCCATCAAATACAAAAATACTACTTCAATATACGGATACTACGGATATTTCTTGTTCCAAAGAAACAATACGCAACCACCATTTAGTGGATCCAAAACCTCAGGAAGCGACAACGCGGCAGGCCCAGAAAGAGATGTCGGGATGAACTGGGCTTCTTCTTAAAGGCTTGGTCTACAATCACAATAGACCGGGAAAAGCAGAAAGAGAGAAGTGAAGCCTTTGCTTTGCAGTCGGACAACACAGGCTTATAATGAAATATATCATAGGTCCGGAGTACATATATAAAATGTATGATATAATAAGACCAGTAGTTTCTCGTTTTTTTTTTTTTTTGTTTATAACTAACTTTTATAATAGCAAAGAGTTGCGTACAATATATACTTTGCTCTAAGTTTTAGTAACTGTGTAACGGCCATTCCCTTCATCATTTTAGCCGAAAGACGTCCACTGCTGGACATAGGCCTCCCCCAAGCTCCGCCACTTCGACCGGTTTTGTGCTTCCCGCATCCAGCGGGTTCCTGCGGCCTTCACAAGGTCATCGGTCCACCTTGTTGGAGGCCTTCCAACTCTACGTCTTCCGGTACGCGGTCGCCACTCCAGAACCTTTCGGCCCCATCGGCCATCTGTTCTGCGAGCAATGTGCCCTGCCCACTGCCACTTCAGTTTAGCAATTCTTCCATTCCCTTATTTACCTAATTTTTAATCAGATATATACGAATTCAACATACCTATTTTTATTCAGGAAATATGTATTAACTTTACATCAATATAAAGAGGTATTTGACGTTATCAAAAGGACTGTGTGTGTGGATCAAACATATTTAGGAATCGACTCATCTCTGTATTTCGGTCGTGTTTGTCGATTTGTTTGCTTTTCATCCGAAATTCCAGGAAATTTCACATATAAATAGGTCAAACATGAGCGGTGATAGATATACATATATTTGTTCAATGCGCTATAAATTCAGATAACCTGTAATGAAACTTCCTTAAGTAAGTAGGTAGTTGAGGATCGTAGCAGATGATCATCCGTACATAGTTTGTGCAGACCCCATAAGATAAAGAAGGGGTCATATGTACTTACTGAAATGGATGAAATGATGTTTACAAAGAGAGCTTTTGTTAAGTACCTAAATGGCATATCATTTTATTTCTGCCTACTTGCATCCTTGCTGCATAGTTTGTACAAAAACTTTTCCACATAAATCATATTTTTAAAACTAAATGAAGTCGGCGTTTCCGCGTAGTCAGAGGTCAAAGTTTCTTTTGAAGGCCGACATAATATCGTTCACATATTATTAAGACCATGTGGATTGATATCTGAAATGGTCTTTTGAGGAAGGAACCACACAGATTGAGTGGACCTATCCAGTCAGTGCACGCAATCATCAGTTATAATGCAGCTCAACTCAGAACTTAAGGAGCTCAACGATTTGACGAACAATACCTACCAAAGTAAAGCCTTTTCGGTAGACTGCATAAATTATTCAAACTGCCAAACCATGACTAAAAATAACCTATTTCATACAACTCAATTTAAATTCAAAACAAGAAATAAATCGTATCAACCAATCAAAGACAACCTCTACACACCACGAGATCTGTCAAATATCAGCGATCTTTTCAACAAACGAAACTAAGAGGATCTCAGCGAACCGCGAAACACAAGAACTCGAGTAATCTGATATTCCGCGTTCGTATTTCATTCCCTAATTAAAGATTTCAAAGTCTTGAACACAATTATGTAATTTAGTCACATAAGACGGGGCGGACATTATTCGGATCACGTAACATTCTTCATAACTTTAAGTTAGATGTTTGTGCCTTTATTAAATTAACCCTGAAAACACTCTTGGTGAATTTGACTTAGTCAAACACATTGTTCTTTGTTCACTTTATTTTAAGGATGCTAAAATTAAGCTCAACACTATCTCTTAGCGATAAACAAGGTTTATTTGGCACCTGAATGACATTGACAGAGGGGCGTTTTTGGGAAAACTTTGTGAAATTGTGACAGAAATTGTATTGACAAACCAAAATGGCGGCGTTATTTCTGATTTTGGCCACGGCTGGTATCCTTGTAGCGTAGTAAACATCGTATAGTTATGTATATAGGTTCATGAAAACTATGATGACGTGCTCACCGACCTTATACACTTGCACAAACAGTGACATATACACAGTTTAAAAAAAAACTAGTAAAAATAGTTTTGACACAACACAAATTGTGCACGTTCTCTATGGCAGAAAAAACTTTATTGACCCTGATGTACACACGTTCTTAAGCACTTGACTCAATACAGTCTGTAGGTATTTAGCCATATTTTACAAAGAGATTTTTAGATATAGATTAAATAGATTATTTAGAAAACTTCTACAATACTACACTGAATTTGTTGCTGAATCTGTTACAGAATCTGTGTGTATGATAGACTCGGACGTATTGCGACCTTTTTTCCTCTAATTAAGCTAATTTTTAGTATGCTAACTTGTTGAATTCGATTTAGACGAGCAATTTAGTTGGCTTTTAGGCAAGGGCATAAACCACGAAACACTAAACAGCATAAACCACTAAACTGAAATGAGTCTAGGCTGGCTACATCGGCCATATGCCTAGTAAGCTGCGGGCCAAAATTACAATTACGCAGAGCCTCAACCGACCAGATGCCGTTGCGGAAGATCCAATAGAAGAGAGTGGGAATAGCTGGAGAAAACACACAACCAGTGGAGTCCTGGATCGGAAAAGTTGAAAGTCTCGAGTCTCTTTGCCCAACAGTGGGATGATGCAGACTAACAGTAAGCCCTGTGATTAAACATTATTCTGTTTATAAAAAATCCTTTCCTTTTCATCCGTTTTATATTAAACACTATAAATAATTTGTAAAGCAACCTTATTGAGCGTAATAATCTGTGTTGGCAATATAAATACACTATTTTGCTAATACTCCCAGTTCAGGTAGCTGAAAGGAACGTATTTGCTGCAGCAAATAATTCTGTGCATCTACATTTCAATATTATGATACTGTGAAAGCGCGATTATTGAAAGCAGGTACTATGAATCGTTGGCAAATCAAAATATTATAAAGTTCTCTTTTACCTCATAATATTAAAATGATTTTCGTAGGATTTTACATTTTATCACTAAGGAATCCTGTGAGTGACTTTCTAATATTTTTGTACAATGTTTAAAACTTGGTGTCAATTAATCAACCAAAAGAATTATTTCACATAAACCTACATGGGCACTTATGAAACTTCAGAAACTGGTGCACGGTTCTAACTTGTGGATTTCTATGAAAAAGAGCCGGTGTAGTCAGAAATGATCAGAAAAGTTAAATACTGTATGTTATTCAACTCTTTTGGTTTTTTATTTCTCACAAATATTTTACACAAAATTCGCGTGGAAATGCAAATGAAGTTAACAAATGAAATAACTTAGCTGTGAAGCGAATCTTCTAATTTCAGTTATGAATTTCGTCATTTACTTTGAAATAGCTTTTGAATATCATATTAAAATACACTGTAGATTCGCAAGCTCACGGATGTCACAACCGTAATATAAACCAAATTGGTAGATGCCTGCAGATCCCTATGCGGTAACGCGACAATAATTAAATTGTAATATATATCACACCGACGCGACAAAATTTATGCCATGCCAATTTTGTCGCCCTCGTACCTACGAGAAACGCACGTAGCTCTGCGAAAACCCTGTTTGAAGTTTCATCTAATGTGTGCATAATGAAACGCCGCTACACAAACTTTCGAGTACTTTAACTAAATGAACTTTGCATAATAACTTGGCAGAACTGAATTTTCCTTAAGTGCCATGAATTAATCAGCACCAGACTTTCATCTTGCATTGTCTTACAGTGTTCCCTAAGGAAAACCTACCGAGATTATGTTCTGTGATTCCTAAACATCTTGAACTCGCAAAACTTTTACTACAGATTAGTTCGATAAACTAAGTTTTGCTATCAAAGTGAATATCGTGAAAAGAAAATTAGTATCCGTAATGCCAATACAGAAGGTACAGCAACAAAAAGTACAACAGGAAGTTTTTAATGGACTCTGTTTAAATATACATGGCAAAGTTTCTATCTAAATCCCGAAAAAGGTCCTTGTACGATCGAGTTGTGTACTTTGCGATACAAACTGTTCTACTCTGGTCCCAAGTCAACATACCCATCGTTAGATTTCGATCATCCACTGTAGTCAAAGCTCAGGCCATATTGTGAATGAATACTTTTTTTAGGGTTCCGTTGCCAAATGGCAAAAAACGGAACCCTTATAGATTCGTCATGTCTGTCTGTCCGTGTATGTCACAGCCACTTTTTTTCCGAAACGATAAAAGCTATGCTGTTGAAACTTGGTAAGTAGATGTATTCTGTGAACCGCATTAAGATTTTCACACAAAAATAGAAAAAAAAAAACAAAATTTTTGGGGTTCCCCATACTTAGAACTGAAACTCAACATTTTTCTTTTCATCAAACCCATACGTGTGGGCTATCTATGGATAGGTCTTCAAAAATTATATAATTGAGGTTTCTAATATATTTTTTTTCTAAACTGAATGGTTTGCGCGAGAGACACTTCCAAAGTGGTAAAATGTGTGTCCCAGGGGGGAGGGCTCTGGAGGCAAAAGTCCTCGCGCACATGTGGGAGTGGCGCGAGGAGGCGAAACTCCGCTGCCGCGACAAATCGCGGCACGGCGGACAGAGCTCCGGTGTGATCCCATGGCGACATGGCGGGTACGATTGTTGCAACCCAGTGCTGGGCACGCCACAATTGCGGCGGTAAATCCCCTCTTTGAAGAGTGGATAGAGAGGCATCAAGGCGTCCTCACCTTCCACCTGACGCAGGTTCTCACCGGACATGGTTGCTTCGATGGGTTCCTGTTCAGGATAAAGCGGGAGGATACGCCCGGGTGTTTCCATTATGAGGATCGTCTAGAGGACACGGTGGAGCATACGGTGGAAGTGTACCCTGCCTGGGTGGAGCACCGCCGTGTCCTCGTGGAGGCGATCGGCGGCGGCGACCTCTCGCGTCCGGCCCTGGTGCGAGCCATGGTACGGAGCGAGAGAGCATGGGAAGCCGTCACCTCTTTCTTGCGAGCGGCGAGCAATGGGTAGCTCGCCGCCCGGTAAGGACCAGGCTCGGGTCGACGGCGCGTAGTGTTCCACGCGCGCCTCAAAGAGATGTCAGCAATCCTGAAGGGGTCTGATAGGACCGATACCTGCCGGGGTTGCGAGATTGTTCGAAAGAGATACCGTGACCCTGGCACATGGGCAACTGAAGGAACACGGGTGGGTTTTAGTCAGTAAAAGTCTGACACGCCTTCCCGCTCCGCCCAGAGCGGGAGAAGTCATTTGATGATTTCCCATCCAAAAAAAAAGGGGGGAGGGCCCCTGTAACTTCTAAAATAAGAGAATGGTAAAACTAAAAAAAAATATATGACATTACGACGTAACCTTACACCGAAAATTGGTTTGAACGAGATCTAGTAAGTAGTTTTTTTTTAATAAGTCACAAATCGTAAACCGCAATTTACTTTTCATTCAGTCAACTCAAATATAAAAATAAAAAATTTAATTTAATAAACATAAACCTTATGCATAAACCGTGAATACCTACAGGTTTGCACGGAACCCTCGGTGCGTGAGTCCGACTCGCACTTGACCTTTTTTTTTGGTTGGTTTTTTTACTAGACTGTATTTTCCTTTTTCTGGTCAAGGACCTCCTTACTCTCCTTTTACCTCTCTCTGTCCACAGCTACCATGGGCCAATCTTAGTTAAAAGTGCAGCTCATCCGGCCATCTAAGTGGCCCTTCCGTGATTTCGTTTGCTGATAAGCGGGATTAATTGGATCGTGAATTTAGTTCAATACTGAAAACATACTTTGATTGCTAAAATACAAAATACCACCAAACACAAAAGGAACCTAAAAACATATATATTTTTAAATAACATCAAAGCAAAGTAATAAAATACCTTTGTGAAAATCAGTAGGAACATTTTTGGGCTCTGCCACGTCATTAAGGGTCTCGGTTTTATGAAATAATCTCCGATTACTTTTCGATATTTTTCAGTGGCACAACAAACATAATAACTTCGATAGCCTCTTCACATCACGGAAGATCATATTACAATAAAAACTTATGAATTAATGGTACCTACAAAGACAAAAACCTAAAAAAAAAATTACACTCTACATTACACTGTGTAAAATATGCTTATGGTTCCCTCAACATGCGACGGAAGACAACTTTTTTCTTACAATACGAATGTGGTGTAATGAGACGAGATAATGACGTAATGCTGCAAACAAAAAAAGCGTCACATTATTTTTTCGATTCCCTATCCTACCTCATCATCATCATTTCAGCCGTAAGACGTCCACTGCTGGACTTAGGCCTCCACCAATTTGGGTGGCTTTGCCATAATCGCCACGCTTGGCAGGCGGGTTGGCGATCGCAGTATGGTGGTAAAATGCATAGAGAACGCTGCTGCCCATTCTCTAGTAAGTCCCTTAGTCGCCTTTTACGACACCCACGGGAAGAAATGGGATGGTGTTATTCTTTACGTCCGGCACCATACGATACTATCCTACCTATCAATTTTATATTCCATTGGTCATCAGCGTACAAATCGAAAGGGCATGGAAATTAAAAGTATTTTTCAGAATTTTGGGTATCTGTTTCACAAAAAGTATATGATTCGGGAATATCCTGCCATGTCCTTACTCGTATTATTCTGTCGTGTCAGTTTCATACAACAAACAATTATTTGCAATAGGCAATTTGCTTTGGCCCCTCAATTCTGCCTGGCAGAGAGGCTTGTCTGGGTTCACTTTGCAGAATTCATAGATTACTTCGGGTATTAAATATAAAACGAACGCTTTCAGAGTTCAACCAGCATGAATATTAGTACAGATAGTTCAGTACTGAGTACATAGATAAGCTAACCAGTAGGAGCCGTACAGTTTTACTACTTTGAAATTTAGGATTTAGTTCTCTGGTGTTTTGGTAACTGGCTAGAAATCTGTCTGTTTCAACGAGGTTATCTTTCTAGCGCACCTAAAATTAGGTGATAGATACTGTTACGTATTGATGAATTTTCTTTTGTTCTTAGGTTTAACACTTTTCTAAATAATCTCAAGTAAGTGAAATGTATAGTTACGGTTTCTGAATAGGCTTATTTACAATTAAATTAGATTATTGCAGTTTATGTTTGAAACTTTGGATACGTCTATTTATTCTTTATAATATTATTGCTAAACAAACCATTACCTAGGGACCTGTGTGTAGTCCATTTTAAGTTGTAAATCTATTACGATATTTGAAATTCGTATTATTTTCATTTATACAAAATTTAATATAAAAATGACAATCATATTAAAACAACGTCAAAAACAGTTTTTTTGCTTAATAAATAAAACAATATAAAATTAAAATAAATGTTCCATCGCCAAATCATGATTACTCATAATAAGAGACGCGATTGAGACTCTAGATATGTACGCACAAGTCAGTTAAAACGCGTAGGGAAGGCTCCACAATATGAATCTATGACTTTAATCATAAGGTGAACGAATGACCTCTGCAAAGCAATTTTATGATTGTATGATGTCATTCAATCCACCTACGCATTTCGATATCTCTCGGCAGTCTGTCTGCTAATCTGCGTTACAATCATTGAGCAATTCTGGTAATGTATTGGATGGCCAAACTGCTATATGAGTATTATGCATATGGTTGTTTGGTAACCTATGGTATTGATTGGAGAGCAGTGCCGAAATGTGTTAACGGAAGCGAAGTTACAAGTTGTAAGTTGTAGGTTCGAACTCAAATTGGCACTTTGCGTAAATTATTTCGTTACTACTGTTCTTAAATCGAATATTCGAAGACATGCGACATCTACCGCGCATTGTGCTTGCTCGGTAAAATACAGCCCACTCAGTCTCGTGACTCCCACTCCGCCGTCGGGAGGCCTATGTCCCATCAGTCGGAATATTATAGACTGATTATGTAAGGGTCATCATCATCATCATTTCAGCCGTAAGACGTCCACTGCTGGACTTAGGCCTCACCCGATTTGGGGGGCTTTGCCATAATCTCCACGCTTGGCAGACGGGTTGGCGATCGCAGTATGGTGGTAAAATGCATAGAGAACGCTGCTGCCCATTCTCTAGTAAGTCCCTTAGTCGCCTTTTACGACACCCACGGGAAGAAATGGAGTGGTGTTATTCTTTACGTCCGGCACCACACGGTACCATGTAAGGGTAGACCTGTGTAATATGTGTTTGACCCCATTTACTGTATTGTAGGTATACGTGAGGTGGTGTTCTGTGTCATGCCGGACAAGTAGCATCATCCGATTTCCTTCCGTGGGTGTCATAAAAGGCAACTAAGGGACTTACTAGGGAATGCATTTTACCACCATACTGCGATCGTCAATCCGCCTGACAAGCGTGGCGATTCTGGCGAACCCCCCCAAAATACTTGGGGGAGGCCTATGTCCAGTAGTGGATATCTTTCGGTTGAAATGATGATGATGACGTAAATCCTCAAACAGAAGTGTAATTTGGCTTATTTTAAGAATCGATCGACGAAAACGATAAATCGATTAGGTATTACCAGATGCGGAATCCAAAGTCTTTAGTGATAAGAGCAGAATCCGCCCCGAACGCTTGAGAAAAAATAGTGGGTACATTATGAAAACCTTGGTTTTTTTGTTGCAAACACAAAGATCTAACCTTCAGAAATGGCATTGTACTTATATATAATTAAGTGAAGGACCTATTGTCGTATTTACAGACGTTAACGAGATTAATTAGGCCTATTAGCATTTAATTAGTAATTAATGGACATGAAACGTGTCAATATCAATTGGCAGGGTTCCAGGAATAGAACGAACAAACCGTGCGCCGCCGGGCGTCTGAACGAAGTTTAATATCCGAATCTGTCGGACACTTATCATCACCTTCTACCGAGTCTTTTCCCAACATTTTTGGGGTCTGTTTTCAGTATAAACGGATGCTGCTGACTACCACTTTTTAAGTGGAGCGATTTTCTATGACTCTGACCTCTACAACTCATTTAATGAGCAACACGATACCTCTGGTTACCAGACTGTCAGTTTTCTGCCTATTTATTTATTTATTTAGGTTAGCCAACAATTGTTTACACAATACATTAAATATAATTTCGATAACAGTACATTCTTAAGTGCAACAATTAATTATAGGCTAACACAGCATGCACCATTTATGGTTTTACATATTATTACAAAGACAATAAGGATATTTACAATATGCAACATTTTTTCGGCTGCGCTACGGAAAAACAAAGTAATTGCAGTCAAGCAAAATTATCAGGAGGAGCAAAAAACCGAAAATCACAAATTTAAAACGTACTGGCGACAACTTCAGTACTTTTATTATTTCATAATTTGTAAAATAATTAGCTCTATCTGTTTCAATGCAATTTTTTGAGTAATTTTTGGTAACTTTCCTTTAAATTGAAAAAAATATTTTTCTATAGACATAAAATTAATATTAAATAAAAAGAACAATTCAGTAAGAAAGTAACTATAGTCACTTTGTTTTTTAAATAATATAATAAGAGATGGACGTTAAGTTTTAGTTTTAATAACAAAGCAAATGCATTTAATTGTTTTTTAACAAAGACAATGAAGACATTTAATACATTTGTCATTTTACTTGCTTTATTTTCACGTTAACAAATTTGCCATTTTGGCCATTTTTTACAATTCAAAAACAAAGTAAAGTTGTTTGATTTTCTTATAGCTAGATAAAGGGGCTTAAAAAGAAATTTATATCAAATGAAAAGCCAATTAAATCATTTCACAACGTAAAAACAATGTAATCGACGTGCAATTACTTTGTTTTTGCTTAGACATTGTGGTTTACTTTGTTTTACCGTAGATATGTTAGATAAGTACCTGCAGTTACTAAATTTTACAAACTTTTATCTCGAAAAATAAAGCCTTTTCGATGATTCTGTGAATGTAGCAGTGTCCGTTATAGGCAAAATATTCCAAATGTGTAAAAAAACTGATTTTGAAAAATACGTTAGTTGCTTTGTTTTTCCGTAGCACAGCCGTTTTGGTAATTCATGCGTAACAATAATACAATAACAAAAAAATTAATAATAAATAATTGAACGAATAACAGAATGATAAATAAAATTAACAAATAGAAATAATTTAAGTCTCATTATTAAATTCAAATGCATAGGATTAAAGTAAATAGCGATAAAATAGAATATTAAAATAAACATTCAGTAGCGAGGTTATTGGTTGAGAGTAAAGTGTTCAACCACATTTTTTATAATATTTTCCGATGCTGTCATGGTGTACGTTGCCTATGCGTAATGGCTGCCAAAGATTCACATAATATATGATACTCGGGACTAACGGCTTGATATGCTTTCCAAGGCACGGAAAGCTCTCGGTATGTAATGATGGTCATCCGTGATGGTCCATTCATGAACCGACCGAGAAGAAACTTAACCTGCGTTATTGACCCATGTCATTTAGCCATGAGCCCAACAGTCTGACACAAAATCATATAAAATCTAAATTTAACGGGAACAAAGTAAAAGAAACTTCTAATGGATACAATGAAATGAGCTAACTTCCACAAAGAAGGTAGAACAATGAGAGTATTTACTTAGGACTTAAGAGTTTAGCAGTTGAACAACTTAAGCCTCTTATAAAATCATATTAATCTTATATTCAACAATTGTTTAATTGTTATTCTCTTTTTAGATCAAAGAGTAGCTACATAAAACGTTTAATAAGTTTTTCAAAGCAAATCATAGATGTCTATCATCAAAAACAGGTAATTGAATTATTTTTCGATAAAATTAAATATGCTTCATTTTTTATACAAATTCTTTATTTAAGATCGCCGACTAATTGAATCAAATCAAGTTCTTTGTGCACAAACATTTTTAAACAACACAATAACGTCGGGAGACGTTTCAAAAAGAACATTGCCTGAATAATAGTTGCTATCCTTCGAAGAAATAACAAATTGAATTACAGTCTCATAACCATGAATAAATAGATCTTAACACATTAGAAATTGGGTTGAAATTCACAAAGCTGCGTAAGTTTCAAGAGAATTCAAGCATTATAAGCAAAGAATCGTAAGAGACCCCGACAAAATGGAGTTTAGAGTGCAAATTGAATGACAAAAGCTTGCTCCTTCAAATCAAGTTGGATAACGGTGTCAGTTGTGTCTTAATGCAGTTGATGAAATTGCTTTGGAAAAAAAAAAAGACTCACCACGCTAATTTGGAAACTGGCACGCGATGAAAAATGTTCAAATAACAAACAAACGCTCGATTTCACTTTGACAAATTGGAGCTATGTCTGAGAGTTTACTTTGATAGAATAAACAAAGATAATATGGCTTTTTTCTTTTAAAGAAAATGTGATTTTAACCATCAAAGGGAAATCAAATGCAGCTCATATTTTAAGACGTTCTAATAATATAATGAATACACTCTTAGATCTATACTTAATATTATAAAGCTGAAGAGTTTGTTTGTTTGGTTGGTTGAACGCGCTAATCTCAGGAACTACTTGTTCGAATTGAAAAACTATTTTATTGTTTGGTAGCTCATTTATCAAGAAAGGCTACGCTATGCCCAATAGGAGCGGAGCATATATATAAATATATTTGTCTTCGATAAGGCAAGAGTGAAAAAATACGCAATTCATAATATTCACATAATTTTTTAAACGTACCTTGAACATAGTCCTCTTCTACATTTTCCCATGTATTATTTTGTAGCATTGAAATATCATTAATCATAGAAACAAAGATGTTGCATTTTCCCAAAACAGTCGATGATTGACAAGATAATGTTCGAAACGAAAATTCATTGAACATGTTACTACAACATGAGCTGTTGTCACGATAAAATAAGTGCTCATGAAAAACGAAAATCTATTTTTGTAACCGCTACTTCACTGCGTGGCACTGGTGTAATGGGACTATGTCGAAGCATCGAGATTTCTGTGCTATCAATCAATTTAGCCTATCGCTGTCCACTGCTGGACATAGGCCTCTCCCATGCTGCTCCACAATATCCAATCCTCCGCATTCCGCATCCAGTATGTCCCAGCCACCTTTTTCCGTGCTATATCTAAGTAAAATTTTAAGTTTTATTCACATTAACCTTCCGAAATAAATTCTCTATAATATGGTGGTGAAAACCGCATGAAATCCTTTGTGAAGTTAAGAAGATCTAAGTGGTCACAGAGAAGGGCTCGAAAAGCAATTTTATTTGAAACTATGTATATCTTTGTAGATAGACACAATGATTTACTAAACATGTATCAAATTAATTGAAAAAGCCTACCAATAAAGTCACAATCTACTAAACACACGTACCTCTTATTTACTTGGGACTACATTTAACTTAGGTATTGACTGGGGACCTGTTCTCTTGCCAACTCCTAAACAATCCGCTGAAAACGTTTGCGGTACAAAATTGTGTACTTAATCGGCAACTATGTACGTTTATAATGTACTAAACGACCTCCATATGTTACTTTTGTTAGTATCGACAGTTTTCAAACTGAATTTTAATTCACCACATATGTTCAAAATTCGTGGGTGATTTTAAGACCTGGGGAACAACACGCTAGTTGAGTTTCAGTGAATTGGTATCATCAGAGTTTCATACTGTGTAGGAAATATACTGAACTTACACCGTTATTGGTATAGACGAGGCATCGAGCTTGTTTGTATTAACACCCAGTGTTTAGGAAGAACAATAATTTTGCAATCGAATCGAAATATCAAATGAGGACTTTAGTTTCCATATTTACATTTCACATTCATTTCCGGGCGGTTGCTTAGTTTAACTACACTTTAATTTTTGTAAAACTGTTTTTCAAACAACATTTAACATTTGTTTAGAACAAAACGCCTTTGAAATGGATGAACAAAATGTAAAAGCTTAAATTACGTAGCACTGTTCGTGTTTTATAGTTGAAAACTTCGACAATTTGTCGAGTACACCGCCAAACTTTGACTATTTGTTATCACTTTTTGGGATTTAAATACTTGGGCATACTTTGGAATCGTAAATCAAAAACAAAAAGGTTTTGTTCCTGGTTTTAAAAGTACCTTGTTTTAGTCGTGCTGACTGTGTGGTGCAATGGCGAGGGGTGGAATTCTGGCCAGGGTAAACCGCATGACCTTAAAGTTCCTTCAAAAGTTCAGGCCTCACTCTCACTGACAATGAATAAAATTGGAATCATAGAATTTTGTAGGTAAGTTTTGCTATTCTTGCCACGCTGGCATTTTTACACGCTTTATATTAGCTTCACTTGTATGTTTGTATGTTTGTATATTTGTATGTTTGTATATTTGTATGTTTGTTTGTAACCGACTCCTTATAGCGTGATTTTGACCCACTTTAAACGACCAGAATTCATTCAAACTTTGCACACCTGTCAAGCACCGATGACAATGCAATAATTTCATAAATTTGTGCCATTATCCTTGCCAGGGTTACCAGGACAGCAAAAAAACTGTCTTCGAAAACTACGCTGACAACCGTCACAAACTAATTTGTGAAACACCCTAAAAAATAGAAAATAAATAATAGTTTAAAAAAACTAAAAAAACACGCTTCCATTGAAAACCAAACTAAAAAGTACAAAATAATGGAAAAAAAGCGTGGGGTGCCTGATATCAATAAAAAAATACCTTAAAAAGCACCCCACGCTTTTTTTCCATTATTTTGTACTTTTTAGTTTGGTTTTCAATGGAAGCGTGTTTTTTTAGTTTTTTTAAACTATTATTTTTTCAGTAATACTTAGGACAAAAAAAATGCATTGAAATATTGAATGGTGGATCAGTGGGAGGTGGAATTTCTTAAAGGTGAAGGCTCGTGCAGACAAGCGCGACGCGAAGTCGTGCGCGATTTGGCGATTTATATTCGTAGAACAATTTGTATAACCGTGTCGCGACGCCACAGGTCGCCAATATGTGAAAGGTCGCGCGCGTTTTCATAGAAATTGTTCTACGGATATGAATCGCAGATTCGCGCGCGACTGTCGCGTCGAGCTAGTCTGAATGAGCCTTAAGCCGACAGGCATCGGTTTGTATTGACCCGTCGCCGCTGGTGTGGTGTGATTTTATAAAGGTGAGATTACCTATGCTAAGAGGAACTGGCAGCAGTATCTAAGAGGCCTACGTACTCATAACGTAATGCTGTCATTACCTATTCTGGTGCGGTCCTGATGTGGTACCTCAAAAAATTATACTGCGTACACCAAGTTCACATACGTTAGGAAAGTCATGATCAAATAGAATAATAGATTGATAATGATGACAACTATATTATCACAAAATCTGCCTGGTTGAACTAGTGGTCGTAAGCGCTAGTTAGAGTAAATACACGCAGGAAAGACTTACCTAACACAATACAACCGAAAATCAGTATTTCTATACAACAAGCTTCCCTTAGAATTTAAAAGCATAAATAGCGCTAACTTATTTAAAAACAAATTGAAGACATATTTATTGAGGAAGGGCTATTACAGCGTCGTTGAGTACATAGATGATAAACGACAACCATAATATTATTATTTTAGAATGGAATTAAATTTTGACGATTATTAAAACTTTGACATCATTGAAAATCTGAAATTTCTTGACATCATATTTAAAACTGTTTGACATTATATTTAAAGCTTTTTAGACATCGTATTTCAAAGCTGTTTGACATTTTAATTATATTGTTTGTATTTTTTTTTTGACATTGCACTAGACATTATAATTATATAATTTTCGAACTATCTAGTAGTAGGTATGTCAAAACTGTTTGGACATTATTCTTGAAACTGTTAGTATTATATGTTGTTTTTTTTTTTGGAATGTTAATGAATAATTTTTAGTTCTTATAATTTTATGTAAATTACATGTATATTCAACACAATGTAAATTGCTCAGCAATAAAAAATCGAATCTAATGAAATGCTAGTGCTAAGAATAAGGACCTGGGTAGATTTCCGGGTCAGGCTAAGAGTTTTTGGATGTTTCTATCTGGAATTTTGCTGTAGCAGCCCAGAGTCTGGTTTGGTACCCGCTTTTTGGCAACAGGCTCGCTCCCTATACTACAAGGGACTTAAAAATAACTGACAAAATGTGGGTATACTGACAGAGGTACAACTCTACTCTTCGAGGAATACAGTCGTGGTAAACAAAATATGAAATCTTCGAACTCCTTAAAAGCATGTCACAGTATTTACGAACCCGTAGTCTGCATTGTACCAAAGATAAATTGGAGAAACATCAATAAACTTAGTTGGGAGCTTGTCGATGCTATACTTATTGTTTGGCGGGTGCCCAACAAACCCACTTAAATTAGAACAAATGAACTGAAATGTGGTAACTGCCATACGAAGACAATATCTATTTTAAGATATTGTATTGGAAACTTGGTATAAATAGAGTACCGAATTCTCACCTCTATTGACTACAACATTCGCAGTTGTTATGATTATACAATACAACATACGTTCTGCTCAACTATACAGTACAACATACGTTCTGCTCAACTATATAATAGGGTGAACAAGGAGATATACATATACACTAAACCAGCACATGTATGTAAAAAAAATCTTAACAAATTGGATAAAACCACTTCCCTATGAAGATACTGAGGCACTATTGCAAACAATATGTTAACTCACTCGGTTGTCTCAACACATATACTCACCTACTCACACACACACGAATTACACACAAACCCACTCTCATAAACACACACTCAAGCACCTAGATAATGATTGTTTCCTCTACTTTTAATTTGATTTTGTAATAACTTTGATAAGGAAGAGCGGAGTCTCCTAATACAGCCATTGTTTGCTTAAAAGGAGGCTTCAATCACTAACATGTTTACTTGTATATGGTTACAAATAAACAATTTTTAATTTAATTTAATTTTAATGATGCTTCTCAACTAGCGAAACGAACGAAGTCGAACTTTACGAACAAAAGCTTCTGATTGTTAAGAAAGTGGTGAAGGTGACACATTATCGTCTGTCCTAGTATAGATCGTTTTTTGACACCTTAATGTCAAATACTGGGAGGGCTCTCTAAGTAATGATAGCCACGCGGATCTATTGATCAAGTTAAGCTGTGCTTGCCGCGGTTGTTCCATTGATGGGTGATCATTTTTACATACCGAGACCCCTCCGTGCCTTGGAAAGCACATTAAAGCCGTTGAACTCGGCTGTCATTCGTGAATCTTTGACAGTCATTACGGGTAATCGGAAGCCCAAAATTCTGACAACCAGTCATGCTGACCTCGAAAACTCTGTTACTGGGTTCTGGAAGTCACTTAGGCCGTCGCTCCATGTTAAATTTAGCTGCATCTAGTAAGACTGGATGCCGACCCTAACATACTTGGGAAAAGGCTAAGCAGGTGTGTGTGTACTCAATCTCTTAATTATGGTATAATTGCATAGCACTTGTGTGAGCAATATGTATACCTACTATAAAGCTACCATGGGATGACGCTGATATTGCTGACCCATACGTCATGTTCATTAACGGGCACTGTCTCTAGAGATTGATCATCTGTTAAATGCCACGACTTATTTTAGTTTCTGAATTGTTTTTTTTTTATGGACGCTATTAATGTGGACGCTTTTTACACCGTTCTCACAAGTATAATTTCAAGAGAAATTATTTATAACAGTTTTGTAACAATATTTTGATTGAAAAGAGTGTCCGTGGAGTTTGTTGCCCATTCTTCTTCCATAGATACCTACTTCCCTTGAAAGCAAGAATAACCGCTAAAAGTGGGGGTTCATGGACAGGTCAGACCTCCAGTGTGTTTGCAGCGTCTCTCCATAGACAATGGCTCACTTCACATCTTAAACCGCATGCGTCACCTCAACACGTAGGGACCTTTTTTTTTGTGGGTGGACAATCATCAATAACGTCTCCTGCTCTTGGGTGGAGCGGGAGGGCGTGTTAGACTTTTACTGACTAAAACCCACCCGTTTTCCTTCAGTTGCCCATGTGCCAGGGTCACGGTATCTCTTTCGAACAAATCTCGCGACCCTGGCAGGACCCGTGAGGACCTAATGACTGCATCAGCGAATGAGATTCAGGTTGTTGAATTTTGGACCAAACTAATTTACAAAACTATACATACACAAGTATATAATTTTTTTCGTGTTACTTTTGACATCGACACGCTAAGGAAAAAAAAATTAATGCTTTTAGTGTGTGAGTGTTTGGTGAAAATGACAGATTTTCAATAACACCCGTAATAAATTTAATGAAATCGCTTTTTCAAGAACCTGAGCAGAAATTGGACCAACGTTTTTCAGTCTTGGTTACCTTTGCTGTCGATTAACTGAACCTAAAAATGAAATTCGGTTCTGTTATCAGTGTTAAGCAAGCATTAATTATAGAACATAATTATAATTACGTTAACAACTAACGAATAAAGGCCTACCGAGATTATTTTTCAGTCAGGTACTAATTAAACAAGTCGTAAAATTTTACCCACTAAAATGAAATAAATAAGCGTGGGAAGCTCAATTTATTAAAGTTCTTTCTCTAACTAATTATTTAGGAAAACAGTAACTGGTTGGTTATGTTAAAAGCATAGATACCTTTATATATGGTTCGTAGATTTTATTATTTGAAATACAGCAGGAACATCAAAGCGTTAACCGTAACTATTAATTCAGCACATGATTCTAAACTTACCTATAACATTATTTATTTGATAGTTCCAAATTACTCGTAATTCATTATTATTGTGTTTTATTTTATTTGTCTAATTGTTGCCTCCACATTGTGTTACGGAACTTTTGGCAGAAGTACGAAAACACAAAAGTGTTTTCTCATTAAAGAAAAATTGTAAATTTGAGAAGGTACCTATTTCATAATAGTACAGTTTTGATATTACTGTGTGTGCACCATACAATATCTATCAATATTTTAGGAGAAAATCGAAATCAAATCTTTTTATTTTTATTTTTATTGAAAGGAACAGCAAACAGTTACATTATAAGAACTTACAACTAATTTAACAAAAACAATTTTAGTAATGATGTAACCCACGACGCTGTCCACAGGTAGACATAGTGGTTTAGAAAAAAAGGAAAAAAGTGTAATCGCTAGGCGCTTTAGTAGCAGTACATGCAGTAGTAAATGATGCGTAAGTGTAAGGTATTTATGCTCATGAGTGTATATATTGCACATCTAATCATAATCATCATCATCATCATCTATTTGACTATGATAGTGAGGAAAGAGAGAGTGCACCTGTGGCTACTGGTGCACTATAATATCTCCCGCGCCGCAGGCTGGTCTCAGGTGATTCTTCGCCATGGCTGGAATTTGGTCCAAAGGGCGATTATTATTATTACACAAATAACTACTCCACTAACCTATATAGTCTCATTTTAGGTACAAGAATTGTAAATAGGCTTAAGTCTTGAACGAATAAATTGTATCGTATTTTATCCCTACTTCGACGAGTGCAGCGGTGCGTGACGCAATGTGGAACAAAAAAATTAAATTAAAAATCGACTTCCCGGAAAAAACACAAAAGCTGAAGAAATCATTCATAATGTCGTTAAATGACTGATGAGCGGTATGAAAAAAACAGTCTTTATTATGATTGCCAGCTCATCAGCGTCAGCCGTAGATCACTCTTCGAGACACGATAAAAATTGGATCAGGAATTGAAAATTCTCTTTCTCCTGTCTCCAATGAAACGCGAACGTACTATTGAAAACTGCGAGTAGGCAACCAAGTTAAATTGGCTCTAAATCTGAAATGCTTTTCAATTTATGCAGTAACTGATGCCTTTTGAATTTATTCTCCTTAACTTTCATAAAGTGTTACAACTTTTTGAAAATTATGACCATTTTGTAAGATTGGACATGCATGCAAAATGTTTTTTATTTAAAATTCTTCTGAGAATTATAAGTTTTATTCTTAAGTTTTCAGCACAGCTGAAAATACAGTCCAAAATAATACGATCCCACTTCATCAAGTTTATTTTATGAATGAAATAATCTATTTAAAATTTCTGAAAACCCAGTAAGGGTGAAAGTTTTCATACAGAATGAAAAAAAAATAACAAAAGTTTTTGGGCTGGATGTGGACTACAATTAAATAATAATGATTTCGCGAGTCAAATTCATCTCGTTAAAATGTACAACTTACAATAAAAAAATATGTTTAACATTGCATCGAAAATTTCCTGAAGAATTATTTAGAAAATCGACGTTACCACATTATAATTATAAATACCCTTTCCTTCATAATTAATAATCTGTACATCAGAAAAAGAGTCCGTCTGGTCCCGGACGTAAATATCGTGTTGTAAATGGCGAATAAGGGACTTACTAGAGAATGGGCAACAGCATTCCCTATGCATTTTACCACCATACTGCGATCGCCAACAAGCCTGTAAAGCGTGGCGATTATGGCAACCCTCTCCCCCCAACCACAAAATTGGGGGAAGTTTATGTCCAGCAGTGGACGTCTTTTGGCTTCGTCGTCTTTCGGCATCTTTTGATAGATAGATGAAAAAACGTAATTTTCTCTTTTGACTAACTTGCTACTCTCATCATACCCGCCATAAGTTATCAAGGTCAAGAAAATAATTCTAACATTTAAAAAAAAATACAAATAAAAATCTAGGAACCCTTTTAGTAATATGATGTGCTCTTTAAGTTATTATTGTTGTATCCGTTCCATTCAACACTCAAACTACTCGTTCATCTATTTATAAACTAAATTCATTAAAGTTTATAACTTCTCTATTATAATATAATAAACAAACACCAGTTTGTGTTGGAACAAATTTATTTAGTCTCGTCTAAATATTTGACTTACTCAAAAAGTTTATCTAGTTAGTTTTAATTAAATTCTTCGAGAATCGTCAAAACGTTATTTGAAACAAGGGCCATTATGTAGTTGTGCGTAGACATTATTAATTATAAAATATGGTATGACAAAAAATGCGATGAATAATCTGACTGCTCACTCTTGGATACGTTTCCCGGTTTGACCAAATTTTTGCGTCTTCTTCATTGGCATCTTCCTTTAAAGAAATCTCAATAATAGTCTAGAATCAGTATATACAAGGTGCATTTTTGGATCTGCAAAACATTTCAGGAGGTAATTTTGTTAGTGATTCTCGACGTATTTTTTTTTTCATTTTATTCTTATTTACGGAAATCGGTAAGTGTGAACTCCCTTTTTTAAAACGCGGCCAGTCTATACATGTCCTTAAACTGCGCTTTCACACACACAAACACACGCAACCGACATTTCTTTCATTGATCCAAAGCCGCGCTCCCCATACAGAGTTATTCTGAAAAACAATAAAATTGAAAAATCTAAAATAAAAAGTATGATTGATTATTGACTTGGTATCGTATTGTTATATGATTATTTACGAGTCTCATAACAACCTCCTGAAATGTTTTGCAGGTTCAAAACTGCATCTTGTATAGGCTCGCTACGTAATACAACTCATACTAACATTGTAAAGAGGTAAGATTTATGAGTTTGTAAGTAGAGGGCAATCTTTGGCAATAAAAATCCGATTCAGAAAGTTCTAACACTAATGTGTGTTAATAGAGTTCTTGTATTTGATAAAAAATAATAATTAAGAAAGTTGATTGTATAAAAAGTAGTGTGTTCTACCTACCTTTTTAGGAACTACGTATTCTGTTATAAATGGATTTAGGTGGTCATTTTTTAGGCTGATTCGTGGAAAAGAAAGTAGAGTTTTTAGTCTTATCAGGTGTTAGGACCTTGTATTGTGTTTTGTTAGCTCTAAATCTTCAAAATATAGATACTATTTCTACGGTTTTCCTTCCGTCGTTGGCTATATTAATAACTAGATACTGTGCTTAGCTGAACTTGACTGTCTCGTTGATCTAGTTGTTGCAAGCACTACTGCTGAGCCCGATTCAAGAAACGAACCCAGGACCATGAGGTCCTGGGTCCGATTCCTGGATCGGCAAAGTGTTATTCTTAGTAGCAGCCCGGGAGTCTGCATTTATGTACCCAGGTGGTGGCAATAGGCTCGGACTTAGCCTATGGATAAGTCCAGTATCAATTATACTATAAGAACTCCAAAAATATCCTGCATGATTAATGCTTAGACGAAACCACTATCCTTCTAAGAAAATGAAACTAATCAAAACAAAAGACTTTTCCGTTGACTGATGGACATGTCGGTCTTCGTTAGACAACTTTCAGGAGCCACCTTCAAACTCTTGGGCTACCCAATCGTTTCAGCATGTAAAACAAAATAGAACGAGGTTAGAAAGGTTCTGAGATTTTATAGAAAATATAAAATTATTGTTACAAGATTGGGGTGTTGGAATAAATCGAATAATGACAAAAAAAGAACGCAAATATAATAGGTTGGGGAAAAAGTTTCTTCGCATTTTTTAAGAAATTCAAAACATTTTTTAATAAAGTTTATTTACGTTTAACTAAAGTATGTAGGTACCATTTTGTTCGATAACTTTTTGCCATCTTGTAGGTAGGGACATGATCCCATTGCTATAGAAATTTTGGGACTTCTGGTCAAAATACCGCGACAAGTGGTTTTGGCAGTCCTCTCGTGATGTTAACCTGACACTGCCTAAAGAATTCTCTTAATTTTTGTTGGGTGGCTAAAGATGTGTGAGGTCTAGCGTTATCATGATGAAAAACCACACCCCTTCTGTTGATTAATTCCGGCCGCTTTCTCTCAACTTCTTGCTTTAATCTTATCAGTTGTTCGCAGTAGAGTTCAAAATCGATGGCCCTGCCTGGTGGTAACAGCTCATAATGAATAATGCCCTTCCAATCCCACCACACACACAGCATCACCTTGTTGCGAGTTAACCCGGGTTTCGCCACAGTCTGTGAAGCCTGACCGGCCTTTAACCACGACTTTTTTTCACACGTTCTTGTCATACGTGATCCACTTTTCATCACCAGTTATCAGCTTCTTCAAAAATGGTTCGGTTTCAATACGTCGTAATAAAGAATCACAAATGAGTACACGGTTCATTAGGTTTCTTTCAGTGAGCTCGTGAGGTACTCAAATGTCTAGCTTTTGTGTACCCAGTTTTTTTCAAATGCGCCAAAACTGTTTTGTGGTCAATTTCCAGTTCTTCAGCTACGTCGAAACTACTGGTATGCCGATCTTGCTCCACTTTTTCAAAAATGGCATCCATTTTATCCGTAATAAGGCGACCAGAGCGACGTGCATCTTTGACATCAAAATTTCCGGATTGAAAACGCTTAAACCAAATTTGTGCTACTCTCACAGACACTACACTAGGTCCATAAACATCGCAATTTTTTTTCGCGGCTTGCGTTGCATTTTTACCTTTTTTGTAGTAAAATTTTAAAATGTATCGAATTTCTTCATTAGATTCACTCATCTTGACGGTACGAAAAACAAATGAAAATCACACATTTTCCTAATTTGAATTTGGAATTATGTTCTTTAAAATTTAAACTTTCAATGATACCAAAACCAGCCAGATACAAATAGTATAGCCAAAGAGATTTTATTACAAGTTCATACATACTATAATGCGTAAAGACTTTTTCCCCAACCTAATATTATAATTAGCACAGCAAAAAAAAAACTGAATGCTGAACACAAAACTAATTTATAGCGTTTAGGTGCTTTAGGAGCCTTATGGCCAACCTGTATCAACGCCTGTGTGTTGCGGAACGTAGCAGATTTAATACACCGATCACATTTAAATTATTACATATGTATATTTCACGCTATCGTGTTTACAGCCACACGCCTGGCATAATACTCCGTCTATTTTTGAAAGAAAAAACCAATTCTTAATCATTTAAAAGTTTATTCTAAAATCGCTCGAGAGTTCAAATGTGCCTTAAGTTATTTTATCGCCAGCCAGTACAACACAGGGTCGTTTCAGTACATAATGAGAGCGATAATAACGACAACCTTATCGTTTAAACAACCGCAGAAGATAATAACCTAGATAAAAGCCCAAATTAATCCCATATTTAATTCTAAAACACTCGAGGATGCATATCTAAACACAGCTTCCATCTTGGAAACGGCTCCTAATTCCAAGCAAATCGCTCTAGATGTCAAGATAGCGCACAAATTCAATTTGCCGCCAATAGACGAAAACTTACGGTGTCATCCATTCCAATTGCCTTCATTCTAAGAAAATTTAAACCAATTTATACAGAATTCTGGCTTCGGTAACCATAATTTCAGTAATTGAACGTCTACGTATACCCGGCTTCCCGTTTCTTGAGTATGTTACTTAGTAGTTACAGTTAGGTCAAGTGGGTTTGTGCGAAACGTGAGGCAAATTAGAGAAATAGCTTACGTTGTTTGTTGAATATTAATTAACGAAACTTCAGAGGTAAGGGCCTATATCGTGCGCCAGTTTGACTTGCTTAATAACAAGCTACGTGTGAACCAAGTGATGGAGCATGCTTGCAATTTCACTGTAGAATGTTCTCCGTGTGGAGCTATTACTATAAGCTTTAATAATGCCTTGAAATAGAACGGGTTGGGTTTCATATGGCAAGGATCTATGAATACACAATATTGTTTGCATAGATTACCTCTCAGGCGATCCTATCCCATATCTACTTGGACGGAGAGTGATTAGTTCAACTTGATCTCTGAACCGATATAAATATAAAGAAAGACAACAAAAAAACATTATCGTCAATGGCCAAAGGGCATGATAGTAGGTAAGCCACTTTACCAATTATCTCAGCTAAATGATAAGAGCCAACATTTATTTTTATTTTAACCTTGTCTGCTCCCAGATAATCACAAAGAGAAACCAAAGATAGCGAAAGTAAGTATGGAAAACTACAAAAGATAAAGAAAAAACAACATCGGAAATGAGAAAACATAAAAGGAGCGTTGTTTCGACGTTGAGTTAACCAAGAATATTTTTTATTTATTTTATTTATTTAAGAAAGCGTACATACTAAGAATAGTGGTATTAAAACTCCGCAGTAATGTCACAAGCCAATATTAGTGACATACTAAATATTACAAAATTGTTGTTTTTATTTTTAATCGTAACCTTAAAGCTAAGGAAATAAAATAAAATCTATTATATATAGAATCTATTTCACCG
The DNA here is from genome assembly GCA_947507805.1 of Aporophyla nigra. Lineage (NCBI taxonomy): Eukaryota > Metazoa > Arthropoda > Insecta > Lepidoptera > Noctuidae > Aporophyla > Aporophyla nigra. The sequence continues at coordinate 14,161,068 of OX382307.1, read as the reverse complement.
CAAACATTGGATGTGGAATCTTAAGAAAAAAAAAATCTATTGAGATTTGCAGTGTTCAACCAATATGCATTGTAAGAGAGAGCTGAGCTCCCTCTACGCTATTCATTCCATTATAGTGAGCCAACGCTTATTTTAATAGTTATTCGAAAGATATACCAACTACTGAAACAAGAAGAAAATATTTTCAATAAAGAAGACCGACTTCATGAAACTTCTGATTAAATTCTTGAAGTTTTTTAAGTTGACGCTCATTTTGTAGTGGGCGCAAAATTTAATCATATTACAATTAATTTCAGGAATTCCTCTTTTGGAATTTAAGGGGTTTGGTCTCAGGGCACGCCACAATTGCGGCGGTAAGTCCCCTCTTTGAGGAGTGGATAGAGAGGCGCCACGGCGTCCTCACCTTCCGCCTGACGCAGGTTCTCACCGGGCATGGGTGCTTCGGTGGGTTCCTGTTCAGGATAAAGCGGGAGGAAACGCCCGGGTGTTTCCATTGTGATGATCGTCTGGAGGACACGGTGGAGCATACGGTGGAGGTGTGCCCTGCCTGGGCGGAGCACCGCCGTGTCCTCGTGGAGGCGATCGGCGGCGGCGACCTCTCGCGTCCGGCCCTGGTGCGAGCCATGGTACGGAGCGAGAGGGCATGGGAAGCCGTCACCTCCTTCTGCGAAGCAGTAATGCTCGTGAAGGAGGAGGCGGAGCGCGTGAGGGAGTGGCAGTCTCTGCGCCCTCACGTCCCTAGCCGCCGCAGGAGGAGACGCCCCGGGCGTCGGGAGTCGATTGCGGACTCCCGGCCACCGTAGGCGCGAGCTTGCGGGCGTCGAGCAATGGGTAGCTCGCCGCCCGGTAAGGACCAAGCTCGGGTCGACGGCGCGTAGTGTTCCACGCGCGCCTCAAAGAGATGTCAGCAGCAGTGAAGGGGTCTGCTAGGACCGGTGCCTGCCGGGGTCGCGTGATTGTTCAAAAGAGATACCGTGGCCCCGGCACTGGGCAACTGAAGGAACACGGGTGGGTTTTAGTCAGTAAAAGTCTGACACGCCCTCCCGCTCCGCCCAGAGCGGGAGAAGTCATTTGATGATTTCCCATCCAAAAAAAAAAAAAAAAAAAAAAAAAAAAAAAAAAAAAAAAAAAAAAGGGGTTTGGTCTCCTCCTGCTCGTTGTGATTATTTTGGTTTTGGCCACTTGAGCGCCTCATTTTTCGCAATTTTCCGGCCGACCGCAAATATTATTTGACCACCTCCGAATCCGATCATATAGGGTAACTTAGCCGGTTTTCGCCCACTTAAGCGAACGTATGACTTTGTGACAATTTTTCTCCATGACATTAAAGTCGCAGACTAGTTTCTTAAATATTTTTGAACTCTAAATATAATGTAGTTTTGATATTTATAGACCTTTTACTTGTCAACGTCACATTAAAATTACTAAAAATTAAAATGTCTGAAAATAGCGATTTCGCCTGTTTTCGGCCACCTGTTTCAGTTGCCGGCCATTATTTTGCTAGTTTTCGGCCACTAATCTGCTATTTGAAAAATGATCTCTATTTGCTAACTAGTAGATTCTATAATGGATTAAAAGCAAAAAATACGTATGAATCAACGATTTTAATTAAAATCTTTAAAATATTAAACATATAGAAACATTTTAAAAATAATAGTAGGAACATTGGTCAAAAAGAAAAAAAAGTATAATATGGCATAACAAAAATAATTGGGATTACGGAAAAATATCTAACTCGTGATCAACATCCTCTCGGCCGTTGATCAACTTGCTTAATTTTCTAACTAGCTATTAAGATTAATTTTGAAGAAGTCCCTTTATGTCTGTATTGTTCGTGTGAGTGAAGATTTCGATTCAATTAGTTGATTTATTATCGTTAGCTTTTAATGGCCAAGAATCAGTTAGTAAATTATTAATTTTCGGACACATATATTAGCTTAGGCCGAAAGGTAAATATTAAAATTCTAATTTTCGGCCGTCAAACATTCAATAACTAAAAAGTGTTATTACCACATAATTAGCTCAAAACATGTGGCCGAAATCTGACTACAAAAATGAGAAGCGGTTCTAATTTGTGTCTAAAATATTTCTTTTCAAAGAATTCCTAATTTAATAATCAAAAGAATCAATTAAATATAAACGGTCTTCTTCTAGTTTTCGGCCGGCCGGCCGAGAAGTAAATAGTCCCCCAAATCATTATCTAGTTTCCCGGTCATCAAATTTAAATGTAAATAACATAATCTTTCTTCAATTTTAATTAAAATAACACTAATTAAACTTATCTCCCGTGCACGGAACATCAATTATATTTATGAAACCGATAAACAACTTTGTAACTTACCTTGCAAAAATTATGCGCGCACTATTTTTCTCACTAATTTTGACACATGCGTGCAATGTAAGACTTTCGGAGGTCACTGACGACACAGTTGGATCATTAAAATTCTAAAAAATTCGAAAGTTGTAGGGTTTATAACAATACATTAAGTACGCGTTGTTTTTTTGAATGAGTAGGGTAAAGTGTCCTTATTATATTAATATAACAACGTACTGGCCGAAAACCAGAGGTGGCCGGCAAACCGGCTAAACTACCCTACACATCCGTAGTTTGTAAATTAAAATCACAATTGTGTACCAAAATAAATATACAGTTAAAAACTGAAATAAATGAGATTTTTTTTATTAATTTTGAGGGTAGATGTTAGTTAAGTTCGTGCTGGGTAGTACAGTGCCCCGTGGCGGGCTACTCTCTAACGTATTTAAAAATGTGCAGGGTTATACAGCACTTATGAACCAGTTAACATCCACCATACCATCCGTTCCATCTGTTCGCTTGTAAAATCGAAATGTGAAAATACCATCACATCGTGAATATTTTATAATCCCAATCTCGTTAAATTATGTTAGAAAATAAATAATAGAAAGTAGGTTAGTCTTATTAAGGCCGATATGAAATCCAATAACAAGAAAATGCTTTAGCGAAACACAGTAAAAATTGGGCCAAGTCAACGTAAATGAAGAGGATTTTGCGAAAGCCAAAAATTACGTTGTGTCTTGAAACATCTGCAGTTCCCCGGAACCTTTAAATATGAGAGTCAACGCTTCGGAAAGTGTGCGCGATCTTATCTTAAGTATCTCGAAAATGGCGAGTCGCTGGATTAAATAAAAGAGAGATTAAGGCAATCTGCGAAAATGGCCTTAATGCGAAAACATGATAATGAGTCGTTTATATTAAGGTGGTATACGTGGGTTCACATGTGTGGCTAACATCAATCACACTTTTGTTCTCTGAAGCAAAATCATCACACCTACCACTGTTTGTCTCTGCATCACCCAAAGGTTGACTGGTAGAAAATGCCTATGGCATTAAGTCCGCCTCTGTACATTTATGTGCTTAAAGTGTTAAATAAATAAATAAATAAAATACAGACCAGTTCTGTTTAAGACCCATATTTCCGCCAATGTTAGGTCCTCATTCATCTCCTTACCCTTTTCCCAACTGTTACTGGGGTTGGCTTCCTGTCTAAGCAAATGCAGATGAGTAAGAACAAGAATTTTATATGGAGTGACTTCCTATCTGACCACCACAACTCAATTATTGTGTAACACGAAGTTACTTCCGAAAGCGTGCCAAATATCACCCAAAACACTTGACTGGAACTTGGAAATTCTGAACTCAGACAACCAGCCAATCGTTTTCCGACGCAGCACTAAAATCCACATTTATATTCCTTGATAACGTATCTAGACATATCGAACAGTCATTGTAACTGACGTTGCGCTCCGGGATTTGCATATTCAAACACATAGCTGTTTCAATAGCTCCACCTGCACTATGCTATGTGAATTTCGTATGTGCGAGAAAACAACATGGTACCAAACAAGTGCTTTGAAACGAACGTTGGGTCTAGACTGGGGTTAACCCTGTGTATTTTGAATCGGTCAAAGTAAGTCGCCGAAATTGGGTAGCATTTGGTTTTGCATAGCAGTGAAGTGACTCGATGAATAAACTCGAAATCAGGAGTAATTTTGAACAGTGTCTTTGAATCTGTATTTAGTTTTTTGCCACGGACTTCCGTAATAAAAGTTAACTGTCACTTTGTAGTGTAAGTAGTTATTTTTTTGGGAGACAATTGTTTTTTGAAGTGAAAACTTCTTTAGCGGCGTTGAGCACTTTTTCTGTAATGGGTATAAAATCTTAAACTCGCGTCAGGACACGTGACCTGATCGAAAAAGCGTAGGACGGATGGTTTTAATTTGGAAAAGCGCCATCTATTAAAACGAATACGAATCACTTGGCTAGCCTTGGTTAGTATGGTTATGGAATCATAGATGACGCTAATATAAACTACTAAACACGAAGAGTTTACAGTAAAATATATGTCATTAAAAGTGTGTCTAATTCTAAAAAAATAAAATCGTAATATAGCATAAGCCATAAAATAAATATTACTTATGAATTAAATAATTGTAACAAATAACTTTTTCTAAGACAGCAACTCGATTATAGATGGCGCTCAAACTAATCATTCAATTTTTGAAGTGAAAACTTCTTTAGCGGCGTTGAGCACTTTTTCTGTAATGGGTATAAAATCTTAAACTCGCGTCAGGACACGTGACCTGATCGAAAAAGCGTAGGACGGATGGAGAGTAGACAGCTATCCCCTCTCTACGGCGCGGCGAAAATGTATGCCTGGGCCTACTGTTTCGTTTAGGCGGCGCAGGGCGCTTGCGCGAATGTTCGTCTATGTTACAGCGTGCCACGCGCATCCATGGATGGTGACAGCTGATGGCTCGACCGTCTGTGTAGTGATCACATTGTTGTGTATTCGTAAAATTCGTGAATATAAAGTGCTTAAAATATGGAAATTGAACAACAAATTATTCCCTAACCATTCCAAAATATCAAACATGCTCAACGTTAATAATCAAGTTTTCACTTCTGCCGGCACTCCCGGAGTGCAATTTTTTTTTTTTTTCTAATAAGTCATAAGTTAAGATAAAGCCGATACCAGAGGTAACCAAAGTGATGATAAAGTAAGTTGTTGTGTGAAAGTTCAAATTTTCCGTACTAAATCTTCTATAGTTGTGCATCGACATATGGTAGTAGTGAAACGTGTGAATAGGGGCTTACGCGCCCATTTAAACATAGCAAATTCTTCCATTGGCAACACTGTTACCACAACGATAACATGCAGGCGTCCGAACTCGAAAGCATTCGGCTTGCAACTGATGGTGTGAACAAAGGTTTAATGTAAATTAGATGTAATTCCGAACAGTGCAATCGTTTTAGTAAATGGTCTAAATTTTGCTACGCTACGCACACATTGGCTTCTGCTTTCATTTCTTTGCACAATAGACAAGAAAGAGACAAATGTTTGCTGTCAAATTAGTTTAAAAATACCTAAAGTCCGTATATTAGAACTTTTAGTATATGGTCTGGATTTTGCTATGCTACGCACACGTTGGCTACTGCTTTTATTTCTTTGCACAAAAGGCAAAAAAGAAACAAACGTTTGCTTTCAAATTAGTTTAAAAATAAAGTCTCAAAACAGTCTGAGAGATGCAAACTAACACAATCTATGTATAAAAAACCGGCCAAGTGCGAGTCGGACTCGCGCACCGAGGGTTCCGTACAAACCTGCAGGTCATCATCATCATCATTCGTCATCATCGTTTATGAAATTAAATGTTTTTTTTTTTAATTTTTATATTTGATTTGACTGAATGAAAGGTAAATTGTGGTTTACGATTTATGACGTATTAAAAAAAAACTACTTACTAGATCTCGTTCAAACCAATTTTCGTTGGTAGTTTTCATGGTAATGTACATCATATATTTTTTTTAGTTTTATCATTCCTTTATTTTAGAAGTTACGGGGGGGGGGACACACATTTTACCACTTTGGAAGTGTCTCTCGCGCAAACTATTCAGTTTAGAAAAAAATGATATTAGAAACCTCCATTTCATTTTTAAAGACCTATCCATAGATACCCCACACGTAAGGGTTTGATTAAATTTTTTTTTTGTGTTTCAGTTCTATGTATGGGGAACCCCAAATATTATTGTTTAAAAAAAAATGATATTAGAAACCTCAATATCATTTTTGAAGACCTATCCATAGATACCCCACACGTATGGGTTTGATGAAAAAAAAATTTTTGAGTTTCAATTCTATGTATGGGGAACCCCAAATATTATTGCTTTTTTTCTATTTTTGTGTGAAAATCTTAATGCGGTTCACTGAATACATCCACTTACCAAGTTTCAATAGCACAGCTCTTAAAGTTTCGGAGAAAAGTGGCTGTGACATACTCGGACAGACAGACAGACAGACAGACAGACATGGCGAATCTATAAGGGTTCCGTTTTTTGCCATTTGGCAACGGAACCCTAAAAAGCAAGCTATGTATGAAAGTATGTTCTTTGACTACTGTGAACCATCACAGAAGAAGAAATAATGAATAAAGAAATAACCTGGAACAGAATGATTTTTGTCATGGTGCTTTTTGATGCATTCGGACAAATAAAGGTTTCATAAAAAATGTAACCCTTATTTTCTTTTACTTTTTAACAGACGAAAAAAACGGAGGAGGTTCTCAAGTCGACGCGTATATTTTATTTTTTTTAAGTAAGACCAAGCATAACTTTTTACAAAGTGCACCGATTTCAATTTTTTTTTTTTTTTTTTTGGAAAGGAAATATTCCGAAGGTGGTCCCATGTAAATTTGGAAAGAAAATTCTAACCCTAAGGATAGGAAAATAGGGGATGATTGATTGTTCGCTCATTGATTGTAATGCATAACTTCTTACAGAATAGTCCGATTTGGCAAGCATGTAGGTAGTAATTAGTAGATTATAGCCAAAAAATTAAACCGCCAAAAAAACTGAAGAGCAAAAAATAATCAACCTTAAAATTTTGAGTCGGCGCTGTCAAATCAATGAACAAAGATCACTGAAAGCGCCGACTCAAAATTTTAATGTTTATTATTTTTTGCTTTTCAGTTTTTGAACAGAAGATTCAACACTTTTGCTAAATTGACATATAAACTTATTGCTCCTGCAGCTGATACTAAGTTATTCAGTGGCTGAGTAAAACTTGAAATGTTCGAGTCACCAGTGATTTACTTCCTCTTGCCGTCGATAGCACTTTGCTAGTAAGACGTATGCTTTGTGACGACTTCAATGTTTGGGAGAGAATTTTCAAGTGCTTTTACATTTTTCAGTGGAACCTGGATAGAATAGGTTTATTTACAAAGTAGAAAAAAATTATAGAACAATATATTGCTTATGTAAGTATCACATTACACACTTATGATACACTAAGCAGGTGTGAATTTGATGACGACATTTGATGATATGAACCCAGAAAAAAAAAGGTGTGATTATGTTGATTTACTAATGAGTTCAGTAATAAGCTTGAAATCTAAGCTAAAATGTTTCTTTGTCTTTAAAAGTGTGATAACATCACTAAGAAATCAGAACATCTGATGAATTCCTACACAGGCTTGCAAGTGCTGAGATTTCGTAGAAGTTAATATCACCATCACCATCATCACCATCTACCTAGCTTTTCCCATTTATACTGAGGTCGGCTTCCAGTCAAACTAGCGTAGTTGGGGTCGGCTTTCTATCTAACCGGTTGCTGCTGTGAACCAGTATTTTACTCGGAGCGACTGCCAATCTGAGGTCCACAACCCAGAATACGAAATACCATTATTTATGAAGTTATTTAACAAGAGATTAAATAACTTTATAAATAAATAAATATCCTGTTATGTAGTTATGGAGTCAACAAAACTTATTGAGTCAATTAAACTTATGGAAACTACTGACAAAGTAGAGTGCTAAAACGATCCTTCGAAGACTACGTTTCACAACTGAGAACAGCTGCACAATTCCAAGTTTGAAATGTCAATAAAATCGTGCCCCTGAAGGTAATTAAAACAAAAAGCACTTATATAATCGCAAACCAATGTAATGCACGCCCGATTTCCTCTAAAAAGCTATATCACAACTTATCTACAGCACTTTGCATTAAACTGTTTGTATCGAGAGCCGCAATACATGTCCCGCACGGCCCACTTGTGTCCAATCGATCTACATAATTATAGTCAAACTAAACTCAACCTTATTTAACGTTAGTAAAGTTTAATATCACTTCAGCAGGGACTCCAATGGCGAGTGTTGCCGATAAAAATGTTTTAAGCTCAAGAGGATGCTTCATACGCATTCGCCTACACTTTCTTTGAAACGGGAACATTATTTCGAGGTCTTAAAAGTTGGGTGCTCGCGTCAAGTACTTTTCAATGGAACTGATATATTTAGATGGGGAACCAATGTATGTCACTAGGATAGGGGAAGACTTTTCTGATAAGTTATTCCGTGGTATAAGATCAAGATAACTCTCTGATATTGACTATTATCTCAGGCAAATCACAAGACCTTTTTGTGGCTTTGATGCAATGATCCATAATTTTGTACTAAAAGACTTCTTTTGAATGCTCAGAAAAGTAGTTAAATTTAATTAATGTACACCTAAAACTTCCTGAAAACAAAATACCAAAACATTTTGTTTCGTATCTGCTTTCAACTCCATTGAAACAAAACAGATTCACTTGCGAAAATTTTGTGTATTCAGTACCAATTGTCACTCGCTTTTCGTTCTAAAGACTTTCACAAGACATTGACTGGAAACTTGGTTAGCGACATACTCGCTTTAATTTCCTGATCATGCAAATAAGTTGTCCTACTTAGACAGGCTAAACTTAGTAAACACTTTTGTTTATGAAAGAGGCTGAAGTCAGTTTTTGTGCTCATCTATAACAAGGCAAAACATGATTCTGCCTGGTAAGTATTATAACCTTTCTTTAAGATTTGGTGAAAGTCTTGGGTTTTGGAGGTCAGATAGCCAGTTGCTCTGTGTAAAAAACTGATATTCAGATGCATCCGGTTAGACTGGTAGCTGACCCAACATAGTTGGCAAATTGCTAGGCTGATTCTCAAGTTTTGGTAAAAGACTCAAAACGAATCCAATAACTATTGATTTAAGACGCTGCCCAAACGTGGGATACTAGAAAAGTTCAATTTTTTTTCGCACTGTTAGTAGGTACAAATATTCTACTGAGGCTCAGTGGAATAATAATTATTCTGTTTGTATTTATTTTGAGTTAAAAAAAAAAACTTTATTTTTTTAGGTTTCAACTAACTTTCAATAATTAACATAGCATTATTGTATGTGCATGTATATTGAACCTTATTTGTTACTGTGATACGCTATTGTTTAACACTTAAAAATTTGCTTCTTACAGCGTCCCACAAAAGAAGTCCAGCGCTGGGGATAATTATAGCATGTTGGTTTTAAATACAGTGGAGGTTTCATATCACCAAAATCATAATTTCAGCCCGAAACGTCCACTACTGGACATAGGCCGCCCCCAATTTGGGGGGTATGCCATAATCGACACGTTTGGTATCACAGTATGGTGGTAAAATGCATACAGAACGCTGCTACTCATTCTCTAGTAAGTCGCTTAGTCGTCTTTTACGACCCCGATGGGAGGAGAGATGGGATGGTGCTACTCTTTACGTGCGGCACCACACGGAATATATACGGAGCATAAACCACTTGTGCATGCTACAAACACCGTGTACCACTATTAAATGCTCAGAAATGCCATGACGCTTTCACTGCTGTCACGTTAAGTGATAAATGCCTACTGAACAAAGACTTCTGCTAGATAAAATAACAAAGCCTAGAGACATAACTCACCACCTCACATGGCCAGCCAAGCGTTATTAGCATCATATATCCTAAGATGTTATTCAGAACTCTTCAAATGAAAATCTTCAGGGAAAAACAATTTGAATCTGAGCGTTGAGCGTGGTAGTAAAAGGCGCGGCCACATATCACGTTGTTTGGGAGCGAGCCAACGTAGTCGCGACCCGGTCGACTTCGCGTCACTATTTATTATGTACCGGACCAATCTTTGTTTTACGTTTTATGTGTTCAAGCCATACTCCCGTTTCGAAACCGCTTGTTTATTTACGCACCTTCAGATTTATAGCTCTTATAGTTTTGTGTGAATTGGACTGTGCGATGAATATTTATGGGGTCGCGGAACATTTTTCATTCTTGTGGTGAATATTTTATTGTTCGAGAGAATATTAAATTGGCCTTTTTACACAGTGAAATAATCAATTATTATAGTACCATAACGCATATAATATTTTATTTTTGCGAATTTACCTTTAAGTAACAAATCAAATTTTGCGTTGCTTTTTCTTCAACTGTCGCCCTAGCACACTGGATACTGTGTCATTACAATGTAAATTAACAAAGAAGTAATTAATTAATCAATTATAGCAAAAAAAATATAAGCGAGAAAGGTTGAACATTTTAAAACTGGCAAATTATTTATCGGCCGTAAAATGAATTGACGCGCTCGAAAATTTGACCCTATATTTTAATTTTGTAATTTTTACCTTCGCTCAATTAAAAATTAACGCTTTCAATTTTACTAACAGTCTTCAAGATTTAATTTTTTTTCAGGCACGCTCGTTTAATGATACTCAATATTAGTGCAATTATGGTGTCAAAATAAGTTTTCAATTCTAAAACATATGACAACTAACAACCTGCACGGGATTACGCTCCATCCTATCAAGAGGAGGCCTGTGTCCCAGCCGTGGGAACATTTATATATTCGCTGGTTATGATTATGTGATGAAAATATTTTTAGGTGAAATAGTGTGGAGATATTCAGTGTAGACTGAAGACCTTGTGAACGCCACAGAAATTAAGGAAGCTCAGAATCAATGGAACTGGCAGGGCTTGGGGCAGGCGATTGTCTAGTGGTGGATATCTTTCGGGTCATATTATGATGAAGATCATGATAATTATTAGGTTAAAAAAAATCCTCATAAAAAGATAACAAATATGAAAGCCAATAAGTATGGCAAATAACAAGAACCAAATGAGAGAAAACTCACTGCATCTCGTTAATAAACCCAGTGAAATGGAATGATCAATCTCATCGTCAAATAGGTTTACCTTGAATAATTTACAAGTTTTTATTGGTTCCCATGAACTGTGTTTTATGAGAAAAGTTTTTTAGTGTACCTATATTTGCCGCTGGCTTTTCACATTGGCTATCTAGTAGTCAGTTTTCCGTGTGTTGATACTTGAAATGTGGTAGTATTTTTGTGTTGTATACCTATACAAGTTATTTTTGGATTAAAGTAAATTAGATCTACAGTATGATGAATATTGGAAAAAAAATATTTAATTTTGTTCTACATTGACATATATGTGAACTCCGTAAAATATTATAGGGCCCAAAAATTACCATTCCCTGCTCTCCTATACCCTGATTGCGGAACATACTATCAATCATAATCTGATCATTATGACGCTTATTTCTAATCCATTACTTCATATGTTCTAAAAATGTGTCTGCCCAGCAACATAAATAATACAATGAATGTTGTTGACTATGGAGGACGGACCTCAGTACAATGCTCGATGACCTCAGTAGAGCTTCCGAAAGAGTGGGTCTTAGGATGAACATGGACAAGACAAAGGTCATGTCCAATGCTCGTGTGATACCCACTCCAATGAAGATCGGAGCGCTACACTCGAAGTTGTGGACGAATACGTGTACCTAGGACAGACTGTCCAGTTAGGTAGATCCAACTTCGAGAAAGAGGTCAATCGTCGAATCCGACTCGGCTGGGCCGCTGCCCAGCCGAGTCGGTAAGCTACGCAATATCTTCTCGTCCCAAATACCGCAGTGTCTCAAGACAAAAGTCTTTGACCAGTGTGTGTTGCCAGTGATGACATATGGGACTGAGACGTGGTCGCTCACAATGGGCCTCATAAGAAGGCTCAAAGTCACCCAAAGAGCAATGGAGAGGGCTATGCTTGGAGTTTCCCTACGCGATCGAATCAGAAATGAAGTAATCCGTAGGAAAACCAAGGTAACCGACATAGCTCGAAGAATTGCCAAACTTAAGTGGCAGTGGGCAGGGCACATTGCTCGCAGAACGGAGGGCCGATGGGGTCAGAAGGTTCTGGAGTGGCGACCGCGTACTGGAAGACGGAGCGTTGGAAGGCCTCTCACAAGATGGACCGATGACCTGGTGAAGGCCGCAGGAATACGTTGGATGCGAGAAGCACAGAATAGGTCGAAGTGGCGGTGCTTGGGGGAGGCCTATGTCCAGCAGTGGACGTCTTTCGGCTGAAATGATGATGATGATGATGAATGTTGTTGAACTGTCAATATGATAGACATTCCGACCGTTAGTGTATTATGCAATAACCTCTCCTGATAAACATTGTTTGTTTGTTTTTAAAATGGCAGTCACTCAATAATCGTCTATTGACTGTCGACAATCCGCTATGCTTTATACAATTCTAATGCAACACATTTTGTCATAGTTTAAAAGTTTTAGCTGTTGTGTTTGTATCACTCCAGGCATGGATGGATGGTTGATCGTCAATTACCTATCCCTGAAAACCATCCATGTTTTAGAATATTGCCTGAATTCTAATCTCGGCACAAAAGATTTAACAAAAATGTGCAACATGTTTCAGGTACGTGCTTCCAGTTTTTAGTCAATTGTAGACTACGGTGACAAATGTGCTTAGTAACTATAAAACTCATCATCAGCTGTCAAGCCTTTTTCCAACTATGTTGGGATCGGCTTCCAGTCTAACCAGATGCGGCTGGGTACCAATATTTTACATGGAGGGACTGCCTATTTGACCTCTACAACCCAGTTACTTGGTAATACGATACCCCTATAGTAACTATAGAACTATATTCACAATTTCTCAAAGGATTTATCCAAAAAATACATACCATTTTTTTTAGTTACCGTTTTGCCTGCTTTACATAGTCACGTGTCGTGCAAACATGTGAAAGCTTGATATATAACTTTTAAGCAAAATGTTTTCGTACCACCATTGAGCAAAACATGAATGGTTCAAAATATAAATTGCTGTTTGTGCTAAAACTTCGCTCACGTTCATAAATAAACGGCGTCTAAACAAATACTATAACAAATATCCATATACAAAAAATATATCTGTATAATTTTATTTTGAGAAGTGTTTTGCGATTCAAAATTCTAAAACCTTTCATTTTATTTCCTTTATTATACTATATGCATATGTACATTATAATTTTAAATATTAGAATGTAAAGTTTTATAATTATTATGTGTTATCATTTTATCAATGTTATCTATTGTAATTATGATCTCTCTCGTCTCTTGTTCTGTTGTGACTATTTCCGAGATTGCTGGCTAACCTGAAATTGGTGACTTTTCAAGTCCGAAGCTATTGTTATCTCTAGTACTCAGGAGATATAAAGAAATTATTGGTGTACCTTTATAAATAAATCCATAAATTTTTTGAAAAAACCACGCATAAAGAATTAATGCGGTTTTTTTTACTTTTTCTAGGGCATAATTATTATGATATTATATTATACCCAACAGTTCCTATTCATGCCAATTATAAAATCTGTTTGCTATAAATCATTTACAAACATCTAACTAAAATACTACGTTTTAAAGTTGAACTCATGGACTGTTAAAGCCGATTGATTATTATGACTGCAGGAGTACTTTTTCAGAAATATATTACCAGCTACTAGAAGCGAAGCATCTATCATATCAATTATAACTTATAATATAAGTGTCATTGATTTTTTTTCGTATTATCATAATTGTACCAGCTTTCCACGAAAACTTTAACCCTTCACCGCTGTGAACTGTCAGCAACTACAATGAATGTTTGCCTTCCATTTCGCAAAACGGCATTCAAACTTCAATGTATGCTGTTTGTTTTATCTGTGGCCTCTGTGACAACAACAGTCTGGGCTGAGTCTGGGTTTGTTTTTCATTACGCACGGGAATCTCATTTCATTCGTAATTAAACAGGACCAGTTATGAGTTGCGCGTTCTGGTTTACACACGACAACGTTTATGTTTGTAAATGTTATATTTGTTTTATGAGTGACAAATGTCGAGTTCAGGAACTGTTAAACAGAGATTGGGAAGTATGGGAAGTTTGGAAGGTTGGGAGGAACGGGAACTTATGTTCTTCTGCATAGGCACATACGACACTTTGAAATGGACAACTAGCTTCATTGTTCTGAGTCACCGCCACTTGATAATTCAAAAGTGCCTGTAATTAGTTTATGTGAAATAAATGCTTTGAGTTGGAGTTTACGGAATAAGCTTATCGGAAGGGTCATGAGTACGGGAATTCAACGAAACGCAAGTGTGAAGTTGGCGCGCTTTGACAAAGTCTAGCCTAAAGTTCGCGCGAAGCAATGAGCGCTAGAACAGCGTGGCGTCTGTATTTTTTTTGTTTTTTTTTTTAAATAATTAACCTAAAAATCAACCTCAATTTTTTTTTTCTCCCAGTATACAACTACCCCACATGAAAAATATGCACAACAGTGAAGATTTTAGCTCAAATCGGCCTCCTGTCTTGATTTATTTTATTAATTAAGAAAATGCGATATAAAAAAATTATAAAAATTATTTAACCTCTTTGCTTAGGTTCATTCCGCTCATGGTTTAGGCCCCGTTAACGCTCTTGAGATGAGCCATTCGTGACGCGAATCAAACAATTTGTGGGCGTGTCATCAATACTTCTTTCAATTGTTTTCAAATTCGTAACCACGCAGTTACCAAAACACCTTTTTTTACATCAAATTAGTTATCGATATAAAATCTGTAGGAAAAGTAAGCGGCATCTTTATTTATTTTTTCAATCTATCGTGTTTACTTCCAGTGAACTATAAGGGGTTATCATCTACATATTGTACCTCTTATCCCACCCACTTATTCCTCGTAATAATATTTTATGTAAGCGCCTTCCCCGATGCAGTAATGGCCGTCGTGTCTACTTAATGGACTCGTTACCCCGAGATTAACTGTTGCTAGGAAATTGGGTCTTTACTCCTAATGGATAGATCTTGAAAATGCGGAGTTTGCATCTTCCGACTGAGATGCGGACGAAGCGTTCCACTGAATAATTGGATGATGCAGTAGCGATGCTGTAATTGGTGTTTTATGGACTGACAGTTTGACGTTTAGATTCTAGTTTTAAAATGGTTGCAGCAAAACGTGATTAAGAGGAAGACTGGATCTTTGATTGTTTTAATGTCATCGATTTTGTGGCGTGTCGTGCAGTTCTTCCGTTTTGGTAGTTTACTGTTTTCTCATAACGGAATTTGGTGAGAGTCCAAATCGTTGGATAAAATTAGTTTTTAAATCTTACCTCACTGCCACTGCAGCAAACTAGCCTTGATAAATATATTATCTAATAAAAACAATAGTGAAATCGTGTGTACAATTCCTAATCTATACATCTATACAAATAAATAAAATTGGAGTGTCTGTTTTTAATATTAAGGTGGATGGATGATTATCTCAGATGCCATTTTGTCGCTAGATGGCGCTAGATCCACAATTTGGAACATTTTCAATTTTTACGCCTAACTTAGAAATCTTTAATAGATAACTTTATTATATGCGAAACCTAGGGCATTAACTTGATTTTTTTAGATAGTCACTGTGCTTGTTAACTGGTCTCATACAAAGATTTGTACATTCTAAAGATTTAGCCGCTTGACTTTACTCTTTACACACACATACAAAGTAAATAGTAGTAACTTTCGACACCACTAGATGTCGTTTTATTCAAACAGTTTAAAATGAAATTAATATAGGTACACTGTCCCTATAAGTTGTAGTAATGTGACTGAACCTAAATTGTAATGTGTAAATAGTCATCATCTCAGCCGCAAGACGATCACTGCTGGATATAGGCCTCCCCCTATTTGGGGGGCTTTGCCATAATCACCACGCTTGGCAAGCGGGTTGGCGATCGCAGTGTGATGGTAAAATGCATAGAGAACGCTGCTGCCCATTCTCTAGTAAATCCCTTAGTCGCCTTTTACGACACCCACGGGAAGAAATGTAAGGAAGAAGAAGGAATGGAAGTGTAAATAGTGACGTGTACTAAATAAATAAATAAAAGACTATTTATTACATTGTAAAGCTTTTTATTGTACCTTACTATAAATTAATAATATTTATTTAGTAAAAAGGGGTTAATATTTTCATAAAAATAATCGTTTTATTTACTCTCACTACATTTACTTAGATAGTTTCCGTTTGGATTCAAACCATCGAGTCATACCACCATACAAAGATAACATACTTTTTTAAATATTTTGATATTTACAATTATGATTTTGAATTTAGTATTAGAAAGAATTATGTATGTAGATTACAATATAAATAACATCATACGTAAGTATATATAACGGCACATGTATCTTACACAACAACACAAAGGGGTTGCTAGCTAACCATAACATTTATTTATGTTTCAAGAATACCTACTTATGATACAATTTTGAACTGCAATAAATATTCTTTTACAATTGAATTGTTAGGCTGGTACCTAAATACATGAGTGAAACTTATCTACACAGAAAAATCTTATGAACTAACAAAATAACACAAACTATACATCGCTACGTGCAAAAAGCTTATTAATTATTCTATAATGTTCCCACTGCTGAGACTCAGGCCTCCTCTGAACTGTGGTGATGAAATAATTTACACTCAGCAAAGTGCCGGCTTGGATTCGAACCATCGACTCGTACCACCATACAAAGATACTTATAAATATTATAATAAAATATCTTCTTTTCTACGCGCTACTTTTTGCAGTCGCCGCCGCCGCCGCGCCGTATCAGTCTTCTGCTTGTCACTTTTTACTTCCATTTATATAATTTCCGTGTGATCTGAATCAAATGCTGGAAGACGCAGTTTTCGCTGCAACAAATGAATTTACACAGTTTTGTTAGACTATTCTTACTGAACCGACACCTCAGAGACCTGCGGAATAAGTTAGGAAATGAGTAAGACTTATATTTTTATACCTTTTAATTCCTTGATGTCTAGACATTTAGCATTTTTCTCAACTCTTCTCAAAATAATTTCCGGCAGTACACATGTTTTAAAAAATGTTACCAACTTCGGCATCATAGCGTTGATAACTTCCTCATCCCGGTTAACTTTTATGACAGTCAATGGTTGGGTGACAGATATCAAGCAAATGAAGTAACATTTATTCATTTTGGTAATTCGCAATTGACCCTGGACCTAGAATCAAAATAATAATAGCTGTTAAAAAGAAACAATCCAAGAAATACATTATTTTTATACATACATACCAAGAAATAATGATATTTGTTACACTGAACATTGTGTAAAATATGTTGTACTTTGGTATTGTCAAACAAAAACTTCATCACTACAAACAAGCAAAAGCGTACTAAT
Source organism: Aporophyla nigra (assembly GCA_947507805.1). Classification (NCBI taxonomy): domain Eukaryota; kingdom Metazoa; phylum Arthropoda; class Insecta; order Lepidoptera; family Noctuidae; genus Aporophyla; species Aporophyla nigra. The sequence goes on along the minus strand of OX382307.1, from coordinate 14,143,694 downwards.
GTAATGAACACAAAAATATGGTATCAAGTTGGGACTTACCATTCCAGATGAAGAATCAAAGTTGTGACCATATGACCTTCTTCAAGTCAACAATACGGTACCCTACCAAACCTGATAAGTTGTCACTTGATGTTCTTTCCACAGTTAGTTGATAAGCTTCAGTCTCTGAATCGGGTTGTGGCCAATCAAAATCAACAGTCTCTACTTGCTCTGTAACAGATTCAACTGTATTGAAGCTAGAGCTGCAGGCTATGGCTTCGTATCGAATTTCTGGTATACCACGCGAATAGGTTTAGGGCGTATCTTCAGCTGTCGAATGGTTGGACAGCTGATGATGATCTTGAGTTGAATGTGGACTGAAATAAAAGATAAATAAATGAAATAGGTACAGTTAAAAGTACACAGTTAAGACACAACACGAACCAACGAGTATCAAATAACCTCCACTCACGTAAATCTGATTCGAAATCTTATGGGAATCTAATTTACTCACTATAGATCACTAAAAGAACTTCCATGATGTCTTTTGAATACTGCTTGCACTTTTTTCCGTGATTTTCGCGGTCCTGAATACACATGTCGTATACATTTATGCAAGTTTATTAGTCGGGTTTATCTTAGGCAGTTCAGTTGCAATTCAATCTGTAATCAAAAAGAATAATTACAAACAACAGCAAATGTATCTTATTTATGAAATGTTTCAAGAAACAGAAATAACACCACCACCAAGCTGTTGTTTTCAGAGAGAATATTTGAAATTTGTAGTATGTCATGTGACGACAATCAACGAGTGTTGCTAACGTTTGATTTTGTATTTCATCTTCTAAATCTTACACTTTTGTACCATTATAATAATACTCTATATCACCTTGAAAATCATTCATTGCACATAAAAATAACACTTACCGTCAATAAAACACAAAAACACTTCACTTTTCAATAAAAACCAGGGCTTTGAATAACGTTAAAAATTTGGTATCGTTACTTTCATCGGACGAAGATAACGTTATTAGTAGAGGTCACGTAATGCTTGGTAACGATACTTGGCATACGTTTTACCGGTAACTGAGTACCGTTAATTTTTTATTTATTTTCTTTCATCTCTTTCTTTCGTCTACATTATTGAAGTTGCATTTGCACCGTTTGATTGGCGATGTTGCCGTAGAGCGCCGCCGCCCATGGCGTTCCGCTTAGGTTGCGCAGGTTGACAACAACGCATTAAGTAACGATGTGATAAGAGAACGGTGTGGTGTAAAAGAAGATGTAGTGACAAAAATTGAAAAAAGTATGCTTAGATGGTTTGGTCATGTTGAGAGGATGAATGAAGGTCGGCTCACAAAAGGTATTTACAAGGCAGATGTGAGTGGAAACACCGGGAGGGGACGCCCTAGGAGGACATATAGGGACCTTATTGGTGATGTTCTTCAGAAAGGTCAGGTGCGTAGTACTCGCAACCGGCGTGTGTGTATGACCAATTTTATGAACCTAAACGAGGCAAAAGAAGTGTGTAGAGATCGTAGCAGGTGGCGTTCCGTGGTTTCTGCCTACCCCCATGGGAAAAAGGCGTGATTCTATGTATGTATGTATGTAAAAGTATCGATACTAGTAACGTTAATTGGTAACGTTATTTTATAGATTCGATACCAAAGTATCGTTACCCGTTTTACCGTTAAAATATTAACTTTATGAAAATAACGTTACTTAACGATACTTATAGTGTGAATTTGGTAACGTTAACAAGCCCTGATAAAAACTGTTTCACGGATGGCACTCATTTGAATGGTTCTCCGTAGTAGGTAGCACAGTTTTTTTAAGTAATAATAAACATGGTAAATATCCCGTTTTAAGTTCTAATGATACTGGTGTTTATTGTTTCGTGTGGATTTCATGACAAAGTCTCTTCCGAGCCCCTTTTCTTTAATAAAAAAAACCTCGTCGTAAAGTTTAGTTGCTAAATTGGTGTCCAGATTCTTAAATATTATACCAAAATGTTAAATTTTGCGTTGAAGTTTTAGTAACACCCACCACATTTGTTTACCATTTATTTTATTGAAATTTCAATGCGTACTATTTTTATTTTTGAATTCTTAGCAAAGTACGATCTTTTAAAATGTATGGTACGATCTTCTAAAAAATAAAGTTGGCAACCCTGCTTGACGCATTTTGTGTGTGCTAATAATACTAGTAAAATAAGCAATTATGAAAAATCAAAGTGGTTTGTCTGTGTATTCACTAATCTTGCTGGTTTCACATGAATGAAATATGATTCAATCAATAGATGTACGTAGTACCTACGTTTCACCATTGTGTAGGTAGCTTCGCTGATCGCCTGATTTAGTCATAACTTACTTATACATCAAATTCTATTCTCTGATTTTATTCAACCCAAACCAATGGATTAGTACCTAAGCGTATCAGAATGTTATCAGTACCTACTTACATACATTAAAAAGATTTTTAAATCTGGAAAGTCGTGTACTAGTAACTACTTACTACGTATTTAAACTAGATAATACAATAATTACATTAGTATTGTATCTGTGTGAACCAAGGGCAGATCGCAGAGATATTTTTTTCACTTTATGTAAAGCATTCTTTCTCATTCCATAATAAAAAACATTTTATCAATCAAAAAATGTTAACTGCGCGGGCAAACCCGCGCGCCCGGCGCTAACTTGCTAGAAACACAATATTCTGGAAACGATTCGCAAGTTTTCAAGACTCAAGCAATCACGCTTTGACGGTATGGCAACAACGCGGGGTGCGAGCGCTGCTACTAGAATGGCAACGTCGCATTATCGAATTTAAAAGATAAATTCTTGTCTAAATGTTCGAATATCGAACAGCGCCATCTATTATGAATGTTTACTAATCGTAAACTCGTAACACAACAGCAACCAACTTTCTCGGTGGTTCTATAAATTTCCGTCAGATGGCGCGATTCAGGTCACTCACACATGTAAAGATTTTTCGTTTTTTATTCGGTCTAATTCTCCTAGAAATACTGTTTTTTTTATAAAATTTGGGCCATATGCGAACATAATACATTATTAAGTCTCATTAAAGTTGCTTTTATTCTGCAGAAACTGTTTATTTACCGAGATTTCCACACCTGAAAAATGTATGGCGAGGGCTATCTAGGCATTCACCTTAAGATAACCACTTTTTACTAAGTGTATATGGATGTATACACGATACATATACCAAAACAACATTTTTTTAAATTTTTGTCAGTCTGTCTGTCTGTCTGTTTGTTCCCGCTAATCTCTGAAATGGCTGGACCGATTTTGACGGGACTTTCACTGGCAGATAGCTGATGTAACAAGGAGTAACTTAGGCTACTTTTATTTTAGAAAGATTCTTCACTTTTTAAAAAAAATAACTGTCTTCGAAAACTACGCTGACATACGCCCAAAATTCGAAAAACCCTGGCTGAATCCTACGAAATAGATCAAAATAATGTACTACAGTATTGTACACCTTAAAAAGGCCTACAAAAATGTCCTCAATGGTATATGTCTATCTCTTAGGGATAACCCACAATAACCATTTTTTATCTTTTACTTTTTACGAGAAATAAGGGCTTATTTACGAAGCGATTTTAAGCAATACAGCATTAATCCTTATCCAATTAAGTACCTTAAATACATTGTGCATTTAATATAGATCAATATGGCCCTACACAGCATGTAATTTAAATGAATATCTTAGAAGATATTAGAGATTTAAAAAGCGGGCGCAGAGCGCGTTGGCCGCGGCCGGGTAGTACAGGATAAGTAGGATTGTAATTCATATTACTTTGGCTTCATAGTAATTGCGAATATCATGTGTGTTCATTATACTCAAAATAAACCTAATAGTATTATTCCAAGTAAGAGACCGCGAAATTGCTTAGATGTTTAGATTTTTGGGTGTTTGTTTCTCAATGATACAAAGACGGCCAAACGGATTTAGATCGAATTTGGCACCAAGATATATCATGGATACGTAACAGATAGGATACCTACTTTATCCCGGTAGTAGGTTCCCGGGTGATATTTTCCGACAGCTGACCTGTAGGTCAAGCCACTGGCAAAAGTACTATTCCTATAATTATGTTCGGTGTCTGGTAAATGATTGAGTGTCTGTATAGGTAAAATAGGAGCGTTAAGAAAAACCAGGAAGACTTACATTCAACTAAACCAAGCCCTATGTCTCATGTCATCGCAGTCTTCTTACTCTGAATACTATTACTCTTATTTTAAAAACACCAACATACATGATGTTCTCATAAACTATGAATCCTAAGTAATATGAGTTATAATCCTACTACTAATAATATTATAAATGTGAAAATATGTATGATTGGGTGTTTGTTTCTCAATCACGCAAAAATGGCTGAATGGATCTGGATCGAAAATACCACACAGAGTCTATATTACCTATATAACCTGGAATAACACATTCTTACCGCGGTAGTACGTCCTCTTGCATTAATTTCCGACATCCACGCGGGCGAAGCCGCGGGCAAAAGCTAGTTCCAAATATAAATGCTTATTACTTCGGCAAGAGTTCCAAGTAGGTACGTTTTGTAACATTTCAGTGTTATCACTCATGTAGGCACGACTGTGCGTTGTCTCATTTGTGTTGCAGCCCAAATCCGAATATTGCCACGATGTTTCTGGAAGATAAGCTCATTTCTTATCAGACGGGGTATGAGGGTAACATATGAAGCCATTACTGTCGCTCCGAGAAATTTGTCATTGAGTAGAATGATTTTATGTGTACGCAAATGTGTGGGTGGCTTTGGTAATGTAGGAGTTGTAAGTGATAGCTCAAACAACAACAATTATTAATCAAAGAGAGTACGCCTATATGTTTTGGTTTTTTTGTAGTGGGAAGTTTTCGGTCTAGTAGGTATGTAATGTTCAGATTCATGTAATGTATAAGGAGAAAGTGGAATTTTGAACGCTTCAACTGGTCAGTAAATTATCTTTGAAATATGAATTAAAACATCTGAAGATACCTAAAAATAACCATTACGATTCAGTCCCTTCGTCGTTTTACCCTTAGACGCCATTTAGTACGGCAATCAAACTATTACCATTCCAATGGAAAATGTTCCCGACCAGGAAAAATACGGGCAATTAGATTTCACAAAAGTAATTGTATATTTTTCTCTCTGAGTGAACAAAGATGAAATAACATTTTTAAAGAATTGTTATTTGGACTTCAAATAATGTTAAGAGGGATCAATAAATATTATCCTGTGGATCTTATATAACCTTCATAGCATTTGTTAATACTTCTAGAATGAGGAAATAAAAATACTTCAAAGGAATCTCCGATCCATAAAGCAATTACGAAATTCGTAATATCGAATGTCTTTGCCGACAGTCACCAGAGGCAATTTCGATATTCATATTAATATTTTTCGTTCAAATATTTTTCAGTCAGTAATTATTTTCTTCAGCAATTGTAAGGTTATAACCAGCGATCGGATATTCGGATGCATAATTACCTAATGTTACTATTTAGCTGTGAAAGCACGGAAGCGCGTTCGTATTTTTTATTAAAGCCGGGTTTCTTGGATCATATTTATTTAAAATTAATGTTTAACCCCAGATGCAAATACATATGTGTGTAGGGTGGTATGTGTTAGTTGAAACAACACAAAAAACACGGTAAAAACGCGCATTCCATATTAGCCAACATTTAAACTTTAGGTGAATATGCATCTGAATATCCGATCTCTAGTTATAACTGAATTTTCATTTTTCTTATTTTAGAGTAGCTTCTGCCCATTACTTCGTCCACGTGCTGTTTCTGGTTTCAAAATAAAATATAACCGTAAAATTAATTTCTTTTGGATGTTTAATAAAACGATATCAATCAGGATTTAATAAATCTCGATAATACTGAGAACCAGTGGTGGCGCAGTGTAAACGGCCGCGACTGACGTGTAAGTTGTGGGTTCGAATTCAAGCAGGCACTTTGTGTTCATTAATTATTTTCTCTCAAAACGGTGACAGAAAATAGCGTGAAGCAACCGGCATGTCCTAAAACAAAAAATAATCTCCGCGCGGAAGAAGTGAAACTTCGTAATGTAGAAATGAAAATAGGAAGGGATAAACGTTTCTGATAACATTAAAATGTTAGATTTTTCAAAAACTCTGTCCGTCAAATCATTGGCGTGTGCACGAACACTATGACAATTGTGCTTTCATACCCCCTCCATGGTAGCGTTAAACGTTTAACGCAACCTTGTTGGAAGTCGCATTAGAAGTTTCACTTCAAAAATTATAAGCATGTGACATAATCCAACCCACACTTCACGTGATGGATTATTGGGCACTCCCATATCACAGAGAAGACGTCTGTGTCCTAGCAGTAAGAAAATTAGGTATAGGCTGGTTGAATACTGTACCTTCCCATTTAATCAACTGACCCTACTGCAGTCCACGGGCTCAGTAAGAGCCCTGCGTCGGAACACCCTGTCGTTCACCTCCCGCATCCAGTCTGTCCCAGCCACCGTTTTTTTTTATTTGGATGGTAAATCATCAAATGAAGTCTCCCGCTCTAGGACGGAGCGGGAGTATCAGACTTTTACTGACTAAAACCCAGCCGTGTTCCTTAAGTTGCCCATGTGCCAGGGCCACGGTGTCTCTTTCAAACAATCTCGAGACCCTGGCAGGCACTGGTCCTAGACCCCTTCAGTGCTGATGACATCTCTTTGAGACGCGCGTGAAACACTACGCGCCGTCGACACGGGCCTGGTCCTTACCGGCCGGCGAGCTACCCATTGCTCTCCGCTCGTCCCAGCCACCTTCCAGTCCCATCGCTTAGCGCTTCACATTTTGTATCAACTTCACATTATTGAAAAAAAAATCGGAATCAAATTAGTAGTTCTACATTATTCCCTACATAAAAGCTCACAAAACCACCCCTTTACAATGTTAGTAAAAGTGGGTACTTATGAGTTATTATTTATAGACTCCTACGGTCTTATATTGTCAGCAAAATTCCAAGAAAAGTAGTTACGTAATATGTACTTCTAAGTGGAAAACGTGTGAAGGGATAGGGATTTAGTAATATCCGCCCACACCATACATTTACTACGAACTTTATTATTAAATATTTGACAAAGAATTTACTATCGTCCAGCACAAAGCCTACTTAATCTGACGTAGGCGTTTGAATTTTACAATGGACAAGAAATACGTCTGATTAATATGTCAAATTGTTTTGTAATAAATTGATTGTTACAAAACAATTTGACATTTACATAATAAGGCTTTTCACACAGTCATAATTTCAGCCGAAAGACGTCCACTGCTGAACGTAGGTCTCTCCCAATTTGGGGGATTGCCATAATCACCACGCTTGGCAGGCGGGTGGGCGAACGCAGTATGGTGGTAAAATGCATAGAGAACGCTGCTGCCGATTATCTAGTAAGTCCCTTAGTCACCTCTTACGACATTCACAGGAAGAAATGGGGCGAAGCTTCTTTACGTCCGGCATGCGGAACCACGCGGAGCCTCACAGTAATTTGACTCATTGAGTTCAGCTTGATTACCCTTCATTAATTGAAAGTGATATCGTTTTATTAAACCGTCGAAAACAAATTAAATTATTATAATGGATAGTTAATTAAAGAGCTATCAGATAATGTCTGTCGATTAAAATTGTTTAAATTATTTCTGGGCTGTCAAATCAAAATAAAAGGTACTCGGTTTAATCTATTTTATTTTGGACTAGCTTCTGCCCGCGACTTCGTCCGCGTAAAATTTTTGATCCCGTGACCCTTCCAGTTGCATCGAATTGCCTGCCAGTTTTCGTCCATTTTTCGTTGCTGCTCTGCTCCTTTTGATTGTAGCGTGATGTTATATAGCCTATAGCCTTCCTCAATAAATAGGCTACCCAACACAAAAAGATTTTTTCAATTCAGACCAGTAGTTCCTGAGATTACAGCGTTCAACCAAACAAACAAACTCTTCAGCTTTATAATATTAGTATAGATGAGCTTTAACAACGGCTTTGTCCGCGTGGAGTACAAAAATTATTCCACGGGAATGTACAACTGGGATAAAAGTAGTTTAACGTTCGCCTGAAAACAGTCCAGCTGTAAATCATGTTATGTGTGTAAATATGATGATAGTTTTTGAAAGAAAGATCGTTAGGTAAGATGTCAACAGTACTGAAGGGGTTCGCCAAGGCCGATGCCTGCAAGGATTGCGGGTTTGTTTGAAACAGTTACCGTGGCCCTGGCACCGGCAACTTAACACGAGTGGGTTTTAGTTAGTAAAAGTCTGACACGCCCTCAAATGACATCTTCCGCTCTGGACGCAGCGGGAGACGTTATTTGATGATTTCACACCCACAAAAAAAAGGTAATTTGTGAGATATATTCAATCAACTACTAATTTGAAAATAAAACAATTATAAATGACATTCATTCATATATTATAATACTATTTCCACCAAGATGAAAATATCGTTAATTCCTTGAAAATTTTCCTTTAAGCATCAGAAGTGCTAATATTTTAAATTAATTTCAAGCCTTTCCAAGAATACTAATTCAAGAACATTTTTAAAACACTCGTAACTTTTCTTTTACAGTCCTATCTTAAAATAAAATTATTATCACTTATTTTTCTTTCATCAGATCTCCAGCTCCAATATTATACATTCAAATTGCAAAATCCATAAAACTTGAAACACTTTTTACATAAAATTACATTACGAGCGCCATTTTTAAATCTCTTTAACTACAAATCACGTCGTTCACTATTTCACACCAGGAGACAGGTTTTTAATCCATTTATCACTAAAATTAAATTCCAGATTTGTATGGAGCGAATGGTGTGCTATAATGTGCCTTTGGTCACGGACTAGGCGACTGGCTCCTCGCCAAGAGTGGGCCATGGCAATAGGATGCAGCGTCAAACAAATATGGACGAAGATGCTGTCGGAATTCATATTGCGACTCTAAGACTAGAGAGCAGTTGTGGAGATTTCAACTTTCAAGTAGGACGAAAACGCCGCGATGTTTTGTTGGCAAAGTTTGTCGTGAGTAACCGATGGTAGATATACAACCACATAACGTAGTATCTATAGTTAGATATTTATCTGTATTGTATTCCTTTGCTTGTAAAATTGCCCCTCGCTGACTTTTTTTGCTTTAATCGTAATAGATATTCTATTAGCAGGTTGAGTGTATTTTATTTATCCACTTATTCTTAAACCTAATATTTCAATCTCTCTTATACAGATTTTTTTTTTAAACTCTTGATTTTTAGTAATGTTTCTAAAAAAATCACGTTTGATATATTAAGTACAAAATTGAGTTGGTCCTTCCAAGAAAATCATTTTAATGTTCCTCAGATTCAGATTCAGATTCAGATTTATTTATTTGCAAAAACATGTGTAGATAATATACATGGTATAGTATGGTTGTTACAAAGTGGGTGGTTGTGGCTCAACATGTTTGACCATGGCTGGTGTACAAATTTAGTCGAAAGACAATAAGATTTAAAATAAAAAGAGTAGCAATAAAAATAGATTATTAACATTAAACAATATGATTAGATTAAAAACACTAGATCAGTACGCATGCGACACAAAATAAATAATGAAATAATAATTTAAGTCAATTTCTCAATATCGATTTATCATTTAAAAAATCATTCACATTATAATAGGCTTTTTCTGTCAGTATTTTTTTAAATGTTTTCTTAAACTGGTCTGCATTTAATGACTTAACACACTTTGGGATATTATTATAAATGATTGGCGCTCTGCATACCACGCTTTTATACAGTAGCGCTGTCTTTGCTGGCTGTACACGAATTTTACTGTTATCCCGGCGATTACGTATTATAATGTCCGATATTCGAGGAAACAAATGGGGGTTATTTCTGACAAATAGGGCTATTTCCAAAATATAAAGTGACGGAAGTGTAAGTATTTTATGTTCTGTAAAAAGAGGCCTACAGCTCTCTGTACTTTGGATACGGAACATGGCACGTAGGCATCGCTTTTGCATTATAAATGCCATATCTTTATTACACGAGTTGCCCCAAAAGATAATGCCATATCTGAGGACAGATTCAACAAGTACATAATAAGCCGATAGTAAAACATCAGTGTTGATGGATGGAGCAAGTTGGTACAAGGCATATGATTGACTACTGATTTTTTTACATAGTTTTTCAATGTGTTCTTTCCAATTTAGTTTACTATCAATAATTAAACCGAGAAAACGGGCATTAATTACTTCATTTATAGTATTATTGTCATAAATCAAATTTACATTTAACGGATTATGCAATCTTTGTCCAAAGTGCATAATATTTGTTTTTGATAAATTTATTTTTAAATTATTATTATTGAGCCAAGATATTATAGATGTCAGTGAATTATTAATATCAAATTTATAATGATTATTGTCCTTACATGCAATTGTAACTGTACTGTCATCAGCAAATAATGTCATAGGTTGAGTCGTTGCTTTTGGCAAGTCGTTGATATAAATTGTAAACAACGGTGGCCCTAGCACACTACCTTGGGGAACACCGTATGTGACATATTTCCTTACTGAGCTGAATGTTTCTTCTTTTTTTGTTTTGGGATTTACTCTAGTTATTACTGTTATCTGTTGTCGATTTGTTAAGTAGGATTGAATTAAATCTAAAACATTACCTCTTATGCCGTATGCGTCAAGTTTACTGATTAGTATATTATGATCTACATAATCAAATGCCTGTGACATGTCGCAAAAAATAGCACAAACTGGAACTGTTTTGTCAACATGGGAGATAACACCTTGGATGAATTCATAAATGGCCATATTTGTGGTTTTATTTTGTCGAAAGCCCTTTTGTTCATTGCACAAAATTTTATTTTTTTCAAGATATGAATTAAGCTCACCAAAAAGATATTTTTCGAAATTTTTTGAAAATATTGATAAAAGTGCAATGGGTCTATAATTTACCATTAATTGTTTACTTTCTTTTTTGAATAAGGGTTTTATAACTGATATCTTAAGATCTTGTGGAAATATTCCAGCTGTTATCGACAAGTTCATAATGTGACTCAGGTGGTGGCATATATCCTGGTTTACTGCTTTTATTATTTTAGTACAGAAACCATCGTATCCTACACTATTAGTATTTTTAAGATTGCTTATAATTTTATTGATCTGGTAGGGTGAACTTGGTGCAAGAAACATTGAATTTAATTGATGATTAATTGAAGACGTTACATTTTTCCCCGCACCCGGAAGGGGTTTGACTTTTTCAATAAAATAATTATTAAATGCGTTTGCTATTTCTGTTCGATTGTTAAGGACGTTATTTTCATCAACTTTTATGTTATCAATGGATTCTTTTGGGGTGTTTAGTCTTGTTTTGTTTATAATCCTCCACGCTGTTTTAGTCTTATTATGAGATGTTATTATTTTATGATTATTTTGCGCACGTTTTGTCAGTTTTATAATTTTTTTAAATAACTGGCAATAATTTAAATATTTTACTTTGTTAACTTTTGTTGAGTTTAATCTGTATTTCCATAGCAAATCCTTTTTTTTTCGACTGCAAATTTTTACACCTCGTGATACCCACTTTGGTTTATGGATGACTTTTATCAAAAATTGTGTTTGTGGAAAACAAAGGTCGTAAAAGAGTTTAAAATCAGCTATAAAGTGTTGATAAGCCGTGTTTGGGTCATCAGTGAGGTATATTTCTGAGAAAGATAAGCTTTTCAAACACAATTTAAATTTCTCAATATTTTCAACGCTATAATCACGTTTTAATGTACGCCAATAATGCAAAGTCAGAATTTGTTTTACAGGAATCCTAATTAATTGGGCGGTATGGTCCGACAGACCTAATTCCAAAATTTCTGATTTACAAGGCTTTTTAAAGTTATGTGCAAAATTATCAATACAAGTTCGACTTGCGAATCTGGTCGGTTCATGTAAAGCTAATTTTAAATTATAATTTAACAGTAAACATTCAAAATCCAATGTTACATTATTGCGTTTAAGAACATCTATATTAAAATCACCAGTAATTATAACATTTTTACTATTCAATTTTTCAACATAAGTTAGAAGGTTTTCCAGTTTATGGAAGAACGTATACAAGTTATTTTGTTTAGGTACTCGATATATACAAACAATAATAATTTTATAGTCAAGAAGTTCAATCGCACATCCTTCAAGTACACAGTCAAGACAAAACGTGCGAATTTCTGGAATTTCCCTAAATTTATGTTCTTTTTAATTAAAATACATGTTCCTCCTCTTTTACTATTTTTTCTACTATAAAATGAAGCTAAATTGTAATTTGGTATATATAAATTTGATTCAAATTCAGCCAACATAAAGTGCTCAGTAATACATATGACGTCCACACATTTGTTACTGTCTGCAAGTTCTTCTAAGTTAACACATAATGCCTCAGATTTGTTAATTAAACCTGCAATATTCTGATGTAAGATATACATATATTTCTCAGAGAAAAAACCGGTTGGCGGTTTCTTTTTCATTGATTACAGGAGATTTTTGGATAATGTAAGGTTCATTATGTATTTTACTATTATTTACTGTTATGTCAAACTGGCCAAATGAGCACAAATCAATTAAAATATTATTCATAATGCCGTCGTATATACGTTTCATTCCCTGTATTTTGATTTTGCCTGTTGTGTTGGAGAACATGTCTAGTGATAGCTCACTGTTGCTGTCACATAGGTAGGCATAGCCATTATTTTGTAGGTCGAGACAAAGCAGATTATTGAACATGTCCACTTTAAAATTGTAAATAGGTGCTCCTGTTATAAACGTCGGTAAACAGATAACGTTATTGGTGTGGGCCACCTTCTGTAACGATTCTCTTATCATATTTATCATGTTGGGGATTGAGAATAAACAACTCCAACTTTCACCTTTATATGGTTTATAATAATTCTGCACATAAAATTTACATGTATTATTAGAAGCGCGAAACATTTATTAAAACTGCGCAAATGTCCATTTTATGCGAATGAATTATTATAAACCATATAAAGGTGAAAGTTGGAGTTGTTTATTCTCAATCCCCAACAAATGGCGACCGTGACAGGACTTCATCACAATATTACAACATTCTGTAATTTTGCATGCTGCATTATTTATACCACTAACATTAAAAGAACTAATTTTTGTTGCTTGTAACCCTAACTTTTCTTTAAGCTTTTTTGTTATAAATGAAGAATTTTGATGTTCACTGCAGTATTTAAGGTTTTTTATCACTTCCACATATACACAACACAGTTTAGTTTGTTACCGTTTTATTTTTATGTGAGATTATGCGGTTTTACTATTTTTAAACATTTAATAATACGGAGCACAAACTTGCCGTGGCGGTAGATTTAGTTTTTTTTTTTTTTTTTTTTTTCTATCATGAACTTCGAGACAAAAAAATTTCTTGTGTACGTTATAACGTTGTTTCTACAAAGGGAGATTGTCTGTATAAATTACCTGCAATTTTTCTTAACAGATGCCTTGTAGTCTTTTATGGCACCATAATAAAACCATTTATCTGCGTTTCTTTGTCTCTGCAAAGTCTTAGACCTGGAAACGGGTGAATCTACTTATTATAACAAATTTCTGCTTCAAAAATAATTACCTAAAACATTTAAGAATATAAAAAATTATACTCACACATATTTTACCTCTGGATGGGTAAATTGATGGAACAAAAATTTAAACCCATAATAATAATTAAAATACGGGAGACTGGCTGGCAAAGGCAACACAAATAAGAAACAATGGAAAGCTATAGCGAAGTTTGCTCATCAATAAAGGTTAAATTAGTCAATCAGTCATTAATTTAACAATACAGTCATGAAAAGAATAACTTAGCTAAGCTCAAAGCTGCAATGGCTCTTTCCACATAAAGTCCTTTCAGACATGACATTGTTAAACTCACATAAAATTCTAAAAATATAATGTTTCGACTTCAAAAGAGATCATAAACCTCTGAGTTGGTTTCGGCCTTTCTTCTCACGGGACAGTCAGCTAGGAAATGCCAGCGTCATTTAGTTTTTAGGGTTCCTGTTGAAACCCCATGCTGTTGAAACTTGGTAAGTAGATGCATTCTGTAAACCGCATTAGGATTTTCACACAAAAATAGAAAGAAAACAATAATATTTGGGGTTCCCCATACATGGAACTGAAACTCAAATTTTTTTTTTCATCAAACCCATACTTGTGGGGTATCTATGAATAGGTCTTTAAAAATGATATTGAAGTTACTAGTATCATTTTTTTCTAAACTGAATAGTTTGCGCGAGAGACACTTCCAAAGTGGTAAAATGTGTCCCCCCCCCCCCGTAACTTCTAAAATAAGGGAATGATAAAACTAAAAAAAATATATGATGTACATTACCGTGTAAACTTCCACCGAAAATTGGTTTGAACGAGATCTAGTAAGTAGTTTTTTTTTAATACGTCATAAATCGTAAACCACAATTTACCTTTCATTCAGTCAACTCAAATATAAAATTTAAAAAAGAAAAACATTTTATTTCATAAACATAAACCTTACGCATAAATCGTGAATACCTGAAGGTTTGTACGGAACCCTCGGTGCGCGAGTCCGACTCGCACTTGGCCAGTTTTTAAATATTGACAAAAGAATATTTACGTGTAAATGTATCTTTATAAGATGTACTTACATAAATAAATATCTCAGAAACATTTCATTTAATTATATTATAATCACTAGTACAGTACATCCCTTCATAATTGTTTAACCTTATTTGTGTGGTGCTTATCTCGTTGGAATACACAATAATATTCGCAATGCCAGCACGTCTGACATTTGCAATTGTAGGTCTTTAGCGCCGCCGTATTGAAGTGTTTCCAGAACTAATGAGAAACAGCTGCAATCCGGAAACTAATTAGAAACGACTAAATGGTTAGGATAGGAAATAGACACTTGAGTTGTTGTTTTATTTTTTTTGGTCATTTTAAACCTACTTTTACTTCAATGAAATAATGTAGTTCAGATAATTAAGGTTTCTTCGGAATACATGAAACCTGATAATGGATTTACCTACAGTTGCCAAAGAACCCACACTGGAGTTTTGAAAAAAAAAAACCGGCCAAGTGCGAGTCGGACTCGCGCACCGAGGGTTCCGTACAAACCTGTTAGGTATAAAGTATAAAATTTAAAAAAATATTTTTATTATGTGCTGTAACAAAAAATTTACGGTTTTCGCAATTTTTCCTTTATCTGTGCTATAAGACGTTGCATTGTACCAAATTTCAAAATTCTAGATCGACTGGAAGTACCCTTTAGGTTTTGATTCCCTTGCGAGTTTCGAAAATTTGCTGAAATTTGCGGCATAAATGGCTATATCTTTTGATTGCGTTAGCTTAGAAGTTTGATTTTTTTACAGCTCCAAGGAACAGTAGATTTGAGTATTTGATATAAATTTCAGTTTGATACCTCCACACGTTCCTGAGAAAAAGGGTCTTGACAGACGGACTGACGGACGGACGGACAACAAAGTGATCCTATAAGGGTTCCGCTTTTTCCTTTTGAGGTGCGGAACCCTAAAAACTAAAAATTTGTTAATTTAACCTGCGTGTGTATAAGGAGTATGTAAGGATCGTAACAGGTGGTGTTCCGTAGTTTCTGCCTACCCCATGGGAAAAAAAGCATGAGTCTATGCATTAAATGTTCCCTACTCAATATAACATCGAAGTATGCGAACATAATATGGAGCAACTTATATTTTATTTAGCTATTTTAGTGTTTCCTCCATCATAAAAGTTAATATCTGACTCCTGAAATACAGATACTCGAACCTAGCTCAATAGCCAGGATATCACAATTATCTGTCACTTGTGTTTAAGGCAATAAATAAATTATATTATTTATTTTACTTATATTCATAACGATGAGTTCAATTAATTTTTTTGAGATTCACACCCTGAAAATAGAAGTGGTTTGTGTCGAAACACCATTTTAAACAAGTAACAAGATTACGCCGATTACATAATTGTCTCTAAAACCCATGCCTTTCGACTTCTCATTCATAGTACGGTAGCGGTAACTACCCTGCCATTAGTCAATCTTCACACCCTTGTCAGTTTAAGTAGCATTCAGTAGTTCCAGCTAAGGATTTTCCCCTTACAACCATTGATACGCTTTTTCTGGAATTAAATCTGAATTGCTAATTGGTATTAGAACGGTATCGATTCGGCTTAAAAGTATTTCTACGTTCTCGCTTTTCTGCTTTGTAAAACTCTATTTTTTGTGTTTTCAGTTAGTTTAATCAAATTTACTTTAACATTCATAGAGATATCATCATTCTTCTGCCGTTATCCTAATTTATTGTCTTTTTCTACCACACTACTGTTCTAGTCGTCATTTCAGTAGTCATCCCCTTTCTATCCATACCATAATTTACACAGCCCATCAACTTAAAGAGATAGTATGTAAAACGATAAAGTGTTTATTTCAATTTCTTAGTAGCAGCTCGAAGCCTAGATTTGCCTATCTATCCTTACTACATGGAACTTAAACATAAGTGGTGTAATGTCGGAGTATTATAGGGATAGGTATTCCTATGTTTAAAATAAACGTGGCTCATCACAGTCCTAGGTACCAATCAGTATTTCTATACAACAAGCTTCCCTTAGAATTTAAAAGCATAAATAGCGCTAACTTATTTAAAATCAAATTGAAGACATATTTATTGAGGAAAGGCTATTACAGCGTCGATGAGTACCTAGATGATAAACGACAACCATAATATTATTATTTAGAATGGAATTAAATTTTGTCGATTATGAAAACTTTGACATCATTTTAAATCTGAAATTTCTTGACATCATATTTAAAACTTTTGACATTATATTTAAAGCTTTTTAGACATCATATTTTTAAAGCTGTTTGGCATTTTAATTAGATTGTTTTATTTTTAATTTTTTTTGACATTGCACTAGACATTATAATTATATTATTTTCGAAATTTATTCTTGAAACTGTTAGTATTATATGTTGTTTTTTTTTGTGGCATGTTAATGAATAATTCTTAGTTCTTATAATTTTATGTAAATTGCATATATATTCAACACAATGTAAACTGTTCAGGAATAAATGAAATGTAAAATGAAAATGCCTAACTCTTCGGAGAACACATGCATGATGTTATGTTTTTACTGCTTCGTTGGTCTTGTGGTCATAAAAGCTACCGCTGAGCTGATGATCACGACAGTTTTGGGCTCTAATCCAAGGTTGAGCTTAGTGAAGTTAATTATTCTACCTACAATTTTTCAATAAAACCCCGAAGACTGGATTTGTGCCCGGTTGATGGCAAATGGCACACTTCCTATTACATGGGACTTAAACATAACTGGAGTATGGAATATAAAGACACTTCTGCCAAACCTTTCGGAATTACGAGCGTAAAACCAAATTGATGACCCAGTTAGGTACTGAAAGCAAATAAAATTACTTGAAACAGTAGCTTCAAACCGAAACCAGTTTCATTGTATTGTAGTTTCATTGTTTTTGTCGAATCGTCTAAAACTATCAAGTCAGTCTAACCCTATAATGTATTAACTCAAAACAATCCTAAACTGCATTCTCAGCTACACACTCGAATTTGCGTATAAGTTGAATGTTCCAACAATTATTCGGCTCGGCAAATTCGATTTAGGGAAAGCTCCCATGACTTGGCATACTTACAGGGACTTCGGTATTCGTGTATCCCACCCCTATATCCTTCGATATACACCTGAATGCCGTGTGGATGAAATTAAACTTTCTTTCTGTTCGGAACATTAGAAAAATTGGGTGTTACTACGGATTTGTGTCGGATTTTACTCCTCAAGGTGATTACGTCAGTTATAGGGAAAACAGAAAACGGGAAAAGACTTTAGATTTCTTACTTTGTAGGTTTCAAAAGTAAAGCCACTTCTGTGTTTCTAAAAAAATAAAAACTTTTTACAAAAAAATAATAACCGACTTCCCTAAAAAAAGCACTACAAAGTGAAAAATAACTTTAATTTCGGAAGTCGGTGGCAAAAAAAAAACCTTAAATACAGATCCTAAGACACCTACTTCCAAAATTAAAGTTTTTTTTTGACTTTGTAGTGTTTTTTTAAGGAAGTCGGTTCTTATTTTTTTGTAAAAAGTTTTGAACTTTTTAGTTATGATAAGTACCCTGCACTAATCTAATCGCGTTATTCGTTCATTTGTCGCGCAAATACTTAATGCAAATTTAAGACTTATATGGTTTTCACATAGATCCCATTGATAGAATGGAGCCAAATTAAAACAGGACCGACCACACGAGAATCACCAGATTTCAAATAAAAAAAGAATCATCCAAATCGGTTCACCCAGTCAAAAGTTATGAGGCAAACAAAACGAATAAAACATTAAAAAAATACAGGCGAATTGAACTTCCTTCTTTTTTTGAAGTCGGTTAAAAAGTGCTGACATTTAAAGGACAAGGCGATAGTTTACAGTTAGTGCGCGCACAAGGTTCAAAATCGCACGACACTTCTATTTTCATTTTATATTGACCTGAAAAAGAGATATTTTGGAGTGGTGGCTTCTTTTTTTCTCAAAACCTTCAAGTATCTACTTAATAAACATGAAAATCTTATTACGACTACTATGTAGATTGTAGTGCACTTAACTCTTTCTTTGTGAATAAAGAACCAAGACGAGCGGTCTTCTTCTCATAAAAAGTCCACGCTAAGTATCTATTCAAATAGTTTGAGTGTAGATCAAAGAACTCTATGAATAAAATAAATACTACTTTATTATCATACGGTTCTAGTAACGTAATATTACTTATAGTCTGTCCCAAAAGTATCCGATGAAAATGTAAACAATTAAGTTCAGCAACGGTACCTGCGGATGCCAATTGTAGTGCCACTTACAAATTGAGTGCTTTGATTTGATGATTTTTTAATACTTAAACCGAAATTATAACTTTAAATCACCCTCAACACAATTTTTATGCGATTTTAATAACAATTTAATAATTTAATTAAAACAGTTTTGTTAAATAAGTGGAGATGCAGTAGAAACCTTCTCAAGACAGATAAATGTATATCTATTCATTTCAGTTAGTAATTACATAAGAATTTTACTTAAACAGGGTTTGTTTGTCAGTTATCACTTCTTCAGACATTTTTGGAACAGGCTATACCTATATAAAATGAATAACGATATCGAGTTATAGAGCCAATAAATATTGAATGTATTTTCAGTATGCTGCTCATACAGAGCTGAAAATCGAGCTTAAGCCTAATTAAGCTGTCAATTAAGGCTACAAAACACTTAAATAAAAAATCGAAAAAAGTCAAGCAGAATTTTAAAATTATTCATAACATAAGTTGCATAGAAACGATCATTTAAATACAAAATGTGAACAAATCAAGCAGTACACAATGAGCAGAAGTACTTAAATATCACACAAACCCCATTTATTCCGGTGCAGTGTGTTTGTGAAAATTCAAGAGATAAACGTACAAAACTTAGGTAGTGTTGTGCGTCCATTTTGAAAATTTATGCCAGTTGTGGAACTATAAAAATATCTGGGCACCATAGCTGGGCTATTATTTAGTTTACACATAAACGTTTATAAATTCACGGTAAAATGCTTTGTGATTTAAATGGTTTTTGTTTGGGTAATATTAACAGTTTGTTTTAGGCTGGATTTTGTGCTCGGCCGATGGTCTGCGCCGTGATCGGCTGAACGTAGTAGCTATATCAATGAAAAGGTATACAAAAACAACGTTGATACATCTTTACGCGCGTAAAGCTACGTCGTGCTGACCGTCGTTTGTCAAGCGCTTGTGTCGCGTCGATCGGGCGTATGTCGGTCGACTGACGCACTATGTGAGGTATGCAGGTATTTAGTGCGGCGCTGACTGTACGCGCGTACGCATTATCGCTTGTGAGTACTCAATTTTCCGTCAGCTAAGCACTAAACGCTCGGTTCCGCCAATGCATGTCCACTGATTTTTATTGTTATTCTTAACTTCAAACCTTAAAAAAACCGCAAGAACTATGTAGAAACACTTCGTAGACGCTTATTACTTTTGCCAATAATTCCAACTGAACTGAAACTTCACTAAGATTTAAACCATCTAAATGTCACCACAGATTGACTCTGTTGTTTTATGACGTGCAAGTGATATTGAGCCTTAGTGTGAAAAAGCAGTAACGAGGTTTACTATACCTGCAAATATTTTCCTCAATGTATCATAATCTCATAAACCATAATCATAGCATTATCAGCCTATAATGTTACTACTACTGGGACACAGACTTCCTCTCTGTGAGTAGAGGTGGACCGTAATCTACCGCACGGGCTTAGAGTCTGGGTTCAAAACTACGATCTACAACTTCTAAGAACTCATATTCAACACATTTATTGCAAACTAGCTGACCCGACAGACGTTTTCCTGTCTCTTTGATGATATTTGAGCACTCATTCTGTCAATTCTATGTCAAATGTCATAATGTTACATTCAAAAAGTTTACATTGTCCTATTATATGGTTGTTAAGTATTCTTAAATAAGTGTTCTTAAATTTTCTAATTTTCCGCGCAATTTTTTATTTTTTTTCTTTCATAAGAACCTTCTCCTGACAATTACAAACACAACAAAAAAAAAAAAAACTGAAATCGGTCCAGCCGTTCACGCGTGATGTCGTGACCACGGGAAATAGGGATTCATTTATATATATATAGATAATCCAATTACAGGCAGATTTGAACTGTCAAGGAGTCGGTTGGTGAAGAAGATGAAGCTGTTGTCCATTCTAAAGCATAGTAGGTGCCTATTGAGAAGAACGGGTAAGACACGCCATGCAGGTGCTTTTATATAGGAAACGCCGACCTCATCTAGCTTAAGAAATGTTATTGACGTGTAAAAGTGTTTGTACAAAACCTATTTACGGAAATAAAATCATTCATCATTTATCATTATCTATACTACTATTATAAAGCTGATGAGATTGTTTGTTTGTTTGATTGAACGCGCTTATCTCAAGAACTACTGGTCGAAATTGAAAAATTCTTTTTGAGTTAGATAGCCCATTTATTGAGGAAGGCTATAGTCTATATAACATCACGCTACGGTTAAAAGGAGCGGAGCAACAAACGAAAAATAGACGATAACTGGCAGGCGATTCGATGCGACGGGAAAGGAAGCGAAAATTTGACGCGGATGAAGTCGCGGGCAGAAGCTAGTCATTTATAAAAATGTTGTTACAAAAAATAGGTTACACCATTTATGTTGAAATTAGAAATGTTAAACGTCCGTTACCACTAGGCCAATGCGCTGTGTATTACTCAGTTCTACAAAAACGCGGAAATAAAATCAACCTTTTTCTGTCTCAGTGATAGCGATCAGTCAAAGACTCTAGAACCCATTTTTCTTTACCTTCCACTCCAACGCTCAGTTATAATTATTATCCCAATATAGAAAGATATTTTCAAGCAGTTTTTGTATTATTTACGTCATACAGAACATGTTTCAAGATTACGTACTAGGGCGGCATAAAAGATTAATGGTTTAGACGACCTCAATTACAGTTGGGTATTCCTAAAGTATTTACTGGAGGTTTTAAGTAACATCAATCCTTCATACTGAACAGATTTTTTATCCATCTTTCCATCTACTTGGATATTATATTATCTGTTCTGAATTTTATTTAAATGGAACATGATTGGTGAGTTTCAGGCTCGCATTGAAGCTTGAAAAAATGTTCCAGTCCTATCAATTTACTTGGAAATAACACTAAATTAGAGTTTAGTTTTTGTTTTTATGTTTTTCCTTCTACTATTACACACGTTATCTGCAAGAGAGAGATACAAGATAAAAAGAGATGTTTTTATCCTCTCTTCTATCGTAGGTATATCGACAGAGATATCGGCAGAAATAAACGTTACCATTGTACAAATTTTTCGTTCCTTTCTTCTTGTCTGTTTGCGTGTGCATGAATCGTTAAATTACTAAATAAATTCCTATCATATGGAAACAAAAGAATCCCTTCAATAAAAACCTGTACTCATTTGAAAAATACAGCTGCATCCAGTTAGATTGGAAGCCAAACTTAACATAGTTTGGAAAAGGCTAGACTGATGTTGATGATGATGTTAAACCTATGTCCATTCGTCGAAATCCCTGAAATATACAAAAAAAAAACACGTTCATTCCAATTATAAGTACAGACGCCAGCACATCAAACTACCCAAAACTGTCAATTTTTCCCAATCAATCTTGAACCTTATATTATAGCGATAAAGTTAAAAACCTATTAAAGAAATTTGACAGATTGTAGTAGCTTTTTGTGCTGGGGTCTGTATAATGTTAAAATAACTAGGTATCCACGTTCATGTTAAAGTTACTGAAAGTCACGTACAGATAAACGAAAATGATAGACCAATATCTTGGAATTAAAAACAAATATCTACACTATACGGCTTAAACCGATACTTGCCTCAACAGATTTCAAGCGTAGCAAGAGGTAAATAAATAATAGTTTAAAAAAGCGTGGGGTGCTTTTTAAGGTATTTTTTTATTGATATCAGGCACCCCACGCTTTTTTTCCATTATTTTGTACTTTTTAGATTGGTTTTCAATGAAAGCGTGTTTTTTTAGTTTTTTTAAACTATTAGTATTTTCTATTTTTTAGGGTGTTTCGAATTTTGAGACGTATGTCAGCGTAGTTTGTGACGTATGTCAGCGTAGTTTTCGAAGACAGTTTTTTTTGCTGTCCTGGTAACCCTGGCAAGGATAATGGCACAAATTAGTTTGTGACGTATGTCAGCGTAGTTTTTGAAGACAGTTTTTTGCTGTCCTGGTAACCCTGGCAAGGATAATGGCACAAATTTATGAAATTATTGCATTGTCATCAGTCCTTGACAGGTGTGCAAAGTTTGAATGAAATCTGGTCGTTTAAAGTGGGTCAAAATCGCGCTATAAGGAGTCGGTTACAAACAAACATACAAACATACAAGTGAAGCTAATATAAAGCGTGTAAAATCATTTCTTTGGTGAAACGTACAACTTTGTGAATTCTAAGAATAGGGCCTGGGGATCTGTTCTCATATAAAATCTTCCTTTTAGCTTCAGTTTCCAGGAAATCGGTCGAAGGAGAAACAAACCTTTTCGAATTTGTAGATACACTGTTTCTCTTCTAAAAACCTTTTGTACCTCTCTAACCTGCAATAAAAAGTGAAGAATTGAATTATACCTCTGTATAATAGTAATAAATTATGATTCTAGGAAAAACGGCTGAAGGAGAGACAAACCTTTTAGGATTAGTAGATGCACTATTCTTCTTCTGAAAATGTTTTGTAACTCTCTTTCTAGAATTTAAAGGTAAGCAATTAATTATATCTACTGTAAGAAAACTCAGCATTGTCCATCATCCCATCAAATTCGCTATGCAAATTAAGTTTTTCTACGTTCCTTTGTTTAAAATATTCATTCCTCAAATGTATTGCACTTACCACTGTTTGTCTCTGCATCACCCACAGGTTGACTGTTAGAAAATGCCTATGGCATTAAGTCCGCACTTGTGTGTGCTTAAACTGTTAAAAAAAAAACTTTAGAGGTGTCAAGGGACACCCGGATGGAACGAAGTTCCTTTCCAGGATTCATAATTGTTATAATTTTTTAAATTATTTATTATGTACAAAAAACCTGTATACACTCAACAAAAATATTATCTCTCTCCCTATCTCCTTCTCTCTCCCTCTCTCTCTCCCTCTCTCTCTACCTGTCTTTCTCTCCCTCTCTCTCTCTCCCCCTCTCCCCCGTCTCCCGCTCTCCCGCTCTCCCCCTCTCTCCCTCTCTCCCTCTCTACTCACAACAAAAAAAAACAACAACATACAAAATATATGTGGTCGAATTGAGAAACCTCGTCCTTTTTTTGAAGTCGGTTAAAGCATGTCGTGACAACTTTTCGTAAGATTTTTTTCCGTCTAGCCCCCTTTCACAACGCGCGATAAGGAACTTCGTTCCAATAAATAAAAAATGAATGTACTATATAGACCAGAAATATATAGCGTTTTGACAAAATATGATCCTTTCTGAGAGTCCAACTGACGTTAGGTACCTACACATAGTCCGAGATAAATCTAAATGTCACAACTCCAACATTATTGTCCTCCATCACACAATGGTAGTCCTCATCCGATTCCAGTGTGAGGTACTTGAGCCTACTCGCACTTGACGATATGAGTACGTGCGCTGAATTTTGGCGGAATGTCGCTGGCGGAGTGGAAATGTAAAGTTATGGGCACAACGAGACCGTTCGCATCGTGACACCAGAAATACTGGCGTGCAACGATTTTGCAGGACGGAGGAGCGAATTTAGTGCTATCTGTGTTTCTGTGATTTCAAATGCGTCCATTCGTGTTTTGGGAGCCGTGAGTGTAATTTAGTAGGGTATTTATCATTTTGTAAGCTTCTAATTGTACTTAGAATGAGGAATGATTGTATAGAAGTGGGATAAAATGTAAACACAGTTATCATCAATATAAGTAACAGTTCTTTCAACACCGCTTTCTAACTTTTGTATTACAATACTCACATACAATATTTTTGGACAGCATTTTAAACGTTTTACGTGCGTAATATTTTATCAGCAGATTTTTTTTTTATCTTGAATCCTTTGTGCCACCTTCTTGCACGAAATAACATAACACCGCTTTTTCCAATACAATTATAAGAAAAGTAAAAAAATTAATTCACAAAAGCATTCACAAGATTTGGTACTTAGGTAATATATTCATTTATGTTTACATTAGGTACTAAAACTGTTACCCAAACTAAGCCAGAGCTTGTATTTTGGGACTTAGTTCTCAAACGTGAAGCATTTTATGGAAATCGTGTCAACGTGAGTTATTGTAGTTCTTTACAAATTAGCGCTCAGTATACCTCAATTCTTACAGCAACTATCTTCAATAAGTACCTCCGCCTCTATTAACTTTGATACCTAGCAGCCTAGGTATAGGGTTATCGACCTTGCGATAACGAAGTATCTACGGTATTCCAGCATCTACCTAATTTTCTCAGCGGAAACTTAGGACTGATAACTCAAAACCGATATTGGATAACTTCAAGGGTAATTAATTATAATTATTATTGGGAAATGTTGTAAAACTTTTGTGAAATTCTGGAGAAAAAGGATTAGGTATCTAAGTAAAATTTCTTCAGTCAAAAACAGGTAGATTTTTCACAAAAAAACACGTGCATATTAAAAGCTAACTCGAAAAAAAAACAAATCAGATCAAGGGGTCTATTTTGTAAGTTCATCAACGAAGATACTGCTCGTCCAAAAATAGTTGTTTGGTCAAAACAAATGGAAAATTGAATTTTTCGATTAGGGTGATTACACATCGGAAGTAGGGACGGACAGCTGTTAACTTGTGTTTTGTCATTCTTAGGTCGGGCCCCGAACTAATTTTATGTCCGTAAGTGATACGAAGTTAGAAAGGCCCGGTTCTTCGGGTTTAGTGCTTATGAAACAGACCCCCAGACACTGAATCACGAGCATAGAATAGAAACAGTCGGCAGCTACACGTCTTCGTGACTGTGACAAGAAGGCTTCACGGCGCTTTCTCTTACAATTATAGAATGAGGACGTTTAATCATTGTGTGTGTATTGGCAAGAGCAGTGGTGGCCCAGTGGCAACGGCCACGGCCTAAAAGTTGTAAGTTGTAAATTCGAAACCAAGCAGCCTTCCTTAAAAAAAAAACTGACCAAATACGAGTCGGACTCGCGCACCGAGGGTTCCGTACAAACCTGTAGGTGTTCACGGTTTATGAATAAGGTTTAAGTTTATAAAATTAAACTTTTTTTTAAAATTTTATAATTGAGTTGATTGAATGAAAGGTAAATTGCGGTTTACGATTTATGACGTATTAAAAATAAACTACTCACTAGATCTCATTCAAACCAATTTTAGGTGGAAGTTTACATGGTAATGTACATCATATATATTTTTTTTAATATTATCATTCTCTTATTTTAGAAGTTACAGGGGGGACACACAAATTTTACCACTTTGGAAGTGTTTCTCGCGCAAACCATTCAGTTTAGAAAAAAATGATATTAGAAATTTCAAAATCATTTTTGAAGACCTATCCATAAATATCCCACACGTATAGGTTTGATGAAAAAAAAAAAATTGAGTTTCAGTTCTAAGTATGGGGAACCCCAAAATTTACTGTTTCTTTTCTATTTTTGTGTAAAAATCGTAATGCGGTTCACAGAATACATCTACTTACCAAGTTTCAACACTTAGCTCTTATAGATTCGGAAAAAAGTGGCTGTGACATACGGACGGACAGACAGACAGACATGACGAATCTATAAGGGTTCCGTTTTTTGCCATTTTGCAACGGAACCCTAAAAATACTGTTTTACTACTTTCAAAACGGTGAAGGAAAACATAGTGAGCAAACTGGCATGGCCTAGACCTAAAAAAATCCGGACATGTGATATTCGCGAATCCAGATTGAGTCATTTTGATTTATGGCGCACTAGGAAGTGGGCCATAGAGAGGAGACCTGTGTCTCAGCAGTAGGAATATTATCTAGGCCGATTATGCTATTTGCAAGGTCTAGATTTCCATAAGATATTTTTCGAGACAAACTTTTATAGTTTCACAAACATGATACTTATAAACATTATGTTACGTAATATAGAAAAAAGTACAACCATCCTACTTTTAACCAATTATCCAACACAAAATCACAGGAGTTATAATCTCACCTTTATTTAGCCTCAATTTCATGTCTCGGTAATCTGGTAACCTCAGGCTTCCACCTCACTCGTCAGTGTCCTGAAGATGATTAATGAGTTCATTTCTGTGAAAGCTGTAGAGCATGAACTAAACAATGAGATTGTGCCTGCAAAATAAAAACGAAAATTTATACTAGATTTTTAACAAGCTTACCCGCTTTTTTTATTGAGAATTTGAAGTTTACCAACTTAACTGAATGTACCAAACATTTAGTTTCAGTATTATCTATTGAGGGTGAGCCTGGCGCACGGTCGCAACATAAGACTTAAAGGCCATTGAGCTCAAATCAGACTAATGTTTTACTTTGTGTTAATGATTTCATGACCCCTACTCTCAAAACAGTGAGGGAAAACGTCGTGAAGAAAACGGAATGCTCTAGAAACAAAAATTAGAAAACATGTCATATTTATCATCCCGCACTGGGCCCTCTTGGTGAATCACAGGTCAACCTCTCGGATAAGGACCTATAGCCCAGCAGAGGGAACATTATAGGCTGGTTATATATGTATTGCTGAAGGTGATCATTTCAATATGACCCGCGAAATTCAAAATTTAATTTTGCAAATTACTAGTTTGAATGAGTAGTTAGAATTTCTCGGGTTTTCCCTTAAGAAATGTTAAATTCTCAATTTAGAAACTGGCTGGAAGAATTCTAGACATTTTCTTCTGTTGAGCACAGAGTAAGCTAGTTATTTTCAAAATTGTGCTAGAAATTTTGCTTACAATAAAGAGTTTATGCTTCACTGAATAATTAACTTCGATAATTAAATGAACTTTTGTGTGAGCAGTTTTAAGTTTTTAATACAAGAGAAACTTTTTCGTCTACGAAGTTTCAGTGGCAGTCACGAAATACGATTCTACGAATAAAAATGTGCATGATACATCATAAACCTAAGTCACAATGAAATTGCCTTTCCCCTAACATCATACAAAACATTTATAACAAAGCACATTGACCCAGAATCTGGATGAACTTCATTTGTTCTTTGTAATACATTTAGCGTGCCTTGAGCCGTAAAAACGCCATGTGTTAGATGCACGTGACTTTCTGTGATATTTCACTAATATAACTCTTTTTATATGTTGCAGGGTGTACAGGTGTATACACAAGGTGTTTGTTCAGTCATGGAATTTCATTCAGGTAAGATTAAATAAATATTAAATTAAATAAATATCTTAGGACAACCAACACACCATTATCTGATCCCAAACTAGGCAGAGCCTGTACTTTGGCAACCAGACAACTGATAAATATACTTATATATTTTTAAATACATACATATTATAGATAAATTACACCCAGCCACAGAACAAATGATTGTGCTCATCACACAAAGATTTGTCCTGGGTGGGAATCGAACCCACGACCTCAGTCTTAGCAGTCAGGGTCACTAACCACTAGACTAACAGGCCAGTCATTCCGTTCAACCAGTAAGAATGCAGCTTCTAGAATATTCTAGAAGACGTGTGAAGAACATTCAAGACACTTTTGTGTACATTTTTATTTACATGTGATCTCTAATATTACTAAACAATAACAGCTTGAAAAATACAAGTACGTATCATATTGTGGCTGGCAAAATCGACTGCTCAATATTGTGGCATATTGTTTGTTGTCCCGTGTGGTGCTGGACATAAAGAATAGCATCACCCCATTTCTTCCCGTGGGTGTCGTAAAAGGCGACTAAGGGATTTACTAGAGAATGGGCAGCAGCGTTCTCTATGCATTTTACCATCGTACTGCGATCGCCAACCCGCTTGTCAAGCGTGGCGATTATGGCAAAGCCCCCCAAATAGGGGGAGACCTATGTCCAGCAGTGGACGTCTTGCGGCTGAGATGATGATGATGATGATTGTTTGTTGCATGTCGATAAGAACAGTTAGAGTACACATTACTGAGTGGAGTGATAATCTTACTAAACATATTTATGTTTATAATATTAAAACATGCAAAGTTTTGAGTGTTTAGATGTTTGGGTGTTTGTTACTGAATCACGCCAAAATGGTTGAACGGATTTGAATATTTGGCATACAACATACTATTTTATATTTTTATATGTTTCCCGGTAGTGCCTTCCTGCGAGATAATTTTCGACCCCACGCGGGTGTAGACGCTGTCGAAAACTAGGTAATTCATATTTTTACGTAAATTCATTAAATTGTTTTTAAAGATGTAATGGATTTTAATATGATTGCGATTAAACTCAAGAATTTATTTTAATATTTGCAAAAATTTGTCTACGAACTTTAAACAAAAACAACAAATAACAAATTATGTTAGTAACCAAAGATTAAACTACATGCCACAATATTATTGTGGCATGTAGTTTAATCTTTGTTTACTAACATAATTTTTACGTCATCATTCATCATCATTTCAGCCGTAAGACGTCCACTGCTGGACTTAGGCCTCACCCAATATGGAGGGCTTTGCCATAATCGCCACGTTTGGCAGGCGGGTTGGCGATCGCAGTATGGTGGTAAAATGCATAGAGAACGCTGCTGTCCATTCTCTCGTAAGTCCCTTAGTCGTTTTTTACGACACCCACGGGAAGAAATGGGGTGGTGTTATTCTTTACGTCCGGCACCACACGGTACCGTCCGTAATTTTTACGTATACATAAAATATGAATCTGTATTAAATAAATTAAATAAGCTCCTTTACATTATCAGTACGTAACTAGAACGCAGCATTGTATATCTTATATGTAAAGTCTGCGTATCGTATCTTTTGTCTTGAGAAAATAACGTTGCAACTTCGCCAGTTATAAATGTGTGTGAGTCTGAATCAGTCTCTTGTGTGAGTGTGTATAATAAAACGCCGTTTTGATTTGTGCAACATTATTACTGGCGCCAAACTTCTAGATAACACTCCAAACCATAACAATTGTTAAAGTTATAACCATGGCGCGGCGGGTGCAACTTAACAAGGAGCCCACGATCCATAGGCGGATAGAGTACCAAGTTACTGATGGACTAATGAATACAGTTTGCTAACGAGGATAATGATCATTGGATAAAAATATCCCTGAAGTTAGTAATGAGTTTAAGCTTTGAAATACGTACAATGCCATCCTTAATGATCTCCACTAAAGGAAAAAAAAAGGACTCAAAAAAAATTTTTGGGCTATACGTACGAGACGTACAAGAAATCATAAAAAGGAAATTGTGGCTCCAAGTGTCTAGTTTTTTCGATTATTTATAACATAATATAAAATAAAGTCCCTTCTCGCGTTTGTACGCTTAGATCTTTTAAGCTCGGCAACAGATTTTAATGCATTTTTCATCAATAGGTAGAGTAATTCAAGAGAAAAATTGTGTATGATATGCGGGCGGAGCCAGTGGCAAAAGCTAGTTGATAAATAATTCAGCACAAAATAGTTTAAAGAAAGTACAAGTTTAAAATTAAATTTCATCCGAATTACGCCACAAACTTCATTGATAGTAGTAG
Source organism: Aporophyla nigra (assembly GCA_947507805.1). Lineage (NCBI taxonomy): Eukaryota > Metazoa > Arthropoda > Insecta > Lepidoptera > Noctuidae > Aporophyla > Aporophyla nigra. The sequence goes on along the minus strand of OX382307.1, from coordinate 14,113,419 downwards.
GTCTTAATTTCACGTAAAAGGTAAGAGTCAAGTTGCCAGAAACACACATGAAACCCGGTAAGAAACATTCACAGTGCCTTTGAAAACCTACCTTTAAGAAAAAAGCGCCATGTAGCCCTAGAAATTCAATTATTCTTATTTTTTTTTGCAATTTGCAGGTTAGTGTTAAATTATGGTATCTTGAACAAAATATGATTTACAACAGTATCACGTTCGTATTTATGGTTTTATCATGAAAATCATGCAACCTTCCAAGTTCCATTTAATCCCATTAAATTACTATTTCATAATAAAGTCATTCAATGAAATAAAGATAAAGAAAATTTGAATTTCACGGGAAACCATAGCACAGCCAACATATTTAAAACTGCCACTATTCTTTTTAAGTGTTTCACACATAAATTAATCAAAAGAAAAATGAAACCTACCTAGTATTTAAAAGCTTGACTGTCTTTCATCTTCATTATTATTTCAGCCGAAAAACGTCAAATGCTGGACATATGCCTCCCCCAAAAAAGGAGGGGGGGGGGGAAGGGAGTTGCCCTAATCGCCACGCTTGGCAGGCGGGTTGGCAGATTGTTTGACTGTCTTTGTTACCCTGAAAATTCGTCTTTAAATAAATCTCACCTATATTAAGTAACAAACTTATAATAATTTCACGTGAGAGTAAAGTTAAGCGTGGTACTGTCAGTGCCGGATACACACATGATTAACGACTGAACTTGCCACCCGGTGGGAAACTTTTGATGGACGAGGAAATGTTTCCATCTTGCCCGAAGCCGAGTCGCGCCAAGTTTTTCATTATTAAGTTTTCTTTGTAATTATTTTTGTTAGACACTCTATTAGGGTTTCGGTTTTAATGAAGTCAGTTTTATGAATGAACGAGTAATTAATAACGAAAGTTCTTTGATTTCTTTGGTTATTAACAGAGATTGGATATTTGGACGTATATTTACCAAAAGTTGAAAATACGGAAGCGATTGCAATATGCGATAAGAACCATCATCATCAAACAAGGAACAACGCATAAATATAGACAAAAACGAGGTAGTAAATTTACTTCAGTCGATTGATAAGGAGTACCCCGAACCAACAAAGATTATGCGACTGGGGAAGTATGACGCAAATAAGATACGTCCATTAAAAGTATACTTCAAATCTCAGGAAATTGCAAAATCTATACTACGTAACCAAAGAAACTCCAAACAGGACAGTGTTAAAATCTACTCTGATCAGACACCAAAACAGCGTACATACCTACAAAATCTAAAAGACGAACTTAATCGCCGACAGGTTAACGAGGACAACAAACTCACAATAAAGTACGTTAACGGTATACCGAAAATCGTGGTGTTACCATCAAAAAACGAATAGCCACCGAACCTACTACAAAGAAAAATACTGATCCAAGTAATGAGAAAATAACCTACCAAGTTGTCGATAATGACAGCAGCATTATAACCTCAACCAAATCTTTTAAATTTCTGTACGCGAATGTGCGAAGCATTGTAAAGCCCGGTAAATTTGACGAATTAAAATGTGTTATAAAAGCTTTTTCTTCATGCTTACACGCAGTGGTTCTAACAGAAACGTGGATTAAATCTGATGAAGAAGGAAAAAGATTTCAAATCCCGGGATATACGCATTATTATAACTTTAGGAAAGACACGAGAGGCGGGGGAGTGTCAATATTTGTGAAAAATAACCTGAAACATAGCCTAACAGAGGAAATTTGTCAAAATGGTAACCACCATCTCTGGATTCATATTGAAAACTATACTCTGGATATAGGTGTTATATACAGAAAACCAGAACAATCAAACGTCAAAACCTTTTTAGATACCTACTCCCAACAACTATTTAAAAACAAGCGAGGTGTGGTCTTTGGAGACTTTAATTTCAACCTATTAAATGCAGAACGTGCAACCACAATGTATAAAGAGGTAATTAGAGAAAACGGTTATGAAATTTTGAACAAAATAGATGAAGAATACTGCACAAGAGAATCAACAACATCAAAAAGTATAATTGACCACATTTGCTCAAATCTTAAACTAGATAACTTCCACCTAGCCATTGTCGATACACCTATGTCAGGCCACAAACAAATCTACTTAGAATTAAAACGCTATAAACCAGAGACTCCCAAGAAGATAAGCTACCACAAAACCGACTATGAACTACTCTATAAGACTATCTTGGAATTACGCACCGCAAACATAGACTATATATATGAAACGTTGGAAGAAAAACTATTAAAAAGCATAGAAATAAGCAAAACCACAAAAACCAAAACGCTTAACCCACCACGACAAGACTGGATAAAAGGAGCAATCATCAGCGAATTAAACAGTAGGAATACTTTGTGGAGTCAACATAAGAAACACCCAAAAGACAAGGACAAGGAAGATACATTTAGAAGGAAAAGAAATGAAGTTACAGACCTAATTCAACGAACGAAATCAAGCTATTACATAAAACTCTTTGAAAACTGCAAGAAACAGCCATTGAAAACGTGGAGACTGATAAACAACCTGTCCTGCAATAAATTCACTGAAAAATTCGCCCCCCGGAAACTTCAATCACAAAATGGTACTGTTACAGACTTAAAGGACATATGCGAATGTTTCAATGATTTCTTTGCAAATGTTGGTTCGATACTGGCAAACCAAATTCCCTTAAAATATCATCCATCGGGTAATGTCGTAACAGGCTCATTTGGATCTAGCTCATCTTCCCTTTGCGATCTAGAACCAGCTACAACAGATGAAATCCTAAAAATAATTAATAATTTAAATAATAACACCAGCGCAGGTTTAGAAGGTATCACCACTAAATCATTACAATGTATTGCAAACCTAATTATTGACGAACTCACAAATTGCATAAACAAATGTATGAAATCGGGAACATTTCCAAATAGTCTTAAGGTTGCAAAAGTTACGCCAATATATAAATCTGGAGTTAAATCAGAGCCTGGCAACTATCGTCCTATTTCAGTCCTTCCCGTGCTTTCAAATTTTTTTGAAAGGGTCTTGTACAATCGTCTCCAAAAATACCTAATTAGTCTAGACATCTTATACGAAAAGCAGTATGGTTTTAGACCCAAATCAAATACACTCTCAGCTGCAATAGACCTTGTGACAACTATAAAACTTAATATCGATAAAAAGAAAATGGCTGTGGGTGTCTTTATCGATCTAAAAAAGGCATTTGACACAGTCAGTCATGAATTATTATTAAGAAAACTCATGGAAATTGGGATAATAGGCCCTGACCTTGATATTTTTAGATCTTACCTGTCAAACCGATACCAAGTAGTTAAAATTGGTAACACCCAAAGTGATCCCAGAATGATAACATACGGCGTGCCCCAAGGCTCAATTTTGGCTCCATTGTTATTTCTTCTGTATATAAATAGTATCCACAAAATTGGTCTTACAGGTGACCTAACGTTATACGCAGATGACACATGTTTGTTTTACTTCGGCCACTCAGTTGATACTATTATTAAGCAAGCACAGAACGATTTGAACTTACTTAATCTGTGGTTTCAACAAAATCTTCTCACCATTAATACAGCAAAAACAAACTATATGATATTCACAGCAAAAAATAAAAAAATTGGCAATTATACACCACTTAAAATAAACAACCAAGTCATAAACAAAGAAGATCAAGAAAAATATTTAGGGCTAATTTTAGATAGTAAACTGACGTGGCTTCCACATATTCAAAAAATTAAATCAAAACTACAATCACTCACGGGTTCTTTACGGGGTATCGTTCGTTGCTTACCACGCCAAGTTCGTTATACAATCTACTTTTCCCTTGTTAAGCCACATATTGACTACCTAGTGGAAATATGGGGTACCGCTGCCAAAACACACACTAACCTACTACAAACTGCTCAAAACAAACTTTTAAAAACATTATTTAATTATGACTACCTAACTCCAACAGAAACCCTATACAAAGAAATTAAAGTAATGAATATAACACAAACATACATATATAATACATGCATACTAATTCGAAAAATACTTCATAAAAATATACACACAAACATAGCCTTCACCAAAAATATAAAAAAACACAAAATGAAGCTGAGACGCGAACACGACTTTTTAAAACTACACCCAACCCGCACAAACTACGGAAGAAAAACTATTGTATATGAAGGATCCAAAATATTTAATAAATTACCAAGAGACCTCATAGAATCTAAATCCATAACCACTTTTAAAAAACTACTAAAACACTTTATAGTAAAAAAATCATCTTCCCTACACTAGGGACGAGCCACATCCAGCTACCGCTGATCTGTGTTTCACGGAAACTTGTTTTGTTTACTTATTTGAGCTGACAGTTGTGCCGGTGTATCGAACTAACACTTGTTCATATTTTTTTAAACTACCTTCAAAACATTTTATTAGACGCCCTGTTATTTGTAATACGTCCAACATCTACTTTTTGTTTTATGATATGTCTAGTTTTAGTTATTCTCATGTTAAGTGAATGTAATTCTTATGAGAATAAATGATCTCAAACCTCATATTTTTTTCTAAAAAAGGAAACCTTAGGAAGCTAGGAACACACAGAATGCATAAGTAGTAGGGTGTATAGTAATGCAGTGAGTTCTTAAGAAAATATTTATTTAAAAAGAAACTCTGGGAATCTAGGTTTACATTACTGTTTTCTGATGCATATTTATTTAAAATGAATGTTTAACCACCGACGAAAATATGCATGTGAGAGTGTAAGATTTTTTCGATACAAAACCTTATTCCAAATTAGCAAACATCTCAACTTTGGTGAATATGCATCCGAATATACAATCTCTGGCTATTAACCGTGAAAACGAAACAAAAGAATGAATAAAAGGCAATGTAGGATCGCTGCAGGTGGCGTTCTTTATTTTCTGCATATTCATGGGAAAAAGGTGAGTTTATGCATTTAGGTATGTAATCGTCAGGATGCAATTCAAATAGAAATAGTTGCGCTTGTCTGTGGAAATGCATTATTTCTTTGGAAGAGGTTCTCTCGGAGAGAAAAATGGTTTTCTCGTCAAACAATCTCCTGATGGAATTATCACTCCCCGAACATTTTTGTGTGCTAAGTAGTTAAAAAAAAAACAAGCAAGTGGCAAATTTTGACCTACTCAACTAATTCATTTCGTATATTTCTCAAGCAAATAGCGACCCTATGCACGCCTTATATGCCCATAATCTTGCATACAGGAATCTGTTTGTAACACGTACTATAACTAATTAGCAAACATCCATTCAGATCATCATAAACACTTCTGTTACTAGGCATGCATGAATCCTGATTGGATAATTACTCACGGCGAACATGAGTGGCCGTTTGTTAGATTACCTACTGCGAGACAATACTTAACAGGCTGCATGAAAATTGGATCAATATTTGGCCCAGCTTTGAGAGTAAGACAACATGGTATGTAGATATGATCAATTAAGTTGGTATGCGTTTTGAAAATTGTTTGGATTTGGAATGGAGTGACTGTTTACTTTTTATTGTAGCCAGCGACATATCGTAGTTGAAATTTTTGTGTTGTATACCTATTCTAGTTAATTTTATTTTTTATAGTAAGTAGTCATACACTTAAAATGAGTTATACAGTATGCCTAATGGAAAAATAAGACAGTTCTACAGTGATGTATGTAGGAGCGGGGCGTGATGAGAGAAACACTTTTACAGGATATCTTCGTCTATTTGGCTCGTCTAACACAAGAGTACTAAATTTTTCTTCGTAACGTCGTCATTTTGTGTCAAGCATTAGTCATTTATCCCTTTGTCTTTTTCACAAATTCCCACACATTGACTCATTCTACGTTCCATTCTTTCAATTAATTTAATGGCGCGTTTTAAAGTTTAGTTATTTGAATTTAAAAAGAATAGGCCCACATTTATTATCATTCCACAAAATATTTTAGGATTCAAAAATTACAATTCCTTGCTTTTCTCCGCCCTGTTTGCGTAACGAACTATCAAGAACGAATAATCTAGATCATTTTGAAGGACGTTCCATTGCTTCATAATGTTCGAAAAATTTGCCTGCTCAGTGACATAAAAAACGCAATGAATGTGATTGAACTGTCAAAATAAATACGATTTCTACTATTGAGGTGTTACGCAAATATCCCTCAGGTTCTGTACTGTAACTATAATCATACATGCGATAGGAACAATAATTCAAACCTCAAAAATAAGAGTCGTGGGGCTTTCGGGACCGGGACCGCGGTCACAGATTCCACCTATTAATATAATTTTTTTTTTAGACCACAAGTAATGTAAACCAAGTTATTTCTTGGAAAAGTACGGTCAACCAAAAATTTGAAGTTATACAAATAAAATGTTTTTTATAAAACATTTCAACAATGGATACCTTTTTTTTTTTTGGATGGGAAATCATCAAATGACTTTTCCCGCTCTGGGTGGAGCGAGAGGGCGTGTCAGACTTTTACTGACTAAAACCCACCCGTGTTCCTTCAGTTGCCCATGTGCCAGGGCCACGGTATCTCTTTCGAACAAACCTCGCGACCTTGGCAGGAACTTTGTACTACCTTAGAGTTAATAAATGATGTGTTAACTTATTAGGCTCCTACCAAGTTATGTCTAATACTTCGAAGGCATTAAGCGTTTTCTAGCTAATACATACCCCCACCCATGTTGGGTGAGCTCCTACCGAGTTATGACCACCTGGTACTTCGAAGGCATAAAGCGATTCTAGCTGACACTCCTATGTTTGGTAATCTCCTACTAAGTTCTGATAACCTGGTACTTCAAAGGCATTACGCGTATCTGACACACAAAATATTTTTTTTTCTCGTAGTTTTTTTGTTCACTGTACTTTAACTTCATTTTTCTTGTGGTCCCAAAATACTACTGCAAAATAATTATTGTATTTTAGGTGGAATCCGGGACCGCGGTTCCGTTCCCGAAAGTCCCACTACCCAAAAATAAAATTTGTTCAACAGAGTTATTTCAAAGAGATTTTCATAGATTCTATATTAATTTCATCCCTAATCTTTTTACAATCTGCGAGAAATAAAAACTTTTTACCTTCCTGTTCAAGCTCTCAGAATTTGACCTTTTTATTAAAGGTTAACTTAATATAACTTTATTAAGTCTATCAAGGTTAATTAAGTAAATATATCTTGACTTGTCTTAAAAAGCGTTGAGGTATTATTTTTTGGTAAAAATTATAATTATCTTTTCTCGCTAGTAGTACCCCTTGTTCAATTTCAAGTAAAATTGTATCATTATCTTGTTCTTAATTTATCTTAGAAGCTCTCGGTAATTTTGAAAAAAATGAATATAAATTTTAGCTTTCATACATTTTAATTTTTCAAGTCCGAACCTCGGTCTGTATAATCGAATGTTAAACAAGTTTTTACACGTAAGACTTATATATAAATACTAGCTGACCGTACAGACGTTGTCTTGTTTCCTAGAACTCGATAGCAGTGCCACCTGTCGGACTAATTTGTGAATCTAAACCATCCAGGGTGCCACTCAAACGCATACAAAATTATTCATTCAAATCGGTCCAGCCGTTTAGGAGGAGTTCAGTGACATACACACGTACAGTAGAATTATATATATAAAGATGATACTAGACTAGATTAGCTGCCTAGCTTTTTGTTGGAAGCCCAGGGACACATACTTGACTGGCCTGTTAGTCTAGTGGTTAGTGACCCTGACTGCTAAGACTGAGGTCGTGGGTTCGATTCCCACCCAGGAGAAATCTTTGTGTGATGAGCACAATCATTTGTTCTGTGTCTGGATGTAATTTATCTATAATATGTATGTATTTAGAAATATACAAGTATGTTTATCAGTTGTCTGGTTACCATAGTACAGGCTCTGCCCAGTTTGGGATCAGATAACTATGTGTTGGTTGTCCTAAGATAAGATATTTATTTTACATACTTCACCGACGTGTGATCACCGAGGCAATTCAGTTGCTAGATAAAACGGTCATAGTGCGTAGGCTAATGAGAACTAAACCATTTGAATTAGTGTAGTGTATTAATGAGTGAATAATAGTAACAGTGTTGTGCTATACATGTTACACATGAGCGAAGTGCTTTTATTAATTAGCAGACCGAAATTTACGAAGCGGTGCTGTTTTACATTCTCTTTTCCTTCAATAAAATATAAAAAATAAAACTCAAATAATGCGTTGAGTACCCGCACGCTTTTTTTTCCAGCAGAACTGAAGGGATCTGCTGGGACCGATGCCTGCCAGGGTCGCGAGATTGTTCGAAAGAGATGCCGTGACCCTGGCACAAGGGCAACTGAAGGAACACGGGTGGGTTTAGACCGTAATCTACTACGTAAAATATTAAGTTAGAGTTCATTGCTTATTAATCTAGTAGGCTAGATTGTAATAAATTACTAGGAACTTGTGTATGCTAGAAATATACCTATCTTATGGCAATCGGCAATAGTGTAAGGGGATGATTACTCTTACAAACAAACAATTAATCTTACTTCTTTAAAATATTATTTTAGCTCGAGCACAAGACACAAAGCTTCGGCCTCTTTGATAAATCTCTTCCAGATTTCCGAACAAAAATAAAACCTTATTAAACTTCACGGTATATCTATTAAATAGAAACACATCGAGGTACCTGCAATTCAATTCCAGAGCTGATCATTGCAATTCCATTTCTCAATAAACGGTACGATCCTTTCGTATGCAGCAGTCACCTTTGCCCGTTTGTAGATTAGAAAATTCAATTTGCTACAGGGTTTCTCTGTCCGACAAACATGTGAGGCTTCGAGAGCGTACTCACCGAGTGCGAGTGTAATCGATATTTAAAACGATTCCGATTTTATATATTTGCATTTTGATATCGATATGATTTTTCAGTTTTGAGTTGAGGTGAGTGCTGAATGGAATTCATATTTTTAAATTCAAATAGAACGTGTTTTTTGAAAGTTATTTAGGAAAAGATGTGTCATGAATGTATGTTTATATTCAATATGCAATATATATTACCTACTCTTTGTGGTTAGTACATAATTAGTTAAAAGTGTGACACATCGATTCCTTCCATCAAGATAATCAGCCGAACAATGCATTCTACTAAAAGTTGCGCTTTATTCAATTCAGAAACAAGTAATTTGGACATTGGTGCCGATTCTGTTGTACACCGAACTAAACTAACTAAACTATCTCTAAAATTCCTTACTTTTGGCTGTGAGAATTTTAACGCTATTCTGCAAGAAAAAATCTCTAAATTTAAAAATTATTTTGACACGCCTAAAAACGAATTTGACAATCAACGTGGTTTTTTTTTCTTTTGGTTTCGCAACGTGGTACTTGTATGCGCTACGCAGTTAATTTTTTAGAGACGAAGGCGTGCGCAAGGGGGCAGCCTGGACGTGTTTTATAATTATGGAATTTTTCACTTTTTGTTTGAAAAATAAAAAAAAATATTACCCACCTGTTGAGATTTATATGTTCCGGGGTTTCATAAAGGGGGTCGAAAATTTCATTATTTTTGCGATAGGACACGCCATTTTCGAGATATAAGCAAAAGAAAAAATACAAAATATAGCACTGTTTTTGCACGTGAAGGCGAGGCGTTGATGTGATTTTTTGTTCATGACCACTAGTTTTATTCCACACCTTTTTAATCGCGATTAAAAAAAGTCAGGTTTAGTCAAAATAAATTATTATAGTCAAAATTTTTGGTGAAAACCGGCAAACTCAGAATAGCAAAATTGTCATTTTCACTAAACTTATAATTCAGTGCAATCTTAGTGCTGTCAAACTAAAATATAGTTAAGTTGAGTCACTTTAGTCTATTTCAGAATAGGAAATCGTCGTTTGACAGGAATAAACCAAATTTTAGTGATTTTTAGTTTAGTTTAGAGAATTTTGTACAACAGAATCGGCACCATTATGTAGTTTAGAGAACAATTTTTAAAAATACTGGCGCATAGAGTAAGTCAATGAATTTTATGGTTTGAGTAAGTAGGTAGTTCACGACTCTGAATGATTATATTAGCTCATACCAATTTCCGCGACCGTGTGGTGCCGGACGTAAAGAATAACACCACCCCATTTCTTCCCTTGGGTGTCGTAAAAGGCGACTAAGGGACTTACTAGAGAATAGGCAGCAGCGTTCTCTATGCATGTTACCACCATACTGCGATCGCCAACCCGCCTGCCAAGCGTGGCGATTACGGCAAAGCCCCCCAAATTGGGGGAGGCCTAAGTCCAGCAGTGGACGTCTTACGGCTGTAATGATGATGATGATGATGATACCACTTTTAATCAATGGGTACATTTTTAGTATGCAATACTGCAAATTGCAATAGATAGGAAAGCTCAATAGATTTGACGATCGAACGTGACACCATTTACTGAATTCCATTTTATATCCAAGCACATCAAAAATACGATCACGTAACGACTCTTCCGAGTACAGTTTAATTCGTTATTGGACTAATCTTAAAAATTATATTATGGAGGCGTTTGTTTGATAAGAAGGTGACATTGCCCTGAAGTGGGACGAATCAGTTTGAGAAATAAAAAAAACTTTTTTACAAAAAAAAAACAACCGACTTCCTTAAAAACACTACAAAGTGAAAAATAACTTTAATTTCGGAAGTCGGTGTCTTAGGATCTGTATTTATGGTTTTTTTGCCACCGACTACCGAAATTAAAGTTATTTTTCACTTTGTAGTGTTTTTAAGGAAGTCGGTTGTTTTTTTTTTGTAAAAAAGTTTTTATTTTAAAATTTTTAGTTGTGGTATCCACCCCGTACTAATTCCAAACAAACAATGCATATTTATGCGATAGCAGAAATCGCGGTTAATTTGCTGTCATTTTTTAAAGAGTTCCGGTGTCTGTCTCCTGAACTCATCATCAGATCTATATGAAATTCATATGGGACCATTTCGGAATAAATCCCTTTCGAACAAAAAAAGAATTTTTCAAATCCGTCTATATATGACGGAGTTATGGCCGAACATACATAAAAAAATAAATTAAAAAAATATAAACATCCGAATTGAGAACCTCCTCCTTTTTGAAGTCGGTTAATAAATAATTTTGACTAATTCGGAGAACCGAATTGTGTAAAACTGTAAACAGAGTAAAGTGAAATTCAACAGAAACCAATCAATGATCTTGTTTTTTTATAACATTACGCTTTGTTCCCTAACATATGCGCACACCCCGTATTCCCCGTTATTTTAATGTTCCCTATAATAGGGGCGAGCCTTTCGGCTTCGTCTCATCTCATCCCCAGTCCCAACTCGCCCGCTTTTTTCACTGACTTTTAGATGCAAGGGTACAGTCTGTCGAAAAAGTTCTACGATGTACAAAATAAATAATTACCATGGATAAATTTTGCTCTTGATTTTATTCTATATATTTTTTAACGAAATATCCTACTTAGATTTCGTGCAAATATGTAGTTAGTTATTAATTATGAAATAATTAATATCTACAAATTTTACGATAAGCCCAAGCCAGCATGTGTCCGAACAAAACAACCATAAAAGTCAATAACCACAGTGAGCAAATGTCGGTGGCATCCGTTGATGCTATTGTAATAGCGAGTTTTGGTCATTACATAGAGCTTGTTGGTATCTTTCTATCTAATTCATTAATTATGCAGAAACATTTGATTTAACATCTCTAAGATGAATATAACTTTCTTTTGATATCACGATGCTGCCCGAGTGCATAAGTCATTTTATGTATTCGTATGCGTCGGCAACATGTCAGGGGAAGAATCTTCTCGGGAAGTTTCGCGAAATTTTGAAATTGTTAAAACAAACGGGGATTATCTATTTTGCACGCCGGACATACATATCATAAACGCCGTGTAAACAATTCGTCTCGTATTTGGATGTGTGTTAACAGGCAAAAAAATATTAAGTGCAACGGATCAGTGTCTTTGCACAATGAGACCGATGAGAACAAGGAGACCGAGGTGTTATTTAATGAAATTAAACATGTACATGAGTGTGTGCAAAATTTGGAAAATAACGCTAAAACATTTTTTTTTTTTGCTGAAATGCAACGAAGACGTGTGTACAAGAAAGTAAGTCAGTCTTAGCAGTCACGGTCACTACTAGACTAACCGGCCAGTCAAAAAAGAAGGAAGACAAGCATTTCTAATGATGTCAGAATTGCTGAGGTGACAAGAGCGTACGTTGAAGGAACTAGTCATCAAAGATTTTTTAAAAGAACTCAGTAAATCAGTCCCTAATTACTGTTTAAAATAAAATAAAGTTTTAATGATTGCACAAACTGTGATTTCTTAGAAAATAGTTTAAATTATTTCATATACAAACTGTGATTTTTTAACAGATATCTTTAATTGTTATAAAAACTGTGATTAGTGATGACTGAATAAAAATAAATACAAACCCTACAAGCACTTTTCTTACCATCAGTAATTTTGCACCTTCTAGCTATACACGTAGGTAGATATATATGGACCGGGCGAGTTGGGACTGGGGATGAGATGGGACAAAGCAAGCCTTTCGCCATCAATTGGGCACAAATTCAGAGTTCTACTGAGACATTGCATATAGAATAAGCCAATAACAGTTTGCCCAACCTGGGAATCGAACCCAGGCCCTCTGGCTAAACAGTAGCGCTTGCGACCCCCAAGCAGCAGAGCAGTGTTTTTAAGTTCATACATAAATATTTTCAGAGATATACAATCACCAGACAATGATCGTTTGAAATGTATAAATGCAAAAACAAAAAAAAAAAACTTATAATTGACGCTATTAGACCACGGCAATCTAATCAATAAACACGTATATAATAAACAGTTTTTAATATAATTTAAACTAATTACTAACAAACTTCATTTAAAAACTGAGCAATAACCCTATTCATACCGACTACGTCAAATACACAGTTAATGCAGCCTAACCCTAAACATGCCATGAATATAATTATTAGAGAGGGATTCCAAACCGCAGTTTGGTCTAGCAAGTGTCTTGGGATCTCTGGGACTAAGACGTCAAACTAAATAATGAATGGATTAACCATGGTATTTTGCGAACGATTGATTAAGGGTTGAATGTTGGTAGACTGTTGAGTCGTTACTTGAAACATGACAGGTTGATTTGTATTTTGATGTGAAATATTATAGTGCCAAATAAAAAATTAAAAAAAAAGAGAAATCTCTTTTATACTATCGATGTCGTGGTTGCTTTTTACGAACTAGAGGTTGAGGTTGACTTCTTGTTTCAGCTATTACAATTTTATTTTTCGATTAAATGGTCTACACAATTTTCAGGAATAGGTTTTATCTAAATATTTAATTATATTCATATATCCAACTTATTTTTCCATACACATTTTTCCACTCTATATAATACATCTTTATTTTTCACGTCCGCAGCAGCATTTTCATACCAAAATAGAAAAATGTTATCCCAAATAAGCTTATAAAGCTTACAGCTAAGGCAAACCGAACGAAACTTTTAAACCAGGATAAACAGTTTATCCAGAATCCGGATGTGGGTAGCCATCGATACCATTACGCGTGACTCAGCATCGGTATCCAAAATATATAATGTTGCCGCTAAAATCGGATGCCATTAAGGAATTATTAATTGACCGTTATTAACAGATGCTGCTTGCTGCTATTATCGTAATAATAATGGTGTATTAAATTTCCAAACTGTGAAAAGTATTTCCCGGAGTTATTGAACAATGTTTCTTTTGAACATCGCCGAACTCTTTACATTTTAGAATGAGTTTGTTCTGAATTATACATAACCAAAGCTGGGGCACTGGTGTCGGATAGGGTCACAGCATTATGCTGAGCTTTTTGTGTGTGTTTTGGTCTTTCTTTGCGTCATGTTTACCACAAATACATGTGTTTTCAGAAGAACTCTGAAAACACATGTATCACATCGCATGTGTACATCTTTTGTACTCTAGAGAAGAAGAACGAATTCTTCTTCTTTAGAGTACAGACAGTAGGTAATTAGAATGCATCAATAGGATTCACCAAGCCATGATGACGCTTTGCTTCCTGGGTCCGTTTACACACTATCATAGTTGGATGGTTATCTTCTCTACTAGTTTTGATTGTATCTAATAAGTCTGAGCTGTTATCGTATATCTTGTTCTACTGACAAAGAAATAATCCATCTAATACATCTCATCCAACACTACTTATTTGATTTGTTAACACGTTAACTGTGCATGGCTAAAAACAAGAAAAAAATAAAAAATGTACTTAGTATTATTTCACTTTAAATAGATTATTTATTCCATAAATACATTATTTATTCCAAAAACATGGCCGCCAAGCAGCAACGACATGTTCAGACTTTGTATGTGCTGTCGGTCATATAGTCCGACAAGACCTGAATAGAACAAAAAGTGTCAGACACATAGTCCGACATGGCAGTTAATGTTTTAATAGTTTGAGAAAGCAGCGGGGAAATAATTTACACAATAATTATAGCAACGACTTTTCGTTTGACACATCAACAATATTCATTGCGTTATTTACGTTTTTGAGCAAACAAATTTTCCCAACAGATGAAGCAATGGATACGCAGTAACCTTCAAAATGATTGAGATTGTGATTGAACGTGTGTTATGCAATTAGGGTGCAGTGTATTGTAAAGCAATCATCTTTCTTCAAGAGTAGTTTTGTTTGTGTATATAGTTATTTACACCTTTTCCATAACAAACTGTTTACTTACACACGTAGGTTGGTCTAAATCAAAATCCACCATTTTGTGTCATACTTTCGGGGTTCACCTAAATAAATCACTATTGATTTTTAATAATCTTTCGAATTACAGTGCCTTTCAAAATTAATCCCGTATCACGTTTTTAATTCGTTTGCTTTGCTCTGAATTTGTTAAAGCTCCCTGTTATATTCATACCTTTTAGGTTTTAGAAATTCAAATTCACCTATAATAATGCAGTTGTTTAGTTTGGTTAGTATTTAATGTTCCCACTGTTCCCCTGTACCATTTGTAACACCATCTCTATCCTTTTGTAATAACAGGCATTAAAGTTTTCTTAAGTTATTTCAACTCCTTTGTCCATCTTTATTAGGATAACAACGCTTCATCTTACTACACGATTATATTTACAATTTAGTAAAGCTCTCATCTGTACCACGAGATTAAAATAATATTATTATAAACTTCAAAACGTGTTTATATTGGTACCGATTCCCTTGTTCACAAACTAAACTAAATTTAAGTTCAGTGCATCTTTTTCTTTGTATTTCATTATGAAGAGGACAAAAGAAATTTTTTAGTTTAGTCCTGTCAAATTAATCAGCGCCTGTCACTACTCCATACAAGTTTAGACGTGATTAAAAACTTGCCTACTAAAATTATGTCAATTTACGTCAAGCGCTGATTAATTTGACAGGACTAAACTAAAATTTATCTTCTGTCCTTTCCTTAATGAAATAGAAAGAAAAAGATGCACTGAACTTAAATTTAGTTTAGTTTGTGAATAAGGGAATCGGCACCATTGACAGATTATACACCGTGACATTTTTATCGACTTACAATGGCAGCCCACGTCATGTATCCAATGACTACTACACATCCATAAGAAAAGAAATGAACATTTGAATAACTAAAAAAATAAAACTATTATGCACTATGATGACGCATACCGTAGTTTGAAAGATATTTTGTCTCATGGAAAATGGAGATGGAATGATCTAGTCGACTCGTGTACTGGGTAGGTATGTCCTATACCGTCTGATACGTAAACATTATTAAAAGGGTATTTCATAATTATTATGCACTAGCTTCTGTCCGCGACCCTTCCCGTCGCGTCGAATCGCCTACCCGTGCGATTTTACCCATTTTTGCAACATTTTTCATTACAGCTCCGCTCCTCTTAATTGTAGCGTGATGTTATTAAGCCTATAGCCTTCCTCAATACATAGCTCCTGAGATTACCGCGTTCAATCAAACAAACAAACTCTTCAGCTTTATAATATTTAGTATAGATTATTTATTTTTCTTAGTACCTATTATCTTAATTAATGGTAACATTTTTTAATCACGCCTAGTGGTATATTATGTCGGATACATTGAGTGGACAACCTTTGTTAGACGACTTAAATGTCACGGTGTATAATCAAAATACCGACATTTAAAAATTTTAATAGAATCATAATATAGAACTTTTTCGCAACTACTGTTACAAAACGTTTTTTTTTTTTCTTACTAATACAATACAGGGCAAACCTAAGAAGTTAATATCCCCAAGGAGTTTCCATTAGTTTTTTTTTTTTCGTAACGTAACGCGTATATTTTTATAACATAACAAAACTATTACTTTCTTTTCTAACTTAAATCTTTTATGTACACATACTTCACATAACCAATTATTAAAACATTCCTCAATGGCTCATTATGCAACAGTTTCATAAACTACTATTTTGTTTTGACATATTTTTAAATCTGGATTTATTAATACAAAGGCAGTTGATAATCTTATTGCTTTAATCAGTGTGCAGCTTAATGTTTAGCCTACAGTCAAAGGACTCCCGTTAATTGGATGCAGTGATGAACTTAGACACCGCAGTCAAGGCATCCCAAGAGACGACAATGAAATAATTTTGTTAAGTCTCCACAGCTAGGATTACATAGTAATTACTGTTGTTAATTTGATTGTGAAGGTCGGTTCTGCTCAGTTCGCGCCCCTTAAGTACCATTTACTCGCTTGCCAGTGATTATTTTTTATATTACTGAGGTGGAAGAAATTGCGGAACGTTGTCTAATGAGAGCTGGCAATCTCAACAGTTTTATGTGTTGATAACGAAACGAGATACCATAATAAAACTGCTACAGTGATATTTAAGATATCATAGTTGTTGTAGCATAATGTTAAAATTCACCTCCCAGAGTCTGAACGCGGAGGTCTCATTGTTGTCAGAGGAAACTAACCGTTTCCTCCGTTCCGTTTACAAAACAGTGCAGCAGCAACCAAGGAAATACATCCAAAAGATAATAATATGTAGCATAGTAAACAGTGTATACAAATCCGTTTGCAAAGCGTTTGACCGTTCATTATAGTATCTAGGTATTCAGGATAATCAACCCTCGATAATTTCCCAAACAATAACATAGACATACCACCATATTTCGCCTGTTATGTTTGAGTTCCATACAATAGGGGGCGAGCCTATTGCCATCAGCTATGCACAAAATCCAGATTCCGGGTTTTTATTGATAATTTCCTGATTGAAAAATCCATAACACTTGAGTATCTAAACCTTACGTTCCACAGTCGCGTTTGTGACCACTAGACCGGGGCAGTTTCAAATATTATTTTCAGAATAAACAAAAAAATAGTGGAACATTAACCGTTTAAACTTCGCGGTGCAAAAACACATGTCTGGTCAATTTATCGGGGTACAGAAGTTGCGTAACATTTCCGGAAAATTGACGGCAATTAAATGGAACTGGCATTAATTCGAGTAATTGCTGCTCAACCGCTGTGCACGCCGAAATATATTTACTCACGAGATGCTGGCCGGTGACAATAATGGGAGGTCTGTTTTAGCTGGTTAGGTGCGTTGCCGCAGTCTTGTTATGAATGGGCAGTCCGTAATTGGTACGTCGAAATCTTTGGAGAAAACATTACGCTGTTCTGGATAAAGGACTATCAGTCAGTCATCAGGAATATCAGTAGTAGTCGCAGATTGTTTTACTGTTCATAATCTTCAGCATTATCTTCTGACTTCTTACGTCATATCATTATCGTTGGCTGTCTTTAATATTAGAATAAATATATATTAACATTTTCAGGGTGTTATAACACACGATAAATTAAATGACCTGCTCTTCGCTATTATCAAACGAACTTTATGTTTTCATTTACCTGGAAGCTCCCGCGTTTCACGTGGCTAAAACTAACTAGGTAGATATGGTCACAGATACGGGAACAGTCCATTTTTAAAACACTACCTCCAGGCCTATAACAACATACTTTAAAGAGGCCCGTTTGCACATACATTGTTCATAAGCATGTTTCGAGAACGTTCCCCGAGGACTCGCTCGTGACTAGGACAAAGAGCTTGAAATCTGGAGCACAACAATTTTTAAAACTTTTCCCCGCAAATATCTTCTTTGTGAGCGGGATCGGAGAATCGAGCGTGGGATTTTTATTGAGAAACTACGGTTAGTTGGCCTGCTGCTTATTGTTTCTTTTTAAAAGTTCCCCTTTGAGACTTGGAGTCAATATATTCACGTTTGTAGCGATCCCGCGGGGTTCACGAAATGTGTACTTAGGAGGAATATTCAAAAATGGATGGAGAAGCGTAACGAAGTTGCTCAGTGCTTTTTGATAATAGTCTCAATACAGAGACTTGCGCTTGGGGACTTCGTTTTATCTTACCAGCAAATGGCCAAGCACGAGTCGAACCCGTCCACGTATTGTAGAATATTTAACAAAACTAATAAAAAAAATACTTTATTTTATTTTTGATATTGCGGTAATAGAAAAAATACTCTGTTAAAATGTCAACTTCCAACCTATTCCGTTTCAGGAGATACAGTTCACTGACAGATAGACAGATGAACAGCGAAGGCTTAGCTATAGCATTTTTTGCGTAAAGTAATTTAATATTGTATCGTGTGGTGCCGGACGTAAAGAATAACACCACCCCATTTCTTCCCGTGGGTGTCGTAAAAGGCGACTAAGGGACTTACTAGAGAATGGGCAGCAGCGTTCTCTATGCATTTTACCACCATACTGCGATCGCCAACCCGCCTGCTAAGCGTAGCGATTATGGCAAAGCCCCCCAATTGGGGGAGGCCTAAGTCCAGCAGTGGACGTCTTACGGCTGAAATGATGATGATGATGAATTTAATATTGTACATTTTACAAAGTAGACTAGAAAAATATATTTAACTAGCTTCTGTCCTCGACGTCGTCCGCGTTAAATTTCTTGTTCCCCCGACCCTTCCCGTCGCGTCGAATCGCCTACCCGTGCGATTGTCCCCGTTTTTGCAACATTTTTCATTACTGCTCCGCTCCTCTTAGTTGTAGCGTGATATATAGCCTATAGCCTTTCTCGATAAATAGACAACACAAAAACACAAAAAACAACACAAAAATATTTTTTCAATTCACACCAGTAGTTCCTGAAATTAGCGCGTTCAAACAAACAAACTCTTCAGCTTAAAATATTAGTATAAATTTATTGTGAAATTAAAAGTCCACTTGAATTTTTTTATGCGACACCGCTTCAGTAAAAAAAAATCTAATTTAAGCGTTTACTACTTTTAATTAAATCACATTTCCCAATTGTAGCAATGATGTACTCCGGCCAGTTGTTATTAAAACAAAGAATCGCTGTTTTTCTAATATTGTGTCAATTGCGAGTTGTAATGTTACTTACCTGCAACATCCACCTAGTTTTTTTTTTTTTTGCGCTCTGTGTTTTAAAATCATAGCAAAACTCTACCAACCCGCACTGAGTGCCCGTGGTGGATTACAGCCCACTCCCTCTCACAAAGGAGGCTTGGGTCCCAGCAGTGGAAACATGGTAGCTGTGGTAAGGGTTGTGGTGGCTTGTACCACACAAATAATATAAATGTTAATGTCGAGTGTAGTTCACAAACTTCCAATTTTCTTACGTTATCCTTAATTTGCAGGTCAGTGCCAGGGTGTATGTGGAACAAAATATGATTTGCGACCGTAACACGTGTGTATTAAAATAATTAAATCATAAATACACCGCGAAATGCGCGAGCTACCTAGGCGTTTCTTATGCACCTTAAGATCATTTTTACTTCTACCGTATTATTTTACTGATAGAAAATGTCATTACCATAACGTTGAATGAAAATGACTGTTTGAAAAGGTGACACGCGCCCGCTATGTGAGAAATGGATTTGTTTCATCTTTAGCAATCTGGTTGCACCACATGTCACTGCATACGTTTAACGTTCAACTTGAATAGACTATAATGACGTCTTTGTCATCTCCAAAATATTTTAAAGCATAGTAGCAGGTTTTAAATACGTTTAGCTCTAAAAAGCGTTTAGTGATGTCTAGCAGAAGTGGGCTTAGGTATCGCTTCTTGAGCGATAGACATTGTAACGAATTTGAATAAAGTTACAAAAAAGGTTGTTACCGAATCAGAAATTTTACTAGGGAAACTTTTGCAAATTTTATTTTCTTGTAACCTAACTCGGAAATTTGAAATACATATTTCAAAACATAAAATTGCCACTTTCGTAAAACCGTTCCTAAGTGATGTGCTTAACAACAAGAAGCGTTTATTTGTATTTATTAAGAAGAGAGATTAAAAAGCTACAAGCTGTGTTTTGAACCACCCACAATTTATTTAACGTTTGTATATTGAGACCAAATACTTTTTATAGTCTCAAGTTCAGTCAAGGCTCGTAAAAATTCGTGAGACATCGTCGGAATAACTACACCGTTGGGTATAAAATTCAGTCAGCGGCTTGTATAAAAATAAAAGACAATTTTTAATATTGTTCTTAATTCTACTGTTCATATTCAAAGCCGATCTTGTGCAATATGGCTTAAGAGAGTGGGTGGATGAGATTTGACAGTTTGATTTGAAAAGTTCATTTTATAGTTTTTGTTAGAATTGTAAAGATTTAAAAGAAAATTTGTTTATGGTTTTTTTTACATCGAGGTATGTGTTCTACGCCGACAAGCAACGGACATCTACTGTGGCGTTAACGTGGTATTAATTTTTATTTTCTCACCTAAAAAATAAGTTGGAAAATGATACGTCTTACCGCACGTATCGCTATAACTGAAGATCGGGGTCGAAAACAAATTGTTCAAAACACAATTTTGCCAGGAACTCGATACGTGCGCATACATAAATTATTGCTTATGCAATAAAGGTATCAAGGTAAAACAAATATCAATTGCCCATATCAAATAAATATGAATATTATATTTTCAATTTGTATTCATCATTGTGAGCAATGTAATAAAAAAACAATCACCAACACTGTTTGCATGAATTGATGCATTTGTATTATTGAAAACAGTCCTAAAAGTGTTTTACCATTGTTTTTATTACATACAAACATACATTCATAAACTCACACCTTTTTCCCATGGGGGTAGGCAGAAACCACGGAACGCCACCTGCTACGATCTCTACACACTCCTTTTGCCTCATTTAGGTTCATACGAGTACTACGCACCTGACCTTTCTGAAGAACATCACCAATAAGGTCACTATATGTCCTCCTAGGGTGTCCCCTCCTGATGTTTCGACTCATATCTGCCTTGTTTTTATTGTTTTACTAGCTGACCCGACAGATATTGTCCTGTCTCTTTGATGATATTTGAGTACGCATTCTGTTAATTCTATGTCAAATTTCATAATGTTACATTAAAAAAGTTTACATTGTCCTATTATATGGATGTTAAGTATTCTTAAATAAGTGTTCTTAAATTTTCTAATTTCCCGCGCAATTTTTCATTTTTTTCTTTCATAAGAACCTTCTCCTGACAATTACAAACACAACAAACAAAAAAAAAAGTGAAATCGGTCCAGCCGTTCACGGATAAGCTACTTTGCTTTATAGTGATTATCGACAACGCAACGTTATTTTAAATGAGTAGCAATAGCAGTGGTAGCCCAGTGGTAGCGGCCGCGACTTACGAGCAGTAGGTCATAAGTTCAAACCCAAGCAGGCGCATTACTTTGTGTAAATTGTTTCATCGCCACTGCTCTCAAAACGGTGAAGGAAAACATCGTGAGGAAACCGACATGTCTTAGAACCAAAAATTCGAAGAAATGTGACATCTGCCAACCCGCACTGGGCCCGCGTGGTGGATTATGGCCCACTCCTTCTCACCGAGAGGAGGCCTGTGTCCCAGCAGTGGGAACATTATAGGCTGATGATGAAATGATGAACGTTATTTTGGTAACATACGTTTTGCGGCGTATAATGTAATACTGGTTCATAGCCGCATCCGGTTAGACTGGAAACCAACCGCAACTTAGTTGTGTAAACGCTAGACAGATGATGAATTTATGCGGCGTAATTTTCGCTTCCGACCCCATCGGCCATGTTTTCTAAGTAGTGTTGGGATTTTATCCGGATAAATACTCAAAATGGATAAATACTCGATAAATATCCGTTTTTACTGAGTATTTATCCTAAACAGCGGATAAATACTATTTTAAGTTTTCGTAACGTAAATTTTGTAATTTTACTAACAAAAGGATTAAAATTAATGAAAAACAGACAATGCAGATTGATATCGTACCTTATTAATCATTTTAACAATTGCAAAATGCCGATATTGATAATAATTTCACTCATTCATGAATACAATTTGTCAATAACTGTCAAAGTTAGATAAAATTATACATTTGTGCATTTTTTTTTCACATGCATAGGTACATGAACTCATGCCTTTCACCCATGGGTGTAGGCAGAAACTATTTAAGTAACGCTTAAATCATTGTAAAAATAAAAAAATCTACCTCGTGAAAGATAAAGAAATCAAGTATCCTGACTTGGCTTGCGAGGTTGTCGACATGTGGGATGTGGATTCAGCGATCAATGTAAAGTTTTGAGAGCAGTGCGAACCCACGACCTACAAGTCGTAAGTCACGGCTGATACCACCGGGCCACCATTGCTATCGCCAATATGAAAGCGTGTCAGACTTTTACTGACTAAAACCCACCCGTGTTTCTTCAGTTGCCTGTGCTAGGGCCACAGTACTTCTTTCAAACAGATCCGCAACCCTGATAGGCATCGGTGCTCGCGGACCCCTTCAATATGTGCTGACATCTCTTTGAGGCACGTATGGAATCGATGAAAATCGATGAACGCTGGCTGCACGCACGAAAAAGCATTACTCATTGGTGCCGATTCTGTTGTACACCGAACTAAACTAACTAAACTATCTCTAAAATTCCTTACTTTTGGCTATGAGAATTTTAAAGCTATTCTGCAAGAAAAAATCTCTAAATTTAAAAATTATTTTGACACGACTATAAACGAATTTGACAATCAACGTGGTTTTTGTTTTTCTTTTGGTTTAGCAACGTGGTACTTGTGTGCGCTACGCAATGAAATTTTTAGAGACGAAGGCGCGCGCGATGTGGTAGCCTGGACGTGTTTTGTATGGGATGTTTCACTTTTTGTTTAAAAATGTAAAAAAAAATATTACCCACGTGTTGAGATTTAAATGTTCCGGGGTTAACAAAGGGGGTCGAAAATTTCATTATTTTTGCGATAGGATACGCCATTTTCGAGATATAAGCAAAAGAAAAAATAAAAAATACAGAACTGTTTTTGCACGTGAAGGCGAGGCTTTGGTGTGAATTTTTGTTCATGACCACTAGTTTTATTCCACACCTTTTTAATCGCGATTAAAAATAGTCAGATTTAGTCAAAATAAATTATTATAGTCTAAATTTTTGGTGAAAACCGGCAAACTCAGAATAGCAAAATTGTCATTTTCACTAAACTAATAACTCAGTGCAATCTTAGTGCTGTCAAACTAAAATATAGTTAAGTTGTGTCACTTTAGTCTATTTCAGAATAGGAAATCGTCGTTTGACAGGAATAAACCAAATTTTAGTGATTTTTAGTTTAGTTTAGAGAATTTTGTACAACAGAATCAGCACCATTGTCACGTTCTGCCTGCACCGAGAGTGCAAGCGAGAGCGCGAAACAAGCAATAGAGAGGCACGATCGGCCTAAGCGTTCGACTTGTGTCGCATCTATCTCTCTTCCACTGCATCGGCCGATGCGTCGGAGTAGAAGAGACTTAGATGCTATCACGTAAAATTATCGTCTGTAAACAGACTTACAACCAATTGTTTTTTTTATATATTTTATCATATCTGCATAGTTTATGAATTTTTGAAAGTACCGCATTTCAGGACACCATGAGCCAGCAAATTAATAGTGTGTGCTGCGCAGTTTAAAGGCTCAACACCTTTTAACTAATTGAAAAGCCCTTTGCATATTTATAGCGTTGGCAAACAACAACAATAAACTCTTCTTCGCCGCATTTTTCTTGACTTTTAGAAGCTCTTCACAGAGATGTTCAATTACGTAGCAATTCTCTACTCTCTCAACAAAGAAAGATTCTAAAATTGTGTTTAAAGAGCATGCTCTATTAAAGAAATTTGGCCTCCTGACACAATTACAGCCCTGGCAATTGACATTACAACTAAAAATGTAATAACATAGTATCTTGTAAAGCTTTAATAACAATAAAATCCATTAACATTTTAAAATAATCATCCGATGCGCAAAAAAGATATTTATCCATCATTTTGAGTATTTATCCGATAAAAATGAGTAAAAACGAGTATTTATCCGTTTCGGAAAAAAACTCGAGTATTTATCCTCTGAGTATTTATCCACTGCCCATCTCTAGTTCTGAGAGCAATATGCCCTGCCCACTGCTACTTAAGTTTGGCAATATTTATTATATCTGTTACTTTGGTTCTTCTACAGATCTCTTCATTTTTGATTCGATCTTTTAGGGTAACTCTAAGCATAGTTTTCTCCATTGCCCTTTGGGTGACTTTTGCACTGGTTCTGGAGTTGCGACCGCGTACTGGAAGACGTAGCGTTGGAAGGCCTCCCACAAGATGGACAGATGACCTGATGAAGGCCGGAGGAATCCATTGGATGCAAGAAACACTGGACCGGTCGAAGTAACAGTGCTTGGGGGAGGCCTATGTCCAGCTGTGGATGTCTTTCATCATTATTTCAGATGATGAAATTTCGCATGCATAAATCTCTCTGCCTTAATGAATCTTTTAGTGAGTTCATTTGTATTTCAAGGAAACGTTATTATCTTTTTGTTCTCAAGTCACATAAAAACATAAGAAAAGTAGAACAATATCTACCGTGTACAATGCTCACTATAGCAGGAGCCAATTACACAGACTCGAATGCAAGTAGGGGCTGACAATCTCACTGGCTATAAAAATAAATGTCCCACATTTACCCTTCACGGAACTACGGCGATGTGTAGAGGAAAAATGCCTTTTACCTTCCTTTTTCATTCTAGCTTTTCATAGCAGGCTCGCTTTGTTTAATGTTATTGGTCGTATGCTTATTACGAGCGCCGTTACAGAAACTTTTTATGAAACTTCAATTGGTTTTCGCGTCGAATAAAGTTGTTCTAACAGAGTGCTTTTAATTATGTTGTAAGGATATTTGTTCAGCGTGTTAGTTACGCAACTGTGCATAACCGGAAAAAAGTATGTATACCTACAGGATAATTCTAAATTAGGTAGCTAAACTCAGCAGACGCGATGACTGTTAATATTATGCAGTTTTGTAGTCACTTACAATTTCAATTTAAACAATCCGCTTTCTTATGTAAACTTTACCGACGTGGTGGGTATCGATAGCTAAATACGAAAACCGTGAAAAAACTGTTTTTTCAACGTATATTTTAAATAATAACACTACAAGCTGTCGTTGACCTGTAAGACCAAAAAAACATCAATTATTTTTTCTTCAGAGTTGCGTTAGCTAATTCATTAAGACCTTGTATAGGCTTTATGTACCTTCGATACGAAAAGAAGACGACAGAATGGTTCTGGGTTGACTTCGAGTCCAACCCCTTGACCTCAACTTTTAGCCTCATTCATAAGTCTAAAAAAGAAAAACGATATCATCTTAAAAAAAAAACTCGCAAACACATTTCCTAAAACAGTAAATCTTCCTTATAATTACAGATACTATGTTTTATTTCACGTTATTTATCAAGTGATACAAGCCATGCTACTTTATCACATAATCACGTTTGTTCCAATGAACTGGAGCATAGCACGAACTGACATGTTATGACATGGCATGACTGACTGACATGGTTACATGAAGGCAACGTAAATTCGAACGATATTTTGGTTTAAAGTTTGCGACAAGCATTACCCATACATATGAACAAAGTCTTGGAGTCAGTGGTTCGTTTTAAAACTGATTCGTTGTTATAGTGGTGGTAATCGGTAATGCTAAGCAATGGTCCTGTTATAGATTCCCAGGTCAGGCAAAGTATTATTTGGTTTTTATGGAATTTCTCAACAGTAGCTCAAAGTCTAGATTTGTTCCCGGTTGATGGAAATAATATTGCCAGATTTATGGCTGCGACTGCGAAATTAATGGAAAAAAATAAATAAAAATATACAGATTAGATTCATGAAACTTTTAGTAGACAAAAACACAAAAAACCGTTGCAAAAATAATGATTACGAAGACTTGTTTTTTGAATGTAAAATGCTGCCAGTTCATGAAAAGGTAGTGTTGTCCCTAGCTATTGAACAACATGGTAGTGATACATTTAAAAACGACATTTTACGAACAAGATCCCAAAGAAACAATAATGTAAAAAGATTTATGGTGCCCATATATAATAATTATTATGGTCAATGGTGTAGACATTTACTAGTTCCCACAATTTTAATAGCCTTCCAGAAGATGTTAACAGCTGTAATTCAAAAACTGTTTTTAAAAGTAAAATGAATAAGTACCTATTAGATATGTTTTTCCAAAGCCTCACTTTAAAGAATAGTTAAAAAACTTGTGTATTGTATGTCTCTGTTTATTTTTTATATGTTTAAGAGAAAAGGTGTCATTATAATATTATTTTAAAAAATATTGGAAAATGATGCTACATCTGCCAACAAACTGCCTTGCAGTTTGGCAGAAGTAATATATTTTGTAAAAATTCAAAACATTGTGAATAAACACTTTTTCATTTTATTTTTTTTCAATTTCCCTGACCTAAGAATTGAACCCAAAACCTCCTGCTTAGCAGTAGAAACATACGCCGGAGTGATACCATCAAGTAATTTTGTTTTTCTTTGTCAATTTGAGAATGGAAATGTCATAGAGTATAAAATTAGTCATCAGTACGTTAACGTGCACTGTTGGGTTGCATCCTAAACAGATTGTACTGACCAGCAGTGTAGAGGTTATTGTTGTATTATTTGGACCAGTAGGTTTAGTAGCATGATGTACGTACACCACTAACACGTGTTTGCAAGTGCTCTGACTTCGCACCTTGGTGGTTACCTAACCCTTTAGACAAACAAGATGTGATGTAATGTTGTTAGTACATATCTGTTTAGATAAAAACCTCAAAACAATTAAAGATTTTAAAAAAAATGTTGTGAGTAAAATTATTCTTATTTACTTAAAATTTACTCCGTGCGGTCATGCTAGGTCCACTGAGCTGCTAATATCCATCGTAAAGTTCTCGACTATATTACTGGCACGGTGTAAAAGGAGTTTCGTTAAGTGCACTAGCTCACCAGCCGACCAGAACCGATCCAGTTCGCAAACTACGTACGGTACTTGCAAACTACAAACTTTTACTTCTTATTAGGACGTACTGGCAACATGAAACTATGTATCGGTTTGGTGGGGGATTGAGGGTGCATATGTCTGTGGAAAAGCTAGTCTGTTTCTGTGGGCTTCGTAAAAGAGGAATGAGGTTGGCTGGTCAACGTCTCCTTGTACAATGATGAACAGAGAGTATGTATATCTAATGATGAACATTTGCATGTGGTTAATTATGGAAATGATGTATGAGAATATCAAGAACAAGATGGCCTATTTCTGTCTCCAATCCAGGAGACATCATCTTAAATTTAATAATAAAGGCCTAATACCTCCAACTGCAGGAGATTGACCTTAGTTTGTAACTACGGGATGCGGGCGAATTCTTTGATGCCCATTGAGCTGTTCCCTTTATGAACTTATATATATATTATATATAACTTAGTTTTGTATTCGTTTGTTTATTATATTAAGGTTAACAAATAAAAAAATGTATTTAAAAACTTTATTTCACGAGCTTTATGCAAAATAAGCTCTAGCTGATTAAGGAGCGTTTTCATTTGTATCAGTTATATTATTGCTCAAATTAAATATATACGATTTTTGTATGTGTTATAATGTACTAAAATAACAGCCGAAGTAACTTCAAAGTAAATCTTACTAGTAAACAAAACGGTCCTCTTTTCATCATCTATTCAAAACGAAAAGCCACGGCGTGACGCAAGTGCTCCGCCGGTCAGGACGTGCCTCGCAAATCTTTGGATTATTATTAATGAACGCGGAAAAAACGAAAAGTCATTTTCGCCAAAAATATAAAAACTAAACGCTAAGACGATGACTCTAACAAAATGCGCAAACAAATCCCAACGAAAAACGTGACGTAAAAAAGAAAATGCCGAATCAATATTTTCAATATCCTGTAGGTATACTTTTAGAAAATACTTAAGGAAATATCAGAGATCACTTCTGGGCTCTTCAAAGGCGCCTTGTGGTCCTAAAGGGCATAATCATCTTTCGGGTTTCTTACTGCTATAGGCTTTTATTCGAGAAAATTTAATATTACGGGACATGGAGATGATATTTAGCGCTATTGAAAGGATAAAAGCTTCACAGTTAAATCTCTGAAATGGCGCTAAGTGTATGTGTGGGAGTATTGATAAAGATAATGGCCGTAATTGTTAAGCTCCTCTACTCGCGTTGCTTCTATTTTGAATACCAAAATTGCCTAAAAGTCACGAGATTGATTTGAGAGAAAAGTAAAGTAAAATAACGTAAAATATTTTTTTCGTTTAACACACATTTAACTTAAGTGCCTATGTAGCTTCAAGTCTTGTGCGTTCAATGTGTAAAGAGCATAGTAGACATTATAGTCTTTTCGCCATAAGATAAGTTCCCTGACAGTTCTTGTCTGACAATTGTAGTGACGTGACCTAACGAAATATAATCGATTTTTTTTTTATATCGATTCAGTTGGCAAAGAAAATGGAATCGGATTAACGATTTTAGATTTTCAAAATATTTTTTTAATAAACTGGTTATCCTACTTCCTACTAATATTATAAATGTGAAAGTTAGTATGTGTGTGTGTGTGGATGTTTCTTACTCTTTCACGCATAAAGTACTGTACAGATTTTGATGAAACTTTACAGTAATATAGCTTATACATCAGAATAAGACAGGCTACATAACATCACGAGAGCAGAGCAAAAACCTGACATAACGCACTCTTACTGACGCGACGCGATCGCGATTACAAAATGGCCGCTCCGATTCATCTATTTTTTTGTCGATTAGTGTATTGAGTAGTGGCAATCTCTATTGGCCGACGTTCTGGTCAACGCATTAGACATTTTTAAGATTTATACTTTTTTATTTTATTTACTTAATTTATTAACAGTTAATTATAACTACAATAATTTACTTAGTAATTTACGAAAGGCAATTTTTTTTTAATTTCTTTTTTAATTTTTTTGCCAGTTAATTTTTATTCGTCTAAAGTAGTATGCGAGCCACGGAAAAAAATGAACTGTCAGGGAACTCATCTTATGGCGAAAAGACTATAGTTGATAAAATACAGATTTAAAAAAAAGTATTAATAAAAACTAAAAGTAGTGTTTCTCATACAATTGTTATGCAGGTCATAATTAAAGCAGCCCCCATAAGTTATAAGAATACTTGTGATGGGGTAAGAGAAGAGATACGTAAGCTTATACCATAAAATGCATTTAAGCCTGCATTAAGAAACAAATAATATATTACTTATATAATATTTCGACTGGCCTGTTAGTCCAGTGGTTAGTGACCCTGACTGCTAAGACTGAGTTCGTGGGTTCAATTCGCACCCAGGACAAATCTCTGTGTGATGAGCACAATCATTTTTTCTGTGTTTGGGTGTAATTATTTAGAAATATATAAGTATGTTTATCAGTTGTCTGGTTGCCATAGTACAGGCTCTGCCTAGTTTGGGATCAGATGACGTTGTGTTGGTTGTCCTAAGATATTATTATAATTATTTGTTGTTGAAGACTGACAATGACTTCTGTGTTTTTTATTAGGCTTTTCTTGTCAGGGATCAGTAGGCTGGGAAAAGCTGAAAATATTGTACGACGTACAAAAAAAGTACCAACATAAATAAACATTTAATTTCATCTGCTATCGCTACCTTACATTATTACACCAAGTAACAATAGTTATACTTTGTGCATATCTAAGGAGCATATTTTCAATTTACATACGTTATACATATTCTCACACAACATATCATCAATTCGAGTGAACTATAAACACTTTGTAAATGTAGACCTTTGAGAACTCTTCAAATACACAGACAACTTTAAATATGCATCGAACAGCGTAAAGATTCGAAAGATAAGGTTGTATCATGAGACACTTGAAAGACATTTACAGTCTGCTGAAATATTCTACGGATCAAATGAAACAAAATAAATAATAGTTAAAAAAAAAACTAAAAAACACGTTTTATATATATAGAAAACCAAACTAAAAAATAAAAAATAAATTTTAATAAATTTGAAGTAAGAATAGTGTAAAAAATCTAATAAATGTAAATGAATAATAGTGTAAGTAAGAAAAAAATGTTTTATTTAAAAAAAAGCGTGGGGTGCATGGTGTCAATAGTTATTAATATTTCATTGACAGATATGATCAGAAGGATTATCTTTTCGATAATATCTTAAAAATTACCCCACGCTTTTTTAAATAAAACATTTTTTTCTTACTTACACTATTATTCATTTACATTTATTAGATTTTTCACACTATTCTTACTTCAAATTTATTAAAATTTATTTTTTAATTTTTTAGTTTGGTTTTCTATATAAAGCGTGTTTTTTAATTTTTTTAAAACTATTATTTATTTTCTACTTTTTAGTTTGGTTTATTTATAAAACCATGTTTTTTTAACTATAATCTACTTTCAATTCCATGATAACTATAAGTAACTGTAAATATTTTCCAAATAATTAATTTGTACAGATGTATTGATAGTCAAATTTCGATTTTCGTTTTCGAGTTGTTCAGTGCACCTTCAAAACTGTCGAATAAATACATTTCTTTATATATTGAATAATTTTATTTCATAAATAACAAATATAAACCTAGATTTACAATGTATAAAAAAATATGTATCTGTACTATACTATTATTTACAAATTTTCAAAATAATGCAAAAATCGCTGGCGTACGGTATTAGACTAGTTCAAAAACGCGCAGCGTTCAAGGTGTTAACACTACTTAAGTTTTAGGAAAATATCCTGACAAGATTCCATGGCCAGCAACTAGTTTATAAAACAAAGTAAGTATTCAATCGTTCTTTTTTTTTTTTTGTACAATCGCAAGTAGTCAAACCATGAAAACTTTTACAAAAGCTTGAAACGGAACGCAACTGATGGTTGACATTGACACTTGTGACGTTTGACAATTCAAGTTATAAAATAAAATTAAAATAAATACAAGTCTGTTATTTATCATTGTACATAGAAACTTAATTATATTCATCATCATATCTTATTGGTTTCTTAACTGTACGCCCTGATAGTGTCAATTATGGTACTGACTGGTTGGGGATATTATTCTCTGTCCTAATTTCGTTTTCTTTTTCAGGTACTGCTACAGTCAACGGAGGAGTGGTTGAAGTTGGTTTCAATATGTGTTCGCGATTTCTACGGAAAGATCCTTGAGGAGAAGTGATAATATAGCTATGAGGAAGACTATCCTTTTCTGATATTATACCAGGAACCCAAGTGGTTTGTGTTTAAAATAGATTTTGTCACCTATGTCTAGTGTTGGAAGTGTTTTTGTGTTTCTATTGTAATAAAATGCTGTTTTTAACTGTTGTTTTTTAATTTTCTTTTCTACCTTACTGGTGTCAACTGTATCTGGTGTTAGTGTGGTGTCCGAGGTAGGTAATTTAGTGTGTAGTTTGCGTGACATGCACAGTTGTGCAGGTGAATAACCTGTGTGTTTAGGAGTGTTCCTATACATCAGTATAGCAATGTATGGGTCTGAGTTGTCAGCTTTACATTTTGAAAACATGGATTTAATTGAATCAACCTCTCGTTCCACCATTCCATTTGATTGACTCATGTATGGGCTTGAAGTAGTGTGGTGAATACCCCATTCAGTGGTAAAATCTTTAAATTCTTTACTATTGAAAGGTGGACCATTATCTGAATTCATGGTTTCTGGTATGCCATGACGTGCTAATTAGTTTTTAAATGTATTATTAAAGTTTTAGCTGCTGAATCTGATTTTAAATAAGCTATCTCTACATATCTATATATATAAAAATGAATCCCTATTTCCCTTGGTCACGCCATCACGTGTGAACGGCTGGACCAATTTCACTTTTTGTTTGTTTGTTGTGTTTGTAATTGTCAGGAGAAGGTTCTTATGAAAGAAAAAAATTAAAAATTTGCGTGGAAAATTATTATACAAATTCGAATTAATTAGTTATCGTTAAGACAAGACAACGTCTGTCGGGTCAGCTAGTTTTGAATAATAATCTACAACAATGAGATATTTACTTTTGTTAAATTCAAAGATATCAACACCAACTTTCGACAATGGTAGCATCTTGTACTCATTTTATTTAATTTTTATTTTATTTCATAAGGGAAAACAAACAGTAGTATACTAAAAATAAACAGAAACAACTTAACATATAAAGTTAATAAATATACTACCCACTACATTTTCCACAGATTAATACATACAGAGTTACAAACTGGTGGCAAACATTAACTGTAAGTCGGGGCAAAATCAAGTTAACTCTAGATAGGGCTAAGGCATAAATCCGCCTACATTCCTATTTATGTCCGCGAAAACTTTTATATTATATAAATTTAAAAAAAAACAATAGAAACTAAGAATAACTAACTAAAAAAAAAACTCTTATAATTCTGTTATAATAATTTGCTTATGGTGTATTATTGGCTGTTTAGCATTATTATGACGGTCAGTAAGACATGTAGGACACTGTGATATGAATTTAGTGTTGTCATCATCTATGCTAGGCCAGTACACAGTTGTGTTTGCATGGCGTATGCAACTGTTTATACCTTGATGTCCTTCATGGACCAATTTTAAAATGTAATCACGCATTGTGCTAGGAATAACTGCCATTAAATAACATTTTATTGAGAACATGTAGCTGATCTTTTAACTATTGCAACCATGACAATCGTAAAAACTAGGCAACTTCTTTTACCGAATCTTCGACCTGTCGAGACTTGTAGAGCAGCTCGTCGAAGTTATTCACGCATTCTCTAGTCACGCGTTTTCTAATGCGCGTGTTAAGTAGACCGTATGCCACATCCAATTGGACCTTCTCTGAGAGGTCATCCTTTGGTAACTTGGCTAATATTGTACGTACCTTAGCAATAAACAAGTCAGTGTTTTCATCTTCTTGATGATTAATATTAAAGAGTTTACGGTAAAGGCGATGTGGCGGGTCATGTTCACCGAAGGCGCATTTTATTCTGGTGACGGCTTCCGACCACGTGCTGGTTGACTGCTTCACACCTTGCCACCAAACTGCGGCAGGTCCTTCAAGTAACATCGAAAAACCGCGGAGAGCATTCACGTCAGATATATTTACGCAGTCTTTGTAAACAATCACGGCGACCAAAAAATTATCCAACGACTCGTCCGCGCGTCCGCCTACATTTCGCGAAGTTTCGTTCGCGCCAAAAACAAACGATGCTTGATGGGCTGCTGGCAAAAGTCGTCTGAGTTTGTTGTAAGCTAGCGAGAGTTTCTTGAGACATTGTAATGTTCACGGCGGCTGTTCTTCTGACCGTGTTCTTGGTATTTTGGTCACTGAAGACACAGGATAAACAAGAAGAACACACTCCTAGGTTTGATAATAGTCCCCTACGGTTATTTTTTGTGATCGTTGCAAGTTATTTCGCGATCTGCACTCCGTAATACACAACACGAAATACCTACACACATTGGGCAGCCCCTTATAGCGTCGGTGGGGAGCAAATTAGGACTCACTTATTACAATAACAGTTTATTGTTCAAGAAAAACAACTTTAACACAAAAAAAGTCTTGAAAAACTCACTTATTAGCTAGATTTTTATATTAAGCGCGAGCAGTTACCGCTCGAACGCGTCACAGCCGTACGTCAACTAACTAACTAGCGCCCTCTAGCGGGCAGCATACAAAAGACGCTCAGGGAAGTTAAGCCAGTCCTGGTAATCCTGGTAAGGATAATGGCACAAATTTATGAAATTATTGCATTGTCATCGGTCCTTGACAGGTGTGCAAAGTTTGAATGAAATCTGGTCGTTTAAAGTGGGTCAAAATCGCGCTATAAGGAGTCGGTTACAAACATACTAATATACAAACATACAAGTGAAGCTAATATAAAGCGTGTAAAAACAAATTTTCATACATAAATCAAATCTACGATCGAGCCCCGATCGTAGAATTGATTTACATTTCACCAGAGTCTTTTTCAATAGCAATCAGCCGAGAAATTTATGAAGAAAACATTATGTTCTTGCTAATACTTTTTAATCGTAGTGCTGTACTCGTTGACAAACCAACATCAACTGACTTTGATTTTTTTTACCATTCTAAAATGACTTTAGACCCACTCAGAATTAACGTTAATATAATAACTGTAATTTCTAAGTATGTCTAAAGCAGACTTATATACCCACTTAGTTATTTTCATGAAAATACAATTAATATTTTGTAACACTATAGGTTATTTGTAGGTACTTTGACATTGTTGTCACAGTGGATATCGGTATATAAATAATTCATATCGTTAAAAAAAAGTAAGATATATTATTTCACTTGAAGACTTGTAATCGCCAACAAAAAACCCAGGCAAAATACAGCGATAGAGGACTTGGTCTTTGGATTCACAACAATTAGCCCTTTACCGCTGTATTTGTTGATCATACACTGAACAGTAATACCATTTATTGTATGATCAACAAATAAAATGCGTAAAAACACTTGAAACTGAAATGGCCCAGATTAAAATACTCAATTGTTTGTGCGAATATCTAATTATTATTCAAAACCAGAAAGCAGAAGAAAAATTTAACAAGCCGTCGCTCAAATTATAAAGAATCGTTTTCCAGCGTTTTCCATATTTTTGTGTCGACAATAAAAACAATTACTTCGCCCGGAGCGACAAAGTTCTTGACAAAATGACTGAAGTGTGATTGCAAATGATTTCTTGTTATTAATGTTTCTAAATGAGGTCCATTTCGTAGATGAATCAAAGTTCCCTCCGGGCAATTTCCATCATTGTTGAGTTGGTAAACGCAAGCTCGTTGGATTAATAAATAGGCTTTTGAGTATTAGTTACAGTTAAATAATTAGAGGTTTGTTTAAGTAATACCCTACAATTAATTGTTTTAAATGTGTATTAATTGCTCCCAAATTACGAGTTTTATTTTATACATTCTTTGAGATATTCTTCTTATTATTTGACATTATGTATCTACCTACCTATTCTTATTTTAACTCTTTATTAGTGGCTGTCATGGCAATCATGTCACTTGGTTTAAAGAGGTTCTTATTATTTTATATTATTATTGAAATAAATTGATTTGTATTTTGTGAAAGTAAGAACATTGTAGGTCTTGTAATCTATTTTATTAAATACCTGGTACTTGTTGAATTCTGCTATTTTCTTCTACTGTTAAATACACTTAGTAGAACGAATATTTCTGTACTGCGTCATAATTGTGAACCAATTTTGGATATTCTAAGTCATTGAAAACTTTGAAATGCTTTATTTTCTTATCAAAGCATGATTTTATGCCGGACGTGAATATTCTACCATAAATATTAATGACGGACCGCCACAAGCTGATATTATTGAATTCCACCCTTACTTTGAACCGGGACTACAAAGACAACGGAAAAATCCAATTTGTACGAAATCAAAACTTTCTGGTTACTCAATCCGTGGAAACATTACCATGGAAAGGGCAGTTGTAACTCCCAACCATTTTGTAATAATACTTCGCTCATGGCTCCTTTTATTGGCAAGTTTAGCCAGTACGTGTTCCCGCATTCTTTAAGAGCCACTAACCCGTGAAAAGTTAACGTCTGAAACAGGTACCAAACCTATCTAAATGGAACGTGACTTGTCATCCATTGAACAGAATATAAATTTTAGGTCATAAAGAAATCTGATCAGGTATCGAGTTGGAATAGCAAAACGGTGATTAAGGTTTTCAGAAGATCGATTGTTAAAGCTGTATTTCAGTCAGATTTTTAACCGACTTCAAAAAAAGGAGGAGGTTATCAATTCGACTGTATTTTTTTTTTTTAATTTTTGTTTTGTATGTTTGTTACCTCATACATGTTTTGACTGGGTAAACCGATTTTGATGATTCTTTTTTTATTTGAAAGCTGGTGCTTCCCGAATGGTCCCATTTTAATTTGGTTTGATTTGGATAATGGAGTCCATGTGAAAACCACATAAGTCTTAAATTTGCATTAAGTATTTGCGCGACAAATGTAAGAATAAAGCCTCGTATCCACTAGGCAACAATTGACGCGCAACACGTGACGCTCAACATGTTGGGCAACGTTGCACAACAGCGCGTGACGTTGCCAGCTGGTGAGCAACATGATGCGCGGTTTGTTGTTTGTTTAGAGAGCATCGTTAGTTGAGCATCAATTGTTGTCAACTGGAGACGTGACGCGCAACAATGTCCGTAGTGTGGTGTAACGAACGAGTGCTCAAATTAATCGAATTGTACCAAAACTATGAAAGTTTATGGGATACTGCTCACCGAGAATACAAAAATAATAACTTTTTATGCATTTTTCGATAAAATTATAACCACTGCTGCTGAAATCAACATTGGTTCCTCTGGCGACATGTTGTCGACGGCTGACGTAGTAGTCGAAGCGTAGACAGACAACGTTGTTAAACAAAAGTTCTGCGCTAACTTTCAACATATTGGGCAACATGTCGTGCAACATGTCGCGCGCCAATTGTTGCCTAGTGGAAACGCGGCTTTAACGCAATTAGATTAGTGCGGGGTATCTACCATTACTAAAAAAATTAAATAAAAAACTTTTTACAAAAAAAACACAACCAACTTCCTTTAAAAACACTACAAAGTCAAAAATAACTTTAATTTCGGAAGTCGGTGGCAAAAACCTTAAATACAGATCCTAAGACACCGAATTCCAAAATTAAAGTTATTTTTGACTTTGTAGTGTTTTTTTTTTTAAAGAAATCGGTTGTTTTTTTTTTTGTAAAAAGTTTTAGTCCGTCGAAATGCTATGAACAACCGATGTTGCAACAATAAACCGAAGTAGGTCAACATTTATACCAACAAACGTCTCCACCACGTGATAAAACTCGGTGCTCAATATTGAGGATAAAACAAAAACAAACGGTCAATTTGATTGAGAGATACCCGAGGGATCAATTTTCAATTATTTGTGTTACAAGCGCGCGGCCATATTGTTGGATATTTGGCGGGAAATTGTCTTGAAAAATGACTCCACATTCCGGTCCCTCCTACCCTGCCTTTATTACATCAATATCCTGGGTCCACGGCGTGGCTATTCGTTTTAGGATAACGGAAGATTGGGCAGGTATTAACAATTTTAATCATTTTTATTTCATAATCTGCTCTTTGATTCAGAATCAAATAACTCATCATTATTAGGTAGCATTCATTATACACAAATATCACAAATGCCTGAATTCACCTCAAAAATAATTGAACAGAAAAAAAAATATTTGGTCCTCTAAATCAACAAGGCTCCAGAACGATCAAAATAATTACACTCTCAGCTGCCACTTCACTGTGAAATTAATAAACTGTCATGTCCTCTAAAAACACAATAAATATGATTATCTCTTCATTCTCATAGACTATGCTAGAATTCTCAGTCCAGTGCACAAAAGCTTTTGCTTTTGGTCTGAAAACAGAATCCGTTAATAGATCTGGGGACGGCGACGGGTCAATTTGTTACTGCCACTACAGCGGTCGAGCTTCAACACCAGAATTCAGAGTTTTATTGGTTGGCTTATTCGTTCCGTCGCTGTGTAAGATAAATAATATTTTTTTTAGAATAGACAGTTTAGTTTCATGTAGCTTTTTTATTTTGTTGCAACATCGTTAACGGTTTTTTAATTGACAATTTGTTAGTGTCGTCGTTTGTTTTATACTAGTTTTGTACTTGTGTGTTTGTACCAATTATTTCAATGTTCCCGATCAAAAAAATACTTACATTCACTCCGAGGTATTAGAAGTTACTATAGCAATACACTGCAGATATCTTTGAACCTAACGGCAAAAAAACTGGCTTATACTTATGGATTTGCATTATTTTTTTCTATAGGCGACTTGCACGAAGCAAAGAATCATGTCCAATCTTGACCTGAATTTTTTTTAACGCGTCTAGTGATGTAAAATATCTTAAAAAATTGCTAATTTTTTGCTTATTTCGTATCACATAATTGAATTTTCAAAGAAAGCCAGGAAAAAAAGAAATTCTAAAAAATGTTTATTATTCTCAAAAGACTTTTTGAAACGTAACGTGTTTTACACACGTTTCGTTTCACATAATACGAAAAAACTTGTTCGTTTATGTGGTAAATAAATATTCAAAATAACGATGTGGTATTTTTTTTACTTCAATTTTTAATTTATGACTATCTATGATTTTTTATAGTTTTATATTAGGGTGTGGAAAGAAAAATAAACGTACAGTGGATAGAGCGCGTAAAACGAACTTCTTTACGTGAATGACAGGCTGTCACTTGTTTGACGTTTTGTTGCAGTCGTTCGTTTGCTGTCACTGCGTATTGTACTGAGCGATTTTGGATTTTCTGATAGCCTAACAAGTTTTTCATTTTCCACGGACTCCGATATCTACCACATACGATTACTTTGGCCTGTGTTACACGGATACCGATTTAGTCCTTTTTGTTGGGATCTAGACGTTATCGCTTTTGTTGGAAAGAGCTATGGACATGAGCCTTCTACGAGATGGCTTTGCCTTTAACCTGTAACATAAGTGTTAATACGCTTCCGGCGTTATCGGGCCCTTCAGCTTCATAGCAGAGTCATCTCGCTAATTAGCAGTTGAATATCTCCAGTAATAGTAAGTATAATAACA
The DNA here is from genome assembly GCA_947507805.1 of Aporophyla nigra. Lineage (NCBI taxonomy): Eukaryota > Metazoa > Arthropoda > Insecta > Lepidoptera > Noctuidae > Aporophyla > Aporophyla nigra. The sequence continues at coordinate 14,074,432 of OX382307.1, read as the reverse complement.
ATCAATTACCTAACTATTTAGTATCCAGTCAACAGATGCTAGTGGAATGATTGTTTTATAAAATGATTGATATTTAGAAGTGCTAGTGTATATTTTTCAAGTTTTATGAAATATAGAACTAGTACTACTAGAAATAGGTGCCGCCCCTTAGACGAACCGCTGACCGAATGTGTGAGTTGCATGTAGCTTTTCCCCATGTTTAGCTTAAGGGTTCTTTTAGGCAGCTGTTTAAAGCGAAACATGTAAAAATACAAATTAAATATACTTATTTCCATTGCAGGCTTTAAAATCTCATAATTGATTTGTTATTCAGATAATGGAAGAAGATTACATTTGTAAAGAGTGTTTTGATGTATCCATGCAGACTGTTAATGCTCAGATTTATAGAAACAATGAGTGTGACCCATCTGCTGGTTCATCTCGCCGTGGTCATACTTAAGTATGCCTCGTTTGTCGTCGATCATTGCTCAATCGTCAAAGTGATCACATTCTCAAAGAAAACTTGCACTGTAGGTTGTTGTGCGCAAGTTTTGACTTTGGTTTGGTACTTAGGTTGGGCTAGGCATGAAACTAACATTGTGGCTCCTGCGGCATTTTTAGATGAAATGGTTGTACGAGAAGACATTGAATAAATAATAATAAATCAAATACTGTTTTTTATTTAATTTTCCCTACCTCTCCAAAAACATGCAGCACTTAGTTATATATTTATGTCGTGATGGCCCAGAGGTTAACACCTCACCTCATGCACGAGGCGTGAGTTCAATACCGGGCCAATGTGTTTTTTTCAATACCTTCGTAGGAACTACAGTGAAGGAAAACATCACGAGAAAACCTGGACATGTATAATTAATCAATGAAAGTCAGAAATCGCCACCTCATCTTGACCAAACGTGGTGATTACTGCTCGTGCCTTCTCTGCATGAGAAAAGACCTTTGCCCAGCAGTGGGACAGTATAAGGGCTGGTATTATTATTTACTTTATCCGGATAGACAAGGTGAATCAGCCTCTTAGAGTTCGATGGCTAAAAGCATCGTCCTCCTGGAGTCTGGTCCACTTCGACGACAGATTTTGACCGATATTTCAATGAACTATACCTAAATTGTTCTAACTTGCTGTAGGTAGTGTAGAAAACAAGGATGGCTTAACATCACACGTGAAGTGTTTAAAACTCAGCATCGTCGGGCTATTACGAGAATATAACTGCTGTTTACCACTGCGCGCCGATTTGATGATGATATTAAATTGAAGATGGATTTATTTCTGAGTGAGTGCAACTCTCTCAGCGATTAACAAATAATTTCATTTTAATAATCATCTAGTTTTCGAGGTTACAACAGTTGTCAAACCTGATCTGAAAGGTGTAAATCTGTTATAACCTCAAAAACTTATTAACGTAATAGCACTTTTCCCTGGCCTCTAAATGAGAAGATGATAACTTATTGTGTTATTATAAACAATAACTGATTTTATAGAACACTATTTGTAGGTAGACGCGACCTGTAAAACGAATCAAGTGACAGGTCATTCAATGTATGGAAAGCGGGCATGATTCTTTATTGGTGGGCGTATCTCTAACTACAGGAGTGCGTATTAGGCAATTGACACATAACACATTTTATGCACTTTGTTGCATGCACTTGTACTAATGCCCTTTTCTCGTGACATTATCGCATATAATTTAATACGTATTTCTCTTCTCAAAACTGCATCCACAACATGCCTCTATCTTCTAAAGGCAATTTCCTTATCCCACGCATACGACGAACGCACGAGGTCTAAAGTTCAGCACGCACACGGCAATGAGGCATAATGATCTAACGCCTCCTTTAGGAGTAAGCAACTAACTTCGCCGTAACCGCGCGAATCAAATTATAGGCGTGTTTGCAACTACAACAGCCTTAACAACGTACTTAATTACACACAATTTAAACTTTGGCAGCAGAGATCAAGCAGCCACGTTGGTTACGTTCCTAGCTGAACTTGAAGGCAACCATTTAATATAATTTAATTAAACAACATTCAATTCATGAGTAGCATAAGCGTTGCACACAACCTAATGAACACATTACTAATCACTGTAACGTTTAAACGATACCTTATACTCTGAAACAAAGTGTCTTGCATATCCATAATAATATTATAAATGCGAAAGTAACTGTTTGTCTGTCTGTTACCGTTTCACTCCTTTACGGCTGAACAGATAGATCATGTTCTGAGTAAGGACATGGGATACCTTTTGTCCCGGAAGTAAATTCCTGAGGTATAATTTCCGACAACCACGTGGCCGAAACCACAGACAAACGCTAGTACAATATATAATATATTAGCGACTGCCCATGCTTCACACGGCGGATTTAAAAAAATCTGTTCTAAATATTCATGTAAGTATTATACACAAACATTTCAGAGTAGATAATATATAAATGATGGTGAAATCTGCTTCAATATCCAGTGCGCTGTTTATAAGAATAACGCGGTAACACAGACAGAGAAACGAACAAAAAAATAATAGTATAAGAAACTAAAAAACACGCTTCCATTGAAACCAAACTAAAAAGTACAAAATAATGGAAAAAAAGCGTGGGGTGCTTTTTAAGGTATTTTTTTATTGATATCAGGCACCCCACGCTTTTTTTCCATTATTTTGTACTTTTTAGTTTGGTTTTCAATGGAAGCGTGTTTTTAGTTTTTTTAAACTATTATTTATTTTCTATTTTTTAGGGTGTTTCGAATTTTGAGACGTATGTCAGCGTAGTTTGTGACAGTTTTTTTGCTGTCCTGGTAACCCTGGCAAGGATAATAGCACAAATTTATGAAATGATTGCATTGTCATCGGTCCTTGACAGGTGTGCAAAGTTTGAATGAAATCTGGTCGTTTAAAGTGGGTCAAAATTGCGCTATAAGGAGTCGGTTACAAACAAACATACAAACATACAAAAATACAAGTGAAGCTAATATAAAGCGTGTAAAAAAAACAGTCCTTTAAAACGAAACGACCAAAAATCTCCCAGTACCATACAGCAAACGGTTTTAACAGAGACATTTGGTAATTCAGCCTTATGAGAATACAGTCAAGAAAGTCTAGAGAATAGTACATCGTTTTAGTTCCTAGCTACGGTTTATCGCAATCACCCTTTCTTACTGCTCAAAGCTACATGGAGCAAACAAATTGGTCCATAAAGGAAAGGTATTTTCTAACATCTTTAATATAGACCGACCTCAATAACTATTATACTGAAATTAGTCTTATTAGACTTACCATTTGTAACATCAGGCAAAAAGGGATGTTCGGTAACGACCAGCTGTTGGCAGTCGGTACGTCGTCGTCGGTCCGTTGTTACGGAAACGGCAAATTGTATAAAAACAATACAAAAACGGCCCAAAATGGTTTCAGCACTTATTTCCGCGTTTCTGAGCGTTAAGCACCGTGCATGCCAACATTTTTTTCAATGTATCCCGCTATTTTACTAGGGAAATATTTATTTAAATAAAGGAACAAATACGTGATAGATTCGTTTATCATTGAATTCACAGGTGAATGAGCCGAAATTGAGTGAGTTTGTTTTGTTGTGTCTAGTATGGAATTTCTGTTTGTCGAGCACTCGAGCCTTCGAACACAATGGGCCCTTAATTGTATAAAATCATCTGAGTTACTGAAATAAACAATAATATTATGATGATATTTTGTTGTTTTTAGAATAGAAACCGATTTGTTTTAACTAATTGTAAGAGTGGTACATTTATCATCATATCCTCATCCTTAAGACATCCACTGCTGGTCATAACCCGTCCCCAATTTGGGGGACTTTGCCATAACGCTTGGCAGGTGGGTTGGCGATAGCAGTATGGTGGTAAAATGCGCTGCTGCCCATTCTCTAGTTTTTTATCGCCTTTTACGACACCCATGGGAAGAAATGGACATATACTTTGTTAAATATAAGTCAGTGACAATTTATCACTGTGATATTGTGACCAGGTAATCTTCTTCATTTATATTGATCTTTCTTCCAAGATCTTTTAATAGAAGTTTCCTTTCGGAACAAAGTTAAATTCAGTTTATGCCAATCAAGTCGAGATTCCGGGACTTCATTAATCATCTTAACGACATCATAACTCTTGTTGAAGTTATATTTGATAGTCTATGTTATTTCGCTATGCTTTAGATTTTTTTTGGCCTTTTCTTTTTCCACTACAGTTGATCATATCAGCTAGCGTCCTCCTTAGTTAGATGAAGACAAAACAAAGTCCGCAAATGTGACATATTTGGCTTTGAATTTACAGGTTAGTGTCGGGTTGTAATTTTATTGAATCCCATTGAATGACTTTTTCATAAAATAGTCATTGAATGGGATATAACACATTTAGAGTTTAGAGGGTTGTATTTTTTAATTTTAGTTATTATAATTCTAACTTCTAACAATACTCGTACATACGTGTTAGTGTCGCAAATAAAAGATTGCTAAACGTTTGCTAAATTGACATGCAAAATGTAGGAATCGTAAAATAAATGAACTTTGCTACCATGGCGCTTCTACCTTAGTATATTGTAAAATAGAAATATTATAGTATGTGCTAATTAACACAATATGTGTTATGTGTATTGTACTCGTATATATACATACATTAGTATATAAATATACTTACCCATAGCCTCGGTGATAAATCCGTTGTAATTCGATTCATTTTGTAATATAAGTGAGAACCTAAGGAAGTATAAAATCCCCTTTATTTACCTTTTGTAGTGATGTCATGCATATTGAGTATTTTCTGCGTTCTTCTAATATAGAGAAAATAATAAAGAGGATTGCTTCTTGGGAAAATTGTAATAGTCTTCATTTAGTACAAAATTATATCTACGGTTGAAACGCTATTTGATCTAAGCGACATTTTTTGAAAGTTGCAGGAGAGTGATGATACTGATTTTTTTATTGGAAAAATAAAACTTCGAATCACTCTCCTGCTACTTTAAAAAAATGTCGCTTAGTTCAAATAGCCTTTCGACCGTCGATATGCAGTCAGGTATACATTGGTCGTATGCTAGTGTGTTTCTAATACATCTTTTTTCCGATTATACCGTTACGTCACCGATCAAAGTGAATTTCAGAAAATTGGTTAAAAAGAGGGGTATCTGAAGAATATCAGTTTAATCTGATTAAGTAGGTATGTATATTTTTAAGCAACAATCTAAGATTAATATTTAGAGTAATGTTAGATACTACTTTGACATACTATGCGGGCATACATATCAGGAATATATCATATTTATGTTTAGAAATAAATGATACATAACAAAAGCAAAACGCTCAGATAATAGGCTCGCGAACAATTAAAAAGTAGTCCTGTGATACGAGCTTTTATCTTTAATTCCAGTGCAAAATGCTGGGGACTTTGTTGTACCTAGCAATATGTTTCGCGGCGACACCCGACATATCCAATTTTCCGGCACTACTGTTGGCGGTACAATGGTCCGGCTGCCTTTGTTGGTGGAATTCTCCACTTGTGTAGCTTCGACACGGAAATTACGTTAATAGACATAACTAACTGTACTTACCCGAATTGCAAATGTGACGTAATGGAAAGGTGTTCGAGCCAGCTTTTGCAAAAAATAATTACGTAATAAGGTATAGAATCAATAAATTGATTTATGATTGCCATACAACATTTTATAGTAACGGAATATAGGTTAATGAGCATCTTCTAAAAAGTAATTATAAACAAAATTATGTAAATTTTCTAACTTCAAGAAAATATTGGTGATAAAAGAGCAAGGACTAAAATATTCGCCTTGTTTTAGAGACATAATAATTTAAAACTAATTATCTTAAAATCTTATATCATTAAACGAGCATAAGAGCAATTCTTGTATATATATATAATCTGAATCTCGGAAACGGCTCCAACGATCTTCTTGAAATTTAGTATACAGGGGGTTTCGGGGGCGATAAATCGATCTAGCTAGGACTCATTTTTGGAAAATGTCTTTTTACCAAAAAAAATAAAACCGAGCAGAGCTCGGGCATTCAGGTACTTAGTTTAAAACATGGAGGATAATTTTTGTTTCATCTATTGTAAGCCTACAGTATTCATTTTCATTTTATCAAATATTTCGTGAGTGCCCTTGGCGTACCCACAATGAAATATATCGTAATTAAAGGAGTATTTATTTCAGATTATGGACTTCATAATTTTTATCGCAATTACATAAACAAAGACGAGAGTTTTAGTCCAAAGTAGCTGGTTGTTGAGCTTTATTGGATTACGAGTCGTGTGCCCGATGGGAGTGCCCATCAGCGAAAATGACGAGCCCACACACTTCCATCCCAAATTCAATTGATATCAAATTAAAAAAATATCCTTTATTCTTTACTCTTACTACCTTTGTTATCTATGTATATGTCATCGTAACATTATGAACGTCTTTAAATGATAGTCTATTTCGCCAGATTATAAACTATCGAAAAATTGTGAACTGGTATCGAAGTTACATGCGACTGATCGCCCTTTACGCTAATACTAAATCGCCAAGTATCCGCCACCAACTTGAAAGTAACGCTCGCCGGCCGCTGCTGCAGCAACTCTTCACTCGCCAGCCGATGCCGCAACAACGGCTCGCGAGTGGTTTTTAACCAGACCTAGTCTATTCAGTCGTTAAATTGTAAGCAGTATAGTACAGTTCACGATTTTTCGACAGTTTACAATGTCGCGAGATAGATTATAAACCTACGGTTTTCACAATCATAAGAAGACATATATACATCAGTCATCTTCGTTATATAGGGTCAAATTAAATTAGGCTGTGTTTGTTTTCACTGAGGTAATACATTTATGAATTTTATTACTTAGATCATGAAATTAAAAGGTTTATTTAATGATAAACGCTGCTAATGGTAAGAATTTATAAATATAATTTATTAAAAAAAAAAAAAAAACACCCAGTGCCCTTGGTACAGATCCCACTTCCTTTGTTTAAAGATTCCAATGACTACAGGACCAATAGTAGGCTACAATCATTACAGTGTCCATCAATTAGGCATACATTTGACTATCCCACGCAGCAGCAAAAGCAAAGACCGCAATTCCACTGTACTCTCTAAACCAAACGAATGAGCGCTAGTGCTTAATTTATAAGCCTGAATACCAGTAAAACAATGACAATAAACAAATTGTTAGCGTCCTATTTCACTACTTCTGTAACAATATTATTAACAACGCCCGTTCACGCTATAAATTACAAGCAACAATCCAGCCACGGAACTAATCTGATGCCAGAAGCGATAAAATATTATATATATGTCCCTGTCCGTCACCTCATTGTTAGAAAAAGACAGATTTAACACTACCGTTTCTGTTTCCCTTTTCCGCCTGTTTAAATGCTCACCATCCGTTTCACTTTGAATGGAGGTCCTTAATCGCACCTTAAATAGACGAAACAAAGAAAAGCGAGCTTCTAAAAATACAGAAAACTTTCCTTTTCATCTTAGTACCATTACTATGCGAATTGGAGTGTAATTTTTCCCGAATCTTCCTAAGCATAAATAATTATCTTTACTTCCTCTTAATGTTAAGGAAAGGCATCTATTGAAAGTAAAATACGGTCTTCGTGGAAATATTTCTGGCTAAAAAGCGGCGCGAATCTGAAAAGCGTTTTCGCTTTTAGATACCAACTTTGTAATTTACGACTTGATCTAAATTGAAGTGAGGTTCAGTATCTAAACTACACTCGCCATGTAGGGTAAACGGGTAATAAATTGAAAGTTTTGTAGCACATTCATACATGCCTTGAATTTGAGAATCTCTTAAGTGAATATGACTGGCAAAGACTACTTTTTACGGACAAAATTATTCAACAAAAGGTATAACTCAAGGTTTAGATTGTTCCTTGGGTACAGTTTACATCAAAAAAAAATTCAATACATGATAGATGCTACCAGCTTAGGAAGATCCAATCCATCTTACTAATATCGCTCGTAATTCCTGAAATCTAACAATAGAATTGGAACATACGTGCGGATCCATTCTGCCTTGTCATACATCTGATTCAGCAGTTCTGCGACTCCCAAATAGTTCGCGCTACAGACTTGGATGTACAAAGTTAGATTGAACGTCTAGTCTAAGCCTTATTGCTTTTTTTTTTTCTTTATAAAAACTAAGCGATCAAATGGACTATTCACGAAAATAATACAGCAGTGCCGTTATCAATAATACTTAATATTAGATTCTTCCCTTGGGCATCAATCGTTGGCTCGTTCTCATAACTGGCATCTTCTTTTCCGAGAATTTGATTAACGGTCGTCCAACCACACTTATTTATTTTTCTTCCTGTCACTTCTAATTTGTGTTTCAATAAATAGCAATATTCTATAGGGACTTGAGATTGTTTTTCATGTGTATTATTCATAAGCTAAATATCGTATATATTAATATATATATCCTATCGTCTCGGATTACCTATGATATATTGACGTATTTGTTTACCTTCGAGACGGTAAGCCAGTCTGATGTGGTTATCATCTGGTATTATACGCATCGTTTGATGATTTATCCACCATTTATGATTCTTTATGATCTTACATGACATACTGAAATAACATTTCGTATTCCTACATATCCAATATTTGTTTGGTCTTTTGTATAAACAACGTTTGGACAAGTAATTTCCTTTTGATTTGTATTTTGTCAATAACAGTGATATTATACAAATAGATACTTTTCAGGCTTTTATCAAAGATGTCAGGAATGATGAAAAATGCCCTGAAAAAATATTGAATGACATTTCCTGCCAACCACAGCAATGTATTTATTTTGCAAAAGAAATATACTTTTTTTACAATTAACATTTAAAATATATTAATCAGTTGTCTCCAGTCAAAGCTAAACAAATTGTAGTCCCAAAACACAACAAAACGCAAAATCAATAAAAACTAAGCCTGTTTGTCGGCGGCGCCCGGAATAATCTATTATCCGAAAATCCAAAGTAATCCGTATTTAAAAGAAAAATACTGAGCTTCAGTTCGCAATCATTAGCAAGTATAATTTAGAGTTAACTTTCAGTTCTGTGACCTCATGGTTACGGAGTCAGAACTTTCACACTTAGTAAATTAAAGTGGTTTTTCACTGCAACCCGTTCCTTGCTCACAAATTGCTGGCTTAAGTATATCAGTAATGTAAAGTTTCACGGTACCAATTCCCGTAAGCAAAGCTATTTAATTGCAGACTTAGTTGTATGCAATTGAAAAGCGTCAAAGTTTGGATGGAGCTAACCTTTGGAATTGAATGGACCTTTGAAACGTGGGAGTAACTTACCTATTAAAGTGGAATCTGGGACACTTGCGCGAAGTGACATTTGTGCTAGCGAACTTTTCCACGAAGGGACACTTAGGCGAAAACACATTTCCCCGACACTTGCGCGAATCTCCTTGCGCGGAAGACATTTGCGCAAATCCACTTGCACGAAAAGGTTGCGGAAATGAGATTTCTTCGTATCATTACGTCTGTATTCTTTTAAAGGGTTGGGCAAGGGTGTTCATTACATCCACATATGTACGAATTACAGACAGACTGGAACTAAACAGTCCAATAATCAAACGTCAATAGTGTTCGTCGTAGTTTTTTTTACTGCAACTTTTTATTATTAACTTAGGTACTTTCTTATTTAAAATTCTTGCCGGTTTTTAAAACTTCCAAATTTTTCACCATGTGGTTGCCGTTATCGTGGTTTCAATGGCTTCAAAAGTTTTCGTTTTTTTTATCATGGGTGTCGTTCTTTCATAGTTTTTGGGGGTGATAAAACTGATGGGGATGCGGGCCCAGTGCGGGTTTATTAATATATTATATAATATCTTAGGACAACCAACACAACGTTATCTGATCCCAAACTAGGCAGAGCCTATACTATGGCAACCAGACAACTGATAAACATACTCATATATAGCTAAATACATACATATTATAGAAATAACACTCAGATACAGAACAAATGGTTGTGCCCAACACGCAAAGATTCGTCCTGAGTGGGAATCGAACCCATGACCTCATTTTAGCAGTCAGGGTCACTAACCACTAGTCTAACAGGTCAGTCAATATCACATAACTTCGAATTATGGGTTTCCTCACGGTGTTTTCCTGCGTCATTTAAGAGCGAATTATAATTATTCACAGAAAAGAGAAGTCAAAACTTGTATAAAGGCTCATTCTGATGATACTGATGTTTTTTCTGAATTTTCCTTTAATTTTTTTGTGTAGAAAGCTTTTGTATGAATATGTTATACAAAAGCTTTCTACACAAAAAAAAATTACGCAAGCACACCCCTACAAAGAGAAAACTATATCGCTTTACATTCACTTGCAGTATAACAAATACTAACTCATACCCATATCAAATATCTCTACATACTCACAACTAAGTATAATGAATTTAAACTTATATGTTTGAATTAAAATTTAATTCGAGATATCTTTACTTAATAATATAATTTGTTACCTAAATAGAACCCAACCACAAAACCACTGCGTGCACTAATATGTGTCATCAACCACGAAGATACTAGGTCACACGACACAATGTATCATAAAGTGGGGTTAGTGGAGGTGAGTAGGCGCAGTTCGAATCCGCGCCGTCGTTTGACTTTGTGAAAACGTTTGCTCATAAGACCTAACCTAGTCAAAGAAGTTCCCTGAATAATCTTTAGTAACTTCTAGAACATTTTCACCCACTATCATGCCAAGCATGCTATATTCCAAATCCAAAAAAATGAAAATTGGTCGTATTGGCATCAAACTAAGCTGATTTAACGATGGGAATAATTAATCTCCACCTGTACAGATTTTCTTTACTCCGGCCTACCTGAGTCCGGAGTCTATTTAAAGACTTCCAGGAAAACCAAGGTACATCGTGTCCAGTTGCGAGATTCTCACCAGGTGGAACGAATGGGATTGGTAGGGCTGCGTCATGTCGCCACAGGCCTAGTTTTTCCTTAGACCGTTCGCCTGGAGTTTAAATGTGGTGCTGTCCCACAAACGATGAAGCACTTGATATCTTGGCCAACAGTTGATAGACGCTACTGAACATGCTAAACTCGTAGCTAAATTTTTATTACTAGCCTAACTCTATTTAGATTGCTATCGACACGCTAAGAAGAAGAAGATGGGAATAATGGTATTTTTATCTAAGCTCAATAAATCAAGCGCAGTTTGGGACCACGGAGTGAAGTGCGCCTATAGACAACACGACTGAGCAGAGCGCTAATTCCAACAATAAGCGAGACACAAGACAAGCGAATGCAACACACAAGCATATGATTAAATCGAGCGAGCAATGTGATTCCACCAACACCATAAGTTTCCACATCAGAAAAGCGAGTGGAGTGAACCTTCTTTACAAGAAAATTAGAGTGGCGGAAGACTACTCTTAACACGAGCGAGCAAAGCGAGCCTACTTTTGCAACGAGTAAGCGAAGGTAAATGTAACTCACAGTAAATGGCACTCACTCGTTTCAAAAGTGTGCTTACTTCATTCGCTCCTTATTAAAGTAGGCTAGCCAAATTCGATTTTGTTGTCATGGGGGCTTGGTTTGCACGCTATTCGCATGTAAAAACGTGGTGAGCCCATTCGTAGAGTATTTAAGCTTGCTCCGCTCGCTCGTTTTGATTGTGGGCTTACTCTACGTGCTGGCTTTGTGGGCGGCTTGCTTCGCTCGTTCTTATCATGTGTTAGCTTACTCGTCACATTTTGCTCGTTTCGCTCTCTCGGCAGTAAACTGTGTTCGGTTCATTGGATTATCTTGTAACAGAACTCACTTCACCTGCTCTTGTCATTTGTAAGTGCACTGGCTCATTCGTATCTAAGATGGGCTCGCTTCGTTTGCTGGTCTTAGGTACTTGCCTGCTCATCCTGTGAGTAAGCGTGCACTCCTTATTTGTATCAAAAATAGAGATTGCAATCCGGAAAAACGGATCCGGTAATCCGGCGGATCCGGCATCATTAAACGTTTACCGGATCCGGTACCAATATACCGGATCCGGCGACCAGATCCGGTGCTGACAATTTTTGGCAAAATAATAGAGCGTTGCATGAGTAGGTAATTTAAATCCGTTGCGCGTGGTGATCATGTGTGCGAGTCGTTCGACGCCGAGTCGCCTCCCCTCACTACGCTGCGCGAGTACTGACTGCCCCGCTCCTCCGCATCCGCATCGCGCCACCGGTTCAGCACCATTCGCTTCGCTCGAGGCTATAAATGTGTGTTTTGTTTTGTCGATGCTTCGTAAGTAAGTTAAATAGACATTATTTTTTATATTTACGCGAGCGATAGTATCTGTTGAAAAGTGTTTTACCCATTCAACTGCCATCACTGTCAAACGTCAATAATATCAGTTTGCCCGCAGCCTTGACGAGATCCCGCCTCTTTTCGGACTACTTGTGGTTAAACCCCAATTTCTCGATATTTTACTATAAAACCCATATAAGATTATGACTGTTTCGTAATGTGTACAAGTTTTCCTATTCGGTATATGACATTTATGTAATTTAGTCCAGAATAAAACGAGTTATTTGCAATTGTTTGCTTGTTGTCTAATCTTAACACTGGATTGGAAATAAAGTTGATTTTATATACGAGTGTTTTTTTTTTTATAAAATACCTATATTAAATAAATGTTTTCACTCGATTAACTTAGTAACAGTTCATTTTGAATCGAAAAGTGAAAATTATCCTGATTTGATCGATGGGAACTCGGACGGATCCGGCCGGACTGAAAATGACGCCGGATTGCAATTTCTAATCAAAAATGACCTCGTTCGATCACTCTTGACATGTGTATGTGTATTACGTCAAAATTAAAAAAATATTTTACAATTAATCATTATAATTAGTAAGATGAGTATTTAATAGTAAGTATCTACACGGCCCTTTGTCATAGCACAATACTTGGTTCAAACTATGTCATAAAGAGTTTAAATCTCCAAGGAAAAATTGATATTGATATCCTCGTCAATCTCTAAAGTAATATTAAAAGAAATTTCAAAAGGTATAAAAGTTTAGCTTGCCCCAGAGAAAAGGTAAAAGGGAATATAAATGTGCGGAAAGTTAAACCAATGTCAATCAGAGGTGACCGGTGAAGGCCCGTTTGGGACCTTAAATCAATAGAAAAGTTTTATAACAGGTGTACGTAGGTACTGTTCCTTCTTTTAGGATCAAATGTGGGTGTGTAAATATTACTTTATGATGTTGTAAACATTATAAAATTACTCGCTTTTTAATTTGGCTTTATTTATTTATGGACTGTCTTGTTGGTCTAGTGGTCGTAAGCTCTACTGCGTGCATGAAGTCTTGGGTTTAATTCCCAGGTCAGGTGACGTGTTATTGGGTTTTTGAATGTGGAATTATTTAGTAGCAGCTCGATGTCTGTATTAGTGCCCGGTTGATGGCAATAGATTCGCCAGCAATTACGCAGGAGTTAAACATAACTGGTGAAATGTAGGTGTACTATAGACACACTTCTGCCCAATCCTTCGGGAATACAAGGTGTGATATTTATCATCATCATCATCATCTCAGCCGTAAGACGTCCACTACTGAACTTAGGCCTCCCCCAATTTGGGGAGGCTTTGCCATAATCGCCACGCTTGGCAGGCGGGTTGGCGATCGGTGTGGTGGTAAAATGCATAGAGAACGTTGCTGCCCATTCTCTAGTAAGTGATATTTATGTATGTTATTAAAACTTAATAAATATTATACAAAAGCGGACTTAGTGTCTGAGGCATAGCATTTTCTACCAGTCGACGTAAGGATAATCCAGAGACAAAAAATTACAGGTACAATATAAGGCATAGATGACTCGCAAAAGAATAAATAGCTACTACACCAGATACGTACATATAAACTTTGTCAGGTGCAATAACGATATTATGTAGAGGAGAAAACTAATTCAGAAAGTCGGCGGAGGGATGATTATGCCAACTTATTACCATTAAGTTCACATACCTTAAATATGAAAGATAACCGATTTGTTCCCATTCCGATATCCAGAGGGAGCGAAAACAAAAAAGATATCACACTGACAGCAACTGGGATAAAAAGATACAACCATCTTTATATAATACAGATAATTATAAAATATTACATAATAACTAAATGATCATTAATCTCGGCCTAGACAATAGATCTACCTATCATCATCATCATAATTTCAGCCGTAAGACGTCCACTGCTGGACTTAGGCCTTTCCCTAACTTGGGGGGCTTTGCCATAATCGCCACGCTTAGCAGGCGGGTTGGCGATCGCAGTGTGGTGGTAAAATGCATAGAGAACACTGCTGTCCATTCTCTAGTAAGTCTCTTAGTCGCCTTTTACGACACCCACGGGAAGAAATGGGGTGGTGTTATTCTTTACGTCAGGCACCGGATCTACCTATATTAAGTCAATATTATGCATCATAATCTGCCAAGCCTTTTCCTAACCATTTTGGATCGGCTTCCAGTCTGACCGAATGCAGCTGATTACAGGTATTTAACAAATAGCGACTACCCAACTGTCCTCCTCCACCCAGTTACTAAGATACACAATACCCCTTGGAAAAACAGATCATACTTTATGGAGTCTTTCGACAATCAAAGATCTACAAATGGCACCTAGGACCAACGAAATTATTCTTGTTTTAAATATAAGAAATTAATAATTCATTGTTTGATTGGGACTTGGCATATTTAATTTAATTTCGGTCTTTACGAAAATTAAAACCATCGTCAAAGAATTCATTATCGAACCGAAACCTTTTTGTAATCTTCTCAATATGACCCCAACCTTTTTTGATATTTGATATTATTATTCAATATGGAATTTCATTAACCAGTTATTAAAATTTCTAATTTATGTAAAAATTAATACATTTCTCCATGGTCATGTTTATTTATTTTCAGATTTTTTTTATATTTAGGCACATTTTAGACAAAAAGAATCTCACCCAGAGTCCGACTCGGACTTGTCCGGTTTTTTGCTAAGCTATGTATTTAACGTGCTAAATCAAAAGCATCTTATGAAATTTGGCTGAGAATCAGCACTTTGCGAACTACAAAATTACATGAGACAGTCCTCCAAAGCACCCGCTTTTCACTACTTCTGCCTTCTTATTATTGAAATAGTCATTGAAATCAAGCCTTTGTTAAAAGTCATACTATTGCATAGTATGTAAGGTTGGATTTTACTTGAGCTTTCAATGTATTAAAAGGCAGATCTAGCAAAAAAGAGGGAATCTTGTTAAAAAAGGTTATACCAAGCCCAACAAATGAGTTACGAACCTTATATAGTGTAGGTTCCAACACAATGCAAATTAATTGCCGCTAGTTGTTCCGGCTTCGAACAAGTATAACTAATTAATTAGTTACCAGGATAATCAGATTTAACAGGACTGTACGTTGCCTAAAGGCACCTAGTTTCATGGAAATCACGGAGGCATGCATAGAGTATAATTAATAAGGATGTCAATAAATGTTAGATTCACATTGTGCCCCTAATTAGATGTCCATCCACGCGAACGATTTATTCGGGTGGCTGAATTGAATTATTGCAATTTGTGTCTGTGTACTATCTTTTAGCACGCTGGTTGTCCATTGCTCAGCCCAACTAAATATTTATAATCCCAAAATGAAAAAAAAAAAAACTAACAGGCGACTGTTGTAGGCGACAATTCGACATATAACAAGTATCTTTCATGCATTTCAGCTATTTGTAACTGCACTTAACGAGAAAATGTATCAGTTTTGTAGCATTTGACATATTTGTCACACTTATTAAATGCCGCCAAGATGCTACTAACACAAATAAATGTTTAGTTTTCCTTAGTAATTTAAAAATTCAAAACACCAGAAAGCGTGGCCTAGAACTAGAAATCGGAGGACTTGATGACATTTACGAAGACGTATGTGACGCACGTGATGTTTCACATCCCGAACCATTTTTCGGGGACTGTGATGAGTCCCACCAGTGGGAACTTCAACCAGTTTAAGGTCGTGAACTGTATTGTTAAACATACTGCTTGATACGGACCTGTAAATTTCAAAAATGTAAGAAAATTTTTCATTTTGGGGGTTAGCTTAGCTCATCTGCCTTGAAAAATGGAAATGGCACCTGATGTCCCCAGAAGTTCGATATTTATTTAACGGCACGTGGCCATCATCAACCAATTCCGGGTTCATCTCAGCTGCCGAGCTATCGTAGGTAGGCGGGCGAGGAGAATTAAAACCACGTGTTTACGACACACGATTATTATTTTGATAAGATACTAACAAAATCACAGTCAGCACTATCTAATTGGTCAAAATACAGAGACGCTCCACCGAACATGTCTTGCCTCAGCGCGATACACACGGGTATAGAATTGTCTGACCGCTGCGCGCAAAAGAGCCTGGTGTTGCGTCCGAGTGAAGAAACGTCAACTCGCGCTTGTCAAGATGTCTGCTGACATTCTTAACGTTTCTTGACAGTCTCAAAACGTCTAAGCGCCGTCATATATATTACGCTAGAATCACATTCTCAAGGGTTCTTTTTCACCTAACAATACTCACCTATGCAGATACTCAACTCACGAGTTTTGTACATTAATAAAATTATTTATCGAAATAGAAGAAATAGAAATAGAAATAATATTTATTTGCATAAAACATGGTATATAAAGATGTTAAAGATAAAGTATAGAGCATACATGTTTAGCTTATATTATAGCATGCAAATATTATTGGTTACATTTAAAAATGTTTCCCGTCTGTAAATTCTTTGATACTATAAAATTTTTTCGTTTTTAGCCATTCGAGTAATTTTTTTTAAAACAATCTCAGATATAAAGTTTTATAATCACTTGGAATTTTATTATAAATTCGAACACACATGGCTAAACAGTTTTTACTATATTTAGCTAGTCTCGGAAATTCATTTAATCTCAATAAATATAATTATTATGATAAATAATTATATTAATATTCAGAACACGTGAGTTTCTAGCAAACGTAGACAGACTAGTAACAGTTTAGCCACATGTTGCGGTATTTGACTTTCTGTTCAATAAGATGTAGTTCTAAACTGAAACATGACTGCGGTCTTGTATTAGTAGGTACTTAGATATTACATAATCTTCTTTTGGATCTTCTTCAGGTATCTAAATTTCAAAGACGTAACATGTTTTTATTACTAGCCTCCGCTGTGCCATTCCCGGGTAACAGCTCTCCCTCCACTCCTTCCAACTTTTGCGCAAGCGATGGAAGGAGTCGCCTTCCAGTTTTGACGGACGTTTATACTGTTGTTAATATTATTCGATTTTTTATGTATGATTAGAATCTACAGGATCCTAAAGGACGACAAAAGTGTATTGTGTGTTGTATATTTGTCTGTAACAAGCCGGTCTAGATTTATGTCCGGTCGGGATTGTAGTGTTTTGCACAGCAATGCGCGAGAGGATCGGGCAAAGTATTATTGATTTTTTGAATTAGGGATTTATTGTAACAGCCTGGAGATTGGACGTCTGCGGTGCGATGCGATCGCGCCTGATGTCTTTCCGTTTACGTCGTATTACCGGCCCATCAGACTATAAGAGTAAGGGAAGAGAGAGAGTGCACCTGTTTCTGCACACACACATGGGCAGTATATCAGCCGCGTCAATGGCTAGTCTCCGCTGAGATTGGCCGCCATGACCGAAATTCGGTGTAGAAGACCTTTTTTTTGCTTTATAGTACGGGCTGATGACCACAATTCCAAGTCCAAGCGGATATTTTTTCTGTCCACATGGAACTTAAACATAACTGGCAACCTTGTATCTTTTTTTTTTTTTTTTGATCACCAGGTGGGAATCCTCATGGATGTCCTCCGCCCTGGGGTGGGCGGAGGGGTCTGTGAGACTCTTACTGACTACTCCACCATCTCGGGTCCTAAGGAATAGGGGGCGACGGATGTCCCCAGATCCGTCGCCCCTGGACCTTGTATCTCTGCGTCATCCTTCAAGAAATTCATATATGCGTGACATAATATTAGAAATGTATTGTTATTGATTGTTATTGTGTTACGATCTTGTTAATCGAATAAATAAGCAATCTAAATCGGTGTGTATTTATATCTACGTCACCAAACCAGCTTTAAACGGTTTCCTATCTTACGTAACAACTGTTATAAATAAAGACAAACTTAGTTTCCGGCAAAATTCAGAAATTACATATTTTGCTATCTCTTTTAAACCAGCAACTCACTGAATTAATTTAATTTTACCATAATTGCTTGCAATTACTTTAATGCTGATGATTATGGATCAATTATCTCATACACGACGTTCATTGCTGACCATCCAATGACGATTAGCGTCAATGGCTCCGTTAGCCGTCAATTATAGTTTTATAATTATTCATGATATGCGACATTGTTACATACAAATAACCGTAAAATAGGCTTTCGGAAAAGTTTGACTGAACATTAACTGAAACCGTAATATTAATTAGGAATTTATTTATTCAAATCAGAACAATTTATAGCCATTTACACTGATAAATTGATCACGTAATAATGTTTGATTTTGTCAATTTATGACGAATCAATTCCTTTTTCGAATTTGCGTGCGCTGGGTAGGTATGTATGTTCACTACCATATAATACGTAAACATTATTAACAGGATTTTTCATAATTCGAATGCATTATTTATTTTTCTTAGAACGTATTTTTTTTATTGGTAACAATTTTTTAATGATGCCAAGAGGTATATTATGTCGCATACATTGAGTGGACAACCTTTGTAAGACGAAGGTGTATTAACAAAAATCTAATTGTTGTTTATTCTGATTTGATTTATTTTGTTTATATTTATCAAAATGAATGATATCAAAATGAATAATACAGGTACAAGTAATAGTTAAATCACCGAGAATCAACATCGCCATACAATATGGTACTGCTGCCAGCCTCTTGAGCATTCTTCTTGTTGACAGCGATGTGGTCGATTTCTTCGATGTCCTGTAATTTTGTTTGCTCTTTTTTATATACGTACGTATATTTTTGAAGTCAGTTTTATTTTTACTGAGTAAAGTAATACGCACGATACATCAAATTATATAGATTAGAATATCTTTGAATAAATGACTACGACAAAACATTTTTTTAAATGTATTTCAAAACGCCCTCCTGAAAACAATTGAACGTCGAACAAAACAGGACAAACGACAACCCTATCTTCAATTTAGCGTAAAACAACCACCTTTGCAAACTTCTAACTCCAATCGCTTTCATGGAACCTTGTCGTCTCCTTTGTACCACAATGATAAATGCAAATCGATTCGTAAACGATGAATCATTCGGAAATTAGGCGCCTATTTGCGATCAATATAAATAGGGCAGTGATAAATTGTTGGGTTTAATGAATATTGTGGTGATTACGTCTTCCCTTTGTCTGGGAGACCGTCGCTTTACCAGTATTATTTTAGTATTTTGGTGGTTCATAGATTCTTGTTTCCTTTTAAATGCTGACGCAAATTTATGGGGCCCGCAACGCACTTTTTGTATTGAAATTCGATAGGGTGAGGCCCGCTACGGCCGTATTATGCATTTTAGATGGCTTTTCGCACGGAATAAAAGGTTTGGATTATATTAACAAAAATTCAATCGGCATACTTTTTAAAAACTAAGCCTAATTTTATGCTAATATGGTTGCAGACCCTAACACCACAAATCGATTGCATAACTAACGTTACGTAACGTAATTAATAAAATATTTTATCTATTTAATTTAAAATTCCAATGAAAACACTTATAAACAAATCAGACATTAGGCGCTGATTTGATCAATATAAATATCATTATCACTGCCCAGTGATAAATTGTTGGGTTTAATTAATATTGTCCTGCTTTCGTTTTCCCTTTGTCTGGGAAACCGTTGTAATGCCTGTTGTTGTTATACCTATTTGTCGAGTCTCTTCTTGCTTATGTGATTGATGAAAAACCTTATTGTATTTTCGCAGGAAACCTAATTTAGGAAAAAATTGTAGCTGCCAGCCTTTTTTGGGGACTTTTCCTGTTGACGGCAATGCGGGTGAAATTTTTGATATCATTCTTTTCCCTTCTTTTTACATATTTATAAAATACAATCAGGTTATTCATTCATTTTACTTTACGACTAACGACTTTTTGAAGAAATGTTTAATGTCTTTCAAGTCTGGACCAGGATTATGTATTCAAATGACCATAAAATACCGTAATTTTAAAGTAACAATTAAAGAGGCATATAAATGAAATACTGAATGTAATTTTAAAATCTTAGGTCAACATTCTTAGGGTAAAAGAAAATAAATATATAATACCCAAAATAAATCACGCTGTTGAACCACTAACAAAAACCTAGAGAATATGCATAAAATACAATTTATTGCCTCAGGAAAAATAAAGAAAATCTATCTTAACCAGAAGTAAGCTTCCGGCATCACGGGAAAGCTTAAAAGGTTGTCTGAATTCTAAGCCTCTTAAAAGCGGAAAATATCTTGAAAATTTTAAAATACCAGAGGTCACTGTTTGTTGGTTAATTACTGAAAATACTTTGGCTTTTTGTCTTCAAAGCGTCTCGGTATAACATGCAATAAATTTTCATGAAAATTCCGATGTTACAAATTGTCGTGACGGTTCAAACATTTTGAGGCAAGGCGTGGGTTCAGGACCGGCATTCTTAATTATCAATAAGTATAAGAACATTCCTTTTGAGTATACCTATTGGATCTACATAATATTATTATCTATAATATGTATGTATCTATACTATACTATATAATATTATAAAGCTGAAGAGTTTGTTTGTTTGTATGTTTGTTTGTTTGATTGAACGCGCTAATCTCAGGAACTACTAGTTCGAATTGAAAAAATATTTTTGTGTTGGGTGGCCTATTTATCGAAAAAGATTATAGGCTATATAACATCACGCTACAACTAAGAGGAGCGGAGCAGTAATGAAAAATGTTGCAAAAACGGGGAAAATCACACAGGTAAGCGAGCCTACGCGACGGGAAGGGTCGGGGGAACAATAAATTTAACGCGGACGAAGTCGCGGGCAGAAGCTAGTTAGAAATATATAAGTATGTTTATCAGTTGTCTGGTTACCATAGTACAGGCTGTGCCTAGTTTGGGATCAGATAACGGTGTGTTGGTTGTCCTAAGATATTTTATTTTATTTTTAATCGGTTAAGGAAATCTACTTCGAATAAATGGAAGAAATAACTAAAGAACTTTTTACTACAAACATTTAATATGAATCACATAGTGTATTTTAATAAGCTTTTATGAGCTTCATACGTATGTCAGTATACGCCTATTTAATGGAAACTTTGAACATGATATTGACAGCCTTTAAAACGTCGGATTAACTCAAAATTTGGCATATCAAGGACAGATGACAATACAATAATTTTAATAATTTGTGCCATTATCCTTGCCGAGGTTACCAGGCAACAAAAAAACTGTCTTCGAAAACTACGCTGACATATCATGTCACAAAAATTCAAAAACTACGCTGACATACGTCACAAAACTCGAAACACCCTAAAAATTTATAATAAAATATACCCTTTTTCCATTACTTTCTACTTTTTAGTAAAATAAACTAAATATAAAATGAGTTACGGAGCCCTCAAACAAATGGCTGAAATTTGTTTTAAGGCTCCGTACCTCAAAAAGAAAAAAAAAAGTGTTTTTTTTACTATTTATCTCTGGAGCCCAAGAAGGTATCAAGTTGAAATTAACATAAAATGTAGTTTAACGGTCCCTTGGAGCTCTAAATCAAGCTTCTAAGTATACGCAATAAATATATACGGCCATTTATGCAATATATTCTGTTACTCGCAAATAAATCAAAACTTTGAAATGAAATTTGGCTAGAAGCAAGGCCTGACGGCATAAGTAAAAGCTCCGTTATCGTCGGACCGTAATCGTTAATTTATAGTTTCATCACCACATTTTGTTTTTGCGATTACAAACTTACGTTTGCGGTTAGAAATTGACTGTGACGTATGTCGATGTATGGGAAAACATTTTTTCAACAACAAAGCTAAGTTAGTTCTTGGGATAAATTAACCCCTACCCTTCATTGTGCGCGGTCCGACACGTACCTTGTCGGTTTTAATTATAAATTGTTATATTACAGTGATAAAAAAAAAAAATATTTTCACCTCTTATATATCAAACTAACTTCTGCCCGCGACTTCGTCCGCGTTAAATTTCTTGTTCCCCCGACCCTTCCCGTCGCGTCAAATCGCCTAGCCATGCGATTTTCCCCGTTTTTGCAACATTTTTCATTACTGCTCCGCTCCTCTTAGTTGTAGCGTGATGTTATATAACTTATAGCCTTTGTTGATAAATAGGCTACCCAACACAAAAAGATTTTTTCAATTCGGACCAGTAGTTCCTGAGATTAGCGCGTTCAATCAAACAAACAAACAAACTCTTCAGCTTTATAATATTAGTATAGATAGATTTGACGTAAACTACATATAATAATACGTGATGCAAAACTTTAGTACCCCTTTTTTCGAAAATTATGCTGATGGAGGAGTATGAAATTTGGCACAGTTAAAGTTTATGTAGAGAAGAAGTACAGAAAGCTAATGTTTTTATAATTATATCGATGCATTAGAAATTCATTTAGTTTTTAATTAATTATGGTCGACTTTCGACCACTGGGCGACCACTAACAAAATGAAATAGCTCGCCCTTTCAACTTAGTACATTCATTTGTTACTCAACTTATTTCGTAGTAATTGATTTTCCACCAGACTTCGCTTCAGTCTAAAATTTTAAAAATAATAGGAGGAGAGGCCATACAAATTAGTTTTTGAACAATATCGTTATCTACTTTACGAAACATAATAGATTAAAGGTACCTTATTTTAATATGAAGCCTTGTAAGTTTTGTTTCTGTTGCCTACTATAAGTTCAAGGTCAATTAGGCTCTTTCACTATCGGATAAGCTCACGTGGAAATTCAACATTATTCCTGTCTAAAATGGGACTACTCATTCTTCGATCATGTTGGTAATAGATAATATAATTTCTGATATGGCTTTATAGAGGGTACTATCCCTAGTACCTTCTACCCAGCTTCACACCGTAGAGCCCTATAAAGAATATGAATACTACAAATATGTTAGAAAATAAACATAGTTAGGGATTGTCCTAACTATATGTATTTTCTAACAAATGGGATTTGCTCACTATCTATTTTATGGTAAATTGTATTTGCGTTTGATCTCTTTGGATGATAGTAATTATACTATCATTCAAAGAGATCAAAATGAAATAGAGAAAAAAGTGGCTTGTGCTTGGAAAAGCTACTGGTCCATAAGGAGACATACAAAAGTAAACAATTTCCTTTGACAGCCAAGAAAAATGTTCTACTCATGTAATAAATTTACTTCTAAATGTTCTTGTGCTATATCACGTATGGAGGCCAACTTGCGCGTTAAGTCTGAAAAATCTTCTGAAACTGAGCACGTGTCAAAGAGAGATTAAAAGAAGTATGTTGGGCGTGACACTAAAAGATCCCAAACGAACGTTGAAATGGCGATGGACCTGTCCACGGTGTGGACGGATGGCAGCGGGCTAAATGAACGAAAATGATATCGGAATGGCAACCACATGGTGGCGAAAAAAAGATAGACACACACGCTAAAAGATGTACAGATAATCTAAAGATTATTGGAGGGACAATCTGGTCATGAAAAGCCAAAAAAAAAGAAAAGTAGAACCAACTGAAAGAGACCTTTGTGTCGCAAGATACGCCGACCACTAGACCAGAATAGGTATCCCATAGGCAGTTTGCTACTACACATAATATGTGTAGTAGCAAACTGTTTATAGATATAACTAAACATAACAATTTTTACAATAAAAATTGTTATGTTTAGTATCAGCCATATAGGCTTAATAAGAATATGTTGCAGTTCGCCCAGAATGCGAGTGAAATCGCGGGCACAGCTAGTTTTGAATAAGTCCGAGCCCTGACATTTAAGTTCAAATAAACTTCAGTGGCCATCGCTCCCTTAATAGCCTGCATAATCTAGATCTAACCTCACATACGAAACCTAAGTTCTGAGCTTCGTTATAAGCTACCTCAATTTAACTTTACAAACTTAGTACCAATTATGTTGTTGAGAGCTTAAGCTGTTTCTACTTAATTCGCTTGGTATGTTTAATTACAACGTTCTAGATGGCCGATGGTATCTACTGTATAAGACTATGATGTTAATTATGGCATGAAATAAATAACTTCAGAAACTATGCACAACATACCACAATTCTGGGACAGTGCGAGTTGGTAGATGACATATATGACTTCGATTTCTTTGTTTTGGGACTATCGGTCTTCACGACGACGATTTTTCTTCACCGTTTTGAGAGCGATGAAATAATCATACTAGGAAAAGCATCGTCTGGGTTCAAACCGACAACTAAAATCGTACTCCGCAGCCGTTACAACTGGGCTACCATTACTCATAGCATTTATTTTCATTTAAACCATTTACAGGTACTATTGAATTGTCGACAGGCTTAGTCATTCAGAAAAATGAAGTTAGAAGCACACCCAAAACCGCATTAGGTTCCTAGTTAGGTAGGAAAAACGGACAAGAAACGTCATGGACACTCTTTTCAAGGATACTCTGACAATTCGTCATGTGCTAAGTAATTATCTACCTAATAAATTATTTATTTCTATGTAAGACTTCTAGATTTAATAAAATAATAATTAGATTGAGATTCAGTACTAAGGTATATTTTGCTACGGGCCGGATACAGAAAACTCAATCATATTTTCCTGGACCAAGAATAAAACTCAGAACAATTCCTAACAGTGACACCTAGATAAAAAAAAGTTTTTACCTTTATTTTCATATTTATGTTACTAACAACGTTTTTGAAACTGAAATAGATCTCGAAAGCTTTCCAAATCTGTTTTACATTGCAAATATTCCTGTTTCAAATACTCTACAAAATACACGCGGTCGCTGAAAATCAGCGCTGGGGGTCTGTCTCGCATAGGGTCGCAGCATTATGCTGAACGATGGCCGTTTTGCGTGTCAATTTTATGTCAAATGTCATAATGTCACAATAAAAAAGTTTACATTGTCCTATTATATGGTTGTTAAGTATTTTTAAATAAGTGTTCTTAAATTTCCTAATTTCCCGCACACTTTTTTATTTTTTTTCTTTCATAAGAACCTTCTCCTGACAAATACAAACACAACAACAAAAAAAAAAGTGAAATCGGTCCAGCCGTTCACGCGTGATGTCGTGACCAAGGGAAATAGGGATTCATTTTTATATATATAGATATAATTCTGTAAAAAAAAATGTACTTCCAACAAACTCAAAAATAGAGAAAATTTATTCACCATGCTCGACATCGTAGAATTTTGTCGACTGAAGAATAGAAATATTTCTTCTCTTCAGTTTTAACATCGCCGTACTTAAAACGATTGAAGTCTTTCTAAATTCTGCCATTTTGTCTTTTCTTCCGACGAAAAAACTTGTTTCTATGGTGGCTATTCTACGCGTGCTGACCTTTCTTTATAAGTAGTTATTATAAAAGGAGGAGAATCTACGTTCCACTGTTTTTTTTTTTATTTTTTTTTCTGTACGACCAGCTGTGGCATCTTTACTTTCTATGAGCAACTTTACCCATGACTACAGTACTTAAATGTAGCTCAATTACTAAACATCTATGCCACCAATTACCAAAGCGATACAGAAGTAGAAAACTCGAGTATTTGTACAAAATTTTTAGTAAGTAATTGAAAGATATTCCATTATATTCATATTTTCCTCATGGGTAAAGTTGCTCATGGAAAATAAAGTTGCCTCAGTTGACGGTATGTTCGCAGCTATCTTCGGCAATTGTGGATAATTTCGAAAATGTTTAATTGTTCCTTTAATGAATAGGTGTTCCTTAATTCTTCCTTAAGGGGTGGTCCTATACAAATTTTATTGACTTAGCTTGTTATTTCTTTACCCGTTATTAGCTTGATAATTAACTTAAAATTCCATGCGAGCCGAGGTATGGGGGTTAGTAAATACTAAAATTATTGTGTGTTATAATCATTACCCTCCTGACCTTTTCAGGGGCAGCTGCCAAAGTAACAGAATACGGTTTGGTATTTTACACGAGGTGACTGACATCCGACCTCAATAACCACAATATGTTGTCACATTTTTGAGGCTTCATGTTGCCTCAAGCTGTACTATAAATAGCAATACGATACTCTGTTATAAATAGTGACGATGGTACTCTACGAAAGATACGGTTACTGGGTTTTACGATCAGTAACCAGATATAGGAATAAAAAAAAGAAAAGTAAAAGATAGGTAGGTTTTCCATTTCGGAATTTCTCAGTAGCAGCCCAGACTCTGAATTTGTGCCCGGTTGATGGCTAAATACTCGCCCCCTGTTACATAAAACTTAAAACATAACTGGCGAAATATACATGTATGTACTATAGGGGGCACCTCTGTCTAAACCGTTGACAACACGGTTGGCGTAATGGCTGAGCGGTCGACTGCTGTGCAGCGTGTCGCGGGTTCGATTCCCGCATGGAACAAATATTTGTATGATCTGCAAGTAATTGATCCGGGTCTGGGTGTTTGTATTTGTGAGTTTTTATGTTTGTAAACGCACCCACGATACAGGAAGAAATTCCTAGTGAGGTGCAACATTAAAAAAAAAAACCCGGAGGAATATAGGCGTGATGTTATGTAGTATAAAAGATTATGTTCTTACACTATATACAGGGTGTGGCGTAAGTAATGGTCCACCGTTCAGGATTCGATGAACCAGATAATTAACTATAACAATTAAATTTTTTTACCATTTTTACCCAATTTTTAACCGACTTCAAAAAGGAGGAGGTTATCAATTCGGATGTTTATATGTTTTTTTTTATTTTTTTATGTATGTTCGCCCATAACTCCGTCATATATAGACGGATTTGCAAAATTCTTTTTTTGTTCGAAAGGGGTGTATTCCGAAATGGTCCCATATAATTTTCATATAGATCTGATGATGAGTTCGGGAGACAGACACCGGAACTCTTTAAAAAATGACAGGAAATCAACCGCGATTTCTGCTATCGCATAAATATGCATTGTTTGTTTGGAATTAGTGCAGGGTGAATACCACAACTAAAAATTTAAAAATAAAAACTTTTTTGCAAAAAAAAACAACCGACTTCCTTAAAA
Source organism: Aporophyla nigra (assembly GCA_947507805.1). Taxonomy (NCBI): domain Eukaryota; kingdom Metazoa; phylum Arthropoda; class Insecta; order Lepidoptera; family Noctuidae; genus Aporophyla; species Aporophyla nigra. The sequence goes on along the minus strand of OX382307.1, from coordinate 14,047,198 downwards.
ACACTACAAAGTGAAAAATAACTTTAATTTCGGAAGTCGGTGGCAAAAAAAACCATAAATACAGATCCTAAGACACCGACTACCGAAATTAAAGTTATTTTTCACTTTGTAGTGTTTTTAAGGAAGTCGGTTGTTTTTTTTTTGCAAAAAAGTTTTTATTTTTTTACAAGATTGCTCTTGAACTTGATGGTGTGTTAAAAATTGGGGTTAAAATTAGAGAAGAACCAACTTTTTCTTCAAAAGAGCTGAATTTACATAAAAAATCATAATTTATCATGATAGTTCTAGTATTCAGCAGTAATTAACAGAAATCAAAATGAAAAAATAATGGTTTTTGTTGAAACTACAATCAAATATGTAATAAAAGGTAGAAATTTCGTAAATAAAAGACAAAAATGAAATATTTTCGGAACCCTTGGGTAAAAATGTTTAAAAATTTTAATTCTTATAGTTAATTATCTGGTTCATCAAATCCTGAACGCTGGACCACTACTTACGCCACACCCTGTATATAGACTAATTGACACAAAAACCATTCGGAAAATCTTCACAAGAAACGGTGATGTTATCTAAATCTTTCACTAGTTTCTTATTGGATTTTACTGAAATAGTCGTATTAACTGTTTCTCTTAAAATAAATACATACGTCCAATTCGGAGAATGTCTTTATACTGTTAATTAAGTAACGAACTTAAAATAGATTCAAACTACTGTACTCCTACATTTAAAGATACGAGATTCTTTATAATTTTCTTGCCAATATCCCAATTTATTAGGGTCGGTGCAACATGTCTTAATAGATATTGGTATATCGGTGAATCATCATTTTTTCAGCCGAAAGACGTCCACTGCTGGACATAGGCCTCCCCCAAGCACCGCCACTTCGACCTATTCTGTGCTTCTCGCATCCAACGTATTCCTGCGGCCTTCACCAGGTAATCGGTCCATCTTGTGGGAGGCCTTCCAACGCTCCGTCTTCCAGTACGCGGTCGCCACTCCAGAACCTTCCAACCCCATCGGCCATCCGTTCTGCAATCAATGTGCCCTGCCCACTGCCACTTGAGTTTGGCAATTCTTCGGGATATGTCGGTTACTTTGGTTTTCCTACGGAACTCTTCATTTCTGATCGCGTAGGGAAACTTCAAGCATAGCCCTCTCCATTGCTCTTTGGGTGACTTTGAGCCTTTGTTTTCAATATCGGTGAATATTGAAAACTATATTTTATTTTAAATTCCAAAAGTCCATTGATACTCCAAAGACTTTTTTGCCCGTTTTTCTTCATAGGAACCTACTACGCTTTACGCTTTGAAATTGACAACTAGCTTCGTCTTTTGACACACTTTATATTAGCTTCACTTGTATGTGTGTTTGTATGTTTGTTTATAACCGACTCCTTATAGCGCGATTTTGACCCACCTTAAACGACCAGATTTCATTCAAACTGTAGACTTATCGACGACCGATGACAATACTATAATTTCCTAAATTTGTGCCATTATCCTGGCCAGGGTTACTAGGACAGCAAAAAAACTGTCTTCGAAAACTACGCTGACATACGTCAAAAACTACGCTGACATACGTCACAAACTACGCTGACATACGTCACAAACTACGCTGACATACGTCTCAAAATTCGAAACGCCGTAAAAAATATAAAATAAATAATAATTTAAAAAAACTAAAAAACACGCTTCCATTGAAAACCAAACTAAAAAGTACAAAATAATGGAAAAAAAGCGTGGGGTGACTGATATGAATAAAAAAAATACCTTAAAAAGCACCCCACGCTTATTATCTAAGTCAGTCGAAAGTACCTGATTATGGTTAAATGGTAGTAAATTTTTGAGTTTGAATGCTGTGCTAAGCTTTCTGTTCTGAAATCGGTGACACCCTCTTTTCAAAATCGTATCAACCAAGAAAAGATTCACAATACTACTGATATATATTATATGATGGCAAGTTTTAAACATTGCTGCTAAAGACTCTCCATGCACATAGCAGCACGCGTAGCATGACCACCGTAGAAATTAATTTTGTCGACGGAAGAATAGATAAAATTACAGATTTTAGAAAGATTAAAGACAAAATTAAAGATTGTAGAAAGATTTGTACCGCTTTATGCTGGCGTAGCATGACAATTCTATCTCTATTCTACCAAGAATAGACAAAACCCATTTCTACGGTGGTCATGCTACGCGTGCTGGTACCATTTTTTTACGTTTTAACATAATCTTCAGTTAAAAGTCCATTAACCTTAATAAACATCTGTGGGTACCGCGGCAAACGCAATTTTGTAACCCCTCAATATATTCATAAGGCTTCACATATAGGTCGAAGATAATTAAGGAAGACCAACAATCTCACCAAGTCCGTTATCTCCGAATCAATTATGCACAAGGCCTGATAACTCCTGATAATTATTAATGGTAGAATGGGCTGACACGTCACCCTTATTTGCATCATAGATCATAGTGAATATATGATAATTACGCTTCCCACCGCTTAGAGATTTATCCGTGTCGCCAGTTTGATGGAGGGCTTGAACTTCGATCGAATGATGACGGTAAGGAAGTTTGTGACACGGTTTGTGTCTTAGAGTTTCCGGAAGTTAGGTGTCACGTCAGAGTTGTAGTGTGTATTGTTACGTTGGGTTATATTGCTTAGTTACGAACAAAATATTGGATTTTTAACACGATATTAGTTCATTTTTGTTATATGGATGTATGTGTGTATTTAATATTCATTATTTTTCGCGTTATCTATCACTTATGTGGCACCTGCCATATTTTTCCCTGTATCACGCTAAGGTTGACTGGTAGATAATGCCTCAAGCATTAAGTCCGCCTTTGTACAGTAGTTTTACTTGTGCATAATGTTTTAATTAATTAATATTATTAGCTTGGTATGAACGTGTATCTTCGGACGTCATTTTCATCCCCTTTATAAAGTCGGATTCATTTTAAACTTTGCACACTTATCAAGGACAGATAACAATACAATAATTTCATTTAGTTCGACTACCTACAAAACGAGTTTTTCTTTTTTTTTTTTTTTTGATGGGAAATCATCAAATGACTTCTCCCGCTCTGGGCGGAGCGGGAGGACGTGTCAGACTTTTACTGACTAAAACCCACCCGTGTTCCTTCAGTTGCCCATGTGCCAGAGTCACGGTATCTCTTTCGAACAATCTCGCGACCTTCTTTTTTGATATGACACATGACACATAAAGGCACAAATTGATGAAATTATATTAAGTATTGTCTTTGATAAGTGTCCAAAGTTTCAAATTAATCCGAAGTTTTGAATGGGGTAAAAATCATGTTCAAAGATTTGGTTACATAAATACATACATACATACCGAGCTGATAAAATCGTGTTAAAAAAGCGTGGGGCGTTTGATATCAATTGATGTGAATATTTTATCGACAGATACTGATAAAAATAGAGTCATTATAGAAATACTTCATTAAGCACCTTACACTTTTTGATTTCCCTTATTGATTATACTTGATTCGCTTCCTTTTACATGACATTAAGATTCTACAAACATAACAGACAAAATGTGGGTGTAAATACTATATTTACACCTCTGCCTAACCCATTAGGGATTATAGACACTGTGTTTCTGTTATATTATTACACTAGCTTCTGCCCGCGGCTTCGTCCGCGTGGATGTCGAAAAATGTCCCACAGGAGCGTACTATCAGGATTAAAAGTACCCTATGTGTTAATCCAGATAAACTATGTCTTATCGCACTGCTTTTTTTCTGGATGGGATATCATCAAATGACTTCTCTCGCTCTGGGTGGAGCGGGAGGGCGTGTCAGACTTTTACTGACTAAAACCCACCCGTATTCCTTCAGTTCAAAATCAAAAGTCATTTATTCAAATTAGGCTGAGGATCAGCACTTTTCGAACGTCAAAATTACAAAAGACAGTCCTCCCAAAACGCCCACCCGTCGCGCACTTCCTAGTGCTTTAGCTGGGAAGAAGAAGTGGCCAACAAACTCCCCAGCAGCACAGCTGTCTGTCCAGTTAGAAGAACTTGATTCTATACAATGGTATATAGTAAAACATTAAGAGACACAAATTAAATTAAATGATTTGCTATATGCCAGCTAGCCAACCCAATATACCAACAAATAAAATGAGAACTATACTCAAGCATAAGCAAAAAAAATATGTATATAGAAACATGGCTGCAAAAACAAAAAACTGGCATAAAGGGCGTGACAGCTTACATATGCAATGCTGAATGTTCACATAGCTGTTACGACCTGATTTACAACTCGAGGCCACAAATGATAAACTAGCACCATCGACGTAAAATAAATTAAACAGGTAAGTAATATTAATAATAATATCAACATCAAAGTCAGCAAGACGACCAGTCACCACAAGCAGCACCCGTTCACGAGCATAACGCAAAGATCAGCCATGCGCATGTGCCAGGGTCACGGTATCTCTTTCGAACAATCTCGCGACCCTGGCAGATCGCACTGCTTGCTTTGTCTTATCCGATCCAGATAATAAAAAGTATCACAGAACATTCAACCCCCCATTCCACCTTCTTAGGGATGGAATTTCAAAAAACCCTTTCTTAGTGGATACCTACTCTTCACAAAGAACACATCCTCCAATCAATTTCATACCTCTAGGACCAGCGGTTTAGTCTGTGCGTTGATATATCAGTCAGTCAGTCAATCAGTCACTCAGGACTTTGAATTTTATATATATAGATAGATATTATTTTAAGGTTAGTAACTTCCTGTAGGTACCTGGAAGTCCCTAACCAACTAAGTCAACACAAACAAGGACGTAATAAAATCGCGGCAGATTTTTATCGAGTGAGTTCGAACCCAAGCAGGCGCTTTACTTTGTACAAATTATTTCATCACCACTGCTCTCAAATCGGTGTAGGAAAACATCGTGAGGAAACCGGCATGTCTTAGAACCAAAAATTCGGAGACATGTGATATCTAGCAACCCGCATTGGACCTGCGTGGTGGATTATGGCCCACTCCCTCTCACTGAGAGGAGGCCTGTGTCCCAGCAGTGGGAATATTATAGGCTGCTGATGATGAGGTTTTTATCGCGCACTAGATTTAAAACTCTAGGTGCATTGAAAATCCAACAAAGTGAGTCTCAGGGAGTCAAAAAACTAGGTTCGATATTTAAACCTCGGCGCTATGCAGTGCTTTGAAGATTCAGTGCGCAATACTAAATTGATTGACTTATATCTTGCAGTGTTTACAAAATATAATCACCCCACCGCTGCATATAAGCAACCAACCGCTCTTCGAGAGAGAGTGGGCCGTAATCTACCACGCAGGGCCAGGTGTGAGTTGGTAGATGACACATGTCTTCGATATTTTTGGTTCTAGGCATTGGCGATTTACTCACGCACTTTCTTCACTGTTTTGAGAGCAGTGGTCATGAAATTATTTACAATTAAATTTAAAAAACCCCCGACACAATAACCTAAGTTTCCTTTAAAAATTAAAAAAAATATTAAAACTCAATCTTAAAGTACCTAAATATGTATCAATAATTCTAAAAAAAACTTTAGAGGTGTCAAGGGACACCCGGATGGAACGAAGTTCCTTTCCAGGATTGATAATAGTTATAATTTTTTAAATTATTTATTATGTACAAAAAACCTGTATACACTCAACAAAAATATTCTCTCTCTCTCCCTATCTCCCTCTCTCTCTCTACCTCACTCTCTCTCTCCCCCTCCCTCTCTCCCTCTCCCCCTCTACCCCCCTCTCCCCCCTCTCCCCCCTCTCCCCCCTCTCCCCCTCTCCCCCCCTCTCCCCCCTCTCCCCCCCTCTCCCTCTCCCCCTCTCTCCCTCTCTCCCTCTCTCCCTCTCTACACACAACAAAAAAAACAACAACATACAAAATATATACGGTCGAATTGAGAAACTTCGTCCTTCTTTTGAAGTCGGTTAAAGCATGTCGTGACAACTTTTCGTAAGATTTTTTTCCGTCTAGCCCCTTTTCACAACGCGCGATAAGGAACTTCGTTCCAAAAAATACGTTGCGTTGGGGAACCGTTCCAAACCTAACATTAAATTACAAAATAGTCTATTACCTAACTAAGCAACATAGATGAATTTAAAAAAAAAAATTAAGAAAAGACAACTTTTATAAAATTACTTCAAAATATTGCATTTAGGATACGACCGTCAACGACATCTGCCCTCGCGGAGTGGTCCCCCGACGCGACGTATTTTTTTTGCGTCGGGGGTTAAAAAGTACAGCGCCTGCCTGGATTTGAACCCACGATTGATAGCACTGCTCTCTGTAGTGTTTACCTTTTTCTAAAACCATAGAAAGTTATTATTATTTTGGGTAATATACTAATTATCTCAGTCATTAAGTACATTTCACTATTTGACGGAGTGGATCGGAAAGCATTGGGGGGCGTCGAAGCGCATTTGGCAATGAAATAAACGCTATGACGCGCTCCGTCAAGTATGAACCGTGCAATACACGCCCTAGTGGGGTCATATTTGCTTGGTAAATTAGTCGGTAAATTTTGTATATTACTGGATGAACTAAATCTGAACCTCACTAAGGATACTGTAAAGTTTAGATCTTTGTTAGAGCTCTAGTCGGATATTTGAGCTCATAGATGTACTATCATCATGATCATCATTAGCAGCCTATAATGCTCCCACTGCTGGGACACAGGATTATTAAGATGGTTTACTATGCTTTGTGCCAATCCTTAATAGACTACTGCATTACATCCTGAGGAGGTGCCGCCAAAACTCACCTCATTGAAGTAGAGAGGGCACAGCGCGCCGTCATTAAAGTTGGCTCCGGCCTCCCCTATCTGTTCCCAACCGTCGACCTTTTTAAAGACTAGGATTTACTCACTGTTAAGCAAACCTTCATACTGCGTACGGTGCTTAAACAACACTCCCTATTGAAATACGATCCAAATCTATACACGGATAAGCGCCGAAAAGGAAGAGTATGCAACACAACCTTCTAGTTTTGCACACTCGCGTAATTTCTTTTTCTTTCTCGGACCATACCTATATAATAAACTGAATAGCACTCTTGATATTTATCCTCTAACTGTTTACAAATGTAAAACTGCACTCAACGCGTATCTGAATACTTTAGACTATCAGGGAGCCGAGAATTTGTTGACCCCCCTCAGATAGACTATCTTTTAAATACTCATCCCCTTGCCCTGTTTCTGCATACCATCAACTATACTCGCTTCACACTTACTCAGCTCAATCTGTCACATACACTCTTATATCTCTTTTATGCACTCTCTGCGGTTACTCACACAGCTTCTGGTATTACCACACTTTTTGTTTTTTACAAAATTTTATATTGTTTCTCTAATTTATTGTTAGTTATGTATCCTGTAATATTATAATGTCGTGTATCCGTTTATCAGGCATCTAGCCGCGGGAGGGTCCTGGTGACTTGTAATACAGGTTTTTAAATAGACCTACCTCAGGCACCAGTCTCTCACAAAGTTAGCTCCTTTTACGTGCACTACTATATAAGCTTAGCATTAACTTCATAACTTGTATAAAGAAAATAAACGTTTTATATTATTATTATTCTCTGCGTTTTTTTATCAGCGGATAAATGCTTACCACTATGCATCATAATCAGCCCATAATGTTCCCACTGCTGGGACACAGGCCTCCACTCGGTAAGTTGACTTATGTTAATTTAACCCCAAATGCGGTGGGATATTTTTATGCAACAAACGTAACGAAATCCAAAACATTAACATAACAGAAATAAACCACACTCTTCAATCAGAAAAATCTCTCTAGCGAATACCGACCGAATTCCAACTGACAATGGAACTATTCAGGGCCTGAACGCAATAGAAATACATAAGAAAAGCTGTTGCAGACACATCTTACGAATACCTCTCACTCGATAATCAAAAGGGTATCCTCTTGACTACTGCTACAGACAATCCAACCACTAGAGCGCTCAAGTCATGATTTATCAATGCAATATTGTACGGGCACAGCGGACTGTCCTACACATTAATGTCGTATCTAAATCCCCTCTTTGTTACACTTCACATCGTAATACTGTTACATCAGAGTCGAGAATTGAAGGACGGTGATGCTGACGTAATACTTTTTGGTTTACAATCGGTCTTTGCCCAGACCTTAACGGAAACACATGGTATATAACTTCGCTGCAAACACTAACATATGCTGGCTTAACTATTCCGAAGCCAGCTTCTGATTAAATTAGTAATTAATCTTAATTAGGGGTTGCCGAACTTGTAACATGCCGTGCTGGTATGCTTTCCTGGTAAACTTGACATTTCACATTTTGGCAAATCTTTGTTTATCTTATATAATAAAGTAGCCCGAGCCGTTCAACGAGTTCGTTTAGTATAAAAGCAAAAAATATTTAAAAATATTACAGTTCATAAATTTTTCAGTTCCGCCATTGAAAAATTAAGAGAAAGCGGTTTGACATGTATTTTGTATTTATTTATCGTTGATTGAAACGATATAACACCAATTTACCTACATTAATTAACATGAAAACATAAAAGGTTAACAATAATTATATAAAGTTAAACAATTACCTAAATAACAACTAAAATGGAACAGTGGACTTCCTTGCATACTTTCTCTCACAGAACACCAGACATTTATACGCATTATTTTATTCCATTCATCCACAAACACATCATATTCAGGGTAGCTAGATAACCCTTGCGTTCAGTGCTTTCTACAGCATGTCCTAAAAAGGTGTTGTCACATTTAAGGGTGTGGGTACAGACAACAATGTATGGGACGGCTGATTGCTTTTTCGCGACTATGATGTTGGTCCCATTGAAAAAGTAGTTCTTTTACACACCCTTCTGTATAAGCTTCGCCATTTCCAACTACACTGGGCCTCAAAACTTAGTACCACACTTTTAAAGTACACAAGATATATTTTCAAAAGAATAATTATTATAAAAAGAATTAATTTTTTATATAAAAAATCGTTATCGTAGTCGATAAAGGAAGCAAGTCCTTCTTTTATGCAACGGCAAATTTTCAAAAAAAAAAAAAAGTGAGCATTTCGTACCACGAACAATCCTTAGTGACCACTAGTAAAATCCTTTCATATTAATAGGGAATCTTTATTCACAAACAGAAATAGACTTTCACTAATAGTAATTTACAAAAGGTTTAAAGAATCTTTATTTCTCATAAGAACATGATACAGTTCACTTCACTTTGCTTCATGCACTACCGTCGTCGAATATAGGCACCTTGTTCGACGACACTACTTTCCGCCTCGCTGATTCCCTACGTTTGGAAGCTCCGTGTTGTTCTTCTCATCACTGTCACTGTGGCGAAGTTGTCACCAGTCTAGGACACCACGGCCTGTCTTGCAGCCGAAGTGCGGGTCGATTAGCGCGGCACGCAAACATTAATGACATCATCCGACGAGCTCTTGTCACCGTCGGCGTCCCAGCTGTATTAGAACCCAATGGCTTGGCACGCGACGATGGCAAGAGACCGGACGGTATGTCTTTATTTCCATGGAAGTTGGGTAGGCCTTTAGTGTGGGATGCAACGTGCGTCGATACTCTTGCGCCATCCTATCTTCCTGGCACGGCGTGCTGTGCTGGTGCCGCTGCTGCGGCTGCGGAAATCCTCAAGCATTGGTCATTATATTTTTGAGCCGTTTGGGGTTGAAACGAGTGCTCTTAGCCTATTTAAGGAAATTTCTAAACGGCTGGTGGACACTTCTCGTGACCCAAGAGCTGGTTTTTACCTTGCCCAGAGGCTAAGCATTGCCATACAACGTGGTAATGCCGCCAGTCTCTTGGGTACACTACCAGTCGACAGCGATGTGGATGATTTTTCGACGCATTTTTTTAAATTTGTAAATAGTTTTAGTTAATTTAGGTCATAATTATTTTTTTCTTTATTAATATAAATCTGTAATCCATATATTAAAAAAAAGTTCACTTAAATGCGATTTAACATTTAAAATTAATAATCGTCGTCTAATGACTACAAATTACAATTCTCATTTAAATGAAAGAACAAATTAGTGCAACTTCTACTGTTTCAAACTAGGTGCCAAATTAGTAATAACAGATTCGTATTTTACTGGAATCATTTGACATACGTTTTCCGAATATAACTTCTCAAGGCATAGGTAGATGTAAATATCGCGCTCGGGTTTCATTGTTTGTTACTGTAACTCAGGTTTCCAAACTCGTCAATTTTTGCCGTGCCCAAATTATTTTGTCACGTACCAGCCACCGCACGCGTGCCATTTCTTCAACTTCTCTGGATCCCATCCATCATCATTGCATCAGCCGGAAGGCATCCACAAATTTGGGGCGGTTTACAATAATCGCCACACTTGGCAGGCGGGTTGGTAACCGCAGTATGCTGCATAAATGATAAGAGAATGCTGCTGCCGATGCTCTATCAAGTCCTTTAGTCGCCTTTTACGACACCCACAAGTAAAAATGGGAACGGGCTTTCCCTGGAATACATGATAATTAAACAACCTTGCCTGTAACCTATACGTCAGTCTTGTGTTGTCTATACCCTACAGTCTCGCAGTAAATCTGATAAATACACAATATATTGACACGGCATGCTCCTCTGTTTACCTGAACACAAAGGGCAGGCAAACTATAGACGTCTAGGTCTTTACGTATAAACATAGGGTCGAGAATGTCAGTCTTTCAATTGGTAGCTGAACAACATAGATTGTACTGTCGTATAATTTTGTGCATATACAGGTTCATTGGGGCGGTAATGAAGATATAGGCGACGGAAACGATGCTCAGATAATATACAGCAATACATATATTAATGGCGATTTAAATATAGGTATACGTCTAATATAAAATACGTCAAAGAGCAAAAGGTAGTGTAGGTTGGTTTCTACAGACAAAGTTAGTGAATAAACTGATAGTGATCCAATATTTAACTACTTTAAAACCCTTCCTTTGTCATGCACGACGCTACTGGTGCAATTTTTAATGATAGCAAAGTTATTTCATTCCTCCATTTACTCCTAAATAAAATCTTTGCCATAAAAAAAAAACCTTATCTATGGTCCGTATCACATTCGCAACACCATAAACAACTGGAGCATGGCCACACGGTCAGCAAGACAAGACAACGCAACCAACCATAGAACGTACACAAGACAGTTCTGGTGTGACCACCAACACTATCATCTGTCACCCTAGTAGAGCGTACACCACCGAACTGATTCGACAGACCATTAAACCAGGGGTACAACTATGGAATAAGAAAACACAGAAGCGCCACTTACGTATTTACATTTATGCGAGAACATTTTGTCGACTTAATAATCATGATTCTTTACTAACTCGGTACTAGCCGCACTCGTCTTTAGCTAAAATGTTGTTGATGTCCGAGTGCACAGCGATAATCTTACCTGTATTGAACCTATCTTACGTCTCAACACTGTAGACATTTAAAAAGACTTTCTGAATGAGAGAATCGCTTCTAACATATTGTATACTAGCTGTTACCCGCGACTTCGTCCGCGTGGCATTTAACAAAAAAAGTTTTTCATTAATTTATTTTTTTCTCGTGAGATCCTCTCTTGTTTCTAAAATAAAAGAAGTTAGAAGCCTAAGTTACTCCTTGTTACATCAGCTATCTGCTAGTGAATGTCCCGTCAAAATCAGTCAAGCCATTTCAGAGATTAGCCGGAACAAACAGACAGACAGACAAAAATAGTAAAAAATGTTGTTTTGGTATATGTGTACACAACCATATACACTTAGTAAAAAGCGGTTATTTTAATATAAAAAACAGACACTCCAATTTTATTTGTCTACATTACAAACAGATACTCCAATTTTATTTATTTGTCTAGATAACAAGATATCACTCCTGTATGCCCCGATAGGTTTGGCAGAAATGTACCTATAGTGTACCTACACGATGTCCTACTATAGTTCCACATTTCACCAGTTACGTAATAAATCCCAAATAATAGGGTCGAGTCTATTATCATCATCATCATCATCATTTCAGCCGAAAGACGTCCACTGCTGGACATAGGCCTCCCCCAAGCACCGCCACTTCGACCTATTCTGTGCTTCTCGCATCCAACGTATTCCTGCGGCCTTCACCAGGTCATCGGTCCATCTTGTGGGAGGCCTTCCAACGCTCCGTCTTCCAGTACGCGGTCGCCACTCCAGTACCTTCTGACCCCATCGGCCATCCGTTCTGCGAGCAATGTGCCCTACCCACTGCCACTTAAGTTTGGCAATTCTTCGGGCTATATCGGTTACCTTGGTTTCCCTACGGATCTCTTCATTTCTGATTCGATCGCATAGGGAAACTCCAAGCATAGCCCTCTCCATTGCTCTTTGGGTGACTTTGAGCCTTCTTATGAGGCCCATCGTGAGCGACCACGTCTCAGTGCCATATGTCATCACTGGCAACACACACTGGTCAAAGACTTTTGTCTTGAGACTATTATATATATATCTCGAGTCTATTAACTAGGTATAAATTCAGACTCTGGGCTACTAATGAGATGTTTAAATTGAAAAACCGAATACTGAATAATATAAATGTGAGTCACTTATTCAGACCATTAGAAAATTATGCTAGTACAATAAAATTATGCCAGTAATAAATAAAGCTAAAAAACATAATAAAAAATCGATTATTGACACAAGCTGTCTTGGTCTGTGTGCCCACTGCTGTGGCAAAGCCCTCCTCCGTTTCCTTCTACATTTTCCTATCGATTGCTATTTGAGTCCACAGTTTACCTCCTGTGGTTTCCAACTCATAGGTCTATCATTTTCTCTGACTTTGTCGATATTTTTTCAGCACTAAACCAAAGTGTTATTAGGTTTTTTGCAGTTCTTGCGACCAGTCTACCAACAGGTAGTCTCTTTTGTTGACGATTGAGCGTAAAACGACGGCGTCGGGAGTCAATAGCAGACTCCCGGCCACCGTAGGCGCGGGCTTGCGGGCGGACCAGGCTCGGGTCGACGGCGCGTAGTGTTCCACGCGCGCCTCAAAGAGATGTCAGCAGCACTGTAGGGGTCCGCTAGGACCGATGCCTGCCAGGGTCGCGAGATTGTTCGAAAGAGATACCGTGACCCTGGCACATGGGCAATTGAAGCAACACGGGTGGGTTTTAGTCAGTAAAAGTCTGACACGCCCTCCCGCTCCGCCCAGAGCGAGAGAAGTTATTTGATGATTTCCAATCCAAAAAAATAAATAAACGTAAAACGACAATCCTGACATTGTTAAAAGTATGCCTGAAAATCAAAATTGACATGCGAAAATCGCTTCTACAAATTCTTATTCTATGGCAAAACCGAACTATTTGTAACACGATTTATGTACCAGGCCGTAGGTACCTACAACCAGACTATCTGTTCCTAGTGCTAGTTATCAGATAACGTGCATGCTGTGCCTACTAATCTTGTTGATGTTACTGAAAACCCTAATGTGTGCTAGTAATAAAATGATTGTAATTAACTAGAATGTTTAGAACAGGGATGGACTGTAATTGAACAGTTACTTAATGATTTTGATTTATATTTTTTTATTACATACGTTCTATATTTAAACAAAAAAAAAAAACTGTACAATCAATCCTTGGATCACCACAACAATCAAAAATATTGATAATAATATGTATGTGAGCTTTACTTTTACATATTTTTTCCAAAATAGTAACGAGGATATTTTATCAAAAAATAATCGCCCTTGAACTCGAAGTCACTTTTCAAAGCCACTCATAAACTCAGTTAATTTCAAGCCTAATAAATGTAGGAATTTCATCGAATGAACTCGATTCATCAACGTCAGACGTTCCCGATATAAAATTTCGATAGAAATTTCAACGCCTGTACAATATCCTAGGACTTTATTTAAAGTAAACTGTAAGAGAATTCAATTACTGAATGCTTAAGTAACAGGTGTAAGTGACGGCTGAAATATATTGCCTCTACTTAGACATTTTTAGAGGCATTTTCTTAATCAGCCCCTCGTGTGGGGAAATGAGTTCGCGTGAATATACGAGTTCGCTCACTTCGCTTAGCAGGGGTCCCACTATCTTATCTTACATGTAATTTCGCACACTTGATGTAAAACTACGTTTAGTTAAACCTTCATTAACTCTAATGGTTAGTTTAACCGTTTTCATTAAAATTGTCAAGATTTATGTGCGTTTTTATTGTAAGGACATTTTAAGAGTTTGTATTCTCTAAAGAGACGTAATAAAAGCCGCACAGGTGCAATTTTGTACGAAATTTGTTAGGTCTTCATTAGATAACGATATGAACTTTCCCCAGCTTATTTGACCCCGCAGAAGTTATATCCTGCCAAAAAAAAATGAAGGTAACTGAATAACCGCCCACACTTAACACCATGTGCCTCGAACGACGGAAAAGCAATCGTGAACATAAAATTTAACGAGGCACCCCAAACGTATTTTATAGCTTCTATTTAACCGCAGCAAGGAACAAAAAAATCGTGGGCCTCAGTTGCTAATATTTTGGTACGCATTTTCACTTAAGATAAGCCCCCTCCACGGACCGTATTTCACAAGATTAAGTCATCCCCCACACCACCACTCTTTGTTTTAATCCGCAACAGATCCAGAGATAAATTGAGCATAACTGGCTTGAAATCTTAGGCAACGTTTGTTCACAATGGAACGATAAATAGCACCACTGTTGTTTTTTACACTGACTTCACGATTATCCGTGCGATTATTACGAGTTGTTGTAACAACTTCATTGTTGTTGTTGGCGAGAATTATTTGTTCTTTTTACTATAGTGCTGTCGGATAGGAACTTTTCATGGGTATTCGTTAAAAGCAAATGCTTTTGAAAATAGTAAAGTAAAAAAATTGCCATCTTTCATAATTGGACCGCTAATTATTACCAACTTAGGTACACTACTTGCTCATACAATTCGCCGTTTTAAATGACATTTCTCTTGTAAATTTGAGTTCAACTTTTACTGATAAATGCAGATATTTTTAACAGGACATAACAATCTGGTCATATAATAAAAACAAACGAAATTTCTCTCACTGAATAGTGATAAAAGAGGCCGCAAATACCGTTACGAATATTCTAAATCCACTTCCAGCTCGCAAATACGAATTATCACCGCAATTCGATCGTAGTGCAAGGTGGAGGTGCACCATGGGCGGTTGCCGAGGAAGCATTTTGACAGAGGATTTATAGCTATCCGGCTTTGAATACTAACGTAGGTACTATAGAAACTGTTCGTGCATTAATTCATAAGGCACCACTCTACAACAGCCCACGGCTAAGCGACGTACGTGTTTTTAGCTTCGCTTTGAATGAAAATGTAGCCAGAATCGCCCACAGCGACCGATGCTACGCACGCAGGCGTAGTTGGCAAACAAATGTACCACGTAGCTTAGGTGTGTAACCTCTTCGTGCACATCCTAAGTGGAAGTGGACGGCAAACCTTACCTTTTCGGATTACGAACTTAACCGACATACTAACTGAATGAATAATAAGCGACCTAGAACATGATGATATGAGATAAGCCGTTATTCGGCGGTTTATTGCATACTTTATTGTTATAAGCCTTTTCGTTACCATGAGAATAAAATATATGGTTTTATGGTCGTCGTATATAATAGGCGGTGAAAGAGCGTTTTATTTTTTCCCATATCGTTCAAGTTCGTTTGCGATAACGGTGGAATCAATTCGTGAATCAATTTGGTATGTGACGAAATTGGAGGGTTGTTCAAATGTGTATACTTAGAACAACTTTTATTGTTCCAGAAAATTGCACGTCATTAATAATAGAAATAGCATTGTCCTTTAGTACCTAACTGACCTAAGATATACTGAGATGACACAGTATAATGGGGCGTGAAAAGGTCGCTCTGTGTATGTTTTGTATTGTTAAATGTATTTTTTATGGATTTTCTGGTGTGTAATAAAGTCATCATCATCGTGATCATCATCATCATCATCATTTCAGCCGAAATACGTCCACAGCTGGACATAGACCTCCCCCAAAAATGGAGGGTTTGCCATAATCGTCACGGTTGGTAGGTGGATTGGCGATCGCAGTATGTTGTTAATATGAAGAAAGAACGCTGCTGCCCATTCTCTAAGAAGTGCCTTTGTCACCTTTAACGATACCCACGGGAAGAAATATGATGGTGCTATTCTTGGCGTCCGGCACCACACAGAACTATAAAGTATATTTAAATAAAAAAACATATTACAAGTGACACAACAACATGACCAAACTCCTAATAATTTTCTTCTAATAATTCATGACACAGAACAGCCATTTAATATTCTCCCTCTATCAACCCCAAAAGAGTTACCAACTCAATTTCGAAACCTACTAACTTTAGTTTTAATTAACTGTTGTCATTTCACGCCTTTGCCGTGTATTTCGGTCTCGGCCACGAATTGGCTACCCGCTGCGCCAAAGAGAATATTATTAGGGAATAGGGACGGGCCGTGCAACCGCACTTATAATACGGTAACAGAGACGTCATGATTGGTTTCTGGGTTTCTGTGTAAAATGCTGTGAGGACCTTTTGACGATTGTGTGACATTGGTGTTGTTCGTAAAGAATGTGAAATTGTTTTGAAAAGACAGGCGGCTTTTGTTTCGATTTTGACACGCGCCAAAAGACCCTTGTACAGCTAAATTTTATGGGTTAAACAGGTACAGAAAAATATAAGACCTATGGGTTTTCAATAGCAATCTCTTCAAAAACTAAAATTAGTCTACTGAAGAATCACGTTGTAAAAAAATATGAAATAAGAAAATATTCTCATCTGAAAGCCGTTGTCTTATGCTACTTTTCCCTAAAGCTTAATATGATCGCTTACTATAT
Source organism: Aporophyla nigra (assembly GCA_947507805.1). Classification (NCBI taxonomy): domain Eukaryota; kingdom Metazoa; phylum Arthropoda; class Insecta; order Lepidoptera; family Noctuidae; genus Aporophyla; species Aporophyla nigra. The sequence goes on along the minus strand of OX382307.1, from coordinate 14,030,308 downwards.
TGTTTGAATATATTGTTTAGGTGACATACGACCATAACCAGCAGACACAAGCGATGCATCCAGCGACACCTCATTTGTCAAACTACGATAAATAGTTTAGAAGTTATTAAGGACCAGATGAACATACACACATACATACCCATATACCATACATACATACACATTAAAATCATAGCTCTTCCATAAGTCTCGCTGTAGTCGGGAAAAAATTCCCTTTGCACCTCACTCACGTGACTGGGTATTTGAAAGCGAAGTCATTTGCCTTTCAAATAAGCATACTGTCGCAAATGTTCACGGACTTACAACTATTTGAATTGACTGTGATAAAAACTTTTAAAGAATATCACTACAGTGCAGAAGATGATACAAAAAACACAGGTTGGTTTGGGAACCCCCACTAGTAACGAGGTTCTTTACACAATACTCACTCTCACACATACATACTTGTAGAAAGAGACAGAGAGAGAGAGAAAGAGTAAGTGTGAATTTAAGTCAACATTCATCTAGTATAAGTTTTTAAAAGCTATCATAAAGTCCATCTTGGATTTTCATTTTGACCTCACTATCCGATTTACACCCTCAATAACTAAGGCAACGATTCCCATGACGAAACCTTTGATAGTTTTCGCATCCACCTTCTTGAATATTTGTTTTAACCTCAATATTAACACCCTCTAAAACCATGAAAAGGACACCCATGATGAAAACTTTGAACATTTTCGCAGCCGCCATCTAAGATTTCCATTTAGACCTGAATGTTATCTTCAGCACCCTGAAAAACCGAGAAAATTATCACTCTCTCTCGGTTTCTATTATTTAAAATACAAAATCGCATCGAGGGGGTTTTACGCTTATTCGTGACGATATCTACAAGCTCACTCATACCACAAGCTGCGTAAAAAACTTCGTTCCGTTAAAAATCAACCGCATGAAGTTCTTTTTATGTCTTTTTAATACTACTCCAGGATAGATTGGGCACCCGTCTCATGAAAGTTGATTAGTTCACCAGCAGTAGATACCTACCTAAGCTTGGCGAGAGTGCCCCACTTGAATTTGAAGGCATCTGTAAAATTCTCTCATAGTTTTATGGTAATTTGTCCGTAATACTGTATTGCAGTCCCTGATTAGATTCCAGACTAACCCATTTGGATTTGACCAATAAGCGAGCGTGTCGTGTACCGGAATTCCGAATATAGGCGATTGAAATTCAGTGCACGTTATATGGCCGGAATTTGGAGCTTAAATCCATGGGAACCCAACCAAAACCTCGGAATTGAGGGTAAAATGATTTTTAATTCGTCACCAGTCCTGATGAAAACGTAGAACAATGGAACCCTATTTCATCAGTTGTCTTTAAAATACTTAAGGTCACTAGCTTTCTTAGTATAAGAAAGTAAGTTTTAATGCACAACATGAAAAATTTTCAACATTTTTTTTAGGTAAGAAAAGCTCATTAATTTCCTTTACTTTAACTACGAAACCACTTGTAATAGGATAGCAACGTACACTTGAGTTTTTTTCACAGATATACATCCACTAAAAACAGTGATGCTGAATAGTACTGAATACACGTACAGACTACACTCATTGTTTAATTAACAAAAAGAAATAACAAAACATTTCGCAACTACAAATAAGGTTAAGAAAAAGTATAGATTTTTCTTCTCAATTTCTCTCAAGCTGCTTAATTAATGACTATTAATTTAGAACTTTTACGAGAATTAAAAGGAACTTTTGTTTAGTCTCGACAAAAAATATATATTATTTTTAAGTGTTTTACTATCGCTGACAAGAGTTTGTCATCGTCTTTATCATTTCATCTAAAACAAAACTGCAATCCCAATTACTGGACATGGAACAAAGGGCCATGGGCCCCCAAATAACGCCACTTCGACCAGTTCTGTGCTTCTCGTATCCAACTGATTCCTGCGGTCTTCACAAGAGGTTCTGCTACAAGAATATAAAAAACTACCAAACTGTTAATGTATATCTAGGTATTTTTAGGTATAATATAATCACGAGTTTAGTGGGAATTCGTTTTGACAAAAAACATTTACTGCTTAAGTATTTTGCCAGAAAAATATTATAAGAATTTCTATATTTGTACTCACGGATTTCAATATTTCGCCGACGGGTAGACCGTAACCTACTTTGGCCATATATGATACTTTCTACTCAAAACGTTTTTCTGCCTCCGCGCGGGCGAACCCGTGGGCAAAATCCAGTACCATACCCAAACACCAGCCTACAAAAAAAAAAAATACAACTTTGAAATTAATATTTCTGGATTGCAAAATTCCCTAATAAGTCTTTATCGGAAATAATTTCGTTAAAGATCGAAACTTCGGCGAACAAATCAACCGAGTAATACGAATATTATCGACAATTTATAATGACTTTACAAACTTTAAAAGGCATCCGCTAACTTCATACTTATGCAAACATTTCATTAAGTTACAAAGTTTCTTGTAAATTGGATAACTGACAAATGTTGTTCATTGGAAATTAACTGTGTTGTACTTAGTTTAATTTGCCAAATAATTATTTACACTTGTTTTGATTACGTGAAGCCGTAATGCCTCGAGTTTCTAAATTACTTTCCTCTAGCTAAATTATATCGACGTGTGATCGTATTATACCGGATGACTTTTTTTACCGTCTCGACCTTCATATGGTGTGTTGTGTAACTAGAATAGAAGGCAGGAAGGCCTTCAGATTCATCGTAGGTGACTAAAGGAGCGCGGGACGCGGGTGGACAGGGATGCGTGTGCGGCTCGTGCGCCTGCGAAAGATCAATGAGGCCGCCTATCAGCCGGCTTCAAAGGGTAGGACCGCGCTCCGAAATCAATGATACATGCCGCGCATTGAGTAGGGTGCGTATGATTTGAGTTTCGATAGATTTAAAAAAAAATGTGTTTTTTTTCCAAATTTCTGTTTTTGGTGTTCTAGTATGAAAATGTTACTTTAAATCTGTAGTATTTATTGCTAGATCAATTTAATTACATGTTATTCAAAAATAAAAATGATAAAAATTTCTATGCCAAAAGCTTCTACTCCGTTCACTTATTATTTTTTTTCAAGACGCTAAAAAAAGTCACCCAGTATAATTTATGATTTACTAGCTTCTGCCCGCGACTTTGTCTGCGTGAAACTTCGGTCCCGACCCAAAACGAGTCGCATTACATCGTCCGCCTTACTTCATTTTCGCTTTGCGTTATTTCTTTTTTTTTTTTTGGTTTGTCTCTTAAGGGCCATAGCATGATGTTCTAAAGCCAATTACCTTTCTCATGAATCACTCCATTGGTGAAAGCCCGTTTGGTTGTTTTGGGTGTTCAGACAGACAAAGCGACTTTGTTTTATGTTATGTAGTGATCAGGTATACAGTAACTTCATTAAAAACACGTCTAGTTTCAACTAGATACGTTTGAAAACTCGTTACAGTTCTGGTTTATTTACCATGAGTAATCAGATTTTAAAATGTTTGAACAAAAGTTTATAACCTTCAAAGTAGGACCTAGCTAATTATCGACTACACTTATTCAAATTTAAAGTAACATTATACTATACAATCAGTCTTGCGTACCATGCACTTAAAAATAGGGTAGAAAAATAATTATTTATAAACCTTTTTGCAGAAAATTCATACCATTATCGTAAAGACATTGTGTGTGATCCGAAGTTTTGCATTTTTCTGTTCAACAGGAAAATGAGCTGCTAATATCCCTTTTACATATCAACCCAAAACTTTTTGTACGATACCAGGAACACCGAAGCCATAGACTTTTTTAAATAAGGAAAAAACAAATGTTATTTCAAAGCGAACTCGAAGTCACGTATCTCCAATAGCGATCGGATATTTTTTTTGTGTGAAGGTATTCCTCCAAGGAGTTCTTAACCTACAAGTTTACAAACTCCCTTGTGATTAAAGTAGGCTTCGAATCTTCGTTCGGGCATATATTCCGGTGGTCTTAGAAAAAACTTATGAGTGATACCATACAGCATGCGGCAAAATATGATAATAGGTTGGGTATTGCTGTTTAAACGAAATAAATCAGCTTTTAATCATGAAGGACTTCGATCCTACACGTGCAAAATTCTAAAATTTTTACTGTTTAAAATCTTATCATTAGGAATTTTACGATTTGGTTCATTTTTTTATTTCAAAACCTCATATCTCTTGACTTCAAATAAACTACCAAATGATGTCAGTAACTTCGTTCTTCACATGTTTTGCACCCAGATTATATTCATGTGACTGATGTACAACTGTACGTCTTATTTATCGGTCTATCACTTTCCGGCGATAGTAAAAGCAATGGAGGTGTACATTACATTTTATGGTGACATCGAAAGTTCGTCAAGGCTTCATAAGTGGCTATGTACGGCACATAAATAAATACTGCCGTTTGTAGTTGGATATTTTTTTTTTTAAAGTAAACAGTATATTATTTTGGAAAAGATTTTGTAGTAGAAGTGAAGACATACTAATGTTATAAATTAAATGTAACCCTGCCTGTATGTTACCGTTATATGCGTACACTTTAGTACGGATTTCGATTAAAATTTTACAAGTAGATACGAGATGATATCTGACGTCCACTCGGGCAAGGCCGCGAGCAGAGCTAATGGTGCTATAAATGCGAATGTGACCAAACAGTCTAAGTTCAAAAAGTATCGACTGCCTGCACAATGGTGTGCTGAGGCCTACGGTTATGTATGGGAGTGTATGTTAGATGTGGCAAAAGAGGTATGAGAGCTTTCTGTCAACCCCTATGGGGAGAAGGCGTAAGTTTATTTAAGTATGTATAGTATATATTATTACAGTATTTATTCAAAATTCTGTATATCCATCCCAATATAAGAGGCAGTGTATTGTAAATTCTCTCTAGGGAACGCGATAATGAAATACGTACATAAATAAATTTAACCTCCTACATGTCAGATAGCCGAGCTCTTTGTTCAGACAAAATGAAACTATTGAACCTTTTTTTTTTCGGAATTTCAGTGTTTCGTTAATTGCCCGCCGGTTTGCACGTGAACCGCCCTATTTTATAAATAAATTTCCCACCAGAGAACAATGTAGTGACACAAACTGAATAAATTATTCTTTTATATATTTGTAAAGACTGGTCCGTTGGTCTCCAGTGGTGGATAAAGGCGACTGCTGAGCTATTGCTGGGTAAGATCTGTATATATTCATCATCATCACCATTTCAGCCAAACGACGTCTACTGTTGGGCACCACCACTTCGACCGGTTCTGTGCTTCTATTGTGTGATTCTTCATCCAGCGGATTACTGCGGCCTTCACCAGAGGGGTAATTGCGAAACATTTTATCGGTAGGAATTGGTTTAATTTTCATAGTTAAACAACATTAATTGCGTTATTTACGTTGCTGAGCCGCCAATTTATTCGAACAAATGACGCAATGGTTTAGAAATAATCTTCAATCCCATTCAGATTCTGATAAATTGTGCGTTTCGCAATTAGGGTGCAGATCATCGGTCCATCCTGTGGGAGGCCTTCCAACGCTACGTCTTCCAGTACGCGGTAATGCTACGTTTTTATACACCGTGACATTTTAGTCGTCTTACTAAGATTTTCTATTTAAAGTATCCAACATAATATATATCTACCTATAGGCGTGATAAAAAAAATTGTTACCATTAATTAAGACAATAGGTCTAAGAAAAATAAATAACGCATTACAATTATGAAACATTCTGTTAATAATGTTTACGTATCAGATGGTAGAGAATATACCTACCCAGCGCACGAGTCGATTAGAGCATTCCATCTTCATTTTCCATGAGACAAATTAACAATTTCAAACTACGTCATGTGTCATCATAATCTATACTAATATTATAAAGCTGAAGAGTTTGTTTGTTTGTTTGATTGAACGCGCTAATCTCAGGAACTACTGGTTCGAATATTTTTTTTTGTGTTGGGTAGCCTAATTATCGAGGAAGGCTATAGGTTATATAACATCACGCTACAACTAAGAGGAGCGGAGCAGTAATGAAAAATGTTGCAAAAGCGGGGAAAATCGCACGGGTAGGTGATTCGACGCGACGGGAAGGGTCGGGGGAGTAAGAAATTTAACGCGGACGAAGTCGCGGACAGAAGCTAGTGAATAATATTTTTAGTTTTAGTTATTCAAATGTTCTTTTTTTTTTCTTATGGACGTGTAGTAGTCATTGGATACATGAAGTGGGCTGCCATTGTAAGACAATTAAAATGTCACGATGTATATTACCCAGTAACAACTCAGCAGTCACGTTTATTGACCAGTCTGGATAATGTGTCTAATAATGTTTTTTTCGATTAGGACTTTTTCAGAAGCCCGGAGTCTGGATATGTTCCCGCTTAGTGAGATAACGCTCGTCTCAATTACATGACACTTGAATATCACAGCTTTAATGAGCGTGAACTGCTCTCTCTGCCCTTTCTGTTAAATAACTAATTGGTCTTATTGCCTAAACAACTTGGGCGAGTTTGATCCCATTATGAATTTTCTTGGCTCTTCTAGATTTAAGTTTGAGTTGTGTCTAAAATAAACTGAAAGGGTCAAATTTGTACCAAAACTAAACGAAGATAGTTCCGATTTGAATTGTCTACAAATGGTTCTCAATTCTGAATTCGTTATTGCGTACCATAATGTTAAAGCATAGTTGGAAGGAATAATGCTTTATTGAACTCACAATTATGGACCCTGTCGGGCACAGCAAGATCAAGTAGGAGAGAGGAGGAAGAACACTGGGTGCTTAATTAGAAGTTATATTTTTAGTTAATAATATTATACCTACTATTTTTATAATAATGTATAGAATTTAAGAATTATAATTATTGTTTTATACACTTGTTCAATTAGTAACTGTAAACTGTTAAAAAAAAAACGATATATTATATATATTTTTAAATGATTAATTATTGTTTAATTCACTATTATAATTTATTGCGTATTTAAACATTATTTATTATTCATGGTAAGTTTATTTAATTGGAAAGCTCCACATATGCACAATAAGTTGGTAGGCGTATGTTAATTATAATTTATCAATTAAGTATTCGGGCCTATACTATAGTATGGTTCCTAACTTAATATCCTTGAAATTAGATGAAGTAATTTATTTTTCGTTGTAACATTTTCACACGAGGGGTTATCATAGGGTATTGTATTATCCAGTAACTAAATTGTGGAGGTCAGATAGGCAGTTATATCATGTAAATAGTGGTATTCAGCTACATACGGTTAGGCTGGAAACTGACTCCAATATAGTTGGAAAAGAGTAGGCAAATAATAATTAACTTTTTTATACACTCAGGGAAATTTATTGTTTATCATTACATTTACATTGATCTACCGTGCCATAGCCATTTGATACAGTTATGAAAAAATGATAGTTGTATGAATGACAATATACGACGAATTCAAGTTGGTAGTATTTTTGCTGAACAATTAATTTCCCTAACCTTACAGCCAGCTTAGATATTTAATTATTGAGGTACTTGATATTGCCATCCAGCATATTCTGATGCAGTATATTCAAATACACGATGCAAGAAAATGTTCTTGGTAGGTATTATTAAGTTATCTGTAATACTCCGGCCCACGCAGTACTTTCAAATAAATTTATATTAAGTTGTTGGTACATAAAATGTCCGAGAAACTTCAGTATATTGCTCGTGCTCACGCTTTGAACTTAATGAAAATCTTACTTTGCTTTCAAGTATAGGAAAACTTTAACTTAGTTCTAGTAAGAACTCGCCGTATATCACATAACATATACATTCACTTAACTGTTGCCTGTTCCCAAAATATTGTTTGAAAGTGAAAACAAACCCTGTTTTGGTTAAATTCTGACGCAATCATTCATTAAAGAGAATTACTAACACATTCATCTATATTAAGATAGTTTCAGATTTATACCGGACGTATTTTTCCAACTATTATTGTTTGGATAACATTATTAACGTGTAATTGAAAATCATTGACAAATATTAATAAAATTTTGAAGTGGCACTACAAATTGCACCCAGACAGGTACGACGTTTTTTAGGTACCATTTGTTTATATTTTCATCAGACACTTTTGGAACAGACCATACATGCGATCTGGTTCACTCCCGAGACTCTTTGCATTACTGAATGATATAAATGTAGCTATGCGATGGAAGAAAACTAGTCACAACGCTGCATTACTAAAATCGAAATGGTAAAAAACAACGGAGAAACAGTTTTGAGTGCTTCTAATAAAATATTTATGTATGTTTTCATGTAAAAGTTCTACCAAAAACAGTGCAGTCTCTAATCACAGATGTTATAACTATCTCGCGTACGACTGTGTCTAAATTAGCTGGCTCGTAATCCAAGAAAATCTGGCCCAAGATCTTGAGAAAATCACTCAATTCGCTTGGCCGAGAGCCAAATACCATAAGCCAGCTGATTTAATACTATGTCATGAGGTTAGAGTAAATAAGTAATTTCGCCAGATTCTCGGTGAGGAAATATAAAATCGATATTGTTTGTTGAATGAATGGCGTACCTCGTAAATCTTGGTTGTACTACTATTTTATGGTGCCTGTAGATTATGGCCAATGTTGGCCACGCGTCAACCTCCATTAAAAGGTTTAATAACTGCTTTTATGGACCTACTATGTCAATACGCGACGGTTGAAGTGTCGCCAACATGGCATGTGCTAAAGCCAGGAAATATCAAGTACAAAATATGTCGCGCATAATTTCAATGTATTTTTAAGAACGTCGTAGCAGCTCGTAGCAAGCGTAGCAGAATAATTTTGCTACGCGACTACGAAGCCTACGCTACGTGATATTTGTGTTCCGTTGACTTGGTTTCGCAATGTTTCTCATGTTTTTCATTTGCGAATTTAAATAATGCAGTAGCAGAAAATACGTATTCTATTCACACGATTGTGTTGAGATTTGGAAGGTCTAGGAACGATTGTTTAAAGTAATGCATTTGGAATGTTAGCTAATCTGTTTATTAGGTTTTATTTATTCGCCTCCAAAACACATCACTGTTTATTACCAAATTACTCAAATGAGATTTTTAAATGAAAGTACACATAAATCACCATTAAGCGGCTGATCAACTGATATTTTTCTTCATTACAACAAAATGAGGTAAATCAATGCAACTCCATACATTTACAAAGTTCATCGCACCATTACCACAAATGTTCGACTCCATGATATTGCTGTCATTGGAAATATTGAATTAATTTTGTAACTCGATAACGGGGCCAATAAATATTCGTTTCCGAACGCCCGATCGAGTCGCGCCTGCTTTATAACCGAACATAAACTTTGCAGTTGGCAACATCGAAAATCGCCCAGTGAATTATGATATTCGATTACGTATGGCAATATTTATTTAAGGAAAGCTGTAAATGGGAGTTTTCCTCCTTTGCGCTTATATAAACATAATATTTATTATAACAACAATCTGTTTGTCGGATAATGGAAACACTGTCACTGGATTTTTCTTTGACTGTCAGTTGACAAGCTCAGATTAACCCAATTATTATGCAAGTAATAATCTTACATATTAAGCGAGAATATTGGCTTGTTATTGTTTCATTGCAAAAGTTTCTAGATAAAAACGAGACTTGATTCGTAATACTGTTGACAAAGTGGCCGTGCTCCTCATGAAGTTTCTTGTCTTGAAGCTGACGTGATTTGCTTCATGAATTCTCGCCATCCACTTCGATTTTTGGAATTGAATGTGCACTCATACAAAGGACGCCTGCCGTGGATTTAATTTTGTCATCTCATGAGCGAGAGCCCACGTAGTCTGGTGAGCTCCACTCTTCCCTGCATGACAAGGCGCTCTATAGAGTAACCTTTACACCTTGAGATGTGTCCGAAGTATTCGAGGATGCGCGTTTGAACCAAAACAGCAACGCTTTATGATATAGAGTTTTCGGTGTATGGAAGCCCTATGTAGAATACGAGAGCTTCGACGCCTAAGACAGTGTCGATTTGTTTTTTATTTATTTGTGAATTTAGTTCTAGCATTTAATTTAGTTAATGGTTATATCGCACCCCTAGATCTAAAGGGAACTAACTCAAAATTCTTAATTTTTCAGTTATGGACACCTTCGAGTCTGTCATTTCAATACCTATCGACCAATAAACCAGATTTAAAACTATTTCCAATATTTGGAGTCGAATATTGGAAATAGTTTTAAATCTGGTTTATTGGTCGATAGGTATTGAAATGACAAACTCAAAGGTGTGCATAACTGAAAAATTATGAATTTTGAGTTAGTTCCCTTTAGATCTAGGGGTGCGATATGTGATTTAAATAATAATAGTGAAACTTACAATACAGTGAAATATTCCAAACAATCATATTGTAAATTGACGATTCTTCACATTTTTATCCTGATTGTTAGCGAAGTACCTGCTTACCTAACAGAACCCTGAACCTTTAAATAACCTCAGTTGAAAAAGGCTTATAACGCAAAAACAATTGTTATTCCTCTCTGAATTCAAGCAATTACGAAATCTAGACGGAAAGTCACGAACTCGGAGGTGTTTTTAAGCGGTTTCTACCTCATGAAGCCAAGTGGTAGTAACAGTGCATTAGTACCGAGTACCTACCCACATTACGGGGGAATAGCGCCATTTAGAGTTTTCCGCACTTTTGTTACGGGAGAAAGAACTGCTTTGATTTTTTTGTGTTATGTAAAAAAAAAACGTTTGGTTTCTATTAGTAAGGCAACAATTCCATCAAAGTCAACTATATAACACATAAATTAAACAGTACACCTGTATTCCGCAAAGGTAAGGCCAGAGATTCACCTTTAGCGTACCCTCATTTTGGCAATTATGTTTAAATCTCATGTAACGGGACTGTTATATGAATATATAGTCTGCATATGCCTTTTCAAAAAAATATCAAATAATATTTCAAAAAGAAATTTAATACATTTGAAAATCTCGTAAGTGAATTATGTAAAATATGATTATTATCACTAGTAGAGCTTGAAAATGTATTACGCAACACAAAAAGTAGGCCCCAAACGGCACTTATAAACGCCTAACATTTGTAAGGCTGAGAATTTCTATCAAAAATCCAATTATTCTCAAGCCCGCTATTCATCGTTGTGCCTATTGAAATCGTCACGACAGCGTAGATTATAACGTAGGCAGGTAGGCTATTTACTTAACCTGAAGATCGAATAAAGGCGAAGTTACATTGCTGCCCACGGCTAAACTGGGCACGTGTATTCGCTGAGATCGACAACTGCGAGACGGTCACGTGACGTCACCGGAGCGTGGCTGGAAAACAAATGAACTCGGGTAACTAATGTACATAATCTCTCTATGCACATCCTACGCAACAGTGAAGTGGAGTCTTAAATAAACGTAACTACTAAAAGTCAAGGTTAGAGACTATATTTTATGGCCCCATAAAAAGGCGTTGGCAAAATACTCTACAAGCTGACGACATAAGGATTGAACCTTAACGGTTGTCAACTGAGCCTTTTATTCTACATCGTAAAAGCTGACTCTCATCACATTATAATAGGTAATGTGAAACAGGGAGAAAAACGGTGAGTTTCATGTTTGTTTTAGATTGTGACAGTTTGTGTTGAATTTGTTGGGAATTGCATTACAATGACGTTAAAAGAAAGAAAGATATAAAGAAAATACGTTTATTTGCGGCAAACATGACGCCCAGAAAGACCAGAAACATACAAAAACCTGCGTCACATCCACGAAAAAGGCCATCGCTCAGCATAATGCTGTGACCCTATGCGAGACAGAGCCCCAGCACTGATTTTCAGGGACAGGTGGCGATGACGTGATGACATCGACCGGTGCAGCAAACAATCAGTAAAATAAATACTATTACATTATTCTTAGTTGTAATAAATATTTTTTAAAAAAGTGGCAACATTCCGTCCCGACAGAGTTGAGTAAAAGTTTTCGAAATGTTTTCTTACATCGATACATTTGAAAACAAACGTTGCATTAAACATGTGTGTTTACGTAGACTTTATAAAGTATCCTTGTTTGTAAGTTGCCTTTGTAGTTTATGATGACGCAGTGTTATAAACCACATCTGTGTCTACACTCCTGGTACTGATTGCTAGACAACTGCTTTCCATGAGAATTTTTGTAATCATAAAATATGTAGATTTAATTTGACCTATCGTGGTCTTATGTCTTATGGGGCCATCAAATCCTAATTTAGTTGGGGTTAGCGCAACATGTAATTTTCTCCCATACACACCTGTCAACCGTCATCTCATTATCCACTGTCTTCCTAATCATATCATCAAAACAAAAGAAAAACAAACACGGATAAAGGCAGTCCCACAAAAAAATAAAGGAAGACTCCGGTGATTTGATAGAACATTACACACGCGTGTATAATGCATGAGTAGATCTCAAGTATCAAGTATCAACGAGTGGGTTGCGTTGGCAGTTCGTGACAAACGTAACAAGTGACGTCGTTTATCACTTCCTCTGCATCTCTGCGCTCCTGGAACTCAGAGTTATTTGTACGATTTGTAACTTTTTAGAGAATTTGGACGAGTGTATTGAGAGCTGAGGGGCTTGTGGCTAAGTAATAAGAACTGCACGGATCCATCGATTAGCCCTTTGCAACCGGGAGTTAATTAAAATGATGTTTTAGTTAGTAGTTTGTCGTGTATCGAAACTCGCTATCATTTTAAATCGGCTGGAAAGGGTTAGGGTAAGCTACTCTTGCCGCGGTTGGTTCGTGGATGGGTGACCATTGTTGCATATCTCGTACTGCCTCGGAATGCACGATTAACCGTTGGTTTTTGCTGTCATTTTTGGATCTTTGACAGTCGTTACGGGTCGTCAGATGCCCGAAAGTCTGACAACTAGTCTTACCAAGAGGTCACGTATTGTCCAGTAACTGTGTGGTGGAGGTCAGATAGGCAGTCGCTCCATGCAGAATTCAGCTGCATCCGGTTAGACTGGAAGTTGAACCATCATCTGCGTAGGGTTTTTCCCAGTAGTTGGGAAAAGCCAGGCAGATGATGACATTAAAATCGAGCAATGATAATAAATAGAAATTTAATTCCATCGCTTCTCGAAATAAGATTAAATACTGTTTGTTAACAATAAAAAATAAATAAATATCTTAGGACAACAAACACACCGTCATCTGATCCCAAACTAGGCAGAGCGTGTGCTATGGCAACCAGACAACTGATAAATATACTTAAATATTTCTAAATACATACATATTATAGATAAATTACATCCGTCCTCCGTCTTAGCAGTCAGGGTCACTAACCACTAGACTAACAGACCAGTCATAAAAAAAAATGATTAGGCACTATCTATTTTCAACCCCAGAAAGAAATATTAACTACATTAGTTAAAGCGAAACTCTTAGATCTAATAAACTAAACTTCACCAACCAATTGTTGCATCAAAAAATAGAAGAAAAAAAACGATTGAAAATCCAATGTAGGCAAAGTTTGTCCACAATTTTTCTATTGAATAGCCACAAAGGAATAACAACAATATTGTTGAATTGAAATCTCTAAAACGTTCTATTGAAACTTTGCACAAACGGAAAAGATTATCGAACAGCGGAACAAATATAAAATATAGACGCAGTACAAAAGCGAACAAAGAGGGCTTATCTCCCCGCTCTACAAAGCACAGTTTTGTTCTTAACTCGGCGGGGCAAAAAATCGAAAAATAATGATTTACGCACTTACTTAGTAAATCACGCACGTTCTCTTGTATTCTGTTTGGGTCAATATTGATTTATTACACGCCGTCTGCCGAGTGCAAAATTTTGGGTTTGATTTCCAGACTGTGTTATTTGGCTTTCTTTTAGAAAAATCACAGGTTTGCAATTTGGCTCGCAACCGGCGTGCGTGTATGACCGTAAAGATATAATATAATATGTTAGGACAACCAAGACAACGTTATGTGATCCCAAACTAGGCAGAGCCTGTACTATGACAACGAGACAACTGATAAACATATTTATATATCTCTAAATACATACATATTATAGATAAATTACACCCAGACACAGAACAAATGATTGTGCTCATCACACAAAGACTTGTCCTGGGTGGGAATCGAACCCACGACCTCAGTCTTAGCAGTCAGGGTCACTAACCACTAAACTAACAGGCCAGGCAAAATATTTATTCAGATAGCAAATGGAGTATGTAAGGATCGAAGCAGGTGGGCTTCTTTTCCTGTGGGAAGAAGGCTTGAGTTTACGTATGTATATTAATTGTTTCAACATCATCTGTCTAGCCTTTTCCCAACCATGTTGGGGTAGGGTTCCAGTCTAACCAAATGCAGCTGACCTCCACAGTCCAGTAACTGGGAAATACGCTACCCCTTGGTAAGACTGGTTGTCAGACTTTTGGTCTTCTTACGACCCGTAACGACTGTTAAATATTCACGACAGACGGCCGGGACCAACGGTTTAACGAGTTTTCTAAGGCACGAAGTCTTATTATGTCAAGATAGAGCTACGCTTGCGCTGAACAACCGACCCGTACTGCTGTTATTACTGAGCCACAAGCCCCTATATGTATTTTAATTAGTAAACCTTCATAATAGAACTTATCATTTACGAAGTAATGTATTATTACTGTATCAAAGGGCCTGTTTGATACATTTCAACATTACCGTACACCTACGGTCGTCAGTTCTTCGAACTAGATAAGTAACATCATCTTATGAGAGATTCTAACATTATTTGCGACAGCTATTTTCTCCAAGATTTAAGCAGAAACTTACATACGTTCAATAAAACCGATTCAGGGAACTCTGATGAGTTAAACGGAGGTTAAAGTTAAAATAACATTTTTTCTAGGCCACTGTATTTTGATAAAGTTGATAAATGACGAAAATAACATGTCGAGTCTCTATTAGTTTACCTAATTATTAAGATTCAAATTCTTAGTTTTTGTTACACTGAAATATGCTGGGTAATTAATTTATCAAAGTAAATAGATGAAGAATATAGGCACGTTTGTTAGCAGGTTAATAGTGTGTTTCGAGGTTTGATATTTTGGGTTGTAACCAGATGAATAAACTTGAATGCTCATTAAAAACCTTACATAACAGCTTACTCCACATTATTTGCTGTAATATGATTCATTCAACTACAACACATAAGCAAAATTTGAAACGTAAAACGACAGAACACAGTAATTTTCCTTTTCCCATAAACATAATGTGCCACTTACGCCACTAACGTATTGCCCACATACGTTGTAATTCGTGTTTTTGCCCACAATTCCCCCACAGCGGCACTATTTGCATTGTGCCCGGATAAATCCCCGCAGCAACACATAAAAACATGTAGGTAACACGTTCTGTAATAAATAAAAAATGTCTGTGCTCCTAAACGGTAGTACACATTGCTGGGTAGTTTTTTTTTTTGTTGCCTTTTTTATTGTGCCTGCTATGGACTCTAGTTTGTATACACATTTAAAGAATGGGTTTACTAACAGCCATGTACATGACATGTTACTTATGTAGTTTCATGTGTTTGGGCGGGTTAAGGATCATGTCCATTTATCTGATTAGACATAGAATCCATCCATTCACTTACACTGTTATTTCGCCATCACTGGTTATTCTGAAAACTTTTAAAATTATGTTCGATACAGTATCGAGTAAGCCCCTTTTCAGAACTGAGGTGTGTCGTGAATTATTTAAAATTTTATGAGAAGATGGATGAAAAGTAATTAGATGAGTAAAAATCTTGTTTTTTTTCCATTTGATTGTATTTTGTTTAATTTTATTAGTAAGTCTTATTTTGTCTGTTATTGTTTCGTGTTAACATATACAGAATGGATTTTTGAGATGAAGCAGTAAAGACAGGTATTTTAACAGTCGTAACTACAAGCAAGAAGTCCGTCAATTCAGTTCAATTCATTAATTATTATTTTTTTGGTCTTAGGAGACTTTCCTTATCTTCGAAAGTCATTAAATTTTACTTAATTTATTTATGTAGGTATGTATGTCACGTCTATAACACATTATAGTTTTCAAATGGCATTGTTCAACGCTTTGATATTCTCTATTGTGTAATCTAGTGCATGTACACATAAATTGAATAAATAAATATCGTGCTACTACTAAGTGGCTTAGTTACGTTGCACAAAGGATTGGGTGTACCGATATAAAAACGTACGGGTCGAGTTTTCCAACAATTCTTTTCTAGCCAAAAATTTAAACCAACGCTTTGCCTAGTTTTAGAATTTTATTTACCTAACAAGTTTTAGTTTTCGTTTAATATTTTCTAGAATCCCACTGGAATACTCTGGTTCACCGTAGTTGCAATATACTGCAAGATCAACAGGTTGAATTTGAAACAAACAAACTCTCCGCCAAACTTTTATTATGCACGTTTTTTCGCTGTTTAGAGAGCACTGAATAAAAGAACAGTAAATAAAGGCACTTCACTGCTTTGTGGAATATGTATACTTTGATTTGTAAATGCAACGTTATTCCTTATGATCGGAGAAATATTTTATTCTTTTTCCTGATTAATAGTATATTGAGTAGTGCCTGCGGAAATAGCATTCAGCGGTAGTGGTATATTTATATTGGTCAATAAAAACATTAATATTGACCAATAGAAACGTTTTGATAGAACAATACGATACTTCATCTGGTTTTTACCGTATTTAAAATTGTATTACTTACCTAAGTGGAAACTAAAAAGTACAACAGTAAAGTCTTGATATGACTTAACATGTTGAATCTGTCTGTGATGTGCTTTAAGCTTAAAAATATTACCGTAATACAGATACCAGATTCTATTTTTAATTTAATTTTATTTATTCGGAAGAACAAACAATTAAATATTATATCTTACAAATAAATAGAATACAAGAAGTTATACAAATGTGCAACCAACAACGTTCTTCACAGATACACAAAAACACAAAGACAACGTTGATATAGTAAAATTCGGACGGAGTTAATACGTACATGAAATAAAAAATTAATACATTACATTCTATATATCATAATCTCTATGTAGCCTTCTTTTGAAGTAAGCTATTAAGGTGCCAACGAAATAAAAATGAAGATTACCGTAACGTTTTCTAGCAAAAAATCCTCGGTGCAAAACCGATTGCTACAATTCCGAGTACATCTGTCATGTTAATTATAGGCACTTCATTATACCACCTCGCTGACTTCACCCGCTCCTTTCTTTTGAAACAAGCTGAATTGCGAAATTCTTTTCCTTAGCACTAAATCTCTTCGTTAATTTAGATCTAGGCGGGAGTCTTGGACTCATTGCAGACGGTAACGACCCGCCTTCAGGGTTCTTTGTAGCCACACTGCAAGCCAGGATATTTTTCTTTAAGGCAAACTAAACACTTCCTTATTCTGTCGACATGATTTGACACAGCCAGGTGGCAAAATCACATATAATAGTATGTAGATTAAAAAAGGAATAAGCCTTTCAGTTTGTGCCGAGCCGAACCGTACATGATTCAGCGACAGTAGATGCCGGACGAAAACCGAATTCTTCTCTTGCCCTTAACATTACTTTTTCTTCAGTGTCCTCTATCTCTCGTCATCTCAGTAATCACCCCCTGTCTAAACATATTATCAGTCACATAGATATGAAAACCAAATATGTATATTATTACAACGGGTCGGATTTTTAGGTTAACAAGTACTGCTGAATCGAATATAAGAACCCTTGTGTATCACCCCTAAGATGTAGGTACCTACTTTGGCCTTGTATGGTCGGCGCCGTCTTAATGTAACTAGGTAAAGAGTATGTCTTCACAAATTTGCATAAAGTGTTAGAGGGGAAGCTGCTTCGAGATTTGTTCTCAGTACGCTTGAAAAACGTTTCTTTTCTTCATGTTATCCCGTTTTCATTCAGTAATATTTGTCATAAAAGTGTTGAAAAACAACTGTTTTCTTTGCAGGATCATCTGCCTACTTAATATGGAAAGGAATTCCTTTGCGCCATAACGTTGGTGCATACGTGCATACCTGACGAGTCGAGAAAAACGAGCGCAATAACTTTCGCCCTTTACATGTCACCCATGGTACCATCGGCTTTCATAACCCTCCCTTGTACGAGGTTATGAGATTCCTGAATTTTTTTAGTAAATGCGTTTATCCCAAGTCAGTCTCTGTTTTCACAATGATTCAAATTTTGAATGATAAGTAGATTGTTAAACATGTGTTTTATTTTTGACAATAAAAAAAAAATGCTGCTGTGGACCTGCTTGAATATATTTATATACAACGTTGATGATACACTTTGTTCGTGATTCATCTGTTCCTCAGTGCAGTAGCAAAAAATATTTAGATTTGGACGCTAGAAAAAAACGCGTACCTATGCGTAAAAATGCGTAACATCTATTTTCAAAACACTTTTTATGAAAATTACGCGGACGGAGAAGTATGAAATCGGGCACAGTAAAAGTTTATATGTAGATGGAGTGTAGAAAGCTTATATTTTTATATTTACATTAGAAATACTGACATTATTTCAGCCTAAAGACGTCCACTCCTGGCTGTACATAGGCCATAATCGCCATGATTGGCAGGCGAATTGGCGATTGCAGCATGTTGGTAAAATGCGTGGAGAACGCTGCTGCTTAGTCGCATTTTACGCCACCTAGGGGATGAAATGGCTTCGTGCTATTCTTTACGTCCAGGACCACATGAAACACATCAAGTTTAGAAGATACACTAAGACCGACACAAAGACAAACATTAGGACAACATTAAGTTTAATATGAATTATGGTCGAATTTCGACCACTGAGCGACGACTAGTTCGAATAAATACTGAAAGTTTTGTTCATTCCAAACCCCTTTATCGTCTAAATAGTCTACACTTTTTCTAAAGACACAACGAATTATTTAGCGATTTCTGCCTTCTGTCCAAAAATACGTAAGCACATTTCTTTTACAAGGTCCGTTTCGGGAGTTAATGAATCGAATAATTTGTTACAACGTAAACTAATGTTCAATCGACTTTAATTCCTTTTTTAGGAAACGTTACTGTACTTCCATGGGCTAGAATGTTCTTTAACATTTGTATAGGTTTAGTAACTTTAATACATGAAATAGAACCAAATATACTACTTGAAAATAAAAACTCGGCCAAGTGCGTATCAAACAACGTACAATGAAGGGTCTATAGTTGGGATAAATTTATCCCAAGATCAAACTAAACTTTGTAGTTGAAAACATGTACACCTTCCTGTGCATCGTTATACGACACAGTCAATTTTCCAATTGCAAATGTAAGTTTGTAAAAGCAAACATTTTTTTTTTTTTTTGTATAACTACAAATTATCAATTTCGTACTTTCTCCTTTATTTGTGCTGTAAGACCTTGCTTCTAGCCAAATTTCATGATTCTAGGTCAACAGGAAGTACCGTATAGGTTTTGATTTATTTGCAAGTATAAAAAATTACACATAAATAGCCGTATTTTTCGTCTTGATTGTTTTAGACCTCGTACGTAGGGACCGTAGAACTACGTTTTTTTTTTTTTATATTAATGTTACTTTGATACCGCTACGCGTCTCTGAAAAACAGGGTCTTGTCAGACAGACAGACGGATGGCTGGCCAACTAAATGATTCTATATGGATTCTGTTTGGTCCTTTTGAGGTATGGGACCCTAAAAATAAAAGACGCTTTTAATAAATATGTAACTTACAAGGGGCTAGAAGCACACACATAATATAATAATTATTACCATTAGTACGCCCTCAAAACCTATGGCGGTAGGTAATAGACTAAAAAACGTTTTAATAGTAACAGTTTCTGTTACAAAAACACAACTTCATTTTGTAGCAAAACGGGCAAAAGGTTTTATTGAAATCAATTGACATTTCAAAATTAAATTTGTTCTTCACCATACTAATAGTGGTTTTTTGACCAGTCCCGTACAAAACCAGGACGACCTTACTTTAACGAAATGTAAGATAATTGGATGAAATAAAGGACACTGATTAAAAACCGAAACTTACTGGGAATTCTGCTATAAAATATTATTCGATAAAATCTCAAAAATATAGTAGCTGTATGTTTTAAAGTGCTGCTGAGAATTGATTCGTTTTCTTGAAATGTTTTACTTTTTATGAAATTACAGATGAAATGATAACCATGAATTTCTCAACCATTAATTTGTTACTGGAGTCCACATTACTGACAACTCATACTATCTCAAATTCATCGACTAATATTTAAATTTCTTCTAAAACTAGTATTCAGAAAACATTAAACCTTCGTGAATCGCTCTCCCAATAATGTATTACAAACCCTAGATTGTATAAATCGGTCTAATAGCGACAAGGGTTAGGATTAAACGGTCTAAGAAGACATTTCTCTAATAGAAATATAGTCTGTGTATAACCTCAATGGCACGGTTTGAAGTCAGCCCTTCATTGACATTATAATGCAGTACCACAGTATGAGCATAGATCAAGAATATACATAGAAGTGAAACTGACTTTGAATGCATACTAAATGCCTTCATTTTTGGGCATAAACGTTTTACATGTCAGGGTTGACGTACATATATGTGGCCCTGGCATAGGCAACTGAATGAACACCGGTGGGTTTCAGTCAGTAAAAAAAGTCTAACACACTCTTCCGCTTCATCCAGAGCGGGAGACGTCATTTGATGATATCCAATCCACAAAAATAGTGGTTGGCGCACTTTATACAGACGAGCCGTTCTATTTTTCGAAATTGTCAACCCTGTTGCACTTTGTTGCGGTACATGATCCGTAAGTGATTAGCATAGTAAATCCAGAGAAATTATCCTTACTAATATCATAA
The DNA here is from genome assembly GCA_947507805.1 of Aporophyla nigra. Taxonomy (NCBI): domain Eukaryota; kingdom Metazoa; phylum Arthropoda; class Insecta; order Lepidoptera; family Noctuidae; genus Aporophyla; species Aporophyla nigra. The sequence goes on along the minus strand of OX382307.1, from coordinate 14,009,473 downwards.
AGAGCAAAGTTTTTTTTTGTTAAAATCGGCTGAACGGATGTGGATGAAATTGGACATAGAGATAGACCATGATCTTGGTAAGGACATAGGTGGGATAGTTTTTTTTTGGAATGCAGACGAAGTCGCGGGCAATAGCTAGTCATCATTCTCCTGCCCTTATCCCATTTTATTTGTGGTCGGCGCCACATGTCTTTTTCTTCCACACTTCTTTATTAGTCGTCATCTCAGTAGTTACCCCCGTTCTATCCATATCATTATTCACACAATCCATCCATCGTTTCTTTGATCTCCCTCTACTCTTAAAGCCATCGACATTCATACTCAATACTTTCCTCACAACGTTTTCCTCATTCCTCCATATCACGAGACCATACCATGACAACCGATTCCCACACAACTTTTCTGTTATTTGTGCCACTTTCAGACTTCCTCTTACGTACTAATTTCTAGCGGGCAATAGCTAGTGTGTTTATAAAATTGATACTCTTCGTCAATTTGTAAACGGCATTTGTCAACTGTCAAAGACTGTCTGTGACTGTCTGTCTGTCTGTGTGTATTTTTTTATGTATACTCATGTTTTTACAATAAATATATTCCATTCTAAAGAATAGCAGCAATGATGAATTTAAATTGGTAGTATTTTCTTTTGGATTTATTTACTCTGACGTTAAGTTTCACGTGTGTATGGTTTCCTTAGTCTATGGTATGAGGTCCTTATATCATGCTTTACTCAACCCGTCGAACAATATTAGGTGGAGTAATAATTAATCCGGGGACGAAGTACTCCTTTGAAGCGACTTAGCACCCTGATGTATTTACTTGGTCATTAGTTACGTTATGTTAGGATTACGAGGCTGAATTTGAAACGTTAGATTACTAAGCTTCATCTTAATTAACGGTTAGTGATGAGTCCTTGTGTATGTACTTTTGGTCTGTGGTCCGTTCGTGATTTTTTGGAACAAAGTTTCTTGATGAGACTTGTGGTAGGAGTTGACTAGTAGAGATCGGCGTTATCTCTATAGGACTTTCTCCCTTACTATTTATATACGAATGTGTGTGTGTGTGAGTATCAAGATTCAGCCGCTCGACTCAATACTGAATTGAACTGCAATCTTGAAGGGGGCCACCCATGTTTTTTTTTTTCTGTTGTTATTAGTACAGTCACTAGCATAATAGGTATGTGTAACGATAACGCAAACCTTTTTGGTGTTACGAACATCTACATCTACATTTATTATAAATAAGTTAAGTTTGTGAGTTTGTTTATTTATGTAGTTAATAATAAGAAAACTGACTATTTATTTAATTTTTCCGTGAAATCATAACAAACTGTCAATAGTATGAAATGGCTCAGCAATCAAGTTCCCTTCCTGAACATAATATTGAAGATCAAATCAAATAAAAAAATATTATACATCACATAAACCTACACGGGCACTTATGAAACATCAGAAGCTAAGTGCATGTTCCAATTGGTCGTTTCCTATGGAGAAGAGCCGGCAATAAACTCCACGGATTCTCTTTTAAAAATGGAAGTGTGAGTGTGGAGGGAAGGGTGCAACGTATCCCAATGACTGTGTATTTACTTCATTAATAAATCTTCGTCAAGATTTGACACATGGGGCGGAAATAGGGCGGAATTAGGTCAAGTATCAAGCGTAATGGAGTCTCACCAACAATGTTATTATAACTAATATACGATATATTATTCATCCATGGTTTTGCTACTATGATTGACTAAATGAATAAAACTAATAGTGGTATTCAAAATATCAGTCAGTTTCGTCAGAATAAGATTATTGAATGAATATCTTTTGAAGAAAGGATATTCTTCTTAGAAATCGATATCTTTCCAAGAGGTATAGTGCCCAGTTACTGGGTTTTGGAAGTCAAGTAGAAAGTCGCTAGTTGTACAATACTTAACTAAATCCTGTTGGACTGGAAGCTGACCCCGACATAGTTGGGAAAAGCAAGACAGATGATGATTCGTTAAGCTTTTAATAAATGTGAAAACTAAATGGGCGTTTTCTTTTTCTGGTTTCCTTTTCTTCTCATTGAATTTTTATCACGGTCTGGCAATTTGAGTAATTTATGCGACCTACACAAATGTCCTTTCTGTGGTATTGTTCGTCGAATCATTAACCTCCTTAAGTTCTGAGTTGAGCTACATGATTGCTGACAAATGCGTGCACTGATTGGACAGGTCCACTCAATCTGTGTTGTTTTTTCCTTAAAAGTCCACTTCAGACACCAATCCTAAGGTTTTCACATGATGTGACCAAGATTATGTCTAGACTTTAAAAGAGACTGTGACCTCTGAGTTTGTTCCGGCCTTTCTTCTCAGAGTAGTTAGATAGGAAACGCCGACCTCATCCAATTAAAAAAAATATGATTGACGTGATAAAAGTGTTTATACAAACCTACTTGCAAAAATAAAGTCATTTACCCTTTATCATTTATCAATATAAAAACAATATTTCAGATTTAATAGTAAAAATTTAGTATTTTATTTATAACAATTTTTTTTACTAAGAAAATATTTTGCTTTCGTCATAACTTAACATACCATCATGCCGTGTTTCTCTGAACAGAGCAGAGTTGGAAGTTGGGCAAAGGTTTATAGTACACACACATTTCGCCAGTTAATTTCTTCATAAGTTATATTTTTTAAGAATATAAAAGTATGGTGAACCCCAATGCACAGGGGCACGCACTATGGAAAGAAAAATCGTAGAGATCCAAAAAGATGACAGCAAACAAATAATTCCAGGGGTGCCAAAGCTTTATATTTACCTACGCACACCTGACTCGAAAGAGGTTTATAAATTCACGCCTTGAATATACACACGAGGGAATTGACTTTTTGTGATTTTCTCGTAAACTACTATCGCAATATCAACGAATAAGATGACATTCAGTTTCCACCAATGGGGTTTCCAGATTTAATAGACGGTTTTTTTTTTTCTCAAGTATAATTTTTGGTGTAATTTTATCAAAAAGGTTTGAAAGTTGGAATGTCTAAAATATAAAATCTCAAATGGCAATAGAACATATCGTATGATATTTATCATGATTTGAGCATTCAATATTCACAAATTCAGCCGAATTTATTCAATTATCACATAACTAGACTCTTAATTGATAAATATTCTCCATACATATATGTTAAAGCTATAAGAAGAGTTAACACTAGAAGTACGGTTACCAATAGACATAGCAACCAGGGTCGTCAGATATAGTTGAAGTTTAAAAACTAATGGATGTTTTCGAATAAAATTTAGTTGAATAAACAGAAAAGGAACAGTTCATTTATTAAAATTAAATTTATTCGAAAACATCTATCAGTATCTTACTAAAATTCAACTATATCCGACGACCCTGGTTACTGATCACTTTTGGTGACAGTAAAATAACAACTACAAAAAAACATTATTCTCACATTATTTTCTCCACGACGCGATGACCTTAATTTGTAATTAGGGCAACATTCTTGGGTCAACGTGTCATTTACTCGAGCCAACAAAAATATTCAACTTTGTGATTTTAATATCATTACTTATCCTTATTAGTTTAGGGTCTCGCTAAAATTGGAGAGACACCTGTCTCCTATTACGAAAACATTTGCCAGGTTCAATATTATTCCTCATTTAGAGCGATGGGCTAGGAACAAATTCTTCCATGATTGTATCGGAATTAAACGAAAATAGCGAGTGTATTGACTAATTCTATTTTGACTTTTAGATTAGTTCAGTGAGTTCAGCGGGACAAAAAATTTACATGTCTGCCACGTTTTTGTAGACACGAATGTCATATCTCTTTTGTTAAAAAGATCTGTAGCAATTGTCGATACAACCCTGAGTAATCCATCTACCATTTAACCAAATATCAAAGGTTCTTATGGTATAAATCTTGATATCTACTGAGTCAAATTAAATGATTTTTATTTGTTGGCATATTGGGTTGGCTAGCTGGCATATAGCAGATCATTGAATTTAATTTGTGTCTCTTAATGTTTTACTATATACCATTGTATAGAATCAAGTTCTTCTAACTGGACAGACAGCTGTGCTGCTGGGGAGTTTGTTGGCCATTTCTTCTTCCCAGCTAAAGCACTAGGAAGTGCGCGACGGGTGGGCGTTTTGGGGGGACTGTCTTTTGTAATTTTGACGTTCGAAAAGTGCTGATCCTCAGCCTAATTTGAATAAATGACTTTTGATTTTTTTGATTTTGATTTTGATCAAGCAAAATTCTACAGATGCGATGGGTATCAATACCTACACACTATCTATATATATATATATATATATAAATATTATAAAGCTGAAGAGTTTGTTTGATTGAACGCGCTAATCTCAGAAACGACTGGTCCAAATTTAAAAAATATTTTTGTGTTGGGTAGCCTATTTGTCGAGAAAGGCTATAGGTTATATAACATTACGCTACAACTAAGAGGAGCGGACCAGTAATGAAAAATGTTGCAAAAACGAGGAAAATCGCACGGGTAGGTGATCCGACGCGACGGGAAGGGTCGCGGAATAAGAAATTTAACGCGGACGAAGTCGCGGACAGAAGCTAGTAAAAGATAAAGATGTCTTTGTTAGTGGGTCAACGACCCCTGTAGTTACGAAAAAACATATTGTTGTAACAATTATTATATTTCAAGCAAGCCTATTGCTATCAACCAGGCGCAATTCTAACCTACGAGTTACTACTGTGAAATTAACTTTTTTTTAACCTAAAATCGTGATGAAAAACGTAAGCAATTGTAAATCAAAACTTAAGTTGCCTAAATATTATATTTAAGCTAAACTAAAATCAAAACATCAATTTAAGATACTCTACTAATCTTTCACGGAATGTAAGTGTAAGAACTTTAACAGGGGTCCTCAATCTTATCCGACATTTAATTCCGTCCCACGGTACTCACTTACGGGAACAATATTGTATTTGTTGCCAAACATAAAAGTTTAGTCGCTCGACATTTTTCTCTTCCGACCTAGAAAGCAAGGACGTACTTAGATAAATTCGGCCTGTTACTGTGTAAATATTATTCGGCTCAGGTCTCCAGTAGAAAATTGACATCGTTTTTCTTGCGACTTAAACCGTTTTGGACGTTGTAGTCTTTTAGCAACAAAGTTTAGACTGAATAATGTTGTCGAGTGGATTAAAATTTCTTTGTTCATCCGCTTTACTTTTAAGGTTACCTCTGTGGCCCTTTATATTTTGTTTTCGGTACTAAACGCGGAGAAGATTGTAGCCAAGTAATAACAGCCGCACGAATCGAATGATCAGGTTAAGCTACGCATGCCGCAGCCTGTCCACGGATAGGTGACCATCTTAACATACCAAGACCCCTCCGTGCGTCGGAAAGTACGTTAAACCGTTGGTCCCGGCTGTCATTTTTGGATCTTTCACAGTCTTTACGGGTCATCAGAAGTACGAAACTCTGACAACCAGTCTTAGAGTTGTAGAGGCTGACCTCCACATCCCAGTTACTGTTACTTGGAGCGATCGCTTATCTGAATAGATGATCGCTCCAAGTAAAATACTAGTATTCATCTGAATCCGGTCAGACTGGAAGCCCACCCGAACAGAGTTAAGAAAAAGCTACACAGCGGGTGATGACTTAACGCACGATGAAGGTAAGGACCAGGCCCGTGTCGACGGCGCGTCGTGTTCCACGCGCGCCTCAGAGAGATTTCAGCAAACTGAAGGGGTCTGCTAGGACCGATGCCTGCCAGGGTCGCGAGATTAGTTCGAAAGAGGTACCTTGGCCCTGGCATATGGGCAACTGAAGGAACACGGGTGGGTTTTAGTCAGTAAAAGGCTGACACGCCCTTCCGCTCCACCCAGAGCGGAAGACGTCATTTGATGATTTCCCATCCAAAAAAAACGCATTGATGAATGCAAATGTCGTGTCTGTCTTCCAACTGTTTCAATACTAATCTTAATGGATATAGCTGTTTTCATTTACCTTTAAAAGCCTTAGTTATAACACCTAATAAAATAGCACCTTGTGTTAACAAAGACGACATTAACGCGAATTCAGCCAATCAGTAACAGACAGTTCATTAGAAACACTCAGTGCGATCTTAGCGCTAAGAGATTTACACTAATCTCTTGTCACTAATACCTATTTAGAAGACTTCCTACTTTCCGTCTTGCTTTCATTAAAGTGATAAGAGAAAAACAACCTAATTGACTTGTGTTTTTGTTTTTCGCCTATTTACCTACAAATTATATACAATGTGTAACATAATTAACGCAAGACCATACACCTCAACTAGAATATTGAGTTAAAATCATAATGCAATGACGACAACTTTTTTTATAACTAACTGTTATTACTAAGAAAAATGGGTTGACTCAAGGATTACATTCTGCATTAAAAATTAAGTCTTATCAGCTTATAAAAAGACTGAATTTTCTTTGGCTCAATCGGTGGTAGATATCAAAAATTAAAGAGTCACTAAAATCGATTCGGTAGTAAATTAGGAACAAAATACTTTCAGGTCCTTTTTTTATTCTGTTACACCTTGTATATAACTGATGGAATATTAGACGTTAAAAAGTTGCAAATAATTCTAAAATGTTCTTACAACAACTTAGAATAAACAAAAAAAGCCTTTCAATTAATTCTGTTGAACGTTCATTAATTATACAACAACAGACAAAAAGAAAACAAATATTGAAACAACTGAAAGCTGCACCCTTATAGAAAAAAAGAAAAAACAAGACTAAATATTGCAACAGATGGTAAAACCCGGAACAGTAGTGAGAGAAGTAAGCTCAGATAGGAAAAATACCTACTAACCTAGTTTCTTTGCCATTCGCTGCCCACAGCTCTTTCCTTCCAAGATTTATTATTTACTTTAAAGAATATTTTTATGTTCCATAATAAAATAGTCCCCATAGAGACTAATAAATTCAAAAAGTTAGATTAAGTTTTGGTTCTCTCCTGAAAAATTCTTTGTATTTTTACTGAAAACTGTAAAAAGAAGAACATTGCTTGAAGCTCATGTGATGTTCGTTTCCACTGTGATTTTCAATTATTCTTTTTATATTCCAACGGAGTGCTTGGATGAAAAGGTCTGAGATATAAGGCTTGAAATAATTCAAGAGCCTCGACTCGCAATGTTTTACCACATCCTACATCGCCTCTCGTATGTCGTTCCGTCGGAATAAAGCGTCATATGAAATGGAGACGGAATTCTGCTCATTTATGTATAACTGAGACTTTGTCAGCTGATTCTTCGGGTATTTTCAATAGTAACTGTTCTAGATTTTATGGTAAAGGTTGTCTCTATGATACTTGCAACACAAATCACTAATCACATTTAGCGCTGATCAAATTTAATTTATTTATAGAAATAAGAATACGTTATTCGTTTAGAAGAAAAATGCGAAAAAACAAATGTGAAATGAGTGTGAGTATAATGTGATTTAATTTGTGGTACAATGGCCTTAAATAACTACTATTATTTCAGTGACTTATATTTTTTAACCACGTCGAAGGAAGTTATGAATTTATCTATATATAGGTATATATATTTTTGATTTCTAAAATTCTTTATTAAAAGCATAGGTTGCGCCTCAAGGGTGGTTTACTATGGGCACGCCACAATTGCGGCGGTAAGTCCTCTCTTTGAGGAGTGGATTGAGAGGCGCCACGGCGTCCTCACCTTCCGCCTGACGCAGGTTCTCACCGGGCATGGGTGCTTCGGTGGGTTCCTGTTCAGGATAAAGCGGGAGGAAACGCCCGGGTGTTTCCATTGCGAGGATCGTCTGGAGGACAAGAGAGTCTAGAGCATACGGTGGAGGTGTGTCCTGCCTGGGCGGAGCACCGCCGTGTCCTCGTGGAGGCGATCGGCGGCGGCGACCTCTCGCGTCCGGCCCTGGTGCGAGCCATGGTACAGAGCGAGAGGGCATGGGATGCCGTCACCTCCTTCTGCGAAGCAGTAATGCTCGCGAAGGAGGAGGCGGGGCGCGTGAGGGAGTGGCAGTCTCTGCGCCCTCACGTCCCTAGCCGCCGCAGGAGGAGACGCCCCGGGCGTCGGGAGTCGATTGCGGACTCCCGGCCACGGTAGGCGCGAGCTTGCGGGTGGCGAGCAATGGGTAGCTCGCCGCCCGGTAAGGACCAGGCTCGAGTCGACGGCGCGTAGTGTTCCACGCGCGCCTCAAAGAGATGTCAGCAGGACTGAAGGGGTCTGCTAGGACCGATGCCTGTCAGGGTCGCGAGACTGTTTGAAAGAGATACCGTGACCCTGACACATGGGCAACTGAAGGAACACGGGTGGGTTTTAGTCAGTAAAAGTCTGACACGCCCTCCCGCTCCGCCCAGAGCGGGAGAAGTCATTTGATGATTTCCCATCCAAAAAAAAAAACCACGTCGAAGGAAGTTCTCAATTTTTCTATATACAGGGTTATTTGTAAAACACCGGCAACCTCTCAGGACTATGTTACTAACATCATAAGCAACAACTTTTGTTCTATGACTTTTAAAAATTCATCATATTTTAGTGCATCAGATTTTCAAACAAAAATAAAAATATTTAAATTGAACGCTCTAAATGTTACGGAGTCTATGCGAAGCAAAAGAAAGCGATAGTATATTAGCAAGGGGAGCGGGGTTAGGGCGGCGGGGGCGCTTGAACTTGACTTATTTACAGGCAGCCGATTTTTGTATGAAAATCTGATGCACTAAAATATGATGAATTTTTAAAAGTCATAGAACAAAAGTTGTTTATTATGATGTTAATAACATAGACCTGAGAGGTTGCCGGTGTTTTACAAATAACCCTGTATAGGTATATATATTTTTGATTTCTAAAATTCTTTATTAAAAGCATAGGCTGCGCCTCAAGGGTGGTTTACTATAAACCTCATTTCTACAACTTTGCTTTGGTATTTTGTGCGTTAACTGCGATAATACTTATTGTTTAATCCACGATGTGTATCTTGATGATTTTGTAATACTTTATGTCACCGTTTTTTTTTTTTTTTTCATTGCAAGCACTGGCAATTTGTATGAATTGGTGTGGTGTAGGTAGCATAACAAAAAAACATTAAAGAATTTCTTTACGAGAAATGATTTTTTGTGATAATTTTATTGGTTTTATTTATTTTTTATTTATTATATTACTAGATCGGTAATTGCGTACTACACAATCAATAGTTATCGCTTTAATTTTGACAGTTCCATAACATTCATGGCATTGTTTACGTTGCTAAGCAGACATTTTTTTTTTCGAACGCAATAATATGAAATAATGGATTAGCAATAACTTTCATAATGAATTGTAATGCAATTCGGGTGCCGGTTGGTCGGGGAAGGCAAAAGATAAAGAGAACTGGGAAAAACAGGTCTTTCTCACTATTATTTTTTCACTTTAGGCCAATTACCGTGAAACAACCACCAACTAAAAAAAACATTGAATTCAAATATGTACTTAATAGATAAGAGAAATAAAACGATATTTTTTTGTTACATATGTATCGAAGCACTACCTGCTGTGGCCATTGATTCTGGACCACTCTACATTTTTTTTTTTTTATCTGCTGTTTTATACAAAAGATCAAAATGTACGGAACAGATAACGATAACTTTAGTATAACCAAAAATGACCGTTATTATCACACATATTATAATACAAACAGATTATAAAATCACTTAAGCAAATATCTCCTCATACATGTGTGCTTATTAATACAGATAGAACTTGACGTTTATGAAGTTCGAACTTGCACCATCGATGCTTGTAGCACAGAATGAAGATCAAACGTTCCCAAGTTTCAGCTACGACAAAACTTCCTCATGCTGGGATTCAAACGCCTGGATCCAATATAATCGAGTACCGATATCCTCACTAATAGTATTTACATTCACCTTCAGAGAGATATATGTTAATTCTGCACCCTAATTGCGAAACGCACAGTTTATCAGAATCTGAATGGGATTGAAGATTATTTCTAAACCATTGCGCCATTTGTTCGAATAAATTGTCGGCTCAGCAACGTAAATAACGCAATGAATGTTGTTTAACTATGAATATTAAACCAATTCCTACCGATAATAAGTTCCTCAATTACCCCTCTGGTTACCAGGTTTTAATCTATCTGTGTGCCATAAAATTATCCAAATCTTTTCAGCCTTTTTTGCGTGATTGAGTAACAAAAATCCAAACATCTGAACATCGAAACAGACAAATTTCCACATAAAGGTATAATAAGGCGATTGAAAACAATTAAATCAATTCTTACAAACTCTTCTTCTCACTTCCCTTTTTACAAAGATACTCTTGAATCCTTAGACATACATTGCGAGTAAATTTTTTGTAACCTTATTTCTCTTTACATGTGATGAATAGAGCTCGGAAAAGAGCCTTTGCGTAAATTTCCAGCAAACATTTTTATGAAACTGGTCTTTAATATTGGATTGAACATTCTAGGTTCTGAGTAAATGCATTCAACTCCAATATATTTTGAGCTGAAAGCGACGTAACATCTACACAGATATTCTCCTATGAGTGGATTAGCAAAGGTCGAGGGTGAGACCCGCATAACGCACAGTTTCATGTACAACCGGTTTGTTCGCTGTGTTGACATTGTCGTGTTTAAGGCACAGACGAATGCTCATAAAAAGAACTTCCCTCGTAGAACAAGCTTACTAGAATATTCATGCAGTCATTAAAAGATAGAGAAGAATATATTACTCTTTGTACTTAACGCATCAACTTTCATCGACATGTGACATTGACACATCGCCTTTGTCAACTGCTGTATAAAGGCGTCCTCGAAGCTCTGCTACTTCGACCGGTTCTGAACTTCGCCCGCGTGGATATTGGCAATTATCTCACGGGAACTTACTACAGGGACTAAAAGTACGAGTAAGTAAGACATCAACTATGTGCCAGTGAGAGATCCGTCAAATTGGTCCGGCTCTATCATAGATCAGCTGAAATAAACAGACAGAAAGACAATTATTTTCAAAGTAGTTTTTAAATACCGTTACTTTCAAATGCATTTAGTAAAAAGCTGTTATTTTGACAGTACGAACAGTCACTTTCATTTTATTTATTTGTATTTAGAACAGATATAAATAAACAAATATAATGGGTGGTCTTATAGCTGAAAGATATATTTTTAAGACAATTATAAGATTAGGTCTAGACTCTTGTATAGTTGTTGGTAGAAGCTCTTTTATTGCACTCAGAATAGTTGTGATTTCAGTGTGGAAATATAACTCCTTAAATACTTATTGACTTAAAAATAAGCTCCGGTAAGGTGCCTTCATTGTCCTTAATTAAAATACTCTCAGGATTAAGTTTCCTGGACTTTTGGAAGTATTGAGATTTGAGTGAAATGATTGATGAGTTTGGAAAACTTTAGTTTATTAGAAAGGAAATTACTAATTAACTGTTCGGTTCATTGATGATGATAAATTTCTCGAAAGGTAGACCATATTGAAAAAAGTAGCGCCCTATAATGGTCACTTAGTTTCTCTGTTATTACTTCGCTCGCAACTACACTCATCATCCGCATAGCCTGTTCTGTCTTACCAGTATTTTTCATGGAGTGACTGCCTAACTGACCTTTACAACCCAGTCACTGGCAAATACGATACCTCTTGATATGACGAGTTGTCAGACTTTCGGGCTTCTGACAACCAATAACGACTATCAAAAATCTACAAAAACAGCCGGTAGCAACGGCTTAACACGCTTTCCGGCACGACGGCAAGCACAAGTACAAAATAATATGACATAATACTAACCGTTAACGTCACGACATTAAAGTTGATACGATCTCCTTGTAATGCTCTACATTTGAGAAATTACCCAAAATATAAAGCCTAATGTAGTTAGGTTCTCAGTTGCAGTACCTTAAGTCAAAATAAGTAAATACTGTATAATTGTCTAAATTGTCGTGAATGTTCTCTTGTCACAGTATACTTTTTTACTTTAATACTTTGACATACGGAAGTATTAAAGTAACAATAGGTACGCCCCTGCATATCCCCCTGCCAGGGTCGTGAGATCTGTTCGAAAGAGTTACCGTGGCGCTGGCATATAGGCAACTGAAGGAACACGGGTGGGTTTTAGTCAGTAAAAGTCTGACATGCCCTCCCGCTCCACCCTTGAGCGGGAGACGTCATTAGATGATTTCGTATGCACAAAAAAAAAATACTTCGACATATCGAACCTGCCCTTAATAGAAAGGCCTCACAACTGTAAGGATCAACGCAAAAGGCCCACCGGATGCCAGTACAAGCCTGTTTCATTTATCCACACAGTTACACGAATGTAGTTGGAACCACAACGATATAGTAACACTTGTTATATTCTAGTCTTTATTGAGGAAAAACACTAGTTTTATGACTGTTGTTTTCAATGGGCTGAATGAACGAGCGTGTTTTGCTAAAATTACACGTATGGACGTATTTTTCTCGTATTTGTTTTTTTTTTCTTTAATACATGTTTTAACAAATAAATATTAACTTTTCTTATTTAATCTATGAACAACAGAAATAGTGTGTAGGTTTCTATTGGGAGCGGATAAAAACGTGAACAAAAGGTCTTAAGCTCTCGGGCACAGAGGCGATTTTTTATAATCAAACAATGTGTTATCTTGACGCGCTGGATAGAACGCTAATGGATTCTGAATGCTCTTCTCAACACGTAGAGTTGAAAATTCAGTGCGCCATAAAAATATTGTGTTAAAAAACGTCCGTTCGTATGGGTAAATAAGCTTAGAATGATTTTCAACAACAAAACCGTACAAAGGTTTCTAAAAATGTTTTAGCTTAGCCCTGATTTATTGTTTACCTGTATAAGTGAAAAACCGTAGTTTGTATTGTTCCCGGCTGGAGAAATATCTTCTTCTGGTGGCTTTCAAACATAACCATTCGTCTTAAGTTGGTAACACAAAAATATTTATATCTTATTTTATTATTAGCAATTAATTTCCCACTTGGTAAAAGCCTCTCTATAGTCTTTCTACCTCTCTTTGTCCTAAAATGCCAAGGACCAATCTTTATTAAAGGAGTCCAGCTTATTAATACTTACAACTTTATTTTATTTTGATAGAATTAAATCAATAAATATTTCACAAGCGTCAACTCTGTCAAAATATTGTTCCACGGAAGAATGATTCTTGACTTCCGCGAAATCCTACAAAATATTTTTTGATGAACGTTCACCAGTGAGACTGCATTAATAATTAAAGAGGGGAGAGTGTTTTGGAAGCGTAATACGTTTAATGGCAACTGAATAAATTCGCGAACAGTTGGTGTTGTCATAGCAATTAAAGATTAATCCATCATTCTCATTCTTGCGCATCACGCAATAAGATTGACCGAAATATAAGCTCGGAATCTTTTGCCAGATTTTGTTACGGATTGCGACTTTTTTTGTTCGCTTGGTAGGTTTAATTGTTAGGCATTGTTGTAGAGCGGCTTTGGAAAATTGAGTTTGGATGGGAATATTATCAAGGATGTGCTTTAATTTAATAGACTCAAACGATAAAGCGGAAGGTCTAGCAGATAATAACCTAATCTAGATTTTACAAGATTAGCCCATTCGTGCATTTTTTATTCATCTATGTCTATAAATCTGTACAAATAAATAAAATTGAAGTACCTGTTTCCGATCGTCAAAATATCAGCCTTTTACTAAATGCATAGGAAAGTTTATACGGTACTATAACGAAAAATGAATTTTCAAAATGGTCGTATGTTTTTCCGCTACACAACGAAACCTCTGGACAGATTTTGACGCGATTTCTCTAAACATAGCTACTGTTTTAAGGATTAACTTAGGCTACATTTTGTTCTAGTAACAAGTTCGTCTGGGATAATGTCTGACATCCACGCAGGCGAAGCCAAGAGCAAAACTAATTAGTCATAACTATATAAATAAAGATATTTTTGCAAAAATTCAATAGGCAGTAAGCAGTGCAATTTTTTTCTATTACTTTCGAAACAAAGCAATGCGTCTATGATCAAATAACTTCTCCCAATCATGACTTTGAAAAAAAACACCACACTACATACAAACACTGAAAGCCTGGCCGAAAGTTGAAGGCCTTTAATTTTCGTCTTAATTTATTTTTCATTTACAAAAATAATATGTCGAGAACAGATAAACACCGACGGTTATAATTAAAAACAAACTAGAAATTTCATTAATTTAGTGCAGTTTGTTGATTGAAGTGTTATGCAGGACCCTGGTTTTGACATGTTGTTTGAGCAACATGACCGTGTAAAAACTCCAATCACGTTTGTGTAAAAATAATTGTAACTGGCAAACACAAACATCAACAATTAAAAAGTTATTCGCAAAATCACCTCCACACATACATATATATGTAGCGGCTTCTGCATCATCACACTGCGATGCATCACATGCGAACTCCGCATCATACTAACGTTAGGCAAAATCTTACATCACGTAAGTGGAGTTTATCGCGTAACTAGTATATATGTACCTCCAAACGTGAACTAAATACTTAAAACGTTCGCTTTTGCTACGTTAAGAATTTATTATTCAATCGCCAGATAAGTCTTATCTATAGAAATCAGTTTTTGTATAGACAATACGTCAAACTGTCGTAGTTGTTTCTTCTAATATTGAAATCAACCCAAAGTTTCTTCAAAGCTGAACTGAATTTCAGTTTCATTATGTTGCCTCGAATGTTGGCAAAAACTTATATATTTATATTAAAAATACAACATACAACAGTACGCACTTAGCGTTTTTATTTCCAAAATCAAAAACATTTTCCGATTTAAAAGTGCTCACAAAAAAAAACCAAAACACACTATCAACAGTTTTACATCTACAAAACTTCTATCGAAACGAACTCATTGAACAAGCTCTAACCGAGAGATTGCAAAGCCTCTAATTAAATGGCAAACTTTTTCATCGCACGCGCTTTTCAGCGGTGAAAGCGCTTCCAGTGAAACCGTTCGTAATAAATTATAACTAGGACTTAGCTACCTACATGGTGGATGGTGGCAGCGGGTTAGTTCATTATGGAAGTTATTTCCTTTGAACGAGTCACAAGGTTGAATTATGTGTTACATATTTTGAATTAGGTAGGCTTTTATCATTCTATAAACAAGTTATTTACAGGCATTTCAAATATGTTCATTGAAATTTAAACCACTTCTAAGCCCAATTATTTTTGGAGAAAATTGCTGCTTTGAATGAAAACACATCCACTTTGTAGCATTATAAACAACAATGAGAGTAAGACTATTATACTCCGCTATTCATTTGGAACAGTGGTCGCCCAGTTGCGACTTACGATTTGTAGATCGTGGGTTCGTACTTCAAACAAGCAGCAAACACTTTACATAGTGTAAATTATTTCATCAGATGAAACCGTCATGTCCTAGAACCAAAAATTCGAACACTTGTGAAATCTACCAGCCCGCACTGGGCCCGCGTGGTGGATTACGGCCCACTTCTTCTCACAGACAGTAAGCCTGTGTCCCAGCTGTGCCACGTTACAGGTTCATTATGATATTAATTTACCAGCCTTGTCTTGAATAGTTCCATAAGAAAACTCATGTCACTCTCTAAAGTTCAAGGGCTCGCAGACCTATACAGAAGAGGACCTTCACCTACCGCATAACAGGGGAGGGTTGTAAAAGAGGGTCTTCTGACCGGATGGCGTTGTGTCAGGTGGTACGGTGGTTGCGCCGTACACTCTGCTCGCGCGGTGCATGAATTTACCTGACGGTGTAATTGCCGCCACACCTTAAACCACAAAGCTGAAATAAATACGTTAAATTAAAAACAATCAAAAATTCCGATTCATGTACCAAATAATTAAGAAACCCTATTAAGGCTTCAGACACACGATTTACAAACGAAGCAACAAAATCACACGACACAACTTGATTGATAACACCCGTCAAGAACTTGGCCGGAATCTGCCAAGTGCCAGCCAATTGTGACTCTGTAGCGGAAAATGTAATTTTAATTCTGTTCTGTGGTTAATTTAACGGTCTAGTTGGAGTTCGTGCATAACTTACTGTCGCGGCGTTTGATTTAGTTGCTAATTTAGATGGTTTCAAATTGATTTTGTCAGTTTTGGTTGGCTTTGTCGTTGATATGACAGACTGATTATTTTGTTTTTGGTTTACACAAATATTGTATTTTAAAGTAGCTTCGAGAGAGAAATGGAAAACGTGAGTATTATAAATATATGCCATGAGCCAACCATGTCATATTTGAGGATAAAAAGTTACCTATTTTTCATTCGGGTTATGAACCATCTGTATGTTAAACATTCAAACCGTTTAACCATTTTTGCGTGAGCAATCACGCAAAAATAAAAGAAGTTTGTTGAATAAAAGAACAAACAAACATTTGTAGTACTAGTTTCACTAGTAGGATAAATTGTAGCTATATCGTAGGATTACCCTTAGCGATGCAAATCAAGCTAGTAACTTCAGTATCTCTACTTCATTGTGGCCTGTTGTAATAAAACCCTGTATACGTCGTAAATTAAAGTTGCACAAATGATACTCTGTTGTTAAAAACAGGTTTACACCAATACTGCATGCAATGCCGGGTCAGCAACACTGAAGGGGTCTGCTAGGACCGATGCCTGCCAGGGTCGCGAGATTTATTCAAATGAGTTACCGTGGCCCTGGCATAAAGGGAAGTGAAGGAATACGGGTGGATTTTAGTCAGTAAAAGTGTGACACGCCCTTCCGCTCCGCCCAGAGCGGAAGACGTCATCCGATGGCTTCCCACCCAAAAAACAAAACGGCCAGCAACACAAAACATGTTGTACAACTTTTTTTTTCGTTTAAATACCCAATTTGTATGTTCTTTCGGAACAAATTTTCTTTCTAATAGCTGAGTTGAGAAATCTGTAAAGCTAGCATGTTATTTACGTATATATTTCAGGTACTTTGTTCATATGAATATTCGATGAGATAGGGTTATGTGGTGTCTTATTACGAGGGGACAACTAAGGCTTATATCGGGGCTCGATGAGAAGTGTTCACTTGCAAATTAATAACACACTGTATTGTTAGTTAATATTGCGTTATTATATTAGATTACACTCGAGAGCAATGAATTCTGGTCACTACCTTAACATCTCTGAAACTAAGTCGGAAAGGTTTATGTTGGTGACCCGAATTCATTACTCCCGAGTGTATTTAGGCTATTGAGGCCCGTTCACACCACAAATCTCAAAACGATTAACGAATTTAAAATGTCGTTTTGATCTTGGCCTTCGTTTGCAGATAATGGACAGAATGACGTTCTAAAATACCAATATTTAAATCAGATTTTTATTGCTCCGGTAGTTGGAGATCGAAACGCCATTTGCCAGATAGTATTCCATTCCAAAGCTGCCTGAGAAGATACGAAGATTTTTAAGGCCAGCTCTCTTGTCTTTAGGAATACTGGCAGCGAAACAGATTGCCAGGATACGACGATACATTAATATTCTGTTTTTCAAAGAATTTCAACAATACTTAAAATGCTCATGAGTCTTTAACGAGGTACATACGATCCTTTAACCGAGGAACATAAACTAGATCACTAAATTTTGTTCCCCGAAGCGTTTCCACACATTAAAGAGCATGCACTTACCGATGTGTCCGCCGGGACAATATATTGTTCTTGTGGCTCGAGGAAGTGCATACTATGTGATTCAGGAGACCTGACGTCGCAGATTATCTGCCCCACAGCTAAGTTGTTAGGTACAAACACTAAAAGTCTTTTAGACGCTCCAAAATGCAATAGAAAGAATTGGTTAAAACGGTTCAATACCCATTTTTTATTTTGTGCTAATGATACTTACAAAAAATGTTACATAGTTTAATTCGGAAAACCATGAAACGTGGTAGAAACTATTGCATTACGTAGTTCATAGGTATAGTTACGATAGCTACACTACGAACTACGCTTCGGTAGAAACTATTGCAATAGTTAACATAGTTACACTGCGTACCACGCTTCGGTAGAAATTATTGCATTACGTAATACAATGGTTAAGATAGATACACTAGGCACCACGCTTCGGTAGAAACTATTGCATTACGTACTGAATAGGTACGACGCTTCGGTAGAAACGATTGCAATACGTAATGCAATCGGTATAGTCAAGATAGCTACACTAGGTACCACGTTTCGGCTCATACAATAATTGCTACCAACTGACATAATCAACTACCAATTACAAGAGAAAGCTCTCTACAATTGACGACCAGAGAAGTGTAATGGTAAACCACCATCATCAGCAGCACGCGAAGCATGACCACCATAGAAAGAACTTTGTTTATTCTTAGTAGAATAGAGATAGAACTGTCATGCTACGCCAGCATAAAACGGTACAAATCTTTCTACAATCTTTAATTCTGTCTTTAATCTTTCTATAATCTATAATTTTGTCTATTCTTCCGTCAACAAAACCCCTTTCTACGGTGGTCATGCTACGCATGCAGATTGGATTGATATCTACCTATGCCAGTATCATACGTTAATGCCTATTTTTGACACCCACAAGAAGAGAGATGGGGCTACAATCGCTACTAGAAACAACACGGTCACCGTTAAACAAATAAAGAGTTTCCAACCAAAATTTGTCGCGGTCGTATAAATTAATCTTGTCAGGTCTCTGTGCAATATATCAGAATGAGTGTGTCGTAATACACCGCATTACGCGTCGTTTGTACGCGGTTTGTCTGACTGGCTGCCATTTTGAATGTATGCTACAACACTATTGGTTTTATTACGTTTTAATTACGTATAAAATCATCAATTAATTTGATATTACTGATTTGAGGTAGGCTTTGACGAGGTCAGGGAGGCAAGCGCTCCATAATATGTAAAATACATTTTACAAAAACATCCAATTAAACTTCAAACCGACCCCGAACTTAGTTGAAGAAAAACCTAGGCAGATCATCTGCCTAGGTTTTTCTTCAACTAAGTTCGGAGAAGTTTTAACAAAGCCAACAAAATTACCTATATTTGACGATAAAAGACAGTGTTTTTTTTTTTTGGTAAACAATCCAGCCAGTGACGTACCTTAACGTATGCCACCACCTACATATATACATTTGTTAAACCAAAATCATCACAGGTGCATTACTATCCTAGAAACAAAGGTAAAATGGTTCACCTAAGCTATCGTTTTTGCTTTTAAACTTTGCTCATTTAAAACTTCGTCATTAAGGTGGAAACGATAGAGTAGCCCGCGTTTTTTGGAATTCACTGGTCAGTGTCAGACTGTTGGTTGATCAAAATATAATCTGAGACCATAGGGCGGTATGTATTGCCAGAATTATTTTCATTAAAATTGCCAATACAACCCTCTTAGCCCATTTAACCCCATTGAAAGACTATTTCATGAAAAAATTGTTCAATACGATTATATGAAAAGTGTAAGAAAATTTAAATTTCACGGGCTACTGTAGCTCATCCGCTATTTTAAATTTTCAAGCTTAAGTTGAAAGCCCGGTATTTTCAGCCAGGGTCACGGAATTGTTCGAAAAAGTTACTGTGGCCCTGGCATAGGCAACTGAAGGAGCACGGGTGGGTTTTAGTAAGTAAAAGTCTGACATCCCTCTCCAGCCCTCCCGCTCTACCCAGGGCGGGTGACATTATTGATGATTTCCCACCTACAAAACAAAAAGAAAAGGGTAGACCGCTAAATAAAAAAAAAACACGTATATTGCAATTTGCAGATCAGTGTCATGCCGTATTTTAAAGAAAATATGATTCGCGATAGTATCAGTTCTAGCATAACATAAATGCACTAAATTTTGCAGGCTACCTTGGATATCACCTTAAGCACAAAAATGCAAAGTAGCTTATTTCGCTAATGTTAAAAGAGCCAATTACGAGTAATAGATGCGAGTAGCAGTTTAAGCAAGTCGAAAAAAGGCTAATGTAAATTTTCTTGTTCGAGCTCTAATGGTACACATTTTGTTCTTAAACGATCCATTGTATGTTAAAGCAGAAAGCAGATAAAGCTGTGAATTTACGTCTTTTGTTTTCCAAATGCATGCAGATAAACTTTACAGTCTAATTCTAAGTGCGAATTTCACCATTAAAACTGAACGCGTTCAACAGCTTTCAGTGTCAAATTTCCACAGCAATTTTGATATTGACAGTTCCTAACCGTGTCTTTGATGTGCTGAACGCGTTCAGTTTCATTGAAATCCGCCCTTATTCAATGTTCTGAAGTGATGTCGTAAACAATATGCGATTCTATCAACGTGCGTTTACTAGAGGAACGCATATTTGACCACTTGCATGTCTGACGACACGTTAGAGATCCAGTTTAACTGCCTTGTTGGTCTAATAATCACACGCGCAACTGCTGAGATTGAGATCCTGGGTTCAGTTCCCTTGTCGAGCAAGGATATTTTGGGTTTTTCTATCAGATTCTTTTTCAGTAGAAGCCCGGAGTTTGAATTAGTGCCTGATAAATGGAAAAAGGTGCGCCCTCTTTTACATGAGACTTAAACATAATTGCCGAAATGTAGGAGTACCTACTAAAAGTTCACCTCTACCTAACTGTTTGGAGAATACCTGAGTAATGGTATATTGTGTTCTAAAACAAAACAAAGGAACGCGGGAGATCTCACTTATTGTAATACGTATTGAAACCCAAAGGTTTAACACAGAGATTTTTATTAAATCAAATCTACTCCGCGAGCTGTTTATAAGAAAACACTATTCTGGTGCGGATGGGTTCGACATAATATCCTTATTCCGTATCTCGCAAACCACTGGCACGTCGTAAAAGCCGTCTCCTCGTCGTACGTATTCGTATATTACGAGCGATCCCACCCCCGAGAGAATATTTTTCGTATATTTGCAAATTCTCGTATCAATAATACTGAATTCCATTCAGATCTCGGGAATTGAGTGGAAGGATTTCTTTTGATGTACAAATTTTTGACAAACTAAACGTTTTGGCCCGTTTGTGATATCACCTGGGGCGTCAGGTGACTTTTTCTTTGAATTAGGTTCGTAGGAACGTGATGGCGTGCTATTCTAACTATATAAGTAAGATTCTTAGTCCAATTTTATTTCTGGATCTTTTTTCAAAGTACTGTCTCGCCTTTACATAAATCTTTTATTGAATAACTAGATTGCGAAAAGCAGGAATAGAATAGCTACAGGTGCTTTTATTCCGATCTCGTTATTTCTAACTAATACGTACTTACCTACAATTTGTGAATTATATAGAAAGATATGTTCTTAATTTTTAACCATAGAGCCATTTTTAAATTTCGATCTTTATTCCGACACAGGTAAAGTTTGTTATACAGAACTCTCGATTTAGAACTAAACTAAGTAGTTAGGTTTGTACAAAAAACTGTATTTTAATTACGGGTTTCTAGCGGCATCTACACTGCCAGAGTTTACCGCGCAACTGGCTAGTTGCGCGGTAAACTCTGCTTGTGCAATGGAGGATTTTGAGTGACGTCAGTGTAGGCGTAGTAGGCTTACTAGCCTACCTCATAGATATGTTCGAATTTCAAAAACTGGATCAATAGTTTTAACGGTATTCAATGCGAAACCTTGTAATAAGACCGTTAAAGTTTTATTCATGCGCCAATACTTATAAACCTCGTACAGTGTGAGGTTTAGAACATAATAATGGTCAAAATTCTCATTCAACTCAAATAAATCACATTCTAAAGCCAAATCACAAATAAGACACACACAGTTTACTGCCACCCTAAGCGCATAGGTCGTAAGCGACATTTACTGAATCGTAGTAATTTACGCCAATTTGTTGGGACATTCAAACCCCAGCATTATTAATCGAGTCGTCCTGAAATCAATGAGGCCAACCATTTTGCTCACAGTTCAACTAATAATGGCTAATAGTTGAATTGTTCTAATTTTGTCGATTTGGCACTTGGTATTTATGGTTGCCCTTGCTAACTTATTGGACAGTCTGCAAGATATTTGCAGACTCTGAAAGGCAAAGGCGAAGGACAGAATCCTGTCTAAGGGCTGAGTTTTGAAGAGCCTACTTAAATACCTGTTCTTTACGTTGCAAATTACAACAATTTCATTGGTACTTATTTTCCCAGAAAATATGAGGCTGACCGAGACCCCATTCGTATTTAAAAGCGTCGCAAAGCGCGGCAGCGCTGGTGTTTAACGTTACGTAAAGAACGTTTATAAATGGTTATTTACCATGGTGTTCCATAGAGGTCTCATTCTTGAAATACGTTAAACTATGGTCTCCATTGTAATAAGAATTCTTCTCAGCATATCGCTGGCAATAAGTTCAATCATCTTTGGTCCAAAAATTCAGGTGCGCAAACTCCGCTCACTGTCGCAGTCATAAGATCATCAAATGTACTGGTGACAGGGCATGGGTCGCGGGATGGCTTTGGGTAGGTGCCGCATACGAACTTGAGATTTGAACCGTCCGCAAACCCATGAATTTCACATATAAGTTGAAAAACGTTGTTCACACTGTAATATGGTGCTGGGCAGTGTGAACGATGTCTTAAGAGAATTGTTACAAATGTCTAAAATGCATGGTTAAACACTCATTAGTGATACTGAACTTTATATAACGTTTACAAATAAAGGTGAAAACCGAAAATGCTCCTGAACTTATATTTTAATGTTAGCTGAACACATTACATTTATTAAAAGCAATGAAGTCAGTGAGTTCTTCAAAGAAACTACATATTACTCATAGTTTGTTGCAAACGAAATAATAAACCATGCACTCAGGTATTCCTGAACAAGTTGTTCCATGCTCTTGAGTTATCGTTATGCTCCGTGTGTTAATTTAATTTACTCCCGATATATTATACAGGGTGGAAATTAGGTAGTTAGTTATACTAAAATAAAATTGAATTTTTGAAAAAAAAACATCATTTAAAACATAACATCACGCCTTGTTCCCCGAAGGGTTGAGCAGAGGTGTACCTATAGTACACCCACATTTCGCCAGTTATGTGTACCTAAGTCCCATGTAATAGGAGGCGAGCCCATTGCCATCAACCGGGCACAAATTAGACTCCGGGGTACCACTGAGAAATTCAAGATAGAAAAACTCAGTAACACTATGCTTGCTGGTGTTTACAAAAATTTTAAAATCTTGGCATAAAATAAACTTGGCATAAAGAAACTAGACTCGCAAGGTGTTGGTTTCAACAAATCAACACAAACTTTTTAGTATTGGAACTAAATAATCAGAAAAGAAAAAACTTGTGGCACTTGACAATCCGTTCACAGTAAATTTTACGTTTAAATTTGCATCACTGTCAAAATCGGAGTGATTTTTTAATCTTGTTACAATAAGGTTGCTGGCTGGTTGTTGCCACTGACTAGTGGGTTGCAACTGTCAGATGTATTCCGTGTGGTGCCATACGTAAAGAATAACACCATCCTAATTCTTCCCACGGGCCTCGTAAGAAACTACAAAGGAACTTACGAGATAATGGGCAGCGGTGTTCTCTATGCATTTATCACCATAATGCGGTCGCTTGCCAAGCGTGGCGATTATAGCAAACACCTCCAAATTGGGTGAGGCTTATATCTAGCAGTGGACGTCTTTCGGCTGAAATGAATGAAGATGTCAGACGTAAAATAACGGACTGTGTAAATTGATTATTAAAACTATGCATTTGTGGCTATCAAAGTCGTTAGATTGGCAAGATTGAATTCACCCGCCCGCTTCTCTTTCTATCTCACCGCTGAGACCTACCAGTAAGATCTTCACACTCGTGTCGTCTACACCGTTATTATCAAATCAAAAACTGTCGCTGACGGTACCAATGCAGCCATCATGTCAATATTTAGACGTTGACAGGTGCACAGTTAAGAAAATTGGGAGTCACTTCGCTCAAACGTATTTTTAGGGTTCCGCACCTCAAAAGGAAAAAGCGGAACCCTTATAGGATCACTTTGTTGTCCGTCCGTCCGTCCGTCCATCCGTCCGTCCGTCCGTCTGTCAAGACCTTTTTTCTCAGGAACGCGTAGAGGTATCAAACTGTAATTTATATCAAATACTCAAGTCTACTGTCTCTTGAAGCTGTGAAAAAATCAATCTTCTAAGCTAACGCAATCAAAAGATATAGCCGTTTATGCCGCAAATTTCAGCAAATTTTCGAAACTCGCATGGGAATCAAAACCTATAGGGTACTTCCAGTCGATCTAAAATTTTATAATTTGGTACGAAGCAACGTCTTATAGCACAGATAAAGGAAAAATTGCGAAAACCGTAAATTTTTAGTTACATCATATAATAAAAATATTTTTTTAAACTTTATACCTACAGGTTTGTACGGAACCCTCGATGCGCGAGTCCGACTCGCACTTGGCCGGTTTTTTAAATGTACACATCATAGCTGATACTTCAATGTTTCCAGCCAGTAACTGCAACAGTAATTCCATCCAATAATATTTCCAGATTAGATCGTGCGATTGCATTAACAGTGTAATAAACAATAATGATAACATCACTAGCAAAATCAACGCTTGGTTGGAATTTACTTAGTGTTGGGTTTTAATTTGGCACGTTAAATATCTATTCAGCTTTAGTTTTGATGCCGTTTTCATATTATTATGCAGCAACTGGTCTAACTTATTTAGTCAGGATTGAATTTCAATCTGTACAAAAAATCGAAGCTCTACCAATAACAATATCGTCGCATAAAAGAAAATACATTTGTTGAATCATACAATGGGACCAACTATTTATCACGTTTGATTTTCTTACCAATTCCTTCGACAATGATTACGTAAACTAAATAACGGCTATTGCTATCTTTTCCTCCTAATAAAACAAGAAAGTGACAGAAATATATAGGAGCTGACAAATTGAAGAATAAAACAACTACAAACGAAATTAATCATGCTTAAAATCACGCTAAATTCAAGGCAGACGTAATTTCGTTTAACAGTTTTAAAGCATCAGTTGTGTCTTTCTTTCTCGGGCTATCAGTAAGAGTTCACAATACTCAAATTTTAGTTTAGCTAGTGGAAGAATCGGCATCGTTGTCTGCCTTAATTTACGAATTTTAATTTAATCATTTTTGCAAAATTAAAATAAATTTACAGTCCTAATATAACATTAAATCAACTTAAATAAACCGCAATTAGAACCCAATCTTAGCCAATGATTTCTATTCGTAATCCCGACAAGTAATTAGAATGAGTAGAACATAGCTGCCTAAGTGCGTACTGTAATCCCATCAATTATTCTCAATCCCTGTCAGCGCCGAATCAAATGACGACTGTCTGTGGTACCTAAGGCCTTTAGACTTGGCAATCGTACTGTGAATACTAATTTATACGTTATCAAAATCGATAAGGAGAACTATATAGGTATATATACGTTGCCTGTTTATAGTTACCAAGCCAACAGTTAATACCCGAGTTAAGCTAAGTTACACCACACTGTGGGTACCTATATTAATGTGTAACAGACGGTCGCCGCAAGCATTTTAGCTGAGCAATCGTGTGGGGAATTGGCGGATCTAAAATGTAGATACAGTCAGTAACGGAATGTTCCTGGACGTATTGATAGCTGCCAATAGATACTACCGACGATGCTCTTTGTTGTTTGTCAATACAATAAAACAGATAATAGTTTAATTATAGATTATTTTTACCAAGATCTTACGAATTATGTCTTACAAGCAAATTGTAACGTCGTCGTGTTCATGTGTTCGTCTTCATGACGTTATCACAATGACAGGTGTCAATTTTTACACTTGGTAACCTTCCGTTATTATACAGTCCTTCAAGAATATTTTGAATGACGTTGACAGGGAGTCTCTGTTGGTAAACATTTGTAAAATTGTGAGACTGGTTCCAATATACCCTCTACTACGGAACCCCCGCCACTGCACGTATAACTTATTTATTAAACGTAACAGTAACTCGCGAATTTTTTTATAGCAGTGATCTCTTTGTGTTAGAAATGCTACCATAATTAATTTTAATTTTAATAATCAGTAATAAAAAATATTAGCTTTCTGCTTTCCATCTCTATATAAACTTTAAATGTCCCAAATTTCATTGTCCTCCGTCCTAATTTTCGCAACAAGGGGTAAAAAGGTTTAGCTTGAAATATTAATAAATTAACTAGTAATTTGAATGTAGCCAACTGAAATAAAACAGTTCAATTGAAAACGACACTTCAAAATTACATTGCAACCCTTACGCAACATAAATTCATTTCGTCTTATTCAAATTCCTTATTTTGATCTTTAACCGTTAGGTGGAATAGAATACTAGCACATTATTACTGGTCTGTTAGGCAAAGGTCCCTCTATTATTGTCATCAATACGGCTGGGAGGTATTTAAATATCCTGGCCTGCTAACATTCATAGGCCCTAGCAGTAATGTGAGAAATTCCTACCATTCTTTTGTTCCTACCTGAATACTGACGGGGGAAACTAAAGATAGGCATTTTTTTTGTTAATTTGCAGGCTGACCTTCAATAAAATTAATTTGCAATCTTCAGCCAGTCTATTTATTGATCACTGATGACCTATTTCAGACGTAGTTTTAAGGTTCGCTTTAATTATAAACCACTATAAAATTATACAAAGCACTGTACTTTCTCTGAAATACAGTAGATAGGTACAGCACTCTGTATAATGTAAACTGTAAAGCTGGTAGCCTATTTGGATGAATCAGATGAGTCTGTTTAAATGAATCATATACGAATACGTTGAAATGTAGATGACTGAATTGTGAGACAAATATTTATTTACAAAAGGAATATTAAACAAAAGGTAGGCGCCAGATGATCTAAGAGGCGAAGATGTATATAAAATTAAAATATAACACGTAGGACGTTTTCCAGGAATATTTATTAAACTACGACCAACTGTTGTCTTATTTGAATCATCCCGGTACTGTGAGGGTAAGTCGCTCTCAATTCCTACTTATATTAGTGTTGATATGAATAGGCGATGCCATATACCCTTGGTGTAATTATTACTCAAACTAGGACAAATATCAAATAGGAATATCCCTCTGCCTGTAAGAAAAATATATATATATGTCAACATGAAATTGTAAATACCGTTAGATTACAATCTCACTAGCGTGATTGTAATCTGCCGAAAGATTGTGAGTCATCAGATTATAATCTCGCTAGTTAGATTGTAATCTAACAGTATTTACAATTTGACGTTGATATAATCCACATCATCTCAAACAGTTACGGAAAAAAACAAGCTGAAAGATTTAAGTCGCGTGATTAAGAGGAATTAAACCAATTTGGCTTCATAAAACCCGCCTCTACTAACTAAGTAGAATTTAAGATTCAATAAAACGCATAATTTGTTACTCCAAAGGTTTTCACCCTTTTAATGTCGAGAATAAAACATTTCAACATCTGACCAAGCAGAGGACTTAACGGGGGTGCTACGTTTCGATTTATAGTCCATAAAACGTTTCAACAAGCTGCAGGGGTTGCGTCGTTGTGACATTTATAGTTAGTTACTCCCCGGAGACCTACCACTTGTAATCTTCGATATTCCTAGTTTTGTTCGTGATCAGTTCGCAGTCGTGGTCTGAATATGAATGGTGTGAAAAATTTATCGCGGGAGTTGTGGGTAGTTGTGGGAGTGAGATAAAGCTATTACCAACAGTTGTGTCATCTTCGTAATACTTCATCTGTATTAATTTTCGATTCCATGTGTCCATTTTACGGACGAAACATCAACAGTCGTAAAGACGATCGTCGCCGATTTTCTACGCCTTTTCTGGCATTCGTATTGCAGTGTATCTAATTGATAATTTATGTAAACACTGTCACATGTACAGAAACAGAGACAGCGGCTGTCACTAATGTCACCTGTCAGTCCCAAGGAATGGCGGGAAACAGACAAGGCAGGTCTGCCCGGTAACGCTTTATGTGTCGGTGAGCTAGTGAAGTGATATAATCAAATTAAATACGGAATCAACAGAATTCTACGCCTATAATCATTATGTCTGTAATTCACTAAACATATTTAAAATCCCTACCAGCATCACACTGTGTTGTAAAGTGCCTACACAGCTATAAGTTTCAATTACGTCACCCATATTTCATGTTCAACACGATAGATAGCGCTTCCTATAAATATATGTTACATACTAGTAAGTACTGACCGTCGTCACCGCATGCGAGTAGAGCTAACAACTAAGAACGAGTTGGCGAGCATCGAGTAGCGAGTACACGGCCCGGTGGCGACGAGCGATTAACTACCCGCTAATTTGCGTATGTAAATACTCAAGGTGAGACTCTCAGCTAGTGTTCTGCCTGCCTAGCGAGTGGCACTGAGCGAGTTCTCTCTTGTCTCTGTGACAAACAAGTACTCGCTGTGAACAGTCAGCGATCAACTATTAACAAATGTATCTGTTTTATTTACAGGGGATCTTCGGTGGGATAGACGCCTGAGGCAATACACACATTTAGTCTAAAGAACGAAAACCATGTTTTCCCGAAACCGGAAAACTCGAACTTCGTTTGAATTCCTGTTATCCCTTAGTACCCCACAAACTTAATGCGATTAAATAAATTAAATCGTTACATTAACGTACGTATATAAAAGGATCCTTAAAAGCGAGGACTCTTAAATTGACCTCCTTTTTATTGCTTCCTTATTTTGGTTGCAAAATTAAATACTTTTTTTGCTTGTGTGCATACCCAGCTCATAGACTTATTTAAAAATGTATTAAGAAATATTTCGACCGGAAATTCTTAACGTCGGAAGGATCATGAAATTTTCAGTAATAAAAAATATATTAAAGTCCGCATTAGTCCGTTGTAAAATTTTATCTGTCGACTTCTCCCGATCTCCTTGTTGCCATAAAATTTATAAGACTTTCTTGACTTCCATGTTATTGCCAGGGAATCCTGTTGAACTATTGTGTTGAAAATGTTGGAAATCACTGTGCTATATCGCTTAAACGTAGGAAATAAAAATATATAGTCCGTGATATCGTTCTGTTCCGTACCAGTGTAGGAAAGATTATCCCGGACATATCGCGTATGTCGAGAAAGAATGAAATCGATAGCGTTGAACTGAAACACTAACACTAGCCTTCTTAACTACATTGTTCGAAATTGCCAAAATATTGTTTCTACTCAATGTAAAAATTTGTTTGTTGTCACAATTCAAATCGAAGATTTTTTTTTTCTTATAATTTAAAAATGTCATTGAATCTACATACAATAAGTGATTCAACGGTCATAGTGTACCATCATCATCATCATTCTAGCTGAAAGACGTCCACCGCTGGACATAAACGTCCCCCATTTTGAAGCGTTTTGCCATAATCGCCACGCTTGGCAGGCGGGTTGGCGATCGCAGTATAATGGTAAAATGCAAAAGAATGCTGCTGCTCATTCTTTAGTAAGTTCCTTAGTCGTCTTCTCCGACACCCATGGGAAGAAATAAGCACCATCTTTGCGTCCGGCAACACACGATCGTAGTATATAGATAGATCTATACACATTATTTTATTACACTCTATTTCACGACAATCACGACATCCTCTCACGTATTCCTTCAGAAGAGCGACTTTACTAAGATGAACTAAGTTGGCAGTGACTGCATTATTGATTGAAGTAGTTCCGAGTAAGTTACCGCCTTTTGGTACATTGTAACGTATCACGTATCTTTGTGGATTAAGATAGTGCACACCGCCGTAACTTCTGCGGATAAGTTTTGTTAACTAACTATAGAGAACGGAAAAGGTCGCAGGTACAGTCAATTAATACCTACTATTATTAATTGTGTTTTGTATTCTAATTTTGAACGATGTTTACTGGTTTTGTCTAAAGAAAGAAATGTAGTACTGACTTAAATTTATTACATTCCATAATGGCTAAACGATAACAGCCGCACGAATCGATCAATCTATAACCGGTTAATATTATTCATTATTGTGTAAAAATGTTTGAACAAACCCACTTCCATAAATAAAATCATTTACAACTGAACACGAAAATTACAGAAATATAATAAATAAACTCGGTATAAATAAGTATTATTTTGTCCTACCATTCGTATTATCGACTTCATCATAGCGGATAGGAAGCATATATTCAGAGACGTCTCAGTGATCAATAGGTTCAATACCGGCAGTGATCACAGACTTGTCCGAGGCTCTCTGAATATTAATTTCAAGCTCGAGCGAACTCGTTTGATGAAGTCTAGGCTCCGACCAAGTATGCTCCAAACTATGTTAGGATCTGAAGCGTTCCAGTTAGACCTGGAGAACCGATTCGCTGCCATGGAAACCACAAATGACGTCGACCAGGCCCTCGACCAAATGGTGGGAATCCTCAGGGAAGAAGGTGTGAGGTTTTGCAAAATGCGGCGTACGGGCGGGAAGTCCAAACTTTCGAAGGAGACTCTGGAGCTTATGACGGAACGACGTGAAAACCCACCTGTCACTTCGTCAGAACATCGGGCACTCAACAATAAGATAAGATCATTGGTACGACGCGACCTCCGACGCTCTAATACACGCTTCATAGAGAAAGCGATTGAGCAAAATCGGGGGTCGAAAGTGTTCGTCCAACCACTTGGGAGGAGCCACCTGACGAAGTTGACTACATCAAGTGGGGATATCGTCGTTTCGAAGCCGGAGATCCTTTCGGAAGTCGAAAACTTCTACGGCCGTTTGTACGCATCGCATGCATCTCGACCTGATCCCGAAAATGAGGATTCTAGAGCCACCTTAACCCGCCACTTCACAGAAGACCTGCCAGAGGTCAGCCAAGACGAAATCGAGGCGGCTCTCAAACAGCTTAAAAATGGAAAAGCCCCTGGTGAGGACGGGATTACGACCGAGCTCCTGAAAGCGGGAGGAAGTCCTGTACTGAAAGAGCTTCGGGAGCTCTTCAACTCTGTCCTGTTCTCTGGGAGAACTCCAGAAGCGTGGCGAAGGAGTGTGGTCGTACTTTTCTTTAAAAAGGGAGACAAAACCCTTTTAAAGAACTACAGACCCATTTCGCTCCTAAGCCACGTATATAAGCTGTTTTCTAGAGTCGTCTCAAATCGTCTAGCGCGGAGACTCGACGAGTTTCAACCACCGGAGCAGGCTGGGTTTCGTGGAGGATACAGCACCATAGACCACATCCACACAGTGCGGCAGATTATACAGAAGTCCGAGGAGTATAGTCGGCCGCTGTGTCTTGCGTTTGTGGACTATGAGAAGGCTTTTGATTCTATCGAGACCTGGTCTGTTTTGGAGTCTTTGCAGCGATGCCAAGTCGACTGGCGATACATCCAAGTGCTGAGATGTCTTTATGAAAACGCCTCAATGACCGTCCAAACTCAAGACCGGCAAACTGAACACATCGCCCTGCGTCGAGGAGTGAGACAAGGGGACGTAATCTCCCCAAAATTGTTCACTAACGCACTGGAGGATGTGTTCAAGACGCTAAACTGGAGAGGACGCGGAATCAACATCAACGGCGAGTATATCTCACACTTGAGATTTGCAGACGACATCGTCATACTGGCGGAATCGCTGCAGGACTTGCAGCAGATGCTGGACGGCCTAGTTGATTCTTCTGTACGCATTGGTCTCCGGATGAACTTGGACAAAACACAGGTTATGTTCAACGATCACGCAACTCCGGGACCGATTGCGGTCAATGGCGGCGCTCTCAAGGTTGTTCGAGAATACGTTTACCTCGGGCAAACTCTGCAGTTTGGTAAGAACAACCTTGAGAAGGAGGCTAACAGGAGAATTCAGCTGGGCTGGGCAGCATTTGGGAAGCTTCGTCGAGTCTTCTCGTCGCGTATTCCCCAGAGCCTAAAGACGAAAGTCTTCAACCAGTGCGTCCTACCTGTTATGACCTACGGAGCCGAAACGTGGACACTCACGGTACGGCTGGTCCACAAATTTAAAGTCGCTCAGCGAGCTATGGAACGAGCTATGCTTGGAGTATCTCTGAGGGACAGAATCCGGAATGAGGTGATCCGGCAGAGAACCAAAGTTGTCGACATAGCTCATAGGATTAGCAAGCTGAAGTGGCAATGGGCCGGCCACATTAGCCGTCGAACCGATGACCGTTGGGGTAGACGTGTTCTTGAGTGGAGACCGCGAATCGGCAAACGTAAGGTAGGACGCCCTCAGGCTAGGTGGAGCGACGATCTTCGCAGGGTGGCTGGTAGCAGCTGGATGAGAGTTGCCGAAAATCGAGCTAAATGGCGTGCAATTGGGGAGGCCTATGTCCAGCAGTGGACTGCTATAGGCTGATGATGATGATGATGATGATTCGTATTATCACCTTATTCGCAACAATACGTTACGGCGCTCAAAGATAAGTGGCAAAGGTGAAAAATATGTTTTTTATTCGTCTCTCTTTGTGTAATCTGTTGGGGGCTTGGGGGCTTGGGGGATCCGGAAAGAGCTAATGAAATGGCTCGATGCTCGTGTGTTGTCGACTGTACATAATATATCGCCGGAGTAACGATATTAACTTGATTTTCTTTGAGTGTTTGTTGTTTTTATTTTTTTGTTTTTTGAATTCAATTGTTTTAAATAGGGTCTTTGTTTGAGGCTTCGGGCAACATAATGTACCTAACCTACAGCTGTTGTAACTGCCAAACATGGGGGATTTTGACATTACACATTTTCATATTTTGACATTGGAAAGCAGATCGGTGATCGCAGTATTGAAATTTTTATGATTCCGACATAATCGTTTAGCTGCTTTAGACGACACCGTGACTTCTTTTCTTTCTTGAAGTTTTTTTGTTTTTTAGCCTATTTTGTGTTCCTCCGGTGGGCAAAGGCTTTCCCTTTTGCCTTCCAAACTTGCGATATCTGGCCATGTTGGCCATGCAAACAATATCAACTATATCATTGACTGGCCTGTTAGTCTAGTGGTTAGTGACCCTGACTGCTAAGACTGAGGTCGTGCGTTCGATTCCCACCCAGGACAAATCTTTGTGTGATGAGCACAATCATTTGTTCTGTGTCTGGGTGTAATTTATCTATAATATGTATGTATTTAGAAATATTTAAGTACGTTTATCAGTTGTCTGGTTGCCATAGTACAGGCTCTGCCTAGTTTGGGATCAGATAACATTGTGTTGTTTGTCCTAAGATATTATTATTATATTTATTATCAGGTCGTCACACCACCTTTGCCGTGATTTGCCTCGACGGCAATATCCTTCTTCAGGTGTCCAGTGAATGAGGATCTATGCACATTTCTCTGTGTGCATTAGCAAGACGTGTCGAACCCACTCCCACTTCATCTTGGCTATTTCTCCTACAACTGCTACTATATTATATTGAATGCTCATCAAATATCGTGCATCATTCGCGATTCATTAGACAAGCTCAAAAAATAAAAATCTAATTGAATTCGATTAAACTAAACACAAGTAATAATTTCCGTAATGTCTACTCGAAATCCAAAAACTACAAGACGTAATTGAAGATTAAACATCTATTATCCATTTCAAGGAAAGGCGACTCAACTGAACAAGTTGAATACGGTACAAAGCTAAGCCCAAACAGGCCGACTTTATTAGGCAACAATGGCACAAACAAGTCAAAGTACCCTCTTCCACAATAGCCATCCGGACTCCGGTAGGCTTAGGATAACACAAAACCAACATTAGCATTCACAAATTGAGATAATAATCTATTAAAACGGGTTTCTTTAACTCAATTATAAAAGCCAAACGCCAGATGTACTGTTTTATTGACACATTTGTGAATGTAACGATGTTTTCTTCAGTCCAATTGACACATTTATTTTTGGGTTTGCATTTTGGGAGAGAGATTAGAGAATAAGTTAGGCACACTTATTCTTATTCTCCCAACTAAAATCCGTAGTTTTGACGACGGTCAAGAGAATTATTATATACTAGCAGACCGAACAGACGCAGTCCTATATTAGTATACAGGACATATGATCGAGTTCCCTAGAACAAGCGCCATTTACCGGGTCCAACTGTGAATATAAACCATCCAGGGTCCCATTCAAACCCAAACAAAAATGTCACCAAAATCGGTCCAGCTGTTTAAGAGGAGTTCAGTGACATACACACGTACAGAAGAATTATTTATTAAGACTAGCGAACCTGACAGAAGTTGTGCTGTCCGAACAGCACCACCTACCGGGTTAACTGTGAATATAAACCATCTAGTGACTCACTCAAACAGACAAAAAAAACATCAAAATCGCTCCAGCCGTTTAGGAGCAAATCAGTGACATCCACACGTACCAAAGAAATATGTGTAGTAAGATAAGCACGGTAACTGTATTGCGGAGTTTACATTTGACGGCATACCAATAGTGACTGAACGACCAGTGAGTTTGGCAAAATTACTTTGGCGTAATTGATAAAGGCTACTAGAAAATTCTATATCTGTCGTTGATGATCTCAGTGACTTCTTACTTATTATCTCCTATATTTCATATTCATACATCATAAATTTATTTCTCTCTCTACAAAGGTTGACTTAGAATTAACATCTTCGGACTAGTCATAATCAGTAAATGTGAACAAAAGCTCCTTTGCGAGAGACTGGAGTCCGTACCAGGGAAACCCTTTGTTACGGATCTCCAGGCTCCCCGTAGGTAATTTTATGGTACATTGCAGAAGTTTAAATTACAAGCATTTCTTCATTTACATCCTATAAAAGAGAAGAAAAGGAATTCATATGTAGTAAAATAAACAATAAAACAAATAAAAAGAGAAAAACAACAATTAAAACAAATAAAAACACACACAATAAAAATATGCATATAAATTACATGTATAAACATAAAAATAGTAGCGCACCGGTATCGGGAACAGGGTCCAAGCTATTGGCAGTCTGGGCCCCAGCGAGACAAACCTCCTAACAAAGCGAGCCTTTTTTTTTTGGATGGGAAATCATCAAATGACTTCTCCCGCTCTGGGTAGAGCGGAAGAGCGTGTCGGATTTTTACTGACTAAATCCCACCCGTGTTCCTTTAGTTGCCCATATGCCAGGGCCACGGTACCTCTTTCGAACTAATCTAACGACCCTGGCAAGCATCGGTCCTAGCAGACCCCTTCAGTTCACTGACGTCTTTTTGAGGCACGCGTGGGACGTTACACGCCGTCGACACGGGCCTGGTCTTTACCGGGCGGCGAGCTACCCATTGCTCGCCGCCCGCAAGCCCGCGCCTGTGGTGGCCGGGAGTCCGCAATCGACTCCCGACGCCCGGGGCGTCTCTTCCTGCGGCGGCTAGAACGCGAGTCTTACTTATTATTAAGGCCTGTAATGTCCCACTGTAAGGCTTCTCTACTCTCTTTCCACTACACTCTGTTTAAAGCTGCTAAGGACTAGTTCTTGTGGAAAGAGTCCACCTCATCCTGTCATCTCCGTTTGGGCCTAACGGGATGTCGCTTGCCATTAAAAGGGACCCATTGGGTTGGAAGTTTGGCTCATTGGTCGTCTGGCATGCGGACACATCTGTCAGTGCACGCTCTATAGGGCGTAAATAAAATTACTTTTTATCACAACTTAGCATAAAATAAAGTAGATTTATAATCTAATAATTATAATCTGAAGGATTCTATGAATCAATTAACAATTTATATGACACTAGCTTCTGCCCGCGACTTCATTCGCGTCTAATTTTTGCTCCCCTGACCCTTCCCGTCGCATCGAATTGCCTGCCAGTTTTTATCCATTTTCCGTTGCTGCTCCGCTCCTTTTGATTGTAGCGTGATATTATATAGCTTATAGCCTTCCTCAATAAAGAAGCTACCCAACACAAAAATATTTTTTCACTTCGGACCAGTAGTTCCTGAGATTACCGCGTTCAACCAAACAAACAAACATACTCTTCAGCTTTTTAATATTAGTATAGATAAATTGTTAAATTAAAATGAAACTGTTTTCAATCGTTTTTCAGCTTTCAGCTAGTACCGGATAAGCCAGAACATCGGTTTACTTAGTGAACAATCCCGAAATTTAGTTCACTTTATATAGACACAGAAAATCCTCCTAATAGTCTCTAAGGGCTTAAAAAGACTTACTTTTTACCTTATTTAAATAATTCTAAGCCTTTGTTCTCTTTGAACATTTTTGTGCATAATTTTTAGGTACATTTTTACATCTTTTAGTGCAAACTCCTTAATCAAGTTGGGTTAGTATTTGATAAAGAAATAATTTGAAAGTAAAATTTTAAAATAGTCAGTTTGTACTGAGTATTTTCCTCCGTTACCTATATTGAACGTCATTTTCTATACATATTTAGTTTTTCATACCCTGTGGACTATAGTAACTTTTATTTTTAAATGTTTTTATCCATGTTGCTTGATCCTTAATAATAAAAAACTTTCTAAATTGAAAATATCTCGTTAGCGTTCATGCCCTGCGGCCCGCGGCATCGTCAATAGTTACTACTTTACAAACGATGCCATAAAAAACTTTGCTAAACACGTAAAGGTAAATGATCCGTATCTAAGTATACCTTAACTTACTATCAAAACAGAATTGGGGCATCGAAAACATATTTTCTGGAGGCATTTACTGTAAACATACCTTATGCCGCATTTTTTATACGTTTGCAAACAGTCTCGTGATCTACCTTTTGAAAAGTGATAACCTCTACCCTTTTTTTTTTGGATGGGAAATCATCAAATGACTTCTCCCGTGTTCCTTCAGTTGCCCATATGCCAGGGTCACGGTACCTCTTTCGAACGAATCTCGCGACCTTGGCGGGCATCGGTCCTAGCAGACCCCTTCAGTATTGCTGACATCTAATTGAGGTGCGCGTGGAACACTACGCGCCGTCGACCCGAGCCTGGTCCTTATCGGGCGGCGAGCTACCCACTACTCGCCGCCCGCAAGCTCGCGCCTACGGTGGCCGGGAGTCCGCGATCGACTCCCGACGCCCGGGGCGTCTCCTCCTGCGGCGGCTAGGGATGTGAGGGCGAATCTTTACCTCTGTCTCTATTTTACGTCTTTGATTGGGTTTGTCGATGCATTGCCAACACTTCTCTGAAAGCTCGAATGTTCCATTACGTCACCAACACCTAAACATTCCAAATTGAATCACTTCATTATAAACGAATGAGGGCCAAAATATTTCCCTTAAATTAGGACAACACTCAAAACTTAACTGAATAGACATTCAAAACAAATATACAAGTAGTTGGAAAACGTAATTCTTCTTAAGAAAAACGATATATCACGCAAAACCATCCTTTATTTGTGTTATAAAAACAACAGGAAACCGGACTATTGCCACGGTCCGCCACATTTTTCACGTTCAGTGTCGATTTCCGGGCTATTTCGTACTCGAATAGTTTACACTGAACAGCACAGATGAAATTAATCTTCTATGGAATACTTCTATGATTGCAATAGAGGCGAGTTTTGTTTGTTTGGCCATTGAAATGGAAATTAGTATTGTGATTGATTTGTGATTCATGCTGCGGAAAGATTTATTAGCGTTCACCCGAGGTTTCTTTCGCTGAATAGAGAAACTATTGTAAGTATTCGCATTTAAAGTTTCCTTTGAGTTAATCTGCTGCTTACAAGTTGCAGGTCGTGGATGCAAACCCAAGCTTGCACTTTACTATGTGTAAATTATTTCATCACCACCGCTCTCAAAACGGTGAAGGAAATCATCGTGAGGAAACCGGCATGCCTTAGAACCAAAAATTCAAAGCCATGTGACATTTACCAATCCGCACTGAGCCCATGTGGTGGATTATGGCACACTGCCTCTCACCAAGAGGAGGCTTGTCTCCCAGCAGTGGGAACAATATAGGCTATCTACTGATGAATTTGAGACGTTGTCTATCTGTACGTCAAATCATTGTGCCAAAGATAACCATCTCAAGATAATATAAATCAGTCTACTGTGACAGATGCCTGATCTTGGATAATCTAGCCACAAAATACCACATTCTATTATCTAGCACAAACCGTCTCAAAACTTAATTCTGTCCGAAATAAGCGAATACCAGATAATCTCAGTAGTATGACTTTGCAAACCTATTGTCCCTTAGAGACGGGTCCTACATAACTAAGGTTGCCAACCGTCCGGATTTGACATATCCGGCTTTTTGGCATCCCATCCGAACTTAGTCAAGATTTCAATTAAGTGAAAAAACTAATTGTCAGAAGGATCGAATTTGGAATAAGGTGAAATGACAGAGAATCAAAGTAGTTGACATAGCACACAGAATAAAAAATCTGAAGTGAAATCAAAAGTGCATTGGCACCTCTGCTTTTATCTTTTTTTTTTTCTTCTGCGCATCGGGGCCGGCCATGCTGGCCGTGGAACTGTTGGGATAAAGACATTGCCCAGAAGGTTTTGCAAATGCCCAAATATTTGACAGGACTTTTGAAATTAAAAAAATGCCAACCCTATACACAACGGAATTCTGATCTTGTCCGTCAAAGTGGCCTGTAATTTACGAACGAGTCTATTAGGGCCGCCCGTAATTAAGTCCAGATCCTAGACAAGTAATGTTTGCCTTGGGACGAATACAAATTTGTAACGTGTCGCCATTTCATAAATAGTGTGACAGTTCGGGACGAATAAAGCGGGATCTTTATAGGTTAGATTTAATTTTGTAAGTAGAAGGAGGACTGAAATGTAGCCTGCGGGATGATTGCGTAAAACACTACAATCACAATGTTTTTTGCAAATTAATACTTTGACTTTTCATTTTAACGGTTCAACAGTATTCCTTGCGTTATTTACGTTATTCCAAATACGAATTTATAAACAAATGTAGTGATGGATAATGAATTTATCCATTACTACACAGAAAGGTGTTTCGGATTGTTATTGAAATTCATCATCATCTGCCTAGCCTTTAAACAACTATGCTGGGTTGGATTCCAGCCTACCCTGAACATCAGTATTTTACATTAAACGACTGCCTGTCTAACCTCCACACCCCATTTACTGAGTAATAGAATAACTCCTGAATGAATGCTTGGAGTTTCCCTACGCGATCGAATCAAAAATGAAGAGATCCGTAGGAAAACCAAGGTAAACGACATAGCTCGAAGAATTGTTAAACTGAAGTGG
Organism: Aporophyla nigra; assembly: GCA_947507805.1. NCBI lineage: Eukaryota > Metazoa > Arthropoda > Insecta > Lepidoptera > Noctuidae > Aporophyla > Aporophyla nigra. The sequence continues at coordinate 13,970,442 of OX382307.1, read as the reverse complement.
CAGTGGGCAGGGCACATTGCGCACAGAACGGATGGCCGATGGGGTTGGAAGGTTCTGGAGTGGCGACCGCATACTGGAAGACGGAGCGTTGTAAGGCCTCCCACAAGATGGGCCGATGACCTGATGAAGGCCGCAGGCATACGTTGGATGCGAGAAGCACAGAATAGGTCGAAGTCACGGTGCTTGGGGGAGGCCTATGTCCAGCAGTGGACGTCTTTCGGCTGAAATGATGATGATGATGATAGAATAACTCCTTGGTAAGACTGGTTATCAGACTTTCGAGTTTTTGACATCTCGTAATGACTGACAAAAATCTACGAATGACACTCGGGACCAACGGCTTAACGTGCTTTCTGAGGGGTCTTGGTATGTAAAGATAGTCACCCATCCAATGACCAACCGCGGCAAGCGTAGATTAACCTGGTCGGTCGACTCGTGCGGTTGTATTACTTAATCACGAGACCCACGTGATTGAAACTGTAATACGCAGTAAGGGTTCTGGTTTCACTATTTAAATAAATAAATATCTTAGGACAACCAACCCACCGTTATCTGACCCAAACTAGGCAGAGCCTGTACTATGGCAACCAGACAACTGATAAATATAGTTATATATTTCTAAATACATACATATTATAGATAAATTACACCCAGGCACAGAACAAATGATCGTGCTCATCACACAAATATTTGTCCTGGGTGGGAATCGAACCCACGACCTCAGTCTTAGCAGTCAGAATCACTAACCACTAGACTAACAGGACAGTCATTTGAACTTACAAGGTAAGAAATAAGATTAGACCTTCAAGAGTTTCGATTACAAAAGTAATGCCTAAGGTTCCATAGGTCTAAAACGGATCGTGTTACATAGCCATTGAGACCTTTGAGAAGCCTAACTGAACCTTTGAAAGGATTCTAGACGTACTTAATTTAACATGTTTTCACTTCGACAGAATAAGACTCCAACATTTTCAATTATGGGAAGTACATTTCAAGCTTGACGGAGATACAAGAGTTAGATTTATCCAATTCATTACGGTCGAAGGGCGTCTGTCAGAGGAATTGTTGCCATACATAATGTATTACTAATAACACAAAGCAATTGCCCTATCACGGTGCTTATGGTATCCGCCATGGGCGCCATGTTTATCCATCTCCGGCCCCCACCATCAATCCTCACGCTCGTCATTATTTGTAGCGAACGATGGGAAAGGCTCATTCCATTTCGAATGTTATCCTTGCTGAAATATATACATTCAATAAGAAGAACAAACACCGATGAACTGGAAAAACTTTAATTGATTTCGTTTGTGAATGGACTTTCCAATTAACCGCATATAACTTTGAAGTTTTCGGTTTGACGGATTATAAAAGACTAACGACACGTGCACACATTGAATAATTCAACGTTTATTTCTTTTACAGGAAAAGTTATACAAATATTTTATTTTTTTCTGTTACATTGTAATACTAATGTTATTATTCCACTACACAAACTCAGTATAATCTCCGCGTCAGCATCTACACAGCTGACATCCGACGTTCGCGTACGCCAACATGAAATCCGAAGCCGGTCCCAGAAGATTCGAACGAATAAATCAGTCACTTGATTTGTACAAAGATTGCCGAGGTTTTGTCTCACAAACGCGCTGGAAAAATTACCAAGTCAAGTGGAAATGTGACTTATCCGGCAAGGGACCCGCAAAAATATGATAAGTTATATTTTGATTAGGACCCCAACACTTACCATTTATATTTGCTATTCCATTCATACAGAAGCGTACGGTTTTATCCAAGTGTTAAATAGGAAATCCAGTCACAATCCAAGGGCTCATTTCTATATTTTTATACGGAACTCGGGAAATCGTTTCCGCTTGAATCTCTTTTAAATGTATGCAGGTCACGTCCTTTGTAAAGCAGGTTAGGGTCTGATAACTAAATCAAATTTATTCGCAGGAACATTCCAGGCGTTGCAAAGCAGCCCAAAGTTGTATAAGATGTTTCAAGTGGAATTTGACAACTTTCAATCAGATAAGAATATGAAGTTTTATGTAAACACGGAACATTATGTTTGTTTTCTGGTTGGTCACAGACTCGCTGTAGGAGTCGAACTGCGAGTGCCGATAACAACTTGTGCCAAACATACAGACGAAACATTGTAGATAACAGTTTGGTAGAAGCAGTAACAATATCGAGCCTTCAACTTTCTGTATAAACGGAACGGTTATTAGTTTCGTTTTACGTGTATAATTTGCAAGCGACTGGTTTTTATTAGGCGCGTCAATGTAACTTCGTCTGTTAGAGAATGTGATGCATTTAATTGAATAAGAATATGGTTTCTTATAGTACCTTCGTCGGGAATGAGGTTACCATATACTTCATCATCATCATGATCAACCTAAAATATGCCTAATGTTAGGACACAGAGCTCCACTTTTTGAGAAGCATAATCCACCACGCGGATCCAGAGTGGGTTGGTGGATATCACAATATGTCCTCGAATTTTACGCATAAAGTGTAGATAGTTTGTTTAAAATTATACACGCAAAGTGAGTGAGTCATTGCCAGGGTTCGAACTCATGACCATATACATATCTGCATAACATTTAAATATTTTTTTTTCTATATTTGTTCTGTGTAGGTGTTTGTACCGTTTGGTGCCGGACGTAAAGAATAACATCACCCCATTTCTTCCCGTGGGTGTCGTAAAAGGCGACTAAGGGACTTACTAGAGAATGGGCAGCAGCGTTCTCTATGCATTTTACCACCATACTGCAATCGCCAAACCACCTGCCAAGCGTGGCGTTTATGGCAAATTGGGGGAGGCCTAAGTCCAGCAGTGGACGTCTTACGGCTGAAATGATGATGATGATGTGTTTGGTCTATTACTTTTTTTTGTGGTTGGGAAATCATCAAATGATGTCTCTCGCTCTTGGGTGGAGCGGGACGGCGTGTCAGACTTTTACTGACTAAAACCCACCCGTGTTTCTTCAGTTGCCCATATGCCAGGGCCACGGTACCTCTTTCGAACTAATCTCGCGACCCTGGCAGGCATCGGTATTACTTCTGCTTAACATGAGGTTCTGTTCATGGGCTTTGAATCTCAAGTCGGGCAAAGTGTTATTTTCCTAAAGGAATTTCTCAGTAATAGCCCGGAGTCAGGCTTTATGCGGTGGTTGATGGCAATATTCTCGCCGTCTATTACAACATACAAATTAAACATAGCTGCACTATGTGGGGTACACTTCTGCCCTAAGCCTTCGAGGAACACAGTCGTGATGTTCTGACATAGATAGGTAAAGTAAAAATCGGCCAAGTGCGAATCGGACTCGCGCACCGAGGGTTCCGTACAAACCTGTAGGTATTCACGGTTTATGTTTAAAGTTTATGTTAATGAAATTAAATGTTTTTTTTTTAATATTTGAGTTGATTGAATGAAAGGTAAATTGCGGTTTACGATTTATGACGTATTAAAAAAAACTACTTACTAGATCTCGTTCAAACCAATTTGCGGTTGAAGTTTATATGGTCATGTACATCATACAATTTTTTTTAGTTTTATTATTCTCTTATTTTAGAAGTTACAGGGGGGGACACACATTTTACCACTTTGGAAGTGTCTCTCGCGCAAACCATTCTGTTTAGAAAAAAGTGATATTAGAAACCTCAATATCATTTTTGAAGACCTATTCATAAATACCCCACACGTATAGGTTTGAAGAAAAAAATTTTTTTTTGAGTTTCAGTTCTAAGTATGGGGAACCCCAAAAATTATTGTTTTTTTTTCTATTTTTGTGTGAGAATCTTAATGCGGTTCATAGAATACATCTACTTACCAAGTTTCAACAGCATAGCTCTTATAGTTTCGGAAAAAAGTGGCTGTGACATACACGGACAGACAGACAGATAGACAGACATGACGAATCTATAAGGGTTCCGTTTTTTGCCATTTGGCAACGGAACCCTAAAAACTGCCATTAATCTTTTGTATTGTCTGTTTTAAAACCATTATAAAGTGCAATAATGTTTAGAATTCAACGCCAGTTTTGTACAAAAAATACCCTTAATAAGCTCGTTAGGTATTCCACTATGCTATCTCGAATTAATTCCGGGCACGATGCAATTTCGAGGAGCCTCCATGATAGAGTGGTGCAATAGTCCGTGCAACGAGAATTGTTCTAAGTATTTTAATATCAGCGAGACAATGGGAACATTTTTATGTGCTAACCACGTGGAAAGAATATAAAAGCGGGTTTAACCTACTAAAAGAAAAAAATATGAATTACTATTCGTCTCAGCAAACAGGTAGAAACCTGTTTTTTTTTTTCAGTGGTATTATAATTTTCATCATTGCACATACCTCTCTGCATCACCCCAAGGTAGACTGGTAGAAAATGTCTATGTCATTTACTTCGCTTCTGTATTTTTGTTAGCTTAAGGGGCAAGCGCCAGACCTTTCCGCTAAATTCTAATTTTCTTACGTTTTGCAATTTGAAGTTCAGTGTCTCGCATGAACATAAAATATTCGATGAGGAATTAAAAAAAAATAGAATTGCGTGGGCTACCTAAGTCATCATCATCATCATCATTTCAGCCGTAAGACGTCCACTGCTGGACTTAGGCCTCCCCAATTTGGGGGCTTTGCCATAATCGCCACGCTTGGCAGGCGGGTTGGGGATCGCAGTATGGTGGTAAAATGCATAGAGAACGCTGCTGCCCATTCTCTAGTAAGTCCCTTAGTCGCCTTTTACGACACCCACAGGAAGAAATGGGGTGGCTACCTAAGTATAATAAATAAATATAAGAATAATGACATAATTTTGCGCAAACGGCAGGGAAAGTAGTGCATTGACATTTTACCTCGATGACTGATAATCATGTAGTTTGACCACAGAACCCACTATTCTTATAGCATGAATAGCTTAACCAATAAGCTTATAGTTTGTGCCGAAACGCAAGAAGTAGTGGAAAACTACAATTTACTGAAGCAAAGTTTTCTGAATACGGAAGGCTAAGAGTACCTTTGTATGTCCAGCGGACTAAAAATCCAGGCTCATGAGTATTTCAGTTATACCCTAACTAGCTTCTGCCCGCGACTTCGTCCGCGTTAAATTTGTTGCTGCCCCGACCTTAGCCGTCGCGTCGAATCGCCTACTCGTGCGATTTTCCCCGTTTTTGCAACATTTTTCATTACTGCTCCACTCCTCTTGGTTGTAGCGTGATGTTATATAGCCCATAACCTTCCTCGATAAACAGGCTACCCAACACAAAAAGATTTTTTCAATTCGGACCAGTAGTTCCTGAGATTAGCGCGTCAATCAAACAACAGACAAACAAACAAACTCTTCAGCTTTATAATATTAGTATAGATTTAAAAAACTCATAATCTTAGCGAATAGCTGCAAGGACATCAATTCAGCCGTAAGACGTCCACTGCTGGACTTAGGCCTCCCCCAATTTGGGGGGCTTTGCCATAATCGTCACGCTTGGCAGGCGGGTTGGCGATCGCAGTATGGTGGTAAAATGCATAGAGAACGCTGCTGCCCATTCTCTAGTAAGTCCCTTGGTCGCCTTTTATGACACCCACGGGAAGAAATGGGGTGGTGTTATTCTTTACGTCCGGCACCACACGGTACCGGTGCTGCAAGGACAGCGGTCACTATATTATAACGTATGTTACGATTTCGAATTATGTTGCAACGACTAGGCGAATGTAGCAACGGCAACGAGAGTAATAACTATGCCGAAGCCAAATGCGTACTTCGCTGTAGCCAAATATGTGCTACGCCGTAGCATATACTGACTATGTCGTAGCCCAAAGGATACTACGCCGTAGCCTGTCTTTTAACTATACCATAACTTTAGAAAGCTCGCTTTAATCTCGCCAGTGCTAGTGTAGTAACCACAATATTTTATGAGTACTTAGATCTTTGTAAAGCAATAAAACAGTACCTACATACTTTATAGCCTGATAAAACCAGAAGCTGGTAACAACAATGTAATGTGGGTCAAGATAAAACAAAATTATTTATTTAATCGTATGAAAGATTTTCTCGTCGCATTTATTTTTGCCTACGATTGCGCGACCCTTTTTTGTAATCTGACAAAATGTTTATCGATTCGTTTAATCCCTTCAGGACTGGAGTTGAATAATTTAATTTAATCTAGAATGTTCTGACAGCAACAAACAGTTTGCTGGTAGAAACGGCCATAATTTCCTTCAAGGATGAGGTTTTTGTTGAGCTGTGCACATAGACATTTATATCGAAACCTCCAATTTAGATTTTTTAGGTATTTAAGCTAAATACCCGTAATATTATTAGTTTGTAAATCAGTTATAAACAGATTTATCTATACTAATATTATAAAACTGAAGATTTTGTTTGTTTGATTGAACGCCGTAATCTCAGGAACTACTGATCCGATTTGAAAAATTATTTTTGTGTTGGGTAGCCTATTTATCGAGAAAGGCTATAGGGTATATAAAATCACGCTATAACTAACAAGAGCGGAGCAGTAATGAAAAATGTTTATAAAAACGGGGAAAATCGCACGGGTAGGCGATTCGACGCGACGGGAAGGATCGGGGAAACAAGAAATTTAACGCGGACGAAGTCGCGGGCAGAAGCTAATAATCTATAATTTTCTAGTCGACCTTTGCCACCATGGATCCCATACTCTTTGTTTCATTGGACATCTCTTCATCCATCAGTCTTGAGACCCAAGAAACACCATGCACCTCTTTTATGCTATACTTTGCCTAATTGACCACAAAAGGAAGTCTTGTTCGTTATACATATTAAAACTTCTATAGGTACAATCATCAAAGTACCTTCTTGCCAATTTATAAACAAAAATAGAACAATGAGAATAAAGAACTAAACGAATGTATCCACAATTGTATTACCGAGACCGTTCTAGTAATTTCACAGCAATGATATGCACAATATGTCCACACTCGCGTCCGTTCAACTTAATAGCCACTTAAATTCAGTGAGCGCAGCATGAAAATTATGAACTGTTCGCAAATAACTAGCGAGGACGTATAATGTATTGTGTGACGTATTAGACGCTTGGCTGGAATTTGAATCAGTACATCTATATATATAGAAATGTTATGTTGCTTTGTGTACGCTTCAAAAACTCAAAAAGTTCTGCACCGATCGAGCTGAAATTTTAGCATGATAATAATCCTCATCAAGGATTGTTTTTATCTATTTTTTGCATCAGTCACATATCTGCGACCGCGAAAAAACAGTTTTTTTAACGATCAGCTGTGTACCAGTGACAGCGCCATCTGCCGGAAGCGAGGAAAACACTCGAATGTGCCACAGAGAAGCGTGGCAAGGTACAGCTAGTTGATGATAAACATGTAACTAACATTTTAATTTACATTTCTTTTAAGGTCGTTGATAATACAATGACGTGCAATATAAAAAAGCCACTTCCAAAGTGCCTAAAGAAGTCGAAATATCTTCTAAACCGCACCAATTTGTTTCAAGAAGTAAAGAAATATAAAACTAGTAATATTTCACATTAAAATCTTATTACATACTGGTTTATTCGAAGTCATGGATAGAAAAAAAATTTAAATCACGTGCGTGTCTTAATATTTACATTTGAATGTTGTTTTTCACTTTAAGTAGCTATCTTCCATAGTTTCGGAAATATTTCATGATAAATTAGTGATTTTCTACCAGAGAAAACTAAATTTCGTAACACAAAATGGCACTCTATTTATCGTAAGTTGTGCTAGCAAACAGAATCGTTTGGTTAGTTCATGACGTAAACATATCTATATAAAGTCTTAAATATGTAACTTTGTCTATTACTTTTATCTGAATAGCTGCTCATTTGCAAACAAACGACGCATACATCATTAATTTTTGCTCTAGCAACGTTTAAATCTTTGCCGTCATTGAAGACGGAAAAATTCTCAAACAAAATCTTTCTTTTATTTTACAACTGAATAACGGGTGAGTTCTTATTTCAAAGGTTTTCGTCTGGCCAACTGGATTAAAGAATATTATTTTTCGGTTAGAAAAAAAACGAGGAGAATCCGTCCTTACCCAGAATAATAACCCCATTGGCAATTGACAGGTTGCAAGGAGTTCCCGGAAAATCAGATATTTATTTTTACACAAATCTGTTGTGATTGGTCTTCTAACAGAATCACAATGACCTAAAGCGTCATCTTACGCATTGGAGCCTCGAGAACCTTAGGTTTGTAACGCCTGCTATGGTGAACAATTTATGAGTACCCCTGAATACCGCCAGTTAGGGCTGTTCGGTTCAACGAATTTATGTGTGGGTTCCCCTTAACGTTGCGCGAGATCTGGTTAACTTAAAATTATCTGTTCAGATTTCAAGGACATTGTCTAAAAATGTAAAAAACATGAATGGATGGATGGATGGACATTAATATGGGTACAACAATTTGTAGTTACAACTATTGAAAAATCCTTGTATATTCTACCTAAATAAGTAGGTATAACTAGCTTCTGCCCGCGACTTCGTCCGAGTTAAATTTCTTGCTCCCGACCCTCCCCGTCGCATCGAATCACCAGTGCGCACGCAACGCAAGCTCTAAAAGGAATACATTTTCCCCGCTTTTTTAACATTTTTCGTTGCTGCTCTGCTCCTATTGGTCGTAGCGTGATGTTATATAGCCTATAGCCTTTCTTGAAAAATGGGCGAAACACAAAAATAATTTTTCAATTCCAATCAGTAGTTTGTGAGATTATAGCGTTCAACCAAACACACTCTTCAGCTTTATAATATTAAGTATAGATATGCAGCACAATCACCTCTTTAAACAAACCCGAATCAGGTGTGAGCTTATTCTCGTTTTAAAATATAATTCAACAATATACTGACGATACACAAGCGGTATTTTATTATTATTGAAAAAAAAACCTTTGAATAATTGGACATAAGAAACAAAGTGTGCATTTTAAAAATGTAGAAGAAAAAACTGAATTTATAACAAAAGAAAAAGCTATATAAACATAGATACCGAAAACATAATGACATCGTAAAAACAAATACGAAGATAGTACCTACATAGATGCCTTTTTGATAAACTGTTTGAGTCTTCAATAGATAGTTTCTTCAGTAGTAGTTGTGCCCTTATCCTACAATGGTCTATTAGACCGTACAATAGTATGATGTAAAAGTCTTGAATTCGATGGGAGCTGAATCCGCCGCCCAGAATGAGGAATCGCGATACCAATATCTGGGAAAGAGGCATTAGTATAATAATGAGATAGTAGTATTACTTGTATACAAAGTGCCAATCCAATTCCAAGAAAAACAAAAAATAAATATCTTAAGACAACCAACACACTGTTATCTGATCCCAAACTAGGCAGAGCCTGTACTATGGTAACCAGACAACTGATAAATATACTTATATATTTCTAAATACATACATATCTATATATATAAGATAGGTATATTATTGAGGATTTTTGCTAATAAACACAAATTGTTTCTCTGAAAATACAAAGAAACGACATTTAAAGTTCACTAATATCGCCTCCTCAATTATATCCTTCCATTTATCTTTCTACAAGTTTTTAATAATAATTAACAAAATAATCTGAACATCATCCGCCATTGAATTACGTGTCAGCCCGATGCGTCCTCTGCTCACTTCCACAGACAACCTAATCACAGAACATATATACTCTAAGGAGAACCTATTTAATGAAATGTCATTTCATTACATCTCCCCCCCCAAGAGCGAAAATCCTAAACAACATATCCATACACTGTACCTATAATTTATTTTCATATTCGTTTTCTTCTACTTCATCTTCTTCAGCTTCTGTTGTGACAGGTTGTAATTTTGTTATGTGGAATAAAGTTGATTCTGTTTTTCTGTTGCCAGTGTCAATCCTATAAATGGAGTTCGATATTTTCTCTATTATCTTGAAAGGGCCTATTTTTAATTCGTCTAATTTCTTTCTATTCAATCTATTTCCATTTTCTACATATACACTGTCTCCTATATTAAACTCTTGCATTTTTCTATTTCTATCAAATATTTTCTTGTTGTACTTGTGGGATTTTATTGTATTCTCTAGTGCCAGTCTTCTATCAGCAATCCACCCTTCTTCCCTTTCTGTTATTTTTAATTCATTTGGTAGAATACTGACATTGGTACCATCCAGTAAATATTTTGGTGCAAAACCTGTAACGGAGTGTTCTGTTTCATTATATTTCTGTATACATTCTCTTGCAACTGTTGTCCATGTTCTCTTATTATTTTTCTCATTTATTTTACATCTTATTTTATTTACTACTGTTTGATTTAATCTTTCGTTCAAGCCGTTCGAGAATGGTGTATTCACAGCTGTAAAAATTAGTTTAATATTATTCTCTTGCAAATGTTGCTTAAATTCTCTTGAATTTATGCCCGGATATTGATCTGTCAGAATTATTCCAATCTCATCTGTCTCTAGCACGTTCTTTGTGAGTTTTATAAAGTCACTTGCATTCTGTGTTTTTGAAGTCGCAATAAATGCATATCTTGTGTAGTGGTCTACTAAAAGGTGTAGGTATTTTTTTGTTGACCTAGAGCCTCCAAAGCCACCGATAGTATCCATTGACATAATCTCAAATGGTTTTGTTGCTGGACCCAGTTGTGACATTAATCCAAATTTTCCTTGACATCTTGATTTATTTTTTATGCATATTTCACATGTTTTACAAATATGTATGATGTTTTTTGTTAGGTTTTTAGCTGTATATAATGGACTTATTTTTTTCTGCAATTGTCTGATCCCAATATGGCATAAATCTTCATGCACGTTTTTTATGAGTCTTTTACTAAATTCTTCTGTGTGGATAATCTTTTCATGTTTCTTTATTTTTTTATAATAAATTCTATTTTTGTGTATAAGATTTGATTTCTTTTCTTTTATTATTTCATTTTTCTCTTGGTCTGCAACTATATCTTTTATTTGTATTAAATTAACTATTTTTAATAGTTCGTCTTTGTTATCTTCTGATTCTAATACTGGATTTCGGCTCAAACAGTCTGCTTCTACATTTTCTGTACCAGATATATATTTTACTGTAAAGTCATATTGAGACAGGTAGTATGTGAGATCACCCAATTCTTCGTCTGTCCTGCTTTTAATGTTCATGTTCTCTAGAGGTTTGTGATCTGAGTATATAGTGAATTGTTTTCCAATAAGCCAGTGTTGCCAGTATTTAACAGCTTCTTTCATAGCAAAACATTCCAAATATATAGCCTTTTTCCGTTTTTGAGATTCATTCAGTTTTTTTGAGAAATATGCCACCGGTTTGTCTTTACCATCTAATTGTGTTTGTTTTAGTATTGCCCCGATGCCCTCTAAGGATGCATCTGTAAAGATTTTTATTGGTAAGTCTTTGTCATATATTTCCAATATCGGTTGAGAACATAAATATCTTTTTATTTGATTAAAGGATTCTTCACACTTCTCTGACCACACAAACTTTTCGTTTTTTCTTAATAAATTATGTAATGGGTCTAAGATAATTGCGCTTCTTGGTATGTATTCATGGTAGAAGTTGATTTTTCCCAAAAATTGTCTGATATTCTTTTGCGTCTTAGGAGTTGGAAAATGTCTTATTGAAATCAAATTGTCTTTTAGTGGTCTTACCGAATTGTTTTGAATTACATGGCCAAGATACTTTACTGAGTCTGAAGCAAAGGTACATTTTGTAAACTTCAATCTAAAGCCTTCTTTTATTATTGCCTCTAATACACTTCTTATGTGTCTTATATGGTTTTCAAAGGTGGATGAGTATATCAAAATATCATCAATATAGTTTACGGAGTATCCTGTGAGATTGTGCTTTCTTAGAATATTACTTAAAATTCTCTGGAAAATTGCTGGTGATGTTTTTAAGCCAAAAGGGAGACAGGTCCACTGAAAGTGGCCATCTTGTGTGACAAATCCTGTTTTATTTCTATCTTCCACCCGTAGTGGTATTGCCCAAAATGCTGAGTTTATATCCAGTGTAGTGAAATACTTACAATTTCTGGTTTTAATAATCAAATCATCTATTAATGGGAAAGGTTGAGCTTGTGGCACAACAATTTTATTCAGTTCTCTGAAATCTACACATAAGCGAGATCTTCTATTTTCACCTTTTTTAAATGCTAATGTCACTGGTGCAGCAAAAGGACTGTAAGATTCTTCTATTAAATTATTCTTTAGTAACATTGATATTTGCTCTTCAATTTCTAATTTATCTTCTATTGTACATCTATATGGTCTTTTACTACAGTATCTATTTACTAGTAAATCTATATGAGCTTCATAATCTTTAACTGATCCTATATCATACTTGTCCTTAGCAAAAATTGTTTTATATTCCTTTATAATTTTCTCTATCTCAATTTTCTTTTCATTATCTAAATGGTCTGTCATACTAACAAATTCTTCTGTTTCTATGTGTTCATTGAAATTTATTGCATATTTTTTTATATTCTTATCTTCATTTGTGTTATCTTTAGACTTCCTGTCTATTTTATTTGTTATTTTCTTTTGTTCTATCCTCAAGTCCTCATTTTGGATTAATTTGAATTTCTTTATCATATCCAATCCGATTATAAAATCATCAAAATCTTCATTTTCTATTATATATACTTCCACCTCTTCTTCTAAATCAAAGATTTTTATTTTTATTGTTATCAAGCCATCCGTTTTCTTTACACCATTAACCGTTTTCATATATGCTAAATTCACATTGTCTTTTATTTCTTTTACTTTAATTAGTCTTGAATTTATTAACGAGATCTGTGAGCCTGAATCATAAATGCCGCTCACTTCTAGTTTATTTTCTATTAAAAGCTTGATTTTGATTAATGGTGTACTTACTCGTTTTTTTTATCAGTATTCATATCTACTTCAATAATGGAGTTATTATTTATATTTTTGGCTTTAAAGATCTTTTCAGATTCATTTTTATTTTTCTTGAACCAACATGACTCCTCCGGATGATATCTAGTTCCTTTGTCCAAAGATTCACAAGTCTTACATGGCTTCTTCTCATTAGTTTTATTTTTATAAAATAATGTACTACTTTTTATTATAGTTGAGTTTTTCTTGTATATCATACCTTCATATTTTCTGATCTCGTTGAATAAATCAGTGGTATTGTTGAGTTCGTCTCTGTTTAACTTATTTAAGATAAACCCAGGTAGACCTGTTGCAATCAGATCTATCATTGTTTTTGGGTCTATTGATTTGTTTATATCTAGTATAAGCCGTTCTTTTTTTATAGCATAATCAATTAACTGTCCATCTTTGCCCTTTGGTTGTTTTGTGCTCATTTCTTCTAAATATTGATCCAAAAATTGTATATTACCTTCCTCATCTATATATGTTTTCTTTAAATCTTCATCCAATTTTATCCATATTTTTCTACTTTGGTGCCTTTTCTTTAAGCTATTTTTTATTTTTGAGAAAGTGTTCATTTTAACAATATATGTATGATGACTCACCGGCTTCAGCTCATCAGGTAAAACATAATATTTTCCTTCTTCTGTAGATATTGCGGTTATGGCTAATACATTAGATTTGCCATCATTTGAAGCTATCATCGTAAACTCAAATTGCAGCCGGTCCATCTTCATTAGTTAACGAAAATGTCGTTTTATAAGATAGGTATATTATTGAGGATTTTTGCTAATAAACACAAATTGTTTCTCTGAAAATACAAAGAAACGACATTTAAAGTTCACTAATATCGCCTCCTCAATTATATCCTTCCATTTATCTTTCTACAAGTTTTTAATAATAATTAACAAAATAATCTGAACATCATCCGCCATTGAATTACGTGTCAGCCCGATGCGTCCTCTGCTCACTTCCACAGACAACCTAATCACAGAACATATATACTCTAAGGAGAACCTATTTAATGAAATGTCATTTCATTACACCCAGACACAGAACAAATGATTGTGCTCATCACACAAAGATTTTTCCTGGGTGGGAATCGAACCCACAACCTCAGTCTTCGCAGTCAGGGTCACTAACCACTAGACTAACAGGCCAGTCAGAAATGCCCAGAATGGCGTAATATATTCAAGTTTGTATGGAGGGATCTATACAAACTTTAACACCTACTTAATTACTTTTGACGGACTTTATTAATTACTAGCTTCTGCCTGCGACTTCGTCCACGTTAAATATCTTGTTTCCCCGACCCTTCGCGTCGCGTCGAATCGCCTACCCGTGCGATTTTCCTCGTTTTTGCAACATTTTTGATTACTGCTCCGCTCCTCTTGGTTGTAGCGTGGTGTTATATCACAAAAATAATTTTTCAATTTGGACCAGAAGTTCCTGAGATTAGCACGTTCAATCAAACAAACAAACTCTTCAGCTTTATAATATTAGTATGGACTAAGACAAGAAGTCGTGTCAAATTTCAAGTTATAACCCAAGAAAAAAGATGTTTCATACAAACAGATTAGGGAAAAGGAGGGCCTTTTCACGCATCATCATCGTCATCATCATTTCTTCCGAAAGACGTTCACTGCTGGACATAGACCTCCCCCCATTTAAGGGGCTTTACCATAATCACCACGCTTGGCAGGCGGGTTGGCGATCGCAGTACGGGGGTAAAATGCATAGAGAACGCTGCTGCCCATTCCTTTGTAAGCCCCTTAGTCACCTCTTACAACACCCACAGGAAGAAACGAGACCGTTGCCGGGTACCATGTCACCCCTTAAGGTTGCATTTCTAGTAGCCACTTCTTAGTGCTCTCCTATATTATAAAAAAAAAACTCTCATGCAACATTTCATGTTTCTGGTCCCAGTAGCTTGGCTATACGTTGTGTAAGTTTTCCATTCCGTTAATCCTTTTATATAAAAAAAATAAACTGTAGGACCTAGAAAATGTCCCGGAATGAACGCAGTTCACCAAACACCCCTGTCACAATATTATGTTATATACAGTGTGTCCGGACATGGGCTAGCGATATTCTAAATACTTAAGTATAAACTATTTTAAAGGAAAATTACACTCTAAGCTTGCTACTCCGCTGTGGCAGCCATTTCAATATATATTTTTTTTTTTTAATATTTTCCATGCGAGTACAAAAAAAAACATATCTCTCAAAGTTTTAGTCATACTGAGATGAAAATAGGCTTATTCTGTAATGTAAACGGCAGACAATATTACTGTCTTTCGAATAAGCCTATCGCATGGAAAATATTAAAAACTAGCTTTTGCCAGCGGCTTCGCCCGCGTGGAGGTCGGAAAATATCCCGCGGGAACGTACTACCGGGATAAAAAGTACCCAAATTTCATCCAAATCCGTTTAGTAGTTTTTTCGTGAATGGGTAACAAACATACACATACACATACATCCATCCTCACAAACTTTCGCATTTATAATATTAGTAGGATAAAACAAAATGGCTGCCACATAGCGGGGGATAGTGTATTAGACCAAAGGCTAGAGTGTAACTGTACTTTAAAATAGTTTATATAATACTTAAGTATTTAGAATATCGCTAGTCCATATCCGGTCATACTGTATAATCATGATACATACAATTAATTTGGACGGGTACCTATGTATAAAAGTTTGATTCATCACCATTTCAGCCGAAAGACGTCCACTGATGGACATAGGCCTCCTCCAAATGGGAGGGTTTGCCATTGTGTTGTCTACATTACACCACGAAGGTTGAAGCGATCGTGGAGTATGTACGAGTGAAAACCAACTGGACCTTGAGGGTAGAGAAGTTAGAACCGCGCCATAACACGAACTTCAAGTCTTTCGTGGGGCGAGTTCCAACTCTTCAAATCGAGACCTGCCTCAAGGAAGAGTTTTGGCCGAAGGGTGTCGTGTATCGGCTATTCCGCAGAAGGCTACGCGACGCCGTCACTTCGTGTACAATAGTTTTATATTTACATTGTTTTTATTTTTATGTATGTTAGTCTGGTCCGTAAGGTATTTGTGATATGGGTCTTTGTAGCCCGAAATAAATTGATTTGATTATAGCCACGCTTGGCAGGCGGGTGGGCGATCGTAGTATGGTGTAAAATGCATAGAGAACGCGGCTGCCCATACTCTAGTAAGTCCTCGCCTCTTACGACACCCACGGGATGAAGTGAGAAAAACAACCGGCCAAGTGCGAGTCGAACTCGCGCACGAAGAGTTCCGTACCACTATCTATAAAACAGCAAAAAAATCACGCTTGTTGTATGGGAGCCCCCTTAAATATTTATTGTATTCTGTTTTTTTAGTATTTGTTGTTATAGCGGCAACAGAAATACGTCATCTGTGAAAATTTCAATTGTTTAACTATCACAGTTCATAAGAATATACAGCGTGGTGACAGACGGACGGACGGACAGTGGAGTCTTAGTAATAGGATCCCGATTTACCCTTTGGGTTCGTCACCCAAAAAATGATTATTTATTTTTAAATCATTATAGACGCACACAGTCGCAATTCAAGATATTAGCGTAGTAGTTACATTTTAGTTTGATTTAACTGTAAAGTGAACTGTGACTGTCATTTAAATAGTTATAAATTTATTTTTGGAATAAAAAAATCCCTCTATACAATTAACACGTTAACTGCCATGTCGGACTATGTGTCCGACACTTTTTGTTCCATTCAGGCCTTGTCGGACTATATGGCCGACAACACATACAAAATCTGAACATGTCGTTGCTACCTGGCGGCCATGTTTTTGGAATAAATAATGTATTTATGGAATAAATAATCTATTTAAAATGAAACAACACTAAGTACATTTTTTTACTTTTTCTGATTTTAGCCATGGCAGTTAACGTGTTAATGACATTTCGATACAGTAATCGATTCTAAAGAAACTACTTTCATTCATTCAATTTCCACCACGAAAAACGTCCACAACTGGACATAGGCCTCCCCCAAGCACCGCCACTTAGACTGCTTCTGTACTTCCTGCATCCAGAGGATTCCTGCCGCCTTCACAAGCTACTTTCGTAATGTGCATTAATTCATATAAAATTAATTTTAATTAATTTTGACTAGTCTGTTAGTGGTTAGTGACCCTGACTGCTAAGATGGAAAAGAAAAGAAAGAAGAACGAAAATATATACAGTTATTTACGGCAAACATGACGCACAGAAAGACCAGAAACATACAGAAAAAAAAAATAGAGGTCGTGGGTTCGATTGCCACTCAGGACAAATTTTTGTGTGGCGAGCACAGTTATTTGTTCTGTGTATGGGTGTAATTTATATATAATATGTATGTATTTAGAAATAGATAAGTATATTTATCAGTTGTCTGGTTGCCAGTACACCCGCTGCCTAATTTGGGATCAGATAACGGTGTGTTGGTTGACCTAAGATATTATTCAATTACACATTGTGTAGATTCTAAATAATAAATAAAATATTTTTAACTTACATTCCTCCGGCGGGTATATATTCGCTGATACGAATGCAAAAACTAAAAACAGAAATATTAAAGTCTTCATTTTTGTATTTATTTTTTTAGGTTCCTTTTAACCGAGTTCGACAGAGCACTCAAAGAGGGTTATGCTTTTATACTGGTGTTTATAAAAAGATCTAGGTATGTGACCAATTTAAATAATCATTTACATACAGAGCATGATAAATTATGTATGAAATAAATTGCCATGGCATTTCATAGTTTGGCATTACTATAGTAATTTAATATAATATGTTACAGACCAAACTCAATTTTAGGACGAACTAGTTTTGCTTGGCCGAACTGTTCTTCCTAATGCGATAAATTCTTTTGAAATCAGGTTGAATATGGACAAGTAGGTTTCAGAATTAACTACATGGAATAGTCATTGAAATGTAAGCTCGTTGAATAAATCAAGGAAAAAATTTAAATTTTACTCCGTCAGCGCTATATTTCTTCAAGACTCTAGTACCTTTTTTTTGGGTGGAACATTGGGAAATCATCAAATTACGACTCCCGCTCTTGGGCGGAGCGGGAGTGGCGTGTCAGACTTTTACTGACTAACACCCACCTGTATTCCTTCAGTTGCCCATGTGCCAGGGCCACGGTGTCTCTTTCGAACAATCTCACGACTCTGGCAAAAAATATATGCGTGTAATGAAATTCGAACTCGGTGGTCACCGCGGAAGCGCGGTACGAAGCCGAGCCGGCGCGCTAGACCTATCGTGCATTGTAGACTCTAGTACCTTGTTTTTTATTTTATTTTTAAAGTTCCAGTCAAGGCACATTAATCGCCCCAGAAGAGTAATTGCGTAACACACTAACAGTAGGCTTGGCTCTTATTTTGACAGTTCAACAACATTCAATGCGTTATTTTACATTATTGGGGAGATTTTTTTTCGAACATATGAAGCAATGGATTAACAATATCCTTCTAAATTATAGAGATTCTGTTGTTTTTGTTGTTGAGAGTGCTTTACGCATTTAGGGTGCTGGACTTTCTAACTTAATTTATTATTTATTTTATTATTTATGTACACACAGTAAAATACACAAAGATAAGGCATAGTAATAGAATTGAGTACAAAGGTACTGCTTTATTATTCTTTTTTGAAATAAAATATCTCGTATCTGAGAAATAAAATTGACATCTGATACTTTCTTTCTCTTCTGACAGTTCCTATATGGAACACTGTTGGAAATTTAAAATTCATTTATAATTCTCGCTCACAAAAGGTACAATGGCGGACTTAATACCTTAATCATTCTCTACGAGTCAACCAAGAGTGGTGCAGAGATTAGAGGGCAGGTGTTTTGGTTGAGAGGAACAATGATTAAAAAACTATTTAAATAAACACAATCATCACAATGAATTTATATAAGATGAGTACCCTAATACATAAATCCTACTTCCTATCCTACTAATATTATAAACGTGAAAGTTTGTATGTATGGATGTATAGATGTATGGATGTTTGTTACTCTTTCACGCAAAAACTACTGAACGGATTTCGATGAAATTTAGAATACAAATAGTTTATTACCTGGACATATAATACTTTTTATCCCGGTAGTACGTTCCCGCGGGACAATTCCGACCTCGACGCGGGCGAAGCCGCTGACAAAAGCTAGTATATTATAAACTTATAATACACATACATACTTTTTATTATAAATTATATTATTTATAGTAATTCTCAAAAAAAGTACATAGCTTAAAAATACTAATTTGAACGCTCGCTCTCAACAATTTTAATATACGAACTGGTTCTCAAATAGACAACTTAAATCATCTCAAAATATGTAGATATTACCTTTCCTGGCAAAACAAACAAACATCTATTGACTTAAACACCTACTTAAAGTAATAAATAGTGTCTATTATGGCGGATCCCAATAACAGATTTCGCCAAGCATAAATCGCAGACAACCCGACCGTTATTCAGCTCCCGGTATATTGCCTGTGGAATAAAGCTGCGAATTTTAAAACAATGGAAAATGATCTCTCGAGCCTTGAAATAAGGTGCAGGTCCGATGCAACAGAAAGCCAGTAGTTTTTAACGTGCAGTTTCATAAATCGCATGCCGTGAGCATCACGACGCACACAAAACAAGTCTCACAAATTGCCTCCTGACATTTCGACGTAAAAAGTTGTGAAAATGACTTATTGCTCTGGTTTTATAAGGTCGCTGGGTCGCTGTATGAAATGCCGTGGCTGCGCAATTGTCGCGATCAAACAGTGCAGCTGGCAGGCTGCCTGCTTCAAGCATTTGAAGTTCGAATAAACGCTGATCCGCAGATTTTTGGTTGCCAGTACTTGACCTCGTTGTTCTATGATTCAGAAAATAGAAGGCAGGGAAATAAATGAGTATCTAACACAGTTTGCGGTTTTGGTGGTATTGCAGTAATAAAATGGCAAATATTTTGGTACAAAATAAATGACGTAGCATAAGACCCGGTACGCCATATTTCTTAAAAAATTTAAGCGAGTCTTAATTTTGGTTTACCTATCTCTACGACGCTATAATCCAAGTACAAATTGTATTTATTATGTCTCACAATTTTAAGATACAGTCTCTTCTTGTAGTATTGTTTGTAGGTGGAGAAAATAGTCTCACCCGTAATACGAAAATGAAGAAGAATACAATGAAGTGTTTAATTAAACTTTAAAGTGGGTACAGGCAAGTTCAAAAATTTCGAGAAGAGACTGTCCAAAATGACTTAAACAACTAAGAAAATGAAAATTTATCTCCATTGGATAAAATTCTTGTCCGAATAACAGTAGTCGTGTACCGTCTTCATTCTGAAACTTTCGTTGTATCATTTAGTTAATATTTAATTTTCATAATTGTTTAGGTCATTTAGAGCAGTCTGTTCGTACCGATATTATTGACGCTGACTGTACAAATGACTAGATATCTCTACTTTTATCTTTTCATACCTTAATCGATTTATGCAATCTAAAGTATTGGGTTGTTCGATAATTAATGTCGTTTTTTCTCATAGATGGTTTGAACTGCAATTTCATGTAGTAGTGATTGCGTGGCTAACATTATTATATACTATTTAAAGATTACACTTTAGACAATCCTTAGTTAAAGACTGAGCGTCATTAGTAAAAGAAAGTTGGTTAAAAATTAAGTTGAAAATAGACAATCAAAGAGAGCATTATCGGCATATTTTCTTGTTTTATTTTCGAAAGGGCAAAAATGCGGTGCAAGCTCGGAAGACATTGTGTGAAGTTTATGGTCAGGACTCCCTTACTGAACGCCAGTGTCAGCGTTGGTTTGCTCGCTTTCGCTCTGGAGATTTTACTGTGCAAGATGCACCACATACTGGTCGTCCAACCACTACTGATGACGACAAAACAAAGACGTTAATCGAAACTAACCGGCGTATGACAAATCGAGAGATAGCAGAGAAGCTCAACATATCGAATTCAACCGATTACTTGCGCTTACAACAGCTTGGTTATTTAAACAAACTGGATGTTTGAGTTCCTCATGAACTAAAGGAAATTCACCTCACCAAACGTATTAACATATGCGACTCTTTGCTGAATCGTAACCAAAACGACCCATTTTTCAAAAGAATCATAACGGATGATGAAAAATGGATTGTTTATGATAACGTAGTCCGAAAACGATCATGGATCAAGCAAAATGAGCCCCCACAATCGACATCCAAAGCCAATATTCACCAAAAAAAGATTATGCTTTCTGTGTGGTGGGATTACAAGGGTATAGTCTACTTTGAGCTGCTTCCAAGAAACCAAACTATTAATTCAACAATCGTCGTCAACTATCTAAACTGAATGAAAAAATCAAGAAAAAACGCCCTGGACTGGCCAATCGCAAAGGCGTGATGTTCCATCATGATAACGCTAAACCCCACACCTCTGTGATAACCTGTCAAAAATTAACAGAGCTCAATTGGGAACTGATGCCACATCCTATAGCCCTGACTTAGCACCATCAGATTACCATTTGTTTCGCTCCCTTCAAAACCATTTGAATTGTAAAACTTTCGATTCCGATCATGCTGTTAAAAATGAGTTGGACCAGTTCTTCGCTTCTAAAAACCAGGGCTTCTTCGAACGTGCAATTTTTCAGCTTACCGAAAGATGGCAAAAGGTCATCCAACAAAATGGTCAATATATCATTGATTAAAGTTAGTTGTAAATATAAATAAATTTAGTTTGAAAAATATGAAAAAAAAACGACATGAATTATCGAACAACCCAATACATAGTATTAAACAAATCGCTTTTCGTCTGTTTTGTGACCTCGTTATTGTCTGCAATAGATTTTGATGCGGTTTCAGCATTACTTAAGGAAATATACCGGAAGGTTTATCTATTTATTAGATTAAAATTTTATAAATTTTAATCTAATAAGGGGCCATCCATAAATTACGTCACACGTTAAGGGGGGAGGGGGTCGATGAATTGTGACATTCTGTGACAAGGGGGGGAGGGACCCTAAATTTTGTGACGTTACTTTTCAAAACTGAATATACATATTTAAAGTAGTATTAAAACACGAAAAATGAACTATGAAAGAAAAAAAGAAAAAATTATTCAATATCTAGAAGTAAAATTACAAAATATGTGATGTCACACTAGGGAGGGGGGCGTCTCACAAAAGTGACCAGCTGTGACACGGACGGGGGGATTAAAATCATGAAATTTGTGTGACGTAATTTATGGATGGCCCCTAAATAGATTTACAACTACAACTTATTTATTTTATTTATTTATTATTAAGAGATCATTATTATTTAGATCTGTTTTATTACACTGTAATATCGATGTTATATAGCCACATTAATGGAGTGCACCCGTGTAGAGCAAGGGCAGGGTACTGGGTGCTGTGAAACGAGCTCTGGTGGCCTAATGATAAGGGCCTCGACTTACAAGTGGTTGGTGGATTCCAATCCAGACACCTAGCTTTACTTTGTGTACATTTTTTCTTCTCACCACTGCTCTCAAAACAGAGAAGGAAAATATCGTGAGAAAACCGGCATTTCCCACAGTCAAAAGTTCGAGGACATGTGACATCTACCACGTCGCAATGAGCTCGTGTGGTAGATTATAGTCCACTCTGTCTCGAAGAGAGGAGGCATATGTTTTGTGCGCTAGCAGTGGGAACATTGCAGTCTGAATATGCTATACTATAAAGAGAAGAGTTTTGGCCGAAGGGTGTCGTGTATCGGCGATTCCGCGGAAGGCTACGCGACACCACGCAGCGCAACACGACGCCGTCACTTCGTGTACAATAGTTTTATGCTTACATTGTTTTTATTTGTATGTATGTTAGTCTGTAAGGTATTTATGATATGGGTCTTTGTAGCCCGAAATAAATTGATTTGATTTGATTTGATTTAAAAAAACACAGATCCCAACCTTTTCTATATTTGAGTACAGAAAAGGTTGGGTTCATCATTTCAGCCAATAGACGTCCACTGCTGGACATAGGCCTCCCCCAAGCACTACCACTTCGACCTGTTCTGTGCTTCTCGCATCCAACGTATTCCTGCGGCCTTCACCAGCTCATTGGTCCATCTTGTGGGAGGCCTTCCAACACTATGTCTTCCAATACGCGGTCGCCACTCCAGAACCTTCCGACCCCATCGGCCATCTGTTCTGCGAGCAATGTGCCCTGCCCACTGTCACTATGTTTGGCAATCCTGCGGGCTATGTTGGTTACCTTAGTTTTCCTACGCATCTCATCATTTCTGATTCGATCACGTAGGGAAACTCCAAGCATAGCCCTCTCCATGGCTCTTTGCATGACTTTTAGCCTTCTTACGAGGCCCATTATGAGCGACCGACCGAAAAGGTTGGATTAAGTTATAAAAAAATAAGTAAAAAAGTCAATTTCAAATTGCCGACAAACATTTCTGTAGATAACCTACTGAAAAGTAAAGTAACAGATTCCCTTTTACGTAAGAGAAAAACAGCAAGCAATCTGTTAGTTATACCTTGTGACACGGGCAGAGAAAAAAACAGAAACTCCACGTCTCTTGCGTCAAAATTGTTTCCTAGATCCGAATTTTTCTTCTATCCAGTTTAATAGTGTTCATAAAGATTTTTCAACTGAATCACGCGACAGTTATCTACAAACTTGGAAAATAGCCTCCGTAAAGGATCGCATTGAAATATTTTGAAACATAAAAATTTTAAGATTCGCGCCGAGATTTTACGAGAATAGAGATTACCATTTTTATTTATGACCTTATCCCGGGAAGGTATTACAGATAAATAAAATCGCGTTTATCGAGTAGGATCAAACAATAATCATAAAATAGACGGACGATTCAGAGGCGTTTCAAGGCTGATCGATTTACGTATAGTAAATGTAGTATGAGCAATTGTGCGCGTTTATAATGCCATGTCGATGGCCCCACCGAATAAACGTGCAAGAGTTCTTACACGAGTTTTATTTTATTTTTGTTTCTTTTGCTTATCCTACTTATTTTTATTTTTTTAATGAATTTTGGACTCAAGCACTCCTATAATAATAGTGAATTTCTTTATTCTGGGGAAATAATTAATTTTAAAATTATAGGAATAATAGTTTATGCTATTATTACATACTTTTTAAGTCGCCCAATATACAATAATAAACATGTTAAAACCTATTACATAAACAAAAACTTATCTTATTAACTCTTGTATAAATGTATACGATCTTTCCAATCATATAATAGCAGAACAATGTACTGTAAACAAGCGTGTAAATATTTATAGCTGGGTTAAAAAATAAATTTGATTTATGGAGAATAATAGTGTAATATTACAGTACGTTTTATTTGTTACGTATTATTACACGAATAAACGTGTAATGATATATTAATGTGACCTAGTCAAGCAAATTTCACAAGAGGAAAAAAATTAAATAGCTTTTCATGAATTTCCTGTAACCTGATGTTTAAAAAAAAGTAATTATACATGTCTATAGTTTATTTTTTTACCTAAAATCGATTACACATTGTTTATACCTATTTACTATGACATGAGCGTTATTGAAGTTTCAACGTTTTTATTTTTTGCTGAAAAGATGTTAATTTTCTCTTACACGATTATTCGTTGGGGCCATCGATATGTGACCATATACTGGACCTCCACGACCACGTCACAGCATCACGAAATCACAGGGAAGTACATAACTTAAACATACATAACATTACGCCTTGTTTACCAGAAGAAATTCTAGTTAGGAAACACTGTGCACAATCTAGAAATCAAACCCATCGATCTCATGTTTAGCAATAGTGCTTGCGACCACTTTACCAACGAGGCAGTCAAAAGGAAGTCGGATATCCTTATCCTAGAAAATTCAGAAAAGTAAGTTCAAAAACTACAACCAGACTACTTAACTAGTCGGTTTTTATTTTCCAATCACGCTCCAATAAGTATGAAACAAGAAAATATTTTTATAAGAAAACCGTGGTCGTATGTTTATTTTTTTTATTTAAGTTCACAACTTTATGTTCTCTAGAAGAAGCCATATTCATATTCAGTTTAATAAGACGTCATATAAACGGCACTAGCAGACGATCAAGACGCTTCCAACGGTACTTTGTCAAATTAAGATAAGAATTTTAAAAGTTATGAGGGAATAGATGAACATTTATATATACTCCCACATAGGTACATACATTTCGATCAAAATCATAAACCTCGTTTTTGCACCGTCATCGTCGGATAAAACAAAACAACTTCATATACCTGTTCGCATTTTACAAAACAAACGCCACACCTACAAAAAAGGCCATAACTTAAACAATTCCATTCTATAACAATAAAGAGAACGTTATCGTCTTTTCAAATAAAATCGGCAACATATATTCTACAAAGAACATTTGGAGCTGTAAAGCTAAATTAATTGTGATAAAAATCAGATAGTCGGGAACCACGTCACGTAAGGGTTGAGTAGGGTATTTCCGGGACTACGCAGTGTCCCATGTCTCCAGACACCTCTTTCCTATTATTTGAGAATCCCATACTTGTCTTTACCTTAACGTGGTAGTAACTCTGACGCAAGTTAGATAGGTGTTTCTATTGGCGAAGATTTTTGGTAAAGTATGTACCAAAAACTTTTATAAGGTGCCATTGTTACAATTTTATTTATTTATTTAAATATTTAATGGAACAGAAACACAGGTACAAAGATGATGCTTGAAAAGAAATCTCTTACAGTACCTGTGATGGAAAGAAGATAAAGAAATGTAAGGCAATATGTGTATGACTAAAAAGATTTTGTTTATTTCCAATGATAAATATTTTACTTTAAATACCCAAGACGCAATACGCCAAAGACTTTCAGCATAATATTTACCTAACCCAAACCAGCCCCCAAGCACCACATACATCTGTCTACTTTGATCCAATCAAGGCATTCTGAAAGCGTTTGCCAAAATTCATTCAGTTTTCGGATCAGATAAAGCGAGACACTGACAAATGATCGACCGAACCGAACGGTCGTCGCTCGCGCCCATGCTTACGGGATCCAACCTTCCCCATAAATCTACTTCGAAAAACTCAAATTAATCTTACTAGGGGATGTTTAGCTATCACTCTAAGATTCCCGGCTGTTCCCGAGCCCCGTAAAGTCACCGTTCGAAGGGAGATTTATTGAATGAAATTGAAAAGTGTCTCGATTATCAAGGATTACTTAGTTTGAATTCGTAATCGCTGGGGTTATTCAGAAACCAAATACATGATGCCAGAAAGGGTTTTCATAAAATCTTATTCCATCTCCACAGAATGTTTTGAATATTGCAGACTTTCAAAAGCCACGTATTATGTAGTTGTCGAAAATACTAACATAGAGAACGCTTCAGTTAGATATTGTTTTCTGAAACAATTCGCTTCTTAAATTTATATAAACCTGCAAGTAATGTAGACTCCACAATAACTTAAGTGTGAACACAACACAGTGATAATGTCAAAGTTACGAACTTATGACATGGGCCAAAGTTACAACACCTTACTAACTTTACCGGGTGGTTCGAGTAAACTTTCATAAAGTTGTAAAAGTAAATTATGTATAATTATTAACTTCATTCCGCTTAGGTGTGCAAAATGTTGTATTAAGTTACTGGCAACACTGAAAGTTTTAACGTCTCACTTTGTTTAAAGCAACGATTATCGTCTGGAGTGCCTAGTATGTTATGATGAATAAGTGATACTGTACTGTTGTCAACTATGTTCTCACCAAGTTTGTAACATTACGTCCCTCTGGCTAATTCACTGAATACCTTACCCCTACTGTGTAATAATTTATGAAATTATGACCTAGTCGCAGAACAGAAGTTTGTAAATGATAAATGATGATAAATGAATTATGATGAATGTTTTTTATGATGAGTATTGTCTCTTCTCCCTTTATCTAGACCACCCATTGTGACATAGCTTCAGAAAGATATACAGGCAATACGCCCCGGATAACCATAGACTTCTATTCCTCTTGTGATATTGACACAGACCGGACCTAAACAGGAAGGATTCATAGTAGGATGGAGCGGAATGGAATAGGCAACAGGATTCAATACCCAATATCTTTATTGCTTTACCATAATGTGTACTTAGGTGTTAACTATATAATTTAGATCATTATGGACCCTTAGGGCACAGCAGAGTCAGCAGGATTCTTCCTGTAGCCATAACAACACACCATACAACACATGGCACACAACTACAACATGTGTGTAGTACAACAAAAGAATCTGATTGAGCTCCTTCTGCCAAAAATCCCCTTTCCTACCATTGAAACTCACATTGAGCTCATGTCTTTATTGTAGGTACCCATATCCTAAAAAAATCATTTCAAATTCATGATATTCCACATAATATTTAAGACGAGGCATGACTTTTAACTGGCATGTTAGTAGCTGTAATAAAAGAATCCATGTTTTATGTCCACTGGAAAAGATCCAAATGAATTATGCATTTCCATTTATACATATTTCATGGCGACTGTTTTTCATTGTAGGAATACTAAGAGCACTTTTCTACTGGTTAGAGAACAGTTACAGATTCATTTTTTTGCGGTATTAACAATATGGTAAAATTTGTTTCTTGGGTCATTAGGTTCGTTTATGGAATCGATCATGATTCTTTTACTTTGAGGTAGGTAACTCTGCACTCTTAGAAAATTTCACAGTCCATTATTAAGGGAGTGACGGTTTGCCTAGAAATAACATATCACCTTCTTGAATCTCAGAAGAGTTTAGCAGAGTTGTACCTTTAGTACACCGACAATTCGCCAATCATGTTTAAGTCCCATGCAATAGAGGGCTAGCTAGCATATTGCCACCAACCGAGGAATTCCTCGTAGATAAAGCCTACAACACATTTTCTGGAACACGGACCTAGGACCCCATGCTGAGCCGTACATATAGCTGGTGCTGATTGCACGTCGGTCAAGTGATCAGCGAAGCAACAACGGGTCACCTAGACATATTTATAACAATTAAATTGCATATTAATTCCGGGGACCCTTTACGAAAATATATTACGTTTAATTAGGTAACAAGAAAAGGTTATAGCAGTGACAAGCGGCGCGATAAATTTTACTTTACCATCTTACCAATTTCACGGAGGCGAAGATTTCTGTCGTCGTTAACAGATAAGCCTAAAACACGACGGTATTACTTAAGATGACAGATTTTATTGCTATCTCCTTTTCATTTTTATGACACACAGATTTATTATTCGCACAATGCCCGGATAGCTTACTTATTCCATTTTTTTGGTCTCTGTGACTTGATCTTACCGTATTATATTTTTCTAGTAGCCTTACACATATTGTTTGTTGATATGCAACCTCTGGGTTGTAAATTTTAGTATGCGATATTCGTACATGGGCAGGAGTTAATTACATAAGGGGTTTTTTACCTTCGCATCGACCACATTTTTAGCAACCACAGGAATAGTTGTGAGATCCCGTGTATTAAAGCGTTCGTAATTTGTTACAACATTGCAATTAGTTTATTTAAAATAACGTGATTACGCTTAACTGCCGTGAAGGTAAATGTCGTGAGGAAACCGGCAATGTGACATCTACCAACTCGCACTGGTCCCGCGTGGTGGATTACGGCACACTGCCTCTCACAAAGAAGACGCCTGTGTTCCAGCAGTAAGAATATTCTTGGCTGGTTATGGTTATGGATGTTAAGTAGATAATTAGTTCGTCATCTCGCGGAAATCCAGCTTACAGAAACTATTTATCCAAAGCACTCTTTTAATTGTTCAACGTTCATTACCCACTACAACATAGACAAATTGAAACTATCAAATTTACTAAGCGTCTAAAACTCCAATCACGTCAATTTCGCTAACCTATCACAAAGTGTTAACACAGAACCCAAACCAGCGCTTTAGTAAGCTCCTTACCTGACCTAGGAGCCGACAAGCCGCGTAAAGTTTAAACATCCTACCTGTCTTAATACCTGTAGGTAAGTACACTATTGTAGCGGAATTATGTTAGTTAGAGCACTGTCACACTGGCAATTTGCAAGCGTGTTTCGTAGCTAATTCTTAACGTGTGCGTAGCAAGTTCGCTGCACGTTCGTAACTTAATCACCGCGTGTGCTTAGCAAGATCACCGCCTATGCTTAGCAAGCTCACCGTTTGTGCTTAGCAAGCTTACCGCCTGTGCCTAGCGAGCTCACCTCTTATATTTACCAAGCTCACCACCTATGCTTACTAAGCTCACCACCTGAGCTTAGCAAGCTCAACGGTTATGCTTAGCAAGCTCAACGCTTGTGCTTAGCAACCTCACCACCTGTGCTTGGCAAGCGCACCGGCTGTGCATAGCAAGCACACCGCCTGTGCTTAGAAAGCTCACCACATGTGCTTAGCAAGCTCACCGCATGTACTTAGCAAGCTCACCGCTTTTGCCTGCTAAACTCAAAACCTGAACTTATTCAGTTCACCGCCAGTGCTTAGCAAGCACATCACCTGTGCTGAGCAAGCTCACCGTTTGTGCTTAGCAAGTTCACCGCTTGTGCTTAGCAAAGTCACCGCTTGTGCTTAGCAAGCTCGCTAAGCGTGCGTAGTGAGGCCGAGGTATTTGCAAAACGAGAGATATTTAGGCTTGTGTGAAAACGCGACTTAAGCGAGGCGCAATCACGAAAAGCAAACAGCAAGCTTTAAGAAAACACGCTCACAAATCGCTTGTGTGATAAAGCTCTTACCGTGTTCTAGCAATGCTAAGTAGTTACAGTTTCCTACAATTAATTTTAGTTGTAGACATAATAAATTTCAAGTTTGACGCGATTTATTATAAGTTTGGAACTTGAGGCGTACATATGAGTTGACACGCAACGGAAGGATTCAAATTAGAATTTGAGTGAGACGGAGAGAAGTTTGGTAGTGAAGTAAAACTGTACGCATTCTGTTTTTTATAATGTGATTATTATTTTAGCCATGTGCTAGTTGTGTGGTAACTTTCATCTCCTTTAACCTCTTATGGGATACATATTCTCTTACGGTATACATGTTTCAGAAATCGAGCTCAACACCTTTAGGTAAATAAGGCACCTGGTGCAAAATCGAATGCTTCTAGATCTAGTGTAGCTTAGAGTGTATGTTTACTATCAGTGAACGAAATCATTTAGACTTTTGCTAAGGAGATACCACTTAGGTTTTTTCGTGTGGATATTGATGTGTTATATGAATGTAAGAAAGAACATGTATTAACGTCATGAGTTTTGGTGGTGGTCATGACAAAAAACTGAAACAAATATTAAGGAGGTATTATTTTATTTCCGTTGCTTAGAATTATCAAACAAACACAACATTTTGATGTTTAAACATAAAAGTAGATACTTAATTAGAAAATATTAATAGGTTCTTATAACATAATTCCTTTACCTAACAAAAATATTGGTGAAACTACAGGAGAACCTTACTTCTGTTCTTCCTGCCTCCAATTACTGATCCAGATTGCGCGTTGCAGTTCATTTTGTTACCAGGAACCTGGCTGAACGTCGTCTGTCAGTAAATTTAAGAATTTTATTAATTAGTTAAATATTTTTGTATATTCATAAAAGAGTTTATTTTCAAGTCCATGTATGTGGTCAAATTCTCTCACCCGTCAGTTTGCAAAAAAATCCACTTATGTTGATGAGTCAGTTTCATTGATTAGTAGTAGTGGAAATTAGACAGTTTTGTCAGCTTGACAGCTTGTTGTTTCGGCAATTTTATTCGATTTGTCAGTCAAAACACCGTCGCCGTTAATAGAACACACAGGACTGCTAATTGAATTATATATTGCGTAACTAGTTGTGGCCAGTTGTGCAATGAGATTTTTTACGTGATCCTTTATAAGGAATTGAAGATGGAAATACAATATAAAGTGGATGACAATAAAAATATCCACGTACGTGGATCTTACCTTATAACATCAGTCCGCGATGAGTAATTTACGTGGCAGACGTAGGAAGTTAAACTTATTGTAAAAAACTGCTGTAATGGCCTCACTGAAATAACAACAGTAAATAAAATTATTTGTTACATACAAGCCACTTAAATGTCTGTGTTGATTATTTCAGAATGTATACGCGAATTGGAAAAGACTAAAAAGAGGATTGTGTGAAGATATTATTTGGCTAGAACAGCGGTTACTATTGAGAAAACGGCAAACAGAGACGTAGGAATGGAAGACAAGGACAAGCTACGCTACGTCGATCCCAAATAAATCAGATATTTACCAGGATGAAAAATCTCTCAGAAACCTGATGTTATTATGAGTAGGTCTGAAAAGTACCTAAACACAAGGAGGAAGAGGTAATACGCAGAGCTCAAGTTTAAAACTTTTGAGTTCTATAGCCGTTGGCATCGCACGGCAACATGGAGCGTTTTTATACTTGCTGGCTAACAAGCGCCCTATCTTGAGCACGGCCTACAAAAAAATTGAATGTTTAGCATAGGCATCGTTATTGCCTACAGAAGAAAAAAAATTGGTATTTATCGGAAACACATTTGGTAGACTAATAGACAAGGCTGCTGACAAATTTCTTTAAATACTTACGGAACGAGTAGGTAGCGGTAATGCTGGTCGGGCGTAAATTGGCGACAAAGCTAACAACACAGATAACGGCACGAACATCTTCATAACATTGAATGGCATTGCTAACAGTAGCATTTCTGAAGTAAAAACATGTTAAAATTATGTTCGAGTGAACACGCTATCATTGTAAATAGAACCAATATCCATTTTTATTTACCAGGGTACAATCGACTTCTGTACTTAGCAGAAGTCGAGAAAATGGGTCTCACAGCAGGATAAAAGTCTTCTGTCCGTTCCCAAACTCGCAAAATGTGTCCATCCTTTGGACCTTCCGCGTAGAATATCACGGTGTCCCCTGTGTCCAATGCGAATCCTGTCAACAAACCCTCTTTACTCCCTTTTTGCATCACTGACTCATTTAATTCAGTTATTTGATATATTAATGTCATTATAGCGTCACGATCACTAATAAGACAGTATAATCTAGAATATCTTTCAGCATTTGATCCAGGTTGACACCCAACGATACCAAAAGATACTTCTATAGACATTTGTGCCTCTAGGATGACACCTGGCTGAATTATTAAGTCAGGTATAACTTTTGCTTTAACTAAATTTAAATCATTTGTACAAACTCCTTCACGTTCCAATGGCACCACAGATATTTCAGGAGGATATAATGGAAACTCTCCTATAACAGATCCATTAGTTTTTGTTAGTGCTCTTGCATCAATCTTTGTTTCTGCGATCAGAACATCTACGTCTTGATTAGATATTGGAGGTGTCATGCCAGCCATACTGCCATAACGACGATCTGCTTTGTTGTTACCAAAAAATGACAACTTCGTTTCTGGAGGCATCCTGATTCCACGAAGCTACAATGACAAATGCAAAACACGACATAAACAAGCATACAAAATGATATTATCATTGTCAGACAAACCCCGAATCCGAAAACATAAAATAATATCAGTACATTAGTACTCTGAACCCCCAGGAGGAGATGCCCCGGGCGTCGGGAGTCAATTGCGGACTCCCGGCCACCTCAAAGAGATGTCAGCAGTACTGAAGAGGTCTGTTAAGACCAATGCTTGTCAGGGTTGAGAGATTCGTTCGAAAGATTTACCATGATCCTGGCATGGGCAACTAAAGGAACACGGGTAGGCTTTAGTCAGTAAAAGTCTGACACGCCCTTTCACTCCGCCCAGAGCGGGAGACGTCATTTGATGATTTCCCAACCACAAGAAAAAGTACTCTGAATCCCCATTGTTCTTTTTAGGGTTCCGCACCTCAAAAGGAAAAAGCGGAACCCTTATAGGATCACTTTGTTGTCCGTCCGTCCGTCCGTCCGTCCGTCTGTCAAGACCCTTTTTCTCAGGAACGCGTGGAGGTATCAAGCTGAAATTTATAACAAATACTCAAATCTACTGTCCCTTGGAGCTGTGAAAAAATCAAACTTCTAAGCTAACGCAATCAAAAGATAGCCGTTTATACCGCAAATTTCCTCAAATTTTCGAAACTCGCAAGGGAATCAAAACCTAAAGGGTACTTCCAGTCGATCTAGAATTTTGAAATTTGGTACGAAGCAACATCTTATAGCACAGATAAAGGAAAAATTGCGAAAACCGTAAATTTTTAGTTACATCATATAATAAACAGAACAAAACACAGACAGAAATAAAACCAAGCTAAGAAACAGAAAAGAACTACGACTCAATTGTCGTGATGGGTGAACTTTTACTTATATACCTACAGGTTTGTACGGAACCCTCGGTGCGCGAGTCCTACTCGCACTTGGCCGGTTTTTTATAAATCAATTAATTAAATGCTAGTTGTATTCAGTTTCCCCGTAAGATCGGAGCGTAACAAAGATATCAATGGCTAATGTAAATAAATTACCTCCACTCGGAAAGGCTCATCCAAGAACGTAGCCATGACATCTGAAGCCACAGCACTTAGCAGTGGTACCGAGTGATGATCATTGAAATTAACCTCAGTTCTGGGTTCTTTTGTTACTAAGGGTTGTTGCTCTGAATTTCGTTCTTCTTCACTGATCGTCCATCTTGTATAAATATGTGTAAATCTGTAACGATTTGCACTATGAATAACTGAATCTCGAACTAATCAACACGTATTCAATCTCAAATTTCACCTCATCGACCCTCACGTCCTCCATATGAGGCACAGTTTTTACTCCAGATTTCTCTGTTTATACGTCTCTGTAATTACTTTGCAGAAATTATTGCTTGGCCCGATTTTGTGGTAATATTGTACACTAGCTTTTGCCAGCAGCTTCGCCCACGTGGAGGTCGGAAATTATCCCGCGAGAACATACTACCTGGATAAAAAGTACTCTTTGTGTTACTACAAGTTATAAACTATCTGTGTGCCAAATTTCATCTAAATCGGGTTAGTAGTTTTTGCGCGAAAGAGGAACAAACATCTATACATCCATACATACAAACTTTCGCGTTTATAATATTAGTAGGATAGGATTAAGTCAACCTGTTAAAATGTGAACCTAGATAGAATATACTTACTTATATCGGCATTAATGCATATTTACCGATTTTGCTTCAAATGTTCTATTGGAACTCCAGTGAGGTTGCAAACATTTACAAAGAAAACTGGAAAGTCATTTAGCGCCGGCAAATTTTTGCTGCTTATCAATGCTATTACTTCTCCATTCCCCGGTTGACGGTTCCCTGTTCTTATAAATGGAGTGACTCTTCCAATTCCTAAATCGAAAGATATTTTGTTCGACATTTAACTTATTCAACGGAGTTAGGTATATTGCAAAAATATCTTCAGAATCTAAAACTATATTATTCTGTGAACACAAATGAAACAAATATCTTTTATACTGTTATTAATTAACTAGGTTACTCACTATAAGTGAGATAGCAATTCTGCATTACGTCTTAGACAAGGGTAGCAGTTTTTTTAAACGTAACGCAACGGCAACCCAGCTCTTTTTCAATTAGTTATCTACAATTACATTATATGATTAAGGTACCTAATTCGTGGCAATCACGAGGCATAACTGTCAGCGAGCACCAGCTAACTCCATTTTGCTGATGATATTTTACAATCGTTCACATCATCTTCAGAACTCTTAGGACTACTCCAAAATCGAAGCACAGCAAGTCTTGAGGTTGGACTTTCAATGAACAGATCCAAGACCCAGATAATGATGAACAATACGAAATGAAGCTCAATTTAAAATAAGTTTCAAGCGTCCAGGTCACGTTAGTTACGCTCCAAACTAAATAGTGGATGTTGGAGCAAAACAGCCAGGGATTTTTTATTGTTGTGGGTGGGACATCATGAAATGACGTCTCCCGCTCTGGGTGGAGCGGAAGGGCGTGTCAGACTTATACTGACTAAAACCCACCCATGTTCCTTCAGTTGCCAATATGCCAGGGCCACGGTACCTCTTTCGAACTGATCTCGCGGCCCTGGCAGGCAACAGCCAGGCTGAAGTTGGACTGGCCACGTTACACTAATGCACCCGAAGAGATGGGCAAAGATCAGAGTTCAATATAACAAGGGCTTTCGTTTTGCAGTATCCACCAAAAAATCGAATAGCGACGTTCGATCTTTTCCAAATGCAAACAGATTAGAGATCCGAATCGACGTCCATTATTATAAATTTGAATTTTATATATTATAAATTAATGCCTTTTCGGATTTCTAGACCCGATCTCTTGATCCGCCAATTACCACCGGTGCCAATTTTTCATGGTTTTCTAGATACGCAACAATACATTAATGCAAATAAATTACCAGCTGTGATCCAATCACCGGGTAACTCGTCTTCTATTAGTAGTGTACTGTGTTCTTCTACCACCTTTTCTTTTTCTTCCTTCTTCTCTACCCGGCGATTTAAGATAATATTTTGTACTTGGTAAAGTGCTGCATCTTGATGCCTTACGTCTGTAATGCAGGGCCAGTTCCATAAAACCTTCGGTCATTTGTCGTAATTCCTATACACTATTATACAATGATATCTGCGGTCTACACTTGTACCGTTTAGAAACACAAAAAATAAGTAGAAAATAAAAAAATAAAAAACACGCTTCCATAGAAAAACAAACTAAATAGTAGAAAATAATGGAAAAAAGCGTGGGGTGCTTGAAATCAATTAAAAAATACCTCAAAAAGCACCCTACGCTTTTTTCCTTTTTTAAACTACCTATCATTTATTTTCTATTTTTAGGGTGTTTCGAATTTTTAGACGTATGTCGGCGTAGTTTGTGACGTATGTCAGCGTAGTTTTCGAAGGCAGTTTTTTTGCTGTCCTGGTAACCCTGGCAAGGATAATGCCACAAATTTATGAAATAATAGTATTGTCATCGGTCTTCGATAAGTATTTAAATTAAATCTGACCGTTTCAATTGTGTCAAAATCGAATCCTAAGGAGTCGGTTACAAACATACAAACAAAGGTGAAACTAATAAAAGCGTGTTAAAAACAACAATCCAAACATACAACACAATTCAAACATACATGAAAAAATACATTATTAACTTATAATACGGTACGGGCACTGAAATCTTTATACAAGGATTCCACTGCTTGTGTTAGGATAAATGGGGCATACACGAACTGGTTTTGCATCTCGAGGGGTGTTAGGCAGGGCTGTGTAGCGTCACCGTGGCTGTTCAACTTGTACATGGATAGTTGTCTGACAGATTTGAAAGAGGGTGAGTGTGGATTGACAATGAGTGAGTTGCCTGTCAAATGCCTTCTCTACGCAGACGATCAAGTTCTACTTGCATCGTCAGCAGAACAGTTGCAAGACATGGTGACGGTAATGGATGAAGCATTTAAGATGAAGGGGATGAATATAATTGTGAATAAGACGAAGGTCATGGTGTTTGAAAGAGAAGAGAACGTATCGGTATGTGATGTAAAAATAAATGATAAGAGTGTGGAGCAAGTAAGTGAGTTCGTATATTTGGGGAGTTTGTTTACAAGGGATGGAAAGATTGATAAAGATGTGGAAAAAAGAGTGAATGCGGGAAATAAAGTAAATGGTGCTTTACATGTGATTGTGACCAACCAGTTGATGTCCGATAAGGCTCGACTGGCTGTTCACAGTGGTGTACTGGTGCCTACGCTTATGAATGGAAGTGAATGTTGGGTATGGCAAAAGCAGCATGAAAGTAGAATAAATGCTGTGGAAATGCGTTCCTTGCGAAGCATGTGTGGTGTGACTATGAATGATAGGCTGAGGAATGATGTGATAAGAGAACGGTGAGGTTTAAAAGAGGATGTAGTGACAAAAATTGAAAAAAGTATGCTTAGATGATTTGATCGTGTTGAGAGGATGAATGAAGGTCGGCTCACAAAAGGTATTTACAAGGCAGATGTGAGTGGAAACACCGGGAGGGGACGCCCTAGGAGGACATATAGGGACCTTATTGGTGATGTTCTTCAGAAAGGTCAGGTGCGTAGTACTCGCAACCGGCGTGTGTGTATGACCAATTGTATGAACCTAAACGAGGCAAAAGAAGTGTGTAGAGATCGTAGCAGGTGGCGTTCCGTGGTTTCTGCCTACCCCCATGGGAAAAAGGCGTGATGGTATGTATGTATGTATGTAACTTATAATAAAGCTTTAGTAAAATGATTAACCTTGAACTGAATACGGTGTATCGTACAATCCATCCATATACGAGGTCGGGATATAATTCACAATGAGAAACCATATCATGTCTTTGATATACTTATTTAAAGAATATTCCGCCTCTACAACTTTACCGAACTGTCGACGGTCGCCGAATCGCAAAGGAGGCACGTATACTTCGATAGCTTGCTTAATTTTGGATCTGAAGAGAGAACATTAACAAATATTATGAACGGTTATTTTTTAAGAAAATCGTTTATTACTATTCGGTTTAGTGTATTACCCAGAAGGGTAAGAAAATGTGCTGCGAATTTTTGTGGATTAACAACATTATCTTTAAGAGTAGGGTAGGGCTCTTGGTGTTGTAAGAACGATACGGCGGTAGCTAGGTCAAACCCGACAATCTCTGCGTTTGTATTCTATAGTATAAAAACAACTGCATTCTTACTGGCTGCTAAGTGCCTCTATTCCGAAATGTGTAGTCACTGTTGCCACGAACTCCCGCAGGGCTGTTACTCTTACAGGAAACGCGTGATTTATAGAGAACGTCAGCCATCTTCTTCCCAGAAACTGCCAAGTGCGAACCCAACCATAATTGGCTCCACATAACACCTGGCGAATCATGAAAAAATATCCAAGCATTAATATTATTGTTGTTATTTCAGTATGTTATGTATGAGAAAGAAGAAAAGTTTTGTCAATTTTCTTTCATCACCCGACTACGGCGAAGCAAAATGGAAGATTATAATTTTGATCGGTAAGTATGTTAGTTGATCTGTTCCCTCATACCTCCTAACTACTTATCAAATGAGGTTGGAAAAGTCTTAGTCGTCGCTAGTCATAGGCTACGTCACATTAAATTAAATATGGCGCCCTCTAGAAGAAAAAGTCATGAACCTAGAAGAAAACAGTCATAATGATGCCGTGTTAGGTACCAAATGAGAGGGTTTTTTTTATTACATTTCAACAACAAAAATGTATGTTGGCGACCCCAAAATAATTTAAATAAAAGTGAGTTCAAAAACGAGAACCCGACAACTGAAGAATCACGCTCTAAACAAAATGAAACAAGAAAATATTCTCATCTGAAATCCATTGTCGTATCCTACCAAAATTTATTTTTTATTATTATATTTTGAAATACCGCGCTATAAAAACAAATAGTGTCATCTGAATGCCGCGATCGTATACCACTTTGCCTCTAAGCGATCAAACTCACTAACTGTACGAATGTAAATTTGTTGGTATTTTTAATACATCCCAATCCACCTTACCTAGCTAGCGGAAGCTGTGGCTCTGTGAAATAATACTAGTTCATCAACGAACACATAAAGATAATTCCAAAAAAACCGTTGTATACAGGGTTATTTGTAAAACACCGGCAACCTCTCAGGACTATGCTACTAACATGATAATCACCAACTTTTGTTCTATGACTTTTAAAAATTCATCATATTTTAGTTCATCAGATTTTCATACAAAATCGGCCGCCCGTAAATAGGTCAAATTTCAGCGCCCCCGCCGCCCTAATCTCGCTTCCTTCGCTAATGTTCTATCGCTTTCTTTTGCTTCACATCGAGTTCGTAACATTTAGAGCGTTCAATTTAAATATTTTTATTTTTGTATGAAAATCTGATGAACTAAAATATGATGAATTTTTAAAAGTCATAGAACAAAAGTTGTTGATTATGATGTTACTAATATAGTCCTGAGAGTTTGCCGGTGTTTTACAAATAACCCTGTATACTATACCATCTACCAAACGCAATATTTTAAAACATTAATACTGTCAATAGTGAAATTTCCCGTCACCTTCGCAACATGCGGCCATATAACCACATCCACAACAAAGGTCTGTTCTGGGTACAATTGATATGATATTTTGGCCCCTTTAGTTGGCTGCTCGAGGACAAGCCATCCCTCATTGCAATCATGCCAGACTTCGATGCCAACCGCTTCTATCACAAAAGTAAGAGTAAAGGCAGTTGTACTGCATTTTATTAAGTTTACGACTGGTTTTACTTTCTTCGTAGAATTCTTACTCATTGTAACCAGAGATATAAATGAAAACGATGGTTATAACTATACTCCTTAACGCTTTCTTTGAAAATTACGTTTCTATTTTGAGATTGACGTCGTTCAATTGGAAATCGATTGACTGATATAAAATTGTCTTTGCTTAGTTCAGATCATGGAATAGGTAAGAACTGCTTCAAATAAAAAAATATAAGTATTACAATAAACCTTTTTAGGTATTTATTCCCTGCTTTCATAAACACGCACCAAATATAAATAAATACAATCATTTTATTTCAGAGAACTAAAAAAAACCCTTGAATTGTTAGTACCTAACAGTTTTTCTTACCTATCGTCAGGTAGATATTTACTAACACTAATGTGAGTTACTTAAACTATAGACAAATTAATGAGAGGACCACCTATCAACTAGACACAATGAGAAATGGAAACTAGGGTACCGTAAACCGGGGCTTCATTGACATGTTTTTGGAGGTTTTGTGGCCCGCAGATCCTAACCTTGAGCGCGACGGTTGCAAAAAGTGCGCCAAACAGCCATAATAGCTCCATGTTAAACTAGCCCCAAAAACTATCAAACTTACCCCCAAAGTCAAAGTTTACGGTTTTAGTTAGTAAGTTTAAGGTTAACGGTATGTCTTCTCAGAAATTATAAAAATATAAAGACACTAGTACTCTAAGTCATCCATAGACACTAGTAAGCCATCTGGCTCAGACTGAATATGACTTAGAGAACTAGTGTAATGTAGCATATCTATGCTACATTTCTTGACTCGCCTGATGTCGCAATTATTTGAGTCCGGCCCAAGCATCCACGATTGAATAGCTCTCCCGAGATTGACCATCATCAACTGAAATCAACCGAACTTGTCGACACCATCCGTCAAGAGAAACGCGGTTATATCGACAGAGATTTCAACAGCAATAAAGGAACATATTGCTGCAGAATTCAACGAGATGAAGGATTTAAGACTCGTTCAAACCAGCGCGACAGTTCGCCCCTGTTTGAACTGTCGCGCGCGTTTTGATATTTAATTGTTACTGCTACAGATATAAATCGCCGAATCGCGCGCGACCGTCGAGCTCGTCTGCATGAGCCTTTATTCCGAAAACTAAAAGAATGTGTAAGTGTTTAGTGATGATTACGAGTACGACCGCATACAATCTTAACTAATCTAACGAACTAACGTAAAGATGTCACTTTGTCACTGTTGACATTCTGTTCGTATTTAAATAAATTGCTAAAATAGTAATAACGCGTAAATTTACAAATATATCAAACAGTAAAATGTATTAAGTGTCGATTAAAAACACCATGTTAAGGCACGTGCAGACTAGCGCGACGAGACAGTTGCGCGTGATTCTGCGATTTATATCCGTAGAACAATTTCTATGAAAACGCGCGGGGAACTTCACATGGGCGACCTGTCGCGCCGCGACAC
The DNA here is from genome assembly GCA_947507805.1 of Aporophyla nigra. NCBI lineage: Eukaryota > Metazoa > Arthropoda > Insecta > Lepidoptera > Noctuidae > Aporophyla > Aporophyla nigra. Next base: position 13,929,869 of record OX382307.1, on the reverse strand, counting down.
GGTCATAGAAATTGTTCTACGGATATAAATCGCAGATTCGCGCGCGACCGTCGCATCTGTCTGAACGAGCCGTATCCTCGTTAAAAGTGTGACTAATGTGACTTTATAAACAGTTGACATATGTGTGGTTCTGAAACAACTTAAACTGAGTGATAATACCATTGCAGTGTTTTGTGAACTAATCGTGCACCACCTACCTCTTAGTGATTTGAATCTAACTGAACTCAAATTCAAGTGTATATAAAAGTTATTGTTTTAAGGTTCCGTATCCAAAGGGTAAAACGAAACCCTATTACTAGGACTCCGCTGTCCGTCCGCCTCTCTTTTTTACAGATACGTGAACTTTTCACAGATGAGGTATTTCTGTTGCCGCTATTACAACACGTACTAAAAAAAATTAATATGATAAATATTTAAGGGATTTTTTACTCGTTTTTGCTCAATATTGCAACAACAAGGTCGACGCTTGAAATATTCACAGAATATTAAGTTTATGTTCACTTTAAAAATAAATAATTAAATTAAAATAAAATAAATACGTGGGACACTCAGAAAGTATTGTGTATATGTAATGTAAAAATGTGTGTGTGTATATGTAAAAATAAAAAAAAAAGCTTTCATTGAAAACCAAACTAAAAAGTACAAAATAATGGAAAAAAAGCGTGGGGTGCTTTTTAAGGTATTTTTTTATTGATATCAGGCACCCCACGCTTTTTTTCCATTATTTTTTCGTTTGGTTTTCAATGGAAGCGTGTTTTTTTTTTATATATTATTTATTTTCTATTTTTTAGGGTGTTTCGAATTTTGAGACGTATGTCAGCGTAGTTTGTGACGTATGTCAGCGTAGTTTGTGACGTATGTGAGCGTAGTTTGTGACGTATGACAGCGTAATTTGTGACGTATGTCAGCGTAGTTTTCGAAGACAATTTTTTTGCTATCCTGGTAACCCTGGCAAGGATAATGGCACACATTTATGAAATTATTGCATCGTCATTGGTCCTTGACAGGTGTGCAAAGTTTGAATAAAATCTGGTCGTTTAAAGTGGATCAAAATCGCGCTATAAGGAGTCGGTTACAAACAAACATACATACAAACATACAAGTGAAGCTAATATAAAGCGTGTAAAAAGAAGTGTTATAGGTAAATATTTTATTATTAAATCTTTTCAAAATACTCTCTACTAGCCTCTATGCAAAGTTTCATGCGTCTGAACCAGTTTTCGAAACGCTTTTTCCAGTCCGCCGCAGACACATCGTTTACAGCCTGCTCGAACACTAACAGCGCATCTTCCGGCGACGAAAATTGTATCCCTTTGAGCTGATTTTTCATTTTTGGGAATAAAAAAAAAGTCACACGGTGCTAGGTCAGGGCTGTAAGGAGGGTGACCCAGAAGTTTGACCGGCGTGCTGTCCAAGAAGTCCCTCGGTTTGAGCGCAGTGTGCGTGGTCGCGTTGTCGTGATGGAACATTAGCCCGCGGAGCCCTGTGTTTGGTCACTTGTTGCTCACAACAGAGAAAACTTCTGCCAAGCATTTGGTAGTATACCATTTGACGTTGATGCTTCTTTGGTTCCGTAAAGGGATTGACACCAAGTAGCCAGTCAAATTGAGAAAGCTCGCGATCAAAATCTTCCCCCCGCTTCTAGATCGCTTCACTTTGGTAGGCGTTGATTCGTTTTGAAACACCCAAACCGTCGACTGGCGCTTCGTTTCTGAATCGTATTGATAAATCCAGGACTCATCACCTGTAATAATGTCGTAAACACGCCGGGACGAGCCTGCTTCAAATTTGTTTATCATATCACGGCACCATTCCACTCGGGCCTGCTTCTGAGCATCGGTGAGGTTGTGCGGCACCCAGCGTGAAACTATCCTCCTCACGCGAAGATGCACGTGTAGAATCTCGTGAAGGCTTACCGATCCAATCTGCAGTATGTGTTGAATCTCCTGATACGTAATTCACCTATTGTCTCGGATTAAATTTTTCACTGCTAGCACGTTTTCCTCCGTAACAGCCGCCAAAGGGCGACCACTTCTTTCTTCATCCCCCAAAGATAGTTGACCACGTTTGAATTCGTTATACCAACGATACACAGTTGCTTTGGAAGGGCCTTCATCCATGAATGCAATTTGAAGTCTATCGTATGAGACACGATAATTTAATTAACTCGCAAAAAATGTGGAGGGAAATTTTGAAATTGGAACGTACCTATTTTTACTTATAAATAATCTTTTTTTTTTATAATAGTTTATAACTGGCCAGTCTCTCATGCAAAAAAAAAACATTTTTCGCAATACTTTCTGAGTGGCCTGGTATTTAAGGGGAGCACACAACAAACGTAATTTTGTTGCCGTTTTTATAGATAACTAGCTATTGCCAGCGGCTTCACCCGCGTATGCTTCAGCGCGGCTTAAACCACATCAAAATCCGTTGCTTTGTTTTATAGATCTAAGCATACATAGGGACAGACAGAGGGAAGTAACTTTGTTTTATACTATGTAGTGATGGTACGGAATTCTTCGTGCGCGAGTCCCACTCGCACTTGGCCGGTTTTTCAAACCAATTATATTTTTTTTAACTCGTCATTCCAATGAACACGTGGTAAAATTGACAACAGCGCCATCTATCGCCGAGTTGCGATACCACTTAGAACTGCCGTTATCATTCAACAGTAACGACATCTAGTTGCACGTTATAGAACAAAGTTGTGTCATATGTACAACGCAACGAGAGGCACCATCATCATGTTGTCATTCAGATTAACGAACACAAAAACTATAAAGAACAGCCGCAAGATGCCAGTACTAGTAACATGTTAAAAATGTAAAGTCTGCTAACGTAAAAAAAAACTGTGTTGTGCATCTGGCTCTGTTTGTAACAAACATGGTGTAGGAAAAGAAGCGGTGATGCTGCAAGGCAATTAGGTCATGCACCTTCAATTTCGTAATGACGTCATAGTGTGGGAAGCCGCAATCCTTAGTTTCGGGTGAATCCATTGTATTTTAATAGTTTTTTTTTTTTTTTTTTTAAATTAGGTGTATTACTAATGAAGTACGCTGGGGCTTGTGGCTAATTAATAACAGCCGCACGCAAAACCGTTTTTAACCGACGAAAAAAACGGAGGAGGTTCTCAAATCGACGAGTATATATATATTTTTTTATGTATGTTACAAGTTATGTGACCACGCATAACTTATTACAGTTTGGTCCGATTTTGATAATTCTTTTACAACAAAAAATTTTAAAACAAAAAATTAAACCGCCGAAAAAACTGAAAAGCAAAAAATAATAAACCTTTTAGTCATTTTGAGTCGGCGCCAAACAATCAATGAACAAAGATCACTCAAAGCGCCGTCTCAAATGACTGAAAGGTTTATTATTTTTTGCTTTTCAGTTTTTTCGGCGGTTTAATTTTTTGTTAAAAAGTTTTGATTACCTAGGCACATGGGGCCCCATCGTCACGAGGGCTCCGAAAAGTGAATACATTAAGCGATATATTCGTTTACACTATCACTAGACAATTTTTTTGTACTCTAGGTAGATAATAATCGTCTAGCGTTGTTAATGACTTTCTGACAACAACAGAATTTACGGAAAACGAGGGATTGCCGAACTTCCGTGATAGGAAATAGGTAGTTTCACCAGCATCTAAACTGTTGTTGGGCTGTAAAATCGTCATACTCATTCTGTGGCTCTATTGCTGCGGTCTCAAATTTTCTAATAATTTTCGGTGATTATGTATTTAAATAATTGTAGCTAAAACAATGTTTTTGGTCAAATCGATAACACGATAAGACATAAAGATAGATATAATAGTAGCTTAGCCAATATTAAATCGTACCCCAGAACTTTTATTAAATCTTTTGTAAACAGTAAAAATTTTAAGTCATGTTAAAGTACCTAGAGAATAAGGGTCTGGAGCATATTCCCAGTGGATATATCGTTAAACATTAAGTTGGCACATAGGTTCTGATTTATAAACATCTGAGAGATGGTAGTAAACTAGTAATAAATTTGATAATACAGAAAATAAATGTAAATATTCAGGACATACGTGGGTGACACTGAAAGTTATAAGAAAGAAAAATCAAAATGATGTAGAAGCCTGTTAATGTTTTTATTGCTTTTCAAAGTAGGTAGTCTCCGTTCCTTCTAAGTACATGCTATTAACTGAAGCAATGGGCCCACTCTTCTTTAGATATCTCTTCGGTGCCTTTTCCAAACGCAGCCACGACATTTTCAGGGTTCATAAAACGAGTTCCTCTAAGTTTACCTATCTTAAATTTCTGGAATTAGTTAAAGTCATAAGATGACCGGTCGACTAAAAGGAGGAGGACGCACTAATTCCACAACTTTAGTTTTGTATTCCGTTTGGCGGAGTAAGTTGGACCGTTGTTGTAGTTGAGGAGCATCCTGCTTCTTGGGCGCTGCTGTCTAACATTTTCCAAGACAACTGGTAAAGAATGACTGCCATATCAATATCAGTATCAGTTATTGTGTCTTCTAGGACAATTGTTTCGAAATGACGTCGAATGGGAACATCCATTGGGCTGATTGTCTTTTGTTTTCGGGTTCGTAACAATATATCCCGCTTTCATCACCTGTGACGATGTCATATTATACAGTATTAGAGTCATCTCCATCATACTTTTCAAGCATTGTGCGGCACCAATCTAAACGACAGCGTGTTTGATCTTTCATCTAATTGTGAGGTATCCATCTAGTACAAAGCTTTCTGACGCCTAAATATTAATGAAAGAGAGCCTTTTGTTCCTATTTCACTCAGACCATATTTAAACCTTGGTATGACTCAAGTAGGTATGTAGGTAGGCTGCTCGAATCTCTTGAAATGTCACCCATCTATCAGCTTCTATCATAAGCCGCACAGCACTTACGTTTACTTCAGTAGTCACCGTGCTTCTCGCAATCTTCGGTGACTATGCTTCGACCACGTTTAAACTCATTAAACCAGTTGTAATTTTGTAAACAGTGTCACGGGATAGTGCTTCGTCAAATGCTAATTGAAGTGTATCGTAACATGGTTGTTTTAGTAAGACCGAAACGAAAGTCGTAATAAATCATTGAGCGTTTTTTTTTTAGCTCGTTTTTATTAGCTTCACCTGTATGTTTGTATATGTATTTGTAACCGACTCCATTGACCCACTTTATTAAACGTTCAGATTTCATTTAAACTTTGTAGACACATTATTATTAATAATTTCATAAAGTGCCATTATCCTTACCAGGGTTACCAGGATGGTAAATGGATGGAAAAAACTGTATTCGAAAACTACGCTGACATACGTCACAAAATTCGAAACAAACCCAAAAAACTGAAAATAAATAGGGTAAGTCCGGGGAAGATGGCCGTAGTTTATGTTAGACGCTATAAAAATAAAACTAGTGTTAACTTTATCATTTTTTTTTTCATTTCAAATTAGCCTTCAATCATTTAAATTCTATACCTATAACAGAAAGCAATTAGCAAATTTAAATCAAATAAAAAACATTATTAAAACTGTCAATTGGTCATCTCTCCCGAGGTATTCGGGAGAGATGACCATAATAGTAAGGGGAAGATGGCCGGTAGTTTATTCTTTAGTTTTCTGCTTCTCATCTCTTCTCTTTTTTAAACCCCTTCAGACTTCCGTATTGTAATATCAGGGTTTCTTTTTAAGAACATTTTCATCCAATTATAACCACTAGTTTTGTTGAATCTGTGAGATATGTTTAGTCGCTCTGCAAAATGAAATGCTATTTATTGTCCGGGCATCATCAATACTTAACGGGAATCCTTTACTTTGCGTGGTTTTTATATGAGTAACAAGTTTTTGTTCATTTTGTTCTCCAAGCATAGAAGATGGCCCCATAGGTCCTTTTTAGGGTTCCGTTGCCAAATGGCAAAAAACGGAACCCTTATAGATTCGCTATGTCTGTCTGTCTGTCTGTCTGTCCGAGTATGTCGCAGCCACTTTTCTCCGAAACTATAAGAGCTGTGCTATTGAAACTTGGTAAGTAGATGTATTCAGTGAACCGCATTAAGATTTTCACACAAAAATAGAAAAAAAACAATAATATTTGGGGTTCCCCATACATAGAACTGAAACTCAAAAATTTTTTTTTCATCAAACCCTTACGTGTGGGGTATCTATGGATAGGTCTTCAAAAATGATATTGAGGTTTCTAATATCATTTTTTTTTAAACAATAATATTTGGGGTTCCCCATACATAGAACTGAAACACAAAAAAAAAATTTCATCAAACCCTTACGTGTGGGGTATCTATGGATAGGTCTTCAAAAATGAAATTGAGGTTTCTAATATCATTTTTTTCTAAACTGAATAGTTTGCGCGAGAGACACTTCCAAAGTGGTAAAATGTGTGTCCCCCCCCCCCGTAACTTCTAAAATAAGGGAATGATAAAACTAAAAAAAATATATGATGTACATTACCATGAAAACTACCAACGAAAATTGGTTTGAACGAGATCTAGTTAGTAGTTTTTTTTTAATACGTCATAAATCGTAAACCACAATTTACCTTTCATTCAGTCAACACAAATATAAAAATTAAAAAAAAAACATTTCATTTCATAAACGATGATGACGAATGATGATGATGATGACCTGCAGGTTTGTACGGAACCCTCGGTGCGCGAGTCCGACTCGCACTTGGCCGGTTTTTATCATTGTGTTTTTTGTATCTTCGTTCCAATGTCTTACGTGGAATGTTGTAGGTTTTAGATGCAGAGTAGATGGTTGTGGCATTGTGGCATTTTTAATAGAAGTAATAGCGACTAAACATATCTCACAGATTCAACAAAACTAGTGGTGTTTTGTTGAATCTGTGAGATATGTTTAGTCGCTCTGCAAAATGAAATGCTATTGTCCGGGCATCATCAATACTTAACGGGAATCCTTTACTTTGCGTGGTTTTTATATGAGTAACAAGTTTTTGTTCATTTTGTTCTCCAAGCATAGAAGATGGCCCCATAGGTCCTTTTTTATCATTGTGTTTTTTGTATCTTCGTTCCAATGTCTTACGTGGAATGTTGTAGGTTTTAGATGCAGAGTAGATGGTTGTGGCATTGTGGCATTTTTAATAGAAGTAATAGCGGCCTTAAGTGACTCTTCTGTCCGTTACCGCGCCCTGAAGCTGTTTTTCTCTTATAAATATTCGGCATCTGCAACGAAATAATGAAAGATTTAATTTAAAAAAACAAAACCGATTTTAAAACAATCTCTTTCCCTGTCCCATCCCATCCCGTCCCATTTCCCCTCGCCGTTAGAACGAAAGAAAGATAAGAAAGAAAAATTGTTTATTCTACATTAACAAAACACACAATATGAAATATAAAATAGTTACAGAAAAGAAAAATACACGTACAAGGTAGCCAAAAGCCCCGTATTCAAGTTAAAAAAGTTGTACAATATTATCCATGTCTTCTTGACGCCACGGCTACGGACCAAAGCCATCCCATCCCCGTCCCAGTCCCGTTCCGTTCCGTCTCCATAATAAGGCCATCTATACCGGGCCACTTATGGCAATCTCTCCTTATTTGACCGGGAAAGATGGCCATATCGATAAAAAATTGAATGAACCCGCATTACTTACAATTTTGAGGTTAGAATGCAATAAATTAATCATACTAAAGAAAGTAACACATAAAACCACAATTTTCCATTGATTTTTTTTTACCACGACGTAAAATATGAACCCACTGAATTTTTTTTACACTTTTGAAAACAAATAACGAGGTTTTTACTTACTTTTTGATTTAATTTCTGCTTAAATTCGCACCGACTATTAGTGGCCTCCGCTGACAGAAGCGTACTAAGCGACAACTGGCGCCATCTAGCTATTAGTTCTGAAAATAATTGAATTGGCCATCTCTCCTGTTCGGCCATCTCCCCCGGACTTGCCCTAATAGTTTAAAAGGACTAAAAAACACGCCAAACTAAAAAGTAAAAAATAATGGAAAAAAGCGTGGGGTACTTGATATCAATAAAAAATTACCTCAAAAGCACCCCACGCTTCTTATGGAAGCGTGTTTTTTAGTTTTTAAACTATTATTTTTTCTTATGGAAGCGTGTTTTTTAGTTTTTAAACTATTATTTTTTCTATTTAAATCCATTTCAACAGACACGTTTTTAATTGCCACCAATTTGTAAAAACAGACTAATGACATATGAAATCATAACGTATCTACAGATTCCCAGAGTTCCTAATACAAAATTTAATAGAAATATTCATCGGCTGCTTTTCTTACTGGCCTATTCTAAAAACTTGTCAGTATCACCCCCGTATATAGACAAAGGGGTTCGAACCTTTATGTATGGAAGCTGGCATATGGCCCCTCCGCCATTTTCACACATTTCTTCTTCCTAATTGATTTAATGGCGACTGTAGGCAGAAGCACAATTTTAATATATGTAAATTAGGCGTCACGTTGTTTGTCCGGGACGGACTGCTAAACTACTTAACCAATTTTAATAAAATTTGCACGCCGTGTGCAGTTTGATCCAACTTAAAAGATAGGATAGTTTATATCTCAATATTTGCAAATAAAATATTTTTTATAGTAGGACAACGTGTGTTTACTGGTTAGTTCAATAAATTCCTAATAGATGGCGTGGGTTTCAATTTCTAGATAATCTTCTTTTAGATCTTTTAAACTACGCAAATTACATTGTGAACTAAGATTGTGAAAGATTATATTGAGGACAAAAAGCTTGGGATTAACCTGCTCTAATTTTTATTTTTTCAATGTACACTTAATAATAATATTATAAAGAGGAAAAATTTGTATTTTTGTTTGTTTGTTTGTAATGGATAAACTCAAAAACTACTAGACCGATTTCAAAAATTCTTTCACAATTAGAAAGTTACATTATTTGCGAGTAACATAGGCTATATAACATCACGCTACAACCAAGAGGAGGGAGCAGTAATGAAAAATGTTGCAAAAACGGGGAAAATCGCACGGGTAGGCGATTCGACGCGACGGGAAGGGTCGGGGGAACACGAAATTTAACGCGGACGAAGTCGCGGGCAGAAGCTAGTTATTATTATAATGAATTATATTTTCTTTTCTTTTTTTATTATTAATTATTTATTGTGAATTTACACTTCAACATTTGATGATTATTGCTTAACTATGACATGAATATATACTCTGAGAAGTATACTATTATTATTATTTTATTTTGAATGTGAGGACCATGTAGATGTTTGTTTTTTTTTTATATCTCTCTTACTCATTTAATTTTAATGATAATCTGGCAGTTTGAGTACCTACTTAATGCGGCCTACCAAAATGTTCTTTCTTTGGTATTGTCGGTCGAATCGTTGTGCTCCTTATGTTCTGAGTTGAGCCGCAAGATTTATTTATTTAGGGACAACAAACAGCAGTGTACTAAAAAGTAGACATAGGTTAGAACTTAATAATAGAGGTAACAAATACACTACTAAGATTACTGACAAATGCCTGCATTGACTGGACAGGTCCACTCAATCTGTATGGTTCTTTCCTCAAAAGACCATTTCAGACACCCCCAAGTACATGGTCCAGTGCTGGATTTACACATTTGCCGCCCCAAAGCTTTAACATTTTTGCCGCTCCTACTGACTACTAAAATTAGGTACACTGTTCACAATAAAGTCAATTCCTTTTTTTTAGGGAATAATATAGTTCCTAGATTATTTTTACAGCTTTTTGGGTATATCTTAGCTTGCCGATACGCGGTCTCAACTCCAGGACTCGTCTGCTCCATCGGCCATCGATCCTTCAACAAACGTGGCCAGCCCACTGCTACTTCATCCTACTTACTCTGCAAGCTATGACGATAGCTCCAGTTCTTTTCCGGAAAACTTCGTTTCTAATCTTATCCATCAAAGAAACTCCGAGCATAGCCCGCTCCACAGCAACAAGACTAGACTTAATTAATAAAGTCTAGAATAGACACAAGACTAGACATAATCAACAAGCCTAGAATACCAACAAGACTAGACAGAAATAACATGGTCTAGAATAGACACAAGAATAGACTGAATCTACAAATTCTAATAAACACACAAGACAAAATAGAATCTTCAAGGTCAAGAATACACACAAGATGAGACATAATCCACAAGGTCTTGAATAGACACAAGACTAGACATAATTAAAAAGGTCTAGATTACACAAGACTAGACATAAACTACAAGGTCTAGAATAGATACAAGACTAGACAAGTGAACAAAGTCTGGAAGACACACAAGAATTGCCATAATTTTAAAGGTCCAGAATAGACACTAGATTAGACATAAATAACAAAGTCTAGTATAGACACAAGACTAGAAATAATTAAAAAGGGATAGAATAAACACAAGAATAGACATCATTTAAAAGGTCTAGAGTAGACACAAGACTAGTCATAATCAACAACGTCTAGAATACAAACAAGACCAGATATAATTAAAAAGGCCTAGAATACACACAAGACGTGACATAAATAACAAGGCCTAGAATACACACAAGACGTGACGTAATGCACAAGTACCAGAATAGACACAAGACTAGATATAATTTAAAAGGTATAACTAAAATTCACAAGACTAGACTTAAATAACAAGTTTTAGGAAACACACAACACTAGACATAATCTACATGGTCTAGAATACACACAAGGCTAGACATAAATATTAACTTCCATAATAGACACAAGACTGGACATAATCAACAAGGTCTAATAATGGCAATTGACAAAATACAATCAACAAGGTCTAGTATCACACAAGCCTAGACATAATAGAGGCTTAATACGTTCACTGTGCAGCTATGATGAGAGAGACTACCCTATAAGTGCAAACGCAAATTGTAGATAATATATTGCGTTAGGTATAAAAATGATATGATAAAGCATTGTTTTATATTTTATATACCCCCTTTCATTTAAAAAAAATATTTTGTCCCATGTCCCACCCGAGGGTCATACACGTATGATCTCGTAACTTCATGCCCCATCTGTGGGTCATACACGTATGATCTCGCAACTTCATGCCCCTACTGTACAATACATGTCTTGCAATATGACCTCTTGCATGTTCTTCTTTATAACCATTTTACGGTATAATCTGTGGTTTCTATAACCAAAATACTTGACAAGTAATAGAATTTTGCTCCAAACTCCTACTCCTTCAGCAGATCTACCTACACCGCGTTCTTCTAGGTCCAGTGTATCAATTGAGCAGTCTGGAACTTCTAGACTCAGCCATTACCTAACAAAAATACCCAGACATGACCCAAAACGAATGATTAGAAAACGTTGCTCTGGTTGCTACAAAATTTTAATTGAAACAGGCCGTACACCAACGGAAGCAGCTAAAAAAACAGATATGGAGTGTCTAGCGTGTCAAAAAGCTTTTTGTCTTAATTGTTTTAATAGTTCCCATTAAATTAAATATAATAAAATAAGTCTTCTTTTTTATTCAAAACATCCCAAAATTATCTCATTTTCGATAATCGAACACTGGCAACTCTATTAAAAAAGTTCCTCCGGTCTTTGCGTAATATTTTTTCTTAGTCCATTGTTCACACGTGTGAACCAATAAAATTGGCTAAACTCATACGTGTTTGAGGTTATGAGCCTTTCAATTGGCGAACAACTCATGCCCACCCGTGGGTCATGCACGTACGATGAGCAACTCGGTATGACCCACCGGTGGGGCAAGCACAGTGAACGTGTTAAAAATGTCCAGAATAGACACAAGACTAGACATAAATAACAAGGTCTAGAATATAACAAGACTAGACATAATTAAAAAGGGATGGAATAAACACAAGAATAGACATAATTTAAAAGGTGTAGAGTAAACACAAGACTAGACATAATTAAAAAGGTCTAGAATACACATAAGACTGGACATAATCAACAAGGTCTAGTAATGACACTTGACAAAATATAATCAACAAGGTCTAGTATCACACAAGCCTAGACATAATAGAGGCCCCTGTGTCCAAGACCATCTAGTGTGCTGACGTGCGCATCATGGGATGGACGATTGCGTGACGGGGGCAGAGGTGGGGGCTGCCATCGTTAGGATGGGGGATTGCTCTGCCGAGCAGGCACCATCCGTCCTGACAATACGGGTTTGCGAGTCGTTACGGTGAGATGCCACTTGTCGGCGGCTCAGAAAATAACCGAGGAGGGCAGATGGCTCCCGGTTGGCTGGGTTTCGGCGCAGGGCAAACCGCTGGAACCCAAACCTTTTAGATGCTTCCGCTGCCAGATGGTTAACCATGTGGGAGTGAAGTATACTTCAGAGGTTGATCGCAGCGGTTGCTGCTTCCGCTGCGGTGAGCGCGGTCACAAGGCCGGCTCGTGCAATGCCATTCTGCACTGCTTTGCATGTGCGGCAGCTGCCAAGCCGGCCGATCACTGGGCTGGTAAGGCTTGCGCTCCACCTGTCAAGGCCAGGGGTAGAGCAGCAGGAGTAGACAAGCCCTCCGGCGCCGCCGTCACCACTGCTGCTGCTGTCAGCGCGACCACCGCTGTCGCTGCCAGTACTTCCATGGCAGGGCCTTCACAGGGTGCTCGGGAGGGGGCTGAAGGTAGGAGCAGTTCACATCGGCGTCGAGTCGACGATGAAGTGCCCCTGGTACTAGTCCTCGACAGCCGTCGGAATTTCATTGAGCATTTCCGACGTTTGGCTTCCAGATTGAAGCGGGCAGGGGCTGCCTTGAAGCGGCTCTTGCCCAATCTGGTGGGTCCAACGCCTCCTGCCGGAGGCTATACACGGGGTCGTGCGGTCGATGGCCCTTTACGGGGCACCGGTGTGGGCGCCCTCATTTAGGCTGCGCCCAACACGCCAGTTGAGTGCGTCCCAGAGGCTCATGGCCATCCGGGTAGTCCTGGGATACCGCACGGTCTCCTGCGAGTTGGCGAGCCTCCTTGCCGGAGTGCTGCCATGGGATCTGGAGGCAAAGGTGGTGAAACACTGAAATGGAACTCCGCTGCCGCAACAAATCGCAGCACGGCGGACAGAGCTCTAGTGTGATCTCATGGTGACATGGCGGGCACGATTGTCGTAACCCAGAGCTGGGCACGCAAGCATTGCGGCAGTAAGTCGCCTCTTTCAGGAGCGGATAGAGAGGTGCCACGGCATCCTCTACTTCCGCCTAACGCAGGTCCTCACCGAGCATTGGTGCTTTGGGGGGTTCCTGTTCAAGATAAAGCTAGAGTTAGTTAATTAATTCAATAAAAATTTGCTCATACAATTTATATCTGATGACTCACAACTTTTAGACATACATTTACTCATTTATTGCACGGCAGTAGTAGGAACTCAATTTTCACAGGCCACACAGGAACTACAAGAGCAAGTCAATTTATCAAACCAGCATTGCAACAGAGACTGGAAAAGATATTGAAACACATAAAGTAGTTAAGAGAGTCGAAACAATATTAAAAAAATATTCTAATCACACTAGACATGAAAACAACAATAGAAAACCTGAGGAGTTTTTGGACACACTAAAGCAAAAACTAGCTGTAAAAGTTCATAGGCTTAGGAGATATATGAAGGCGCAACAGCGCAAAAATGATAATACTACATTTGCTATGAATGAAAAAACATTTTACAAAAACATACAAAGAACACACACCGATACAATAGAAAACACCATAGAGGCGCCCTCAAAAGAAGAACTAGAAACATATTGGTCTAGTATTTGGGAAGACCAGGTACAGCACAACGACATAGCATCTTGGATAGTGGAAGAAGAAGTAAAATGGAGAACTATAGATGACATGAAATTTACAGACGTAGCAGAGTCAGACATTACACACATTACAGCTAGACTACATAACTGGAAAGCACCTGGTATAGATAAAATACATAATTTGTGGTACAAAAAACTACATTGCATAATTCAATAGCAAAAAAATTTACGGATATCATATTAGGACGACAGAATACACCCGAATTTATCGAAACAGGAATTACCTACATGCTTCCTAAAACTAAAAACTCACCTCAACCTTCCCAATACAGACCAATAACATGCCTATCCTCAATATACAAAATATTAGTTCCCAGATTGAACACCACAATATTATTGCAGAGGAACAGAAAGGATGCAGGAAAGGCCACATGGGCTGCAAAGAACAGCTGATTATTGACTCCACTATACATAAACACGCTACCTCAAAAAACAGAAAAATGCATTGTACCTACATAGATTACAGAAAAGCTTTTGATAGTGTCCCTCATTCTTGGCTGATACAAATATTAAAGATCTATAGAATAAACCCAAAAATAATTGATTTCATGCGCCATATAATGCTACAGTGGAAAACAACTCTACAAATTAATAACAACCACAGTACTATATCAACTCGACAGGTATATTATATATCAAAAAAAGGTATCTATCAAGGGACTCCCTGAGCCCTCTGTAGTTCTGTCTCGCCCTAAATCCTCTGTCTCATTTACTGCAGAGTTGTAGAGCCGGATATCACCTAAAACACTACAGATAAAACAACAATATGACATCTTATTTATATGGACGACATTAAACTGTATGCGAAAACAGAAAAGGATATGAAAAAAATAGTAGATGTAACATCAGAGTTCAGTAAGGATATCAATATGCAATTTAGGTTAGGTAAATGTAAAACACTTCACATTATAAGAGGCAAGGTGCGTCCCGGTGACTATGTAGTGAATGACGCAGACATTATAACAGCAATGGAACCGACAGACTTGTATATAAATATTTAGGGTACGCGCAACTAAAGGGACTTGATCACGTAAGAATTAAAGGTAGACTAACTACAGAGTACAGGAGGAGACTTAACGCTGTTTGAAAGACCCAGCTTTCAGATATACATCTCATTATAGCTTTAAATACTTTCGCCATCCCCGTATTAACGTACTCATTCGGAGTCATTAAATGGACCAAAACAGACTCAGAGAAATTAGAGCGAACCACATGAACAACACTTACGAAACACAACAAGTTACACCCTAAACCTGCCATAGAAAGATTAACTATCAAACGACAAAACGGAGGGAGAGGCTTAATTGACATCCAGCACCTTTGCCATAAACAAATCAATAGGTTGAAATCATTCTTTCACACAAAAGCCCGCACCAGTAACATTCATAAAGCCATAGTAATAAACGATCTCAACAACACTCCACTTAACTTAAACGAACAGATAGAAACACAAAACACTGCCGATGATGACCCGCAGAAGCAGAACATTTAAGACTGGAAGAAGAAAGTTCTTCAAGGGCGGCTCCCTCATGATCCAGAGCAAGGGTGCTCAACTTTTTTAGCAGTCGGGCTAAACGGTCGATTTCGATATTTTCGGCGGGCCACTAAAGACTACGCTACCTACTTTAATAACTTGTGCAAAAAAAAACAAAGATATTATGAAATGTAATAGAGGCTTATTTAAAAAAAAAAAGGATAAAACACGAAGCATCAACCGACAAAGTAGACATTCCCCAGCTCCAGCCAGCCCAGCCCAGCAGCCAACAGCCCCCAGCTTTTTTTATATTTTTGTTGTGGTCAGTTTTTCTTTGTGTCATATTTACCACAAATAAACGTATAAAATTTTCTTTCTTTCTTTAGACATCAAATTGATTGTATCAATAGATGCCATTAATGTGATTTCTGACAATATTTCTGTTGTAATACTTTTCTTATGTTAGGCGTCACATCAGATGTTGATAGTAACAATAAGTCACAAATATGTTGCTCAGTTAGCGAGTACTTAATATTTACATAATTGAGTGTTGAGAAAACCTTCTCACAAACATATGTTGACCCAAAACTGCTAAAGAATTGCAGGGCTAGGTCAGCTATTTCAGGAAAGTCTTCTTTTGGTACTAACTTCCAGAAATCTGCAAAATCTTCTATAGAATTTTGTGGTTTCGAAGATACTTTTTCGGCGAATAGGTTTCTTAAAAAAAAAACTCCGAAAAATTATTTCGCGATTCAGTAAGGTCCAACTGAATGCTGGCAGGATAATTAATTATTTCGGTCAAACTGATCATGGAAGGATTTACAAAATTTTAGTTTTTTGCTCTCATAATCCTGAAATCTGGTCTCAAATGACTGTAATAAGTATCTAATTTTAGTTTCATACTAAGAACAATTGACATTCGTGATATTAAGCTTCTTTTTCAAATGTTTAAGTGTGGGGAAATGGTCAATATTTCCTGCTAAACTAATTAAAAACAGATTTCATTTAGCTTTGAATCCACTTAAATTAAACATAATCGGAAGTGAACAATCTTAGCCTTGTAATTTAAGATTCAAAATATTGAGATAGTTCGTAACGTCAACAAGAAAGGTCAAGATCACTCAACCGGGATGTGTTCTTCAGTAAATCAATTTCCAGATGTAACGCTCCTTTTTCCTCTAACTTTCCGCAGCACGCAAAACTATGTCAGCGGGATTTTTAGAACTTCCATGCGCGGGCCATTTAAAATTCATCGGCGGGCCACAATATGGCCCGCGGGCCTGCGGTTGAGCAGCCTTGATCTAGAGCAGGGATGGCGAACCTCTATACATCTACGTGCCATTTTTCCAAATAAATATTTAATGTGGCTATAACGTGCCAATTTTTTTTTTTTTTTGACTTACAATAACAAACGAAATAATAATACTAAACAAATAATAATAAACGAAATACATTCACTATAATACGAACCTACTCTTTATTTGCAAACAGAAAAGACCTAAGTTTATTATTAAACAGTAGGTAACCTTAACATTTATGTAAATGAATGAACAAATTAGTGCAACCTCTGCTTTTCAAAATTAGATGCCAAATAATTTATATAAGGATCATATTTTGTCACTTTAGCAGAATGACGGCTGAACTAGAATCATTTGAAAAAAGGAGTATAAACGAGTCTTCTTTCTTAAAATAATAGGATAGGAAAGATCCTCGATAGCCAGTTGAGGATCCAAAACGTGCCCAAATTATTTTTTCGCGTGCCACCAAGGGCACGCGTGCCATTGGTTCGCCATCCCTGATCTAGAGCAATCTCACATAAATAAATTAGCTTCAAATAAGTGGCTCAAAATAAGTACCTTATTTCCTGAAACTGAAGGATTTATAATTCCTATTCAAGACCAGATCATAAACACAAAAAATTACAGGAAATACATAGTCACCTCCTTCTGGGAAGCAGTAATGCTCGCGAAGGAGGACTCCCCCGGGCCGTGACCAGCGTGTCATCCGCATAACACGTCAGTTCCACGCCCGACGGGAGCTCGCTCCTCAGCACCCAGTCGTACCCGATGTTCCACAAGAGTGGAAGTGGAACACCGCACGACATGCGGCGCTGGTTTCCGCCATCACGTCCCATGTAGGTGACACCCCTATCCTCGAGTACGTGACATGCCTATATTAACTTAGAACACGCCACGCAGCGGATGTATGTTGTGAATGTAGAGTTCACTTGTTCAGGTAAGCCGCGTGTAACCTGGTTGCGGCTTACCCGGGAGTCAATCCGGTATGGAGTCAGCGTAGTCCCTTACCAGGTCGCGGGGCAGAGGTCTCGTGTCGGGGGGCCGCGTATGCCAGGGCGCGATCTGTTTGACATGAGGCCAATCAGACGCGCCGGCACGCGCGAACATTCCCTTCGCGAGATGCCGCACATGGTCATCCAGGCTCTCGACCCCGTGATCCCGCTGGATGACATTGTTCCTCACGTAGCGAGGAGCGTCAACAATGGTCCGCAACGCCAGGTTTTGTTGGGAGCGGAGCAGCTTCCGGCTCGACTCGCTCGTGAGGGCGAACCAAGCGGGTGCGGCGTACGTCAGTACCGGGCGTATGTACATCTTGTACACGCCCAGCTTGACGCGCGCTGGCGTTCGGGACGAGAGCACGGGCCGGAGGAGGTAGTGGGCTACCCTCCCCTTGGCCGCGACCTGACGGACGTGCTGACTCATTGTGAGCCGACGGTCGATGGTGACCCCCAGGTACTTGACCCGGGGCGACCACTCGATGTCGGCTCCCTGTAGCTTCAAGGGTGGTGGGAGGCGTGCGAAGCCGGTGACTATCGCCTGCGTCTTACTCACGTTCACCGACAGTCGCCACTTGGCGAGCCACTCGGGAAGGAGCTCGAGCGCTCGCTGCATTTTGACCGCCGCGTACTTCGCGTTAAGCGAAGTGGAAATGTACGCGGCGTCGTCCGCATACAGCGCGAGCATCACGTCCGGAGTGGTGGGGATGTCGTCGGTGTAACGCGAGTAACACGCCGGCGAGACGCAGCTGCCCTGCGGTACGCCCGCGAGCACCGGCCTGGCGCTGGAAAGCGCCCCATCAACCACCACCCTGAAGGTCCTGTTGGAGAGAAAAGTAGAGACCACTTTGACGACGCGACGGGGCGCGTCTGTGGTGGCCATCTTGTAGACGAGGCCGTCGTGCCACACACGGTCGAAGGCCTTCTCCATGTCGAGGCATACTGCGACCGAGTATTCCTTCTTGTTTGCAGCTGCTGCGAGGTGGTGCAGTACCCTCGACAGCTGGAGCGTCGTGCTATGCTCCGCCCGGAACCCGAACTGCTCCGGGTGTGGCGTAACGTGCGGGAGCAGGTGTCGCAGCAGGAGTGCTTCGAACACCTTGGAGACTGTGGGCAGTAGAGTTATCGGCCGATAGTTCTCCGGCTTCAGCACGTTCTTTCCCACCTTCGGCAACATAATGACGCGCCCTTCCTTCCACGAATCGGGGAAGGCGCCGGTGCGCAGTATCGCCGTGAACAGGTGCGCCAACGCCGCTACCATATGGTACGGCAGGTGGCGCAGCACTGTGTTGGTGATACCGTCAGCACTGGGCGCCGGGGGCCTCCCTGGGCTTCGTCCTCAGGATGGCGCGTCGTACTGCGTTAGGCGAGAAGAAGATCGGCTCTTCCTCGGGAGCTATCGACACTGCGAAATAGTCTCCCAGGTGTTTCTCGACTACTGCGACGTGGTCTGCATCGCTCGTCGGGTTGGGGCGGAACTGACGCTCCAGGTGCTCGGCGAAGACCTCCGCCCGGTCCTCCGCTACGTACTTAAGCGCCCCGTCGCTGTTCAACAGCGGACGCACCGGGGCTGGGGTATTGGACAGCTGGCCGCAGAGTTTATGAATCGACGGCCAACTGTCCATCGTCTCGTCGATTCGTGCCTGCTAGCCCGCGGCGGTCATGGCCTGTAGCTCGGCCTTGACCTTCTCCGCGAGACGGTTCAGCTGCGTCTTGAGTGTGGGACATCTCAGCTGTTGCCACTGCTTGCGAAGGCGCCTCTTCTCGGCGATCAACCTAGTCAACCGCGGAGGTAGAGGTGGTAAAAGTTCGGTGGTCGCCGTTTGCAGAGCGCGCTGGATACAAGCAGTGATGTCGCGAGACGTCCCATCTACGTCCGCGGAAGTAGTCATAGGCCGAGTCGGCACAGTGGTCTCTACTTCCTCTTGGAACTGAGTCCAGTCGGTACGTCGACGTGGCGCCAGGGGTTTCAACCGGGTCGGCACACCCGAGAGGACGACGAGCACAGGGTGATGGTCCGACTGTAGCTCGTCGTTATTATCGCGGCCCAACGAGCCGCGCTTGCCGGGCTTAGGCATCACGGGGGCGAGGGCCTCCCGCAACCGCTGCGGTGGCTTGCCACCGGGCAGTGAGCTTCCGTTCGTGTCACCCCAGGTGCCGGTTGGTCCCTTTTTTTTTTTTGATCACGAGGTGGAAATCCTCTTGGATGTCCTCCGCCCTGGGGCGGGCGGAGGGGTCTGTCAGACTCTTACTGACTAAAACCACCCCGGTGTTCCATCCCACACCTACGTCGGGGACCACGGGAACCAATATGTCTTCCGCGATCCCCGACCGGTGCCGGCCCGCCTTTGCGGGCCTCATCACGTTGGGGGGGAGTGAGGTGTTAAACTCCCCCCCATACATCACTCTAGAGGCGCGCGTGGAATACTACGCGCCACCATCTCGGGTCCGTAGCAATAGGGGGCGACGGATGTCCCCAGATCCGTCGCCCCGGGACCTATTTAGGGGGGCTGGAAGAGGGCGTTGTCCGCCCTCCGCCGACGTGCGGAGCCTTTTATACGGTAGTATTGAAGGTAGGACAATGACGTAGCGCATACTAACTCCGCCCAGCAGCAAGGAGGTGGGAGAATGGCGTAGCTTGCTACGACGCTACGGCGCTACGGCGCTACCGCAGATCCCGATACACGTGCAGTTTACAATGTGATGCCGACACGGCATTGTTTTTTTTTTTCGTTGGAGGGAAATCGTCATAATTATGACCTCTGCCACACTAGGCTGGAGCGCAGGGCCGGATATACCATAGAAGCTGAAAAAGCTGAAGCTTAGGGCGGCAAAATTGGCCCAAAAAAAATTTGGTAGAGACATAAAGTAAGGACACGAGATGAGGTTGCGGCGGCGGCGGGGCGAAGGCAGCTGCCGCTTCCCCATTCGCGCCGCTTCACTAACAGACGAGGCGCTGGCGACCGACCGATGGCGGTATAACCATCCCACAAGCTAACCTAAATTCCCCGGAGCGATGACGGACAGCAGCGGCATCGCTGCGATAGGATTGGCTCTGCGGTAACCAACCCGCTTGCCCAGCGTGGTGTCTACGGGCATTAAACCTCTTCATGATAAAGAAAGTGCCAAAACAACGGCCCCCAGTTCCCGGTGGTCCCGCTATTCCTGGTTAAGGTAGTGGTAACGGTGGTACGGGGGTGCGAAGAATCGCCGGGTTACGGCAGGCTACCAACGACCTTTCACGCTATACAGCCAGCCTCACCACCGTCGAGGCAGTCCGGCCAGTCCTCGAGCACTGGCTCGGAAGGAGGCAAGGCTCCCTGTTGTTTCGGGTGAAGCAGGTGCTCTCGGGGCGTGGTTGCTTCGGGAAGAACCTATGTCGTATAAACAGGGAACCGGACGTCCGGTGTCACCACTGCGCCGACTGCGAGGAGGCCACGGCACGGCATACGCTGGCAGCTTGGGAGGAACCGCGTCGTGCCCTCGTCTCAGGAGTAGGCAGTGACCTGTTGCTGCCGGCCGTAATCGAGTCGATGGTCGGCAGCGAGGAGTCCTAGGACGCGGTGGTATCCTTCTGCGAAACAGTCATGTTGCAGAAGGAGGCTGCGGAAAGGGAGTAGGAGATATCTTCCGCTTACCCAGCCCGCAGCAGGCGCACCGGGCGTTGACGGAGCCCCCCTAAATGGGTCCAGGGGTGATGAATCCGGGGACATCCGTCGCCCCCTATCCCTTAGGACCCGTGATGGTGGCGCGTAGTGTTCCACGCGCGCCTCTCTGTGATTTACAGGGGAGGAGTTTAACACCTCACTCCCCCCCTAACGTGAGAAGGCAAAGCGGGCTGGCCCCAGTCGGGGATCGTGGAAGACGCGTTGGTTCCCGTGGTCCCCGACGAAGGTGTGGGATGGAACACCGAGGTGGTTTTAGTCACTAAGAGTCTGACAGACCCCTCAACCCACCCCAGCGCGGAAGACATCCATGAGGATTTCTACCTCGAGATCAAAAAAACAAAGCCTATCAACGACTACTACATCTAGCTACGTACAATGGACGTTCGATGAGGCTGGACCATCATCTTGCCGACCTTGAAGTAGAGTTAGGTCGCATTAACTGGCATATACTGGGGTTATCGGAAGTCCGAAGACAGGGGTCACACGATAACCTTAGAGTCAGGCTACCTATTCACTTCCGTGAAGGTGATCAGCTCTCCCAAGGCGGTGTCGGCTTTGTAGTCAAAAAGGAACTCACTAGCAGCGTTGCGGTTTTTGATTTCAATATGATGAAACTGTGATACCTAAATTTAGATTAACAAACTAGTAAATCATTTCTTATAAACAGTATCCGCTTCTATAACAAGTTGCCAAAGTCGATTACTGAAATTAGCAATGGAAAGTTCAAATCACACATCAAACGTGTCCTTATCAAAAAAGCATATTATAAGATAAAAGACTACGTTGAAGACAAGGAAGTTTGGCAATAATTCCTTGTGCACATGTGGCTTCCCTGGTAGCTCATTACAGGATGACTAATGTCTATTGACTGCTCCCAAATGACGATGTACTTACATTCTGTATTAAAGTTTTTTTTTACATTCTTCTTTGACATCTACTCATTTTTGACATTATATACCTACAATTCTAAATTGTACTCTTTAATATTGGTTGTCATGGTAATAATAACATTTGGTTTAAATAGTGTAATATGTCTTATTTATAAATTACTTTTATTTATGTAGATTATTTTATACTTTGTGAATGTGAAAACGTTGTAGGCCTTATAAACTGTAGACAATTTTCTATCTTATTCAGTACCTGGTACTTGTTAACAGGCCTACACCGTCCTCCCATACTATTAACACTGTAATTTGAAACCATTGTAAAAACCAATTATTTTTAAAAGAGTAACCGTGAAGTTTCTTGCCGGCTCTTCTCCATAGGAATCAACAATTTAAATATATATTTTTTTTTTTAATTTATAAATAAATTTTAAAAAAAAGCACAAAAGCAAAAAGAAGCACAGCCACATCATATACATTACACTTACAGTTAATAATCTTAATAACTAAAGGACTAACGTACATGACAATTTCGGTGTACATAGCACTGATTAAAATATCTTGCAGCCTTGAAATATTAAACTAAACTAAAAAAAAAACCGGCCAAGTGCGAGTCGGACTCGCGCACCGAGGGTTCCGTACCTGTAGGTAAAGAGTTCAAAATTTAAAAAAATATTTTTATTATATGATGTAACAAAAAATTTACGGTTTTCGCAATTTTTCTTTATCAGTGCTACATGACGTTGCTTTGTACCAAATTTCTAAATTCTAGATCGATTAGAAGTACCCTTTAGGTTTTGATTCCCTTGCGAGTTTCGAAAATTTGCGAAAATTTGCGGCATAAACGGCTATATCTTTTGATTGCGTTAGCTTAGAAGTTTTATTTTTTCACAGCTCCAAGGGACAGTAGATCTGAGTATTTGATATAAATTTCAGCTTGATAGCTCCACGCGTTCCTGAGAAAAAGGGTCTTGACAGATGGACGGACGGACGGACGGACAACAAAGTGACCCTATAAGGGTTCCGCTTTTTCCTTTTGAGGTGCGGAACCCTAGAAACATTCGAAAGTAAACTTTAAACTAAAAACAAACTAAACTAAAATATACTGATGCACATAAGCCAGATAACATGAAAAGCACCAAAAACAAAGTTAAGAAATAAAACGATAATAAATATAAAAATAGGCTCTCTCTTTTTCAGGTGCTTGAGCCAGCTGTCAAAGTTTCGGCACAACGACTGTCGGATCAGGTGCGGGTCATCCAACGTCATCGTATGTTGGATGACACTGTACTTGATCGCTTGCGAAACGAAATGCGGAGTAGTCATGTCATCGTCCCCACGCCGCGGACTGCTGCAGTACCACCGCAGCTAATCACAATTTACGCTGACGAAGGAAGGGATGACAGGGCTACAAACGTAAGTACGCATTGCAATGATGAATTGAGGAGTGCTTTGGAGTGTGCGATTCGGGAATATCGGTTCATGACTCCCGAACTTAGACCACGCTTACCTCGTTTGCCCATGCATAACAAAAATAGGGCACTGGTGGCGGCTTTGGATTCGCAGTTGTCAAACTATTTTGATGACTTTGAAGATCTCGCCGATACTCATTCGATTCTGTACTGCGCGGCTGTAGCGGCATGTCGTGTAGCTCACGTCAAATTCCCTAATGACTCTAGGGCTACACGACCGAAACCAGATGTACCAGCTTGGCAGTGCAGAATTGAACGTCGTATTGGTGAAGCCAGAGCCCTCATCGGGAAACTAATCTGCTTCAGGGAGGGCAACACTCGCCCTAGAGTGATGCGCTTTGTGAGGCGGGCGTTTTCGGGGACTGATATCAGCCCTCGGGACTAGTCCCGTGTCACAGAGCGCATAGACTTCCTGAAGCAGAAAGTATATGCATGGGCAAACCGTATTCGTAGGTATAAGCGGCGAGTGGACCAATATACTCAGAACCGCACCTTCCAGAGTGATGAAAGGTGGGTATATAGGGCTTGGGAGCGACCCGTCCAAGGTGTGGCGGACGCGCACCTGCCGGATAATGATGCCATGTGTTCTTTTTGTCGCAGTATCTGATCGGTGCCTGTCAGTCACACCGAAGGGGATTGGGCTCGAGAAGTCGAGCGAGCCTGCGAGCCAATACCAGAAATGGGGGCCATTACCATCTGCCCCCAAGATGTAGCTCGTGCAGTCCGTCCATTGCCCAATTGGAAATCTCCAGGGCCGGACGGGCTGCACAACTTCTGGATTAAATGGTTCATTGGATCGCATGCTCGCTTGGCGGCTCAGTACCAGACTGCTTTGGAGTCTGGTTCGCTACCCCAGTTCCTAACAACAGGAATTACCCACCTGCTCCACAAATCAGGTAGTACCGCGGAACCCAAAAATTATAGACCGATCACGTGTTTGCCGACGGTCAATAAGTTCTTACATCCATTTTGAGAGCTTTACAATCATATTGACACCAACTCCATCATGTCTGTCTCTCAAAATGGATGTAGGAACGGGTCTCGCGGTACTAAGGAGCTGCTCCTCATTGATGTGGTCATTAGCCAACAGGTTCGTCGGTCCCGAAAGGATCTGTCGACATGTTGGATAGATTATAAGAAGGCCTATGACTCGGTGCCACATACATGGCTCAAGAGGGTGCTGGAGTTGTATAAAGTCGATGCAACTCTGCGCACCTTCCTGATTTCATGTATGGAGCAGTGGAGGACGGTCCTTCGCTATCCAGGATGTCGAAATATCCAAAGGAACAGCGAACCGATAAGGATCGAGCGAGGCATATTTCAGGGTGATAGTTTGAGTCCGCTTTGGTTCTGCTTAGCCCTGGATCCTCTGAGCACACTGCTAGAGGATTCAGGTATAGGCTATCAGTTGAGGAGAGGTGGTCAGGTTATATCTCACCTCCTTTACATGGATGACCTTAAACTCTTTGCCCCCAACAATTTTCAACTGATGGAGCTACTGAAAGTAACTGAAGCCTTCAGTAGCGCCATCAGGATGGAATTTGGTGTGGACAAATGTGCGGTCATGCATGTAAAGCGAGGGGAGATTGTGGAATCCGCGGGAACCCAACTCTCGGATTCCATAAACCTCCGAGCCCTCTCCACATCCGAAACCTATAAGTATTTGGGTATGTCGGAAGCATTGGGCATCAATGTTACTGACATGAAGCAATCGTTGAAGGAGCGCTTCTTTGGCCGCCTGAAGAAAGTATTTAATAGTCTTCTATCAGGCGGAAACAAGGTGCGCGCCTTCAACGGTTGGGTCATGCCGGTTTTGATGTACTCTTTCGGCATACTCAAATGGACTCAGACCGAACTCGACGCCCTGGACAGGAGGGTCCGTACGTAGCTGACTGCATATCGAATGCATCACCCACGGTCATCGGTAATGAGGCTGTATATCCCGCGAAAGTGTGGAGGTCGAGGCTTTTTAAACGCTAAGACTCTCCACATTCGCGAGATATGCAGTCTCAGGGAATATTTCCTAGAAACCGACGTGGGGATGCATCGCGATGTGGTCGCGGTTGACAAGGGCCTCACCCCGCTCTCCTTGGTTAACGAGAACTGGCGCAAACCTCTAATACTTGACACTAATGAACGGCTCCACGGACGCTTTTTCCGGGCCCTACATGGACCCGATGTAGATATACTAGCGTCCGTAGCCTGGCTGCGTTTCGGTGACCTCTTTGGGGAAACCGAAGGTTTTGTCTGTGCAATTATGAACGAAGTTATGGTGACGAACAATTACCGGAGATTTATTGTGAATAAAAACATCTGTCGGGCATGCCACCGTCCAGGCGAATCAATTAGGCACATAAACTCCGGGTGTTCTTGTCTAGCTAACGAAGAATACTTGCATAGGCACAACTTAGTAGCCAGGATTATCCATCAGCAACTTGTTCTTAAATATAGCCTTGTGGAATCGGAGTGCCGTACTACAGGTATGTGCCCGACCCAGTTCTCGAAAATGGACATATCACATTGTACTGGGATCGATCCATCATCACTGATAGAACTATTGTCGCAAATAAGCCTGATATAGTGGTGGTGGATCGAGTAGAGCGGCGCGCAATGATTGTTGACATAACGGTCCCACATGACGAGAACCTCGTGAAAGCTGAGAAAGATAAACAGATTAAGTATCTTGACTTGGCTCGCGAGGTTGTCGACATGTGGGATGTGGATTCAGCGATCATTGTGCCGATAGTCGTCACTGCCAATGGCTTGATAGCCAAGAGCCTCGACCAACACCTAAGGAGGCTCTCGTTAGGCAGCTGGGTCAAGGGTTTGATTCAGAAAGCGGTACTTCTGGACACGGCTCGCATTGTCAGGAAGTTCCTCTCTCTGGAGCCCTGACCACCGGTAGCTTGGACCCTGTTCCCGATACCAAAGGGCTACTATTTTTTTTATTTTTAAATGTTGTTTTTACTTTTGTTTATCTAATATTTAAAAATATAATTAATATGTGTATATTACGAAATAAAGGAAATAAAAATAGAATCAAAAATTTAAATTAGGAACAACTTGGCATGGATAGCGCGATTTTCTTTTCGAATCCAGGTAGCTTGTCGTGGAATATATCTAATTCAGGTATGTTTAATACAATGTTGTTGTATTCGTTGCTCATTCGTATAACTGGAGACTGTAAACCTAGATTGGTTTTTACAAAAGGTGTATCAAATACTTTTTTAATTTTTTTTGGTCCTGGAGTACATTCTTGGAACTGCTAAAGAAACACTTTGCAAAAGGCAGTTGCACTATATTTTTCCATGAATTAACTTATGAAGAAAGCATAAATCTAGCAAACGCCTGCGATCGCGAAGTGACATCATTTAATTTTTTTTAAACGTTCCAAGTATGGTCATGAAAGTATCAGCATGGACGCGTCGCAGATCTGCGTCAACGCCCCGCGGAACCACAGCGCCCCCTCTTCGACATCAATGGGTCCGTCCGTTGCCGACTCCCGGCTCCAGGCCTGGACAATAGCAGCCTCCTCGAGAAGTACCCTGTCAATACGCTTACGCGCCCAGCGCGGGCCTTCCATTCGCGGGGCCGATGGACTACGGCCGCCGGTGGTCTGGGTGGAGACGTCGAACCGGATATATCTGTGATCCGACAACGTCTCCACCCCCACAGCGACACGCCAGTCACGGACACGGCTCGCGACAGCAGGGCTAGTGAACGAGACGTCCACTATCGAACCGCCCCGCTGACGCACGCACGTGTGGACCGAGCCCCGGTTTAGAACGACCAGGCCCGTCGTGACCACCCACTCTTCCAGCGCCTCGCCCGCATCAATGCCCCCCCGGGGTTTTTCTTCCAGCAACTCGACAAGGAACTTCTCGAATACGGCGAGGCTCTTGTTGGGCGAGAAATACGCCCCGACCGTGCCAATGCCGTCCGCGAGGGCGGTAATCCAGCCGTGACCTCGGCACGGGTTGACAAGAGCCCCGCCAATTATGGCCACCGAACCGTCCAAGTCTCCTTCCCAGTTATCTCTGGGGGGGACAAAGTACGGCTCGGTGACCACAGCCACGTCAATCAACCACTCTGCCATGCTCTGGAGCAAGAGGTCCTGAGCTCTGGCAGCGTGGTTGATAATGCCCTGGAGGAAATGGTAAGGCGCTATTATGCGCAGTCCATTCCCTACAACACCATTCCTAGGCCGGGAGTCGGCCATTGAGCAGCCAGGCTGAGGGGGGGGGGGGGTTGTAAAGAGCCCCCGGCAGCCTTGGCACCCCTTCTTTGCCTCCTCTTCTTGCCCATTTTGGGTGCGCCACAGGCCTTGCCACCCGCTCTGTGCCCAGTAGGCCTCCCTGCAGCTATACAGAGGCTGCAGTTTGGCGCCGCGGAGCATTGGGTGGCCATGTGGCCGGGCTGACCGCAGCGATAACATTGCTCGCTGCGGTCTATTTCTGCGGTGAACCGTGTCCGGACATACCCCATGTCCAGGCAACGGTAACACTGCAAAGCCCTAGGTTGCAGCAGCTTGACCCTCGCAGTTTCGGCTGGGAGGAGCCTCGGCTCTATGGCCTCTAATAGAGGCCCCACCATCTGCCCGCACTACACCATGCAGATGCGAGCGATCTTTTCGACCTCTGCATCCGCAAGTGCAGGGGCCAACGATGGAGCCGACTGTGGAGCCAGCGACGGGACCGGCGATGATCCGGTACCCGGGGCTGCCCGCAGGACGGCAACCTCCCGCTTAAGGTCCTCCAATTCGGAACGAAGACGGCGGTTCTCCTCCCATAACTCCGCCGTCTCCTCCAAGCCTGTACCATTAAGGAGGACCTCAGCTGACTCCCTGATGGCCTCAGCCACCTCTTTCAGGGCGCGCGTGAATGTGCCCTTCAGGTTGCCGGATTTTGTGGCAACCTTCAGGATCACATCTACGCCGTCCAAAACCTGGCGGCAATACGCCACCGGCGACAAGCCCCCTCCGGCAGCCATCCGGGCTGAGCGCCGCTCCCGCATCTGACGAGTTAGCTCGCTGACTTAGTCTTCCGCCACAGCCTTGCGCTGCTCCCTCTTTGCGGCGTTGGCTTCCGCCTTATTCATTCCCAGCAGGGAACCCTCGCTGGCCGGGTCACTCTCGACAATCTCGTCGGGCTCCACTGGAGCCGGAGTGTCGGGCCGAGACACCGACACGAAGCGCCCCCGCTCATCGCGCTCCACCGACGAAGCAGCAGCTCTGCCAGCCACCGCTTGACCTCGCCTACTGCTGCCCGTCGGCACCTTAGGCGCCGCCAACCTCTCCTCGCTAGAGGAGCGAGGCGAGCGCTTACCGCGGCGCCTCGCCACCCCCTCTTCCTGACGCGAGCGCTGCGAGATCACGCTCGCCACGCTCACCCTGTCGAACGCGGCATCGGTATCCAACGCCACATCCGACCCCATACGCTCGACCACAACGATCGGCACCTTCGTCAAGTTGTTTTTATTTTGGTTCAATTCCATATGAATCTCACGAGTGTGGGTGGATATAAAGTCCGGTCAGTCCGGTCTCGACCGTGAACGCGTGCGCAAGCTAGATCGCGCATCTCGGTTGCAAAAATGAATAACTTATCTAAGAGGCTTAAATGTGCGAATTGTAACATTGTGATATGTGAGGTGTTAGCGTTTATCCAAAATAAACAGGATGTAATGGATGAGCAAAGTTTAGTTCAAATATGTGAGAGTGAAAACGTGAGCACAGGAAGTGGACCTGGCAGAGTCCTGACGGTGCAACTAAGAATGAGATTGACTTCATTATGTCGACGAAGAAGCAAATATTCAATGATGTCTCTGTGATCAACGCGGTGAAAACCGGGAGTGATCACCGCATGGTAAGAGGCACATTGAATATTAATATCAAGCTGGAAAGATCTCGGCTGATGAAGTCAACGC
Source organism: Aporophyla nigra (assembly GCA_947507805.1). NCBI lineage: Eukaryota > Metazoa > Arthropoda > Insecta > Lepidoptera > Noctuidae > Aporophyla > Aporophyla nigra. The sequence continues at coordinate 13,900,394 of OX382307.1, read as the reverse complement.
TCCGACCAGCACCGATCCAACTTCAGAACCCCGAGAGCTTTCAGCTCGAACTCCAGAATCGTTTTGAGTGCCTAGGGAGCTCCGTGGACGATTATAACGATGGGTTTGTGGAAACTGTCCATACGGTCGGGTCTAAGTTCTTCAAGACCCGCCGTACAAATAGAAAAAAGAGACTCTCAGATCCAACATTACAGCTCATGGAACAGAGGCGCGGAATGATCCTGCAGTCTTCAGAAGCTGCACTTGAGTACCGGCAACTCAATAGACGGATCTCTAAGTCCTTGAAAAGCGACCTTCGCCTCTTTAATACGGAACGTATTAAAGACGCGATAGAGCGAAACAAGGGCTCCAAAGTCTTTGCAAGAGATCTGTCTATTGGGCAGAGTCAGCTTGCGAAACTGAAGACCGACGATGGCAGAATCGTGTCCGCCAAACCTGAGCTGTTTAAGGAGATTGAGAGGTTCTACGGACAGTTATACACGTCCACCAGAAACCCCGTTATGAATCTAGCTAACGACCCGAGAGCTAGATTGACTCGACACTACACTGAAGATATCCCGGACGTCAGCTTGTACGAGATTAGGATGGCTCTGAAGCAGCTCAAAAACAACAAGGCGCCGGGTGATGACGGAATTACAGCCGAACTCCTGAAGGCCGGCGGAAAACCCGTTCTAAAGGCCCTTCAGAAGCTGTTTGATTCCGTCATACTCGAGGGCAAAACGCCACAGGCATGGAACAGAGGTGTGGTGGTACTTTTCTTTAAGAATGGTGACAATACCCTGCTTAAGAATTATAGGCCCATCTCACTTCTGAGCCATGTCTACAAGCTGTTTTCAAGAGTCATCACGAATCGTCTCGCGCGCAGGTTTGACGACTTCCAGCCTCCCGAACAAGCTGGATTCCGTAAAGGCTTTAGCACCGTAGACCACATACATACGCTGCGGCAGGTTATACAGAAGACCGAAGAGTATAACCTGCCTCTCTGCTTAGCGTTTGTGGACTACGAAAAAGCCTTCGATTCGATCGAGACCTGGGCTGTACTGCAGTCTCTTCAACGGTGCCAGATTGACTATCGGTACATCGAGGTGCTGAAGTGTTTGTATGAAAACGCCACTATGTCAGTCCGGCTCCAGGACAAAGCCTCGAAACCTATCCTTCTGCAGCGAGGGGTGAGACAGGGAGACGTAATCTCTCCGAAACTGTTCACCGCTGCACTGGAGGATGTCTTCAAGGTTCTGGACTGGAAAGGGGCTGGCATCAACATCAATGGCGAGTACATCACTCACCTTCGATTTGCCGACGATATAGTAGTCATGGCTGAGACTATGGAGGACCTCAGTACAATGCTCGATGACCTCAGTAGAGCTTCCGAAAGAGTGGGTCTTAGGATGAACATGGACAAGACAAAGGTCATGTCCAATGCTCGTGTGATACCCACTCCAATGAAGATCGGAGGCGCTACACTCGAAGTTGTGGACGAATACGTGTACCTAGGACAGACTGTCCAGTTAGGTAGATCCAACTTCGAGAAAGAGGTCAATCGTCGAATCCGACTCGGCTGGGCAGCGTTCGGGAAGCTACGCAATATCTTCTCGTCCCAAATACCGCAGTGTCTCAAGACAAAAGTCTTTGACCAGTGTGTGTTGCCAGTGATGACATATGGCACTGAGACGTGGTCGCTCACAATGGGCCTCATAAGAAGGCTCAAAGTCACCCAAAGAGCAATGGAGAGGGCTATGCTTGGAGTTTCCCTACGCGATCGAATCAGAAATGAAGAGATCCGTAGGAAAACCAAGGTAACCGATATAGCCCGAAGAATTGCCAAACTTAAGTGGCAGTGGGCAGGGCACATTGCTCGCAGAACGGATGGCCGATGGGGTCGGAAGGTTCTGGAGTGGCGACCGCGTACTGGAAGACGGAGCGTTGGAAGGCCTCCCACAAGATGGACCGATGACCTTGTGAAGGCCGCAGGAATACGTTGGATGCGAGAAGCACAGAATAGGTCGAAGTGGCGGTGCTTGGGGGAGGCCTATGTCCAGCAGTGGACGTCTTTCGGCTGAAATGATGATGATGATGTGAGAGTGCTTTTAGTGCGGAGGACATTAAATCTGCGAAGTCGTTACTCTTTGAATCGTTGAGCCAGCGGCCGACGACGCGAAAGCGTACAGGAAGAACATTACGAGACTTGGACGACATCATTTGCTTGATTAAGGAGACAGACCCAGAAGAGATTCCGATTTTTGTGGCCAGAAGATTGGAAAAACTACCGCCCGTAACGTTCGATCATGTTGACGTTACAGTTTTACTCAAAAGGATAGTTCTACTTGAAAAGAACATACAAGATTTCCATTGCCAGTATGTTACCAAAAGTGAATTAAATGATCGGATTCACGAATATTACAAGACATCGTCTTTTGTAAATCAGGACAGAAATGTAAACACGATGAGAAGAGAAGGTAGATTTAAAAACTTTGACAGCGGGCCGATGGCATTACCTACATTATGCGGTGAGGAATCAGCGGTCGATCGCAGTGCAAGCTACCCATCTCTTTCCCCCGTGCAACCGCCGCCTGCGTCGTCACCGGCCCCAGTGAGCGAACCTACGGCGGGTGTGAGTGAGACAGATGGTTACTTACTGTCAACTGATAAAACGTCGCGTACCAGCGCACCGGGAATATTATACCATCACGATCGCGACGTAGCTAATGAATGTAAACAAATGAATGTTTCAAATGAGAAGCGTCCCTCGTTTTCTGAGGTTATTCAGAAGAACGTTGAACGACCAATATTAAATAATATGGAAGAGTGGACCGTTGTACAGAAGCAGAGACATAAAAATCGGTTTATTAGTCAGAGAGGAAGTGCGGCTGTTAATAATGAGGAGAACAGTGTACAATTTAGAGCGGCGGACACGAAAGTACCAATATTTATATCAAATGTGCATAAGGCGGTGTCAGAGCAGGCTATTGTAGACTACGTGTATGAACAAACTCGAGAGCGAGTTACACTAATTAAAATTAAAATGAAACAGGCAAGAGACTATAATGCTTACAAACTTTTTGTAACAAAGTGTAAAATTGATACATTTTTAGATGGTAAGTTGTGGCCATCAGGAGTATCATTTAGGCGTTTTGTGCACTTTCCTATGAGGCGAGTAAACAAAGATGTACATGAAAATATAGATACCAAAAATGGACAGCCTTAGTAAGATAGTAAGCTTTAATTGCAAATCTTTCAAGAGGTCTATGGAAGGCATAAGAGCGTTATGTCGGTCGGCGGATGTGATAGCCCTTCAAGAGACATGGTTGCTGCCACACGATCTGCCGTTGCTCAGCACGGTTGATGACAGCTTCGGGTGCACCGGGACGTCGGCTGTAGACACATCGGCGGGTCTTTTGAGCGGCAGGCCATACGGTGGCGTCGCGTTACTGTGGCGTAAAAGTGCGTTTGAGTCAGTGTTGCCGATTGCGTGCAATAATGTGCGAGTGTGCGCGGTCAGAATAACCGTAAGTACTAGATCTGTAGTCGTGTTTAGTGTGTACATGCCAACAAACTCGAGTGATAACCTTCCTGAGTTTACAGCCTGTCTTAGTGCTATTCGCTCAGTTATAGAAGTAGAGGAAAATAAAGGAATTGAGGCTTTTTACATCATAGGAGACTATAATGCACATCCGAATGAGTTGTTTTATAACGAAATGATAAATTTTTGTTCAGATCAAAGCTGGGTCTGTGTAGATGTGGAGATGTGTGACAGTGAAACCTACACTTTCACAAGTGAATCACATGGCTGTAACAGATGGTTGGACCACTGCATCGTCACTAAATCTGCCCAGCAATCAGTCACTAGTGTCACAGTACTGTATGACATGTATTGGTCCGACCATTTCCCGAATGTGATTGAATGTGACTTGTTAAAAATTAATTGTAAAATTGTAGAAAATAATAATCATGTTAATCGTGCTCTGTGGGGTGAGAGGACGTCTGAGCAGATAAGCGAGTACCACGACCTCTGTCACTCGAAGCTGAGACTTATTGATATTCCTCGGGAGCTGAGTGATTGTTGTGATAAGTTTTGTAGACGCAAAGAACATTGTTCAGCTCTTGACAAAATGTACTCTGATATTGTGAATATACTGGAACGGGCAGCCGTACAGACTTATAGGATAAAGTGTCGAAGGAAGGGTGGCTATATCACGGGGTGGAACAAACATGTCGCAGGCGCTCACCGTGAGGCCCGGCTTAGATTCCAGGTGTGGACAATGGCTGGTCGCCCAGCCAATGGTCCTATTTTTCATGATATAACATAACATAACATAATATTTATTCAAAAAATAAAAGGCTTAAGAATATGTACAGTTTGCTTATATGTAAATTATATTCTAATATTTACGTGCCTGAACTAGGTAATCCTGTGTTTCAGGCAAGAAGAGCCTAAATAGTCTTATAAAATAAATAAATAACCAAAAGTTGTGAATAGACAAATTATTGTATAAATGTTGAGTAGCTTATAAAATAGTTTCTAAAATTTTACAGAATTAAATACTTAACGTAGGTGAATACTTACTTTAACACAGTTAGTAAATTCTCTGTTTCTTCGTAAGACATACTTTGGAGAGCGTCATTGAGAGTTCTCTTACAATTTGTAAAGTTCAGGGAAAAAATTTTTGCTATAGAGTTTAATCTATTGTAGAGGAGAGGGCCGAGGTACAGATAAAATTTGGATGTAAAAGCATGTTTTGTTCTGTTTTGTGGACAGACTATATCTTTACGTCTTTTATTAGTAAATTCAGTGCTGTAGGGTAGAGCTGCATGTTGTTTTAATACAATGCCCATTATAAATAGCTGTCGAACTGTTAATACTTCATATGGCCTTCATATTCCGATATGGCGGAGGCAAGGAGACATTTTAAGGCTAAACTCAAGTGGTGTAAGAACAGGCAGGACCAGCTTAAAATGAATCTCCTTGCTTTCAACCACGCGAACAAAGACTTTCGGCGTTTTTGGAAGAACACGAATAACATGAATGTGAGACCGGGTCTCCCGGTGAGCGTCGGTGGGTTTACTGACCGTAAGAATATTGCGGATGGTTTTAGGGACCACTTTTCTGTGCGGTCACTCTTGGGCTCGGGGTCTCGTGGAATGAACGGAGCTGAGACCATTGAGACTGAGCGGAATGCGAAAATACTCGTACCTGCCAAGAGTGTGGCTTCAATTATTTCGAGGATGCAGCGTGGGAAATCGCCGGGTCACGATGGTCTCAGTGTCGAACATTTGAAACATGCGGGAGTCCATCTGCCTAGAGTTTTGTCACTGTTTTTCACTTTGTGCCTTGGTCATTCCTATTTACCGGAACCACTTATGCGGACGATTGTGGTCCCTATAGTTAAAAACAAAACTGGTGACACATCCGATATGAACAACTATCGACCCATCTCACTAGCTACCACCATGGCTAAGGTGCTTGACGGTCTGATGAAGGGCTGCCTCTCAGAACATGTTAAAGTGCACGACGCCCAGTTCGGATTCAAGGCGGGCGTGTCCACCGAGAGTGCTATTCTCGGCCTGAAGCACACCGTCAAGTACTACACCATGAGGAGGACGCCGGTATACGCGTGTTTCCTTGACCTGTCGAAAGCTTTCGACCTTGTCTCCTATGATGTGCTATGGGACAAGTTGAGGGGCACGGGTGTGCCGGTGGAGTACACAGCGCTTCTCCGGTACTGGTATGCTCACCAGACAAATCGGGTGAGATGGGTCGGTACTCTGTCGGATGAGTATCGAATGGAATGCGGTGTAAGGCAGGGGGGGTTAAGCTCCCCCCTGTTATTTAATTTATATGTAAATGAGCTCATCGAGCGACTGAGCAGCACACATGTCGGCTGTCATATAGACGGTATATGTGTCAATAACATAAGTTACGCGGACGACATGGTGTTGCTCAGTCCCTCGATGAGTGGACTGAGGAAGCTTCTCACGATCTGCGAGACGTATGCGGAGGTGCACGGCCTTAAATACAATTTAAAAAAAAGTGAGGTGTTAGTGTTTACGGCACCTAAACAACAGCCCCGTCGTGTACCTCCAGTATATCTCAACGGCGTTGAACTGAATGTGGTCACTCAATTTAAATACTTGGGTCATGTTGCCACCAGTGACCTACGTGATGAGGGGGACATAGAACGCGAGCGCAGGTCGTTGGCGGTGAGGAGCAATATGCTCGCCCGTAGGTTTGCTCGCTGCACGGCAGACGTCAAAGTCAGTTTATTTAAAGCGTTCTGTCAGTCCTTCTACACGAGCGGCTTATGGGTGTCATATACGAGCCGAGCCTACAACGTCCTGCGCGTGCAATACAACAATGCCTTCAGGATGCTGTTGCGGTTGCCGCGACGTTGCAGTGCGTCGGGAATGTTTGCTGAAGCACGTACGGATGGCTTTCACGTCATCATGCGTAAGAAAGCGGCTTCCCTACTGCAACGTTTGCGTAGCACTCGGAACAGCATCCTGAAAATGATTGTTAGCAGAGTGGACTGCCCCATCCAAAGGCACTGGGTAGAATTAGGTATAGGTTTATGTTAAATAGAATTAAGTACTAACAACAATAACATAGCATGTAAGCACAGTTTGTTACTAACCACTAACTACGTATGGACTGCTTAGGTCTGAAATAAAGATATTTTTTTTTTTTTTTTTTTTATAAAAAGTCTGCCTAGGTTCACCTCCTGTCCCTAGGTAAGTGTAAATTTGTAACCCAACCAGGGGGTCCACTGGTACCCTGGCTGGGGGTGCGCTCGTGACTGATGCGCCACCTATAACTAAAGTTACTGATGACACTACTCCTCAGCCATTCATACCGTCGTCGCACACCAAAACTTGGTATTAGAGGATTTTTTTATAGAGGTTTTCTTCATCGCGATCCGGGTGGCTAAGCCAAGATCCTCGTCCCGTTCCAAGTCGAAAAACATTTCGACGGGTGCAGTCAGGAGGATCAGATCCCCCGCTGCTAGCCCGTTGGCAGGTGAGTGCACAAAGAGCGCCGCCTTCGTCACCAAACAACCTGTCCTCTGTAAGCAGAGGGAGGAGTGGATGATGGTTGGTTGGTCCAGATGAACCGACCCAAAAGTATGAAGTTCCGCCCCCCTACGCAGAAATTCGCCACAGTCAATATTGTCTCCGACATGGAGTGAATTTTGGCTGTACCCAGAGTGCACCCGTAACGGCTGCCCTTTCCCCAGAACGTATCCGCAAGGAACGAGCAGCAGTCAAGGTACACGAGGAGGTTTTCTACACGCACCCCGAGTGTGTCTACCTTTTATTTTTTGATCACGAGGTGGAAATCCTCATGGATGTCCTCCGCCCTGGGGTGGGCGGAGGGGTCTGTCAGACTCTTACTGACTAAAACCACCCGGTGTTCCGTCCCACACCTACGTCGGGGACCACGGGAACCAATATGTCTTCCGCGATCCCCGACTGGTGCCGGCCCGCCTTTGCGGGCCTCCTCACGTTGGGGGGGAGTGAGGTGTTAAACTCCCCCCCCCATACATCACAGAGAGGCGCGCGTGGAACACTACGCGCCACCATCTCGGGTCCGTAGCAATAGGGGGTGACGGATGTCCCCAGATCCGTCACCCCTGGACCCATTTAGGGGGGCTGGAAGAGGGCGTTATCCACCCTCCGCCGACGCCCGGTGCGCCTGCTGCGGGCTGGGTGCGCGGAAGATATCTCCCGCTCCCTTTCCGCAGCCTCCTTCTGCGACATGACTGTTTCGCAGAAGGATACCACCGCGTCCCAGGACTCCTCGCTGCCGACCATCGACTCGACCACGGCCGGCAGCAATAGGTCACTGCCTACTTCTGAGACGAGGACACGACGCGGCTCCTCCCAAGCGGCACATTCTGCCAGCGTATGCCGCGCCGTATCCTCCCGGCAGTCGACGCAGTGGTGACACCGGGCGTCCGGCTCCCTGTTTATGCGACATAGGTACTTCCCGAAGCAAACATGCCTCGAGAGCACCTGCGTCGCCCGAAACGACAGGGAGCCGTGCCTCCTCCCGAGCCAGTGCCCGAGTACTGGCCGGACGGGCGGTAGGGCGTGAAAGCCTGTCCTGCCGGCCCGCCACCAGGGCTGCGCGAAGCTGCGACCAACGAAGCTCCATGTGTCGCTCTGTCAGTCACTCGCCTCGCTCCCGCGCTTCCTCGCGCCACCGATACAGTGACGTGAGTACTTTCGCCTCGAGGTCCCACGGTGAGGATCCAGCCAGTACACAGGCCGCCTCGTAGGAGATCGTGCGATATCTCCTGATGACTCTGACGGCCATCGCTCGCTGCGGTCTTCGCAGTACAGCGATGCTACCGGCCGTCAGGTCAGCCGCCCAGATCGGGGCCCCATACAGGGCCATGGATCGCACGATCCCCACGTAGAGCCGCCTACAGGCGGCGCTCGGGCCCCCCAGATTGGGAAGCAGCGTTGACAGCGCCCCAGCCGCGCCCATTAACTTGGGCGCCAGCCGCCGGAAGTGGGGGCCGAAGTCCCACCGGCTGTCAAGCACCAATCCCAGATATTTCAGACTCGACAGCGATCCGGCACCCCCCGACCACGATATGTGATCCGGCTGGCGGCGCCCGTCGGGGGCCATGAAAGGCCATGGCCTCCGACTTGTTGAGGGCTACCTCCAGGCCTAAGCACCGTATGCGGCTCACCACCAGTGAAACCGCAGCCGTCGCCAGCAACGCTGCCTTCCTGTACGACCTCCCCCGGGCCGTGACCAGCGTGTCATCCGCATAACACGTCAGTTCCACGCACGCAAGAGCTCGCCCCTCAGCACCCAGTCGTACCCGATGTTCCACAAGAGCGGGCCAACGACCGAGCCCTGTGGAATACCGCACGACATGCGGCGCTGGTTTCCGCCATCACGTCCCATGTAGGTGACACCCCTATCCTCGAGATAAGCCCCAACGATGTGGCAGAGGTAGGGAGGCACCCGATGGTACAGCAGTGCCTCCCGAATGCAGCTCCAAGGCAGGGTGTTGAAGGCGTTAGATATGTCCAAGGACACCGCCAACATCATCCCGCCCTGGGACACTGCTTCCTCCGCCAGGACTCTCACCCGCGATATCGCGTGGATGGTGGAGCGCCCTTGCCGAAAGCCAAACTGACTCTCGGCCAGGTCAGGCCCCTCCCTGCACAAGTGGTGGACGAGGCGGGCAGCGATAATCCGCTCGAATAATTTCCCGACCTCGTCCAGCAAACACTATGGGCCTGTACGCAGACGGTGAGTCCGCAGGGCGCCCCGCCTTCTTAATACAAAAAAATACAAAAATGTTTATTTCAATAACTTAAAAATACGTTTACAAAAGGTCTCTAGGGAATTTCCATTTAAGTAAGAATAATACTTGTGTTTGGAAGTTCCAAAAAGCTTCTTAAGCAGGACCAGACGACCTGATTTCCACAAACCGGGAAACCGGCCCTGCTCAAGGCACGCTGTGAAGAGTCCTCTCAGTTGGGGCTCTAGCTCCTTCAGAGCGAGGGCCAACGCGCAGCCATGTATACCGTCGGGCCCTGGAGCCACGTTCTTGGCCCGGAGCCGCAACACGGCCGCCGCCATCTCTCCTTGTGTCACCTCTGGGACGCTGATGGCGTTCTCTTTTGTACGCTCTGCGGCTGTGGGCAAAGCCATCGGCGGCGGAGTGTGCTCCGCTCTTGCCGGGAAGAGGGCTGCGACGACCTCATCCAGCAGCTCTGGTTGGAGACTCTCCGTGAGTGGAGGCGCCGCGGCTCGAAGTTTCCCTCGAACCGCCCGATAGGGGCGCCCCCACGGATCTCCGTCGAGAGTCTCCAACATCTCCTCCCTGGCTCGCGTCCTCGCTTCGCCGATGGCCAGCCACAGAGCCTCCTTCGCCGCGCGGTACACCTCATACAGCGCTGTTTCTTCGCCAGGGACCCGACGACGTCTCCTGCGGTAGTGGGTGTACTGGCGCCTGACCGACACGCAGGCGACACGTAGCCGCGCGATCTCGGCAGACCACCAGTACACCTGGCGCCTCGCTGAACTTAGATGTGCGTCATCGCCCCGCGGAACCACAGCGCCCCCTATTCGACGTCGACGGGTCCGTCCGTTGCCGACTCCCGGCTCCAGGCCTGGACAATAGCAGCGTCCTCGAGAAGTTCCCTTTCGATACGCTTACGCGCCCAGCGCGGGCCGTCCATTCGCGGGGCCGATGGACGACGCTCGCCGGTGGTCTGGGTGGAGACGTCGAACCGGATATATCTGTGATCCGACAACGTCTCCACCTCCACAGCGACACGCCAGTCGTGGACACGGCTTGCGACAGCAGGGCTTGCAAACGAGACGTCCACTATAGAACCGCCCCGCTGCCGCACGCACGTGTGGACCGAGCCCCGGTTTAGGACAACCAAGCCGGTCGTGACCGCCCACTCTTCCAGCGCCTCGCCCCTAACGTCGGTCACCGGAGATCCCCACGCCGATGCCTTGGCGTTGAGATCCCCTAGTAACGGCACAGGGCGAGGGTGGAGTCGGCCTACGACGGCGCCCAACTCGACAAGGAAGTTCTCGAAGTCGGCGAGGCTCTTGTTGGGCGAGAAATAGGCCCCAACAGTGCCAATGCCGTCCGCGAGGGCGGCTACCCACCCGTGACCTCGGGACGGGTTGACAAGAGCCCCGCCAATTATGGCCACCGGAGTATGTCTACCTAGGGCAAGTCATCCAGATTGGTAGACACAACTTCGAGAAAGAAGCCGACAAGATGATCCAGTTAGGTTGGGCAGCGTTTGGGAAACTTCGTCAAGTCTTCTCGTCGCCTATACCACAATGTTTGAAGACCAAGGTCTTCAGCCAGTGCGTTCTGCCCGTTATGACATACGGTGCCAAAACGTGGACACTGACAGTTGGGCTGGTTCACAAATTTAAGGTGGCTCAGCGTGCTGTGGAGCGGGCCTTGCTCGGAGTCTCTTTGATGAATAAGATCAGGAACGAAGTTATCCGGAAAAGAACTTGAGTTACCGACATAGCTTGCAGAGTAAGTAGGATGAAGCAGCAGTGGGCTTGCCACGTTTGTCGATGGATCGATGTCCGATGGAGCAGACGATTCCTGGAGTGGAGACCGCGTATCGGCACGCTAAGATATACCCAAAAAGCTGTAAAAATAATCTAGAAACTATATTATTCCCTAAAAAAAGGAATTGACTTTATTGTGAACAGTGTACCTAATTTTAGTAGTCAGTAGGAGCGGCAAAAATTGTAAAGCTTTGAGGCGGCAAATGTGTAAATCCAGCACTGGTGGTGCGGAAGGGCGTGCCAGAGTTTTACTAAAACCACCCGTGTTCCTTCAGTTGCCCATATGCCAGGGCCACGGTATCTCTTGCGAACAAATCTCGCGACCCTGGCAAGCATCGATCCTACGGGACCCCTTCAGTTTGCTAACATCTCTTTGAGTCACGCATGGAATACTACGTGCCGTCGACACGGGCCTGGTCCTTATCGGGCGGCGAGCTACCCATTGCTTGCTCGGCGCCCGCAAGCCCGCGCACACGGTGGCTGAAAGTACGCAATTGACTCCCGACGCCCGGGGCGTCCCCTCCTGTGGCGGGTAGGGGAGTAAAGGCGCCTAGCTTGCCTCTCCCTCACGCGTCCCACCTTACCATGGCCTGCACCAGAGCCGGACGCGAGAGTTCGCCGCTGCCGATCGCTTCCACGAGGACACGGCGGTGCTCTGCCCAAGCAGGGCACACCTCCACCGTATGCTTTACCGTGTCCTCCAGACGATCCTCGCAATGGAAACACCCGGGCGTTTCCTCTCGCCTTTTTCGGAACAGGAACAAAGCGACACGACCATGCTGATGTGCGGACGTCCTCGTACACTCAGCTTACAATGTCACATCTAGGACTTGAAAAACTAATTAAGTACCGTTTGGTCATCCTTATTGTTTCCGGTCCGGTCTACTTTGACCGATCAGATTTTTGACCAATTGGTCCAGTGAGCTATGATTTTCAAACCTGGTCCGGCAATAATTGTTTTGCTCTTCAGGTGTATTTCTTCAATTAAACTGGACCGGATCTAGCTAGGCCAAACAAGTATCGTTCCTTTAGCTTAGTTAACAAATAGCTCAATACTTTGGTTGATTAGTGCTTCTGTTACAATATTAATTGATTCAGGGCCAATAAATTTTACTAAAACAGCACGTAATCCAGGGTTTTTACAATTTGCATTACTATAAATAAAATAAAATAATATATAAAATAAATAAATTTGTATACACCCTCAAACAGATTAGAAAGGTAACAAATATAAAAACGGCTGTGATGTCATACCGTGCATAATTATGTTGAGTCCTCGTTACGGTATGGATTAATTATGTAGGGAAATTATTATATTATATTAGAACCCAATGGCTTGGCACGCGACGATGGGAAGAGGCCAGACGGAATGACCATAATGCCTCGGAAGTTGGGTAGGCCTTTGGTGTGGGATGCTACCTGTGTCGACACCCTCGCGCCATCCCATCTTCTGAGCACGGCAGGCTGTGCTGGGGCGGCTGCTGCAGGTGCAGAAAATCTCAAACGGCGCAAATATAACAACCTTATTGGGAGCTATATTATTGAGCCGTTTGGGGTTAAAACACTAGGGCCGTGGGGTCCGAGTGCTCATCGAGTATTTCGGGACATCGCCAAGCGGTTGGCTGACTCTTCATGTGACCAGAGGGCTGGCCTATTGTTAGGTCAAAGTATCAGCATTGCCATCCAACGTGGCAACGCTGCCAGCCTTCTGGGCACTTTTCCCACCGACAGTGATGCGGACGAATTCTTTGATGCCCAGTGAGCTCTTCCCCCCTCCCTCATTTTTTTTTTCTTTACCTTTATTTAATTGTATATAATATATTTATTTTAGTGTAATTTTGTGGATTGTAGGGAAATATTACTGACTTACAATAGAGCTTTTGTCGCCCAAAAAATATATTTTCGAGCCATATATGGTATTCCATCTGATGATTCATGTCAACCTATATTTAAAACGTTTGGTTTGCTACCGTTACCATTTGTTTGAAGCATGTACGAGTATGTTTGGTAGGAAAAATAAAGAATTGTTCGATCAATACAGACTTATACTGGATGAGCTCCCTCGGATTAGCAAAATATAACAGAACTGCCTGGCTATGTGTGTACGTATTTATAATAAAACCTGAAATGACTGCGAAAAAAAAACAAAGGCCTTAGTAAGGAAAACGAGTTCCTCAAGCAGTTGGTTTCGGATTTATCCTTGCAATTTTATTTAATCAAACAATACTCGCGCTAGCAAAATATAGAAATTAACTGCCAACGGCGGCTACTGCGGGAAAGCAGAAATCTCCCTCTTCCTTTCAGATACTTCTTTCTGCAAAATACCATTTTACTGTGTCACACGACGCTGAGCTGCTGATCATAGAACGAATCACAGCCGGCAGCGACAGGACTCTTCCTGCTTCCGAAACGAGGGCAGGGTGGCATCTCCCAAACTGCACATTCAACGCATGCCACATCGTATCCGCCCGAAAATGGATACATTGATGACATCAAGCTCTTGATTCCCTGCCTATACTATGCAGGTACTTCCCGCAGCAGTCGTGCCCCGAGAGCACCTGCGTCACCCGGAATGACAGGGAGCCGTGCCTCCTCCTGAGCCAATCGTCGAACACCGGCTGGATCACCTCGATGGTGACGAGGCCGTAGCGGTAGGATGCAAAAGCCTGTCCCGCCATTCTGCCACCAAGACCTGATGGAGCTTGGACCGGTCCAGCGGCAGATAACAGTCGCAGGCCGTCAGTTCAGCTACCCACACTGGAGCCTCATACAGGGACATGCATCGCACGATCCCAACCGCGTATAAGTGGTGTTCGGGCGAGCCAACAACCTCTTATGTCTACCTGCGAGATGCCATACTCAATATTTCATGCTCTGCATGCATGACGTAAAGAACCATGCAGTAAGGACATGCAGTTTTAATCTAAATTCTGAGTGACCCACGGCCTTGGCGGTAAACTACCGGTTACAAGTGAAACAATTTAACTGTGGCAGAAATTTATATTCAAAATGCAAAATCATATAACTAGAATAACATTAATACATAATCAAAGGTAAAATAATAAGATTAAAAAAATATGAAAAGTTCAATTTATAGTTCATTTACCTACCTACTGATATCGAATTCACATCAGAAGAACCTTACTTTGATCATTTCTTTTTCCAATTGATCTTCGTTGCGCTTTGCACGAGAGGTGGTTGTTCCCAGGAATCTGCTGCAACTACAATTTCAATTCATTATTACAATTAAAGTTATAAAACACCTGCCAGTATATTTTCCTGCATGGTGGTCGGAAATCATCCCACAAAAAAAAGTGGCACAATTAACAAACTCGGTTTATATATCAGTGACGTGGGAGTCAGTGTTCTTTCATTTAAAAAAATAATAACGCATGTCCTTGTTGTTAAAAAGAAAAAAAAAATGGGCACAATTTTGAAAGAAGAAGAACAATAACAATCGTGGAATGTGAGTGACGGTTGCTCCAATAGTGGGATGGTGAGGTGTGTATATTTGTGAAGTGTCAAGTGTGTGTAAATATACGACGTGTTTATGTTGGAGAGAATGGGATGAATTTCTAGATACTTCGTCGTAGTTCTTTTCCATCACCACGTTGGATTTAAGTACCTACATTGTTATTAAGTAATTGTGATTTTTCATTGGCATAAATTAAGTTTTTGTTTCGCGAGCTGTCTGTTGATCCTGTTATACTTTTATGACTGAGACAAGAGTATTTGTGTTCATCAAAGGTTGGAATGTCTTACAGGTGGAAAGACAATATCAGCTAGACGTTTTTTTTTTTGGGCACGCCACAATTGCGGCGGTAAGTCGAGGGGACTTACCGCCGCAATTGTGGCGTGCCCAAAAGTCCAAAGTGCAAGTGCCCAAAAGTGCCCGTTTGAGGAGTGGATAGAGAGGCGCCACGGCGTCCTCACCTTCCGCCTAACGCAGGTTCTCACCGGGCATGGGTGCTTCGGTGGGTTCCTGTTCAGGATAAAGCGGGAGGAAACGCCCGGGTGTTTCTATTGCGAGGATTTTCTGAAGGACACAGTGGAGCATACGGTGGAGGTGTGCCCTGCCTGGGCGGAGCACCGCCGTGTCCTCGTGGAGGCGATCAGCGGCGGCGACCTCTCGCGTCCGGCCCTGGTGCGAGCCATGGTACGGAGCGAGAAGGCATGGGAAGCCGTCACCTCCTTCTTCGAAGCAGTAATGCTCGCGAAGGAGGAGGCGGGGCGCGTGAGGGAGTAGCAGTCTCTGCACCCTCACGTCCCTATCCGCCGCAGGAGGAGACGCCCCGAGCGCCGGGAGTCGATAGCTGACTCCCGGCCACCGTAGGCGCGAGCTTGCGGGTGGCGAGCAATGGGTAGCTCGCCGCCCGGTAAAGACCAGGCTCGGGTCGACGGCGCGTAGTGTTCCACGCGCGCCTCAAAGAGACATCAGCAGCACTGTAGGGTCTGCTAGGACCGACGCCTGCCAGGGTCGCGAGATTGTTCGAAAGAGATACCGTGACTCTGGCACATGGGCAACTGAAGGAACACGGGTGGGTTTTAGTCAGTAAAAGTCTGACCCGCCCTCCCGCTCCGCCCAGAGCGGGAGAAGACATTTGATGATTTCCCATATAAAAAAAAAAGCTAGACTTTTTTGGTTATTTCAAGTGATGTTTTCTCAGTTTACCATTTTCCTTACAGAAAGCACATCGCAGTCCTAATAAAGCTCTTCTGTGGAATATGAATATCTTAAAACTACAAAGAGCCGACATCGAGTGGTCGCCCCGGATCAAGTAGTGGGTGTCACCATGGACCGTCAGCTCACGATGGGTCAGCACATCCGCCTGGTCGTCGCAAAGGGTAGGGTCGCCCGCAACCTCCTTCGGCCCGTGCTCTCGTCCCGTATCCTGGCGCGCGTTAAACTGGGCGTATACAAAATGTACGTGCGCCCGGTGTAGACGTACGCCGTCCCCGCTTGGTTCGCCCTCACGAGCTAGTCGAACCGAAAACTGCTCCGCATGCAGCAGAGTTTGGCGTTGCGAACCATAGTGGATGCTCCTCGCTACGTGAGGAACAATATCATCCAGCGGGATCTCGGGATTGAAAGCCTGGATGAGCAAGTGCGGCGCCTCGCGAAGGGGATGTTCGCGCGTGCCGACGCGTCTGATTGGCCTCACGTCAAGCAGATCGCGCCCTGGTTTACGCGTCCCCCTGATGCGAGACCCCTTCCCCGTAACCTGGTAAGGGACGACGTTCAGTCCATCCCACCGGATTGACTCCCGGGTAAGCCGCAACTAGGTTACACGCGGCTTGCCTGAACAACTTTACTCCACACTCACAACATACATCCGCCGCGTGGCGTGTTCTAAGTTAATATAGACACGTCACGTAGCGTAAATCAGACACCCACCTCTAAACAGGCACCTATATTCACACGTGTACACGCGGGCGGGCCTGCGTCGTCACGTACCTATACATGAGCGGTGTTACACAGTACACTACCGCTTACACGCACACTCTGCCCCTCAGCTCGGACCGCAACCGGCTAGATCTGGAAAACGGAACAAGGGTACGCGCCCCTATCTGTAGGAGCGTCGAGTTGGCACTCTTGTCGCTGGTCGTCTCTCGCCGGGCCTCCCCCAGGCACCTGGGGGTCTCACCTGGCGGGGACAGACCGCCAAGGTGTCGTGAAGAAAGCGGCGTTGATACAATTTCAACGTCGCGGCGCGCCTACAGAAACACTATTAGCAACCCATCACATGGACGCGTGTTTTTGCAGCCACGCGTATAATTCCTATGCCTAAAAGGCAATTACGATGAGGGACCCGTCGTACCGGACCACCGCGCACCCTCCGCGGTCACGAACACTCAGAAGCTGCTCGCCACGCCCCCTGACGGGTGTCGTGACCTCCTTCTTACTGGACTCACTGGTCTCTCGCGCTTCGTCGTAGACACAACATACATTGTTCATCATTGTCAAATCATCATCACCATCATTTCAGCCGAGAGACGTCCACTGCTGGACATAGGCCTCCCCCAAGCTCCGCCACTTCGACCCGTTTTGTGCTTCCCGCATCCAGCGGATTCCTGCGGCCTTCACAATGTCATCGGTCCACCTTGTTGGAGACCTTCCAACTCTACGTCGCGTTGTCCGGTACGCGGTCACCACTCCAGAACCTTTCGGCCCCATCGGCCATCTGTTCTGCGAGCAATGTGCCCTGCCCACTGCTACTTCAGTTTAGCAATTCTTCGGGCTATGTCGGTTACCTTGGTTCTCCTACGGATCTCTTCATTTCTGATTCGATCGCGTAGGGAAACTCCAAGCATAGCCCTCTCCATCGCCCTTTGGGTGACTTTCAGCCTTCTAATAAGGCCCATTGTGAGCGACCATGTTTCGGTTCCATATGTCATCACTGGTAACACACACACACTGGTCAAAGACTTTCGTCTTGAGACACTGCGGTATGTGGGACGAGAAGATATTGCGTAGCTTCCGGAACGCTGCCCAGCCGAGTCGGATTCAACGATTGATCTCTGTCTCGAAGTTGGACCTACCTAACCGGACAGTCTGTCCTAGGTACACATATTCGTCCACAACTTCGAGTGTTGCGCCTCCGATCTTCACTGGAGTGGGTATCACACGAGCATTGGACATGACCTTTGTCTTGTCCATGTTCATCCTGAGACTCACTCTTTCGGAAGCTCTACTGAGGTCATCGAGCATTGTACTGAGGCCCTTCATAGTCTCAGCCATGACAACTGTATCATCGGCAAAACCGAAGGTGAGTGATGTACTCGCCATTGATGTTGATAACCTTTTTTTTTTATCACGAGGTGGAAATCCTCATGGATGTCCTCCGCCCTGGGGTGGGCGGAGGGGTCTGTCAGACTCTTACTGACTAAAACCACCCCGGTGTTCCGTCCCACACCTACGTCGGGGACCACGGGAACCAATATGTCTTCCGCGATCCCCAACCGGTGCCGGCCCGCCTTTGCGGGCCTCCTCACGTTGGGGGGGAGTGAGGTGTCAAACTCCCCCCCCCCATACATCACAGAGAGGCGCGCGTGGAACACTACGCGCCACCATCTCGGGTCCGTAGCAATAGGGGGCGACGGATGTCTGATGTTGATAACCTGCCGCAACGTATGTATGTGGTCTACGGTACTAAAGCCTTTACGGATCCCGGCTTGTTCGGGAGGCTGGAAGTCGTCAAACCTGCGCACTAAACGGTTCGTGATGACTCTTGAAAACAGGTTGTAGACATGCCTCAGAAGTGAGATGGGCCTATATTTCTTAAGTAGGGCATTATTACCCTTCTTAAAGAAAAGTACCACCACACCTCTGTTCCATGCCTGTGGCGTTTCGCCCTCGAGTATGATGGAATCAAACAGCTTCTGAAGGGCCTTGAGAATGGGTTTCCCGCCGGCCTTCAGGAGTTCAGCGGTAATTCCGTCATCACTCGGCGCCTTGTTGTTTTTGAGCTGCTTCAGAGTCATCCGAATCTCGTACAAGCTGACGTCCGGGATATCTTCGGTATAATGTCGGGTCAACCTAGCTCTTGGGTTATTTGCCAGATTTTTAACAGGGTTACTTGTTGACGTATGTAACTGTCCATAGAACCTCTCTATCTTCTTAAACAGCTCAGGTTTGGCGGATACGACTCTGCCATCATCGGTCTTCAGCTTCGTAAGCGGGCTCTGCCCAACAGACAGATCCCTAGTAAAGACCTTAGAGCCTTTATTCCGCTCTATCGCATCCTTGATCAGATCTGTCTTATAGCAGCGAAGGTCGCTTTTCAAGGACTTAGAGATCTATCTGTTGAGCTGCCGGTACTCGAGCGCAGCTTCTGAAGACTGCAGGATCATTCCGCGCCTCTGTTCTATGATCTGTAATGTTGGATCTGAGAGTTTCTTTTTTCTATTAGTACGGCGGGTCTTGAAGAACTTAGACCCGACCGTATGGACAGTTTCCACAAACCCATCGTTAAAATCGTCCATGGAGCTCCCTAGGCACTCAAAACGATTCTGGAGTTCGAGCTAAAAGCTCTCGGGGTTTTGAAGTTGGATCGGTGCTGCACGGAGCGTTGACTTCATCAGCCGAGATCTTTCCAGCTTGATATTGACATTCAGTGTGCCTCTTACCATGCGGTGATCACTCCCGGTTTTCACCGCGTTGATCACAGAGACATCATTGAATATTTGCTTCTTCGTCGACATAATGAAGTCAATCTTGTTTTTTGGTGCACCATCAGGACTCTGCCAGGTCTACTTCCTGTGCTCACGTTTTCTGAAGAAGGAATTTATCATAAAGAGGCCTTCCTTCTCCATAAAACTAGCCAGTAGGTGACCCCGGTAGTTGCGACGTCCAACTCCAAATTGCCCCACTCTCAACTCATCATCGCCTCGCTTACCCAGTTTCGCGTTGAACTCCCCATGTCAACGGTGAAGTGAGTTTTGGAACCATGCATGGCTCTAGAAATATCCTCATACATGGTCTCCACCTCATTGTCGGGGTGTGACGAGGTCGGGGCGTAAACCTGTATGACCTTCAGCGGATACCTTGCGGATATTCTGAGTATAAGGTACGCTACCCTGGTCGACACACTCTCGATCTGCACCACGTTGCTCACAAGGGACTTATGGATGATAAACCCGACACCACCTAGGGACTGCTGGTCGCCCTCCCAGAAATAGAGCAGGTTTTCGGATTTCAGGATTATCGAGTGCTCCCCCTCTATTCGGACTTCAGATAACCCTACTATATCCCATCGTAACCTGCTCAATTCTTCCTCCAGTTCGGTGATCTTCTCGTTGGTCCGAAGTGTACGCGTGTTATATGTTGCCAGGTCCAATTGTCGGTGATTGTGGTAGCCGGATCTCTTCCGGGGATACTTTGCACCCCTTGCCTCACCGTGGCCTTGACCACTACCGTAGCCAAGGTTAGGTGAGCTGCCAGGCATTAGGTGCCATTTATTTCTGGTGCTTGTAATTTTGGGGTGGGGTTTGCCATAATCGGCACGCTTGGCAGGCGGGTTGGCGGTCGCAGTATGGTAGTCTGCAATGCATAGAGAGCGCTGCTACCCATTCTCAAGTAAACTTATTGTAATTATTTATCTGATCGTGAATTAAAAGTGTTTAAGTGTATTGACTATCTATTTATTCTTATTTATAGTAGCTTCGGCTCACAGGTATACCATATGATTATTAAATCATTGCTTATAGCTCATTTTTGCGTTAATAAGCCTTGTACAAACCTGGTGTTATTCTGGGTATTGCCGAAACATGAATGGGCGGAGGCCGAGGTGCTACGCAGAGCTCCAGTCTAAAACTCTTGAGTTCAATAGCCGTGGGCATCGCACTGCAACATGGAGGGCTTTTGAACTTGCTGGCTACCAAGCGTCCTATCTTGAGCAACGCCTACAAAGAGTTTGCATGTTCAACATTAGTATCATTTCTACCTACAAACAAATTAATGTTAACCTGTATGGGAAACACGCCACATGGCAAGCTAATAGACAAAGCTGATGCTAATATAATAATATTACTCTATCGTGTCCCACTACAGGACAAAGACCTCTTTTACGAGCATTAATAACAACGCTTATGCAAGATGGGTCTACGATTTCAGTCTTTACAAACTCAGAGCATTAAAATATACTACTATTATTGGTACTTTTGAATTATTAAAGGATCGGTCAGTCAGAAAGATGAAGCTAGTTGCTCATCCCAAAGCGTAGTACCTAGGTACCTATGGAGAAGAACGGGCAAGACATTCCATGGCCACTCTTTTGAATCATAATTATTGTTATAAAAAGTTGGTTAAATCATTTAAGTTGAAATCATCAATGAGGGAACGATGTTAAAAGACGCGCAAATTAAAAGCGTCAGTAATTAAATCATACAACATACAGTTCAGAAATTAAAATAAGCCGTGGCAGCAAATAGATGACCACTCCCTACTGACGGTGCCCGTTCACGAATATGACGTTACGCGGCCCGGTAAAGACCAAGCTCGGGTCGACGGCGCGTAGTGTTCCACGCGCGCCTCAAAGAGATGTCAGCAAAACTGAAGGGGTCTGCTAGGACCGATGCCTGCCAGGATCGCGAGATTGTTCGAAAGAGATACCGTGACCCTGGCACATGGGCAACTGAAGGAACACGGGTGGGTTTTAGTCAGTAAAAGTCTGACATGCCCTCCCGCTCCGCCCAGAGCGGGAGAAGTCATTTACCACTAGATCTAAAGGGAACTAACTCAAAATTCTTAATTTTTCAGTTATACACACCTTCGAGTCTATCATTTCAATACCTATCGACCAATAAACCAGATTCAAAGCTATTTCCATTGTTTGGAGTCGAATATTGGAAATAGTTTTGAATCTGATTTATTGGTCGATAGGTATTGAAATGATAGACTCGAAGGTGTGCATAACTGAAAAATTAAGAATTTTGAGTTAGTTCCCTTTAGATCTAGGGGTGCGATATGATGATTCCCCATCCAAAAAAAAAAAAAAAGCCGTGGCAGCAAATAGATGACCACTCCCTACTGACGGTGCCCGTTCACGAATATGACGTTATATTAATTATAGTCTATTCGAGTTAAGAAAATAGTGACTCATCGTTGTCACTCAGCTTAACCACGCCCCTTGACCAATCAGATCTTCTTGAGAAACCGTTTCCACATTGACCGCTTCATGTAAGCCCACCAGATAGTACGGTCGCATGTTTTGTCAATTTACTATGATCTAATTGGTCAAGGGGCGTAACTAAGCTGTATGATAACGATGAGTCACTATTTTACTAATGCGAATAGACTTTAAGTACAGGCTTCCCCACGCTGTTTCTCGTTTATCGATGTTAGTTATGTCCAAAATAAACTCAGAAACGCCGTTGATAAATATCTTAAAATACTTACAGACCGAGTAGGTAACGGTAATGCTGGTCGGGCGTAAATTGGCGTTAAACCTAACAACACCGTTAACGGCACGTACATCTTCATGATATTGAAAGGTATTGCGGCAAGTAGCAATTCTGAAGATATAAAATACATTAAGGGTGTGTGGGTGTTTTGTGTTTCATTCATTCAGGGTTTTCAAGTTTTAGAAATCTAATTGCAAACGCTGAAAACATTTGTGTGAAGTTGCAATTGTTGTAAATAAATCCAATATCTATTTTCACTTACCAGGGTACAATCGGCATCTGTACTTAGCAGAAGTCGAGAAAATGGGTCTCACAGCAGGATAAAAGTCTTCCGTCCGTTCCCAAACTCGCAAAATGAGTCCATCTTTTGGACCTTCCACATACAAAATCACTGTTTCCCCTATATCCAATGCGAATCCTGTCAAAAAACCCACTTTACTCTCTGTTTGCATAACAGACTCATTTAATTCAGTTATTTGATATATTAGTTTCATTATAGCGGCACGATCACTAATAAGACAGTACAATCTAGAGTATCGTTCAGCGTCTGACTTAGGTTTACACCCGACTATACCTAAAGATATTTCTATCGTCATTTGTGCCTCTAGGATGACACCTGGTTGAATAATTAAGTCAGGTTTAACTTTAGCTCTCACTGCATTTACGTCATTTGTGCAAACTCCTTCACGTTCCAATGACACCACAGATATTTCAGGGGGATATAACGGAAACTCTCCTTTAACGGACCCATTAATTTTTGTTAGTGCTCTTGCATCAATCCTTGTTTGTGCGATCAAAATATCTACGTCTTGATTAGGTATTGGAGGTGGCACGCCCGTACCAAAATTGCGATCAGTTTTTTCGTAACCAAAGAATGTTGACGTCTTTGTTTTCGGTGGAGGTATCCTGATTCCACGAAGCTACAAACATATTTTGAAAACGTAAACTTACATACAAAATGATATTATGACTGTCGAAATGCAAAAAACCGAAAACAAGAATAAAATCAGTACGACAGTACATCGGAAACTTATAATGGATATTAAAAAAATCTGCAAATTAAATTCTGAATACGACACCAAGTGCTGTACTCAGTATCCCAGTAGGACCAACGTGTCATAAACTGTTCAAATCCCTAACTGGTTGAGAGTAGCGATAGGATCGAAACGAGTGGAGTGCGATCAGAGAGACCTAAGATTATCAGTGGGCTGTTATAGATTAATGATAACGATGAACAAGCAAAGAAGAAATATTGAAATATTGATGTGCTGGCGACACGAAGTAGATAAAGAAGCATAAAAACCAATTACCTCTACTCGAAAAGGCTCATCCAAGAATGTAGCCATGACATCCGATGCCACAGCACTTGGCAGTGGTACCGAGTGATGATCATTGAAATTAACCTCAGTTATGGATTTTTTTAGTTGTAAGGGTTGCTGTTCGGAATTTCGTTCTTCTTCACTGATCGTCCATCTTGTATAAATGTGTGTAAATCTGTAATATATGTACTTATCTTCAACCTACATCAATAATATAAACAAAAGAATCATAGTATAAATGCAAGTAGGTACTTAATCTCTATTTCACTTTTTCTAAATGTGGCACCTTAACTTTTCTGTATTAACATACTTCTTTAATGCGAAATTAGCCAGCTCTTGATCTGGATCTCGCCTTGCCGAAGCTCAGACCTGGTATGCGTGCTTTTTGTATAATTGTCTTGCTCACTTGTCACATTATACCAGGAGGGCTGAGCTTTGCAGCTAAGAGAGACGTCATAGAATGGGATGAAATTTTCCATGCCTTGACGTATCTCATGAATAATGACGTTAGCGCAGTCACAAGGGAAGCAAGAAGATCCAAAGAAATGCCGCAACTCAACTTAGTCTGCTGACCCGTACGAAAGCTCGCCTCGTGCCTCTAGGGCTGGAAACACGGATTTAATCAGACAGTGGTCAAACAGTCTAAGTGGAGCCCAAACCGATACAGAGTGTCTGCCCGGATCTGTTATCAGCAGAAATCAAAGCAATTGCCTGTGTAGCCATCTACATCAAAAACACGATAGGGTCAACCAGTTGGTAGAGATACAGGCATATCGCAAACATACGTGCTTCCTCTCCTCCAGCATGGTCAGATGAGCAAAATACCCTCAAATATAAATGGACCAATTATAGCCTCTATAAGAAGGTCAACCGCCTCGTAGGGGGCCTTCCAAGACTTTCGGCCATCTGTTCTGCGAACAATGTGCCCTGCCCACTGCCACTTAAGTTTGGCAACTTTTCGGTGTATGTCGGTTACCTTGGTTCTCCTGTGAATCGGCAAAATTCGGCAGCCTCTATGAGAAGGACCACCTCTTGATCACCGTTGTGCGACCAGTAAACTCAGCCCATAAATCGTTTTATGGGAACCGGTTTCCACCAGCAACCATAGTGTGTGAGTGGAAAAACCTACAACCTCATAGCAGTCTAGACGTTGACAGTATATGCGATCGGACACACACACAGATCTCAGCCTGCTTCTTAAAGTATGCTTAAGTGAGTAACTTCTCTGGTTCGTTGAGGTGAGCCATATCTAAAGGGGTCGCGCTCTTTGACTCCGTCAAAAAGAACAAATGCGGCTTTTCATTCCCAAGATGGTGATTGCATACAAATATCAATACAGTGATTAGTGAATTGCACTTTTACAATACCGATCTGAAACCAAATATCCGAAAGCGCAATGTGCCAGCACCTATTTTAGAAAGAAGCTATGAGTCGCACTTTTTCTTTCAGATAGGTATCCTTATTTGCCTGAATTGCCTCGCAAAGATCCTTGCTTGGAGGATACATAAAATAGGTAAAACCTGCTGAAAATTCTCTCTACTCTCTAGTTGGCACAAGCATGAGCTACCTACACATATTGAGTTGCAACGAGGAAATTACCTATTTTGTTTCAAATGTTTTATTGGAACATCACTGAGATTGCAAACATTGACAAAAAAAACTGGGAAGTCGTCGTACGCCGGCAGATTTATGCTGCTCATCAATGCTATTACTTCTCCATGTTCTGTTGGGTCCCCTGTTGTTACAAATGGAGTGACTCTTCCAATCCCTAAAATTAAAATATGTTTCAGCGGAAATTTTTGCTAAATCGCTCTACGCAACCTAACTAGCAAAACGGTCTTCAGAATGTAAAATGAAGTTTCTGCAAACACAAATAAAGCAAGGACTTTGCAAACAAAGCAGTTTACAGCACTAATAGTTAATCTACCATGGTCTAATCTTGGGAGACATTTTAATTATTTACAATATTTTTCGTTGTAATAAGTAAAATTGATACAAAATCCATTTATGTCACCCTCTAAAATCATCAATTAGGTGTTTAAAGCCAAAAACACATAAGTTCACTTTTGACACACTCAGTCAGAATTTTTTAATAGTGTACAAGAAATGTAATGGGATTGTTTAGCCTTTTCCAACTACAAATTAGTTCGAGACCTCAAATAGACTTTTTTTAAACACGTTGATCGGATCACCTACGCCTCATCTCTTGTTTTACAAATTAACGTCGGTAGCGGATTTCTACTAACACCGTATTACAATAATAAAAAGAACCAAGAACTACCAGCTAAGATCCAATCACCCGATAACTTGATTTCACGTTTAATTTTTTCTGTAGCAGGCTTTCTCTTGATTTCTTTGATTACTTGTTTCTCTTTTGGTAGTTTACTGTTTACCTCTTCTACATATTCTTCTTGTTCTTCTTCTTTCTCATCAACCTCGCTATTTAAGATCACATCTTGTACGTGGTATAGTGCTGCATCTTGATGCCTTATGTCTGTAATGTAGGATAATGTCATGAAATTTTCGGATGGCGCTCTGTAATAACTAAATAGTGATCCCTGCAGGGTACACTACTGCCATCTTTATTTATTTTAATATTAACCGTCAAAAATATTACATATTCGATTCAAATTTAACCCACTACTGAGCACGCCACAATTGCGGCGGTAAGTCCCCTCTTTGAGATGGATAGAGAGGCGCCATGGCATCCTTCCGCTTGACGCAGGTTGTCACCGGGCATGGGTGCTTCGAGGGGTTCCTGTTCAGGATAAAGCGGGAGGAAACACCCGGGTGTTTCCATTGCGAGGATCGTCTGGAGAACACGGTGGAGCATACGGTGGAGGTGTGCCCTGCCTGGGCAGAGCACCGCCGTGTCCTCGTAGAGGCCATCGGCGGCAGCGACCTCACGCGTTCGGCCCTGGTGCCAGCCATGTTACGGAGCGAGAGGGCATGGGAAGCCGTCACCTCCTTCTGCGAAGCAGTAATTCTCGCGAAGGAGGAGGCAGGGCGCATGAGAGAGTGGCAGTCTTTGCACCCTCACGTCCCTAGCCGCCACAGGCGGAGACGCTCCGGGCGTCGGGAGTCGATCGCAGACTCCCGGCCACCGTAGGCGCGGGCTTGCGTAAGGACCAGGCCCATGTCGACGGCGCGTAGTGTTCCACGCGTGCCTCAAAGAGATGTCAGCAGTACTGAAGGGGTCTGCTAGGACCGATGCTTGCGAGGGTCGCGAAATTGTTCAAACGAGATACCGTGGCCTTGGCATATAGGTAACTGAAGGAACACGGGTGGGTTTTAGTCAGTAAAAGTCTGATACGCCCTCCCGCTCCGCCCAGAGTGGGAGAAGTCATTTGATGATTTCCCATCCAGAAAAAAGAAAAAAGAAAATAACCCACTAATGATAAAATTCTTGAAATGAAACAAAACCTCAAGCCTTGTAAATAAGGAATACTCAAACAACACAAAAGCAATTATTAATTAGCTCATAATAAAGCAATGATTAACCTTGAACGGAATACGGCGTATCATATAGTTCATCCAAAAACGAGTACGGGATATAATACACAACGAGAAACCATATCATGTCTTCGATATAATCCTTTAAAGTATAGTCCGCCACTATAACTTTGGCGAACTGGCGACGTTCTCCGAATCGCAAAGGAGGCAGGTATACTTCAGTAACATTCTCGATTTTGGAACTGAAGAAAAATAAATAACAGTGATATTTTAACTAGACATTCTATATGAAAATCATTTTATTTTTATTATTTATTTAATTCGTACACAGTGATTAATATTGTTGTTAGTAACACATATAAAACTATGTCAATAAAGAATTCTTATCTATTATAATAAATTATATAAATAAAAATGACTGTTGCTAAGCTCATAACTCGAGAAGGGCTCGACCAATTCGGCTATTATTTTTTCTTAAGGCCCACGGAATGTGTTAATAATAATATATTTTTTTAAATGCGTGGAGAGAAAAAGTCACGAATGCGAAGACCTCGCACCGACAGGTGATTCGATGCCACGAGATGGATCTGGGGAGCAAGAAATTTGAAATCGTGGGCAGAAGCTATTGTAAAATAAATCGAAGATGCAATACCAAAGCCCGCGACTTTCGAAATTAAAATAATTTTTCACTTTGCTTGTTAAAAATGTCAAAGTGTCTCGTTTTAACGGAGTTTTATAGAGTATAAATCTTTTTCGTGTGACTACACTACTTCTTTATCTTAAGGAGGTAGCTTTTGTGTTCTAAGTCTATGATATGGCGATAGCTAGGTAACCCTTCGGCAAGGAGACACTCAGCGTGTTTTCTATGGTATAACATGCAAAAAATTGTTTTCATACTTGGTGCTAAGTGCCCCTATTCCGGAATTTGGGGTCACTGTAGCCACGAAGTTGCGCAGGTCCCTCACTCTTACAGGAAACACGTGACGTATCGAGAACGTCAGCCATCTTCTTTCTAGAAACTGCCAAGTGCGAACCCAACCGTCGTTGGTTCCGCAGACCACCTGGAGGGTCATGAAATCAAAAAGTATCCAAAAGTCTTATTATTATTTTATGTATGTGAAAGAAGATATTTGTCAATTTTATTTTAACTGTCTATTATTTACCCCTTTATCGTATCGACTATGAAATATGACTAGATAGAAGTACATAGTTGTAGAAATTGAGATTCACATTGAAAAAACTCAACGTTTTTCCATATCGTATTGCAATCAGAAGACTCTCAGTTGACTGATAGTCAAGGGTTTTAAGCCATTTACATTTATGGTCATTCTACAAGCTGATATACATTTACAATTTTGCTCATAATGTACATTTTGTAACCTACACTTGTAGTGCCCAGGTTTCGTACAGGGTAGCCTAAAATTATTGTAATTTTTCAATACAAGTATTACCAGATGTGCAACTAATCCAACCCTAGATGACCCACTGACCAATAATCTATCAAATAACGACCTATTCAATAATCTAGTACTTGTTACTGCATCTACCAAACACAATATTTTATAAAATATCAACAGTAACATATGCCGTCACCTTCGCAACGTGCGGCCATATCACCACATCCAGATCAAAGTTCTGTCCTGGATATAATTGATATGATACTTTAACCCCTTGAGCTATCGGGCCGAGGTCCAGCCATCCCTCACTGCAATCGTGCCAAACATCAATGCCAACCACTTCTATCACAAAAGTGAGCGTGAAGGCACTTGGACAGAATGTATTTAGATCTGTTAATAACAATTTCGATCCTTTCGTGTCTGCTTTCATCGACTGCTTCTTACTCATTAGATCCTTGTTCCCGATTTCTTTTTTGTACAAAAAAATATATGATTCTATCAAGTTTATATTATATATTGACTTTAACGTCCTTCGATTGAAAACACAGATTCAAAAACAGATTTTTTTAGCGCGTGGCCACTAATAGAACTAACGCCGCCATTTTGTCTTGTCTATTATTCAATTTACATGGAATTAGTATGTACTATATAATATATATGTAGTACTTCGCCCGGTTCTGTGCTTCTCGTAAGTGGCTTGGGGGCGGCCTATGTCCAGCAGTGGACGTCTTTTGGCTGAAATGATGATGATGATATATAACGACTGCACCCTCACACTTTCAATCACAATCCAAGTGTTTAGAAGAATATTTATTGCTAATCCATTGCAAAGGTTTAAAATTCGTCTGCTCAACAACATAAATAACGCAATTATCCAGCAGGAAGAGAAATATTCCCTTGGCCAATGTCTTTTATCTATATACCGGGTGACATTTTATAAAGTCTTGAAAAAAAATTGTGTAATAGGTGAACGGAGAGAAGCCTTTGGCATATAAATTTTTATTATTTTTATTTTTGTATAACATGTAATAAAATTGATCCAGCAATAAATACTACACATTTAAAGTAACATTTTCTTACTAGAACAACAAAAACAGAAATTTGGAAAAAAAAGAAGAAAAAAAACAATTAAAATCTATCAAAACTCAAATCATACGCACCCTACTCAATGCGTGGCATGTATCAATGATTTAGTAGTGGGTCCTACCCTTTGAAGCCGGCCGATAGGCGGCCTCATTGATCTTTCGCAGGCGCACGAGACGCACACGCATCCCCGTCCGCCCGCGTCCCGCGGTCCTTGAGTCACTTGCGATGAAGGCCTTCCTGTCTTCTATACTAGTTACATAACACACCGTAAGAAGGTCGAGACGGTGAAAAATGTCATCCGGTATATAAAAATGAATCCCTATTTCCCTTGGTCACGCCATCACACGTGAACGGCTGGTTCTTTTTTTTTTTTTTGTTGTGTTTGTAATTGTCAAGAGAAGGTTCTTATGAAAGAAAAAAATTAAAAAATTGCGCGGAATATTAGAAAATTTAAGAACACTTATTTAAAAATACTTGAGTTCTGCGACTTAAGTTTGTACGTCTAATTGCTGGCATTTCTGCGACTTAAGTTTGTACGTCTAATTGAAATCGGCACAGTAGTTTTTGAGTTTATTCATAACAAACATACACACATATGCCTTCGAAGTACCAGGTGGTCGTAACTTCTTTCCAGGATCGCGAGATTTGTTCGAAACAGTTACCGTGGCCCTCACCATGGCATAGCTAACTGAAGGAACACGGGTGGGTTTTAGTTAATAAAAGTCTAACACGGGCCTCCCGCTTCGCCCAGAGCGCGAGACATGATTAGATAATTTCCCATCCAAAAAAAAAAGGTGGTCATAACTTGGTATGGTATAAGCTAGGCAAAACAGGCTGTCTCCACAACCCCACGTCTGAGCGCGTAAGGTATGAGCTATTTATTAAACAGGAGCATCAGCTAGCAAACGCGTTGTATTTAAATACCGCAACCATAACTGGGTAGGATTTCACATAACCTGATGGTGAGCTAAATAACGTTTTATGCCTTCGAAGTACCAGGTTGTCATAACTGGGAAGGAGCTTGCTTCACATAAGAGTGTTATCTAGAAAACGCTTTATGCCTTCGAATTAGCAGGTTGTCATAACCCGGTTGGAGCTCACCTCACCTGATTGCCAGGGTCGCGAGATTTGTTCGAAAGAGTTACCGTGACCCTGGCATATAGGCAACTGATGGAACAAGGGTGGACTGCCCACCAAGAAAAAAAAATGTCAGCTAGAAAACGCTTCATGCCTTCAAAGAAGCAGGTTGTCATAAATTGGGTAGGAGCTTTATGATCTTTGTAATCGCTAAACAAAGAAGAGTCACCTAGAAAACGCTTTATGCCTTCGAAGTACCAGGTAGTCATAATTCTGTAGACCTCCTACCTAACCGGGTGAGGTTGTAATTGTGCAACACACTATTAATCAGAATCTGAATCATTATGAAGGTTATTTATTGCTCATCATCATTCATCTTTTTCTTTCTATTCTTTCATATGGTCGAAAAAATTGCCTGCCCTTAGCAACGCAAACAATGTCATGAATTTTGTGGAACTGTCAAAATGAAAGGGATTCCTACTGATAGTGTAATACGTACCCTCTGGGTATGTGTCAGGTAAAAAACGCTTTATGCCGACGACGTCCCAGGTTATCATAACTTTGCAGGAGCTAACCAAACATATGAGTGTCAGCTAGAAAACGCTTACCAGACCACCACCGCGTACCAGATTGTCAAACTTGGCAAGTTTATTAAAACATTTATTGAACCTGAGGCGATACGAAGTTCGCTGGGTCAGCTAGTAGAGAAATAAATTCAGATATCCACGTATAATACTTGATTGTAAATTAGTATTAGAGTTCCTCATGGTGATAATAAAGGGATCCACGAACACTGCAATTTTTCAATTCGTGGATCCCGGCTTATGCTGGAACTCATACAGTTATGTGGTTGATACGCTCGCTGGTGATGCAGTATGGGGACTTAGTTCCAACAAATTTTAACAATGACCTCGTGATGTCACCGTTATAAACTTTTCTTCGAGACATCTAAGAGATAGCTTGGGCTATCAGCTATGGTGTAAGAGGACAGGTTCTAGAACTTTTTCGGTCATACTTAAAAAATATGAAAATGTATGTAGAGATTAAAGACTTAAATAAGGATAATGTTCAAGTAGAGTATCATTCAACCTTACGAAAGGATTTAACAAGTGTTCCACAGGGTTCGATACTGGGTCCAATCCTATTTCTTATTTTTACGAACGATTTACTTAACCTAGCAACAAAGATAAGTTCTAACATGAACATAATAGCATTCGCAGATGATACATTTGCTATTGTTAGCGAAAATACTGCTGACTCATTTAGCGACTCTGTCAACAAGGCTCTTGAATTTTTTCAATCGTTTTAGTAGGTAACCGATCATGTCTATACTTAATAGATTACTAGGTTTTGCCAGCGGTTTGGCACGCGTATTATACTTATAAACATTTCATCGGAATCAATTTGTCCATTGATGAAAATCGCCTTAAAATCCGTGGCGTACCTAGTTTATAAGATCGAAGCGTATAAACAAGTGAAGGAATTTTGTTTTATATTATGTAAAGATCGAGAGAATCCGCCAATATACACATCCTCTACACGAAGCACTATGATAGCTGGGTCCTGATCAAAGTAACAATACAACAACAACCGGATAAACATAACGCAAGATTCAACCAACGCATCATACCACCACACATTATACCAGACCTTTAGGTAACCGGTACAACACATGAGAAGTACATGAAAAAGCCACAAACTGTCAGCTTCAAACAAACAGTCCCCAATAAGTTATCCCATTAACAACGTGCGAACAACGAGAAACAACCCTGCTTACACCGTTATGAGACATAATCGCAGACGATACTGCATGTACCTACACCAGAAACCTGACCATAACCGCAAAAAAGTACACTTGCCCAGATCTCTGAGTATTGCAACTTGAAACGTTCGCGGCGATTCAAAACCAGCCAAAAAATAAAAAAAAATTGTAGACGCTGAACTTTCACGTAAAGGCATCCATATAGCCAATCTACGGGGAACAGGGATGAATGCAAGAAAGTTTATCTCCACACACTACAAATGACACCTCTCAGGAGTTGCGGGTAACACAACGTGGCCCTGCAATTTTAAAATCAAAATCTAAAGGTATTTATTCAAATTAGGCTGAGGATCAGCACTTTTTGAACATCAAAATTACAAAAGACAGTCCCCCAAAACGCCCACCCGTCGCGCACTTCCTTTATTTATTAAGAAAGAATGCCCAAATTGAAGCAGTTTACAGTAAAAAGTATACGGACGCGATGTCAGCTACCCTTGAGGTACCCCCAACAGCTGTACTTAGAAAGCAATCAGATCCTTCTCAAAACGTTTACTCGATTAAACGAATAACAAGGAAAGGTGCGCTGCAAATACAGCACTTCAACGCCCGTATTGGTCGATAAGATACAACGCAAAGGTTTGATGCAACACACGCTTCACCATGAAAATTCCAACTATATAATACTAATATTGCCAATAGGGAAACACTTCAAATAGAATACAATAAAATAATTTGGGGACTGCCAAGATCAAATATCACAGAACAGTAAACAAAAAGGGAAAAACCAAACACAAAAACAATGAAAAGGTACGAATGAAACAACGGTTG
Source organism: Aporophyla nigra (assembly GCA_947507805.1). Taxonomy (NCBI): domain Eukaryota; kingdom Metazoa; phylum Arthropoda; class Insecta; order Lepidoptera; family Noctuidae; genus Aporophyla; species Aporophyla nigra. The sequence continues at coordinate 13,867,502 of OX382307.1, read as the reverse complement.
AGACCAAGTAGGTCAATCATAAACAATACAACTGTGGCGCGCTGAATAGAAATTCTACAAAACCAAAATACCAAGACTGATTAACAAAAAAAAAAAAAAACTAGCAAATGTAGTAATCACCCCAACAAATGAAAACATCGTAATACCCTGGAACTCTGTAACTCTGACTCTTCAGCCAATTTACTCAATGGACCACCGATTAGCCCTTCCTAACCTACAGAAGGCAAAATTCCTACAAAGCAAGCAACCGAATAACTCCAATATGCATAACCACGTAAAAGAAAGCCAGACAACACTCCAAAAGGTTAAATATCAGAACAAGAAACATGCAGACAACGTGATAAACCTGCTTCACTGGACTAGGGGAAAAAAAAAATCACCCCGCAAAACACATGCAAACCACAGGAAAAAAAAAAGCAACAAACAAAAACGAAAAAGGGCAGGGTAAGTACATACCGATATCCAAATGGGAGAAAAAAAAGGTCCGAGGGCCTTCATATACCAACGGTTAATAAAACAAAACTGATAATCGAACACAATGCGAAAGACCGACGACGAAAGAAATAAAGAAAATCATCATCACTCCCGGTGGTATTGTCATTTGCGGACTACCTTATCCTCATTACAGATGAGCTGGCAGAACTATAACGATGCCAACAGGCCACAAGAAACACCAAATCATAACTACCAGTCATAGTAAACTCAAAGATGGACTGGAAGCTAGATAGACTTATGTAATGATTATCGTACTGTGTATGATAAACGGCTTAAAAATATCACACTCAGTAATACGAAAAGATCAAGACTCAGAAGAAATGAACGAGTTGAGTCATGACTTGATTGACCAAGCTAGGAAAATGGAAACCAGGAAACTAGGAAACTGCGGACATAAGAAAATACATCAAATCTTAATCGGAAAACCGTAACAAAACGCGTCAAGAACCACAGGATGTGCTACCTAGCACACTGTGAACCACACCGCACATGCATGCAGCAATGCAGTACAAGGCCAAATCTAAGAAGGTCGAACGACCTACTTACACATGGAACGACAACCTAAAACAGGACATGAAATACGAGTACTTACTTCGACATGGGCATCAAGTTTTAGACGGACACAGCTGGAGACATTATCGTACCTAGTATGTTATATGGCTTAAAAGTATCAGCACTCACAAAGGCGAACCATTAAAGACCGAGAGTATATGAACGAGTTATCATGAGAGACTCGATCAACCACGCTAGGAACAAACCGAGACAGAAGAAAATGCATCAAATCTTGGGAAAACCATAACAAAACGCATCAAGAACCACAGAATGTGCTACCCAGCACACATCTTCAGACGCTCTGAACCACACCTGTTAAATGCAGCAATGCAGTACAGAGCCAAATCTATGAAAGCCGGACGACCTATTTACGCACGGAATGACAACCTAAAACAGGACATGAAACACTTCGACAAGGAAATCCAGTTTGGGAGGGACACGGCTGTAGACAGAAATAAGATAAAGAAAGCGGCTAGTGATATCTACAAAAAAAAAAAATAGTTTAAAAAAACTAAAAAACACGCTTCCATTGAAAACCAAACTAAAAAGTACAAAATAATGGAAAAAAAAGCGTGTGGTGCTTTTTAAGGTATTTTTTTATTGATATCAGCACCCCACGCTTTTTTTTCCATTATTTTGTACTTTTTAGTTTGGTTTTCAATGGAAGCGTGTTTTTTAGTTTTTTTAAACTATTATTTATTTTCTATTTTTTAGGGTATTTCGAATTTTGAGACGTATGTCAGCGTAGTTTGTGACAGTTTTTTTGCTGTCCTGGTAACCCTGGCAAGGATAATGGCACAAATTTATGAAATTATTGCATTGTCATCGGTCCTTGACAGGTGTGCAAAGTTTGAATAAAATCTGGTCGTTTAAAGTGGGTCAAAATCGCGCTATAAGGAGTCGGTTACAAACAAACATACAAATATACAAACATACAAACATACAAGTGAAGCTAATATAAAGCGTGTAAAAACAGAAACTGATATCAGCGAGAACTCAGAAGACGACCAAGAAAACAACAACACGGAACATAGCGAAGCCTCGACAAAGAAAAGAGCCAAGCAAACGGTTAACCCCGCCAAAAGATGCATCGGCGAAGCTCTACCTGGATCAACATGCCGGCGACGACGTGAAAAGATGCCCTCCTATAGACAAATCACCCTTCTCTCCACTAGTCCAATGCTTACTTAAGGCTGCATAGTCGGTAGGCTCGTAATCCTTTCCTATCCTATGGGCACGTCTTCCCTACCATTACAGCGCCCCCGGTCTACTTCTTGATATGCAATGGACTATGTAGCACCATGAATCATGAGGCTTCAGGGGCTAGTGCAAATCTCGGGGTTCATTCGATTAATCGAGTCTGGTCAAACCACGCTGGGATCGGTGCAATTCATTTCATTTCATTTCATTCATTTCGTGGTTTATGGCTAATAAATTAACTATACATACTAAAAAAACTGGCCAAGTGCGAGTCGGACTCGCGCACCGAGGGTTCCGTACAAACCTGCAGGAATTCACGGTTTATGCATAAGGTTTATGTTTATGAAATTAAAGGTTTTTTTATTTTTTTATTTTATATTTGAGTTGACTGAATGAAAGGTAAATTGTGGTTTACGATTTATGACGTATTAAAAAAAAACTACTTACTAGATCTCGTTCAAACCAATTTTCGGTGGAAGTTTACATGATAATGTACATCATATATTTTTTTTAGTTTTATCATTCCCTTACTTTAGAAGTTACGGTTACACACATTTTAGCACTTTGGAAGTGTCTCTCGCGCAAACTATTCAGTTTAGAAAAAAATGATATTAGAAACCTCAATATCATTTTTGAAGACCTATCCATAGATACCCCACACGTATGGGTTTGATGAAAAATTTTTTTTTGCGTTTCAGTTCCATGTATGGGGAACCCCAAATATTATTGTTTTTATTTTCTATTTTTGTGTGAAAATCTTAATGCGGTTCACAGAATACATCTACTTACCAAGTTTCAACAGCATAGCTCTTATAGTTTCGGAAAAAAGTGGCTGTGACATACTCGGACAGACAGACATGACGAATCTATAAGAGTTCCGTTTTTTGCCATTTGGCAACGGAACCCTAAAAATGATATTAGAAACCTCAATATCATTTTTGAAGACCTATCCATAGATACCCCACACGTATGGGTTTGATGAATTTTTTTTTTTTGAGTTTCAGTTCTATGTATGGGGAACCCCAAATATTATTGTTTTAAAAAAAAAAATATTAGAAACCTCAATATCATTTTTGAAGACCTATCCATAGATACCCCACACGTATGGGTTTGATGAAAAAAAAATTTTTGTTTCAGTTCTATGTATGGGGAACCCCAAATATTATTGTTTTTTTTTTCTATTTTTGTCTGAAAATCTTAATGCGGTTTGCAGAATACATCTACTTACCAAGTTTCAACAGCATACCTCTTATAGTTTCGGAAAAAAATGGCTGTGACATACTCGGACAGACAGACAGACAGACATGACGAATCTATAAGGGTTCCGTTTTTTGCCATTTGGCAACGGAACCCTAAAAAAAACGTTATATTGTTTAAGTCTACATCACGCGATAGTGATAGTTTAGATGTTATGTTAAATGGAGACAAAATAGAAGTCGTAGACTCAGTCAAATTCTTAGGAATTCATGTTGATTCCTTATTAAATTGAAAAAACGAACTAAAAGCCATAAACGGATCAATATCATCTGCATGTTATGCCCTCAGGAGCCTAAGAGATGAACTTAATGTAAATATTTTAAAATCGGTTTATTATGCATTGGTGGAGTCAAGACTGAGATACAGTATTCAACTATGGGGAAATAGCTACAGATATAACTCTGATAGGGATTTTGTGCTGCAAAAGAGGGCGATCAGAACAATAGTTCGCATCCCCCAAATCGAGTCCTGTCAGGAATATTTCAAAAAGCTGTCTATCATTACGGTACCAAGCCTTTACATATTAACAGTCTTGACCAGCCTGGCAAAGCATATAAATGAATATGAAACGGAGGAAGGAAGACACAATAGAGAAAGCACGCGGAACCAATACTTGAAGCTTGGAATTAGTTCGAAACTGAATATTTGTGTTAGGTATCAAGCGGTGAAGCTTTTTAATTGCTTGCCTAAGGATCTAAGATGTTTGTTATATAAAACCACCTTGTTTAAAAGGAGACTCAGGGACTTTTTATTGGAAAAATGTTTTTATTCCGTTAATGAATTTATGACTATACACCACAAATGATAGATAATATTATAACTAGATTTAGGTTACGAGTAAAATGAATGAATTTTGTGATGACATGTACAGATTATTTAATTTGATTTGGTTATGACATTTTTAGATTATTATTATTATTAGCCGTTTCTGTCCCACTGCTGGGCGAAGGCCTCCCTACTCTCTTTCCACGTCTCTCTGTCCAGAGCTGCCAAGGACCAGTCTTTATTAAAAGAGTCCAGCTCATCCCGCCATCTCCGTCTGGGCCTGCCGCGATGTCTCTTGCCATTAAGCGGGACCCATTGGGTCGTAAGTTTGGCCCACTGATCGTCTGACATACGGCAGATGTGTCCAGCCCAATTCCATTTAAGCGTGGCAGCTTTCCGAGTGACATCAGTTATTTTAGTAATGGAACGGATTGTTGTATTCTTAACCCGGTCCACAAGTTTAATACCCAGAATACTCCGTTCCATAGCTCTCTGACAAACCTCGAGCGTGGACCTCTGCTGAATTGTCAAAGACCATGTTTGAGAACCATACGTGAGGATGGGAAGAATACACACGTCGACGAGTCTTCTCTTGAGGGATAAAGGAAGATCGCCCTTCATTAGATCTTTCATGGCCCAATAGCTCTTCCAGGCATTTTCGGTGCGTCTTGTAACTTCTTTGTTTTGTCTTGCCTCGAATGAAACTATTTGGCCAAGATAGAGATACTCGTCGACATATTCAATCTCCCCACCCGCCACGATGATCCTTTGACGCACGCTGTTCGTCATCAACTTGGTCTTTGACATATTCATTTGAAGCCCGACCTCGAGGCTTGCCATGCTAAGATCTTCTAGCATCTGAGTCAGCTCGGAGACTGAAGACGAAAAAAGGACAATATCGTCGGCAAAATGGAGATTGGATAATCTTCTATGACCAACCATAATGCCCCTTTCTGCCCAGCCTGCTGCCAGCTTTCTGAAGACTTCCTCCAGTACGGCTGTGAATAATTTCGGAGATAGCGGGTCTCCTTGTTTAACTCCTTTATTGATCTGGAAAGTTGGTCCTGTCTGAGAATTAATTTTAATCGCTGCGGTGCTGTTTCTATAAATATTTTGTAAGAGGTTTATGTACGTGCTGTCTATTTCTTGATTATGTAAGGCGTTAATTTTTTTTAGATTATTATTAATATATTTGGTTATGAAATTTTTAAATTAATTTGGTTTTCAATTTTTTTAAATATGTAGATAATGAAATGGTTATGGTGTATATGAGACTTTTGTAATGAATTTTGGGTAAGATGCTTTTTTTACTTTATATTACAGTTTATATTGAAGTTTGTTAATACATGTATCGAAGTAGTTTGATTTACAGTGGTTTGAGACATTTTTACATTATTTATATGAAGATTGCTACGACATGTTTAGATTATTTATTGAAGTTTGTTGGCATTTGTATTAGATTTTATTTTATTTAAATTACCGGTTCTTGAACTGACATGCTTAGATTATTATTATTTTATATTTTTATTGATTTTATAATGTTATGGATCTTAGTTGCGAATTAGTTTTAACTTGTATTTGATTCCTTTATTGTAAAACATTCAGACACAGTGTAAAAATTGTTAATGAATAAATGACATGAAATGCATCCCGTTATAATTAAAACTACCTTTAATTTCTTCGTTAGTTCGAAGGAAAAAAGTAAACGTGAAATTGTTTAAATGCACGAACCGTGCAATTTTGCACGAAACATTATTTAATAGGATTAAATGAACTTAGGGGGTTTTATTGATAATTTTAATATGTAGTTATAATTCTGCAAATACATAATGTTCGATCGAATCATATTTTGATCAACATACAACCCCCAGCTAGATTGACCGACGATCTCAAAAAGGTGACTGGGACAGACTGGATGCGAAAGGTGGAGGACAGGATGTTGTGGTGCAGCATGGGAGAGGCCTATATCCAGCAGTGGACTGCGATAGACTGAGTTGACAACCTGCCACTGACCTGCAAATGGCAAAAATGGTTGAAAATTTGAATTTCACGGTATTGCTTAGCGCATCCACCGTGCCACTATGTACAAGGACACTTGAATCAGTGATCTTGTTTTCAAGATAATTTTCGTTCGTCCATTGGTAATGCAATAAAAAAAACTTTATTTTGGAAATAAAGTTTTAGCTTAGGCAGAAACTGCTCCAGATTAATTTATACGCTTGTAGCCAATGACACAAAATAAAATCTATCTATTCGTAGACATATTCTAGATCTACACAGATTTATTATCTGTGGACGAGGCGTTTCTGTACATTCAAAATATTTCGAAGTAAAATAGTTAGGGAGTTAAAGGATAACCAACACATATCATTTCTATCATTTTTAAATTGTGTCTGTTTGTCTGCTTATATGTCGGTTAGAACAGGTTTCACGTCAAGAGTACGAAACTTAGATACTTTGAAATACAAATAATGCGTAGGTACAACTTGAAAAACGTTTTAAACTTTGTTTCGTCGCAATCGTTTCACTCTACCGATAGATAAAATCAATGTAAAATGCTTCAGAAGAACTAAAAAACTGTCTTCGAAAACTACGCTGACATACGTCACAAACTAAGCTGACATACGTCCCAAAATTCGAAAAACCCTAAAAAATTGAAAATAAATAATAGTTAAGTGTCATTATTTGTCTACTAAATCACATAGCAATGAAAGGCAGTCGACATGTCGCTGTCGCGTCGCGTTTGTTGCAATAATTACTGAGTTTGATAACATTTTTTAAGTAGGTAAGTATTGCAGGTAGTTAGATATGTAGTACCCGCTTAACACTTATTGTTCATTTCATAATGCGATAGAATGACAGACAAGACAAGCCATCACGGGCACGCAATATTCTTTGACATAATAAAGGGTTTAAGAGGAACGCTTCCGAAAACGAACACAGGTTTCAGGGCTAGTCATTCTCGATACGTAAACATAAAAAAAATGTTTTTTTAATATAACATAATCATTTCGAAAGAGACACCGTGACCCTGGCACATGGGCAACTGGAGGAACACGGGTAGGTTTTAGTCAGTAAAAGTCTGACACGCCCTCCCGATCCGCCCAAGAGCGGGAGAAGTCATTTGATGATTTCCCATCCAAAAACAAAAAAAAAAGTTAGGTTCACTTATATACGTGTCTCGCATTGTTGTGATAAATTCATTCAACAGTCTCTTTACAAGTATATCCTATTGTTATAGTAACTATGGTGGAAAAGATGGGAAGAAGAGGGGGCTATCATTTTTTTATACTAGTCATATGGTAGACCTCTAAAAATAACGAGAGAAAAAGCATATTACAAGAGTGCGAAACCAAAGATTTATATATCCTTCGTTGTTCGTGTTCGATTTATTCAAATAACACAGCTACTCCGCAACGATAGGCCTATTACGAACGGTAACACTGCATTAGTACTCGTACTTCTGCTCTGGCAAGCAAAAATACATTTAATGGTAAAGGTCATTTACTTGAATATTCAAAGGTACACTATATGGATATCTACGAATCCTAGGTTGCACCAAATATATCGAAACCTATAGAGTATTCAGATATTTTTGACTACACTACCGTAACATAGATAAGAACAGATTATAACATTTTATTGATGTTTAAGCTTGTATAGAACTATATGATCATTTTAACGCTTACACTATTTTGAAACATTGTTACTGCCTATACATATATTGAACTCGACTGTACCTACTTTAGTATTTGAACTGTTATGGACATGCCACAGGGGACGATGTTCGGATTTACGTTACAATATTTAACGACTCAACCGCCAAAAATTTTCCGCATTATCCGGCCGACCGCGAAAATTATTTACCCCGTGGCGGTTGAGTCGTTAAACTATATATAAAATAAAACCTACCTAATAATTGTTTTATTTATTATTAATTCATAAACCTTTATTCGAGTCTCGAGACTATTTGGGAAAAACTTTTAACAAAAATTATGTGAACCTACTTCATTTGTAAAATATGTGCATAAATTAAATAAGTACTATTCTCTTGACTCGCATCCTGTTATGTATTATCTTAATATATATAAATTATGCGTTACGTTGTTTGTCCGGGATGGACTCCTAAAATACTTAACCAATTGTAATAAAATTTGCACACCGTGTGTAGTTTGATCCAATTTGAAAGATAGGATAGCTTACATCTCAATTTATAGTTGCAATAATATTATAAAGAGGAAAGATTTGATTGTTTGTTTGTATAGAATAGGTTCCGAAACTACTGGTCCGAATTGAAAAATTCTTCGAACATTAGAGATTACATTTAAAAGGTTATTTATAATTACCATGTCATTTCAATTTAGTGAAATGAACTTTTGTGATTTCTTAGACTGTTTTGGCATATAGTATATTTTTTTTATTGTGAATTAGATTTAGCATACTCATATTTAAAGCATTTAACCATAAAAATGAGTCATCAGCATCAAAACATTTTTTTTTTAATATTGAGGATTTAAAAAAAAGCACAAATGGTGGCTCAACATGAAGTATGTCAAAAAATTACAAATAAATGGTACTATATCTATGTGTAAGGATATAATGGTGAACCTTGTAATTCCATTCCATGCAAATTTTTCATTAAAAAAATTATAACTCCTTCATTTGTAATGATCAGCAGAATCCATTTCTAGTCAAAAAATGACCTTGAAAATTCAAGTCTCTTGTCTATAAAAGGCGATTTTCAGCCTACCGGGCGTCGCGTAGTATAAAATAGGCCTATGTCCTTTCTTGGAATTTAAACTTACCCTGTACCAAATTTCCTCAAAATCGATTCAGTGGTTTTGTCGTGAAAGCGTTACAGACAGAAAGAGTTACTTTCACATTTATAAAATTAAAGTATAGATTTAAAAGTTTTCAGCTTCGACAAAACACGTCAAATCATAGGAAAAGTAATAAGAAATGATAGTACCTCTTCCTGAAGAACTTCTCAGATACCACCTGGCAGAGTATAGATAATAATAATAAGAAAGCCACCCGGTGTCTGAATTTGTGCCCAGTTCACGACCATAAGATCCCGCTCGCCTCCTGTTACATGGGACTTAATATACAGGGTGTGGCGTAAGTAATGGTCCACCATTCAGGATTCGATGAACCAGATAATTAACTAGGTATAACAATTAAAAATTTTAACCATTTTTACCCAATTTTTTAACCATTTTTACCCAATTTTTTTTATACAAAAATTGCTCTTGAACTTAATGGTGTGTTAAAAATTGGGGTTAAAATTAGAGAAGAACCAACTTTTTCTTCAAAAGAGCTGAATTTACATAAAAAAACATAATTTATCATGATAGCTCTAGTATTCAATCTGAAGGCCTTCCTGCCTTCTATTCTAGTTACACAACACGCCATATGAAGGTCGAGACGGTAAAAAATGTCATCCGGTATAATGATTAAGAATAGAGAGAATAGTAAATTAAGAATAGCACCACCCTATTTCTTCCTGTGGATGTCGTAAGAGGCGACTAAGGGACTTAGAATTGGCAACAGCGTTCGCTATGCATTTTGCGACCACACTGCGATCGCCAACCCGCCTGCTAAGCGTTGCGATTATGGCAAACCCCCCCGAATCGGGGAAGGCTTATGACCAGCAGTGAACGTCTTTCGGCTGAAATGATGATGATGATGATGAATTATAATAATATTCTTTATATTTAACACCCCAACTGTATTTTAAAGAATGAGAATCGCACTTCAAAAATCAGCTGTTAAGTGTAGATTGTTACGTAACCTCACTTTTCCTAAATCTTATTTAACTCGGTTCTCAGATTGCCAAAACCAGCAAAATTTTCAGTGATTGTTTAATAATATAGTACCTATTAATAGACACCAATTTCATCTTTTTACATCCAGGCCCAAGATTGTATGAAAGCGTATCCGTCTCCTTTCGTAAATAAAAGACAAAAATGAAATATTTTCGGAACCCTTGGGTAAAAATGTTTAAAATGTTTAATTGTTATAGTTAATTATCTGGTTCATCGAATCCTGAACGGTGGACCACTACTTACGCCACACCCTGTATAATGTAACTGGCGAAAGGCCAATGGTGTATAATACTATTGTAGTTAAACTTCTGCCGAATCCTTCGGGGATTACAGGCATGATGTTATTTATGTAGGTAAATACTTATAAGATCCTGTGTTCTATGTCAAATGTAGTTGTAGACCTAACACGATGTTTGTTGAGCTAAGCAAGTGTCAATATTTATTTTATTATATACCGAGCATAATAACTATTGTCTTAAAGTCAAGGCTGCGACTATGAACCAGCAGAAGTCAACATGTTTTTTCACAGAGGGTTACACTACAATACAATGCTAAATAATAATTATTGCCTGTATAAAGACACTCCATTGTAGACGTACACTCTATCGTAGACCACTGGCTTATAGCACGTTACTTCTAGTCTTATAAAATATTGTCAAGTAGAATTACTCTACGAGACATATTTGGAACTCCTCCGTTACCTACCTTACCACACGAATTGCAACAACAAATAATACACGTTAAAAAACTGTGAAAAAAGGTTATTTAAAAAAACTATGCGTTTTATTGTTAGTCGAGTGAACATAGATTTCCATTTTCGTTTATAACACGACTCTACGACGAAAAAGTGAGGTTAAGGTTATGTCAAAGTAAAACAACATTAAATCAAAACCGGTATTTATTTACAAATAATTTCTCGTTTTTTGTCTACGAAAATGTGGCCTTGGAAATTTAGCAGATGTATTTCAGATAAGACTATGTATGTATATAAACCGTGGATGCAGCTAAATAGAATTAGTGATGTTAAAGTTTGTGTTGATTGATGTTCATTGAAAACTTACAGAAATACTACATCCAAAATGCCTCAATGGGGCTACCTGATGTCCTCAAGATTCATACAAAGCAAAGAAGTCCCTCCACAGACTACCACAACTACTGCACCTACCGAGGAAGCTACACGGACTCCCACAACGATCGATGTCGCCGATGTGAAATTCTTTTCAAAACAAATGAATGAGTGGTGGGATCCTGATGGGAAAATGGCTCTGCTACACAGAATGAATATAATTAGGTAATACGTTGATATGTATCTTATAAAACATGGGCTGGTGTGTTTATTCTCACCTAAACTATTTACTCTGATTAATGTTTCGTACTCAGTTCAGTTGTTCAAACTCCCAGTTTGGAATGATAAACCCGACCAGATATACATGGGACAAGCACACTGCATGTATGAAGAGCCAGTACAACTTTCATTATTATTATAAACAATAAAAATACTAGTATCCAACCCAACAGGATATTATTATAGTGTCTGTCAGTGTATTTTGGATATACTTTGGTTAAAATTTCTATTAGGGGCCATCGATTTATGGGACGGGGAGTGGGGGGAAGGGAGGGGGGGTGGTGGGCTACACCCTGTACCATCCCCACTATGCAGAACCCCATGGTTATGGAGATATCCATGGTTAAAGTTTTTAGGTTAGAATATTTTTCGGCGTCGAATTGAGGGTGGAAGGAGGGTGTGAGGTGGGGTGCGCATAGTTTTTTTATAGTAAAGTCGACGGAGCCCCGCTTCGCGGGGCTCCTACTTCTGTGTTGTTTAAAAAAAAATAACCACGAAGATGATGGCGGGGTCTTTGTTCACTCGCTTCGCTCGCTCACTAGACCCCGCCATCCTCTTCTAACCTAACCTGTCCGAGTCGGGGTGCCCCGAGTCCAGAGCTCGCTTCGCTCGCTCTTGAAAAAAAAGACATAAAGTTGAATAAAATACACCTCTACCGTCAACGGAACGTTAAATGTCAACATTGACGTCTTACAGAACAATTTAGCCAACCTAAAAATTTGCAAATGGTGTGCTATTTGACAATTTGTATGGAAAAATGGAAACTTTAAACATTTTTATCTCATAAACCGTGAACATCTGTAACTTGAAACTTTGTAAAAAGCTTTCTATTTATGAGTACTGTCTACACAAAAAATATGAACTTCAAAATCAATGGCCCCTAATGGAAATTCTATCCTATACTTTTAAGTAAAGCAGCTTATTATTAGATAAAAACATAGATGCACTTAACTAGCAGCTAGATTTAGTCATTTGTTAAGCCTGTTTTTATGTTCAAACACACACACACACACACACACCATACCTACATCACGAAACACACTATACTAACCCTTAGAATAAGTTAAATTCGTTTGCTCCATATAGTTCTAAGCAGTCTACTAAAATTGTTTGTACTCGTATGGGAACCTGGGCTGGCGAACCTTAATACAGGTTACTATGTAACCTAGCTAGGACGCCACATTCAAATTATGTTACTTTTAGTCTTTTAAATTTTACCCTACACTGTGACTTATATTTATTGTAACCGACTGTACCTTACTGTTTTTATGTTTACAGGATCCCTTTTGTCAGAGATGGACTCGTATCTACTACCCATAAAGATGTGTTGCCACTCAAGGGTAAAAAGATTTTGGATGTAGGCTGCGGTGGAGGTATACTATCGGAGGTGAGAACCACAATTAATATCAACATATTCTACTGCAGATAAAATGTATTTTTTTAGTACACCAAAATCTATCCGTCTCATCAACTCATGTGGTGTCAGCAAAAGCGATAAGTAATCAGGATTGTCGAACAATATTACTTAAAAATTAAAATAGAGCACAGGTGCTCATTTGTCTGACCTAGGTTGAACCTGTGTTTCAGGCTAGTAAGTGCATTAATACTTAATATAATAAATTAATAATGAGTAAAAAGTAAAAACTAAATTAAAATTAGGAAAATAAAAGTGTAATAGCATTTTATGTTAGTAGTTCTATTTGCAGACAACAAGTAGATTGTCTGTGTATAATAATCGATGGTTAGTAAATATTTAAGTATAATTTGTTTACAGCTAAAGTAATTTAGTTTAAAGATACTTAGTTTTCTATTCAACATATTGTACAGATGTGGGCCTAAGAATGTTAAAAAACCTTTCTACAAAAACATGTTTTGAGGTTAAATTTGATGGGCATACTATATCATTCCGTCTTTTGTTAGTATTATCAGCAGTGTAGGTAAGCGTGGTGTGCTATTTTAATACTAAGTTCATTATGAAAAGTTGGCAGACAGTCAGTACATTGCAGGATTTGTATAGCAGATCTGTAGGAAAGAAAAAGGGATGGAAGTTTGCTACCTTAAAAATTGCTCTCTGAGCTCTTTCAAGAGGAAGTAGATTCGTTTTTGGTGCGCCACCCCATGATGTGATGCAGTATTGAATTATTGATTGACAGAGGGCCAAATAAACTTGTGTGATTAATTTTGAATCGGCGACTGTACGTATTTTTTTTAAACATATATTAATTTGCGCACTCTTTTAACGAGACTTTCAATTATGTTTTCTGAAGGACAGAGTGTCATCTATTTAACCATTCGAAAACACCCATCAATTTTTTACCAAACTTCTGCAGTATCCAACAACCATGGTTACTTAGCTATTTTGGTTACTGTATGTAAACAATTTTGATTGTGTTAGTATTATTTTTATATTTATTTTTAATTTTTCTGAGTTGGTTGCGTAGTATGCTGATGATGGGGACTCCATTTTGCACACTTACTCTCATTCTGTTCTTGCTTACAAAGCCAGCCTAGCTACCCAAAAGCACAGAAGCTTCCTGGGAGCTTCACAGGCTTTGCTCATGTTGAGAAACCACAGCCTTGCATCACACAATCTCGGAGATTATGTGGGCGGCTGATTCCTCAGGTATCCTCTGCAAAGCAGGCTGTCTGTGGCGCCTATATTATAAAGATGTTAGTTAAGGGGGTAATGGCCCGTCATTATTCCTATGATTATTCTAAGGTAACTTCTACTTAGGCTGAACATTTTGTGGGTAAATCGTGGGTATACAGTCGGTAAAACTTATTAAGACTGTCTATAGTCTGTTGCCCGTAACCATCTGTTGTTTTGAAATTCGACAGACCTTTGGCGAATTCACGTACGAAATTGTGAGAAAAGCAATGGGAGAAGTGGGTATAGGCCTTACATTATCATATGTGAGCCTTCACAAATTCTACGGCAACGTCATTACTCTATGCTCTTTGATCCAATGGAGGGTAATACACACACTGAGGGTTGCATAGTAAAAGCTGTTCATTTTTATTTATGAGTACTATACTCCCTTAAAGTATATGCGTTCAGGAAAGGCAACCCAGCAGTAATATAATATTATTGTACACATAGATTTTGTAAGATGTAGTGTAAACTTGTTAAAACCAGTTCCGTAAACAACAATGAGGGAAACTTAAACAATGGGTATTTAGTTTGTTAGATTAAAAATAATATAATGCTTTGTTAGATTATATTTATTGTAATCGTATAATTACAGAGCATAACAATGAAAAATTGTTTATAACTATAATATTATGTTATGGGATCAGGCATTACCAAACTGGAAAATAACAATGTTAATACATAGTTCTTTATATCTCTTATATTTTGTGTTCCGTGTGGTGCCGAACGTAAAAAGTAGCACCATCCCACTTCTACCCGTGGGTGTCATAGAAGGCGACTAAGGGACTTACTAGAGAATGGGCAGCAGCGTTCTCTATGCATTTAACCACCATACTGCGATCGCCAACCCGCCTGCCAAGCGTAGCGATTATGGCAAAGCCCTCCAAATTGGGCGAGGCCTATGTCTAGCAGTGGACGTCTTTCGGCAGAAAAAATGATAATCTGTTATTTTTTAATTGTTTATGAGAATATTTTTTATTTTATTTAATAATAATATCTAATATCTTAGGGCAACCAACACAATGTTATCTGATCCCAAACTAGGAAGAGCCTGTACTATTGCAACCAGACAACTGATAAATATACTTATATATTTCTAAATACATACATATTATTGATAAATTACACCCAGACACAGAACAAATGATTGTGCTCATCACACAAAGATTTGTCCTGGGTGGGAATCGAACCCACGACCTCAGTCTTTGCAGTCAGGGTCACTAACTACTGGACTAACAGGCCAGTTGAATAGACACAACATTGTGTTTAGACAGGGTCAAATTAGGGGCAGGGGCAGGGGCAAATACGGGAAAAATCGCACGAGTAGAGTCGACGCGACGGGAAAGGTCGGGGGAACAATAAATTTAACGCGGACGAAGTCGCGGGCAGAAGCTAGTTTGAAATAAATGCTTTGACTTTGGTCGATTGTCGGAGAATTTTGTTTTCAACATTTTCCGTTTTTGGTATTGAAAAATAGCCATATTTTAATAGGATTCTTTGCCAGTGTATTTTTTAAACACCCCATACTGTTCCTACTGCCTGGACACAGGCCTTCTGTCTTTAGGAGGGAGTGGGCCGTAATTTACTACACGCGCCCACTGCTGGTTGATAAACGTCACATGTTTTAGATTTTTTGACTCTAGGACGTACCGGTTTCCTCACGATGTTATCATTCATATCATGAAATAAATTACAGAATGAAAATTTTCCCTCTTGGTTTGAACCCGCGACTAACAACTCGTAAGTGGGAACCATGCTACTCCTACTGCTATAAGTATTATAAAAAATATTATTTTCATTTTTTCAGGGATTGGCAAGACTTGGAGCAAGTGTGACGGGTATCGATGCTAGCAAAGAACTCATCCGTGTGGCTGATAAACACAAAGAATTGGACCTTAAAATAGCAACGAACAAACCAGAATATATCCATTGCACTATAGAAGTAAGTCACTATCAAATTAGTTATCGTCCGCAGACGTGATGGATATCAAAATCTAACCAAACAAAAGAAAAAAAGTTATTTGATGATTGTTATGTTTATTGAGTTATTACATGTTATAACTCAAAATATTGAAAGAAGAAGGCTCACCGCCTTTAGTCATGCACTAACACGTGGACAAGTGAATGGTATGGAAGGAAGAGGTATGTACTCACGGGGTCTTCACAATCGACGGCTTTTGGTACCACTCACTACAGTTCCGGGACGTCCCTTTGAACACACTTAACAGTTCACAGAATTGTTGCTAGTATTTGTAGGTAGGTTTGTTAGCAAAATGGTGAATTATGTTTTAGAGCTGGCAGCGGAATCACGCGCCATGTTGGTTCCGAGTTCTCGAGAGAGTTGTGTCGAATGTTTGTTTCCGGAAGTGAAGAATGAATGGGAGAGGGATGGTATGGAATTAGGTAGTACGTGATAGTGCATTAATATTTACTTTGATACTTTAACATTCTTCCCCCCTTCTGGCGAAATTATGGAGCCTGAACTCTACAATGAAGCTACGTCCATATAAGCCAAGAACTAATATTATAAAATGATATGATTGATGGATATGCAAATAATGTGTATGTTATTAATACAATATTAAATTATGATATAAAAGTAGTGAAAATTTAATTATGCCCATCAGGAAGAGGACATAATTTTACTAAAGGTCTGTCAAGAGTACCTCGAGAAGTTTTGACAGTGGCCGAACGAGGAATCCCATCACGACCAGACCAGGGTATAATTTTATTATCTTACCAAGCCGCCATCGTAACGGATGATAACATTCATCTTTAATAATGACTAACTGATTGATGTGAACGTCACATGAGGATTCATTCCATTTCAAACGTTGCGTCAAATGGGTTAAGTATTCCGAGTGCCATCGTGACCAAAAGTCCTGACGTATTCGTGCAAAAGTTGCCAACGTGATGATGTTTTTTAAGGGATTGCGATTAAAGAAAGAAAGAAAGAAAGAAAAAGTATTTATTGGGACACGCACAGAAACTACACAAAAAACAATACTTAATAAAAATAAAAATCAATTATAAACAAAAAAAACAAAAACAAATAAAAAACAAAATTTAAAAGAAAAAAACAGAAAGTCCTGTGCGAGGCCAAAGGGCCCCTATCTCAGCATGATGCTGCGACATTTAAAAATAAGTATCGCAGCGCTGGTATTCTGATAGGACCCAGTGTGTTGTGATGTCACGAACGAATACAGAAATAAATAAATTATAATAGGATAACGTATGTGTGTAAAGTAACATAAAATAAAATAAATAAATAAAAAATATGTCATGAATGATACATTGAGCGTGCCAGTACCTGACGTAGCATCAAGTTACTTGTCTATACCCTAGCGTGTCAAGATATGTGACACTCTATGGCATCGAACAAACAAACAAACCAACTCTATGGCATCGTTATGACAATTAATAAAGGTAGTTGTAGTTAATTGAAATATCTATTTAAAACATCCATCATCATCATTCATCATCATTTCAGCCGAAAGACGTCCACAGCTGGACATAGGCCTCCCCCAAACAAAAACACATAATAAATAAAAACACACATAAAACATCCGTTTAGACATAAACATATCGGGTATCAATATCTAAACATGATAAAGCCAAAAAATAAAACATAATTTTCACTCATAAAATAAAAATATTTATTTCACATAAACCTACATGCGTACTTATGAAGCGTTAGCAGCTAGATGCACGATTCCAATTTGTTGATGCCTATGGAGAAGAGCCAGCAAGAAACTCCACTGGTTACTCTTTTAAAAATAATTTGTTTTAACATATGTTTTCAAATTACGGTGTCAACAGCTCTAGGAGGACAGAGTAGAGGCTTACCTACTTTGTCCTACAAATACCAGGTACTTAATAAAATAGAAAAACTACAGTCTACAAGACTTAAAACGCTCACACATTCACAGTATTAAGAATCTACATAAATAACACAGCCCGACGTGACTCTTGCTCCTGGAATGAGAGTAGTCATTCCCCGTAGATTTTGGGTCACTGAATTCAACTTCGGCCTAGGAATTGCTCCATCACATCACATATTTTAGATATATAGAAAATTTTATATACATTCAATATACAATTTTTCATACAATTCTTGTATATAAAAATTATAAATTTTTAAAATCAAATTTCTCGATTATGAAAAAAGATATTTGCGCAAACTCAACGCCATTTGGAAGAGCAATGCTTATACTTTAAAGCATTGTGTGTTTTTTTTTCGAAAGCTAAATTTGCCACGATGCTATATAACCGTGAAAACACGCTAAAATCGTGTTTTTTTGCACTTTTAGGTTAGGATATCTAAGAAATGTGATGTGATAGAGCAATTCCGAGGCCGAATTTGAATTCAGTGACCCAAAATCTACGGGAACTGACTACTCTCATTCAAGGAGCAAGAGTCACGTCGGGCTGTGTACCTAATAGATAATTAAACTATAAAAACCGATTTAAACCAAAACTCAAAACTCGCATTTCAAATAAACCAATTACAGGCACTTTTGAATAGTCAAGTGACGGTGAGCCAGAAAAATGGAGCTGGTTGCCTATTGCATAGCATACGTAGGTACCTTAGGTACAAATGACATGAATGCCATGACAACCACTAATTAAAAGTTGAAATTAGAATTGTAGGTATTTTATGTCAAACAATGAGAAGATTAAGTAAAAAATAAAAATGTACATCATAATTTGGAAGCAGTTAGCAACATAACTATGTAATAGACATTTACATAATTATGCCGTTAATGAAGTACCAGGGAAGACATGTGCAGAAAGAGTTATTGCCAAACTTCCTTGTCTTGAACGTAGTCTACTAGCATTTTCCAGCGGCTGCGCCCGCGTATTATACTTACAAACCTCCCTCTTGATTCACCCTGTCTATTGGCGTATCACAAATTGAAGCAACAATAAAAGTGGCACTGGAACACTGTGTAGACGGTCCATTGTGGCTACGGCAAGCCATTTATAGCTTTAGTTTTACTGTATGGCACATGCCAGATATATGTAATAATAATAATAATATCTTAGGACAACCAACACACTGTTATCTGATCCCAAACTAGACAGAGCCTGTACTATGGTAACCAGACAACTGATAAATATACTTATATATTTCTAAATACATACATATTATAAATAAATTACACCCAGACACAGAACAAATGATTGAGCTCATCACACAAACATTTGTCCTGGGTGGGAATCGAACCCACGACCTCAGTCTTAGCAGTCAGGGTCACTAACCACTAAACTAACAGGCCAGTCCATGTAGAAATTTGAAGAGCTTGTGGCTAAGTAATAATAGCCGCATGGGTCGATCAATTAGATTTAGCTATGCTGGGCGTGGTTGGGCCGTGGTTGGGTGTCTATCTTTACATACCAGCCTTGGAAAGCACGTTCATCCGTGGCTCCCGATTGTTTTTCGTGGATCTTTGACAGCACGGGTCGTCAGAAGCTCGAAAGTCTAACAAACCAGTCTCACCAAAGGGTACCACTAACTGGCTTGGTTCGGTTGAACCGAAGCTGACCCCAATATCGTTGGGAAAAGGCTAGACAGATTAATTGACATGCCAGAAATTGTCAACAATTGTGTAAATGGCTTTATTTTTGGCGTAACAGTTTCGGTAATTCATTTTGGTGTTCCTGTGAGCCAGGCGCGGTCGCAGCCTAACATTTTGGGGGGGGGGGGGGGGGTCACCATGAGTACTGAAGAATATTTTTAGGAAGGTACATCCTCTTTGGGCTAGTAGTCGCAAGCGCTACTGATCAGCATGATGTCCCGGGTTATAATCTTTTTGCAAATGTCCATCGGAAACTCCGTGGCTCAAGTGAGAACCATTTTAAGATAGTAAAACAGGCAAATCGTTCAGGGTTTCGACAGCATAACTATCTTTGGGAGGGGTCATGACCCCTGGAACCCCCTCCCCCCTCCTCGGACCGCGTCTGCTGTGAGCTCTCAAATTTTTAAAATGTGCAGTTCCATTAGTCGACAAAACAAAAACAACAAGTTTTATGTTCCCCATTCTACCTAACTTTTTTCTTTGTAACTCGAGAACTTCAATGTGTATAATGTTTTTTTTTTCTATTTCAGGAACATGTAGAAACTGCTTCAAACCTCTATGATGGAGTAGTGGCTTCAGAAGTCATAGAACATGTACAGGACCAGGAGTTATTTGTCAAATCGTGCATACAAGCTACCAAGCCAAGAGGCAAATTATTCTTCACAACTCCTAACAGGACAAGACTGTCTCAATTTGTAGTCATATTCCTCGCTGAAAATGTACTAAAATCCATACCTAAAGGGGCTCATCAGTTTGAGAAGTTTATAACGCCTAATGAGCTTACATTTTTATTAGAAAGAAGTAAGTAACTTTATTCATTTTCTTTTTTATATTTGAAGGCATTATCTAGTACAAGCTTTTACCAGCTATTGTTTCAACGTTGTCTTCAATGCAAACTCACTCAGTGTTCCCTTTGAGCCCCCTCAAGTGGGCAGTTAATATTGGCTCACCATTATCCACCCTGCGGGCCCAGTGCGGGTTGGTGTAGTCTGTAAACCCTGTTAGGTTAAATTCTTTCGCAATCACTCACTAAAGGGTAGGAATATTGTTTTTAATTAGAGTTGGCTTTTAATCCCAAATAGTAATCGGTCAAGTCCAAGCGAGTTGTCAAACTCCTATACTATAACACCTATTACATCTGTCAAATTACTATCTGTGTTGAAATAAAAAAACTTTACGATTACAGCTTTATATCTCACCACTTTTCTAACAATGATTGTTATTTTAGAATAAACTTATTAAATCTCAATTTAAAAATCATCGACAAAAATTGACGTTATAAAATTAACCTGAACTGTCAAATGAAAAACATGTTTATGGTGATTAAAATTAGAATGTTTATTTTTCAAATAATCATATCACACAACCACTCAACATTCAATTTGTAAGTTGTACTACAAATTGACAACCACAGGTATATTTTCTAGTGCATTTGTATACATTTGGAACAGACCATAGTCACCGTATTCGAATTTTTGGGTTTGGCAAGCCAGTTTTCTCACTATATTCGGCCTCACATTTTAGCTCAGACTTGTAATGCCTATACTATACCATCATTGAAACCGAAGAGAACAAACGATTATATTATTCTCTGATATTTTGTCATGGCTTAATTATTTTTCTATATTAGATCTTCATCTTCATTTATCAAAATCAAATCAAATTATTTTGGACACCAAAGACCCATAACATGAATACCTTACAGACTATCATATATACAAATAAAAAACCATGTAAACATAAAACAATACCACAAATAAAAACCATGTACACGAAGTGACGGCATCGTGTTGCGCTGCGTGGTGTCGCGTAGCCTTCCGCGGAATCGCCGATTCCAACTTCTCGACCCTCAAGATCCTGCTGGTCTTTACTCGTACATACTCCACGATCTCCTCAACCTTTGTGGTGTGATGTAGCAGGGACACATAGAGCTGCGTGGTTGGTATAGTTGGACGCAGCAGCTTATTGGGTCCTGCCAGCGCGGTCCCGCACTGTTTGAGACTAGGAGGCTTTCTCCTCTTCTTCCTCTCCACCTTCACGAAGCCATCCTTTTTTTTTTGGGTGGGAAATCATCAAATGACTTCTCCCGCTCTGGCGGGACGACGTGTCAGACTTTTACTAACTAAAACCCACCCGTGTTCCTTCAGTTACCCATATGCTAGGGCCACGGTATCTCGTTTAAACAATCTCGCGACCCTGGCAGGCATCGGTCCTAGCAGACCCCTTCAACGAAGCCATCCTTACAATGCATTACTTATTGTCCATTTATTTCTTACAGATAAATGCCATGTGGAGCTGACCTACGGTGTGACTTACAACCCTGTGACTGGAAAATGGGACTTCTCGCAATATCAAAACCTAATGTACGCTATACAGGCTGCGAAAATTTCTACGTAAAGTAGAAATATTTATCTATAGAAAATTTTCAATGTGTTGGTGACTGTCAGGACGAGTTAACTTATGTATTAAAAGTGTTGTAACGTGTTTAAATAGAGCCATTGTGTTTTTGTTTGTTGTAACAACTTACCTATTTCCTATCACATTATGAGGGGTTCCCTCTATCTGGCAGAATCTTGATGCTCCGAAATTTATTTGGCATAACACACTTGGCATAATCTTCTGTAAACGAATATTTTCAAGGCATAAAAAATATTTAATATAATTATTGTTGGGCATCCGGTTAGACTGGAAGCCGCCCCAACATAGTTGGGAAAAGCTTAGGCAGATGATGATGATGATATTGTTTGGCCGAATGTTCATATGTCCGAATTTACAAAGGCATACTTTTAAGATGGCAAAATTTGATTTGGCATAAATTACCTTTGGCAAAGTTAAAATTCCGGATAATTTCATTCAGCATAACATTCATTTAGAGCGACGATTATTTGGAACTATTTCACTTGGCATACTATGAAGATGGCTGAATTTAATTTGGAACAATTTTACCTTCAATTAAATATTATGAGTTTTGAATGTTTACCTATCATAAGTTCGAAACATATTTTGACCGAATTTCATTTCACCTAAAACTTTTCAACTATTATCGTTTCGGTTTCTTTTACTTCATCGAAGTCTTGTCTGCCACTGTATCAGTTGACCTATTATTATTTTGACTTTTTTCATTACTCCGACGTTTTATTTGGTCGAAAAAGTTTTTTCCCGAAATTACACTTAACCGAAATTACATTTGTTCGAAGTATTAGGTTTCCGAACATTCATTTTACCACTGTTCCGATAAACTTAC
Source organism: Aporophyla nigra (assembly GCA_947507805.1). NCBI lineage: Eukaryota > Metazoa > Arthropoda > Insecta > Lepidoptera > Noctuidae > Aporophyla > Aporophyla nigra. Next base: position 13,844,590 of record OX382307.1, on the reverse strand, counting down.
TCTTTTGTTTAATTAATTAATTATTTAAATGTAATGGCACTAAATAAAACAGTTGATTATGAACAAAAGTGTTTTTAGAGTCCCAGTAAGAAACATGCAAACAAGGATGCTTGCTTCAAGCATGCAGCATGCAAGCAGGCATGCAGCGTGCAAGCAGGTATGCAGCTTGCGAACAAGCAAGCAACATGCAATCAGGCATGCAACATGCAGCAAGCATTGTTTCTGTCACGGCTCCGGCGCTGCGGGGTTTGGGCGGCCCCACGCGAGCCTCCGCGCCTACGCGGGCTTAAATTACACTCTAGGGGTAGGGCAGACAAGACTGCGTAAAGTCAGTTTTACAGCGATTCGTTTCTCACTTAATTTTGTAGTAGAATAATATTGACTTTTTATGACACTACGTATATTTTAATTTCATATTGAAAACGCTACCAAGTAACCGGCTATATTGTTGTGACCAAATAATATTCCCTACAATGTTGTTTCATTATGTTGAAAATATGGCAAATAAATCATTTGACAAATGAAAAAAGTTCCAAAGAGGCTTCGGCCAATAGCAAAAAGTTATTTTGTAAATCGGCGAAACATAGTTCGGTAAAATAATACCTATGATACATGATACTTCGATGATCGAAAAATATGTCAAATAATGCATATAGCAAAAAAGACGTCGGTCAATAGTTTTCGGTGAAATGAAATTCGAACAAAAATAATTTGCAAAAGTAATCGGTTCCCGTTTTGAATGTATGATAAATGAGTGTAAGGCAAACGATTTTCTGCGAAATGAAATTTATGCTATCCGCGGGTATGCAAAATAATATTACGACAAAAAGTTTTGCTATAAAGGGTTTATGTTTTCTCTTTATGAGCCGTACGTACGCCGTACCCAGTTAATAATACGCTATTGTAAGCCCACGTTCCCACGTACGTTATAAAAGCGAGGCGTGATTTTTTCGCGCACTTAGTGCCGAGAGTCGAAAATAGAACGTGTGTTTTTTCGACGCGCTGAGATGGACATTGATGGTTTCTCAATGCTCGGTTCAAAACCAAAAGTTACAATTCAGTGCACGATAAAATCTCGGCGCGATATTTTTACGTCCGTGATAACAGCGACTCACTTCGTTAGGTCAGTTAAAGGTCAAAGTGTTACTACCGACGTGCTATCGACTGTACTATCGTGAATTAATTTGCAAATTGACGGAAATGAACATCATCATCATCATTTCAGCCGAAAGACGTCCACTGCTGGACATATGCCTCCCCCATTTTGGGGGGTTTGTCATAATTGCCACGCTTTTTTTTTTTTTTGGATGGGAAGTCATCAAATGACTTCTCCCGCTCTGGGCGGAGCGGGAGGGCGTGTCAGACTTTTACTGACTAAAACCCACCCGTGTTCCTTCAGTTGCCCATGTGCCGGGGCCGCGGTATCTCTTTCGAACAATCACGCGACCCCAGCAGGCACCGGTCCTAGCAGACCCCTTCACTGCTGCTGACATCTCTTTGAGGCGCGCGTGGAACACTACGCGCCGTCGACCCGAGCTTGGTCCTTACCGGGCGGCGAGCTACCCATTGCTCGCCGCCCGCAAGCTCGCGCCTACGGTGGCCAGGAGTCCGCAATCGACTCCCGACGCCCGGGGCGTCTCCTCCTGCGGCGGCTAGGGACGTGAGGGCGTAGAGACTGCCACTCCCTCACGCGCTCCGCCTCCTCCTTCACGAGCATTACTGCTTCGCAGAAGGAGGTGACGGCTTCCCATGCCCTCTCGCTCCGTACCATGGCTCGCACCAGGGCCGGACGCGAGAGGTCGCCGCCGCTGATCGCCTCCACGAGGACACGGCAGTGCTCCGCCCAGGCAGGGCACACCTCCACCGTATGCTCCACCGTGTCCTCCAGACGATCCTCACAATGGAAACACCCGGGCGTTTCCTCCCGCTTTATCCTGAACAGGAACCCACCGAAGCACCCATGCCCGGTGAGAACCTGCGTCAGGCGGAAGGTGAGGACGCCGTGGCGCCTCTCTATCCACTCCTCAAAGAGGGGACTTACCGCCGCAATTGTGGCGTGCCCTGCGCTGGGTTGCGACAATCGTACCCGCCATGTCGCCATGAGATAATTGCCACGCTTGGCTGACAGGTTGGCGATTGCAGTATAGTGGTAAAATGCATAGAGAACTCTGCTGCCCATTCTATAATAAGTCCCTTAGTCGCCTCTTACAACACCTACAGGAAGAAATAGGATTGTGCTATTCTTTCCGTCTGGCACAGCATAGAACAATGAACGGTACTTTTTACTGCCAAATTAGCCTGCTATTAACCTCGATTTCGCCAAATTGAAAGCAATGGAAGAGGTCCACGACGAAAGGAGCGTGTCCAGAAGATACCTGTTAACTCATGATTCGAAGGCTGGCGGGTTATAGTTATACTAACTTTCGTTATGGACATTTTAATAGTCTGAAATAAAACGTATTTTAATTTTATTAAAATTTGGGTGCCTGACGATGGACGGCGCTGGCGAGGCCGTGGCGAGACGGTCTCGACGCGTACTCCAAGGGTTGGATCGAGGTGGCCCGGGAAAAGGATACTTGGAGGGATTTGGGGGAGGCCTTTGCTCAGCAGTGGGACAGTGTAGGCTAACATAAATAAAAAAATAAAATGAATAAATTTTATTATTGGTGAATGATAACTAGATGAACACGGGACCTGAGTCCTGAGAACCAAAGCGGTTTTCGAGCTGAGAAACAAATAGTGTTCCACTTTTGAAATATAACTGTTTCCAAGCTTCGTTAGTCTTTTGCAACCGCTACTGCTGAATATGAAATCTTGGATTCGATTTTCCACATCGGGCAGTGTTAAGAAACCTACCTAGCTTACCCATCTAAATAATAAATAACCTTGTGGTCCATAGTCGAGCCGGCTTTGAATGTTCGGTTAGATACTAGTTTAGTTTATGTTCAAGAAATTTTCCGCTTCGGCAGTACACGTCGAATCAATAGGATGTTTATACTCATAATATCAGAAATCTCTTTTATAATGTTTGATTCTGAATGCCTCGTTGATCTAATGGTTGCAAAAGGATCGTAAATGTTACTCTTGGCCATATGGTGATATTGACCAAAGTGATATTGAGTTTTTCCAGCAGGAATTTCTCAGTAGCAGCCCGAAGGCTGGATTTGTACCCAGTTGATGTCAATAGGCTCGCCCTCTATTAAATGGGACTTAAAAACATAACTGGGCAAATGTGAGTGTCATTATAGATAAACAGGTTGCGTTGCCAAGAACCATTTCATACTTTTTTTGTACCTTAGTCATAGTTATATTTTTATCATAGACCCAACGGAAAAAATATTTGTCATCAAAGTCTGCTGTCAGTAACAATGACTTTGACGTGAAGAAATCAAAGAAGACCACAGGAATCAATACAAAATTACAAAAATGCTTTGGATACTATGAGATAGACGTATATTTTTAGCTTTTAAGGGCAATAAGTGATACATTTACACTATGTCACTAACCAAGCTCTTAAAAGCACCGATAAAACTGTTTTGGAAGGATGTTATTACTTTTGTCATCATTCGACGATATGACCTCGGCGGTAAGTACTTGTTCTATTACTTTAGGATCGCTTCATTATAACTGTTCCTGCGCCTCTGTCCTTATGACGATATCATCGGCAAAGCGGAGGCGCGACATGGCACCCTGTACAATCGAGTCCAGTCTTGAAAACGTCCTCCGACGAATTGGTGAATAGTTTCGAGGATATCACATCCACCTATCTAACACCTCTGAGCAGTTGGAGGGGCTGGTTTTCTAATCCTGGATCTGGATAGTTATCGTGGCGTTTCGAATAAGCATCAACGCCAGTCAATTCGACATCGTTGCAGAAAGGCCATAATTGAAGGTTTTCTCGTAGTTTACAAATACCATACCTACACATCGGCTGGTTGTACTCCTCAGTCTTCTCTAAGAATGTTTGTACTTTTACAACAGGGACTGATTGGGGTCTTAAAAATTCGAAGTGGGGCTACTAGGGGTGCCAGGAGGAAGGGTATCATAATAATAGAGCGCTAATAGCACATTCTCACAAAAAAAAAAAATTGACCGCATAGTTATCAAAAGTACCCTTCCTCGCCACTTATTTCCGAAGTTTGCATGTCTCAGAATAACACACTTCAGAAATCTTCAACGTAAATTACATTAATTCTGCTATCGGTCAAGAGATAGCACTGACCTAAAACCACATGAGTAGGATCTCATGTGCTAAAACTGCCACGGGGTACGGAATCCTCGGTGACTCGTCCTTGACCGTTTTTTTTACTCCTGCAAACAGATTGAATAAAATAAAACAAAAGTCTGATATCAGCTTCGAAGTCTGTATACTTGATTACGAAGACTATGAATGCTCGAATGTCGCAGTAGCTGATCGGTTAGCTTCAGCACTTTTCACTCGCGGGTTCTATTCACACATGAAACAGATAAAACATATCGTAGGTTAGAGTGAAAACCAAATACATATTATGCGAAAAAGGCAAGTTTAAAATAGCCCTGTATTACCACAGTTTCTTTAAATGTGTCTTTTAGTGTGCAATTTGGATACATTTACTTTTTTCTCTTTCCTGCTAAAACTACTGAACCGAATTAAATGAAATTTGGTACACAGATACTTTGGAGCCTGAGAAAGGACATATGCTACTTTTTATTGCGGAAAAACGGTTTTAAGGGGTTGAAAGAGAGGATAAAAGGTTGTATTATAAATGGGAAAGTGTGTGTGTCTGTTTGTCCGTCTTTCACGGCAAAACGGAGCGACGAATTGACGTGATTTTTTAAGTGGAGATAGTTTAAGGGATGGAGAGTGGCATAGGCTACTTTTTGTCTCTTTCTAACCCCTTACTTCCCTAAAATGGGGGGTGGAACGCGCTAATCTCAGGAACTACTGGTTCGAATTGAAAAAAAATATTTGAGTCGGGTAGCCTATTTATTGAGGAAGGCTATAGGCATATACATAACATCACGCTACGATCAAAAGGAGCAGAGGAGCAACAAAAAGAATGGACGAAAACTGGCAGGCTGCGATGCGACGGGAAGGGTCAGGGGAGCAAATATTTGACGCGGACGAAGTCGCGGGCAGAAGCAAGTATTATATAAAAACTCGGAAAATTATCATATAGGTAACTCTGACTAAGGTAGCCGCAGAGCATATTTGAATGGGTAAGATTAGTAAAAATTTCAATATAATTAATTGTTTACGTTAGAAACATCAATAAAAAAATCAGTTGCATGGAGGAGCTGGAACTCCTCAAATTCTGATGCATCAATAAGAGAACAATTCGAAAATAATAAAATAAAAACGACTGCGGTATCAGCAGAGCATGGGTAAAAATTTCTAGCAGTACAAATCAATGTTTAAAATAGTTTTCTGTTGAAATGGATCAAAAATAATATTAGTTCTCCGGAGTGGAAATACTTTGAACTGCCGGAAACATCGTATAATGATACAGAACTCTGAGTAAGGAATCAGCAGAGCATGTCTGAATAATAAGATTAGTAAAAATGTTAATGTAATTTAGTGTTTAAATAAAACCCACGATCTAAGTGTTCTAATAAGATGGATAAAAAAAAAAAAATTAATAGAGGAGAGAGCGTGGAGTTCCTGACTCCACGTTCTCTGATGCATCTGTAATAGAAAAATCCGAAAACCTACTAAAGTATTCCATAAATTTGTCTTATGTATCCGGAATTATCCTATAGTAATTCAGAACTCTGAGTTATGTATCAGCAGATCATGTCTGAATCGTAAGATTAGTAAAAATTAGTACCTATGCAAACATACTCTGCTGATACCTTTGTCATAAATCTGTAATAACTTTCAAACTTTTTATATACTAAGAAGAAAAATCTATGAAAACTTTCCGTTGCATTGAGGAGCTGGAACTCCTCAAATTGTAATGCATCAATAAGACAACTATTCGAAAAGATTAAAATAAAATCGAGAACTCTGACTGAGGTATCAGCAGAGCACGGGTAAAAATTTGAGATGAATAAAAAAAAGTATTTAATAGCTCTCAGAAGCGAAAACTTTTCGTTTTCTGATGCATCTGTACCCAAACTCTCCGGAAACTTCCTATTATAATTCAGAACTCTGAGTAAGGAATCAGCAGAGCATGTCTGTATAAAAAAAAATCGTAAAATTTTAATGTAATTTGGTGATTCAATACAAATCATGATTTAAATTAGGGTTCCGCTAAGATGGATCGAAAAATATTATAAACAGCACTCCCGAGTTGGAACTCAACGTTTACCGATGCATCTGTAATTGAAATATCTGAAAACCTACAAAAGTAATCAATAACTTTGTTTAATGTATCCAGAATAATCCTATAGTAATTCAGAACTCTGAGTTACGTATCTGCAGATCATGTCTGAATACTAAGATTAGTAATCAATTTTATACGTCAGTAAAAATCAAGATTGAAATGAGAGTTTTAGTGAGATGAATAAAAAAAAACAAGCAGGAATGGGATCTCTACGGTTTCCAATGCAACTGTAACTATATTATATGAAAACTTTGAAAGTTATCACAGATTTTTGACTAAGGTATCAGCAGAGTATGTTTGCATAGTTGAGATTAGTAAAAATTTCAATATAATTAATTGTTTACGTTAGAAAAATCTATGAAAACTTTCCGTTGCATTGAGAAGCTGTAACTCCTCAAATTCTGATGCATCAATAAGACAACTATTCGAAAAGATTAAAATAAAATCGAGAACTCTGACTGAGGTATCAGCAGAGCACGGGTAAAAATTTGATGTGAATAAAAAAAGTATTTAATAGCTGTCAGAAGCGAAAACGTTTCGTTTTCTGATGCATCTGTAACCAAACTCTCTGGAAACTTCCTATTATAATTAGGAATTCTGAGTAAGGAATCAGCAGAGCATTTCTTTGTAAAAAAAATCGTAAAAGTTTTAATGTAATTTGGTGATTCAATAAAAATCAAGATTTAAATTAGGGTTCCGCTAAGATGGATCGAAAAATATTATAAACAGCACTCCTGAGCTGGAACTCAAAGTTTACCAATGCATCTGTAATTGAAATATCTGAAAACCTACAAAGGTAATCCATAACTTTGTCTTAAGTATCCAGAATTATCCTATAGTAATTCAGAACTCTGAGTTATGTATCAGCAGATCATGTCTGAATAGTAAGATTAGCAAAAAAATTTATGTGTCAGTAAAAATCAAGATTGAAATGAGAGTTCTAGTGAGATGAATAAAAAAAAAAAAACGCAGGAGCGGGATCTCTACGGTTTCCTATGCAACTGTAACTATATTATATAAAAACTTTGAAAGTTATCACAGATTTTTGACTAAATAATCAGCAGAGTATGTTGGCATAGGTAAGATTAGTAAAAATTTCATTATAATTAATTGTTTACGTTAGAAAAATCTATGAAAACTTTCCGTTGCATTAAGAAGCTGTAACTCCTCAAATTCTGATGCATCAATAAGACAACTATTCGAAAAGATTTAAATAAAATCGAGAACTCTGACTGAGGTTTCAGCAGAGCACGGGTAAAAATTTGATGTGAATAAAAAAAGTATTTAATAGCTCTCAGAAGCGAAAACGTTTCGTTTTCTGATGCATCTGTAACCAAACTCTCTGGAAACTTCCTATTATAATTAGGAATTCTGAGTAAGGAATCAGCAGAGCATTTCTTTGTAAAAAAAATCGTAAAAGTTTTAATGTAATTTGGTGATTCAATAAAAATCAAGATTTAAATTAGGGTTCCACTAAGATGGATCAAAAATGTTATTAACAGCACTCTCGAGCTGGAATACACAGTTACCGATGCATCTGTAATTGAAATATCTGAAAACCTACAAAAGTAATCCATAACTTTGTTTAATGTATCCGGAATAATCCTATAGTAATTCAGAACTCTGAGTTACATATCTGCAGATCATGTCTGAATACTAAGATTAGTAATCAATTTTATACGTCAGTAAAAATCAAGATTGAAATGAGAGTTTTAGTGAGATGAATAAAAAAAAAACAAGCAGGAATGGGATCTCTACGGTTTCCAATGCAACTGTAACTATATTATATGAAAACTTTGAAAGTCATCACAGATTTTTGACTAAGGTATCAGCAGAGTATGTTTGCATAGTTGAGATTAGTAAAAATTTCAATATAATTAATTGTTTACGTTAGAAACATCTATGAAAACGTTCCGTTGCATTGAGAAGCTGTAATTCCTCAAATTCTGATGCATCAATAAGACAACTATTCGAAAAGATTAAAATAAAATCGAGAACTCTGACTGAGGTATCAGTAGAGCACGGGTAAAAATTTGATGTGAATAAAAAAAAGTTTTTAATAGCTCTCAGAAGCGAAAACGTTTCGTTTTCTGATGCATCTGTAACCAAACTCTCTGGAAACTTCCTATTATAATTAAGAACTCTTGAGTAAGGAATCAACAGAGCATTTCTTTGTAAAAAATTCGTAAAAGTTTTAATGTAATTAGGTGATTCAAAACAAATCATGATTTAAATTAGGGTTCCGCTAAGATGGATCGAAAAATATTATAAAAAGCACTCCCGAAGTGGAACTCAACGTTAACCGATGCATCTGTAATTGAAATATCTGAAAACCTACAAAGGTAATCCATAACTTTGTCTTAAGTATCCGGAACTATCCTATAGTAAATCAGAACTCTGAGTTACGTATCAGCAGATCATGTCTGAATAGTAAGTTTAGCAAACAATTTTATGTGTCAGTAAAAATCAAGATTGAAATGAGAGTTCTAGTGAGATGAATCAAAAAAAAAACACGCAGGAGCGGGATCTCTATGGTTTCCTATGCAACTGTTACTATATTATATAAAAACTTTGGAAGTTATCACAGATTTTTGACTAAATAATCAGCAGAGTATGTTGGCATAGGTAAGATTAGTAAAAATTTCAATATAATTAATTGTTTACGTTAGAAAAATCTATGAAAACTTTCCGTTGCATTGAGAAGCTGTAACTCCTCAAATTCTGATGCCTCAATAAGACAACTAATCGAAAAGATTAAAATAAAATCAGAACTCTGACTGTGGTATCAGCAGAGCACGGCTAAAAATTTGATATGAATAAAAAAAAAGTATTTAATAGCTCTCAGAAGCGAAAACTTTTCGTTTTCTGATGCATCTGTAACCAAACTCTCCGGAGACTTCCTACTATGATTCAGAACTCTGAGTAAGGAATCAGCAGAGCATGTCGGAGTAATAAGATTCGTAAAAGTTCTGATGTAATTTGGTGATTCAATAAAAATCAAGATTTAAATTAGGGTTCCACTAAGTTGGATCATAAATGTTATAAACAACACTCCCGAGCTGGAACTCCACGGTTATCGATGCATCTGTAATTGAAATATCTGAAAACCTACAAAGGTAATCCATAACTTTGTCTTAAGTATCCGGAATTATCCTATAGTAATTCAGAACTCTGAGTTATGTATCAGCAGATCATGTCTGAATAGAAAGATTAGCAAGCAATTTTATGTGTCAGTAAAATTAAAGATTGAACTGAGAGTTTTAGCGACATGAATAAAAAAAAAACATGCAGGAACGGGATCTCTACGGCTTCCAATGCAACTGTAACTATATTATATGAAAACTTTGAAAGTTATCACAAATGTTTGACTAAGGTATCAGCAGAGTATGTTTGCATAGTTGAGATTAGTAAAAATTTCAATATAATTAATTGTTTACGTTAGAAAAATCTATGAAAACTTTCCGTTGCATTGAGAAGCTGCAACTCCTCAAATTCTGATGCATCAATAAGACAACTATTCGAAAAGATTAAAATCTCTGACTGAGGTATCAGCAGAGCACGGGTAATAATTTTGATGTGAATAAAAAAAAGTATTTAATAGCTCTCAGAAGCGAAAACGTTTCGTTTTCTGATGCATCTTAACCAAACTCTCCGGAAACTTCCTATTATGATTCATAACTCTGAGTAAGGAATCAGCAGAGCATGTCGGAGTAATAAGATTCGTAAAAGTTTTAATGTAATTTGGTGATTCAATAAAATCAAGATTTAAATTAGGGTTCCGCTGAGTTGGATAAAAAAATACTATTAACAGCACTCCCGAGCTGGAACTCCACGTTTACCGATGCATCTGTAATTGAAATATCTGAAAACCTACAAAGGTAATCCATAACTTTGTCTTAAGTATCCGGAATTATCCTATAGTAATTCAGAACTCTGAATTATGTATCAGCAGATCATGTCTGAATAGTAAGATTAGCAAGCAATTTTATCTGTCAGTAAAATTAAAGATTGAAATGAGAGTTCTCGTGAGATTAATCAAAAAAAAAACACGCAGGAGCGGGATCTCTACGGTTTCCTATGCAACTGTAACTATATTATATGAAAACTTTGAAAGTTATCACAGCTTTTTGACTAAGGTATCAGCAGAGTATGTTTGCATAGGTAAGATTAGTAAAAATTTCAATATAATTAATTGTTTACGTTAGAAAAATCTATGAAAACTTTCCGTTGCATTGAGAAGCTGTAACTCCTCAAATTCTGATGCATCAATAAGACAACTAATCGAAAAGATTAAAATAAAATCGAGGACTCTGACTGAGGTATCAGCAGAGCTCGGCTAAAAATTTGATGTGAATAAAAAAAAGTATTTAATAGCTCTCAGAAGCGAAAACGTTTCGTTTTCTGATGCATCTGTAACCAAACTCTCTGGAAATTTCCTATTATAATTAAGAACTTTGAGTTAGGAATTAGCAGAGCATTTCTTTGTAAAAAAATCGTAAAAGTTTTAATGTAATTTGGTGATTCAATACAAATCATGATTTAAATTAGGGTTCCGCTAAGATAGATCGAAAAATATTATAAACAGCACTCCCGAAGTGAAACTCAACGTTTACCGATGCATCTGTAATTGAAATATCTGAAAACCTACAAAAGTAATCCATAACTTTGTCTTAAGTATCCGGAATTATCCTATAGTAATTCAGAACTCTGAGTTATGTATCAGCAGATCATGTCTGAATAGTAAGATTAGCAAACAATTTTATGTGTCAGTAAAAATCAAGATTGAAATGAGAGTTCTCGTGAGTTGAATAAAAAAAAACACGCAGGAACGGGATCTCTACGGCTTCCAATGCAACTTTAACTGTATTATATGAAAACTTTGAAAGTTATCACAGATTTTTGACTAAGGTTTCAGCAGAGTATGTTTGCATAGGTAAGATTAGTAAAAATTTCAATATAATTAATTGTTTAAGTTAGAAAAATTTATGAAATCTTTCCTTTGCATTGAGAAGCTGTAACTCCTCAAATTCTGATGCATCAATAAGACAACTAATCGAAAAGATTAAAATAAAATCGAGGACTCTGACTGAGGTATCAGCAGAGCACGGCTAAAAATTTGATGTGAATAAAAAAAGTATTTAATAGCTCTCAGAAGCGAAAACGTTTCGTTTTCTGATGCATCTGTAACCAAACTCTCCGGAGACTTCCTATTATGATTCAGAACTCTGAGTTAGGAATCAGCAGAGCATGTCAGAGTAATAAGATTCGTAAAAGTTTTGATGTAATTTGGTGATTTAATAAAAATCAAGATTTAAATTAGAGTTCCACTAAGATGGATCAAACATGTTATTAACAGCACTCCCGAGCTGGAACTCTACGGTTACCGATGCATCTGTAATTGAAATATCTGAAAACCTACAAAAGTAATCCATAACTTTGTCTTAAGTATCCGGAATTATCCTATAGTAATTCAGAACTCTGAGTTATGTATCAGCAGATCATGTCTGAATAGTAAGATTAGCAAACAATTTTATGTGTCAGTAAAAATCAAGATTGAAATGAGAGTTCTCGTGAGTTGAATAAAAAAAAACACGCAGGAACGGGATCTCTACGGCTTCCAATGCAACTTTAACTGTATTATATGAAAACTTTGAAAGTTATCACAGATTTTTGACTAAGGTTTCAGCAGAGTATGTTTGCATAGGTAAGATTAGTAAAAATTTCAATATAATTAATTGTTTAAGTTAGAAAAATTTATGAAATCTTTCCTTTGCATTGAGAAGCTGTAACTCCTCAAATTCTGATGCATCAATAAGACAACTATTCGAAAAGATTAAAATCTCTGACTGAGGTATCAGCAGAGCACGGGTAAAAATATTGATGTGAATAAAAAAAGTATGTAATAGCTCTCAGAAGCGAAAACGTTTCGTTTTCTGATGCATCTGTAACCAAACTCTCCGGAAACTTCCTATTATGATTCATAACTCTGAGTAAGGAATCAGCAGAGCATGTCGGAGTAATAAGATTCGTAAAAGTTTTAAAGTAATTTGGTGATTCAATAAAAATCAAGATTTAAATTAGGGTTCCACTAAGATGGATCAAAAATGTTATTAACAGCGCTCTTGAAATGGAACTCCACGTTTACCGATGCATCTGTAATTGAAATATCTGAAAACCTACAAAAGTAATCCATAACTTTGTCTAATGTATCCGGAATAATCCTATAGTAATTCAGAACTCTGATTTACGTATCTGCAGATCATGTCTGAATAGTAAGATTAGCAAACAATTTTATGTGTCAGTAAAAATCAAGATTGAAATGAGAGTTCTCGTGAGATGAATAAAAAAAAAACACGCAGGAGCGGGATCTCTACGGTTTCCTATGCAACTGTAACTATATTATATAAAAACTTTGAAAGTTATCACAGATTTTTGACTAAGGTATCAGCAGAGTATGTTGGCATAGGTAAGATTAGTAAAAATTTCAATATAATTAATTGTTTACGTTAGAAAAATCTATGAAATCTTTCCGTTGCATTGAGAAGCTGTAACTCCTCAAATTCTGATGCATCAATAAGACAACTATTCGAAAAGATTAAAATAAAATCGAGAACTTTGACTGAGGTATCAGCAGAGCACGGGTAAAAATTTGATGTGAATAAAAAAAGTATTTAATAGCTCTCAGAAGCGAAAACGTTTCGTTTTCTGATGCATCTGTAACCAAACTCTCTGGAAACTTCCTATTATAATTAGGAATTCTGAGTAAGGAATCAGCAGAGCATTTCTTTGTAAAAAAAATCGTAAAAGTTTTAATGTAATTTGGTGATTCAATAAAAATCAAGATTTAAATTAGGGTTCCACTAAGATGGATCAAAAATGTTATTAACAGCACTCTCGAGCTGGAACTCCACAGTTACCGATGCATCTGTAATTGAAATATCTGAAAACCTACAAAAGTAATCCATAACTTTGTTTAATGTATCCGGAATAATCCTATAGTAATTCAGAACTCTGAGTTACATATCTGCAGATCATGTCTGAATACATTAGTAAGCAATTTTATACGTCAGTAAAAATCAAGATTGAAATGAGAGTTTTAGTGAGATGAATAAAAAAAAACAAGCAGGAATGGGATCTCTACGGTTTCCTATGCAACTGTAACTATATTACATGAAAACTTTGAAAGTCATCACAGATTTTGGACTAAGGTATCAGCAGAGTATGTTTGCATAGTTGAGATTAGTAAAAATTTCAATATAATTAATTGTTTACGTTAGAAAAATCTATGAAATCTTTCCGTTGCATTGAGAAGCTGTAACTCCTCAAATTCTGATGCATCAATAAGACAACTATTCGAAAAGATTAAAATAAAATCGAGAACTCTGACTGAGGTATCAGCAGAGCACGGGTAAAAATTTGATGTAAATAAAAAAAATATTTAATAGCTCTCAGAAGCGAAAACGTTTTGTTTTCTGATGCATCTGTAACCAAACTCTCTGGAAACTTCCTATTATAATTAGGAATTCTGAGTAAGGAATCAGCAGAGCATTTCTTTGTAAAAAAAATCGTAAAAGTTTTAATGTAATTTGGTGATTCAATAAAAATCAAGATTTAAATTAGGGTTCCGCTAAGATGGATCGAAAAATATTGTAAACAGCACTCCTGAGCTGGAACTCAACGTTTACCAATGCATCTGTAATTGAAATATCTGAAAACCTACAAAGGTAATCCATAACTTTGTCTTAAGTATCCAGAATTATCCTATAGTAATTCAGAACTCTGAGTTAAGTATCAGCAGATCATGTCTGAATAGTAAGATTAGCAAAAAATTTTATGTGTCAGTAAAAATCAAGATTGAAATGAGAGTTCTAGTGAGATGAATAAAAAAAAACACGCAGGAGCGGGATCTCTACGGTTTCCTATGCAACTGTAACTATATTATATAAAAACTTTGAAAGTTATCACAGATTTTTGACTAAATAATCAGCAGAGTATGTTGGCATAGGTAAGATTAGTAAAAATTTCAATATAATTAATTGTTTACGTTAGAAAAATCTATGAAAACTTTCCGTTGCATTGAGAAGCTGTAACTCCTCAAATTCTGATGCATCAATAAGACAACTATTCGAAAAGATTAAAATAAAATCGAGAACTCTGACTGAGGTATCAGCAGAGCACGGGTAAAAATTTGATGTGAATAAAAAAAGTATTTAATAGCTCTCAGAAGCGAAAACGTTTCGTTTTCTGATGCATCTGTAACCAAACTCTCTGGAAACTTCCTATTATAATTAGGAATTCTGAGTAAGGAATCAGCAGAGCATTTCTTTGTAAAAAAATCGTAAAAGTTTTAATGTAATTTGGTGATTCAATAAAAATCAAGATTTAAATTAGGGTTCCACTAAGATGGATCAAAAATGTTATTAACAGCACTCTCGAACTGGAACTCCACAGTTACCGATGCATCTGTAATTGAAATATCTGAAAACCTACAAAAGTAATCCATAACTTTGTTTAATGTATCCGGAATAATCCTATAGTAATTCAGAACTCTGAGTTACATATCTGCAGATCATGTCTGAATACTAAGATTAGTAATCAATTTTATACGTCAGTAAAAATCAAGATTGAAATGAGAGTTTTAGTGAGATGAATAAAAAAAAAAACAAGCAGGAATGGGATCTCTACGGTTTCCAATGCAACTGTAACTATATTATATGAAAACTTTGAAAGTCATCACAGATTTTTGACTAAGGTATCAGCAGAGTATGTTTGCATATTTGAGATTAGTAAAAATTTCAATATAATTAATTGTTTACGTTAGAAACATCTATGAAAACGTTCCGTTGCATTGAGAAGCTGTAATTCCTCAAATTCTGATGCATCAATAAGACAACTATTCGAAAAGATTAAAATAAAATCGAGAACTCTGACTGAGGTATCAGTAGAGCACGGGTAAAAATTTGATGTGAATAAAAAAAAGTTTTTAATAGCTCTCAGAAGCGAAAACGTTTCGTTTTCTGATGCATCTGTAACCAAACTCTCTGGAAACTTCCTATTATAATTAAGAACTCTTGAGTAAGGAATCAACAGAGCATTTCTTTGTAAAAAATTCGTAAAAGTTTTAATGTAATTAGGTGATTCAAAACAAATCATGATTTAAATTAGGGTTCCGCTAAGATGGATCGAAAAATATTATAAAAAGCACTCCCGAAGTGGAACTCAACGTTTACCGATGCATCTGTAATTGAAATATCTGAAAACCTACAAAGGTAATCCATAACTTTGTCTTAAGTATCCGGAATTATCCTATAGTAATTCAGAACTCTGAATTATGTATCAGCAGATCATGTCTGAATAGTAAGATTAGCAAGCAATTTTATCTGTCAGTAAAATTAAAGATTGAAATGAGAGTTCTCGTGAGATTAATCAAAAAAAAAACACGCAGGAGCGGGATCTCTACGGTTTCCTATGCAACTGTAACTATATTATATGAAAACTTTGAAAGTTATCACAGCTTTTTGACTAAGGTATCAGCAGAGTATGTTTGCATAGGTAAGATTAGTAAAAATTTCAATATAATTAATTGTTTACGTTAGAAAAATCTATGAAAACTTTCCGTTGCATTGAGAAGCTGTAACTCCTCAAATTCTGATGCATCAATAAGACAACTAATCGAAAAGATTAAAATAAAATCGAGGACTCTGACTGAGGTATCAGCAGAGCTCGGCTAAAAATTTGATGTGAATAAAAAAAAGTATTTAATAGCTCTCAGAAGCGAAAACGTTTCGTTTTCTGATGCATCTGTAACCAAACTCTCTGGAAACTTCCTATTATAATTAAGAACTTTGAGTTAGGAATTAGCAGAGCATTTCTTTGTAAAAAAATCGTAAAAGTTTTAATGTAATTTGGTGATTCAATACAAATCATGATTTAAATTAGGGTTCCGCTAAGATAGATCGAAAAATATTATAAACAGCACTCCCGAAGTGAAACTCAACGTTTACCGATGCATCTGTAATTGAAATATCTGAAAACCTACAAAGGTAATCCATAACTTTGTCTTAAGTATCCGGAATTATCCTATAGTAATTCAGAACTCTGAGTTACGTATCAGCAGATCATGTCTGAATAGTAAGATTAGCAAACAATTTTATGTGTCAGTAAAAATCAAGATTGAAATGAGAGTTATAGTGAGATGAATCAAAAAAAAAAACACGCAGGAGCGGGATCTCTACGGTTTCCTATGCAACTGTAACTATATTATATGAAAACTTTGAAACTTATCACAGATTTTTGAATAATGTATCAGCAGAGTATATTTGCCTAGGTAAGATTAGTAAAAATTTCAATATAATTAATTGTTTACGTTAGAAAAATCTATGAAAACTTTCCGTTGCATTGAGAAGCTGTAACTCCTTAAATTCTGATGCATCAATAAGACAACTAATCGAAAAGATTAAAATAAAATCGAGGACTCTGACTGAGGTATCAGCAGAGCACGGCTAAAAATTTGATGTGAATAAAAAAAAGTATTTAATAGCTCTCAGAAGCGAAAACGTTTCGTTTTCTGATGCATCTGTAACCAAACTCTCTGGAAACTTCCTATTATAATTAGGAATTCTGAGTAAGGAATCAGCAGAGCATTTCTTTGTAAAAAAAATCGTAAAAGTTTTAATGTAATTTGGTGATTCAATAAAAATCAAGATTTAAATTAGGGTTCCACTGAGATGGATCAAAAATGTTATTAACAGCACTCTCGAGCTGGAACTCCACAGTTACCGATGCATCTGTAATTGAAATATCTGAAAACCTACAAAAGTAATCCATAACTTTGTTTAATGTATCCGGAATAATACTATAGTAATTCAGAACTCTGATTTACGTATCTGCAGATCATGTCTGAATAGTAAAATTAGCAAACAATTTTATGTGTCAGTATAAATCAAGATTAAAATGAGAGTTCTCGTGACATGAATAAAAAAAAAACACGCAGGAGCGGGATCTCTACGGTTTCCTATGCAACTGTAACTATATTATATAAAAACTTTGAAAGTTATCACAGATTTTTGACTAAGGTATCAGCAGAGTATGTTTGCATAGGTAAGATTAGTAAAAATTTAAATATAATCAATTGTTTACGTTAGAAAAATCTATGAAAACTTTCCATTGCATTGAGAAGCTGTAACTCCTCAAATTCTGATGCATCAATAAGACAACTAATCGAAAAGATTAAAATAAAATCAGAACTCTGACTGAGGTATCAGGAGAGCACGGCTAAAAATTTGATATGAATAATAAAAAGTATTTAATAGCTCTCAGAAGCGAAAACTTTTCGTTTTCTGATGCATCTGTAACCAAACTCTCCGGAGACTTCCTATTATGATTCAGAACTCTGAGTAAGGAATCAGCAGAGCATGTCGGAGTAATAAGATTCGTAAAAGTTCTGATGTAATTTGGTGATTCAATAAAAATCAAGATTTAAATTAGGGTTCCACTAAGTTGGATCATAAATGTTATAAACAACACTCCCGAGCTGGAACTCCACGGTTATCGATGCATCTGTAATTGAAATATCTGAAAACCTACAAAGGTAATCCATAACTTTGTCTTAAGTATCCGGAATTATCCTATAGTAATTCAGAACTCTGAGTTATGTATCAGCAGATCATGTCTGAATAGTAAGATTAGCAAGCAATTTTATGTGTCAGTAAAATTAAAGATTGAAATGAGAGTTTTAGCGACATGAATAAACAAAAAACACGCAGGAACGGGATCTCTACGGCTTCCAATGCAACTGTAACTATATTATATGAAAACTTTGAAAGTTATCACAGATATTTGACTAAGGTATCAGCAGAGTATGTTTGCATTGGTAAGATTAGTAAAAATTACAATATAATTAATTGTTTACGTTAGAAAAATCTATAAAAACTTTCCGTTGCATTGAGAAGCTGTAACTCCTCAAATTCTGATGCATCAATAAGACAACTATTCGAAAAGATTAAAATAAAATCGAGAACTCTGACTGAGGTATCAGCAGAGCAAGGGTAAAAATTTTGATGTGAATAAAAAACTATTTAATAGCTCTGAGAAGCGAAAACGTTTCGTTTTCTGATGCATCTGTAACCAAACTCTCCGGAAACTTCCTATTATGATTCAGAACTCTGAGTAAGGAATCAGCAGAGCATGTCGGAGTAATAAGATTCGTAAAAGTTTTGATGTAATTGGGTGATTCAATAAAAATCAAGATTTAAATTAGGGTTCCACTAAGATGGATCAAAAATGTTATTCGGTACCGGTTACCGTGGAGTTCCAGCTCGGGAGTGTTGTTAACTCCCGAGCTGGAACTCCACGGTAACCGATGCATCTGTAATTGAAATATCTGAAAACCTACAAAGGTAATCCATAACTTTGTCTTAAGTATCCGGAATTATCCTATAGTAATTCAGAACTCTGAGTTACGTATCAGCAGATCATGTCTGAATAGTAAGATTAGCAAACAATTTTATGTGTCAGTAAAAATCAAGATTGAAATGAGAGTTCTAGTGAGATGAGTCAAAAAAAAAACACGCAGGAGCGGGATCTCTACGGTTTCCTATGCAACTGTAACTATATTATATGAAAACTTTGAAAGTTATCACAGATTTTTGACTAAGGAATCAGCAGAGCATGTCGGAGTAATAAGATTCGTAAAAGTTTTGATGTAATTTGGTGATTCAATAAAATCAAGATTTAAATTAGGGTTCCGCTAAGATGGATAAAAAAATATTATTAACAGCTCTCCCGAGCTGAAATTCCACGGTTAACGATGCATCTGTAGTTGAAATATCTGAAAACCTACAAAAGTAATCCATAACTTTGTTTAATGTATCCGGAATAATCCTATAGTAATTCAGAACTCTGAGTTACGTATTTGCAGATCATGTCTGAATAGTAAGATTAGTAATCAATTTAATACCTCAGTAAAATTAAAGATTGAAATGAGAGTTTTAGTGAGATGAATAAAAAAAAAAACACGCAGGAACGGGATCTCTACGGCTTCCAATGCAACTGTAACTATATTATATGAAAACTTTGAAAGTTATCACAGATTTTTGACTAAGGTATCAGTAGAGTATGTTTGCATAGGTAAGAAAAAACTTTTTTACAAAAAAAAAAACCACCGACTTCCTTAAAAACACTACAAAGTGAAAAATAACTTTAATTTCGGTAGTCGGTGTCTTAGGATCTGTATTTACGGTTTTTTTGCCACCGACTTCCGAAATTAAAGTTATTTTTCACTTTGTAGTGTTTTTAAGGAAGTCGGTGGTTTTTTTTTTGTAAAAAAGTTTTTATTTTTAAATTTTTAGTTGTGGTATTCACCCTGCACTAATTCCAAACAAACAATGCATATTTATGCGATAGCAGAACTCGCGGTTGATTTCCTGTCATTTTTTAAAGAGTTCCGGTGTCTGTCTCCCGAACTCATCATCAGATCTATATGAAAATTATATGGGACCATTTCGGAATAAACCCCTTTCGAACAAAAAAAGAATTTTGCAAATCCATCTATATATGACGGAGTTATGCCCGAACATACATAAAAAAAAACCAAGCATGGCCAGGCCAAAATGATTAAGGCTGCTTTTTTTTTTATTAAGCAGACAGTAGAGTGGGTAAGAGCCCTCTCTAGTGTCTGCTGAGGAATCAATTCTCGATGTCAACGAGTATGTCTATCTAGGACAAGATATCTTCTAACTCCTGATCGATAAGGAGTTGTACCTTCCATCATCAGCTCAACGGAATATAAGAATACAAGTAACGGTCTAAACGTGCCTATAATATTCAAAGAATTATCCCCTAACCTTCTAACCTTTCACTGTAAGTTCCTATATGTACTGTTCACCGATGAGGAGTTCCATGCGGTATCTTCGAAGACTATAATTAGTTCACCACGGATGGATAGATAGAACCAGCAATTATTTTTGATCTTTAGTACAATATCCAAATCACATTACGTGTACTGTTTGTTTTTGAGGAGTTCCTTCGTTTATCTCCCAAAGTATACATCAAATCTTCACAAAATTAATATGGGACCACCTCAGGAGTATACCCTTACGAATAAAAAAAGAATTTTCAAAATCGGTTGACAATTGGCGGAGAAATCGGTGAACATACATAAAAAAAAAAAAAAAAAAAAAAAATACATACAGTCGAACATATAACCTCCTCCTTTTTTTGAAGTCGGTTAATTAGTAAAATTTCAATATAATGAATTATTTACGTTAGAAAAATCTATGAAAACTTTCCGTTGCATTGAGAAGCTGTAACTCCTCAAATTCTGATGCATCAATAAGACAACTATTCGAAAAGATTAAAATTAAATCAAGAACTCTGACTGAGGTATCAGCCGAGCACGGGTAAAAATTTGATATGAATAAAAAAAGTATTTAATAGCTCTCAGAAGCGAAAACTTTTCGTTTTCTGATGCATCTGTAACCAAACTCTCCGGAAACTTCCTATTATAAATCAGAACTCTGAGTAAGGATTCAGCAGAGCATGTCGGAGTAATAAGATTCGTAAAAGTTTTAATGTAATTTGGTGATTCAATAAAAATCGAGATTTAAATTAGGGTTCCGCTAAGATGGATCGAAAAATATTATAAACAGCACTCCCGAAGTGGAACTCAACGTTTACCGATGCATCTGTAATTGAAATATCTGAAAACCTACAAAAGCAATCCATAACTTTGTCTAATGTATCCGGAATAATCCTATAGTAATTCAGAACTCTGAGTTACGTATCTGCAGATCATGTCTGAATAGTAAGATTAGTAATCAATTTAATACCTCAGTAAAATTAAAGATTGAAATGAGAGTTGTAGTGAGATGAATAAAAAAAAACACGCAGGAACGGGATCTCTACGGCTTCCAATGCAACTGTAACTATATTATATGAAAACTTTGAAAGTTATCACAGATTTTTGACTAAGGTATCAGCAGAGTATGTTTGCATAGGTAAGATTAGTCAAAATTTCAATATAATTAATTGTTTACGTTAGAAAAATCTATGAAAACTTTCCGTTGCATTGAGAAGCTGTAACTCCTCAAATTCTGATGCATCAATAAGACAACTATTCGAAAAGATTAAAATTAAATCGAGAACTCTGGCTGATACCAGCCGAGCACGGGTAAAAATTTGATATGAATAAAAAAAAGTATTTAGTAGCTCTCAGAAGCGAAAACTTTTCGTTTTCTGATGCATCTGTAACCAAATTCTCCGGAAACTTCCTATTATAAATCAGAACTCTGAGTAAGGAATCAGCAGAGCATGTCGGAGTAATAAGATTCGTAAAAGTTTTAATGTAATTTGGTGATTCAATAAAAATCGAGATTTAAATTAGGGTTCCGCTAAGATGGATCGAAAAATATTATAAACAGCACTCCCGAAGTGGAACTCAACGTTTACCGATGCATCTGTAATTGAAATATCTGAAAACCTACAAAAGCAATCCATAACTTTGTCTAATGTATCCGGAATAATCCTATAGTAATTCAGAACTCTGAGTTACGTATCAGCAGATCATGTCTGAATAGTAAGATTAATAAAACTTTTAATGTAAAATGTGTTAGTAAAGATCAACATTTAAATAAGTGTTCTGGTGAGATGAATCAAGAAAAATATATTATAATACTCAGGAACGGGAACTTCACGGTTTCTGTTGCAACTATAACTATATTATATAAAAACTTGGAAAATTATCACAGAACTCTTACCAAGGTATCTGCAGAGCATTTTTGAATAAGTATGTTTAGAAAAAAAAAACAATATAATTTGTGTTTATATTCAAAAACCCCGACAAGTACGAGTTGAACTTGCCCACCGAGAGTTCCGTACAAATTTGTAGGTGCATATTATCAAAAATAGTTTTTTAATTATTTAAATATCAATTTATTATGATTTAATTACAAATGTGTAATTCTCAGATTTTCCCAATACTCGTAGTATAAGACGGTATTACTTGCCAAATTTCATAGTTCTAGAACAGAGCTATCCAAACTGCATACCTTCGCGGGCTAATTAAATTTACTACAAAAGCCGGAGGGCCGCAGAAACAAATATTTTCACTTTTCAAGTTAAAAAAAATACAAGATACGATTCTTTCTTTATACGATTATTGGTTCTTCGTTAATTTATCTTTAACAATCATATCGATATCAACGTCAACATTCGTTGTTGCCAGACGCATTGCATGATGAAGTGACTTATCTGAACAATGAAGATCTATACTTAGATTTTATAAAGTTCATTGTTGAATACGTCCTTTAACATAAATAAGTGATAGGTACTAGACTATAACTGAAGAAGTAAAAATATTTTCTGATTAATTTACACTGTAAAACATCCGTCGCGGGCCGCATGAAAACAAACCGCGGGCCGTTGTCTGGACAGCCCTGTTCTAGAACAACGGCAAATACTCGATTCATTTTGATTCCCTTGAGAGTGTCGAAAAATAAGCGTTTTTGCGGCACAAACGGCCGTATCTTTTATTTACGATAATTTGGATGTTTGATTTTATAACAGCTTCAAGAGACTTTAGACTTGGGTATATAGTTTTAATTTCTTCTCGATACCTCCACGCGTTCCCGAGATAAAGGGTCTTGATAGACAGACAGACGGACAACAAAGTGATCCTATAAGGATTCCATTTTTCTTTTTACGGTACGGAACCCTGAAAATCAATAAAAACTTGAAGTTGCGTTGACGAGCTGGAAAACATGTAAATAAAAATGAGAACTCTGACTGAAGTATCAGCAGAGCACGTGTAAAAATTTCTAGTAGTCCAAGTCAATGTTCAAAATAGTGTTCTAGTGACATGGATCACAAAAATTATTTAATAGCTCTCAGGAACGGGAATGTTTCGTTTTCTGATGCATCTGGAACTCTGAGTAAGGAATCAGCAGAGCATGACTGAATAGTAAGATTAGTATAATCTTAATGTAATTTAGTGTTCAAATAAAACTAACGATATGAATTACTGTACTGCTAAGATGGATACAAAAATATTATTAATAGAGGAGCGGGAAATCCACGTTTTCTGATGCATCTGTAATAGAAATATCCGAAAACTTACAAAAGTAATCCAGAACTTTGACCAAAGTATCCGGAAAAATCACATAGTAACTCAGAACACTGAGTTAGGTTGATACCTAGCAGCATAGCAGTTGAGCATATCTGAATACCAAGATAGGTATTCAGATATGCTCCGCTGATACTTTAGTCTGAATTACTTTTCCGAGTCTTCGCATAGTTCAGTTACAAGTTCATCAGAAAATGAGGAGATCTCGCTCCTGATAGCTTTTGAATTTGTTTTGATCCATCTTAGCAAAACACTAAGAGATCAGAGATCTGGATTTCTTCCACATGTTGCTGAATAGTCCTTTTATAGATGCATCAGAAATTGCGGAGTTCCGGCTCCTGAATGCTATTCAAAGTTTTTTTTAATAATTTTTACTTAAACACTAAATTACATTAAATTTTTTCCTAATCTTACTATTCAGATGGCACCGTGTGGTGCCGGACGTAAAGAATAACACCACCCCATTTCTTCCCGTGGGTGTCGTAAAAGGCGACTAAGGGACTTGCTAAAGAATGGGCAGCAGCGTTCTCTATGCATTTTACCACCATACTGCGATCGCCAACCCGCCTGCCAAGCGTGGCGATTATGGCAAAGCCCCCCAAATTGGGGGAGGCCTAAGTCCAGCAGTGGACGTCTTACGGCTGAAATGATGATGACTATTCAGATACGCTCTGTTAATACCTCAGTCAAAGAACTGGATTACTTTTGCATGTTTTCGAATAGTACTGTTCTACTGGCAATACGAAATGTGGAGTTCTAACTTCTCAATTTTACTCTTTCTTTTTTTATCATGCTAACTTAAACCACTCAATGAAATATAGATCGCTTTTAACCTTATTTTTTCACAAAGCTCTGCTAATACTTGTACGAGACATCTGCATCTATTTCGTATTTTTTCTGTTTATGGGATGCTGGCTGCTCAATTTAGTCTATGGAATCAACAAAACTCGGCAAATTACGCCATTTACGCCTACTTTATTAAAGTATTTTTCTTTTTCTTTGATAGATAATATTTTCCTTTTTTTTTACTTTTTTTGGCAGAACTTTTGGAAAAGTATTAGGAGCTAAGTGGTGAGTTCCACAACTGTTAGCATAAAACAGTTTTTTTTTTTTTTAATTTGGAGAAAAAATCTGCCAACGGAAGTTAGCAGAGCATATTTTCATTCGACTTTTTTTCAGGCAAAATACCCAGAATATTTTTTTTAAGTATAAGGAACTGTAGAATTCAGGTGCATGCGAATAGAACTCACATTTTTTTGCTTGCTCGGAAATTATCTGCCAAGTTCGCCTACATAATTTTTTTGTTTTCATTATTTTCTAGTTTTTAGTTTATTTTTTTTATTTTTAAACTGTTATTTATTTTTTGTTTTTTTAGTTTGGCTAGCTACAAAAGCGGGTTTTTTGTTTTTTTTATTTTGCTATTCTGATGATTCTAGCCAAAATAATGGCACACGTGTATGAAATTATTGTATCGCCATCGGTCCTTGATAAGTGTGCAATTTCAAATTAAAACGACGGTTTGAAGGGGGTGAAATTCACGTTCAAAGATTCCGTTACATAGATACATACATACCAAGCTATTAAGAAATGCAAAAGAATTGAGGCCTCAGCCATTTGAGCATCTTATAATACCACATACATTTATTACCTTACATAATATAATAATATTTCCAGTTCTCGAAGAAAGTCTCCGGTACATAGCAGTGAAGCCAACTGCTTCAACGTCTGTGTTGCGTCAAAAAGTGTGGCATTTGTTGAACTTGCCCGATTTTTGCGAAGAAATTATTGTGCTCAAGTCAAACCAAGATGTTGTGGTACCCCTGTTCGAATTGCGTAAGGGCAATGACCCCCAACATCCGTACATTCTTGAAGTATATCCGCCCGGCAATCGAATACAAGGTGAGTGGATCGTTTTGTTGTGGTTCAAATCCGGGCAAGTAGGTACCTACGTATATAATTTTGTAGTTTATAACACAATCATTGATTCTGGTGAAGGAATACATCGTGAGGAAATCTGGACTAATACCTAATATAAGTCTGCAATCGCCAACCTGTCTTGGGCAAGCCTGGTCATATGAAAGAGCGCTATTTGTACATTTTCAAACATTTTTTAATATATTAAAGGCCCCATAGCTTTTCATCACGGAAGTTTACATAGAGAAATCTCTGAAATTATTCTATGTGATAAAGTTTATGTAAAGTTTACAGGAAAAAAAAACGATGTCTCTAAATAGCACAGCTTTTCAGAAAAAATCATCAACGTAACAATAGTTCCACTATCAGGCAAGAGATGGCGCTGACCTAAAATTACAATACTATAAGCAATAATAGTACAAAATATTTATAGTATTATATTTGTTGCATCCACTCTTGACGAGTACTTTTTTTATTTATGTACATAGTTTAATATTCATATTTTATACAAATGAACTACATAAAAATCCGTTGCGTATTATAGTTAAGATAAGATGAACAATGCGATCACACAGGCCGACACGAATAGCTACATAGATAAATTTAATGTAAGATAGACATTGCTGGCTTCCTGAGTAAAAGGGCGGGGAAGAGATAGAGTAGCCCGCCATTGCTATAGCACACGACTGCTATAAATCTAATTGTGTAAGGATACTAGGGAAATGGGAATGTTATGATGACTTAAATAGTAACATTTAAAAAAGTCAACCTTCATTTTTTCACATTGCATTGGAATGAGATTCATTGATTGGATTAAGTATGTAGAATATAATTTAGTACTTAAGTTGTTTAATTTTTTTTTAATTTTATCGTCAGTTTTTCAATGCCTGCATGAATTGTAGCTGTAAATTACTTAAAGTATTTTTGCTCCTTACATTGTTCAGGCGTACAAAATATCAAAGAATTAAGTAATTATAAGGAAACTACTAAAATTTCCATCATTCACTATTGATTTAGGACATACTAAATCAGTTACATGTCTCGTGTGGTGCCGGACGTAAAGAATAGTATCACCCCATTTCTTCCCATGGGTGTCGTAAAAGGCGACTAAGGGACTCACTACAGAATGGGCAGCAGCGTTCTCTATGCATTTTACCACTACACTGCGATCGCCAACCCTCCCGCCAAACGTGGCGATTATGGCAAACCCCCCCAAAAATTGGGGGAGGCCTATGTCTAGTAGTGGACGTCAAACGGCTGAAGTGATGAAATCAGTTACTAAAAACTGGTTGGATCAGAATGATATAATTCGTTGTAGTTTTGGAGTACAGGCAAGTATCGTCATTATGACGCGTCATAATGTGTTCTCGTGAAATTAACCAGTGTTATCGTGAAATTCCGTTAATGCCGTGTGAGGTACAATTTTTTTAGGACAGGTGCAAAATATACGTGGTACAATCTTATAATTACAAGAGTTGGTCCCGCCGCGCCGTTATGACGTTTATCACAAACACCTTTTCCTAATGCAGTAAGAACTCAATACCTTTGTAAAAACCGGTCAAGAGCTATTCAGACTCGCGCATCGAGGGTTCCGTATCATCATATACAAATATTTTATAGTATTAATTATAATATATTATTATTACAGTACTGCAGTTTTAGGTAAGCGCCATCTCTTGATCGATAGTGGAACTAATGTAATTTTTTGTTGTGGATTTCAGAAAAAGTGTGCTATTTAGAGACGTCGTTTTATTATTCCTGTAATCTTTACATAATCTTCTATGACACAGAATCATTTCTAATTTTTTTCCATACAAACTTCGGAGATGAAGGGGGTTAAGGTATTTTTTTTTTACATTTTTCGTCAAAAGTCTAAAACTATGCGGCCTAAAAAAAGAAGATTGTTTGAGAATGTGCAAATAGCTCTTTGATATGATACCCACCATGCCCTAGTAGCCCCACTACGTTTTTAAGACCGCCTTCAGTCCCTGTTGCAAAAAAAAAAATAAGTTACATATTTTTATTTCTTTCTTATTTGTAAAATAGTTGGACGAACGTCATCTAAAACTATTCCAAATTTGAAGTTGATAGCATTAGTAGTTACTGAGATATCCAGCTGTGACAGACAGGCGGACAGATAGACTGAGTCTCACCATAAGGGTTCCTTTTTACCAGAAACCTAAAAAGAGGTGCTAAATTATTCAAACCACATTGCGTACAACGCACAATATTTGCTGAGTAAATTATCACCTTGAATATTAACAATGAATACCTATTACCAAATATTCTATGTACCTACAGCCTCACCTGTGGTTCATAACAATATGCTGACCATGGGCAACGGCGACGATCGGTCAGAGTATGCAAATCGAATAAAGTCCACCGAAACGATATTCGAAAACGTCCGGCAAGACAATAAAGACGACAAATTGTGTGGTTGCACCTGCTTCTGTAAGTATAATCATTAATTTACTGAGATGTCTTCCTAAGTTTGTAAGTATAGACAGCAACAAAATCGATTCACATTTCAGTTTTCTAAGTATTCATTATTGAGCAATGAAAATTGCAACAAATTTTACAGAATATTGACTATAACTTCAGGTACAATGACACTCACGCACATATACAACAGATCGTATTTTCTTTCTATTTCTCTTTTGTTACTTGTATATTTATAATGTAAGGGAAGAGCGGAGCCTTCAACTACAGGTATTTCTATACCTACATGGAGACTCCTCGACATACAATGTAAGCTAAAATGATATGTAATAAACTTATTTTTTATTTTTTTATTTTTATGACATAACGTGAAGGAATGAGGAAAAAGTGAGGAAAGTTTTGAGTATGCATGTGGATGGATAGCTACAAGAATAATGGAAGGCCAAAGAAATAACGGATGGACTGTGTGAAAGATGATAATTATGAAGTACAGATCTAGTAAAGACTAATAGAGAAGAAAGTACCTATAGAAGAAAAATATATGTTGCGTCAACTCCGAGCAAATTGGGATAAAGGCTAAAGAATTAGTTAGCAACTCTTAGCTTTCATAAGAGCAGAACATAATTATCAGCCCTCAACCATCCTGAGAACTCATTGATCGCAATCACTGTGGCCGAAATCAGCTAATAGGTGGCATCATATGCAATGCTATGAAGCCGATTTTCGAATCATCTCTTGTCAATTTAGAATGTGAACAAGTAGCGTAAACCGACTTTTGTCGTTGACCGTACAGCTATCAGTGTAGAGTATCTAATGTCGATTTTATTCAAAACTAGCTTTTGCCCGCGGCTTCGCCCGCGTGGATGTTGGAAATTAATGCAAGAGGACGTACTACCGCGATAAGAATGTGTTATTCCAGGTTATATAGGTAATATAGACTCTGTGTGCTATTTTCGATCCAGATCCATTCAGCCATTTTTGCGTGATTGAGAAACAAACACCCAATCATACATATTTTCACATATATAATATTATTAGTAGTAGGATTATAACTCATATTACTTAGGATTCATAGTTTATGAGAACATCATGTGTGTTGGTGTTTTTAAAATAAAAGTAATAGTATTCAGAGTAAGAAGACTGTGACATAGGGCTTGGTTTAGTTGAATATAAGTCTTCCTGGTTTTTCTTAACGCTCCTATTTTACCTATACAGACACTCAATCATTTACCAGACACCGAACATAATTATAGGAATAGTACTTTTGCCAGTGGCTTGGCCCGTATAGCTGTCGGAAAATATCACCCGGGAACCTACTACCGGGATAAAGTAGGTATCCTATCTGTTACGTATCCATGATATAATATATCTTTGTGCCAAATTCGATCTAAATCCGTTTGGCCGTCTTTGCATCATTGAGAAACAAACATCCAAAAATCTAAACATCTAAGCAATTTCGCGGTCTCTTACT
This sequence comes from Aporophyla nigra, assembly GCA_947507805.1. Taxonomy (NCBI): domain Eukaryota; kingdom Metazoa; phylum Arthropoda; class Insecta; order Lepidoptera; family Noctuidae; genus Aporophyla; species Aporophyla nigra. The sequence goes on along the minus strand of OX382307.1, from coordinate 13,815,342 downwards.
TGAAATAATACTATTAGGTTTATTTTGAGTATAATGAACACACATGATATTCGCAATTACTTTGAAGCCAAAGTAATATGAATTACAATCCTACTTATCCTGTACTACCCGGCCCCTGCCAACGCGCTCTGCGCCCACTTTTTAAATCTCTAATATCTTCTAAGATATTCATTTAAATTACATGCTGTAAAGGGCCATATTGATCTATATTAAATGCACAATGTATTTAAGGTACTTAATTGGATAAGGATTAATGCTGTATTGCTTAAAATCGCTTCGTAAATAAGCCCTTATTTCTCGTAAAAAGTAAAAGATAAAAAATGGTTATTGTGGGTTATCCCTAAGAGATAGACATATACCATTGAGGACATTTTTGTAGGCCTTTTTAAGGTGTACAATACTGTAGTACATTATTTTGATCTATTTCGTAGGATTCAGCCAGGGTTTTTCGAATTTTGAGACGTATGTCAGCGTAGTTTTAGAAGATAGTTATTTTTTTCTAAAATAAAAGAATCTTTCTAAAATAAAAATAGCCTAAGTTACTCCTTGTTACATCAGCTATCTGCCAGTGAAAGTCCCGTCAAAATCGGTCCAGCCAATTCCGAGATTAGCGGGAACGAACAGACAGACAGACAGACAGACAGACAAAAATTGTAAAAAATGTTGTTTTGGTATATGTATCGTGTATACATCCATATACACTTAGTAAAAAGTGGTTATCTTAATATTAAAAACAGACACTCCAATTTTATTTATTTGTATAGATGTATAGATAATGCATCCCTGATTTGTATCATTATAGTAGTAGGTAATTATCATACATTCGCTCTTTGATAAACTTAATGGCGCTCTCAGTGGGAACATTCGCCTGTATTTTAAGGATCCAAAATTCCGTAACGTTTCTCCTGTAACAACTAGAGCTTCGCAAGTAGACTGCGCATGCCGTCAATTGCTAGGTAATGATAAGATTTAATTTTCTTTGGCTCAATTGGCGGTCGGTCGGTACAAAATAAATATTTTTTGAAAAAAAAAAAACATAAAAAGTTACTGAAATCGATTCAGTAGTAAATATGAACGACCTACTTTCAGGACTTGCATTTAAATTATAACACCTTGTATAATAAATTGAAAAAACTAAAAAACACGCTTATTTATTTTCTATTTTTTAGGGTGTTTCGAATTTTGAGACGTATGTCAGCGTAGTTTTCGAAGACAATTTTTTTGCTGTCCTGGTAACCCTGGCAAGGATAATGGCACAAATTTATGAAATTATAGTATTGTCATCGGTCCTCGATAAGTCTACAGAGTTTAAATGAAATCTGGTCGTTTAGAGTGGGTCAAAATCGCGCTATAAGGAGTCGGTTACAAACAAACATACTAACATACAAACATACAAGTGAAGCTAATTTAAAGCGTGTAAAAAGGTAGAAAAACAGGCCTACGTTGCGGTCGCCGGTAAAGGTTGTAAGGCAAATGCTCCCGCCGCCGATGATCCCAGCGCCTTAACCGACACCTTGACTCCTAAATGTTGACAGATAGAAAGGAAAGGTACTTTGTAGTCAGCCATTTTAAAATATACGCTTTCCAACGAACTCATAGGCACATACTAAAAGTGCATTGCTATTCAAAGTCACGTTTATCATTAAAATGTAAGTCTGTGTTCGCATATGTATGCATGGTCATGATTTGACTGACAATTAAATGCTTAACTAACTGGTACCTAATTAGAAAATTCTATTCTAAATAGCAGCTTAGTGTTTTAAATAATGTCTGACAAATGGCAACAGGCAGGAATAGGATCTCTCCCTATAGCCATAGATTAAATAACTAACAGACTATGCCGCCATTAGAGAAACCAACTTAGGGACGCTCAGTTCCTGGAACAAAAATTAAATGCAAATCGTGGGATGCGATTGGCTGTTGATAATTAATTCAACCAATCGCCGTGGATAAGCGTGCTTGAGAATTTGTTAGGAAATTTTTATGTTGATTTTGGTTGCAGAACATACCTTGCGCAGGCGCATTCATGCTAAAATTATCGTTGAGAGTGTTGAGAGATGGGCGAGACTTACGTTTCGCACTTGTTAAAATAATCGTTCATATTCTTCAAGCGATTAATAAAAGTAATGTTCATATTCTGTAGACTGTCGATGTTGGACACGACCATCATCATTCATCATTTTGTCCATATCCGAATTAATTAGGGGTTGGCGCAACTTCAATGCTTCTCTATTAGGTAGTTATCATCTCAGTAGTCACGTACGTCAGTAGAGTGTAGTCAGTAGTCCCTTTCTAGCCATAATGATCTTCCACACAGTCAATCCCACCCTTTCTAGACATAATGATCTTCCACACAGTCAATCCCACCCTTAACCTCTTAAGACCTGAACTTGAACCAAATATGATATTAATGTTTTTTGTGGTTTATTGTAGTTATAGGGGTATAAATAAGACACACATTTTTTTTAAGTTTTTTTAAAATTAATATAATTAATAAAAAAGTTGGTGCACATATGTGTACCTTAGGTTTCAGCGTGGGCCAAAGCTCTTGTAATTGTGGTAGCTTTCAAAACAATTATTTTTGAGCACACATAGGTACACATTACATTTGACACACATGGTGCGGCAGCGTGAGGAGCACGTTGGATGTCGACATTTTGAAGCGAACTTGCTGTCCACAAATCGCGGCAGGTGACCCACATTGTCAAGCCTAATTTCAGGTTGTGGTTGGGGTACAATTTGCCGGTGTTTTTTTGTGGGCGGTTCACATATATCGCTTGTAGAAGTCGAGCTGGATCTTATCGAAGGGCTGGCACTGGGACGAGATTTGGGACCAAGAGCCAAGAAGTTGGGTTCAACCCTTCCGCCGCTAAACTTCATCATCGCTTTGGCTAGATTCAGTCGGTATTGTAGTAAGCCTAACTTGTCCTTGCGTTGGACATTTTCTTCGGCGCAACAGCGGGTGTACATTATCCAGCAATTGACGACAACCAAATCAATAAAATGGCAAAAAGTTCTTGTAGTCCACTTTCTTGTTCGCATTGCACTCCGGTAGTAAGCGATTAGTCTGTCGCACAAGTCTATTCCACCCATACAGGTGTTGTAATTTCTGATTGCTGCTGGCCGGGCTACGTCTATTTTCTTCTTTTCTTTTTTACACCACCGTTTGCAGGTATCTGCAGAAGCGCTCCCTGAACAAGTAGACAACATTGTCACGGCCTTTGTATCCATCCATTTTACGACACACACATTCTCATCACTTCTTACTCTTTCATCCCACTCTCCTCTTTCTAATGCCTTGTCATTCTTCAGTTTCTTTGCTACTGGCCCAATCCTATTTGACATTGCAGTTCCAGTTAGAAAAATACCGCAATTTTTTTCCAGTAAATGTTCTGCCAGTTTCAGACTAGTAAAAAATCTATCTGTATACAAAACACAGCTACCGGTAATCGTGCGGCAAAGTTTTTCCACGATACCCGCTCCTAGTCCTAGATTTTTCATGGTATCTGCAGGTAATGTATCCTTGCCAACATAAATTTCAAAATCCAATACCAACCCATCTCGTGCAGCCAGCACGAAGTTCTTCAGGCCCAGTGGATTTGGCTTAGCTGGCACGTATTGGCGGAATTCACATCGTCCGGAAAATGGTATCATTTGCTCGTCAATTGACATATGTTTCGAGCGAGGCAAACTATGACATTTTTTTAGAATGCGGTCTATCAAAGGTCTGATTTTCCACTGCTTGTCATTAGGATTTGGCTGGCTGACGTCCACTAAGTGCAGATAGTTCCTAAGCTCAAAAAAACGATCACGACTGATTGTATCCCTAATTATAGGTACACAAAGATCTTGACACCAGTAGAGCTTTCCTTGGGGATATTTGAGGGAGCCCATCATCAGTTGCACGCCGGCAAAGTGGATCATTTCAATAGCATTTGTATCTATTGACTTTAGATCTCTTTTCTGAGCTGAATACAGGTTGCTCTGTTCTGCTAGTAATTCCCAAAAGTCTAGCCCCAAATACTCAAAAAAACAGTACAAGACATTCATGTCTGAACTCCCCTGTGAAATTAACACGTCATCTGCAATATCAGGCCCACGGCAAGGCATTACGTTCTTCCGCCACAATAATCGTGATGTACTTTGACTTACTTCTTCAATATTTTCGTCGTCTTGTCTCGCTTCTTCAGATATTTCTTCAACTTCGCTTTCTCCACAATTTTCCGCTTCTTCATGCTCCTGAAGACCTCTTAAGACATCTGGAGGCAAGTACTCTTCATCATCATCATCGTCTCCAGAAAAGTCAAAATCACTGTTGTTCAGGATATCCTCAATAACTCGGTCGTCCATATTCAAGCTGAAAAAGAATCATATACCTATGTCACAAAAGTAATCTTTAGTCCTGAGGTACACATATGTGTACCATTAAAACGAGACGACAATAACACAATAAAAAAATCAAACAGATGAAAAACTTACCTTTCACACGTTAGTCCAATAATTTAGTAACACAAATCAACAAAAATATTGAACTAAACTGAACAATTTGATTTTTTAACGAAATTCAAACATTGCAAGTAGATGTCCCGTGACAAAAATTACAACCGACAAATTCGAATGAAAAAATTATTCGACAAACTTTCTCGGCGACGCCATCTATTGACTTATATTCGAAACTCTGGAATCTATAATAACTTATTAAAGTACTAAAAGCTGTCAAAAGATGTAGCTACTAGTTGTAGCTTGAATAAATTATAGGTGCACATATGTGTACCCACGGTCTCAAGAGGTTAAGAGACATGAGGCGTGATATTCATAATGTAATCTAGCTATATCGTTCCAGCTCAATCTACACTATCGAATGAAACAATGGCTCTGAATAAACTCCGTCTTCCAGATAACCAAATGCCAGCACATCACTCCATGCTTTCAGGATTCAAAAAGTCGGACTTATCGTGTCGTATTTCCAGTACCTCTATGTTCAAACTAAGTGGCAGGAAAAGTCGAGATAACTTTGCTAATATACTGTTAAAAATACAAGGTGATTTGTCTACACTGAGCAATAAATTGTCGGTCTTGGAAAAGAAACTGCCGTCGGCGTGAATGTGTTTCAGATTTTAAAATTAATTAAATGCATAATTATTCTATTTTCGTTGTCTTTTTATTTTAGTGTTGTTATTGACTTTAGGGTACCTAGGTATCCTGTGCAATGACTAACTGATCATCTACTTATCCTTTTCCAACTATGTTGGCGTCAGCTCCCAGTCTAACCGGATGCAGCTCTATCTTTATATATATAATTCTACTGTACGTGTGTATGTCACTGAACTTCTCCTAAACGGCTGGACGGATTTGTTTTTTTTTTGTGGGTGGTTGAGTGGATCCCTGGATGGTTTAGATTTACAATTGGACCCGATAGGTGGCGCTGTTCGCACAGAGCAACGTCTGCCAGGTCCGCTAGTACTAGTATATGACAAGGTACGACTGCCTAACTGACCCCCACATTCTAGTATGATTAATATGCGTAATTTAATGACTGAATTTAAAACGAGCCCAGACGCTTCTCACCCGAGTGAATGTTTATTTTTCTTTCATTCCCCGTTCTTTCGACAAAATAAAAAGAAAAAAAAACATTAATCTGCTCATTTCATCGATCTTTAGATCATTCGGAGTGCGAGTGTAAGATGCTGAATGCCAAAAGCCATGAACCGATGTTGATCTCTAATGAATTCATTTTTCACTTTTGATTTATTTTGTATTCAAACATATCACTTTGAGTGAAAGCTGCTGAATGAAAGACTTTACCATTGCTTTTACCAGCAACCAACTACTGTCATTTGAACTCAAATTTCTCACAGAACTTGACCTCACATCGAGAGAACCAAGAATTGAGAAAAAAAAATGAATTGATTGCGAAGGCACAAATCAGTAATAAAACAACGTATTAAATAAAAACATCTATATTTTAAAAATTATAATTATTTAACAATGTAACAGTATTATACACGGTATAAAATTGTGCTAGCTGATTATTATTATTTACAATGTTCAGTTTTACATTGGTTATGTACAAAAATACTCTGCCTTTGGAGGTATTATTTAGACTAGTGTAACTATTTTAAATTGAGTTACTTGTTCATGTGAACAACGTCACCTGTGTGAACCATACCGAGTATTAAATCTTATTATTCTTGCCATGCCCTTAGCCTAGTTTCGTAGGGGGAATTCTTTATTCGCGCACTCAATTTTCTATTCTCGGTATTGATAATAATGCACGGCGCATTGAGGACCCAAGAAAACGCATCCCAGCGCTTCAAAAAAACACACGGTTGCATTTTCAACCCTCGGCGCTTAGCATGCGTTAAAAATCCATTAAATACAACCCAAGCTCTACATCGTGTATGTAGGTATAAAAATATTTATCTACTACCGAATTTCCTTACCATGAATGTGTTGCCGATATTAATATCTGTTGTAATGCAAGTTCATGATCATTGTAATAACTAAATACCTACTATTCAAAGCTTCTAGTGACTTTGTTCAGACTTACAAATCCCTTTACCATTTACAAAACAGACTAATGTGTGTTATTGGAACGAAATCTTAAAATGTAGGTTTTGGTATAAACTGTAGAAATATAACAACAATAACGACCAGCCAAACTTGAGATTTAGAAATGATCTCCTGAAAAAGTTCGTCGAATTCTGAAACAAACATAAAAAATATTATATTATACCAAAAATTTAAAATAAAACATGATTAATGTAGGATTGAATAATTATTCAATAAATATTGTTGTGTGGTAAATAAAAGGTATAGTTGTCAGCGACAGAGATTGGGACACTGCAACCTTCAATGAATGCAAACAAAGTTGGAATAAAAAATCACAGATACACAACCTTTTTGACAGTTACGTAATGAGTTTAAAAAAAGAACTCACCTGATATTCGAGGTTGTACACACTCTGTACGCAACATTGGCTCATGATAACAAACCCGCACATGCGATCTTGCATGCCGAGCGCGTATTCTATGCTACGGATAAGATCGTTCGTTTTTAATACGAGCAGCGCCTGCCTATCGACGTGCTCTAGGCATTGAGTAACAAAGTGCAAAATGTTTGGTAACTCATTTTGGAATGTTGATTTCTGAAAAAAATAAGAGATTTTTGTAAAAAAATATACAAGGTGTATTTTTTATGAAAACTTGTTTCTTGCCCTCCAAAATGTTATTTTTTTATACTTCATGTATAAATGACTAATGAATGATAAAGTAATTATTTAATTATAATTCTGTGCAATTTTTGCACTTCCATAGTCTTGAACCACTGATTCGATTCACCTTCACATTGCACATTATAGAGGCGGCCACTTTGCTTGGTCAGATTTTAAATGAGGAAAAGAGATAAGTAAATATTATTTCGTATTTCTAGTATACTTGCCTCATCTGATGTTGGCCTAGTCCGACCAATGCCTTTCATAATAGAGTCCCATGGTCTTCCTGTGACCATACAAGCAAACAATCCATATAATTCCTTGCGGATTCCCAATTCTTCGGCGTGGATCCTCATCTCTTCTCGGTTCCGGTCAATTATTGATAGCCATAGTTTTGAATAATGGTACCTAAATTTATCTGTCAATTGCTGGAACAAAAAGTATATTTTTAGGCTTCGGACGAATTGTGCCACAGCTTAGGCTAGGGACAGATCTAGGATCGTCATCATCATCATCTTCATCTCAGCATGGAATCGCCCACTGCTGGATATAGGCCTCCCCCTTTTTCCGCCATAAATCTCGGTTCCATGCGTCTCTCATCCATGCCTTTCTGCTAGATGCACTGTATCATTAGTGAAGGAAACGCGCTTCTTTAAGTTGAAAAAAGTCGAACTCCCTAAGTGAAAACGAATAACATTTATATTTTTGTTTTCGTTTAACTGTTCTACAAACGAATATACATATTTGAATTTGGAAAACGCAACGTGCACGTGCATTCGCCCAGATACGATACATGATAAAGTACAAACACAAACACGCGGAAATGTCTGCCGCGTATTTTCGCAATACAAGGCTAAAAGGCCGTTTACTAAAAGGCCGCGGAATTAAAGATTTTATCTGTGACTCATATCTGTGGCCACAACCCTGTTTTTAACTTTTACATTCAGGACACGTAATTCGCTATATTTTTATGGTCAGTCACGTGTTGCGGTCTAATTAATATTTATTCATAGGTATATAAGGCCATGGTATACGTCAATTGGTACTTTGCCAATTATACGAAAAAAAGTTCCATCCATACCCAATGCCACACATTTCAATTCTTGAAGGGCATAATAATTACTAAATACAAACTATAAACTACTTCTACCTTATTGTTTTAATAACTTAGTAGAATTTCATGGCAGACTTTCATAAGCAAAATTAATTAACTGGTACGGCAAGTAAATGGAAACAATTGAAGACTAGGTTGAAGGCAAACCACAAAGGTAAGAAAAACTATGTACAGCCATAGTAGTTTTCTGTACCTACTAGTTCTTCTGAAGAAGTGTGATGTATCACATCAAGCCCATAGATGCATACCTGTATAAATCACTTAGCTAAAACTTACAGCATACAAACCGTGGTCCAACAAGTAGACAGTAACATCCTTGTCTTTTTTATCCTTCTTGACAAGTATATTGCCGGGGTGCGGGTCGCTGTGCACAAACCCACTGATGAAGATCATGTGGGAATACAGGTCACCCAGCTTTTTACATAGATCGTATCTGTTGATTCTGTGCTCCTAAAAGAGAATAAAGTAGAAAATATTTATTTTTATAATCTTTACAGACAACAATAATAAATAAATACAATATAATGAATATAGCAGCTAACTTGAACTCCTTTTCAAACAATATTATTGTAGCCCAACTTAAAACAGTAGTAAACGGCTAGGCAGATGATGCTCCCAATAGTCAAATGTTTGACATTCTTCATCAGTGTATTTGGTTTAAAAGTTACTATGCAGGCATTAATAATGAATATTGCCTTCAATAGAAAGTGCAACAATGTTAATTTGTTAGCTTGTTACTTATCACTATTATTTTGTAAGGGAAAATTATTTACATAATTTTACAGCACAATTGTTAACAATACTGTTGTAAGAAGTCATAATCATAATTTATGCTATTTCATCATTCTGTATGATGTAACATTTAGTATTCTTATGTGCAATAATTTATTTTGGTGAGTACTTAGGAGGAAAAAACAATTTTGGTCAAGGTTACATCCAAGAGCTGATTCTTAATAAATAAAAATGGACATAGGAGGTATATGATACAGTTTACACAGTATCTAAAAGTAGGTCAAACAAATACAAGGAGTAATATAAACAATCTGCCTCGCCTTTTCCCAACTATGTCATGGCCGGCTTCCAGTCCTACTGGGTGCAGCTGAATACCGTACTTTACATGGAGCAACTACCCATCTAACCACCACATCCAAGAAGAGTTAGACTCAGGCTTCTGATAACCCATAACAACTGTTAACGATCCACACATGACGGCCGGGACCAATGGCTTTCCAAAATACAAAGCAGTCGAGGTTTGTAAAGATGATCAGAATAATGTAAGTAAATAATCTACCCATAAATATCAGGAGTACTTTACATCGCACACTATAACTTTCTATGTTCATTCATGTACAATATACAAAGGTAGCTATTGTGAAAAATGTGGTGTTCATACTTACATCAATATACTTTACATCATTTACTTGACCGCCATTTACATACTCCATGACAAGAACCCTCTCAGTACTATAGTCCCAGAAAATCTTTGGCACCTTCAACCATTTATAATTCTTGAATAATTCCGCTACTCTTTCAGCATTATGGCCCTCCTGTACAAAATCCAATTCCTTTGCTATGTTCTTTTTAGTTTCGTCGATGAGCCATTGCATTTCAAAATCAGGGAATACTTTTGACATTGTTGTGATTATAAATTCCATCCATTTAAGGTCTATCTTCACATTGTCTCTTACAAAGTAATGCTGAACTTTGACTGCTACCTCTGTGCCATCTTTCAGTTTTGCTCTGTGTACTTGGGCTAATGATGCAGTGCCTAGAGGTTCTGGGTCAAATTCATCAAATAAATCTTTGGGCTGAAAAATGGAAAACATTGTGCAATTGTTAGATTCTAAGAAAAGAGTGTAATTTTAAGATTAATATAAAAAATTACTTAGAATACTTACATCCTGTTTCAAGTCTTCTCTCATAACTTTATACAGCTCTTCTACAGTATTCTGTGGTGCATCTTTATGCAATATTCTCATTGTTTTCACATATTCATTGGGCAGTAAGTAGTCCAAAGCACCAACATGCTGCCCAACTTTTATGTACACACCTTTATTGGCTTTACATAGTGTGAGCAATTTCTCTGCCCCAATTTGGTGAGCTTGACTCTTGACCTCCAAATATTCTTTCGAGCTTCTGTCCCAATCTTTGCTGTATAGCAAGGATTTATACGTTCTTCCTATTTCCACAGCAGTGAATGCTGTCCTGGAGAGCCTGACGATCGCCAAGGAGTCGTAATCACCATCCTGAAGTTTTACAGCAGCCGTAACTGTGCCGCCGATAGCAACACTACCATACAGTCCATACTTAACTACCCGTGTTAGTTTCCTCGAGAACATGTTTAAAATCAACTAGTTGCTACGTAATAGTCACATATTACATATTATTCCCTACGTTGGTTTTATTTCCTTCAGAGAGGCACTCGACAGCGCATGCAAATAGAACGTGAACAACCAATGTCAATATCACATCACTCCTCAATCGATGTCACTGTCAAAAATGTCAAATTGGGTGAGGCACAGAAGATGAAAAAATCAAATTTTTAACTAGGCACACTGATAGTTTACTTTTATAAGCCGTTAGCCTGATGTACCCTGGACGCAGCCAGCTAGAGGATGGAAAAAAAGTTTATTTTCATTTAAGACAATACCTACTTTGGCACTTCTTCACAATCACCGGAAGTCCAGTCGTCTGTCTATGCTCGCCATAAACAATCCCGTGGAGGTCCATGGGAGCCGTGGTTTTTCATGTACATTTCAAAGACAGTTTGACTACGGACGAGCTATGATGAACGAGCAACGACGAGCGAGCATCGACGAACATGTGGATGCTCGCACAATAACCGTGCCGATTACAGACGATCACAAGATTATCGATCGCCGTCGATTGTGAAGAGGGCCACTTTTAGCTTCGTGAAATCGTGAATTCGTGAGACTACATTCAAATCCAAAATGATTGCGTGGGGGTGTCTTAAACTGTGAATGTTATATACTCTATAATAAATTAGTTATCGAAAGGGGCTAAAAACCTTGAGCTTCTAGCTCTGCATAAATGGCAGCATAGGACAACTCGCCATTGTTGGTTTACTTTTGTGTCGATCTCAAATAAACCTTTGAAATTGCTGTTTTTTTTTAAATAAGTTAACGTGAGTTTATTTCTATATCTTTGGAACAAAGTTCCGTATGGCGCGTTGCGAAAGGGGGCTAGACGGAAATTAAGAGAAAAAGTTGTAACGACACTTTTTAACCGACTTCAAAAAAAGGAGGAGGTTTCTCAATTCGACCGTATATATTTTGTTGTTTGTATTTGTTTTGTATGTTGTTGTTTTTTTATTGTGAGTAGAGAGAGAGAGAGAGAGAGAGAGAGAGAGAGAATATTTTTGTTGAGTGTATACAGGTTAATAATAAAAAAAAAATAACAAAATTTCTTCGTTTGTGTGCCTGTTGAGCAGTGCAAGGCACATCGCAACACATACTTCGACCATTGTAAAACACGTTAGCGATCATTGAGTTCGTGGGGTAACCATTTATTAAGTTTTTTACCTCGCCAATTAGACGCAAATGGACCAATATTGTTTTGATGCTAACGTCTGAATCGGCTGCAAAAAAATAATCTTTTAAGTGTTTGGTAGTCCATTTATTGAGGAAGGCTATATAACATCACGCTATGAGCCAAAGTAGCGGAGTATCCATGAGAAATGATGCAAAAACGGGGAAAAGTTATTCTTTTTGAGAGCTTTCTTGCGTGCACTGCGTAAACGGTTAAAGTAACGCAATAATCATGTATGACGGAACTGTTCCTCTTTAAAAGTTCTAAAAAAGGTCCGCGATAGGATATGTCTTTCTTTTAAGGGTGGCTCACAATAACGTTTTAATCATAACCAAATCTAAATATCATAAAGCTGAAGAGTTTGTTTAGTTCAACGTACTAATCTCCGGAACTATGTTTAATGTTGAATAGACCATTTATCGAGGAAGGCTATAGACTAGATAACATCACGCTAGGACCAATAGGAGCCGAGCAAAAAAGTCACGAATAGGAAGACGTCCCGAGGGCAGGCGATTCGATGTGACGGGAAAGGTCAGGGGAGCAAGAAGTAGCGGACGAAGTCGAAGGCAGAAACTAGTGTTTTGTATTTTATAAAACTTTGATACAGCTTAGACTGCTAAAGTCATTTTAATCCCATGATTGACACGGTTTTCCGCAAAAGATAGCGATTGTTTGCGCCGATACGTGAAAATGGCCACAATAGTTTAAAGGAGATTAGGTAAGCGCTAGAATTAACATCGCTGAAGTTTTTTCAGTCAGCAAGGTCACTCTCGGGTGTCATGTCAATACCAGGAGTGGCATCTGAAGTGAGCAAGTGGCATGTTTTATCCCCATGATGATCTCCACCATAGATATCGTGATCTCCACAGATGGGGGTTTACGGACGGCTCATCTCAAGTATGGAAAGCGGTACCTCCTCACAGACAATAGCCAACTTCTTCTAGCGCCTTATGTCACCTGTGCATTTGGATGTTAATATGACAGTCAGTGAGGGGAAATATCGCAGTTGAATTTTGGGCTTAAGATGTTAGAAATTTTTGCCATCAGTACTGTAAGAACAGTTTCGTATTCCGGAATATTTCTATGTCTAGTTATGTGTAAAAATAGGTTAGCTACCAATGGCAATCTCTAGACTAAGATATATGAGTATCGTAGTCTAGAGATAGAATGATTTCCAATGTTACCAGAGCAGTAGAAACGGCCGTGACTTACGAGTTATAGACAGAGTACTATAGTTAGTGAGTAAAAAGAGTGCCCACTTACGATATTTTTATGCAAACCAGTGCAGTGGCGCCATCTACAATTCATGCAGATTCTGTCCTCTCAAAAACCATTTTCAACGGTTTTACAGAGGACAGGATCTCTTTTTCCTAGTTTTGCTACCATTGATACGCGGTTGACATCGATGTGTAGGCTAGTCTTTCAAAGAAAGTATGTGAAATGAAACAAGTCTAATGTTTTAGTCATTTAAAAAAAAAAAAAAGTTTATACTTATCATTAATACAATTGTGCTGATACTTTCGTTTAATCTTCTCCATTATAGATAATTTTTTCCGTTAAAATACGATAAATGGACCTACATCATTTATGTAGTATGACTAACTGTAAAATTATAGAAATACTCTTTTAATTTTTCTTTGTTAAAAGGGGTAATAATATTGTTGAACGTACAATTTGTTTAGGAAAACTTTGTTTTTAAAAGATTCTGTCATAATTTGCAGGTCGTGGAAATAATTTTGCAATAATTGCTGATTTGCAAAACATAACCATTTTTACACGCTTTATATTAGCTTCACTTGTATGTTTGTTTGTATGTTTGTTTGTAACCGACTCCTTATAGCGCGATTTTGACCCACTTTAAACGATCAGACTTCATTCAAACTTTGCACACTTGTCAAGGACCGATGACAATGCAATAATTTCATAAATTTGTGCCATTATCCTTGCCAGGGTTACCAGGACAGCAAAAAAACTGGCTTCGAATACTACGCTGACATACGTCACAAACTACGCTGACATACGTCTCAAAATTCGAAACACCTTAAAAATAGAAAATAAATAATAGTTTAAAAAAAACTAAAAAACACGCTTCCATTGAAAACCAAACTAAAAAGTACAAAATAATGGAAAAAAAGCGTGGGGTGCTTTTTAAGGTATTTTTTTGTTGATATCAGGCACCCCACGCTTTTTTTCCATTATTTTGTACTTTTTAGTTTGGTTTTCAATAGAAGCGTGTTTTTTAGTTTTTTTTAACTATTTTTAGGGTTCCGCACCTCAAAAGGAAAAAACGGAACCCTTATAGGATCACTTTGTTGTCCGTCCGTCCGTCCGTCCGTCCGTCCGTCTGTCAAGACCCTTTTTCTCAGGAACGCGTGGAGATATCAAGCTGAAATTTATATCAAATACTCAAGTCTACTGTCCCTTGGAGCCGTGAAAAAATCAAACTGCTAAGCTAACATAATCAAAAGATATAGCCGTTTATGCCGCAAATTTCCGCATATTTTCGAAACTCGCAAGGGAATCAAAACCTAAAGGGTACTTCCAGTCGATCTAGAAAATTGAAATTTGGTTCGAAGCAACGTCTTATAGCACAGATAAAGGAAAAATTGCGAAAACCGTAAATTTTTAGTTACATCATAATATTAAACAGAACAAAACACAGACAGAAATAAAACCAAGCCACTACTGAACTGAACTACGACTCGATTGTCGTGATGGGTGAACTTTTACTTATATACCTACAAGTTTGTACGGAACCCTCGGTGCGCGAGTCCGACTCGCACTTGGCCGGTTTTTTTTTAAATTGGAACGAAGTTTCTTATCGCGCGTTGTGAAAGGGGGCTAGACGGAAAAAATTCTTACGAAAAGTTGTGACGACACTTTTTAACCGACTTCAAAAAAAGGACGAGGTTTCTCAATTCGACTGCTAATATTTTGTTGTTTGTATTTTTTGTATATTGTTGTTTTTTTTGTTGTGAGAGAGAGAGAGACAGGGAGAGAGGGAGAGAGAGAGAGACAGAGAGAGATAGAGAGAGAGAGAGAGAGAGGGAGAGAGACAGGGTGAGAGAGAGAATATTTTTGTTGAGTGTATACAAGTTTTTTGTACATAATAAATAATAAAAAAAAATTATAAAAATTATGAATCCTGGAAAGGAACTTCGTTCCATCCGGGTGTCCCTTGACACCTCTAAAGTTTTTTAAACTTGAACTGTAAGTAATTAAACAGAAGAATTTTAATTTTTATTGTGAGTGTTATAAAATTGTAACACATATGTTGTCACAATATTACCTGTATCTATTCTTATTTTTAATTTTCATAAATTATATTCAAGAAGAATATTTAAAAGAAAACCTTAGACACTTAAAAATTTTCAGGTAGAATACGCCTGTCAATAATTTTATAGCAATAGTGTAACTTGACATGTTACATTAATATTTAAGTGACTATTAAATGGATTTAAAAGGTTTTCTTTTAAATATAAGTAGGTACATTTTAAAGTACATAACACGTAAATTTATCTTAGATACGAATCGTTCATTAAAGTTGTGGATTTCAGGCGATCTGAGCGTGGCCATGCTCTGAAGGGGTCTGCTAGGTTGAAGGGGTCTTCTAGGACCGATGCCTGCCGGGGTCGCGAGATTGTTCGAAAGAGATACCATGACCCTGGCACATGGGCAACTGAAGGAACACGGGTAGGTTTTAGTCAGTAAAAGTCTGACACACCCTCCCGCTCCGTCCAGAGCGGGAGAAGTAATTTGATGATTTCCCATACAAAAAAAAAAGTGTGACTGTGCTAAGACGGATACGCTGTAACATGACCACTGAAAATGGCATATAACTCATGAAACCATGTGGTACTATTATTTCTCTTTCTAGTACCAAAAGGTACATATCCGTCCAGTCTACTGCCATAATCATAACCTTATTTGGAGAACCTTTTAAAGGCTAGACAGATGATGATTAGTTTCTCTGATGGTGAATGCTCCAACCAGCCCGCGAAATTCAAATTTTCTTACGATTTTTGCAATTTGCAGGCCAGTGCTAGGTTGTACGTTGATTAAAATATTATTCGCGACTGTAAGACATATGTAGTTACAGAATTATAATCATCAAAATCATCAATGTTGTATTGATGATTGATGCTCTAAGTTCATAAAGCTGTAGGTATAACTTTTTCTGTTTTTTTTTTTGTTCCTACGCCTTTATGAACCTGGGGGGTTGTATTGGTGATTTTGATGATTATAATTCTGTAACTACATACGTCTTACAGTCGCGAATAATATTTTAAGGCCGGGTGGCACCGTTTTCACCTGTTTTAGAGTTGGTTTTTAATAGGCAAATTATTACGTCCAGAATCTGAAAAAAATATATATTTAAGATACATTCTTTCTCCTTAGCTTGTACCCGATCAAAACACGATACAATCAAATTTACTCGATAGAAAAAAAAGCCGAACTTACTTCGATTTGCAGTTTTTTAACAAGCCTAATTTCATTTTAAAGAAGTACTAATACTCCTATTTTTCTATAATTAGTATCAATGTATAGGTAATTTATTTTAGAATCGATTGAACCCGATCAATTTTTTTCATTTTATTTCTAAAAAAAAATATCGATCGTTCAAGTGATTTTTGATCGGCGCGTCGCTTGCCACTACTTGCCAGTGTCCTGCGAGACGTTATCGAGGTGAGACTTGTGACAAATTTTTGCGCGCGCGCTTCCTTTCTGCTGCGTTTAGTAATAATAAGAGAAAACAAAATAAATTGTTTTCATGAATTTATATACACCATAGTTGGTTAAGCTTTTGTTTTGTGTGTGTGGTTCTCATTGTGTAAATATTTGAAAAACTTTAAAAACAATGTTGCAATCCAATGCAATATTATTATGACATAGAGCTGATCTGATGATGGAGCTGGAAGTTGTCCATAGGATCTCTGTAATTAAACGACGCAGCCCCATCGAGACTGGGCTCGTTTGATTCGTCTTGACGAGTACTTTGATACTATATGGTAACCAGGGTCTGATGATGGAGTTGGAAGGGGCCATAGGAACTCAGTAATTAAACGACGCAACCCCATCGAGTTTGGGCTCGTTTGATTCGTCTTGACGAGTACTTTGATACTATATGGTAACCAGGGTCTGATGATGGAGCTTGAAGGTGGCTATAGTAACTCCGTAATTAAACGACGTAACCCCATCAAATTTGGGCTCGTTTGATTTGTCTTGATGAGTATCTTGGTAGGCGTGAATAGAAAGAGATCGAAAATTATTCCGCGGCAACGTACTACCGGGGTAAAAGGGACCCAATGTGATAATCCAGATTATAAACTATCTTGGTGCAAAATTTCATCCAAATCTGTTCAGTAGTTTTGCGTGAAAGAGACACACACCACCATACATCCATCCATACTTCCATACACCCATACTCACAAACTTTCATAATAATATTAGTCCAGGTTATAAACTATCTGCTTGCTAATTGGAACGAAGTTCCTTATCGCGCATTGTGAAAGGCTAGACGGAAAAAACCGGCCAAGTGCGAGTCGGACTCGCGCACCGAGGGTTCCGTATAAACCTGTAGGTATAAAGTTTTAAATTTAAAAACATATTTTTATTACATGATGTAACTAAAAATTTACAGTTTTCGCAATTTTTCCTTTATCTGTGCTATAAGACGTTGCTTCGTACCAAATTTCAAAATTCTAGATCGACTGGAAGTACCCTATAGGTTTTGATTCCCTTGCGAGTTTCTAAAATTTGCTGAAATTTGCGGCATAAACGGCTATATCTTTTGATTGCGTTAGCTTAGAAGTTTGATTTTTTCACAGTTCCAAGGGACAGTAGACTTGAGTATTTGATATAAATTTCAGCTTGATACCTCCACGCGTTCCTGAGAAAAAAAGTCTTGACAGACGGACGGACGGACGGACGGACAACAAAGTGATCCTATAAGGGTTCCGCTTTTTCCTTTTGAGGTGCGGAACCCTAAAAAATCTCACGAAAAGTTATAACGACACTTTTTAACCGACTTCAAAAAAAGGAGGAGGTTTCTCAATTCGACCGTATATATTTTGTTGTTTGTATTTGTTTGTTGTTGTTTTTTTTTGTGAGTAGAGAGAGAGAGGGAGAGAGAGAGAGAGGGAGAGAGAGAGAGGGAGAGAGAGAGAGGGAGAGAGAGAGTTAGAGAGGAAGAGAGGGAGATAGAGAGAGAGAGAGAGAGAGAGTGAGAGAGGAAGAGAGGGAGATAGAGAGAGAGAGAGAATATTTTTATTGAGTGTATACAGGTTTTTTGTACAGAATAAATAATAAAAAAATTATAACAATTATGAATCCTGGAAAGGAACTTCGTTCCATCCGGGTGTCCCTTGACACCTCTAAAGTTTTTTTTTTTTCATCCAAATGTGTTCAGTAGTTTTTGCGTGACAGAGTAACAAACATCCATCCATACATCCACACTCACAAACTTTCGCATTTATAATGTTAGTCCAGGTTATAAACTATCTGCGTGCTAAATTTCATCCAAATGCGTTCAGTAGTTTTTGCGTGACAGAGTAACAAACATCCATCCATACATCCATACTCACAAACTTTCGCAATTATATATTTTTTTTTGTTTTTTGTGTGACTAAGTCTTTTGTGTAAGTAAGTTATTTGTGTGTTTTGTATTATTCCAGGTTATAAACTATCTGCGTGCTAAATTTCATCCAAATCCGTTCATTCGTTTTTGCGTGAAAGAGTAACAAACATCCATTTATACTCACAAACTTTCGCATTTATAATATTAGTCCAGGTTATAAACTATCTGCAAGCTAAATTTAATCCAAATACGTTTAGTAGTTTTTACGTGAAAGAATAACAAACATCCATCCATACTTCCATACATCCATACTCACAAACTGTCGCATTTATAATATAAGTCTTGTATTATCGTTTGTTCTGTGGTTTCTAATACTGTGGACATACTGATGTCGCTACACTATGACCTGTCTGTGCTACGCCCGCCGCCGCCGCCGCGCCGCCGAACTTTTGGCGCGCTATCGTGTTCGACAAGAAGGACGCGCGGGAGGCGCCCCGCGGGTTTCCACGCACCTCACCCCCTCAAATGTGTATGAGTGTCGAATCACCTAGCCTTAATCAACATATAACCTTGCACTGGCCTGCAAATTGCAAAAAACGTAAGAAAATTTGAATTTCGCGGGCTGGTTGGAGCATTCACCTTAGGAAAAGTAGATGAAGACACTTTCTTTACTGAAGTTGTGCCTGTTCTAACTATTTCCCCTCTTGGCTAAGAGTAATTTGTGCCGTCGACTCCTGTGGCAAAGCTTTTCTTTCCCCTTTTTTCGAGAGTAGGCTTATTCGATCTCACTTTTTTTCAATATGGCAACTTCTGTAAATTGACGCCATTTTTCTTTCGCGTCAGTGTTCCGCTTCCGTTGACAGATTCTTTTCAGACTAAAACCTCCGAAAATGAAGGCTAAAGGAGAGGTGAGTCTCGTAATTTTGAACAAAAGATGTGAAAATTCTTACAAAAAGTAATAAATTCTGTCTACAAATCCTTATCAATACCAGAAACATGAAAATCAGTGGTTAAAAAGTGATAATGTCGGTATGACTGAGGCGTACACGTTGTCGGTGCATTCCGTCCATTATTTTACTGAATACTTCATCGTTAATTTCTTGTGTGAATCAATTCTTATTCGCCGTGCAGAATAATACAATACTCAATATAATTTTCTTTTCAAAACTTGGCGAATGCAGATTTATTGACACATAAATAATAGTGCTTTTAGGTTATGTCATGTTGTGATGCCGTACCTCCTGAATCTCGTGTTTCAGAATTCATCCAACAAATAGTTAAATAGCGGATACGAAGCCATATTAATATATTTAATATATATATAATATAAATACAGAGAATATAGATAAGATTTCAAGTTATAAGTACCTACTTAAAATTCCTGTGATGTGCATACGCTGAAATATAAATATCTGTTACAGTTGAAGGAGTATGAGGTCATCGGCCGCAAGCTCCCTTCGGAGAGCGAGCCCAAGCCTCCTCTATATAAGATGAGGATCTTCTCCCCAGACCAGATTGTGGCTAAGTCCCGTTTCTGGTACTTCTTGCGCCAACTTAAGAAGTTCAAGAAGACCACTGGTGAAATTGTCTCTATCAGGGTGAGTAAATCTTCCTACCCTGTAATTGCAGTTACTAAATAAACTGTTGTAATAATGCCGTTTGACATTGTGTAAAACATTTTAACAACTTGAGCTTTTGAGTTTGAGCAGTGCATCATAAAATAAATCCTGGGGATTCACAGCACTACCTGGTAGTTCAAGGAGTAGGTACAAACATATGTTTAACAATTCATTTCAACTTCATCAACAGGCCTTAAGGTCTAACACATGTTGAGGTAAGGCTTGTTGTCTTGAATACTGATGCAGTGTTGCAAGCAGACTCAAGATCTGTCTCAAACTTGTATTTTATTTTGATTCTCCAAGTTAATGATACTAATGGTAATGGAAACAATTATTGTGTTCTAAACTGTTATTGTACCGTGAAATTTGGCTTAACTCGTGAGTATTTGAATGAAATATCTTTCAGTTACTATAAATCTTTTACAAATAGTAGAGTTTTTTTTTTACTTTTGTTTCGCTTTGATATTAAATGTCAGGAACAGATGTTTAGTCATTGAAATATTTTTAAGTACAGTACATGTGAGTAAAGTTGCTTATAGAAAGTAAAGGTTCCACAGTTGATCATACCAAAATTTTGCAGATGATTATCAGTCTGACCTTTTTGCAATAATTTATTTAGGATGGTTCAATATGATTTTTTTCTCATTCCACACAGTCTATCCATATTTCCTATATTCAATCTCGTTTGAATATTATTGACTATAGAAATTCTAATTTTAGTGTTGCAGAATCCTTTTAAAATAAAAATTAAGATTTCTTACAGACAGGACCAACCTAACTATTTTAGACAAGAATAACCCTTGTCGAACCTATAAATAGGACGCATCTTTAGAATTATAGAGACCCAATTAGAAATTTTAAGATTTCAAGTTTGATTCTTAAAATGATAAAACACTTATGAAAACTGTGATCTATTATTGTGATATAGGGTTTGGTTTTAATAAGAGTTTTATAATTTTATGAGTCAAAGTTGAAATCTTAAAATTTAAAATTGGGTCTCTATAATTCTAAAGATGCGAGGTGGCTCCTATCTGGTGGCAAAATGATTCTAATAATAAAACAAAGTTAACATAAATGAACAAAATTAAATCCTACAATAATAAAACTTGTCCAGTCAGGAGATCAAGTAACAATCAGATTGCACAAATTATATTTTTACAGGTGTAGTCAGTTAGGCACAATATTTACCCATCACAAATGGGTGGGTTGGGTTGCTTTTGTTTGCTACATAAACATCTCTTTATTCAAAACCAAACATTATAAATTCCAGGAAATTCCTGAAAGGAGTCCAGTGAAGATCAAGAACTTTGGTATCTGGCTGCGATATGAGTCCCGTTCCGGTGTACACAACATGTACCGTGAATACCGTGACCTCAGCGTCGGCGGCGCCGTCACTCAGTGCTACCGCGATATGGGAGCCAGGCACAGAGCCCGTGCTCACTCCATCCAGGTAACTAATCACATTAACTATCATTTAAGCAGTCACATCACTTGGCATATTTCCCCTAGTATTTGCCTCACTATTCTAGTTCAAAATATACTTAATTTTCATAAAAATATAGATTATTTTTTTGAATAGTGCTGGCTTTAGGCATAGTTCCAAAAAGCTGATTGGTGTTTTCATGGACTAGGTACTTGGACTGTATTACTTAGTGTTCTGAGTATGTGTCAACAAAAATGCTCATAATGCAAGGTCATAAGTGTGGCTGAAACTGGCACGTGCTTTAGAAACGCGCGTTAGTTTGCGTTGTCATGGGAACCTATCTTAGATGTAGGATAATCTGTTTGAATAAATAATTATGGTAAATCTCAAGTCATACGATATGTTGCTCTTCAGGTTTTCATCATAATGTGTAATGATATCTTTGAAATGATCCCAAATAAATTTGTCAATCAAACTTATGATTATCCTGCATAGGTGTGTGTGTTTAGTGCTGATGAAGTATTTTCCATTGTTTTATTAGGATTTTTATGTAAGGAGGATGATACTGCCTATTCTTTTAAGTTGTTTTTTTGTAAATTGAGTCCTAATTTGAATGAACTCATTTTTTCTGACTGATCAAAATTCCACAAATAAACATGCAAGAGTTTGTAGGTAACTAAAGATAGGGAAAAATTGGTTCATAGCCTAGCAGTTCACAGTAATTTGTAATTTATTTGTATAAAAAGAAGATTTAACAGAATAGTTTTTTTTTTTTTTTGGAAACAGAAAATCCACTGCAGAAAACTTTCAAATATTCATATCTACTTTTTTATTAAAATCATCTCAATCCGACACAGGGTCCACGGCATAGTCATACATTTTTCCTCTTGTCACAGATCATCAAAGTGGAAGTTATCAAGGCGTCAGCGTGCCGCCGGCCGCAGGTGAAGCAGTTCCACAACAGCCACATCAGATTCCCGCTGCCCAAGCGCGTGCACAACCACAAACGCCTCAACACCTTCGCATACAAGAGGCCCAGCACCTATTTCCTTTAATTTTATTATGTATGCAATAATAATAACATTAAAATCCACATCCTGATGTGGGAACAAACTCGATATTTTTTATTTAAAATTTATGGTAAGAAGCAATAGTGGCAAGTTTTTAGGAACTGTCTCAAAGTGAGTGAGTGGTGTCTGGCCATCTCGACGTATAAAAGGAATTTAGGCAAAGAGCCTTTAGTACTTAGGAGAGCGCTTTGCGTAGGAGCTCGTCCGGGGAGCACTACTAGTTACCATACCACCACGTCTGTTACTGCAGCAAGCAGTGTTGCTGTATTCCTGACTGAAGAATATGGGTCCTGATATTTTAACCTGTCAAAAATAGACCTCTAACCCTAGTTTTTTATTGTTGAACATTTTTATAAAATTACTAAAAAATTAAACCGAGGAGCTTGTGGCTAAGTAATAGCAGCCGCACGGGTTGATCGTTCAGGTTAAGCTACGCTTGCCGCGATTGGTCCGTGGATGATCTTAGACAGTCGTTACGGATCGTCAGAAGCCCGTAAGTCTGACAACCAGTCTTACCAGTGTGCGTAGTCCCAGCGGAAAAGTGTCGAATTTCTTCATTTCAGTTTAGCAGATATTTAGTGTATGACGTCGTGTAATTGTGTATGGTAAATAAAAATTTGTGCATCCAACCATTGCGGAGATATTCAACAAAAACTGTTTCCGCTGGGACTACGTATTCCTAGCGGCACTTTTTTTTTCCTATGGACGTACAAGAAAAAAAATACATACAATAATTAGTGTGTAACGAGAGGTAAATGTATATGTTAAAATGAAATTTGTGTGTCTTATATTTGTCAAGATATTCAAGTTGCCGCTGCGCTGACGTTTGAAAATCATATAAAACGGTTTAGCACAGAGTTGTAATTTTTTACGCAGGTTGCTTTGAATTTGTGTGTAATGTGTGTGAAAACAGAATTTGAAAAAACCTACCGTTCAGAAGATATACACGTAAAAGTAAAATAAGGTTATTAGGTCCAAGTACTTAAAATAGGAACTCTAGAGCCTAACTCATCTCGTTTATTTATATCTTGTAAGGGTCTACAATGGTACCGATTCCCTTGTTCACAAACTAAACTAAATTTAAGTTCAGTGCATCTTTTTCTTTGTATTTCATTTAAGAAGAGGACAAAAGAAATTTTTTAGTTTAGTCCTGTCAAATTAATCAGCGCCTGTCACTACTCCATACAAGTTTAGACGTGATTAAAAACTTGCCTACTAAAATTACGTCAATTTACGTCAAGCGCTGATTAATTTGACAGGACTAAACTAAAATTTATCTTCTGTCCTTTCCTTAATGAAATAGAAAGAAAAAGATGCACTGAACTTAAATTTAGTTAAGTTTGTGAATAAGGGAATCGGCACCACTGTCCTGCTAAGTTTCATTCATGTGCTCTTAGTAATTAATGAGCAGTGGCATAATTTACTACGACTGGAACACTATATTTTATGACATCCGATTGTAGGACTTTTTAAAGGAAAAGCAAAATGAAACTTATTCCAATATTTAGTGTATTAATGCAACTATTCACATGTAAAATTTCAGCTCATTACACTAAATGATTAAAGAGATATAATAAAAATAACAGAACAAGAGCAAAACATCGATAAACCGACCAAGTTTGAATGGCTACATAAAAACGGCCGTGCAGTATAAAAGAGCTAACGTTTTAAATTTCCAGTATAGTATCGTCATCGTGTTTAATAGTTTCGTACAGTTGCATGAACAATAGTTTAGCAGAAAATAAAACAACTGCTTTGTAATCTTAATAGTATTTATTAGTTAATGACTAATTAAAATAAAATAAAAAACAAAATGATTAACAACGTAATAATAACATTGATATATATATATATAATAGTGTTGCTCCCTTGTCGCTGCGTCACTAGTGTTACTCCCTTGTCGCTGCGTCACTATGTGCCAGCGATGGTTTCCGGGGGCCCATTATTGAGTGTGCAAGTCACCCCCTGCCATTTAATCCGTGTATGTACAAACCATTGATGCGGCAGGGGCCATAGGCCTTCCATAGTTCTTGGTAACCAGTCCATCTTAGCCATCCAAATGCATAGCCCAACATCTTTGTTTCCATATCCTGCAATAGTCCAACACCAACCGGAGGTTGTCCTTGGGTGCACTTGCATACAGGGATAATCGTCGGTTAGTACCTCACTCCGTCTAAATTGTCTAAGGGGCCTCTGCGAGTTGGCTTCGGCCCCTCGTACGCCTTCCAAAGGACCGGGATCCCAGAATCCCGAGATATGTTAGCGTACATTGATATAAAAAAAACAGTTTTTTTTTATTAACCAGCGCGTAAACGCATCGGCGCCCCTTCCACGCCAAGCCACAAAATCAGCGCAAATACCTACATAAAAAATAGGGATTCCAACAACTTATCGAGAAGTTATCGAAAATCAGTTAATCATTGCTTATCGGTCCATATTTCATTAATGTAGTTTTATATAATAGGAGAAAGAAACACAGAAAACTGAAATTACTATATTTATTTTGTACTAAAAAAATGTCGTTTTCTTGTCGTCTATAGACGACGGTGGCGTGTTGGGCACGTTTTCATTTGTCGGCTATACACGACTGTGGCGTTCAAAAGGTTAAATATGAATAGCAAATATATTGCCTACTGTAAAACCCCATAAAGGTGAAAATCTTAGGTTTACTAGTAAGTTTTCGGGAGTTGGCCTTCTCGTTCGAGCTTTTACAGCAACAAAAAAAAAATAACTACTGGTGTTAATGTCTTTTTTTTCTTATTATTATTAGTATTTCTATTTAATCAAATTGTAACTAAAATATTTGTGCGCTGGAAGCAGCAGAATATTAAGGACATAATAATTACCTACTGTAACAATTTTTTCGTAATATTCTGACAAATAAATGCATTTGTTAATACATATTATTATGCAATTATTATTGTAATAATTTCGTAAGTCTAAAAAAAAACAAGTTACCTACAATTTTTATCACGAAAGTTATTAAGTAGTTACTTCTTCAAGAATTGTGTGCACACCTGTACCGATCCAATAACTGTAAAACACTGGAAATTTTAGAACGTTAGCTCTTTATACTGCACGGCCGCTTTTATGTAGCCATTCAAACTTGGTCGGTTTATCGATGTTTTGCTCTTGTTCTGTTATTTTTATCTCTTTAATCATTCAGTGTAATGAGCTGAAATTTTACATGTGAATAGTTGCATTAATACACTAAATATTGGAATAAGTTTCATTTTGCTTTTCCTTTAAAAAGTCCTACAATCGGATGTCATAAAATATAGTGTTCCAGTCGTAGTAAATTATGCCACTGCTCATTAATTACTAAGAGCACATGAATGAAACTTGGCAGGACATTGTAGACCCTTTTAAGATATAAATAAACGAGATGAATTAGGCTCTAGAGTTCCTATTTTAAGTACTTGGACCTAATAACCTTATTTTACTTTTACGTGTATATCTTCTGAACGGTAGGTTTTTTTCATATTCTGTTTTCACACACATTACACACAAATTCAAAGCAACCTGCGTAAAAAATTACAACTCTGTGCTAAACCGTTTTATATGATTTTCAAACGTCAGCGCAGCGGCAACTTGAATATCTTGACAAATATAAGACACACAAATTTCATTTTAACATACACATTTACCTCTCGTTACACACTAATTATTGTATGTATTTTTTTTCTTGTACGTCCATAGGAAAAAAAAGTGCCGCTAGGAATACGTAGTCCCAGCGGAAACAGTTTTTGTTGAATATCTCCGCAATGGTTGGATGCAAAAATTTGTATTTACCATACACAATTACACGACGTCATACACTAAATATCTGCTGAACTGAAATTAAGAAATTCGACACTTTTCCGCTGGGACTACGCACACGTCTTACCAAGGGGTATCGTATTACCCAGTAACTGGGTTGTGGAGGCCAGACAGGCAGTCGCTTCATGTAAAATACTGGTACTCAGCTGCATCTGTTTGGACTGGAAGCCGACCCAACATAGTAACGATATGTGTAGGTGACAGCCGTGGGAGCTCAATGAGAACCACTACCTCTTATCCTACAGAATTGAAATATGACACGTTGATCCTGATTCAACACCCAAGAGCATGTCGGACTAGGTATGCATAATGAAGGGTTCTGTAGAAACGAGAAATCTCTAGCACCGGAATGTTGACAAATTGTAGGTACACCAACCAACAATTCCTGTTTTTAAGTAGGTAACCGCTAACCAGTCTGCGCTCGTTTAAGAAAATGTTAGGTACTTACTAGCGAGGAAATTGCGTGTAGTAGCCAATGGTACCGATTCCCTTGTTCACAAACTAAACTAAATTTAAGTTCAGTGCATCTTTTTCTTTGTATTTCATTAAGAAGAGAACAAAAGAAAAATTTTAATTTAGTCCTGTCAAATTAATCAGCGCCTGTCACTACTCCATACAAGTTTAGACGTGATTAAAAACTTGCCTACTAAAATTACGTGGATTTACGTCAAGCACTGATTAATTTGACAGGACTAAACTAAAATTTTTCTTCTGTCCTTTCCTTAATGAAATAGAAAGAAAAAGATGCACTGAACTTAAATTTAGTTTAGTTTGTGAATAAGGGAATCGGCACCAATGGCTTTCATTTTGTCAATTCATCAACTAGGCTTGGGCATAGTAGTTCGCAACTGAGATCGCTCAGTTTAGTTCACCGCTCCTTAACGAACTAGTTCGCTCTTCTAGTTCATCCGCTCTTCTAGTTCATCCACTCCCAGCTCGAATCAAAGAGAGAGATTTTGCTCGTACTGCATGTGACAAGATTTTGGAATGTTCTACTTTTACCTACAATTTTTGGACTCTAAAAACAGCAAAAACCTTTGAATGATAATTCATAAAATGATCATGATTGTAAAAAATACCCAGGTTTATTGTTGCAATAAATAACTAGTTTAGTGATTACAAAAACCTTTTTGTATGATATTTTGTCCCGTGTATTAGTTCGGTTGACGCCATCCTCGCTTATTCGGTCGCGAACTGATGAACTAACGAACTATGGATCGGGAAATGAGCGAACTAGTTCGCGTAGTTCATCTATGGGAGTACAAGACTGGGTACTGGGTAGTTGTAAAATAAACGAGAGTACTATAGGTGCTAAGACGTGGACTACATTATTTTAATAACATAATCAATTCTAATAATTATTATAAAGCTGAACAGTTTGTTTGATTGGATGCGCTAATCTCAGGAACTACTGGTTCAAATTGAAAAAATATTTTAGTATTTGGTAGCACACTAATCAAGGAAGGCTATATAACATCACGCTATGACCAATAGGAGCTAAGCATCAATGAAAAATGTTGCAAAAACACTTCCGTTGCGTGCGTGTTTGATGCCAAGTTCTTGGAGGATTGAAACATTGGTTCGAAACTGTGTCCAGGATATGCTAAGCATATTTCCCCAGCACCAGATTTCTAAAGCGTCTATCTTCTTTTTCTCGCTTCCACTTAACGTCCACGTTTCAGCACCGTAAATAAATATGGGAAACCCTAATGCCCTGACAAGTCGCATTTTAGTGGCATTTGTGATGTTTCTGTTTTTCCATATTTTCATGAGCCGATCCATGGCGAACCTGGTAACTCCACTGTTCGACATCAGTGGACTGGCCAGCCCAAGGTAGATGTATAATTGAACGACGTCACAATTTGCAACTTTAGTGAACTCGGGCGAGTTATTGTTAGCTCGGTCGACAATCATAATCTTGGTCTTACTGTGGTTTGTCTTCAAACCGAAAACAAGACTGACCTGTTCCATTCTGCTCAGTAGAGATTCCATATTTTGGATGCTAGTTGCAAATTGGGTGGTATCATCTGCATAGCGCAAGTTTGAAATGTTATAGCCTCCAATTATGATTCCGTCTGACCAATCCTCGAGTGCTATTCTTATAATGAGTTCCGTATATATGCTAAACAGCAGTGGTGATAAGATGCAGCCTTAACGGACCCCGACACTTCGGTTTAAGTGATTTGACAACACGTCATCTCTTACTGAACCCGTTCCTTCTTCATAAAGCCTCCTGTGCACAAGGTGTTTAGGTGTTCCCATAGTCAACAGTCTCCCAAGTCAAGAACAATTAGGTACTACTATAAATAAAAAGGCAAAGTTTTATTTATACTTTTTATTACCAATAAGTATCGCATATTAATAAATACACATCTAATAAAAGTACACAGGATCAGAAAATAAAATATACCTAAGACTTTTATAACTTAAGTGTAGATTTAATAAACAATACACAGTTTAAATGCGTCAATATTTGCATGCATCACACTACAGTATACACCTATCACACATTTTTATACTAATCATCCTGAAGCTGTAGAAATGCTTTAAGAGGAAGAAGTAATTTATTTAAAAACATTACCGCAAAAAACCCAAAAGAAGCAGCAGCGTCTGACTGTTGTCAATCCGCTGAAATGTCGTGAATTTTCTTATTTTATTCTAAATTACTTTTATGGAATAAAATAGTAATTAATAACAATGTTTAAATAAAATTCCAATAAACTACGAGACTATCGAAAAAGAATTGCATAAAAAGTGGCAAACATACAAACGACCACACTAAATTCAATTCTAATGCTTACACATATTTATCTCCATTAAAATCCCAGTCATATAAACTTTCCCTGTATAAATGTCTTGTTACACACTTCCCTCCCCTAATTATACACACTCACCTGCAAATTGCAAAATACGTAAGAAAATTTCGATACGATACGTAAGAAGATTTTGCAGTCTACCTCATTGCACCCACCTTTAATATCTATAAATAAACAGTGTTGATGCATTTGACCATGCTAAGGATTTATAAATGCCTCCCCACACCGTAACGACATGTCACCAATCTCGAATTCAATATAAGACTAATGTTCTGCAACACGTGTTGTTTGAGACATCGGGTGAAGTCAAACCACAACGAAAACGACGAAAAAGGTCGTAGATGTATGTGTCGACGTTGGTTGACGTCGCCCGACTTTGCTCGATATCTGTAGCGACACGCGTCGCGAGTAATTAGTACCCCGTCGGAAATAGAAATGTGAATGTGTGTCGTCTTACGAACAGGATAATTTTCGATAACAAGTGAAATTCTTGTAGACGCCTTCGTGACGCTTCGACCGGAGTGGTCGAAAGCGTCACGAAGGCGTCCAAAGGTCATCAAAACGAAACTTATTCCGTGTTCAGGTAGTGTCGTGTTGTTATGGTGTGAGAAGTTTTTAATCTAACGTCGTATTCTAAAAGAGATTTAATTTCAATAGTATTAACACATTTAACACATAATTTTTTTCATATTTTATCCTATGAGAGAACTCAACTATCTATTACTTATCATAATAATATCCTATGAGACATGTATGCCACAATAAAGATATAATCAGAAACAGTCTATAAAATATGATTTAACCATCATCAGGTCTATAAATGTGATAACCGCGGAAATATGAGTAAATGAATTTTCAGAAGGACATCATGGTTTCCGTGTCGGTCTATACAACGGATTTTGATGCGGTTTCGCACAATTTCATCATTAGAGAATTTATCCCGGAAGGTTATATTATACATTACAACAACTATTTTGCGCAATAACTTGCAGGCTATAATGAAAATAATATAATATGGGAGCATCTGTAGCCGAACTAGGTGAAAACGTATGTGTATACTAAATTAAGATCAAATAATAATAAAAAACCGCAGAAAAAAAAAACTTACAATAAACTAGAGATGCGACGAATGTTCGGTCGAATATTCGTATTCGGTACATTCGGAATATTTTTCATGTTCGTATTCGGTCGAATATTCGGTTGATTTGCCGAATAATTACTTACCGAATATTAAAATTATTGTTAATATAATAAAAAAGAACATTTTATTAAACAGTAAGGTTAACTAATTACTAAATAAGTGTGGTTTATTCCGAAAGGCAATTTTCCATTTTATTAAGTACTTGGTACTTGTTGACAGTCCTACATTGTTCTCCCATACCTATTAATACTGTAATTTAAAACCATTGTAAAAGCCAATTATTTTTAAAAGAGTAAAGTTTCTTGCCGGCTCTTCTCCATAGGAATCAACTATTTGGAACCGTGCACCTAGCTTCTGACGTTTCATAAGTGCCCATGTTGGTTTATGTGAAATAAAATTATTTTAATTTGATTTGAAAGTTGTAAATCGTTTTTTGTAAATGAAAGAGACACTACTTTTTGTCTCAATTATTTATTGACAAAATAAAAAAGATAAACTTTAAAAATCAATTAAATAAAATTTTAATCAAAAAAACTTCTGCTTTTTTTTACAAATGATAAATTAATCTAAATTAAATTTCTATGAAATCAACAATTCATAAATATATCTTCCGTAACAAATAATAGTTCACAAATGAAAAAAAAAAAATACAAATTTGAGGAAACTTTAAGAATCAACATTAGTAGGTAATTGAAGTTTTAATCAAATTAAGTTTTTTTGACGAATGACAATGTTAGCAAAATAAAATCTGATTCTCAGGATTACTATTATGTCCTTTAATAATCATTTATCGCAGACGTGAACCGAATGATTCCGCCGAATATTCGGTTCGGTACATTTTGGACCGAATATTCTGCCGAACATTCGTATTCGGTTGAACCTACATTCGGCGCATCTCTACAATAAACCTTATCCTTTTCCCTTAGACCCTTAGGCCAAGATACCTATACTTTTTAGAACTCCTTTGTTGAAAGCTCACTATTGAAAATACTTGACAGTGTGTTGAATTCCAAATGACAGCTGAGTTAAGTGACGTGCAACAAAAGCTTTAGTTTGGCTTTGTTGAATAAATTGCTTCTTATCAAATATTCTCTTCATCAAGTAGCGTGAATAGTTATAATAACTAATTGCTAGAGTCAAGCAAATTTTCGTTGTATTCTAATTTATTCCTGAAAAAGAAATTTAAGAGCACAATGAGACGTTATCAGGCGAAAAAGGTTTCTTTGACTGATATGGTTCGATATTTAAGCCCAGATTTTCAACCAGAGTTTACGCAACAATTTAAGAAAGAAACCGAACAGCAGGTTAACCAAGACTTCAAGCAGGACTTAAAAAGATAACAAACATAAACAAAATAAAAAAACTAAATCATGAACTACTTACTTTAGAACAAACGCCTGTCGAATCTAGCAATGCAATAAATAGCTTCTTCGCAAATATGGGCGCTCAATTAGCGAGTAACATACCGACAAATCAGCCGATTTCCGACACTACTTCTCACAGTGCTCACTCCTCGTCCTTTGTACTCTTAGACACTGACTGTGAGGAGGTTGCCGGTATTATTGGAAACCTGAAGTCAGACTCTAGCACGGGCTGGGATGGCATCTCTAATAGAGTGCTTAAACTGCTTAAAGAATACATATCGCCCCCACTCACTGAGATCTTTAATAACTGTCTCAGGCAAGGTGTGTTTCCCGAAGTTCTCAAGCAGTCTATAGTTATTCCCATACACAAGAGTGGTAGAAGAGACTGTGTCAATAATTATCGACCAATTTCACTCTTACCGTCGCTGTCAAAGATCTTGGAAAAGATTATTAATAAGAGGCTCGTAAACTTTTTGGAAAATAAAAAGTTACTGGCAGATGCCCAGTTTGGGTTTAGACCAGGAAAATCGACAAACGATGCAGTACATAACTTTACGGAGTTTGTCGCAACGAAATTGGATGAGAAAAAGAGATGCTTGACCATTTTTATAGATCTAGCAAAGGCCTTTGACACAGTCTCTTCTGAAAAACTCCTGGCAAAGCTTGAAAGCATGGGTATAAGGGGATCGGAACTACTCCTTTTTAAAGACTACCTGAAAAACCGCACACAAAAGGTAAGGATAGGTGATACTGTTAGTGGAGCGAGCTCTGTGATTTTCGGAGTCCCTCAAGGCAGTATTTTGGGCCCCTCTCTCTTCCTGTGCTATATCAATGACCTCTGCAAACTGAATCTCCAAAATTGCAAAGTTATCGCATACGCTGATGACACAACCCTTACATTCTATGGGGACACCTGGGACGAAGTCTTTCATTATGCCCAGGAAGGGTTCAACAAGGTCTGCCACTGGCTTGCCTCCAACCTGCTAACTTTAAATGCCACTAAAACCTTTTTTCTAACTTTTTCGTTACGAAATACTCCCATCCCATCACACAAATTAATCGCACATTCTTGTCCCCAACAAATACCGCTAACATGTAGCTGTCCATGCATTAACAAATCGAAATCCGTTAAATACCTGGGTATAATAATAGATGACCACTTAAACTTCAAGGAACATATTAGTAATGTCTCCAAGAGAATACGAAAACTTTCTTACATATTCAAAAATCTTCGGCACGTAGCGGACTCTAAAGTCATGCGAACCGTCTACCTGGCGCTCTGTCAATCTATCCTTGCCTATTGTATCTCCTCATGGGGAGGAGCAGCCAAAACACACCTCCTTGAACTAGAAAGAGCTCAAAGACTTATTCTAAAAATAAGCCTATTCAAACCGCGGCTTTTTCCTACGACAGATCTGTACCAACAAGCCGAAGTTTTGACGGTGAGACAACTGTACGTTCTCGCTACTATTCTTAGGCAACATGCCTCCTTGAACTACAGTAGTTTTAATCCAGTCCTAAAGAGTCGGCGTTTTCATCAAGTCTGTCAAGGTAGACCAGCTAGGACATGTTTCAGCCGATTCTTCTTCTTCTTCCAAGGGCCACGTCTGTATAATATTGCAAATAAGCTGCTAACAATTTATCCACTAACGAGAATGGAATGCAGGCGTAAGGTTTCAAAATGGCTCCTAACACTTACCTATGGCGATACGGAGAAACTATTATCCAGTTACAGAGAAGTATAACACACATACACTACACATACATGCACTACACACACATACATGCACTACACACACATACATGCACTACACACAAATACATGCACTACACAGACATACACACCCATTGCACAGCAAGCACAATTTTGTACATCACACTCACAAAACCACTACACACGCAATATTCACCCATCAACAACCTCAAAATCATACTAAAACACAACTTACTATTCTTATTCCTAGTGTTATATTCATATAGATCGTTAGCAGTAAGCGCTCCCTGCTACTGTTTTTTTTATTTCCTTATTATAGCCCTAAATAATGTGTTCGAGATTTGGAGACCAGGAGACCCATAGCACAGGTTTTACTTAGTATGGGCTCCTGTCTCCCATCTTAAATTTATTTTGTAAAGTAAACTGTGTATGTTTTATACTTGTGGGAGAAAATAAATAAATGTATTATTAAATGTATTATTATTAAAGAAGACTTCAAACAAAACTTCAAACAAGATTTTGAACATGACTTTAGAAGTACGCACCGTTGGTGGATCGCTACCATTTTGTGCCCATTGCTTTTGAAACCATGGGTGCCTGGGGCACTGGGGCCAAGGAGCTCATTAGTGAGTTAGGGCACAAGCTCCGGGATAAAACGGGTGACTCCCGCTCCGGCTCGTTCTTGGTGCAAAGGTTAGCCATTGCCATCCAACGTGGCAACGCAGCAAGTGTTTTGAGCACCTTTGCGCCGGGAACAGTTAGGGGCGGGTTATTTGACGTGTAGTGAACGCTATGTATGTATATAAATTATACTTTTTGTATTAATTTAATTGACTGTGTAATTTTATTTATAGCTATTGTATTGTTTTTGATTATAATAAATACATACATATTTTAGATAAATTACACCCCTATAACATAATAATATTGAAATCTCGAAATCTGGTGAAGTCGTAGAAACCGGGCGGGCTGCTAGTAAACAAATAGTTAAAATAATAACAATTGATTTATATTTAAAAATAAGTTTGGTATTTAAAAAAAAACCGGCCAAGTGCGAGTCGGACTCGCGCACCGAGGGTTCCGTACAAACCCGCAGGTCATCATCATCATCATTCGTCATCATCGTTTATGAAATTATTATTATTTTTTTAATTTTTATATTTGAGTTGACTGAATGAAAGGTAAATTGTGGTTTACGATTTATGACGTATTAAAAAAAAAAACTACTTACTAGATCTCGTTCAAACCAATTTTCGTTGGTAGTTTACATGGTAATGTACATCATATATTTTTTTTAGTTTTATCATTACCTTATTTTAGAAGTTACGAGGGGGGGGGGGGGGAGACACACATTTTACCACTTTGGAAGTGTCTCTCGCGCAAACTATTCAGTTTAGAAAAAAATGATATCAGAAACCTCAATATCATTTTTGAAGACCTATCCATAGATACTCCCACGTATGGGTTTGATGAAAATTTTTTTTTTGACTTTCTGTTATATGTATGGGGAACCCGAAATATAATTGTTTTTATTCTATTTTTGTGTAAAAATGTTAATGCGGTTCATAGAATACATCTACTTACCAAGTTTCAACAGTATAGCTCTTATAGTTTCGGAAAAAAGTGGCTGTGACATCCACGGACAGACAAACAGACAGACAGACATGACGAATCTATAAGGGTTCCGTTTTTTGCCATTTGGCAACGGAACCCTAAAAATAGGGTTAGAATTTGACAGTATGTTAATTATATAAGAGAGTTCCTTTTACCAGAAACACTATAGCGAATTTTTTTTCTTTAAAGTATTTCAACGTACGGAGATTTTACCAGTAATAGCGGAAGAGTACAAAACATTATTTGTAGCACTACAACATTTTATTAGATGTGAATATTTTTTTCGTAATAAACTCACTGCCGCCCTATAATCCTATGTTGACAGCAAACAATAAAACAAGTCTGAATACGAAAAAGTAACAAAAAATCGGTGAGGGAATACCTCATCTAAAGACTCAAGACTTTAAGAGCCATTTTCGCGGCAGCCCGCTTCGCTTGAGACTTGTTGTGGCCAAGGCCGAATACTGTGTGTTGCCGGTCGTTTTTCGTTATTGTAACCCCCACCCTTAGCTTTGGTATGTCAGGATTAATGACTTCGGCTTTCCTGAAAAAAATAAAAAGATATATAAAACTTCTTTATTCGGACAACTAAGATCCATAATCTTAGTAATACCTTAAAGCTACTGTTAGTAGTACATTAGAATTACTGAGATTGAAAATTGAAACATTTTGCACAGAAGATAACCAAGTAAGGTACAATTTTCTCTCTTGGCCATCCTCTCCACAAGATACCTTAAAATGGGAGAATAAATATATAATGTGCTGAGATAATTTTATTTTATACTAATCGTAGGTATTGGCTACTAAAGAAAATGGCTTGGGTGGGTTTGCAATATTTGTAAATAGGTAACCACCATAATATAGCGGTTTTATATAAAAATAAAACCGATATTATGTGCCGAGAGGGAAAACATACAGCATTGTTTATGAAGAAGCATAGTGTACTTATCCTTTTTCGCGCGGTCAATAGTACGGATACTTTAGTTCAACTTAAAATACTAGGTGGCGTAACTATCGCCGACGTTGAATTTACTCTGTGCCAGCTAGGACGCGGGAACTGCTGTCACTTTTCGAGTTCATAGTCTTCACCAGGAAGAACTTCCTACAATGCTGTATGTTTTCCTCTCGGCACATAATATCGGTTTTATTTTTATGTAAAACCGCTATATTGATGTGCCTCCGGAAATCATACAGCATTGTTTATGAAGACGTGTTTATTATCTGCTGGTGAAATATTACAAGTATAACACAACGCTATCATGATTATGAAATGTTTATTCTGAGATTTAAGTAGTTACAGTATCACTTCTGATTTATATTGTTACATTTATAAGTTATAACACAATAATGTATTTTACGATACATTCTAAATTTAAAATATCAAAAAATATAATTAAAAATATCATCTTTACAGTTAAAAGTGATGATAATAATCAATTTAGATGTTCCACGAATACATAAAATCGTCCAGGTTAGTGACGATTGGTTAAATAATGATTACTTACAAAATATTCAAGACATTCTTTTTCTTGTAAATTACTTAGAAGAAAATGTATTGAAAAATGGATTACGACTGTCTTTGTGGAGTTCTATTTCGCGACAGTAATGATTAAAGAAGGTGTTGGATGATTTCCAATTACCCCGTGATAAAATATCATCAAGTGGTTGATTATCTAACCAATTTAAAGAAGCTACTGCTGACCTGCAGCTTCCCGGAGTTGCAAAAATTCCACTATCTCTGAGAACTGTGCGAATCCAATTCCCGATTACAGTGCGTGAGGCAGCTTTTGTTTTACTGAGTACAGTGATAAAAAGATTGTTCAAATTGGTAACTTCAGATCTCTTAAGTACCGTTTTTTCGATTAAAAGCCTAACTAAAGCGACAGGACATATGTTTTTATCACTGTGTTGTGAAAGTTTCCAAGCGGAATGTCGATAATAGTGTGTATCGGTTTTAGATCCAAATGAAGGTATTAAATAGATATTATCGCCATCATCCAAGAAGCTGTCATTTGAGATTTTGAGCAAAGTTAGGTCATGAACCCTACGGCCTGATGCCAGCAATAAAACTGAGGCTGTTCTACGTGCTAAATCAAACAATGTGTCTTTATGTGCATTTGATGACAGCCAGTTTAGTACGGTACGTGGATCCCACGTGAGCGGTGGCCGTACTTCTTTAGGTTTGGCAACCCCTATCGCCTTAAGGGTATGTTTTATTAAAAAAATTGAAAATGTGTTTTGATCCACATAAGGGCCACAAAATGTTAAGACTGACGATTTGTGAACTAGGATAGTACGATAAATTCTGTTTTAGAAAAAGAAACATTAGAAATTTTGCGATGTCAGCAGGTTGAGGATATTTTGGGTTTACTTGAGAGTTGGAGCACCATCTCAGCCACCGTCTAAGTGGTGACAAATAGGTTGATAAAGTTGAACGTCGCCAGCTCTTCTTGAGTAGTTCTTTTTCCTGCATTGACCAGTCTTTTATTTGGGCACCCCACCCCCAATTTTCCAAACTTTCAGGGTCAATGTATGTACCTGTGGGGGAGGCTGCGATGTTGTAACATCTATCATGGTCTTCGATAGGTTCAGGAGTTCGTGAGGGTGGTCTAGAGCTCTGGATTTCAGATCTTGAAGCCAAAAGGCTCGAGGCCACTCCGGGGCCACTAGCAAGTAAATTCCCGTTGCGTTGTTCAGATGTGCCAGAACTCTGGGCAGCAAACTGGGAGGAGGAAACACCCACGCTAGCCGATGGTTCCATCTTCTGCTGAAGGCATCTATATAGTTTGCTGATCGATCTTTGCAGTCTAATGAGACATAATTTTTTCCTACCGCGGTGCTTTCTGTCGCAAACAAGTCCATTTCTGGAAGCCCCCACTTCCGAAAAACTTCCGCTGTTGCTCGAGGTAGAAGATGCCATTCCGCGGGTGGTTTTCCTCGTGATAGCCTGTCCGCTATTACGTTGTATCTGCCTGGCAGGTAGTGGGCTGATAGGGTTATGTTGAACTTGTCCGTAAGACGTAATAGTATGAATGTTAGGGCTAGTAACCCTAACGATCTGGTTCCTCCCTCCTTTCGAATATATGCAATCAGGGTTCGATTGTCTGACTGGATCAGCACGTGTGACTTCTGCAATGTCTTTGTATTCATTTTGATTGCCGCTATTACTGCATATAGCTCCTTTTTGTTGCAGTGCCATCTTCGTTGGTGAGTTGCCCAAGCACCTGACATTGGAATCCCGTCTATGTGGGCACCCCAACCCCAATCTGAAGCGTCCGTCGCAAGGAAATGGGTAGCAGGTTTTTTGTGTATGGGCAATGTGTGGCTTGTGGCTCCGCGCCACCACATTATCTCTTGACGCACAACTCGAGGCAGTAGCCGTTTTTGACGGGGTCGTGTTTTGTTGTAGTGTCGCAGAAATATTTGCAGTTTGCGACAGTGTAGTCTCCCTCGGGGAACGACAAAGTTGGCGAAGTTTAAGCGCCCCAGCAGACTTTGCAGTTCCCGAAGGTTTATGTGACTTTTCAACAACGACCGGTCTAGTGTGCAGTTTATGCTTTGTTTCCTTTTTACTGGTAGGGACATTGTATTAACAGCTGTTTGCCAACGTATGCCAAGGTATTCCAAATTTTGAGTTGGCACCAATACAGATTTTTGGCGGTTGATATGCCAGCCCAAATGTTCCAAGTGCCTCACGGCTTCCGCAGCCTGAAGACATAACTTGGAATGGTCTTGATTGACCAGAAGGAAGTCGTCTAGGTCTACTACTAGCACTCGACATCCCTTCGCACGCAAGGTCTCCGCGACCCAGAATGTCACTGATGAAAATAGGTGTGGTGCTGACGCCAGTCTGAACAGTAAACATGTCATCTCGTATAACTGGTCTTTGTAGCTGATCCTTAAGAAAGGTCGGTGCGACTTTGCTGCCCGCAGGTGAAAGTAAGCCTGGGATATATCTATTTTTATCATCCAGTCGGAGAAAATCTAGGACTGAAGCGTGAGAGATCAGACAAAAACATTTCGTTTTGACGAACTTGTTCAATTCTCGGAGATCGAAAATTGGGCGCATAGATCCATCGCTTTTCTTCCGCAGAAAAAGCTTGGGAGATAAAACTGGGCGTTTTCTTGGAAACTAGTCTCAAAACACCTTGATCTAGTAGATCTTTGACTGTCTGAGACATTGCAGGGGATGGCGTGGTTGCATATTGCATCATAATCCTTCTTGTTGGCATTAACAGAGGCGGTTTTTTGTAAAGGGGTATACGGAACTTCGAAATTGCAGAAATTATGAATTTGTTTGCACGAAGATTTGTTCGAACGATCGACCGATTGCCCCGGCGGTGGCCTCATCGGGTTCGTTACTCGGCGCGGGATTCATAACGAACAAACCGTTATTTAGTTAAAGGATTGAAAATACAACTAATATTAATGTATTACTCAATTGTTGAACACTATAACAAATATTTTTTTAAAATGGTTAAGCGATTAAGTAAATATTTTTAGATTTCGACCGCACGCGGCGAAAGTACACAACTATTCTATTCTATTTTTCTCTATGGCAATGGTGCCGATGTCGACAATTCTGCCAATGTCAGATGTGTTGTGAGAAAACGTGCGAAGGAAAAAAAAAAAAAAAAAAAAAAAAAAAATAACCTAGATTCAATACTAGACATAGACTAGATAACTAAAAACTAAACTTATTACTAGATGCTAAAACTTGAATTTACTGTGAACTTGTTGTTAGTACACTGAAACAAACAAATAAAAGTATTGTTAATTATATGACTAAATATGTACATAAATGAACACAAACTACACAAAAACTAAACATCATAATTTGATGTTATTCACCCGGATAAAAAACATCAAAGCTCCAAGGAGCTTTGGGGAAGAATGTGTTAGTAGGGACGGAAAGTTAGTAGGGACAGGGATCTTTAATTTAGGGAGATGACTATATAAGTCGTGGGCTGGGTTATTTCTAGAGCAGTTAAAAAAGATGTGCTCCAAGGTGCCTTCGTCCAACCCACATTCACAGAGCGATGTGTCTCTGACCCGGATTTTGTGGAGAAAAACCGGAGAACAACAATGGCCTATACGAAGACGACAAAGAATGGTTATCACCTTCTTGGATATTTTTTTAAAGGGGTAGAACCAAGGTTTGGGTGATACATTAGGCTGTATTGCGTGATAAAAAGCACCTTTCCGTTTACTAGAATTTTGCCACTGCACTTGCCATGCGCTTAGTAAATTTTTTTTGGGAAGACTCAGCAAATCGTAGCCCTGACATTGGAAATGTTTTAGGTCGACGGCCTGTGACGTTACAGCATCCTTCGCGAGAGAATCAACATATTCGTTTCCTCTTATGCCACAATGACTTGGAATCCAAACCAAATGTACGGTTTTGTGATTCTTGGCACAAGAGAAAAGTGACTTTTTGATTTGAAGCAGGATTGGACTGCGCAGTTTACTCTTGAAAGGATTCTGTTCCAAGGCTTGCAAACAACTAAGAGAGTCTGTAAAGATGACGCCAAAACTTATGCTATGAGCCTCTATAAATAAACACGCTTCCAATATGGCCACACATTCGCCCGTAAACACCGATGATTGAACAGGGCATCTGAATTTTAAAACAATTTTGGAGTTTTGGTAGTAAACTGCAGCACCAGTGCAACTTGTATCTGCTAATTTAGAGGCATCCGTGAAAAATCTTTCAAAGTTGAACCATCGTTCACCAACCGCCGCATTGAAAATAGAGTCTGCCGAAGGGGAATTTTAGGAAATGCCAATATTATAAAAGATATCTGGTTTAAAGCATATAATCTCATATTCAAAACTGAAAATAGGGAGTTTCGGGAACTGTACGATGGGTGAATCTAAATTTTTATAGCAACGTAAGGATTTTAAAAACAAAGGGACTTCTTTATGGTTCCAATAATTGGAACCTCGACATAGGACTTCCAAGTCTTCCACTTTTTGTACAAGGGGGTGGGAGGATTTGGTGTTGACTCTAGCCAAAAACCTCGATGCTAGATACTGCCTTCTCAAAGCTAATGGAGGTTCTGCACACTCCACTTGCAATGCGTTAATTGGTGAAGACTTCATACATCCCGATATAATCCGTAGACACTTAGCCTGAATTCTGTCCAACCTAGCCAGAGCACCTTTGTTGCAGGGAATTAAAAGAAAGGATCCGTAATCTAGCACACTTCGGATTAAGGCATTGTATACCAGTTTCATGGTGTAGGGATGTGCACCCCACCATACACCAGCAAGGGCTTTTAAAATGGGAATAGCTCTCTCGCATCTATTCACTAAATAGTTTAAGTGATGTAAACCACTCAATTTGGAGTCTAAAAACACGCCTAAAAATTTTACTTTTGTGGAGACCGGTATACAATGACCTTGGATGTTCACTGAAATGTGAGGGATCAGCCTCCTGCGGGAAAACACAACTACTGCACTTTTAGGGACAGACAAACTCAGACCGTGGGCATTTAACCATTGAAGAGACACCGAGTGATGATGCAGCGTCGTTAATTGAATTGTTAGTGACGTATAAAGCCAGGTCGTCAGCATATTGAAGAATTTGACAATCGTTATTTAGGCATGAACTGATGTCGGCTGTATATAAATTATACAATAAGGGGCTAAGGACAGAGCCTTGTGGGAGGCCCTTCCATGACATCCTGTTGTCAAATTCCTCACCTGGAACCCTCAAGACCAAAGATCGAGACATTAGCAAACTACAGATGCACTGTACCATTCTCTCCGGTATCCTCAGCTGTTGCAATTTTTGCCTGAGAATGGGAAGAAGGACATTATCATATGCAGAGGAAATGTCTAAAAAGGCAGCGACTACGGATTCATTTTTCGAAAGCGATGAGCGTAAATCTGAGACCAAAACTCCAACACTATCCATGGTACCGAGTCCCTTTCTAAAGCCAAACTGGGAACTAGGAAGTAAATCTCTGGATTCTACTATGAATTCTAGTCGGTTCTTTATTAGGTGTTCCAATATTTTAGCAAGGACTGATGACAATGCAATTGGTCTGAAGCTGTTTGGGTCGTCAGCGGGCTTACAAGGTTTTAAAATTGGAATGACTATTTGTGTTTTCCACTGATCGGGGACCCAACCATTAGTATAACAAAAATTTAATATTGATAAAAAGTATTTTTTTGCTCTATGGCCAGCGTGTGACATGAAAGAATAGACTATACCGTCTATACCGGGGGCAGAGTCCCGAACGTGTTCTAAAACTAAATTAAGCTCTTGCATAGAGAATGGTGTATCAAAAGGATCGTCTGAGTAAATGAGAGACGGCTGATTATGTTCTGATTCCGATGGTACGTATGGAGGAGCCAGTTTATCAAAGAACTGCTCAGCAGTCTCTCGAGGGATGGGGGAAGAAATAGAAGGGGAGCATCCAGATCTAAAACGGTTGATCTTCTTCCATACCACTGATATAGGAGTGGAGGGGGACAGGGATCCACAGAAGTCAGCCCAGCCAGCACGTTTCCTCCTACGCAGCAGTCTTCTGGATTTAGCGAGGATCCTGTTGAATGCTATTAAGTTTTCGGATACCATCGCCTCATTATAGACCTTTTCAGCATCATTCCTTTCCCTTATGGCTGCTGTGCACTCTTGATCCCACCATGGTGGAGGAGGGATCAGTCCCCGTGCTGAGTTTTTTATAGGGAAACATGCATCTGCAGTAGCTATTATGGCAGAAATGAAGTTATTATAACAGTTTGACACATGGAGGGGCCCAAGAGAATTAACATCATCACATCCTAAATTTGGTAGAGCATCTATTTTGTCCTCCAGTAGTGAGGAATATCCCGCCCAATCTGGATTGGACAGATTATACCTCAAGAGTGGAGGGTTCGATTTTTCTAGGTAAGTTTTTCCAGCCAAAGTTATAATAATCGGATAGTGGTCACTACCATGTGACAAACTGGTACACTCCCAATGACATGATGCAGCTATATCTAGTGAGCAAAATGTAAGGTCAACACAGCTTTTATTCTGTCCAGGAGGAGACCTACGAGTTGGGCTGCCGTTGTTCAGGATACACAGGTTAAGGTCATCTAAGACCTCAACTAAACCTTCCCCAAAAGAGTCACAA
The DNA here is from genome assembly GCA_947507805.1 of Aporophyla nigra. Lineage (NCBI taxonomy): Eukaryota > Metazoa > Arthropoda > Insecta > Lepidoptera > Noctuidae > Aporophyla > Aporophyla nigra. Next base: position 13,772,183 of record OX382307.1, on the reverse strand, counting down.
CGTTCAGAACCCCACCTAAAATGATGGCAGTTGAAGTCCCCCATAACAAGTACAGGGCCGTCTATGTTTTGCAATGTATGTTTTAATATTGGAAGGAAATTTAGATGAGGGTGAGCAATATAGACAGATAGGAGGGTTATACCCTCTACCCTACCAGCCACAATGCTAATATCATCACCTAGAAAAGGCAAAGATACAGTAACAAGTGGCACACGATTGTTCACGCAGAGAGCCGACCCGCCATAGCCATCAGATCGGTCGCATCTGAGAATATTAAAGGAAGGTAATCGGAAATTAAGACTTGGAACCAGCCAAGTCTCGGCGAGGGAACAAGCTAAAGGTTTGTGTTTGTTCAGAAGGAATGTGAGCTCATGCTTCTTATGCATCACGCTCCTCACATTCCATTGAAGGAACACCAACCGAGCCATAATTATGGGAAGAGAGTAAATTTATAAGTGGGGAAGCAACGTTGGACGGTAATTGATTTTTATTTGTGGAAGACATTAAAGTTAGAAGAAGTTTACTGAGAGTTTCAATGATTGAAGTTAGGTTTTCAGGAGATTCTGTTTGATTATTGAGGGCACAGCCATTATGCTGAGAGGATTGGGGAGTGCTGGTGAGTTGCTGATGAGCAGCTTTGTCATAGGAGGGGGAAAGGGGGGCATGGGTCTTTGGCTTAAGAAACACAGTTTTACGATATGACTGAGACTGTGATTTTGCTATATCTGCATAGCTACGAGAAAATGCGGGGACAGTTTTACTTGCTTCTGAATAGGAAATCACTTTCTCAGCCATGATTGTTTTAATAGTCCTCTGCCTGCTGTACTCCGGGCAGGCCCTGCTATTTGCAAAGTGACTTCCAGAGCACAACACGCAGAAAGCTTCGCCTTCAGCAATGCTGCAACCATCACCGGGGTGATCATTGCCACACTTGCTGCAGCGGGGTTTGGAACGACAAATGGATTCTACGTGACCAAATCGGCAGCACTTGCGGCACTGAATGGTAGGGTAGATATACTGTTCTACAGATAACGAAGTATAAAAACAGAAAATTCGTTTTGGTAAAACTTGGCCATCAAATGTGATGACACAAGTTTCTGTGGGCCTGTATTCATGAACGCCGTCTTTATTAATTTTCCTGTTAATACGCCTAACTTTTAATATAGGGCCACATCCTCCTGGGACTTTTAGGTATGACAGGACTTCCTCTTCAGAAAAGTCTGTAGGGATGCCACTTACAACACCCATACGAGTTATATTAAAAGACGGAATAACGGCTTCATATAAATTTGTTGCTAAAGTATTATTCGAGATAAAGGCGTTTGCATCTTGAGGGGAAGCAAACTCAACTGAAACACGGTTTCTACCCACTCGCTTGACTGTCACAATATTGGAAATATTCAGATTAGCTAGAAAGCGACCAAATACGACTGGGTGTAGGGTAGTACCAGAATTAGGTAAGGATTCCTGACGGGAAACATGGACGATATATGGTCCTTTATCTGTAACAGAATATCTAACACGTCCTATGTGGGTTCTTGGTTGTTTGGTAGGGCGATTTGATAGTTCTTCAATACCAGCACGTTTACGGTTGGTCTGAAATGGAAGAATTTGGGACTCCAGATTACAGACCACATCTGCAAACTGGCTTAATGGGTTGGGGGAAGGACTTGGGATGGACGTGGAAAAGCCGGATGTAGGAGTAGTGGGGAAATCATCGGGAGGGTCTGGGGGTTTATTTTTATCCATATTCATATTGAATATGGATAATGGTTACTAATTTCGTGAAAAAACAAACACAAAACAAACCTGACAGCTGTCAACACCAATACAACACACAAACAAACACAATAACAAGTCACAATAAATACAATACACTAAAAAAAAAACAGCCAGAAACTCAAACACGTGTTACTCAAACGCACACTGTGGCGAGAATCGAAAGTACACAACGCTATGAACTCGAAAAGTGACAGCGGTTCCCGCGTCTTAGCTGGCACAGAGTAAATTCAACGTCGGCGATAGTTACGCCACCTAGTATTTTAAGTTGAACTAAAGTATCCGTACTATTGACCGCGCGAAAAAGGATAAGTACACTATGCTTCTTCATAAACAATGCTGTATGTTTTCCGGAGGCACATCAATAAATCAACATATCGCACCTCCGGTGCAACAACGTCACTTATGTAAAAGATGTAATATTTCAGGAGAAGCGTTTGAAAATTCCACATCCTATTATAATGTACTGACTAAAGAAATTAACTGGTAATATTTAAACTACAACTTTGAAATTCATATTAAAGTTAGAGCAAACATTTAATACGGGGTACATTAGCTACTTTTTCTCATACTCATTGTCAGATCAAATTTGACAAAATTTGCATAAATGATGTTGTTGCACTGGAGGTGCGATATACTGCTGGTCAAAAGTTTGAGACCACTTCTTCAAATATTTTAATATTTATTTTATCCCGATATTTTCATGATTATCTACGAATATCCGCAGTTAGTCTGATTTTGTGATTCCTATAGTCAAGACGTCTCTAAAATGGGAAAAGTTCGCGAAAGATGATGACTAGGGCTCGGATAAATATGTAAACACAATTTTTTTATTTGAATCATTTGCATTAATTATTTGGTTTTTACATAAATTATGATGGTTTGAGCTAGAAAATGAGGTTTTTAGAATCCATATTTTTCCATATTGGGTTTAATCCTAAGGTTAAGCCCATATTTTTAGAATTTAATCAAATTAATCCATATTTCCTATCTTTAGTACTTAAACTAGTAAAAACTGCATAATTTTTGGGTTATCATAAGGCCCTGTTGCTGAAGTGGTCAAAATGAAATTAAGGTTTGTCCTTGAAAAAAATAAAGGATTTACTACGCTACAAAAAATTACCTATATTCTCAGTGGAACAACAAACGGCAATCCAGAGGAGGCATATTCGCTTACAGAGTTGTGCAAATTTAAGTTTGCGCCAGTTACTTCCTGTGACGTAGAAAGGTCATTCAGTCAATATAAAGCGTTTTTCCGACCAACCAGAAAGAGCTTCAATTTTGATCATTTGAAGAAACATGTTGTTGTATACTGCAACAACTCGAATAAAGAGGCAGACTAAATTTTAGCTAACTCATCGATTTTTTTAGATTTTTTCGAACAATTTTATTAGAATAAAGTGTTTTGTGTTTGGTATTAGTTGTCAAGCAATATAATTTAAATAAATAAATTTCGTTGCTTTAAAAAAAAAGTCAACCAATTATAATGGAATAAACTGTTTTATGTTTGGTATTAGTTGTCTTTTTAGTCCATATTTTTCCATATTTCCGTTTTTTAGATCCATATTATATGTACATATTTTGGGATTTTAAGCACATATTTATCCGAGCCCTAATGATGACAAAATATACTCACCCAAACACAGGACAGGCATGGATCCTCTCGTACAGTAGTTTGACGGGCTGCTGAGGGATGCGACTGCTGAAGGTGTGGATCTCCTTGTGCATGATGCGGTACACGACCCGCCACACCGCTGCCAGGTCGCCGCCGCAGTCCAGGTACATCGCGCCCACCAACGCCTCGAATATATCGCTGAGGACCTGTCATAACACATTTTAAAGCCTTCTTCTGGGTAAATAATTCACATTAACTTGTTGCAGTAAAAGTACTGCAAGTTATTGTTACCGCTAGCACGCATATTATGGTAAGTTTACCGCATAAAAATAAAGCACGATATAAAATTAAAGTCTGACAGGCCTAACAGCGTCGCGAGACTTGCCAGGGTCGCGAGACCTGTTCGAAAGAGGTACCATGGCCCCGGCATATGGGCAATTGAAGGAACACGGGTGGGTTTTAGTCAGTAAAAGTCTGACACGCCCTTCCGCTCCACCTTAGAGCGGGAGACGTCATTTCATGATTTCCAACCCACAAAAAAAAGTCTGTCTGGGATGTTTAAGGACGCTATAACATTTTTCTACAAATATCGGTGGTTTTTCGGTACCAATTAAATCAAGAGGAATCACAACTGCGAGGTCAGTTATGGTCTAAATTAAAGGTAATTTAATCATCTCCATGATAGAACCATTAAAATTGTATAGTCCCATACAATATTTTCACAAAAATACGTTTTTCCCACCGCAATAATCGAAGAAAATGAAAAATAATGGGGTCTGAAACGGTACCTGTATAGTGAGATCAACTGCATGTTTTAACTTCAAAATGACAAGAAATTATGGCTAGTATAATCTTCTACGTTTTGCCTACATATTTTGTAATTAAATACATAACTTTTTTATTTATGAGAAAAATAAAGAACGCTCTCAAATTTCTTCATACATTTTCTACGCGCGGTATGACAAACCATTCCGCGCTCAGACGCGCCCTAGGAAGCACGGGCGTATCGCTTTTTGTTCGAAATAAATACGATCAAAATAATAATAATGTGAGTGCCGTGCTGTATACTGTGGTTGAAAAATGTTGATACTTTTCGGACCAAAGTATGAGTACCAAACTTATTACCAGAACTTGGTTTAGAAATAAATAACTCAAATTCTATTGGGAATTATGGAGTAGTGATGATTACGAATATGTATTCATTTACAAGAATTCAAGATGGCGAATGATTATTCAATAAAAAGTTATATGAACATCTATTTTCAATGCGGTAATTAAATTATGCAAGTGTCGTCTTTTTTTGGAACGAAATTCTTTAATGTAGGTAGGTAGGGGTAAACAAGGGTGCTGAAGCCGATTGTGAGGTCAAAATCAAAATAAAAAAATGGCGAATGCGAAAATTTTCAAAGTTTTCATCATGGGTGTCGTTTTCAATATTTTTGAAGGTGCTGAAGCAGCTCCATAGAATTACATTCGGAGTCAAAAACAGGCTAAGGAATATACTTCTTGACGGGATGACCACCGACCCCACGAGTTTTTCATTCAAAACGACGAATATTTTAATTTTTTAAATAAAAAGTAATAGCTATCAACTTTGGGTAATTTTAGGATAGTGATTACACTGATTACGAATGTTTCATCCAAATACGGCGGGTATTGTTTTTTAGAAAAAGATTATTATCCATTTTGGGGGTAGGGATTATGAAATCATCGATTTTTAATTTAAAAATTACTGATGTACTGTTATGATGAAATGTCGACATGGGTATCTGTTTTGGAGGTTTTGCTAGTATGTAGTCAAAATATTTAACGTAACTTTAATTATTTACATAAATTGAAAATATTTAGTTAATCATCATCTCTCAAAAATGTTACAAGTCATTTGGAATTATAAATACATAGTAGAGTACAAAAACAGCCTTCATACAAAAATGAAGGCCTCCTAGGGTTCCTATTGTGTATTAAAAATTCTAAATACGCGCTCCAATCTCAAAGGCGAGGTTCGGGCGTCACACAATTTTCGCTTAGTTTTCTTTAGGGAATATCCTGTATATTTTCACCGATAGTCCTCGATCATTATCCGTTATATTTGTTTACTAGCTTTTGCCCGCGGCTTCGCCCGCGTGGATGTCGGAAATTAACGCAGGAGGACGTACTACCGCGGTAAGATGTGTTAATTTAGGTTATATTATAGGTAATAGCTGTTACCCGCGACTTTTTCCGCGTGGTATTTAACAAAAAGTTTTTCATAAAAACTGTCTTTGAAAACTACGTTGACATACGTCTCAAAATTCAGCGTGTTTTTAGTTTTTTTAAACTATTATTTATTTTTTCTAAAATAAAAGTAGCCTAAGTTACTCCTTGTTACATCAGCTATCTGCCAGTGAAAGTTCCGTCAAAATCGGTCCAGCCATTTCAGAGATTACCCGGAACAAACAGACAGACAGACAAAAATTGTAAAAAATGTTGTTTTGGTATATGTATCGTGTATACATCCATATACACTTAGTAAAAAGTGGTTATTTTAATATTAAAAACAGACACTCCAATTTTATTTATTTGTATAGATGTATAGATTATCCGGATAATATTATAAAAAAAATTATTGTAACATTTCAACACATTTTTTTTTTTAATTGAAAAATTATATAGGTACGTTAATCCAAAAATAACGATGATCATGATATTAAAACTTATTGACTGTCATCAAATGCAAAAAGTAAAGTTAGTTTACTACTAATTTTACTCAACAGTGCTAGTAAAATAAAATAAATAATACCTTCGTGTATCAAGATTAGTTAAGTAATGTTTAAAATCGAGCAAACAATGGTTTGAATGTGTGTGTGCGCGTAATGTTGTTGTGTGGCGACTCAGATATCTAAACTTGAGCGATTCAAAAATGTTATAGCGTCCTTAAGGGCTGACTACTAAGGTGACGACTAATAGACAGGTGTGGAAGAAAAATACATGTTGCGCCGACCCCAAATAAATAGGGTTAAGGGCAGGAGAATTATGATAAATTTAAAATCTTAGTTATTTTTTGTATAATTTTTAAAGTAACATTTTGCAACAGGATAACTTTAACACTTGAAGTGCGGGCGTCCCAAATTTGACACATTTCGATGTTCTTCCCGCTCTAATTAATATTTTATTATGCATATAATCATAACTTTTTATGACTTTTCATGAAATATGATGATTATTATATTTATTATTTATACGAGACTTCAACCACGTAATTGCAATATATATATATATATATTTTTTTAACCAAAACCTCAGTCGGTATATTCAGCACTTCTAGAGTTAAGTAACTTTCTATAACTTTTGCGGCTTTTGCTATAATTATTGTTATCCGTTATTGCTTAACTATAAACGTTGTTCCACAAAAACTCACTTTGGTGTGGATCTAGCTTAAAGTAGGTACAAAACACTAAGGATGATTTGGGGGTAAGTATGCGTGACATCCACACAAAACGGCCATCGCTCAGCATAATGCTGTGACACTGCAAGCCAGAGTCACATTGCTGGTTTTCAGCGACAGCCGGCGTTGATGTGATGACGTCAACGTGTGCTTTTATAATTCCTATAAACGTTTACGTACTCACGGCTACAGGTCAAGCTATACATATCCAGTTTTAGCTGACCTCGCATTGTAATCGGCTTTTCGTACAATGAGATGTCAGCTTATACTGGAAATGTTTAATTTGACCTGTAGCCGTGTGTAGGTACGTAAAATGTATGGAAATACGTGCACGTTATACCTTCTCCATGTACATAGTTGTAGATGCCCGGTACGGAGCCGGAGCGATGCGGTTTTGGTCGGCTGAAATTTAAAGAATCATACGACCTACCGAGGCAAGAAAAAAGATAGTGCAGTACCAACCTTAGGAACTTCAACATATTCAGCAATATGACATTCTTCTTCGTCTATCAGATAGAGAACGTCTTCAACGATCTCATGGTCTCTTTGTTCTTGATGTTCCACGAACATTATGATGGCTTTGTCTAAACATGGGTTTAGTTCGGAGCAGAGGAATCTAAAACAAAGTATAGTGTATAAAATTGATGATTCGATGGCAGAATATAAGAGGTTTATTGTATACTGGTAAATTGATATAACATAAGATAACATCACGCCTGTATTTCCCAAAAGGTTAGACAGAGGTGGAGCTTTTGTACACTCACATTGAGTCAATTTTGTTTAAGTCCCATGTTACCGAGCGAGTCTATTACAATTAACCGGGTACCAATCCAGACACCAGGTTGTTACTGAGAACATCCTTATTGAAAAACCCAATAAATTTTTTACCGACCTGGGGATCGAACCCAAGACCTCATCAGACAGTAGCGCTTGCGACCATGTCTTCCGCAAAGTATATTTTATTTAGACACCTAATTGAATGTATAAAGAACTTTTTTTTTTTACTAACGTTATTTTGCATTTGCATAAGTCGCTTTCGCTCACAAAAAAATTAAATGTATTAAAAATTATATTTCAGTGATTCTATTTTAAGAATAGCTTAATTAAGTAATTTTATATCGAATATAAATACCTGAATTGATACTTATTATTCAAAAATAATGTCTATTTTTATTACTTACTTATGCAGTCCAAGTTTCACAACGTATGACGCAAATGTGACGTTGTTGACGAGAGCGGATCTAAGGTCCGTCATTTCACCAGGTTTTAATTCTCCACATTTCTCAAATATATGCGTCGTTATTAGGAAATCCAATATGGCGTCGCCTAAGAACTCTAGCCGTTCATACGAACGTGTCAGTCTGTTTCGGATGTATGATGGATGGGAGAGAGCCTAAAAATAAAATAAAACATAAAGTATTTTTTTTGGAAGTATGATGTCGAAGAGCAGTGGTGGTCCAGTGGTATCGGCCCCCGACTGATTTGTAGGTCGTGGGTTCTAACACAGGCATGCGCTTTACTTTGTGTAAATAATTTCATCACCACTGCTCCCAAAACAATGAAGGAAAACATCGTGAGGGAACCGTCATATCCTAGAACCAAAATCTCGAAGACATGTGACATCTACCAACCCGCACTGGGCCAGCGTGGTGGATGACGGCCCTCACCCTCTCACCGAGAGGAGACTTGTGTCCAGAATAAAAATAATAAAAATAAAATATCTTAGGACGACCAACACAACGTTATCTGATCCCAAACTAGGCAGAGCCTGTACTATGAGCCAGACAACTGATAAACATACTTATATATTTCTAAATACATACATATTATAGATAAATTACACCCAGACACAGAACAAATGATTTTGCTCAATGGAATGGAATGGATATTAAATCAATCAATCTGCCTAGCATTTTCTCAATTATGTTGGCGTCAGCTTGCAGTATAACCGGATGCAGCTGGGTACCAGTATTGTATATAAAGAGACTGCCAATCTGACCTCCACAACCCAGACCCCTCGGTTCAAAGAGAATATAACCACTAGAGAGCGTATAGGCCGATTTCTGCTTAGCACACGACTCACCACTGCGGGCCGGGGGACGAGGAAGAACGTGCGGCTGCAATTGGTCAATTCAAGGTCAAGTTGCGAAGGTATGCCCATCGTAGGGCTGCTCTACTTCATTAAGGGAAAATAGTCGATATCGATAAAATGGATTTTAAAATTGTGATAAATACTCAATTAAAATCAAAGAAATCATATTTAATCAAAATCAATCACTAATAAAATGAAAACTAGACAATCCAAGAACAAAACTTTCGCCACTATCATATTCGACGAAATAGCAATCAGAAACGGTGTCGAATATCATCCCCAAGGCAGAAGGTACTATGGCCACGGTAGTTTTGGCGCCAGTTTACAAACGGATTGTCAAGACGAAGCTAAAGAAGCCACAGTATTACAATTGAATAAAAATTTCATTCATTTTAATTTAAATTTTCGATAAAGACTTTCAGCTATTAAAGGAAACAGCACTAATTTTTACGATAAAAATACAAAGTGAAAGTAAGGGATAGATGCATTAGAATTGTCTAATGAAAGAACGAGACTTTTCCAAAAGACATCAACGCGGGACTCACACAGTGTGCTGGTTTACCCAACCACCATTTTAAATAGACCCCTACGGTGGATCATAATCTGATTAAATCACAATAATTTTTCGTACTGTTTATTTACTGATGAAAAGTTATGCGATCATTTTTGTAACTAGAAGTCTTGGAATGTTTCCCACACCACTTCACCGCGCATGAAGGTATTTTGATGCGTTATAATTGCAGATTTAGTTATATTATTTGCAATAATTTAGCGTGCACAGAGGTCTAACAATTGGTCACAACTAAAATGGCTACTTGAACCGCAGCCTATGCATAGGCGACAAAATACTAATAGTTTTCGAGCGTCGGGGCACTGTATGCGCAGTCAAGTGGTTATATAGTCTTTGCCTCGGTTAGACTGGTTGTCAGACTTTCGGACTTCCGACGACCAGTAAAGACCGTCAAAGATTCACGAATGAAAGCCAGGACCAACCGCTTAACGCGCTTTCCGAGGCACGGAGGGGTCTTGGTATACTCCACGGACCAACCGCGGTAAGCGTAGTTTAGCCTGATCAATCGACCTGTGCGGCTATAATTACCTCGCTACAAGCCCTGGAGATAAAATGTGTTACTTTTTACCTCTAGCAGGAAGGATGGATCCTTGAATCTATAGTTCATAATTTTCTCCACATCAGTTCTGCAATAGTTTAATAGGAAATCGATGTTTTCTTCAGCCGCTTTTCCCTCTGTAATGACGGTCGACACTTTTCTGTGCAAATATTCTTCAAAATTATCCTAGAATAAGTTTATTTAAGTTAGTACAAATATTTTACGATAAATAAGACATTTTATATAAATAACGCTATCTAAATTACAAATAATATAAAACGGTTTCTATCAATTAAGCCCCATTTAGAAACACGATGCAAGTTTTTCTGCCTGAGGCATAGGTACAATAACATAGAATCAACAAGTTATGGCATGCCTTTATTTACTATCACCACTGCTCTCAAAACGGTGAAGGAAAACATCGTGAGGAAATCAATATATCTTAGAATAAAAAATTCAAAGACATCTGTGATGTGACCTCCACCAATCAGCAGTGGGCCCGCGTGATGGATCATGGTCCACTCCTTCTCACAGAGGAGGCCTAAGTCCCAGCAGTGGGAACATTATAGGCTAATTATGTTATGGTATGCCACAGACTACAGGGAGTAAAATCTACAGTGTGATTTCAAATGGGTATCAGGCCCATGGTATACCACAGACTACAGGCAATAAAAACTACATGGTAGGATTTGAGATGGCGTTATTGTATTTTTATAAACATACGTTTTTTATAGCACAATGAATTCATCACGTATATGTGTTTTGACTGTAGGTCCTTTTAATAAATTACATATCTACTTAACAGAATTATAAATAACATCATTATTATCTCTACCAGTGGCACAAAAACCTTAAAAATTATGGTTTTTATTCCTATAATACATAAGTACCTACTAATACCGGGTGACATTTTTTAACGTCTTGAAAAAAAAATGGGGGTAATAGGTGAACGGAGTAGAAGCCTTTGGCATATAAATTATTATTATTTTTGAATAACATGTAATGAAATTGATCTAGCAATAAATACTACACATTTAAAGTAACATTTTCATACTAGAACAACAAAAACAGAAATTTGAAAAAAAAGGAATTAAAATTTATCGAAACTCAAATCATACGCACCCTACTCAATGCGCGGCATGTATCAGTGATTTCGTAGCGCAGTCCTACCCTTTGAAGCCGGCCTCATTGATCTTTCGCAGGCGCACGAGCCGCACACGCATCCCTTTCCACCCGCGTCCCGCGCTCCTTTAGTCACCTGCGATGAATCTGAAGGCCTTCCTGCCTACTATTCTAGTTACACAACACACCCTATGAAGGTCGAGACGGTAAAAAATGTGATCCGGTATAGATGTTCCTAATTTGAATTTTTTTTGGTGACATTTGAGTTGTTATTTGTTTTCCACATACCTCTGGAGGTATGACCCTCATCCACTCAATTATTTTGACGGCGCCTATAATTCCGCCGTTTAGAAGGTAGGTACCGATGAGCGCCTCCACGCCATCAGCAACCGACTGAAAAAGTTGAAGAACATTATTAATTTATTTTAATACTTACTGATTTATTTTGATTATAAAATATTTATACACCCAACGATTAGGTACTGTTAAGGTTGTCTGCAAAAGTCGACCTTATGTTGCACGCTGGCGATAAAATAACTTTAGTCACATTCGAACATTCGAGCATTTTTAGAATAAGCTCTCAAACTAATTAGATTACGTTTATTGTTGCGAAAAGACGTATTATGGCCGGCGCTGTAAACGCAAAAGCGTGAAATAAATGGAATAACTTTCGAAGTTGCACAACAAGTGTGTTTTATTACTTGACCCGGTACAAAAGCTCTTAAGGCTCATATAGTACCCAGGATGGCTCTCACGCCCCTAGCCGCGGCAGGAGACGCCCCGGGTGTCGGGAGTCAATAGCGGACTCCTGGCCACCGTACGCGCGGGGTTACGGGCGGCCCGGTAAGGACCAGACCCGTGTCGACGGCGCGTTGTGTTTCACGCACGCCTCAAAGAGATATCAGCAAAATTGAAGGGGTCTGCTAGGACTGATCGTCATCAGTCCTAGCAGACCCCTTCAATTTTGCTGATATAAATCTCGCGACCCTGGCAGTCGCCAGGGTCGCGAGATTTGTTCGAAAGAGTTACGGTGGCCCTGGCATAGGCAACTGAAGGAACACGGGTGGGTTTTAGTCAGTAAAAGCTTGACACGCCCTCCCGCTCCGCCCAGAGCGGGAGACGTCATTTGACGATTTCCCACCCAAAAAAAGTATGGGCAAATTGTCATTGCAGTTTATCATTAGAGTCTAGATTGTGCTCGGTTGATGGTAATAGGCTAGTCTCGAAGCACGAATAGGATTACAGTCCGATATTGGCGCAATTGAGCGCAAGCCGTCACAAGGGATTGATACACTTGTCTCAGGCTGTCAGTTCCAATAAAAACGGTTACGTTCTCTGACACGGAAGGTATAGACAGGACCAGTCGTCGAGGCATCCTCTATGGCTCATCCCCTGTTACAATCAACGTCATAGTTGTTTAGATCATTTTGAACAGTCTGTTCGTCCCGATATGATTGATTCTGATTGAAAATGGGACTCGGCGCAATGTGGATGTTTCATACATCATTCATTTCTTAACCCGGGGAATACTGTCGTATTTCCTGTAAATATTTCCCAAAAATCTTTAAGAAAAATTGCCAACTGTATCGGATTATTCAATTTCAATGTTCCGTTGTTGGTCAGGGGTCCAGAAAGAGGATACACAATATTTCTAGGAGTACAGTAGCAGCAGCTGGTTTGTCATCGCACCTTACACTTTTATGTTTGAATTGTTGTTTGTTATACAGCCTATATATTGTGTGCCTTTTAGTCTATGATAAATAAATGTATTTTCTTTCTTTCTTTTAAGTAGTACCGCTCTCTGTATCAAGCCCTTGAACTAGCTGCCACCGAGCCTCTTGTCTATATATTACTATAATGTTATTCGTCTACATTCCGCATGTCAACCATCTCCTTTTGGCAGGTTGGTGCTTTTGGCTCCTTTTGGTTCAGGTTTGGGTTCAATTATTTTATCTTTATCCATCTATACGAGAGTTTTAAGATACTAGATAATTAGCATGAAATAGAAACAAAAGATAAAAATCATATATAAACAAAACAACATAATTATCAATATGGCCATGCCACGAACGGGGTCACCAGAAGTTATGATTATATTATACAGGATTAGTTTTTATCCAGTGCGCAAATTTTAACAAATTAAACTTAAAGGAATTATAATAACCATGCAATTTTTATTTTGATATATCTTAGTACAAAAAAAAATTAAGTTATCGTTAACGAAAGATGTTTATTTTGACACTGACCTGTTAGTCTAGTGGTTAGTGACCTTGTCTGCTAAGACTGAGGTCGTGGGTTTGATTCCCACCCAGGACAAATGTTGTGTGATGAGCACAATCATTTGTTCTGTGTCTGGGTGTAATTTATCTATAATATGTAAGTATTAAGAAATATAGAAGTATATTTATCAGTTGTCTGGTTACCATAAAATATGGAGTTCCGCAGGGAAGTGTCCTCGGACCTTTACTATTCCTACTTTATATTAATGACCTGCCACGCCATATATCTAATCCAATGATTTTATTTGCAGATGACAGTACTTCAATTGTTTCATGTACCAATAAAGACTCATACGTAAATGACATCAATAACTCGATCAGCAGTTTAATAAAATGGCTTGACAATAATAACCTAGTTATTAATCTACAAAAAACTAAAACTATGCATTTTCACCAACGTATATCTACAGGTGACATGGATATCAACTACAATGGCCAAACTATCGATAAAGTGAATAGCACAAAATTTCTAGGAATCTTAATTGATAGCCAGTTAACATAGAAGCCGCAAGCAGAAGATATCTGTAAACGTCTGAGCACAGCCGCGTTTATGTTATACAACCTATCCAAAAAAGTAAATCGGTCAACAATACTAGTGGCCTACCATGGTCTTGTAATTTCTATTTTAAGATTTGGTGTTATATTTTGGGGTTATTGTAGCGAACGAGAAAGCATTTTTAAAGCTCAAAAGCGCTGTTTGAGAGCTATATTTGGCCTCAAAGTTACTGACAGTTGTGTGCCTATATTTAAGTCTCAGAAACTATTAACTTTCCCATGCCTCTATATCCTCGAATTAGTAATATTTGTTAAAACAAACCGTAATTTATTTGCCACATTAACAGAAACCAGAAAACGGAGTACATCACTAAGATCACAATATCAGAATTTACTTCACACAGGCACATTTAAAATGAGTTTATTAAAAAAAAATGTTATTTGTATGGCTCCAGTTGTCTTTAATAAAATTCCCGATCATATGAAAACCTTGCCCTTGAAGAAATTTAAAAAATGTTTTACTGAATTACTTCTAGATAAATGTTATTATTCTGTTCAGGATTTCCTAAATGATACATCTTAATAACCTATTTTGATAACTTGTATAATAATTATTGTGTTTGCATGCCAACAAGGCAGAATGTACACGGTTCTTTATTATGTTATTTACGATCCTATTTGTATGTACCTGCATTCAAAGCAAATAAAGTATATTCTATTCTATTCATAGTACAGGCGTTGCCTAGTTTGGGATCAGATGACGGTGTGTTGGTTGTTCTAACATATTATATTATTATTGCGGCGCCGGCGCGGCGCGAAGGTATACGACCGACCAGCTGTTCGATCGGTAAAAATTCTAAGAAGTTCGAAGTACCTACGCCCGTACGTACCGTACCGGCGCGCGGTTACTGACCTATTACTATTGTCAATATCATATTACGAAATATGTAGGGTGTCCACAGTTTACTGATTTAAGGACGGATAAAAAATTTAAAAAAAGTATTGAAAAAATAATTGAAATGTGTTCTATTACCGATAATGAATAACCAAAAAAAAAAAAAATTGCGCACTGGTTAAAAAAAATCCTGTATAGAGGTTTTTCTTTCAGATGTCGCCCATCTTGATTGTGTAAAAAAGGAAAGACACATCGGTATTCCTGTTACTTACTGTTAAAAGTTTAGGAGTTAACTTTTATTAATCTACTTGATAACATTATTTAATTCTGCAACGCAGTGTATATAGCGAAAGTGAACACGGGGAAAGGATTTTTGAAAATGGGAAGTATTTTATAACATACTAGCTGACCCGACAGACGTTGTCCTGCCTCTTTGATGATATTTGAGCACGCATTCTGTCAATGTTAACATTAAAAAAGTTTACATTGTCCTATTATATGGTTGTTAAGTATTCTTAAATAAGTGTTCTTAAATTTTCTAATTTTCCGCGCAATTTTTTAATTTTTTTCTTTCATAAGAACCTTCTCCTGACAATTACAAACACAACAACAAAAAAAAAGTGAAATTGGTTCAGCCGTTCACGCGTGATGCCGTGACCAAGGGAAATAGGGATTCATTTTTATATATATAGATGACCATACCTCTAGATTGGGGGGATAAAGGGACTAAATAGCGGATGTAGAACCACGGATGCGGAAGTTCGTCATCCGTTCGGCGCATGACTTATCCTACTAATATTATAAACGCGAAAATTTGTATGTATGGATGTTTGTTCCTCTTTCACGCAAATACTCCTGATCCGATTTAGATGAAATTTACCACACAGATAGTTTATAACCTGGAGTATCACATAGGGTACTTTTTATCCCGGTAGTATGTTCCCGCGGGATAATTTCCGACTTCCACGCGGGCGAAGTAGCTGGCAAAAGCTAGTTAACTCATAAATCAATATAAAGTAATATGCAGGTTTAATTATCTATTCAACACGAAATTTCAGCCAGTCTATCCATTACAAAAAAGCAAGTTGGAGTTCCCTTTTTCTACGAAACGATTTGATGAAAGTTGTCCGATAGAGTTTTTGATCCTTAAAGAAACAGGATAGATTGGAGTCAAAAACAATTTGATAATAGTTGTCCGATAGACATTTTTGATCATTATAAGAAGCAGGACAGATTGGCAACAAAAACTATTTGATGAAAGGTATCCGATAGAGATTTTTGATCCTTAAAGAAACAGGATAGATTGGCAACAAAAACGATTTAATGAAAGTTATCCGATATACATTTTTGATCCTTACAGAGAACAGGAGAGATTGGAGTCAAAAACAATGTGATGAAAGTTGTCTAATAGACATTTTTTATCCTTAAAGAAACGGGACAGATTGGTAACAAAAACAATTTGATGAAGTTGCCCATTTAATTGCTAACTGCACGATGAATACTGATATAAAATCTCAAAAGTTTAGGATATTGCAATTATGAATTTGAATATTTTTAATCAATCAGTGCAATCACGCCTTAACTTTTGAAGATTGTTTTTTTTCCAGGTTTCCCCCTTAGCTGCAAATAAGTATATTTCAAAGAAAAGGAGTACTATTCTGATAAATTCTTATTTTCTTGTAAAATTATGTTTATCAAAATCAGAATAAGATATGATCGGCTAACATAAAGCGGTAGCTACATTAAATAAATGTCATAGACCCAGAAACGACTCTTGGCACGTGGAAAACGTATATTATCTTAAACGCAAACTCGGGCACGACGGACTATCGAATTAATGTCAGCGCACCGTGTCTGAGAGGCACGTGTAACTTTTATAGTTCCGCACTAAATCGCAAAATGGAGGTTATCATTTGGATTGGAATTTGTTTGTCATAAACAGGAAATTGATAGTATCTATCTATTAGTATCTATTAATCTAGTTCTAGCACAGAAGAATTCGTTGAATTATGAATAAAGTAAAAAAATATTCAAGCAAGTTATTGTTATTTTAATGCCTTTTCGGGATTATAACACACTGACTATAGTAATTTTAAAGGAATAACAATACTTAGTAAACAGACAAAAAAATTGTTTTGAATACTCAAATCAAGAAAAGATAATAAATGTTTACAAAGCAAAACTATCCACGTAATAAAGACCTGAATGTTACGCACAAAATTGAAAATTCGAATAAAAACTACGCAAAGTATTAAAATGCTTTTCAAGAGATGTCTTGTTTTTATTAACACGCTTTTATTAGCTTTTTTTTTGGATGGGAAATCATCAAAAGGCTTCTCCCGTTCTGGACGGAGCGGAAGGGCGTGTCAGACTTTTACTGACTAAAAGCCACCCGTGTTCCTTCAGTTACCCATATGTCAGGGCCACGGTATCATCTCGTTTGAACAATCTCGCGACCCTCGCAGGCATCGGTCCTAGCAGACCCCTTCAGTATTGCTGACATCTCTTTGAGGCGTGCGTGGAACACTACGCGTCGTCGACCCGAGCCTGGTCCTTACCGGGCAGCGAACTACCCATTGCTCACCGCCCGCAAGCTCGAGCCTACGGTGGCCGGGAGTCCGATATCGACTTCCGACGCCCGGGGCGTCTCCTCCTGCAGCGGCTAGAGACGTGAGGGCGCAGAGACTGCCACTCCCTCACGCGCCCTGCCTCCTCCTTCGCGAGCATTACTGCTTCGCAAAAGGAGGTGATGGCTTCCCATGCCCTCTCGCTCCGTACCATGGCTCGCACCAGGGCCGGACGCGAGAGGTCGCCGCTGCCGATCGCCTCCACGAAGACACGGCGATGCTCCGCCCAGGCAGGGCACCGCCGTATGCTCCACCGTGCTTTTATTACCTTCACCTGAATGTTTGTTTGTATCCGACTCCTTTGGACTTGATTTTGACCCACTTCAAAACGGTCAGATTTAATTTAAACTTTGTAGACTTATCGAGGACTGATGACAATACAATAATTTATGCAATTATTCTTGCTAGGGTTACCAGGACAGCAACAAAAAAACTGTCTTCGAAAACTACGCTGACATGCGTCACGAAATACGAAACACCCTAAAAAGGAGAAAATAAATAATAGTTTTAAAAAAACGCTTACAAATAAAACCACTGTTTTTAATTATTTTCTCGTTTCTGTTTGGTTTTCTATGGAAGCGTGTTTATTAGTTTTTTACTAATATTTATAACGGAACCCCTGCTCTATGGAACGTGTTGCAAAGTAAGAATTAGAAGACTAGCCAGTGTACATAATCTGCTTAAAATATAGAATAACAGTGTTAACGAGGGTTCCGTGAACTCGGTAATTAATAAATAATGCGAATAAAGTAATCTTGTTTCTTCGTAACAGATGTGGAAGTTAATTGACATAGTTAAACATTGTAAGGTTCAATGATCATACGTAGTAGTCATAATGATGAGTTCAATTTACATAACATAACAAAAAATCATGACTGTTATGTTTCAAGTTCCATGTTGCAGCTATTGGCATCAACCAGAAAAGGACGAGAAATTCCTGATGGAGATACCCGATAACACTGTCCGACCTGCAGTGTTCAGCTCTAAGGGATACAGCCTTTTTTTTTGTTTGGGGATAGAAAATCATCAAATGACGTCTCCTGCTCTGGGCAGAGCGGGAGGGCGTGTCACACTTTTACTGACTAAAACCCAACTGTGTTCCTTTAGGTGCGTATATGCCAGGGCCACGGTAACTTTTTCTAACAAATCTCGCGCGACCCTAGCAGGAAGTATACAGCCTTGCGTGCAGCGCTACCACATCCGAGAAACAACAGTGTAGTATTCACTAAGGTAAGAGATCTATAATTTCTTTCTGATTGTACTCCACGTAAAGCTGATTTCTTTCTAGTTTCAACGATTCGATAAAAAAAAAAAGATATTTTCCTGTGCCCGAACAGGGTTTACAACAGCTCTTAGAGATTAAGGAAAAGCCGATAAACTTTTCAGTATGAAATAAAACTTTTTAAATCAAATCTTGTTATATGGACCTCGGTATTGCTATCACAAAACCTCACGGTGAATTTAAACTTCACTAAAGGCTCCTACACACAGTGCCGGCGGCAGGGCCGCCGGGCAAGCCGCCGGCCAAGCCGCCGTGCAGCCGGCGGCATTCAAAGCCGCTGGGCTTTGCCACGCATAGCCGCTCGGCATAAACCCGGCGGTATTGCCGCCGGCACTGTGTGTAGTAGCCTTAAGATTCACATTGGCCTAAACGTAAAAATATTGTAGACGTTTTATGACGTGTAAATGACATTCGACCTTGAACTCGTTGCCTTCAACGACGCCTTATGACGTCAGATCGCCGCATCCCGGCTATGGACACTCCGCCGCTACTGTTTCTGCGCCTATCATCAAAATCAGCTTCCACTTTTCTCAACTAACACGTTTAAAAAGACACTAAACGAAAACAAGAGTCCCTTGTACTCCATTTTTTAAATGAAGTTTAAAATTTCAGATTATATAAAAAAAGAATATTTTAACGTTATATTAGATCTAATCTTTCTATCTAATTTAACTAGCGTGTATTATCCCTCTGCATGGCAAAAGCCTCCCTCTCCCTTTTCCACAAAATTCTGCCTTTAGTGCTGACCACTCCTTTCGGAGTCCAGCTCGTCCCGCCGTCTTCGTTTCGGCCTGCCGCGATGGCACGTCGTGCGCTTAGTGGGACCCAGTTGGTGGTTCTATTAGCCCATTTGTCATCTGACATCCGGCAGACAGGTCTGGCTCAGTACCACATACGCTACCCTGGTTTTGGCGCGCAGTGTTATGTTCCTTATACGGTCGGAAAGCCGAACACCCAGGATACTGTGATATCGTAACTTAACTTTAAATTATATCTCCTGTATTGTTGCATTCACCCATATCCACAATATATTGCGTGCGTGACATTGTTCGCTGTCTGCTGCCATAAACAGCGATTTTTCTGAACAAAAATAAAAATCGTTTCCCAGCAACAATTTTTGGGCTATGTTACTTAGTTTGATGTACACACGGCTACACATCAAGCTATACATTTCCTGTTTAAGCTGACCTCTCATCATACGGAAATCCCATACAATGTGAGATCAGTTTATACTGGAAATGCATAGCTTGATATGTAGCCGTGCGTACCAGGTTAAGGGCACTCTGCATTTTAAGTATAAACCTACAAGTACGAGGCGGGCACGACTTGTCGGACCAATAACACAGTCCGACGTGACTCTTGCTCCTTGAATGAGAGTAGTCATTCTCCGTGGATTTTGGTTATGTAACATCGCGACAAATTAAGCTATCGAAAAAATACACAATGCTAAAGTATTAGGTTGGGGAAAAAGTCTTTTCGCATTATAGTATGTATGAACTTGTAATAAAATCTCTTTGGCTATACTATTTGTATCTGGCTGGTTTTGGTATCATTGAAAGTTTAAATTTTAAAGAACATAATTCCAAATTAGGAAAATGTGTGATTTTCATTTGTTTTTCGTACCGTCAAGATGAGTGAATCTAATGAAGAAATTCGATACATTTTAAAATTTTACTACAAAAAAGGTAAAAATGCAACGCAAGCCGCGAAAAAAATTTGCGATGTTTATGGACCTAGTGTAGTGTCTGTGAGAGTAGCACAAATTTGGTTTAAGCGTTTTCAATCCGGAAATTTTGATGTCAAAGATGCACGTCGCTCTGGTCGCCCTATTACGGATAAAATGGATGCCATTATTGAAAAAGTGGAGCAAGATCGGCATACCAGTAGTTACGACGTAGCTGAAGAACTGGAAATTGACCACAAAACAGTTTTGGCGCATTTGAAAAAAACTGGGTACACAAAGAAGCTCGACATTTAGGTACCTCACGAGCTCACTGAAAGAAACCTAATGAACCGTGTACTCATTTGTGATTCTTTATTACGACGTAATGAAACCGAACCATTTTTGAAGAAGCTGATAACTGGTGATGAAAAGTGGATCACGTATGACAAGAACGTGCGAAAAAGGTCGTGGTCAAAGGCCGGTCGAGCTTCACAGACTGTGGCGAAACCCGGGTTAACTAGCAACAAGGTGATGCTGTGTGTGTGGTGGTATTGGAAGGGCATTATTCATTATGAGCTGTTACCACCAGGCAGGACCATCGATTCTGAACTCTACTGCGAACAACTGATGAGATTAAAGCAAGAAGTTGAGAGAAAGCGGCCGGAATTAATCAACAGAAGGGGTGTGGTTTTTCATCATGATAACGCTAGACCTCACACATCTTTAGCCACCCAACAAAAATTAAGAGAGTTTAGCTGGGAGGTGTTAATGCATCCGCCGTATAGTCCTGACCTTGCACCTTCAGATTTCCACCTGCTTCGGTCTCTTCAGAATTCTTTAGGCAGTGTCAGGTTAACATCACGAGAGGACTGCCAAAACCACTTGTCGCGGTATTTTGACCAGAAGTCCCAAAATTTCTATAGCAATGGGATCATGTCCCTACCTACAAGATGGCAAAAAGTTATCGAACAAAATGGTACCTACATACTTTAGTTAAATGTAAATAAACTTTATTAAAAAATGTTTTGAATTTTCTTAAAAAATGCGAAGAAACTTTTTCCCCAACCTATTATAAGCATTGCTCTTCCAAATGGCGTTGAGTTTGCGCGAATATTTTTTATTATCATCAAGAAATTCGATTTTGAAAATTTTTATATACATTCGATATACAATTTTTCATACAATTTATGTATATAAAAATTAGAAATTAGAATTGTAGCTTGCGAAGCTACATAACCGTGCAAACACGCTAAAATCGTGTTTTCTGCACTTTTAGGTAAGAATATCTAAAAAATGTGACGTGATGGAGCAATTCCGAGGCCGAATTTGAATTCAGTGACCCAAAATCTACGGGGAATAACTACTCTCATTCAAGGAGCAAGAGTCACGTCGGGCTGTGTAATCAGTGGGTAGCCGCGTGTCGGCCGGGAGGCACGTTCGTTCTATACTCATTCACTCAATGGAGTGCATCTTCTGTACTTGTACTATTATGTATTCTGTGGATGTGTAGAACACTTAGATAACGACTACTTGTTGGGTCTTTTACACCTTGTATGAATTAATCTTACCTTGTCAGACACAGCCTGCGAATGGACGTACAGCTGCATAGCGTTCTGCGCGCGGCCGTCTGGTTCTTTTTCTGTGGCGCCATCACACTCATTGTATCGTTCTCGTACCATGTCCATGCTCTCCTGCGACAGCTTGCCATCGAGGACTTCCTCGGCCGGGAACTGCACACCAATCAGGAATATCGGCCGAATCTAGAAAGATTAATTGCTGTTAATATTTAGGTTCCAAATTTTTTTTAAACTTACCCAGAGTTTTAAAAGTATCACGGAAAGGGTATAATATAACTATCGGCAGGTTAGTTATTCAGCCTACAACTACAAAGTCATATTGGTCTCAGTAGCAATAGTCAGCAGTCTGTGAACCAGTTACCCGATAGAATTTCAAGATAATAAGCGTATAGCCATCGCTTAATGTAAATGGGGTAAAAAAAGAGAAGAAAAGAGAAAAGCTACAGAAGAACGGGAAAGAAAAAGAAGAAAAGAGACAGGAGCTTCAAAAGACTTCAATACTTCCATACTGGAGTGTTCCATAGGTTTCTAATACCTAAAGCTTATAACAAAAATTAAAATCGTAATGCTTTCTTCTCAGATTTATTACCTACTTATTTTAGAATATTCGAATTAATGTAGCTGGCTATTGTTACATTAATTCTTTTTTTTTTGTACTGCTAAAGTTTTTTTAATAAGAAGTTAGTTTTAAAAACTTTAGCAATACCGGGTGACATTTTATAACGTCTTGAAAAAAAAAAAATGGGTGTAATAGGTGAACGGAGTAGAAGCCTTTGGCATAGAAATTTTTATTATTTTATTATTGAAAAACATGTAATAAAATTGATCTAGCAATAAATACTACACATTTAAAGTAACATTTTCATACTAGAACAACAAAAACAGAAATTTGGAAAAAAAAAACAATTAAAATCTATCGAAACTCAAATCATACGCACTCTACTCAATGCGCGGCATGTATCAATGATTTCGTAGCGTGGTCCTACCCTTTGAAGCCGGCGTCATTGATCTTTCGCAGGCGCACGAGCCGCACATGCATCCCCGTCCGCCCGCGTCCCGCGCTCCTTTAGTCACTTACGATGAATCTGAAGGCTTTCCTGCCTTCTATTCTAGTTACACAACACACCATATGAAGGTCGAGACGGTAAAAATGTCATCCGGTATACATATATACAATATTTACCAACGAAAGTTGTTATACCTATTACTGTGATAGGTCACCACGTATGGTTGCCGGTATGTGGTCGGTACGCCTTGCAAGCAGGGCTTGGAACTGTTAGTACCAAAATACAGGTTCTGTTCTGTATAGGTACTTACCGGTTATTGCTATTACAGTACCTGGGAACTGGTTCCAAACGGGTAGTGGTAGTCCATCTAACAAGTACCGATACTAAAATTTGGAATAAAGTCTGTACAATAAATCTTCTATCAGTACGAGGAACCACGTTCGGTTGGTAACCTCGAAGTTTTTAACAGTATTTTCTACAAATATTACCGTGTAAGCAATTTAGATGAGCCAGCCGACGATCAAGATGCTTCCAACGATACCTTACTTATCAAATTATGATAAGAAGTTTAGGAGTTATGAGGGACACTCCTAGATACATACATACCGGTAAAAAACATTACTCTCCTTTTTGCTTCTTAGTATTCAGGTATAAAAGAAGCAATTTTCAAGTAATATTCGGTGAATCAGTCCTTATGAAACGATACATTTGCGAAACTACCAATTTCATAAAAATCGGTTAGGTAGCTTTAAAAATGCACTGAGATATTTGTAAGTGCAGATTTTCACATTTATAAGGATGTTCGGCATCTGACGGTATTAACCTGATACTGTGATTACCAATGCGCCTGGAACCCGCAGCGATTATGTCACCGATCACCGAGTCACCAAAAGAGATAAGCAACCAGGGTCGTCGGATATAGTGAAGTTTAAAAAGAAACCGATAGATGTTTTCGAATTAAAAATTAGAAAAATGACCTTGTGAGAGCCGCAGAAATCCGCTGGTTGCGGGAAATACAAAACCGGTCGAAGTGGCGGAGCTTCGGGGAGGCCTATGTCCAGCAGTGGACGTCTTTCGGCTGAAATTATGAAGATTATGACGAAATTAAATTTCATTGGAAACCATCCATGGGTTTCTAACTAAACTTCAACTTTATCCGACGACACTAGTTACTTATCTGTTTAGATGACCGTACCTACACAAGTTCCGTCTGTACTGCGCGCGCATTTTATTCAGATTGTTAAGCAATATCACTGTTTTACAACTTTGTACATAATGTTTATATTGTCTTTTGTACAGTGATAGTTATTTTACTGTGAATACCTAATAGTTGTAATCAAACAATATTATTTTGTTAACTCACTTCCTTGAACAAATAAGAGTATTCTATTTCCCATAGGCAAGTAGGCAACTCAAGGAAGAAATACAGATAAGTAAAGATTTTTTCCCATACGAAGCCAGACTGTATCACTTTCGTCTTAACTACAACACTATTCCAATAAGATTAATAATACCTCTATACACTGGATCGTTGGTCTAGTGATCGAAAGTGCTTCTGCTGAGCATGAGGTCCTGGGTTCGATTCGCAGGTCGGGCAATGTGTTATTTCTCAATAGCAGTCCAGAGTCTGGCTTTATGGCCGGCTGATGGCAATAGGCTCGCCTATTACAATGGACTTAAACATAACAGGCGAAATGTGGGTATACTTTAAGTACACAATCGCCCAACCCTTCGGGGTAACGAGGCGTGATGTTATGTTAATACTATAAAAATACTTTTATATTTTTATTGGAAATTAAGAGTTTAATTACTTTGTGTCAATTACGCAGCATTTGGTTCCAGCATTAAATAGTCGAGGCACGTGTCATAAATTTTATCGCAGTTACTAAGAAGCAAAGTAATGAAGAATGTGCGAAAACATTTAAGTCTTATTAGAAGTCATTGACACACAAATACTTAAAATGTTATCACGATGTAGGAAATTCCACAGCCATACTATCATAGGTAAAGTTAAATATTCATATGACCATTTTTATCATAACAGAAATAAAGAGGAATAAGTATTTTTTGTTTTACAACACGTACCCAATTTTTTAAGCAAATAATAAAATAACAATGCAGCAAAAATGTCTAATTGATTATAAACTCATTTATACATACATGTTTATTTCATACTGCTTTTGCCAGCAGCTTCACCACGTATTATTCGTAGACTTATGTTAAAATTACCACCAAATATAGTAACATAAAACAGACCAAAATAGTAAATGATCACCGAAATTAAAACCCGCATTTTAATGTAAAATTATAACCAAAGTTTTAACATCTCGCTATTTTATTTAAGCAAAATGACTCCAAATAAATCATTGTTAATACAAAAGTAGTAAATGATCACCAAAATTAAACCAGCAATTCAATGTAAAATTATAACCAAAGTTTTTAAATCTTGCTATCCTATTTAAGCAAACTGACTCCAAAAAAATCAAATTATTAAGAGTGTACTACGTGAGCTCGACAAATCTATGTGCGAATAACACTAGAGCGACAAAACTGTACTGCGACTCACCATAGTTCGAATGCACGCTTGTGCGGCACACTGAATTTAGTAGTTTCTAGCACTCTGGCAGAATAGTAGACACTGGCTTAGAAGCCGAGGAAGAAAAAAAGTGGGCTTCAACTCAACCCACAAGAAACTGTGGAGCGCTAGAAAACTATTAACGATACGAACACCTTTCGTAACTGCTTAAAAGTTCAATAACAACTGGGATTAGCCCTATATACATTCAAGTTAGATTAATGACTTCCTTCTATAATTCCCTAGAGGCTACAAAATTTATTCATTGTACAGTAGGTACATACGGCTACATATCAAGCTATACATTTCCAATTTTAGCTGAGCTCGGATTGCTTATATTGTTCGCACTATGAGAAGTCAGCTGATTCTGGAAATGTATAGTTTTATTTGTCGCCGTGCGTACCTATATAAACAGTCAATAAGAGCTTAATAAGGTCAAGGCCGGGGGTTTGTCGGTTGAAGGTCGGTGCGTACTCAAACGTGCGTCGCGACTACATTATCACAGATTCACAATATGATTTTGGTGATCACAGGCATCGCACGTGCCATGTGCGAACAAAAATAAAATACGTAAAGTTGTGTGTTCGATATACCTAGATAATAACTTATTCTTTTTTTTATGTATATGGGTGGGTGTAAGTCTATTTAAGTTTAAACCTGGAGTGTATTGAATAACGAAAATAAAAGTGAGTTAATTTTTTTTTTAAATAAGGACGTGCTTTGTTATGCAATATAATGAGTGAAAGTGTTTTGCTCAGCTTCGATAAAAAATCGACTCACCCAAATTTTTGGGACTGAAAATTTAAATGAAAGTACAACTGTGTTCATAAATCACCCAGAAAAATATGGTAATGTCTACGTTATTTTAATTCGCTCTATAATTTGCACTAGCTATTTTTATTCCTAATTGAACATAGACCTAACATTTCTCAAATATCTCTAAATAAGTTGTATATAAAGGTTACATAAGTTCTCGATAAACATGTTTAAAAATATTGTAGACAAACCTACGGTTCTTTATACATTTTAAAAGGAAAACTGGTTATGTTGCTTATGTGTGTCGGTATGATAACAACATTGAAACGCTTACATTTATTTTCCTTTTAACATTTATATACTCTAATATTTTATCCTTTATTAGGTTTTCAGTTATTTAGGTATTTATTTACACTTGAGCAAAGTCACTTCAGAATATTTTTATTATAAGTAGATGAAATCTGACCAAAATCGTTATGTTAACAAAAAGAAACTATTTAAGATGGTTATACAATTAAAAATTATTTTTAAAGAACAAAAATAGTACATAATTAAAATCACGGCTTCTTCCCATGGAGGTAGGCAGAAACGAATGCTACCTTACATACTCCTTTTGCTTCAAAAATAATGTTACCTATTTATCGAAAGATCAGTTTATTATCCACCTAAGTAGAAATAATTTCTCTTCAACCTGTAATTTTACTGTAGCGATCGAAGGCTCAGTCATATACATTTATTTCTTCTAAATAACATAGCATAGCATCTAAAATAAAAGGAAGACCATGAAATGTATTAAAAACTAGCTGTGCTCGCGGCTTCGCCTGCATGGTGTTCGGAAATTATCACACCACACAGGGACGTGCTACTCAGACAAAAATTATGTTTGCCTATGTTACTACTTATCCACTATCCGCCAGTGAAAGCCCCGCCCAAATCGGTTCAGCCGTTTCAGAGATTAGCCGGAACAAACAGATAGGCAGACAACATTTATTCACAATTTTTGACACAATTTAATTTATTAAATTCTCAAATATCTCTCTGTCATGATTGAGCCTTTCGATCGGTACAATAAAATGACAGGTTTTATGTTTAACATATAGCGTGTTCGAGTCCCGGTTCAGACAGGCGATTATTTAAAATTCTTTGAAAGCAGTTCGTATTGTTTTTACAATAAAAATGATGTCTCCATTCAGTAAAATTAACCATCTATAGTATTAAAGGTACTTCCCTCCATGTGGCAATGTCGTGGGACATCTTGTATAGGGCCAACACCTATGTATTTATTAAAGGGCATGTTGAAGAAACTAAATTTGCATGGACATTTCTGATTAAAGGTGTGGTCATATTTTACTCGCTTGGGACTTGGTCTCATAGTTATGTTAACCTTAGTCTGTAGTGTACTACTAACATAATTTCAGGACCTTTCTAACTCAGATCATACGTTATATTTCATATATAATATTTCAATACGTTTTCGCGATAACGTTGATAAATCGATGGAAAAAGTTATTCAGTTTGATGGTCTGTACTGACACATCATTAAATATGACCACGGCTTTTTGCTACATGCTGTATATTCGAGGTAATAATTGCAGACGGAAGTCAAGTGAATTACAAAGAAAATTCTAAAACCTTAGAACTAGTCTAGACTGCCTGAAGGCCGACTTTCGAAGTGGGTAAGCGTGCGCACATTTCCACAATAGTCTCGATCACAAAACAGCGTCATGTCAACGATAGACATAATTGTTTAGACTGGGTCTGCGCAGAGCCTAAGAACAATACTTTTTAAGTACGCATTTGTTTTTTACCATTTCATGAAGTTGCATAAAAAAAAAGTATTGTTGGCTACCTGACTACCTGGAAATTACATCGAAAAAAGGCTGAGGATTTTCTTGTTTTGTATTTTACTCCGAGGCCATATTTCCAATAGTGGATGTGTACTTCATCATCTTTATCATCAGCCTACATCAGTCCACTGCTGGACATAGGCCAAAATCGAGTTGAGTGGGCGTACAATAGGAGAGCCTATTACACGCCCACTCACCTCGTTTTTGGCTACTCTCATCCAGCTGATACCAGCTCCCTAGCGAAGACCATCCTCAAGGATGTTTACTCATATATCTATTAACCCTAACATTTGTCGATTTATTTTCAGATGAAGTTATTACTTTTATCGACGTTTGTAGTCATAGGAGCCATTTTTGTAGGAGTTAAGTATATGATTAATAAAGTACATGACTTGCCAGAGTTGGATCTTCAAAAATGGTGGGGCAGTGGCATTAGGCCCGAAAAGCAAGACGAGTCTATAAGGCCTTTCAAGATCGATTTTAATGATACGGTAAATATTGAACCAAGTATGCAAAAAACTCCTACTATAGAAAATATTTTTAAACAAAGAAGAAAAAACAGCTATACATGAAATTAAACAACAAATTACAGACTTTTTTTGGTGACTCGGCGAAAGACAGACAAAATATTATAATTCAATTATATTTTAATCTTGTCTAATAATGGATTTGTATGTATTTGTACTGTTGATTCTTATTTGATACACCGATTACTAAAATATGAACATACAGGGCCTGTACCTTCATCTACGAAGATAAATTCTATATTATGATACTTGGCACTATTACAGATGATCTCAGAGTTGAAACAAAGAATAAAAAGCAGACGGAGATTAACGAAACCCCTCGAAGGCATACAATCCGAGTACGGAATGAACACGGACTACTTGGAAAAGATTCTGAACTACTGGGTTGATAAATATGACTTTAAAAAGAGGGCAGAGCTGTTGAATAGATTTCCTCATTACAAAACGAAAATACAGGGGTTAGATTTACATTACATTCACGTAAAGCCTAAAGTCAATAAAGGCGTTGAAGTCCTACCACTGCTCATGTTACATGGCTGGCCTAGTTCTTCCAAAGAGTTCGACAAAGTTATTCCAATGTTGACGACACCGAAAGAAGGATATCACTTCGTCTTTGAAGTTGTTGCTGCAGACTTACCCGGTTACGGATTTTCCGAGGTAAGAAAAGTACATCTCCTTTCATTCACAAAAATGAGCCAAGTAAATAACAATGTACTTATACGTGTAAATCTATTTATCCCGATCGACATCACTTTGTCAACACAACTAAAGGAAGGAATACAATGGGAGTATATAATGGTCAAAATATGAACACGAAGTATAATATAGGCAATTCGGCTTATTCCCAAAGTACTCCATTCTTTTGTTCTAAAAAGATAAGAATCTCATACATTCATTCCCAAGTTACTCCAAGGATTTTTTATTATTTAAAAATACTTATTATTTTGTTCCCATTCTGCTCCATAGGTATCTGGAACTATTCCCAAAATACGCCACCGATTATTCGTTATCAATTCTCAAAATGCTCCATCGACATAAATACCGATAGTATAAAAATCTCGTGTCACGATGGATGTATATTAAGGGTAAACTACTGAACTGATTATTATCAAACTTCGTAATTATTTCTAACTAGCTTTTGCCCGCGACTTCGTCCGCGTCAAATTTTTGCTCTTGGTCGTAGCGTAATGTTATATAGTGTTATGTTATGTGGTATGTGCCTTCCTCGATAAATGGGCTATCCAACATTTAACATAGTTCCTGAGCTTTGTACGTTCAACCAAACCACCTCTTCAGTTTTATAATATTAGTTTAGAGATAGTATTTAGATTTGATTACAATTAAAAGAGTTATAGTGAGTCAACCAAAGATAGACATTTAGGCTCTCGCAGACGTTTTTTAAGAACTTTTTAAGAGGAATAAGTCCGTCATACATGATTAGTCATGCTGAACTTAATAAAACAACACGTGCCTGGATGGAATCCTCGTACAGTTATTGTTGACTTAGAAATAGCAATCATTAGTGTTCTCTGCAATACATGTCCCAATGCTATGTATAATCAAAGGATGTAACTTGCGGGAGGAAACGCCCGGGTGTTTCCATTGCGAGGATTGTCTGGAGGACACGGTGTAGCATACGGTAGAGGTGTGCCCTGCCTGGGCGGAGCACTGCCGTGTCTTCGCGGAGGCGATCGGCGGCGGCGACCTCTCGCGTCCAGCCCTGGTGCGAGCCATGGTACGGAGCGAGAGGGCATGGGAAGCCGTCACCTCCTTCTGCGAAGCAGTAATGCTCGCGAAGGAGGAAGCGGGGCGCGTGAGGGAGTGGCAGTCTCTTCACTCTCACGTCCCTAGCCGCCGCAGGAGGAGACGCCCCGGGCGTCGGGAGTCAATAATAGACTCCCGGCCACCGCAGGCGCGAGCTTGCGGGTGGCGAACAATGGGTAGCTCGCCACCCGGTAAGGATCAGGGTCGGGTCAACGGCGCGTAGTGTTCCACGCGCGCCTTAAAGAGATGTCAGCAGTACTGAGGGGGTCTGCTAGGACCGATACCTGCCAGGGTCGCGAGATTGTTCGAAAGAGATACCGTGACCCTGGCACATGGGCACTTAAGGAACACGGGTGGGTTTAGTCAGTAAAAGTCTGACACGCCCTCCCACTCCGCCCAAGAGCGGGAGACGTCATTTGATAATATCCCATCCAAAAAAAAAAAGGATGTAACTTCCATTTTAAGCAAGCTTTATTGAGGAAAAGTCGCGATGTTGGGATTAAAACCAAAGAAAAAAAAGACTTCGTGGCTAATTGTAGTGCTTTAGGTCATCTTCCTATTGAAATTCTAGTCTAGGAATTAAAGTCTTTTATTTATACATTTCTTATTATTTAAAAATATATTTGCAAAGCTTTTGAGCCTGACTGTACGTCAAGTACCCTTTTATAGTAATTCGGTACATATTTAAATTAGCTTATTGAATAAAATGGAGTGGAGTATTTTGAGAACATTTTAATATTATCATGGAGTAGAATGAAACCTAATTAAAAATATTATATTTCTCATGGAGTCGTTTGGGAACTTTTTTTGGAGTATTTTGGGAATAACCCGGCATTTCCATACTTCGAGACGGGAGGCGGTCAAACGGTCCGCGACGACTTATGGGTAATACATAAAACATGAAATTCAATTTTGCTGGTTATCTCATATACCTACATTGGGCGTTCCACGTTATTTTTTTAGACTATATATTTTTTCTGTAGATTGTAACGACAGCAATATCGAGCGTTATTAGTAAAGTTGACCTCGTAAATGCTATAAGACTATTGACAATAATTACCAATTAATTGAAACTTCACTTAGGTTAAAATTATCTTACCGTCCAAAGAAAAATAGACATTATCGTTTTAGGACGTGCAAATGAAATTCGACCTAAAGGTGTGAAAGCAATTACGACATCTTATTACCTTCTAAAGGTTTCACTTTATTTACTTGATTTATATGTTTACATTACACGTTTGGGCAATCTTACAAATAATAGCTAAAAAAAGACTTCAACAAACTTCCTTATCAACATAACACGCCTGTATTCTCTGACGGGTTAGACAGAGGTGTACCTCTAGTACCTACCATTTTGCTCGTTAGTTCGTTTTCAATGTTTTTAATTTAATATTCTTGCGTTCTTATTTGGGTAATGCTAATGAGCAACGTACTATCTATTTACTTTTTTACAGGGAACAAGCAAACCTGGTTTAAATCCATTGCAGATTGGAATAATGATGCGAAATTTAATGTTGCGACTTGGATATAAAAAGTTCTACATTCAAGCGGGAGACTGGGGTTCGCAGTGCGCTACACACATGGCCACTCTTTTTCCTGAGAACATTTTGGGGTAAAGTACCTTTGTTATCTGATAGTAAACAATTTCATTAATCTTTATTAGCCGATAACTGAAAGAAATGTATTATTATTTGGTATCTTATCGTACCGTGGTAACAGCAACCATATCTTGTATGTTTGACAATAAGATTAGTCCAAAAGGCATATTTTTCAAATGAAATTTTATTTGATAAATAAACTGTTTGTTTTCTATTAATTAAATGTCAATTTATAAGAAAACATTCATCGAATTCTAACTAAGTTATATCAGACGACACTAGTTATTTATCTCTTTTGGTGTCCGTACCTACATAATTTGCGTGTGGTATATTACCGAAGCAACTAAATCTGATAGAGCCTAGTCTAGTACTAATTTTCAGAACATTATGTCAAAGAAAAAAAACCGAGTCACTAAATGAAATAGTAGTAAAGTATCAACCCTGGATTTCACATTTTTTCACCAACGGTGTATAATTATTTGCGTGCGGTATACAGAAGCAATACCAGTGTAAAAAAACTGATATGGAATAGTAGCCAAGAACTAATTTTCAGACCATTATGTCTGTAAGAAAACCGACCCACTGAGTATCAATGAAAATTGTTATAACATAATAATAATAAAATACAGGCTGTATTAAATATATTTACAAAAATTATTGGAATCATTTAAGCCCCTTTTATAGAACGAACTAATGGCGGTTGTGACCACAAAAACATCTTGGGTACATTATCATCATCACCATTTGACAAGAAGAAACATGTCAACTGCTGGACTTAGCCCTCCCACGAAATGAGGGGTCTTGCCATAATCGCCTCGCTTGGCAAGCGGGTTGGCGATCACAGTATGGTGGTAAAATACATAGAAAATGTTGCTGCCCATTCTCTTGATAAAGTCCCTTAGTCGCCTTCTACGATGCTGACGGGAAGAAATGAAATGGTGCTATTATTTACTTCCGGCACTACACGAAGCACCTACACTACATTATCACTCAATGCGAAACTATTATTATTTTTCAATTCTTTTTCAGTTATCACTGTAACATGCCACTATCTTCAAGACCAATAAGCCAAGTAAAGTTATTGATTGGATCCCTGTTCCCAAGTTTGATAGATTCAGATCGTCCCGAAAGAATATATCCACTGAAGAACTATTTTACTTACTTAATAAGAGAAAGTGGATATTTCCATATTCAGTCTACGAAACCTGATACTATTGGTGAGTGAGATTTATTTTTTTAATTTAGGAAACCGTTGCACAATACATGTGGGCGATTTTAAAAACACAAATCGCATTATTTCATGGAAAAATTGTCTGATGGCCACATAAATATTGTTCCCGTGCGGAGTTTGAAACTACTGCAACATTTCTTAGTTACAGAAAAAAACTGGCCAAGTGCGTGTCGGCCCACGCACAATGAAGTGTTCATTCGTTGGGATTACCCCAGAACAAACTTAGGATTGTAGTTGAATAATATGTTCACCCATACGTTCATACTGCAAATGTGTTGAGATGTTTACCATGTTATTTTACAGACCATATACTTCTTATGGGTTTTTCTGTAATCCATAAGCAAGGAAGTTATTTCAGAGATTATGGAATGGTAAATTTTCTTCTATTTTCTTAAAATAAAAACTTGTTATTTTTATTTTAAAATTATAAAAATAAATAAATTAGTCACACTATAAGGTATTTCAAAAATGACCCCCCATATGCAAAATTCTTTTATTTACTTTACAACTCCGTGTTTGGGTCACAGTTATTCATGTGTGCGCCAAATTTCCACTTATCGATCTAGTATATTCGGAGCAAATTGGCAGTGTCAGACAGACACACGATTAATTCTATAAGAATTCCGTTTTTTCATGCAGACGTACGGAACTCTAAAAAGTATTTAAATAAGTTTTTATAGCGGTCAATGTACATTTAAACAAACAAATCATGTTTGGCAATGGCCTTGGATATCGCAATACAGTACAGTTCGTTTAAAAATAAACTACGCATGTCTAATGTTAGACTATTATTAATATTGCTTATGTAAGTATTATAATATAGTTTTTAGCCATAATTTATGTTACCTCGCTGTTATATCATTTCATTTATCAAGTCTTAAATTATGTCACGATCTTATTGATTGTAGGCAATCTAGTTCCACGTTTATTGTTACGTCATTGTAACAAACTTAACTCAAACATTCAGAACCTGATCATCAGTGATCGGATATTCGGATGCATATTTACCTAATGTTACTATTTAGCTGTGAAAGCACGGAAGTGGCTTCGTATTTTTTTATTAAAGCCGGGTTTCATAGATCATCATATTTATTTAAAACTAGCTTTTGCCCGCGGCTTCGCCCGCGTGGATGTCGGAAATTAACGCAGGAGGACGTACTACCGCGGTAAGATGTGTTAATTCAGGTTATATTATAGGTAATAGCTGTTACCCGCGACTTCGTCCGCGTGGTATTTAACAAAAAGTTTTTCATAAAAACTGTCTTTGAAAACTACGCTGACATACGTCACAAACTACGCTGACATACGTCTCAAAATTCAGCGTATATTTAGTTTTTTTTAAAAATAATTGTTATTTTTTCTAAAATTAAAGTAGCCTAAGTTACTTCTTGTTACATCAGCTATCTGCCAGTGAAAGTTCCGTCAAAATCTGTCCAGCCATTACAGAGATTAGCCGGAACAAACAGACAGACAGACAAAAATTGTAAAAAATGTTGTTTTGGTATAATGTACCGTGTATACATCCATATACACTTAGTAAAAAGTGGTTATCTTGATATTAAAAACAGACATTCCAATTTTATTTATTTGTATTTGTATAGATTTATGTTTAACCCCAGATGCAAACACATATGTGCGTAGGGTGGTATGTGTTAGTTAAAACAACACACAAAACACGGTAAAAACGCGCATTCCATATTAGCCAACATTTCAACTTTAGGTGAATATGCATCTGAATATCCGATCTCTACTGATACACTTAAGAGTTAATATATCTTTATTGACTGCCACGTTGGTCTAGTAGTTGCAAGCACTACTGCTGAGCCCGAGGACCTAGGTTCTATTTCCGGATCGGACAGTGTTATATTATTTTTGGTTTTTCTTTCTAGATTTTGTCAGTAGCAGCCTTTTTTTTGTTTTTGGGTGGGAAATCATCAAATGACGTCTCCCACTCTGGGTGGAGCGGGAGGGTGTATCAGACTGTTACTGACTAAAACCAGGCCTGTCTCATTTCCATACAAGCGGCGCAAAATCCCCGAGATATTTACCTACTATTCTGGAAAACAACCTAATTTCAACCTTTTGCATTGCGTATAGCGTTCATAGTACAATAACTGTCTGCCATCTCGCTTCAATCTGCTAGGGCTGTCAGAGAGGTAGAATATACAATAGTAGGTACTTTACGGTATTAACAGTTTACTTTTGATCCGCGGGTGCGTGCGCTGCGTGTGCGACAAGTCGAGCGAGTGCAAGCCTATTGAGACTAGTACGGTGGCCGGACGCTTGCGTTTATCATATCTAAACTCGGGAGTGAAACTTCTGTACCGTAAGGTACTAATATACCGGATGACATTTTTTACCGTCTCGACCTTCATATGGTGTGTTATGTAACTAGAATAGAAGGCAGGAAGGCCTTCAGATTCATCGTAGGTGACTAAAGGAGCGCGGGACACGGGCGGAAAGAGATGCGTGTGCGGCTCGTGCGTCTGCGAAAGATCAATGAGGCCGCCTATTGGCCGGCTGCAAAGGGTAGGACCGTGCTACGAAATCATTGATACATGCCGCGCATTGAGTAGGGTGCGTGTTTCGATAGGTTTTTAATTGTTTTTTTGTTTTTTTTTGTCCAAATTTCTGTTTTTGTTGTTCCACTATGAAAATGTTACTTTAAATGTGTAATATTTATTGCTAGATCAATTTTATTACATGTTATTCAAAAATAAAAATACCAAAAATTTCTATGCCAAAGGCTTCTACTCCGTTCACCTATGACCCCCATTTTTTTTCAAGACGTTAAAAAATGTCACCTGGTATATTCTGTGCTAAAACCCACCCGTGTTCCTTCAGTTGCCTGTGCCAGAGCCACAGTAACTCTTTCGAACATATCCGCGACCCTGGCAGGAGGAAGCAGCCTGAAGTCTGGATTTGTGCCCGGTTGATTGCAATAGGCTTGCCGCTTATAAAATGGGACTTAAACAAAACTGCCGAAATGTATATGTGTGTGTGTGTGTGTGTGTATATGTGTATGTGCGTGTGTGTGTGTGTGTGTACCTCTGCCCAACCTTTCAGGCTTAATGTGATGTGTGGTATTTTTATTTTTGCAGGAGTTGCCCTCACGGACTCTCCATCAGGTTTAGCAGCGTATATGATGGAGAAAATAGCCATTTGCAGTAACAGAGACCAATTGGACACGCCCCATGGGGGGTTGGAAAACCTTGACATAGATGACGTGTTGGACACAGTGACTATTATGTGGATGAACGAGTGCATTGTCACTGCTACGAGACTCTACGCGGAAGGGTTCTATTATCCTGAAATCAGTATAGTGCAAGAGTAAGTAGTTTTGAAAACTTATCCAATCTAAGTTCACCTTTAATAATTTAACCAGCGGGATAATTGCGTAACACAATACCAGTAGGAATGACTCTCATTTCAGGACAGTTCAACAACATTATAACTTATAACTCAACAACACGGATTCGTTCAGAGAAGATCTACAGTTACAAATTTATTAACTTTCACAAATTATTTATTCAATAATATGGATCAACAGATACAAACGGACGCCATATACACAGACTACCGGAAAGCTTTTGATAAGGTGGACCATGAGTTACTTCTTGACAAGTTGGCATATAACGGGATTCGCGGGGATTTACTTCGCTGGTTTATATCGTACGTAACAAACAGGACTCAACGAGTCGTTATTAGGGGATATCAATCAAAATCGGTCAACGTGTCCTCTGGCGTGCCCCAGGGCTCAATCTTAGGCCCCTTACTTTTTGTTATATTCATCAATGACCTCTCGAATTGTTTTTTGCATTCAAAATTCTTACTCTACGCAGACGATCTAAAAATATACAGAACAATACGCACGCTTACCGACTGTGATTTACTTCAAAACGACTTGAATAGATTTTCTGCGTATTGTGTTAGAAACAAAATTCAATTAAGCACTTCTAAATGTGTATCTATCAAATTCACAAAAAACAAAAATATTATAAAAAGTACGTATATTCTCAGCGATGCTCCTCTGCGCGAAGTTACGTCGGTGAAAGATCTGGGGGTTATATTGGATAGTAAGCTCCATCTTGATCAACACATTCACAAAATTATTAATAACTCATACCGCATGTATGGTTTCGTGATGAGAACCACATCAGACTTCAAGCGTCCTGATACCTACATACATCTGTATAAGTCACTTGTCAGGTCACAACTTGAATACGCCGTATTAATATGGAATCCATTATACAAAAAATACATAGATAGCTTAGAAAAGGTACAGCGCAAATTTCTCAAAGCTGTGCGTTACCGTTGCCGCCATGGTTTGAGCCATAATGACGCCTGTAAGGATGTTAAGTTGATGGATTTGAAGTCTAGACGCCTTTTCCTAGAGATGATGTTTCTGAATGACATATGTGGAAACAGATATGACTGCTCAGAATTGGTAAATAAATTAAGTTATGTTGTACCTAGAACTGTTATGAGACGCGAGGTGCGCGCACGCCCTCTATTCGCCATTCCACCTTGCCGCACCAATGCTGGAGTTCGCGCGCCTCTACGTCGCATAGCAAATAATTATAACACATTTTTTTCGGATATTGATCTATTCACACTATCATCTAACAAATTTCGAAAAACTGTAATCCAAAAATTATTTAGCTAAATTTACTTTATAACGTACTTTGTAGCCTAAGCATAATGTAATGTAAATTCACTCGCATGCCTAGTTAGTTCCTATTAAATTTGAACAGGTAACATGTGGATAACGTTGTGAGTTACACAAACACTATTAACTTTATACATTAAGGATTATTAATTAAGGAACTTTTGTGTAACTGTTTGTTTTCCCAAAGAAATAAATAAATAAATAAATAAATAAATAAACATTATTTGCGTTATTTACGTTGCTAAGCAGATACATTTTTCCAGCGACCATATAACTCATAGACGCCTAATAACAGGCGACCGATGTCTGTCAACACATCAGACTTATAGATCCGATAGAGGATACTACTCAACAATTTCGTTTCAGTAATGACCACTTCTGTGAGCCGTAAATACTTCCGCGTTAGTAAATTAAAATTGGTGAAAATAAATATTATAATGGCCCCTTGCACAATACGTTGGTGTGGTAACAATAGCCAAACTTCGAGTTTCCGTAAGGATGGCATAACATTTCATCGGTAAGTCAATAGTTACATAATCAAAGTTACAATTATTTTTTTCATATTATTTTTCGGAGTTCATCTTATACTGGTCAAACTTGTAGGTGAAAAAAGGTGCAAGGACTCTCGTTGATGTCTTTTCTGGTTGCGTCTCTTTCTTCTGAGTGTATTTTTTTAGCTATCTCTTTTCCTCTATTATTTGGTAGACATAACTAGTGATGCACCAAATCCTATGACACAAATAAAATTGTTCGATAAAGCAAAATCCTATACATACTATTTATACGAAGATCTTTTGAATCACTAATTACAATAGACATTAAATTAATTGTGAAACTATGATTGATTTTAGGTACCCACAAGATCCTGATGTAAAAAATAAATGGGTTATTGCAACCAAGCGAGAGAACTGGTTCCCATCAACAGATAGTGTACTAATGACACTATCTGTTGATGGGAACCAGTTCAGTTAAGTAATATAAAAAAATAATATTAAGAAATAGGAAGTTAGAAAGCCAATTCAATATAGGTATTAACAAACGTTTTACTATTTACAATACAATTTTAACACAAACATCGATACCTTCGTGTTTTATTTAAACCTGTCCCATCTCTAGTGATACGTAATGACCTTGGTAGGGCCAATAAGAATGCAGTACCCCGCTTCCTCATACCTCAGCTAGTTGACAGAATTGTTTTGGTGCGTTAGATCAAGCATTAGGCGTCTATGGGTTATATGGTCGCTGCATTTTTCGAACACATGAAGCAATTTTAATTTTGTTTATAATATATTTCAGACATAGTGTGATTAAGTAAACTTGAATATATTTTTTTATATTTTAATACAAACTGAATCTCGCATTATGATACTCGACAAAAGTAAAAAAGAGCTCATTCATTACGTCAGTAAAAGCACGTAAATCAGCGAATCCGGAAAATTTTCGTGTACGACCTTCTAAACTAGTTTAAAATCTACTTTAACATAACCATTCTCTAATTTTCTATTGCAGCATACCGACTGAAGTACCAACGGCAGCGATTAAATTCTTATATGAAGTCGCCTATCAACCAGACTGGATACTAAAAGACAAGTTCCTGAATTTGGTTAGATCTACTTCTTTCGACTTTGGAGGACATTTTGCCGCGTTACACACACCTAAGGTGTTAGTAGATGACATTTTTGCCTCTGCAGAAGAATTTATCAAGTTCCATAGTACACCAAAAAATAAATAAAACCACTTTTGCGATAATCTAAGAAAAAATGTTACAGTACAGTCAACAAAAAGGGTTGTAAGCAGGTAACAGTAACTGTTTGCAGACATCAATTTCATTGTATTTTTTGCGTGTAAAATGTCTAAGCTAACTTTTACTATAACACGCTTAACATAGAGTAATGCGAGCACCTCAAATCACGAAATACATTATTTAACTATTTAAAACTCTTTAGAACTTGAAGTTGCCACAGGCTGAATGATGTTTAGCGCTAAATGTATTTACTGATTTGGTGCGAGCGGGCATTAAAGTAGTTGGTACTTGCGGATTTATGTTTTTGTCGACTTACGAAGTAATTGCTATATCTACAGTCATCAAAAGAGATAAGTAACTAGGATCGTAGGATATAGTTGAAGTTTAGTAAGAAAGGATGTTCTCAAAATACATTAATTAAAAACCAATAGTTAATTCATAAAGTTAAATTCCATTCAACTATATTCTACGACCCTGGTTACTTTTCTGTTTTGGCGACTGTACATATAGCAATTACTTTGTCTACCTCGCCAGTACTTGTCATATTTTTTGTGCTGACGAAACATATCTGAGCGTTTCAAACAAAAAAGGAGTAATCAATCGTCTGTCAGATGCTAAGGTCATATTACGTCTGTGAACTTTGAGCAAATTAATAAAACTACATATTAAAATGTTGAGTCATGTAATAAAAAACTGGCCAAGCGCGTCAGGTGCAATCCTGAATAGTAATGAGTCAATTAAATTATGGCATCAATTTATTTTGTTTACTTTTTTTGTAAAAATATAATTATGTAATTTCCATGGGATGGGGGCGTTACATAATGACCCATAATGGTTACTTAGTTCCGATTACTGAAAGGTGGACAAGATTGTTCGGTATAACTATAGTTATTCACATGTACGCTGTTGGGATTGGCTGGCCAAAGTAACAACAGCTAATAAAATAAGAATTAACTGCACATTAAATTTTGAGAAACCAGGGAGTAAAAATAATATTATTTATGTTTGCATGATAACTGTTTTAAAGTGTATTTT
This sequence comes from Aporophyla nigra, assembly GCA_947507805.1. NCBI lineage: Eukaryota > Metazoa > Arthropoda > Insecta > Lepidoptera > Noctuidae > Aporophyla > Aporophyla nigra. The sequence continues at coordinate 13,731,471 of OX382307.1, read as the reverse complement.
AGAGATCCAGTAAGAGTTTGAAAGATTTCATATTTTTAAATTTTATAACTTATGTATATACTAGAGAAAGGCCCTACCTATGTCTAGTATGTACATAAGTTATAAAATTAATAACTTTTAATATTTTATTTGAATAACAGTAAAAATGCTGGATTGAAAAAAGAAATTCAATGTGGTCATTGTTTTTGCGATCAGTAATAAAAATCTTGTTCTTGAAGAAAATTATCGTAATGGTGAAAAATGTATATATGATCAAATTGTACTTACTTATGCTAAAATAAATGAGCACATAAGAGTGGATTCTAATATCAAGTAAATAACTTTCAACTCAATTGTACCTTGTTTTTCATTTCTACTATTTATCTATATACTAATAATAAAGCGGGAGAGTTTGTTTGTTTGAAAGCGTTAACCTGTTTCGGACGAGAATGGCACTGTTAGTACACCGCACTTTAGCAGCTCATAACTAATTCGACTCGTGTCTGAAAAATTAGACATGCATATTTTTATAGTTCAAACGGTGCTCTTTCTGATATGTAGTATCCATGATTTTTTAGTAAAAAATTGTATTAATTAAGGAAAAACTGTGAAGACTAAAAAAGGGGATGTTTTTTGAACCGTTTTATTTCTAATCGAATTTTCAAAATGTTTCCGGTATGCAAGGACCCTAGAACCCCACTAAACTGTGGAGTAAATATTTAAACTTAAATATAATATGCATTTTTTTTTTTTCACCTTAATGTATTTAAATGGCGGCAAAAAGTGCAACATTTTCGAGAAAACATTCAAAATTATTTAACAAATGATGCATTTTTCCGAAAAAATGGCAAGAACAAAAAGTTCTTAAAATCACTCAAAAATGCACGTGAGTTTTTCTACACTAATGTTATAAAGAGGAAAAATTTGTATTTTTGTTTGTTTGTTTGTAATGGATAAACTCAAAAACTACTGGACCGATTTTAAAAATTCTTTCACCATTAGAAAGCTACATTATCTGCGAGTAACATAGGCTTATAACAGCACGCGACAACCAAGAGGAGCGGAGCAGTAATGAAAAATGTTGCAAAAACGGGGAAAATCGCACGGGTAGGCGATTCGACGCGACGGGAAGGGTCGGGGGAACACGAAATTTAACGCGGACGAAGTCGCGGGCAGAAGCTATTACCTATGAAACTTTTACCACTTTTTTAGTAAAGCATTTAAAAAAACAAAAACAAAAGAGTGATACGAATTTGACATTTGGAATTTTTCCTTGAAAATAATGCGTTACTGAGAACTTGCAAAATTAGTTATGAGCCGCTAAAGTGCGGTGTACTAACAGTACCATTCTCGTCCGAAACGGGTTAATGTCTGTAACCATCAGTCAAATTAGATTCTTATTTTTGTATTTAGCCTAATTATTGAGGAAGGCTATTTAACAACACGTTAGGAGGCTAAGGAGCCGAGCAAAAAGAATAAAGTCAGAAAGAACTCTAAACGAAAACTAAGTAATACTGCGGGCAGGCGATGCGATACGATGATCGATTGAAGAACCAAGAAATTTCACGCGGACTAAGTTGGGGTTAGGGTCTAGTAATAATATAAAATGATTCACGAGTAATTTTCCCATTGCATGCCTCATCGGTCTAGTAGTTTTAAAAGCAGCACTGCTGAGCATAGGGCCGAAGATTCGATCTTTATGTGAGGCAAAGTGTTACCCTTCGCGAGACTCGTTCGAAAGAGTTACCGTGGCCCTGGCATATGGGCAACTGAAGGAACACGGGTGGATTTTAGTCAGTAAAAGTCTGATACGCCCTTCTGCTCCACCCTAGAGCGGGAGACGTCATTTGATGATTTCCCACCCCAAAAAAAAGGCAAAGTGTTATTGGGGTTTTTCCATTATGTTTTTTTAGTAGCAGCTCGAAGTCTGTGCCGGTCGGTGGCAATAGGGTCGACCGTCATACACGGGAATTAAACATAACAAAACTTCTGCCCACTTCTACGAGGAGCATAGGCCTGATGTTATTTATGGATGGCTTTATTATAATTACTAGCAACCCGACTCTGTAATACCACTGCCCCTACTACCAATTCGCACGACTTTACGACCTAATAAAACATCGATAACTTTTACCATATGTAAGTTTAATATTATTGTAAATATTGGTTTGCTAGCTTTATCCTTCAAAAACCTTTCTTTATAAAACTTCCTCTTGAATCACTATTCAAGGCTAAAGCTAGCAAACCAATATTTACAATAATATTAAACTTACAGCAGCATTCACCAATAGACAGAGTGCTGTCTATTGGTGAATACTGCATTGAAATCGAATGCGTATTTTAAAAGATCTAAGCGCACAAACACGAAATGCGACTGTTTAATACTATGTAAAGAAGATGTACACAAACCTTCCGGAATCAATTCTGTAAACAATGGTGAAAATTGCATCAAAATCTGTTGCGCAATTTAGATGAAAATCACCGTCTTACAGACATACACGAAAAGCGATTTCAATTTTTTATATACACTTACCTGTTTTTCGGTAATGAAGTCCTCAACCTCGCGCGGCGCGAAGAATCCAGGCAACATAAAATCTTTTCTTGGACTGAATTGCTCTATCTTCATCCGACCCGCTAGGTTGAACCGCTCCGCAGCGTAGTACAGGTTCCTAAAATTAAATATAGGACAATATTATAAAGCTGAAGAGTTTGTTTGTATGTTTGGTTGAACGCGCTTATCTCAGGCACTACTGGTCCAAATTGAAAAAATATTTTTGTTTTGGGTAGCTTATTTATTGAGGAAGGCTATAGGCTATATAACATCACGCTACGATCAAAAGGAGCGGAGCAGCAACGAAAAATGGACGAAAACTGGCAGGCAATTCGATGCGACGGGAAGGATCAGGGGAGCAAAAATTTGACGCGGACGAAGTCGCGGGCAAAGAAGCTAGTTAAATATAGGATTGAAACACTCTCTTCAGTAACTTCGTCTTCTATGTAACGCCCCCTCCCCCCCCCCCCTCCACATTGGGAGAAACCTATGTCCAGAAGTGTACCTCTTTCGATGAATAAAGAATTCTCTTGGCAATCATTCTAATTTATACCTTACCGTACCGAGATAAGAGTTATATGGATATGATTTACGTATGGTTTCGCGTTGGTCATGAATGTCCTACCAAAATGCGCGGCTGGGACAGATTGGATGCAGAAGGGAAGAGAACACTTGGTTTTATGACCCCACTTAGAAGAATATTTTCTTTGCCCAGCAGTGGACTGCGATGCACGTCCACTGCTTGACAAGCCTTCCCCAAGCATCGCCACATCATGCCACACATGTGCTTCTTGCATTCAACGGATTCCTGCGCCCTTCACAAGATCAACCATGTGGGAGGTGGATAGATACATTAATTTATTGAATATATTTTCCATTAAAACCCATAATAAATTAAATAATTACCTGTTACTGATGAGTCTGCATTTAATGTTTGTTAGTTGTCCTTCATTAAGATTCGCGAACTTGTGGTATAAATACAAGCTCGCAGCAAATTTCAAGAAAGAGTCTCCCAAAGTCTCCACGCGTTCTAGATTGAAGGTATCGTGGGATTTCATTGTTGTCAGTGCAGCTAGAATATCTCGCAACTCTGGCCCTTTCCCTGTAGCCGCTTGTTTCAGGAGTTCTAATTGGTCATTGTATCTGTAGAGATAATAATGTTATTAGAATCGGAATAGGTTTAATGAAAAATAGATGATGAAATTGAATAATTGCTGTATCTCAGGCGTAATTTAAATCCAAAATACATTTTATTATGCTGTATAAATATGATTTGGCGATGATTATTTTTCCAAATATGTATTAAATGAAAATTGCATAGCCTCAGTTACTCATGGCTACTATTTTTAACCGACATCAAAAAAGCAGGAGGCTTTCAATTCGGTTTTTTTGTTTGTTAAAGTCCTGCTTCAACCTCTAGCATTGGTACAAACTATAAATTATGAGAACGGCTTATAGCGTCGTTACAAAGGTCTGCCAGACTAGACCACGTACATACATCTCGCCACAAACAAAAAACACTTGTTTTTATAAGTTCCGCAAAGAATTACAAATAGTGGTACCGACTTAGCGGGCTCAGGTATCGTATTACCCAGTAATTGGTATGAGAAAGAAGGAATACCGTTTATTTGACACAGTTCGTAACACAAAATAAAGTAACAGGAAAAAAAAATATTTTATATCCACTTCATCATCATCCACTTCCACTGTATGAAAGCCGACTCCAATATACAGGGTGTAAAAATGACCAAACCACATAGCCCATCACACTTAAGTAACATTGAGCAAAACCGTTTTTTATTTTTGTTGCGTAAAATCTTACGGTAGCGCGCAACGTTACGCACACTAAACGTTATGCTTATGGATGCATGCAATGTTACACGAGTTGTGGGGTAGTATTTAGAGTTACACATAAAAATTGTTGTGGTGGAAAGAAAAAAAGTTGAAACATGGTCAATGTTTCAACTTTTTTCTCAATAATTTTAACTCAATATCTCTGAAGAAGTTTACCAGGTACTGGACCAGTACAAAACAATCACAAGGACGGGGCGTACAGCGGACTCTCGCCTTCGTTAGGCGTCTCTTTACACGCGGTTGTTGAGGAGGAAAGTGTAGGCTGATGATGGAATAAAATTGACATTTATTTGCATATGTAGGTTAAACGTAATAAGCTTATTTCACTAATCGGCATGCAAATATTTACATTATTTCAAAGTCACGGTGTATCAATCCCAACCCATTCAGTCATTTTTTTCTCGGACTAAAACTCAGTCACGCTCTACTACGCTTTATTCTTGAAAAATTACGTAGTTCACTCTTAAACAGCACATTCATGCATGAATAATGGTACATACTTGGCGGGTGGCGCAGAAATAGCAGCGGCGGAGTGTCCAAAGCCGGGGTGCGGTGGCGATTTGAACTCATAAGGCGATTTGGAAGGAGGGACCATCGGCGCAGACACGAACTCGTCATAACATTCCACGTCCATTACTGTCACTGATGACAGGTTGCGCTCTATGTCAATCGGCTCCATCTTCTCCTGTTGAAAGTAGATGACTTTGTAGTATTAGGTTCTTCTTCTATCAAATGTTGAATATTTAATTATGTGACCCAGTAGGTGGCCATGCCATTTGCGGTATCAGTGGCATTTTGTTGTTCGTCAGTAGTGCAGGTGTTTGGACATTGGACACTCCGACATACTGGGATATGTTTTTTTTACGTCACATAACTTTCTTAATTTTATGTAAACTATCGAGGTAAAAAAAAGCGACATTTTATACCTTAGAAAGTAATTTTGCACGTTCGAAAAACTTAGGTGTTTTGAAAATAAGAATGATTACCATATTATAAATACTGTCGTAAATATAAAATTGTGATACCTACATTTAGGTTAACTAAAATTAGCAGGCCATTTCTCATAAACAGTATCCGCTTCTAAAACAAGTTGCCAAAATCGGTTACAGAACTTAGCGATGGAAGTTCAAAAGGGTGATTCCCGATTTCTCCAAGTCTCAAGTTCTCCAAAATGAATTTCATACTTTCATTCCCAATTTCCCGAAAATGTAAAATTCGTTTATTTGTAAAGTTCACGCTTGACCACTCCTCGTAATGACGTCTCCAAAAGTGTAGTAGTAAAAATTTATTACTATCACTACTTTTTATTTGAACAAGCTGGCTTTGTGAAAGGTAAGGGTACTCGTGAGCAGATATTTAACGTACGCCAGATTATTGAAAAGGCCAGGGAGTTCAACAAGCCAACACCTTGTTCACCTTCTTAGGACACTTTATGAAGAAGGAACGGGTTCAGTGAGAACAGACGACGAGTTATCGAATCACTTTTATCCAAGTGCCGGGGTCCGTCAAGGCTGCATCTTATCACCACTGCTGTTTAACATCTACACAGAACTCATTATGAGAATAGCACTCGAGGATTGGTCAGACGGAATCATGAGCTATGCAGATGATACCCCCCTATTTGCAACTAATATCCAAAATATAGAATCTCTACTGAGCAAAATGGAACAGATCAGCCTTGTTTTCGGTTTGAAGATAAATCGCAGTAAGACCAAGATTATGATTGTCGACCGAGCTAACAATAACTCGCCCGAGGTCACTAAAGTTGCGAATTGCGACGTCGTTCAATCATACATTTACCTTGGCGCACTGGTGTCGAACAGTGGAGGATGCGCGGATGAAATCAAACGGCGCATGGCTATTACCAGGTCCGCTATGGATCGGCTCAAGAAAATATGGAGAAACAGAAACATCACGAAGGGCACTAAAATGCGACTTGTCAGGGCATTAGTGTTTACCATATTTCTTTACGGTGCTGAGACATGGACTTTATGGGAAAGCGAGAAAAAGAAGATAGACGCTTTAGAAATGTGGTGTTGGTGAAGGATGCTTAGCATAACCTGGACAGTTTCGAACCAACGTTTCAATCCTCCAAGAACTTGGCATCAAACAGCGTCTTTCTTCCATCGTCCAAAGTCGTATTCTCGCTTTTTTTGGACTTTGGACACACCACACGCCGAGACGACACATCGGTGGAACGACTTGTCGTGCAGGGAAAAGTTAAAGGCACAAGAGCTCGTGGCAGGTCGCCCATGCGTTGGAACGATCAGGTCAAAACAGCACTTAATGGCCCACTTCACGAATGTACGAGAAGGGCTGCAGTACGAGAAGAATGGCGACGGATTGTGAAGCTCGCCACCACACCAGATATGACGACCGCGACCACTCTGTCAAGAGTGTAATAACGAAGAAGAAGACTTTTTATTTGAAATTCTTTTAGCGCCCCGAATCAACCACAATGGAAAGCGATTTTTATAATATTATACTTCATTTTTTGAAATAATACAGACCAAGTTACCTTTATGTATGAGAATGACGTATTATTATTAACATAATTTATTATGGTTAACATTTCATATATTTGTAAGTACTATCTTACGCCAATAGATGTCGTGGGTCAAAGAAATGTCGGCAGCACTGAAGGGGTCTGCTAGGACCGATGCCTGCCAGGGTCGCGAGATTGTTCGAAAGAGATACGGTAGGGTCACGACCCTGGCACATGGGCAACTGAAGGAACACGGGTGGGTTTTAGTCAGTAAAATTCTGACACGCACTCCCGCTCCGCCCTGGAGCGGGAGAAGTCATTTGATGATTTCCCATCCAAAAAAAAAACCCCATCAGCCATCTATTCTGCGAGCAATGTGCTCTGCCCACTGCCACTTCAGTTTAGCAATTCTTCGAGCTATGTCGGTTGCCTTGGTTCTCCTACGGATCCCTTCATTTCTGATTGGATCGCGTAGAGATATTCCAAGCATAGCCCTCTCCATCGCCCTTTGGTTGACTTTCAGCCTTCTAATAAGTCCCATTTATTACTTACTATTATGAATTTTTAATTTTGCATTTCTCTGTGTTATATAATTTTACTGTTTTTTTTCTACCAATGTTAGCAATCTCAATGTTATCGCTTATCACTAAAGAAGTTAGCGTATTTCTCTGAATTACTGTTTCATGCATATGGTGTTTACCTTTAAGTAACTGATGCACTGTTGCTTTTTTATTTTGTCAATGTATTATTTATTGTATCAGTGTAATCAATTGTTGGTGAACGTAATAAAATAAAATAAAAAAATGAAATACGAATCTTAGTAAGTACTGTAATGGCTCAGTCGGTAGGTACAGATTTGTCAGACGATACGGTGGGCTTTTTTTATATTATAAGTATGTCGGCTTGCCCTGTATGATCCCTAGGCACATCACTGCTTAAGTTTCAAATTGAAGTTCTAAAGTACTTACGTCCCACGGAAATTCCTTGTTCAGCCTCTTTTGCTGCAATTTGTATAGGCATTCTTTCATAGATAAGATGCGATGTTCTCCGCCATCATCACCAATAGGATTGTTAATCCTAGAAAAAACAGCATATTTTCCATTAAATACTAAACAACGTGAAAGCGCCAAGGTTTAAAAACGAAACATGTATCTATGTATTTTACGTCTAAGAACTTGGGAACAAAAGTCAAACTTTTTATAAATCGTATAAGCAACGAGGTGAAAAGTGACGTACTAATAATGGTAAACTATGTCGTTTATACGACATAGTTTACCATTATTAGTACGTCACTTTTCACCTGCGACGAGGTGAAAAGTGACCTACTGATAATGGTAAACTATGTCGTATAAGTGACGAGGTGAAAAGTGACCTACCGATAATGGTAAACAATGTCGTATAAGTGACGAGGTGAAAAGTGACCTACCGATAATGGTAAACAATGTCGTATAAGTGACGAGGTGAAAAGTGACCTACTGATATTGGTAAACAATGTCGTATAAGTGACGAGGTGAAAAGAAACCAACAGATGATGATAAACAATGTCGTATAACCGACGAGGTGAATAGTGACCTACTGATAATGGTAAACAATGTCGTAGAAGCGACGAGGTGAAAAGTGACCTACTGATAATGGTAAATAATGTCTGTATAAGCAAAGAGGTGCAAGTAACCTACTGTTAATGGTTAACAATGTTGTATAAGCGGCAAGATGAAAAGTGACCTAGATAATGGTAAACTATGTTTCAAATTGCTTAGGACAGGTTCACAACACGCATAATGCTTGGAACGCAGTGTTTAAAATTGTGAAATTTTGAGCTCGAGTCCATTAAAATGTTATATACCTATGATAGCAGTAACAGCAGCATCCCAACAGCAACCTTATTTTAACGAGAATAAAGTGATATTGACAGACTTGTTAGTGGTAGCAATCAAAAAAGCAATCTTATTGTAACGAGTGCAAAGAACAGTTTCGACTTTGACAGTGACGCAAATTCAGAGGTACATTAAGTGCGAATGGACTGAAGAAGGATCTTTTGCCGACTATGACTTAATTGTCACACAAATTTTATTGATTGGCGGCGCGCCGGCGTTGGTTCTGATTTTGGTCTCGCGCCATAAAATCCTTTAACTACAACTTTACGTTTACAGTCATCAGCTAAGACGATAAGTTTGGTGTGCATTGTCCTTAAAAGCATTAAAACCTTACCTGTCTACTGATGCTATTTGGGTTGGCTCCTCAACTTGGGCGAGAAGTGAGTTAGTAGCAATATGTATATTGCCATTTATTGGCTCCCAGTCTTTTGCTGTAAAGAATTTAAGAAACTAATTATGTATAATACTCCACGTAAATGTTAATCTCTTAGTAAGAAATCTTTTTTAAATATTCAGATAATGGTTAATATTTTATTTTATTTTATGATTCGCTTCTGCCCGCGTCAAATTTCTTGCTCCCCGACTCACCCCGTCGAATTGAATCGCCTGCCCGTGTGAGTACTTCATATTCGTGACTTGTTTTCTTTTAGATCGGGTCCTAAGGGTCGTAGCGTGATATTATATAGCTATAGGCTATATAATTTCACGCCTTCCTCGATAAATGGGCTATACATCACTAAATACGTTTTCAATTCGAACCAGTAGTTCCTGAGGTTAGCGCGTTCAACCAAACAACCTCTTCAGCTTTATAATATTAGTGTAGATCTTCAATCTATTGTACAGGAATGTTAAAAATAATTTTGTCAAAACTTGTTTTTGGGTTTATTTATTAATTTGGAAACACAACAGCTTATTATCAAATTACATGCGTTATGGAATGTTCACCTCATTATCAATGAACAACCCAATGCAGTTGCGTCAAAGTTACTAGCATCCACCACACAGTGATAGTGAGATGGTGACCATTATATCTTAAGCCAATTACCGAGTTTTACGGCATTGATAAGGCTAGGTTAACTAGAAAGTGGCGAAATAAAGAGGGAGAGGGTTTTTTTTTTTTTTTGGATGGGAAATCATCAAATGACTTCTCCCGCTCTGGGCGGAGCGGGAGGGCGTGTCAGACTTTTACTGACTAAAACCCACCCGTGTTCCTTCAGTTGCCCATGTGCCAGGGTCACGGTATCTCTTTTGAACAATCACGCGACCCCGGCAGGCATCGGTCCTAGCAGACCCCTTCAGTGTGGCTGACATCTCTTTGAGGCGCGCGTGGAACACTACGCGCCGTCGACCCGAGCTTGGTCCTTACCGGGCGGCGAGCTACCTATTGCTCGCCACCCGCAAGCTCGCGCCTACGGTGGCCGGGAGTCCGCAATCGACTCCCGGCGCCCGGGGCGTCTCCTCCTGCGGCGGCTAGGGACGTGAGGGCGCAGAGACTGCAACTCCCTCACGCGCCCCGCCTCCTCCTTCGCGAGCATTACTGCTTCGCAGAAGGAGGTGACGGCTTCCCATGCCCTCTCGCTCCGTACCATGGCTTGCACCAGGGCCGTACGCGAGAGATCGCCGCCGCCGATCGCCTCCACGAGGACACGGCGGTGCTCCGCCCAGGCAGGGCACACTTCCACCGTATGCTCCACCGTGTCCTCTAGACGATCCTCACAATGGAAACACCCGGGCGTTTCCTCCCGCTTTATCCTGAACAGGAACCCACCGAAGCACCCATGCCCGGTGAGAACCTGCGTCAGGCGGAAGGTGAGGACGCCGTGGCACCTCTCTATCCACTCCTCAAAGAGGGGACTTACCGCCGCAATTGTGGCGTGCCCTAGGGAGAGGGTTGAGTTTGAAATGGATACTGCTGCCTATATTGTTGGCATTGTAAGCAAGCATGGTGTGCTGATAATGAAAAGTTTGCGAACAGTCTGCAGGAATAACAGTAAAAAAAATAAAAAAATACATGATTCTATAGTATTGCAGCTTGAGTTCGTTTAAGAGGCAGTAAATTAGTTTTTAATGATTCATGCTATGAAGTAATATGGTGGTGCTTGATCTGTGATGAACTGATGAATGAATCTTTAAGTGTTCGTAGTTATTTAATTATATTAATTTGCCCAATTTTTATACTAATGGTGTAGTCTAAAGGAAAGTGTGTCATCGATTTATGAAGACGATTTTATATTCAAAAGTCATTTGCGAGTTTTGATGATAGTAATATGTATAATATCATATATAACTGAAACATGCTGACTGGATGGTTTTCACATTCATGTGCATTATGATTGAGGTTTGAGTACTGAAATAACTAGCACTGTAATTTTTTGCGTTTAGTAATTAAATTGTTTTGGACCCAATTAGCTTTAATTTTGGCGTCCTCAATATTTAGATTATAGAAGAAATTATTTTGCCCGGTTACGTATACCTTAGTTTATTCTAACAATTTTCAAGATAACTACGGTTGATTCACATATCATACAGGGTGTCCAAGAACCTGGCGTCCAACTGGATTCCCACGATGCCCCAAGTTCTAACAGTACTCAGAAAAATATTTTAAAAAATCCACCCCATGTACTTACAGAATTATACTGATTTCAAAAAAAAAGGGGAAATGAGCACCCTGTGACATACTTTTGAATGCTGTGACTGCTAATGCTGATAATTTCGATATTTCTTGGAGGTTTTGTAATCTAGGGTATTGCTGTGTCTAAATAGAATGTAAAAATAAAGTACTTATTGTACCATTTTAAAATAAAATATTATTTTAACTAAAGGTGATATGGAAAACTATTGAATTTCGCAACTTTGACCGACTGTAGTGTAAAAAAAATGTACCAAAATAGTATGGCAAGTGACGTCAAATTTTGACGCGTTTATTCCTCTTTTTAAAAAGGTATAATACTTACACATTAATTTGAAAAAAAAAATTTTTGATAATATTTTTACTCAACAACCCAATTTTTACGATGTCTTACAGAATTCTTAGAAAGAAAAATTTACGACGAATTGAATCTAACCTCTAAAGAATTACTATTGTATGCTCATAAAAATAACAACAGGCCTCTCAAAAAACAGGTTAGACCGTAAGGGACGGTATGTGCATGCATCTCACCATAGTGATTCGTTATTACAACAGGAGGGAGCAAGACAGAAACTATCTTTGCGATTTGCTGGTTCTTCTTTATGGTACCCCATTATTCAGGTAAGAGTGAGGGAGAAAAAGGTTAGAGGTGCGAGTGAGATAGATAGTGACGCTATCTGGGATCGTGCTATTTAGGATAACAGTACGGTCAGTACGCGTCACTGCCTCCTGCCGTTACTACGCACCTCTCTCTTATTGTTACCATTGATCACGTACTACGATTTAAAGCTTTGTTTATTGGACTCGATTACTCTTTGTGCTCTGGACTTTGAAACGAACTCTTTACGACGACCTTTGCCTGTGTTTGGACAGTTTGTGTTTTGTGTGTGCTACCATGGCGACCTACACTCCGCAAGAATACGCAAATATGCACTACATTTATGGAGAATGTAGAGGTAATGGACGAGCTGCAGCGAGACTTTACAGAGAAAGGTATCCGAGGGCTACGCGATATCCCGACCATCGAGTTTTCATTAATGTGCACAGATCACTATGTGACGGGCGGTTCCCCAATCAAGTAGCTGGTGAAGGACGACCCGTAAATGACTTCATACGCGATGAAGTTTTAGAGGCGGTGTCGGCAAATCCAAGCATCTCTGTGCGAGGAATAGAAGCTGATACGGGGATACCGAAGAGCACAGCACACAGTATTCTCCAAAAAGAAGAATATCATCCGTACCACGTACAGCGAGTGCAAAGTCTTTTACCTCGAGACTATCCGAGCCGAGTCGCGTTTTGTGAAACAATCCTGCAAAAACATCGAGAAGACGAAAACTTTATCGACAAAATTTTGTGGTCAGATGAATCAACATTTAAGAAGGATGGCTACATGAACCTACACAACTTGCACGAGTGGCATGTGGAAAATCCGCACTTGATGCGAGAAGATAGATCCCAGTACCGGTTCAAAGTGAACATGTGGACCGGTATTCTCTGTGGGAATATTATTGGTCCATTTGAGATGCCCGAGAATTTGACTGGCGAATCATATTTAAATTTTCTTCAAAATGATTTGCCAAACTTACTAGAAGAGACCCCACCAGATATGTGGTTCCAACACGACGGCTGTCCAGCACATTTTCGCGTATCCGTTAGAGAGTTTTTGGACGAGCAATACCCGAACAGGTGGATTGGGCGATCAGGAACAATCCCGTGGCCAGCCCGCTCACCTGACTTAAATCCGCTGGATTTTTTTTTCTGGGGAACTATGAAGGAGCTCGTTTATGCGAAGCCCATTAATGACATCGCTGACCTTCGTGAGAAGATAACACAAGCAGTGCAGGTGATACGTCAAAAAAGTTATTCGCGAAACATAAAGCGGTCCTTTTTAAGGAGAGTGAGAGCTTGTATTGCCGCGGGTGGTCAACATTTTGAACATTTATTGTAATAAAATATCTTTAAACTAACATTCTTTGCTTTTATTCTACTGGGAACCCATCTACCTGTGTGTATTTCCTTCTTGCTCACTCTTGGAACCGAAGTAAATAATAGTAGTAACATAACAGTTTCTAAGATAAGAAAGGGTCCGACAGTTACCGTTAGTAGGTAGGCACTTCGTAAAAATTGGGTTGTTGAGTAAAAATATTATCAAATTTTTTTTTTTCAAATTAATGTGTAAGTATTATACCTTTTTAAAAAGAGGAATAAACGCGTCAAAATTTGACGTCACTTGCCATACTATTTTGGTACATTTTTTTTACACTACAGTCGGTCAAAGTTGCGAAATTCAATAGTTTTCCATATCACCTTTAGTTAAAATAATATTTTATTTTAAAATGGTACAATAAGTACATTATTTTTACATTCTATTTAGACACAGCAATACCCTAGATTACAAAACCTCCAAGAAATATCGAAATTATCAGCATTAGCAGTCACAGCATTCAAAAGTATGTCACAGGGTGCTCATTTCCCCTTTTTTTTTGAAATCAGTATAATTCTGTAAGTACATGGGGTGGATTTTTTAAAATATTTTTCTGAGTACTGTTAGAACTTGGGGCATCGTGGGAATCCAGTTGGACGCCAGGTTCTTGGACACCCTGTATGTTAACCTTTTTTTTTTTGATCACGAGTTGGAAATCCTCATGGATGTCCTCCGCCCTAGGGCGGGCGGAGGGGTCTGTCAGCGATAGGTCACTGCCTACTTCTGAGACGAGGACACGACGCGGCTCCTCCCAAGCGGCACATTCTGCCAGCGTATGCCGCGCCGTGTCTCCCGGCAGTCGACGCAGTGGTGACACCGGGCGTCCGGCTCCCTGTTTATGCGACACAGGTACTTCCCGAAGTAACCATGCCCCGAGAGCACCTGCGTCGCCCGAAACGACAGGGAGCCGTGCCTCTTCTCGAGCCAGTGCTCGAGTACTGGCCGGACCGCCTCGACGGTGGCGAGGCCGGCGGTAGGGCGTGAAAGCCTGTCCTGCCAGCTCGCCACCAGGGCTGCGCGGAGCTGCGACCGATGAAGCTCCATGTGTCGCTTCGTCAGTCGCTCGCAACGCTCCCGCGCTTCCTCGCGCCACCGATACAGTGACGCGAGTACTTTCGCCTCGAGGTCCTCGGAGATCCAGCCAGCACACAGGCCGCCTCGTAGGAGATCGTGCGATATCCCCTGAACATATGTTAACCTAACCTAACCTATTTCACCCAGCTCAAAATGACGAATCATCAGTTCAATCTGCCGCAGAAATGTTTTTACCATCGTCTAATTATCCACTCGCAGGCAAATTGTATGATTAGTCATTTTGAACTGAGTGAAATAGGCCAGGTTAAAACTGTGACCAACCGCACGCGAGCCGAGCGAAAGTAGCGAGCGGTGCCGCAGCAGCGTTCGGCGAGCGCTACTTCCAAGTTGCTCGCAGAAATGTTTTTACCATTGTCTAATTATCCGTGTTCTCACAATATCCCTAGGGTTTTCGCGAAAATTCGAGTAAGCAAATCATCCGATCGACATATACAAAATCACCAGTAAATCAAACACAAAACCACAGATAATTCTACAGTAGGTGAATCGACCATTACTTAATTCAGCCTTAGTTTAATTAATTGTAGTTGAATAAATCGTAGTTGAATTCTCCTTTATGAATTTCGTTCATTAGTTATTGCAAAAATCGATGAAACGATCATTAGATATTTTAAACGGTAGGTCTTTTGACCGTTATCTTGAAAATAGTTTGAAATGAACTTACGTATTTATAATACGTAACCATTTTGCCCAGCATTCACAAATGTACATTATGTATGCTATAAGTGTGCTCTGTTGGTCACTACACTCGAGGCGGTAATATTCGGCGATAAGGGAGCCGAGCGTGTAATGATCAATGCACACGCGTTTCTTACGCGTGATTAACTTCTAATTATTGAAACGAACGAAAACGTTAGCAAATATGTTTGGAAAATAGCGAGCTGGTTTAGTTTTTTAGCACGCGCGCTAGCGATGCTCGTACAGTTGTAAATAAAGTTACTGGCAAAACTGCAAAACATTCTTTATTAAAACTCTTTGCAGTGATTGAAAAAAAAGGTAAAGTAAAAAAAACACAAGTGAGTTGAGTGAGTGAGTTATGAATATAAATGCGTTTTCATAAGAGTCAATTTACAAGCCAGTGTGTTGCGAAAAATAAAACTGCATTCGTAGTTAGATGACAGCCGCCAGTGGCGGATTCCCAAAAGCATATGAGTTATTCAGACACAAATCTCAAGGTACATTTACACTTAAAGTTTTTTCGAGAAAACTGCCAAAAAAAAAAACAGAATATATAATATACACACATCAAAAGTGTCTGAGATCAAGTACGTTTTAGAGTATCGCCGCAACTTTTTTGGGTCGTTATTGATGCTTTTTAGTGAATTTCACTATTTCAATTATGAATTTTCTTTAAATTTGATTAAAATAGAAAATCAACTGCAGGAAGCCGAATTCCAAAAAAATCAGAACTGAAAAAAATTCATCAGTATGGAGCGACGACATCTTTTGACACAAGAAGAGATGATGAGAACCGTCGGAATGTTGCAAGCAGAATATTGAGTTTTAAGCTGGTGCCAGGCAATGTACTGAGGCTGTCGCTCGTCGCACTACACAGTGTCATAAGCCGCCTCTGGGCACGCTATCGTGTTCGCATAGTTCCTTTCGGTCATCCGGTATTGCTAAGCGAGATTTTAAAATGAAATACATATTTCTTTGTCTACACATTTTTTATTATTTGTAAAGACACCCTCTCTAGACCCTTTGATGTTTACGGGAAGAGTGAAATCAGTTTTTTTTTTTTTTGAAGTACCGTGACGAATTTGCGAAAAGTAATTCGAGGAGGCTTGTAAATACGTTGTGAGCATTTTTAGTGTTTGCTGAAAGCATACACTCAGTGGAGGTAACCCCCTCCCACACAACAATCCTGGATCCGCCACCGACAGCCGCGTTGTGGGATTAACCACCATGCACTGCCAACTGCGTCATGCAATGTGATGTTACCAGACACTGAGTAAAAACTTACCTGAAATATTATAATTTTTATTATACTTGCCTCTTTTACGGACTGGGGTTCCGTATTTGGTGTCCTCGGATATTTTCGCGAGCAATTCGTGGGCTACCAGCAACATAAAGACCCTGGAAAAGAACAAAGAGCACTTTATACAGGGCTGAAAATTAGTCACATTTACGCCGTTGTATCTTTTGCCCGCGGCTTCGGCCGCGTGGACGTCGGATAATTTCCCATGGTGTGTAGAAAATTTCATATAAATTTGTTCAGCTGCAGCTTACAAATCTAACAGATTTGACAGTCTGACAGTTACTTTCGCATTTATTTTAATAGTACTAGGTGGTGCCGGCGTGCTACTAGGACAAAAGTAGCCTATGTTACTCTTTAACATAACATCACGCCTTATTTACCCGAAGGGTTGGGCAGAGGTGTACTTATAGTACACCCACATTTCGCCTGTTATATTTAAGTCCCATGTAATAGGAGGCGTGCCTATGTTACTCTTTATAACAGATATATAGAGTAGATACCTGACTATCTGCCGAGTTCCAGTGATAGTCCTGTCTAAATCTGATCAGCCGTTTTGGAGATTAGCAAGAACAGAAAGACAGACAGAAAATGTTTAAAAAAGTAAAAACAAAAAACTTTACAAAACTGTTATTTTGACATTACAAACATACACTTCAATGTATTTACTTTAATCATTTAGTAAGAAGCTATTATTTTGACATCATAAACAGTAACTACAATTTTATGTATACTGATTTATACAGTATGTAAACCACATATATGCAATAAATGAAACCACAAGTAATACTAGTCCACAGAAGTATAGCAAAATTAAATATTAAATAAAACACCGTAAATTAAAAAAGTGAAATTTTCAAACAAAATAAATATCAAAATAAATTCTATAAAAGTAAACACTCTGTTTAGAAAAACGTACCTTGATCTCAGAAAGAGCGGCAACTGCGCACGCGGGTGACATCCAATGGCGGCTTTTTTGTCGGCGCTGGCGTTTGATCGTTTGTCAATGTTCGATGAAATCAAAATTCACTTAGTTCATTTTTACCGCTACGTTTTTATTTCGCTATAACTGAACTGAACTAACTAAATTAACTATTGCACATTAGTAAAAAAAAGTATAAACTTAAATTTTCAAATTTTCAAAATGTCCACCACGTTTCTGAATGCACAAGTTACATCGCCGCACAATGTTGTCCCGAAGCCTGCTCATCAAATTTCGTTCAGGATCCAGAGCCATGGCTTTTAATTTGTCAAAGGCAGCGACAATACGATTGCGCAGTTCATCTTCGGTTTCGGAGACCCGCGAGTGAACTTCATTTTTAATAAAGCCCCATAAAAAGAAGTCTAGAGGAGTGAAGTCGGGCGACCGAGCTGGCCACCTGTGGGGGCCATAGCGCCCAATCCATTGTTCGCCGAACATGGTGTTAAGCCGCTCTCTCGCGACGAGTACGGAGTGTGGAGGAGCTCCGTCTAACTGGAACCATACCCGCCTGAAAGCTACCACAGGCAATCTTTCCAAATATCGTGCTATCGGGCCGTTAAGAAGATCTAGAAACTTCTGTGCATTCAGGTTTCCGTTGATAAAAACAGGACCGAATATTTGATCTCCGTGAATGCCTGCCCAAACATTAACGGAAAAACGGTACTGATGAGCTGATTCGTATGGCTCCAGTGACGCATGGTTTGTCGGTTCCACATGCCGTTCCGAGTAAACGTGCTTTCATCTGTCCAAAACACATCTGATAAAAAAATTTGGTCTTGAGAGATTTTTTCAAGTACCCAGCGGCAGTAAAACTCTCTAATCGGCTTATCACGAGGCAGCAGCGCCTGAACCTTTGCATATTTATAAGGACGTATTTTGTTCCTTTTCAGCACTTGATGTATTGTTCTATGGCTCACTCTAAACACACGCCCAGCTTGTCTAAGGCTGCAAGTTGGGTTCCGATCGAAATGGTCTAAGACTCGTTGTTCAAAAGAGGATGGAACGTGACGCGGAGCAACTCCTTCATGAGTGTTCGGCACTATGTGCTGATTTTCTCTGATCCTTTGGACAGCCCCCAGGATTGTCCGGACATTAGTAGGGCAGACACGAGTTGCGCCGTATCTCTCACGATAAGTACGTAGAGTTAAGGCTGAATTTTGGCGGCATTCGCCATACAATAAAACCATGTCTGTATACTCTGCAGCACTGTAAAAACTATGTTGTCTTGGCATTTTGTTAAAAAAAACACACGGGTACACACACACAAGTCAAGTAGTGTCAATTTCACCGTAAAAAATAAATAAAAATAAACTTAAAAACACTATTTATACACACACAAAGTCAAGTAGCAAATAAGTGTCAATTTCACTTTTAAAAAAGTACCTATTTACGAGTATTAGTTTAATTTGCCAAAATCACTTGAAGCAATGCGCGCTATGAAATCTCTGCGAAAGTCACGATACACTATCCCGGAAGACAGCGGTGAACTGACAAAGTGAGACTACTCAAAAATGGCGAAAGTAATAAAAGTCATAATTTAGGGTTAACAAAGCAATTATCGTTTATCGATACTTTTTTACACTTACTTACCTACTACCAAAACAAGGCATTAAAATACAAGCATTTTTGTGTTATTCGATTGTTTTAATATTTTTAACGATTAACAAATTATTGATTGGATTAAGTATTTAAAAAAGTTTTAGTAATTTTGTACGATTGGACTTAAGATTTTGAATTTGAATTTGAATTAAGAAACTACCGTTTTGTGAGTGATTTCCTGACTAGCAAACGTGTAAGTAGGTACGATTTTTTTTTATAGTTTGCTTCTACGTAACTTATAAAATTGTTATTGTTTACTTCTACTTCATTAATTTTATCTCTAAATCTACTGAATATTTAACAAAAACTTACACAACACACTTATACTTAGGGCATAGTGTTTTTAGAATTATCACAAGAACACGATAATTCTAATAAAAACACTACGCCTTAAGTATTTAAAGCTAAATAGTTTTTTTTTGTTTATCGATAATTATTCCCTAATAGTCAATAACAGGCGTCCTTACCTTACTCGCAAAATTCGTTCACAATAACCGCCGCCTTTGAAAAACGCCGCATGTCTCGAGCCGTCTGTTGCAAGATACCGCCAAAGAGACACCGCTGCCTACGTACACCCGCAGGAAATGTTAGCGCGTGCCAGTGATGATAGGCTATGTTTGTGTAAATTGCAAAACAAAATTTCGGCCGTGGCAGGTCAAAAGGAAATTCTTAATTTCCAAGTACTAATCAGCTTCCAGTCTAACCGGATGCAGCTGAATGCCAGTATTTTATAACAGATTTCAAGTATTCATGTATCGAAAAAAATACAACATAAACAATAAATTTAATAATCAGCCTATAATGTTCCCTACACACATTGACTGCACAGATTTCCTGTCTGTGAGAGGGAGTAGGCCGTACCATCATAGTATTAAATTCCATACATTTCAAGAAACGAATGTATTTGCGTAGAGCAACGGCGGCGGCGGAGATCACACGGAGAGTCGGGCGATGCTGTCCGCGGCCTCCATACACACTTAGTTTGCGCACTCGAACGTTGAAATAAAATGTATTACATTTTAATATTTTTTTTCTTTTGTAATTGAAATAAACAATTTTTAAAAAATTTCAGCTTGTCGTTTAGGTGTACCGATTTTACATTTTAGGCAAATAGGTAAGTAGAATACGTAACAGCGCGGCAGCGTCGTGATAGTTTGCACTGTATGGCAACGTCACTTTTCAATGTTCAAGGATTCAAGTTCATTGAATCATTGACCTAGTGATCCAATTCTACAGAGTGTTCAAATTTGATTAAAATTGGAACTCTAGTTTTTTACCTAATTACTGGACCGATTTCGTCCATTTTTTGTGTATCGTCAGAAAAGGCGATAAAAAGTATGTGGTTTAATTTATTGCATATATGTGGTTTACATACTGTATGAGATAGAAGCTTGCATAAAAAAATGGAGGTTTCCAAGTAAGGATTAAATGGATATGTCAATTTTATATTTACGATCTTTTTTTAAATCTAGGAATTACCTGTGTATGATGCTAGGCAACATAATGCCCTTGTACCAAAGAACGCCGGGGTAATCATATTTCACGCAGAACTCCGCAACAAATATTTCGGCAAAGCCCCTGTTGGTCTTGTCATCTCCTTGGGAAGCCGACACCAGTTTCTTTTGCTTGTCCGTCAAAGAATTAATGGTAGCCGCTCTGGGCAGTAAGCAATTCATTCTTGAACTTATGTTGCGTACCTACGAAAATTGTGACAATTTAAAAATAAAATAAAAATCGCTTTAAAAACTTCAAGATGTTGATAAAAAATCTATAAAAACATATAAAAGCAATGATAGGTTCTTCGCATGCCTCAGAAGCTGCAGTTTTAATGATTTAAAAAATCTGTGTATTTCTATGGCAGGTATACTTGAGTAAGATTTTCAGGCAGCAACAGAAATAGTTACGTTACGTATTCGAAAGACTTACCTCTAATAAAGGCTGTGTTTTTTCACCGATAACTTCCAATTTATACTTGTCAGAATAATAATCAGCAAATGTCAAATACGAATCTGAATCAAATTGAGATTGCGGTGTCATGTATTCTAGAACATTAGAGACTATGTACCTGAAAAAATACACAAAAAACATGAGAAAACGATTTCAAAGCTTTTAATTGATTATTTATCTATTTCTGTAACTGTCCGTAACATCCCATTGGGCCCTATCAGAATACCAGCGCTGCGACACTTTTTTAAATGTCGCAGCATCATGCTGGTATAGAAGCCTTTTCACCTAGCAAAGAACTTACCTTTTTTTTTCTAGAAATATTGTTATTATTCCTGTGCGAGTCACAATTTATACTTTTTCTTGCTTTCTTTCTAAAAACGCATGTCAACAAATTTGGTCAAAATAATACCAGTGAAAAAAGAGAGATGGAGTTAGTAAATAAAGAACAACGCCTTGTTTTCGCAACAGAAGAAGGTTTGAATGAACCGTGTGTAAAATCGTGAGTGTAACTAACAATTACTCTTAGGAACTGACCTGTCCGGTAGAACTCTATACCAGGGCGTGACGACGCAATTCTTGTAGTTTTCTGGCGTCACGTTTACGCACAGCCTCTCCTACAGGACAAAAACGTTTACAATTAACCTTAAAAGTAATAAATAAAAAATATTACGCCTGTATACAATGTGTAACATAAATTAAGGCAACACCTCATACACCTAAATTAGAGTATTGAGTTATACTTATAATACAATGACTAAAACTTATTTTAGCTAACTGTTAGTCTTAAGAAAATCGTGTTGACCCTAGCATTACTTTATGCATTTAAAATTGAGTCTTATCACATCGAAATAATGTTGAATTGTCTTTGGCTCAATCGGCGGTAGGTATGCCAAAATATATAATAATTGAAAAACAAATACCTATATTAAAAACGGCGGAAATCGATTCAGTAGTCAATTATGAAAAAAAAAAATGTTCTTTCAGGCCTAGCGTCTATTCTGTTACACCTTGTATAAAATTTGACATATTTTCGGGTTATTTTTTCCACGGTCGTATAGAAGCGTAATTGAAAAGGTACCGCTCTTGGCAGCACGTGGCAGATGTGGTGCCTACGACGGTACCTTTTCAACCTTAGTGTATGCAGGTGTTTAGTACTGACTGTGACCTTTACCCGCGACCCTCCCGATTATATGTATTAACAACTTCAGGCGGACTCCAGGGTAGCCCGCAAAATTATTATTTTTTAAAGATTTTTGTAATTTTTAGGTCAGTGCCAGGTTTAATGTTGATTAAAATACAATTCGTGACGGTAACACCTATGTTTTTACAGAATTATAATAATTAATTATTCCGTGTGTTGCCCAACGAAAAGAATAGCACCATCATATTTCTTCCCGGGGGTTTTGTAAAAGTCGACTAAGGGACTTACTAGAGAATGGGCAGTAGCGTTCTCTATGCATTTTACCACTATACTGCGATCGGTAACCCACCGGTCAAGCGTGGCGATGATGGCAAATCCCCCCAAATTGGGGGAAGTCAAGCACCAGCTAGGACGTCTTTCGGCTGAAATGATGATGATGACAGTAATTAAAATCATCAATAGAACCATCTTATTCCACGTTCCCGCGGACGTAAGAAAACCGTTGCGGGATTTTTTCGCGCACCAGATCCTCAGTATACTGCTAAGCGTGAGTTGAAAATCGAACAGTGTATTTTTTCAACGCGCTGAGGATTCTCAATGGTCGGTTTAACACAGACAGTTAAAAATCTAGTAAACCTAAAAATCCCACCGCCATTTTATTACGTCCGTGTCTATGCCGACTTACTTCATTTAATTCCACTGAATGACTATTTCGTGCGGAAGTTAGGTAGATATAATTAAGTAAAGTCGTATTTGTTACAGTCGCGAATGTTGAGAATCGAACCCAAAACAACACCTGGCGCGCGGTCTGCACGTGTAGGCGGCGTGATCAACGCGTCATCATCGATACAATGAGACGCGGCGCAGCGACGACACGGCTCGGTCTGACGACATCTCGCTTCCACGGACTCCGCCGCGATGGATGATTACCTATTTGATACAGTCCACTCTTTTATTAGCTCCCCGCGCTAACATTGATCCGGCTCGAAGGACATATGTTAGCGCGGGGACCTAATAAAAGAGTGGACTGTATCAAATAGGCAATGGTTTATTCCCGTGTTTATTACAAAATCTGAAACTATCCCGGACAAACAACTTTTAAATTAGGTTGGAATGGAGAATCACGCGAGGTGTTGTGTTGGGTTCGATTCCTAACAACGAATCATATTTTGTTTAACAAACAGCTTGACACTAACCTACAAATTGCAATAAATACCCTGAAGGCTACCCTGGAGATTGCACCTTAACTTGCTAGTTTATTTTATCTCTTTACACTACCTACTAGCGGACGGCCTGCGCGGTCTAGCTGCAAAGCCCCAGCAGTAACAGTGATATGTTTATCAAGTGCGTGTACGGGCGTTGCCAAACATCATCGTGTATGAGAGATAGTAGTCAAACATGAGCGTACTAAATACAATCTTCTATTGAGTCCACCAGAAATATGAGCAATATACAGGATGTAAGGGTTAACACCGTTATCCTTAAAACCAGTGATTTGGTTTCGTTAATAGAACGTAAAATCAATGAAAAAAAAACAACCTTTTTTTAACGAAAATCTGCATTTTTTCACAAGAACATTTCACCCCATGCGCGAGGGCAACGAACTTGCGTCTCAATACGCCACGTTGCCCGACGCCGACGCACGGGTCGCGACCGCAGTCAGTCAGCTGTCAGTGTCGCTAGCGAATGGATGTAATGCCGCGTCGTAGCGTCGCTCATTTCTCGCGCGTAAATTCATTCTAAACCTTTTTAGGAAAATATTTTATTTTTTAACTCGCTCTGTTATTTTATATTTAAGACAAACTACCCATGGGTTAAGTGACAACGGTGTTTACCCTTACATCCTGTATGCCTAGAGTCTAGACAAAATCAAACTGGTTGCTAATTTAATTGTATGATGTATTATTTTTTGTGACTTTGATTTACATTCTTTGATTACTTTAACTCACACACTGACTTATAACTCGTTAGCATTTTAGGAAATTCGTATACTTGCTTTTACTTTGCGTTATCGTAAATATGTCAGCACCGTGTATCTATCATATAATTAATTTATATGTCATTGCTTCATTTGCACTTTTTTTACCTGCTGCCTGTGGTATGGTAATTTTATTCTTCGTGCAACATCTTCACCTTTTTACATAGTATAAAAGAAATAAGCTTACCGCGTTTGTACGCTTGGATTTTTTAACTACGCAACCGATGTTAATGTGGTTTCATCAATAGACAGAGTGATCCAAGAGGAACGTTTATATGTATAACACGCGGGCGAAGCCGCTGGCAAAAGCTATTTTATTGAATTAATGTAAAAAAATATTTTAAAAGTATAACGATGGAGTTTCTTGGCCATTCTTCTCCATACAAATCTACCTTTTGGACGGGGCGACTAGAATCAATTCTATTTTAATGTAAATGTTGACATTCAAGAGTACCTTTTATGTGCCTATTTAAAATAAATGCTTGGCAGATTGGCGGATCACTGTCACAGGTTGTACGAGATTTTCACTGTGACTTTTATAAACACGTATTCTGGACGTGTAGCTACTACACGCCCAAAACACGTGTTTTATAGAATAATAAATACCTCATAAGTCGTTGGTTGAACTGGTTGTATGTAGTCGTGTGTAGTCATTACATTCCAGTCTATATCGTAGCCGTCGCTTTCTTTTACGGGCACAACATACATACAGTTGACTTTGCCCTCGAAAACTAAGAATTTCTTGGCAATAGCTAGTACTTGCTCGAATAGGAAGTAGTGAAATCTGGAATATAAGGTGTTTGAAAACTATTAGCTAGGTAACGGATCCTACCGTCTAAAAAACTACGTGGGCATACACAGTCCTATTACAAAACAAAGTGTTTCTTTAGGTATGGTTTAAACCATCGAGACTCATTTTGAAATAAGAACCTAACAGAAATGGAAATACAGTTCTTTTTACAACACTGACTACTTAGTGCTGGTGAGTTGTCATTTTTGTGTTAAGAACTTTACCCAAATCGAAATTAAGTTGGAAATGCAAAAAACTTGCGCAGAGCTTTAGGCTAGAATTAAAAAGGTTGTCTAATTTTTAGATTGCGATTTGTTATAAGAAAATTGCAACTGTTTCCGTTTTTTATTCAAAATAGTTTAAGTAAGTCACTTTGACTTCCAAAGTTTAGATTTTATCTAAACTAGTTTGTTGCTAGTCTACTAAAAAACTTTTATACAAAAAAAGAAAACATGACGAATCTATAAGGGTTCCGTTTTTTGCCATTTGGCAACGGAACCCTAAAAAAACTGACTTCCTTGAAAACATTACAAAGTGAAAAATAACTTAAATTTCGGAATTTGGTGTCTTAGGATCTGTATTTAAGTTTTTTGCCACCGACTTAAAGTTTTAGACCGAAATTAAAGTTATTTTTCACTTTGTAGTGTTTTTAAGGAAGTCGGTTTTTGTTTTTTTTGTAAAAAAGTTGTTGTTTTTAACTTTTTACTTATTATCTACCCTGCAATAATTCCTATACCACTACTGACCAGGTGAAGTTTAAGACATATAGTTTTCTCATGGATGCCATTGTCAGAACTGGAGCAAGTTGAAATGGGACCAACACGGGAAGCATCAGCTTTCAAATAAAAAAAGAATCATCAAAATCGGTTCACGCAGTCGAAAGTTCTGAGTTAACAATCATAAAAAAATACAGTCGAATTGAGAATTCCTTTTTTTGAAGTTCGTTAAAAGGAGCGCATACGTTTCAATATACACAAAAACAAAACTTACTTTTTCACCAATTTGAACATTTCCGCATTCAGCTTAATAACGGCATAGTTCATGTCCATGGAAGTAGTTACTTCTCCAACCGTCATGTACATAGGGAAATCGCACAGTTTTGGCAGTGGTTTCTGTGTCAAGAAACCATAGCCTTCGCTCTGCTGAAGAAGGTTGTACAACGCTTTCTCGCGAGAATCTTTAGGCTCTTCAAAGGCAGTCGTTAACTTTATTATGTGGAGATAGTATATATCACTGTCTGGTACACTATCGAGGACCGATGGAAACTGAAAAGTAGTGAAGTGTTTATTGGTGACATTAGAATGATTTATTATGGGAATTAATTTTTACAACTGTTATTTAAACAATACAGAAGTTATCATGATCAGTTGAAAAATTTAATGGGCAGTCATTTAATTTTTCGGCGGTTAGTAAATTAGTACAACATAAGCAGTAAGTAATAAAAATATTGGTCTGTTATTTCATCATTCAATGTCAGTGCAAAAAGTACTCAAGAAGTTTAATAAATTAATGAGCAGTAAAACGGTTGGAATGGGCAGTTCGAACCTCTAGAAGCAATCATACCTTGAAATACCCTACGGGGCGTATCCGATATGGTTTGGAGAGGTTAGGTTAGGTTAAAACTGTGACCTCCTACGCACGAGCCGAGCGAGCGAAGCGAGCGGTGCCGCGGCAGCGGCCGGCGAGTGCCAGAAACGATTTTATCTCATAAAACAACGTTTGGAATATGAGTCATTCATTGAATATCGCGCTGTTCGTCCCATTTTACCGCCTCATCGTTTATAGAACTGCTTAAAATAAAATTTATTACTAACCAATTACGATTTGTTAACTGTACGCGCCTAACCGCCCAGTTCAACTATTCCACGGCTCAGTATTTATTGAACTGCCCGTTTAATTTATTTTTTTGTCTCATTTTTATTTAGTTTACTGCTCAGTTTTTACTGCTAAACTAGTTTGCAAACATGCGTTTTTTATTTATTTACCTACCATAAATCAAATATTGAACTGCCGCTTTAATTCTATGCCATATATTATTTCTTATTAATACATAAGTAGCGTTTAACGTTCCCACTGGAGAGAGATGATCTTCGAATTTTTGGTGCGAGGATATGTCGGTATCCTCACAATGTTTTCCTTCACCGTTTTGAGAGTAGTGGTGATGGTATAATTTACACAAAATAAAGCACCTGTCTGGGTTCAAACCTACGACCAAATCGTAAGCCTCGGCTGTTACCACAGGGCTACCATTTTTTTTTTTTGTTTTGTGGGAAATCATCAAATGACTTCTCCCGCTCTGGGCGGAGCGGGAGGGCGTGTCAGACTTTTACTGACTTAAACCCACCCGTGTTCCTTCAGTTGCCCATATGCCAGGGCCACGGTAACTCTTTCGAACGAATCTCGGGACCCTGGCAGGGGCTACCATTTCTTATGAATAATACCGACGTATTTTTGTCCCACTGCAGGACAAATGCATCTTCACATACAGAGAAGACAGGAGCATTTATCACAACGATCGCTCAACGCGTATTGGCAATTTTTTCCTTCACCACTGTCATCAATTTCTTATTATTGTACACATGATTTTTTTTAACCAGTGCATAATTTTTTTTTTGTGGTTCTGTATCAGTAATAGAACACATTTCAAAGATTGTTTTCAATAATTAAAAAAAAAAAATCGACCTTCAATCAGTAAACATATTTCGTAATATGATATCGACAATAGGAATAGATCAGTAACCGCGCGCTATAGGTACTTCGAACTTCTCAGAATTTTAACCGATCGAACAGCTGGTAGGTACTTGTAGCTACGCTCGGCCGTTAACCTTCGCCACCGCGCCGGCGCCACGCTCAATTTACCATAATAACCAGTTTAAAAAAAAATCTTTCGTTAACGATAACTTAATTTTTTTGTACTAAGATATATCAAAATAAAAATTGCATGGTTATTATAACTCGTTTAAGTTTAATTTGTTAAAATTTGCGCATTGGTTAAAATCTTATCCTGTCTAAACGCAAAAGCAATCTAATTTCATGAGTCCCGGCACTGGATCTTCAACGCACTGCTTCGCGCCGAGAGTTGCAAATACAGTGTACTTTTTCGACACGCTAAGATGCACTCTGTTGGTTTCTAAATGCTCGGTTCAACACCGAGAATCGAAAATACTGTACGCGATCCCGTCACAATATTTTTACGTCCATGTGAACGTCGATTTCATGAATATCTTTGATCGATCATTCTGAGTTATTGCATACGTGATCAATACTAACAACTATGTCATTAGCGCGCTGTGCAATGTATTTGGCGTTAACCTACGCTTCCCTAGAACAGCGGCAGCCGCTATTTACCGGCGAAATGTTTTTTAACGAAGTAAGTTGGTGCATTCGTCGAGAGGGTTTTTTTAACCCCGTCACTTCAAAACTCTCTGCCATCTTTTTCATGAGAACTGTTACTGTGGCAGTTATATAGCGGCCATCGTTCTTTAAGGAAACCGTAGAGTTGGACAATGTGATTAAAGAGATATACTTACTTTGTAAGCAAAAACTTTTTGTAAAACGCACCTGTATTCTATGCTTCCGGACGCGTTTCTTTGTGCCTGGATATGGCACATCCGAGCCTTCCTCCCCTAGGTCATCGCTTCGCCAGTTCGGGAGGCAAGACTTTACATCCGTGTCGTCAAAGTTTACTGCACTGTAAAATCATTCAATACGTTAAAATTATGAAGTTTAAAGTAAGTCATGCTTAGATCCCCTTATTAATAAACGCGGAGTGAAGCCATGCCTAACATACACATTCAGGAAATGTACGGTGCAGAATAAACAATTGTTTCTTCTTTATGCCGTCTATGGTAATTCTGACGTAGTATTGTTTGTAACTAAAGCTTGAGTTTATTCATTCATTTTATAAGGTGCGCAACCATTGATTACACTGATACAAACCAATGAAAACATTTTTGAAAGTAAAATACCAGTGCATCAACTACTTATAGCTAAATACCACATGTTTGAATCTGAGCACTAACATGGTGAAAATAATAAGTTTATTAATAAGGGGGTGCGAGTTTATTAGTAAGAGATCTACAATCGGACGTTAAGGATCGGATACACTGCGAGCGCGCGAGAAAATTAGGTATTGAAGCGCTACTCACACAGCGATAGACGCGCGCGCCTCGCTCAAGCACACATAGATGTTTACATAGTGGGTCGAGCGGCCGGAAGCGTGAAGACAATATTAAAAATAGAAGTGGATACTATGTTGTTCTTTTTATTGCATTTATACTTAGTGAGGAAGGATGGGAGAGGTGGTGGTTTATTGCAGTTTTGTAGGCATCAATCAGCTGTTATATTATGATTTTCAAAAACAAGGTCAATTAATACGTCTACATCATGATTTTTTTTTTTCAGAGTGCAAGTGCCCCTTTTTGGTCCTTGAGACTGCACATGCAATCTAACGAGCCCAAACACGACAAGGTTATGTTGTGTAGTTAAAGAGAACAATTATGTAGTTAGAACAAATTATGTCACACCAAGTACTTGAAAATAAGATTACAATTATGAACCGGAAAGACGTAAAAATAATAACAAACAAATAAGAAATGACACAATATACAAAATACGTTCAGAAAGAATCGAGCGTAAGTTCCGACCACTGTGCGGGGGATCTTGTGTACGCACAGGGCACTATTTGCCGCGTATTTTTTTTTTACTAAGAGCGACGTGCTCCCACCTTGAAGACGTGCGGTCGACTGAGCTTCGCGGTTCGAACTAGGGATGCCCGATCTGAATCGATCTTTCCGAAGATCGATTCATAGCCATACGATCTACCGATTTTTTGAATCGATTCAACAGGATACGATCTTCGCCAGATCGAATT
Source organism: Aporophyla nigra (assembly GCA_947507805.1). Taxonomy (NCBI): domain Eukaryota; kingdom Metazoa; phylum Arthropoda; class Insecta; order Lepidoptera; family Noctuidae; genus Aporophyla; species Aporophyla nigra. The sequence continues at coordinate 13,701,735 of OX382307.1, read as the reverse complement.
GTATGTCTAAAAGATCGTATGAAGAAATCGTATCAACTAAAACCTAAACAGTACGAACTACAACTTGTCAGCTATGTTAAAATTCCCTTCCGAACGTCTGTTTTCTCTATTAAATCATTAATATGAAAAGTATAAAAGATGTTTTACACAAAACAATTTCCAGCTGTCCATACTTAAAATTTTCAAAATTTCTAATTTAGACCGACGCACTGAATCTAGCCTATAACGGCTATCTGTCAAAGTATTTCCAGCTAGAGAAAACAGACGTTCCGAAGGGAATGCTAACATAACCGACATGTTGTAGTTCGTACGGTACGTTGTTTAGGTTTTAGTTGTTACAATTCACTGTCTGAATCGCCTATTACAGCCATATCTGACATGTCGGCGACCGTGGCGCACTATGTAATAGATCTATTAAGTAGATTATGTTAAAATAAATAATTTTGCATACAATAATAATAATATGCTTTTCATTATTATTATAAAATTGCGATACGATCTTCTGAGATCGAGTAAGATCGATTCAATACAATACGATTTAGATCGTGAATCGATTCACGAAGTTACGATCCATTACGATTCTGAAGATCGATTCAAAGCAAAGAATCGGGCATCCCTAGTTCGAACACTGCCATATAATGGGTAATACGCGTCGCTATAGTAAGTTGTATGGAGATTTCGGGCGTCAAAATTGAGAAAGTTTGCGATTTTTTTACGCAAAACAGAAGTAACATTATGGAAAACTAAAAAATGCATTGGGTTCACTGTTCTGTGTTGTTTTTATTTATGTTTAAATTAAATAGTTGCCTTCTTGTTTTAAGTCTTAAGTTATCAAAATACGGTAGTGCTTTTTACACGTTTTTATATTTTTTTAACAATCATCTGCAACGTTTATCGCCAACCCGAGTTTTTCTTGGTCTAGTAAAACTCTTGAGCTAGCCAGATGTATTTTTTCGTGACAATTACTTTAAATTTTCTATTTAAACTTATCGAAATTCCATAACACGATTTCCTAGTGCTGACCCTTAATATTATACAAATGAAGTTGTAAGATCGAACCAGCCATACAGTAACAGAAACGTTGTCGGTTTATAAAGCCGTTTTTTTTTTTTTACTCAAACAATATCAGCTTTGTCACAAAACGAGATTAATCTTCAGTCCCAGTTTTAAACTATCGAACAGTACATTATATTACGCCTTGTTTGCCCGAAGCCCTATAGCACACCCAAATTTTGCCAGTTATGTTTAAGTACCATATAATAGAGGGCGAGTCTATTGCCATCAACCGGGCACAAATCCAGACTCTGGGGCGCTACTGACAAATTCCAGATAGAAAATTCCAATAAGACTGCCCGACCTGGAAATCTAACACAGGACCAATGTTCAGCAACAGCATTTGCGACCACTAGACCAGGCGATCGAATATCGAACCTTTATCGAACCAAAACGTCAAAGTTTTAAATAAACTGAAAAGCAAAAAATAATAAACCTTAAAATTATGAGTCGGCGCTTTGAGTGATCTTTTCTGTTCTTTGATTTTTCAGCGCCGACTCAAAATTTTAAGGTTTATTATTTTTTGGTTTTCATGTTTTTAGGCGGTTTTTATAATTTTTTGTGGCTTTAATGTACTAATAATACTTGGCAAGGTATACCCTATCCAATGAAAAAAGAATTATCAAAATCGGACTACTCTGTATACAGTTATGCGTAGTTATACGTTACAATCAGTGAGTGAAGAATCAATCATCCCCTGTTTTCCGACCCTTAGAAGAATTATCACAATCGGACTACTATGTAAAAAGTTATGCGTGGTCATATATAAAAAAAAAAAATATTCGCGTCGAATTGATAACCTCCTCCGTTTTTTTTCGTTGGTTAAAAAATGATTTAAAATCCGAATTCAAGTTGTTAATTTTATATTAATAACTTTACTGTTAGAGAAATAGAGTTCAAATTGCAATTACGGGCTGGGAGGTTTGCACTTAGTTGTATCTTGTTTTGAATAAGATAGCGTGTGTTCCATGCATAGTGAGTGCAATACTAGATACATACGTGTAACGGATGGGTAGCATTGTATACGGATCCAATTCTCCTGCTTCGTACAGTTTGATACAAGCATTTAGTGCTGCGGATCGTTTGGCCGCCTTCAAAGCAAATTTAGGCGCTCCCTGTAAATTAGACAGAAAAATAATACTTTAGCATCTTTTGTGTATTTTTGAGCTTATACAGAAATATTGGAAGAACCATACACAACAGAAAAGTTGCAAAATTGTTTTAGCAGTGGAAAACAAATTTTGCTGTCCACGTGGAATGCTGTAGTGGTGTTGGCTACCTGTTCCGTACCCGCTACGTATTCTGATAATGAAAACAAGTTTTCGTAACAGTTTTTTGGAGTTCACTCCTTGAGAATCGATTTTCATATATAAGCCCAGGGTATGAAAATTTATAGGAAGTAAAATCAAACTTTCTCCTTTACGTTACGTTATGGGTTATGTTATGTTTACTAATTATATATTTTATAATCGCTCGTAAGGAGTAAACTTCAGTCGTGCGTCGGAGCTGACTAACTTTTTTTTTTTATTTGACGCTTTTGCGCCTATATTTGGAATTTTTATAATTACGGAATTGGTCTTCTGATGTTGCGCGATTCCCGCTCAACATTAAGTAATGCGTTTAATGAACCGTTCAAGAAAATTCAGGCTACCAGTTGGCGCCACTTTGGCAAGAGATCCTCCATTCCGACAATGAATATAAAACTACTTCATTTATTCGTTTTCATTCAGTCACTACTAAGGAAAATATAGGCGCTTTGAAACTTTTGACAGGTGCCCGGAAGACCACTTCAGAAAACCCTCATTTCATGGATGGTAATAATTTTCATTGACAAGTGATGTCATTTTAATTCGTATTTTACAGAAGATTCCAAATCTCAAGAAAGCCGTTTTCTAATAAGTAATTAAGGCTAGTCAAACTATAATAACTTACCAGTACTTCTTCTTTGATCGGACAGGCTATAGGCATAACAATGGTAACACGCCTCTGCTCTAACCCTTGTGGGCTCACTGACTTCTCCTGAATCCACATTGGCGTAATGACAGTGAACTGATCATGGGGCAATACTGAACAGTATCGGTTTAGCAGACTTATGGCTGATACTGATGATAAACGACCTGAAAAAGCGATAATGTATGAAAGATTGATAGACAGTCTGGAAATGAGTAGAAAAAAAAAAACAAAATATTATGTTAAGTTAGAAACAGATGGTGAAACCATTGATAATTTCAGTTTCATATTTCAGCTTTCTCATTTTTTCTCAAGAACTATTCGTTACGTATTTTATACATAATCATATCGATCAAACCAAGGTTATACCACAGCTATCGATTTGAAAAGTATTAGAAATTGACTGCGAAATGTAGGAGCTCCGGTTTAGCTGATGTATAGTCGACCTCGTCATTGCTATACTACGCTTTTTGTTTGGGATGGGAAATCATCAAATGGATTCTTCCGCTCTGGGCGGAGTGGAAGTTACTGACTAAAACCCACCCGTGTTCCTTCAGTTGCCTATGCCAGGGCCACGGTAAATCTTTCGAACGAATCCGCGATCCTGGCATTTGATTTACCACCCTAAGGTTGGATATCAGATGGACGTCATAAAACGTCAAGGTCAGTCAGACGTCACATAAATTGACCAATGTAACAGTTAGATAGTTTGAAGTTGGGTGAAGTTTTTATCTAATGGGAGTTTGTCACAAAAGTAAATTAATTACGAGGTACAGTGTACTAAAGACTTTTATTTATATGACCTAGCTTTTGCCCGCGACTTTGTCTACGTAAATTTCAGTTATCGCGGACGCAGACGAAATCGCGGAATGAAAAGTAGCCTCTGTCCTTTCTTAGGGTTCAAACTTCCACTATACCAAATTTGATCAATTATTATAATTAAAAAAAATAAAAAAATTGATGTGACTATGAATGACAGGCTGAGGTGTGACTATGAATGATAGGCTGAGGAATGATGTGATAAGAGAACGGTGTGGTTTAAAAGAAGATGTAGTGACAAAAATTGAAAAAAGTATGCTTAGATGGTTTGGTCATGTTGAGAGGATGAATGAAGGTCGACTCACAAAAGGTATTTACAAGGCAGATGTGAGTGGAAACACCGAGAGGGGACGCCCTAGGAGGACATATAGGGACCTTATTGGTGATGTTCTTCAGAAAGGTCAGGTGCGTAGTACTCGCAACCGGCGTGTGTGTATGAGCAATTGTATGAACCTAAACGAGGCAAAAGGATTGTGTAGAGATCGTAGCAGGTGGCGTTCCGTGGTTTCTGCCTACCCCCATGGGAAAAAGGCGTGATTGTATGTGTGTATGTATGTAAATTTCATCAAATCGGCTATTATAGCATTACACCGGCCAACAAATAATGGGGTCATGTCAGTTGTTGAAAAGTGGAGGGTCATTTCCGAAGTAATTTTTTGCGTAGAATCCGAATCCGGAGTCAGAATTGGCCCATCACGTCAGGATTTTGAGATATTTGAGGTTATATACCCAAAAAATAGCTTTTTTACCTACTTTTGAGGCTATGTACAGAAGACACAGAATTTTTTGGGGTTTTTTCTTTAGTTGTATCATATAGCACTACTCTTCTTCTTCTTCTTCAATGAAAGAGTCGCAGAGTTCAATTACGATTTGTTTTCACCAAGTTACGCCAATTTCAAATTAAAAAAATATTTTCTCTTGAAAATTTGTATTCCGGGGGTGTTCGAGGTTACCAATTACGAATTTGAAGTCGAGATATTAAAGATTTAGGAAATAACCAGTAGAAAAATCAAAATCAAAATCAAAAGTCATTTATTCAAACTAGGCTGAGAGTCAGCACTTTTGAAAACGTCTGTCTCAAAGTTTTTAATGCAAATAAATACTACATTAATGGGACATATCTCGTAATTTGCAATTTGGCGTAACTTGGTGAAGAAAAATCGTAATTGATCCCTGCAACTCTCTAATTGAAGAGAAAGAGTAGTACTATATGATACAACTAAAAAAAAACCCCAAAAAATTCTGTGTCTTCTGTACATAACTTCAAAAGTAGCCAAAAACGCTATTTTTTGGGTTTATAACCTCTAATACCTCAAAATCCTGACGTGATGGGCCAATTCTGACTCCGGATTCGGATTCTACGCAAAAAATTACTTCAGAAATGACCCTCCACTTTCCAACAACAAAACCATGTTGGCCTGTGTTATAGATTAGTATCGTTGACCTAAAAGTAATGATGTTGTTTCAATAACGTACCTCCATGTGGTGTAATGAATGGGGGTGAATCTTCATCTGTGTAGAGTTGATTATTAATTTCGGAGGAAGCCGGTTCGTTGCGATCATCACTATTACCGATCAGTATCTAAAAATATATTTTAATTTAATGAAATATCAACCGAAAAACATTAAAATAAGTTAAAACTTTAACCAAAGGACAATGTACCGATCCATTTTTTTTTTACCGCCGAAATTTTGCATAAGGCCCAATATCGTTTTCGGCCGAAAATATTATCACTTTCGGTCAGTATCGAATAAGAACACATTAAGGGTAATGCTACAACCAGCCCGCGAAATTCAAAATTTCATGCGTTTTTTGCAATTAGCAGGCCACTGCTAGGTTGTATGTTGATTAAAATATTATTCGCGACTGTAAGACGTATGTAGTTACAGAATTATAGTCATCAAAATCACCAATACAACCCTCAAAGTTCATAAAGGCGTAGGAACAAAAAAAAACAAGAAAAAGTCATTCCTACAGCTTTATGAACTTAGAGCGTTGTATTGATGATTTTGATGATTATAATTCTTTAACTACATATGTCTTAAAGTCGCGAATAATATGTTAATCAACATACAACCTAGCACTGGCCTGCAAATTGCAAAAAACGTAAGAAAATTTGAATTTCGCGGGCTGGTTGGAGCATTTACCTTAAGGAAAAAATTAACCAAACAAAACAAGATCCAAAAAGTTTCTTACCCTCTGTATAAGTCGTTCAGTACGTTGGAACTCATCATAATTTTTCATGAATTTACTTTCATCTGCCTTATCTATTAATATCACGTAACTGGATTCAGAACTCCTTGCTCGGCCTAAAATAATAATAAGTTTTATAGAAATGTAGTGGGGCTGCACCGCTGCACATTAAAATACCAATCGACGATACTTGTCTCGGTCGTAAAACGTACGAGTAGGACGGCCGACATAACGACAGTCTCGTTCCCTCATTTTATGACCGTCGCGACCACGAATGTTGACATTCATGACATTAATAAAACAGTCGTGGTGTGATGACATACTGTCGAAAATTTTGAAAATTACACATATTCAATTACTGATTTGCCTTGTTCTTGACAAATAGTACTCTTTCTATAACATCGGTTGATGTTTGATTCGGCACGGAAACATAGGGGCTGTCCATTAATCACGTGAGGCTCGAAAGGGGGGAGGGGTCGATAAAAAATCACGAAATATCACAAAGGGGAGGGGTGTGTAGTAATATATTACGTGTATTTATCGCCAAACGCGCGTTACTGAACCAAAAAGCGACATTACGTGTATTTATATAAGTACACGTGATATACGGGGGGGGGGGGGGGTAGTCTTAACCCTCAGCATGTATCACCAATGAGAAGGGGGGGTTAAAAAATGCCAAAAAAACATCACGTGATTAGTGGACGGCCCCATATCAAATGTTTGTGAATAGTTATATTGGTAAAAGCTACAATAATCAATGTTATTATTAATCATTCAACACTACTTCCAAGTTGGTACACACGGCTACACATCAAGCTATAAATTTCCAGTATAAACTGATCTCACATTGTATGGGATTTCCGTATAATGAAAGGTCAGCTTAAACTGGAATGTTAGCTTGATATGTAGCCAGCCGTGTGAGCAAATAATATTTATTATTATTATTAGCCGTTTTTATCCTACTGCTGGGCGAAGGCCTCCCTACTCTCTTTCCACGTCTCTCTGTCCAGAGCTGCCAAGGACCAGTCTTTATTAAGAGTCCAGCTCATCCCGCCATCTCCGTCTGTGCCTGCCGCGATGTCTCTTGCCATTAAGCGGGACCCATTGGGTCGTAAGTTTGGCCCACTGATCGTCTGACATACGGCAGATGTGTCCAGCCCAATTCCATTTAAGCGTGGTAGCTTTCCGAGTGACATCAGTTCTTTTAGCAATGGAACGGATTGTTGTATTCTTAACCCGGTCCACAAGTTTAATACCCAGAATACTCCGTTCCGTTCAAAACAATAATAATTGTTTAATATATTTTTGTGTCATGGTGTGGAAATAGCCAATCTTAATTAAAATAAATAGCTAACGTCCACACGGCGTTGCACCTTACGATGTCACATTACAGTAGTTTTATACATTTGTTATTTATAATCAAGGAACAATCTATTTTATATTTAACAGCTTCTGACAGTTTTACGACATTTGAAATCTGATTGGGAATGAGAGTAATATGCAGGATAGATAGAATACTACTGCTTTATTATGCACTGTCTAGGTCTTGAGTATTTTTATGTGGCCTACCGCAAATGTCCCTCAGATCAGAGTAGCGGCGTGTGACGGGTTGTTGAGCTTCCCAAAATAAAGTTAAGCTACACATCCTATAGTGCAATTTTCTAACTAGTGCATGAAAGTGTCTTAAAAGATCTACTTACAGAAATAAACATCATTTCGTTTCATGTATAATTTGATTTTGACGTGTGATCCCATTTTACTGTAAAATATCGTATAGTGCACCGCTGAGTGAACGGCCGCATATATAATACAAACCTTTACTCTGTATATACGATCGGTACTCCAAAGGCCGGTCGTAACGCAGTACAAGCAAACATTGCGGTATGTCTATCCCTTCCTCTATTACACTTGTCGATATTAGGCAGTTCAGGTCACTGAAAATGAGACACTTATTAGTTAGTTTTAAATTAACATAGTAATTATGTGTTTGATATTGTTATATTTTCACCGTTTCAAGTTGGGATTAGATTAACCGGATGCAGCTGAATATGAGTATTTTACACGGAGCAATTGCCTGACCTCTACAACCTAGTTACTGAGTAATAATAATAACACGACGGTACGATATTAAATGTATTCGTAAAAAATCAGCAAAAACTTACTTGTTCCTAAACTTCAGTAAAGCTTGTTGGCTGGACTTCTTGACATAGTATTCTTCCCTTGTGTTTTTAACTGGATTCACGTTGAATCCGACCACAAAATCATGTTTAATAAAGTCGAATTCCTTTGGATTAGCAATCTTTACATCTTTGAGCAGGTTGAACAAAACTTTCGCTGCGAATCTTTGTTTAGTGAATATAATCGCCGAAAGCGGTTTTCTTGCCTTATTAACTTTCAGAGCAACTAGAAAAAAAAATGTTTTTTTGGCTAGAGTTACGGCCAAAGACAGCGGTGCCGCCACATTCGGCCGCAGTTTAGCGGCAAATAATGACACAAGACCGTTATTTGGTATTCTATACCAAAAATCTGTCACCATAAATTCAGTATATTTAAAAAAGAAATATTGTTGTTCTATGCATTTTCACTGCAAAGTATTGCAGTTTCTATGAAAGAGCCGATTTTCTTTTTCGATAACCGAAAACAAAATTACACTATAGATTAAATCATGTGCCAAATTCACACACATTTACAGTTTGAGCATCAATGTCGCTGCCAAAAACCTGCAGAGGCACTTATGAAACATCAGAAGCTAAATGCACGGTACCACCCTGTATAACGCTCTATACAAGTGGCAGCGACATCAATTCGAAATCGTAACGACAAACAAATAGTACTGTCATTATATCTGTTATGTGGCGGCATCGCTGTTTTAGGGAACTCAAGCTCGGTAAGGTTTATTTTTATAATTTTATTTTTTACTAGCTTTTGCCCGCGGCTTCGCCCGCGTGGTTGTCGGAAATGAACGCAGGAGGACGTACTACCGCGGTAAGATGTGTTAATTCAGGTTATATTATAGGTAATAGCTGTTACCCGCGACTTCGTCCGCATGGTATTTAACAAAAAGTCTTTGAAAACTACGCTGACATACGTCTCAAAATTCAGCGTGTTTTTAGTTTTTTTAAACTATTATTAATTTTTTCTAAAATAAAAGTAGCCTAAGTTACTCCTTGTTACATCAGCTATCTGCCAGTGAAAGTTCCGTCAAAATCGGTCCAGCCATTTCAGAGATTAGCCGGAACGAACAGACAGACAGACAGACAGACAAAAATTGTAAAAAATATTGTTTTGGTATATGTACCGTGTATACATCCATATACACTTAGTAAAAAGTAGTTATTTTAATATTAAAAACAGACACTCCAATTTTATTTATTTGTATAGATAAAAAATTATTATGTAAGTTACATTTACCTCCCGGAGTATTCAGCACAGTCGGATTATATTCTTTCAATATATTCAACATAAGCAGAACTTTTTCTGAGGAAAACTTAATTATTCTTTCGTAACCAGTTTCCTGTGCCATCGCCTTTAATAAAACGTTTCGTGCGCTGCAATCATACAAAAAATCATATTAACAATTATCGAAAAAAAAAAAACAACTCTTTTTCTTCGTAGCTTTCTTAGTCTTAAAAATACTTGAATAAAAGAGTTATAGTAAGCCTTTTAGATTGTCCCATGATCTTAAAAAGAAATGTTATTTGAACGCAGATCAGTCTCATGCCGAATTTTCATTATTTGAATCTGTATAGCGTGAGATTCAACTGAATTACGCTACGCGATTTAGTAAACTATACAGACTGATTCATCGATGTGATATTTTAACGACCAGTCACTGTATTCACTTGGAAAATATCACGGCGGAAAATATGTTCATCACCGCTAATAAAAATCTTTATTTTCAGACATCTTCGAAAATCATCGTTATCTCTCAGCCAATAACACAAACCCTTAAGCCGTATGAAAATCTATTTGGTGGTCCTTTTTAGTTTATCGCGTTCAGTTTACGGGGGAGGCGCATTGTTAAATAAAATGTAGTGATACTTACTCTATGGACCCTGATATAGCAAGTTTGTAAAGAGTTTCTTCTTCTTTCGTTGTCGCTTTCCGCTTCAAGCGTTCTAACAATATAACATAGGCGAGTATACCCAACGCGCCGCCGTAAATGCCCAATTCTTCTATGAACATTATCATGGCACTTATCATGTTTTTCACTGCTTTTACAATCTTTAAAATAAAAGTATAATTTATTTTATTGAGTGGCGAACAATAAACGGATAATAGGGAAAGTATGTTTTAATCTGAATAAACCGGTAAAGTGCGTGTCAGACCACGGAATGCAGGGGCACGCTATTGATATTATCAACCGCAAAAATAAATTTGTATTACTTAGACAGTGTTTTTCGAAAAACAATGTAAGTTAAGAGTAGTTGAGCGATTGCAACCAAAAATATACCATTTCTCAAAGACTATTAGCTTCAGAAGCAACGTCCTTACAAACATATTTGTTATTGTGGTATTTAACAATACCCACATGCTTATTAATAAATGAATTCATTTATTTCAAGCACACATACACCCATTGCCAAATATAAATCAATAGAAAACATTTAAAATCAAATTAAATAAAAATAAATAAATACATTATTTAAAAAATCGGAATAAAATCATCATAACAATAAAATGCTTAGAAGTGCATTGTATTTTTTTCGTGCGTCGTTTATATATTTGGGGAGCGTTCGCCCTAACTATATTTTCGAAGTTTCACTACACCATTGTTTAGCGGTGGACATAATACACCTTCTGCTAATAATGTTCACAGTAAAATAGCAGTGTGATATCAGGACAACACATAATATAAATGGGGTCCGTGTTTAGCTATGTGGTAAAAAAATATAATTAATTTTATACCCATTTCCAGTTCCTCACACTAACTAGCCTAATTCAACATCTGCTGTAGAAATAATGTGGTCGAAGTTTTACTTTTTAACTGACTATTTAAATAAGAAAATCCTAAATAAATATTGATTGCATTCGAATTCCACTTTTGCATGTTTACATTGAGTATAGTGTTTCAAAAGACTTGATTTTTAAGATTATCTATGATTATGAATTCAAGTTTAAACAGTCAATTACCTTCAGAGGATCTGTAGTAATGTCTTGTTGCCACTGCTTAAGTTGAATATTGTGCTTTGGTTTATGATTGGGCAATGTTACGTCCACCACGAGATTATGGAGCTCCAACAACATCGCCACTACATTTTTTGAGACTTCAGACGGTGGCGAAGATTTGTAAAATTGAACCATCTCGTTAGGGTTCGTCGAGTAACTGAAATAAGAACGTCAAATGTAGTTTATACAACACTATTCAAAAGTTGTCATCGCAGACAAGACAGACAAGTGAAAAGGACCACCACACTTTAATTTCTAACAAAAAAAAAGAAAATTGTATTAAATATTATACGTAGGTCACTAGCGAAGTTTTAAGATATGGTTGAAGATATTAGTATCTAAACATCAAACTGGTACAGAGCAAAGCACATCTTATTAGTAGTGGGCAGCAAGTATAAAAGAATCTACCTACCTCCAATATTTTTGTCAACTTTTCATTGCAATAAGATGTCGGAACTAAGTCTACCTGAAGGAATGAGTATGGAAACCAAAACCCTTTAAAATAGAAGATAGAACATGTTATTCATTTCAATTGCATTCGGTTATTTCACTGGCGTTTATCAAAAAGATAAACGTTTCCTAACTGGAGTGCCAGTTAGGAAGAAAATTGCTTGAATCCAAATCCCTAACTTCGATTCAGTAGCCATTGAGACCTTAGTAAACGGGAATGAGTGTAGAAAAATACATACCTTAAAACTTGGCCCAACTCATCAACTGTGGCAATTGTGGCGTGAAAAGTAATTTCCAATTCATGGAGTGTATCCTCCACCTTCCCCGTCTTCACATTTGCATTTAGGAGAGTCGCCGTTAAACCTTAAAAATAATATAATTCTTTATCTAAAGAGATAATGTACCGTGTGTTGCCGGACGTAAAGAATAACACCACCCCATTTCTTCCTGTGGGTGTCGTAAAAGGCGACTAAGGGACTTACTAGAGAATGGGCAGCAGCGTTCTCTATGCACTTTACCACCATACTGCGATCGCCAACCCGCCTGCCAAGCGTGGCGATTATGGCAAAGCCCCCCAAATTGGGGGAGGCCTAAGTCCAGCAGTGGACGTCTTACGGCTGGAATGATGAAAGAGATAATTCACGACCAACAAATTTAACAGCAAACGAAATGGTAATTAATAAAAATCAAGCTATGCTATGCTTTATTATGACTAGCTAAGTGAAATGAAACAATTCTATCGGTAGCTTACTCCCATGGAATTATTCTATTCTTAAACATGAAGAAATTCTGTTTTATAACTCCATCCAGCGGAAGCCTAAAATATGTATAATTATAATATTTATCTGTATATATGGCCAAAGGAAGTTATTATCTATTAAGCATGGATATAAAAGCCGTTCACAGAAATAAGCCTTTACGAATAAATATTCCATATGTATAATGTATTATTACCGAGAACTCGCGGCTGGTTTGATTTCGGGCAGTTCGCGAAATGTTTCATGATAATTCGCATCGGATGGTCTACCACGGCGTGGTGGCATTCGTCGAATATCAACAGGTTAATATCTTCAATCTTTATGAACTGGTGTGTTAACATGTCACTTAGAATCTGGCTTGTCATTACGATAACCTGAATAAAAGTAAAGAACATAAAATAAGTAAACCTTTATCGTGACGTACTGAAGTTTTTGTCAGTCGAATACTTATTTTTTTAGTATTTGTTAAGTTTCACAAATACTTCGAACATGTACCTATGTATCGTTTAACCCATTGAAGGGCACCGAACAGGACACAATCATTTGAACTAGGACGAGTCCTGTATCTCGGCATCAATAGATTTTTTCTTTTGTAATCACGATTGTAACCAGAACGGAAAGAAAGTATGGAGAATAATTAAAGATAGGTATGTATTTATTGCAGTTCAGAGAATGGTTCAATGAGCACTTTAGTTATGTCTGCCAGACAAATAAAATAGGATGTTTCAGTACATTGTCATTTGTGTATAACTAAGTAATGTATTACCTGGTGATTTTCCAATTCAGCATCCCATTTAACCTTATCCCAATAATCCACTCCATCTTCACCGCTGTAAGCGCCGACGCCAGTCACAGCACACAGCTTTTCTATGACTTTCTTCTACAGAAATAAAGGAAAAATATCAAATAAAATACATACATAGGTTCATAGCCAGAATAAAAATAGGCCAGAAGTAAAGAACGCCACGTGCTACTATCGACTTAGGACGAATTTTTTAGACTTCAGGGCGAAAACCGAATAATTAGTCGAAGTTATGGGTAATTTATTGATCACTAGCGAATTCCAAGCGACACAACTCGAATTCCACGTGAACATAGTCACGGGCAGAAACCCCTGACTGTGTTCGCGTGGAAGTCGTAAGACGCCACAATAAACTAAAATAAAAGCCTGTAGTTTTAGTCGCAGCAACGAAAATATGAAGAGTCAGGACTGGTGAGAGGGAGAGCAAGCGATGTACATACACTGTACATCGCTTGTCACACGGACAACTGTACATTGTAGTTGTCCGTGTAACAAGCAGTTCGTGCTGAGGTCGACACCCACAGCTTACAGTATTCATTTCCCATTGTTTGCGAAACTTTTCGTTTTTCACAACACTCATACACTGAGTGATATTTTCTTACAGATTATTCTTGACGAACAGCTATCAGTAAAATAACATAACAGTAGGATTAAAATCGAATAGTTACATTAGAACACTTCGCATTAATTTCAGAAAAACAAAACAAAATTGTTGTTCTGACTTCGCTACGTTTTAATTATACTGAAAAGGAGGTGGGTAAAGTTTAGAACATTTTTCGCCTATCATAGTCATGAAAATTCAAAGTATTTATAGACGTCATGTTATTGTGTTTATGTGAAGTTTAGGTATCGACCTTTACATATATTCTAAAATAGTAAGAAAAAAAATAGTAAGTCGTATAAAAAAAAAAACATCAAACTTGGCAAATTCGTTGAAGTTTTGTTATTTTAAGCACTTTTTTTTAACTTTCATCACGAAATAAACAGTTAAGCGCTTTATGCACTTTCTTTTTTTATTCGAAAAGGGTTTATTCCGAAATGGTCCCATATAAATTTCATATAGATCTGATGATCAGTACCGGAGACAGACACCGGAACTCTTTAAAAAATGACAGCAAATCAATCGCGATTTCCTTAAAAACACTACAAAGTGAAAAATAACTTAAGTTCGGACTTCGGTAGTCGGTGGCCAAAAACCCTTTTTTTTTTGTAAAAAGTTTTTTTATGATCTAGCGTAGTAGTACATACTTCGTCTACTTTGGTTTGTTTTAACTGTACAGCAGAAGTGTGACTGTGATAAAAGATTACCTATTTATATAAAAAATTTCAAAACTATTCAGTAATTTATTCTACACCAACTATTTTCTTATCATGCATTATGACAGAATAGAAGCACGTCGTACGTCGTGACGTCACCGCACGCTGTTGGTAGCGTCTGAATTTTTAAAGAGACCCTAGCCTAAGTAATACTTCCGTGGTTGTGCAAATCATTTAAATTTCTACTTAAGCTCAATTCGTCAAGGATCCTTATGTAAATAATGCTTCAAAGTCAAGTTCAAGTTTTCGCACGGGTGTGTTTTCCCGCGGCGATTTTATTTTGCGCACTGGATTTTCTACGCGCTGCTAAGCGTCGAGAGTAGGGATGAAAATTGCCGAATGTTTCCGAAAGTTACCAGGAAAGTTTCCAATATTGCCGGCAATATTGGGCAATATTGCCGGAATGTTGCCAAAGTTGCCAGATTACATAGGGTTTTTCAAATGCCATTTTCAAAGTTTGTGCGCTCCTGAAGTTTTATGTAATGGTGTAATTATACGTATTATTAGTAAGCCTGTATTATTAATTCATAATTATAATTATTTTTTAATTATCCATGCTTATATGTGAAAATAAAGTTAAATTATGCCATTGGTAACTTCATGATAGCTAAACCCATAGTTTTTTAAGAATATCACTTATATATTTTATACAAAAAGAAAGAGGGTATTGATACCAAATGAAGTAAATATAAATCAAACAACTGTGTAGTGTTATTTTGTAAATATTTTCAACTTGTCATCAAGAACTTCATCTGTTTGAAATAAAATCGATTTTAATCTATTTCCTGAAGTCTGATAGCGCTAAAATTATATATATATATGAATGTCTAGTGAGAACGCAATGTTATGATGACCTTGTGCCAGCCTGATGATGGAGTTGGAAGGTGGTCATAGGATCTACGCTCTGTTAAACCAAACGAGATTGGGCTTTTTAGATTGGTCTCTTATGGTGGGACATGAGTTTTAGGTCTATTGTGTCTTCCGTCTGCCAGAGAATTTAATGTGTAAAAAAAACAAATAAAACAATAACATTTATTCATATTGGTGCCGATTCTGTTGTACAGCGAACTAAACTAACTAAACTATCTCTAAAATTCCTTACTTTTGGCTATGAGAATTTTAACGCTATTCTGCAAGAAAAAATCTCTAAATTTAAAAAAAAAATTGACACGACTAAAAACGAATTTGACAATCAACGTGGTTTTTTCTTTCTTTTGATTTCGCAACGTGGTACTTGTGTGCGCTACGCAATTAATTTTTTAGAGACGAAGGCGCGCGCAAGGGGGCAGCCTGGACGTGTTTTATATGGAATTTTTCACTTTTTGTTGGAAAGAAAAAAAAATATAACCCAAGTGTTGAGATTTAAATGTTCCGGGGTTTCATAAAGGGGGTCGAAAATTTCATTATTTTTGCGATAGGACACGCCATTTTCGAGATATAAACGAAAGAAAAAAGAAAAATAATAGTTTAAAAAAACTAAAAAACACGCTTCCATGGAAAACCAAACTAAAAAGTACAAAATAATGGAAAAATAATAGTTTAAAAAAACTAAAAAACACGCTTCCATTGAAAACCAAACTAAAAAGTACAAAATAATGGAAAAAAAGCGTGGGGTGCTTGATATCAATAATACCTAAAAAAGCACCCCACGCTTTTTTTCCATTATTTTGTACTTTTTAGTTTGGTTTTCAATGGAAGCGTGTTTTTTAGTTTTTTTAAACTATTATTTTTCCATTATTTTGTACTTTTTAGTTTGGTTTTCCATGGAAGCGTGTTTTTTAGTTTTTTTAAACTATTATTTATTTTCTATTTTTTAGGGTATTTCGAATTTTGAGACGTATGTCAGCGTAGTTTGTGACAGTTTTTTTGCTGTCCTGGTAACCCTGGCAAGGATAATGGCACAAATTTATGAAATTATTGCATTGTCATCAGTCCTTGACAGGTGTGCAAAGTTTGAATGAAATCTGGTCGTTTAAAGTGGGTTAAAATCGCACTATAAGGAGTCGGTTACAAACAAACATACAAATATACAAACATACAAATATACAAACATACAAGTGAAGCTAATATAAAGCGTGTAAAAATACAGCACTGTTTTTGCACGTGAAGGCGAGGCGTTCGCGTTGGTGTGAATTTTTGTTCATGACCACTAATTTTATTCCACACCTTTTTAATCGCGATTAAAAATAGTCAGATTTAGTCAAAATAAATTATTATAGTCAAAGTTTTTGGTGAAAACCGGCAAACTCAGAGTAGCAAAATTGTCATTTTCACTAAACTAATAACTCAGTGAAATCTTAGTGCTGTCAAACTAAAAGTATAGTTAAGTTGTGTCACTATAGTCTATTTCATTCAGAATAGGAAACTGTCGTTTGACAGGAATAAACCAAATTTTAGTGATTTTTAGTTTAGTTTAGAGAATTGACTATCGTGATCGCCACTGTTTTGCTGCCGCGTACTCTCCATGACAAAATGTAGTATTTTATGCATAGCTTCATGACCTCTTTTTTTCACTCAACTTGCATAGAGCCTTCGTTATGCCGAACGAAAAGTTATAGCACTCGTGCACATATCCTACACTAGCTTCTGCCCGCGACTTCGTCCGCGTCAAATTTCATGCTCCCGCGACCCACCTCGTCGTCAAATCAAATCGCCGCGCGTCGGCCCATACGTAGTGTTGAGCAATCAGGTTGTTATATCTCGTAAGATATTCATTAATCTCAAATAATGTAAGGGCAACTTTGTTCCAAATTAAACACTTCTCAATGGATAAGGATTATATCCATGTCTTATGAAAACACCTTCGCAAATAATGCATTTTTTATAACGAATTTGAAAAAACATAGTTCGCCAACCTTAAAAGATGGACATATGCTGTCGCGGACTTTTTTTAGAACTTTTTAAGAGGAACAATTACGGCTTACATATTTGTTGCGTTACTTTAACCGTTTAAGGAGCGCACGCAATGAAAGCTCTTGAACGTAATAATTTACCCCGTTTTGCAACATTTTGCGTTGGTGCTCGGCTCCTATTGGTCACAGCGTGATGTTATATAACCTATAGCCTTCCTCGATGAATGGGCTATTCAACACAAACATAATTTTTCAACTCGAATCAGTAGTTCCTGAGATTAGCGCGTTCAATCAAACAAACAAACAAACTCTTCAGCTTTATAATATTAGTATAGATTACAGAATATTTTTTACGTTATCAAAATCCCCTTTAATACTACTGATTATAATAAATAAGCATGACCTACTGATTTTTTGTTCACATTACTTCTTGTACCCTTATGTTGTTTTACGATAGCTTAAATGTTGAATAATACGTACCCCACAGTAGTCGCTTACCCACTGCACAAATCATGCCATCAAAAGAATTTTCAAAATAGGATCAGTACCTTTTGAGAAAATCGCAAACAAACAAAAATACATACATTCATATCAAATAAAGAATTTCCTTTTTAAAATCGGTTAAAAACATCAACTTGTTGTTGCTGATCGTCTTGCAAGGTTTGACCATTCTATACATACAGATTTGTATACATATAGATGTATATACTTTCTTACATTCAAGTGAAGTTAAATTATAAGAACGTAAAAGAAAAAAAATTACGATATCTCTAAAATAGTTGTGGTTTCATCACCAATGAACAATCATGGATAGCTTGTTTCTTTAGCAACTACCATCCTGCATACGGCAATTTTATTCTACTAAGCAATTATAATAGTAATAGTTATTTTCAATTTATACGTTTCTTGCCCAATGTTGCCGGCAAGTTTGGAAACATTCCCGGCAGTTTTGGCAACTTTGGCAATATTGCCGGCAATTTTCATGGTTAGTCGAGAGTGGAAACCAAGTCCAACATTGTTTCTTTGGCCCGCTTGGATACAATCTGCTGGATTCTAAATATAAATAAATATCTTAGGACAACCAACACAGTGTTATCTGATCCCAAACTAGGCAGAGCCTGTACTATGGTAACCAGACAACTGATAAATATACTTATATATTTCTAAATACATACATATTATCGATAAATTACACCCAGACACAGTACAAATGATTGTGCTCATCACACAAAGATTTGTCTTGGGTGGGAATCGAACCCACGACCTCAGTCTATGCAGTCAGGTCACTAACCACTAGACCAGGCTTTTTCAACCGGTGTGCCGTATCTTGGAAGACTCGAAGGTGTGCATGACTCAAAAATTAAGAATTTTGAGTTAGTTCCCTTTAGATCTAGGGGTGCGGCATATCAGAAGATATTGAAGCACAAGTAATAGAAAAACTACGAATTGTTCGTACATTCGCCTTACAAGTTGATGAATCAACTGACATAAGTGGGAAGGCCCAGCTGCTGGCATTTATTCGTACGGTCGTTGAAGATGACTTTATTGAAAACTTTTTTTGTTGCAAAGAACTGCCCGAAACAACAAGAGGCGAAGACATATGTAATGCTTTGGATGCATATTTGAAATCCTCTGATTTATCATGGACCGATTGTATTGGAATATGTACCGACGGAGCACCTTCAATGACTGGTTCTGTAAAAGGGTTTGTTACTTTGATGCAAGAAAGAAATCCAAATATTGTGCTGACCCACTGTTTTATTCATAGGGAAGCATTGGTATCAAAAACTCTACCGAATGATTTTAAAACTGTGTTGGAAGATGTAGTAAGGGTTATAAATTTCATTAAGAGTCGTCCATTGAAATCTAGATTATTTAAACAAATTTGCCAAGACATGGATGCAGCCCACTACACGTTGCTTCTTCACACCGAGGTGAGATGGCTCTCAAGAGGACGTATTTTGTCCCGCGTGTATGAACTTAAGGAAGAGTTATTAATATTCCTCACATTGGAGTCATCAGAGTTTGTTAATTTATTCAGTGACGATACATGGTGCACTAAATTGGCGTACTTGGCAGATTTATTCGAACATCTTAACAAATTAAATGCAGGTATGCAGGGACGAAATGAGAATATTCTGACGTCATCAGATAAAATAAAAAGTTTCGCAGAAAAATTAACGCTATGGAAAAATCATATTTGCCAGGGCACTCTGTCCATGTTCCCGCATACAGCGTCAAGAAATGTGGATTCTAGAATGAGATCTTTGATAAGGGATTCATTAGAATTGTTAGAAAAAAATATAAACAAATACTTTCCCAATATCGAGGTTAAGAATTTTGATTGGGTGAGAGACCCGTTCCATATTTCACTCAGTAGCTTGGTTGGTTTTGAATTAGCAGAGAAATAACAGTTTTGGGAGTTAAAAAATGACCGCACTTTGCTATTAAAATTACTATACTACTTATATTACTTATTTACATTAATTAGGAATTGAATGTAAATAAGTTCTGGTTACATGTTTCAGCAGAATATCCAGAATTAAGTAAAAAAGCTCTCATTGCCCTTTTGCCGTTTTCGACATCTTACCTATGCGAACAAGGATTTTCAGCATTGACAAATATAAAAAGTAAAAATCGCGAACGTCTGCTATCTGTTGAAGAAGAGCTTCGAGTATGTTTGTCGACAATTCGCCCAAGAATAAAAAGCCTTTGCTGCACACGCCAGGCTCAAATATCGCATTAATTGATTATATCATGTTATTTTAAAACTTATTAATATTAAATATAATAATTAATAATAATAAAGTTTATTTTCTCCAAAAAAACACAATTACACTTGACAATTAAAAAAGAAAAATTTGGCACAATAATTATTAATAAACAATTACGTTTTTTCTTTGGGTTGGTTATGAGGGTTTCCTACCTAAAGGATATCAATAGGACCCCTACGTCCGTTACACATAAATAAAGGCCTCTAATATACCTACGCCTACCGCATTCTTTACTGGTGTGCCGTGAAAGTTTACTGAAACTAAAAGTGTGCCGTTGACAACAAAAGGTTGAAAAAGTCTGCACTAGACTAACAGGCCAGTCCAATTCTCAATGCTCGACTCAACACGAGTTTAAAATCCAATGCGCGATAAAATCCCACCCTGATATTTTTATGTCCGTGCTCATCTCTCATCCATCCCATTCTTTATCTGCATTCTTTCAAAGCAGTAGACTTTTTAGAATCAAATACGTTGATAGGTAAAAGAATTTTCTTAGACCTAGGCATGTATGTATGTCAAACATTTATAAAGAGCGATCTCGACATCAACTGAAAGGAACAGTTACAGGTTTTCAGATTTATTTGCGGTTGTACTCACGGCGACATTTCAATCTATATACTTCCATCTAAGCTGACTTCGCATTGTATAGACTTTTCGTACAACGAGAAATGAGCTTATACTGCATAATAATATGTATAGCTTGACATGTCGCCGTGCATACTGCATTATTCAAAGAAGTATTTTTCTAAAATAGCCTCAAAGTATATTACGTAAGGTTCAAAAGTGAATGAAATGAGATAAGCATATCCCTGCGGGTTATCGCAACGCATTTCAAAACAATACCGCCTTGTTATGGTTACGAGTCCTTGTTAAGGTTCACATAATAATGAATCATAGATATGTATTTTGTGTTTAGTAGCTTACTGTTCTAGAGCACGTTTGCAGCGTTAAACTGGTTATTATGTTCCCATTGCTTATTTTTTAAGTAGGTATGGCATTTGAGGTTACAAACATACGGTTGACTGATCATTTAAGTTCCATTAAATTCTCAGTCACGGAAACGTCAAACTGCTGCTTATAAACACCCAATACCTACGTCAATAACTATTTAACCATCATTAAGTAGGTATGCCTCTTAGGTTGACACTTGATAAGTTAAAGATTCCGCCCAAATAGAGCTTTGATGAATCATTAACGAACAAGATTTTATCTGAGGACTTGAGAAAACGGACATCAGGGTGTTATTCCGACGGTTAGGTAGTTTTAGAACTAATTCACTCTAAAACTGAATTCATTGATGTTGTTCGCTAAGTCAGTGCATAAGTTGGACTGGACTATTGAACGAACCATGTGTGCCGAAAGATTTTTGCTACTTTACATTATATTTATTTATTCTAGTCCTATAACAAAGCGAAATGGTGACGATAGGTACCGACGTGTAGTGATGTTTTGGCGAGCTGCATGCGCAGCATGACCACCGTAGAAATGGGTTTTGTCAACGGAAGAATAGACAAAATTAAAGACAGATTAAAGATTGTAGAAAGATTTGTACCGTTTTATGCTGGCGTAGCATGACAATTCTATCTCTATTCTACCAAGAATGGACAAATTTCTTTCTATGGTGGTCTGGTCATGCTACGCGTGCTGGGGCGATGTTATGTCGAAACGAAAAGTTACCATTTCCGCAAGACCATGACCAATTTGATAAACAAGCTGGGAAGGTTTTGTCTAGTCCAAAGTAAAATGAAATGTTTAAGATCACCACTAACTGATGAAGTGATGACGCAACATTGAGTGCAAATGTGCAATGAGACGCAGCGGATGCCGCGAACCAGTGGCGCGGATACCGATATGCGAGCGGCGCGCGTAGCGACAGGTTGGGACACGTCACTGGCGAATCACTAAATAAACTGACACGAAAGGACGTGTGTCCCGCACCCTAATTGACCACAAATGCACAAATACTTTAAAGATTTTGAACGATATTGCTAATCTAAAATTTGTCTGCTCAACAACGGCAATAACGCAATGAATGATGTTAAACTATCAAAATGAAAGCCATTTCTACTGTTATTGCGTCATGTAATTCCTCGCAGATCCCGAACTAACTATCGTAAAAATGCGATTTCAAATTCTTACTTATTCTAAGACATTAACGAAAGTAGAAAGTTTGTCTGTCTGCTATATGTTTGCGTCCCCTTGTGGACCGGCGGCATGCAACCTGCTTGTATTACCAGATATATGAACATAAACAAAGCAACATGAGTATGATATAAGGATCATAGCAGCATGCGTAGCATGGCCACCGTAGAAACGGGTTTTGTCGACGGAAGAATAGACAAAATTATAGATTGTAGAAAGATTAAAGACAGAATTAAAGATTGTAGAAAGATTTGTACCATTGTATGCTGGCGTAGCATGACAATTCTATCTCTGTTCTATCAAGAATAGACAAAGTTCTTTCTATGGTGGTCATGCTACGTGTGCAGCACGCATAGCATAACCGGTACCGGATTCTACGGATCCGCGGGAGGATCGGTGCCGTCTCGCCGCAGAGATGGAACCGAGAGGAGCATTCAAGATATTCTTGATATGTTGAAGAAGACCGACCCAGATGACGTGCCAGATTTCGTGGCGAAGGAGCTGAGTAAGCTGCCTCCCGTCACGTTCGATCACGTTGATGTTACAAGGCTGCTAAAGGACATCACTACCTTGAAGGTGGAGATGACCAAGATGCAGTCCCGTATGGAGGTTGCGGAAAAAACCAACACTGAACTGCGAGCAGAAATAACACTGTTGCGCAAGGTGGGTTCAGTAATTGGGTCACCTGAGGCCTCTAAGGTGAACACACGTCGAGGGGCGCAAAATGCATCAATCGGCAGTTTAGAATCGGCGAACACAAGTGCGTCACCGGCTGCCGATAATGCTGAGCAAGCGTCGCCCGCCGCCGCCGTCGCCCGCGCCACAACACCGGCTGCGGAAACGTCACACGTAGGTACGTCGACCCCTAAACGTGCCTACGCCGCTATTGTCACCACCAGCAAATCAGGTGTGTCGCAGTCTATGCGGCAGAATAATATTGGGGAAAACCAAATGAAGGGTGCACAACCTGCCCTGGCTGCGGTCCGTAGCTCCTTGCCGAGATCGGGCCAAGTTGATGAAGAGGGTTTCACGAAAGTGGAAAGGAAGAAGAAGAAGCCCTGTTCACGAAACCAGTGTGGTACAGCTCCGAGTGGACCCAACATGCTGCTGCGCCCTGCTGTGCCTACGACGCAGCTATATATTTCACGTCTGCATCACTCCACCACGATTGATGAAGTTGTACAGTACTTAAAAGTAAAGACCAATTGGACTCTGAGGGTCGAAAGGTTGGAATCGCGCCACAACATCAATTTTAAGTCGTTTGTGGTACGAGTTCCAACCCACCATCTACAGACCTGCTTGAGAGAGGACTTTTGGCCGAAAGGTGTCTTATATCGTCGTTTCCGAGGACGGTTATGCGACACCACGCAGCGGAACACGACGCCGTCATCATTACGTGTTTAGTGATAGTTTAAGTTTTGTTTTTATAAAATATGTATTAGTTTATAATTATTGTTTTATATTATTTGTTTACTGTATTTTTATGGGCCTAAGTTGCCTGAAATAAAGGATTGTATTGTATTGTATTGTATTGTATTGTATTGTATAACCACCATAGAAATGGGTCTGTAATTTTGTCTATTCTTCCATCGAAAAAACTCATTTCCACGGTGCTCATACTACGCGTGCTGGTGGCGTTATATAGTTTCTGCCTGCCCTCATGGGGCAAAAGGCGTAAGTTTACGTTTGTATGGATAATTGCAATTTCTGTTTTGTTCTACGTATTTGATACAGGCTCAACAATGGTCAATATTAACATACCTGCTGGATGACCAACGGCACAGTGTTCACCAGGAAGAAAGTTCGCTTCCCTCCCTGTCCCCATGGTTTTTGCAGTGCTTTTCGGAACTTTTTGATAAGGCAGATTGCAATAAATGTCTTCCCGGAGCCTGCAAGGGATTTACATGCTAAATATCTTGTCCCATTTTAGTGTAAATTTTTCTTTCTATTGCAGGTTCTGAAGAAACTCCTTGTCCATATTGTACAGAGGAAGAATATCTTTAATTTTGTTAAACAAAAAGAAATGCAATTGTCATCCATTATTAATAGCTTGGCATAGTCTATAAGCCAATCATGATCTTAAGATGTTGCAGATACTAAGAGTAGCTAAACAAACGATTTTTTTTTAAAATAGACTTTCCAGCTTTTAAAAGTTTAGTATCAAACAAAACTAAGAGAAAAAATAGTGGGTAAATGAACAATAAACACAAAAATATTATTGATAAAATAATTGTTGTCTTCTGTGCTTTGAAAAACCTTTGCTCAGTTATAATATAATACGTATATAAACGCCACATACTACTGGTCTTAGGAGCTACTGCTGACCAAGAGGCCCTTGGTTTGATTCCCATCATCATCATCATCATCATTTCAGCCGAAAGACGTCCACTGCTGGACATAGGCCTCCCCCAAGCACCGCCACTTCGACCTATTCTGTGCTTCTCGCATCTTTGATTTGATTTGAAGTTTGATTCCCAGGTTACATATTAATATTGGGGTATCCCATCAAGATTTTCTGAGTAGCAGCCCACAATCTGGATCTGTCCCTGTTTGGTGGCAATAGGCTTGCCTCCTAATACATCAGACTCAAACATAACTGACGAAATGTGTTGACAAACACATTTTGTGTTTAGGATTATAAGCTAATGTTACGATATATAGATAAAGTAATATACAAACCTGTAGGTAAGTATATGATTGTGTTATTATCTGTTGCAATTTCCTCTAGCTGAGCTTGATAAGGCCTTGCCTTTAGCTGGTCAGTTGCAGCTGCATTTGGTCCCAGGCTCAACTCCATCTTGATGTTGTCTATGCAAATAAGATTCTATTTAGATTTTGAATAAGTAGCTCGTTTTTTTTGTTTAAATTATTAATGCAGTTTCTTTATTTTAAAAGAATACATGAGACATTGTATTGAGACATTAATTTGTCAAAGTGTAAAACCTAATAACTTTAAACCAAAAGCTTACTTTATTTTAAAGAAATATTTTGTCTTATGTTTATCATATAAATTTTGCAGTAGGTCTTAAAAAATATGTTTATTTCATAAAGAAATCTTTCTGAAATAATATTCATTGAAATATATTTTTTTACCTATATGAAGAAGTTTAGTGGTAGTTAGAAAATTTCACAAGCTATAAATGTTTAATAGTTTTAATAGATTTACCTAATTATTTATTTGCACATTAAAAATTCAAATACCCACACAAATTTGGAATTGTTCAAAATCAACGTTAAATAAACAGAATCTTTAGATTTACTTTTAATATTTCAATGCATTCGAGTGCTACTTTAGTAAGGAGGCCTAAAATACTGAAAAATATAACTAATATTACTCACTCAAACACATTAATACAAGTAATATATAAGTTATTAATGAATACCGTTATTTACCGGCGATATAGCATACCTAACTTAATCACATAAAAATATTAAGAAACTGTTATACCTGGGCTACTGGGTGTTGCAACAAGTATTTCTTCACTTAAAATAAGTAAGTTCTACACTTGCACCTGCACTTGATTCATACTCACTAGTACTGAATTCACTCTACCTTCAGAGAGTACAACAAAATAAAATAATTATTATTCTCTCTCTAAACTCTTGAATCTTTTGTTTTTATGACAGCAGAGGCAGGGTTACCATGTTTGCGATTGAAACTTACCGGAATTATCCCAGTGAGAATTTACCACATACTAGAATTGTATCAAACAGTACGTCTTGCTTTAAAATTTATTGTGAATTTGTCGGTAATGTCGATATCTATTACTATCCTCTATAATCTATCGAAACAACATTAAAACGCAAAACCATTGCAAACTACGCAGAGATGATGTGTTTTAATTTCCCCAAATAGATGGTACTTTTAAAATATGGCATCTCTGGCTGTTGCAATTTTACGTTTCGTTGGACGTTTATATTTTAGCTTCGAATTTCATGTCTCATTTCGTGATCTTCATAATTTACAATTATAATTATTATGCCGCATTTTACTTTGAAAGATAATATGTTTTACTTTAACATCTACAACATCAAATTAGAACATTTGTTAATTGAAAGTTACAAACGGAACGTTCTAATTTACTAAAGTGGTTATTCCCGTGTCATCGAGTCTTCGAGTAAATGAATGTACACGTCATGCGACGTGTTCCAAGCGTTTATGTTTCTAAAGAGTTTCTTAGGCGGCGCACACAGGAGTATTTACTCTTAAAACTTACCCAAAATTATTTTATGAAATCGATTATTTTGATATGTTTGTACAAACAATCTAAGTCGTTTGTTTACAAAGGTTTATTTTAGTTAAAAAAAAAGCAAGTATATCTAGACAAATAAATAAAATTGGAGTGTTTGTTTGTAATACCACTGACCACTTTTTACTAAGTTTTTATGGACACGGTATGTACATATACCAAAACAACATTTTTTACAATTTTTGTCTATCTGTCTGTCTGTTTGTTCCAGTTAATCTCTGAAACGCCTGGACCGATTTTGACGGGACTTTCACTGGCAGATAGCTGATGTTATAAGGAGTAACATAGGCTACTTTTTGTCTGAGTAGCACGTCCCTGTCTGATACTTTCTGAACACCACGCGGGTGAAGCCGCAGGCACAGCTAGTAAACAATAACATTAGTCTGACTCAAAGTTTTCGTCTTCTTCGGTGTCGCTCAGTTCCATTTCATCATTTTATTCGCTTCAAGGAGCAGATTCAAAAGTTTCCAGGGAGAATAGCTAAACATGACTTAGAATTTATTGTAAGAAGAAGAGTAAAATAAATTATGGAAGACTAAGTTCCGATTACCTGTATGCCTTTACGGATAAACCTAGGATGCGAGAGGAGGGGAAAATAGTATATTATATTGGATTGGAGTTTTGATCAGCTTTTTTGTCGTTAATACTCGCAGCGATTGAAATGAGAGTGAAACAAGGACGCGTCACGTTAGGCATATTTCCTTACATTGGAGAGATGAAAGATAAAGCTATCTGTGTTTTTCACACTAATTCACTAATTGTTTTTTTATAGAAGATTCACTTCTATCACGTGTACCGGTGTACTTGAGCGATTTTCAAAAAAAATGACCGTTGTAAAAGTATGTTGTCCACTAACTTCAGCAATTGATTACTCAGCAAAAAAAGACTTTTGAGATGTCGTATAAATTATTACTCATTAAAAAAAACTTATTATTATTATGTTTAAAAATAAAAAAGTACGTAATTCTGGCAAACATTTAAATAGAATGGTATTAAACTTAGATGAAACCCCTGATTTTAGGTGTCCACCCTATAGCCTGCCAACTAAAAACTGTGATTACTACCACTGAATTACATTTAATATGTACAATTTGCCAATTATTGTAATATACATATGTGTGAGGGCACAAGTAAACATTTTATTTAGCGATAAATTAAAGAAAACATATTAAATAACTCAATTTACTCTTGTCCTCTAAAATCACGAGTGGTGGAAATTCCGGCTAAGTAACGAGGATTTCTCTTACTTCTAAAATAAAAATATACCATATCACTATATTTTTAGACCTCTGGCAACATTTTTAACCTAACGTCAAAGAATGAACGAGATCGTCATTACACATTTTACGCTGTTCGTTACGAAACGTTTTGGAGGTTAGGTGTGTGAAAAATTATTCCACTTAAGCAACTGTATTTTCTCAGGTAAGAATGTTTTTATTATCATTTTGTGTTACTGGAATTGTTCTTTATTATTCAG
The DNA here is from genome assembly GCA_947507805.1 of Aporophyla nigra. Taxonomy (NCBI): domain Eukaryota; kingdom Metazoa; phylum Arthropoda; class Insecta; order Lepidoptera; family Noctuidae; genus Aporophyla; species Aporophyla nigra. Next base: position 13,673,728 of record OX382307.1, on the reverse strand, counting down.
ATATTGATTATTTGTGCAATATAGATTAATATCTAATGTATATCATACAAAAATGTTTTTTCGATTAGCCCAAGACAGAAATTCGTAACGACCATTACGTAACATTATGTATAGACGGAACGTTTTTTGTTACGTAATGGAATTGTAAGGCTGTGTCTAGCTTTGAATTTGACTAGTGGGTGCCTGCGGGTATGCTTGCATTAATTTTAAAGAAGCACGGCGCGTCGCATGCACATTGATTTGCAAAAAAAAGAATTTTAGAGAAGTTGTTATGTCGTTATTGATATTTGATAGTTGGTGTCTAAAGAATAACTTTGGTCATTTCCAGTATTTTTTAAATTTAAAAAATCCTTACAATTTATTTTAGAATTCCTAACTTCTTTATTACTATTATTATTAATGACACTAGAAATTATCTGTACTACAAATTATATAAAATTATATTTGAAATTTCTTCTTTGAACCAAGGATTATATTTCAACTTCTCTATAAATCTTTATTTTTTATGTACAAATCCTGTCATGATTATTTGCTTCAAATGACTGGCATTTTGCTTACGGTCATGTTTTTAAAATTTCGCAGATACGGTTCTGAAAATGCCACTCACGGGAGCAGAGCGGGCAAAAAGGTTCAGAGAAAACCTAAAAAAAAAATCCCGATAAATATGCAGCTTATAAAAAACAACAGTTAGAAAGAGTGAAAAAATGCGTGAAAAAGATTAGTGACCTTGATAAAAATGAAAAAGAAAAAAAAAAGAAAACAATGGAGACAGCAAAAACGAAACCAAAAGGAAAAGAAAAATAAATCAAACACTGATACAAAGATTGAATTGATTAAAGAAACAAGAAAAATAGAAGTAAATGATAGTTTAAAGAAAAAACTAAAACATGTAAATAATTTATTAAGTAAGTCTCAAAAAAATTAAGAAAGATTAACTTTACTATTGGGATGCTTAAGGAAACAACTTCAAAGGACTAAATTAGTATTACAATCACAACTGAACAAAAAATAAAGAATTGGAAGAAGAAGGTAAAAAGTTAAAACAGGCATTGCATGGTTCTATTAGTATAAGTTCATAATGTGATGACTCTATTAGACTGAATTAAGACTGTAGTAAACTTAGTTATTTTTATATTTAATTTAACTAAATTAATTAATTATAACTATAGTAAACGCGCCCTAAGGAGCTCCTATTCGTAACGCTAGGTTCCATTAGCGTAACTGTCTTACGGTAAGCCAGATTATTTTTTTCGATTATCTTATAAACAGAGTAACCTAAGTCGTTTTTAGTTGTTTATCTGAATATTATATTTTTAACTTTATATTTCTTCAATAGATTACATTGTTAAATAAGGATCAGATATTGCGCAAAAAGATATTTTTTGGTAGTACAAGTTTGTAAAAGTTATGTAATGGAGCTCCTTTGGTAAAATACTCGCAAACCGCTGTGAAACTTTCATGTTAAGTTTTATTTTTAAGAAGATTTATGCTATTTTGAATTAAGGAAATTAAAGGAATGCGAAGAAAAGGTTTTTATTTAAAAAAAAATTGAGAGCGAAAACGTTACTAAATGGATTAAAATTTCCAGCTAACAGACACAAAAATACTTTTTTATTGATGGAATTCATATTTTCCTACATTATGTTATATAAAATAAGATCATTTATTTAACATACTACACGATCATCATTGTTTGAATGCAATTTGTTTATAACAAAAATAAGATATTCCACCTGCGTAACGGTCATTTTATTTGAAATCCGCTCACTTACGGCACTGCACGTATAATTTTGATTTTATTTCTGTAAGTAGGTTTAAACAAACACTTTAACACTTTCTCTCTTTTCAATCATATTAAAAACTAGTTGAGGTCGTTCACTAATTGACTACTCTGAGAAGAAAGGCCGAAACAAAATCAGAGGTCACAGTCTTTTTTAAAGTCCAAAAATAATCTTGGTCACATCATGTGAAGACCTGTATGTTGATTCGTGTCTTAAATAGAGTTTTGACTTTTGAGGAAAGAACCACACAGATTGAGTGGACCTGTCCAATCAGTCCGTGAAGTGAAAGGACATTTGGATAAGCCGCATAAATTGCTCAAACTGCCAGATCATGATTACAAAGTACTGAGAAAAAAGGTGAACAAAAAAAGAAAATGACCCACGTTTTAAAGATTGGAACGTTGGAAAGTTGTTTCGGTTTAGGTGGATTGCATGCGCATGATGGATAATTTAAATTAATAGGCTTTTACATCTCACTAAAATTGTTAAGTTATTATAACATTATTATAATTATTTTAACAAGGAACTATTATACTAAAGAAGAGTCTAGTTTTAGTTATTCTCATTAAGTGAATGTAATTCTTATGAGAATAAATGATCTCAAACCTCAAGAAGGCAGCACAGTGGTACCTCTTCCTATCCCCTTTTTCGGTAGTAAGTAGTAATCAACGACATAATTATTGTTATTGGAGATTAAAGCTAGAATGCTTCCGGGTGTGTACTACGTGAACTCGACAAATGAATGTGCGAATAACACTTGTGCGACAAAACTGTACTGCGACTCACAAGTCACAATAGTTCGAATGCACGCTTACGCGACACACTCGAGCTCACATAGTACACTAGGTTAGGTTAGGTTAAAACTGTGAGCTCCTAAGCCGAGTGAGCGAAGCGAGCGGTGCCGCGGCAGCGGCCGGCGAGTGTTAGGCCGGTTACAGTGCTCGACCGACGGTACGTCCTGACCGTACGTTCTGAACCTCAGCGCTGACCGTCGGTTGCGAAAATGCATTCAGTGCTACGCAGACGGCGAACTGCGACGCGTGTGTACAGTTCACAAGAAAAATGAATCCTTTTACTGAATGCTCTAATATATGCGTACGGTCGGTCGCTCCGTCAGCGAAGCACTGAACGCATCCATACAATCTCATAACTCGTCGGTCAACCGACGTACGCGCGATCGACGAGCCGGACCGACGACGGCTCGACCGACCGTACGCGCGTACCAAATCACGCGCGTACCGTCAGCGTAGCTGTGTGCGCGTTCATAGACTTGCATTGATATAGCTTCGCCGATCGACGGTCAGCGCTGACCGTCGGTCAAGCACTGTTTCCAGCCTTATAAACGATTAGATTCAGTGTGTTGCACAAGCGTGCATTCGAACTATGGTGTATCGCAGTATTCGCAGTACAGTTTTGTCGCACAAGTGTTATTCGCACATCCATTTGTCGTGATCACGTAATACACTCATGCTTCCCGACAAAAGCAAAATAATAGCTGAGATAAAATATAAGGTCGAGATTTTATAAATCGCCACAGACTCATAGAAAAATCGTAACAGTCTGTATAGGGACTTACGATAACATAGCAAAAAATACAAATAATGCACCCGCAATGCAACTTTGTTTTTTTAACATTTAGGTTTCTCCCCACGCATCGACAAACAAAAGTGCTAAGTTTAGAATTATTGTTATTATTTTATTTAAACCATTATTTATTAGCTCTCTAATAATAATAACATCGTCTTAATTATAAAAACTATGGTACTTTTCATTGTCAGCTTTTAAGTTAGTCAAAGTGCGGTGCATTTTACGGTGAAGCTTAGCTTCTTTTCTTTAAATTATAAGTTTGTCTATGGTGAGGCATGAAGATCATAACCCTTTTATAAGACTATTGTTGTATCATATCATATTTTAATGAAAATAAATATATTCATTTTATCTTAAAAGACTGGGATTAAAATTAAGAAAAAGCTTTGTCAACCTTATTTTGATTTGTATTTGACTCGATTTGACTAGTGATACTGTAGAGATGTACCAACTCGGCAAAAACACAAACCGAGTTAACTCGCGTTGAAATTTAGCTAACTCGAGTCGAATTCGAGTTACACAGCTCGAGTTAGCTGGAAGAAGTTGAGTATAATTATGATCTTTTACAAATTACTTTTTTACATATTTCTTCTTCAATTTAACTCACTGTTAGGACAATTATCATTGCTAAACTTCGTAGTTCATTGGTAGGATTAAAATAAAATGGTCTTCATAGTTTGCATATCTAATTTATACCTTTCTTATTAAAGTTATTAGGTACTCATTTATATTTGGTTTTATTCTTATATTTGATATAATCGGAAAAGTTCGTGTAATCGTCGGTGTCATCTGGTCGCTGCAATGGCGGTAGTATTAAAGCGCACAACCAACGAACGAATCGGCTCTCGCTCTTTCGCTTGATTCGTTCATTTATCGCCAGCCCAAACTCGAGTTAGGGAGAATTCAACTCGAGTGAACTCGAACTTAGCACAACCCGAGTTAACTCGAGTTAGAAAGTCGAGTTGACACATCTTTAAAGTAACACTATCACTAGTCAGTGTCAAATTCGACATTTAGATGGGAATTTGCGAATACGAGATTATTTGTTTGCTTTACCTAAAATGAAACTCAATTCTAAAAAACGGCTCCTGCCCTTATACTCTAGTTTATTGCTCGTTATATTTACAACTGCTGTGTCGCCTGGTGGTAAATTAATATTTCTGTTGTTGTAGGTTATGTATGTATTAACAGGCTCTACATAAAGGCGTTTATTATTGTTTATTTTACTGTTACAGCTAATGATTTACACTTCTATGATGGCGTTTCTACAGCAGACGTGATATTTGGTGACGTGTTTTTCGAAATATTAGATCCTCCTGAACTCAGGTATTCCTATAGAATCAGACCAGCCAAAGACTTTGGTACCCCTTTCGTAAGTAATCTAAACTGTTTGTAAACGAAGCATACTGTAATTTAAATTATTAGTTAAGTATTAATCCATCTTGTTATGATTTTTCAGAATGAGAGTATACAATTTCAGGATGCTCGGTTGGTACCAACTGTACCTCTGCATAGTTGCTCCGATATAGTAAATCATGATGATATTGTGGGACAGATTGCCTTGTCTGAAAGAGGGTAAGTTTTAATTCATATTATTAGCACTTTATAAAGAAAACCCCAGCATGAGATATGGAGTGACAAAAATATTGTGAGGAAAGATTTTAGTAATAATGTTGATGGCTATAAGAGTAGGGGGAGACCAAAGAAACGATGGATGGAATGTGTGAATGGTGATAGGCTTAGAAGTTAGGGGGTGACTACTGACACAACAATGAATAGAGAAGTATGGAAGAAAAAGACATGTTACACCAACCCCAAATAAATTAGGATAAGGGGGCAGGAGAATGACGATAAAACCCAAGGAAGTTGGTATTTATTGGCGGTCATGTTATGCCATGTTTAACCATTGGATGTTTATAAGCTAATGTTCTGACCTCCCATATTCATAGTAATAACATCACGCATTGTTTCCCCGAAGCGTTGGGCCCTTCGGGGAAACTAAATATAATCGAAACCTAAATATACTCCGGGCTGTTACTGAGATATTCCAGATGGAAAAACCCAATAACACTTTGCCTGACCTGGGAATCGAAACCAGGACCTTATGCTCAGCAGTAGTGCTTGCTACCACTAAACCAACAAGGCAGTTTCATAGATCTGTCTTATAATTGTATTTTTTTTCTGTAATGTATGCACGGCTATACACCAAGTTATACATTTCCAGTATAAGCTTACATCTCATTTCACGAAAATCCTAAACAATGCTAGTAACGTATAGCTTATTATTATAGGTTTAGTGGTCTATTTCATAAATGCCATTATTTGCACAGTTACATTAGTTATAAATTCTAATATATATGTTTCAGGGAGTGTTCCTTTGTGTTCAAGACGGCCAAAGCACAGCAAGCTGGAGCAAGAGCCATTATTATAACGGAGTCCGTAGACAAATGGGATGATTCCCTTGATCATCTAATAGAGATGGTTGATGATAAGTAAGACTTTTTTATTACATTATTTTAATTTTTGGTCTCTTACTTCTTTTTGCATTTTGTACAGATAAAAAGGCATAAATAAGGAAGAAACCATTATTATACATAGCAGTAAAATTTAAGTAGCCATGTTTAACTTGTTTTTGTGGGCAACAGAATGTTGTTAAATGTTTAATACCATTATTTACGATTATCGAAATTTCTGAATATTTTGACAATTGTATTTGAAACATTATTGACAAAGTCATTCAATGGTATTACGTCAACTTATAGGGTTCTATTGATGATGATGACGATGATGATGATGATGATTTTAATTATACTAATTCTGTAAAATCATGTTTGTTATGGACGGAAATCATTTTTAAATCTACATACAACCTGACATTATTCTGCAAAGTGTATTTGGTGTTTCTGATGTCTGACTATTATATTTTTCAGAATGGAGCTAGATGTGAACATACCGGCAGCATTTCTTCTTGGTCGAAGTGGCGCCACAATACTTCGCACATTAAGAAAATTAAAAAAAAGCTATGCAGTAGTCAATCTGCCCATAAACATGACACATGTGCCAATTGGTAAGATGAACCAACCACCTTGGATTTCATGGTAATTTTGCACTTTATTAATTAGTCTTACATAAGTGTTTCCATTGTTATGTGTCATGTATTTTATAGCTCATAAAAGTAATCTTTTGTAGATGTTGTATGAAAGTAAAATGGACATTTAAATAATTAGTGAACAATTTCGCGTACATTTATTATTCAAGTGATTAGTGTTCGATTTGGAATGCCAATTCTTTCTTTTATTCAATGTATGTGTTTCACTAATATTTAATGTTCCACTAGTGTAGTAAAAAGGACGAATTATTTTACAGTGATATCCTAGATGTCCATTCTTTCACCTTGTATTTTGGATACGAAATTAAGAACCTCATCAGCTTAAAATAACCTGCCATTGTTTATTTATTTATTATAATTTGCTTATTCTTTTTTCCATAAATGTGTATAAATCAATTTGAAGAGATTAAAAAAACTGTAAGGAGGTACACAGACTTTAGTTTAATTAATTTTCATTCCGTGATTTATTATAATTATTGTAATATTGATGTAACCGATACTGATAAGCTCTGACTGCAGTTTTGCAACCAAAATATTAAGTACAAATTTATTATTTTGTTAACCTGTTATCTAGTTATTAGTAGGTACTTTTGTACAATGAGCTTATAGTTCCGTTTTGTAGTTGCTCACATAATTGTTATTAAATGTATGAAACAATTGTCAAGTTCAGGAGAAATCACATACAATAAATCTTTGAATTTGGATTTCAAGCAATGAAGTGTATGTTATTTTATTAATCTTCGTATTATTAATTATTAGGTATGACTTACTCTCGGTTTCTGAATTGAGAATTTGAGGTTGAGAACTCGTCAAACTTCGCTTTTAGCAATACTTAACTGGAGAGTTGGCGAAATTATAATAAAAAAAATATAAAATTCAAAATATCTCGTAAGAAATTCTGAATTTCGCTACTAGATGTCGCGATTCTAGTAGCGGAACATAATGCGAGTGAGTTGATTTTTAGCAATCGGAGCAAAATGTCGTTGCTTTTGACTTAGTAAATACAGGTCTATGTTGAACCTCTTGGAAGTCTTGGATTAACTTTTCCGTAAAATCAACATCCATTTCGATGTCGTGTGCCACAGACACGTGTGGCACAAACGCGGCTCCGTAAGACGTCCACCGCTGGACATACGCCTCCCCCATTTGGAGGGGATTGCCATAATCGCCACACTTGGCAGGCGGGTTGGCGATCGCATTATGGTGGTAAAACGCATAGAGAATGCTGCTGCCCATTCTCTAGTAAGTCCCTTAGTCGCCTTTTACGACACCCACGTGAAGAAATGGGATGATGTTATTTGTTACGTCCGGCATCACATGAACACGGACACACGGACGAATCTGTATGTTAGAATAGGCAATTTCGCTTCTGTTTCACTTTTTGTACAACGGACAAGTCATGTTAGAACTACTGCGGTATCGATACTATGGCTTCGCGGCAGAGGTGTGATACCTCCCTGAAAGAATCACATTTTATACTGCAGTTTTATCTGTAATTAACACGTTAACTGCCATGGTTAAAATCAGAAAAAGTCAAAAAATGTACTTAGTGTTATTTCACTTTAAATAGATTATTTATTCCATAAATATATTATGTATTCCAAAAACATGGCCAGGCAGCAACGACATTTTCAGATTTTGTATGTGTTGTCGTTCATATAGTCCGACAAGGCCTGAATGGAACAAAAAGTGTCGGACACATACTCCGACATGGCAGTTAACGTGTTAATTATTGCACTGCAGCAGTAAAATTTTAATAGCCTTGTTTACTTTTTCTTTCGTGGGCTACAAAATATTGTTAAATGTTTACTACTAAAATTAGTGCTAATTTTTAATTGCATTTTGGGTTCTAAGTGGACACACTTGTACGTGCGTGCTTTCGGTGTTTTTGATTATATTATTATATTTTTCCAATATAAAGGGAACCTTCCATTTATTTATTTTTTTGCAAAAGTATGTGATTTTAGGGAACAACGTAACTGCATTTACTCATTCTGTTGCCCTGATTTCGATTAAAATAGAATTGATTCCAGTTGCCCCTTCCAAAAGGTAGATTCGTATGGAGAAGAATGGGAAAGAAACTCCACCGTTACTCTTTTAAGGCCCTTAGTAAGGCTAAAGTAGAGTTTGACAAGTTCTCAACTTTAAATTTTCAAATCAGAAATGAACTGTACTGTATATTAACTTATTGCCGATTTTTTTTTTCGCTATATTATATGGCACCGGCTGTACTGATGTCATAGTATGTAAGCCTTTTACAACTAGTATTTCTTTTGTAAAGACATATTCAAAAAAAAAAAAATCTGCACTGTTATCATCACCTCTTTTATAGAAAAGGAAGAATTATTGTTAGGAAACAGTTGAACTGTAATATTAATTGACTCAAGTAAATGAGAATGGTTGCTAAAGATTTAATACTAATTATTAAATAGGCACACAAATTCATTTACACTATATTATATAGAGGAAAGATATAATTGTTTGTAAAATTCTTTGAAATGGATTAACTCATAAACTTACAAACCGATTTAAAAAAAAAATCTTCCACCCATGGAAAGCTACATTATTCCGGAGTAACTTATGCTATAAACACGCGGACAAGGCGAGGTTGAAATGCTAGTCAGGTATATTATGCGACATTCATTATGTTTTTTATTTTATAATGACATGGAATTGATCTACCTAGCACAATAAATTATTTGCATTCGTAGGACATAGAAAATAGAAATACATCGATATAAACACATTGTGTAGATGTAAACTTATCATTGATTCCCAGCTCCCAGCAGCCTGAATATTTCAAACTGATTAATGATTTTTTAAAGTTTTTGTAAAGGATCCTATTTTACACATAAAACTTATATTGTAGTAACCTTAAATGATTTTTTTTTCCAGATGTAGATAAACATTTTTTTAATTTTTATTTCCAATAGTGTATTTCATCGAAATTTTGACATTGACGGTAGAATTATGTCAGCTAACTGAATGATTATATTTTTAGAAATTGTTACCAAGTGATTTTCAAGAGCTAAGTAACATGAGTCTTAAAAGCAAGCGAATGTCGGTTTCTTAACTCAGAGTATAAGATGAGTAGTCTTATTTAATCTAACCTAGGTTTAAATTACACTTTAGCATTTATTGTCAGCACGCGTAGCATGACCACCGTAGAAATGGATTTTGTCTATTCTTGGTAGAATAGAGATAGAATTGTCATGCTACGCCAGCATAAAACGGTACAAATCTTTCTACAATCTTTAATTTTGTCTTTAATCTTTCTACAATCTGTAATTTTATCTATTCTTCCGTCGACAAAACCCATTTCTACGGTGGTCATGCTACGCGTGCTGGTCTACATAAGTGCTACTGAATGCAGTGGCTTACTCTAGGGTCGACGCAATGTGAAATATAATTTAAAAACTGTTTCATAAATCACGAAATGTAAAATAAGTTCAGCGATGACCAGATTTGTCTCATTTTATAACTGACTGAATTCGCCTCAAGTTATAAAATAGGACTTCATTTGTGAAGATTTCTTTCGAAAATAATTTTAGTGTAAAAGAGCTAGTTACACTTTTCTTATTTTTAAATATGGAATGTACTATTAGCCCAATGTTTGATGGTAACATGTGGACACGCTCAAGATTTTAGTTATAAGGATGTTCGTTACCAAAGCTGTACCTATTTATTGTCATTAATGGCAGCTGAGATTTGATTTGACAATGTGCTAGGAAATATAAACTCTGTGATAATGATGTAAACTGTGAGACTTAGGTAGCTTCCGCATCTACTGTAGGCATTTTAAGAGTGTATAGGCGACGCCGCGACTACGCGAGTCCCTGGCGCAAAATCTATGCGACAACAACCAACGCCAGAGCATTATTTAGTCCCCGCTAGATACTTTTATCATTATTAGATTATAATTACCATGATTGATTGGCCATTTCTTATTTTCTTTGCTTTTTTATAGTTTTGTTAGTCGGCTTATACATGTTTTTTGTTTTTATTACGCTCTAGTTTCCGTGAGTCGTAGTTTATCACCTAGACCTTTAAATTTAGATCATACAAATAGATTATGTGACATACCTACCTACTCAGAACGGCAAGGGCTTAAGGCAAAACTGTTCTTATAATGAATTAGCACTAAGTGGGGTAATTGTATAACACACTATCAGTAGGAATCGCTTTCATTTTGACAGCAACAACTTTCATTGCGTTATTTACTATGCTGAGCAGACAAATTTTTCAAACATAGGAAGCAATGGTTAAGAAATAATCTTCCAATTGATTCAGATTCTGATTGATAGTGCATCATGCAATTAGTATGTGTTCATTAAGATATTGATGTACCTAATTATGTATTGATATTTGTGTAACAATTAATAGTCACCTTTTGCTTCAGGATTTTGTAAATAGATAAGTTTATTTACCGCCAGGCAGAGGTGGCGTGAAAAAGTTATTCGCTTCAAGCATATCTATCGAAGCACTCGGTCAATGACCTTTTAAAATGAGGATCTCATTGTAAATAACTACATCTAATGTATTATGAAATATTACATTAATCATGTATGGCTTTTGTAATTTATTGTGTGAAGTATTAAAAGACGAATGCTCCAAATGAAACTCCTTGTTATTATTAATTTTGTCAAACTCCTCAAACAAAATGTTCTGTTTTTTTATGGTTTCGCCCTTGATATCGACACCCAGGAAGATACAGAGGGAAAGGGGTTCAAAGGTCCGTGTTACTAAAGACACCGCGTAAAAAAAGGTCCCAATCAGTAGTTATTCTCATTGATTAGGATTACCTACGTACCTAGGTATATAAAAAACTTGTCTATAAGCTGTGATTCTTAAGTTTTTATATTGTTGTTTATCTTTTATGTTTAAACTGACGGGGATTTGGGACCTTTTTTCTACAAATCCTCATTATGACCTATATGTATATACGTCAATGGGAAATACTGGAAGAAATGTCCAAAAATCCTCATTGATTGGGAATATCAATAAGAATTGCTGCTGGGGAGTTTGTTCCGCCACTTCTTAGTGGAATAGTGTATCATTAGTGGAATAACTCCAGATGTAGCGTGTAAATAAATCACACCATGGGTATCTCAAAGAACTGACCAATTTTCCATGAGAAAAGCCCAACATTTTAAAAACCGTCATGTGAAAAGACCGCTCACCACACTAGTTAGAAATAATTATTTTTGTGTTTTTATTTAATGTCATGTAAAATAAAGTTTTTCTTTACATAGTATAATACAAAGTCGCTTCCCATGTCTGTACGTTTAGATCTTTTAAACTACGCAACGGATTTTAATGCGGTTTTCATCAATAGACAGTGATTCAAGAGGGAGGTTTATACGTATAACATATACGCGGGCGAAGGCGCTGGCAAAAGCTAGTAAATAATAAATTAAACATTAATCTGAAGAATACCTATGAACCTAATAATCCAATCATTCCGATATACTGACCCTAGTATTAATTTCCAGTTAAACGTCAGTTAATTCTGTTGATAATGGCTATTAGCGCCACGCAAGATCCTGCTGTGAACTACTGACTGAACTAATCTGGATTGATTGTTCATGGACGGTTAATTATTATCCGTCGAAATACCGGCAAGAGATCAACTTTCAATGAATACTTCACGGACAATTCAATGTTGATTAGTTCAGCCAACTGCCGCTCTATAGTATGTGACGCTAGTGGTATAAGCAACTTATTTATATCCGAGTCGAATGTTTATTGCAATATTGGTTAACTTTAACAAAATAAAGTTATTATTAAAAAATAAATATGTCGTGTGGCAAAAATCAGCTAACTATCAGTCTTATAAAACGTTTATAGTTAAATACTCATTAGATAAAGCAATATTACAATGGAAAAAAACCAAATTGATATAAAAAGCATCTAACTGCAAAGCAAAAACCAAAAATGACACATTCGCGTGTCATAAGCACAGCATGCGATCTGAGTATTACAGGTGTTTCAATATTGAACAAACCCAGATATCTCGTGCAATGAAACTTGAGGCTATTATTTAATTTAATGGAATGAACAGCTGAATTATTTATTACAGGTCAACTTTTGCCGAACATTCAGGCCTGTTTGAACTCTAAAGCGCAAACAGTTCAGCCGCTGCTTTTTTTTTGTCTTCATTCACTGGTATATGGACAATCGCGTTGAAAAGTTATAATAACTCCACCGTCGTATGTCTAAGTTGACGTCGTTGTGGAGCTCCGAACTCTAGGTCTGTGCCGGTAGAGTTTACTTTGCCATAACATGTCTGGTAAGGAGCCAGACCAAGAGAGATACAGAAACCCGCAGGGCAGCATGTGGTGGGCATGTGGGGTCAGTAGTATTCAACAAACCCGTGGACCTTATCTACTACGAGTAATCTTGTTCCTCACCTCTGGCTTGCCTTTATTGGCCGGCAGGAATGAACATTAACGAGGACCAGAGCTCCCACCTCTTTTTGCTTTTATTGACCGGCTTGAATGGAGATTTGTAAAAGTGCTCAAAGGAAGGGCAAGTATTCTAGTAAATGCTGGCACAGTTTTTGACCATGTTCTGGGTTCTGGGATTATTCTGATAGCCGCAGAATACGTCTCCAATCTTCTAACACCCCAGGACTTGTGTCCCCTTATCACTGCGTCACTATGTGCTAGTGACAGTTTATTGTGTTGTATATTATAAAACATTGATCAGGTACGAGACTAAGTTCTTCCATAGTGCACGGTAACCAATCCGCTATAACTACCCAAACCCAAACGCAAACACCCGCACGAAAACAAACCATATTGCATTATGCAATATGGTTTGTCTTCATGTTCTGCAATAGTCCTGCACCAACCGTCGGGGGTTAGACTTGGATGCACTTGGGTAGTGCATAAAAACGTTTAACAGGTATTTGCGAGTTGGTTTTAAGCCGCTTCACGCGCCTTCCAAAGGTCCGGGACTCTAGGGTCCCGAGAATAGCAATAAAAAAAAAAAAACATTGACGATTGCGTTGTTGGTCTACTGGTCGCAAGCATTGCTGCTGAGAATGAGGGGCTGGGTTCGATCTCCATGTCGGACAAAGCGTTATTGGGTTTTTCTGTTAGGTAGTTCTCAATAGCGGCCCTTGACGGCGTTTGATGGCAATATCGCTAGCCCTCTATTACACGGGACTTCGACATAATATGACCCCTTCAGTTTTGCTGACATCTCTTTGCTGCGCGCGTGGAACACTACGCGCCGTCGACACGGGCCTACGGTCATTACCGGGTGGCGAGCTACCCATTGTTCGCCACCCGCAAGCCCGCGCCTACCGTGGCCGGGAGTCCGTAATCGACTCCCGACACCCGGGGCGTCTCCGCCAGCGGTGGCTAGGGAAGTGAGGGGGCCAAGAAGGTTATTTCCAAATGGTTGCAATATGATAACTAATAACTTTGTTACTTAAGGCACGTAGGTGCATCATAAACAGGTGCAGATTCCTATTGATATTAATTAATGATTATGTATTCGTAGTGGTAGTCATTACAACAACAGCAACGACGCAATAAGTGCGTTACAGATGGTCAACTACTTACAAATAGGTTGTCAATCAAGAGTACCTCTCTTAATTCATAGATAGCCACAAACTGGGATAAGTATTTGGTACCGATTCTAGTTTTCTTCTAGATTTTTTCGTAAACCACCAGTAACACATCCAAACAGTGGAACAGGCTTTTCACATGAATAGTTAAATAATTTAAAACTCCATTTCATTGTCATATATCTATTACCTATAGTCTTTTCGCCGTAAGATGAGTTCCCTGACAGTTTATTTTTTTCCGTGGCACGCTAAATAATACTACTTTAGACGAATAAAAATAAACTGGCAAAAAAATTTAAAAAGAAATGATTAAAAAAAAATACTGCCTTTCGTAAATTACTAAGTAAATTATTGTAGTTATAATTAACTGTTAATAAATTAAGTAAATAAAATAAAAAAGTATAAATCTTAACATGTCTAATGCGTTGAACGGAACGTCGGCCAATAGAGATTGCCACTACTCAATACACTAATCGACAATAAAATAGATGAATCGGAGCGGCCATTTTGTAATCGCGAACGCGTCGCGTCAGTACGAGTGCGTTATGTCAGGTTTTTGCTGTGCTCCCGTGATTTTATGTAGCCTATGTCTTATTCTAATGTATAAGCTATATTACTGTAAAGTTTCATCAAAATCCGTACAATACTTTATGCGTGAAAGAGTAAGAAACATCCACACACACACACATACTAACTTTCACATTTATAATATTAGTAGGAAGTAGGATAACCAGTTTATTAAAAAAATATTTTGGAAATCTAAAATCGATAATCCGATTCCATTTTCTTTGCCAACTGAATCAATATTATTAAAAAAATCGATTTAAATATTTCGTTACGTCACATCACTACAATTGTCAGACAAGAACTGTCAGGGAACTCATCTTATGGCGAAAAGACTATAGTAGTAGGTACCTACCATTAGAACACATTGGCATGTACGTAAAATATCGTCATTCATCATCATTTCAGCCGAAAGACGTCTACTGTTGGACATAGGCCTCCCCCAATTTGGGGGGGTTTGCCATAATCGCCACGCTTGGCAGGCGGGTTGGTGATCGCAGTATGGTGGCAAAATGCATAGAGAACGCTGCTGCCCATTTTCTAGTAAGTCCCTTAGTCGCCTCTTACGACACCCACGGGAAGAAATGGGATGATACTATTCTTTAACTACGGCACTACACGTAAAAATATCGCGGCAGAATTTATCGCGCACTGGATTTTTAACTCTCGGTGCTGAACCGAACATTGAGAATCCAACAGAGTGCTTCCTATCCCAATGCGTCAAAAAAATACAACGTTCGATTTTCAACTCTTGGCATTAAGCAGTACCTACGTTATTACCTATTTAAGTCCGTGCGAACGTCGACTTATGTATGTGGTGGCCCGTGGAGGTCCTACTAAGTAGTTATAGTTAGGTAGTACTTTCATGGGAATTAGTAGGAAGGTATGTCAAAATTTTTGTATAAATCAATTCATTTTCAGTGATGTTCTTTTGATGCCAAATGCACGGACGCCTAAGTCTGTTCTGTTGCTCTATAATTGAAATGTCTTGTGATTTGTGAATGCTACGTTCCACTTCCACTGTCTCGCTCGCCCCCTCGCAGACCGAATCAAACATTCAAAGATATCGACGTTCCTTCCACCAGTTAGTCATGACCCCTTGTTGGCCAGAAACAGTACCTACGTATTACAGTCAGGTTCAAAAAGATGTTTACACCGACTATAATTAATTTGATTGTCTACAATTTGTGTTCCTTAATAAGTACTGTGTCAATGTGTTAAGCTACAATTAAGTATACGTAATTACGTAGGTACCCAATTTGTAATAGATACGTGTGTTTTGTGGCGACTCATCGGTACAATATTATAGAACCAAGTTTGTAGACGATTAAATCGATTCTTGTTTAAATAGACATACTCGTGTTCCGTTTCACAGAGTAACATTTAAATGTCCGATCGTAGAAATGGTCATATCGTGATCTATATGGCCATTGCACGATACGTAGTCATTACTTACATGATTTGGCTGGTTAACTCGTGATGCGCGTAATCGAGAGTCGGGCGGATCGACGAAAGCAACGTATTTATCGATATTACCAACTGACCACTGGGTACCTATATCGAAAATTAGACCAACCGCGCGCGAGCCGAGAGAGAACGTAGCAGGAGGCTCCGCGGCAGCGGCTGGTGAGAGCTAAATCCAGGTTGGTCGCATTTACTTGGCTATTTAGTATTTTTAGGATGTTAAAATAGGAATTATTCTAGTAAGAATAGGTCGAATAGGAATCATTACCCGAGTGCGCGTCAGCAAGACAGTGTTTTACACGAAGGTATCTCGGTCGATATGCACAAGCATCGCTGAGTCGTTGCAGGTCAAAAACTCTGACAACCAATCTTACCAAGGGATATCATGTTACACAGTAGCTGGGTTGTGGAGGTCAGATAGGTAGCTGCACCATGTAAAATACTGGTATTCCCACCAAAGGGAAAAGACTGATTGTATCCATCTTTTTAAGGCGGAATGTACCTATTCATCATCATCATCATTTCAGCCGTAAGACGTCCACTGCTGGACTTAGGCCTCCCCCAATTTGGGGGGCTTTGCCATAATCGCCACGCTCGGCAGGCGGGTTGGCGATCGCAGTATGGTGGTAAAATGCAAAGAGAACGCTGCTGCCCATTCTCTAGTAAGTCCCTTAGTCGCCTTTTACGACACCCACGGGAAGAAATGGGGTGGTGTTATTCTTTACGTCCGGCACCACACGGTACCGGTAATGTACCTATTGAGGTAGGTTAATTTTGTTAATATAACTCGTCTAACTCAGAGATAAATGTGTAGAATGTTTAAAATAAAAGCCATTGTTTCTATTGTAAGGGTTGATGTTGATTTGTGTTTTAAATGTTGTGTTAATTATTTCAATTCCAAGGGTTTCTCGAGAAAAGAAATATTCAAAAGAAACTGATTTATTTTCATGTTTTTACCTGATAGTACCTATATCTCTGATGGGTCCTCACAAGGTGGACCGAACACCTGGTGAAGTTTGCGGGAATCCGATGAAGGAGTACAGAGAGGACCGGTTCTTGCCACAATTCTTTGGAGAACCCTAAGTCTAACAGATGACATCTCTCCGCTAAAATAATGATGATAAAGCTGCAAAGTGGTATTGGTGGTGGTGGTTTGGGGTGGTGGTAAAGCCATTGCTTAGTTATTATCATTTCGTTGACTTCATTAGAAACGGCCCACTCGAACTACCATTATTGATCCATCTAAGGCAGCCTTTCCCAAAGTGGGCGATAACGCCCCCTTGTGGGCGCTGCAGGCCTAAAGGGGGGTGGTAAGAGAGCCAGAAAAAAAAATGGGGGCGTTGTGTAGACTCTACACGTCTCTAAGGTACGGCGATCTAAGTTAAGGCGTCAAGTTATCAATAAAATATGATAAGTCCAAAGGCATATCATAAAGTTATAGGGCACCTACCCCTAGGAAAGAAAAGTAATTGTGCAATTTTCAGCGATTCGATTTAGTGTAACAGAAAACATTTGAACCATCGACATCAACGAATGAGTGAGTAGGTAAGTCAATTGTGATAATCGAGTGATTAATGAATCGTGTAATTAATTTACAGGGATTTTTTAAATATTCCAACATATGTTTACCAACCGTTTTAATTTTGCGGCAGTCCCTTTCTTTATCCCAATTTCTTTCTAACAAGCCAGCAGCTGTATTCAGGGTGGACAGCGACGCGCAAATGGTTCCCATCGATTCAGTACATTATTCTAAAAGCGTTGATATTTCGTAACTATTCCATACATTTTGACCGCGTACATTCGCACCGTTATAATGAAATGATGAAAATGTCTACGCTACGCCTACGTCTAGAATCATGTGTTGTGATTTTTTGTGCGCGGATTTCCCATATATGCCATCCTGTATATTATTTTAGAATTTTGATGTTCACAATTGGATTGTAAATAGAAAGT
Source organism: Aporophyla nigra (assembly GCA_947507805.1). Taxonomy (NCBI): domain Eukaryota; kingdom Metazoa; phylum Arthropoda; class Insecta; order Lepidoptera; family Noctuidae; genus Aporophyla; species Aporophyla nigra. Next base: position 13,655,694 of record OX382307.1, on the reverse strand, counting down.
AGCTTGTAAAAAGACCCCTTCAACCATAAATATTCTTCCCTAGGGGATGGATAACATGAACCAACAACAAAGTTTTATGAAAAGTAGTATAAGTATTTGAATATTACATACGACGTCGTTGACGGTACTAAATTGTCCGTCACGAAAGGTCATGGTAAGTACCTACCAACCTAAGTATACAGTAGATAGGTAGGTGCTTACATTTTTTTTATACACATACAATCATACAATAATATAGATACCTATAAGTCAAGTAGAAATGTATAGGTACCACTGTTAATGTTATGGTTTGAGTCAAAATAATCCCCTTTTTTAATTTGAAGCAAGCAAAAATGGAATTTAATTTCTGTAGCATCTTTTTTTTTTCTGGAACAGTGCCCGGTTGACGACATTTGGCTAAAAACGATTTTCAAAAAATTTGAGACCAAAAATGGAATGTAATTTCAGTAGCAGCTCGGTACCTAGATAAGTGCCCGGTTGATGGCTTATAAAGGACTTTTAAACACAGAGATGTGACATTTTAAAAATAACAGTATTTGAAATGCAAAATAGAAAATACCTATTTCCATTTTGTATTTAAATACTTTTTTTAGAAAAGCATTTTATATTTTATTTGAAATACTTTTTAGGACATATTTTGTATTTGCAAAATGCAAAATACTTTTTGCTAAGTTTTGTAAACATCAAAGAATTAATAATTAATGTGATGAGAAATGGTACTTGTTTTTCTCACTATGGCAACACTGAATTGAACTGTTTTCTTGTCAGGCCACTTAGATAATTAGTTTTACTTTTTTCTTATGGTGGCATGATTATGAGACCACACAGGAGAAAGATGAGCGACAGTGTATTTGAGCAAATTATTTTATTAAAATATGTTAAGTAAATTTAATTTAAGTAAGTTATCACAGTAAATTTACCAGCCAGCTGACTGAAATAAATAAACTTTTTAACAAAATAAAGATACTTTAAAACTAAAAGTATTTTATTTTAATAAAGCATTTTGTAAATACGTATTTTGCATTTAGTATTTTAAATATAAAATGAAACTATTTTGTATTTGAAATAAGAAAATACAAAAGTATTTGCATTTTGCATTTGAATACATTTTATAACCTATTTTGCACATCTCTACTTAAACATAACTGGCGAAATGTCGGTGTATTATAGGTATATCTCTACCTAATCCTTAGGGAAATACAGGCGTGATGTTATATTATGTGTCGAGTATAATTTTGCAGTTTGAAAAAGTAATGCTTAGTAAATAAGTAGGTACATATTTATGTAGGTATATATAATGAAAGGGCAGTATACGACATTCGTGTCAGAAATATTGTTGCGTGTTCCAAACAGTAAAAAAGTTAAAACAAGCGAGTAAAAAGTACTGTTAAAGGCGTTATCAAACTAGAACGAATGTGAGTAAACTTAACATACCCAGTGTTGGTACAATCACCTTTTACCGGTTCAAATGAAGGTAGTTAACATAGAGTCACGCTTTTTTCCCAGGGGAGTGAGCAGAAACTACATACCGCCACTTGCTTCGATCCTAACATACTTCTTTTGCCTTGTTAACGTTCATACATCTGCACCCTAATTGCGAAACGCACAATTTATCAGAATCTGAATGGGATTGAAGATTATTTCCAAACCATTGCGTCATTTATTCGAATAAATTGTCGGCGCAGCAACGTAAATAACGCAATGAATGTTGTTTAACTATGAATATGAAACCAATTCCTACCGATAAAAAGTTCCGCAATTACACCTTGGTCATATTACGCGCACGTTGGTTGCGAGACGTTTCTGAAAAACATCGTTTCTTTTGGGAATGATATCTAGCAGTTCAACCTATGCGGTTGTTGGATGCTTAACCGGACTTGTCTGAGGCTACTTTAATAAATTAAAGTCTCCAGGGCTTAAAATCTTAAAACTAGAGCGACTACTCGGTAAGGGCACCCCCTGTGGGGTGCGGACCTCGGCTTACGGGCAGTATGGGATGGGCTGGATCGGAATGCTTATTATTTGGGGACTAATTTAGTTCTACAGGCTCAGCGGCGCGGGCTGTAAGACTCGGAGAACTGCAGAACATCGCCAATAAGGTCCCTATATAATTTCCTCCTAGGGCTTCCCCTCCCAGCGTTTCCACTCACATCTGCCTTGTAAATGCCTTTTGTAAGTCGTCCTTAAGAATATTATTACCACATCTTCTTTCAAATTGCACCGTTGTCGTATCACATCATTCTTCAGCCTATCATTCACAGTCACATCACACATGCTTCGTAAAGAACGCAACGATATGCCCAGCATTTATTCTACTTTCATGCCTCTTTTGGCTCACCCAACATTCACTGAAAAAGGTGTGACTTTACTGTAGTTAGTAGAAATGACCTAAACCTTAATGTGTTGTTCGCCCGCAAAATGGGAAAATATGACGTATTGTTTTTCTTTAATTTATTAACGTGTTATTTGTCCTTCAAGCACGTGGGTAAAACAGAACACAATTCACTTAATATTTACATAAACTAATTTGGAATATGTAGACACTTACATTATTTTGTGTCAAGTAGATACCTAATTGTAATAACTGTATTGGTTTTGTATTGCCAGTAGGTGGGTAGGTACTTTTGCATTTGAACTAATTGGGATCGATGACAATAAGTACCTACCTTTTTTGTAGGCGAGAGAAACACAAGAGTAGTAGTGGCGCAGTGGATACGTCTGCGAATTACGAATTGTAGATCGTAGGTTCGAATTCTCGTAGGCGCTTTACTTTGTGTAAATTATTTCATAACCACCTGCTTTAAAAAAACGGTGAAGGAAAATATTGTGACGAAACCAGCATGTCCTAGAACCAAAAATTTGAAGACGTGGCATCTACAAACCCGATGGGACCGCGTGGTGTGTTACAGATTACGACCTACTCTCTCTCATAGAGTGAAGGCATCTGTCCCAACAGTGGGAACATTGATTGATTATGCTATTCTATACCGAAATTTTAAGTAGGTACCTACCTAAACTTAATCATTTATAATGTTTAGTACCGTAGAACGTGATGAATATGGTTGGAGGAGTGAACCAGAACAATTTAAATGGGATTTCAACATTGAAACAATATGTATAGTTTGCTGCGAAAAAAGTCTCTAATGTGTTTACTGTATTATAATATAATTAAAGATTACCTATGTGTCCTTACTGGCAAAAAAAATATATTATATCAATAGAATCTATTTTATAGTTTCGTCCCGATTCACCCCTGCATGTCGTATTCACTAGGTTACAAAGTAATTTCATTTCATTACCTACCGCCACTTATGAATAAATGATACGATAAGAACTAGATATCCAGACTTAAATTGTAGTTTCAAATAGAATACTAAAGTGCCTACCTACGTAGAGTCCGTTCACAGTTATATTACCTCTGACAGCAGCAACCGAACAGCAACCTTATTCTAACAATGACAAAGATCACTTTCAATTTGACAGTGACGCAAAATTAGAGGAAAAATAACCGTGAATGGGCCGTAGTCGCCTTCATTTTTCCTTTGTCTATGGTTCGCTGTTTGTGGGAATAGACACACATGGTCCAATCAAACGTGTATTCTTCACATGTGGTTCATTAATAAGTAATTGTCTTTGATTGGCAGTAAATTGTGACCGTGTATATATATTTCAGTATCTGGCCAGTGGCCATCGATTTTTGCTATTGCTCGTGGATATCCACAATGAAAGAGAATAGAATTTATGTCTTCATCTTTGTATGTCGATATCAAAATTTATACAGTGCGTATAAAATTTGGCTACGAGACTGGTACTTTCAGTAGCGTCTATCAACTCCTGTAGAGTGCAGACAATATGACACGATATTAAGTTCCTCCTTGTTTGTGGGACAGCACTACATTTAGTCGACATTCACACGGACGTAATTAAAACGCGGCGGGATGTTCTCGCGCAATAGATTTTCAACTCTTAAGAATCATAGAGTGGACGTCAGCGTGTCGAAAATCTAACAACAGGCCAGTTCTCGTAATTAAAAACATTCAAAATCTAGTCGCAGTCTCATCTCGGCGACAACCATAGGGGCAATTCTCGTAATTTTATGAACGTTCAGTCTGACCTCAGTCTCAATTTGTCAAAAATACCTCAAGTTTCTATGCATTTTTGACAAGTTTTTGTCATTTGATGGTCGCTGAGGTGCCACTGCGAGTAGATTTTGAACATTTTTGAATTACGAGGTTTGGCCTTCATACTGTGAACGTAAACGTAACTTAAAATTACGAGTACTACCCCTCAGTGTGTTTTACTATTCGATTTTTAATCATTATCTTCTCTAAGCGCGTTAAAAATCTAGTGCGCGACAAAATCACGTCGCGATTTTATTTTACCCTCAAGGGCGTCGTGATTTGTGAATCTCTACCAGAGCAGGTTCTGTTTGCTTCGGCTTATCTGACTCCAAAGTCTATTTAAAGACTTCCAGGCAAGCCAAGGCAACTCATGACTAGGTGCAAGCATTTCAACAGGTGGAACGAACGGGTTTGGTAGGGAAGCCCTAGCTCGCCACTGTTTAAGGCTTTCTTTAGACCGTTTGCCAGTGAGTGGGAGAACACACTTTAAAAAGTTGTAGCGGCTTTTCAGCTTTTGTGACACGAGGATTTGAGAATATATCGATGCCTTAGTTCACAATTGCACTAACTACAAAATGTTCAATTTTCGCTTTTTAATGCTAAACACACTTTTATACATTACAATATTGAGATATTATGATGTAGTTAAAGGACTAGTCTTATGAATAGATGCTTATTTGATTTGTTGTTTTACTTTGTTTTTGTACTGTTCTGGTCTAAACTTTAAAAAACTTTAAAACTCTCTCCTCAAAATTGTCAATTTTGTAGTTAGTGCAATTGTGAACTAAGGCATCGATATGTGACGTGAATAACAAGCCATGTTCCCGATGGGTTTTCCTCGGCTAAATGGCGAATTACCAAACAAATTCAATTTTTGTAAATTTTTCAAAATTCTTTGTTTTTTTACAAAAAAGGAATTTGTGCAAAATTTCATCATTTATGCTTCTAGACCCAGTGGGTTAAGCTGTATGATGTCTGTCAGATATAATGAATGAGCTTAACATTTTTACTTAGTAGATTATAATACCCTACGAAAAACGAGTTACGGTGTGCATTGTGTGTTATACAACAATTTCACAGTACACCGTGTACAGGTTGTGTGGTACAGTCAACCGCACATGACTGGTAATATTTGCATTTCGTAATTCGCACTTACTACAACAACATAACGTTTAAAGATAAACCTGAGCCTTATCTTGTATGTTATGTGGTATAATTCCGACACTAAAATAAATGACTAACTATACAAATAAATACAAAAACAAAAGGACAATTAGGCGTCGAAGTATTCGTCCAAACATTTTCCAAGCATTCAACGCATTTGTCAAATGTGGTGCTTCTAAGTCGACCAGTGTAGAAGATGGAATGTTCCTGGTTAATTTAGCGGTATTGTGGACAGAGAAGAGGAAGGCCGGTAAACTTATACTTGAAATTTTAATGTGAGTAAGATGTAAATAAAAACAGTACCTTTTTTCTATACCTACAGTTGCACATGGCTATTGATTCAGAGAAAGTGCGATTTCTGCAAGTACTAGTGAAAAGGCGATGGACAAACCTACCCACTGAGGCATCGAACCTATGATTAGTTGGTGCAATTTTATCAACTTTGAACCTAACATAATTGGTCGAAATGACAGACAGATTGCGGTTCTTGTCTTTAATATTATCGTGAAAGCTTGTTTCGTAATGAAAGACAGGTCTCTTCGCCCTAATTGTTACGATGGTGTTTATATTAAACTTATTATATAAGTTACTAACATACAGGTTTCTGTCTGATTGAGAACGTTGTAGGCCTTTTAGATTATAGATTTGTAGACCATTTTCTGTAATATAGTAAGTACCTGGTACTTGCTGACAGGCCCACGTTGTCCTCCATACATATTAACACTGTTTTTAGAAACCATTGTAAAAGCCAATTATTTTTAAAAGAGTAACCGTAGAGTTTCTTGCTAGCTCTTCTCCATAGTAATCCACCAATTGGAATCGTGCACGTAGCTTCTGATGTTTCATAAGTGCCCATGTAGGTTTATGTGAAAAAAATATTTTGATTAGATTTGATTTGATTGCTCTGAAAACGATTAGCAGGTCTGCTGTCAATAGTCATGCTCAGCTTTTGTGGTTCGCTGTGCGAAATATTCTTCAAGTTATCATTAATGGCTTTTGATGAAGTGCACCATATTTTTTTCAATAACGTTGGTGCTTTGAAGGACCATAAAACGCTAGAGATTGATTGGAACTCGTCAGAGTATATATAGGTATTATGTTCCACAGTCTTTTCGTTTTTATTTGTCGTGTATTTATTTATTTGTTACTTAGGTAAAGAAATCCAGATCTTATGTATGATGAACAGAAATCTATGCACCAAAAATCAGCGGGGTCAAATTAAAGTAACTAACGAAACTACAGACTTATTTATCTTATCGTCTTTAGACTGCGGTACTCATCACGTCTGTGAAGTTAACACGAAAAAGTGATATTCCACATACGGTCTTTGACCTCGGACACAATTTATTATTTCTTTGTTTTATCAGGTTTTAAACTAAACCTTCGTTCATGTTTAAAACCATTTCGTTCATGTTAAAAGGCCTAATCGTGATTACGGAGTTTCGCTGTCTAATGTCTTTTAAAATTTGACCCTGTATTATATATAGTACTTTGAAAATACTTAAGACTATTTTCAATTTATTGTTTTATTCCTTCACTTCTCTGGTCTCGTAGCCTGTTTAATAGCTTCAACTGAGCTCAATAGAGACACTTAGCTAAAAACCCTCTCATTGACCATCGACCGATAGTCCTTCAGCTCAAGTAGCCATTACTACATTTAAAACAAAAGCATCTTTCTGCATCCATAAACACGAATTCAAAACCAAGGAAACTATTATTCAACAATTACCTACTTACTATCTAGGATCATCAAGTGTGCGATAAAATCTAACCGCAGTATCGAAGTACCCAAGTTAAACTTAGTACGATCGATAATGACTCCTACGGTACATGCGGGCTCATCGTGTATGCGCATGAGTATCATGTAATTTGAATAGATGCGCCTGAACAGGCTTGAACAAAGGATAATCAAACGGAAGCGATAAACAAACGGGTTTCGTACACAACGTTGTTGGAAAGAAGTAAAGTCAGTCGTTTTGCTGATTTTATTAAAAGTAGTGGTCGAAATTCGACCATAATGCATTTAAGACTTAATGTGTTTCGAATGGATTTTTACATAAAAATGTTAGCTTTCTGCGCTTCTTCTCAAAATAAAATCTAACTCTGCCAAATTTCATACTCCTCCGTCCGCGTAATTTTCGTTAAAAGGAGTACAAAGATTTGGCTTGACGTTTTAATATCTATAGGAGAAGATATAAAATAATAAATATGACACCTTGTTTCCACGAAGAGTTGGGCTGAGGTATACCTTATATTACACCTTCTCACCAGTAATGTATAAGTCCCATGTAGTAGGGGCGAGCCAATTGCCATCAACTGGGCACAAATACAGTGTTTGTGCTGCTACTGAGAAATTCCAGATTGATAAACCCATGAATGCTTTGCCCGATCTAGGAATCCAAACCAGGACAACAGCAGCAGCAGCAGTAGCGTTTTCGACTACTAGATCAACGAGGCTGTCAGTTCTATTGATATTATTACATATAATGGCGCAGGATAGCCTTTATCTGCAGTGGTTATTAGCGGTTCACTAGCTTCACAATTATCAGGATTGCACCGGAATATAGCAGTTCGCCATGGACGTGGTACGATAGCGGCTGGGTGACATCATCTGTCATCAGAAGACAGCCGCCACGCAAACATCGATCCTACGGTCTACTGTGGAACTGTTACCAGCCAGTGTCACTTTTATCGAGCTCATGCTCAGAAGCACTTGCGACTATTAGACCATCGAGGCAGTCCACAGACAGCCTTAATTATAGTTGTGACATTCATTGCTTTTTCATTACCACTCTAGAGACCATTCAGTGATATCTGATACTGAGTTGTGGTATAGCGGTTGTATAACCGCAATACTCTGGCAATTATTACACAAGTCAGTATATCGCATAGTTTTAAATAGCGTAGTGCTGTCCCTATTCTGAGTAAAGGCCTCATCTCATTTCTTCCACTGTTTCCTAATCACATATTTCTTATATCATAATACTTACAAATATAAATAATCAGCCTATAATAATGGTGTCCGTTTGTTTTGGTTTTTACTTGGATGGGAAATCATCAAATGACTTCTCCCGCTCTTGACGGAGCGGGAGGGCGTGTCAGACTTTTACTGACTAAAACCCACCCGTGTTCCTTCAGTTGTCCATGTGCCAGGGTCACGGTATCTCTATCGAACAATCTCGCGACCCTGGCAGGATGGTGTCCGTTTCTTCTTACTACATTTTCTACGAAATTGTATCAGTGGTTAGCAAAAAGAATGGGACCTCTACTAAGCTCCGTTTAAGAGAACTGCGTGGCGTTTGTAACTTTCTGAATATTGTTTCTACGAATTGGCGACTTTCACTGTTAGTATTTTACAAATTCCTTCTAAATATAGATGTAGTCCGTTTTTCTTATACACCTATAATGGTCTCACTGCTCGGACACAAGCCTCCTCTTTTTTTTCTCTTATCATTTACTTTGCGGGCCCAGTGCGGGTTGGTGGATCATAAGACTTACCCATTATTAGAATACCAGAATGATTTTGCTGTCGCTCATCATTTAAACAGCCTTTTCGATACGAATGAACTTATATGTACGTCCGGCGCACCCTGGGTCATCAGTTCCGCTACGAACCTTACTGCCTGACAAATCTTTGTATCACGGAAGCCATTATCTATTCTCATAAAGTGGCACGTGGCAACACGACAGTAGAAGAACGAATAAGTACTTTTTTCCTTCTAATAACATTTCATTCATGGCTAGTCACGATAAACAGACATGGGGAATATGTATTACCATTTCCATATATGGAGAACTTCAACTACCATGGACGGCGTTCATGCGTTGCGCCGCTACCCCAAGGTTTTCTTATAAACCTAATTCCTTAGTTGCATCTGCAAACACCCAAGGGAAATAATGCAGTCGTTTAAACCGCAGCTACGAATTGATTAGGGATCGGCTTTCGAAAGCTTTTATATAGTGCTCTAGATGTGCGCAGCTTTAGTTAAAATAACTACTTTTTCTATGACCCAGCTTTCAAAATGGATGGCTGCTACATCACAAAATGTCACCTCATCCCGTACAGACATTACCTACATATGCACGTATTGTATATTTATACGTTATTTTACCGTATCACGCTCTAATATTCTCTGCGTTTAGCTTCGAACAACAATGGCCGCAGTCACGCCCGTCGATTTCTCTACTGCGAACAATGTTTATGTAGAAAAAAAACTGTTCGCGCTTCAGTGGTCAAGCGTAACGGACACGGCGTGTGCGCAGTGCTCTATGCGCGCCATCTTGGATGCGCGGATTGGGTTGCGCGGCGTGGCCGGAGCGCATACCGCGAACACTTGCGAGTTTCATTGACTTGCTGTATCTACTGTTAATGTTAGTCAAGGTGGTTTTTATCTTTGGTCAAAATATTGTTGAGAAAATACACATAAACTTACATGTAAATGAGATTTTAGTAACATTATTAGAATGACACGTTTGTACCTAGATGGCGTGACCGTCACAAAATTTTAATTTGGTGGTGCAACGCACAATCAATGGGTTTGTAGGCCTCAACTTCACACAAACCTGCTTGATATGATTCCTGAACAAACTTCCTTGTGCCCAGTTAAATGTAGGTTTTACCACAATTCGCTCTCCATTAGACTAGGACAACTAAGTAGATCCGACTAGGACCACCAAGATTAATCAATATCTTTATCCGCCTATACACTGCTCAACATTGCACGACAAGAATAAATTGACCTAATGTTTAAACAATATTGTGATTGTTCCGTTAACGAGGTATTTAAGGTACTTAATTTCTCAGCCAGAGCTACCGAAGACAGCAGATCTATTCTGTAAAAACCCGTGGAAAGTAAGCTGTCATTCTACTTGTTGCTAGGGAATAACAATTATGCTACCTCATTTTACGGAGATATTTTCACAAAGTAAATGACGATCGAGGATTTCAATAATACAAAAATCTTGACTGAATTGTAATATTACAATTCAAAATCGTAATAATGTTCCCTATTTAAGGCTTACTTCATAATCCAGTGCAATACAGGTTATACAGGTGGATTTTGGTCGCAATTAGTTGTAACATAGATAGGTACTTTAGCGCGAGAGTGGAGCTCAACGTAATCCACTTAACCAATTAGTTGAAGTGAGTTAAAAATGTACACGTTATGATTGTTTTATTATTTCATTTCAGAATTAAAAGGAATATATTCTTGCAGTAGAGTTTTATATTTTTTATCTCGTGGCACGTGTATTGTACTGTTACTAGAGTACACTTTCCGAAAGGTCATTGGCTTGTTGTAAAACCGAGCTATATTATTCAGCTTTTCAAGGTTTTGTAATCAGGCTATAATATTCCCACTGCTGGAACACAGGCCTTCTTTCTTTGGGAGTGGGCTGTATTCTACATGAGCGGGTTAGTAGATGTCACATGCCTTTAAATTTTTGATTCTAGAACATTTTTGGTTTTTTTCACGATATTTTCCTTCACCGTTTTGAGAGCCGTGGTGATCAAATTATTTACACAAAGTAAAGCAACTACTTGGGTTTGAACCTACGACTGCTCTAGTCGTTTCTTCTTTCTCAGTAATCATGATCTGGCAGTTTGAGTAATTTATGTGGCCTACCCGAATGTCCTTTCTTTGGTATTGTTCGTCAAAGCGTTGGGCCCCTTATGTTCCGAGTTGAGCTAAACGATTCGTGACAAATGCTTGCACTGACTGGACAGGTCAACTCAATCTGTGTGGTTCTTTCCTCAAAAGACCATTTCAGTCACCAATCTACATAGTTTTCACATGATGTGACAAGATTATGTCTGGACTATGACCTCTGAGTTTGTTTCGGCCTTTCTTATCAGAGTAGTCAGTAATGTTCCACAAGTAGATTTAAATTTAAAACTTGATGGCAAGAAACTAGATGCTATTTCGGAAACTGTATTTTTAGGAATTACTCTAGATTCGAAACTGCAGTGGGGTCCCCACATTAGAGCTATTTCAGGTAGATTAAGTTCAGCTGCATATGCAGTAAGAAAAATTAGGCAGTTGACCGATATAGGTACAGCTCGATTAGTATACTTCGCTTATTTCCACAGTATTATGTCTTATTGCGTTCTACTGTGGGGTTCTGCAGCTGACGTAGATTCAGTTTTCATTTTGCAAAAGAGGGCAATCCGCGCAATCTATAAAATGGGGCCTCGCGAGTCTCTTAGAAACAAATTTACAGAAATTGATATATTGACTCTTCCCTCTCTTTATATCTTTGAATGTATTTTGTATGTTCGCAAAAATTTAGGCCTTTTCAAAATAAGAAGCGATTTCCATAACATAAATACGCGTAGTAAAAATGAAATTGTGATACCTAAATTTAGATTAACTAAAACTAGTAAATCATTTCTTATAAACGGTATCCGCTTCTATAACAGGTTGCCAAAGTCTGTTACTGAACTTAGCTATGGAAAGTTCAAATCACACATCAAACGTGTCCTTATCAAAAAAGCATATTATAAGATAAAAGACTACGTTGAAGACAAGGAAGTTTGGCAATAATTCCTTCTGCACATGTGGCTTCCCTGGTAGCTCATTACAGGATGACCTGTGTCTATTAACTGCTCCCGAGTGACGATGTACATTTTGTATTCAAGTTTTTCAGTTTTTACATTCTTTCACATTTACTCATTTTTGAAATTGTATACCTACAATTGTACATTGTACTCTTTAATATTAGTTGTCATGGCAATAATGACATTTGGTTTAAATAGTGTAATATATCTTATTTATGTAGATTATTTTATACTTTGTGAATGTGAGAACGTTGTAGGCCTTGTAGACTGTAGACAATTTTCTATCTTATTCAGTACCTGGTACTTGTTGACAGGCCTACACCGTCCTCCCATACCCATTAACACTGTAATTTGAAACAATTGTAAAAACGAATTATTTTTAAAAGAGTAACCGTGGAGTTTCTTGCCGGCTCTTCTCCATAGGAACCAACTATTTGGAACCGTGCACCTAGCTTCTGACGTTTCATAAGTGCCCATGTAGGTTTATATGAAATAAAAATATTTTGATTTGATTTTATTTGATTTGAGGAAACGCCGAACTCATCTAGTTTAAAAAAAATATCATTGACATGTTAAAGTGTTTGTACAAACCTACTTACAGAAATAAAATCATTTATCATTTCAAGGTTTATTATTAGTTAATTTCTATTCATCATGCTGGGCTGGGAATGGTGGCTGTAAAGCAAGCCTTCTGGCACCGATGTCGCTAAAGCCTGTCTGTCTTTGTACTGAACATTAATGATAGTCATCTTCGTCAGAGCCGCACTAGGTTCAGGGTGCTTACTCTTGATTTTAATAATTCCGATCGATTGACATTGGAATTTTGACGTTTCGTGTTCTTGAGTTCGACGCTAGCGCCAAAATGTGTTTAAATTGGGTATCCATTTTGGAGAACTAAGTGGAATCGAGATCGGGCGTTGTTGTAGTTCCCATGTTGACACTACTGTTTTCAAGAGTACCAAATCACGTGTATGCAAAATTACCATTGGAATCGGCTTTAAATTGGAATTAAAATTAAGTTGAAGAATAAGCCCCCTGGTGGGGTTTGGCCATGTCCAAACAAAAACAACATTGAGCAAGAATAGGTTCCAACACCAAATCACAGAAAGTTCTGTCTATAATGAACGTAGCCAACATAGATATCGTGTAGAAGGGGTTAAGGGACATTTTCTAACAATCGACATTAAATTTCAATAGTTTTTGTGGCCAGTGAAACACTGACTGCGCCCATCATGACCCAGTTGATGCAAGTTTTGCGAACAAACGATCATCTAGCTAATTGACTCCGGGCCCGGCCGAGAGGTTTGCTTCTAATTGTTTGGGTAGCACGCAAACGCGTTCGACTCAGATTTCTAATTGTTTCTCTTAGCAGCCTTTAGTCTCAAGGCTTCTGTAATTTACAATAAACAATGGGTCATAATGACTGAAATGATTGATATTAATATACAGCCTTCATTGAAATTAGATATTGGTTTGTTCTAAGTAGTTGGAATATTTTAGACCATTTAATGTTACGATGTACTGTACCCGCCCGGTTAATATGGTAAATACATCGAGTTTTAGAATAAGTTTGGCTTTGTTGAGCGTTGTCTCTGTCACTGAGAGCAGTAGTTCAATGGTAACGGACTTACGTGCCGTAGGTCCTGGATTCAAACTTAGGCGGGCACGTCATGTACCTATTTTAATCGTATTTCATCACCTTTTATGAGTAGTGGTGATGAAATACGATTAAAATAGGTACATGACGTGACTTGTAACGTCGTGAGACGACAAATAAATGAAAAGAGATGTAAAGACATATGACATTTGCCAATAGGCAAGCCCGGGTGCTGAATTATGGTCCACGCGCTTTGACTCCTAGAGAAGATGCCTGGGTTCAGGCTTGTGAATGATTATATTATGTATATCACTGCTTAATACCGTGGCAAAGTAATAACAGCGTCACAGGTCGATCGATCAGGTTAAACCAAAGAGAATATAACCACTAGAGAGCGTATAGGCCGATTTCTGCTTAGCACACGACTCACCACTGCGGGCCGGGGGACGAGGAAGAACGTGCGGCTGCAATTGGTCAATTCAAGGTCAAGTTGCGTAGGTATGCCCATCGTAGGGCTGCTCTACTTCATTAAGGGAAAATAGTCGATATCGATAAAATGGATTTTAAAATTGTGATAAATACTCAATTAAAATCAAAGATATCATATTTAATCAAAATCAATCACTAATAAAATGAAAACTAGAGAATCCAAGAACAAACTTTCGGCACTATCATATTCGACGAAATAACAATCAGAAACGGTGTCTAATACCATCCCCAAGGCAGAAGGTACTATGGCCACGGTAGTTTTGGCGCCAGTTTACAAACGGATTGTCAAGACGAAGCTAAAGAAGCCACAGTATTTCAATTGAATAAAATTTTCATTCATTTTAATTTAAATTTTCGATAAAGACTTTCAGCTATTAAAGGAAACAGCACTAATTTTTACGATAAAAATACAAAGTGAAAGTAAGGGATAGATGCATTAGAATTGTCTAATGAAAGAACGAGACTTTTCCAAAAGACATCAACGCGGGACTCACACAGTGTGCTGGTTTACCCAACCACCATTTTAAATAGACTCCTACGGTGGATCATAATCTGATTAAATCACAATAATTTTTCGTACTGTTTATTTACTGATGAAAAGTTATGCGATCATTTTTGTAACTAGAAGTCTTGGAATGTTTCCCCACACCACTTCACCGCGCATGAAGGTATTTTGATGCGTTATAATTGCAGATTTAGTTATATTATTTGCAATAATTTAGCGTGCACAGAGGTCTAACAATTGGTCACAACTAAAATGGCTACTTGAACCGCAGCCTATGCATAGGCGACAAAATACTAATCGTTTTCGAGCGTCGGGGCACTATATGCGCAGTCAAGTGGTTATATAGTCTTTGGGTTAAACTAACTAAACTATCTCTAAAATTCCTTACTTTTGGCTATGAGAATTTTAACGCTATTCTGCAAGAAAAAATCTTTAAATTTAAAAATTATTTTGACACGACTAAAAACAAATTTGACAATCAACGTGGTTTTTTTTTTCTTTTGGTTTCGCAACGTGGTACTTGTGTGCGCTACGCAATGAATTTTTTAGAGACGAAGGCGCGCGCAAGGGGCAGCCTGGACGTGTTTTATATGGAATTTATGACTTTTTGTTTAAAAATATACAAAAAATATTACCCACGTGTTGAGATTTATATGTTCTGGGGTTAACAAAGGGGGTCGAAAATTTCATTATTTTTGCCATAGGACACGCCATTTTCGAGATATAAGCAAAAGCAAAAATATAAAATACAGCACTGTTTTTGCACGTGAAGGCGAGGCGTTGCCGCGTTGGTGTGAATTTTTGTTCATGACCACTAGTTTTATTCCACACCTTTTTAGTCGCGATTAAAAATAGTCAGATTTAGTCAAAATAAATGATTATTGTCAAAATTTTTGGTGAAAACCGGCAAACTCAGAATAGCAAAATTGTCATTTTCACTAAACTAATAACTCTGTGCAATCTTAGTGCTGTCAAACTAAAATATAGTTAAGTTGTGTCACTATAGTCTATTTCAGAATAGGAAATTGTCGTTTGACAGGAATAAACCAAATTTTAGTGATTTTTAGTTTAGTTTAGAGAATTGACTATCGTGATCGCCACTGTTTTGCTGCCGCGTACTCTCCATGACAAAATGTAGTATTTTATGCATATCTTCATGGTCTCTTTTTTCACTCAACTTGCATAGAGCCTTCGTTATGCCGAACGAAAAGTTATAGCACTCGTGCACATATCCTACACTACCTTCAACCCGCGACTTCGTCCGCGTCAAATTTCGTGCTCCCGCGACCCACCCCGTCGTCGAATCAAATCGCCGCGCGTCGGCCCATACGTAGTGTTGAGCAATCAGGTTGTTATATCTCGTAAGATATTCATTAATCTCAAATAATGTAAGGGCAACTTTGTTCCAAATTAAACACTTCTCAATGGATAAGGATTATATTCATGGCTTATGAAAACACCTTCGCAAATAATGCATTTTATATAACGAATTTGAAAAAACATAGTTCGCCAACCTTAAAAGGTGGACATATGCTGTCTCGGACTTTTTTTAGAACTTTTTAAGAGGAACAATTACGGCTTACATAATTGTTGCGTTACTTTAACCGTTTAAGGAGCGCACGCAATGAAAGCTCTTGAACGTAATAATTTACCCCGTTTTTGCAACATTTTGCGTTGGTGCTCGGCTCCTATTGGTCACAGCGTGATGTTATATAACCTATAGCCTTCCTCGATGAATGGGCTATTCAACACAAACATAATTTTTCAACTCGAATCAGTAGTTCCTGAGATTAGCGCGTTCAATCAAACAAACAAACAAACTCTTCAGTTTTATAATATTAGTATAGATTACAGAATATTTTTTACGTTATCAAAATCCCCTTTAATTACTGATTATAATAAATAAGCATGACCTACTGATTTTTTTTTTGTTCACATTACTTCTTGTACCCTTATGTTGTTTTACGATAGCTTAAATGTTGAATAATACGTACCCCACAGTAGTCGCTTACCCATTGCACAAATCATGCCATCAAAAGAATTTTCAAAATAGGACCAGTACCTTTTGAGAAAATCGCAAACAAACAAAAATACATATAAACATACATTCATATCAAATAAAGAACTTCCTTTTTAAAATCGGTTAAAAACATCAACTTGTTGTTGCTGATCGTCTTGCAAGGTTTGACCATTCTATACATACAGATTTGTATACATATAGATGTATATACTTTCTTAAATTCAAGTGAAGTTAAATTATAAGAACGTAAAAGAAAAAAAATTACGATATCTCTAAAATAGTTGTGGTTTCATCACCAATGAACAATCATGGATAGCTTGTTTCTTTTCTTTAGTTTATCAGTAAGGAAATAAATGTAAAAACGAAAATTTTAGGTTGGATATTATAGATTAGCATAGCAACTACCATCCTGCATACGGCAATTTTATTCTACTAAGCAATTATAATAGTAAAAGTTGTTTTCAATTTATACGTTTCTTGCCCAATGTTGCCGGCAAGTTTGGAAACATTCCCGGCAGTTTTGGCAACTTTGGCAATATTGCCGGCAATTTTCATGATTAGTCGCTCCATGTAAAATACTGGTATTCCACTGCATCTGGTAAGACTGGAAACCAACCCAACGTAGTTGGGGAAAAGGTTATCAGATCAAATCAAAATAATATATTTCAAATAAACCTAAATGGGCACTTACGAAACGTCAGAAGGTAGGTGGACTGGTCTTATTGGTTGCTTTCTAAGGAGAAGAGCTGGTATGAAACTCCACGGTTCCTCTTTTAAAAACAGGCAGATACTGTTAGGCAGATGAGGACCAGTGCTACATATATACCTACCTATGTGTCCGTGTCTTTTTAAATTCGTTGTTATATTTACGTCCTGGTTTATTTACTGCAGACATAAGTGCTTACTGACATAATGTGTGTGCTCTTGTCTCCCAGAGCCTAAGGCAGACATGTATTGTTGCATCACTTTAAGTGCTCTGATGACAGCCACTGTCCCATGTGGTATGCTTGTCTATGTTTTAGAATCCTCGAACCCAGGCTTTTGAGGTGATTTACAAATGTATTATAGTGTCTTGTTGAATCTATAGTGGAGGATTTTTATTCTGAAGAATATTTCCTGCTACATCAAATCCAAATTCAATTATTCAAACTAGGGTGAGAGTCAGAACTTTTTGAACGTCAAAATAACATAAGAGTCCCCAAAAACGCCCGCCCTTCACCACGTGCTTTAACTGGGAAGAAGAAGTGGCGCAACAAACTCCCCAGCAGCACAGTTAGAAGAACTTGATTCTATACCTCCCCCAATTTGGGAGATCTTGCCATAATCGCCACGATTGGTAGGCGGGTTGGCGATCTCAGTATGGTTGTAAAATACATAGAGAACGCTGCTGCCCATTCTCTTGTAAGTCTCTTAATCGCCTTTACCGACACCCACGGAAAGAAATGGGGTGGTGCTATTACTTCGTTCGATACCACACGAACACTATTATGTACAAGTATGTAAAAAGGGGAACAGCACAGCGCATCAAAAAGTTCATCTGGTACGCTGTCAAGTGCCTAAAAGGTTGGCAGCATTGCCTCGTAGTATGACGTCAGTTAACCACATTTTGATGTATCGCTTTTCAAATACATGAAACAAAACAGACCACAAAAAAAGTTAAAGTATTATCCGACTAAACCCAACAATAAACATGATCCTTCTACCTAACTCGTTCACAAACACCTCTCACATTCGATCGCATAGCGTTTTTGTAAATGAACCCTATAATAAAAATTTAACTTTTTCCACTTTGCCAGCTGTGGCTCTACCCCACGTGGTGCCTTCGTGCAATAATAATAAGCCACCAATCCGCGTACAGACAGGTGACCCCAGTTTTCGATTGGGCAGTTACGATGTACCTGTGACCGGAAATGTGTTTTAACAAAATTGATTTTTTAGTTGGACATGCAAAGGAGAATTTTTGCCATTACTCGGTTTGATGTGGTAGTGTTTCACACCAAGATATCCAGAGTATAGATTAAGATGGCTGTCTTGTTAGTTTATTGGTCTTAAGCGCTATTTTTGAGCATGAGGTCCTGGGTTTGAATCCCGGGTTGGGCAAAATGTTATAATTGTTTGTGTTAATTTCTCACTAGCAGCCCGGACTCTGGAGTTGTGCCCATCATCATCATCATTTCAGCCGTAAGACGTCCACTGCTGGACTTAGGCCTCCCCCAATTTAGCGGGCTTTGCCATAATCGCCACGCTTGGCAGGCGGGTTGGCGATCGCAGTATGGTGGTAAAATGCATAGAGAACGCTGCTGCCCATTCTCTAGTAAGTCCCTTAGTCGCCTTTTACGACACCCACGGGAAAAAATGGGATGGTGTTATTCTTTACGTCCGGCACCACGCGGTACCAGTTGTGCCCGTTTGATGGTAATAGGCTCGCTTGCTATAGGGTGGGAATTAAATATAATTGGTGAATTGTGGGTGTAGGTACCTTCTATATGTACACCTCTGCCCAACCCCTTGGGGATACAAGGCGTAAGGATAGGCGTATTTGTCGCATTGAGTGACTGTAGCGTGCCTAGGGGTCAAACACAGGGCAAGCCAACAAACAATTAAAAAAACACTACCTACCGACTGAGCCTGGGGACTACTCTCTAAGCACGAAGTCCGTAGTTTCAGTCAAAATTACGGGCGTTCTCTACTCCTTATCACCTTCAGACATAAGATTAGTTCGGGGCCCGAACTAAGAATGAACGACAACACGATTGGACGGTTTTACTTACGATATTTTATTGCCCGTTCGAAAAAGTTAAGAAATCAAGAAGGGTTCATTTCGAAGTATCAAACTACTTTCAGACTGGCAACGAATACACTGGTGACGAACTATATCTTTAGGCCTATCCAGTAGTTCCTACGAAGAGACACAAAGCAATGACAGAATGGCAGGTTCCCAACATATCTAGTTACTAAATACGTTAGCTTGTGCTTATTTTATTTAGTCTCTAGAGCAAACCCTAAAAGACAAGGAAATATGATTTACACTTCAACGCTTTAAATGTTACATAGCGTATGTGTAAGTGGTATCTTGATCCCTAGAGGACAGAATTTCCTCGCTTTTGCGCCAACGTCTCTATCGTTAAAATACTCTATTCAACTGTGGTTTACTGACAAATGTCTCCCTGGTAACAAAGATTTAATATCTAGTTGTGCAATCTATACTACCTATACTATACTTATATTATAAAGCTGAAGAGTTTGTTTGGTTGAATGCGCTAATCTCGGAAATTACTGGTTTGAATTGAAAAAAGAATGTTGGATAGCTCATTTATCGATAAATGCTTTTAGTAAAAGAAAATCACGCTAAGGCCCTTAGGAGCCAAGCAAAAAGAATAAAACAACGAATACATATGAAGTAGTCGCACGGACAGGCAATTCGACGAGACGAGGTGGGTCGGGCAAGAAATTTGACGCGGACACAAGCTAGCACAATATAACTACGGCTTCCTAGAATAACTAAACCAAATAGTTTGACGTTACGGTGTCTAAATGTAAATAATGTAATGTCATAATTTTAAAAAAAAGATAAACTTTTGACACTGAAAAATACCTCAACAAAGTTAAAAGAGAACATGTGTTGGCGTTTAAAGTTAACAAGAAGTTGCAGATAATATTTTAATCAAATCATCGTCGCGTTGGGGGACAATCAATCAATCAACTCAGCCTATCGCAGTCCACTGCTGGATATAGGCCTCTCCCATGCTGCACGACAACACCCTGTCCTCCGCCTTCCGCATCCAGTCTGCCCCAGCCGCTTTCCTAAGGTCGTCGGTCCATCTGGCGGGGGGGCGTCCCACACTACGCTTGCCGATACGCGATCTCCACTCCAGGACTCGTCTGCTCCATCGGCCATCGATTCTTCGACAAACGTTGGGGGACAGCTAATGAAAATCCTGTCTACGATAGCATATCTACATTAATTATTACTGGGCCTTGTCTGTTAGACGTTTTCATTAACCATCCCCCGACGCGTCGAAGCTTTGAGCTAAAGTAGTCATCATTCAGAATAAAAAATTGGTACAGCCGTTTGGGAGGTATGATGCTACAAACTGGCACAGATTCACTCGTTAAACTTATAACACCCCTTTTCTCGTCGGCCGCTAGGAAACCATCGCTTAAGGTTTTCTGAAATTGTTCTGTTTATGTAACTTAGTTCATGCTTCCGGGTGATTGTCAGTCCGATGATTGAGTTGACTTTCATTTTCAAACATGAACGCAGATTAACTAAAATAAAAGTATTTCTATCTCAAACTGAGAGACCGCGAAAGAAAAACACAAGAGTTGCAGTAGAACGTCTCGATTGCCTTGGATTTGGCGTGATTTTAGAAAGATGAATTTAGTTCGTCGTTTTTTGTGTCGAAGAAAATCTAAGTTCAACAAAATTTGACGGATCTTTTTTTCCCATCTCTTTCTTGTTTCATAAGAATGAAAAAAAAACCAATAACCTAAATTAAGTTCAGTTAGTTCACAAGTGAATCATCACCAACCCTACTAAAAGTAGTTGCTAAAGCATTAAAGTTTAATTCAACTCCCAATCAGCAAACAATAATATAGATCCCTGTATAATTTCGTCATAACAACATGGTCGCCGACCGAGTTCCCATCCAAATGGACGGAGGTCGTCGGAATCCATTTTTATCTCGAACATTACCAACATGGTTATTCTTCAATATTTATATAAAATGTAAATTGTTCAGGGGCCCTGGGCCGTGACTGTGTTATGTACATTAACGTTAGAGGCTTGTTTTTACGTATGAAAATAACGTGCTCCGTGGAGGGTGCTACATAGCGTTGACGTTAAATTTTATTCTTTTCTCCGGTTTCTTTAGCGGTTAGACTTAAAATTATTTTGTTGGAGACTTTTATGTCTTCCAAGCAACAAGCGACAATCTTTTCGGGTAGCTTTTCCGTAATATCTTTATTTTCTGAATCGATCTTGAATAGACTGAGGCTATATTTACCGACTTATCAAATTAGCACATTGCATTGTGTTAAAAACTTAATTGGCGAAATATGGGTGTACTATAAGTGCACCTCTGCCTAAACCGTGAAAGAAAGCGTGAAGTTATATGTTGCTAAATGAGCTGATTTGATTTCTTCCTGTCTCCTTTCTTGTGCAAGTTTACTATTGAATATAGTTTACATATTAGAAGCATTGACTAGTACGCAAGAAATCTAGAAGTGACGTAATTTTCACCTGACGCATTGAAGGCTATCGTGCGATCGAAGTATGATATCATCAGAATACAGAAAGATAAACATTTCTAACAGTGTCAATGAAACAGAAATTTGGGTATCATTCAGTCTTCTATTACGAAGGGAGGGTAGGAGTGCCCGTTTCCTGACGGAAAAACACCAAACACAGGAAGACGCAATTACCCAACACTAATTTAAATATCGTAATATATAGTTAATATTATCGCTCAGTATAAAGTTACGTGGATCATTATCATAACAGTACAACAAAGCACAGTAAGTTCCGATCCATTGGCCGTCCACAAAGAACAATAAACCATTAATTTGAAGACAGTTTATTGCTACCATTAAAACAATGCATGGCGACTACCGTGCGTAGTACAATATAGCCTAATGTTATTGTTCTGTTGCGTGGCTCTGCTAGCTCTACTCTATGCGTGTACAATTGTAGATAGTAATTCACGTGACTCATCACTGCAGTAAACATTCTCTAACTTTAGGAATGAGGGATTTCTATACTTGTTACCATCAAAGTATTTTTAAATAACTAAGGGACTTATTAGAGAATGGGCAGCAGCGTTCTCTATGCATTTTACCATCATACTGCGATCGCCGACCCGCCTGCCAAGCGTGGCGATTATGTCAAATCCCCCAAATTGGGGGAGGCCTATGTCTAGCAGTGGTAATTTTTCGACTGAAATGATGAAGATGATGAAGATTTTTGAAATAAATTATTTCAATGTTTGATTAAAAGGTGATAAGAACTGATTTGTGAGAGGAATCTGTATGCTTCTTCTCTCGGATCAAGATCAACAAAAATAGTGCACACATAAATTGGTGTTACCTATTTATTGCCCGACTACGGTGAAGCAAAAGGGAGGATTTTGATTTTGACCCGTAAGTATGTGGGTATGTCTGTATGTTCATCTTTTCCCTCATAACTTCTAAACTACTTTTCATAATTTCATAAATGAGGTGTCGTTGAGGGCGTCTTGGCGTTGTCGTTCAGCCGTGAGGCACACACATGTTGTTTTATTTTTTAAATTATTTTTTCATGTTATTTTATTTTGTGTTTTACGAACTGTGTCAAATAAACGGTATTCTTTCTTTCTTTCTTTCTTGATCTTCGCATTTAATTGAATGTGGTGCCCTCTATAGGACATAAAGGGTTAAAACAAAACAAAACAACAATGGTGTCAGGTTGTATGACACCTAAGCAATACATTTTAATAGTAGTATCCGAACATAAGCTTTACGGCAACTTGGTAAACGACCACGGCTTTCAGATAAGAATAGTTTCTTTTTTCATACCTTGTCGAGCATGATTTTAACACGGTTTTTTTAGAAGTCGGGTTTTACTTTTACAACTTATTTCGACCTTCAGTATCGTGATAGAGTCGTGTCGTGTTTTCTTCTGTTCTTTCGTACAGACTTATATTGTTATATAATGTAAATTTTCCACATAATTCATGATTGAACATATAAAATCCAAGGTACACCTACTGAATATTCAAGTTGGTTTTCAGTCCATCTACATGATTATATACAACTGAACGCCACCGTTATACACGTGGCGAATGTCGTCTGACCTCTGCAGCAAAACACAGGGGATACCGGTATGCTAAGGTTAAACAACATATGTACATGAAACACAGTGTTTGTAAGTAAAATATCTTACCCCAAGGGTAAAACTGGGGCGCTTCAATAGTTTATTTATACATATAACATGGTGCAGTGTTCAAATGTCGCCATGACCGCTCAACCTTGAGTTTGTCGCGTTTTTATTGTCCTGTAGATGGTTCTAGGCTTATAGAGTTACGGAATACGCCTGTAAAATATTTTCGGAATATCACGGGGGAGTTTATTGGTCATATTTCGCTTTTATTGTACTTCTAAATTCTATGTTGGTAGGGATATAAAAGAAAATGCTTAGAATGTTTTAGCATTTAATTCTAGAAGGAAAGGTTACGCAATAAAAGTTGTGGTACGAGGGATAATATAATATGCACAGTTCCTAATATTTTCATAATCAGCATTCAGCCCACTGCTGGAACACAGGCACCCTCTGTTACAGAGGGTGTGAGCTGTAACCTACCACGCAGGTCCTGTCCGCGTTTGTAGATGTCACCTATCTTCAAATTTTTGTTCTAAGATTTGCCAGATTTTTCACGATGTTTTCCTTCACGGTTTGGAGAGCAGTGATGGTGAAATTATTAGTATTGCTCTAATTAGAGCAATGCTGGTCCAGTAGTAATGCCCCAGACTATCCAGTTGTAAGCGGCGCTTTAAAATTCTAAATATTGCAAATAGTTGGACGTCAAAACAGTGTCTGTGCCCAGCTGATGACAGGGATGCGTAGAATTCGTAGCGTCGGTCTTCCCAGCGTGGCGTTGTCTTCGTAGCACGGCGTCGTCTTCGTAGCGTGGCGTAGCAGGTAATCTCCCGATTGCTACGGTTGGTGTAGAGTGATACTTTTTTAAATCATAAATTTAGCTGTATATTGGTGGTTTTTTGATTGGGAAACTGCTTCTCTTTTATCTACATTAATCGAGATATCCACATAAAGATAAGAAGATCTACATAATTCATTATATTATGATATAAATGAAGGCGAATGCAAGACATGACATGTTTGTACAATACTTTCTGTTGTACACTGTCATAGTGACCGCGTATCATTGCTACCATTTTACTTTCCTTTTAATATCATGAGGAAGTCGGAAACTTACTACACTATACATTGCTTACATTCAAGTGTTTTTTGCCCTGCAAAGTTTTTTGACCTTTCCAGTAACTTTTGTCAGAGAAAGTAGCTATTTCAACTCGTGGCGAGAAATAAAATGATTTGATGAACTTTTTGCCCTCGACTTTATCGTAAAGATTAGTTTTATTGCTTCTAATTATGCGTTAGAAAGTATTAATATAAAAGCGAACGTTATTATAGTAAAAATCTTTATTAATAATTATCACGCAAACTCAGGTCATTTGCTTCCAGAGAAGTGACCGCAAGAAGTGTTTCTTTTATATTTTTCTTTTATTCAACAAAGTACATGATGAAAAACATAAAAAAAAACTATAAATTGTCACGCTATGCATATAGAAATAGCGTTTAATAAAGAAAACGTGGTCAGGTCAAGCATACTCCGTTTTGATCACAATCTTGAAACGCTACAGAAATGTTTTTCTTACACCTGTAAAGAAACTAACGTCTTTTCTCCTTAATTTAAAACGTGCAGCTAGCGAGCTAGTTATGCAGGATTTTTACTCGTAGGTACGCAAATAGAAATAATATGAAACCTGTTTTTCATAATTATAATTACTCGTAAGTAAGAATACTCCAACTAATTAATGGGACTAAAACCTACTTATTTAGTTTCAGTTACTGTAAATAATGTTAACTATTTATAGCTTAATTAATTATACTTTTCATTAAAATGGTACTTTTACCTGTTTGTGTCAATGCACTGAGAAGTACGTATAAGTACTTCTTTTTAATCACATTACATTACGAGCTTGTTAAGGATCTGGGTGCTTACTCTCGAATATAATTCCAATAGATAGACATTGGAATTGTCAGTCAAACGTCAGGGATTGGCTGAACTCACTGAGTCTAGCCAATCCCTGACGTTTAACTCGATCAACTGACGTTTGACCAATGTCGATCTATTGGAATTATATTCGAGAGTAAGCACCCAGGCCAGTCAGTGTCAGTAACATAACAAGCAAATTATCTAATAATTTGGAAAAGTGTCATGAAAAACGACTTCCCCCCAGGAGCAAAGGAAATGGTACAACTTGGCTAGTTGTTAACCTTTAAGCCAGACGAGGCAGAAAATAAAAGCGAAGTGCAAAATAGAAGAAACCTAGATTCAGACTAATGTAGTCTCGAAGCCGACTAAGCTATTTACTAACATGAAGCCTCAACCTCCAAGTCGACTGAGCCCTGTTTTATCGACATCACCCTCCAACAACTTGTCAAACGGGGACCCACTGCGCATGTGCGGCATCTGACAACTCTGACATTTTGAGGCACGCTTAGAAAATCACTGCGAAGCAATACACCCTTAAAATAGAGCAAAATAATACCTGCACCACCATCAAATCTATCAAAAAGTGCGTCTAACATACCGCTCAGGGTTCCACCTCGCTTTGCTTGTCATTTCGACCAGTAGATACGTAAATTCTGTGCTTGTTTGTAGGCGGTTTCCCAATGTAATCTAAACAGCAAGTCGCCATAGCCCAAACGAAATATGAAGTGATAATAACATTGAAAGCCAACAGTGATTCTCAAGAATGTTGACAACAGTGAACAGTATACTAACTCCTCTTCGCCAACCTTGAAGGAACTAATCAGTACCGCGGCTATGGGGCATGGAAACTACATGTACAAGCAAGAAATGACATAATACAAAACACGATAAATCTACTGTAGCGACTTAAATTCGATGTTTTAGCATATAAAATAATATCAAACAAATACATATCATTACTGTGCCTGTAGAATAAATAATACTTATATAAAATAATTCCTTATATTTACCTTAAATTTATGAATATTGCATTATACTTAAGAGCATTTTACAATATTTTGGCGATTTTGAATATTAATTAATTATACGGAGAAGAGTATATTGTACAGTCTACAAACTACCTCTTTTTGGAAGAAGACATCGTTTGGTGAGTAAATTTTATTACTTAGTGCCTATATAGTTTTATATGTATAGTTATAGTATACGTATTTTTTTTTACGTGTTTAAATGGATTGTCATAATTATATTAGTATGAGTATTTTCGACATCTACCTTGAGCTGTAAGTAGATGTTGTCATACGGTTTTCCTCGCGAATGTGGAAAACTATGATTTATATGTTTAGAACATCGTTTATTGAAAAACTGCAACGCTCAGTGCACTGAGTAATGTCTAAAAGTCACGCTAATATTACATTTCAATGTTATAAGACAATTTCAATGTTTTTCTAACTGTAAATTATAATAAACTAGCTTATACCCTGGCTTTACTCGCATGGATGTCGGAAAATATCTCACGGGAACGTACTACGGAAATTAAAAGTACCTTATGTCTTCATCCAGGTTATTAACTAGCTATCTGTGAGCCAAATGCGCTCTGATGTTTTTACGCCAATCCGGAACATACACACATACACATAGACAAACGGACAAAAAATTGTCGTTCCCATTTATTATATGCACAAAGATTCATCATTATCTGACTTGGTTGGTATAGTCGACGTCGTAATTGCTTTACCACGCTTGACAAAAACTTTCAGAGTAAATTGAAACTTCACTAAAAACTATCAAACTCTCTCATAGACCAATAGACTTCGTCGATTTGTGACGCGCAAGTGACATTTAACTTTAGAGTGATAAAGAAATATGAGGTTGACTATACATAGATATTCCTACGTGAAAAGAACAAGGCGTTATCCCGGTGGCATCCTTAATGAGTCCGGCGTCCGCTTTCCTGCTTTTAACCCTTCACTTCGGACGATCTTGTGCTTCCCTTATGGTGAGTCGGTTGGTACGGATGTCATCCGCTACGATGTCAAGCCTGCTGGCTTTCCCCTTCTAGAGGGTCCGGCGGAGGCGGCATGGCCATACATTTGTTCCCCACAAAGCTTGCCGGTTTCCGTAATACGTGCCCGTACCAACGTAAGCGACACTCCTGCAATTTGTCTGATATGTTACGGATTTGAAGGCACCCGCGAATGCGTGAGTTCGTGACGCGGTCTCTCCGCGTAACTCCTAACATCTATCGAAACACTTTCATCTCAGTGACATGCAGTTAGAGTACGCATGCTTCGCTGCCATATAAAAGGATAAGCTTGATCATGGATTTATAGACCTGTACCTTCAGCTTAACCGGTATCTTGGGGTCACAAATAACACCAGACACCTCTCGCCATTTGGCCCACGCTTCAGCAATGCGTGCCTTGACGTCGCAGTCGATTTTACCAGATGCGTGGAGTACAGATCCCAAGTACGTAAACTGGTCCGTGCGGTCGACCGTGTCTTCACCTATGTGGTAGGATGTGAGATCTGCTGTATTGCTGGCCAAATACCTACTCAATCTTCATCACATTGAGCTTCAGACCACCATCCTCACGCGTATCATTCCACGCCTTCACGCGTCTCACCAGTCGTCCCCTGTCCGCGTCTAGATCAGCGCGATATGGTCAGCACACATGTGCTGCTACGGGGGCCGTTCTTGGGGGTTACCGTCTAATACTACGCTGAGTAGGAACGGGCTAAGGATGGATCCTTGGTGTACTCCTACAGTGATGAGAAAGGGTTTGGTGTCGCCAACAGCGGTCCGATCCATGCAATCAGAATCGTGATATATGTCTCGGATGATGTCAATATACAACTCTAGTACTAAGTACTTTGGATCATCATCACACGAGGAACACAGTCGAAGGCCTTCTCCATGGCCAAAAATAGGAAATGCAGGGGCGTATTCTTCGACCTGTACTTCTCCATGATGATCCTTAGGGCAAAAACAGGGTCCATAGTTCCATGGCCAGGGCAGAAACCACATTGGCTATCCAAAACTGTACAGTTCTGACGGATCCGAGAGTAAATTGTCTGCCTCAAAGAGCTTCGTGGTGTGACCTTTATACCGCGGTAGCTGCCACAGTCTTGCACTGATCCCCTGCCTTTGAAGACTGGAGGTTTATTCATTAATTGCATTCGTTAAAACTCTTTTACTTATCAGTAACATCAATGTTTAGGATAAGAAATAGAATTTTCATGAGTTTATACGGTTGATATAGTCTGCGATTAGATTTTGATTTAAAGAAATATGATCGATTTCGACTCTCGAAGCGAGTATAGATATACATATCCAGGAACACAAATATTACGAATGTGTTTGGAAATAAGATATAATTCTGCGTTCTTATTTATAAGGAAAAGTTGTAGTTTCGAAGACGATTATTTTTTATTTACCGTTCTTATAAAAATAAATAAATAATATCCAATAATTACGTTAGTATTGTAGTCATTTTGATAATAGTATCAGCTTTATAAAAACTATAGTCCATTATGGCCATTGTTATAGTAGGAATTGACGAACAGATGATCCAACTTACGCATAAATATTCACTACCTACTGACATTGAACGATGAAAGGAATTGGTTAAAATTACCACAATTAGCAGATCAATAGTGATAGAATTTTCCAATTATTTTTGAAGTAACTAAGTAAGGGTTTATTTATTTTGATGTTAAAGAGATAGAGCAATTCACTGAAATGTCACGCTTTATAAACGATTTAAAAAAAGGAGGAATTCTCAATGTACTCGTTTTTTAACTGACTTCAAAAAAAGGAGGAGGTTATCAATTCATTTGTATTATTTTTTTATGTTTGTTAGCTCATAACTTTTGACTGGGTGAACCGATTTTGATGATTCTTTTTTATTTGAAAGCTGGTGCTTCCCGAATAGACCCATTTTAATTTGGTTCCATTCTGACAATGGGGTCCATGTGAAAACCATATAAGTCTTAAATTTGAATTAAGTATTTACGCGACAAATGAACGAATAACGCGATTAGATTAGTGCGGGGTATATACCATAACTAAAAAGTTAAAATAAATACTTTTTACAAAAAAATGACAACCGACTTCCTAAAAAAAACACTACAAAGTGAAAAATAACTTTAATTTCGGAAGTCGGTGGCAAAAACCTTAAATACAGATCCTAAGACACCGACTTCCGAAATTAAAGTTATTTTTCACTTTGTAGTGTTTTTTTTTTAAATTTATTTGTTATTAAAGAACTCGGTCAATTTTACACTGATTTGAAAAAAAAAATGCTTTGGTTTGAAAGGGTAGATTATACTTACGGAGTGGTCCATAAACATTTGGTTAAGTTCTGATTACTGGGTTTTGAGCTGCCTTCAATGACAAGTATTTTTTCCACTTAGTATATGTTGATGATGAATAATTTCCTGACACTCTTATTGACTTAACAATCGAAGGTACCTAAACGAATTTGCCTGGGGTAGGTACCAAAAATAAAAAGTTTAATAAAAACAAAAACGAAGTCAAAAATAACTTTAATTTCGGAAGTTGGTGGAAAAAATTCCGATACCAAAGATATCGACTTCCGAAATTAAAATAACTTTTCGCTTTATAGTGTTTTTTTTTGAACTTTATTACTACTTTTATGTTCTTTTTTATGAAGCTTACAAAAAGCAATCAGTGATGAGTATGTAGGTAACAAAAACCCTGTCAAACATCGTGAGTAGGTCATCATTAGTAATTCTTCATAATTATATACCTTCACCATATGTTCTATTTCTCAATCCTTCATTTAGACAGCTCTACTTCATAACCACGGCAAAACTTTATCATGGTCAAAAATGCGCTACAAGCTATAATTACGCCAGTATTTAACACCGGTAAAATATCGCTTTCAGACCGTTTCAATATCGCGTTGCGTACATAATGTGTATTTACTAAGTCGTTTCCTTGATGGAGTGAAAATTTGGGGTAGTGACGGGAAGCCACACAAAGGTGAGGTAAGACAACATACACAATTCAAATTAGGTTTTTCCGTGAAATCGCCCTCGCTGTAATTTGGGAAGGTTTGGAGTTTTAGGAGTGAAATTGCTACGGTTTCGATGCCTATGTTCTTGTTAAATTATTTAGAAATAGTGTAAACGAATGTGTTAGTAATCATAACATAACATCACGGCTTTTTTTTCGAAGGGTTGGGCAGAGGTGTACCAATAGTATATCCACATTTCATGTAATAGAGGGCGAGCCTATTGCCATCAACTGGCCTCAAATACAGACTCCGGGCTGCTACTGAAAAAATCGAGATAGACAAACTCAGTAATAATTTGTCCGACCTGCACGCGTAGCATGACCACCGTAGAAATGGGTTTTGTCTATTCTTGGTCGAATAGAGATAGAATTGTCATGCTACGCCCGCATAAAAAGGTACAAATCTTTCTACAATCTTTAATTCTGACTTTAATCTTTCTACAGTCTGTAATTTTGTCTATTCTTCCGTCGATAAAACCCATTTCTACGGTGGTCATGCTACGCGTGCTGGGAATCGAACCCAGGATCCATTCTCAGTAGTAGATCTTGCGACCACTAAACCAACGAGGCAATAATCAGAATAAGAAAAAATCTTTGAATGATCAATCCTATTTTTCTAAACTTATTCAGACTGGAAGGAAGCTAGCACCACACATAACAAAAACAAAAAAAAAAAAAAACTAAACAAAATATCTTTCGATTCGTATATTCCAATCCAAATAATTTAACGGTAGGTACTTGGCCCAACCAAGTAAAATTTGGCCCAAGTTGTCATGCAAAATATGTCAATACCGGTCCCATACCAATGAAATATTTCAAATACATGGAGGGCTTACCAATCAAAGTCATACTTTACATACGTATGTACTTGATAACCTCCTAATTAGACCTCCTTAAGTCGGTCGCGTGTGGAATGAAAAGCATGAACTGTTTCAACTTTTTAT
This sequence comes from Aporophyla nigra, assembly GCA_947507805.1. Taxonomy (NCBI): domain Eukaryota; kingdom Metazoa; phylum Arthropoda; class Insecta; order Lepidoptera; family Noctuidae; genus Aporophyla; species Aporophyla nigra. The sequence goes on along the minus strand of OX382307.1, from coordinate 13,624,489 downwards.
TTGATTCGAAGAATGTTCTCGAATAAAAAATACTTCAACAGTGGTATTTGTGGGTTGAGTTCCAACATTCGTAGCGTTTTTACAGTTAATCCTAAGATTTGTAACATATTTACTTAAAAGTGTAAAGTAAACAGCGAATGTATAATATTTTGGCTGTGTACATGCCGTAGAAGAAAGTAAATCGCAGGATTTTTGTTTAAATCTGAAATTTTTAGTTTTGATTTTACATACTAAAGTGCAAGTTTTCTTTTAACTTATACAATATTATCTCTACGTGACTTTTGAACATTGGAACAAAATAGTTAAGTACACAATATCAATTTTCTAATAAATCGATATCTATAGTTAATATCTGCTATCAGGTTTCAAGGCAAGCACCTTGAAACCTTATAGTAGGTAAGCAGTTACCCTTGGTTTTGACAAATACTTGACAACCATTACTATTATTTAATATTGTAATAAACATATTGTTTGAGCATTTGGTGGATTGTTTGCTAATGCTTACGCTGCTGAAAGTGCCAAGCTCGTAGCCAAATTCTTGGCTGACTGCATTTAGATTTCTATCGACACGCTAGGAAAAAGAGCATATTGTTTCATGAAAAAATAAAAAGAAATGGAATCGACCATTAATAGGGAAAAATGGAGAAAATAACATGAAAAGCCAGTATCATTTCCGTCACGTATCAATTACGTAATTAAAATAAATTAACCAAATGAACATAATTATCCAGGAAAGTAACTTCATAAATATAAAGTTGACATATTGGAGGATGTGTTACGTATTCATTACATACAATTTCCTTCCTCGCGAGTTTTAAATTGATAACGATGTGACGCCGCTTCACTCGCACTGCGGGTTCTTTTACGAGCAAACAAGAACGTTATGTCAATACCAGAAAACATTAGCTATTTCCCCTATAAAATGTTGACTGGAATGGAAAACACCGGGGCGCGGTTCGCGTGTTCACAAGCGCTTGCGTTTCCCTCGCATGCTGACGGTACCTAACCTCTATAGTGGCTGCCTACATTTTTCCACATTTTAGTACACAGCTAACCAATTATGGATATTGACGTTCGTGCTTTACTATATTTAGGCTTTCAAAGAAGAGACCGACTTCTGTGTACCTTTTGTGTATGTAACCCAATTAATTCTAGACATAGAGATTACTTGTTATCCTCAATTCAGTAGATATAAGCTGGTATTGGGAGTTGATGAAGATTTTCTGATAACCTGGTAACAATTTTCGTGGAAGCATTTCGAAGACATGTCAGACAATTCCACGATTACCTTATAAGGCGGCCTTTTATAATACAAGGCGCCTCAAAGGCTGTTGGTACAAGTGTACTCTGACATAGGTAGTGAGGGTTGCTTATAACTGTATTATAATGATGGATTTGTCGCTTCTGTTACATTTTCTCGAGTAAGATATAAGAGCTATTGTTTCTGGGGATTTGTGAGTCTTTCTGTTATGCCAAAATGATAAAATAGGTATGAGATCTCAACTATTTTTTTGGGGTTGAAAGACTAGAGCCGTAGGGTCCGAATGCTCATCGAGTCTTTTGGGACATCGTCAAGCGGTTGTTCAATTTTTTACTCGACCAGAGGGCTGGCCTATTTTAAGGTTAACGAATCAGCATTACCATCCAACGTGGCAACGCTGCCAGCCTTTTGAGCTCTTTTCCCACTGACAGCGACCAGGACGAACTGCTTTATTCTATGCTATTCTATTTTTTATTATTCTAATCTATTTTTATTATGGTAAACAAGCTCATTGAGCTCTTTCCTTTCGATTTTCCTTTACGTATTTGACATAATATTATATGTATACTTTAGTGTTAAAAAGTGTATATGATATTTTGATAATTTATCTAAATTGGAAATGCTTCATGCTACATGCTTCTTGCAGTCTTGAATCAAATTGGACCTCTGCTTTTACAAAGCAAGAATTGATCAAGTCGTGCAACTACTTGTACATACGTTATTTCTATTTCACAGTAGTTTTATAACGGGCAGGAAACTATCTTTTACCAAAGCTTCACTTTTCGGAATGTTTTAAAAGTCATGCTCTGTATAAATTTCGAACCTAAAATTCTACTCAAAGAAGTTTGTCTTAATTATATTAACACCTTCACGCGTTGCGGTTTTGAGGGCTACAACATTTTGATCTCTGTTTATGACACAAGGGAATAATGCACGATCAGAGAACAAAGAACTATGTAGTGTATCTTTATGCACTAGTTGCAAAAACAACGTGAGTTGAATGATTTAACACTTACCCGCTATTTGCAGTCAAACTTGACGTTTGTAATATATGCGGCAGAACTATAAAATACATAATGATACTCCGATTCCGGACATGAATAATATCTTGATGTTTTGTTCATGTTTCTTTAGCCTTGTAGAATAATTGATAAGTTGTTCGACGTAGCAATGCTTCTGATCGATTAGCCTTCGAAGGTTCTAGTTACGGTTTTAACTCAAATAGGTTTTCCAAGACATATTCATTTATTATATTATGCGACTTTGTCCATGAAGATTCTTTGCCGGGACTTCGACGTCAAGATAACACCACAAAGGACGCATCATGTACTCTAAGGTAGAGGTAACGGCACTGAAAAAACTCAAAAGCTGACAGAACAGTGATATACCGCTTTTACATAAAGTTTGTCCAAGTCACATAACCGTTTGGTGCCAGACGTAAAGAATAGCATCACCCTATTTCTTCCCGTGGGTGTCGTAAAAGGCGGCTAAGGGACTTACTACAGAATAAAGGCAGCAGCGTTCTCTAAGTATTTTACCACCATATTGCGATCGATAACCCGTCTGCCCACTGTGGCGATTATGACAAAGCCCCCCCCGAACTAGAGTAGGCCTATGTCCAGCTGTGGACTGACTTGATGGTAATGATGATGATGTCACATTTATAGCACACGCTGTAAACTCAACTGTTGTGACGGACAGGTGGCAAATACCAATACACTTAACTAGCTACCGAGGCCAGGAACAGATATCATAAAAGACAGTATCATCAAACACCAAAGCCAGGAAAATCATTCAAAGTAAACTATTCGAGCAAACCGATTCAGTAAAGAACCTACGATCCCACACTATTCAACCCATGAGCTCACTAGACCAATGAGGCGTTGAAACTGTTACCAAAAAGCAAGTATGTACTTGATATTGTACAAGAGCAAAGGCGCGGTCGGCGGCCCGTAACGCATCAAAGAACATCCTAATTGTCCGGTTGCGATTTCGAATCCGGCGCGGGCGCAGAGTGCCGTGACGTGCCGACAATTCTATGTATTTGTGAAGCAATCATTTCATAAACCATTTCGTTTTCTACTGTCTGGTCTAGACTGTTAAATTGTAGGTTTTTTCACTGAGTTTTTTGGTGAAAAAATGGGAGAAGGCGTAGATCGGAGCTGAAATGCGCTTGTTTGGTTGTTAGATGCGCAAACTAAGGCTTCAGTTTATTTATTTAACGCACAATTCTTATTTTGATGAGTTTATGGGTTTAATACTTTAAAATAATACTTATTAAATAAGACTTTTAAATTACAAACAAGATCCCAAATATAAGGCGATGGAAAACTTGTGCGTGGTTGAGAGGAAGTCTGTTGTAGCGGCGAATTTGGAGACTATCTATGTGGTTATACTGGTTTGACAGGCAGCCAGAGGCAATCGTAGGTAGATTAGTCACAATTCATACAAAAAGCGTATTTTAACAAAATTATTCAAAAAAATATAGGTACAGTTATAATAAAATGCATGAAAACGCATGAACAATAACAAGCGCGCGCGCATCGCACAATAGATCGGCGGCCATGTCGGACGCGATTTCATTTCCGGCGGAGCGCGCGCGCCGACCCGTGGGTCAATTTCCGGTGACACTATGTACCAACAGATTGTACCATTATTGAATTGAGGTTAAATTATAAATCAATTCGCGATTTCACTGCCCATCATGTATTTGACGAGCATTGATTAATTTGTTAAACGATGATCTTTTGAATGTCGTCAAATAGGTTTTATGTTGCAGTGGGGTGTGTCGATACGGGGAATCAACTATGAGGGTAGTTTAGTGCGTTGTCGTAAATGTTTCAAACATAATCCAAGTGATTTATATTGTAATTTGTGAGGAAACGACTCGTTTATTATACCACGTAGGCCTCAAAATTTATTTTAAAAAAATTGTTAATAAAATAAAACCCTACTACTGAAAAATGACACTTTTAAAAGTATGAAACTGGAAAGTATTCTCATCTGAAAGCCGTGGTTACATGTCACTTGATCGCTTTATATTATTTTGTTAGCAGGGTGAGTTTTTTTTTTAGTTCTTGACTATGTCCTCTAGATGGCGCCATATTCAATTTAATGTGACATCATATAGCTGATGATTATACCTCATTTGTCAAATTTTATTATGATAAGTAGTTTACAACATACATAGATAACTTTTTCTTGCCGTAATCTGGTAAAAGACAGGGTAACACTGAAAGAAAATCTGGTCTTGGTAAATAAAAACCATAGTGGTTCCGCTTTTCCTTTTAAGGTAAGAAACCCTAAAAATGGGGAGTATAAACTTGCTACATAATGAAGGACAGTCCTGTTCGTGACGAAATAATTGTTAAAATTATTTCGTGACATTTTCAGTTTCTACGTTCAGGTTTTCATGACGCATTTTTCTATAATATTATATCTGATATGAGTCACGTAATAAATAAATGGGCAGCAGTACATTACAGTAAATAAATGGTTAATTTTCATAAATAAAATTGGTTATTATTTTTGTTGCGTGCGCGAGCGGTATGACAGATTTTGAGATTTGGCGTGTAGCACGCAGTCGCACCGTCTGTCGTACGTTGACATACGATAAAATAGCGTTTGAAAATCGGCCATGCAGTCACAGGTTATATTCTACGAAGCAAATACAGGAGCGAATACGTTCCCGATATATCTGCCTATATTTTTTCCTCAAATGTGTTCACTTTGTTTATTACTGTAGCACTGAAAATGTGTGAACATTTTAGCGATATCGGATTGCAGATTGACTCTTTGTATGCAGTACCAATTTTATATTGATGTCGTAATTGGCAGCGAATTTATTGCATATTTTTGAGTACTTTTTTTTTTGGTGCCGAATGAAATGGCTGTTAAATATGGAGATTGGGGCTGAATCTGCTGTATAAATGTAAATAAACACTAAATGATTTTATTTTTTGACTGCTAACAAACCGAAATTCAATTGATTTAATGGCTTTTCTAGCATCTGGTTTTATTCAGACGGGTCTATTGAATTTCCACGTGTCAGTCGTTTTATTGATTTAGGTTGTTCTAGTTCTATATTCTGGCGAAACGATTTAGTTGCCAACTGCCTATAATAGGGGAGAGCATAACTTAAAACATGGTTATTTATTTTAAGTAGTACGTTAGGAGTTTCGGGAGAAAAATCTAAAACAAAAATTATGAAGCATCCAAATCTTGGAAATAGAAAAGTAGTGTTTCTTTCTAGTAATGTACAATTCATCATCATCATTTCAGCCGAAAGATGTCCACTGCTGGATGTAAGCTTCCCTCAAAAGGGGGGTTTGCTATAATCGCCACGATTGGCAGGCGGATTGGCGATCGCAGTATGGTAGAAAGATGCATAGAGAACGCTGCTGCCCATTCTCTTGTACGTCCCTTAGAACGATGGAGGATGTACGATTAGTTTACACAAATATCGATACATTTGTATGTATATCCGTGTCGGTTTGTAATAAAGAACTAAATTCTAAATACCCAATAATGAATTAACTGCAGCAGCGATTCGCTGAATTCATGCCAGTAAATATCAACAGAATGATTCAGGGCGGAATTGTTTGTAACTATCGATATTTCGTTTCAATAGGAACATTTGAGTACCTAACCTAGTAAGTATAGTTAGCGTCAATAATATCGGGACGAACAGTCTGTTCAAAATGACCTAAACAACTATGAAAATTGGGTGCTATCTCAATGACACAAGGAACGTTTCAAATTGAAGACAGTATACGACAACTGTCATTCTGAAAAGAACTTGATTCAATTGAGATAAAGTTTAATTTTCTTCGTTATTGAGATCATTTTGAACAGTCTGTTCGTCTCGATATTTTTGACGATGATTGTACTAGCCATAGATACCTAGCTATATATCGACTTTTTATAATGACGTCAGCAATGTGAACGAAGTGGAAACCTTGGCATATCGACTTATTAAAAATTTATGTGGGAATGAAAGTTGTGCGTTTCTAATTAAGTATAATTAAAGGCTAGATTCCGTTTCTACATAGAAATTTCTTTTTGCTTTTGTTATTGACAGTTAAGTTTATATGTAGGTGTTCAGTATTTTTAAAGACATTGTACGTTTTAGTATTTAGTAGGTAATTAAATAAATTAGTTGATTGGTATTCTGAATGAAATGCAAGTGTCCTGCAGCACGCGTAGCATGACCGCCATAGAAACGGAATTTGTCGACGGAAGAGAAGACAAAATGATAGATTGTATCGTAGAAAAATTGTGTAAAACTGAAGAGAAGAGATGTTTCTATTCTTCAGTCGACAAGAGTACGATGTCAAGTATGATGACTGTTTCTCTCTACTATTGATGAGATAAACATTTTTACAGAATTAAAATACATAAGGAACTTTTTTGTCTGGTAGCGTTTTGTGACGGGTCGTTGAGCTCCCTAAAATAGGGTTGAGCTTCATGATGAGTGATACATACATGCCGTTTGTTGGGACAGGTCAGCTCAAAGCTGCAGTGGCTCTTTCTTCAAAAGGCCCTGCCAGATATGGCCCTGCATTGTTAGATTCACATAGAATTCTTATAATACGAGTATAATGTTTGAACTTGAAAAGAGACTATAACTCTGAGTTTCTTTCGGAATTTCTTCTCAGGCAACAGACAGCTATGAAGTGCCGGTGCCATCTAGTTTTAAAAAGATTGACTTGTAAAAGTGTCTTATACGATCTACTTACATAAATAAATATATCATTTCATTCCGGAACCGGAGAAATGGTGGTCCAATGGTATGGTCGTGGGTTCGAACCCAGGCAGGCGCTTTACTTTGTGTAAATAATTTTATCGCCACTGCTCTCAAAACGATGACGGAAAATATCGTGAGGAAACTGGCATGTCCTAGAACCAAAAATTCGAAGACATGTGACATCTACCAACCGCACTGGGCCCGCGTGGTGGATTACAGCCCACTCCTTCTCACCGAGACGAGGCCTGTGTCCCAGCAGTGGGAACAATATAGGCTGATAATGATTCCGGAACCGGATAGTCTTCGAATAGATGGTGTTTAGGTTATTAAAGGGCAATATAAAATATTGTACTTTCGGATACAGTCACGGGAACTTAGCTGCTATCATTTATTACCTCCTAATCACGCACTATTTACTACTAATTAGAAATACCGTTTAATGTAATTCATACGCACTCACGCGCACACCACAAAATGTAATCTTATTAATTATTACCGAAATAAACACGCCACAGCATAAAGAATTCAGTGTAACTTGTCCGCTTTCTTGGCCAATGTGCGTGCGGAAGGCAGTTACTCTGTGGCAGTTACCGACAAAGAATTTGTTATAATAACGGCTACCCAGGGTAAACTACCTTTTATGGCATCAATTACTAACATAACGCTTCTGTAATTTCACCGAATGTGTGCTTCTGAGGAGTTAGAACGGTCCGAAAGTTTCGTAGATAATTGAATATAAATAAATAGTAATATAAATAATATAAATAAGTAGATAATTGAAGGAACACGGGTAGGTTTTAGTCAGTAAAAGTCTGACACGCCCTCCCGCTCCGCCCAGAGCGGGAGAAGTCATTTGATGATTTCCCATCCAAAAAAAAAAAAAAAAAACTTATGTCATTGCCGCAATTACTGTAATAATTGCGCACCTTCAGAATTATAGAGACTTAATAAGAAATTTTAAGATTTCAATTTTGAGTCATAAAATGATAAAACTCTTATTAAAACAGAGCCCTTTAACACAATAATAGGGCTCTATTTTAATAAGAGTTCATTTAGGTCTCTATAATTCTTAAGGTGTGATTGGTCGCCTAGTCAACGAAATTCGAATACTTATATTTCATTTAAAACTTACTGTATTTCTATTTTATTGTTATGTAAAAATATTATCTTTCGGTACTCCTTCTCCATATAAATTTTAACTGCCCCAAATTTCATACTCCTCCGTCCGCGTAATATTCTTTAAAAGGGGCACTAAGTTTTAGATTCACGTATTAATAAATAGATTAATGGGTTTTTAGTTGGTTTTTGAAATTAAACAGGAGTATGATGAGTCTATTGCTTGTCTTGTGGAATTTTAATAACGTGCAGTAAGACTTTCGATTTCATCCCGTGGGTGTCGTGAGGCGACAAAGGGGCTTCTCTATGCATGTTACCACCATACTGCGATCGCCAACCCGCCTGCCAAGGAGGGCGATTATGGCAAATCCCCCCCTCCAAATTGGGGAAGGCATAAGTCTAGCAGTGGACGTCTTTCAGCTGAAATGATGATGATGAGTGAGACTTCTACGAATATCGCACAATAGGTGAAAACAGTAGAAACTCTTGTAGAAATTTCTAAATGAACATTACTGTAATTATAGTAGGTATGTTACTAATTAAATTAAATTTGAATATATTAAAGAGCTCGCTAGCTCCACTTCAATTTATTAAATAGAGCAGGCACTATTAGCCTAAGTAAGTCTACAACTAATATTAATGTTCGACGCCACTACATTGAATAGTTATCCAACCTTCAATTCTATAGCGAAGGCGCGGCACAAACCCTATAATTCTGTAAATACACAGCTAATACGGACTACGTACGTCTGTCCTTATACGTTTTTAAATATTAAAACGCGTTCTATTTCCCGCGCGTATATTTATTCGTGTGTGTGTGCATATGTGTGTGTTAGCGTTGCAATCCACGTTACAACCAACAAACACATAAAACATACATAATAAGGTACGTTTGTGTGTGGAGCGCGGTTGGCGCCGCCGCGGCGTGTTGTGGGGCGCGGTTGCCATGACAACGCCCGCACCCCTTTCCCACACCCCCACAGGTTTCAGCTGACCCGCCGACCTCTAGTGACGAGTCGTAACACTGTCAGTGTTAAAGGGATGGTCAAAGTTGCCGTTATCGATAAGTTTTAGTCGATAGTTTTTATTCGTTATGTTACTTCGATTCTTGGTATCATTTTCTAATTGAGTTTTAAGGTAATTTTTTGTGACCTAGGAAAAGCTTATTTTCTATTGTGGAGTTTATAGTGTTTTTCTATATTCTTTTTCTCCTTTTATTGGTATTTTACTTATGACTGCTTTGTTGGTTAAGTATTCGCAAGCACAACTGCTGGACATGAGATTCGATTCCCGGGTCGGGAAAAGTGTTATTGCAGCAGGATTTTTTAGTAGTAGCTCAGTCTGGATTCCTGCATGGTTGATGGTAATAGGCTCGCTCCCTATTACACGGGACTTAAAACTAAACAAAATAAATGTGGGTGTTACTATACACACTTACACCTCTTTCTTACCGTTCCAGGATTACAGGCGTGATGTTACATAACCTATTTTAATTGATAAATAATCTATTTTCTGTCGCTGAAAAAATATATTCCTGACTGTAAATTTTCGTATTCACGATTGTGCATTTATACATGGAAATCCTATTTTCAGGCAAATGTAGCAAAAACATTCAACAAACCATCGTTACAAAGTAACACTGAATTCGCATGTACGCTTTATATCACAAACATTGCACTAACTTATTTTCTTAAAAATGGTTTATGCCAATCCATGGCGAGATATGTACTCGTACTTAGATTATATTATGGAATGAATGACATAGCGCACTCATTTTTATCTTTGGATATCATAATTAATGTAAAGTATGTTAAACAAATGAAAAATTTACTTATGATATGACTAATGAATGACTTATCATAACTCTCTTCTATCCTTTCCATCAATTTGAAATGGTCACAAAAATAACAGTAGGTAACTATCGACTGTCAACCGTTATCCACAGCTACATGTTATCGACACTTTCCCGCATTGTCCCATCCCTGCAGGACCAAGTCTAGTCTAGTTCTCGACGTCCTCAGCTTTATGAATACTTCAAGCTTCAGGTGCTTGCACATCGTACACTCTGGGCCAATAAAACGTAATGCCCCAAAAATCCACGGCTTACCGACTTAGCAAAGAAAATCCTAGTTTGAGGTCATGTTTTAAAAAGTCTTGTTGTATTTCTTGGCGCGGCGCTGTTGCTCGTATTTTTAGCAGATCGATAGACTCAGTAATGACTTGATTCCATGTACGGTATAGCTTAACTAATGCTATTCTATTGTACGGATAAATCGAATGGATTGGTAATAGAAATATTGAAAAGCTCCTGAAGTTTAAAATTTAATATTCTTTTCTGTTTATAGAAATAGGTTACTATCACGCTTAAATGGGATGCGGTAACGATTTGTTACCATGGTAACGATGGTAGTTCTAAGTACGGGAATATGTTGCCTTGCATGGTCCCCAGTAATATTAACTACGCAATAAGTTGATACATTTTATATTCTGTGTGTCCTATGGGGGATGAAAGCATGAAACATGCATAAAAAAAAATTAATACATTTAAGTAAGGTGTGGGGTGATTTTGTCCACCAGTGCAGAGGACGGCCCGATATTCACTTTTAACGGCAGATGAGTGTCTGACATAAAGATCAAAGGGATAATTATTATGGAGTTTATTTATGCAAATTTCTTTATGCGTTAATGTTCATGTATGTATGATAAATGAAACTGTAGATAAATCTTATAACATATTTGTAAGCAGAAAGACCTTTTTAAGGCTGTTTCAGAGAGGTAATGTCAAAGAGCGAATTTCACCAATGAAACTGAATTGAACCAGATCAGTATATAAACCTCGTTTAGAAACTGTCACTGTCATTATTTTCTGTGAAATATTGACACTGACAGCTCTTGAACGCAGTTTAGATGTTTTAATCGCGATCAGTTTCAGTTGTGAAAGTCGCACTGAGTGTGTCTGCAGAGATTTCATGAGAATCATTTGCTGTTAGACTTCACTCTTGCCTGTAAAAGGCACGTTTTGTGAGACTGAAAGGTAAAGAAAGAAAAAATGTTATTTTTTATTTTTATTCATCTGTTTCCGCAACAATCATCTGAAGAGATGAGGCTTAACCGAAATGTCTCCCTAAATAGTCCGTCAATATCATGGCATATCAAATTATTGTCAAAAAACCAATTTAATTTGCCGCAGAGCACCCTCAAAGATTTTTATAACGGAACGAACAAAAATATTGAAAAATGGTACAACAACAAAGACATTGTTTCCCTCAATGGTTTGTATCTACAGCGCAATCGCAGTAGCGCTGCGTTCTACATAAAAAATTTAAAAAAAAACCGTGGCTTTTCAAAGGACGTTTCACATACAAAAGGATAATTTCGCTTTAGTTTCCATTATGTACGACCGCCATTGTAGTCTGTGGTTTAAACATACCAATTTGCAAATGCGCCGCTTTTAATTTTACCTAATTGACCGTTTTACGGTGGCACTGAAGGCCTCGTGAATGTGCCACGGGCCCACGGCAAGTTTTGTCACCGCACTCAAAGGGTTTGACCGTAAAATGTAGCTCATTATATGGTGATCCTACGAATCTCACATTCTCTGGAATTAAGCCCAGGGAGGTTGAGCAACAAGTCGGAATGCTTGTTTGTACGTGTGATCAGAGACTTGTCCCTTTGAGGTACCTATGTTTAGAATGCGTGTTGTGGTAAATTAAGGGTCTCAAAATAGGGATGGCCATACTACTGATCGAGCCTAAGAAACTTCAATCTGTTCTTAAGGTATTTAAACTAAATTTTAAATGCACTCAGTAATGCTATTGCCGCAACACGATTATATCAATAATACCAGGTAGCTTTAAAAAATATTTTTAACCGACGAAAAAAAACGGAGGAGGTTATCAATTCGACGCGTATATTTTTTTTTTGTTATTTTTTTTTTTGTTATGTATGACCACGCATAACTTTTTACATAGTAGTCCGATTTTGATCATTCTTTTTTTATTGGAAAGGGAGGATGGTCCCATATAAATTTGGAAAACAAAATCAAACCCTAAGGGTCAGAAAACAGGGGATGATTGATTGTTCACTCACTGATTGTAATGTATAACCACGAATAACTTTGTACAGACTAGTCCGATTTTGATAATTCTTTTTTCGTTGGATAGATACCTTGCCAAGTATTATTAGTACATTAAAGCCACAAAAAAAATATAAAACAAAAACTTTTTAACAAAACATTAAACCGCCGAAAAACTTCAAAGCAAAAAATACTAAACCTTAAAATTTTGAGTCGGCGCTGAAAAATCAATGAACAAAGATCACTCAAACCCCGACTCATAATTTTAAGGTTTATTATTTTTTGCTTTTAAGTTTTTTGGGCGGTTTAATTTTTTGTTAAAAAGTTTTTTGGTCATTGCATTATGCTTTTAACTCAATACTCTAATTAGGATGTATGAGGTCTTGTGTAAATTAGTTTACACATTATACAGGGTGGCAGAGACGTCGACGCAACTTGTTACCATGGATTGGTTCTAGATCCTGCGTTGAAATTAAACAGTTATATTAAAAAAAGTGCTATTCCATACATTTTGACTGCTTAGGTATTACTCTCCTCACAGGGAGGAGGCCTGTGCCCAGTAGTGGGAACATTTTGTTTCCACTGTTTCTCTTTATTTTTTGAAACCCGACGTAAGATATTTACGGTAGTGTCTAGAATCATGTGCTGAATTCATGGTTACAGTTTGTGTGATGATTTGCCACCTTGTATACTAGTAAGCTCTTTAGAACTAGTAATATTACTTTTCAACTGACCTTTTCTCCCCTAATCAAGTTTATAGTCTAGCAAATTCCGTGCCTATACTAAGTAACTCAATTATTTAAAGAAAAGGTCGAAAGTAACGTTAGGCGGGCCCTACACTCTTGCATTCAAACGATCAATTATACTGTCGTAATAACATTGATTGGTGGCAGTTTAGTAATATTTCACATTGCCTTTACCCCCAACGTCTTTTTCTAATAATTATGAAAACTTGAAGGGGGAATCGCATGAAATTTATTTATGTGTCTTTGAATTAACAACTCCAGAAGTAAGTATTAGGCAATTGGCACGTTTTGAATTTTATGCAAAAGTTATGTACATTCAGTACATGCAATAAAGTGTAAAAAAATCCAAACGTGCCAAATCCCTATACTTATTTGTGGAGTGGTTGATTCGCCCTCAAATAAATTAGTTTCGTGCGAGTCGCTTACCCGATTCGGTGTCGATTCACCCGATTCGGTCGGATAAATTTGTTCGAATCGACTAACAAGTCAACTTGCGTTTAGTCATTGTCGAAGCTAGAAATTTACTCAAATAAGTAGTGCGTAATAGGGTGGAATAAATAAAAATGATGCAATAAACATTAAATTCGCTCAAACTTTTGTTGAAACAATCTTCAATATTGACCCTTAGTCATAAACATTGCGCAATTCATGATATTGTGCAATATAATTGATCGTTTAGTGCCCTCCTTAGAAACTTTACATGCATGTAGCGGTCATACACAACGTTGATAAACCAGATGGTTATCGTGCGATCAAGTTGTGTCAACACCTAGCTAGCTTAATTAACTTGTTAGACTTAGTTAATGTTCTAAGGCGAGTCGGTAACCTGTCTACATATGCCCTGGTCGTCATCTTCAAGTTCAGGGGAATTTTCGGTTGGTTTAGCAACTATAACTATGTAACGCGTTAGTCCCATCGGGTATTGCATTCACTTCTAAATGCTAAGATTTACTTTCCGAGCCCCGAGATACTGACTAAATATGTAGTTTGGGGCTCACTGGCAATTCATAATATATTATAACCTAGCTGTAGGTTACATTTTAAGCTACGCATGTAGTCTCAACTTGATGTTAGCCACTGAACCTGCTTACTGTATTACCTGGTCATTATTTTTTCTCTCTCAATTCTATAATCTTATGCTTCATGCTTTGCTCGTTCAGACATTTGAAGGGCAATTCGCGATCGTTTTAAGAACATTCACAATCTAATGTGAGTGTGTCCGTAGCATCGCAGCGGGCCCTATCGGAGTACCAGTGGTTCGGTAGTTGTTTTTTACAAATATCGCAGCATTATGCTGAAATGAAAGACTTATTGGCCTCGAACAGGTCTTCTTCTTTTGTTATTTTTTGTACCTTTCACTATTTTGCTAACTAAACTCCTTAAATTAAACTCCTCGGTCCTTAAACTTGTAACTTAAAGAGTTTCAATGTCCATCATATTGTTTGTATTTCCTGTGCATGTCTCAAATACAATATTTTTTTCCAACCTCTTTCAATTTGACAAAAAAAAAAAACTCTAATTTATCCTCATCTATGGAAAGTTCATGATACTGATTGTTGCTGAGATAATAATGTGACTTGAATTTGATCGTCATAAGCACGAGACCGCCTTCTGGTCAAACACGCACCGAATGCAAGTATTACGCACCTGTCCTTTTGTATAAGGTCTGAGTTTGATGTCCTGTCTTTGTAGGAATATTGGTGGAAATTTAAGCCTAAGGTTTCTACAAGAACGGTGTTTTGATAGTATTGAAGGTAGATAGATTTTTCGGGCATTGAGTATATCTTAATGGACATCTGCCTAATTTACCCGTTGTCTTTTCTAGGCAGCTAGGCAGCCAGAAAAGTCTCTGGTATTTCATTAAATCAATTGAGCTTTTCTCTACTACGTTATATTGCGACACCAGGTTTTGTATCTCTATGATATTCATAGCTAGCCCACTGACGGTCTGGCGTGCTGATTCCGCAAGTTATTTGAATAAATTTTGTTTTCTTCTGGCCAATCAAACTTCCGACCTCACCTCTCTCAATTTGGTTGTAGAATCCTTCATTGCAGCTCAAAGAAAAATTATGAGGCCTTAAAAATTACAATTAGAAGTATTGGAGAAGTTGTCTTTTCAAACTTAATACGTTCTTAATGTAATGCAAATAAAGTGCAAGTTCTAATATGAAAGAATATGTGTCCTTGACTACGCTGTCATTGATAGAAAATTGTGAGGCCCTCACAGTTTTCTACCGCAAGTTGTATCTGGGCACAGAGATGTGCAAAATAGGTTATAAAATGTATTCAAATGCAAAATGCAAATACTTTTGTATTTTCTTATTTCAAATACAAAATACAAAATAGTTTTCAATTTTATATTTAAAATACTAAATGCAAAATACGTATTTACAAAATGCTTTATTAAAATAAAATACTTATAGTTTTAAAGTATCTTTATTTTGTTCAGGCTGGTAAATTTACTGTGATAACTTACTTAAATTAAAATTACTTAGCATATTTTAATATAATAATTTGCTCAAATACACTGTCGCTCATCTTTCTCCTGAGTGGTCTCCTAATCATGCCACCATAAGAAAAAAGTAAAACTAATTATCTAAGTGGCAACAACACACACAAGAAAGCAGTTCAATTCAGTGTTGCCATAGTGAGAAAAACAAGTACCATTTCTCATCACATTAATTATTAATTCTTTGATGTTTATAAAACTTAGCAAAAAGTATTTTGCATTTTGCAAATACAAAATATGTCCTAAAAAGTATTTCAATAAAATATAAAATGCTTTTCTAAAAAAAGTATTTAAATACAAAATGGAAATAGGTATTTTGTATTTTCTATTTTGCATTTCAAATACTGTTATTTTTAAAATGTCACATCTGTGTCTGGGCAATTAGATATACATCAATTTAAACATCAATGACCACTGTTATGATTGTTATCATTCTGTCTGAGAGAAGTGGGGGCCCAGTGGTAATGATTGTTATCATTCTGTCTGAGAGAAGTGGGGGCCCAGTGGTAATGATTGTTATCATTCTGTCTGAGAGAAGTGGGGGCCCAGTGGTAATGATTGTTATCATTCTGTCTGAGAGAAGTGGGGGCCCAGTGGTAATGATTGTTATCATTCTGTCTGAGAGAAGTGGGGGCCCAGTGGTAATGCGGTGACTTACACGTTTTAGGTAGTGGGTGGCCTAGGTAGTCGATTTAGTTTGTGTAAATAATTTCATAACCACTGCTCTCAAAACGGTTAAGGAAAACATCGTGAGGAAACCTACATGTCCTAGAACCAAAAAATTTAAGACATGTGACATCTACCAACACGCACTGAGCTCGCGTGGCGGATGACAGCCCACTGCCTGCGGTATTCCTGCAGTGGGAACATTATGAGTTGATTATATTGCGTATCACTGACTACGTGTGGTTGCGAGGCTCTCACAGTTTTTTACAAGTTCTATCTGGAAAATGATGTATACATCAATGACCATCGCTATGATTGTTATCATTCAGTATAAGTTTACCTAAAGCCTTTAGGCAAGCTTTTATTTATAATATTTCCTCTATTTACTTGAACGTTTTATCCTTATTGATGCGATATACCCAATTTATCTATTGACTGATAATGTTATTATAGACGCCCCTCAACTTTTGCGTGGATGTTATCTGTTATAATCTGGACGCTCTGCGGTATATATCTGATAGTGTAGGTTTCGGATCAATACGATAAGCCGTTACTATAACAACCCCTTATAGATAAACATAACGTTCAAACTGACTGTACTTTTAGCCTTTTAAATGGGTTATGGTTTATGGGTTTATGATATTTATTTTACTTACAAGTAAATTCGTTTGTTCTTAGATTTTATCGGTTTTTACTCCGTTACGTGTTTTAACTTTTATTATCATGTGGTTTGTTGGCTACGATTTGTTTTCATTTAAACGGGACAGATTTTTTGTATTAGAAACCACACCGGTTTACGAGTTTTTTTTTAAATGTTTGTTATTTGATATTGCGGTAAACATGACGCAAAGAAAGAACATGAACATAAAAGCTTTTTACAAAAAATAACAACCGACTTCCTAAAAAAAACACTACAAAGTGAAAATAGCTTAAATTTTGGAAGTCGGTGTCTTAGGATCTGTAATAAAGGTTTTTTTGCCACCAACTTCGGAAACTAAAGTTATTTTTCACTTTGTAGTGTTTTTTTTTTTAGGAAGTCGGTTGTTATTTTTTTCCTAAAAAGTTTTTATTTTTAACTTTTTAGTTATGGTAGATACCCCGCACTAATCTAATCGCGTTATTCGTTCATTTGTCGCGCAAATACTTAATGCAAATTTAAGACTTCTATGGTTTTCACATGGGTCCCATTGTTCGAATGGAACCAAATTATGTTGGAAAAATGGGACCATTCGGGAAGAACCAGCTTTCAAATAAAAATCATCAAAATCGGTTCACCCAGTCAAAAGTTATGAGGTAACAAACAAAAAAAAAAAACAGTCGAATTGATAACCTCCTCCTTTTTTTGAAGTCGGTTAAAAAATAAACATCAGGTTTAGGTAAAACATGCGTCATATACACGCAAAGCGTCGTCGCTCTCGCTCAGCACAATGCTATGCTAGTCTTAGCATTTGTTTTGAGCGACACCCGGGGGATTTGCAATAGGTAATCAGTTATCGAAGCTAAGGTATTACCAAATATCCTTTTATATTACATAAAAGCATCCCTAACTTCATTTGTTTTGCAGATTCTGCTGGTATGTCCTAATATAATATTTTAAATTCGTCTGTTCGTAAATTTGTTTTATTTTACTCGTTAACAACTTAACCAATTTTAATGAAAACAGAACGGAAATAGGCTTTTTATCCAGGAACATGACGTAGTTTCCCTCGGTTTCGATAGAACCCGCAGGCAGCAACTTATTATTTATATTTAGGCCGATCTAATCTCATTAGGAAACACACTAAAACCCGAAACTAATAACCAAAGAGCATAATCGTATTATGACACGTTTTACGTCAATAATCCTCCGGTATCAGAATACAAACGTACTTGTATAATGTATGTGGTGATAATATTGTAGTTCGATGAATCTAGAAGGATTGGAAATATATAACAGTAATGTACTGAATATTACCTGGTATATCAATGATAGGTTAGTTTTCTAAGAGTAAAAAATGACGTACACACGTATGTTTCGAAATTGTGACACTAAATATAACAGTAAAAAAACAGCGTTTTGAACGTAGAATTAAGAAAGAAAGGAAGAGGATTTATTTAGTGTACTTTTCCATCATCTATAATTAAGAGCATTACAATCA
This sequence comes from Aporophyla nigra, assembly GCA_947507805.1. Classification (NCBI taxonomy): domain Eukaryota; kingdom Metazoa; phylum Arthropoda; class Insecta; order Lepidoptera; family Noctuidae; genus Aporophyla; species Aporophyla nigra. Next base: position 13,606,232 of record OX382307.1, on the reverse strand, counting down.
CCACAAATTCTTTAATTTTTCATGTCCGTTCGAGTCTCCATAGGCTTTAAAGGTGTACCAAATAGGTTAACGCATTTTTCACCTAATACTGATAGACATGGAGAGATTTGTATATCCTGCCCACTTCTCCTAGGTACTAATTGTACGAAGGTTTATTATATTCCGTTTGGTCCCTGACGTAAAGAATAACACCATCCGATTTCTTCCCGTGGGTGCCGTAAAAGGTGACTAAGGGACTTACTACGGAATGGGAAGTAGCGTTCTCTAGGCATTTTACCATCATACTGGGATCACCCACCCGCCTGCCAAGCATGGCGATTATGGCAAAACCCCCTAAATTGGGGAAGGCCTATGCATAGCAATGGGCGTCTTTGGGCTGAAATAATGACAATATACAGGGTGTTTGGCAGAACGTTGAACATATGAAAATGGTGGATAGGTGAGGTCATCTGGTACTTACTCAGCCCTAATTTATTTAGCCCTGGCCCCCTGGATATTTTTTTAAAATTTATTTTGCTTTAAAGTGTATTTTTTATTAAAAATGGGTAAAACAGGCAATATTTTTGTTTTTATTTTTATCTTTAATGTTGGCAGATTCTTATAAAATTATTGCTTTATTCAGATGTTAGCTACAAAAAAAGTTATGAGTCCTCAAACTTCTAAGAATTATAAGAATCTGCCAACATTAAAGATTAAAAAAAAAAAACAAAAATATTGCCTGTTTTACCCATTTTTAATAAAAATTACACTTCAAAGTTAAGAAAGTGGTGAAACTAGAAGAAAGCAACAAAAAAAAAATTAAATATCCAGGGGGCCATGGCCAATTAAATTAGGGCTAAGTAAGTAGCAGATGACCCCACCTATCCACCATTTTCGTATGTTCAACGTTCTGCCAAACAACCTGTATATTACAAACTTTAAGTAGTTTCTAAAATCATTAGAGAGAGTATATATTTTCTGAGCTTACTTATCGTCTTAGATAAAAATTCAGGCATTAATGAACGATACGATAATAAACCAGTACTAGGATAAAAGCAAAAATATAGATTACATAAAGTCACGCCTGATTTTCCCGAAAGGGTTGGACACAGTTTTACACCTGTATATCGCCATTTATGTTTAAGTTACAAATCCAGAGCCTGCTACACAGAGATTCCACATTGAAAATCCAATAACACTTTGCGCGATCTGGGAATCGAAACTAAGCCCTCATGCAGTACCGCTTGCGACCAGTACACCGACGAGGCGGTCATTAGTTAAATGGTATTTTTAATGTAATTTGTGGAGTCATTAATATCTTGTAACGTAGTTGCGTTGGCAAATTGTAGCCTTTAACCCCGCAATGCGGCTTGGTTTTTTTGACATTTATCATATCGCACCGGAATACCGGCCCGCCTAACCTTAATAGGCTTTTTGGAACATTACCAGGTTTGTGTTTGTTACCAGTTTACCCAGTTTGGTTATGTTTAAATGTTTCTACTACACAGCTGTGTTACATACAGTGATTCAATCTATCCAACTTAGAAGTTCATCCTCATCATCAGATCACCCGTAAGACGTCCACTGCTGGACATAGGCCTCCCACAAAAGGAGAAATTTCAATAATCGCCACGCTTGGCAGGCGGGTTGGCGATCGCAGTACGGCGGTAAAATGCACAGAGAACGCTGCTGCGCATTCTCTAGTAAGTCCTTTAGTCGCCTTCTATAACAGTCACGGGAAGAAATGGGAATGGGTGCTATTCTTATGGAATGACACTAATTAGGTATTAAAAATTATTATTTATCAAATTCACTTGGTAATTTTGACTCGTTAGGCAAAACGAAAGGAAAGGCGAAGCTCTTAGTTGCATTAATAACTTCAACGAGTGGCTTTTTCTTAAGCTCGGATATTAATAGGCTGTTGTGAACTAACAAAGTCTGAAGTCTAGAAAACTCCCGGTGAACGGTAGAGTAAAGAAAGTAGAAATATTTTTTCCTCCGCCATTGTACTGCAATTTGCTTTTAGATACTTGCAGTCTTGTATCTGTAAAAATATTCTCTGCTTGCGTTTTTATAAGAATTTAATTATAAGTTTACGGAGTACAAAAATAGATAAAATGGATTTTTAAACGGCAGACTGGAATTTATCCGTCGCGAAAACATCTGATACCTCCATTGGATACCTTAACTAAAAAATGACTGCTGTCCCGGAAAATTCTGAGCTGTTCAGTGTCTTATAAATAAATATTTTATCAAGAAAATTGAAATACAGGCTTACCTAGGTTTATCTCGAAAGGTTGTGGGTGTAGTTTAAAAAAAATCACGTAGTCTAAGTTTGCGACACAAAAATTGTACTCCATTTCGCAGCTTTATAATAATTCAGCTATTTGATTCCCCAAAAAAATAAATCAAAATAGGGCATCGTAGGAAAGCAACGTTGACTTTTTGTTATTCTTTCATTTCGGGATCAGCGCGGATCAAAAAAAAAACAATATTATTTTGAAGAACAGAATTTCAATTTGCAGTCGCGTGGAGTATTTTTACAGTGTTACTGTAAAAAGAAAATTAGTTAACAATGTTGCGACTTTTATGCGCAGGATATAGCCTAGACTCAAACCACCCTACTTATTCGCTAGATTCTAGAGTAAGGGCGCGTTCAGATGAGGGGAACCGACAACTCGCGTTCGCGTCCGGAATTGACACACCTTTTGGCTAACTTGCACCGTTAATAAACAAAATGCATAACACAATTCTGTCTATATCATATTTAATCGATTGAAAGAATAAAACGATGTTTTAAACTGGTTCGGGATACATTTAGTGGCTTGTGGTGCATGTTTGCTTGAGGAGTGAACGCGGTAGTCTGATTTTAATTACGCTACCCGTTTGCTATAGTAGGCTCTAGAAATTACTGTTATTTTTTGATTGAATACAAAATGTATCTTAATCTTCAGCAAAGATACTTTCCGATTAGTCTACGAGCATTTATACCTGTCTTGTTTTGGGTAGTTATATCTAGTTTGTTTAAGAGGAACGAATTTCTGTTATCTACATGGCTGTCTTAAAAATAACCCTCTTTTGACCTTGACTTCAGGCCTCTGAAGACAGAATTTATGTCAATTTCAACATTGAGCTGATATCACTACGATAGGCGCGATCCAATCAGTCTTAGTAAAACTCTAGTCAAGGCAGAATAAACTGTGAAACTCGATAAAAAAACGCGCTTGAATCGCCCCTTGCTAGTCTCAACACAGCCTAATGCTACTCATATTACTACCGTTACTTTGCGAAATTAGGTTACGGTTAAGTAAGCAGCAAAAGAGTAGTTTAAATAGAAATATTACGTTTTTATTCGCACTTTGTGACTTTAGACTTCACAGCGACGAACTTTAACCGCATCTTCGACCGCATACATAGACAGTTGGTTATTAGGTGCTGATGAAGAAAATATTACTAAAAATAATGCTACAGGAATATCTCCTGGTGTACCTACTATAGATACATTTCTGATCACATCGGGAAACACAGGTGTAATGTTATATTATGATGCTAAATATCTTTCGTTTTCTTTATCTTTTCATAAAAAGCCAGTCGGCTTTGGAACAGTGGTCATCATCATCTGCCTAGCCTTTTCCCAACTATGTTGAGGTCAGCTTCCAGTCTAACCGGGTGCAGCTGAGAACCAGTATTGGAACAGTGGTATAATAAAAATATTTTTGTCCTACTTCTCGAAACTCACGATAGTTACCTAAGTATCATAATCAGCCTGTATTGTTCCCACAGCTGGGACACAGTTCTCCTCTTGGTGAAGGGAGTTGCCTAAGTATGCCTAATTAAAATGTCGATTTTAAACTAATGTCTTCATATTCAGTTTACAGTTGAATGCTAAAATGTAGATTATCATGTTGCAAAAACATATTTTAACGAACACGTTAGTCGAATCAATTCTGCACATTTCCCCTCGTTGATTAACAAAACAGGAATTATTTTGAAACAAGCACCGCCTTGTAATGGGTGTTAAAATAATGTTTCCCCAAGAAACAGTGTAGCTAACATTAATAAAATTCTTCAGTCAAGAAACGCGAAACTTTTTTTTACTCGTAGACTCTCCCAGCAACTTGGAGGATTTTTTCTCCCCAACTTAATAAACGCAAGAAGAATTTAATAAAAGCGTCATATTTTGAGTATCACTTTTTTGTTTCGCGCGAGATAAGAATATTGTGTAGGGTCTGGACTAGTAGAATTGGGAATTTAATTGTTTCGGAGTCGGCTAGGCAGGAAAATGAAAAACAAAACGTTGAAAGGAATTTAAAAGTCGTGCAAGCATATAAATTTATATCTGTTGGTGACTCAGTAACGCTGTAACGTGTGATCATTTAACCAAACATTTTCTTGAATACAATAGACGATGATATAATTTGTCTGAAAAGAAAATCAGTTACTTTTCTAAATAACTCAAAACAATTAAACAAACAGATCGATTCAGAAAGTGTTACACTCTTCAAATAATAGCGATAGTTACCTATTCGTTGTGTTTGGAATTATTGATATTTTTTGGAAATAAAATGGCGTTACACAAACAAATTAGCGTGTACTAATTGCCTTTAATCTGAAAGATACAAATGCTTGATAAGCAGCGAGGTCGAATCATAAATTCAATGAATTTATTTATTGTTTTGGTATGGACTTCAACAAATAAACTTAATTATGTAATGATTTTGGAAGGTTAATTTGATTACACACATTGTTTTACATATTTAATTATAGTTTTAAAAATAATATCGGTTGTCCGATAATACATCAGTTTATTAGAGTTACTATGGGTTAGTATTAACTCCTGCCGTTCTTGTTTCAGTACAAAAAGTACTATTCTTTGAAATCCCGTTCTATCAAACGAAAAATATGGGTGAATTTAAAACCAACAGTGACAGGATATAAATATTTTATTCACTGTGCAGTTTACAAGACTTTTCTCGAGTGAAATTCGATTTGTTAGAGCTCCAGCTTTGCCATTTGAAAATTGGTATGATAAGGGACTAATATGGGATTTGACTAAATCATAACATTCGTATAACTGTCTAAAATAATTTGAATTTCCAAACAGCTGTGTCCCTATTCGGGCGTGAACGTCGCCCGTCTAACGGGGATCACATTCGAGAAACTTTTAAAAGCCGGTAAGCCTCGGCTCGCTACGAACGAAATCACAGCCTACTAAAGTATATTTCACCCTTTTGACGACACATTATGTACATTTGCAGCGCGTAACGACACGGGCACGGCTCACAATTTCCATTAAAGCGCGCCGTAATAGGAACAGCCTAAATTTTAAGCGGCACGTTCAGAATTCGTCTCTAAGCCGTTGTTGACTGGGTTGAATTTTAGTTGGGGTTGGGACGCATTTGTACCCTGAGCACATTGGTTGGAAGCCGCGCCCCGTGTAACACATATCGAATTAGCAAAAGGACGGGATCTTACTGCAATTAGCTTCAGCATATTAGGAGTGGCCAATTGTCCGTTGTACCTTTTTGGTGTATCAACGTGCCCAAAAATTGTGAGGACTAATTTGGGTCGTATCTATGTTATGCACGACATCCTGTTTTTTGGTGACAAGTTTTAGTATTCGAACGTGAAGGTGACCTTAGCTTTGTTTAAGGATTGACCACACACACACATACACAATTTTGTCATTTTTAACCGACTTCAAAAAGGAGGAGGTTATCAATTCGGATGTTTATATGTTTTTTTTTTTTTATGTATGTTCGGCCATAACTCCGTCATATATAGACGGATTTGCAAAATTCTTTTTTTGTTCGAAAGGGGTTTATTCCAAAATGGTCCCATATAATTTTCATATAGATCTGATGATGAGTTCGGGAGACAGACACCGGAACTCTTTAAAAAATGACAGGAAATCAACCGCGATTTCTGCTATCGCATAAATATGCATTGTTTGTTTGGAATTAGTGCAGGGTGAATACCACAACTAAAAATTAAAAAATAAAAACTTTTTTGCAAAAAAAAACAACCGACTTCCTTAAAAACACTACAAAGTGAAAAATAACTTTAATTTCGGAAGTCGGTGGCAAAAAAATCATAAATACAGATCCTAAGACACCGACTACCGAAATTAAAGTTATTTTTCACTTTGTAGTGTTTTTAAGGAAGTCGGTTGTTTTTTTTTGCAAAAAAGTTTTTATCAGTGTGTATGTTGAATGTTGATGTTCATGCTCTGATACCTCGGTGCAGTAAAACGAGGGCTGATTAAAAGTGGTTGAAATAGGGGCGAAGTTCTGTTGACAAGTTGCTTAGTTTGAACAAGCAGTTAGGACTTTCTTTTGACAAATCTACTGCAACTTATTCAATTTCCTTTTTGCTCATCTTAACATAGAGCCTAAGAGTATTTGACCGGTAACCCTATGTAGTAAATTTTGCGCATCAAATGTACGATTTCATATTCTTTACTAGCACTTCACTCGCGACTTCGTCCGCGTGAAATTTATAGCTCATGTTATTCTGGAACAATTAAGCTGTCCATAGCTGGAAGAATTTTTAAAATCGGTTTAGTAGTTTTTGAGTTTATCCTTTGCAAACAATCAAATCTTTCCTCTTTATAATATTAGTGTAGATAATGATGCTTTAGAAAAAATGGATACAATTCATTGTCAAACTTTCAGGGTTTAAAAAGTTTTAAAATGTTTGTTTTGGAATTGTTTCATTTCGACTTTGCAAAAGTCAGAGATTGAACAACTTTTCTCGTATTTTAAAAACGTCTTTAGTTTATGAAAGCATTTGTAGAGGTTGAATTATGTATAGAAATAAAGTTTTGGTTGGTGAATACAGTTTTTATAAAATGGAGAACGCAGACTCTTTTTCTTGATTATTAATAAGTTAACAATTGTGCTAGTTATATGATGAGTTAACAATGGTGATGTATGGAAGTGAAATGTTGGGTGTGGCAATAGAAGCATGAAAGCAGAGTAAATGCTGTGTAAATGCGTTTCTTTGGAAGAATGTGTGGTGTGACTGTGAATGATAGATAGGCTGAGGAATAACTTGATAACGCATCATCATCATCATTTCAGCCGAAAGATATCGATGTCCACTGCTGGTAAGTCCCCCAAGTAAGGTAACGGTGTGGTTTAAAAGGCGATTGTATAGATATCTACAAGGCAGATGTCACTGGAAATGCCGAAAAGGGACGCTTTAGGAAAATTTATAGCGAACTTATTGGTGGTGTTCTTCAAAAAGGTCAGATGCGTAGTACTCGCAATCGACGTCGTTTATCTGAAGTATGAAGTTAAATGAGACAAAAGAGTATGTTATCGTAGCAGGTGGCGTTCTGTAGTGTGTTCTGTGTTTTGGTCATTTGGCAGCGTCATGGCTGCCAAGAGGCAGCAGTGAACATCTTTCTACTGAATGATGATTATGATTCTATAGACCCCTTCAGTGTTGCTGACATCTCTTTGAGGCGCGCGTGGAACACTACGCACCGTCGACCCGAGCTTGGTCCTTACCGGGCGGCGAGCTACCCATTGCTCGCCACCCGCAAGCTCGCGCCTACGGTGGCCGGGAGTCCGCAATCGACTCCCGGCGCCCGGGGCGTCTCCTCCTGCGGCGGCTAGGGACGTGAGGGCGCAGAGACTGCCACTCCCTCACGTCCCCCGCCTCCTCCTTCGCGAGCATTACTGCTTCGCAGAAGGAGGTGACGACGCCGCCGCCGATCGCCTCCACGAGATGATTCTATACTTATGTCATCATCATCATCTTCATTTTAGCCTAAAAACGTCCACTGCTAGACATAGGCCTCCCCCAATTTGGAGGGTTTGCCATCATCGCCACGCTTGTCAGGCGGGTTGGCGGTCGCAGTATGGTGGGAAAGTACATAGAGAACGCTGATGCCCATTCTTTAGTAAGTCCCTAGAATTGGAATGGTTGTAGTCTTTACGTCCGGCAGCATATGGAACATACTTATGTCATCATCATCATCATCATTGCAGCCTTAAGACGTCCACTGCTGGACTTAGGCCTCCCCCAATTTGGGGGGCTTTGCCATAATCGCCACGCTTGGCAGGCGGGTTGGCGATCGCAGTATGGTGGTAAAATGCAAAGAGAACGCTGCTGACCATTCTCTAGTAAGTCCCTTAGTCGCCTTTTACGACACCCACCGGAAGAAATGGGGTGGTGTTATTCTTTACGTCCGGCACCACCCGGTACCGTCCACATATTTATGTACCAACAATGAAATCCAAAAAGCGGAAAAATCCTTTAAAAATTCAAATTGACTCCTCCCTAAGTGGATATATTAGTAACGAATTAAGCTGGATCTGTTTATCCGCCGAGGCACCGACGAGTGTAATTATTTATTAAAATTGTTGCTATACTCGACGCGAGTTGCGACCGTTTCCCTGTGTATTAGCTGCTGTGAAATTCTCCGGATGAAATGTAGGAGGTCCATTCATTCGACCCCATTTTGAGGATGAGATTTTTATTTTACCCACTGAATTATGCATAATGTTTATTACAACGTTAATGTTAATATGCATACGCAGGAAAGTTGTGTGTAAAATGTGCGCGGGGTGTAAATTTATTCATTTATTGTCAAAGCTGTTTCTTTTTGTCCTCACGTCTAATTTGTTTACATTAAAACTGTTGAAATATTTATTTCTCCGAGTGATGAAGGTCGTCTTCTGAAAAGCTATCATCATCATCGTTTCAGCTGCAAAACGTAACTGCTGGACATGGCCTTCGCAGTATGATAGTAAATTGCATAGAGAACACTGCTGCCCATTCTCTAGTAACTCCCTTATTCGCCTCTTACGACACCCACGGGAAGACATGGAAAATCTATCCATTTTTATTATTACATTTTTTTAAATCTTTCTTACGTAAGAAAGTGCTTACAAATTGTGTGAAGTCTCTGACATTAATGCTAGGTTGTTAACTTGTGTTAAAGGAGCCAGTTCTCTCTCACAGAAGGAAATACTATTGAAAACTTGTGCAGTAAGATTAAAGGCTCATGCAGACTAGCGCGACACGACATCGCGCGCGATTCAGCGATTTATGTCCGTAGAACAATTTCTATGACCGTGTCGCGGCGCGACAGATCGCCCCTGTGTGAACGGTCGCGCGCGTAATCATAGAAATTGTTCTACGGATATAAGTCGCCGATTCGCGCGCGACCGTCGCGTCGCGCTAGTCTGAACAAGCCTTAACAAAGGAGAAAAATTATAAAAAACAAAAAAAACCTAATAAAAAGAATAAAAAGAAAAAATGTTAGGAAAATCCTGGTGATTGTGTCGGTGGATAATATGATACCTCTTGAAATCATACATCACCAACATTTTCATTTTCTGTTTAGTAGGCATGTTTAACTTATAATTGCTTTCTTTCTGTTGTTATGGTAAAATAAAATCGTTAAAAGAAGCGTAGTAAAAAAGGTACAAAATAAACCAGTACCTTGTTTTTGTTCAATTCCCAAATCTGGAACAAGATAAACTTCCTCAAGCATTTTCATGCTGTAGTTTTTCTTTACCAGGAAAATGATTACAAAAGGAAAATGTTAAGAATTTCGTCTTTATCATTGAACTCTTTTTATATGTAGAAAATGAAAAAATCTGGGAAAATTTAGATCATATCATTTTACCCATAAAATGTATCTACGATGTATTTAAAAGGTCTAGTGTTTTCTTAAAGATTGTAATGCTTTAATTACAACATTAGTGTAATCAGCCCTTAATGATTCCACTGCTGGACTCAGGGATTTAGGCGTTCTCTCTGTGCGAGGGAGTCGACCGTTTTCTCTACGATGTACTTAAAAGGAACACAGTGCTCTTCCAGTTTGTAATGCTTCAATTAGAACATTAGCGTAATCAGCCTATAGATAATGTTCTTACTGCATGCCGCCGTATGCGGCGGTACGCGGCACGTTAAGTGGCGCTCTACGCGGGGCCAGCAGTGCGGGTTCGCAGATCCGCAGATGTCACATGCTTTCGAATATCTGGTTCTACGACATGTTGGTTTCTTAACGAATGGTTTCTTTACCGTTTTGAGTGCAGTTGTGACGAAATAATTTACACAATATAAAGCACCTGCCAGGGTTCAAACCTGAAACTGAAGGGGTCCGCTTGGACCGATGCTTGCCAGGGTCGCAAAATGTTCTAAAATAAAAAAAAGTGTTCAAACCTACGACCTCAGTCAATCGACTCAGCCTAACGCAGTCCACTGCTGGACATAGGCCTCTCCCATGTTACGCCACAACTTCCTGTTCTCCACTTTCCGAGTCAGAGATTGAGTCTGCCCCTGCCACTTTCTCTCGGTCGTCGGTCCACCTAGCTGGGGGGCGTCTCACCTACGACCTAGAACTCGAAACCGTAACATTTGGGCCACCACTGCTTCTGTTAGAACATAATTGGTGTTTAATTTGGTTATTTCTATGCTAAGCTATGATATCATTGCAGGGGTCTGCTAGGACCGATGCCTGCCATAGTCGCGAGATTGTTCGAAAGAGATACCGTGACCCTGGCACATGGGCAACTGAAGGAACACGGGTGGGTCTTAGTCAGTAAAAGTCTGACACACCCGCTCTGGAGTATAGGTAACCTAGTAACCGCCGAGTGCTACTGTTCGTATTCTCGCAAGTCACATGGATCCAGGCTTTAAGGAATGACAGTTCACAGAAGTGAGACATGTGGGAATGTGTGCCTAGCCTAGTTTAAATACAAATATACTCAATATCATTGTTAGTTTGATCGTGTAGGTCTAAGTAAATACTGTCAACACAGGTTTATTGTTACATGTTGTCTTAGATCAGGGCAATGGAGTCCTGAACAATTTAAAATAAGTGATGTACATTTTTATATGTATGGGTCACACAAAATTTCAATGCCTACTCGATCCACCAATATGTACAGGGACGGCTGGTTATTTTGATCCCATGGAAAACGTTCATTAATTTGATGGTTTGTATCACACCGGTAAATTGGGCCACATCTTTCTGATACATATGTCCAAGTTTCCTCACTTTGTTGTCTTTCACCAACTTCAGAGATGTCAAAGATAAACTTAAAAAATGTACTTACATAAATTGAAAAATTAACATTTGAACTGACTGCCTCGTTGGCCTATTGGTCGCAATCGCTACTGCGTAGCATGAGGTCCTGGGATCGATTTTTAGCCCGGGCAAAGTTATATCTATGTTGGATTTTCTCAGTTGCAGCCTGCAGTTATGCTCGATTGATGGCTTGTTCTAAGATCTCGCCAGTTACGTCCCATGAAATAGGGGTTATTGCATGGGACATAACTGGCGAGATTTAGGTATTCTATATATATGTACACTTCTGCCCAACCCTCCGGGAAAATAAGATGTGATGTTGTGGCATGATAATCTTTATTCACAGACGCAGGAGGATGATGCTAGTGTGTAGCACCAACTTGTAGGCAAATAACATGATGCTGCAATCACGAAACCGCTAACTGTAGTGATTATGGGTTTACCTGCGAAGTGCGGTACAGAATGGACATTTATGGGCCAACCTGTTACTCCAGCTCTTAAAATTTAATCACAGCTAATTATACAGGATGTTTAGCATATACCGGAGAGACGGTGTCTAGCAATTAACGTTATGGTCACCATACACAAAGCGTAGACCGCATTATGTCGAGGACACGTTGTTTTCGGTGACAGCATATTTTAACAAGTTCATTAAAGCTCGCTTTGGTTTTCAATTGTTTTACCACATTTTATACATAGTATTGGCAGCTCTATCGAATGTCAGTTTTGTTTCTATTAATTTTGGTGCTGTCAAAGTGTGGTGACTTATATTGTTTGTATTTTCAGTTTTATCTATTAAGGCTTGTAGTGCTAATGGTTTGTTTTGAGTTAACACTCCGATGTTAATAACTAGTGGTAGACCAGCTGTCGAAATTCGAACATTTTTTATGTGTTTGTAGTGCCCTTTTATATATGGGTTTGGTTTTTTTGCATTGGGATTTTCTTAGTAACAACCCGGAGTTTGTTAGTTGGCGGTGTGATACTCGTGCTTCGGAACGTTAGGCCGTTGGTCCTGTGTCTGATCTCTCTCTGGTCGTGGCGGTTTGTCGTTCCTGTGTTTGCGCATACACTTATGCATTATAATATCTCCCGCGCTGATGGCTAATCGCCGTTGAGATTGACCGCCATGGCTGGATTACGGTCTGGAGGATTATATATAAAAATACTAGCTGACCCGACAGACGTTGTCCTGTCTCTTTGATGATATTTGAGCACGCATTCTGTCAGTTCTATGTCAAATGTCATAATGTTCCATTAAAAAAGTTTACATTGTCCTATTATAAATGATTGTTAAGTATTCTTAAATAAGTGTTCTTAAATTTTGTAATTTTCCGCGCAATTTTTTAATTTTTTTCTTTCATAATAACCTTCTCCTGACAATTACAAATAGGTACAACAACAACAAAAAAAGTGAAATCGGTTCAGCCGTTCACGCGTGATGGCGTGACCAAGGGAAATAAAGGGGATTCATTTTTATATATATAGATTAGCTCTCTACACTCCTTCTTTATACTAACTTTAACTGCGCCAAATGTCATACTCCTTCGTTCGCGTAATATTTGTAAATAGGGGTACACAGTTTTTAATTCACGTAATATTAGATAAATATCAATAATGTATAAAGGTTGAGGTAACATTTGGAAAAAGAAAAGTAGGTATTATGCTGAAAACTTTTCTGGGGGCTCAGATTTTTGTTGGATGTTGGCTAAATTTATCAACAAATACATCCAAGACTGAAAACAGACTATAAACCGCTATCGTAAAGTTTCGTTATGTATTACTAGGTAAACTAAGAAAAGTAACAATAACAATTTCCACCATCAATTCTTTCTTAAACAAGGTAACATTTTAAAATACCTATGTATATTATAAAGTATGGTAAATTTAATATCATTAAAAAGCTTTAGTAAACCCGTCATAAAGTTTTGTTGAAAATTATCTGAATAATATATACCTAACATACTCTGCTCTACGTGTGCTCCAGCATAGCGCTCCATGTACAGCGAAGGCCTTAAATTTAATCTCTTAGTAGAGTACATCACATAAACGCAAGGAAAAGTAAAAGCCCTTAAATAAGAGAATGAAAAACGAGCACGAAGCTCACACGATAAACGTTTTAATCTCTTTAAGTGTAGCTACAGATGGTTACAGATACAACACATGTAGTAGTAGGGAAACATGACAGTTTTATCTTAAATGTGTTGCTTTAGCTCAAACTATCTAAACAAATATTATTTATACACACCCACATACACATATACTCACGCTTTTTTTCCATGTAGGGAGCCAGAACTTGACTGGCCTATTAGTCTAGTGGTTAGTGACCCTGACTGCTAAGACTGAGGTCGTGGGTTCGATTCCCACCCAGGACAAATCTTTGTGTGATGAGCACGATCATTTGTTCTGTGTCTGGGTGTAATTTATCTATAATATGTATGTATTTAGAGATATATAAGTATGTTTATCAGTTGTCTGGTTGCGATAGTACAGGCTCTGCCTAGTTTGGGATCAGATAACGTTGTGTTGGTTGTCCTAAGATATTTATTTATTTAATAACTATATAGCATACGATCCTTACATACTTCTTTTCTTTCACGTACGTTATTTAATGTGTGCAGTGGTGGCTCCGACTGAAGAGTTGTATGTAGTTCGTGGGTTCGGACCCAGTTAGGCACTTTAGTTTTTGTAAATAACTTCATCACCACTGTTCTCAAAACGGTGAAGGATAACATCGTGAGGAAACCGGCATGCCCTAAAATCAAGAATTCGAAGAACTGTGACATCTACCAACTCGATGTGGTGAAAGGTGGGCGTTTTGGTAAACTGTCTTATGTAACTTTGACGTTCAAAAAGTGCTGACTCACAGCCAAGTTTGAATAAATGACTTTTGATTTTGATTTCGCACTGGGCCCGCGAGGTAGATTACGGCTCACTCTAGAGGGGGCTTGTGTCCCAGCAGTGGGAACAATATAAGCTGATGATGACGTAATTTAATATATTCATTCAAACAAATAAAGAAGTAGTTTTTTATGAATAGGTAAATTGTTTGTTTGTTTGTGAAAAGTATATCTGGAAGTACTGATCCAAAAATTCTTCTACCAATAGAAAAGTACATTACTGACGTGTGTCATAGGACATATTTGATGGTATAGTTGACTTCCATGTGGACGAAGTTACGGGCAGATGCTAGTCTATCTTTACTAATATTAAAGCTGAAGATTTTGTTTGTTTGTTTCAACGCAGTTATCTATCGAACTTCCAATCGGATTTGAAATATTATTTTTGTGATTGGTATTCCAACTCTTGAGGAAAGTTATAGGTTGTTATCATCACGCCAGGTCCGTTAGGAGCCGCTCAAAAAGAAAAAAAAATCAGAAACTACGCTAAGCAAAAACGAAAGTAATAACGCGGGCGGGAAATGTGGCGCTTATTTCAGTATATTTTGTTGTGTCTCATGACTTCCACGCGAACGAAGTCGCGGGCTGGAAAGAATAAACAATAAAATGATAGTTCTAAATCATAATAGGCCGTCTTTCTTAGTATCCATGGAGTTTCAATCTCTTAGTTCCATCTTAGGAAGCTTTTACAGAGAAGAAACAAGTCGCACCATATCTGCCATTATTTAGTTGGAATTACCAGAAACACCCTCTTCAAAATACAGAGAATGGTCTATCGACAAGTAGCCTGGTTTTAAAGTCAACATAATTATTATGTGAATCTAAGGACCAAATACACAAAAACCGGCCAAGTGCGAGTCGGACTCGCGCACCGAGGGTTCCGTACAAACCTGCAGGTATTCACGGTTTATGCATAAGGTTTATGTTTATGAAATTAAATGTTTTTTTATTTTATTTTTATATTTGAGTTGACTGAATGAAAGGTAAATTGTGGTTTACTATAAAAAAAACTACTTACTAGATCTCATTCAAACTAATTTTCGGTGGAAGTTTATATGGTAATGTACATCACATATTTTTTTTAGTTTTATCATTCCCTTATTTTAGAAGTTACGGGGGACGGGGGACACTCATTTTGCCACTTTGGAAGTGACTCTCGCGCAAACTATTCAGTTTAGAAAAAAATGTTATTAGAAACCTCAATATCATTTTTAAAGACCTATCCATAGATACCCCACACCCCATACGTGTCTTGATGAAAAAAAAAAATTTGAGTTTCAGTTCTATGTATGGGGAACCCCAAATATTATTGTTTTTTTTTTTCTATTTTTGTGTGAAAATCTTAATGCGGTTCACAGAATACATCTACTTACCAAGTTTCAACAGCATAGCTCTTATAGTTTCGGAAAAAAGTGACTGTGACATACTCGGACAGACAGACAGACAGACAGACATGACGAATCTAGAAGGGTTCCGTTTTTTGCCATTTGGCAACGGAACCCTAAAAACGATGCTAATAATATTAAGTACTGTTTATTTCGACATTAAACATTATATAACAACGTAATCACATCAGATATCGTGCTGCCGTATCAAAAATTCAATTATAAAATTCGCCATATCCCGTTTGCGCATTGCAAAATTTACTGAATGCCAACAATTTGGCTACGTAACCTAGGTGCATTACATTAATTTCTAGCTGAAAGCTGGGGCATTAATTTGCGTCTGCCTCCACAGGGAAACCGCAAAATACTAGTTCCGTACTTCCGTTGCTATTCATAATAAAACCGGCGCAGGCCGCTAAGTGCTTCAACATCTGGGCGCAACGAAATACTATTATGATGACAAAGACCGTGAAATACTACCGCTGTTAACGCAGCCTTACTGATAAATACTGTATATTGTTAATTAAAATGTTCGACGTCGGAACACGAATGGTTTTGTACTGGCTGGAAATAAGTTCTGGTATTATATTCAGATGGATTAAGGTGCCCACGCTATTCTAACAGATCAATTGCCGTGAAGTTTTCATACATTTTATTAAATTAGAGTTGCACCTTGCCTTTCTGCGGGACCCTTAATCTGTTACTATTTTTTAATTCGTATGAGGTCACAACTCTAGACAATGTTATCAATATGTCAGTAGGTAATTCTCGTGACAATGTTCTTTTCTTAACTGCAAGAATACATGATAATGTATATGTTTATTTAGGCTGCGAAGTGATTGTCATCACTAATTGATCGGTAGATGCGAACACGAGGGTATTTTACTTCAACTTTCCAATAACTAATATTATTATGTGTTTTTCATATTGTATTAATCAAAATATGTTATTTCACATAAACTCCAGTTGGTTGTTTCTTATGGAGAATAGCCCACAAGAAACTCCACGGTTAGTCTTAAAAGAAAAAGGATTGTAACAATGTTTTCAAATTACATTGCTAATAAGGCATGGGAGGACAGTGTACCTGTGTGACCTTTCCACAAGTACCTACCAGGTACTTTGAAAAATAGAAAATGGTCTACAAATCTACATTCTACAAGACCTACAACGTTCTCACATTCACAAAATCTAAAAGAGTTTACATGAATAAAATAAATAATAGTTTAAAAAAAACTAAAAAACACTACGCTGACATACGTCTCAGAAACTAAAAAGTACAAAATAATGGAAAAATAGCGTGGGGTGCTTTTTAAGGTATTTTTTTATTGATATTAGGCACCCCACGCTTTTTTTCCATTATTTTGTACTTTTTAGTTTGGTTTTCAATGGAAGCGTGTTTTTTAGTTTTTTTAAACTATTATTTATTTTCTATTTTTAGGGTTTTTCGAATTCTGAGACGTATGTCAGCGTAGTTTGTGACGTATGTCAGCGTAGTTTGTGTCGTATGCCAGCGTAGTTTTCGAAGACAGTTTTTTTGCTGTCCTGGTAACCCTGGCAAGGATAATGGCACAAATTTATGAAATTATTGCATTGTCATCGGTCCTTGACAGGTGCGCAGTTTGAATGAAATCTGGTCGTTTAAAGTGGGTCAAAATCGCGCTATAAGGAGTCGTCACAAAAAAAACATACAAGTGAAGCTAATATAAAGCGTGTAAAAATACTACATGAATAAAAATTAAGTTGAAGTAAATCTTTACTTACTTAACATAAAAAATGAAGTGTCAGAAAATATTTTCTAAGACTATCTTTTTTAGAGCACGATTTAGATACTTAAAGGCTTTTTTTCAAACTCGCCTGGATTCCTTCGAACTAAAGGGTGTTTCAAATTATTCGTGTTACATAATGTGGGTTAAAATAAAAGATATTAGATAAGTTATCCTGTTAACTTTAAGGTTTCCCTTAGGCATGTAGGAAGGGCTAAACGAATATGTAAATTAAGTTATATATTTAAGCTAATTTTCTTCATTTATTTTTGTTTTAAATTTAATATTTCGATACTAGGGCTTGTTAATGCGTCAACACTCCTTATGGCCTTATGGGTTCGGACCCACAACCTTACAGCTCGTAAGTCGTGGCAGTCAGTTACGTGAGACACTCAGAAAGTTTTGCGAAAAAAAAGAAGTGTTCTATAGGTTAATATTTTTTTTATTAAATCTTTTCAAAACACTCTCCACTAGTCTCTATGCAAAGTTTCATGCGTCTGAACCAGTTTTCGAAACACTTTTTCCAGTCCGCCGCAGACACATAGTTTTACAGCCTGCTCTTTTAATTTTTGGGAATAAAAAGAAGTCACACGGTGCTAGGTCAGGGCTGTAAGAAGGGTGACCCAGAAGTTTGACCAGCGTGCTGACCAAGAAGTCCCTCGTTTTGAGCGCGGTGTGCGTGGGCGCGTTGTCGTGGTGGAGCAGTAGCCCGCGGAGCCCTGTGTTTGGTCGCTTGTTGCTCACAACAGAGAAAACTTCTGCCAAGTATTTGGTAGTATACCATTAGGCGTTGATGCTTCTTTGGTTCCGTAAAGGAGTTGACACTAAGTAGCCAGTTAAATTGAAAAAGCTCCCGATCAAAGTCTTCCCCCCCGCTTCTAGATCGCTTCACTTTGGTAGGCGTTGATTCGTTTTGAAACACCCAAACCGTCGACTGGCGCTTCGTTTCTGGATCGTATTGATAAATCCAGGACTCATCACCTATAATAATGTCGTAAACACGCCGAGACGAGCCTACTTCAAATTTGTTTATCATATCACGGCAACATTCCACCCGTGCCTGCTTCTGAGCATCAGTGAGGTTGTGCGGCACCCAGCGTGAAACTATCCTTCTCACGCGAAGATGCACGTGTAGAATCTCGTGAAGGCTTCCCGATCCAATCTGCAATATGTGTTGAATCTCCTGATACGTAATTCGCCTATTGTCTTGGATTAAATTTTTCACTGCTAGCACGTTTTCCTCCGTAACAGCCGTCAAAGGGGGACCACTTCTTTCTTCATCCCCCAAAGTTAGTCGACCACGTTTGAATTCGTTATACCAGAGATACACAGTTGCCTTGGAAGGGCCTTCATCCGTGAATGCAATTTGAAGTCTATCGTATGATTCTTCCGGTTTCAGGCGACACTTGAAATCGTAAAAAATCATAGCGCGAAAATGTTCCCGGCGCAAATCCATTTTCCAATGAGACACGATAATTTGATTAGCTCCCAAAAAATATGGAGGGAATTTTTTGGCAAATTAATTCGACACTGAAAAAACTTTGCCTAGCGTAGCTGAAAACACATATACAACGTGTATGTATGAGGCAGCAGTGGTGTATGAGGTGTGACTAAAACCCACCCGTGTTTCTTCAGTTGCCCATGTGCCAGGGTCACGGTATCTCTTTCAAACAATCTCGCGACCCTGGCAGGCATCGGTCCTAGCAGACCCCTACAGTGATACTGACATCTCTTTGAGGCGCGCGTGGAACACTACGCGCCGTCGACCCGAGCCTGGTCCTTACCGGGCGGCGAGCTACCCATTGCTCACCGCCCGCAAGCTCGCGTCTACGGTGGCCGGGAGTCCGCTATTGACTCCTGACGCCCGGGACGTCTCCTCCTGCGGCGGCTAGGAACGTGAGGGCGCAGAGACTGCCACTCCCTCACGCGCCCCACCTCCTCCTTCGCGAGCAAACCTGCTTCGCAGAAGGAGGTGACGACTTCCCATACCCTCTCGCTCCGTACCATGGCTCGCACCAGGGCCGGACGCGAGAGGTCGCCGCCGCCGATCGCCTCCGCGAGGACATGGCAGTGCTTCGCCCAGGCTGGGTACACCTCAACGTTTGCTCCACCGTGTCCTCCAGACGATCCTCGCAATGGAAACACCCAGGCGTTTCCTCCCGCTTTATCCTGAACAGGAACCCACCGAAGCACCCATGCCCGGTGAGAACCTGCGTCAGGCGGAGGTGAGGACGTCGAGGCGCCTCTCTATCCACTCCTCAAAGAGGGGACTTACCGCCGCAATTGTGGCGTGCCCAGCGCTGGGTTGCGACAATCGGATCTGCCATGTCGCCATGAGATCCTGCCGGAGCTCTGTCCGCCGTGCCGCGATTTGTCGCGGCAAGTGTATAAGGTCTTGTGTTAATTATAACACAAGACCTCATACACCCCAATTAGTGTATTGAGTTAAAAGCATAATACAATGCCCAAAACTTTTAAAGCCAACTTGTATTATTAAGTAAATCGTGTTCTCCTAGCATTACTTTATGCATTTTAAGTCTTTAAATAAGATTCAATTTTCTTTGGCTCGATCGGCGGTAGGTATGTTAAAATATACACGTTAAAAAACAAAACGTATATAGCCATATAAACCTATATACCTAGGTTGCTAAAATCGATTCAGTAGCCAATTATGAACAAACTGCGTTCAGGAATTGCGTTCATTTTGTTACACCTTGTAGAAATATTCCAGGGCTATAAAGCGATCGCAAATCGGTTTACAATTCTGTTATAAATTAACGTATTTAATTTTCATACCAGACCGCGCTTATTACTTCAGTACATTAGTCGCCAAGCTCGAGAGCCTTTGCTTCTTTTGCTCTTTAATAAAAATGGCGATGCTCAACCGAACGCGGCATGTTATTCTGAAAGAGTATAATTTATTACGTTTGCTGCTTCAGCCACGAATGTCGTGGAAAAAACTTCTGAAGTCTATTACTTACGTTTTGTTTGTTAAACTGACGCCAATGTTTGTAAACTTATAGGTTACCTACATACAAGTTACTGTAAGCGGTTCACATCCCCACAGTACAGGGATCGAGTAAATTAAACCACGGTTTGTCGTAGAAGTTCAATAATTATTCCTAGAAATCACACTACCTACGTGTACTTCGTTTTAATCTGTCATTCTCGCTTGTCAGCTCATCTGACTGTTACCCATGTTTTTTTTAATATATGTTTTTTAAATCGATATTTGTCTCGTATTTTTCAATGTACTTTTCAGTGTATTCATAAAAGTTGCATTTAAGTCCCAAATATGTGTGTGTATAATTTCTACAATAATGTTCAAGAGATAGTTTTGTTCAATCTTGGAAATACAGACTCATTTTTTACGAGTGATTTGACAAGAATTTAAGCTTTCTAAGGGGCTTCTAACAGTAACAAATAGTATATCATTAAAATCGTCAAGATAATGATCTTCTTTGAGTGATTTCGGGTTCTTTTAGAATTGTCTTAAGTATAACCATTCACCAGAATCATCAACGATGTTTTAAATAGCCATTGATGCTCCACAGTCCTATAAAATTATTACCTAATTGGCCGAAATTATGTTATATGAATATTAATTGGAGGTAACAAGCAAATTCCGAAAAATATTTACACTTACATTCATTTTATTTCATTCCACTAAAAAGATATATTTAGGGAGAATGAATTCAAAATTGTATTAACTGTGCATGAGTGATTTAAAAATAAGTCACGGAAAACGAAAAAAAAACACAGTCATTTTATTTGTATTTGCCATTTTCTTGCTCCATTGCCGTCAATTTAAGACTATCTTGTTTCTCTGAAATTATTATTTCTTTATAAAGGTAAGTTAAGGTGACTTAGTGGTAGATAGAGCTTAAATTTAATATTAGTTTCCAAGTTTTATGGATGCTGGTGTTTAAGGCTACGTCTCTGAATAACCATTTAGCAATGCAGTAACTTGTAGTTTCCATATTACATGAACTTGACCTATAAGTTATTGCAGCTGTAATAGTTACCGTTACCGCAACATACGCGTTAAACCATCTGCCAGTCTCATCACTTAAGGAAATTAAAAATAACTTGAATGCAAACCTTTACCATTCACAGAAACTAAGTTGTGTAAATCTTGATAAAGGTCCTTTATGAATGGCTACAACTTATCAAAAGACAGTTAATGGATTAACCTCATTCCACCAAGAGCATACAGGACTCCATTTTAGGTAATAAGCGCCCATGTGAATCACACGACCACGTAGTTCTATTGATAAACAAGAGGACCATCGGAGTAGCTACTAATCCAACCGTTGACATCGAATGGTTCTGTATAGAGCCCTGTACGGTCGGCGGAAGGAAAAGGACCACTGAGGTGTGTGATTGACTTGCCGACTGTGGCCACAATGTGGTGTTGTGTTTCGTGTTTATTAGTTGATGCTATTGGTTTATTGTCTCATAATAACTTATAATAAGGTTACGTCAGTGCTTTTTCGCAATTATGCAAATATTCATTCATAATTATGACGTTTCTGAATCCTTAAAACTTTCAAATTTGCCTGGATACTCCAATCCAGAAAAAATATCTCTTAAAATTTCGACTATGCCCGATAGTCGAAATTTCAAGAGATATTTTTTTTTATTTAAAATTTTGGTATTTTATTTTTTTTTAAATACTTATAACAGTTTGCAGTTTTTAGAATTCAGTTTGAAATCTCCCTCACCATAAGGAAGAAGAATAAGGTCCATTACTAGAAAACATACAATGGCTGCACTTATCGCTTTCTGCGATCTCTTCCATGAATGGAATGGACAGACAAAACTTCTGGTCCTTCGAGCCGAATACTTATAAATGACTTCGAAGAGCTCCAACCACTAATTGATTTATTAGTTTAATGTTGTGATTAGTTAAGCTCATCAGTTTATAGTAGAGTGAGCTTCTCAAATAAAAGGGATGCATGAAAAAGGGACAAAAAAAATGCCAATTTTCGTCAAAGTCCCTATAGCTGCATGTCTCATAATCAACCACTCATTTTCACTTCACTTTATCCTGTATCGTTATACAAGGGGTCCATCAAAGTTGACCTAATCTATCCATTGAGGTTGAAGTGTGGTCAAACTGACCTTTCTGGATGAAGTCATAAGAATTCAGTGAGAGGGAAAATTGTTAGTGAGGTGTTCGATTGGCTGAAGTAAGAAGTAACTATAGTAACACACTGCCGGGATGTTTAAACCCAAGATGTTATTGCCTTTCGTGGTTTTACCGCAGCTCATGAAAAATTTAGAATCAGGATTCGAGTATCTACGAATTCGGTATAAGCTAGGTTGGTATTCACAGTTGTTGGTTGGTCTTAAATTGTTTGTGGAAACAAAATAGTAGAAGTTGGATTGTTGGTAGGTTTTGAAATAGTAGTTTAAACCACAGCTGGTAGTTTCTTATATTCATATATTCTAGCGGAATTATTTTGTTTTTCTTTAAGCGCTTTTTCATGGTGTTATTTATTGTTTTCTGTGTTCGGTCGGTTATAGTGTCGATTCAAGTCTACTTTTAGGTGAGGCTAGCCAAAGTTTTATGTTTTGATTGTATCGGAATTCCAAATATTGGCTTTAAAGCTCAAGTCGTTCGAGATTTTATGAAAAACGAGGTCGTTCAGCCAAAGCGTTCTCGATAACGTTCATAGGTAAGTGTGGCTCAAGTTATAGTGCGCGCCATAAACTAGGGTCGAAAGTTGTCGGCGTTGGATCGATACGAAGGTTTACTCATCCACGGACGCACGGACCGGACACATCGCGTGCCACCTTTAATACAAAAATATCGATTTTTCCACAAAGCCGCGTCACCGCAATCAATATACCTTTCCGCCCCGTGCCTAATTACGCCCGCCTACATCACTCAAACATCCGTAAAAAGCCCCGTAATCACGCTGTCTGTATACTGATGATATCCACCCTGAAAAATAGCGCACACTGAATCATTGAAAGCGCACAGGAAAACGCTTCATTGTAAACGTTTTATTTAATTTTCCCTCCATTTACTTTTTATAATTTCTGCCGGGCATAAAAAACGATCCGCCGCCGCAGGAAGCGCGCATACACGCGAAGCCAGCCATATCTGGACGCACACAGGGATAGGAACACCTGTCTCGGGATCTGAAAGGTGTGCTCGAGCGTGTGCGAGCGAGACAACCGTATAGGAGCCGCGGGCGTAGGACAGAGAGGCGTTATGCGCGCGCAGAGTGTTGGCACGCCCGCCGCGCGTCCCGCTCGCTCGCAAGTCCGCCCGAGAGCCGTCAGTCTATCGCGCGCAGAGGCAACGTTTGTACGTGCCGCTCTTTGCTCTGTCGCGACCGACGCAGTGTCCGTAATCGGTGTTCGGAAAATTGTGCATGTGCGTTTTCCGACGAATGCAGTGTGTGTGCTTGTGAGATGTGCTATTGTTTTCTAGGTAACGGAGACTCTTGTTTGAAAAAGGCAGTCGGATGCAACGTATTACTTGATGCACTTGTTGGCGCGTTGTTAATTTCACTTTTATAATATTTCCCACAGAGGTGCTTTCGGAAAAACTGCCGGTTTATTAGCAGAATATATACAGTTACTCTGTAAGTGAATTTACACATAGTGGAGCATGTTATCAAAGTTTTGTTAAAGCGCTCAACTCTTATTAGTCACGATATGAATTTATGATCCTTTAATTGTTTGCGCCGCTTTAGATAAGGTTAACAGACTGTAAATGTTTGCCACTGCTTTTACTAGCAGAGAAGCTAAAACTTATCAGACTCTTGTAAGGATTTTTAATAAATCCTATAAACTGTAAAAAATTATAATAAAAGCAGGCACTAAATTAAAAGTAACATTTTTTACTTAAATATGATTGACTGAACAATATAATATGGAACTCAAAAAGGAAAGAGGGACTCGAAATGAGAAACACGCGTAGTCATGTCATTCATGTGATACACAAAAGTCACAAAAGAGAGGCTCACAACAATAGCAACGTAGAAATTACTGCCAAGTATCGACAGCGGGAGCACTTTCTGAAACCACGCATTGTACTGGATCCAAACAATGAGGAAATACATATGTAACAGTTAGTTATCATACAACTAATGGAACTGATGCTGTCGATAACTGACCGAAATAAATTGAAACATTCTATACAACGATAAAATAAAACTTTGTTTCCATGAGAAAACATTTGGAAAGTAAAATATCAAGCCTTGCCGAAGTATCTATATATTCGTAAGTGTAGCCAAAACTTTGTAGCCCTTTTTACGAAAATAACGCAAACTAAAGAGTACGAAATTTGGCACAGTTAAAGTTTATAAGGAAAAGGGGTACAGAAAGCTAATATTTTTATATAATAATCCATTAGAAATTTCTACATTAAATTAAATAAAAGAAAAATGATCGAATTTCGCCCATTGGGCTACCACTAGTACTTTTAATCGCATAATTGTAAAAAGAACAAAGCCAAAAAGAAACTGTATCAATAGCTGTTGATATTTCATAATGAAGAGAAAGCAACTTGTGTAATGATTTATTGAATGGTCAGTTTGTTCGTAATGCAACACAATTGCGTGACGAAGAAAAGAAACTAGAAAACTCAAACAATAATAATCTTAAAAGTGATTATTCGCTGGTTATTGTTGGTCTGACGGTTAATAATAATCATATTAATGGCAACCACATCGATTTATTCCACGAGGAAAAAGATAAAATATCTGTAGATATTTCCTGATTTGGGTTCAATGAGTATCAAAGTCGAGGCAAATGTTACCACGATAAATATTGCTATATCGTTCCAAAAGATCGGCTACAATGACTAATTACCGAACTGTATTTGAGATGTAACTGCTGTCGATAGCATTCTTTCGCAATATCAGTTTCAATGGCCGCAAACAATGGCTCTTGTTACAAAGATTTTGCATAACACAAGTTAGCGACCAGCGCAAAGTTAGTTAAAACTTCAACAAATTATTTGCATTCAAATACAACGTTTGTGGAATGAAGTTGATGTAAATGGATGACTTTTTTCACGGTTGATGGTCACACAAATGCAAGACTAACGAGCGAACTCCCTCGCCACGGTCGAATACTCGTCAACGTTGTTAGATAGACACGTAGTACACCCATGAATAATGTTCTCGAAGACAGTGACGGAATAAACACAAACTGACATCACAGCACATAACAAACTTCAAGAAAATTTTGGACTCACCGTGAAATTAGTAACACTGTCCTACAATATATTGTGTCGAGGAAATGAATAAAGTTACACCGTGACGTATAACGGTGCTTGAACTAATTGATCTCGATAAATGAAAATGACCTCTAAAATAGCGGCGTGACCATTAGAGTCCCTACCATAAGAAATGAGAGGTTAATTGAGTTAATGGAAGCTGCTCCGCCGTGAATTGAAGTCAAATTACATTGGCGTTACAACTTTGATGGATAGGCTGGTTCAAACTTTTAATAAATCGATAAAGTTTTTACTGATGGCTCTATTTAGACCAAATCTAATAAGAACAACGAATACAGCGCAGCTCCCAGTAAAATACTAGAGAACTTATGTGGTTGATTGCAGAACAGAGTGAAAGGTCGCTATTGAGCCTATTTTCTTTCGTTCACGCATAATTGTGTGAGAAAATAAACAGTGGATGTAAACTGTTTTCTCAGGTTCCCATATCGGCATGGAAAAATATTCTCAAGTAATGCAATCGTAATCGTATTATGTCTACAACGTTAGCTACAAGCAGGTTGCTTGTGGGCAAATTGCTTATTCGTTATTTGAAATTAAGTACATTTTCACGGCTAGTTAAATTGGTAAAGACTTATTTGGCGGTGTACCATTTTATTTGATTCAGTTCCTATTCTCGTTTGCCATTCATTATATCTGAATTGTCTTCGATGGAAATCGTGCTTTTTGGATGTTCGATAATTCCTAATCATCTCGCACTTAAACGCGTTATCCGGGATTAATGTTGCCTTTATTATTTTAATCCAATATATTTTTGTTACGAGTGATCTAATTTTAATGAACATTCAGTATCGGTTTCATTGAAAACGTCTTCATCTTGAAATGGATTTCCTTCTCAATTTTTTCCCATTCTTAAGAAATTTATTCAAATGGTTTATTTGTAGTTATTATGTTTGTCAGCACTGCCTGTGCTGACAAACATAATAGCATCAGCAAATGAGACCATACACGTGTATTTATTGAAAAACAAGTCATAGAATGCCACGTGTATGAGGGATATAACTAGCAATAGGCGCTCGCAACATTGACACTCATTGAATTAATATCAGCGCCCTCAAATATAGTAACAGAACATATATAACATTTTTGGGTCAAAGTCAATGTTTCAAAATTCATCTGTTCATTCAGATGTTATATTTGCATTTCTATTCTAAAAACAAATATATGGGGACGATGAAAATATATACGTCTGTCTTATTTATGACTCACTCAAAAGTGCCTCGGGTTTGTTTATCATCATTTAGCATTTTTTATCAGAGGTTCTTATGTGTTGTACACTTTTTCAACATCAGCTACGAGTATGCCTTCCATTACATTTTTTCCTTCTTAATCTATTTTTGTAGTATTATTTGGTTGGTGTAATTTCTGCGCTGACCATTCCGAATGGTGGTAGACGTACCAAGGTCTACCATTGTGGTGGTTGCGTCACTTCGTGACATGACTATGCTCTATAAGGGCGGCTAATAGCCGCTTGTTAAATTAATTATAGCCGCACAAAATAAAGATTGATGTGTTCCAGTCACACTTTTGTAACCTTTGCAGGTATATAATGTCAGTAATAATTATGTCTGTACTGACGCTTCATGTTAGATAAGCCGAAATACTTTGTCTGCGACTCATTCGGTAGTTTTTACGTTCATGAAGACTAATTTCTGACATAAAAGAACTTGTTATTTGAAACGTGGATATTAAAAAACTATTTTACAAAAAAAAAAACAACCGACTTCCTTAAAAACACTACAAAGTGAAAAATAACTTTAATTTCGGAAGTCGGTGTCTTAGGATCTGTATTTATGGTTTTATGCCACCGACTTCCGAAATTAAAGTTATTTTTCACTTTGTAGTGTTTTTAAGGAAGTCGGGTGTTTTTTTTTTTTTGTAAAAAAGTTTTTAATTTTTAGTTGTGGTATCCACCCCGCACTAATTCCAAACAAACAATGCATATTTATGTGATAGCAGTAATCGCGGTTAATTTGCTGTCATTTTTTAAAGAGTTCCGGTGTCTGTCTCTGGAACTCATCATCTATATGAAATTTATATGGGACCATTTCGGGATAAACCCCTTTCGAACACAAAAAGAATTTTGCAAATCCGTCTATATATGACGGAGTTATGGACGAACATACATAAAAAATAAAAAATGTAAACATCCGAATTGAAAACCTCCTCCTTTTTGAAGTCGGTTAAAAACATTCTTGTGTCAGTTTCAAGTAAGCCAAACAGGAAACGACAATTAATATTATCATGTTTCGGAAGTTTTGTATGTCTTAATAGGTTATGAAATCCGCACAGAATTCCAAGCTTTACCTAAGCAGTCAGGAAAGCGAAATAGAAATAGTTATTTCCGCTTGAAAGGATATAATTGTAAAAATGATTTCAGAAAAAAAATCAAAGGTACAACTGAATACTTGGCAAGTGACATGAAACCGTCGCATCGCGTGGCGCATAGGTATCAAATAGCTTTGATAGGATTTTCGCCGACTAGCAATTTGTTTTGTGAGTTCCGGAAAGCGATCGGATACCATTGATTTGCAATAAAAAATATTGCTTTGTCACGAGGCCTCTTTCACAACAGGCTGCAGTGCCCGCCCGCACGAGCGAAAATGTTACCAATAAAAATGGATATTTATGGGATTTTATTAGGGAAACATGGATATCCACAGGTGGGCGATGTGATACGTGTGATACTAATTACTGTTTCAGCTACGCCACACGCGTGGAAATTGAGCAGTCGGATGAAACGAATAGAATTATGGATATTTGGGAAATATCGAGCAATTTCCAATGCCCACTAGTTTTGACATCGTCAGTTTAATATCCCTATTTCTTATCAGAATTTCGAGCCTTGACAGGCAACGACTCTTTGAGATAACCTGCAAAAGGAAGCCTTGAAAACACACTTTTCTTTCTCTATTCCGTTAACTTTATTGATGAAAATCTAAACTACGTACGCATAATTTCAAATGATAGTATTGTAGTCATGGAAATTTTTAAGTTCAAAACATGGCACAATATAATATTGGACGTTTCTTAAAAACCGTAAAATAAAATAAAGAAAGAAGAAGCAACCGCCTCGTTCGCAGATTCGAAATAAAACTGGAGCGCTGGTTACAGACATCACTTTGCAGCTAATGTAAATATTTGCAGTAATAAAATCTATTTAGGTGATTAATTCAATGTAGCATGACGTGGTTTCTACTGAGCACTGAGCAACAGCATCTCATGCGAAGTGAAAAACGTGTAGAAAACCTTTTAAACGATCGAATTGATGGCCCACCGTGTTGAGTTAAAACAACCAAACACGATAGTTCGCTATTTTAATTGTCAAAGTCAATAATTTGTTATGTGCTATTCTTTTGAGTTTATTACATTTTCTTTCCATTACTGCCGAGCCGTTAGTTAGAAACAACAATAAAATTAACAGTTACTGCCTTGCATCTGTTTAGTAAGAAATTCCAAATACTTTTTTTGACCGCTTTAGGTAAAGAACGCTTACGATTTCTATATTAGTTGTATAATCATCAATAGCCTATAATGGTCCCACTGCTGGGACACAGGTCTCCTCTCCATGAGGGGGAGGCGGCTATAATGTACCATGCCGCGGGTTCAGTTGGTAGATGTCAACCGTCTTCAAATTTTTGATTTTAGGACATGGCGATTCCTCAGGATGTTTTTCTTGATCATTTTGAGAGCAGTGGTGATCTGCCAGGGTCGCGAGATCAGTTCGAAAGAGGTACCGTGGCCCTGGCATATGGGCAACTGAAGGAACACGGGTAGGTTTTAGTCAATAAAAGTCTGACTCGCGCGTTCGCTCCACCCAGAAAGGGGGAGAGGCCATTTGATGATTTCCCACCCAAAAAAAAACAATAAAAAAAAGCTACACAATCTACACAAAGCATCTATCAGGGTTCGAACCTACGATCTACTAGGAAGTCGCGACCGTTGCCACTGCAGCCCACTGCTCTTGTAGAATGAAGAGAAGAAACGATCAAAGCATATACTTCATTCATGCCTACACTTCTAGTTCTTGTGCCCGAGTCCCTGAGTCATCCTTAGTCAACTGCCGAGTCTAGCGCAAACACGTTCCTGGCAAATGGCGCTTAATGAAGACAATCGCGCGACAGCTGATGTCACCGTCTCGTGAAAATTTCATTCCATAAACAGGTGGTCTGTGGGTGTTCAACATTTCTGATCCTAAATGGGTAAATAGGCGCAATTCAGGCCAACGCTCCGCCATCGCGCCAGGGCCGTCGGTCTGATTCAACACTTCGTTGCGGCAATTAGATTCAATTTGCGGGACGCTTCGCTCACTATGAATATGGGCCCGCGTGTAACAAAGGTTCATTTCTCTTGAAATTAGACTGAATTTTGTACGAAGAGACGCTAATTTCCACTGTAAATGTAACTAATTAGACACCATTGTGGAGAAAGTTCCTCGCACGAATGTTTTTCGGCGAAATTCGTTTTGCGAAAATATTGTGGGAGAGAATGTTTAGTAGGTATGTTTTAATTACATTATTGCTAAATACCGGATGGAAAGGTAAAAATTATTATAAATAGCTCTCTCTGTCTGTGTCCTGTCTAAAATTGCATTACGCGAATGGCTCCATCAGTAGTCAAGCCGACATTGTTAATTGGTAGGACTTGTTTTGTTAGCCACATTCATGGAATAGCATTCAATTGTTCGTCAATATGGTTTTCGCTATTTATAGATACCCAGGCCTTTTAAAAGTATAGCTACGACTACGTTTCAAATTGTGATTGATGAATTTGGAGTATTTCCTACCCTTTTAGAGAGAACCAGTTATTTTTGCTACCAGCATATCACTTTTACTTAACGGTTCGTTATTCCGTATATAGCATGTTTTAGCTGACGATGTTTAGTATAATAATATGCTAATTCTCCACTAAAATATTGGTCATAAAACTACTATTACGTAAATTAGACTTGCTCACTCTTTTTGCTAACTGGGACAATTTTAAATTACTTTTAATTTAATCGCCCGGTGCAACTATTAATCTAATGAAAACTGTGTCATTTTAGTCATTTACCTCCAATAAATTAACTTGATGTGTGTAATATAAGTGATTAAAATCTTGAACTTTACGTCATCCGGGTATTAAACTACTAGGTAGCTGTCAGGTTATTGGGCAAGGCCTCGTTATCTTTGCTACAACTATATTAGACACAAAATCTATTAAATTTCGCAGTAACATAAGTATTTCTGACATGGATATGTTCTTGGGATATTTATACTTTTCCTCCAAAAGTTCCATATAATATCCAACTGCCCTTCAAGAAGTTGGTAAGGAAAAAAACTTCGTGTCTACCAGCACAGTAAGAGGAAAATGCTTTCCTTTTTTTACCTCCATGATATTAAAATTTAATAAAGTTACCTTCGACCTGTGTCATAATATACGAGTTGTTTTTGTCAGTTTTGCAAACTTGGGGCCGCCACTACACCTTAGGATCCTTGCGAGGGCCGTCCAACCGAACTATTTCTTTGTGCCCGATCCCATAGTTTTCAAATTAAATTAAAGGAGTTTGTTGAGGCAATATGAATACTGCGCCATTGACCACAGGATTTAACTTTAAGGTTAGGGATAGGCGCGTAAGGGTAGTTATTTAACGAAGATTAAGTACACAACGAAAGTTCCAGCCAACTAATCTAATAAGCAGTAATTGGCGTAGTGTATGGTTAACAAGTACTGTGATCACATTATTCGTGAAATTTCAACGGCTTCCGTCGTCACTAAATATAGTAAGAGATTTGTGTAAAGTTTAATATTAGACCGCGGAACATGGCAAGTTAAATCGCGTATTTATTTGATCACTTCGGCGAACGAACCGAGTTAACTAACGCACTCAGTTCGCAGCGCGGTTATTGATTTTACTCCGTTATCGATAATGACGTTACCGTCCGATCGAATAATTTATTCACGGTATTTTACATCGATTAATAAATTGATGACATTGTATATTCGCGCGAAATGTAATTTATAGGTGGAATACGTCTGTACACGTATCTTGAATGGCGGGAGTGGAGTAGAACGCACAGTAGAACTACGCGTTCCTATACATGTGTTACCTACCGCATAATATTGTTATCGCTCATTATTTGAGCCGATTTTAATGAGGCCTGTTAATGATTATTGCGTTTAGATACTATTACAATTTAAACAAGAATGTGTTTGCTTAGAACATTGAATCTCATTATTTCGTGAAAAGAGGAAGATAAAGGTTTGGGAAAATCATTTGCCTACGGAAAACATGAGAGATTGAGAGTAAAGGTAAATGAAATGCAAGGGTGGGACTCATGGCAAATAGTACTGCTATAAGTCCCATGCATTTCATTTACCTTTTTCCAGTCCAACTATATTGTTCAATAAGGAAAAGTTCCGTTCCCTTTAAAAATAATTTTGCACTGGAAACTTCTACGTAGAATGTTATACTCATTTCCTTTTTTCCCCATATTGCATACAAAAATATAAATATATAGTACGGAATAATCCAAATATATCTTAAAATAAAATAATATTAAAAAGAAAAAAATAATATGAGATAATAAAAAAAACAAACAATAAACAAACAAATAATAAATATAATATATAATATGTCGAAAAAATAATATATATATCGTACAAAATAATGCAAATATATCGTACAATATTAAAGACTATTTGGCTACATACAACTAGGCAGCATCCTAATCCGACCTTGATAGATACCTAAATATCATTATGATTTGTCCAATTCAATCTACTTATCACTTATTCAGAACTTCTACATCCCGTAGGTACAAAGTCCCGGCCAAGTCCGGGATCTCGCCGGGACTTAGTAGTTATAACAAATGGAAACTGTAAGAGTTGGCCGGGACTTATTTACTGACACCACCACAGCATAAATACACGAACGGATTAAAGTATTCAGCGAAGTAGGAAATATTGCGCGATGGAGTTTTCTGCGCGAATGTACTTTTTCAATATCACTGTGTGTTTTAAGGTGCTCACAGACCTACCGTTTGCTTGTAATGTAGCTCGAATTAAATAAACATGATTCTAAATCTAAACCAAATATAAAAATACTATGCGTATATTGAATTCCTAATGATAGTAAGGTGTGGCGCACCGTGTGGTGCCGGATGTAAAGAATAACACCACCCCATTTCCTCCCGTGGGTGTCGTAAAAGGCGACTAAGGGACTTACTAGAGAATGGGCAGCAGCGTTCTCTATGCATTTTACCACCATACTTTTTACCATAGTTTTTCTTTCTACAACTATGTTGTATGTTGAGCCTAACGTTGCTCTTTCTACACTTGTAACGTGATCCAATTCTCGATAACGAACGTCAGTCTTTCACTCTGCATGTCTTCAACCCAACCCACTCACTACTGCCGGGGTCACGTGATTGTTCTAAAGAGATACCTTGACCCTGGCACATGGGCAACTGAAGGAACACGGGTGGGTTTTAGTCAGTAAAAGTCTGACACGCCCTCCCGCTCCGCCCAGAGCGGGAGAAGTCATTTGATGATTTCCCATCCAAAAAAAAAAAAAAAAAAAAAAAACCCACTCACTACGTTTTATCTAACGTCAATCTAAAAACAAAACAAAAGCGAACGCAACTTCGATCAATACATAATCTGTACGCACCATTCAAGTGTTCCAAACTTGAATTTTGGCAGTTACACAACACACAAATGCGACCGGTCAGTAGACTCGATACCAACCCTTAAGTTGCATCTTTGGTACTGGTCCGATGTTAAGATAAAATTCACGTTTCAATATGTACAAGCTTTAAATATATTTGAAAAGTTTACGACACTACTGCTTCTTTGTCAAAGGAAATGTTTGAGAAACTGAGAATACAAAACTGCTGTCGAATGAATGAAAACTTGTTGTTGTTGTTGCTTTTATTACTGTCAGCTATTGTCAAACACGATTTATAAGTTTGCCAATAAATTGAGCTAAGAGTAAATGAAATAATATTTGCTCAGTATTTAGTTTCGAGTAGCTTCTGAATTTGATACAATATCTTAGACTTGAAATATGCCGTTATTGAATTTCTTAAATTACTTTGAAGTCTGTCTAGACCCTTTACTAAATGATAAAAGCTTGTATTCAAACGATGAGTATTTAAATAAGATCTATTTGCCATTTCAAAGGCTAATTAGCACGGTTTAATAATATTTATTGACTTGTAATAGATGAGTGACGAGTTCGCGACCGGCGTTTATATTATGTCTTCTTGAATATAATAGGTATTCGTCGTCTTCGCCTTGCCTTCAGTCTGATCTAGTGTTTGTATAAGGTCATTACGATTAAGAGGTGTGCCAAATATGGGGTACAGATTAGTCCAAAATATATGTTAAGGACATGTGATTTGAGCATAATAACTGTTAAAAGAGTTCTTTTAAAGTAACGCTATCGAATAAAATTCACTTCCATTCACAAGGTTTTTCGCAAATTGTGTGAATTCAGAGGCTTGATTTATTCTTTTTTAATGCATCAGTTTTTCCCAGACAATTTACTTTGTCCAGCAACTAATTAGTTTACAAAATAACATTGATAGTTCACACGTTTAGGGGAACATAATTAAGTAATTTTGCGGTCGTGAGGACAAAATGGTCAAAAGGTACGTTACGAAAACCGTCAGTACAAATCTTTGTTACTTTTGTCGGACAAAAAGTCGAGTTATTCTTGAGATGGCGCAACTTGAGAGGAACTTTGTTATTATCAATGTAGCAACTGAGGACATTAAAAAATCTCAGTCCGGAATGGCCTTACTTTGTGCGTACATCATTGTAATTTGGAAGTTGGACGTATGATCGCTTTTGTGAAGTACGCTTTTTTACTTCAGATATCAGCTCGGCTTAGTCACGGAGTTGGAGCAAAAAGCAACCTTGGCCAACGTAATGGTCTTACACGTGATTGTTACATATTAAGACTGTGTCCGGTTTTAACAACTGCTGGTTAAGGACACGATATAATGCTTTAGATTTTTCTTCTATTTACGTTTTGTTTTGAGGACAGCCATTGAGTCAATAAATATTAGCGGAATCATTTTAATAGTGTTTTTATTTTTGATTATTAGTTTTTCTGTATTTTGTTTCCTTTAAGGTCCCTCAATATTATTCTGGTCTCTTGATCTGCATTCGATTCCAGCCTTCAAGTGATTCGAACAGTCATCTGTATAGTACGAGCTCATAAGTCATAACAGTAGCACGCCATCTAAGTAAATTACTGTACTGATATCATCAGTCTAGTCTATAATTTAGAAGTTTCTAGACGCTTCCTGCGATTAGGGTTGCCATCACCTAAATTGTCGGCCCCGGACAAAGACTTCAAAAACCCCGGACATTTGGGTAAAATAATATTTTTTCCCCGGACGCCCTAGAAATATATATTATTGAAGTTGAAAGTAAAAACAAAGATGTTTAATTATGGTTTTTATTTACTGATAACATTATGGAGCTTTATAACATGTTTAATAGAATAGTCTTTTTCTATATATTTAATCAACATAACAAAAACAATAAAAAGAAATACTTATCCATAGGAGAATAGAGATCGTGCTTTTTAGCACTCAATTAAACAAATTATAAAATTATCTTTATAATAATCTAGTTATAAAGGACCTATCCTAAGTAAAATTTTCTATTCTAATAATCGTACCTAATACGACTTTAAACATTATAGTGGCAATCAAACGAGATCAATTGATCTATAGGTTCAATTAGAAAACTACGAATAATTTGATATTATTCATAGTTTTCTAATTGAACCTAACTTAAAATAAACAAATAGGTAACGACAGCAAGATTAAGTTTTTTTCTCATTATTTTGGTATTTATCAGTCTTCCCAATTTGAGCTAAAACATCGTTCTTTTCCAATAGGAATTTGTAAAAGTCAACACAACTATAGTCTTTAAAATTATACTTAATTTTAATCAGTGATGAAACTGTTTGAGCGCTTAGCGCGTTCCTTTCCTTCGTCCACTGCTGCGTGACCAGTGAAAATATTCTTTCTACATTTGCATTGTGAGCAGGAATGCAGAAAAAATATTGTGCAATTTTCAGCATTTCAGTATATACAAACGCATTAGGCGTTTTGAAAAATTTTATCCACAGTTGGTTTGCACTTAAAAGCTTATCTTCATCACTAAGAGTCATGCTAAAAGCTTTTAAATTCACCCATTCGTCTATCATCTTAGTGTCGTCAATTTCAATGTTGATTTCTTTCAGAAATTCAACTGTTTCTGCAACAACAGCCCATGGAGTACTTTCAGTGATGGTAGGTAGAATCATCCAGTTGAATTTGTCAAAGTCCTGCAATGGCTTTTCC
The DNA here is from genome assembly GCA_947507805.1 of Aporophyla nigra. Taxonomy (NCBI): domain Eukaryota; kingdom Metazoa; phylum Arthropoda; class Insecta; order Lepidoptera; family Noctuidae; genus Aporophyla; species Aporophyla nigra. The sequence continues at coordinate 13,570,558 of OX382307.1, read as the reverse complement.
CACTTTTCTATGTAAGACTTCATATCGCTGTAGAAACCAATGCTGTTTTTTTTAAACTCGGTTTTCGTGTCTTCATGGTCTTGTTTGTTCAAAATACTCTGTACTTTTAAAGGCACAAAGTTCTCTTTTATTGTCTTCTAACGTTTTTTTCAGAGAGGTCAATATGTTTCTGGTTTCAATAACAGAATTATCACATTTCTCCAGCTTTTCAATTTTTCCGTGGAAAACGTGCATTACTGAGTGAATAAGAAATAAGTACGCCTCTGATAGTGGGTCTTCGAAAAACTTTTTGATCAAAACGGGTGGTCTATCCACGCTTTCAAAATAATCATTCAACGGCTTATACATTTTCAAAAGCCTTTCTATGGCGGGAAAAAGGCTTAGCCATCGTGTTTTGGAGTGAAATAATAGCTGCTTATATTCCGTTTCAGCTACTGTGCAGAATCCTTCAGTGCTTCTGTGCGAACAGTGTAAATCGAGAAGAAATTATAAATTTTAAGAATCATTAATTCTACGTCAATAGGAAGTTGGTCACATCCGTGGTGCACAGCATTGTGAAGTATATGGGCAGAACATCCAACGCCAACGATATAAGGGTTAAGTTTCCGTTTCAGTTTATGGAAAACATTATTAGTCCCTGCTCTACTGTTTCCGCCAAAGTTTGTGTTGCAGTTGTCGCCGGAAAACGCTACACACTTTGACAGAAGACCATGCTCTCGCAGCTGTTTCAAAATAATGTCAACTATTGTATCAGATGTCTCATTTTCTGTGCATTCTATTTCAAGGAGCTTCGATGTAATCCCTTTTTTCTTATCGAAATATTGAATTACGATAGGAAACATTTTTGTGCTTCCGTGATTACTAGCATCGGTAGATACACTTATGAATTCTACATCTTGTAGATCACTTTTAATATCGGCAATCGATAATGGGCTTAAAACGTTGTTGACAATAGCTGTAGCTTTCGTGCGATTGCATGTCAAATTTTTTGCCGTATTTGACTCCGAAAACAGTACTCGGTTCAGCGAATTACTACAATCCAAAGAATTAAATGACATGTGGTGACTAACAATGTGGTAAGCCATTGCACCTTCTGCTGCTCGAATAAGATTTTCCTCTGAGCTAGGTCTAGTTTTGGCAAAAAATGTAGAGATATTTGAACTGCTGGCCTGACCTTTCGAGTTCGATTTGTGTTTTTGTGTGTTTAAGTGGTCATTTATATCGGAAACACCCTTATTTGCAATCGAAATGTTCGTTGAACAAATTGTGCAGACTACTTCCCAGTCATGTTTTCCTCTTTTCAGCATCGGGTATTTGTTTTGCAAATCGCTATTAAATGTGCATTTACGTTTTGGCATTTTGTATCTGAGAACAAGAAATTGCAGGTAAATACAATCAAAATGGTGACTAGTTAAAATCTTATTGATTAAAAGGTAAACTTACGTATTTATCGCTGAACCGCAGTCTGTATTAGATGTTGTATTTGCGCCAGGACCGCGCGTAACACTACTGCGGAGTACGCTGGCTCGCGTGCGACTGCAGGGCTGTGGTGCGGGCGGAGGGAACGCCGGCCGCGGGGTAGCGGCGTGGCGCAGCGGGAGGATTTTTATTGTCAGTTTATCGATCGTCATAGTTAACCAATCGGGTAGCCCCGGACACAATAAATGTCCGGGTTTTACCCGGACACTTATTGGGTAAATCCCCCCGGACGCCCCCGGACGCCCTCCAAACTAGGACAAATCCGGGGAAACCCGGACGGATGGCAACCCTACCTGCGATGAGTAATCATTTAAATGGTTAACTACGACCCACACAATTGCAATCGGCACACTTTGACATATAAAAATAACTATTTTATGCAAAGTAAATTGTGTCGTATACAGTTATGTATTAGGTGTAGAATGATTTAATCGGTATAGCAGCAATATTTTAGTGTGATTATTTTGAATATTAGTTAATATTTGTGGTATTTTTTTTTACTGTGCGATCAACATATGTCATATTGTAATAATTGATACACGAAAAACGCTTTAGTTTCCGTTACGAAAAGTGGCGGAAAATCCCAACGTACCTGTTTCCATGAGCTGGGAATGTCTAATTTTTAAGAAACTACACGAGGCAAAAGAACTATTTTTTACTCTTCGTTCTCATAAACATAAATTAACTCAAAAACTATTTTGATCTTGGAAAATTATACCTAGATATATTTTCTTGATTTCTTGCTAACAGATGTAATGAGAATGGCTAACGTTTTATTTGAAGTAGTAAGAAGTCTATAAAGTCATTCATTAGCGTTATTGTTATAGAAATGGCCGAACAAAGCCGTAACCAATTACTCTATACACCTTTACGACTATTTACAACGTTACCATTTGTGTTCATTTTATTGAAATGATCTGCATAGCTCTGCGAAAATTCTTTGTAAGCTGCTTCAATGTTTTTTACAGTACCTACTCTCCTACTCATCATTATTTGCTCCAAGTGTAGGAATAAGTACGTAATTTGGGAGCAAAAAATAAGCTCTTTAAAAGTAATGAGAATGTATGTGATACAAATACCGTATTCGATGGCACTCATCGATTCATCAGAACGGTGCGATAAGAGGATTGTCTCCCTAATTGGAGCTCACAATTCGGAAAATATATGACTTAGGGCCATCACTGAAATTATAAAGAGAAGTGTATCTAAAGTGCGTTGCATCACTGCCTATTCCTATGTGTTTTTTTTTTTTCAATTCGTTGGTCTGAACAGTTTTGTAAAATATATTTTCTTTTGTTTTCAGGAGTGGTTTACAAGCAGAGGATCAACTTATACGAATGAATATAAAAGTGCTACGGCGCTAAAATAAAAACATTCTCAAACAGCTGTCCTTTAACTATCTTCATTGATAAGTCAATTAATATCGCGTACCGCAACGAGCGTAGTGTTGCGCCGTTGTCGATACGTCGACATCGATACCGCGACGCGTCGCGCGCGGTCCCTACCCTGTCGCTGCCACTGTCGGTGCTCGCACGAGTCACGTGACTCGGCCGGCCCGCCCAGCCACAGCCGTGGATAACCTCGGCCAGAGCCCCCTTCCGGTGAAGAGGCTGCACGAAGCGCTGCAGAGTGCGCAAGTGAAGCGCCAGCGGCTCTCCCCCCCCGTACCCCGCGCCCCCCTCGTCTCTTCACCCCATCCATCAGCTCGCGGTGCATCAGCACATCAAAGTGCAGCAGAGCATAGTACAGCAGAGCATCGTGCAGCAGCACCAGTTGAACCTGGCGCATCAGTCGCTGCAGAACCTGCAGGCACAACAGAATCTGCAAGCTCAGCAGAGCTTACAAGCGGCGCAAAGCCTTCAGGCAGCGCAGAACCTGCAGGCGGCACAAAGCCCTGCAGCTACGGGCGGCGCAGGCGCGCAGCAGGCGGCAGGAGCGACACAAGGCGCGCTGGTGCCGCCGCAGCAGCCCTCGCCCCGGCCCGCTTCGCCGCAACACAAGAACATGGAGCTCGCGCTCTGTCAAAGCATGGACTCCGTCAACACCGCCACCACTGAGGAAGAGGTAAGTCGATACTCTTCTCTCAGGATAAATAATATGTTAAGTTTAATTGGAACCAAAAAAAAACATTCAGAAAACATAATTAATTATAGCCGATCGCTGCGACAATTGAACCCGTAATCCGGACCCTTCCTACCTTTCATTTTCACGGTTCTCGTAAATTAACAATAGAACTAGAACGCGCCAAATTCCCCTTTCGAAGAGAACTTAATGTATCGTTTCGCTTTAGCTATTTGTCATCTTACAATTGTAAAGTAATACCGAAGAGGTGCGGCGCCGGAGCTGTTACAATGGTGAAAACGTTCGGATATACAATAAGTATTCGCTAACACAATAAAAGGAAATTTTCCTCGCGACAAAGGCGGCATCGAATCGAAAGATTATATTGCTCTCACCTGCCATTATATTTTAGTCTTTATTTCTTCGGAGTTAAAGACACAATTTCGAAATTGAAATCGATATTATAAAAGCAGCACTACGGGCCATTCGGCGCCATGTCACTTCCGGACAGAGTCGCGAGTCGTTTTCTGCGAACGCCGAATTGGGTTTGTGTATAAATTATAATTGATTATTACGTTTGTCAACTCCATTGAAACGACAAAATATTTTCATATTTCATGAAACCTTCTGACTACTTTTAACAGCATTTTTACGAGTTTAGTTAAAAAAAATGCAAGTGGTAAAATAAAATACGTTAATGAAGAATACACAAACTTCAATCTCGTTGAAGCAAAGCTTGGATATTTCTAAACCGTAACGTCAACGGAAAACAAAGTAAAAGCACAACCCTAGAGAAAAAGCGATAAAATCCTTAACGCAAACTAGGAGGAGGCGACGCGACGAGAGAAGTGGCCAGCGGTTGTGTTAGCAGAGACAAATAGAGTAGATGTCGCTTCACCGCTTTCAGCCGCTTTCCTGAACGGACAGCTTTATAAATAGCTTGTTTTATTGTTACATTATCTTGTCTTTTAGATCCTATGCATTAAACAGGGATACTTAGTAATGTGTAATACTGAAGATTAGATAAGTACGCTTGAAGAATTTCTCGGAAGAACTTGGATTAATCTAATGCAGCGCTGCATGAGAAATGCACATTCGAACTACTAAGATAAATTCAGTAACAGCGATAGTACTAGGATCGAAGCGATGTGACATTTCTGTGTTCCAGATGCACCAATGTTTAGATTCCGTAGTATAATTTTATACCTGGCAAAAATAACTAAATGATCCGTACGACATTCTTCTGAGTATGAGTCGAAATGAATGACTGGTACAATATCGATGCAAAAATTTATTTTTGAGTGGCATCATGTTGGTTCCGAAAATTTTATGTCGGTAACGTTTATTGCATTTAATTATGTTGTAGACATAACACTTTTAACTATTAGTGGAAAAGTCATAAACATTCACTACATGCATTTTCACTTACATTTACGATTTTCAGTAGGTTGTTATGAGTGAATTAAAAGCTTCTTAATTCTTTGTTTCGGTAGACCAATCTGTTTATTTTGCTATATCATCAACATCTGCCTAGCCTTTTCCCAAGTATGTTGAGGTCGGCTTTCACTCTTACCGGATGCAGTTGAGTGTCAGTATTTTTACATAAAGCGAATGCCTATCTGATCTCCACAACCCAGTAACAGGGGTATGATTCCTCTGGTCAGACTGTCGGACTTCTGCCGACCCTAACGACTTTATTTTGCTTTTATATCATCATTATTTTCCATTTCCATTCCATTTCCCCGACTCTCAAGTTCCCAATAACATTATAAACCCAGAGACAATAACCACAGCACAAACCAACGTAGTTACTCCAAACTTTGTTCTGCACGTTTTTGTGTAAATCCTTTCCATAATGAATCCGCCAAATAAATACTGTTGTCCGTCCAGTTTCCATTGTTTGGCAACTTAGTGTTGATTTCCCACTTCGCTTTGATGTGAGTCCGGTCCGCAGAGCGAGGGGCTGGTTTATAAACAGGGTCCTCTGCTCATGTAGCGTGGGTGCATTCATTCATGCGGTTCACTATCTCTCGTACGTACTAACTTACTACAGACTAGTGCGTGCGGTCTGTGTAACGCTCTATCATATTAATTCCGGTGTTGTATTTGAAATTTGAAAATAATGAAAATTTTAGCCATATCGGGAATTTATTCGATTAGTTATTTGCGTTTGTTCTTTGTTGGTCTAGTTTGTTGCAAGCGCTACTGCTGAACATGCAAGCGTTATTACGTTTTTTTATCTGGAATTTCTCAATAACAGCCCGGAGTCTAGATTTGTGCCCAGTTGATAGCCATAGGCTCAATCATAGGACTTAAATATAATTGGTGAAATATGGTTGTAATATACGTACACCTCTGCCCACCCTTTCAGGGAAACCCCTCGTTTTTTCCTATTGGAAAATCTAGCCGGAGGATAGACAACATACATAAAAATATCTTGTCATGTTTTATTGTATCATAGAATTTTCGATATCCATCCATCACAAATATCGTTCACACATGAAAGTAAAACATACCTAATAAAAGCATCTATTTTTATTTCGGAAAAAGTCTTCTTGTCGTTTGCTTTTGTTCAGTTGTGCGCTCATACAATCGCAATCGAGTTTGACGTCGTTTCGTGTGTAATCTCGGGGGGTTACCGGGAGCCCGGGATGTCGGGAGCCCGGGAGTGCGTCCGTCTGGTAACAGTGGCGGCAGACGGGGCGATGGCGCCGTCGGGTCTGCCGCCCGACACCATCGTCTATTTTTACTCAACAATTGCTTATAATATACTTTTATCTGACGATTTTTAATGCCAGCCAGAGCGGAACGAGGCGAGGCTTCGCGACCGGATACACTGATCAATTTAGCATTACTATTGACTTCATGGATCATTTGGCTTGTCAAGCTACGCACTCATCCTTATTTTTATTCACCATTTGATGGTATGGTGTTCTAGTAATACAGCCGTCGCCTCATTCAAGCTCTGAGTTGAACGATCAATAAAAGTGAACATAAACCCGTACATTGTAATCACGACGTCACTAATACCATCACATGTAACGACAGAGAGTTCTCTATCTTCTGTGCAAACAACTCCCATAAAACCTCGACTAGTGACAAAAACACTTATTGCTTCGTATTTTGTAAGCATGATAAATGCATCGATCGTTTTCCCCTCGTATCCGGAGCGATCGGGTGACAAGTCGGGTGATACGTAGTCTGCCGGCCCTCGCAGACAACACCGCTACGGCTTCCTGAAACCTGTAACTACTTTTTGTTCAACGGTTCGTTCACTTTTGTTCGCGAAAGTTACGCGACGCTACAACTTCCCCGAACAATGTGGCCAAAATATTTACAAATGGTAATGCACGCAAATGTTTGTCTGTATTTCGTTGGTGTCATTTGCCTTATTAATTCACACGTGTTAGTTGTCTGAAATAGTCAATATTTGTCTATTATGTAGCACCAAATGCTTTGTAAACACCTACAACAAAGAATTCATTTTTTACTCTTCTTAAAAGTCTCGTAGACTCTAGATATACATTTCAGATTGTGGACTTCAATCTAGGTAAGCATTATCTGCGGAAGTGCCAACTCTCAACTCTGTCACAATAAATTTAATGAAAGGACACTCATAAACATTATTGTAGGAGACTATTTGTATTTTCCGTCGGCCGTCCCGTCTTCAAGAAAAAACAAAGCGAGTATTTTCATTCCCGTAGTATCTTTCTCAGACAGTGGTCAAAGAGATTGGGTGTCTTTTAAATAATTGGGTAATTTCGATGTTGAGGCGTCAATTGGGCAGTCCAATTTAAAAGTTTGAAGAAAAGATTTCCAATTTTATAAATGTTTTGTTTCGATGGAATCTTAACGAGCATTTTTTTGTTGTGATAATTTGATATTATAGTTTTTATTAGGATTGGTTTCTGTGAAAACGATTTAGATAGAATTCGCCTTAGAGATACAAAACAATTGTAACAAAATGGAAATATAATTTTAGTCTTCTATCATTTTTCGAAAGCAAACAGTAGACTTTTAACATTCACTTCCAGTCTCAATATCGTGTTTCACATGAACTCCACTTTACCCATTCGTTCGTGAGTGGTTTAGAAACGTTGCTTCGATCGCAGACCAATGTTTTAGTAATCTGAATCCCTAATGGCTCCAATTTCTTCCGAAGTGTACTACATAAATTTACATACAGCTCGATTATTACTCAGTTCCAATGCTATTCCATTTTACGCGTTGCCTATTCCCTGAAACGCGCAATGAATTAGTCTCAAATACCCTCAAACATCGGCCGAAACCCTCTTATCCCCTTTGTGTTTTCCAAAAAGCTAAATTACTTAAGTAAATTCAGACAGATAAATTACTACCAGGTTTCCACAAAAGATAGATCGGTCAGGTCCCACAGTAAATTTCTTTTGTCGTCGATATGGAGATTTGGATGTTTTTGTCATAAATCCTTTTAACGTTCATGTCCAACTTTTTCCTATTGTATTTTCTAATATCCGATACGAGCATAATACTGCATATTGACAAAAACCAATAAGCTGTAAGCTGGAAATAAACAAGTAATAAAGATAAACTTGAAGAGTCGAAAAGAGAGAAAATTCATATAGACGATATCGCTTTCGTTCTTGAAAATCCTTTAAGTATCTGCCAATAATACGCAGATCGAGGGAACATCTCCATGGGAACTGAAGAGAAAATTATTACCTCGCTCGAGTTCAATCGTGGAGACATTCTCTCCCGAACGATTTTAAGAGAAGAATTTCCGCAGAGTGGAATATAGACACCTCGACCGTTTCAACAGTTTGTCCACCTAATTTGTTCGTCGGCGCTCGACTGTAAAAACAAATAGCTGGTCCCGCATTTCCCCTTACAGAACGATAAAGATAGATATATTCTAACTAAACGGGGAAAAAGGAGGGATAGTTTTCCAAGCTTCGCGTTTACGCGACCCGCTTCAATGAGCGATTGGTGTTTACGTTCAAGCTTTTGTCTAGTTCAGTAGGAATCTTGTTTGCCGGGCACTGCAAAGAGGTTCTTTTGTCCATTAACAGAGTAATAATTAATCGAGCTTTATCTAATGTTCGTCGGTTTGAGTTACTCGCAGAAAACTTTTAATTGAATTTGTTGGTCGATTTTGGCTTTTTGACGGGAGCGTGTAACCGGCTTTAAAACAATTTTTAGGTAACGCTGTGCGAAAGTTATTTAACCTGTTTGTGTAACTTCAGAGAACTGTCAAAGTTCTTACCAACAGTTAGGACTTCATTTAAAGATCGTTGATAACGAAGGTCTCTAAAAAGTATGACTTCAAAATAAAATATTTCGGGCATACGCGAGAAATATTTTAAAATTCTTCTGTTTTAATTAATCAAAATTATGACGAAGCGGTGACAGCGAATATGTTTAGGAAGTCTAAAAGTAGTTTAGCAACATTTCAAACATTAATCCGACATTAACACGCGACAGCTCTAATCGTCGCTATAACTCACCAATGACACTTGGAGACGACAACGTTTATGACATCGTCGGCTTTGTAAATCAGAGCACAGCAACATCAAGTGAGGTCAACTCAGCTGAGTACACCAGGCTGACCACGCAAACAGAGACGTTGCACATTGAATAACTGTTTTCCAATGCGCTGAGCACGGCCTCTCTATCGCTTTTGCACCTCGGATTACCGACGATCGTCCGCCGACCAAAGAGAACAAAAAGGTCTCGTTTGATGTTTTAAAGTACAAAAAGGAAATTTAAAACGTGAGGGTTAATTATCCGTGCAGTTCCATGCGTCCGGCTTTATACTGGTCTAGCGAATTTTCGTTTACACGATTTTGAGGAATTTTCATTTAGCGCTTATCCAAATTACAGAAAGCTATTTGTATTTTTATGCAGCACTTTACGGGTCGGTTATTTTAGTTTGAATGTGTAGAAGTATTTATTTTTAAACAAGCCATTCGGCCTCCGTTACAGCAGCTATATGCTACTTAATGTGAGTGAAGTAATTAAGAGTAGTCGCAGTAGTAGGTATTTATCGTGTATTGTGCAACCAACTTGGCTGCGTGCCAAACTGGACGCACCCTAAAGCTTTATGAATCCTAGCAATGTATTAATTCACAGAAATTGTTATGCAGAGCCTGATAAATGCGTCATGTAGTACAAAAAAGTGTGCAATTGTTGCTCTCACAGAAGTGCGACAAAGCTATCCGAGCGAGGGTCGAACAATATGGACGCAAACCGAATGGACCGTGGAAGTATAATCCAGAATGCAAGACGAAAATCGGCGCCCGCATTGTGAGCGGAAAATCGAACTCGAATGTCGCAAGACGAAAGGCTCTTTGTGCGCAATCAATGGGCCCTCGATTGCGTATAACTTTCTTTGAACCCCTGAAAGTTTGAGTTCGGAACTGCCAGCCGGGCATATATTTAACACAACATAAATGAAACACGTAATCTGTTTGTATACTCATATATTACGAATAAACAGAACACAGCAAACATAGATCCATTAGGACATAAGTTAGCTGACTCACCTCTGTACGGCCCACCGGCCACAGAAACTTTTTGTAACACACAAAGTAGGCAAATAAATGTTATTCTGATTCTGATTCTGATTCTGATTCTGATTCATATATTTAACTCTTCACTTAATAGTATTCCGTACTTACTTGTACTTCAGAATAGTTCTTCTTTCTGAAATACAACCATTCTGGAAATACATTTCTATGCGTATTAAAATAGTAAGTAAGAAATTGTTCTGAATTTTGGTCACGTTTAAATTGTTCAAACTTCGTCCTCCATTGTGGGGACAAAATGGAAAGTGAATTTTTAAACGAAGATATTCTTTACTGGAAATAATTTGTGAGAAAGAATCTGATTAGATAATTAGGCATCTATTTAAAAAGTTTCAGCGTAATGTGTTTTCTGCAGACATGGAGTTTTGGAGTTTTCTAGCCTCGAAGATTTTCTTATCGTTGAAATAATTTTAGCTGACGAAATTAAATTTGTTGGTACGGTTCGTAGTAATCAAGGGGAGTTCATTTATAAGGATGTTTCGGAGAAACTCTGGGGTAAGTTTTGGTGTAACGAGGAGCGGTATCACGGCGCCGACATCGGGGGTTCGTGTTCGAGCAGGGAGCATTAACGCGGCCAATAATTCACAATCTTCTTGTTACTGCACAAATTAAGTTCTTGGCTGGTTGCGGTCACGTGCGGGGTCGCCTTGTTTGAAATACGAAGGAGCTCATCGGTCGGGCTCGTTAAGCGTCGGAGCGTGCTTTTATTACAGCGAGGCGTGCGCCGCGGACGCGCGACTCTTGAATATTAAACGTATCGTACGCCGCCGCGCCACTGGGTCATGCATATTGTCCCGCACCAGTAATAACCGGCACGGAACCCGACGCACTATTCGATTTGCGGCATTTGATCGCCTCCCTCAATACAGGTGGGCGACACTTAGTCATGTGATATGAACAGAAGGAAGATGATATGCAGGTATTTGAGAGATTCTATTATTCAGCTGTATGGCACGTGAGGTATGAGAAATTATGAGCATTGCTCGCAATGGATTAGAACAATTGGGATACGATAGAATCTTAAAAACAAATAAGTTAGCCAGTATTACTTTTTTGTTTCGACGATACATTTGTAGCGACATCTACATCGCGACATACAAACTACGCATCATTCTGACGTCACGTAAAATCCTGCATCGCGCAAGCAATGTTTATCACGCAACTAGCATATTTGTAACGACTTGACATCAATCGTCGGGCAGTTGTTTGCCAGACACAATATCCGACTGGTCAAAGGAACTTTTCACCCTACTCCTCATACCTCTATATTATATACGGTTCTGATACTATTGAACTTGGGTCGAGTAGGTGATCAGTTTCATTGCGACATCAGTGGCGTTATTGAGATTGTCAAAGGTGAGCAGACATTTAAGACACCAGCAAACGGGGCTGTTCAAAGGCACCGTATTCGCTCTGGATGTCGGCTAACCAGTTAAAATGCAAGTTTTCAGAAATAAAGGTTAAAACATAACCGGTCTTGTTACTCATATTTCATGCTGCCGGTAAACGAAATACATCAGATGAGATCTGTTAGTGATATTGAAACCTTCTGCCATACATGCATAAGGAACTATGTAGATTATGTATAAATTTCTCTAATAATAAAGAGCAACTTACTATATAAACGACATTGGTGACAATAAGGCTCCTGCAGACGGGCGCGACGCCACTGTTCAACGGGTTTCTAGAAAAACAATTTTCATTAAGTTTTCTTAGAATTTGCTCTACTTGAATCGTGTCGCTCCGTTGCGTGGTGCCTGTCTATGGGAGCCTTTATACTTTAGTGTGCCAATGCGAATAGTTTATCTGTAAGCAATACAATACTAACTTTATTTCAATACTACAACAATTATAGCTGCGATACAGGCATAGATTGTCGCATAATACTTGTAATAACTAATTAAATTGTTTATAACTTGTCGTTCAAGATTAATTGCATCAGATATTTGTTGTCTTTGCGAATAATTATTGCAGCGTAAATCCGCTGCGGACGAAACTTTTTGGTTTCTAAATCAACCTTTTTTTGAAACACTGGCCTTTATATTTTTTGTTCTACCTCAAATTTCGAACCTGTAAAAATTGAAGGCGAAAATTTTCTCTTGTCAACGGGCAGACTGCAGATTGAATCCGAACGAATCAGATGAATTTTTTATTTTCGGAACCTCCAGGCCTAAATTTCTATTATTGAGCCCTATATTTTAAATAAGTCTACGTTGTATTAAGTGCTATCCGCTCAAAGTGAAAAGTTCTGTGTGCAACTCATCCGTTTAGCTGACGACGACCATACAAGCCGAATTTCGGCTTTTCCCCGACGGGCTTCTGGGAACCGGCTCATTGTGAGGTCTACGACGTGTCCAGTCGACGTCGTCGTAACATAGTTGCGGACATTCGACTCCCGTCGCAGAGTTTTGGTGACCTCATTGACACCGATCCATTGGCGTCGCTAGACATCGGCACCAACGGCAACCTTCCAGAGCGTCACATCCAGCTAGTTTAAGGGACCTCTTTACATTACCTATTTTCTCATTTTACTGTAGTAGATTATCTAATAATTATTTTCTACTCTGTTATCTAACTTCGCATACTAATAATTATAACGTGTATTTTACGGTTTAACTTAGTGTACGTTACAAAAAGGATCATATTGATCTACGTGCATAGGCCTATATTTTGAATCGATTGCAATCGTTTTAGGGATAGGTCGTGCGCGAAGATAATTTCCGTTATATCTGTTTAACCACTAAGTTTGACTCGTCCCTCTTTTTTAAAATCCATTTTTTTCTCAATCTACAGTCTAACATATACCTTTTTATATACTATTGTTTTTCTTATTTTTCAAAATTATACAGTAATTTTTAAAAGTTGGTGAATTTTTTTTTTTTTCTCAACCGTCTCGCTACAAAATGGCGCCCGAACTAAAGGTAAGTTCATTACTAATAATTTAATTTTTTTGTTACCTTGTGTGTGGTTGCTCCATATGAGCAAATTTTAATTTTATTGTGAGTTTCAGATTTTACAATCGGCAGAAACCGGTGTGGAACTAGAAAGGATTTTTGTCTCGGATGCTTCGTTGAATATACCTCATACGCGTGTGGACTACGGAACTGCTTACTGAAGTTTATTTTCCTTGTTTTAATGTGATGTTTGTGCATTATTATTTCAAAGAATAATTTTGTAACCATACCCAATATCTCTCTTTTATTTCTCCCCCAAAGAAATACATATTTAACCCGTGTTTTATTCCATTCCTATAGGTAGCTGTAGTTAGTTTCCCGTAGTGTGTGTTTGATGTGTGGATGTTTAGGCGTCGCGATAATAAGGTAAGTTTTTTGAATGTTGGTTTGCTAGTGTCTATTTTCCTTTTTTTAGATTCTGAGCCCAGCTGTTACCTTTGTCGTTTATTTGTCGTCCTATTTCCCTATTGATCTTACTACTTGGTATCTAACGCGTTCCAGCTAGTTTCAGCAGACTTGACATTTATTCCTGATTTTTCCTTTGCGTTATAAACATGGCAGAAGAAGCTTCTATTAGTGAGACACCCCTTCGCCAAAGCCCGATTATTTCTAGACCACCACCGCTCCCACCTAGGGCAACTCCAGGTTCTAGTCTTCCATCTCCTATAAAATCTGAAGATTGTCCGCCTTACCCCCAAAAAAGATTCTCACCTATGAAATGGCACGTTAGTTTCTCTGGCGATAGGTCTGTATGGATTCATTTCGCGCTAGTAGCCAGACTCTAAGCACTAATTTAGCTGAAAGTCGGGAACAACACGCGAAGAATCTGACTTCTCTGGCTGAGATTTATGCGAAAGTGGCAGACAATCTCTCTTCTGCTTTCCTACGAAATTCTCGAACTTATAATACAAACCGGACAGCAATTACATTTAACACTGGTGACATTGTATGGAGGCGTAATTTTTCAAAGTCTTCAGCTAGTGAATATTTTTCTGGAAAGCTTGCTCCTCGTTTTATTAAATGCCGAGTGATCAGGGTCGTCTCTAGGACTTACATATGTCCTACAAGACTGTGATTCTTCTCATACCGGCAATTATCATATAAAAGATATTCTTAAATGATTAATTACGTTAATTTAACCTGTCTTCTTAGTATCCATTTTTTTCTGACTGAAGTCATTTTTTTTCTGACTGACGTCGTTTTTTTGTCTGACTGCATGTCGTTTTGTCTGACTGCATGTCGTTTTGTCTTACTGCATGTCGTTTTGTCTGACTGCAGGTCGTTTTGTCTGACTGCATGTCGTTTTATCTGACTGCATGTCGTTTTGTCTGACTGCATGTCGTTTTGTCTGACTGCATGTCGTTTTGTCTGACTGCATGTCGTTTTGTCTGACTGCATGTCGTTTTGTCTGACTGCATGTCATTTTGTCTGACTGCATGTCGTTTTCTCTGACTGCATGTTGTTTTCTCTGACTACATGTCGTTTTGTCTGACTGCATGTCGTTTTGTCTGACTGCATGTCGTTTTGTCTGACTGCATGTCGTTTTCTCTGACTGCATGTTGTTTTCTCTGACTACATGTCGTTTTGTCTGACTGCATGTCGTTTTGTCTGACTGCATGTCGTTTTGTCTGACTGCATGTCGTTTTGTCTGACTGCATGTCGTTTTGTCTGACTGCATGTCGTTTTGTCTGACTGCATGTCGTTATGTCTTACTGCAAGTCGTTATGTCTGACTGCAAGTCGTTTATTTTTCTTTGTTCTTGTATATATTTAGGGGATTTCCAGGATTTAATTAGGTCGTTTATTTTCATTAATTAATTCCTAGATTTTATGTCTTTCGTTATTGTTAGGTTTAGTGGACACATCTGGAGCTCGCACTGATAACGTTTAAGTGAAGGTCGACTTTCAATTTTATTCTGTATCAGCTGCACTGCGATGTTGTTAGTTTTTAATACCTTTGCTGAGTCATATTATTTATAGGTTTATTAAGTTAGGTTATTTAGGTTAGTTTATTTCAGTCCTCCCCTGTAGGGTTGTCTCCTGCTTATACATTTGAGTGTTATTGGTTTGGCACTCTTATATGGTGTCACTCACTTAGGGTTGTCACTTCCTTTAAGGGTTGCCACACACCTTTTTTTTTTGCTGGAAAAGGGGTACTGCAGCGTAAATCCGCTGCGGACGAAACTTTTTGGTTTCTAAATCAACCTTTTTTTGAAACACTGGCCTTTATATTTTTTGTTCTACCTCAAATTTCGAACCTGTAAAAATTGAAGGCGAAAATTTTCTCTTGTCAACGGGCAGACTGCAGATTGAATCCGAACGAATCAGATGATTTTTTTATTTTCGGAACCTCCAGGCCTAAATTTCTATTATTGAGCCCTATATTTTAAATAAGTCTACGTTGTATTAAGTGCTATCCGCTCAAAGTGAAAAGTTCTGTGTGCAACTCATCCGTTTAGCTGACGACGACCATACAAGCCGAATTTCGGCTTTTCCCCGACGGGCTTCTGGGAACCGGCTCATTGTGAGGTCTACGACGTGTCCAGTCGACGTCGTCGTAACATAGTTGCGGACATTCGACTCCCGTCGCAGAGTTTTGGTGACCTCATTGACACCGATCCATTGGCGTCGCTAGACATCGGCACCAACGGCAACCTTCCAGAGCGTCACATCCAGCTAGTTTAAGGGACCTCTTTACATTACCTATTTTCTCATTTTACTGTAGTAGATTATCTAATAATTATTTTCTACTCTGTTATCTAACTTCGCATACTAATAATTATAACGTGTATTTTACGGTTTAACTTAGTGTACGTTACAAAAAGGATCATATTGATCTACGTGCATAGGCCTATATTTTGAATCGATTGCAATCGTTTTAGGGATAGGTCGTGCGCGAAGATAATTTCCGTTATATCTGTTTAACCACTAAGTTTGACTCGTCCCTCTTTTTTAAAATCCATTTTTTTCTCAATCTACAGTCTAACATATACCTTTTTATATACTATTGTTTTTCTTATTTTTCAAAATTATACAGTAATTTTTAAAAGTGGTGAATTGGTTTTTTTTTTTTCTCAACCGTCTCGCTACATTATGCAACGTTTGTCGTGGGACAGTGGGATGTAACACTATCCTTCGGTTTCGACGTACATTCGCTATCGGTATGCGTATCGGTACTTATTACAAAAGATTTATTGCATCGTCTATTAACTACGCAAGAGTATGTTCAATTAATTCATGATATATAGCAATGATTCGGAAGCGTTTATGTAGGGTTGTATACACACATACATATATAAACTAGCCTTTAGTCAGCAGTTATGCAGTCGGTAAGAGTACCTACCTCAAAAATAATAGTTGAAAAAAACTAAAAAACACGCTTCCATTGAAAACCAAATTAAAAAGTACAAAATAATGGAAAAAAAAAGCGTGGGGTGCCTGATATGAATAAAAAAATACCTTAAAAAGCACACCACGCTTTTTTTTATTTTCTATTTTTTAGGTGTTTCGAATTTTGAGACGTATGTCAGCGTAGTTTGTGACGTATGTCAGCGTATTTTTCGAAGACAGTTTTTTTTGCTGTCCTGGTAACCCTGGCAAGGATAATGGCACAAATTAGTTTGTGACGTTTGTCAGCGTAGTTTTCGAAAACAGTTTTTTTGCTGTCCTGGTAACCCTGGCAAGGATAATGGCACAGATTTATGAAATTATTGCATTGTCATCGGTCCTTGACTGGTGTGCAAAGTTTGAATTAAATCTGGTCGTTTAAAGTGGGTCAAAATCGCGCTATAAGGAGTCGGTTACAAACAAACATACAAACACAAGTGAAGCTAATATAAAGCGTGTAAAAAACAAAAAAATCCATTTTATTAAGTACCTGGTACTTGTTGACAGGCTTACACTGTCCTTCCACACTTATTAACACTGTAATTTGAAAGCATTGTAAAAGCCAACAAAAATATTTTTAAAAGAGTAACCATGAAGTTTCTTGCCGACCGTTCTCCATAAGAATCAACAAATTGGAATCGTGCACCTAGCTTCTGACGTTTCATAAATGCCCATGTAGGTTTATGTGAAGTTTTTTTTTTTTTTACAACGTATGTTCAAGCG
Source organism: Aporophyla nigra (assembly GCA_947507805.1). Lineage (NCBI taxonomy): Eukaryota > Metazoa > Arthropoda > Insecta > Lepidoptera > Noctuidae > Aporophyla > Aporophyla nigra. The sequence goes on along the minus strand of OX382307.1, from coordinate 13,553,392 downwards.
TTTTCAGTCCAGGAATTTTGATGTCAACGAAGCAGCTTGCTCTGGTCGCCCTGACAGATAAAGTCGATGCGATTTTTGGAATAACTAGAGCAAGATATGTAGTAGTTTCGACATAGCTGAAGAGTTAAGGGTTGGCAATAAAACCTTCTTCCCATGGGTTACCCCCATGGGAAGAAGGCACGGGTTTATGTATACAGAAACTTCAGAACGCTACATGCTACGATCCCTACATACAAGAGTATTACCTCGTTTACGTTCATACATCTGAACTGTTCGCATTGGTGTACTGGTGCCTACGCTTATGTATGGAAGTGAATGTTGGGTATGGCAAAAGAAGCATGAAAGTAGAATAAATGCTGTAGAAATGCGTTCCTTGCGAAGCATGTGTGGTGTGACTATGAATGATAGGCTGAGGAATGATGTGATAAGAGAACGGTGTGGTGTAAAAGAAGATGTAGTGACAAAAATTGAAAAAAGTATGCTTAGATGGTTTGGTCATGTTGAGAGGATGAATGAAGGTCGGCTCACAAAAGGTATTTACAAGGCAGATGTGAGTGGAAACACTGGGAGGGGACGCCCTAGGAGGACATATAGGGACCTTATTGGTGATGTTCTTCAGAAAGGTCAGGTGCGTAGTACTCGCAACCGGCGTGTGTGTATGACCAATTGTATGAACCTAAACGAGGCAAAAGAAGTGTGTAGAGATCGTAGCAGGTGGCGTTCCGTGGTTTCTGCCTACCCCCATGGGAAAAAGGCGTGATTGTATGTATGTATGTATGTATCTGAACATACACTGGTTGCGAGTACTACGCACCTGACATTTCTGAAGAACTTCACCAACAAGGTCACTATATGTCCTTCTAGGACGGCCTCTTGCATGTGCAGCAGTATAATGCTAGGAGTGCACTACCGTATTACAAGTCACGTAACCAAACCATGTGTAAAGTCGTCCTTAACTGCTTTAGTGTTAATATAATTGACGCAATGAAGCGAAACAATTAAAATGCACGATGCATCACATTCGATCAACTTGCGATGATTGGAATGAGGTCACCCAGCGTATTGTCTTTATTTATTATTGTTTAGATTAGATTTTACTATATAACTCTGACTACATACATCTTACGTATACATCTCAATCACATATTTGCAGATATTTTAAAACTAGATCATTCGGATTCTAGAGTAAGTTTGTATTGAATTGCATTATTTTTTCGCTTGAATGGTTCCAAGGAATATGTTGATGTGAATACTTTTGTTGCGTCATGTTGGCGACTCTTGAAATATTTCCGCGTTGGTAAATAATACATCAGCACTGATATGAGGTGGAAAATTATTCGTCGACTTAAGTGGCAGTGGGCAGGGCACATTGCTCGCAGAACAGATGGCCAATTGGGCCGAAAGGTTCTGGAGTGGCGACCGCGTACTGGAAAATGTAGAGTTGGAAGGCCTCCCACAAGGTGGACCGATGACCATGTGAAGGCCGCAGGAATCCGCTGGGCGCGGGAAGCACAAAACCGGTAGAAGTTGCGGAGCTTGGGGGAGGCCTATGTCCAGCAGTGGAAAGTCAGTGAATTGATGATGATGATGAAATTACTTTTTAGTATAAATGTGACCATTAAATAAAAATAATTAGCTAGTCTTACTATTCTATCTATTTCACCAATTAATTAAACTTTTATCTTAGATATTTTAATCAAGTTTAAATTATTGCTTCTCATCCAAACAATAGCAAAATCTAGTTATTATCACACACAGAAAAATAAGGACATATATAATAATATTTAAAATCAAACTATCAACAAACTAAAAGCGTTTGTTTAAAAAAATCAACTACAGGCACTTTTGAATTGTCAAGGAGTTGGTCATTCAGAAAAATGTAGCTAGTTGCCCATTTCAAAGCGCAGTAGGTACCTATGGAGAAAACGGGCAAGAAACTCCACGGACGCACTCTTAAATCAAATTATTGATTTTAAAAAAATGCTAAATTTTTCATGTTCAAATTAAAAAATGTGAGAACACGATATAAAAAGAGGTGAACGAGGTGCAAAAGGGTTGTAATAAATAAAATAAAAAACAATTCAGAAATTAAAGTTATTCGTGGCAGCTAAGAGATGACCTGACCAGTCCCTACTTATGGCAGCATGACGTATGAATCAGTACCATTCCGCTCAACCATCACACATTTTTTCCTACACCCGAACAATAAAGAAATTAATCCGAATCGAATTGGCATAGCATGTGTATCGAGAATCGCATATAGTTAGAGAATTAACCATTCTAAGCTTTAGCAAAGGTGCGACGGGGCCACGGAAGCCTCCACATGGCGATCTCCTCACGTTCTGTCTACCTGTGCCAACAGGTGTACCTAGTCTATACTTACCTGTCGATAGTGTTGTCGGTTATCTAAGAGCTAGGCAAACGGGAAGTAAAAGCGTTGTGGTAGTATGTGTGTTTAGTAATATTTATATAAGTATAGCACTTTTGAAGTTCTGTATGCATCGTGGTGGAGTTGTCAGTTTGTATGTGTCGGGAAATACATAATTTATTACAATAACTAAATAAATCCCTTATTTGGGGATATATTCAGATTTTGCAATAATTTCTATGATGTTGCTGCTCTTCTAGACAATCCTACTCCTACTAATATAATAAATGTTAAAGTTTGCGTGTATGGATGTTTGTTACTCAATCACGCAAAAACTTTGATTGAATTTGGCACACACAGAGTTTATAACCTGGATTAAGACATAGGACACATTTTTATTCCGATAGTACGTTCCCGTGGAATAATACTGAACCTCCGCCACGTGGGCGAAGCCGCTGGCAAAACCTAGTCTATACTTTTAATATTATAAAGCTGAAGAGTTTGTTTGTTTGATTGAACGCGCTAATCTCAGAAACTACTGGTCGGAATTGAAAAAATGTTTTTGTGTTGGGTAGCCTATTTATTGAGGACGGCTATAGGCTATATAACATTACGCTATAACCAAGAGGAGCGGAGCAGTAATGAAAAATGTTGCAAAAACAGGGAAAATCGCACGGGTAGGCGATTCAACGCGACGGGAAGGGTCGGGGGAGCAAGAAATTTAACGCGGACGAAGTCGTGGCCAGAAACTAGTATTGAATATTTTATTTCAGTTCATAAATTGTTAAAAATATGCAAGCTTCAGATAAGCTCCATAAATTATTTTAACCCCTCAGATATGTTGATTTGCCGCCAACCCTCTAATTTTCATTAGAAAATGAAAAAAAAAAAACTCGTAATATCCTTTCTGAAAGTGCAAAGCAAACATTATTCGCCGCTGTAATCTCCACAAGGAAATTGTTTTATTCCTTGCACGTCTTCAAAAAGTTATCCCGAATCAATTTGAGGAAATCGCGTTTTCATGCACGCCGAGCTTAAGTAAACTGGAAAAATAATGTTGAAGAGAAAAATATTCAATTCTAAAGCGACTGTCATCAACTCATCATGAACGATTTGTTTTGATTAAAATATTTGTTTTCGAAGCAGCAACAGATGATAAATTAATTTCCGAAAAGAGCGATACGATGAAACGAAGGAGGTATTAATGTCATGATTTCTTTTCGGACTAACGTGTTTGGAAGTTCCAAGGCAGCCATTTTTCTTACGTTTTTTTTGCAATATACAGTTCAGTGCCAGGTTTCATTTTGATTGAAAGATGAGTAGCTACCATAACACATATTTATTTACAGAATTATACTCATTACAATCATCAATGCAAACCTCTAAATTCATTTAATTCGATTGGATAACGATTTCATAAAAAGTCATACATTTGGAATTAAATGGAATTAGCGGGTTATATTGATGATGTTAAGGATTATAATTATGTAAAGCTATATTTGTTACGTCACGAATCATATTTTTTCAACATACAGCCTGGCACTGCCCTGTAAATTACAAAAAAAAAATTAAGAAAATTTTAAGTTGGCGGGCTACCATAGAGTTTTCACCTTAATTGAGTTGGCAACACTGAAGATGTCTCGTCCAATCCGGTACTCATGTGTGGATAGGGACACAAGCCACAAAAGGTACTATGATTTATGGCGACGAGGCAGTCGGAGTGCGGACGCAGTTACATTAACATTCGCACCGCGCATCCGTCAGTGCGTTTGTAGCCTTATATTGCCAGAGGTCTAGTTGAGTCATTATTGGGATGTAATTGCGTTACTACGATGATTTCATGCTACGTTTGGCCTACAATAATGTTGCTTAAGTTTTCCATTTGTGTATTTCAATTGGCGGTAGAGCTGTCTTTTGGATTTAGTTGAAGTAAATAATTATGAAGTATTTCCGTCGTCAAATGGAGACTAATTGCGAAGGAGCGAGACAGTTGCTACTAGATATTTTCCAAAGGCTTGGTCGATTCGCATGAATTTATTCGCCTGAAACGGGTGAATCGACACATTTATCTAATATATTCTGTTGACGATTTGCATAAAATTAATTAATTTGTAGGTGAATCATTATTGGCACATTTTGAATAAAACGTTAAGATAACAATGTGAAGTTAAGGAAAAAGTACACTAACTTTATTACATAAAATACAGACTCGGGCGAGTTAATTCGTGCGAATCTAACTAATAAGCCTCTCCTCGAAAAGTGTCTGGAAAATGTAGGTTCCTCAAATTTGTTAGGAAACTAAAATATTTTAAACATCAAAGTAAGATGCTATTGTTTAATTGATTGGTAGTTTACAGTACGGAAGACATAGCATAAATAACGCGAAGTGTATGTTTTTGATATTTATTGGGATAACGGTTCTGTTTTATAAGAAGATCTAAGGGTATTATTTTTAGAGTTTTCAAATGTCAAATTGTTAAGTTTTTTTTTAGTTGGCAAATGTCAATTGTTAACTGAAGCGTAATTATAAATTGGTGGGTAGTTCGATTAACGTTGGTCGCGCGTCGGTACGATATAACGCGACATCGCGGGACAGTTGGCGCCGTACCAACGCTGTGTCGTTGACTGCGAACTGACCATTCGGTTTTATTTTATGTTCTCATCAGAACCTTTATCGGGTAAATTACTGGAGGGAGACGCAAGCACCTAATTCCTTGTAACGATTTGGACGTTTCTAGTGAGTTTATTAGGAAAAACTACATGAGTATCTACATCGTATTCATGATACTGTATTCATTAGCGATTTCTGGGTAACAATTTGTCAATTCGTAATGACAAATAATATTTCACATATAAATTGGCAATATCTTTCAATTATGCTTGTGTAATATATACATATTTATATTATCGAAAGTGTATATTGTATTATTGAAAGAAAAAAATATTGTAATTCTAGAGGAGTTAGTTTTTAAAAAGCAATTATCCATTACACTAAAATCTAAAATTAATTCGTGGAAATTTCATGAAAATATAAATAATAGATTGTCTGCAAAACTGCTCACTACATCACTATATAGTATAAAACAAAGTCGCTTTCTTCTGTCTGTCCCTATGTATGCTTAGATCTTTAAAACTTCGCTACGGATTTTGATGGGGTTTTTAATAGACAGAGTGATTCAAGTGGAAGGTTTATACGTATAATACGCAGACAAAGTCGCTGGCAAAAGCTAGTTCTATATAAAGGGAGATATTATGTTGTTGGCGAAAGGTGCTTACCTACTATATTTTCAACAAAGGACCTATTTTTTTATACAGTACGATAAACTATTATGACTATTTTACCGCGTTATCGCTCGCAAAATGGAATTTTATTCGCTAACGAGAGCCCCAACTAGTGCCGCTGTTATTATTTAATAGCATATCGTGACGTCACATTGATGCAACTAAATCGTACAAACAAGATTATCTCTCGTATCAGTTAACCCGCAAACGCAGCGATGAATATTAAATTCACCTCGTTGTTATCAATGTGTTTGATTCAACCCTCTCCACATAATTTGCGAGCGGATTGAATGAGGTAAAATAATAACGAAAATCTGAATACATTGGGCATGTTTCGTATGCGGGCGGAGGCTTATTATGTAAATTCGACCCCTCTTGTATGTTGTTGATAAAATTGCAGGCGCCTTACGGACTACACGCTCCAAATAGGAATGGTAAGCTATATAGCAAAAGTTTATCCGCGCTGACCGGAGGGAAGTGGGGTGGGGTGGAACACGCGCAGACATTCAGACGACCGACGTTGCACAAAACGGTCGGCAGGATCCGTTAGTGCTTGCTTATGATACCAACATCTCAACATTTTCTGGGACACGGTCGGGAAAGTTCGATTTTACTCTTCCTTTTAAATATGGAATCCTGTCATATACCAGCGTGAAAGAGACATTTATGCGCAAACTGAGTGACATGAATTCAGAACATGAACCCAGTACTTACATGATTCTAGACCGACCTTTTTTAAATCGACGAATAATTTAAATGCTAAGGAATAAAATGCGAATGAAACAAGGAAAATGAACTATAATTTAATGACATTAAATAAAAAAACGTATCAATTTCCTAATACGTTTTCTGGAACGGTCGATTCGCCCACAAATAAATTGACTTCGTGCGGGACGCCTATAGAAATCTTCATCATTCTCTTGCTCTTATCCCACTTTATTTTGGCCGACGCAACATGTCTTTTTCTTCCATACTTCTATGTTAGTTGTCATCTTGGTATTCAGAGGCACCCCCTTTCTATATTAAAAAAAAATATAATTTAAAAGTGGCGAGTTCATTCGTGCGAGTCGACTAAAGAGCCAAATTTTTTGCCCCAAAAAATAAAACACCCCGTATATGGTGCATATTGATATTGACCCAGAGGCGCTCCATTTACTGGAATTCCAGAATCATTAATTAAATCGGTGTCCGCGACCAGTACTGTCACTCAGATATGTGGCCTGCGATCTCGTGTGTCCAGCGGTGCATCTAAAATTTCCCACAACGCGTAATCGAACCTGAATATGAGCGCATAATTGCTTATTTGCCTCATTTCGGATTCATTCGCGGTCGAAGTACGTGGTATGGGTAAATACGTTCGAAATACAGACATAGGGTTACGAGTGAAATTCGCTTTTATCCCTACTGGGGTGTAGGGTTACCCCTTCGTGGGATTACAGGGTTTGTTACGTAAAATACATCGGTAAAAGAGTTAAGAAGGGACCGGTTTCCATTTATGTGTAAAAGCGAAAATACTGTTCGATTGTAGAAGTTGTCTAGTATTGCAAACCTCTTATAAAATGTGGCATAGTTAAGAATCTGTGCCAAACAGATCGTCAAATAAACCAACTTTACATTCCTAAATGATCTCCAACAGTTTTTAGATCGTAAAACTTTTATTTATTTCCTTTCTCTTCAACTGAATTCTTACTATTTCCTCTTTTTGTTTCAGGTAAGTGCATCGACAACTGAAACAAAGGATTTATTCAAGTGCAAAATGCAATTAGGAAGTTGACACTCAACCCTATGGTGGTTAACGTGCGAGGTATGTCCAGTGAGCAGGCCAACCAGCACTTACTCAAATGAGAAATTCATTACAACCGCTGTTTTTGCGGATTTCGGTTATGTTCATAAAGCCGACGGTGCAGTTTGTGATACTCGGCATACCCTTTGTTTGTGCTCTTAATACTAACTTGCTCTGTGTTCACAATTTCAAAGCATTCGCGTTTTTTCTACTGAGAGGTAATTACGCATACGTCGGACTAACCATACTTTGCAATGTACAATGTTAGTGCTTATTTTCGTAGTCTTTATTACTAAAAAAAACTTTTTTACAAAAAAAAAACAACGGACTTCCTTAAAATCACTACAAAGTGAAAAATAACTTTAATTTCGGAAGTCGGTGTCTTAGGATCTGTATTTATGGTTTTTTTGCCACCGACTTCCGAAATTAAAGTTATTTTTCACTTTGTAGTGATTTTAAGGAAGTCGGTTGTTTTTTTTTTTTTGTAAAAAAGTTTTTATTTTTAAATTTTTAGTTGTAGTATTCACCCTGCACTAATTCCAAACATACAATGCATATTTATGCGATAGCAGAAATCGTGGTTGATTTGCTGTCATTTTTTAAAGAGTTCCGGTGTCTATCTCCCGAACTCATCATCAGATCTATATGAAAATTATATGGGACCATTTCGGAATAAACCCCTTTCGAACAAAAAAATAATTTTTCAAATCCGTCTATATATGACGGAGTTATGGCCGAACATACATAAAAAAAAAACATATAAACATCCGAATTGAGAACCTCCTCCTTTTTGAAGTCGGTTAAAAAAAAGCATAGTTAGCAGCCCTGGACACAGAAAAGAAAAAATATTAAAGCTATATTTAAGATTACGTAAATATTTGGTGAAAATACGTTTTCTAGAATCGTTAAATTTTGCTACGATATCTTCGAGTCCGAGGTGCAGACAAAGTGTAATAAATTAGTTTGTAAATACGTAAGTAGTTGCATACATTCGTATTTGAATGAATGAATATGCTTTTGTAAATCAGAAAATAGTGTTCTTGTTCTTGCCAGATATATTTCAGCAGCTCTCAGGTATGTTACTGGTAAGTAATGGGTTATAGAAGTCGTAAGAAGAATTAGTGTATTGTAAATAACAAGAATGCTGCGTTTAAAACAACTTGTCGATTGTTAGTGAGAATGTTTAGACAATTTGACAAAATTAATGGCGAATTCTTTGTGGACGTCATTGCTTTTATTCTGAATTGATTGCAAGACTGTAAATTTTATGTTGGCATTGTCGCCAAACTGTTCTAGGAGTCGGTTACATAGACGACTGGGTCACAATTTTGGATTAGTCCTAATGAAGTTTTCTTAGTTATAGTATCTCATTTCATGGTCGCCTTAATTTTTGGGAGCAATGGTGGCGCAGTGGTTACGGCCATGACTTACGAGTTGAGGTCGTAGGTTCGAACACAGACAGGTGCTTTACTATTTGTGAATTATGTCATCACAGCTCTCAAAACATAGTGAGGAAATATAGTGATGTCCTTGACCAAAAAATCTTAGACATGTGACATCTACCAACCTGCACTGAGCCCACATAGTGAGATATGGCCCACTCCCACAAAGAGGAGGTTTTATCCCAGCAGTGGGAACATTTTAATAATAGTAATAATGTTTATTTATGGGCTACTATTTTTTATATTTTTAAATGTTTTTATAATTTTTGTTATTATAATATTTAAAAATATAATTTATATGTTTCTATAATGGAATAAAGGATAAAAATGTTTATTTCAATAATAATTTAAAATTTTACATACATCATATAGGCTATAATTTTCTTTTAACTAATTAATTAGACATCTGTAGCCGAACTAGGCAAAAGCCTGTATTTCGGCTATCAGCGCCAAACCCTCAAATAATTCATACTTAAAAATAGCCACCAAGTAGAAATGTTAACATCTGCTTATAAAAAAAATTAAAACTGATATAAAATTATAATTAGATACAATAAAATAGTATATAAATTAAAGACAAAATTATAGACTGATACACGTGTATGTGATATTTACAAACAATAGAACAATTTAGTGACAGAGCTTTTATACATACCTATAATTTCAAATTCAATACCAATATAAAATTTGAGAATGTGTAAGTGTGTGTGTGAGTGATGCAAGTCCTCGGCCTGTCAAAATTAAAACGTGCCAGACAATAAAATGCATCTCAATCATTACATATGACACTATATGTTCTGACCTGACAGACAACATGACCCTTTTGTTATTCTGACATGTTTATTTCATTAGCATCCTTGAGAGGTTGCCAATCGATTATATTTGTTTAAAGACGTTCTGATTTCGTAAACAATGTCTGGGCTCGTTCTAGGACCTTTAGGGATCGGACTTCAGATAGATACAGAAATAGGAAGTCGAAGATAAAGTAGGTAGAGCCGACTGTATAACTTCTTTTCAAGCCAAACGTTGAAATTCATTTGCACATCAAAAAACGACAAGGGTTATTTTTCTATGTGACAGTTAGATAATTTTCAACCTTACTAAAGTTTGAATTTACTGGGAATTGTAGTCAAAATTGGTAAAGGAGTTCCGAATTCGATTATACAGGGTGTATAAGAGAAGTGTGGTCAAAATTAAGGCTGAGGTACAGGACCATCAAACTAACCAACTTTCTCTATAGGAAACATCATCATCGCGAAAAAAATATCAACTATCCCATGCAAAACTTCAATACCCACATCTTTGTACACGCTGTATCAAAAATAATCGCCCACAAAACTTCAATCCTTACTCGACTCAAACGATAGGACATTATAGTAGGTACTTTAGATTTTACAGTCAATTATATTGATATGCAGAGTTTACAGATATTCTGACTCAGTTCAACAATTACCTCAGGCTCTACGCAAATTTTTGACAATGCGTTAAGCATCAATTTCCGTTTTAATCAATATTTTCAATTATCTTTTAGAACATAAGCAAACAACTTTGTAATTCAAAGAACTAGGTCAATTAGATTTTATAATTAATAAACAAAGCCGATGTATTCTTCATCATGAGCAACATATTCAAGGTTTGCATTAAATAGTTGTTAATGCAATGTTTATTGTACTTTATGCAAGTCCGCCTCTGTACATTTGTGAGCATAAAGTATTAAATAAATAATAAATAAATACATGCACAGTCGACAAAATGGCGATACGATACGATTATTATTAACTAGCTTTTGCCAGCGGCTTCGCCCGCGTTTTATCGTATAAACCTTCCTCCAAAATCACTCTATCTATTAAATTTAAAAAAAAAAACTATAAAACACGCTTCCATTGAAAACCAAACTAAAAAGTACAAAATAATGGAAAAAAGCGCGGGGTGCTTTTTAAGGTATTTTTTTATTGATATCAAGCACCCCACGCTTTTTTTCCATTATTTTGTACTTTTTAGTTTGGTTTTCAATGGAAGCGTGTTTTTTAGTTTTTTTAAACTATGACTTATTTTCTATTTTTTAGGGTGTTTCGAATTTTGAGACGTATGTCAGCGTAGTTTTTGACAGTTTTTTTGCTGTCCTGATAACCCTGGCAAGGATAATGGCACAATTTGAAATTATTGCATTGTCATCAGTCCTTGACAGGTGTGCAAAGTTTGAATGAAATCTGGTCGTTTAAAGTGGGTCAAAATCGCGCTATAAGGAGTCGGTTACAAACACACATACAATTATACAAACATATAAGTGAAGCTAATATAAAGCGTGTAAAAAACCGCGTCAAAATCCGTTGCGTAGTTTTAAAGATCTAAGCAAGCATACATAGTAACAGACAGAGGGAAGCGACTTTCTTTTATACTTTGTAGTGAAGACAAGATTAGCACATACTAGTGTGTATATGTGTGAGTCTATTATGTTATACAAGTAAGGGATACACAAAGTTTTGTATGCGTCGCGTATAACTTGAAATATTGGGACATCGATGTCCCTTCTTCCGTCCCTTGCATACTAATGTAATTTGGAACACCGATGTACCGAAGCCTTGTGGATCTGCTTCTAGTATTGATTACTTATTATTTGCTGGCCTGTTATTCTAGTGGTCAGTGACCGTGATTGCAAAGACTGAGGTCGTGGGTTCGATTCCCACTCAGAACAAATCTTTGTGTGATGAGCACAATCATTTGTTCTGTGTCTGGGTGCAATTTATCTATAATATGTATGTATTTAGAAATATATAAGTATATTTATCAGTTGTCTGGTTGCCATAGTACAGGATCTGCCTAGTTTGGGATCAGATAACGGTGTGTTGGTTGTCCTAAGATATTTATTATTATTACTTTGATAACTAACATAACTTCACGCCTTGTTTCGGCGAAGGGTGTGGCAGTGGTGTAGGAACCTATAGTACACCAATCCTTTGCCATTTTTCTTTAAGTCCCATGTAATAAGAGGCGAGCCTTTTTCTAACCGACCATAAATCTAGACTTCGGGTGCTATTAAGAAATTCCAGATGGAAAAACCCAATAATACTTTTTCCGACCCGAACCTAGGACTTGCTACTCTCCTGGCTACTTACTCGAACCTAGACCAATGACGCAGTTTGCTAACTATTGGTTAGTAAACAAGGATTATTTTTGCCATGTAATGTTTTGGCCTAGCTTAGTATAAAGCGATAAATAATTAATAAGACATATGTCCTAGCCTAGACAATATAAGTCAGACTACATCATCAGAAAGGTCACTATATATTAGTGACCTTATTGGTGATGTACTTCAGAAAGGTCACGTGCGTAGTGCTTGGAACCGGCGTGCGTGTATGATCAGATGTATGAACGTAAATAAGGTAATATTATGTAAGGATCGTAGTAGGTCGCATTCCGTAGTTTTTGCCTACCCCTATAGGAAAAAAACCTGAGTTAATGTATGTGTGTATGTATAGGTATAATATTGTGTATTGAAATTGATGCCAATGTGTGTATTAGACTGAGTCATCAATGAGTTAAACTGTTTAGTTTGCAAGAAAAGACTATCTATAGTTTGATATACATTTAGGTGTACACACCCGGCTATATACTAATATGGACCAGTTTTAGCTGACCTCGCTTTGTATAGGGTTTTCGTACATTGAGAAGTCAGCTTATACTGGACATTTATAGCTTGATTTGTCGCCGTACGTACCGTATAAGTGGGTAACTTTACATTCATTAGTGTGACTTTTCAATGGTTTACTGTACCCTGATTCAACTTTCAATCAAAATTAGAATCATTTTTCAGGAATGAAAATCCATTGCTTCATACGTTTGAAAAAATTGTTGCACAACAACGTAAATAACGCAATAAACGTTGTTGAACTGACAAAATGAAAGCACATTTAATTACTGTCTAAAAATAACGAGCCAAGGAAATATTCTCATCTGAAAGTCATCGTATGCTATTTTGCCCTTAAGATTATGATCGCTTACTACTGTTATAATACATACGCTTTAGGGTAAAGTGGAATACGACCACTGCTTTCAAATATGTACGTTGTTTTTTCATACTTTTAGTAGTCGGGTATTATTTTACAGTAATTACATTCATCACACTTTAGTGTCTCATTTAAAAAGCGATTACTCAGCCGAAAAACAAAACACACTTGAGGCAATTAAAATCAAATAATCGCATTCTTTCACTAGAAACACGTTCAAAAGCACAGCCATTATGTGCCGTGTGTGCCGTTTACGAATTCCACGGCATATGACAATGCATAACTACAAACATACACTGAGACGGACGTGTCTGCTTGGATGTTTCGCAATCGTTGCGAATTCAGCAATATTGCACAAGAAAACAACATTGTACTTGTAACAATGCTGTGGGAATCTCGGCTACCCCGTGAAATATTACCACGCTGTTCGCTAAGCATGGCGCTGGAGCAAGATGGCGGCTTCACATATTAATATGTTCGCTTGCAGCTTAGACTAAGTCTTAGCTAGCAGCTCGAGAGCTGTAAAAGCTTATGTGAGCTCTTTTCTGTGTATTCATTGTTGCTTCATTTCATTTGTCTTGAATAGCTGGAAGTGTTTTGAAACGCTCGATCTCTTGAGCCGAAGTTAGCATTGGTCATAGGGCTCGTGGCTTTCGGATAAAATTATAGGTAAGTTGTTAAATAGGTGATACAGAAGCTAGCTCGGGAGCTGTCAAAGTTTAGTGAGCTGTTTTCTTTGGATTAAGTGTTGCTTAATTTATTTTGTAAATAACGTTAATGACTTTTGAAATGCTTAATCAGTAGAGGACAGATAAGAATTGAACATGGGGCTCTAAGTTAATATTTGACGTTATAATTAGAAATAAGATGAAAAACATTGTTGTTGTTTTCAAATGGACTGTTTCATTACGTGCACAAGCTTGCAGTTTGAAATGTTTTTCCATTACTATACCCATAGATATAAGAAAGAATACTCCATCAATGATTTCAATGTATGTTATAAAATACTGAATCGGGTGACAAAGTTCGAAAAAGTAAAATCCCTGGAACACAAAATTAAGAAAAGCAAAGCTGGTAATTAAAAAAATAGACACCAATCATGTGAGTTGATAACAATAAAGAATGAGTTGATAATAATAATGAAGATTGTCAGTTTTCCTTCGCTTCGGTGGTTGGTTTTCTAAACCGCGCGGCCGTGTGTAGCAGCACTCGGCAGTAAATCGCCACGGTCCAATGAATGAATTGACACAATAGTGTGAAAAAAAAAACACTACGTTATTCAATTTAGATTTCAATCTATTTCGACCTTAAGTTGTATGAAGTGTTATTAGCGCTATTTGTAAAACAATGTTGTTACAACAAAAGATATAATTTCTATGTAGCTGCGCGTGAGACGTTTTGTCTAGCCCCTAACTTCGACGTGATTTATGTGTCAACAGTTTTTCACATGACTTTGTACAAGTCACGCTACTGTTGAGCATTAAATTGCATGTCTAATTATACTTTATGGCTAAACTTAAAAAATATGTCAGTTCCCTGCCAGGCTCGCGGAATTGTTCCAAATCGTTATCGTGGCTCTGGCACAGGCAACTGAAGGCACACGGGAGGGTTTTAGTCAGTAAAAGTCTGACACGTCCTTCCGCTCCACTCCACCCAGAGCGAGAGACGACAATCGATGACTGACCTGTTAGTCTAGTGGTTAGTGACCCTGACTGCTAAGACTGACGTCGTGGGTTCGATTCCCACCCAGGACAAATCTTTGTGTGATGAGCACAATTATTTGTTCTGTGTCTGGGTATAATTTATCTATAATAATATGTATGTATTTAGAAATATATAAGTATGTTTATCAGTTGTCTGGTTGCCATAGTACAGGCTCTGCCTAGTTTGGGATCAGATAACGGTGTGATGGTTGTCCTAAGATATTTATTTATTATTATTTATTATTATTACTTCCACGCAAAAAAAATATATGAATGTAAAACACTATGCTTAGGTATTTATCACTAACTTGGGTACCTACCTAGCATGAACCTACATATTCATGATATTAAATGATTCGTGAAGGTATCCTTAATCAAGTTAATTAATTATAATGAAATCCTAAAATCGCGTTCTAATTAAAAAAATAATTAGTTCCACTATGAAATGACTATCAGCGTTATGGTATTAAGGCGCAGTCACACGGCGGTGGACAGGCGAGTGCGCTGTAAAGGCGCGGCCACACGCGAACGCACCATTAGCTTCTCTAACAATATTTCATACGCGCTCATATAATATGTAAGTGACGTGTCCACATTTATGACACTTTGTTGGGCGACATAGAAAAAATATCATTTCGTGACAGAATTATTTAGTGTGAAACGTGTCGTAAAGAAACTGTTTAGATTATTTTTTTAGTCTGGGGAAAATTTACTGCTTCGATGCATGTATTTATACATTTTATGACGTCTTTAAATTTGATTTCAAAGGAATAAGTAAATAAAGAATTAATAATATCCGTGTTCGATTCGAGATTTTCGATGTTAATGGCGTGTGTCGTAGCGAAATTTGTAAATAGCACTTTTATCTTATTCTATTAGCTCTAGTCTATTCCTATTATATAGGCTATCAGAAGTCAATAATTTACCACTGTTACATAATTTTTATGATAAATAAATGACATCAATTAATTTTTAAATATGATTTTTAGTAATTTTGTAGAACTGTGATGAAATATATGTAACTAAGTTTAGAGAATATATTGAGATATATATTGCTTGTGGTATCAGATTAACGTAGTTAATTTTAAGATAATGCATCTTAAACACTAAGTCGATTTCAAATAGCCACTTAAAAAGCACTATTGAACGTTAATATTTCCAAGTAAAGAAAGAAAGGATAATAGTAGCTAAAAGGTTGTTTCGTTTGGAGAATAATAGGCAAGAAATTCTATAGTCGCTCTTTTCAAATTTATTTCAATATTCTGTATCCATTTATTACATACGTAATTAAAAAAAAAATAAAAACAAAAAAAAAAACAAAAATACTATACCACAGTATTATAGATCGGTATAGCAAGAGCTGTCCTAAAAACACTAGTTATTTTAGTCAAACTACTTTACATAACACTACACAACAGTATTTTAAGTAGTGTGCTTACACTATTCTCATTAAAATAATAATGTAAGAGGCTAAACAGATAACTTAATAAAAGGTTAATGACATAGAAAGCAGGGCTGGCCGAGGGCTGGTCATACGAGATAATCGCTACACACCCTCGGACATTTTCCCTCCGCCCGAGGCCCCAATTAATTGGAAAAGTCGTTAAAACATTTTGATTAAATTATCTTATAATTCATTAGTGATCTTCGTAAAATTGGAGATCAGAGCACATATTTTCTCAATTATAAGAGGATTTGTTCCAATCATTAGGACGGTTCAGTGTAGGATCGGAGCCATGTTATGTCTGATAAACGATTGACTGATGACCGTGGTAATGAATCAGGTGAACTTCACTTCAACTGAGACATCTACATGTACCTGACAATGATAGATCACTACCAACTCTTGTTGCAAACTTTTGCTGAAATGCAATCAGTAACGTTCTTCGCATCGGTCATACACAGCCTCATTGTTTGTGAAATATTCGATACATTCGCCTATAGTTGTAAATAAATCGTTTTAAACCAAAACTCGTGGTTTTGAATCTGTGAGTTGTAAAAAAATGAAGTTACAAAGGCTAATTGAAATGAAGTCATATTGTATCATACATAAACTACTTTTTTGGATGAGACTAAAATAATCTTGATATGCGTACATTTAAAAAATATGTTGCTGCCCATATCTACTTTTTAGGATTAGGCTGACCTAAAATAATCTTGATACGCGTTCATTTAAAAAATATGTTGCTGCCCATTTTCTAGGGAGTCCCCTTTGTCACCTTTTACGACACCCATGGGAAGAAATGCGATGTTGCTATGCTTTACATCCAGTACCACACAGAACCAATATCTTATATATGCCTTAATAATACCTCTAGCTAACCTCCATGATGAGGTAATGTTCCTATTATTTCGTTAATTCACAGTGTGCCTATCTCCACCATCCTGTTCTAACTTACACAACTCATGCTCGGTTTCAACACCAAAACTTATTATTTGCGTTTAGATGCCCACGTATTGTTTCGAAGCGGTTACAA
This sequence comes from Aporophyla nigra, assembly GCA_947507805.1. Lineage (NCBI taxonomy): Eukaryota > Metazoa > Arthropoda > Insecta > Lepidoptera > Noctuidae > Aporophyla > Aporophyla nigra. The sequence continues at coordinate 13,536,330 of OX382307.1, read as the reverse complement.
AAGTTACATTACGGTTTATTGATCCACTGATAGGTTATCGCTCACATTTATCTCCACTCTGATAAGTATTGCAATGAAATAATACTCTTTAGCATATTGCCTTTATTATTATGTACGGTATGTGTTCACTTTCCATTGTTTTGTGGAAGCCGATAGCTGCAGTCTAGCTATTGTGTTAATCCTAATGACGTTTTATAAATAAACGCGTCATACGCGAACATTAGTGCAATCAAAAACAGCGTAAGCCTTGAGTGTAGATATTTACTAGTACATATAATCGGGTCGGACCTCATCTAGTTTAAAAAAAATATCGTTGACGTGTAACAGTGTTTGTACAAACCTACTTTCAGAAATAAAATCATGTATCATCACAATCATGCAGTGCGCGAAGACCCATACCGATTCCTGTTGTTAGAAAGAGATGAACATACATTTCGTTACGTCACACGCTGCTGCATGGTTTGCTGCTGCATGGTACGTGACTAATGAAACTTCAGGCAATTACCTGGCATTTGTCTTGTCAATCTTGTGCGCCGGTTCTGCATCTGAAAGTAATAAATACATCATTGCTTAATCTAGTATCTCTTTACCATCGAAGTGAGTGACGTATATTACTAAAAGCCGATATTTAATTAACATAACAAAGTTTTTAGCTAAGTCTACGACGTAGTTAACTATGCAACGAATGCTCTATGAACACGGAAACTGTGACGCGAAACTGGAGCGAGGCAAAACGACAATGGCAACGACTAACTCAAAAGCCAATTTTTTGAAATGCATGACGCGAACGGATGAAAACTCACAACACCACTGTATATCAAACCGATGCGTATCTACCCCCCTTGAAAAAATCTAATACGAAAAAATATTAATGTCAACTTGTGAATGGGAAGGTAGTACGTAACGCGTGGGTGTGAAAGAGACGAAGGGCTATTGTTCTACACCTGCCAGTCGTCACCTGGTGCGGGGTCTCGTCCATATTTGATTAGGTTTTTTCGGGGTTGTAGTCCTAACTATGAATACGAGTGGCGAATTGAATTGTTTGGAGTTTTTGAACGTGATATTTTTGATACAGCACTGGCCGTGTCCACGATTCGAATGTCGTATGTTCTGAAATTAAATAAATTCGTAACATGCTGACATATTTATACAAAGTTATATTTTTATGAAACATAGTTTGCCGACGGGCAAAGGAAAATATGACACAGGTATCAGGTCTATATATTTTGTACATGGACTATCATCCTACTAATATTATAGATGAGAAAGTTTGTTTGTTTGGATGTTCATTAGTCAAACACGCAAAAACGACCTAAAGCATTTCGATGAAATTTACCGCATAAATAGTTTACAACCTGGATTAACACATAGGATACTTTTTATCCCGGGAGTATTTTCCCATGGGACAATTTTAGAACTGCACGTCGGCGGAGCCGCTAGTAAAAGCAATTTTTTTTTGTTTTTGTAAAAAAATAGTGACAAGACCCAAAACACTAAAGGATTGCGCAATGTAAAGTTCCGTGGGCCAAAGAAGTTACTGTTACCTAAATGCCACTGTCAAACTGTCAAGTCAGACGATAAGGCTTTAAAGTAATTGTTATGAATACGTTCAGCCCTAGGGCGAACCACCAGCTGAGTGGGACCTTGCTCTGAACCGGTTGTATATTAGCTTACGGTGAAAATTCAAAGTGTTTATTGTTACCGAGCGCATGCCGCTCGCCTTTAAAGGTCGCATAATTTAAAGTAGCTTAGATATGCACTAGCTTATTAAATAATTGTTTTCTTGCAATCGATAACAAGCTTGGAATGGAGGAATTTATTGCACGATCTACATATTTAACTAAATACTGCCGATCTTTAGGTGCAATGAAGTGAGCACAAGGTAAAAGTGCCTCTCTTACTTTTTTTTCAATTGGAAGGTAGTGTCAGACTGTATGTTGAACAAAATATTTGCGAGCGTAACAAGTATGTATTGACAGTACTGTAATCATTAAAATCATCAATACAACCCCTTAAGTTAATTAAATTCCATTGAATGATTTTTTCACGGAATAACTCGTATAGACCTGTAAATTCCAAAAAAAAAAACAAGAAGTACTTAGAGGGTTGTATTGATAATTTTAATGATTCTAATTCTGTGAAGCCATATTTTGTTACGGTTGTGAAACATAATTGAATCACCAAACAGCCTGATACTGATCTGCAAATTGCAAAAAAACGGAAGAAAATTTGAATTTTGCAGACTACCTCAGCGCATCCACCTTAACGTGAACTGTCATTCCACCTGATGTTAGGGATTGACACTGGAATGACAGCCCACATTACCTTACTTTTTACGTTAGTACTTTTACAGAATTGACCGACTTTTGTTTAGATTTTACGAGTTATTTATCTGATAAAACAAAGAAAAATAAACAACGCTTATTTTATCTCCTCATAAAATAACCAGATATTGCGCTACTAAATCGTCGTTATGCTTATTTCCCTGGCGGAGTAAGCAAAGCGAAAATGCATTCAGGCTGCGCCCGTAATTTTTGCCAGAAGCATAAAAGAGTGTATGAAAATGTGGTAGCTTCTTTTTATTGGGAAAACGGACGATGTTAAAGTCAACACAAATATTCTGAAGCCTGTAATTCGTTGTTTACACAATAAAACGTGAATTACTCGGCTGTATTCATTTAGTCGTTTGAACCGTCCGTAATCCAAGCCGGCGGAGGGCCCGTGGTTCACCGCAAGCGCTCACCGACTCGCAACTTTGCCATGACCACTGTCAACTTGAGTCGAGCGCCGAGAAATTATTGGTTTAAAGAGCTTACACAGAAATTAGCTGAAATACCTTTTGTTTTTACTTCGGCATGCCGCACCTTGTACGTCCTATCTAAGGTTAACAGGGAACCACATTTCGGGTGACTGAAGATAAGCCGGTAAAATACGGGTCGGTTGTCTTGTCTCACAATTTATTCGTATCTAAATGTTTTTCCACATACGCTGTGTTGTGTTTGCATTTATTACTTTTTCTTGGGACTGTTTGTTATGTTGTTATATTTGAAGCCGGAAATTCAACGTTAAGATTTAAAGTATGCAACAGTAGTTTTGCAAAACTATAGAACTTGGAACAACAGCATTTAGAAGTATCTTCATGGTCATTGTTTCTTTTTATATTTATACAAAAATGCTTCTCTTGTCATTTTGACTTTCGTTTTTCCCAGACCCCGACGGGTCTGGATTTGCCCCTGGTTGTTGGCATGATGGTTCTTCTAACTGGACAGACAGCTGTGCTGCTGGGGAGTTTGTTGCACCACTTCTTCTTCCCAGCTAGTGCTTTCTAGGAAGTGGTGAAGGGCGGGCGTTTTAGGGGAGTGTCCTGTAATTTTGACGTTAGAAAAGTGCTGACCCTCAGCCTAATTTGAATAAATGACTTTTGATTTTGGCAATAGGATCACCCCTCCTATTACATGGGATTTAGATTTAACTGGAGAAATGTGGATGTACTAAAGGTGCACCTCCGCTCAACTCTCCAGGGAATGCAAGCGCTACATAAATAGAGTACATAAGTTATGAATTTCAAAGATTCAGCAGCATTGCCCCTTCTAGAAAGTCAGAGCTCTCTGATAAAATATATCTAATTCATTATGGCGCCTGCTCCATTACAGTAGAAGTAATCTGAAACTGAATAAACTATCTCAGTCCAAGAACTAATGGGCGTCGAGACATTCAAATATCCTTTGAAATAAAGTCTGTGAAATTATTCACTTAGTAGGTTGGTGTGATGGTAATGTCGCCTTGTTGAAAAAACCGGCCAAGTTTGAGTCCACCTCGCGCACTAAAGGTGCCGTACCACCTAATAAGTATTACTTACTGTTTTCAAGATAGAGCTTCTGCATTTATCGAGTTTTTTTTGTTTGGAAAGTGTACACTCTTTGGCTTTGGTGTTTGTTTTATATTTATTCTCATTTATTAATTTGCAAAACATAGTTTTATAGGACTAAGGATTGAATTAGGAGGTATAGGTTTACCATAAGAGTTATTTTTAAAAGAGTAACCGTGGAGTTTCTTGCCGGCTCTTCTACATAGGAATCAACAATTTGGAACCGTGCACCTAGCTTCATAAGTGTCTATGTAGGTTTATATGAAATAAAAATATTTTGATTTGATTTGAGTTGTGCAAATATTACTTAAATGTGTAATAAAATTTTAAAGTGTTGTCATATAAATAAAATAATGTCAGAATACCCCACTGTTTAGATATTACATACGACTTTACAAATTTAACCCAGTGTAGTTCGGAAAGGGTTATGCAGATGATGATGAGATGCTATAACGCCGTCTGTCTGACTGACACTGGGCTGTCAATTCTGACTGACAGCCCAGTGAGGGCGTTATACGGTCCCGATGGTCTAGGTACGGAACCCTAAAAAGTACTCTTACAGCATCACGAAGTTTCATTACCGGTTTTTTTATGGCTTAATGTCACTGAACCTGAACCTTTTGTATTTTTTCCTCTTCCGAGTCTGAATAGCTTCAGAGAGAGACAGTCAAATTTATTCTTGAAGACAGTTTAATGGCGCATATAATTTGTTAAACGTACTTGTTCTAACTGCAAGTTAGAGGTAGTGGACTTATGTAAAGCGTTGTTGGGGACGCTAACTGAATATTGTTCATAGAACCTTTATCTCGTGTGGTTACTTAGGGTGTGTAATGTGGAAGCGTCAGCTCATTAGAGTTTGGCAGAGGTTTACCTATAGTAAACTTACATTTTGCCAGTTATGTTTAAGCCCCATGTAATAGGGAGCGAGCCGATTGCTAACCGGGCACAAATCCAGAACGAACCTACCTACCTGATCACGCGATATCGCGTGATCGGCACTCAACGTGTTAAAGGACATGCCAATTTCTTCATGATATGTTTCTTTACCGTTTTGAGAGCAGTAGTAAAGCCTGTTAGGATTCGAACTTATTACCTGCTTACAACTCGCAAGTCGCAGCTGTTTCCACTGGGCTACCACTGCTCTCCATTGCCATCAACCGCGTACAAATCCAGACTCCTGGCTGCTTCTGAGAAATTCCAACAATAACACTTTGCTCGACGTGGGAATCGAACTCAGTACCTCAAGCTCAGCATTGGCACTTGCAACCACTACGCCAACGAGGCAGTCCAGACCAAACCACCAGGTGATACATGCATCCCAAATTTAAATAAAACTGTATTCTTTAACGGACTATACTAATTTCAAATGAAATAACTTATTAAGTAAGCAGGTCATTGTACAACCACATTATGCCCTAAGTTAACCTAATATACAAACTCAGCCGTATTATATTAGAAGCTAAAGAGAAGTACAGTCACAAGAAAGTACTATAAGTGAATTCCTTATCTCCGTGCCAAGGTTAATTCAACAGGCCTTGAGAGAACATAAGTATTCAGCGCTTGGAGAATTTCTCCTCATGATTGTGTCAGGCCTAATTTAAGAACCCTCGGGGCACATTTTCTTATAAACCGACCTCTTTATAGCATAAGTACGTTATATAATCCAAACCTCAAATACCCACCGGTTTGACTTCAATTTTTGAATTAAGAATCCAATATGTTTAAAAATGCAGTTCTTTATATAAAACTGACAGTTTATTCCGGTGCTAAGTTGTCTTTTTTGTATTAAGAACTTTACCTAAATCGTAATAAAGTTGTAAACGCAAAAACTGAGTCAGGGCTTACGCTATAACTAAAGTAAGATAGCGATGTTCTGTAATAGAACGGCCAGTGTCCACATAAGTAAGTACCCTCTTATGTACAGTCGCCAGCACATCAAGGTACCCGAAACTGTCAAATTTTCCCAATCCATCTTGCACCTAATACGTTAGCGATAAAGTTGAAAACCTATCAAAGAAATTTGACAGATTATAGTAGCTTTCGTGTACTGTCTGTACGTATATCGACAAAATATGCTATGTATTATTATTCGTTCCCGCACATTATTTGTAAACTCCCGGCAGAGTTTCGTTGACCGGAAGTGCTTGCGGGTGGAAGCGCGGGATTTGACCGGAAGTTGTGCAACCCCCGGGTTGATGTGTTAAGCTTTAGTACAGGGGCTTAACTGAGTTATTAATTAATGACCGCCGGCATCCGGCTCCTATCAAATGTGCCAACTTTTTATACCCTTTTTCATTCCTCATATTTTTATATTAAACCCGCTAAGAATTTTAATGAAAATAGGTTATTTTCACAATGAGTGCTCTAGGAATTTCTTCCTTCTTTTTACCTGCATACAGCAACAAGTGCAGGCGTTTTAAATCCCCGAGAGCATGTAGTTTTTGTGCCTAGCCAGCCATTTTAGTTTAATTCAGAAGCTGTTACGTTGAGTCATCATTTTATTTTATTATTATGACATTTTTAATCGTTTTGACTGTCCTGTTGGTCTGTGCATGGTTTCGATTCTCAGGTCGGGCAAAGTGTTATTCATCACTTCAGCTGTAAGATGTCCACTGCTGGACTTAGGCCTCCCCCAATTTGGGGGGCTTTGCCATAATCGCCACGCTTGGCAGGCGGGTTGGCGATCGCAGTATGGTGGTAAAATGCATAGAGAACGCTGCTGCTCATTCTCTAGTAAGTCCCTTAGTCGCCTTTTACGACACCCACGGGAAGAAATGGGGTGGTGTTATTCTTTACGTCCGGCACCACACGGTAAAGTGTTATTGGGTTTTTCTATCTGGAATTTCTCAGTAGCAGCGCAGAGTCTGCATTTATGCCCGGATAATGGCAATAGGCTCGCCCCCTATATCATGGGACTTAAACATAACAGGCGAAATGTGGGTGTACTATAGGTACACCTCTGCCCAACCCTTCAAAGTAACAAGGTGTGATGTTATGTTCTGTTACGTCGTAGGTAAGATTAAACTTTGACGGCAACACTTAACTGGCCAGTAAAAAGCATCTATTAAGAGCTATAATTTTAATATTTTAAACGATCAGCTGTTGCCGTAGCTATCAATAAAGCGGCGATGTTTATGTAAAAGCGGGGTCGTTGGCATTCAGGGGAGGCATATGTGAAGTCACCTGCCGGTCCCGAACCCCTGTAACGACGCCCTCCCCCGTGGAAATATTAAATGTTACTTGTTTTGTAACTTATGTGGGTTCTGTTCACCTTCCCGTATAGAATGTGGGGATCTCTAGCGTATTATTTTTTTGAAAAAGATTATAATCTTAGAAAGGTTTCTGTAATAGAGTTGCGAATAAGTTCCCTCCGAAGAGGCTGTAAAGAACGGAATTATTCGGATTAAAGATAACTTGTGAGATAATATTTTAGGAAGGATTTAGATGTTACGTCAGTTCAGTGTATATAATAAAAGTTAGGACAAAAAGTAGCACAGTTTTCAGTAACAGCAGTGATGTCACAGTCACCACATAAGTGCTGAACACACAAGATAACGCGTGGTCGTAAATAAGGCTAATAATTTATTAGTATTGTGTAGGCCAAGCATTAGAATATCGAATTACCAACTGCGGGCAAAATGGTAAAATGTTTATTGGCACTTTACTTAATCGTGCACAAAGTGGAAGCACCTATTTTGTGAACCCTACTTAATTCGATTTTGAGTGTCCTATTTCTTCAGAATTCTTTCATTTTTCTCCTTTCCTAATGGTGCTGAGGCTCCTGAATACACTGCTAAGTTGGTACGGAGCGAGAGGGCATGGGAAGCCGTCACCTTCTTCTGCGAAGCAGTAGTGATCGCGAAGCAGGAGGCGGGGTGCGTGAGAGAGTGGCAGTCTCTGCGCCCTCATGTCCCTAGTCGCCGCAAGAGGAGACACCCCGGGCGTCGGGAGTCGATAGCGGACTCCCGGCCACCGTAGCTCGTAGACGCGAGCTTGCGGGTGGCGAGCAATGGGTAGCTCGCCGCCCGGTAAGGACCAGGCTCGGGTCGACGGCGCGTAGTGTTCCACGCGCGCCTCAAAGAGATGTCAGCAGGACTGAAGGGAGGACCGATGCCTGCCAGGGTCGCGAGATTGTTCGAAAAAGATGCCATGACCCTGGCACAAGGGCAACTGAAGGAACACGGGTGGGTTTTAGTCAGTAAAAGTCTGACACGCGCTCCCACTCCGCCCAGAGCGGGAGAAGTCATTTGATGATTTCCCATCCAAATGAAAAAAAAAAAGGGAAGAAATACTTCAGAATTCTTTCATTTTTCTGCTTCGCTAATGGTGCTGACGCTCCTGAATACACTGCTAAGATAGTTATTAGCTAAAGTAAATACAAATTAGATCCAAATTCACATGTTGTTTGTAATTGTATACTGCAATTAGTGCTTCCAAGTATTCTGGCGCAAACACGATCTCCCTAAAGGTGTAACATTGGCTGTTGGTATTTTATGTAAATTAAACAGTTCAGTGCCAGGGTTGATACTGGTTATCGTGCGAGGCAATAAGCGGAACACCTGGCAAGTTCCGTTTAGTTTTAACGGTCCCCCAAATAGGGGGAATTTTGCACCAGACGGTGGACATTAGCCTGGCTGATTGAATAGATAAAGTGATAAAACGCAAAACGAATTTGGGGGGCTGCTAAAGTAAAAATTACAAACAAAATACTGTAACACCCCTATTTAGGGGAATGGTAAATACTTGGTCGCTGTTAATGGTCCGTAAAGAATTGGAAAAAAGCAGCCAATCACTAAATGTTAATTTAAGCAGGGTTCAGACACACGATTGATTTTTGGTTGAATAACAATTTGATTGATGTTTGCATTTGAATTGATTGGTCCATAAACAATAAAGTTTGACACACTAACGAAGTGCAAACGGTTTGATATCTATACCAGCATTTCTTTTGTTTATTGTTTTTCATCTTAAATAAGATACTAGACTAGGCTGTTACTATAAATGTAATGTCTTTTTAGCCATGGGATGGGTCAGAAAGTCCTGCTAATGGGAACCGTGTCGTGCCTTCTGACGCTTAATAAGTGCCCATGTAGATATATGAGTTGTTTTATTTTTTATTTTGACACCTTTTTGTGATACAACACTAACTTTATCATATGTTTAGTGGCGTTTTATTTCAATGTAATATTATATCACATATCCGAACGTTTCCGTAATAAGAGGAGTTCTTAAAGCAAGTTAAACCGGTGTAATTCGTGATCACATAACGTGCAATTACGTAGGAAACCGATAATATCGTATTATGTTACCATATCCATCACGATTTAGCTGTGAGCAATAATGAATCATCGTGTTGTAATCTTATTATGATGATCTGCAACATTACAGTAGTATTTGGTAACAAAAAATACATATATGACGACGCAAAAAGTGGCGCCGTCTACAGTTTTGTTACGAAGTTAATGTAATCACCGAAAAGTTCGGATAATAGTAATAGTGGCTGGTGATAGTCACTCTAGAAGAGCGTCAAATCTATGGTTGCGTGGCGGCAGTCTTCTGATGACAGATGAGGTGAAGGGTGCCACTGTCGTACCACTTCTACGAAGAGTTACCATGTTTCGGCATAATTCTGATGATTGTTAAGCTACTTAACCACTAATACGATGACCACTTCTGGTAAAGGCTTTCCTACGCCGTTACATACAATTATATAAATAGACTAGCTACTGCCCGCGACTTCATCCGCGTTAAATTTCTTGTTCCCCCGACCCTTCCCGTCGCGTCGAATCGCCTACCCGTGCGATGTTTCCCGTTTTTGCAGCATTTTTCATTATTGCTCCGCTCCTCTTGGTTTTAGCGTGATGTTATATAGGCTATAGGCTTCCTCGATAAATAGGTTACCCAACACAAAAGATTTTTCAATTCGGACCAGTAGTTCCTGAGATTACTACGTTCAATCAAACAAACAAACAAACTCTTCAGCTTTATAATATTTGTATAGATTTGACTTTTTCTTTGCTCTAATGGTCGCAAGCGCTACTGCTGAGTATCTGCCCGGAATCTAGATTTGTGCCCAGTCGAAAGCAATAGGTTCGAGCCCTATTACATGCGACATGAAAAATTGCTGGCGAAATGTAGGTGTACTACAGATACATCTCTGCCCAACCCCTCGGGGAAACAAGGCGTCATGTTATGTTATGCTTTTAAATAGTATCAATATCAGTAACATGTTGGTCAACAGAGCACGATTTCCTGTTAAAAATTGTGTTAACATTTTTGCTGTTCTGATTACCTAATTTTGTTAATCGTGTTTTTGATAGTGGCCTATAGAGGAAATAATTTTGCTATCGGATTCAGCCGTCCTTGGGGCCCTGTGTTTAAAAAAAGATATAATGAATATATCTGAAATCGATGATTTAACGACAAACAGCGACCATAATAGATCATCATCATAAGACATCCAAAAAAGACGTCCACAGCTGCACATAGGCCTCCCCAGTTTTGGAGGGTTTGCTATAATCACCATGCTTGGCAGACAGGTTGTCGATCGCAATATGGTTGTTAAATGCACAGAAAACGCTGCTGCCCATTCTCTACTAACTCCCTTAATCGCCTTTTACGACACTCGCGAGATGAAACGTGATGGTGACAACCACAATAAATGAACCATTGCAAAAGGTTACAACATTCCATAAATTTAAAGTTATCCACAAATGAATGTATTTTATTGACGTTTCTATATCTAGTGCATCCACTACAAAAAAGAGAATAGATAAAAGGAATACTAATCACCTTGCTAAAGTGACGTAGCCGAAGAAGAATCTCACCAATGCATATAAATCGTGAAGCGATACAAGTTTATAGAGATGCGTGTCAAACAATTTTATGATAGCCCATGATACAATGTTACGTCTGATGCAAAACGTTATGGGAACTAGACATGCTCGCGTATATTCGTACCTTGCGGCATCACTGCATAATTATGTTCTAGACAGACAGAATGGAAGACACAGAAGGTCAAAACAATCACCGATCTAAAAGCAAATGAAGCGATAATGTGGGCGATGACATTGAGATCTCACAATTGTTGTCCTTACAACAGATATTATTTATTACCTAATAGTTGGAAATACACCTTTTGACACTGGTCTACACTAACATGTCATTTTCAAAAAAAAAAAAAAACACCTCATTCGCCCCACAAATTGGCTAAACGCAAGCTCGTAGTTCGTACTTGGGTGCAAAAGCATTAGCATTACAAACAGATACGTAGGTAAAATAACGTATTGCTAACAGTCAGTATTGGTTCCGTGTGATGCCGGGCGTAAGGAATAACACCATCCCATTTCTTTCCGTGGGTGTCGTAAGAGGCACCTAAGGAACTTACTAGAGAATGGGCAGCAGCGTTCTGTATGCACTTTACCACCAAACTGCGATCGTCAACCCGCCTGCCTAGCGTGGACGTCTGTCGGCTGAAATGATGTTGATGATAATAATGAATCATTTATAGATACACAAATATATGTATGAGTATGAGAACAAAAAAGGAAACAATGGAAAATCATTACAGTCATTACACCGTTCATGATTAATTTGGAGGTTTTTAGGATACATCGATTTGATTTCGAGAATTTTTCAAGTAAGCCTTCTGTTTCTATTATATTTAGTGGGAGTGATTCACCGAGTGAGTTCACTTCAAGGTCGACAACTACGTACACGGCGGTACCTAGTTCAGGAGTTATATGTAGTACCCAAGTTAAAGCTGTAATCTTTGATCAAACACGCAGAAGGAAGAATATCGGATACCTCGACATTGAATAACAGAGAACGTTGGCAAAACAGTAAAAATTTCACCTTAATTAGTACGACACTGATTTATACACGTGAATTGAGTTAATAAACAAAATATCGAGGGTTTTTAACGTTCTTGCTTCTTAGAAAATTTTGGAGGCGTGTGTACGAACAGGAAAATATATATAGTCTTGGAGTTGCGGTTGTTTTTTATGTATCGTCATATATCTAATCTACGACTAATTATAGGTTTTGTCTTCAACTTATACAAATCATCTCTTAGAACAAATAAAGGCTCCTACGAACAGGCGCAACGCGATCCTCGTAGAATAATTTATAAGTAAACTTCATGGATGTTCTACAAGAATCGCGTCGCGTTGTTGCGTCGCGCCAGTCTGAAGAAGCCTTAAAATTAAACTATCGCAAGAAAAACTACTTTCGAAAATTAAACCGACAAAATGGCTGCCTTGTTGGTTAAAGCAGAGTAAGCGTGCAGTTTTTAGTACCAACAAGTACTTTATGCAACTCAAAAATATAGCTACAAAAGTAATAGTGTTGTCCAGCAGTCAGTTGTAGTTGACTACTAAAGAATTCCATTACAAAACTGCATGCCACTCCGTTCTTCGTAGAATAAAAATAAACTAAGTTAATTAGAAAGATAGTGTGAAAGGTAACATCCATTGTTGGGTGGCCCGTCATAATATTTTTTTGCTACGTGTTAATGTACACGTGTGTCTGGTATAGTCTAATCATAGTGTGTAATACAGTTATCTTGTTGAATGAAAATTATTTCTTTCTCCGGTTTTAGAGTATCTTCGTGAAGGAGTTATGGTTTTTTGTTTTTTCAGTTGGCGTTTACGAGCTGTTTAGTGGTGGATTAGAAGAAAAACTTTCGCACAATTACTTGTTATTTATTTTCATACTTTTGTCTACGCATCCGGTGATATCATCTACAAGATTTACAACTCTAGTTTTCGGAGGAAAAAAGACTAATTCAATCAGTCATAATTTAGACACAAAAATGACAAACTTTTCAGTTCTTGGATTTATAGTATCATTAATATCTATGATTTGTCTGTCTCTACCAATACTCCGTTATATTAGTTGAAGCAGTCTGCGAGAAAAACATTATGTTTATCTAAAATTAAAAGTGGTGACGCCGTCAAATATTATATATAAGTCTATGGTGACGATCGAGGTAGTAAGCCGCGTAATGGAAAATATCAGAGCAATTTTCATAATGCTGCATCATCCAGTTATCTAGCTAAAAGGCTATCGAATGAAATCGATTCGACTACCGTAGATAGCGAGAGATCGCAAACTGTCATCGTTGCATATTCGATGATCTTGGCAATCGATCAGCCAAGCATATAATGAATATTCATTATATGCTTGTTTACAAATCACTCTCTCTTTTTTCTACTTAACACAGCTGTTAATGACACTCAATATCAAGGAGACTTATCGGCTACTAAAGAATTATCTACAACGTAAAAATAACAGACATCGAAATGAAATCCCATAAAATCCAATTTTGTTTTGTTTCAATAATTTGTCACGACAAGTAATGCCATCGATATTGAGAATTTTGAATATAAATAAGGCGAACAGAAAGCTTTTGCTCCCAGTAATTGATGAAAGACGATTTTATTTTTTCGCTCCTCCCAACCCTCGAGGAGAAGCTGTCTAATATTGTGATTTATCGACTTAAAGTTATGAGGCCTGGGGTGCTCTCACAAATAGAAATTATTTACGAATAAAATTTTCTTTATTCCCTGTATTCCCGATCTGTATAGTACCTTCACTGACAGCTTTATACTTTCCAAAGACAATCTCTTCAATTTTATCAAAAAGTTGCCATTTCAATGTTATATTTCAGCGACTAGTTAAAACTTTCATGTAAGGTATAAAGTTTGCAAAGGACTTAAACTTTCATCTGCATGTTGTAGTTGTTAGGACGTTCTGAAAGAAAATCTTCTTAAAAAGCTCCTTTACAAACTTTAAGCTTTCAGGAGGTCTACAGAATACCCAATTTTCAGTTTAAAATACTCCAAACACGAGAAAATAACGGTGGAATATTTGAATAGCGATCATGCACCAAGTTCGTTATCTTGTCGGAAATGTTCGTAGTTTTGGGCCTCGTTTCACGTTCAATGTCGCTCATTTGAAATTCGAACAATGGGTCACAGGCCAGTGTCGTAATCATAGGAGTATATGGAACGACAATGAAGTTTAAAATTAGATTCACGGGGACAGAATCTGGCGCGGATTATCTAAATTGGGAGCGATAGATTTATAAGTAAGTGTCTATAGCGTAGTAAATGGAGTGGCGAGGGGATGGCTGAAAATGGACCGAGAGGATCGCTTCATTATTATATTAGTGAAGGGTCCCCAACAGGTGATTCCTAAAGAGATTCTTACTAGTCTTCTTGTCTTCGGTTCGTTAAAGATAAATTCGCAGTAGTAAAACAGAGGTTATCGTATTTTTCGGTTTGAAGCAAAGGATATTCTGTTTAACAAATACTCGATAGATGTAAAATAGTCACTGCAAAATTCTTTACTTAATTTTTTCATCACATAAAAGCTAAACATTGATTCGGCGCGGTCGATGGCTGCATCGTTTCGAGCTGTTTGTATAATTATAAATGCGTTGGTACATATTTTATTATATATTTAGCGAGCTTCATAAGCTACGCGGTTACTAGACGCGGCGCATGCGTGGTTATGTTTGTTTGCTCATTCGCGTTTGTTTGTTTTAGTAAAAATTTATAGCGTTTCGTGGAGATTCGCCACGCTTGGGTCGCTCCTGCCTTTGAACTGCTTTACGTGTTTGCACCGAATATGCTTGCGTCTCTTTACTTTATACTATTTCTTCTTACTGCCTCGCCTATTGCGCAGTGTGTACATTTAACGATAGCACATATGAACTAAAAGTCATTTCGCACGTCAGAGTTATTTTGTGCATATTTATTTTATCAGTCGTTTGTACAGTGCTCGGTTGGTTTAGTTTTAGCAGCCAAACCGCTCCTTATCACCTGCAACTCGTTTGTGTAAGTGCAGTCAGAATGTTTAACAAACAACATCAAGTTTATAGTAACGTTCAATGTACAATGGCGTCGATACATCAGCCAAGTAACTGTGTAATAAATTACACACAGACAACTTACCGAATGATCATTAATTGCCAGATTATTGCCAGGGAAAACAATCAAAATGGACTTTAATAGTTAAAATATTTTCATTAGACCGCCCATTTAAGCCGTTGGAATCTCCGTTCATTCCGATTTATGCACTGTTATTTTTATGGCTGCTTTTGTGTGTTTATTTATTTGTCTCGGTTTAGGGTTGCGTCCAATTAAGAGGTATTAATTAACAATTAGTACAGAGAGATCGTGCCAACATATTTCCTTGAATATTTATTGCGCTATTTTTAACAGATTTATCACAATCATAACGAATAATGTAAAAAGGAAAATACCAAAGTATTTTTAACCTTACATGATTTTATTCTAGCAAACTTCAAAGGGCTTCAATGGTCGTGACAACGCATTGTGTGTTAAATATTATTATAATGATAAATGTTAATCATTAAAAATAATAATCACCCTTAATATAATCCCCACATTTGCGACAAATATGAATTTACATAAACATGTGGACGAAAAACCTCAATTAAGTGCTATAATCCCTGAGATAAAGAGACATAAAATTAAAGTAGGTTATTAAAAAGTGTATCACCGGCCAAATGGACTCGATAAAGTGAGGTTATGATGTCCAGCGTATGGCGAAATGGCAGCTTTAAATTTGTGTAGTAGCTAGGCCCACTCCCTTGAACACTTAATGGTGGCCATTAGCATTTAGGCGACAGCTGTAAATTAACGGAAAGAGCAGACTTCCGATAAAAGAATACGCGAATAACGCTAGAATGTTTTATCGTTATCGAGTTAGGTTAAACACAATTTGCAATTTCGCGTCGTTCGTCGGCTACATCCTCTGTCGATAAACGTCGCCGTCGTCTGGCACCGCACTGTTTGATATCGTTGTGGCACTCAAACTAAATTTTATTTCAATGGTGGTAATAACCATTTTCCAACGGCTGTAGTGCTGTATCCGCGTTGCGCAGGTTACAGGTTGGCAGCGTACATTTGTCGTAATACATAAAGTAGTTTTGGAAAAACAACTAAATTCAATGACTTACACAGGGAACTTAAAAATAAATACGAAAATATATACTTCAGTATTTATTGGAGTGCGTTGCTGTTTTAAGGATTCACGTTAATAAAGCGTCGATCAATCTCCCTCAGAATCGTCTCTAAGCCTGTTTGTTCCTCGTTAGGGTGTTCCCAGTCTTTTTCTCTTATCTTCCAGCTGCCTTCTTTAGGTTCAAAGCCGGTTTTACGACTAATACGCAATATTCAAAGCCTATTGTTTCTAGACAGACGGTTTGTCAGAGACTCCATAACATACACGTAGCGAAAGCCCAGTGGGTTACTTGGTACTTAGATTGTTTTGACTACCGTGGTGAGGATTGTTTTTATTAAGTAAATGACTTAGCCAAAAACAAAGAAATTGTTACAGAATATAATTTAAGAATCATATTACTAGAACGCCTGAGACAGTGTAATGAATTTTGGGTAAAGAGCAAATACAATTTTATCTTTGTTTACTTTTTATCAGCCTTCCACATTCCGGGCCTGTTTCTTTCAATTCCGTGGGTCCCGGTAATAATTTTCATTTCACAATGACGACGCTGAGCGCTTGTGATGTTTATTTACGCCAAAAATTCCGCAAAAAGAGACACACGCGTCTTGACAGTTTTACGGACGAAAAATCCTTTACATAGCAATGAATACGTAACTGGGCCCCTTCCCCGCTCCCCTCGTCTCATTCTCATCAATTGTTTCGCGTGTTTTGTTTGTGTTTATTCTCCGTTGCTTGTTTTCATAACACACTGTCTGTCTTTGATGGCGCTGTGTTTGTACAGCGGTTGGATTGCTCCGAGAACTTATGCTTGAGACACCGAATTTTCCGAGTGTTAGCTGAGGAACGATGTTTCTCTTTCTGCGTGTTCGGTTACAATACATGTTGGTATTATTGTTATGAGTTATGACAGCCAATATTGTGGTTGGTGGCCAAGACTACTCTTAGCTTTTATGAAATACCGAAATGTAATTACGTAATGTTGTTGTAGAGAAGATGAATGAAGACTAAACAGAAACTGTACAGACAGTAGGTAAGCTTGTTTATAATAAACGTTGAGCTAAAGAAAATTGAATGTGAAGATGCTCGAGCAATGTTTTAACTCCACCAACTTGACTTTCTCACTGTTATTGTGATTTTAATAATTAACATTTTACAGCCATAAGCCAACGTATGCTTCCTAAAGTGGTGCTACAGTGCGGTTGAGTTTGAAGTTCAGAAAGCGAGCTTTAGTTTTACAAGCCCGTCTTTTCGTTCACCAACAATTCTCAACCGTGGCTTGAGAATTAAATTTTGACTCTCAGTTTTAAACGCTCTGAATGAGGTTGTAATTGAGCTTTGAACCAGAAATAGCGTAATGAGCATATTATGTTCACCGTGGTTCATTTGGATGGAAATATTGTAGAAAATTTACTTGAATCAGAAAATAAATGGGACAAGAACATTCAAAATATATAAACAGACATACGTACGTAATATCGACAATTTTTTTTTGCATATTATATACTTGCTACAGTGATCTCGTCCATTTCTACACGAGGCAGATTGCTCTACGTAGATTAGTTGTTAATAGACGGCGCAGCGCAATATCCCAGCGTGGGTTGATGTAATCATTACCTATGATTTTAAAGACCTGCCCACATAATGCAAGCGGCCGCTGCGCACCTACTACAACAAGATTAAATTCATCTCATTAATCATGAACAAGTATGACATCAATGTCTTTGTCACCTACTCAGCTTCAATCTGCACCATAGTTCATAATATATAATGTCTCATTAAATATTCGCCGCAAATTATCTGCTTACCAAATTGTTAATCCTCTGAGCATTATGCGCTCGGCTGGCGTTTGGCTGCCGTCCACCACATGAATCTTACTGACTCTTGTGTTCTTTGCTTTGTTAATCCATTGTTATTTATAAGCTTTGTATCACTACTTGTAGTGTTAGGTGCTCCCTTAGGTTTTGTACTTGGCAAATTAATGGAATTGTAATTGGTTTTACCTTGTGAGATTTTTGTGTCGCTATCATTTGTTTTTCTTGTTTGTGGCAGTCCTTGTCTAGAGTGTTGACATATGCAGTGTAGTTGTAGTCAAACAAGACTTTGAGCGATTCGTCGAAAAGCCATTTGTTCTAGATATAAGAGCATATATATTTACTATTCGAATGTTCCAAGAACTTTGCCTTTAAGTAGACTGTCAATTTATCTTCTACCGTGAGTCTATGACCATCAAATACTATCCATGTCTTCACGAGCCCTAAATCTCCTTCCATGTTGACTGACAGGGTTAGTGACCCTGACTGCGAAGACTGAGGTCGTGGGTTCGATTCCCACCCAGGACAAATCTTTGTGTGATGAGCACGATCATTTGTTCTGTGTCTGGGTGTAATTTATCTATAATATGTATGTATTTAGAAATATACAGGGTGTCCAAGAACCTGGCGTCCAACTGGATTCCCACGATGCCCTAAGTTCTAACAGTACTCAGAAAAATATTTTAAAAAATCCACCCCATGTACTTACAGAATTATACTGATTTCAAAAAAAAAGGGGAAATGAGCACCCTGTGACATACTTTTGAATGCTGTGACTGCTAATGCTGATAATTTCGATATTTCTTGGAGGTTTTGTAATCTAGGGTATTGCTGTGTCTAAATAGAATGTAAAAATAATGTACTTATTGTACCATTTTAAAATAAAATATTATTTTAACTAAAGGTGATATGGAAAACTATTGAATTTCGCAACTTTGACCGACTGTAGTGTAAAAAAAATGTACCAAAATAGTATGGCAAGTGACGTCAAATTTTGACGCGTTTATTCCTCTTTTTAAAAAGGTATAATACTTACACATTAATTTGAAAAAAAAAATTTTGATAATATTTTTACTCAACAACCCAATTTTTACGAAGTGCCTACCTACTAACGGTAACTGTCGGACCCTTTCTTATCTTAGAAACTGTTATGTTACTACTATTATTTACTTCGGTTCCAAGAGTGAGCAAGAAGGAAATACACACAGGTAGATGGGTTCCCAGTAGAATAAAAGCAAAGAATGTTAGTTTAAAGATATTTTATTACAATAAATGTTCAAAATGTTGACCACCCGCGGCAATACAAGCTCTCACTCTCCTTAAAAAGGACCGCTTTATGTTTCGCGAGTAACTTTTTTGACGTATCACCTGCACTGCTTGTGTTATCTTCTCACGAAGGTCAGCGATGTCATTAATGGGCTTCGCATAAACGAGCTCCTTCATAGTTCCCCAGAAAAAAAAATCCAGCGGATTTAAGTCAGGTGAGCGGGCTGGCCACGGGATTGTTCCTGATCGCCCAATCCACCTGTTCGGGTATTGCTCGTCCAAAAACTCTCTAACGGATACGCGAAAATGTGCTGGACAGCCGTCGTGTTGGAACCACATATCTGGTGGGGTCTCTTCTAGTAAGTTTGGCAAATCATTTTGAAGAAAATTTAAATATGATTCGCCAGTCAAATTCTCGGGCATCTCAAATGGACCAATAATATTCCCACAGAGAATACCGGTCCACATGTTCACTTTGAACCGGTACTGGGATCTATCTTCTCGCATCAAGTGCGGATTTTCCACATGCCACTCGTGCAAGTTGTGTAGGTTCATGTAGCCATCCTTCTTAAATGTTGATTCATCTGACCACAAAATTTTGTCGATAAAGTTTTCGTCTTCTCGATGTTTTTGCAGGATTGTTTCACAAAACGCGACTCGGCTCGGATAGTCTCGAGGTAAAAGACTTTGCACTCGCTGTACGTGGTACGGATGATATTCTTCTTTTTGGAGAATACTGTGTGCTGTGCTCTTCGGTATCCCCGTATCAGCTTCTATTCCTCGCACAGAGATGCTTGGATTTGCCGACACCGCCTCTAAAACTTCATCGCGTATGAAGTCATTTACGGGTCGTCCTTCACCAGCTACTTGATTGGGGAACCGCCCGTCACATAGTGATCTGTGCACATTAATGAAAACTCGATGGTCGGGATATCGCGTAGCCCTCGGATACCTTTCTCTGTAAAGTCTCGCTGCAGCTCGTCCATTACCTCTACATTCTCCATAAATGTAGTGCATATTTGCGTATTCTTGCGGAGTGTAGGTCGCCATGGTAGCACACACAAAACACAAACTGTCCAAACACAGGCAAAGGTCGTCGTAAAGAGTTCGTTTCAAAGTCCAGAGCACAAAGAGTAATCGAGTCCAATAAACAAAGCTTTAAATCGTAGTACGTGATCAATGGTAACAATAAGAGAGAGGTGCGTAGTAACGGCAGGAGGCAGTGACGCGTACTGACCGTACTGTTATCCTAAATAGCACGATCCCAGATAGCGTCACTATCTATCTCACTCGCACCTCTAACCTTTTTCTCCCTCACTCTTACCTGAATAATGGGGTACCATAAAGAAGAACCAGCAAATCGCAAAGATAGTTTCTGTCTTGCTCCCTCCTGTTGTAATAACGAATCACTATGGTGAGATGCATGCACATACCGTCCCTTACGGTCTAACCTGTTTTTTGAGAGGCCTGTTGTTATTTTTATGAGCATACAATAGTAATTCTTTAGAGGTTAGATTCAATTCGTCGTAAATTTTTCTTTCTAAGAATTCTGTAAGACATCGTAAAAATTGGGTTGTTGAGTAAAAATATTATCAAAAATTTTTTTTTTCAAATTAATGTGTAAGTATTATACCTTTTTAAAAAGAGGAATAAACGCGTCAAAATTTGACGTCACTTGCCATACTATTTTGGTACATTTTTTTTACACTACAGTCGGTCAAAGTTGCGAAATTCAATAGTTTTCCATATCACCTTTAGTTAAAATAATATTTTATTTTAAAATGGTACAATAAGTACTTTATTTTTACATTCTATTTAGACACAGCAATACCCTAGATTACAAAACCTCCAAGAAATATCGAAATTATCAGCATTAGCAGTCACAGCATTCAAAAGTATGTCACAGGGTGCTCATTTCCCCTTTTTTTTTGAAATCAGTATAATTCTGTAAGTACATGGGGTGGATTTTTTAAAATATTTTTCTGAGTACTGTTAGAACTTGGGGCATCGTGGGAATCCAGTTGGACGCCAGGTTCTTGGACACCCTGTATAAGTATGTTTATCAGTTGTCTGGTTGCCATAGTACAGGCTCTGCCTAGTTTGGGATCAGATAACGGTGTGTTGGTTGTCCTAAGATATTTATTTATTTTATTTATGTTGAACATCATATATATATCCACGAGTCCACGACCGCGTCTGTACGACTCCTAAAGGTTAGGAATATTAATTGATGTAATTATAATTAGTGGAGCACTCTTAATTGCGCAGGATGGACGTCGTGTTTTATAATAAGAAGAGATATGCACAATTATCATCTCCGGTAAGGTGCCGCTATGCTGGTAATAATAGAGGGCGATGTATCGTGGCGTGGGTACTACAGGCACAAGATGAAAATTACATAAGGCTCATTACGGCTGTGCAATTTCAAAATCTAGCAACTGACGGTTCTCAAAAAAAAAATGTGTTTTGCATTGACTTGCTAAGTATTTTCTGATATTGTGCTTGTCAACAGATTTTTTTGAGAAATGTGAGTTGCTAGGTTTTAAAATTGCACAGCCGACTATCTCTCATAAGTTTGTAAGATATTGTATAAAATTCTGAAGCGATGGTGTTACAAAGTCAAAAGTGGCAGCTGCGAATTCGGTACGCAGTTATCTGACAAAGCTATGACCGCCAAAAGTTTAGAGACTCCTCCTTTTGAATAAGTACAAAAATCGTAGGTTTCTGTATGACTGACAGACTGGATGGAAGAGGATCAACGGTACCCATCAGAGACTTGATAAAACGAAATAGCTACTAATTGTCTGCATTTCATCGTTTCAAGTTACTTGTGATTATATATTTAAGTACTTGAAAAGTTTCTAGAGGATTGTGAGTTTCGGAGTCTTTGCCAGAGCTTGCCCACAAATTGTAGTGAACAAGTCTTCTGTAGTTTCTTACACCCTGGTACACACTGGTTGCATGGTTGCACGCTAGCTGCTCACTGAACTTGAAGCGGAACGTCTGCTCACATGCTATAGCTTGCACAGTTAACTTTGTGCACACATAATAAAGTATAATAATCGTAATAGTAGTATACCGTTAATGTTGCAGCGTCAGGTAAAACTGAGTTACGTGGTTTGTAATGAACGATGGAACTTTTAGATAACATGGTTGTTTGTGGATTCTGGCTAAGGATAGTCTGACTTGGCAGTCAAGTATTTCTCTGAATTATGTTAAACACTATTCCGAGAGAGAATTTATGTGCACTGGAAAGTTTACTAAGTTTAAACAAATAAATCGGAAAACAAATCGCGCGCTATCTATAGAATGCTATTAATTTCCCGAAATATGATGGATGGGAGTTTATCAGATGCCGAGAAAATAGATATCAAACATTGAGAAATACTAAACAAACTAAAATAAACCCAATTTTAATGGAAATTTATTTTATTCGGCAACCTTTTCTAAAGTGAATCGTTTGATCGTCTCTTGACTTGAAAAAGAGTTTGTAATCGTAAAAAATCTCGTCGACGTGATTTTCTTTAAGGTTACAAGTACGTAAGAGTGACCGTAGTCGTGACAAGAAAAAAAACAAAATAACTTCGATTTGTCTCGGATGACGAGCACTAGAGCAGTGGCCATAGTCGTCGCGATTGGCTGCCCATCCGGTCGTTGACTCGGCGGGAAACATTCCTATTGGTCAGATGCTCTCATTGAAATGACAGAAAATGCGGCTGCCGCGCGTGCGGCCAGTTATTTACAGTTTATTTTAATTAAAGAAGCCTTTTTCGTTAATTTATTACTTATTTATGCACACAGTTTCGCAGGCTGTTGTTTATACTTTTGCTTCTGCGAGTTAAATATTATTTATTTGTTATGATTTTTCATGTTCGACATGCAAGTATCTCATTCACTACTGACGAAATGACTGACACATTAAGATCATTATTTTTAGAAAGTTTCTTGCATGTATCATGTGGGTTAACAATGGCCAAACCAAAGATAATAATATAGCAATCCAATATAACGTCATCACGACTCTACGAAATTGATGTAAACAATAATAATCGTGTTACATTCTCGTAACACACAGTTCGACACGCATTCTCTTTAAAAGTTTACACAAGCAATTCTTCAAAGATATGTTTTGTGTTTTTCCTTAGCGGAGTGCACTTTTCCAGTTTCTCAAGCGTCTGCGGAGTAGAATCCATCAAAGGATTACGCGGCGAGGCGAACGGTGGGTGTCTCAGCAGCGTCCCTATCGGTCTATCGTTATTTCCCGGGATGTGGAATAAATTATCCGCCACTTAACGCCACCTCGCAGATTTCACATACCTACCCAACGACGTAAACGAGTTTAAAATGATGCCATTTGATGTTAATGTACAGTAAAAGCGAAGAGAATTGGACTAAAGTAACTGTGTTTAATTTCGTCAGTAAACGTTCACGATAAAAGAGAAAATTCAATCTGAGTAATTTCTCTGTACCGAAAACTCTTGATTTACAAGCAAACAACGCTCGCTTGTGAAATCTTTCATCTCTTCAACATTGCTTCGATTCGTTATGTCATTGTGAACAACACATTATTTATTGTTACATATCGTAACTCATATTGTTTGATCACAATCAGTGATGACGAGATAAACTGTGAAGAACGGAGATACGATTTTGTTACGGGCAGTCAGAACCGTTCACCGTTCGTCGTGTAGAAGCGAATCGCTCGGCAAGCAGTCGCGTTTCAATCAGTGCAGATTGAGGGCCGCACACAGTGGCAACGGGGGGATTATAGAATGCATGACGCGGCAACATTAGACGGAGCCCGTCATTTCATACAGATGGAAATTGGATGTGGCTTTAATGGGAACGAACTCGGGACGTTTTTATAAGTAATTGGTGGCAATATTCAGAGACGAGTATCTACCTACATTTGGGTTTTGTGGACTTAATTCGTTTCTCTATCTCAATTGAAGTATCTTCTAGATCGTATGAGATTATAGTGTTTAGATTTTCCCAAATAGTTTCTTTGCTTATCTGCTTCGTCGAAATAAAGATCTATTTCGTAGTGATGTATGTACGTCTGTCTGTCTGTTTACTATGTTTTCGAAACTGTGTAAAGGGATGCGACAAACATATGCGTAGTGAATTATGATTATCAGCTGCGATATACGTCATTACGCGCAAACTAAATTTACCCAACTAAATCGAGAAATAAGTAAGATCATGGAATTGTTATTAGCAGAGTGTGCAAGTACAATATTCTGGAATACGCTCCCAGTCAACCGAAAGCCAACTCAGTACTTAACACGATCTAATTTCCAATTTGCTTACAACTCAAAGTTGCCGGAAGATCCTTTACGGATTTCGAACGGGTGCATTAAGGAAATACGTAGGAATCTCCAACTAGTTTCTTATAAGAGATTCTCGTTCTGAGTGCATAGTTTCTGCACAGTTTGCATGAGACTTTCCAGGATTGTGTTCAATTTCCATAACATTATTACGAATCTGTGAAATTATTTCGATTCACCTTATTATTTCTCATTCCGGATAAGTGCGTCAAATTTAGCGTTTCTAACTAGTTCATAATTTTATATTCGAAAGTAACTGTCTATTTCTCTGTCCATTTCTCTATTTGTCTCTTTGTTTTTTGTCTGTGTTTCTCTGTTTGTTTGTATCTGTGTTTTGTTTTGTTTGTGTTTGTTGTATTTTTGTGGTGTTTTTTTTCTCTGTTTGTTTATTTTTCTGTCTGTTTGTCTGTCTGTATGTTTTTGCGTCTGTGTGTTGTGTGTCTGTCTTTCTGTCACCACTGAACGCATTTCGATAAAATTTGGCAAGGAGATACATATGGCACCTTGGGGGACAAAGGCTATGTTATGTCTCAAAAATAAACCCAAAAGGGGCGATTAGGGGATAGAAGTTTGTGGGATACCCAGCATTCCTTCAGTTAGGGATGTGACAATTCAGATTTAAAAACGTAAATCCTTATTTTTTACTATTCATTTGTACCAACATTTGTAGTAAAAAAAAATAAGAATTTCGTATTTCAGTGTTTTTGTCGAAACGTGGGATAATTTCCGACATTCACACAGGTAAAGCAAGCGGGCAAAAAATTTAAATAAAAATAATACATTTGATTTTTCGAATTATGGCTTGAAAACTATCTATATGGGTCTCAGAAAACATTTCCGAGGCGCTGCAAACGGGGCAGTGTACGCAAAGGCAGTGTACGCAATTATTATATTTGTACTGCGTGTTATTATTTGATCTAAGAAAAGAACTCATAATATGGAGCCAGAACGAGTAGAAATGATTAATCTGTTGATGCGAAGGAGATATTTCGCAGAGCTCGACGTCGCCTCCACCGCGACGCTCCGAAGCTGTCACAATCGTTCACTGATTACGACCTTCCTCTGTTAGCAATTGTGTTCCGATCAAAGTGATTCCGATCACAAAGGGTTATAAAACGGCGGCGTCACCTCGCTGGGGTTGGGGCCTCCGTACCGATTAATTGTACCTCCGTTACGTTAGCGTCACGATTGTTTGTGTCGAAATAATGCGAATCCGATCACATAGGATAAGACCACTCAATGTGTTGCCTAGTTTTAATGTGTTTTCTCAAGTTCAATTTGGTTAACATAACATAACTTGACGCTTTGTATCAGCGAATGGTTGGGCAGAGGTGTACCTAATAGTACACCCACATTTCGCCAAGTCCTATGTAATCGAGGGCGAGCCTGCTGCCATCAACCAACCAGTAATCGAGATTCTGGGCTGCTACTGAAACATTCTAGTTAGGAAAACCCTTATAAGACTTTGCCCTACCTGGGAACATAACGCAGAAGCTCATGCTCAGTAGTAGCACTTTCGACCACTATACCAACGTGGCAGCCAATCGGCAAAAGACTGGTTAGTGATTATTAATTTCATTGCTTTGCTATGTGCCTCCACTTTCAGTTAGAAGTATTTGGATTATGAACTTTTAGTTGATGCAGAGAGACTGTCTAATTAAAAAGTTAAAACTAGCCGAATGCTGAGTTAGCAAGCTCCCGGTAAGCCAAAACAATTATTAAAACCACATAAATTTTTTCCTATGTGGGTAGGCTTAACATACATAAGTTACTTTTTAGCTTCCTCATTTAATATTGATTTTAAAATAGTTTATTGTAGTTTTTAACAATATATATGTACTAATTAACTAGTAAATCCACCTTCGCTTTTAAATTTCCTTTCACTTTCACTCTTCCACTACCACAACACTTCAAATTCTTTAACTAAACATGGACAGCAAACTTGTGCACAGTATGGAGGAACTGGAGAAATTGTTTAGCTCCCGCATGCACGAATATGAAGATAAGCTGCAGAGAGCTACAGCTGGAACTGACCCTGTCCACTCGGATCTTGCTGCACTTTCCCTGGACTTCTCCGAGTTTAAATCTTTTGTCTGCAAAACTCTCACTCACTTCAAAACTCAAATAGAACTCCTGTCTTTGAGTCTGGACAGACAAGAAACTGCAATGCGGAGGAAGATTCTGCTGTTTCACGGTATTCCCGAGAAGTCTAATGAAAAGCTGTGTGATGAAATTCTTAACATTATATCCAAGCAACTATTGATTGATGACATTAAGTTGGAGAACTTAGACGTATGCCACCGACTGGGAGCTCCACAGGGCAAAACGAGGCCAGTGTTGGTGCGATTTAATGACATGGAGCATCGTCGCTTGGTTTGGGACGGCAAAACTACACTCAAAGGCAGCGGCTTCACCATTTCGGAGTTTCTGACAAAAACACGGCACCAGGTATTTATTGCCGCCCGCAAGCACTTTAATATCAATAGTTGCTGGTCTGCAGAGGGTAAGATTATTGTGTTAACGCCTGACAAGGCTCGCCGTAAGATATCGTCCATGGCTGAGCTCGAAACATTAATCGCGTTGTTCCCCGCTCCGGCCAGTGCTGCCGCCCCATCTGACCCCGTGCCTGCAGCTTCTAACTCGCCGGCAGTGGCATCTACATCGGCTGTATCCGCAACCCCCAAAAAGAAGGTTGTGAGGAAGGCTCGTCGTTGAATTTACCGAGTTGGATGTCCCCTTGCATATCTTACATTGTCTGTTTTGTAACACAATCGTGTAGTGACGGTACACTATGAAATGTTATTGTTCCTTTTGTCAAACTACCCATAATATTTAATTTTAGTTAATTATTTTTCCCATAACTATGTTTAGCTTGCCGGTATTCGTTTTATTGACATGCATGACATTGACGTGTGTCAGAGTCATGTTTTGTTTTTATGTTGACGTTACGTTTCGTTACACGTTGTGTTCGTCTTAGTCTTTGTGAATGTTGTGGCTGGCGTTATCGAAATTTAATTTAATTTTTATTTACGTCCTTTGTTATTCTAATGTATGCTCTGATTATTTTATTTTTTTTCACTTATTTTTTCCGTACCTTAAACTTACGCATAAAATTGTTGTGTTGAAATCTCTGCCAACAACAGCGAATAGGTGTTTTTATTGGTTGAGTGTTTGTATGCACTTAAGTAGTAATTGTTTTAACATTGTTAGTATTATTTAGTTTTTGTATTTCATTTTATTCGTATATATTTATTTTTAATTTATTTTTTGTTAATTATGATCGATGTCGATATTGACGATGATTTTTTCTCCTGTTCTTCCTCTTCTAGCAGTTTCCTTAGTGCGGCGAGTGGTTCCTCCTCTCCTCTTACCCTCGGCGATCATATTTCCTCTTTGTTGTCCCACCTTCCCAACAATCTCAACATAGCTCACATCAATGCCCAGAGTGTTCCTGGCCATTACTCTGATCTTCTGGCTTCCTTTAACTGTGCACATATTGATGCTTTGCTCATCTCTGAGTCCTTTCTCAAACCCTCTCTCTCATCTGTCCAGTTTGCCCTTCCTGGTTATGTCCTTATTCGTAATGATCGAACTGGGAAGGGTGGGGGTGGTGTTGCCGTTTATTTGCGTACTGATATTCCCTACAAGATTATCAGCACATCACCTTCTTCCTACTCGGGGTCAGCGGAGCATCTATTTCTCGAAATTTCTTTACATCACACTAAAATGCTCCTTGGAGTCGTTTATAGTCCTCACCTCAGTATCGATTACTTTGACTCGTTTGATACGATTTTAAATGATTTTTGTCCCTCTTATGATCACGTAGTCTTGATGGGCGATTTTAATACTTGTTTACTTAAAAACGACAGTCGTACTCACAAACTCAAATCTCTTTTATCGTCTTTTAACCTTAGTATTCTGCCTCTTTCCGCTACTCATCATTTCCCTAACTGCACTCCTTCTCTGTTGGACCTGATGATTGTGTCGAACTCGAATAATGTATCAGTCCACGGACAGCTCACTGCTTGTTTTTCTTACCACGACCTTATCTTTATGTCCTACAGGATTCGCCCTCCCAAGCGTAAGCCGAAATATATTTTCCTTCGGAACTACAAGGGTATAGATCTGGAGGCATTATTGCGTGATGCTGATAGCATCGACTGGACGGACGTCTTGGAGGGCTCATGTATAAACGATATGGTTCACTTGTTTAACAGCACTTTGCTCAGTTTATATGACCGTCATGCCCCCATCCGTAGAGTCAAGGTCAAATATGTTCCGGCTCCTTGGCTTACTGCGGACATAAAAGATGCGATGGCTTGTAGGGACAGAGCCAAGAGAAGGTTTAAGCGTTGTGCTTCTGAGCGTAACCTGAATGCATATAAGGTGCTGCGTAATCGCTGCAGACGTTTGTGTAGAGATGCAAAGAGACGCTACTTTCACAATTCTCTCGACAACCGTAACTCCTCTGAAGTCTGGAAGTTTCTTAAAACTGTTGGTATTGGCAAATCTCCAGGCGTTCCTACTAATGACACAGACGTGTGTGCTCTTAACAAACATTTCTCTCGTTCCCCTGTTACTTTTGATCCACACGTCAAATCAGCTTCATTATACAAACTTTCTTGTTTGCCATTGCCTCAGTGTTCTTCTTTTGAATTAAGGCCAGTGGGTGAAACTGAGGTCAAAAAATCTTTTCTTGCTATCTCCTCTACTGCTGTTGGTAACGATGAACTTTGCTCAAGAATGATTTCTCCTATCCTCCCCTCGCTTCTTCCTGTCCTGACCCACATTTTTAATTTCTCCTTGTTCTCGTGTACTTTTCCTGAAGCCTGGAAACAAGCTCATATCATCCCCTTACCCAAAATTGCGAAGCCAGTCTCACTCACCGACTTTCGTCCTATTTCTATCCTACCGTATCTCTCTAAAGTTCTGGAGCATATTGTTCATCAACAACTTTCTGCCTTTCTATCTTCAAATGATCTACTCTCTCCTCTTCAATCTGGTTTTCGACCTGGTCATAGCACAGTAACGGCACTTCTAAAGGTTACTGATGACATCCGCTGGGCTATGGATCACAAATCTCTTACTTTACTTGTACTTCTCGACTTTAGTAGTGCGTTTAACTCAGTTGATTTCGATATCCTTCTAGGGATTCTTAAATCTTTAAATTTCTCATCTTCCGCCATTGGGTGGTTTGACTCGTATCTTCGGGGCCGCTCGCAGCGGGTTCGTCTAGACGAGTCGTCTTCTGATTGGTGTTTTCTTACCGCTGGTGTACCTCAGGGTGGCGTTCTCTCTCCCCTTCTCTTTTCTACTTTCATTAACTCTGTCACCAGAATCATCTCTTCCTACTTCCATCTCTATGCCGACGATCTGCAGCTTTACAGTCACTTCTTGAGGGATGATGCAGAAGCCGCCGTGTCTGCTATGAACAGTGACCTGGATTTGATTAGTGAGTGGTCGCGGTCTTTTGGACTGCAAATCAACCCTAGGAAATCCCAGGCCATTGTGATTGGCGGCAGATATATGCGGAATAGGCTTGATGTTGCGTCTCTGTCTCCACTCTGTCTGAATGGAGTTCAGATTGAATACGCACATTCTGTTAAAAACCTAGGGGTGATTATGGACTCTTATTTATCGTGGTCTGCCCATGTTGCTCTAGTCAGTCAGAAAGTACACTACACATTCCATTCTTTGAAATGTCTCCAGAGATTCTTGCCCTTGAACACCAAAATCTCTCTTGCTCAAACACTCATTCAGCCCATCATTGATTACGCTGACGCCTGTTATTTGGATGCCACCGAGGAGCTTTTAAATAAACTTGAGCGTTTACAAAATATCTGTATTCGTTTTGTTTTTAATCTCAGAAAGTATGATCATGTTTCCCAATTTCGCAAGACACTCAAGTGGCTCCCTATTCGACTTCGCAGGAACTCTCGGATATTATGTCTGCTATTCAACCTTCTCCACAATCCTAAAACACCATCTTACCTGCGGGACCGTTTTTCCTACGCCCGTTCTCCAGATGCGCTTTGTAGGTCGCATCTAAGAAACCTCCTGAAGACCCCTCCCCACTCCACTGACTTCTACTCCTACTCCTTCACTGTGCACGCGGTGCGATTATGGAATGCACTTCCGTCTGACATTAGGGACTGCCAAACAGTTGCAAATTTTAAAAGAAGAGTGAAAGAACACTATCTTTCCGTATCGAGATAGTTGTGTTTGTATTTATTGTTTTAATTACAATTTAATGTTATTATTTTAGTAGTCTGTATGTATGTATCTATGTATGTATGTATCTATGTATGTATGTATGTATGTATCTATGTATGTATGTTTGTTTGTATGTATGTAAGTATATTTTTATATTAATAGTTTAATTTTATTAAGTTAATAGTTTTTGATTATATATATTTTATTTTCTCATACTCTTACACACGCTGTCTACATCTCTGTATCTTCTCTCCTATCGCAGGTGTGCTGGAAGAGATTTCTTTAGAAATAAGCATCACCTTTGTACTAATTTTTCTGTTCTTTTCTTCTTGTCTGTTTATATATGTGTGTACATAAATGGTTAAATAAATAAATAAAATAAATAAAAAACGGTCGTGTCTACCTAACTAACGGAAAATTTTGCATGCATATTTTTGGTCGGTGTAATAAACGGTAAAAAGGCGTTAATTAGTAACAGTTTTTCGTTTTTAGGATTCCGTAGCCAAAGGGTAAAACGGGACCCTATTACTACGACTCCGCTGAACGTCCGTCCGTCCGTCTGCCACCAGGCTGTATCTCGTGAACCGTGATAGTGAGACATGTGAAATTGATGACGTATTTCTATTGCCGCTATAACAACAAATACTAAAAACAGAATAAAATAAATATTTAAGGGGGCTCCCATACAACAAATGTGATGATTTTTGCCGTTTTTCTAGATAATGGTACGGAACCCTTCGTGCGCAAGTTCGACTCGCACTTGGCCGTTTTTTTTAGGACACGTATCGCTAGTGTGCAGTTGACAGCAACAGTTTAACTCTGCATAGCTGGGCCGCGTACCGTTGACGCGTAATTAAGTCAATGCAATTCGGTGCGCGCGCGCAATGAAAGTGAGTGGCCGCTATCGATATGGCACATGGAACGCAACTGCTATGTATTAGAAATAGGGTTGCCGACGTGACTAGATAGTACGAGTATCTATTTTTTTTTTCTCAGTGTATGGTACATTAAGATCTTACATTAAACATTGTTTCACACATACTACGATTGCTGGCGTAGAAATATTAAATAATAAAATAGGTACATGCATTATTTATAATGTCAAAGTATTAATTGTTTAATCAAAAATATATGTCATGTTGAAAATATAAATCATAATGTCAAAATTAAAACTACAATGTCCAAGAATTCATAATAATGTAAAGGTACTAATGTCATTCATAACGATATTATATTAAAAAGTATGATTTAAAAATTCATTTACGGAATAAAAACACATGTCTAAGAGAAAATCAAACATTTTAAATTTAAACTTATTAATGGGTAACATTCTCAGGGCGGGTGGTAATTTATTATAAATTTTAATTGTCATACAACTAGCATTTCTACAACATAATTGTAATCTTTGAGCAGGGACGACTATTTCCCGGCATTTTTTTTTTTGTTCATATTTTCGGAGAATTGTTCATTTAATTGAAATAAATGAGAGTATATTTTTTTTACAAATAGGCAAACTTCAAAAATATACAAACATGGGAGTGGGAGAATTTTTAAATCCTTAAATAATGGCCTGCAATGGTCAATTTCTTTATTGCTATTGTCTATTTTGTTTCGTGTGGTGCCGATAGCATCATCCCATTTCATCCCGTGAGTGTCGTAAGAGGCGACTAAGGGACTTACTAGAGAATGGGCAGCAGACCCAGTTCTCTATTCATTTTACCACCATACTGCGATCGCCAACCCGCCTGCCAAGCGAGGCGATTATGGCAAACCCCCTCTCCCTAAATTGGGAAAGGCCTATGTCCAGCAGTGGACGTCTTTTGGCTGAAGTAATGATGATGATGATGGTGATGATTTTGCTCACACAAGTTATTCTGTCCATTCGTTTTGCAATGCGTCGAGTCCAGTCGTTATCAAGTTTTTGTCTTATGTATAACGGATTTTATAATTTAAGGGGGAGTTGCCCAGGGATTTGTGTTGGTCCGTGGATGGGTATGGTCCTCGAAAAGCACTAGTAAGCTGTGGGTACCGCCGCCCGGTAAAGACCAAGCTCGGGTCGACGGCGCGTAGTGTTCCACGCGCGCCTCAAAGAGATGTCAGCAGAACTGAAGGGATCTGTTAGTAGCGATGCCTGCCAGGGTCGCGAGATTGTTCGAAAGAGATACCGTGACCCTGGCACATGGGCAACTGAAGGAAGACGGGTGGGTTTTAGTCAGTAAAAGTCTGATACGCCCTCCCGCTCCGCCCAAGAGCAGGAGACGTCATTTGATGATGTCCCATCCAAAAAAAAAAGTTGTGGGTACCGGATGTCATTCGTAAATCTTTTACAGTCAAAACGGGTCATCAGAAGCCCGAAAGTCTGACAACCAGCTTACCAAGGGGTATCATATTACCGCTCCATGCAATATTATATACTGGTACTCAGCTCCTTCCAGTTAGACTGGACGCCGACCCCAAAATGGTTGGGTAAATGCTAGATAGATGATGTGTAACGGATTTAAAATGTTGCTTAGGTACAAGGAAAAATATAAATAGGTTAAATTTATATGGATGAGGATGGGAGCGGTATTATTGTGAAATGTTTAACGGATTACTACATAATTTCACAAGTTCAGACATAATTTCGCAACGTTTTACTACAAAGAGAAATATTTTACTTAAATAATTTTGCTCGATATTTTATTTTCAAATGAACAAAATCCAGGTTGGGACAACCCTGACGCTCAGACACGCACGCCACGTCGCACGCGCATTCTCTTTTTGTAAAGTCTACTGCCAATGATGTACTAAGAATGCATCCATTAGTTGTTCTTTGTATGTCAACTGCAATTACACAAAGTTATTTGGCCCCAGTAGATTTAACCTTAAAATGGACGAACCAGTCAAGACAGAAAATTAATATGAATCCTATTTTATTCCAAATTAAGGGAGTCCTTACTAATATTATAAATTCGAAAGTGGCAGCCCCAGTAGCATTAGTCGAGACATGACAGTCCGCTGGTGAGGTCACTCATCACCTGTACACTGTCTGTGTTATTTTAGTTAAGTAATAACACAGGTTAAGACTGTTGTTACCAAAGTGATCGGATCTTTGTTATCTGAATAAATGAAATGAAAGTAAGTTTGTTTGTTTGTTACGCTTTCACGCTTAAACGGCTGAACGTATTTTAATAAAAATTTGGCACATAGCTACACCATGATCTGCGGAGGACACAGGCTTTTTTTCTGGATCCCAGATGAATTGATAATAATTTATTTCCGAAATCGCGGGCATTAGCCAATCTCGCAAATTAAAACGAAATATAGACATTAAATATCTTCCGTATATCATATGGTGTCGGATCTTTTCAAACATAAATAGTAAAATACTTGAAACCATATCACAACGAAGATATTGTCAACATTCTGTTTACTGGCGCAGAATTCCGCGTAAAATTCGAATAATATGAAATTCTTTTCGCTTCTTGTGAATGAGAGTGTAAGAACACTCTGTATCAGGAATGAGTGACGATGTTACTAGCCACAACAATTTAAGAATATAAATATACGTACAACAACAAAAAACAACCGACTTCCAAAAAATAACTTTAATATCGGAAGTTGGAACATGAGATCGTAACAGCCAAATAAGAAACGGATTTTGTTCAGATCGGTCTGAAGGTAGAACTGACCATATAGGTACCCTTTTCGAAGAACCACATCCCAAACCTTGACAATAATAATAAATTGTGTAAGCAACGGCTGTTGATGGCCTTATTCTGGACGGTTAAGTGACAGATGATAATACAAACTTAGGGACTTTCGTTTCTTCAAAGCCCTGATTGCCTCTTACAGTGATAATATAGAACATATAACTAAGTAATAATAATAATAATAAGCCGGCTGGAGTGAACACTGACGAGGTTCAGAGCTCCCACCTCATTCTTGCCTTTATTGGCCGGCTTGAGTGGAGATTCGCAAGAGCAAACGTGCTCGGGGAAAGGAAGTATTCCAGTAAGTGCTCGTAGGGATCTTGACCATCTTTCGGGCTCTGGGATTGTTCTGAAAGCCGTGGAATACCTCTCCACTTCTCAAGCACCTCAAGAAGTGTTGCCCCCTTGTCACTGCGTCACTATGTGCCAGCGACGGTTTCTGGGGGCCCATTATTGAGTGTGCAAGTCACCCCCTGCCATTTAATCCATGTAAATACTAAACATTGATGCGGCAGGGGCCATAGTCCTTCCATAGTTCTTCGTAACCAGTCCATTTTAGCCATCCATATACATAGTCCAACATCTTGGTTTCCATATCCTGCAATAGTCCAACACCAGCCGGGGGTTGTCCTTGGGTGCACTTGCACAGTGCATACGGGGATAATCGTCAGTTAGTGTCTCACGTCATCTAAATTTCTAAGGGGCCTCTGCGAGTTGGCTTCGGCCCCTCGTACGCCTTCCAAAAGACCGGGATCCTAGGGTCCCGAGATATACTAACATATAAAAATAATAATAATAATAATTTATTTATTTCCAAAAAGAGATTACAGACTTAAATTATTAGTTTCACAAAATGGTTTACAACTAGTGGTAGGAAGTAAATACAAATTGAATTTCCTATGCTGTAGAAATCTGTAGACAATTGGTGAGCCCTGCCTCTTAAACTAGGGTTACCTGTATCTTAAGAGACAGTGTTCGGCTATAGGGTTGATACAGAAAGATTTATACAACTCGTGGGTTGTGTCGATCTACCAAGTGATTGTAAAAATTTGCTTAGTTTATAATTAAAGTAAGGAAGAGTAGTAAATTTTTTTTTTTTTTTTTATGGCGTCCATTTGCGCGTTGGTGTGGGTGTATGTGGGGGTGAGGATAAGTGTGTGTGGGTGTGTGGGTGTATGTGTGCTTGTGTTAGTGTAAGTTGTGAAATTGGGTGAGGTTCCTTTGTGAGTATAAACTGATATATTAATGTTATTATTATTATGCGATGTATGTAAGTAGTGATTCCGTTTGTGGGTAATCCTGTTGAAGTAGCCATTCTGTCACCTTAGACTTTAGATTATATCTATTTAGGTCAAGTATGTTTAATGCTTTATGAGTTTTTTTGTATAAGTGTGTGGATGATGTATAGTTCGCTTTTTGGGATCAGATGGGAGGACACTAGCGTGTCTTCTAAGGACAGATTGTAGGACAAAGAGCTGCCGTACTGTTAGAACCTTGCATTGTGAATAAAGTTTAAGTTTAAGTTAGCCAACTATGCTGCCTACGTTAGAAATTTGCCGGTCGGCGACGGGAACTCATGTAAGTGCCGTTAACGAAACATATTAGAAATTAGTTGCGTTACTCACCCTAATCGACGTGTAGGAAGTTACACTATCACTTTGATGGTTACACATACTTGCGAATATGCGTGTTTGTTTAAGTGACGAAGTTTCAAGACAGACGACATTGTTTCGTAGTTCAGGTGAGGGGTTGAGGTAAAACGAATGAATAGTTATCACTTTTCATTGTAGAGGGTGCTAAAACTACTGAATGTTTAGGCAGAAGCTTTTTTTATTTTTAAAGAATAAATGTTTAGCTGTTTAAATTTCAAAATGAACGCACATTCACCAGCCGATCTATTCTGTAAAAATCTCACCGTGAGAACTTAGGTGAAGTGACCTAAAACTGAGCTGTCATTCCATCCGATGCTTGGGACTGACACTAATGATAGTTCACTTGAAGCTCACTTCGCCCGAGTTATCTCGGTGAGATTTTTACAGAATAGCACTACTGCCGATCTATTCTGTAAAAATCTCACCGTGAAAACTAAGGTGAAGTGACCCAAAAGTGAGCTGGCATTCCGTCCGATGCTTGGAACTGACACTAATGACAGCTCACTTTAAGCTCAATTTACCCGAGTTATCACGGTGAGATTTTTACAGAATAGCACTACTGCCGATCTATTCTGTAAAAATCTCACCGTGAAAACTAAGGTGAAGTGACCCAAAAGTGCCTGCCGGGGTCGCGTGATTGTTCGAAAGAGATACCGTGACCCTGGCACATGGGCAACTGAAGGAACACGGGTAGGTTTTAGTCAGTAAAAGTCTGACACGCCCTCCCGCTCCGCCCAGAGCGGGAGAAGTCATTTGATGATTTCCCATCCAAAAAAAAAAAAAGTGACCCAAAAGTGAGCTGGCATTCCGTCCGATGCTTGGAACTGACACTAATGACAGCTCACTTTAAGCTCAATTTACCCGAGTTATCACGGTGAGATTTTTACAGAATAACTAACTAACTACAGGATTAGATATTGAACTTAGAGGGTTTTATTGAAGATTTTAATGATAATAATTCTGAAATATAAATTATTATTACGGTCGCGAATTATATTTTTCCGATTTTTGCAAACTTTTGAGCAATTGACACTATTTGTTGAAAATTTCGTGCTACTCTGGCGGTGAAGCGCCACGGTTTTCGAAATAAAAATTTTCATAATCATTACAATATTTTTTTAATTTTTTTTTTTATACCTCTGCTTTTTTACGTTGACTTTAAATTAATATACACAGTGAGAGTGCACACTTAATCACGCCCAAAAGATCATGGCGTTCCCTACTCCCTGCTCATATAATATTACTAACAATTAAGTGAAAATTCGTGTTCAGTTTACATTCACGACCGACTGAACTGCTCGATTCGTCGCCGACGCGGGCGCCAGCATTTCAATTTGAGAACGTCATTTAAACTACGAATGCTACTTTGACAGTTCACGCAGACACTACACCGAGGAGTTTGATTGAATTGAACTCGTTGTTTACGTGTTACGCCATATAGATTAAAATGGTGCGTGAGGGTGGCGGTAATGTGAGAACGAAACCAAACAAACTAAGTATTTAATTAGTCTTCGTGTGTGCTGTTTGTTTTGTAAACATCTGGCCCTTTTTTTCTGAAATTAGTTAGGGAAAGTGGATACTTAGTTTTTATGCTCCTTTTCTTAGAGTAAATTTTAACATCAGTCTAGAATTAAAAGTGCTGTATAAATGTTTCTCATTACACAGTAACACGACCTGTTATTATGAGTCCACAAAGTTACCGTTAAAAGCATTCCAGCTACATAACATAAAAGATGTTATCTCAGAAAAGATACTCTGAAAGAAAATTATGAATAGTTCATATTTTAATCGCGCGTGCATAAAAGCTGTAGCAGCAACGGAAAAGGCTATTACAAATAGAGGTGAAGTAATGGCAAAGGCGAAAGATTGCGTGTGTCTCTTGCACGCCATTTTGTTCAGTAATCCAATAGTGGGGAAAAGATAAAAGCGAAAAAGATAAAAGGGGTGGTTTAATGGAATTAAACAACGATGGGAGGGGGGAGGAGGAGGCTCGTCGCCGTGGCTTGGCCGGTGCCGTAAGCCGGACTTGTGGAATGTCTTTGTTGGGATTGCTTTATTATAATTTTGGCTCACGACTTAATTTTTTCTTTGTTTTTTTCGTGACGATTACAAGCGGCTTTCTTACTAAGCCGCGGTTTTATATTTCTTAACATTATAAATCGTGTTAGGTAACATATTTCTTGGTAAGAAACTATCATAGTACCTCTTGAATAACGGACAATAACAGTCGTAATAAAATACAATTGCAGGTTGTGCGACAATAATCGATATTAACAACTAAATTACAATACAGGTAGTTATTATAAACTGACGCATAAATTCGATTAACATCCGTTGTATAGTAATCGAATCTATCCACACTAATATTATAAATGCAAAAGTAACTCTGTCTATCTGTCTGTCTCGCTTTCCTGCTAAAACTACTGAACCGATTTAAATGAAATTTGGTACACAGATAGTTTAGAGCCTGAGAAAGGACATTGGCTACTTTTTATCCCGGTAGTACGTTCCCGCGGGATATTTTCCGACCTCCACGCGGGCAAAGCCGCTGGCAAATTTTAAATAATGCGCAGGGTATTGTCTGGGTGTAATAAAGTGCGTAAGTTGGTATTTATTCTCAGTGGATGGTGGGCTAACTGATCGGCGGCCGGCGATTAGTAGGTCGATTAGCAGGCGGCCAAGAAGCGGCCGCGCTGTCGATATTCGATTATTTACGCAGGGCTGGTGAAAATATGCTAAGTTAAAGAAAAAAAAACTTATTTTTATGATATAGTCCTGCAGCACAAGAGAGTTCGTAATTAACTGTTAAGTCTATGATAAGGTACTTGATATTGTTCATTATTTAAAAATATTTAACCAACTCTTTTATTTTCCCAGAGCCTCGGGTATTTTTTTTATGTTAATTAATTAAAAACGTTGTAGTATTCATTATACAATTATTTAATAGAGAGCATTACAGATCAGCTTACAGAATCTTCTACTAAATTAGGTACCTACTGGGGTTGTTAATTACAAAATCAATCAGTCCGAATGGTATCCCCGATTCAAGGAGTAACAATCGATAGCGTAATAATTGCGTGGATAGCTCATTAGTGGAAGAGCATCGTGTCGAGCCAGTAACGCGTCATTTGCACAAATTGCTCGGGAACTATTGCGATTAGTGCAAATTGCTCGGTTTGCCAAATTGTTGGATCTATGGACCTTTGAGTGGTAGGATGCCCCAAACCCTGTGATAAATCGATTGCTTAAACCAAAATTACTTGCCCCAACAATATAATTAAACCGCTGAAACATCGATTAATTCTCAACCTGTAAATATTTTAGCACACACATAATTAAAATCAATTAATCTGTTCAACATTTTAAACTATTTAACACTTCCATTATGAAGTTATTGGCGACGATGTAAATATTGGTCGGTGAAATATGTCAACGAAAAACGTTATGATACTCATCGTGCCGATAAAACCGTCGGTGGTGTGTGAATTATAATTTTATTAAAGTAATTATTGGTTGTGGATTGCGGAGCAGCCCTGTGGGATGCACCTGTCGAGATCGCTCAGCGCCAATGCGCCAACATCTGTCGAGGGCATGCACTTTTTATTTATTTCTTTCTTGTTTTCCCTTCCTAATTGCATAGCAACAGCCGTACTCAAACAGTCATCGCATTACGATACTTTACGATGTTTTTTTCTATAACGAATTTATTTTGCGAATATTTGCCTGCTATAAGTCGTTATCTAATATTTTGATCGGATTAATTATGTTGTTTGCGAGAAAAATGAAATATTTTTTTGGAGTTTGGATGTACAGATTAATAGATTTAATCTTTGTTATTTCCGGAGTTAGTTTTGTAAGACTTTCTAGACCAGTCTGAAGCAGGTAGTATATTTATCAAAGGAGTTACAAGACCACCTGTCATACATTAGTATCGTAGGCTCGTAAACGCACTACTGTCTGCCACCTCTTAAATGAAAGAGGTGTTATGATACTCATTATGATTGATTGAGGTATTCATTCTCTAACTAGCGTTTGGCAGCGACTTCGTCCGCGTGGAGGTTGGAAATTATCGGACAAGAACGTACTATAGGAATAAAATTATCCTATGTGTTAATCCAGGTTATAAACTATCTGAGAGACAAATTTTATTGAAATCCGTTCGGCCATTTTTATGTGATTAAGAAACATACAAAGTTTCACATTTATAATATTAGTAGGATAGTAAGATACATTTAATTTAAAAACCAAGTTGAGTGAGTGAGTGGCTAGCGATGTAAATTTAACACTTTAGTTGTAAATGTATAATTTGATTTTAATAAAAACTTTCTCTTTTTTCAGGTAAGACTTTCAAGATTTATTTTAGCCGTAACATCGAGTCTATCGGGAAACTCTTGTTCGAAAATGTAAGTAGAAAGGAAAGTAAATAACTGTGTCTTCGCAATAGACACGTGTCGATCTTTGAGGTTAAGTTCTTGCAGCGGTTAGAATATGGATGGGTGACCATCTTTACATACCAAGCCGTTAGTCCCGGCTGTCATTGAATCTATGCCAGTTGCTGGTCAGAAGACCGAAAATTTTACTTCCAGTCTTACCAAGAGGTATCGTATTACCCAACTCGATTGTGAAGATCAGATAGGTAGTTGCTCCATGTAAAATACTGGTATTCAACTGTATTCAGTTAGAAAAGAAAAGGCTATTCAGATATTGAAGAAGATCCACCTATTTAAATGATAACATGCCCATTGCTCGACTGCTTCTCCGTTTAAACCCGTGTCGTTGTAGCCCCAGTTGGTACTGCGGCTGTCGAAGTCACCGATTACAACTTTAATGGGTTGGCTGTTGAAGTTCTCTGGTAGAGTGAAATTAAACGTGGTGCCAGGTGGTTTATAGATCGAAGTGACAGTGCAGTTACCAACACCTATGGTGATAATTTCTATGCCATTCTCGTTTGAGCACTTGGTGGATAGTATGCTTACGCCGGGAGCAGCAAACACTACGTTACCGTGCTTTGGGTGACAGATCTCGGCGATAAGCGTTAGTCCAGGGATGTGTGGCCGGCTTTGGGTTTCATCTCGATGGGTCTCTTGGACGCAAATAATGTCGCAGTGAGTTTTGCGGTAGACATCAGCAAGAATTTCCACTTTTTTTTTTCTGGATGGGAAATCATCAAATGACTTCTCCCGCTCTGGGCCGGAGCGGTAGGGCGTGTCAGACTTTTACTGACTAAAACCCACCCGTGTTCCTTCAGTTGCCCATGTGCCAGGGTCACGGTATCTCTTTTGAACAATCTCGCGACCCTGGCAGGCATCGGTCCTGGCAGACCCCTTCAGTATTGCTGACATCTCTTTGAGGCGCGCGTGTAACACTACGCGCCGTCGACCCGAGCCTGGTCCTTACCGGGCGGTGAGCTACCCATTGCTCGCCGCCCGCAAGGTCGCGCCTACGTTAGCCGGGAGTCCGCTATAGACTCCCGACACCAGGGGCGTCTCCTGCTGCGGTTGTGAGAACCCTTCGATGTTGATCGAAACTATGCACAAAGCCGGCTTTATAGGTGGACTTTGGATTGCCATCATGGTGAAATGATAACAAAACATCACCCCTTGTTTCCCCGAAGGGTTGCACAGACGTGTACACCCACATTTCATCAGTTATTTTAAAATTCCATGAAATAGGGGGCGAGCCTATTGCCTTCAACCGGACAGAAATCCATACTCTGGGCTGCGACTGAAAAATCCCAGATAGAAAAACCCAATAACACTTTGCCCGACCTGAGAATCGAATCCAGGACCTCATGCTCAACAGCAGCGCTTGAGACCACTAGACCAACGAGGCAGTTTAAGTGATCTAGAACTATTAGTTTTACAAAAACAACAGCGTAGTGTTTCATTCAACATTCATAATTATTCGCAAGTGAAAAGTATACGCTTCAATATTTACAGTTAGTTATTTCAATAATTACATTTGTCGCCCACAGTGAAACATTTTTAGTCGAATTTATCCGAACAAAATTCACAATATTGCGAAATGTACTCGCTTTTTACTGATGAAGCAAATTTAATATTCAGCCGAGACGGCTGTTGTGATGGCTGCGGGGGCATCGGGGGGCGCGGGACAGCTCCCGAGGAAAACGGTTTTCTTCTTCTGCGACCTTGTGTATCAATCATTGTCTTTGTCATTTATTGTATCCACCTACATCTCGTTTTATAATTCTACACCTGCTACTATTAGGTATTATTGTGTTAAAGCACACACGACCCACAAAATCCGCTTAACTTGCCCACCAAAACAGTCTAAGGATTATGGCCGCGTTTTTAAATTGTGGTATTTCGGAATGCAGGAATAAACGTTCTTACACGTACAATTTTAATGTGAACGGTATTTATATGTGTACTTCCATCGTCAACCTGTTGTGTTTGCATCCCCTTTGTTTCAATTCCCGATCGGACCCGCGTAGCTCGCCACTCGTGCCTTTCTTGGAATCCCTGATAGTAATTTATTTTCCCTAATTGCGTAATTCCCGTTAATCCCGGTGAGGAATTTAATTTACGAAGCCAAATGTATATTTTCCCTTTTTTGTTTGCTAATTTATTTATTTTTCTCTTATCAAACATTGTTAATTAAATGGAGATTGCTTGTAATTGTACACCATGATTTTTTATCGAGATTAATTAAAAAAGAAACAAAAATAAATTTAAAATTGGAACGTAGAGTTGCTGAAATCGGAAATTGAATAAAGAACAAAGCTACGTTCGGAAATTAGCTCGAAGAGCAGTTGAATTCGATTCGGGCAACTCGAGATCCATGGCCGGAATTGCGTCAATCGGTCGAGTTTCTTGGAACTTTGTGTAAACTGAACGCAACACTGCACGAATTTAGGTTTAATATTCGGTCCAGGTAACTAGCGTACTTTGCGTGTAGGATCTATCTAATTATACCCTAGACATAGTGAATCTATTATTACGTGTAGTTTAGCGAAAATTTCTCGCGACATTTCAGCAGATAACTAAACAGAACGGTGAATATTTATAAAGTGTGAAATGCGAATGGATGTCATAATCGTAATAAAACTAAAACCGCACGGCATACATTTGTGGGATATTGAATAAATCTATTTCATATCTCAATATACATGGCTGAATCTTTCGTCAGTCGCCTTTATTGCTTACATCTGATCTATTTCTAATATTATAGAGGCGCGGGTGACAGCGTCCAAGTATGTCGGAGGATCGGGGTGTAGTGTTGAATCGATACGCGGCGTGCACACCCGATCGTTTTTCGTACAACATGTGAGCTGGATTACCCTCCATAACGTCTTGATGTCGGACATCTGCCGCTTGCCCGGGACGGCCTCGACCACATGTTTTTATCGGCCGTTTTTTAACTTACGATTTCCGAATTGACAGATCCGATTCGACATTTTTATTTGAAATAGCCCGTCCGTTACCTCGGACTTGGGGTAGTTCTTTTTTAAATTAACAGCTGTTGGCGTAATTTGGCGTGGTATTGTTTCTATTGGGTCTCTAAATTAAGTTTTTGTTTTAGAAAGTGGACTTTCGCTACAACTATTAGGCTTTTTGTACAGATCATGTGTTTGAAATCCATCAGCATAAAGTAAACGGATGTTAGAACCAAATCGCATTAAAACAAAACGAAATAAAACGCCAGTTATTGTTATTTCGATGAATAATAAACAGGTTATAAATAAATTTTACGAACTATTGTTCTAAAACGTGGCAGTATGAACAGTGCTAAATAGCGGGCGACACCGGACCGTGAGATTATACCTGCTATTATACTGTACGAATGCAATTATGTCGAATGATATACGATCGAGAGTGGCACGAAACCGGTGCGTAGAAGTTCCGCATACACTGCTACACTGCTTGTAACGCTACGACTTACGATGCGTTTATAATGGGAAACTAGACCCGGTTTTGAATGGCCCGTTAGTTGGACTTGTACGTTTTTTTGCTACAGTTTTGTATTAAACTGCTCCTTGGTACTCTGTGTTGGGATTGCGTTATAAAGCGTTACGAGTTTGTTTACAATTTCGGAACGAATAGGTAAAGGAATGTTAAATCGAACTGTCATTATTAGTATTTAAAATATTGGCGGAACCGTTTTTATTCCTCGCCTGTACATGTAGGTAGTTAAATAGACGAAGTTTCGCACCACCATAGATTATTTAGCACAACATATGTTTTTTTTTAATACTTTGGTAAAACAATTTTTATTATTAGTTGTTATAATACACACACACAAACACACTCTGAAAATTTCAAGTGTCTACCTACTACAGTTCACAAGATACAGCCCTTTGGCGAGGAGTGTTAAGTAATAGGGTCCCGTGGGTGCCCACTTTGGATACGGAACCTTAAAATCCCATCATCCCAGTCAGACTGATGCGTGAAAGCGACATCTATTGGCTCGATGTATTTTTAAATAGCTTATCTGCATGAATCAGTCTTCACTGAAATGGGGCAAGTATTTTCTAAACTGAAAACGTTTTTGATATTTTGAGAAAATATTTGATTTTTGGTATGT
Source organism: Aporophyla nigra (assembly GCA_947507805.1). Lineage (NCBI taxonomy): Eukaryota > Metazoa > Arthropoda > Insecta > Lepidoptera > Noctuidae > Aporophyla > Aporophyla nigra. Next base: position 13,491,963 of record OX382307.1, on the reverse strand, counting down.
TTGTTAGCTCACTTTCACGCTAAAATGGCCGAACGAATTCGGATATTTTTTTTTCGGGACCGTCCCAGGGACTCGATATTTAAGCGGATGAAACTACGGGGCATTACTAGTCATAAATAAATATAACATTTTTGTAAAGCTCCCTCTCGCTCTTGCCTCGTGTCTTCATGAATGGTGACATTAGTCATCATATTAAAAAAAAAAAAATTAAAGATTTAGTTTTCTTTTTATCTTCTTCTAAAATACTCGCGCCTATTATATTTTACATTCATCAAAACGAATGTGGTGCTTTGAATTATAACTCACAATCAATAGCTGAAAACAGTCATCAGAAAAATCTAAAACAGAATATTCTTGCAATAAATAACGAATGTTTGATGATATTTTTGCAGATACGTACCTAAACTTTATATTTTTACAAAGATTTCAATCGTAGATTCGCCCTGTCGCGTCAATAGATGGTCGCGGTTCTGTTTCGTTTTGACGCCGCTGATAAGTTTGACTCCTCTCACAGAAACTTGACTTGTTGGTCAAATAAAAGCAATTTTTACTGTGTACCTACCCATTTTCACGCGACGTATTACGGTGCGGGTAAACCAACCGATTTAAATCGTTGATATTTTCAAAATGTCTATATACTTATCATTATTTATATATAAATTATTTATTTGCGGCATTGTGATAGTTTCTTTGGTAATTATTTTAGACTAGCTTTTTCCCGCGGCTTCGCCCGCGTGGATGTCGGAAATTAATGCAAGAGGACGTACTACCGCGATAAGAATGTGTTATTCCAGGTTATATAGGTAATATAGACTCTGTGTGCTATTTTCGATCCAGATCCATTCAGCCATTTTTGCGTGATTGAGAAACAAACACCCAATCATACATATTTTCACATATTATATAATATTACTAGCTTTTGCCCGCGGCTTCGCCCGCGTGGATGTCGGAAATTAATGCAAGAGGACGTACTACCGCGATAAGAATGTGTTATTCAAGGTTATATAGGTAATATAGACTCTTTGTGCTATTTTCGATCCAGATCCATTCAGCCATTTTTGCGTGATTGAGAAACAAACACCCAATCATACATATTTTCACATTTATAATATTATTAGTAGTAGGATTATAACTCATATTACTTAGGATTCATAGTTTATGAGAACATCATGTGTGTTGGTGTTTTTAAAATAAAAGTAATAGTATTCAGAGTAAGAAGACTGTGACATAGGGCTTGGTTTAGTTGAATATAAGTCTTCCTGGTTTTTCTTAACGCTCCTATTTTACCTATACAGACACTCAATCATTTACCAGACACCGAACATAATTATAGGAATAGTACTTTTGCCAGTGGCTTGGCCCGTATAGCTGTCGGAAAATATCACCCGGGAACCTACTACCGGGATAAAGTACCTAGGTATCCTATCTGTTACGTATCCATGATATAATACCTATATCTTTGTGCCAAATTCGATCTAAATCCTTTTGGCCGTCTTTGCATCATTGAGAAACAAACATCCAAAAATCTAAACATCTAAGCCATTTCGCGGTCTCTTACTTGGAATAATACTATTAGGTTTATTTTGAGTATAATGAACACACATGATATTCGCAATTACTATGAAGCCAAAGTAATATGAATTACAATCCTACTTATTCTGTACTACCCGGCCCCTGCCAACGCGCCTGCGCCCACTTTTTAAATCTCTAATATCTTCTAAGATATTCATTTAAATTACATGCTGTAAAGCGCCATATTGATCTATATTAAATTCACAATGTATTTAAGGTACTTAATTGGATAAGGATTAATGCTGTATTGCTTAAAATCGCTTCGTAAATAAGCCCTTATTTCTCGTAAAAAGTAAAAGATAAAAAATGGTTATTGTGGGTTATCCCTAAGAGATAGACATATACCATTCAGGACATTTTTGTGGGCCTTTTTAAGGTGTACAATACTGTAGTACATTATTTTGATCTATTTCGTAGGATTCAGCCAGGATTCGAATTTTGAGACGTATGTCAGCGTAGTTTTCGAAGATAGTTATTTTTTTTTCTAAAATAAAAGAATCTTTCTAAAATAAAAATAGCCTAAGTTACTCCTTGTTACATCAGCTATCTGCCAGTGAGTCCCGTCAAAATCGGTCCAGCCATTTCAGAGATTAGCGGGAACGAACAGACAGACAGACAGACAGACAGACAGACAAAAATTGTAAAAAATGTTGTTTTGGTATATGTATCGTGTATACATCCATATACACTTAGTAAAAAGTGGTTATCTTAATATTAAAAACAGACACTCCAATTTTATTTATTTGTATAGATTTGTATAGATTATTTTGGTAATTATCATACCATTACCATTTACATAGCATTACATAGTGCTTTATATGATAGAAGTTAAGTAAAATATCGACGGATGTTTTCTAATAAAACTTATCTTATTTAATCACTACATAGTTTAAAACAAAGTCGCTTTTCTCTGTCTGTCCCTATGTATGCTTAGATCTTTAAAACTACGGAACGGCTTTTGATGCGGCTTTTTTTTTAATAGATGGAGTGATTCAAGAGGAGGGTTTATACGTATAATACGCGAGCGAATCTTAAGGCAAAAGCTAGTAGAAAATAAACAGTATATTTATCAAATTAAATTGCATTCGAAAACATCCATCGGTTTCTTTTTAACTTCAACTATATGCGACGACCCTGGTTACTTATCTCTTCTGGTGACTGTACATAGAATCAACGGATTTATTTTGCTAAATACTCTCAAATCCACTCTCATATCACGCAGTCATGATTTCTACACGTTTTATGATACAACATGAAATCACGACGATCCGCAAACATTATAATAGCGTAAAATATAACTGTTAACCGCAATAAAATATAATGTAATTCAACATACATTACCCGTTTTGTTAATACTTTATGTAATAGAAATATCGTAAGCGGCATTGGTCAGCAAAACGCAGATCGCAGCCGCAATTTAACGTTCAAAATCTGGACAACGTCCAACGGTGCTCAGGTGCGAGAAAAAACATTTTGATGATATTTATTACACCTTTTAAAACAATTTCGAGGGAAATTTAGGATAATTTATGACATTTTTGTATGGGAGTTGCATATATTTTATTTTCCATGAAAACCCGTTGGCTTTCAGTAGTGACTGGCGCATACCAAGGTATTATTTGCTGCGTACTAACTGACACGATAATTTATACGTATAAACAATTTATCCCTTCACTCCGTCTCAGAATATCCACGAGTCTTAACACACTTTGTACGTAGTTTTAATTTAGAACTTTAACCTACTTTTAATGAATAACAAGGATCTGGTAAAGCTTATTTCTTATAAAACCTGCTGATAGTTTTTGTGAGGTTTATAGGTCTCACATCTATTTATTTGCTGGATTGGAGGAACTACTATTCGGTTCACTTATTAAAACTCACTTTAAAACTTGAAGACGTATTTATTTCTTTAATCAGTCGCCCATGGCGTGGTTCTTACAACTAACTTAAAATTCGAACATGCCTATATTTATAGTTAAAACACATAGGTGCAAGTTGCGCCGACTGCGCCGAGTTATCAAATTTTAAATTATCCAATGACATAACTAATTAAGTTTTAGGTTTTTGCGATCGACTCCGAGTCCACCAATCAGAGGCAGGCAAGAGCGTCTCGAGGTTTGGACAGGTTTCGACACGTTCTGATTTGACCAAACTTGACTCCGGAATAGATCGCAATTACAAAGATTCTTAGTTCCTAAATTGAATAGAATCAAACTATATCTAAACTAACTTATAGGTGCTATTATTTACATTGATCATACATAGTTACATATTATTACAGTACATAGAATGTTTATTATCACATAAGCGATCTATGCTATGGGTGTCCTGTACAATACACATTATTACTTAATCAATCTATGGGCGTCCTGCACATTCCTCCCGCCGTGCGTCGTCCGCTGCTGGCGTCGCAGTCGTAGCTTCCGGTGCAGGATCGTCGTGGTCTATTGATAGCACCACTATCTTCTTCACTGCACGTCGCAGGATACCTCCTTTCGTCGATACGTCCACTGTGCGCACCACTCCATCAGGGCCGGGGAATGTAGCACAGATGCGTCCTCTGATCCACATGTTTCTTGGGAGGTTGCCATCTACGATGAGCACTAGGTCGTCGACCTTGGGAATTATGCCTTTAGTGTGTGGCTCTCTGCGATTCCTTAGTTCTGGGAGATATTCTTTCAGCCATCTGGCCCAGAATATATCGGCGAGCCTTTGAGCTGCACGCCAACTGGCTCGTAGACGTAAGTCACTGTCGTCGAATTCCCCTGGAGTCGCGATGCGACCTGGACCGCCCAAAATGAAGTGATTGGGCGTCAATGCTTCAGGATCTTCGGGGTTCACTGACACGTGTGTAAGTGGTCGGCTGTTCACTGTGTGTTCGGCTTCGATGAGGAGTGTGTTGAGCACTTCTTCGCTCGGGAACCGCTCGTTCATTGTGGTGGCTAGTGCTGTCTTCACCGACCTCACCATACGTTCCCAGGCGCCCCCCATGAATGGTGCCCCAGGTGGGATGAATCGCCAGTCGATCATCTTCTTCGACGTTTCCTCTGCTGTAGCCGCGAAGATGGCTGCTCGCAGTTCCTTTTCGGCGCCGTGAAAGTTCGTCCCGTTGTCGGACCACAGCTGTGCTGGACATCCTCGACGTGCCATCATACGTCGTAAAGCCATGATCGCTGAATCTGTGTTGAGCGATACCACAAGTTCAAGGTGTATGGCGCGCGTTGTCAGGCACGTGAATAAGGCAACGTACCTCTTCTGATGACTTCGTCCCACTGTGATTGTTAATGGTCCGAAGTAGTCCAAGCCGGTGTAAGTGAATGGCCTCTGATGATGTGCTAATCGACAGGAAGGGAGGTCCCCTGTCATTGGTTGAGGGGGAGAGGCTGCCTTTATACGACATCGCAGACACTTGCTTATAATGTTCTTCACGGTTGGTCGTAGACGTAGCACCCAATGTTGCTGACGACACTCGTTGACTATGGTCTCTGTACCCGCGTGATGTAGTTTACGGTGGACGTGTTCGATCCATAATCGTGTCGTGGCGTGGTTTCCATCTAGGATCATGGGTTTCTTCAGGCGCTCTGTGATGTCCGTCATGGCGGTTATTCTGCTTTTCAGACGAATCTCTCCTTCGATGAATTCTGTGCACAATGGGTGTAGGCGACTGCTTCGTGAGATGGGCTTCTTGTTCTTCAGGGCTTCTATTTCTTCCTGGAAGGATTGTTGTTGTGAAGCTCTCAGGATCAGACTTTCGGCGCGGTGTAAGAGTTCAGCAGTGAGAGGTAGGTGATTATTTGTGACCTGTAGTCTCTCTTTCGGTTTGACCCGCACCATCTGCTCACCCCTTCTCCAATTAGGGTCGTTGCTATTGTTCTTCTTGGTTCTCTTGTAGTTAATATTCTCCCCTGATTGGCCGCAGAGTTGCAGGAACTGTAGAACTCGTGCTGTGGCTCGTAGGTACCTCTCCCAGCGCGAGAATCTATTGACTTTTGGTATAGCCTCGCTGAGCTGCACTTTCTTGTGTACGACGCTGCAGGTTCTTTCTTCTCCTGTGATTATGACAGGGTTCTTCTCATCAGCTGGCCATGTATCTGGGGGTCCTCAGAGGAATTCGGGACCGTGGAACCAGCGGTGATCTGCATCATAGTGTTCGGGTACATCTCTCGTAGCGTCATCTGCTGGGTTCAATTTGGTCGGGATCCAGCGCCATTCGTTGGTGGAGCTATGTTCTTCGATGGCTGCAATGCGGTGAGCGACATATGGTTTGTAAGACCTGGCTCCAGTCCTGATCCATGACAGTGTAGTTCTGCTGTCGCTCCAGAACGTGGTTGATTCTGGTACTCTTTCATGTTCTTCCTTAACAGCTGTCGCCATTCTTGCACCAAGCACTGCTGCTTGCAGCTCTAATCTTGGAATTGACATTAGCTTCAATGGTGCCACCTTGGCTTTGGCTGTTACCAGGCAGACGTAGGTTCTTTCGTCGCTGGTGACCGTTCGCCAATATAATGCTGCTGAGTATGCAGATTCGCTTGCGTCGGTGAATATGTGCAGCTGTAGTGATTCCGTAGCGCTGAAGCCTGGATAAGTTCGGGGAATGGAGACAAGTTCAAGTGCTCTGAGATGAGCGAGCCATTTCCTCCAGCTTGCGGCTAGGTCACTGTCTAGGGCTTCGTCCCATGCTGTTCCACGACGCCAAACTTCTTGCAGTATTTGCTTGGCTCTGATGGTCACCGGCGATACAAGTCCCAATGGGTCGAATAAGGACATGACTATTCGGAGGGCTTCCCTTTTAGTAGGCGTGTCGTTCTGTAGGACGTTCTGAGGTATGCGTGTTAGGTTTAGATTGAAGGCAAGTGAGTCTACTATTGGTCTCCATATCAGACCGAGAACTCGTTCTGTCTGGATGTCGTCTTCCAGCTTGATGGTGTTTTCAGTCTCGGTTATCTCCCCTAGTGCTTCAAGAAGGGCGGTAGAGTTTGATGACCATTTCTTGAGTTCGAAATGTGCTTCGCTGTGAATGCTACGCACTGCTTGTGAGACTCTTACTGCTTCTTCTAACGTGTCGAAGCTGTTCAAATAGTCATCCATGTAATGTTTCCTTTTGATGGCTTCGACTGCCTCTGGTTGGTCATGTTGGAATCTCTCGGCGTTTGTGTTCTTCACATATATCGCTGTAGCTGGCGAGCAAGAGGCTCCGAAGATCAGCGACTTCATACGGTATTTTTCAGGTGGCTGGTTGTCTCTTCGGTCTCCTCGCCATAAGTAGCGGAGAGCGTCCCGGTCTTCTGGTCGAAGTTCTATTTGTAAGAACATCTCAGTAATATCAGCGGTCACGGCGATTGAGTGCTGACGGAAACGCATTATTACTCCTGGTAATGATTGCAGAAGATCTGGACCAGTGAGCAGTTGATCATTTAGCGATATTCCTCTGGTCTTGGCTGCAGCGTCACAGACAATTCTTAACTTGTCCGGTTTCATTGGATTGAAAACCGCGAAGTGAGGTAGGTACCAAGTCCTATGTTCTGACGTGGTCGATGGAGCTGGTTCGGCGTATCCCTTTGACACTAGTGCTTCCATTTGTTCATAGTACCTCTTCTTTAGTTCTGGATCTTTATCGATTTTCTTTTCCACACTGATGAGCCTGTTCATAGCGCTATCGTAGTTGTCTGGCATTTTTATGTTCTCCTCTCGCCATAATAGAGCAGTTTGGTACCGTCCTTCTGTGGTCCTCCTCGTATGGTGCTGTAGAATACGAAGTGCTTTTTCATCTGGATCATTGATGGGTTTCCTTGGATTGACTTGCATGTTATCCATTGTGATGTATTCCTTCACAAGTTCATGAAGATCGTCGTCTGTGTAAGCATGTCTGATGAAGTTCACTCTGTGGCCAAGCGCTCGTGTGTGGCTGCCGTGCAGGACCCAACCGAGTGGCGTTAGTGATGCTACTGGTTGGTTCTTCTTTCCTGTTTTGATTTCTATTGTGATGAGAAGATCCCAGTTGTCTTGGCCGATCAGGAGTCTGGGTCTTGCATCTTCAGTCACTATATCTTTGGCTATGCCTCGAAGATGTTCACAATCCCTGACTGCTTCTCCAGGTATCCTCTGTGCAGCCAACTCTAGCTGCTTCACCGTTCTTGCCTGTAACTTGCGTTCAACTGTGTGACGTCCCTTGATGCAGAAGTTCACTCGACGAGATGTCACGTCGATTGTGGGTTCGCCATCGAAGGATGATATACGTAGTGGTTCATATGATCCTTCTGCTCCGATCTGACTGGCCAGGCTCTCGTCGATAAGTGTTACCGTGGAGCCATCATCCAAGAGCGCGTAGGTATCCACAGCTCCCGCCGGTCCAGAAAGGTGTACTGGTATTATTTTCAGGAATGACACCTTAGGGGTCCACGCTGAATGTACCTTCTCTTGTTCTTCGTTGGGGCACTCGGGTTCTTCTTTCTTCCTGTCGGCGTGTAACATCTTGTGATGTAGGTGGACACAGTCGTTTATTTCGCATTTCTTTGGTTTACAGCTGTGTTGCTTTGTTCTGTATTTGAGGCAACGAAAACACAACCGATTCTTCTTAGCTATGTCCCACCTAACATCGACAGTTGCTTTCTTAAATTGTTCACATTCTATGATGCTGTGTCCCTGTCGTTCACATAAACCACACTTCGGCTTGTTAGTTTCTTGCGTGGCATGTACCCGTTGCTGGCGTCGCTGCGTGTTCTGTTGAGTAGGTTGTGCGGTTGCAGCGATGTTTTCAGGCAGGGCGTACGGGCTGCATATTTCAGCTTCGATCTTGATGAATCGGGCGAACTTCAGTAGATCAGGTTCGGTTCTGGAGTTCATCGCTGAAAACTGGTACCACTGTCTCTTCAAGGTAGGTGTGAGCTTCTCAACAATAGCTTTAGTTACTTCGGGATTGTAAAGATAATGTCCACAGTTCAGTGCTTGCAGAGTTCCAACTATACTTTCAACTTTAGTAGCGAAGGTGCAAACATCACGCGGAGATTCGGTGAGGCGCGGTAGAGTTCGTAGACGTTCTATCTCAGCCATTGCAATTGAGTCTGAACGTCCGAAGCGTAGCTCGAGTGATTTCATAACTTCACTTGGGTCTGCATTCACTATTAATAGACCCTGTACAGCTTCCTTGGCTAGACCTCGAAGGCTTCTTCTAAGTCTGGACATGTTCTCCCCTGCTGTTAGTCTATGTGCCGTCTCATAGTAGGCGGCGCGAAACGTGAGCCAGTCTTGATGAGCTCCGTTGAAACAGGGTAGTTCGGTGTATCTCGTGGGCTGCTGGTACTGTGTAGATTGCACAGCGTGCGTGATCGCAGCAGCAAGTTCTTTCAAGTCCGTCCTTGGTTCTTGGACGGTCATTGTTGTAGGCTGACGTGCGGTGTGCGTAGATGGCATAGACTGTGGCACCCGGGTCCCGGCGGCGTAGCCCGTCGTGTAGTCGTGATGTGGTGCCGTAGTGTAGATCGGTTGCCATGATGTGTTCGTAGTTACGTACGTCGAGTTCTGTGGCCAGGGTGCGGCGGGTTCCGCCGGCGCTGACGTTGGTTGCGGCTGCGCAGGCACATAGTTCGGTTGCCAGGATGCGGATGTGTACGCTGGTTGTAGGTTCGGGTGTGACTGCGTAGGCGCGGCGTTCTGCTGCCAGGCGGCGATCACTGGCAGCGGGTTCAGGTGCGATTGTTCGATTGCTAGGTTCGACTGCCAGGCGGCGATCACTGGCAGTGGGTTCAGGTGCGGCTGTTCAGTCGCAAGGTCCGGCTGCCAGGCGGCGATCACTGGCGGTGGGTTCAGGTGCGGCTGTTCAGTCGCAAGGTTCGGCTGCCAGGCGGCGGCAGTGCTCACTGGCAGCATGTTCTCGGGTTCAGTAGTGCTGACTCCCGCCGGTAAAGTCGCCGGGATGTTCCAGGACACGGCGGCGTTCACTGGAACTGCAGGTTCGGTCGACGACTTTACGTTAGATTCATGTGGTCGATCGGCGATGGCGAGTAGCTGACTTGTTTGTAGCCACGTAGTCACTCGTTGATCATTGCCAGTTTCCGAGGCCACTGAGGATAGATCTTCATCGGTAGATTCAGCTTCGACCTCGGCGAGGCGCGCGGTCGCTAGTTCTACTAACCTTTGTGCTAGCTCCGCCTTGGCTTTAGCTACGCGACGCAATTTCGACACTTTTTCACTCGTAGACTTCATACGGCGACTACTTTCTTTGTTCTTAGGTTCATCGGCGACTCTTTGTTTAGCTGTGCGTTTGACAGTTGACTCGGTCGCGGCGGGGGCCTCCGATGTATCAGCTGTCGTTATCGTAGGCTCCGTAGTGGTCGTCTCAGTAGTGGCTTCCGTAGTGGTTTCAGTTCGTTCTGTAGCTGTAGTCGACGGTTGTCTACCTTTTTTCCCTGTAGATCTCGTAACTGGCATTGTTCTTGATGAGTTGTTATAAATATTCTTCAAATAAGTTCACACTGGAGTCTTGTTCAATAGCGTTTTCACTCGAATCCGGCTCGCGAAGGACCAGACAATGTGAGGTTTATAGGTCTCACATCTATTTATTTGCTGGATTGGAGGAACTACTATTCGGTTCACTTATTAAAACTCACTTTAAAACTTGAAGACGTATTTATTTCTTTAATCAGTCGCCCATGGCGTGGTTCTTACAACTAACTTAAAATTCGAACATGCCTATATTTATAGTTAAAACACATAGGTGCAAGTTGCGCCGACTGCGCCGAGTTATCAAATTTTAAATTATCCAATGACATAACTAATTAAGTTTTAGGTTTTTGCGATCGACTCCGAGTCCACCAATCAGAGGCAGGCAAGAGCGTCTCGAGGTTTGGACAGGTTTCGACACGTTCTGATTTGACCAAACTTGACTCCGGAATAGATCGCAATTACAAAGATTCTTAGTTCCTAAATTGAATAGAATCAAACTATATCTAAACTAACTTATAGGTGCTATTATTTACATTGATCATACATAGTTACATATTATTACAGTACATAGAATGTTTATTATCACATAAGCGATCTATGCTATGGGTGTCCTGTACAATACACATTATTACTTAATCAATCTATGGGCGTCCTGCACAGTTTTACTGATGGCCCGACAAGCTATGCCAACCTCGTTGTAAGCTCTTCTTTTTTCTTCATTTTCAAATTCAGAACTGTCAAATTTATAATCTGGTTCGGTGGTTTCGTTATGTTGGTAGATTTTATTTGTCAAACGCACGTTTTTGGGTGTTGAGGGAATACTTTGCCAAGTGTCAGATCACATGTGTCTGGCTCTCAGTGACTAAAGGATTATGAATACAGTGGCAGGGATATGAAGGCGCAATCTGTTATGGATTCAACTCATGATTCTGAACGGAACACAGATTCTGAAAGACGGGGGCGTTGAAATTTTTCGTTGGCTATTAAAAAAATCTGTTCTATACGTTTCGGCCGCGTAGACATTTTATATCAAAAAGCTTATTTCTTTTTTGAAAATCGACGAAAAATTTCTTTAGCCTAACGCCTGTTTTGAGGGCCTGGAATCATATTATTTAGTTAAAAAATGGTTATGAAATATTTTCACGATGTTTCCCCGTTACCGTCCTATTTTAATTTACAAGTAAACCCTCTTTTACCATGAAAACGTTTCTTCGTTTACCTTCCTGAATTTCTTGTTTTTGTCTCCATCGGATGGAAAATTGGACTTACAGTTTTAATGAAAATAAATCATCAAAGAGACAACATTATTTTGACAATCACAGAAAGGTTATCCAGTATTTCAGAAGATATTTTTATGAAGAAAAATATTATCTGGTTATATCTGCATCTTGTTCGGAACAGAGTGAATTCCCGCGACCCACGGCTATAAAAAGTTACGATTTAAGTTAAACAAGATGAAATTTTCCTTGTAATGTCACATCTCAGGCTAATATAACTAGAGGCCGTCCCAACTTGTTTTAAGAAAGACAGATTTTTAGATAAGGTTGGCAACTTCTTAATGGCTACTGAATCTGTTTTCTTTTTCCTTATATTATTAAGAACTGTGTGTTTTACCTCTAATTATGGCAGAAAAATTATGAGTTCGGTCGCAAAAAAATTGGTCCACATCTCCTTTCGCAGGTCTGCTAGAAGTATTTTTTTTTTAAAGAAATTAGTAGTATCTTTGTACTCAAATTATAATTATACTAGTTTTTGCCAGCGGCTTTGCCCGCGTATTATATGTACATATTAAACTACCTCTTGAATCACTCTTTCTAATGATGAAAAAAACCCTATTCAAATCCGTTGCGTAGTTCAAAATGAAATGCGATTTTATTTTTTATATGTAAAGATTCACAAATTTTATTTTACAATTTTCGCACGATTATGAGTAACGAAAATAAGGCCAATTAAAAGTTTTCACAGATAGAAGAGAGCATATAAACAAAAACAAAACAGTCGTTTCGTATACCTTTGTATCTACAGTGTGAACACAAATGGTAAAAAATATTTTTTAAATATTCTATTCGCAGTATATTGTCTATAATTCATGCTATAGAGCTTGTCTGCCAAAGTTTGAGGGACAGTAAAGCTGAGTTTGGTGGGATTAAATTGTTTAACAGCTTGTTGCAGTAAGCACAACTGAGCGACAAGTCTAAACATGCTCTATCTACAGTATTTCAGGGAATTAGCAGTGTAGTTGGAATTTTGGGAGATTCCTTGAAATCACTGCGAGCATGTGGATTGGAGTTAATAAAATGTGTGAGTCCACGGTCTCTGTTCGCTTCCTGAACATTTGTGACCTTTAGTGTAGCTTCAGTACTGTTTCTTTTTTAATTTTTCTGTCTGGTTATAAGTAGCTTAAATCCGTATTCAACTTTTCCTGTTAGACCCTTTTCCCTTTTTTTGAGCCTTTTCCCAACTATGTTAGGGTTGACTTCCAGGGTAACTGGATGCTGAATATACCAGTATTTTACATGGAGCGACTATCTGTCCTCTACAACCGAGTTGTTGGGTAATACAATACCTCTTGATTAGACTGTATATGAGATTTTCGGGCTTTTAACGATCCGTAACAACTGTCAGAGATCTACGAATGACAACTGAGACCATCTTGTATGTATAGATGGTTACCCATCCACCGACCAACCGCGACAAGCGTAGCTTAACCCGATCGATCGACCCGTGCGGTTGTTATCACTTAGCCACACGCATCGAACAATGTCTTTTCAATTTTTGTTGGCCTGTTTTTGTAGGTAAGTGTTTTATCAAAACAACAAATGTATCTTGTCCCAACACGTCCTGTATCTTGATGTATATTCTTATTACACCAAACACTGGTGTTAGTTACCATAACTCAACATTACGAGAAACAAGACAGTCAAATTGGCTAAGTAAATAACACCGTGAGATGGTTGACAAATTGTATGTTGGGTCTATTGGCCCAGGCCGTTGGGGCCAACATCCAAGTGTTTGCGGCCAAAGCCCTTGTGCATGCTGAACATAAGTTCGCTATTCTCACGTATGTTGAAACTGAAAGTTATATTCACATAGTGTTCGTATGTAGTCAGGCGTTCGCAGCCACCGTTGTTTGTAAACGCTGCGCTGCAAACTAGCTAGTGGTTGCTGTTTGTCGAGGTTGTCTTATAAACAATGTCGATGAATTTTTCATCAGCTTCTGAATTCCATATTTGGGGCATTTATAATAAAAATAATGCTAAGAAAAAAGATATATCTTAAGATTTTCCGCTTCATCGAAGTTGTTATGAAAATGTAGATTTTGTTCGACAGTTCGTAATAAAATTGTGCAAATTCTGCGTCCCCAATTTAAATCTTCGATACTGTGTTTATTACAGTGTCATGATTTCGTGATCGTAAAATTTATATTTCCATCGGTCGTCAATCATCGCTAGTTACAACATTCCACGCAGTTCTTTATTACAGAATTAATTTCTAATTCAAAATAAAATGAGAAATGCGAAAGATGGAGGAAAATCTACCTTTAAGCTAATTTAATTAAAATTTTTGTTTGTCCGTTTAGTGAAATATTATTCCAATATAAAACGTAATTAAAGCGTCCATCATTCTTGTTATATAAAACCTGAAGGTATCTTTTGTCTGTAAAATAAAATTAAAGGCACTCAGTTTTAAGTTTTGGACGTTAAGTCCTCCAACTTTACTTGGTAGTGAAAATAAAAGCTCTCCTTAAATAGATAAATGGATTCTTCAGCCTTGTGTAATTCGTACTGGCTTTTTCCAGATTCTGCTTTCCAAATTAATTCACTCTTTTATCCTAGTATTCAAGATTAGGTATCTGATCATTGGTTGCGACAATCAGCCTTCATGACCACTTTACATTACTGACAAGAATAAAAATATAATAAAATACATTTAAAATTCAAATTAAGTACTACAGAATACGACAGAATGTGAGCCCAGTCCATTGTTAGAATTTTTTCTCTTAATTCCTATAAAGAGAAAAATACTCTGACATAAAGTTTATCGATAAGTTGGCCGCCATCATCGGTGCGTACGGCACTAGACGGCCGGTGCTTCCCACGGCACGGTTCTAATGAGCCGTGTTGTGTTGAGTAACAGAGGTGAGGAGGGAAAGGGGGGCAGGCTTTTTGAATAACTAACTATTCGCCAGCGTCAAATAGATAATTAGGCGTGATTTGTTTTTGTCTTGCTACGTATGGGTCTTTGGTCTTTGAAGTGTGCAAGACCATTTTGTATGGACCGACGTCTTTATAAGACTATGGGTTACCTTTAAGGTAAGCGAGTATTTGGAGGTTACTATTGCATAAAAAGAGACAGCCTTAAATGGTCTTCCCATTTATTTTGGTAGCCTCTAAATACTCTCTAGATTTTAGGAGCACAAAAGAATTGTAAAGTTACTAGTTATACTAAGTGTCCAAAGTAGTTTTGATAAAATATTCATAAATACAAAGTTTCTACGATGCAACTGAATATTTTTTTAAATGCTTGGTCTTTAAAGCAACATTAATTTCAACCAACCAAGTCCGTTTATTCACCGCGTCAACTCCGTCTGAATAGACCCCATCCTCATTTTAAGACACTGTTACAAATTACATTGTTCAAGAAATACCTTAAAAATGTCGACCGGAAAAGCAGCCATAAAAGCACCACATTGCGAAATAAAGCAAAACAAGTGCGTCCTTTGTTTGGCCGGGGCATGTTGACTGTTCCTTATCCACTATCGCCTGAACTAGAACCCTGCAGTACAACGACCTGGGCTTTACTATGGTAACTCGCTCCACAATCCGATTTGTCAACCTTTCGAGCGATGGAGACAAAGCTTTGAAACCATAAAATTTTAACAGACAGTTTACAGCTAGCTGCTTGCTAGACTTTTTGAGTGCTGAATTTTATTAGTCTGTCTATTCATGGTGGTCGTTAAATCAGTAATTATGCAGCGATCTTTAAATTTTGCGTCGTACTTAATCTTGATTGTTTTCAGTTTTAATAAAATATCTAGGTAACCTGGATAGTTTTATGCGAGGTTTTACCCGCCGTATCTTCAATATGCATATTTTAGAGCTAACATTTGAAGACATCTAACATACGCCAATTCACACTTGGCCTATGGTGGTGGATTATATTCCTGGACTGTGTGGCTTATTATGCATCTTGAATATGATTTGAATACAATGAAGAGATTCATCGCTTATAATTTCTGCTACAAAATACATTTGACCACAATTATGAATTGTGGGCAGTTTAAGGTTAAGAACTATTAGTTCGAGAGTTAATTCAGAAGCAATACAATAGTAATGGTCATCTTAACTTTCTCGACCATTGTTCGTTCTTGCCGAGGCTATGTCGTTGAAGTGATTACGCGCATCTTTTTTCTTTTTCTCAATTCTATTTGATGCATTACGGGTGAAAAAGGAACATTACGAAAGGGTATTTGATTTACCGAGACCGATTTTTAGTTCTACGTAATTTTAACGAAGAATTGCATGAAATTGGAGAATAACAGCTTGTTATTTTACTAGTTTGAAAGTTTGGTGAGGTCTTTAAATGCGTCAATAAAGTATTGTATATAAATGATTGCTAACCAAGCACAGCCAATAGTTTTAATAGTCTTAATCTAGCGGGAGATTGGTTCAAGCACTCAGAAGCCGATACAATAAATGGACGTTGAACTATTGCAGCGTCTTTATAAAAGATTCAAATAACAATAAACAGTTTAGAAAGTGCTCTAATGATTGATGTGGTCTTCTTTTTTTTGAGATGGCATTATGTCTGACGATGTTGAAACTTGTTTCACGGAGACGTACCCGAGTGCCCCGGAGCATGACGATTAGATGTGGTTATTACTCCTCCGTACTCTTAGCCGTAACATCGACATACAATTTTATTAATATCATGTTATTGTGACTATATAGTACGACAAGCTATGGTAAATATTATTGTATGCGTGACGTTAAAATACCTGTTCTGAACGGCTACTGTTTTTGTTTTGACCAGTCTATGTTCCAACCTGTTGATTACAAAATACAGAGGTAGCCTACCTACTCAAATAATTGCCTGAGTCGCAATTTCACACAGCTTCTGTACCTTTGTTGCCAAAATATGTAAATTCGGAACGTAGGTAATGCCTTGGGTATTAACATTATTAACTTACTAATATCAGGCAGATTAGTGATAGACATAAAACGGTAGTTAGTTGGTATATGAAGCAGTTATACGAATATACGATTTAGTAACTAAAATATTATACATCGTCGTAGTGTTTGAGTCTTGGACCATGTCAGCAACGTTCCCCGTACACTCTACACCTCGTACAGTCATTTTGCTCTAATGGTCTTGGCTGACGCATGTAACGCATAGAGAAGGACCTAAATCCTTAGCAACCTCACGCCATTCCCACCCTTACTCAAACGTACTAGGACATATACGAGCTTACAAGAAAATGTAATAATTATACCCTTATGTGGTTGAACCATAGGAACGTACGTGCAGGTACGCCAGTTTAGCCAAGTTAAGACTTGCGACGCACTGTTTAGCTTATTCAGATTTGAATATCATTTACGTCTTTTCAACTGCGCCGTTTTGAAATAAATCTTGATAAAACTAACTCAATCTTGTAAAAGGAAGCTGTTTTTGTAAACGTTCGTTGTTGATTTATAATTTGTATAGTTGATGATTGAAATACGATACCAATAAACGTTTAAACATTAATTATTAATGTGATAAATAAATTTATAATTGCTGTTGAATGGCTTGTCTAATTTCTAAGCTTGAATCGACATGCACCGAGGAAATTCGAGTTGAAAAATTCAATGGATTGCTTACCTGTACAGCGCAGGCTATTCATCCGCCGTCTTCGAGATGTTAGCTTTTATTAAAGAGTCGTGTTCCACATCAGAGTTATGCTGCGCTCGAGCTCATCTGACTTACCCGTATTTCCAATAGCGAAAGGAGATTAGAATTTTGATGCCATTTCTCTTATAGGGAACTAAATCTCTTTGCAGAAATGTATGATCATTTACTGTGATGGAGAGAAACTATTCAGTTTTTTTAAATTTTGTTTTTTATAGCTAAACCAGAGGGGTAATTGCGTAACTTTTTATCGGTAGGAATTGGTTTCATATTGATAGTTAAACAACATTCATTGCGTTTTGTACGTTGCTGAGCCAACAATTTATTCGAACAAATGACGCAATGGTTTAGAAATAATCTTCAATCTTGTTCAGATTCTGATAAATAGTGCGTTTCGCTATTAGGGTGCTGGTCTTGATGCCATTATGACTGGTGGGAGCAGAGATAGGTACTTATATGCAAGAATATTATAATGAGATGTATAATAGAAGGATAAACTACACTTGCTGCAGTCGGTTTGTGGGTGGGTAACCATCCATCACATAGGTATCGATATCCTTCCATGCCTCGAAAGCACGCTAAGCTGTTGGTCCCGGCTGTTATTCGTAAATCTTTGACAGTCACAACAGGTGGTCAAGAGACACAAATAGTCAGACAGTCTTACTAAGGGGTAACGTATAACACGTTACCCCTTAGTAACTGGGTTGTGGGGGGCAGGTAAATAGTTGGGATATGGATAGGCAAATTGATTAAAAAGAGATGCACTGCACCAATAAATTGGGATAAGGGGTCAAAGAAGACGTACTCGAAGAACATCTACTATGGGTCGTTACAAAGTTACACCGTCGCATCTTAGTTACTTAACTAACAAAAGAGCGAGAATTTTGTAAAACCTAGTACTCATTAAAAAGGCTTGTAAACTAATTTAACACCGCAGCGCGACCAAGGTCTCTAAGACCATTACACGAATTCAACATTTACTTAGTAGCTAATTTATTTAAATACCTAATTACTTGCGTCGTGAGAGGCAGCCGTGACTCTTCAGATTTGCCAACATTCCGTCAAACCTTAACCAAGTATTCTGGGTGGCTGGTGCCCTCAGAGTTCCCTATTGTAAGGTGAATTCCGTTAACGACCGTGACTCGTCGTTTTATTGTTCTTTCTCCTGAATTCCTGATAATGACTGATGGCTTTCTCTCTATGTCTTTGTTCGCAGTTGACACTGACGCGAAAATGTAATCATGGGGCCGCGTTTGGCCAAACCGCGGCGGATGTAAACAATGAAAAATGTATTGAAGTTATACAGGACGTGGCAATTAATTTCGCGGCAGATATTTATAACTTGCGGGAATTAAATTTGGGTAGCTCGAGTCATGCTGTTCATAGTGAAGGTCATTCTGTTGTTCTATCTGAAGAAGCTACATCAAGCTTGTTTAATGGAACTTGTATTTGTCTTGGTTGGAACTATTATTAAAACAGTAGGCTTTTATTACTAGAATGCTTCCCTGATTGTGAGATATCTATCTTGTAGCAATAAAACGTTTCATGTTTATCTTATAATTTTGTGTTGTTTTAACTGCGTCTCTTGTTAGTACCTACGGCAGACAGTTAGTATGAAAAGTAGCCAAATTAAAGGAACGGTACTTCGTGATGCGTGCGCATTTAATATGTGCGTAACTGTTACAGCGCATGTCGCTTTATTTACGCTTCGCGGCTTGCGCTGGCGCTGCTGTGTGAATTCTGCGTAACTTTAATCATAATTTGAAAAAGTGACCTAATTCCTAGATGTATTAAAACGTCTTACCGAATCCGGACATTAACTAGAAAAATATGATTCAGTAACTCATGTGTGTAATTATATCAACGGTTAATTGGGTTTTACCATCCAAAAATATTTCATGTCGTGATTTTATCTTAAGTATCCAAACGGAGATGAAATATTACAATTCTTTCAAGGTATTATTCCAGACAATTTCCTTTTTAATTACGTGTGTCTGGAATGTAGCCAGCGGGTGTGAAGGATTAAAAGAACTGTGTAAAATTGTTCTCCCAAAATATGGTGTGGTGATGGTTTAATTTACAACTTACTTCGCATTTACTCGCAATTTTAATAACACTGTTAAGTGAACACTTTGAAGATCTCCTTTGATATTTGTGATTTATTATTCAACAGCTCTAGGCAATATTCAATTTCTAGCATCCCGTTTTATTTCTGAAATTGTCATTCATTTGTTCTCGAAATGCTCTAATCTATTTTTGATACCATTGTATTTTTGATCAGAGAACTACCGTGTCGTACTTAGCTAAGTATAATTATTCTCTTATTACAAATTCTTATTAATTTGAATACCTACGTAACGGCAAATTTTCATTTTCCTTAAGCCAAGTTCCTTAAATTACTCAATGAAACCTATTTAATTCAAACAACTTCATTTTCATCATCAGCCTATAGCAGTCCACTGTTGGACACAGGCCTCTCCAAATGCACGCCATTCAAACAACTTAGCAATACGAAATGAATTCCTAAGAAACCAAATAATCAATTTACACAGAAAGAACAAATGAAAGAGCAATGTTCCAATTTTTCAACAAGACTTTCGCAATTTCACAACTAAACCGTGTAGAAGTAGGTAAAGACGTCTCGATTGAGAATAGAGAGATTAGTTGAAGGAATAACGGGACTGTGCAATGACAAAAACAGTACCAATTAACTTTTTTCTTTTTAACTTCAGACACAAGTATTTTCAATCGCTCGGAGTCGGAGCATTCCGTTCGAGAGAGCGTCTTTAGTCGTGCGATTTGCTCTCGATAGGGTAGAGATCGATTTGCTTTGCTCGTTTCATTCCGATTTAAATTGTATCGATGCTAGAGGCGATTAAGGCTTCCGTGTTTGTAAAAGTGAATGCAGTGAGTAAAAAAAAATTAGTTGTTTTAGAAAATAAAACAACATTAGTGACAACATGAGCTACTATACATACGAGAACTGGTAATGGGTTATTTATTTGGCTTTGACAATAAAGCGAATTATTTTCCCGATCAAGTTTTTAATCATTAACTCCATTTATCGATTCCAATCGAGTACGTTCACACGAATTACAAAATAATCCTGTGTGTATTGAAATATCATTGCATTGGAAGCATGTCAATACAAAGTTGGACGCACAGAAAATGAATTCGGCTTTTGCGGGCGACAAATGAAAAATTTACACCCGTTTATTCGGTGATATTGGGGATTTCATCAGCTATCGATTGTACCTACGAAAGAAGAGCCAACATAATTGGTTTCCATTGTACTTTTAAATCGATCACAATGTGCAAAATATCCAGTATTTTAACAGTTTGAAATGCAAATACTCCGAGTAAAATAATCGTGCAGCGAATAATAACCATTATTTAAAAAAAATGTACAGCAATTTTAAGGCTCCGTCATCTTCAAGAAGCTAATGAGGCATTTTAAAACTGCCAAAACAGTTTTATACTCTCAAACATTTTACTCTCGAACGTGGTAGTTTAACGCTAAGTCTAGCTATAACGATAAACTTAAGTTCAGTCGTTAACCTGATCGTAGTACAATATAAACAAAACTACTCAAATAAAACAACCACTAAGGATGCCTCACGTACACAAAAAATATGTTTTTTCATGTGTTTCTCACACACCCCTTAAGATAAAGTCGTAGACTTCTGTTTAAAGTTAAACAATATGTCAATCTGCGCTTAGTACGGTGAGGTGGTTTCTAAGCGTCTTCCGAACTATTAAGGGGCTTTAAAATGACGCTTCCAGCTGAATGGTTCATGTCTTCTCACGGCTACTGGGTGTGTTTAGATAGCGGATTGATGGATGTGGCATTGTAGGCTAAAAGAATTTGGGAATTTACAAGAAAATAGAATTGGGTGTCGAAAAGATTAAGCTTTGCAATGCTTCGCTACGTTTCATGTTAAATTAGTACCTGTAGACTCGTATAATAATGCCCTATTGATAAAATACTAAACATAAAAGTAATTGACGAGTATGAGAATTGTGAGCCCATATTGAACAAAAATACATTAATCATTATGACATAAATCGTCCGTATATGTCACGAATCTCTTTATAGAAAATTTTAATATCCAAAGATTAAGCAATACGCACGTTTCAAGCGCCATTTTAGCTTTGGAACCGCGAACAATGTAGTTTACAGTTCACGACACAGATGTTTATAAAGAATCAACAGTTAACAACATCGTAAAAAAGGTCGGGCGTAAACAGCTACCGTTGAAATTTTACAGTCACTCTTGTTTCCTTATTTTTTTCTTCCCGCTCTTCACACTTAGCTACTAGGTATAGCTGAAGATTTGTAAGACCACGTATCTGTAACATTGATGATTGTTTTATTTTTTATTATAAATGTGACGAAGTTATCTTGAGTAGAGGAAGACCAAAGAAACGATGGATGGTCTGTGTGAAAGGGGTGACTATCCAGATGACGACTACTAGAGAACATATGTATGAAAAAGACATGTGGCGACGACCCCAAATAAATTGATAGATAGACAGGAAAATTTAAACTCAAAATCAAACCATATATGTGCATTAAACCATCAAAGGTACTTTTGAATTGACAAAGGTTCGGTTAGATAAAAAGTTGGAGCTAGTTGCCCACTCCTAAACGTAGATCTCTATGGAGGAGAACAGGCAGACTCCAAAGACAATATTTTAAATCACGATATTACAAAAACATGGGTACATATTCTTGTTGCTTCTATATGTGAGAACAGTGTAGAAAAAATATGAAGAAACAATTGAGAATGTAAGATTTAAAATAAGCCATGGCAAAGAAAACCAGTCTAAACAGACGGCGGGCGTTTATGAACACCACCATCTAGCTCAACCATTTTGTAGATAGTCAAATGATCCAACACATGTGCCACCTTAAGTGAATGTGAGATGATGATGACGTAGGTATCATCGTCACCACAAACCACAACAAACAAAAACCATAAACCCGGCGCAGTATAAACAGTAAATGCAGCAACACATTAATATTAATGAGAAGAGCTCACAGATTTTCGCGTCATTACACCAAAATTTACATTTAAATCTACATACTTACACTTACTTATACTTTGTTTTTAACCGACTTCAAAAAGGAGGAGGTTATCAATTCTGATGTTTATATGTTTTTTTTTTTTTTTTTTTTTTTTTATGTATGTTCGGCCATAACTCCGTCATATATAGACGGATTTGCAAAATTCTTTTTTTATTCGAAAGGGGTTTATTCCGAAATGGTCCCATATAAGTTTCATATAGATCTGATGATGAGTTCGGGAGACAGACACCGGAACTCTTTAAAAAATGACAGGAAATCAACCGCGATTTCTGCTATCGCATAAATATGCATTGTTTGTTTGGAATTAGTGCAGGGTGAATACCACAACTAAAAATTTAAAAATAAAAACTTTTTTGCAAAAAAAAACAACCGACTTCCTTAAAAACACTACAAAGTGAAAAATAACTTTAATTTCGGAAGTCGGTGCCAAAAAAACCATAAATACAGATCCTAAGACACCGACTACCGAAATTAAAGTTATTTTTCACTTTGTAGTGTTTTTAAGGAAGTCGGTTGTTTTTTTTTTGCAAAAAAGTTTTTATAGTACAGCACAGTCGGATAAAAATGAATCTAATCAGTTTGAGTGCACTGCATAAAATGTATCTGTGCACCGTCACTGAATTCAGATTCTGCAGCATTTTTGGGTTCAATTTAACACGTGTGACGGAAAAAAATTGCAGAGAGGGCTTGTGGCTAAGTAATAACACCAGCACGGGTCGATTGATCTGGTTAAGCTCCGCCTGCTGAGGTTGGTCGATAGATGTGTAATATGTCTTATTTATGAAATAATATTATTTATGTAGATTATTTTATACTTTGTGAATGTGAAAACGTTGTAGGCCTTGTAGACTGTAGACAATTTTCTATCTTATTTAGTACCTGGTACTTGTTGACAGGCCTACACCGTCCTCCCATACTATTAACACTGTAATTTGAAACAATTGTAAAAACGAATTATTTTTAAAAGAGTAACCGTGGAGTTTCTTGCCGGCTCTTCTCCATAGGAACCAACTATTTGGAACCGTGCACCTAGCTTCTGACGTTTTATAAGTGCCCATGTAGGTTTATATGAAATAAAAATATTTTGATTTGATTTGATTTGATGGGAAACCATCTTTATATACTCAGATCCCTCCGACCCTCGAAAAGCACGCTAAGCCATTGTTTACGGGTGTAAATCGTAGGTCTCTGACAGTCGATATGGGTTGTCAGATCCCCGAAAGTCTGACACCTAGTCTCACCGATAGGTATTGTATTAACTAGTAACTGAGCTGTGGAGTATTGGTCAGACAGGCAGTCGCTCTATGTAAAAGACTAGTATTCAGCTGCGGTTAGACTGGATGCCGACCCCAACATAAGTAGTTGAGAAAAGACTAGGTGAATGAGATAGAACAAAATTACAGTAACCCTGAACTGGATAAACTATCAAATATTTATACATAGAATGCTGTAAATATGTATTTAGGGCGGATAGCAACCACACGGTATTTTAATCCACATTCTACGATAATATTATGAAAAAAGAAAATTTTATGGGATTGTTTGTTGGAACTAAATCAATTTAATTTTCTTTTTTAACGACACTTTTTTTCGACTACCATTATATCTGTCGTTAGGTAATAATTAATATGATTTTATGTGTTTATTAATTTATTGTTTACATGTACATTTTAATAAACATATTGTTTGGCGGTAACACAACTAACAAGTCAGCTTTACATGAAATATGGGAACCCAAGCATAACAAAGCCATTAATAATAACGAGAGATAATTTAAAGATTAACAGGTAAATCAATTTATCAAAATACATTCGAAATTAATGATCCAAGATGACAATAAACAAGACATAATGAATTGCTAACATGTATAAGTCTAACCTGTGTTAGCTGTTTATCATTTGTAGTTTATACGGCGAATTCGACGTGTTTCGGGAAGTATATGGCGGCAGTCTGCATACATACATCGCAAATGCATTCCAACTATGAAAATGAGTGTTCAAACACATACGTTCTGTATTGTAATAGTTTCAACCTTAAACCCTGACAGGCGTGCTCTCAGCAATTTCATTAAATTACAAATTGTATGTCTTTACTGAGACTATTAGTGATTCAGTGCAGTTACGATTGCCAATACGGTCTGTGCATCTAGTGCGATAAACTAGCACGGTTCTGCGATCAAATCTATCACTGCGACACGGTGTCATTGGGGATACTTGTGAACTAGTTTTGTTGACTAGCTACGCCCCGCGGTTTCACCCGGATTAGTCTCGATCCCGTGAGAATATTGGGATAAACAGTTTCCTATGTCCTAATCCAGGTTCTACCCAGGTGACAATTTTCATCGAAACCCATTCAGCCGTTTTAACGTGAAAGCGAAACAAAGAAGCATACAAAAATCTTTTCTCTTTATATAAATTTTTTTTTAAGTTTGGGTGCCAGTGCCGAACCAGTAGTAAATTCAGTAACATTTACTATCGCATTGGTTAACGATTAAATGATAAACATCATTATTTGAGTATATATGAGTATGACTGTGTGAGATCATTAGTTACAAAAATGTTTGAATAAATCTAGTATGTACGAAATGGAATGAATTTAACGCCTTATATTCTAGACCGATATTTAGTTATTCCTTGCAATCTAAGTAGTGGTATACAAAAAAGACATACTAAACTCTCGTGTCAGTCGCCATTGGCAAACTGTCTAGATAGGTAGCTGGCAACGTTGCCACATCAGACAACTAAGTTAATTTTCTGGCAGAAGTGCCAACGTATTTTCACTAAGTGATTATTAACCAACCCGAGTTACATCTACATTTAGTTTGAAAACTATTTCTTTAGCATTATTCGCCAGATGTCCTTTTTGCCAAATAAATGCTTTCTTTCTTTGCACCTCTGCAACTGTTATTTTATGATTATCTAGGAATTATAAAACTCCGCGTTTTTATTACGTAACTCGTTATGGTTGACTTAGACACTGGGTTATTTCAGGTGATGATTTGTTTTTTGTTTCTATCTATTGATTGTGTTATATATGCTTTGAAATTGGAATACACTGCTTTGCCATTAATTAAGTAAATGTAGCTGATCCTAATCAACATTTACAAATAGTATGATATTAATCACATCGAAAACCTTCTGTTGATTTTGCACTGGCTGCAAGTGTTACCGCTTGTTGTGGTTTGATAATCACGTTGTCTCGACAATGACAATTGTAACATATTGTTCTGTACTACGTCTCATTGTCATCAAAAGGGTACTTAAATAGTTCCTATAATCAATTGGTTCGCAATAAAATTCAACTTCCCACTCCGACCCACATGTTTAAATAAATCTGTCACCGTTGGCGTAAGGTGCACGTAATTTACGGGCTTTAGTGAATGTGGATATGTGCGCGGGTGTAATGGCAATTGGTTCTTATCAAATAAGATTTGTATTAACATTGTATCAATCGAATATCCGATCCGCATCCAAAACAAATAGTTCGCAAGGCTGCTGACATTGCCGTTTGCCAAATAAATAAAGATGATCAAAGCGTTCAGTTTTCTTTTGTAATAAATTGGTATGTTTACTGGGAGCCAGTTGGCGCAATTAGTGTATCACCTTCAACAATGTTACGTTTGGGGCTCTAATGGCAGCTCATATTTTAGCCAGACCTTGTTGACTCACGTGGGAAGACATTATGATTATAGTGATTTATATCTGTCTGTATTTCCATGTCAAAA
The DNA here is from genome assembly GCA_947507805.1 of Aporophyla nigra. Classification (NCBI taxonomy): domain Eukaryota; kingdom Metazoa; phylum Arthropoda; class Insecta; order Lepidoptera; family Noctuidae; genus Aporophyla; species Aporophyla nigra. The sequence continues at coordinate 13,466,248 of OX382307.1, read as the reverse complement.
ATGAGTCCAACGTTACAAATTGTAGGTAATTAACCATGTTTTTGTTTCTGTTTCAGGTAATAAAACAATTTCATTTGTAGTATAGAGCAGTATGAATGCCGAAGAGGTGAGTAATTTTCATCAAATTAAAATTTATTTGGGCGCTGTCTCATATCGCAGAAATGACATAAGTGCCGTCTATAAAATATGTTCTGAAATTCGATCCCTGGGGGCGCGGGATGGGGTAGAAATATGTTCGTGGGCGCAGCCGCGGTATCGTAGTTGTTTATAATTTTGATAGGTTGCTATTGTATGGGGAGTTCCTCGACCTTGTTTTGACATTTCTATCCTATTGATTTTCCTGTTGCGACAAAGCTGCAGGCCCTATATCATTTTTATTGCTCCCGGAGGAGCAGGCGTCGCGCGACTTTCTGTCCGTCCGCCCCCGGCACTTACTTATGTATTTTTTATTACGGTTTCGTATGTCTACGAAGATATTAATCTCTTTTCGTCGAATCTAATTTCGTTCACAATAAAAATATTCTCGTCTTTTTTATTTTAGTTACTTTATCGAATATTTTCTTTTGATGTAGTGTTATTTTCTCCACATAAAACCGCCCATTGCTTTTCATTTATAAATTGGTTCACTAAATATGATAAGGTGGGTAAAAGTTAAACAGTAAGCGGAGCATGAAAACTTCGTGGAGTGATTAAACAAACTAATTTATTTTGTGGCGTTTGACTGCTGAAAACGATATTATGATTCGTTGTTCAGGTGCAAAATGCAAATAGGTGGCTATTATGTTATAATATTTTGTATATATGTTACAAATTTTAGTTGAAATCTAACCATGCGCAGTATGCGCTAGGTTTTGAAACTAATGTTGAAAACTAAGTTATTTAGCGAATGAGATCTAAAAAATGGAAGTATCATATGACGTTGATTTGAATATGACATAAGAGTGGGTCGGACGGACGCACAACCGCAGCCGCTCTATCCGACAGTCATCGGATACCTGACAACATAATGTGGACGGAAGTTGCATAGTGTACAGTTTCACTTACAGTAACCATGGCCCGTGGTCTCGATTTCACCACCGCGTGGATTGGACCGTGTCGGGTTTGTGAGCTCGCTGATTGAGTTTCAGATTAAACTCTAGGACGACAGTTGTGTCATTCTTTTGATCTTACTACAGATAACTAGTAATCCAGCGGTATCGAATTTTAAAACTTTCAGTCCAGTTACCGACTTTCAGCGTGCTTAGTTAGTGTTAGTTTTCATATGCTGATTTCTATAAAAAGTATTTTTACTTTTCATACAGTTATTTCATGGGCAACTGAAGGAACACGGGTGGGTTTTAGTCAGTAAAAGTCTGACATGCCCGCCCGCTCCGCCCAGAGCGGGAGAAGTCATTTGATGATTTCCTATCCAAAAAAAAAAAACTATCTATTCATGCATATTCCGGCCTTGTGTAGATGTCATAGACAACTATGCACATTTCATATACCTACGCGACACGTGTCGATGATTGTTTTAGAATATGTATTACCATGTCTGAGTCATCAATGCTTAGTCTACAGGTTCGTTTTGAATATTTTGAGTGAAGTCGTGTTTGCGGTAGTCATGCCATGACGTCACGTATTTACAACTCCTTGACGAGAAGTCAAAACATTTAAGGATAAAGATCTGATTTTTCAGCAATAATTATGTTGCTACTATAAATGATTTGTATTAAAATTTATTCATTTGTCATACTTGTTCGAAGCTAGAATGCTAACAACAAATCTAGATGTTGTTGCTATGACCAATGTTTGCACTAGACCCATAATCATTATCCTCTTTATGTAAAACCTCGTCGTTATCTAAGATCGTGTCTTACTACTAGATCTAAATGATGGTTGTTAAGATTAACCTGAGATTAATCTGTGAACTAGTTCAGTGCTTAACTCCTTGCTCAACGTCGGTTCTCACGACATTGGATAAAATTACTGTTATTTGCCGCGCTCCCGCCTCTGCACACAAGATAACATGATCATAACAATATACACACAGCGACAATACGTTATAACGTTTGTCAAACTACTTACGCGCTCGTAAACGTTTACTGAGACGATAATACCTTTGGTACACGGTAACCCGTTTGAAGACAAGAATGATAGTACTAAATTACAAGGTACTTTAGTAGTGAGAAAGACAAAACTTTACTCAGACAGAGATCCGGAGGAAGTTGGTGAATGTATCTGAAACACATTTATCAATTTCGATGAATCTATTGTGGAGCTTGTAGAGAAACTTACTCTTCTATTCATAAATCACTCACATTTAACAGACGATATCTCCGAAGATATCTTTTAACCAACACAGGATTTCAGTCCGTACCCTAAATGTATAAAACTTAAAGACATAGGTAAACCTTGCATGTTAATAGTAATCTAGAGAATTACAGCCACCTGAAAATACTACTTCCTTTATGGTTTCCAATTTACTTAATTCTCATTGAATACGAACATAAAATTCTATGAGAATAATTATATTTTGCTAAGATAATTTAATAAAATCAGCCATCTGTTATTTAAACAAATGCAAACGTAGCCAGCAGTTAACGATATTACCATTGAGTTGTTTATACTAATTGAGACTAACAAGTTTATAATACTAGTTTTTACGATCGGCTTCGCTTCAGAAGCACTTTTTATATCAGCTTCTATTTACTTACAAGTGGTATGTACTGCAGATGTTTTCTGGGAACATGAATTTTATTATCAACAATTAAAAAAATTAACGAGAATTTAGACAAAAGGCAATTGTGAAATGTAAAGTTTGATACTTTGACAGGTTTCAGATTGAGGGGGATTCTGATGAATGTAAGTACCTATAAATGTTGTTGTACTGGAAAAACTTTACTTTTCTTATTTTGTTTTTCGGCAAAAGTTTTTCGATTGGATGCTAATAATACCTTTTCACCGCCCCTTAGCTTAAAATCTCAGATTCTTTAACGAGGGTTTGGCATTGGTCCACCACAAAGACCCCTTTCTCAATCCAGTTAGCTCAACGTTGTATAGGTATATTGTTCTGAGAAACAGTATCACTGGACTCTGTATCGGTACGCCACAGGGTCGAAACACGGGACCGTTCCACAAACTAGCAATCAAAAGCCTGAGGGTGAAACGCTGACCTCGGCCCGAAGCGTTAGTACGCTAACCCGTCTTCCGTACACAATGCTCAAAGACTGTCTCGTCGGTCAACAAGGCTGGTTACCACCTACAGCCTCAGAGCCTATTCAATTCTCTTTCGTTTACAAACTAATCTCCGCTAGAGCTCGTGTCACATCACCAGTACGCAACTACGGCCGTGTTATGTCTTACTGACAAGGACAAACAAGCCGGCCATCTACATAGATATCTGTATCCGCGCCTTTGTAGTCGGTAGTCCGAGTACAGTGATTACGGCGCCTCGCCCAAGGCCGGCCATTGTTCTAAGGTGAATTCTTGCACGTAATCCTTATGTTGTTGTTGCTTTTTTGCAACTGTTCATCATCTCGGGTCTGTTGTGTTTGTTTTCGATTATGCTCATTCATTTGTTTTGAGAGAATCGGGTTGATTCTTGTCTCATTACCAACTATATCTATCTATCTTCTATTTATGTTGTCCTAATAATACAGCAAAAGGGATGGTTTTGTTCGTTTGTTTGATTGCCCTATTCTCTGTAACTACCAGTCACATTTGAAAAATTCTTCTTGCACTTGGTAGTGCGATTCTAGAGAAAGGCTACAGCATAAATTAACATCACGCTTAGACAATAAATAACTGAGCAAAAACAACAAAAGCTTGCTACGAATCTGCTTAATCCTGTTAAAATGAATGGATAAAGGCAGATCTATTACAATTTATTAGGGGAATATTAACAGGAGATGGGAAGTACAGCTAATTATAGAGACCCTGCCTGGCACGCACTGTAGTATGTTTTATGGTTCTGTGTGGGAGTCGGTTCAGCACTGAGGGACGGGAGCAGGCAACAGAGTGGCATTTCAATATCAGGGTTTCTTCGAGGGCTTCGTGTAGATCTCAGAATCCGCCGGTGAGCTCCGTAGTAGACCTCGGGGCCTATCAAGTCAGGCACGTAGTTGACTTCCGAAGATCGGGAGTAGAAGTCCCAGGTGAATCTTTAGCTGGATCCCATGGGTTTGATGCTTTTCAAATCGGCTTCAAGAGTAGACTGCCTCCAGCGGTTCGAACGTCCGTTTTTATATCAAAGTCGTCTTCCTTTGCCAAACATTTTTCTAAATATTAGTTTTCTTCTTGTGGCCATCATCTCATCTGACAAGTGTAGTCGGCCAGGACATATCCATGAGTGCGTAAAGAATTTTATAAATATAATTTTAAGTTAAGTTATTTTAGTAAACAATCGTAATAATTAATAAAATCAATAGCTACACATATTGATAAAAATCATTTAAATTATATAAACCAAAAAGTAGCCATTCATAGACTAAGCAGAAAAGTAACTGACAGTTTGACAATTTGGCATGTCACAACATGAAAATTTGAGTTAATATTTTATTTCAGCTATTTTTAAGTTAATAAATCGTATTTAGATCGATTTGCTGAGTGTATATGTTTATATGTCATAAACAAATAAAAAGGAAGATAAATAGGTATTAGGAATGATGAATTAAAGTGTAAGGTATAGCATGAATAGTGTAAACATGGAAACAAATAAAAAGGATGATAAATAGGTATTAGAAATGATGAATTAAAGTGTAAGTATAGCATGAATACTATTAGCTTAAAAAGAACACTAAACGAAATCGAAGTAATAGAGCATGGGATGCGACGGGGTGGTTCTGGTTAACAAGAAACTTCACGTAGACAAAATCACAGGCAGAGGCTAGTTGGTCATAACTTTATAAGTTAACCGTATTTGGTATATATAGGGTATTACGTTTCGGTTTCGGCATACAGAAACCTTTACATTCATATTCATCAGTAATGAAATTGAAATTCGAATTGCCCCATATCTAATGTCTCTAACATGCAAAACACAAGACTCTACTATATATTCTTGCCAGAAGTTCTACTTAGATTCAATATCCTAGGCACAAAAAAAATATAAGCAAGGCTATACATATAACTACAAAGTTTTCACCCAAGGCTCGGGAAAATATTGTGTCCAATAAATTACCCTCTTTCACACGGGACCTAATTCTGTCATCGATGAGTTGTACTTTACGACGATTTGTCTAGCCTTATGGGGATTATATGAGTGACGCTTGTTTTATATTAAAATAAATTGCTGAGGTTATTAACCTGTGGTGTAAAGCATCGACAATGACACAAAAATTGAATTACAACAAAGTTACGATGGTAAAAATTTCAAGCGCATGTACACTCGTGGAAGATGTAGGTTAAACAATTATCAAATAAAGTTGAAATTGACATCTTTTCGTAGTGTCATTTTCATGCATATCGGTCTCGCAGCTTTATATTCTGTGACTGTGCGTGGACCAGATATTTTAATTTCCCTTTTGAGGGTGCTGAAGGAAAAGTACTGCGCATCATTTTTCTAAACGAGGTCAAGTAAGGTACATACAATTTAATCCTCAGCGTAACGAAGTTTAATATAAGTGTAAAAGCCAGCGCAACGGGCGCCAGTCAGTTTCCGAAACTTTAACTTCTTTAATCATTTACAAACTTTCAAGATTCTATATTAAATCGTGTTTCGTATCTCTTTGATAACAAGGGATGATAAATTTAAGTCAATATTAAATTTTATTGAGTTTCAGTTGTTGTCTTATAAAGTACTGCTTTCATCTTGAAGTAAAACTCTTATAAATATTCCAATGACTCTTAAGCAATTGTTCTTAGTAAAAAGTAATACTCGTCTGAAATAAAATATTTAATTTAAGATTGAAACGTGACACCTTATTGTTGAAATAGGCGTTGTCTGTTTGCGTAACCTGGTTTTATTTAGGTACCCAATTAATTAAGTTTTAATTAAAATTTAACGATTCAAACAAAATTTTCTGTAAAGATAATGGAACGCTTTGTTTTAGGTAACTGTATCATATTCATGAATCACGAATGTTTAATTCAATTTGCAAATTATTTTCCATGTCACACTTTCGTATTGTCATTTGCATTCACAATGTTGACAAGACGTACGCAATTGGTAAAAATCTCGTGCAAAAATAAAGTGTTAACCTTTTAATTCCTCGACTGTACACAATAATAGGAAAACGGTTACCATTGAGCCAATTTAAACACGAATTATTAAAACCCATCACATTTCCGTTACGTCACGTCGCATCTATGTCCACTCAAGTCCTAGATTAAAGCAAACCGGATAAGCAGCTAGGGAATAATGGGGAATAAAAAATTCAACGCGCCACTGACCAACAACGGTACTGCGACAGTAGTGTTGCGGAAGTGGGATCGTCACGACTATCCACGTTCAGTTGATCCGGCACGAATATTTGATGCCATCCTTGTAATGTGCGGGTAAGACGGTGTTACGCTTACAGAATTGTATATGAGGATGGGGCACTTGGAATATGATGTATGGACGTTAATATTCGTCTGTGTTGCGATTGTGTTAGATTAGCAGGGTTTGTCTTGAAATGGAGGGAAATGTTATTATATTTCTCTGTGGCTCTACGAGGAGATTTATTAAAAACTTGCGGTTGTCATCGGCTTCGCCTGCGTGGAGGTCGAAAATTATCCCACGGGGACGTAATACCGGGATAAAATTCTCCCATATGTTAAGGTTATAACTATTTGTGTGCCAAATTTCATCCAAATCTGTTCAGCCGTTTTTTCGAGATTGAGTGATAATATTAAATAGGATAGGATTATGAATTACCTAGAGATAAAATTGTAGGTACGCTTAAAACGTGCTGGTTCAATTCCCGAATTAAATTCATTTTTGTAAGACACAGAACTCCTAATTACAAAACAAGGTTTTCTTTTATCCGGTAAAAGCCACCAAGCCAGTTCTTGAATTAAAATCCCATTTTTTTTAAAGAAATTCAGTTCTTTATACAAAAATAAAGATTAGTCTGTTTCTTAGTTGTCAATTTTGTTTTAGTACTTTATCCAAATTGAAATAAAGTTGGAAATGCAAAAACTGTCTCAGAGCATTAGGCTAGAAGCAAAATTAGATCGACTCTTGTAATAAGACGAAAAGTGACTTATCATTACTTAGCTATTAATTATTGTGATAAAAGGGATACAATAGGTTGAAAACAAAAACGTTGCCACTTTGATAAAAGTGACAAAATAAAAACACAGTAACAGTGATAAATATCACATAAATATACTGTATTCTATATAGTCCAAGTATACGAAATACACAAACATCTAAGCACATATCGTGGCTCATAAGCTCATAACTCAACGCATTGTTCTGAGGCTCTGGGAACTCTGGGACATGACTGGGAATTCGAGAAATACCTTGGCCTACAATATTGTCTAATCCGTCTCACTGTCACACCCCTTCAGAGAAAGGATTTAGTCAATACGGGGTAATAGAGAAAGTGACATATATGTGTGCCTTGATATAGGTAACCCACATTCTCGTCTAATTTGATTGTACGAGAGCCAAATTCAAGAGACATTGATAAGTTTATTTTTGACTCTTGGAAGCTACCACAATTGTAACATGTGTATTTTATTATTGGGTGATATGTTGAATGTTGATGACAATATATACTTACTTTTTGGCTGATAGATACGTTTAGGAGTTACGTTTTTACATATTTTCTTAGTGCCCTAAAAATCCCTTGAGGGTTTAGAGCCTCAAAGGTTTTTTCATATTTATAGTAATTATATAACTATTATGTGGTTGTGCGTTATCAATAGGGTTTATTTCCAGCACGAGAATTCCCGAGAGAGAAATGACGAGAAATCTCATAGTTCTCGATTCCGAGAAATTCAGATCAAGAAAATTCGAAAACTCGAGAAATCATGGATCTGATTGACGCGAGACGTGCTTAGTTTCCGACATTTCCAAGGATATCACCGCGAAAGCACTTAAAGGTATTCAAAGAAATGATGCCCGTGGCGTTATTAAAATAGAATTCTTATTATTTGAAAAAACTGGCCAGAGGTCAACAGAATTGGAAAAGATATTGTCATCATTATTCATAATTACAGCCGAAAGATGTCCACAGCTGGACACAGGCCTCCCCCAAGCTCCGCCACTTCGACCGGTTTTGTCCTTCCTGCATCCAGCGGATTCCTGCGGCTTTCACAAGGTCATCGGTCCACCTTGTGAGAGGCTTTCCAACTCTTCGTCTTCCGGTACGCGGTCGCCACTCCAGAACCACTCGGCCCCATCGGCCATCTGTTCTGCGAGCAATGTGCCCTGCCCACTGCCACTTCAGTTTAGCAATTTGGAAAAAATATACAGAGCACTAATTCCAGTTAAGCCTATTCCAACTGAAAACGTTGGTTGTGGTTTAATTTTAACAATATGTGAATTCTCAACGTTTTTCTTTATATAAACAAAATAATAAATCATAACTAAAACTTCTCGATTTTCCGGAATCGAATTCGGGAATTAAACCTTGAGAAACCATGAACCCTATTTGTCTAACAAACAGCCAAAGACCACCGTCACGAAACATCTCCGCTACAACATTAGTTTGACCAACTATAAACTTACACCAAACCCATAAACACGCGAATACAACTCCAAATACGAACACATTCGCGACATGACACGAATATAATTAAGTAGCCCACACCTTAAGCTTTTAAAATAATGTACTACAAAGGTATTCTTTCCGTACTTTCGTCACCTGCTTGCCGGACGGACGGTCGATCGGCCGGATGAACGGTCGACTATTTGCATGCAACGACGCGCGACCACCGGAAGGGGCCGTGCCCCCAAACTGCTCGCTTCCGGCGCTACACGACCGTCGATCTACTGTCGTCAGGTGCTATACCGTACCTACAGGTTATAATAACCTCTTTTACTTTGAAAGCTTCCATTTTAAAAGGAAAATGGTGAAATATTTGTGCATGAAACAAAATTCTGGTATGAGACTTGTTTGGTTTTTAGGGTTCCGTTGCCAAATGGCAAAAAACGGAACCCTTATAGATTTGTCATGTCTGTCTGTCTGTCCGAGTATGTCACAGGCACTTTTTTTCCGAAACTATAAGAGCTATGCTAGTGAAACTTGGTAAGTAGATGTATTCTGTGAACCGCATTAAGATTTTCACATATACAAACACAAAATAGAAAAAAAAAACAATAATATTTGGGTATATACATAGAACCCCATACATAGAACAGAAACTCAAAAAAAATTTTTTTTCATCAAACCCATACGTGTGGGATATTTATGGATAGGCCTTCAAAAATGATATTGAGGTTTCTAATATCATTTTTTTCTAAACTGAATAGTTTGCGCGAGAGACACTTCCAAAGTGGTAAAATGTGTGTCCCCCCCCCCGTAACTTCTAAAATAAGGGCATGATAAAACTAAAAAAAAATATATGATGTACCATGTAAACTTCCACCGAAAATTGGTTTGAACGAGATCTAGTTAGTAGTTTTTTTTTTTTTTTTTAATAAGTCATAAATCGTAAACCTCAATTTACCTTTCATTCAGTCAACTCAAATATAAAAATTAAAAAAAAAAACATTTAATTTCATAAACATAAACCTTATGCATAAACCGTGAATACCTGAAGGTTTGTACGGAACCCTCGGTGCGCGAGTTCGACTCGCACTTGGCCGGTTTTTCATGTTCTTATCGAGTTTTGTTTCAAGTTAAATTAAACTTTTGGTAACTGTCTATAAAAAGTTAAATATTAAGCAAACATTTTATATACCTTCAGGCTGATGTTATATAAACGAACATAACTATTAACATAACTGAAAGAAAAAGTTAAATTTGAGAAACCCCCACCAATAAAAAGCCTCTAAGAAGTAGAAAAATATACGTAAGAATAAGAAGTTGTCGGTAATATTTTGATCAAAGGTTTGTTGTGTCGAAACGGCTGAACCGATTTTGATAAAACGCTGCAACTGCTAGAAAGCCTTCTTTTAAATAAATAAGATCACACCCAAATCAGTTCAACCGTTTAAGAGCTACGGTGCTACAGACAGACACACGTAGCGGTCAAAGTTATAGCACCCCTCTTTCTGCGTTGGAGGTTAAAAACTCAAAAAGTTTACTTTAAATCAGTTTTCTCTCCACATCTTGTATTTGTTTATTCTGCTATTATTACTAAGTATAACAACTTAACTAATATTATCTTACTGTAATATCATCGAGATTATTCCATTTAATCTCTCATTAGCATCAAACCAATCAGATCATCTTCACGAGACAGACTACTCATACGTACCCTTAATAATTAATTGTTATTGTGAATGTGTTATGCCTTACTCTAATTAAGTTTATATTTTGCCAATTCAGTTGGTTTTTACGGTACTAGGTTGCAGAATTCTCATATTTAGAGACATTATGAAAATAATTACCTCACATACAAAAAAATTACCTCACATATAAAAAATTACACTCATTCAATGCATTCAAAACACAATTAGCTGCATATTTAATGACAAATACCAACCCTCCCAAAAGCTGAATGTATTGGATGGGTGTATAATTACTAGAATAACGTCTGTGACGAACGTTTCATATAAATAATTTACTGTAAGCACTGTTCTCATGTAAGTGAATTTGTGTCTGCGTGTAATTCTTGCATAAAGCACAGGATAATTCTCCCGCAATTTTCACGTCTATTTTACTGTACATCGTGTGATTTCACGTATCCTTGCGTCTTTTTACATCACACATTTATAAACCTACAATTTCAACATGATTTTTGTCACAGTACCGTGGTTTCGTAGAGACTATATATTCACATAATGACTGTAATTTGCCAGCTGCGTAATTTGCTTCGAAAAATGATCCCACAGTGTACTTAGGCTGATGACAGTGGTTAAGGCTGAGTCTCGAAGTGGGGCATTAGCTGAAGTTAAGCCGCGCACACACTCGCGGCGCTCGCCTCGGCTCGCCTGTTGCGCAAGATGACATCCGAGCCACAGATTAGCATAACGATAGTGCTGTGACAAATTTATCGACAGTTCACAAACTTCTGTTGTTTATTCTCTTTTTAAAATTTGACATAACTGTATTTGGGTAGCTCTATCTTTTGAGTTTTCTAGTGTTTTTAAAGACATTTGGACCTCTGGTACTCTTTATAAACAAGAACGTCTGTTAATGTCTGCAGATGTATTCACAGACGTCCATTATAATTGAAACTTGCATTTAATTACGCCGTACATGTACCTACATCTCGCTCTAAACATTAGCAAAATTTCCCTACAACGTTGAACTTCACAAATAAATTGTCTAAAGGAAGTAATGCAATTGCAGCAATGTATTTAATAGCATAGCACAATGCAAACGTTTCAACTAAGTACCGGGAACGCAATTTATTGACTCTTGCTGTATTTCCTAAACACACTTTGTTGTTCATGAATGTTCTCCTTCAAATTAACTGTTCAAGTATTATGTTGCGCCGGCAAATACCTTTAGGCTTTAAAGCTTTTGTGCCATTGAGTCAGTTAGCATTTGATACAATTATTAGAATAAATGACTGGGTAGTTTCCGTAACGAAATATTACATGTGAAATACATTTAATAATAACAGTAAAAAATCTACTAGCAAGTCCAGCAACAATTTCAAAAACAAAAGTATTTGTGTCAATTTTAGTAATAAAACTAAGAGAATTGTCTGTTTGCGTATAAATACGCATTAAGTCGTCAATTATAAACCGTAGCATAAAAAATAAACTTTATTACCAATAAAAAGCGTCCATCGACATACAAACTGTGTGGAGTGAGTGTGTCACTAGTGTTAGATTCGAGGTCGTAATGATGTGACATGACGGAGTGCGCATGATTCACCGGCGCACGTCGGCGTGCGCGCGTGCTCCTCTACCTACTACGATGTAAATGTGGTTCAGTGTACGCGATCAAATTTCTGGTATAGGATCTAGTAACCAATGGTGGGTTGGTATGCATAACATTCTGCCATATTTCTTGGCACTTTTGGGGGGAATTTGTGTGAGTTTCTCAACTATTTCTGGCACAGACAGACCTTAAAAGGATTGTACAATGTCAACATAGGATAGCATCGCGCTGTGTAAAAGTATTTCTGTCCACATAATAAAGTTTTGAATACAATGTTTTTGAATTTATGTAGGTAGTAGCAATAAATAATGTATTCGCAGAAATAGAAGTGGTGACAGGTTAACAATCTGCCGCAGTTATTATACTTTTTAAATTGACCATTGTTACGAATGTTTCGCGCATTTGAGCGTCACGCCACATTCTCATTGTCGTCACATACTTGACGGATATCCTTCTACCTTGTATGGAAAAAAGCTTTGAGTATTATTTACTACGGACCAAGCTACCTACCTACACAGAGTCCTATCTATCCTTCGCACGAGATAAATTTTGCATATGTTTGCAAGTGAGAATAGTTGCTGATCAGACTATCAATTTTCAGCCTTCGTGCAAGGACAGAGTATGTGATTTGGAAAACCATCCTTCATCATTTTCCTAACTAAAACCTCTCTGGCGAAAGCCATTATAATTGGACAATCTCTAAAAACTGAAGGAAACTAACATTACACTGCGGCAGTTGAAATGTGGTTCATATTAGTTGCTGGAATGTATTATTTAAATTCTAATATGCTCAACCATCAGCGATATTTTATAATCATACCTACCGGATATTTTTAAATTTTATTTCGAACAGTATTTTGATGTGTTTTCGGCACAAATTTGATCGCGGCGCGACGACACGGGAAGTCATAAAATGTGGGACCGCGCGTGTCGCGGGACTCGCGGGCATTAAAGTACGGTCTCACTGATGCGAATATTCCTTCTTGTTAAATCCCTAAGTGTTGTCATAAGTTCCGATTCAATTAATTCGAGAGATCCGTGAAATGTTTCCGCGTCATAACTGTCAAATAGAACGTCTTGATTGTTGAAATGTTTGTTTTGCTCTGTGCTTTAGGTTATTTGTGTATAGGAATTGTGAGACCATTGATTAATTTCTCTTCTTGACTTTTATTGATACTATCCGTGTGGTGTGGAACGTAAAGAATAGCTCCATTCCATTTCTTCCCGTGGGTGTCTTATAAGGCGACTAAAGGACTTACTAGAGAATAGGCAGCAGTGTTCTGCATTCTCTACATTTACTTGCACCTAAATATGACCATGTGTGCTACAAAAATGTGTAGGTACGGTCTTACTGATGCGAATATTCCTTCTTGTTCAATTTTTAAGTGATGTCATAAGTTCCGATTCAATTAATCCGTGAGAGAAGATCCGTGAAATATTTCCGCGTCATAACTGTCAAACCGAACGTCTTGATTGTAAAAGAGCGTTTGTTTTAGTCTGGTTATTTATGTATGCAAATATCATGTAATGGCAAGTTTCCTTGGCTTGTTTTAAAACTAGAGTCAGTTTGGTACCTGTAGTTTAACATCAGCCAACAGCTTAGCTTTGTCCGTGCCAAAACTATTTAATTAACCCTACTTTACCCTCTACGTGCCAGTGATTTTAACTTTTGTTTTAGCCATTTATTTCATAACGTTTTATTATTATGAGTGGACCCGTTCTGTTCGGTATGTAGAGTGAGAGGGCTCTTATCTGGTCTAATTGCGTCCCCGATGACAGAATTACGTCGATGAGGATAATATAGATCTTACGTGATATTTGTTTAGATATTTTTAGGGTTTTACGTGATCAATGATCATACAGATTTTGTGGCTTGAATTTAGGAGTTACGGACAACTAATCTTAGAAATTATACCATAAAAACCATATGATTAAATTCGCATTAATGAAATATTAATGAGATTATGGACGGCTAATGACCGAGTAAGGTTTAAGCAAAAAATTAAATCATGTTAAAATAATAACGCAGTGCGAATCTGTTTCGGAAAATATGGCCTTAATTAATATTTTATGTTAAAATGGAACATAATGCTATGTAAAATTCTGCGTTCAGTCGACCACAACGACCGTCTTTGGCACGGAATAACAAAAAGTTTGAAGCTTTCGGTAAAGAGACTTTTTGTATTTTTTCTGTTGTTTATAACGGTTTATGAAATAAATTCAAACGCAAAATAAATACGTAAGTATCTTCCAAATTGTGCTAGAATATTCTGAATCATTATGTTTTAGCAGGTGTTAATTTGCTTCTGAAGTCTGTTACTTTTGTATCATTGTTGCGTCGCAGATTTCTTGAGAATGTTTAGTACGCACTCAGTTATAACGGCTAGTCGGCCTACTTTCCAGGAAACTTGTAGGTGCCCTAATTTATCTGGCGTCGAATCCTCATTACAGTGTGTCCTGACAGATATATCATCAACAAGGCATTTATCGGGCAATACACACCTACTCGGTGCAAATAACGTCTGAGAGCCGTTCTATATGATTTATGTGCCGTTTGATGTGGCTTCCAAAATATTATGAGCAATATAATGCAAAGATTTTAGTTTTTTCCGTAATTCTGCTAATCAATGATGGACATTTCCGGCATCTAACTGTTTTCCTGTTACATTTTCTTTTTAAAACCAATCATCTTTCCTTTGTGTTTAATAAGCTTTGACTTGTTTCTTATGAATCAGTTTAAATATAAACTAATTAAGCTTATTTACGCTGACAAACTGACGAAAGATTGACTAGACAGCGACACATTTATGACGAAAAGTTGTGACAGATATAAGTCAAAACTTGGTTCGGATTTCCTCTGAGTTGGCCAATTTTCTCGAAAGCGTCTCAGTAGGCAATGATGTCAGGGATTTTACGGCCTGGATTTTATGATGTACCGATATTTTAAAATTATCCGTCAAACAAGCGAGAAATTGATTGGTTAATAATTTAATTTAGGCAGCAACATAGAATATGGAACATCAATTTACCCCTTTTTGTCATTTGATTTAAAAATAAAAGCAAGGCTTTGAATGGTAAATCTATTATACTGTTGTAGGTTTTTAATAAACCCGTCAGTTACGCTGACATCTCGACAGCGAGTTAAAACCCGGATAACTGCAATGATTCCAACCGGACGGGCTGTTATGACATTATCAATCGCGCGACGGATCGCAAACTACAGCGGATTGAACCGTGCATTGTTCATCTGTCCTCGACCGACGCTGCGGAACACTGGAAATGGTGAAAAAGGTATTCGGAATTCAAGTAACCGGCGCACTGTGGGGCCAGTCGCGCTCGCCGAACACAACTCGACAATGTGTGGAGCGATTTGCAAACACACGCCCGCTGCATGTAATCGAAACGGATTTTATTACGAGCGACACGCGAATGTGACACACTTTCAAGTTTCTTAATAGATACGTATACATACTATGATTTAGAACGTTCGTATATTAGCTGGCTTGAGTACGCTCGCGACCCGCCGATGTAAGAGGGCGGTATTCTTTCCCCGTTACTCAAGTCCATGATGTTTTGTCAAGATAAAATATATCTCTCTTTATCAGCCGCTTCGCAATACAATAATGAAACCGCCATTTAGATTTATTCAGAGATTCTTGTTTGATTCGAACAACAAAAAAAATAGAAGGTAGAAACAGGTTAATTTCCTCTCTCATGAGTTGCCTGGAGAATAAAAACGGAACACACTCATTTTGTTTTCCTTTGGTGGAATAATGAAGTAATTATGGATAATTAATACGTGTGTGTTATCTGGTGAGTAATACAGCGCTTTTGTATATTGTTTTCTTTACGTGTTTTCTTTTATCAAACAATACTTATTCACAAAGAGTTATATTTCTGAGCGACTTTTGGGAACACAAACAAATGCACGTCATATTTTTGTTTGCTGAATTGCTTTTTCTCGTCAACAAAGTGCACGCGATAGAGCAAAAATTCCGTTCAATATTGTACTCCAGAGTTTAGCTAGAAGTACATTTCGTGGTAGGTATAGCGTATATCGTGTGTAAGCGTACAAGTGTCGACGCATCGGTGACACATTCTCGATGGGACACGGCGACACGGCGACATGGCGACACGGTCCTGCAGTTTTGTGCATTGCGCACTGATTTATTTGTGCCCGCATACCGATCGTCGCCTCTACATAGAACAGACACATTTAAATATTTTATTTCAATGCCTACTACAGCTTCCTCTATATACACCGGTCAAGTAACGTTTATAGTAAAATATTATGCAATATCTTTTATGAAACATATCCATATTTTTGTAATAAAAAATACCATTACAAAATACGGTAAATGACATAACGAGCGTTGACACTGACAGATGTCAATACCAAAGACAAATATAATTTTCTAATTTGTTTTTAAAAGTGTGGGAATTATTCGTGACGAGGTTTTACTCAGTGGAACCCCATATAAATGTTCTAGAAATTCGGCCCGTTTTATTATCGAAAGCAAGATTTTTCAACACTGTTATTAGCTCATGCTGGATGTCCAATACGACAGGTGGTTTACCGATATCTATTCTTAAGTCATGACAATATTATAGCTCTAGCGGTCGTTATCTGGGTCATTAGCTAGATCTACTTTTCGATTGTCTTTTCCACTTCACTCTAATGCTCGTGATCAGTGCACATTAGACTCTACTTAAACACGTGCATTACTGAATGTTTATCTAAAGTCATCTATACCATCTGAACGCATTATACTAAGAAGCTGGTGTTAAATTTAAACACAAATAAACACTTACACCTGCAAATAGCTACGTACTATATGCCTCGTATGTGTAATAACTATGATAATCAGATTCACACTACCGTTATGCTGTGGTGGTTTAGCACAATCATTAGGATTATTAGCCATTATGAAGGTGGTAAATAGCGTCTTTGGTCGAAGTAACTATCATGGCTTAATGACTGTGTCTTGGGTTCGATTTCAGATCTTTTACTGAAATCTAAACTCTAACTTTCTTATTGCAAAACGAGATCTAACTGTGAGACAGTTTTTGCATTTCTAACTTTATTTAGATTTACATAAAGTTTCGTTCGTTTAGTTTTCATTGTATTTATTGGTAGATTGGCATAACTAGCATGGCAAATTATTGATATGATTATTGAGAATTATTACTTTGCATACCTTCTGCTGTATAAAATTAAGTTTATCTAATTTTATAGACAACTGTGCGCTGGGGAGTTTGCCGCGCCACTTCTTCTTTCCAGCTAAAGCACAAGGAAGTGTTGAAGGGCGGGCGTTTTGGGGGACTGTCTTATGTAGTTTTGACGCTGGAAAAGCGCTGATTCTCAGCCTTATGGATTTTGAAATCAAATCTATAAAACCTAAGACCGTAAGATTTTAATAACATAATTCTATCGATATTTTGGTTGTAGGCTCGCAGCTCAAGATAAGAAAGTGGCATAAAACTTTCATACTGTTGTTCTGAGGCTTCCTGAAACAGTATCAGTACAAAACAAAAGACTGAAGTTGACTATTCCATCGTAAAACTATTTTATCTTTAAAAATAAATATCATATAACCCGCACTGCTAATTAGCAGCTCCAAAACTTTCAACGAACAACAATAAGTCTTCCTGCCACCGCAAAATATAATAGGTAAGGGTGTGTAATCACTGCACACGTCAGCCTCACTTCAATACACATCCGACTGGCGGAGGGACAACCCTAGATTGATTATATCATCCCCTTTCCCTCTTCACCCCTTTCGCCCCTTTTTGCGTATCACCGTAAAGTAAAAAGGGCCCAGTTTCAATGGTAACGTCGAACGGAACATTTATCATGGCTATAATGAATTATCGCGTATTTTCCAATAAGCCTTTCTGAGAAAGCAGTGTTGCTTAGTAGGATAACTTCTCTATTCCTGAAATTCACGATTTGAAATCTAATTTTGTAAGAGTATTGCCGATATAAATAAAGGATTTCACCTGTAGCATAAACCAGCCTATAATGTTTCTACTGCTGGGACAAATGCCTCCTTTTGGTGTGAGGGAGTGGGCCATTATCCACCACGCGGGTCCAGTGCGGGTTGGTAGATGTCACATGTCTAGAATTTTTTTGGTTCTAGGACATGTCGGTTTCTAAACGATGTTTTCGTGTAGTAAAGCTTCTGTCTGACGATTTTACCTATAAAATACAGGTTATTCCTCTTTATTCATACCTTTCATGGAGCTATTCAGTTCCGCAACGTTGACGATATCATTTATCGTTTGCTCCGCTTTAATTTGAATTTCTAAATCTTCTTCATAATATTTGTGAATCGTCATTAATGTTCCTATATCTAATAGTTAGTATCACGATGTTGAAAATATAAAGAGACCACCATATTATTAGTACTGCATTCAATTTCAAATAGGTACTATATATTTCCAGTCCATTCATCCTTGAATTCCAGCTAAGATATGGAACCCAATAGGTACAAATTCTGGTCCCAAGTTTGTTTCTTAGGAAGACATTCTTGATCGGCTACCTCAAGGTATATTAACGTCTTGTTCAGCTTTGTGAAATGGATCACTCACTTCAGTAAGTACTGAAGGAATCCTAGATATCTGAATTGTTGAATGTTCTATACTCGAACTTTATATTTGGAGTACCAACAAAACAAAATCTTAACAGAGATAGCTAATAGGCGAAAGGTGGTTGCCTGTAGATCTCGAAGTTACTTGAATTGATTGTTCTAAGTTGAAGATGGGAGAATAGACAAGTATTGGGAGTAAGTAGTTATCATAACTTATAGGTACTATAATGTTCATTAATATGTGAATCAATTCAAATCAAATGTTTATTTGCAAGAAATACATTTTTAGGGAAGGTGAGATCTTATAACCTAAGAGTAATTCCGCCTGCGAGCAAGCGTGCAAATATTAATTATATAAATTATACACATAGCAAATTGATTACATTAATTATTATACAATTATTATTCACTACATACTTAAATTTTAATTTATATTGATTATATATTAATAATTACACTAAATTTAAATTTGTATTTGTATGTCCCATAAATTCTTTAATACTATAAAAACAACACTTTAGAAGCCATTCTGTCAATTTTGTCTTAAACACCCTTTAATAATTTCAGTTCATTCGGTAAGTTATTATAAATTAAAACAAACGTGAGCACTATGTATATAATAAACTAGCGTCTGCCCGCGACATCGTCTGCGTAAATGTCGGTTATCGCGGACGCAGACGAAGTAGCTTAGTAAAAAGTAGCCTATGTCCTTTCTTGGGGTTCAAACTTAAATTTCATCAAAATCAGTTCAGTGGTTTAGTCGTGAAGTCGTAACAGACAGACAAAATTACTTTCGCATTTATAATATTAAAGTATTAGGATAGAGTATAGTGTATCAATCATTTGTTCTGTGTCTGGGTGTAATTCATCTACAATATGTGTGTATTTAGAAATATATAAGTATATTTATCAGTTGTCTGGTTACCATAGTATAGGCGCTGCCTAGTTTGGGATCAGATAACTTTGTGTTGGTTGTCCTAAGATATATTATATCTGTCATTCCTTAATTTTTTGGTTCTTCTTACCCATGATAATATCTTTTGTTTTCTAGATGCGTCTTTTTCACATATAATTATGTTACTAATGTATTTAAAACAAATATTGTTAATCATTTTAAAAGAGTAACGGTGGAGATTCTTGACCATTCTTCTTCATACGAAACTCCTTTTTGGAAGGGGCGAATAAAATCAGTTATATTTTAATGTAAATGTTTACGTTCAAAAGTGCCTTTTATAATATGCACATATTTGAAATAAATGCATTGACTTTACTATTGAATGAAAGATGGGTTGTAGAAAGATGAAAATACTGCCTTAAAAGCTGTGACTATTTAAAATGCAGAGAATGACCAGAGAAGTCATTGCGTAATACACTATCAGTAGGAATCGCATTCAGTTCCACATCATTTATGGCGTTGTTGACGTTGATAATTACACAATTTTTGCGAACATATGAAATAATGGACTAGCGATAACCCTCAAAATTAATCTGTTGCAAATTTATACTTATTTATAAAATGTGTTATATTAAATTACATATAACATCACCGTTAGGCAGTGTACCTAAAGTAAATTTCCCCAGTTTTGTTTAAGTAGTCATACTGAATTATTGATTTCATTTTTCCAAACAATCAATATGTAATACTTAGAAAAGCTATTCTAAAACTGAGCAGAAAACTTCTCCCCTAATGAAATAAGAACTTCCAATACGATTTGACATTTATAAAAGCTTGTAAAAATAGAAACGTACATCGACGTCAAGTCTCACGTTGCGCATTAGCCGATTACAATTTTCCTTTTTAACAAATTGGATTTTCATCTACTCTATTAACTGAAATTGTGTATAGCAAATATTATACATGATGTATATAATATACATGCTAAGTTAATGTATGTGTATCGAACATTTACGATGGGAAATAAAATCATTCACAGTTTTATAGTGCGGGAGCTGGTGAAAATTTTATTCCTTGGTTGTATTATTCGGAAATGTCGTAATAAAATGTGGTATCAAGCTGTATGGCATGCATGTCTTGCTTTTACACCGGTACATCATTAGTGGACGCGTAATTAGTGAGTACAATTTAAAGAGAAACCTAGTGAATAAGATATTTAAATGAAGGCCGTCGTATGTGGTCGCTTGGATTAGTTTTCTTTGCAGGATATACATAGTACAGGGTGTGTGTTTGAGGTTACAGACAACGAAGTACCTTTTTGTGAGCGCAATAACAATATGATCTTTTAAAAGTTTTATAAACTAAACACCTTATGTTACTGTTTTATTTAAATTCTTGAATGGGCCTGATTTTATCCTTGATTACGGCTGATAGAAAGCGATTGATGAGGTCTATGATGGGACGGTCCCAGAAAATGCTTGTTCACTCTTTACTTGAAGGAACACAAGCGCTCGCAGATAGTTCCAGTCTTTGGTTGTGCTCATAACTATCAACTTTAATATCTCATTATTATCACTGTTGTAAAGTTTAGTTACGACAGTTGTTTTGTGAGTTATTCTGTTTGCATGTTACAAGAAGTGGAAAATTTCTGAAAAAGATTTGCCAAAATTGTGCCCACATTTAAACTCGCTCTCAGCAGCTTATATCCACATTATCAGCTCCACGAAAATTGTTAGATTTATTATTTATAGCGCATGCAGCGCTTTTTGCTGAAAACCGTGCAGTTGTTCAGGTGATAAACGGGACATAAAATGAAACGTAAATCATAAGCCGCTATAAAATTAAAAGCTATTAAAGCGGCTGGAAGAACGTAACCAGTTCATAACAGGTGACTACGGGTGAATGGTTGCCGCTAGTAAATGATTTTAGACACGTTCATACATAACTTGTTCTCTGTTCATTTATGTTATTAGTTTTAAGGAATTTGTAGCAGTTTAAAAAACCTACTTTACGTTATTTAAATTATTGGGTTTATGAGAATAATTTGCGTCTATTTATAACTACGTTTTTGATATTATACTCTTAGCGCAATAATTTTATGACTAATAAAAATAATTGTACATTACAACTTATTATATTAAAGAACTGCCTCGTTTAGAAATAATAAAATAATAAATCCGATTAGGTGTTTAAAAGTAAAACATGGGTAATTATTATTTTATTATTTCTATTAACTATTCTAACGAGGCAGTTCTTTAATATAATAAGTTTTAATGTATAATTTTTATTTTATTTAATCCGATTAGATCTTTAAAAGTAAAAAATGGGTGGGATTGCAGGACATTTATTAATAACATTACTAAGAGGAACTGGACCTAGAATAAGTTCTTATTTTATTATATTCCTAATTATTGTTCAAATATTTGTCTAATGGTTCCAAGCGTTACTGCTGATCATGCAGTCCTGGGTTCGATTGGCAGTTCGGGCAAAGTGCTATTGGGTTTTTCTCTCTGGAATTTCTCAGTAATAGCCTGGAGTCTGAATTTTTGCCTGGTTGATAGCAATAGGCTACCCCTATTGCATGGCACTTAAACAGGCGAAACGTGGTTCAATTATAGGTACACTTCTGCCCAACCCTTCAGGAATATAAGGCATGATTCGAATATATGTGATGTCAGCCAATTCTGCCTATATGAGCCTGCATGGCCCTGCGTGGTGGATTATGGCCCACTCCCTGTTATAAGGAGGTGGCTTGTGTTCCAGCAGTCCCAAAGCTGGAAGCTCCACTATAGACTGATTATGTAGTAACTCTGCCAAAGCTACCAGCATCTTCTTTTATCAAAATTCAAAGTATTCAGCTCTAATTTAATAAAAAAGGTATCTATTATTCATGTGGAGTATATATATTACATCGGAAAACATATGAAAACTATAACTAATCTTCAGAACTCATGGAAAAATCAGAACACATGTCTCATAACACTCGTATTCGCGGCGCGTATTTTCAGTCTTGTAAAATCCGTTTTTTTGTCGCCACCAAATATTAGATATCAAGTCGTGCTACGTGATGCGACTGCTAACCGCGACTGTCGTACGCGACAAAATCTCCGTTTACTCCGTGACTGAACTGAGCACGATCGTTAGACCTGTACCCCTATTCTCTAAGGTCATATCGTGGAAAACAACTCACGCATAACTCAACATTTGTAACATTGATCTGCGTTATCCAATAACTTTGTTGAATCATCGCCATTTTCATTTTGCTTTCATCGTTTTCGCATTTGGCAACATTTTTAGCACACGTTTCAAATATTATAACATAGGCAGGTGTAACAATTCATTGCATCAATTTCCATTTAATTGAACTTTGTTTCCCTTGGTCCCGCGTTATTGTGCTGAATTATTGAGCACTTTCCAGTCATGAAATTATTATATACCGAAATCGATAACTGGGCCAACGCCAACGCTACTTTGTATAACATTGCTCACCGAGATTTCCTTCGTTACTGTAAATCTATATTTTTATGTCAAAAGTCTTCCACGTCAAAGCCCGTGAACCGAGACGAATGTAATCTCGCAAGATTTCAACTTTACATCCACGCGAAAACATCAGATAACAATTTTTTGAAGTTGCTGGATATTTTCGCTTGAACGCATTCACGAGGACTGCAAAGAGAGCCAAAGGTAAAGATTGACGTCACACGGAACAGAATGTCACGTTACTTTGGCCTTTCCTGCTTTACAATAACGTACAATGTCTGAAAAATGAAACATTGCCGCTGGCAAAATTATTTCTTTGCAAAGTATCTCAAGTTAACAAGGAAAACATGAAACTTCTGTCATTTCCTTTTTGAAATTTGTATTCAGTAAGCTTTTGTAATGATGTACTAAAATTAATGTGGCTTGATACTTAAATTTTTCGTGGTCTTGATTTTCCTCGTGTAATTTATATGAATTTCGTATATTGGCAATCACCGCGGGCCACAATCGATCACCAGCTGTAATACTTTATTAATTACCTTCGTGAAGACAAAATTATTCAGTCTCATCACAGCATCGTTCGATCAGGCCAATCAGCTCGACCCCAATCAAAGTTATAAAACATATTAAATGGTATTTCAAATATGCCATCTTATTTATATTCAAAGCTTATCATATTTATAGCAATAATCACTATGCTAACGATGTACTAACGTAGTCTGCGTTCTAAGTACTATCACGTGACAGCGCACTTGAACTTGTAACCCCAAAGCTATTAATAGATACAGGTGAGCTCAATGCTGTGTACTAGGGTTGTAGCTATAGGTAGAGGTGGCGTGTCTACGAGATGTCATCTCATCTGTGCCCGCGGCGACAAAGCATCAGGCAGGTCAAAGGGTGGGGGCGGCCGCATTGTTAACTTGCGACTCACGCTCAAGGGCTTTTGATGACGACACTTGGCTCGTACATGTCACAGGCTCAACTTCAAAAAAAATGTATTTCAACAGGTTTTTTTTGGGGTATAATAGTAAAAACCCTGGCGAAAGTTGAGAAAAATGACAACGAGATAAAATATTTTATTTCATTCTTTTTGGGGTCGGTTTTGTTTACACAGAAATGTTCGTTGTCTATTGTGCCATGTTCGTTATCGAAAATATTTTGCTGTATCTAAAGGGCCGTGATCAAAATTGAACCATGTGAATCTAGTTCAATTTCTCACATTTTCCGCGGTAACCGCACAGAATTCTTATCTCACTTAAAGTATGTTATACTTAAGGCATCCTTAGAAGAAGATATATGTTAAGTATCAAGCTATTTCCTTTACCAAAAAAATGACCAGAATCTGAAGATCTCCAAAACCCTTCTTGCACAAAAGCTCCATGTGCCCTCAGCTACGCACACCCTCTAAAGGGTGAAACCAGGTTACATTCTAAAGGTGCTATTTTTCACTTTATCAAAGGAAGACTCTCTTCCTTCCTGTCCCCACTGAAAAGGTCGAAAAGGGAACACGCTATAAAACACATTTTTTTTTTCTTGAAGGCTAACTGAACCGATGAGTCGATGAAAAATGGCGGAATTGTTCATATAGTTCCCAAACTTTAGTGTGGATAAATGTTGCGTAATATTCGGCGATATATTTACCTTTGAAACTCTTTATCAAAGGTTAACGAAAAGAATAGATCTTTTGTATGGCGCCTATTATTTTATTTTCTGAGCATGTTTCTCGTCTAGTAACACATCTTCCTATTCAGTTTCCTTGGTGTATCTTACTGAACTGTTACAACAAGTTAGTGAGAAACAATATAGTGCTGATTAAATCGTAGAAATAAGACATAATTTCCAATAATCCACCAAAACTTTCTTGAGATCTCTGGTTTTGCATAACCTTTCTTTAGCTCCACGTACATAGAATAGAAAAGTATTCATGTCTGCTTAAATAACCATTTTGATATTAAAGCTATCGACAATACTCTTTGCTCAGTCTATTTTCGCAGGTGCTGTATAATATCCGTCCGTAGTTTTAACACTCGAATGTCTCCAACCGCAAATCTGTCTTGAAACTGTATCCCATCTCAGGACTAGTTTCAATTCAAACTTAGTCTCAGTCAGAACTAAAGTAGTATTCTTGTGAAGGCAGGATCCTGAATGCGGGTGCGACAGACGGATCTTGACTTGCTGAAATTAATCCATCTTCGCTCTCAATAGCAACGGGAAAATGTATTAATGTCGGCACTGGGAACACGATGGGCTACTTCCGTACTTACAAGACACTGTGTAGAAGTTTTCTAGTTGAAATACACTTCTTTGATTCTTGTGTTGAAAGGATGAGATAAGAAACATATACTGGACTTCCAAAGATCGAAAGAGGCGATGGTTAAGCAAAGTAAATATGCTAAAATATTCTCCATATCAATGATTGTATTGTGGTAATAAAACCTTATTGGAGTAGCTTGATATGCTATTTTATCTACCTATTAGATTATAGCCATATATTACTACCCATGGGTAGGTATGTACTATAGTATAATGTGTCTGTATATAGCATGCTATATACAGACACATTACAGTAAAACGAATACCACCTTAGTATGCTGAAATAAAATTTTATTTACCTCCTAACGAGAACATTTGTGATCGAGCTTATAATATTTATGCATTTGGAAAGTTTTTAGATATTTTATGTTGTGCAGCAGTCTTTGAATGAAAATGCTCTTCAAGAAGATTGCCGGAAATTTCAATCTAGAAACTTATTTCACTGTTGACGTCGTTTCGAAATCCTTTCAAACTTATTGAGGCGACTCTCTTCAGGAGATACCAAGTAAGCTGGTTTGTGGTTAAAACTCATCTAATAGAATACAAAGTTTTGCCTTTAAATAGTACAGTAGAAGAGAATTTTGAATCTCAAAAATTTTATGTATATTAAACTAAGTCTTAAAAGTAGATCTCTCAAATATATTTATCAAACAGTCATTCATACGTAAGCCCCTGCAGCGGCAAGTTCTCTGCATACAAATGCAAACAAGTTGCTCAATAAAGTCGAGCAGGCGTTTAGACGACACCGCATCTTGTGTTCCAGCAATTTATATAGCGAAAGGACAGTTTTAAATAAAATATTTTACGAACGCCTATAAAATGCTTTTAGTGCAACATGTGTTTACTCTTACGTCGTTAATCCAAACTTTGTACAGCAATGTCGGTTTATGGGAGGAAAGTAAATATTTATGGCGCGGCCTCATCTGTCATCAAGTATTTAAGTAATTTTCCGGCTCACCCCCGCTTCTAATCAGCTAGTGCTTCGAGGTCGGGTGCTTTCCCTAATTTCGCGACACCCTATTAACCAGACGCAAGTTATTGCTCACTCCCGAGGGATCACAGCCTGGTTGTCATGGCAACGGGTACTTGTGTGCGATAGCACGCAGTTTTCGCTTGTGTGGGTGTGAAAGTTGTAGTCTGCGGTTCTAGAACTCGTGGATTCTTATCTATCGGTTTTTCGTATACGACGCTCAATGTAGTTTGATAGTGAAGCCGGAGATTAACCAAGCTGCTGAAACTAGGTGAGCGCTGAGAGCGGTGGTATCGTTGGCTCAAAGTATTCTATTTCTTCGAGCATTATTATAAAGATTCTTCATCTTAGGAAGTTGAATATCCGTTATTCTATCGCTATACTTCACATTATTTTCTATTTTATATCTTTGCGTCAACTTCTCTAGCGTGTCTTAACATTATTGTCTCTGAAAACTTTGCTAAAAAATGCTCCCTATCGTTGCTACCTATTCGCCTCTGGACTTATGGATTTGATCTAAAAATCTATTGGCAGTAACGTAATGGTTGAAACGATCAAATACGCATTAACACTATTAGCAATCTTGAT
This sequence comes from Aporophyla nigra, assembly GCA_947507805.1. Lineage (NCBI taxonomy): Eukaryota > Metazoa > Arthropoda > Insecta > Lepidoptera > Noctuidae > Aporophyla > Aporophyla nigra. The sequence continues at coordinate 13,439,500 of OX382307.1, read as the reverse complement.
CCCAAAACACTCCGAAATTTAACATAGCTTACGTAAAGCCCGTGTATCTAAAAACCCGAAGCTTCAGTATTCAGTGATGGGATCAAGACGATTCGAGTTCGACACGAAGTAGGCAATATAACGCAATAGGGCGGTCCCCCGGGATTGGGGTGTATCGTAAGTGTTGATACGAACAGTTTTGTGTCCTCCCCGTGTTGTCGGATAATATGTGTTGCTGACGTTTGGGCCGCTCTAACCAGAATTTTTTCACCGTTTTCTTTAACGAATACAAATAAAGATTCGCCTGTAGAGCTTAATTCTGTTGACAAAGGTTTGTGTCTTTCTTTGTACTTGTTATAGATTCAAGTTGTTTGTTGTTATTGACTATTGTTGCTTTCAGAATTTTTAGAAGTACTTTGCCTATTACTATTCCTTTAGATTTTATTTTTAGTTTAGCGTGGTAAAGTTTGCGTGACTGCAAAGTTCAGGATGAAGTTTTCAATTTGGTCTCTTTCAATTGATTATAAAAAATTAATAAGAATTATTCTTAAATACACTTTGAATGTTTTACTCGACCGCTTTTGAATGATGTTATTCACTTTAAGTGTTTCTTTTATATCTTTTTACGCCATTTACCTGTACCTGTTCACTTATTTGCATATTAATCTATATGGTTATGCATCGGCAGGCACCTTTTTGCATAGCATTATTTGTAATTACTTAATGTCTGAAGAGAGTTCCGCAAGGTTCAATATTTAGCCCGTCTTTACCAGTAAGTATAAGAGTTTCATATGTATAATATTCACAGACAATTACCAGTAACAGTATTGGACAGATAAAATGTCTATAGAAGCAAAAAATATCGGATGTGCAAAATATAAGTATCATAAGTATAAGTACCTCATCCTAGCGCCAAGATGAGTAGGTACCAAGTAGAGCAAAATAATTTACTTCTGCAAATATAGCAATAATGAATTTCAAAATAAGTGAACGCAGAGGGTCAGGTCAGGTTAGGTCTTTAAATCACACCAATTAACCCAACCATATACATTAGAGTAAGGTCATACAACCATAATAAAAGACGAACGGTCGAATAGTTCGTAAAATTGACGACGCTCATTGGCTCAGATTTGAAAATTAGGGTTGGAAAACTCCGTCGGACGTTATCCATGTCCATTAGAACAACAGTCCTAAGCAAACATCGGTCGTGTGTGGCCACCCAGATAAGTGTTGCTACGCCATCTATGTTTTGTAATTAGAAAATTGTATGTGTGAGTGAATTTATTAATACTGGACGTACGAGCGCTGTTAAAGTGATATCGTATATTGGTGGTATAGACATATTTTGCATTTATTTTTCATGTTTGTTTATGTTTTTTGTCTCGTAAATTGTATTGGGACTCACATCAAAAAAAATTTATATCATATTTGTATATCTACATTATTGGCAAGTCAATGATTTATGTATTTTTAATAATACAGAAATTAAAATGGGTACAGCTGAAAATGTCACAAGGGGTTTTTTTTATTGGAGTATTGATTTTTCCTTTCGAGAGAACGACTTGATACTTATAAATTCGGCCATGGCATATAATTTCGGTCTAGTAAATCTAAGATCACGGTGCGGATCACCGTACTGCGGATTATTTTATTTAGCATTTTAAACATAAAGCTTGACAAACAGTTAAACTGTAATACATTCTTTATCGTTTGCCTTCAAAACTTGTCGTCTTAATTGACATAGAAACTGGTATTCGTTGCAATAAATGTAACAATTAGTTGTAATACCAGTTTACTTTATAAAATTAAATATCGCTTCATATGTAAATGTGGAATTATTTTTTAATAGATACGTAGGCAGACATAGTTTTGTAACTAGACTCTGGTAGATATTATCTGCTTCACTTGAGGCAGCTTTTATTTAATTTAAAGTAGGTATTAGGTATTATTAAAATAAAGTCTTGAAAGCCTATTCTCGTAATTAAAACGTTCAAAATCTAGTTGCAGTCTCTTCTTGGTGACAAATAAATGTCAAAAATGTATGGAAACTCGAGGTGTTTTTGACAGATTGAGACTGAGATCAGACTGTGAATGTACTTCAAATTACGAGAATTGACTCTCTGTTCGATTAGAACACATCCAACTGTTAAAAAAAGGTCAGTCCATGCTAGTATTTGAGGAGGAAGGACCCGTGGCTTTCGCAAATGGACTGTTGGACCTCACAAAATACTTTCAGTCATGTCGATAATTCCAAAAAACGGATGATTCGCCTATCATAAAATTAAACATGATGCTTATATCCCTCTACATGTAGCAACAATTCAAGCTTATGTAGCAGTGGAAGTGCCATATAGATACTGTCGCAAAACATTAACATTAACCAATTTCCGTAATGGCATTTAAGCACATTACGACCACGTTCGCCTCTCTAACGAGAAGCAGTCAGTACATGTCTCCATAAGAGCAACGTCACAAACGACAGGAAAGAAATGACGTCAAATAGCACAAGAAACGGTAACAATAAAATAAAGACTTAAAGACCGTCATATTTCAGTACCGGGGAGCAAGATGGGGGGGAAGGGTGCATGACCTCCACATTTTCAATAAAATTTTCCACCATGTATGAAATTCACTGAAATCGTTTATACAGTAAGCTTCATTACTTCCGTGAGAGGCATCTATTTTTGAATATTCCTTAAGAAAAATGTGGTGTGGAACGTGCCTCCGTGGCGTTGGCGTAGTCTGGGCCTTTCATATGAGTTCAAAGGCGCCGCTCCCGTCTACCGCGGTGACCAATTATTACGTCACTCTATGGGACATGGTGGCGCTTTATTGATTTTTATTACAACCGCTGTAATATAAGTCACTAATGTTACACACAATTTAACAAGAACTAGGACAGTTGTGCTGTCCGCATTATTTAATTAACGTGGCTGCGCTAACGTAATTTGTTACAGTACTATTTTAGTTTAATGGGTATGAAATCATCTTGTTTATTTTCAAAGAAGTGACATCAGAATTTGCTGTATCTACATTGTATCCAATTTCATCTGTAGGTCAATTTTGTATATCCTTAATTCCACCATTACAAGTTTCGTTTAAACTGACATGAAATACGACAAACTGCGTAAAAATAAAGATAATATGGTTCCTGGTTACCCTCCACGCAAGTTCGTCTGACAGGGCCACACAAAACGCTCGCTTTAGCGTTGACTCCGCAAATATTTCCCATAAAGCCGCCGACGGAACCCGGGGAAACGTGGCCCGAGTGAAATATGGACGTCCTAGTATTGCCATTCCGTAAAATGATTCGTGATTTACGCGCCGTGCTTTTGATACATGAGCGAGATTTGCGTCGCAGGTGACGGCGGGCGGCCTAACACCCCGCACTCTCATCTCGAATTGAATTGTTGTTCTCATATTGAACGGTGCGTCTATATATAAATATTGAACTATTTCTCACATATTTTCTATTGAAGTGTACACCAAGGGATAGATGTGACACACTTTTGTGGCAACTCTTATTACGAAAGTGTGTTACGGATTTATTAAACCTTTCAGAAGATGTTTGTGATGAAACGTTTGACACAGAAAGATAGATAGATAGGAACTATACATATATCTGCGAGTAAATCTTCACTGTTCTTCTACTTTCAGCCAACTTACGAGTTTAACTGTAAAATTCTTGAAAGAAATACCTTCTATCTACTTACTAAGTAAGCAGTAGAATTGTGAAGTTAGCTTTAGTTAAATCTCCAACAGTATCTTAATAGCGATGTTATAATAAGATAAAAACGATTTTTTAGGACAACCAGTCGGAGTGAATTTTTTTTTTTTTTTTTTGCGTTTCAGCCCAATTCACGAGCAAGGTTAACATTCAGGATTAACCATCACTCCATGATCCTTAGAAACCGACTAAAAAGAATAAGAAATCAGGAAAATAGCTAAGAGAATAAGAAGTACCTAATATCAGGGACGTGCAATGCAATTCTATAGGTCATAGGTTACATTATATATTAAAACAAGAAAATTCACGTGGGCAGAAGCTAGTCTGCTATAAAAGCTACAAAGCTAGCTGAAAATCAACCCATAAACTCATATCAGTGTGAGCTCTAATTTCCTCGGTGTTCCTCTACTGCCCTACTGTTAGCCGCCCCTAAGGAATACGGACGCGACGGTGTAGCTAATGTACGCGCGACCGCAACCACCGACCGTACCCTGACTGTCCCGTACACTACAATAAGCTCCAAAGGGGAAAACGAAGAACACACACTCGCGCTCGATGTACCACGACTAATATCAACTTGTACCTATTATGTTCTTTCTAAAAGGGTGAATAAATCTTCAGCTAGGATCAATGAAGGAGAATCACAACTAAGTAAGCCGTCACACTGTCGCCTGTATGGTCTTTAATAAGGAGGTTCCGCTTTGGTACCCCGCGAAATTCTTTATTTTTTTGTTGTTTTTTTTTTTGCAATTTTCATGACAGTGTTAGGTTGTATGTTGACTAAAGTATGATACGCGATCGTAATAATATGGCTTTACCTCATTATAATCATTAACATCATCAATTCAAAGCTTGAAGTTTATATAATCTTATTGACCTGCCGTGATACAGTTTTCACTAGTACGGAGGTCAGTGTGAATCAAGCTCAAACAACCGCATAACGTATTTATAATCACACACGTAATTATAATTGTATTAATAGACACAAATCACAGGATTGTTGAGATTGTATGTAAGGTTTGTCTTTAAACTTTTTTACTTTACTTTACTATTGAATTAAGTAAGAAAGAAGTAGCATAGTTTCACAACAAATTGCCTCGGAATGTAAAAGATCAAAAATCCATGTATACTTTGAAAAAATCTCTAAACAGACACATTTTAGCGGATTTAAAATTTTAGACTATCTTCGGATACTGTACTAATCTAGCCTATTTTTGTTGTGTAAACTTCGTGTCGCCTTATGTATTCTATTTAGCAAAACGTTTTTTGTCCTACCCCGTTCTTAAACCGTAAGTTCTAAGTTTGCTCGTCTGTATTCCTTTAATACTCATATGTTATGTCCGGAATTATGGTGTCTTAGTCTATGTGTGTATTAAGATCTAAAAAACTCCGCCACTTGTTTGTGCGAAGTATCTTTACAATTTGCCCCAGTTTTCGCCAACCACATGAAATGAGGAGAGCGTATTCCTCAATGACTTTGATACAATGTGGGAACGAAAGCGTGAACTTTTAATGAAATTTATCAACTTTGCAACTTGTGACTGACTTTGAAATTGTGTTGGACTATTCCTCTCTATTCCTACAGTATTCCATATTATTCAATTCTAATCATCTCAGATTGAACAAACACTAACGAATTAACTGACTCGAATTAATGACTAGATATTTAATCAAAGCAAACTCACGTTGGCATACATTTGCCTAAACAGTTTGCGTTTGAAACCATGCCCTGATGTGTATCTAATATCAGGCTATCATTACAGCCACAAAGTTACGCCGGCGGATTTCTGGGAAATATCGAAGTGGGTCAATAAACGTGGTAGATAGTTTCTGTAATAACATTTGTCGCGGAATTTGTGGTGGGATCGGGGGTTAGTCCTGGTGGGGGGGTTGGTGTTTTTGGGGGGTTGAAGCCGGAATCAATCCACTCACGTCAGGTCCGTTGTCCAATCAACTGACACACACTGTTCACTAGGGATCAACGGGCGACGGGCGCGAGTGCCCGCCATGTACGAAGATAAAGAAGGTTTTATTTTTCACGTGTCGGCCGCAGCGAGACGTTGATAAATGTCGCCGCTTAATTACGTGTTGACGTCTTATCTAAATTATTTCAGACGTAGGGTTGGTTGTAGAAGTGCAGCTTTGCCAAAGAAAGTTAAAATGTGAATGAGTTTTCCGTTGTCATTTTTAGAAACACTGTTATTTGTTAATTGACTTGTAGATTGTAGTAGGTTGGTAAGTGTGAATAATTTTGACAGAGACTTATGTAAATTTTCTTTAATTTCAGGTAAGTTTCACAAAGACATCTCTTCAAAATCGTCCCATACTTAAGCTTCAAACGGAACCTGTTGGTAAGCTATTTTAAGGTAACTCACAATGGCATACATTAAAACAAATCATCATTTACCTCAATAAAAGTAAATAAGTATCACTCATCAAAATAATAAATAAATGAGGTACATGGTCAACCAAAAGCTTTAGTAGCTCTGCGGTATCCTCATATAGGGGCCAGAGCGGGCGCCATCGTTGTGACAGCGACTGAGTGTAGCTGTCCCCCGATGCGGCCGAGCGGCCCCCGCAAACAATTAACTGGCCCCCAACTACACAGACTATACACTAATAGAGATTTTGAAGAACTAAATGCGGAAATAGAAGGTCAGAAATACAAAGGAAGTTGCCCCATTTTATAATTGACGTTTTTGAACAGTTATTTGTGGATACTTTGGTGTAAGTGTGGTGGACTTGTTAAATATTTAAAGTAGTAAAATTGTTTACCGGTTTCAGATAAAAAAGAGGACAAACTAAAATACCTAAACAAGAACAAGCAAACTTTTTCCATTTAAAACATTAAAGTACACGAAAATTTCATCTCGACCCCAAAACCAATATTTTACATCGATACCCGATCGCGACACGAAAATAAATTCAAGTACTGTTTATACACAATAAGGAGGGTAAACAAGCCGCGTCACCCCTTACATAATTCTGTCAGTTGGCCGGATGACAGGTCATATCCGGGGCCGGGCGGTCAACCGCCGCCTCTGTCGATTCTATTACACTGTGTCCGACAGATTGAGGTGGCCGCGCTACGCGTAAACTGACGTCCATTTTATTGACTACTAATAAATCTTTTGTTCGCCATGAAATTTTAATTTACAGTGTAAAAACTTTACTCGCATGGCTAACTTTTTCGTGTTACCATTTTTCAGCAGATAGAAGCTGCCTTGCTAGCTTGTCTTCGAGAAGACACAGTATCATACAAAGGCCTTTCTCTACCAAACAGTATATTATGCAGTGATATAAGGGAAAACAATTAATCACTTTCCAAAATGTCAGCCAATATTTATTTCCACATTTTTTTTCTACCTTTGAAAACAAACATTTTCACACTTGGATCAACTCGGAAATCAGCTCTTTCAAACATTTTGGCTAGTAGGTTAGATATTGAACTTTAGTCTGTAACAGCAGATTTGGGAGTTATAGTGAAAGTTGATCATATTCATGGACCCAGAAATCCTGTCATGAATGATCTGGATTTTTGATAATAAATCTAAAACTAGATTCACCAAAGGTACCCAAGAAAAGTGTTGGTGAAAACGAAAAAATTAATCAAACTTACAATAGCACTGTCTTGTTGTTCCTTAAGAATTTCTGTAAAATAACAAAAAAATCAGTTATAAGGAACATTCAGTAAAAATTTCCCGTGAAGCAAAATAGATATTATTTTACCTACTTTACTACAATTTCAATCTGTTCATTATCATTTTATAGGGTGGCTCGATACAGCCAGGGGCTAACAAGGTGCAATACATTTATCAGTTAACAAGGAGATAGCAATAAATTCAGCTGGTTGCTACACTAACGCCTCGCTACATACGGATAAGAAAAATAACAGAGTTAGCCTTAGAACAATGTTCAAGTTACATCGACTCTGAATCTGAATTAATTTGCTGTAAAACTGAATATTTTGTTGAACATGGTAACTTTATATTTGGTAAGGTAGGTATAAATGGATGTTTGGTTGTTGGGATTACTAAAAAGTTTAAAAAAAAAGAGTTCATATAAAACAATGTACAGTATAAAAAAGTAATGACAGATAATAATAAGCTTTAGGTGCTAGATTTTACAAATTTCGTGGACCCCACAACAGCCTTTTGTCGTGAGTTCCAGTCTTTTCCCAGGTAAAGCAAGCATATTTACGTTTATTGAGGTGAAGTAATAAATATGACAAAAAAAGTAATAATTGCTTACCTAATCGTTTCCCATAACAGAATTTTATTTAAAATTTTTTGAAATCTATTGAAATATGCATAGATACAACTCATTTTGGACTCTTAAATTTTGACGACTAGTCTTTAAAACACAGCACCGCGGTACATCACAAGCAGAATTTTCCTTAAATACTCTCTCAAACAATGACTTAACCAACGGGTAATTAATCCATGAAATAGATACTTCCAAGTAACGAGTCGCCGTTAATGTTTCACTTTATGTCCGTAAACCTAAAGGGAACAATAAAAACATGTGAAATAAGACGGCACAGCAGAATGGATGTAATAAAGAAATAGCTGGAGAGGTTCTCGCGAATAATTCCGAATGTTCGACAGAACAGTCATACACGTATGCATATACAAGGGCGACATGAAATATTTTCTCACCTTTCCATCGAAAGGTCGACTGGGTTAATACTCCTTTGTGTGCTCGTAATACCACTTTGGGATCGAATAGGCCATCGATTTAAGCTCGAGCAGTTTACTGGATGTTTTAAATTCGTGATCCTGTACATACATTCAACTCAATTAAACTTTTCCTGTAGATAACTGGGCTGCCATTGATACCAACAAGCGGTTTGTACGATAGCCATCGTTTTTGCTTTGTGGTGGTATTTTCTTAAATGGGATGAGTTTTGTTTGTTGTTTTGTTTATAATGTTAAACTGGAGCCTTGTTCTTCTGTGATTTAAGTCTATCTTTATCCTTTAAACTTGGATGCGATAAGGTATCCCGCGAAATTCTTTTATCATTGAATGAATTTTCGTGAAATAGTCATTCAATACCGTGTGGTGCCGGACGTAAAGAAAAGCACCATCCCATTTCTTCTCATCGGTGTCATAAGAGGCGACTAAGGGACTTACTAGAGAATGGGCAGCAGCATTCTCGATGCATTTTACCACCATATTGCGATCGCCAACGCGCCTGCCAAGCGTAGCGAATATAGCATACCTCCCCAAATTGAGGGAAGGCTATGTCCCGCAGTGAACGTCTTTCAGCTGAAATGATGAGTCATTCCATGGGATTAAATGAATTTAGAGGGTTGTATTGATGACTTCATGATATTAATTCTGTAAAGCCATATTGTCGCAAAGCATAAATTTAGTTCAAAATACAGCCTGACAATGACCTGACAAAGGAAAAAAAGTAAGAAAAATTGAATTTCCCGACTTACTCCAGCACTTTCACTTTAAAGCAACATAAGATACAATCATGTATGTATTCTCCGAGGAATTAGACAATGGTGTTCCAATAGTTCGCCAGTTATGTATTGCCCCATGTAATAGGTAGCATGCCTATTGCCATTAACCGGTTACAAATGCCCGGGTTGTTATTGAAAAAAAACTGATTGAAAAATCCCAATAACACTTTGACCGACTCAGGAATCGAACTCAGGACCTCATGCTCAGCACCACACTTACGACCACTAGACTAACGAGGAAGTCTTTATCCTATTCACTTGCCACAATAAAGGCTCGTACAGACAGGCGCGACATGTCGCGCGACCTGTCGCGGAGGCAATTCTGCGATATATCGCGACGCAACACCTTTCACACTGGCGCGACCACTCGTGCGCGAATCGCCTGAGATTCGCGCGCGACGTCCTTGTAGCGGCGCGACAGCTTTTAGTACATTTTGTATGGCGTCGCCGCGTCGCAGCGAATTCGCGGCGAAATCGCCGCGACGCCATACAAAATTACTAATAAGCTGTCGCGCTACTCGACGCGGCGCGACAGGTCGCCCCTGTGTGAAGTGTCGCGCGCGTTTTCATAGAAATTGTTCTACGGATATAAATCGCCGATTCGCGCACGACCGTCGCGTCGCGCTATTTTGAACGAGCCTTAATTTGTAACAACAAAACGTACGCGCGGTAAACCATTGGCAAGCGTAGGTATCGACGACGCACGTCGCGCAACGCTGCAGGTCCGCGCTGGCGCTGGCGCTGGCGCGCTTAGTCCAGCGCGTACCGCTGTCGCAAACGTTCACGTATTCTCATAGTTCTAGTTTACTTTGTGATCTGATGTGTAAACCATATAATACTGTGACAATAAACTATATTCATGCACCCAAGTATTTTTGTCATTAAAACCGTTACCAGTCTCACTACAAATTATGTTTACTATCTTAAATTCGGTTTTGTTGCATTGCGTTAACCTTTTTGTTTTTGTAATGAATGTCAATTAATGTGAAAAGGAGAAGAAGATAGAAGTGAAAGGTCCCGATCCTCCGTACCCCTTTCGAGTCACAGGTATTAATCATGACTTACCGTTCATATTTATCTTCAATATCGGTCAAAAATATAGCTCCCTTTGTTTGAAAATAATAAATCGTAGTCCTATCTCTTGCTCTGGACATTTTTTCTACATAATATCTTTGAATTTACATCCTATTATCGTTTGTTACGAAATAGGCTATTTAATATCGAAGATTAATTTATATTGTATTTATGGTAGGGAATTGGTCAGTTTTTCGGACATGGTTTTCGATTTTCCTTTGGGAAAACTCCGTCACATCGGAGAAATTTTATGGGTAGATAGAATGTACATAAAAAATCAATTAAATGCAACCTATTCCACTTTTAAGTGAAGTTGCTTGTGGCTAAGTACCTAAGTAATACCAGCCGCACAGCTCCATCGATCAGGTTAAGCTGCGCTTGCCGCGGTTTCTCCGTGGATGGGTGATCTCTACATATCCAAACCTCTCCATAACTTGGAAAACACGCTAAGCAGTTGGTCCCGGATCCGTTCTTGGATCTTTGTCAGCCGTTACGAGTCGTCAGAAGCCCAGAAATCTGAGAACCAGTCTTACCAAGGGGTATAGTACAAGTATTAAACAGTACCTGGGTTGGGAAGGTCAAAGGCAGACGCTTCATGTAAAATAGTGGTCTTCAGCTGCATCCGGTTAGACTGAAAGCCGACCCAACTTTTACGTGACTTCTTTGGCTGTATACCTAAAACAGCTTCAAAACTTTACAGCTCTACACAATGTTACGGCACAGATAAAAAAGGGTTTAATAGTTGTTCCCGACAGACCCTAAATCAAGTTTATAGTGTGTTTCTACATATACCTACCAGTCCCTTTCCATCGTGCGCTGATTTGACAGCTGCGTACGCAAATGACTTGTTGAGTGGCCCACTCCAGCCTTACGCTGTGTAAGCCTACCGTACTCCAATAATATTTAGGTAATTGACCGTTAATTATTAATTGGAATGCCCTGTCAATCTGTGGTTGATTAATTTGAGGTTGGGCTGACGCTTCGTCAGTCAAAATTTAGCTTGATGCTAAAATTCCGATATGATTTGATGAACCGTAATGGAATTTAGTTTGGTATTTACATTAGTGGAGCATATTTTGGTAATGTGAATATCAGGTTGAAGGCTAATGTGATATTAGCTCATATCTGGTAATAGGTCGAGCATTAACTAATGTAATACATTTTGAAGTGTGGAATCCTGACAGTTTTACTTGCCGAGAGCTATGGATGGAGCTTAGTAGCTGGTTTGAAAGCCAGCTCAACAACGGCGGCTTTTATTTCAAACTACCTGCTGCCCGCGACTTTACCCGCCTGGACGTCGGAAATTAAGGCTCAAAAAGCAGCCTATGTTTACTACCTATAGAACATAGCTTTATGTTTTTTTTTTTTTTGAGCTAAGTACTGTACATATCTATTTTGTATTTAGTAAAAAAATATTCTTTTGACATTATATTTAAGCAGACACTTCAATTTTATTCATAATATTCGTATGTACTAGTGCTCGCCCAATGGTCGAGACTCGACCGCATTATAATAAAATTTACTGTGCCAAATTTCATACGCGTCCACGCCTGTAAAGTTTTTGCTTCACGTATTATTACATTGATTTATTGAAAATACATATCTATTAGGTATATATATAACGTATAAACTACAAACATATAAAATAGGTATAAACACAATTCCCTTCCTTATGACCCCAGACTAAATTTAAAAAGAAGAAAAGATCTAGCAGCAGTTGTTCCTCAAACTAAAACTAAATTTCCCAGTATCCAATACAAAAAGTGCTCTTCTCAGCTTTACAACAGATGTAATAGAGAAATTAACATACACGTCAAAAAAGGCATGAATGCAAAAAAAATACTAACTGAATGGATTAAACCACTTAGTTATGAAGACACAGAGGCTTTATTGTTATAAATACACACCATCATTGCTCTCACACTCACACACACAACACACATACATTCACACACACACACAATGTCCAGTCTTACAAGCACACTCTGCATAACGTTTAATACATTTAATTCATCATAGTGTTAAGTTACTTCATTTGTATACATTGGTTAAGTAGAAATAAACAAGTATTTTCGGAGTCTCCTAATACAGGTTGTATACGCTTAATAGGAGGCTCCAATCACCACTGATGTAAGTTTAAACTTGTTAATTCGAGTAAACCTTTTTTCATTTTCATTTTTCATAACATTCACGTCGCTATATTATGTATGTATGTATTTTTATGTATTATTTTCCGGGTTATCTATCCCTTATGTCGCCTGCCATGTTTTGTCTCTGCATCACTCTAAGGTTGATTGGTAAACTGGTAGTCCGCCTTTGTACACTATTTTTCACTTTTGCATGAAGTTTTAGTCAAAATTAATATTATGTATGAGACAATAAAGTAGACAACGAATATTTTTTCCAAATCCTCACGCTAAACAGCGACATTTCCAACAGCCCATCGCTCTCACAATTACAGATGCTGTTTTCATGGTTCGTCAAATAAAAATATTCACCTAAACTCCTCTGGTTGATGAATGGAGGGTCTCAGCAATGAATAATGGGCGACGCTTAATAACGGTGGCGTAATTGCGTTATCTAGGCGCCAGGGGGCGGGGGAACCTCTGCTATCCATAACTGGGAACTCATAATTGTCACCAGCAGACGGACGAGTGCGCCCGTCCGGAGTTATGGCGGACATGCCGATATGTCTCATTGTAATTAGGTTCTTGTTGTTAATTACCTAGACTTGAGAGGTTAAGCAGAATGATGTTGCTGTATCTACTTTTAGAATTTTAGGTTCTTTATAAGATCTTGCCTGTCTTTGTAAATGTAGGTAGCGGTACCTACATCTAAGTTTCAGCAGTAATATTTAAGGCAGTTTCTATTATCATTATCTTCATCTGCCTTTTCCCAACTATGTTAGGGTCGCCTTCCAGTCAAACTGAATTGCAGCTGAGTACCAGTTCTTTACATGGGATAACTGCATATCTGACCTCAACAACCCTGTAACTGGCCTTTTCTTACCCCCCCACCCCCCTTGGAACCCCTTTTTTGGATGGGAAATCATCAATTGACGTTTCCCGCTCTTGGACGGAGCGGGAGGGCGTGTCAGACTTTTACTGACTAAACCCCACCCGTGTTTCTCTAGTTGCCCATGTGCCAGGGTCACGGTGTCTCTTTCGAACAATCTCGCGACCCTGGCAGATACGATACCCCTTGGTTATACTGGTTGCCAGACTTTTGGGCTTATGATGACCCCTAACGACTGTAAAAGAACCATGGCCAAATCCAAGGCTTGACGTGCTCCGAGCTCCATCTGGATCGTGGTTTGTAAAGATGGTCGACCATCCACGGGACCAACCGCGCCAAGGCTAGCTTATCCTTGTTCGATCAACTCGTTTGGGTTTTTATTACTTAGCCACAAGCAGTTTTTCCATTATCTTATCATGAACCGGACAAAAATCCAGATTAGGCTGCTATTGTGAAATTCCTGTTTGAGGAACCACATTTTCATAAAACAAAGAGTTTAATTACTTACTCACACAACATCGGTATCATATTAATTAATGTTGCCTTCAGGCATTTCTGTAGGCGACGCACAAATAACAGTTACAGTTCTAGTAAGTATATTATTAAAGATCTCGGAAACACCTGCATGTTTCGCGGCTTTTAATACACCTCCGCTGCTTGAGGCTTCAGGCGATTCCATCTAGTGCTGTCTGAGGACCATTAGTGTGTAAGTATTACATTTAATATACGACAATTTTACATTTAGATTATGTAATGTACGGAATTTCGACGTAATTCATAAAATTAGAGAACAGTTTACAAATCCACAGCATACTATTCAATAAAGTGAGCTCACTTGAAATGTGAATATCTAGTGATCTAGCTATTAGGAGTATTGGAACGTCTGCTTTATTCCAAAAGATAAAGAAGATAGAATGCTCCGTCTCGTTTGCCACCCTAAAGAGTGAGAGGGACGTGAGTTAAGAAGTGCCGAAGAACGCAATTGATCACGCTAATTCTCGAAGCTTTGCGGAAAAAAATGTCGACAATTTGTCACGTTATAACGAGCAGTGGATTCTTAGGTAGGTAATGTTTTCTTTGAAGTGAAGACGGCGATTTTTCTTTATTACAGTATGCGTGCTACATAATGGTTATATTAAATTTTATGATCCCTATATCCTAAATTGCTCCAGCTCACATTTGGAGACAAAATCTGAACATGTTTTTAATGCATTTTTTTTTTCCGGCGAACGCTTATGAAAACATATTGTACGGAAAACTTTAATATTTTAACGTTGCTGATCGTAAACTATCGCTGAAGCTTTTAAATTCATGTTTGACTCGGTTTTATTAACCAATATGCATCTGGGCTTCCCGCAGATCCGTTTATACTGAATTATCCGCAGTGCTATCGCAGCACTCTGAACCAAATTTCCTAAAAGCAAATTTTGCTATGTGCAGTGACAGAACATTGTATTAGTTAGTCTGACATGCCGAGCAATTGAAATTGGACTCTATCCAGCTAAGTGAAGGACGGTTTTAATGTTCTACCGAATGCTAGTTCACGATCTAGGTGCGTTCGGGTACCCTAGTAGGTGGATGAAATATGAAGGCACAAAGGAAGAATCTCATTCCGTTCGTGCCTGAAGCGTTGCTCTAGGAGCGGGAATGATGTTAGATATTGAATGTATGAATGAATGAAATTGTACAAAGCAAATGAAGTGTATAGTTAGGTTACTTGGGCGCTGAGCATTGAGTTACTGAGTTTAATCCGCAGTTCATTTATTTGTACAGTTACCTTTGCTACTATTGTAGAAATAGAGAAATGTTTACGAGTTCAAATTAGTTACAGTAACTATTGTGGTATAGTAATTTTATTCTAGGTGCATCGTTCTCAAATTATAGTTATATTTATTGTAAATAAAATATTACTAAACATTTAAAGAGAGTACAATTCTATTTTTGTAATTTTTTGCGTTCAAAAGTACTTTTTTTCGCCTATTTGGAATAAATGTTTTGAATTTAACTTATTTGTAGAACTTCTGTATTGACCTCAAAATTCGAATTTTAAGACAATTTTAAATGTTAACCAAGACAAGATTTTAAGCAGTACCTTTTACGGTCGTGTAGATAAAGAAACAGCAGAAAGTAGAAGTGAATCGTAAAAACAACACTAATCCGGATATGTCCCCAAAAAATCCCGTACCGAAAGTGCCCACCCGGCGTTACTCCGAAAATATCGTCTGTTTTGATTTATGTGCCTTAAAAGCGGCCCTTGCTCCGTGCCTCGAGTTATTGTTTTTCCCCTTATGAAAATGGCGTATTTTTCCCACCCGCGGTCCACTGCCTAGCAAAGTTTCGTCGTGATTTATGCACTATTAAAGTTTATGTTGCGAAAAGCCGAAATATTGTATTCTTGAGTTTTGACTTTGTTAATAAATCCAAAAGATAATTTTATTAAATACTCAACTGGATAATTTTAATTAACAAAACTTTAAATTTAGAGGTTATTATGTCTTTTAAATAAATAAAAGTAATTCCAAGAAAAAGGTTAACTTAAAGATATGAGACGCTTACTACATTCTCCTTGACCAGTCAAGATCGACGATTCGTCTTAATAGTTGTTTCATTTTAGACCTTATTGAAAGCACACAAGTTTAGTTAAACCTGAAACTATTATCAGCAACTTCAATACTTTAAAACAACATGTGGCCGTTATTAAATCACGCACCATATTGCGGAAATTTCGTTGAAGTTTGTCGCCTATAAAATATTTTATAGCTGCAAAAAATATAGCGCACTATAATACGAATTTAACGGTGCAGAAACACATTCATAGTCATGTAAAACGTTTAATAGATGAAGAGTTTCTTTGATATTATTATGATTAATTTTAAAGTAGCAGAAACCGTAATTCGGCAAACAGTATTTTGTCAGACTAACCCTCAAAGTTTATCACAATTTTCGGATTTACTCATCGTTTTGGTTAGAACGTATTCCTATTTTTTTTTTAAACGCTTATGGCGCGGTAAGAAGCAGTTTTTAGGTATTTAGACAACAATAGGGCATCGCAACAACAAATAAAGTTCAAAATTGCGATACGTTCGATGTTTAATTAGTTCAATGGAAAAATAACCAAAATAAAATTAATATTTGTTTTGAGTTTTAATTTAATTTAAAAAAAAAACAATTTTGGTGGGATAATTTGAGGTATTTTTCTAATAGATTACATTCCATTTGTCATAACATAAAATATGATAAACAGCGCTCAAAGTTTTCAGAATGATGCAACTGTTTTACGATTGTTTTATTGTGATACAATTTTGTTAATATAATATTTTTGAATAAGTCTTTTCTTTGATCATTTAACCATACACGTTTTTTTTCTGGCTTGAAATATTTCCCAATTTGCCTAACAGTGCAACAAAAAACTCAGCATTTTTCGGCAACATAACATTATATTTTGGCAGCACCTTAACATTATAAAGATACTGATGCATTAATGTTAGGCTTTGATTACATTCTTCAAAATTACCATGATCAATGACAGCATTCCTTCAAACAATTTATCTTCCCTTTGATTTTCTGAAGCAGACATACCAACCACATCTTCTCCCTGTTCAAAGGTGATAAATTTGACACGTGCTCGTCAATCGACGTCTTTTCAGGTAATTTCAGTTGAATAATACTGTCGCTCATCATTAGGATTCATAATAAATGTTCCGTATAATAATAATATAACGCCCAGTATAACAGGTTACGTTTGATAAACGAAAATTATTTTTATGTTCTTTTTGTGACACTGTTATTATTATATTTTTTATTTAACAGCTCGTGAATTTCTAAATCGACGGCAAAATTGCTTTATTCGGTTTTTATTGGCCCACAATTCATTAAAATACTTAACAAAATACCTAATGCTCTGCCAATGAGAGCTTATCCCTGGCAAGCGTGCATTCGGAAAGTGAAACAGAGCACTCGACAAGTTGGTTTTGGTCCAACCCTTTTTTGGCTTCACACAGCAGAATAATTGGGTCTTTTGTGGTTTCCGGCAACGTGTGTCCCGTAATGGGCTCGGCTTTTTGTGCCTTTGAGCCGCTCCACTGTCTATTGGGCTCTTTACATACAACATTGGCTCCTTTACTTTCCAGAAAATATTTGCCAACGTGCGGACGGGCTGCGCATGTTGGCACACGAAACTTTTTGTATTTAACTTTACCTAAAAATATTAACATTCATATTACGGGGACAAAGTTAAATACGAATATAAAGTAGCGTCTTGCTAAGTGTTTCACTTCGTTAAAATTAAATCTATATTAACGTTGCTGATGGTAATTTTGATCTGCGAAAAGAGAACTTAAAATTGTCTTTTGAACTAGATGTTTACAGTTTTAAACGTGAGCACTTTGGAACTCAGGGTGTGGGTACGCCATGACATTTCACGGCAGCCATAACTTTTAATACCAGCGTGTTCGTGTACCGTCAATCATTTTCGTGGACACTAATGACCTCACTTTGGTGACAATAACATTTCCATCTAAATTACGTAATAAAAAGCAAGTAGAGGAAAGTTCATTAATATCATAAACATTTTCGTTTCCCTCCCCTCTGCTGCGGCCTTGGTACTGTAGCCTCCGTGTAGATAAGAGCGCACTGGCTTTCCGCTGCCGGAGGCCTGCTATCTAATTCTCTCTTGTTATGATAAATGGTTTACGCATTTCCTAAACATTGATGTATTATTCTACGTTTAACATTCCGTCTAAATTACTTGACAGCTCTTGTTTAAATGTTAGACAGTTCTCAAAGCCGATGTTTATACTAATTGCTTCTTCGAAGGTTTGAAACAGATTTCCCGGATTTTCTTTTGTTTAAAGGGCACGAAGCTCAATGTAATTTGTTTTATTAGCATTGACATTTCGATGTTTGTTTTTTCTGTTGGTAGGTGGAGCATAGGCATGGTCCTTTCAGTCGACTCGACACGACATATCGCGTGATGCGCGCGCCTCGCCGTAATTACGTTACATGAACCAAACAACAGGGAGCAATAACTGTAACCCATTACTCCGCGTTCTAGTGAAAACGCGCAAGTTTGCGTTAATGCCGCTAATGCCTCTTTACGCTGTAAAACGCTGATGGCTTTTATGTTGTTCGTAAGTAACACGATATTTTGACGCGGTATATTAATAATTCAGAAAGTGCTCGAGCAGAATGCACGCGCGGCTGCGTTGGAATTTTGACTGAAGTAAAGTGTGAAATTAACCCAATAGGATTTAGGTAGGATACATAGGTACTGTAGGTTGGTAAATTATTGTAAACTTTTTGTAAACATATTTATTTTCCTTTAAAATGATCTTGTGAAAATATTAGGAAAATCATTTTCGCCTACTATAATTTCACCAAAATTAGCCTAAAATGATTTTTCCAGGTGCCAAGTTTGCAAGAGTGGAGCAGACTTTACCACTCGTAAAGTCTACTCCGTTTTTCCAAACCTGAGCCTAGCTACCTAATTGCACTGAACACAAACGCATCCAATTTTTTTGGATTGGAAATCATCAAATGACTTCTCCCGCTCTGGGCGGAGCGGGAGGGCGTGTCAGACTTTTACTGACTAAAACCCACCCGTGTTCCTTCAGTTGCCCATGTGCCAGAGTCACGGTATCTCTTTCGAACAATCTCGCGACCCTGGCAGGCATCGGTCCTAGCAGACCCCTACATTGCTGCTGACATCTCTTTGAGGCGCGCGTGGAACACTACGCGCCGTCGACCCGAGCCTGGTCCTTACCGGGCGGCGAGCATTGCTCGCCACCCGCAAGCTCACGCCTACGGTGGCCGGGAGTCCGCTATCGACTCCCGACGCCCGGGGCGTCTCCACCTGCGGCGGCTAGGGACGTAAGGGCGCAGAGACTGACACTCCCTCACGCGCCCCGCCTCCTCCTTCGCGAGCATTACTGCTTCGCAGAAGGAGGTAACGGCTTCCCATGCCCTCTCGCTCCGTACCATGGCTCGCACCAGGGCCGGACGCGGGAGGTCGCCGCCGCCGATCGCCTCCACGAGGACACGGCGGTGCTCCGCCCAGGCAGGGCACACCTCCACCGTATGCTCCACCGTGTCCTCCAGACGATCCTCGCAATGGAAACACCCGGGCGTTTCCTCCCGCTTTATCCTGAACAGGAACCCACCGAAGCACCCATGCCCGGTGAGAACCTGCGTCAGGCGGAAGGTGAGGACGCCGTGGCGCCTCTCAATCCACTCCTCAAAGAGGGGACTTACCGCCGCAATTGTGGCGTGCCGCAAGTCTGGCCTTACCCTAATAATTTCGGGAAGTAGCTCAGGCTTAGAAGGCTTATTGTCAAGTGCCATAAGCCCGAGTTTCACCGTTTCAGTCTAGGTTCAAATTCACTAAAATTACATAGGTACTATTTACATTTATTTTCCAATTTATCCCAAATTTCGTCTGTGGCCTATTGCCTGTATACTGCATGTTGGTAACGGCTATCCTTGGGGGATCGATAATGCTGTAATCACTATGCTTGGCAGGCAGATTGCTGCCGAGTGATGTTATTAGCACATAGATGAATGCTGCCCACCCCCACATAATCCTCCAGTCGTATATTACAACACGGATTTGAAGTAAGGGGTGGATAATGTCATAGGTCTGACTGATGTTAAAGATTTATTATCACGCTATAATATCCTGAGTATTGTTGACTGCCTCGTTGGTCAAGGGCTTCTGCTAAGTATAAGGCCCTGGGTTTGATTCCCGGATCGGGCAAAGTATTATCGGGTTTTTCTATTTGGAACTACTCAGTATACTCAGTAGTAGCCTTTTTTTTCTGGAATCATCAAATGACTTCTCCCGCTCTGGGCGGAGCGGGAGGGCGTGTCAGACTTTTACTGACTAAAACCCACCCGTGTTCCTTCAGTTGCCCATGTGCCAGGGTCACGGTATCTCTTTCGAACAATCTGGCGACCTCAGTAGTAGCCTCGAGTCTGAATTTGTAACCGGTTGATGGTAATAAGCTCGCTTCCTGTTACATGGGACTCAAACATCACTGATGAAATGTGGGTGTACCATACAGTGAAATTTTAGTAGTCTTACAAAGGTTGTCAATGTATCCGACATAATATACTTCTAGGCGTGATTTAAAAAATGTTACCAATTAACAAAATACGTACTAATAAAAATAAATAATGAACTAGAATTATTAAACATCCTGTTAATAATGTTTACGTAGCATATGGTAGAGAACATACATACCTACCCAGCGCACGAGTCGACTAGATCATTCCATCTCCATTTTCCATGAGACAAAATATCAAAGAAACTACGTCATGTGTCATCATAATGAATAATATTTTTATTTTTTTTAGTTATACAAATGTTCATTTTTTTCTTATGGATGTGTAGTAGTCATTAGATACATGAAGTGGGCTGCCGTTGTAAAATGTCACGGTGTATAGGCGTGATATTATGTTATGTTAGAATCAGAGTCAGCGCACATAATATTGAAACCAAAGATATGTACTAGAGGAACCTTCATGGTTCCTGATACCGAGATCTGTCAATAAAACGCTCTTTTGCAGTTATTTTCAATAATTATTCCATGAAAATGTTCTACGAGTTATATTTATAACTTCTTCGGCTTCTAAGCCCGATCTCTCTCCTACTGTTTTTTTAGCTATTTTATTCTTAGTAAGTTTAACAATTCAAATGTATTTAAATTATTATAGCCAGCCCATATAATCGTAAGGTTGTCTCATGAAAACAACCTCTACAGTACCTACGGAGTTATTGTACATATTTTGTGAAAATACATATCTTTTTTTCATCCTGAAAATGTTCTAAGAAGATTTGATTTATGTACTATAAGAAAGACTAGAGCGTGCTTCGTGGGCTACGAAAACTTTCTCTCAACAAATGTTCATAAATTTATTGATATAGCGAATACATAAAATATCACAATACAAGATAATAAGCACTCATAGAACACATGTTTATTCCCAACAACATGAAACGTATACTTTTAACAGAAATAATTATACATTTGTATGTTCTATCTTTGAGGCATTACGTGGCTAATTTGTTGGTTCTATACAGAGAGGTATGTAGGTATAAAACAGGTATAATTTGAGTAGTCGCCTTGTTTGTGCCTTGTTGCTAGGTGACTGACCGACAGTTGGATTATGTCCCATGCTATATCGATTTTACCTACAACGACGTAGCTATTTCCACAGTACTTTGTACTTTAATATTCTATAAGCTCGATTTGTTGCTTTGTCGTGTTCTGCTGTGTATTGTCGAAGTGGCTCAAGAATTCAAATTGGTTTTTGACATGTGAAATGGAAATGGGAATATTGTTCGTTTGTTTTGCCTCTAGTTTAGTTGAAAAACATTCGTAGCACTATTGTTTAATATTCTATGGTTAGTTTTGCGTTTATATAAACATAATTTATATTTAGTCTACTTAATAATATTATTTATTATTTGAATATTATTGTCACATTAAAGCGAATGTGGGTGACAGTCTGGTAAGATTTGCAGGGCCATCATGGCCAGTGAACCTACAAGGCATTCCGAGGTTTCGAAAGAAAATGGAGAGGCCTTTCCCAGCAGTGGGATACAATATCGGCTAACAAAAAAAAAGTAGTGATTAATATTTATTTTCTAAAGATCTTATAGCCTGTTTCAACGTTATTTAAATAGGCAATCGATCTTCTTTACTAAACAATGGTGTTCTGGAGTTCTTCACTAAACCAAAAAAACCTTTTCATACAAAGCCTCTTCAATCTTGAAAAGGCAAGAAAGGTACCCATATAAAACATATGTAGCATATATAAAGTTGTAAAATGTACAAGGCGCCCCATCTGTTATCCTCGAACTGTTAGCTCCGCGGATAAAAACAATAGTTACAGTTCATTCGGCACGACAAGGGCATTACTTCCACGCTCTACACTTGCGGACAAAACATTCACTATTCCATTTTAGAGGTATAATATTTTTGAATTGACAATTTAGATAAATATTGTTACAATTTTTTTGTGCCTGATTGATTTTAGTATAAAATTACGTTACGCTATTTTGTATTAAAATCGTTTTCATCAGCTACAACTTAAATTGAAGCGCTTAATTTAAAATAAGGGGTTTACGTCAAACTAGTTGTTTACTTAAATGCTGCTCTGTTTTTCAGACACTTTTTATCAAACCTTTTTCATAGAAACATGCGTCGTGCGTGTCTATTTTTTGTAGCGTATTGTTACAAAACGATATAAGTCGAGGTTTGAGGCTCGCATCGATCTCGGCAAGTCCCTCTAAGCCAGCCTTACAAGGGTCGAGAGAAATAACCTTCGAATATTTTGTAACGAGCGTTACAAATACGCTGTACCCATTTTTATGCTCGTAAATATTGGGACGGAATAATAGAGAGATGTGTGGCTATTTTTGGCCAATATTATTTCTGTTTTTTGGGACCAATTTCGCTTTCAATGAAAGACAAATAGAGGCAAATATTTTTTGAGACCAAATGACTATTTTTAATTATTATTTCACTTACAGATGCCCCATCTATTTGTGTAACTAAATGGTTTGTTTTTCGTTTTTAATGAAAGCATCAGTTATAAATAAATAATAGTTTAAAAAACTAAAAAACACGCTTCCATTGAAAACCAAACTAAAAAGTACAAAATAATGGAAAAAAAGCGTGTGGTGCTTTTTAAGGTATTTTTTTATTGATATCAGCACCCCACGCTTTTTTTCCATTATTTTGTACTTTTTAGTTTGGTTTTCAATGGAAGCGTGTTTTTTAGTTTTTTAAACTATTATTTATTTTCTATTTTTTAGGGTATTTCGAATTTTGAGACGTATGACAGCGTAGTTTGTGACAGTTTTTTTGCTGTCTTGGTAACCCTGGCAAGGATAATGGCACAAATTTATGAAATTATTGCATTGTCATCGGTCCTTGACAGGTGTGCAAAGTTTGAATAAAATCTGGTCGTATAAAGTGGGTCAAAATCGCGCTATAAGGAGTCGGTTACAAACAAACATACAAATATACAAACATACAAATATACAAACATACAAATATACAAACATACAAGTGAAGCTAATATAAAGCGTGTAAAAACAAAAATTCTGGTCAGGTAAATGCTTCTAGAGAGGTTAAAGATTTAATTTCGTTAAACAACCTATCTTCCATTTACTATTAATTATATAGGTATAACCGGAGCACATCGTTCGCGTTCAATGTCACCTAAATACAACTAAAAGTCTAGACTGAGGTTAGAACGTGTTTCGCAATCCGCTGCAATACCCACAAATACACAATCATCGATCCCGTAAATCCGACGTAAGCTGCTCTTGTGACTCCAAGGGGACGAAAGGTTCGTGGGGTGAGAATAACAAGACTATACCAGTCTTAAAACAAAGGGAATTCCAACAATATAAATACAGTTAATCACACACGCAAAGGAATGTAACGACGCTCCTTAGGCGCTCCGGCAAGAAATTACCCCAAGTAGAGCAAATGAGGCCAAGATGAAGGGTCTGACGCTGACACAAACGTACACATGAAAGCACCTGTGGCCACAAACTTGAATTAAACTTGCTACGCTTATAACAATTTATGTATACTCCCATATAACTGCATATTACGCAGAGGCAGTTAAGCCGTGGGTATTCTCAGATGTTCTTAACATGCTCGGTAACGTGTGTAGGTGTACCACTAAAGTCAGACGTATAATGCCGCCAACTGCTTTACGTTGTCGAGACCCTTGGTGCCCTCTTAATGCTATTAAAATTAAACTTGATGCTCTTTTAATAGCAGCTGCTTTATACGAAACTAATCTTAAGTGATGACGGCACTCCAGTTTTCGGCGTACACTTTCGAGGAATTAAATGGACTCACTTCAATATTAGTTAAATTATCAAAGTTAAATAAACATATTTTGAACAATAAAGTTGGTCCTTTTAATGTATTTCAGTAGAGAATCGTTTTTATTATTATTTCATAGAAATTGTGTTTAAATACAAAACTATTCCATTTGTTACATTCTGAAATATGATTTATGTGCATACTTACAGTAAACAATTTAATATTAAATAAACAATTCAACAAAATACACAATTCAGCGCTGTATAATTATGGCAGCTAAATAAGCACAAATGCTTCACAGCTAATTAAAACGAGACCGGTAAATGAAATTAGATTAAACAACAGTCCTCACTACGAACTACCACAACAAAGCCTCGAGGAAATATATAAGGGGCACCCTTTAATCTGAACGGCAGTGTATAAGTATTTTGAAGAGCTCTTTTGTTTCCCGAAGTATTGTTGCTCGGCTGCCGATCTGTTGTGTGAAAAGTTGGAGCCAAGTCGGCCGATTGAGGCAAGTTTCAGTGAAATCAGACAAGTTACATCGTATTCCTGGCGGCTTTTCACTTCCAAGTTGGCTGTTGCGTGACGTTGATGCGACCCAAGTTTGTTCTTTATACATTGAGACTTTAATTATAGTCGCAGGAAATCAGAATGCCTTTCGCTAATGGATGTTGTGAGGTTATTTTGTGAAATATTGAGTTTTGTTGGTGATTGTGTGAAATTGAATTTTGTTAAGGAGTTTATGGGTAGGTCGTTTTACGTACTTAAATACTAAAATTAGCATCACAAGACTCTTTGTCTTATAACTAATCATTCCCAGGTAAAAGATCCAAAAAAAAAAAACTAGGCCTACATTTTTTTTTTTGCAATATTTAGATAAGGTGTCAGCTGTGTAAAATGAAAGCCAAGTTAAAATTATAATTTTCCCTATAAATACTGTGGTCTACATTTCCAATAGCAAAAATTTCTAACAAAATCATAATATTCTGGTCGTGTTTTCGCGGCCAATCAGGAAGAGTGCTGCTTGCCATTTGCCCCACCTTAGCTACGCCCATACATTATGTGATGGCAAAAAGCCTTCTTCCGGTGTTTATTTACCCACCTTCATGTACATTAGGTTTTCGTGTCACACCTGAAAACGACATGAAATTCAGGCCCATGCCCCATTTTTGTTTTATACGTCAGCGTACCTATATTGAAAATGGTGAAAACTGAAAAAGAAAAACCAACTTCAAATGGTGTGTAATGTTACGTCTGAAATCGACGCTTTGTAACGTCAACGTCATACAATTCCTTTTGATAAATGCCAGAAACAGCCCTTTGGTGTGGGCTCCCCCATTCTTTATGAAGTCCATTGGAAATTAACTTTACGTTTCCTCGTTTCAGTTGTGTACCAATATTAATAACATGTAGGCATTATGTTTTTTAAAGCTTTTTTTTTTAGCCTTTATTGCAGGTATTCCACTCCGAGCACTGATTTCAACAGCACTTGACTGAATCGCACCTGAGCGACCTATGTATTAGTAGCTTGTTTTAGGAACTAGCTAAGACAACGCCATTTTGATAGTGTTCTTCTTCATTCACCTTGGCAACATTTAAGTGATTTAAATCCAATGTTAAACAAATTGTACGTTAATATTTAACCGCATTAACATCAGTGAAGCGGGGCCCGTACTTGAGCGGTACAAGCAAGAACTACGTGTCACTGAGATAAAAACGTTGCGCTGGATTTCCGGAGTTCCGCGGAGAGATCTCGTCAAGAACTCACGCTTACGCAGCAGCCTTCATATCCGTGACATAGCACATACATTTTAGGAGTGTCGCTTACATTGGTACGGGCACGTTTTACGGAGACCGGTAAGCTATGTGGGGAACAAATGCCTGGCCATGCCGCCTCCGCCAGGCCCCGCCAGAAAAGGAAGACCCAAAAAATGCGTAGTTGATGACATGCGTATCAACAGACTCACCATAAGGAATGAAGAAGACTGACACATAGTTGGTAATGTCCTGAACAAGGAATACATACGTTACAGGTGCCGTTTGGGGACAGAAAATAATATTGATAAACTGCTACTCCGAACCGACTTATCAAAATTTTATTTAATTGCGGTTAGTAGAAGTGCTGAGGTGTGATTCGTTCAAGTGACGTTAAAATCAGTGCTCTAAGTGGAATACCTTCTGTATTATCTTACTCGATGCTCATCCTCCATTGTCTTACAAAACAAAATACTTATTCGATTACCAGCATCTTACGCAAACAATAACGTAGGTAAGTACTGCCTACCGATTCATCATAATAATCTGTGCCTATATGAAGCTCAATCTAAAATTTATATTGTCATTCGATTGTTAGCTTACGATCTCCGCCGCCATTGTCCGGCCGTGTTCAGTAATAGCGGACTAAGCAAACAAAGTGTAATCAGCATCATTTGCATACACACACAATATTGAATGTGTAACTAATCATTGCACGCTAATACATATCATATTGTAATTGATTGGCAAATTAATTTGACGTTACACTGTATTTTGTTTGTAAACTATTCCATTGTTATTTTCCGGTGTAAATTGAGCATTTTCTAAATACTAGATGTATTCGCTCTGTTTCCCTGAAAATATGCTAGTCTAAAATCATGTAGAATGTAAACTGAACTGCACTTTAACCCCGATACCAAATTATTAGTCCGCCGAGAATAGATGGTCTGATAATATTATAATTGTCGTAGAATTAACGATAAATCGCTTAGCAAACGTTAACCGGGACGCTTGACAATAAATAATCAGCGTCGCCCACTAAATTATTTTAGCCCATTAGCACGACAGAGCCGACACAAATTAATCACGGGAATGACAGTGAAGGCGTTCAACACTTTCCTGAGGCAAACAGCCCAGAAAAGCGACACGATGTAATGCCTATTACGGTGAAATAAGGTGCTAATAACATGGCTAATGTTTTTCTCCGTGGGCCGTAGTCTCTCCGAAAATAAACAACCCGATATTGATTCAGATCTACGTATATGCCCGTATTTATATACAACTCCGTAGGGTTTCCTTAACATATTGTATTTTAAGAATATTGTTTCGGCAATTTAGAACGGGGTTATTCGCTTATGATATAAACCGAAATTGATGTGCCTCTAAATGACAATAGCCTAGATAAAGTAGGCATCGTCGAGACACATCGCTCTTTTTATAGATAAAAGTTAGCCTCTGGGAATGATCGGCGCGGAGAGCAGTGAAAACAACTGTCTTTATGTAAAGTTGAAGACAAATCACCCGTGCGATATGGCGTCTGCGTCATCTGTCACTATCGCGACTGTCAAACTGGCCTGCTAAATCGATCACGCGCGAACTAATATCGAAGTTGTGCCGACAAGTCGCGCGATCGGTGCGACCGGAGGCCCGACTAGTCGTACACGGGCAAACTTTTTACGTGCACCCGGTACTATGGCACACTTCGTTTTATTGGATGTTTCCGTGCAAAGTTGGCTCTGTCGTCTTTTTACACTCCTTGAGGAATCGACGTGATCTTTGAACAGCATTTCTGAAACTACAGTTTTATGAAACGGCTATATTTGTCACTTGTTTCTTGTTGTTTGTAGTGAACTATCGTATCCTTATTAACTGATTACTCACTTACCTAATTAATGACAACAATGTATTAAGGCGCGGTGTTACCTCAATATTCACAAAACACTGGTGTCTTTGACAATCAAGTATGACGTAACGCAATGAAAATATACGACACAAAAAATACAGTAGACAGAGAAGGGTTTAAAGAAAAATTCTAACCGAATAGAATAGTGAAAAATTGTTTGATATTCCCAATAAAAATTGTTTCACAAAAAAAACTTTGACGTCGAACATCTCTGTATTTTCAGCGATAACAACATTTTTTTTTTAAAGAGTTCAATAGAATAAACATTACTTTAAAACTTTAACCAGACAATTATTTAATTTAATGTGTGTAGTCCGAATAATCTAAATAAAACCCGTAAAATAAATGCCAATTCGCAGCTTAGTCACATCGTCATCCAAATATTTATTCAATTTTCAACCTTATTTGTTGGAGCTGTAGCATGTAGTTGTAGCATTTAAAATCGTAGTCAGTCCGCGCCTTAAGGCTAATAACCTCTAACGACGTGTAATAACGAATTAATAGACCGTAATGTGTGATAGGCAATCGGTTGATAATGATCCAACATAGTCTGCCTAGCCTTTTCCCAACTATTATGTTGGTGTCGGCTTCCAGTCTTACCAGGTGAAGCTGAATTTACCCGTATTTTACATAGAGCGAGTGCTTATCCTGCCAGGGTCGCGAGATTGTTCGAAAGAGATATCGTGACCCTGGCACATGGGCAACTGAAGGAACACGGGTGGGTTTTAGTCAGTAAAAGTCTGACAGGCCCTCCCGCTCCGCCCAGAGCGGGAGAAGTCATTTGATGATTTCCCATCCAACAAAAAAAAAAGCGAGTGCTTATCTGACCTCCACAACTCCATTATTGGGTAATAGGAAATGGTAATAAAAAATGATTGGTTGTCAGACTATCAGGCTTCTAACTACTCGCAACAAATATCATGGATCTACAAATAACAGCCGGGACGAACGGCTTCACGTGTATTCCGCAACACGGAGGGGTCTTAGAAGAAAATGGATGGTCTCCCATCCACAAACCAGCCGTGGGAAGCTTAGCTTAACCGTAGTTCGAAACGTACAGGTATTATTATTTGGCCACGAACGCCTCATAATGTTATACTTGACTGAAGTAAAATAGCACCATGTTGTTTAAACCTAGATATATACTGGGTTTATTTTTCGTGACCGAGACACATCCCTCGATCCGACTTTCCAAAAACATTGAAACATACTCGTTTCCTCGTTATATCAATAATAGGAAACAAGAGTAAGTTTATTGTAAGGCAAAATATAGCAAACTATGAGGCGACAATATAGGATTATCCCGCGAAGCGATGGAACAATAAATAATCTTCGCGTCCAATATAACACCAGCTCAAATATGGTGTGAGAAAAAAAAGACGTTTATATTTATATTTTTATATCCTCCAGCGACTCAACAAAGCACTTGTGTAAAGGTCTAGTGAATCTCGGGTTTCGTCGATGTTTGCCGAAGGATATCCCGGGACAAACGAGTCCGGGGCTGGCGATCCCGGGATCATGGCCGCGTTTAGGGACAACAATAGCGATGGAGGCACCCTGATACCACGATATATATTATCTTTGTTGACACCGCATCATGTAGGTCGTTTTTTGTCGCCAATTTTCTCATTGTTGTTATAAAATAACTTTAGTCCTGGGAAATGGTGTTTCTTTTTGTAAAGTAAAAGGATTTAGGTACGGTTAAAAACATTACGATGTCCCTTCATACGTGTTCAAAATATTTGTCCCTAAAAATGGGTAATTCCATCCAACTTTTGCTCTTTGACCTTTAACATTTTGTGGCAAAATTTCGTATCAGGTAAAAGAGATAGAAAAATAATTATATTTTTGAATATAATGCGGTACGATATAGTTACGTATATCTACGTAACTATTTATTGTATCTCGCCAGTTCTGGCAGCTGTAAGAACAAGGTTACATTGATCCGATCACTTAGTGTTTACTGTGAGAGATTTGCAAACATCCTTTGTGTGCGGAGCCGAGGTGATGACACTCGCAACCATTTTTGGTCCCTTGCACACAATAGGGTACACGGTGTATCATTCAATCAAATGTCCGTTTTGTAACTTGAATGCAGAATGATATCATCCACATAAACGCACCACGATCAACTGTTAGCCGACAAAAGAACTGCTATCTTATTTTATGAATACCAAACTTTAGTAAGTTAATTGTCTCTGTGTTGGTTGACGGCGCGTTGTGTTCCACGCGCGCCTCATAGAGATGTCAGCAGAACTGAAGGGGTCTGCTAGGACCGATGCCTGCCAGGGTCGCGAGATCTGTTCGAAAGAGTTACCGTGGCCCCGGCATATGGGGAACTGAAGGAACACGGGTGGGTTTTAGTGAGTAAAAGTCTGACACGCCCTCCCGCTCCACCCAGACGGGAAACGTCATTTGATGATTTCCCGGCCCTAATAAAAAGATGAAAAAAAATTGGCATAACTAGAGAGGAAATAAATATTACCATTTGGTGGTATTCCAACGCTAATTCCATGTTATTCGTCATCCATATTACTCGGTAATGTAATACAGATGATATAATTAATGTGTCGTAGCATCTACTGGTACATGACCATACAATTAAAGCACTTGACCGGGCCACAGACGTGGCCCGTATGACGCCGGGTCAATGAAGATCGGGTCAAAATGTTTGAACCTCATTTCTTGACGGTTGATTCATTATAGAATTATGTTTTAATTCTATTATTTCGACACTCCGTGAAAATAATTCTTCGTTTAGAATAACAAGTGAGTTTTAGATTGAAAGGTTTTGCCTATAAAAAAGATACTCGATCAAGATATCGCCAGCGGCGCGTGAATATACTAAAATTAATAAATCAAAGGTCAGCATCTCCTAACCTAACATAATTTTACTCACTCTACCTTTGAAATCCTTTCATGCGAACGCTATGATTTAAGAGATTTTTATCTTCTATCAATGTTCTGTTTTATTTAAGTACAAACCTTGATTTTGTTAATATCAAAATTCGTTGTATATTAATGAGTCTCCTTTGTCTGTTTCAGGTACTGTTTATTATCTTAAGTTCGTAACGCACGGGTGAGTTACAGAACATATTTCACGTCAACGCTCCGCTGCCCCCTGGCCCTTCTGGAGCACCCTCCCAAAAATCTCATTCATAAAAGATTTTCGTATTATTCAGCGACGTATTCACAAAGTTATGCCCCATAAAGAAATGAAGAAGAATATTCTATGTTTGTACTGAAAAAAATGTGTATTTTGTGAGTTGTAGATCAAAACAGCGGTCTCCTCCCTGGAGTAAGAGAAATATTAAAATATTTGTACTTAGGGGACGAAAACACACGATGTAAGAAAAGATGAGGCGAGCTCAATTTTGTCGATTCGATGTCCCCAATTCGTTTGCTGAATTCTTAATAGCGCCTTGGGGTCGGCTTCGGTAGGTAATCGCGACACTTTAGTATTTAATCCGCGTTTGCCACGCGGCCCACTGTGCATCCCGTATAACTTGAATTTAATTGAGAACCATTTTATTAATTCTATTTAAATTAATTTAGTTTTTTTGCAATTGGCTAAGTTGGAGACCCACTTACGCCATTCCCACGTTTTCCTTGGAACTTATAGGTTTGCTAATCTTTTAATTACTTTTTACGGGAACTTTGTCAGAGGGGTGGGCTATTCTTAGCAGCAGTAAAACTTTATTCCGTACCTCTCTGTGGATTATAATGATTTATAAATCAAAATAGGTATGTCTACTTCATGGCAGATAATATTAAATGTATATCAGTCAATTAACATATTGCTTACGAAATAAATAAAATATCAGCAAATTTATCGTATTTCTGCGAAATATTCAAATCCCGAGCTTTCATATTTATGAAAATTATTTGTATTGAAATAACAAAAGTGCTCGATACTGTTCAATTGAGTATAATCCAATGCTTAATTGTGGATTACTATTGTTGATTAATGTCATTTTGTTTTGTGAGAATAATATTTTGTGAAAATATCTTTTGGGAAATAGCAATCTCACGAAGAATGCATTCCTATGTATTATGATGATAGATCCCGTATGTTTTGTCTGTTCTTTGTGTTAATAAGCCAATTTTGGGACGATAACATTGGATAGAGATTCATACGTTTTCTAACCTTACCTTCGTGTCCATCTTTTCAAAACGGTAACTGAGTGTGTATTTAGGCCTGCCTACTTAGGTAATAGGTAGAACAGGCTGGCGTCTGCAACTCCACGTCTGAGCGCGTATTTTGCGTACGGGTGGGTAATCCGTTATTCGATCCACACCAGCTCCTCGAGGAAGGCCTGCAACACCTTTGTGTTACTGAATATCTCACGTAGGGTACCTGGGTTACCGAAGTATTTAACTATATATGTGGAGATCACCGGGTAGTTTAGTGGCACATGCGCTGCTGTCTCGTGATCCTCCATTCAGGCCCTGCACAGCTGACTGTCTGTTACTCCTATAACAAAGAGGTGTTTAATAAACGACCCATGGCTAGTTATAGCGGCTATAACTGTGTCTGCCTATTTATCCATCTCTAGGTCTTGCAAAAAAGTAATATATTCGGTCGAAATATGTGTTTCTAACAGTTTAAGTGCATTCCCACATCTTTGTAGGTTACCTGTCACAAACAATGCTTATGTAATTTTCCACAGATGTCTGTTCTGTGTTTCTTTTATCGGAGAAAATGCAAATCGCATTGATCCCGTTTGAAATCAGCTCAACCTATACAGAAAAGCGTACGTACTTAAGCAAATTATAAATTCTGCCGTATAAATCTCCACCTACTCGCCGGTTTACCGTCCGTTCTAATTCCCGCCGCCCCGTATAATTGATCTACATCGTCTCCACAAGATAATTTCGTTCCGACTCGATCCCGTCCTATCGCTTGTCACTGTTTTATTACCTACCCTCTGAGCTCGGATTGCGGGAACTCGCGGAAATGTCATCGCATTACACACTTCAATCTGTTGAGTCTACTTAGAGACGCTTTGGAATAGAATACCTGCGTTAAGTTGAGGATTTTAAATTGCAAATAGATCGACTTCGGGATTTATATTGTTAAAAAGAGAAGATCCTTGTCATCAACATTCCAGATATGCCAAAACTATATTATGGTCTGATTGGACATTTTGGCATCAGACTTAACTTTATCTTTTCGTAACAGCAGTTAAAACAAAAGTTCACCATACCATTTGTAGCTTTCATAACAAGAGTAAATAAAAGCAGCCTTAATATATGTATGTATACTATGCTAACAAACAATTCTAGAATATCTAAACATCGTATTATTGTGAGCATTAAATACACAGTCATCAACCGTAGTGTCTATTGACTCCCTTTACAGTACACAACAACATGTGGGTACCATTTAACATGTTCTGAGAATACAATTAGTATTTCATTTGGAGCTGCGCGAAGATTACAAGACGAGTGGGAGTACTTACTACAATATATTGCTTCTGTTCGAGAAGATTTATATAGACACGCTCAAACATAACACTCTGTGTGTAGCGAACAAAATGGAGTCTTCGCGTGACTGCGTATTTAGGCGGTACTTTTAGACTGGTCGACGACTAGGCTTGAGCCCAGATTTGTTCACATAATGTTACGCAAACAAGTTACAAGTCCAAGTATTTAGTACACAAAAACTAAGCACGATAATGATGACAATGTACTAGTAATAAAGGCAGAGGTTGAGTCTTTAAGCGGGGAACGAAACGACTGTCGTTGAACAGCCTCCACTACGCCTAATTGGTCTTACGATTACTACCCTCGCACCAGGCATTTTAAACAAAAAGCAGTTTAAAATACGCGAGCGTAAGGTCTGTATTGCAAAAAAACGTGTTAAAATAAAAGCCTTCTGGAGAGTCGTCCGCCCTTTTTCCACGTGCTCGTTGTCAGTGTAATTGATCGTCTCTGGCGCTGCGAGATAATTCCGTTGTGACGTGATCCGCATTGTTGTGACCGTTTTATTACGCCCTCACTGCTTCCGAGATGCAAGGGAAATGCAAAACAAACAGACGTTAATTGGACAAGATATGACTCAATATACCGCAGTTGAGTCCCTTGCGACATTTTTTAGATGTGCGAGTATGTAGAAGACGTTTTCACGCACTTGACAACTTTGTATGCCACATGACACCCTCAATTTACATAAGTTATACCGAGATCACATGAATGATTGTAAGATTATCAGGAGGGAACCCACATATTTATAGATCCGTACTTACTGTTATGACCAAGATACGAACTTTTTTGGCGACATTAAGAATTTTCCCCGAAGTTAAAAGTTTAAAGCCGAAAGTATGATAAATGTTGCACCGAGTGATTTACATTTTAAGAAGCTTTGTCCGAAGAGGCTTCTTATCTTTATTAAAGTCTAACATTATAACAACTGTATACGCAGCTAATACTTGTTGCTAGCTTGTGAGTTTCAATCAACCATATTAATCATTGTGTGGATCATTGCCTGAACCCTTTGAGGCTTCCTTTATTTCAGCAACACGAGCAGAAACAATTGTCTTTGAGGCTGAATACAAAGTTCCTCCGATTGAATTAATTCAATTGCTCTGTTTCATCTCGTGAAACAAATGTTAAGTTGAACATTGTACACGACTCTCGTACTTCTTAGTTTTCCAACCTTGATCAACAATACCTTCAAACAAGTTTGTTATAGGCTTCCCTTTACATACAAGGGTTTCAATAATACCACCATTACTCATAAATTGAAACACAATATATCAAACTTTATTTCTGTTTAAAGATCAAAGACTGAAGCACAAAACGAATGAAGCTCTTATTAGATTTATATTTTATCAAAACAAACTGTATTGTAGTCATATAGTTTGCAGTTTTCAATAGTTCTCAGTTGGTCTATAAAATAATAATTAAATATTTACTGCGAGCACGTGTGTGATGTAGCGTGCAACCATTTTTTGAAAATCTCGCTGATACAGGACGTGTTGGGGTCACGCGGTGGTTTCCATAAATTATTTCCGTGGAAGGTTTATCCGAGATAAAATTAAATTCACCAAACGCTCGCCTGTCGGAATTACTCCCGCTAAATTACCGGTCATTGAGGCACCGACCCGTTGTTGTTCCCTCGATTATTCCCA
This sequence comes from Aporophyla nigra, assembly GCA_947507805.1. Lineage (NCBI taxonomy): Eukaryota > Metazoa > Arthropoda > Insecta > Lepidoptera > Noctuidae > Aporophyla > Aporophyla nigra. The sequence goes on along the minus strand of OX382307.1, from coordinate 13,404,593 downwards.
ATGACGATTGTCACGCCAAATATTGATATAGATTTGCACTTCATTTCACCCCCAATTCGTTTGTTTTCCTTTCATCATATTCTGAAAACAAACATTCCAGTGAAACATGAAATCCCCACTCTACATCACTGCGAAATATAATCCAAATATTTTGAACGCTAACATTTTACCGACGGTAGATTTAAATATAGTATTGTTATCAAAATGTTATTCTGTGTAGCCTTATTTGAAATGTAGATTTGAATTTGTCCTCCAGCTCTGGAGCGTGTTACGCACGATGCATATCTCACTTTTCTAAAACTGACACTTGTCTAGATAATAATTTCAGTGGAAATTGTGTTAAATTCGAAACACCAGTGTGCTTTTAGCGAAAATTCAGAGGCAATAAGTCGATCAAAAACATCTGACCGTAAAAATCCACTAAATTACATTAGGAAGAAAAGTAAAAGCTCTTCCATAAGGCTGAACTTAAAGTCATTTCAACTTAAAAGAACAAACTTGAATATAATTTGTATTTGAGTCAGTTCGCCTCAGTTCACATCGCGTCGGCGGCGGCTCCCAACTTTGTAACTGTGTAGCAATTATAATAATGGGTTACACATAAAGTAAATTGGGTGGAAGTTCATTCGATTGTTAGTACAAATGTGTTCTACATCGGAACAGTATGCGACCCATATAATTGCTTCAGAGGTGTTCACACAAGATTGTGGAAGTTTTATATTGCATTTGTAGGAGTTAGTGGATTGATGACGTTTCGAATTTGGATGCAAGTAACAGTTCGGGAAATTCTCTCGCATTATTAAATAAGAATATACTTTATTCCTGTTGGATGTGAAAAGCACAGAACCAGTCGAAGTGGCGGAGCTTAAGAGAGGTATATGTCCAGCAGCAGACGTATTTCAACTGAATTTTTTTTTATTTTTTTATTATGACGTTTTTTTTATGGGTTTTGAACAAAGTATATTTCGATATAACAGCTATAACTATTCATGCTTCATTTCAAGGAAATCATGAACTCTTTTAGAATTGAAACGCTACGAATTAATAGCCTACATGGCATTCGTTCCTGTTATGATTCATAAGTTTTCATCGGAACTTTGCAACGCTCAACGCACAAGGGAATTATTATTTATGACTACAACACCTGCGACAGGACGTGGAAAGTTTCCTTAAAAGTCTCACTTGGCTGGCCTGGGGTAATGGGGGGAATAAGTCTACGTTCCTCGCGCCTAATTTGGCAACCCGAGGCGCGGAATTTATAGGGGTGGGGCCTCTACAGCTTGAAATATTCGAAGGCTCCACTCGACCGTGAGTTATGAATGAATCCCGTTAAAGAACCCGGAAAATTTCTAACGGCAAGCGTAACGGTTTTGACATGGTACGGGATCACTCACGTCTTATTACCGATATTGTCTCTGTTCTATACTAAAACGTAATTTTGTAACGTAAATACGTTTTATCCTCGTTCTTATAAATTAGGTTTACCTCTCTTTGCATGTCGAAGGTAATTGAGCTCATGAATGTTTAATTTACGCAAATGTTCCTGTGGGCGTCAGTACGAAATTAACGAAACAATGTGTTCGAGTGATGCTCGGTTACTTTAAGAAGATTGTAGCACAACTGGAAAATACAGTAAGAAGAAGAAGGCGAAAGCAAACAATCAGCGGTGGCTAATGGAATATCAAAATAAAAGGATAAGCTTTAATGGGCACTACATCGGTAACAGCCGCACGACGCGGCGGTCCGCATTCAAATCTGTTTGATTTATGCGAAGTAATCGCTTCGGCGCTCCTGCCTGATGGGAAACTAGAGAAAATGGCAGACTATATTATTTATGAGGGCTAGACTGCGTTTGTCCTTTGGTCAAACAACATGCGGGAATAATAAATGAGCACAGGAACACACAAAGTGAATACAAGTTGGTTGAATTACGGATGGACCCGACATCGATTTTGAACGGCAATTTTAGATCGAAAATAAAAATGTACAAGATGAAGTGCTACTACGGACACAGTGAACTGTGGCTACAAATTACTGGTGCCATTGTTACCACAAAACAGTCTGCTAGCTCGTCTGAGCGGGCTATTATACTTATGAAACAAGCTCGCGAGTGTCCTAGCCTTAAGTTCTGATTCTACGACCATTTCTTTTATTAATTGCGCCGGGGTCGTAAAGTTTCAAGACCAAAGTTGACGAACGACCAACTTGTTTGCAGTTTGTGTCAACTTAATAACAGAAGTTGGTTAAAAATATGCTTGGCCGTAGTCTCGAAGCCACTGTTATAATAATGGAGGAACACTAAACCACCTTAATACTTTTACGTGGAAACTTCAAATTGAATTTCCAGTTGTGTGAATATTTCAGGAGCCCGCTGTTGACTTTAAAACATTGTTCCTTTGGCCCGCTCATAACATTTACAATGTAAACATGTGGTTTCACTTTTACATAAAGTTTCGAACAAATTAATTATAGCGTTGATATGTTGGGATTTAATTGTTATTTGAACAGAGAATGTTTTCAGGGTACTCTTTTTGTATTATCTGCTTTCTACTGTTTTAAAATAAATAGAAAGCCAATTTACAATAGAGAGCTGGCCACTAATTATTTTGTTTCAAAATAGGTAGGTGCCTGCCTACTTTGATACTGGCCTTTGTAATTATTCGATTTCCACGTGGACGAAGCCGCTGGCAAACGATAATTTTTTTTTATTATTTATGTAGTAAAGTGTAGGTGTTTAAGTAGTATGAGGGTCTCCTGCCCAAGTAATCAAAATAAAATAAAAAACAATTAAAAGTCATTTATTCAAACTAGGCTAAGACTCAGATAAATTAGGCGGAGTTCAAATACTGTACAGGCTTCTAGAAGTTATCTCACGAAGGGACGCGCGCTTTTTTTGTGGTTAACAAATGTACAAACACGCTGTGCATGTGTGTGTAAGCAAAGGTGCTTTCGGTATCATCCAAGATAATGGCAAAGTCGGAAGTGTATGTGCGCGTGTTACGTACTGGTGGTACTCGTATTCACGCACACATTCACAGTGTGTTTTTAGTTTTTACACTTGGTTACTACATGGAAAGCGCGCATCGCTTCGTAAGATAAAATACTATATCGATGTTTACAAATCTGCTACGAGGTAAAGTAACAGGTCAAAGTTGGTCATTGAAACTCAACTCACTAGGTAGTAATTTGTAGGTGTTCACGTAATGTACCCGATGTTACTCGTACATTTTCCCTCTAAAACAACTTTACAAAGATTATCTATAGAGAATCAAGTCACGTATCGGCTTTGCAGGCGTGAAGGTACTTGTTCGCGATTGGGTGAAGATCCATCGACAAGATAGAGGAGACCATACATTGAAAACAAAAATTGAAATAGATTAACTTTCATAGACTTAATACGTGGTCATTATTGTCTTGGCTCTTGTTTTTTTTTTTTTTTATACAAAAGCTTGGTCTTTAAAATTGGTTTTTCAATTGTTGGTACTTGTACTTGTACTAATTCATGTACAGTAAGCGATCATAAGTGCAGTAGCATAGATACAAATATTCTATATTTTAATCTAAAGCATAGTCTTTCAGTATGCAAACTTCTTTTTTGATCTGTTCAGCCGTTTTGATTATAATATAAAATGGAATGGGAGTTGGAACTCCCGAGAGTTGTGAAGTAATTTGGTAGAGCCCTATGTGTAGCAGGGGGGAGGGGCTGGCTTAGTCGATTGATTGATTAATTATTTTTTGTCTAATGGAACAATGTTCACTGAGGGACTTCAATCTGTTAAGTGACATCTAACTCTGAAGATTGAAATCCTTTGTTAATCGGGTAAGACAGATAATATTGGTTTAATGAATAGATTAAGTTGCCTGATTGACAATCATGAGTTAAAGGAAGTATTTCTACTTTATGAACATAATTAAGGATTTAGAATTATTCTATTCAAAACTGGCTACTCAATGGTTTTGCCAGCGGCTTCGGCTGCGTAGAGGTCGGAAATTATTCTACGGGAACATAGTACTAGAATAAAAAGTATGTTATTTGCTAATTCAGGCTATAAACTATCTGTGTCCGAAATTTCGTACAAATCCGTTCAGCCGTGTTTACGTCATTGATCAACAAACATCCACAAATACAAATTTTCGCATTTATAATATTAGTAGGATAGTGTATAATACAAAGTACAAAATCGTAAACATTAAATTACCTTACCTTCATTTCTGCGAATAGAGTTTTTGCCACATTTCCTCCACGCTTACGTTCAAAGGCGGGTTCCCACGAGCCATTTGGCAATCAAGTTAAAAACCGTCAAAGCTAACAGCGTCTGCATTTACAGTGAAGGTGAAACGTCGCATTAATTACCGAAGCCCGATAGAGGTGTCTACACCAACGTAGTTGCACCATCAATAAAACAAGTGACAGGCGCACAGGACAGCCACACGCCAGCTAATTTTCATACTAAACGAACGGGTGCATTATTAAAATGTGCCGTGACGTGACAACCCTCTCGACCTGGGCGAGCATTTAAACTTGACTCCGTAACTGAGCTGTTAAGTATTTAAGGTGTTTGCTTCAGTGGGGTACTAGTTTATGGTAGCTTGCACCTCCAGCTCAGAGCCGTAATGTCGTCGTAAATTGTGTATAACACAATGTTGGACTCGTTATAACTTGTAATTTAGATGCTCTTCTATAATAAGTAGTTACTTTCTAGGCATCTACACTTATGTTGGTTGGGTGCTAACAATATGGACGTGACTTCCTATTCATTACTGATCCAAATTATATTGCAATTAAAATACCTTGTAATGTATTGTGCACGGTAATATAATTACACACAATCAGTAGGAATGGCTTTCTATCGGTGGTGCAACAACATTCATTGCGTTGTTTACATTGTTGAGCAGAATGTTTTTTCGAGCATATAAAGTAATAGATTGGCAATATCCTTCGAAATGATGCAGATTCTGATTGATAGTGTGTTGATAATGAAGATTTAAAGAAAACAGTCACAAAAACGATTACATCCATAGCCAAGTAAAATTTTCGAATGAAGGTTTTGAAATTCGAAGTTCCACTAAACAAAGCATGTGCCAACATACCTATCCATAATATTCCCAAACAACTTACAAACAACAATTTAACACTTAGTTAAAAGCTTTCGCAGTCCGACTCACGAGAGAGTAAAACAATACATTCTTCAGGCGACTCTCACAACTTTGAAACAACTGCCTTTACTCTTGACATGTTTGCGCCATCCATCTAGCAGCCGTATTTTCATAGTAGCTGAGAGCAGGTGTCAAAACTAAGGGACGTTAGGCTAATGTATGCAGATTGCATCTTTCGCTACTCCGCGCAGGTTGGCTGCACTACTCTGTACACTACTCGCATTACCGCATTAGCTAACGGCACTATATTTAATGCTCTATTACGGGGCTTTTGTGTTTTTTTTTTCCTTCTTGCACCTGCCTAATTACTTGCTTTTAGACTGTGCATAATTTAGAGACTGAAATAGAGATCGTTTATTTTAATTACCATTGCTGTAGATGTATTTAAATCCTGCCATAACTAGGTCATTTCGTTGTTGTTTTCATCATTCTTTAAAATATCAATCCTTGTACGGTCAGACCGGTATTTTAAATAAATTTCGTAATCGTAACCATATTTCGCTGCTGGGTAAACTGGAGGCCGATCCAAACATGATTAGAAAAAGGCTAGGCAGATGATAATATAATTTAAAAAATATGAAAGGCTAGATAGTCTTTAAAATTTTGCCATAGATAGGTGATATCTTAATTGGGAATTCCATAATATACAGTTGTCGAGATTACTAGGTAATCTCAAGTGTAACAAGAATAACTAATACAAAACAATAAGTTAAAATAATTTCCCAACCGTCAGTCATCGCTGCCATACCCACGGAATCTACAATAATTTGCGACGTCAGTCAAAAATACACAAGTTGGCAACTTACATGTTATGAATTTTAATATTAGAAAACATGGCGCGTCCATGTAAATAAGGTACATAAGCTAGACACCACGACATTCAAAATAATATTACAAAATTTAATTAATTGTATAATTTCTCGTTCAACATACGTTTGCAGTTAACCACCGTCTCACAAAGACATTGTATTAATGAAATTCAGGATTCGTACGCTGTGACAATAACATTAACGGTACTTGATGTTTTTGGCGGTACTGAAAATTATTTTATAGCAGCTGGTGCTAAGTGGATCCTTTTTAAAGAAAGTGAGATGACTTTTCAAGTTGATTCAAGTGACCCGGAGTAAGAGAAAAAACAGAGAAAGCTTTGCTTTTCTTCAAATTATTGTAAGATAAGTCTAAATATTCGCAGTTCAATTAGACAGAACCCTTTTAAATCTCAGCATAAATCGTCATCTTTCTAACACGACCTTTGCTAAAATCCCTTTTGTCTCTGCAAAAATAATTATGCAAACAATAAAAACGAATGTACAACAATGCGAGCAGCCAGACAGGAACTCGTGCATCCTGAATGTCTCATTATGGACTGACAATAAGACGACACATAACACCCCTACGATCATATGTTGCTAAGTACTTAATTATTTCCGGTCTCATATAGTTTGCAGCTTAATTTTACAGGAGCTTAGGTCCAATTTTAATTAATATTACGTTTTGACTGTAAATTAAAGACGACTTTCTATTTTTACTTTGGGGGTTATTTTGAATTGGGAAGCAATCACCGGCTTTCAACAACATCATGTTGCTTGTGAATACCCAATATCATACTGTGCTCGCAATAAATGTGGTAGGTAGCCAAACAATATAATAAACATAGATGTACTGTCGAAATGAAAAAAGAAGCCTGTGCTTATTCGATCGCAGACCTCCGGCCACCGTAGGCGCGGGCTTGCGGGCGGCGAGCAATGGGTAGCTCGCCGCCCGGTAAGAACCAGGCCCGTGTCGACGGCGCGTAGTGTTCCACGCGCGCCTCAAAGAGATGTCAGCAGTACTGAAGGGTTCTGCCAGGACCGATGCCTGCCAGGGTTGCGAGATTGTTCAAACGAGATACCGTGGCCTTGGCATATGGGTAACTAAAGGAACACGGGTGGGTTTTAGTCAGTAAAAGTCTGACACGCCCTCCCGTTCTACCCAGAGCGGGAGAAGTCATTTGATGATTTCCCATCCAAAAAAAGCCTGTGCTTATCAACCCGTTTAAGTGAAGAAGACTACTATAGAGCTGTGTTTAGCAGCTTTTTAATGTAACATCTATAATCACTAACAAGGGACTTGTGACTAAGTAATAACAGCTATACAAACGATCGATGAGAGGGGTAATTGCGTAACTTGCTATCAGTAGGAATTGGTTTCATATTGATAGTTAAACAACATTCATTGCGTTATTTACGTTGTTGAGCCGACAATTTATTCGAACAAATGACGCAATGGTTTAGAAATAATCTTCAAGACGATTTAAATTCTGGTAGATAGTGCGTTTCGCAATTAGGGTGCTATGATTGCCACGATTAGTCCGTGAATAGGTGTCGATCTTTGTCATTTGTAATTCTTTGACCGTCATTATGGATCGTCAGAAACCCGAAAGTTTGACAACCAGTCTTACCAAATGGTATCGTATTACTCAGTATCTCGGTTGTGGAGGTAAGATAGGCAGTCGCTCTATGTAAAATACTGGTACTCGCTGCATCCGGTTAGACAGGAAGCCGACCCCAACATACGTGAGACAAGGCTAGGCAAATGCTTATGATCTATATTAATCAGTATGAACCTTCCTCTTGATTAAATTTTACGATTGCTGCAAACTAAGTAGTTTTTCATTTTAAACTTCACCTCTCGTCCAACGCTGTAATAAAGCTGATTAAAACCCAAAATTAAGTCATACTATGGAAATTACAGTTTTCATTTTAAAGTCCCCGTCGTACAAACAAGTGGATCGCAAACAAAATTTATATTGACAGTGTCAGTAATCACAGCTTCTGATTTTAATTGGCTGGATATCGATTTAATTGAGTTTTATCTTGTTCGTGTTATTACATTACCTTCGCACGTCATATTTAAATTATGACGTTGTTTTTAAATGACGTCATTATGAAAATGAGTTTAATGTATTTCTCTGATCCGTTTCATGCTCAGTACGTTGATTGCCAAATCTTCTTTTTTGCGTATTTTCAATGCTGTTACTTCATTGACTACATAAGTACTTGGTGGTACGCTTTGGTTAGGTCCACTGCCACTTCTATCTAATCCTAAGTTCTATGCCCAAGTCAAGTGAGTGAGTAATAACTTTTAACATCCTCATCTTCAAACGTAAATTCTCGTTCAGAACTAATATTATATTGTCTCTTATTATCCACTTCGAACATTCATTAGGATTATATGGTAACTGATAACCTAAGCTAGATTCGTTTTAATCACTATTTTAATGACCGCTCATATTCAACTTTTCAATTAGCAGATCTAACGTTTACTATCCTCAAAGTAATTGCCCCAATATCTTTCTCACCTATACGTAAAACGTCTTGTCGTAAAAAAAGGTATGAAAATAACATACGCTCCAAAGAAATTGCGTCTCGATTGGAGTCCCTTTCTTAAATATTAATAAAAGCGCTGGAGCACTTTTGAGACACTTTCGAGAGTAGAGATGGCGCGATGCATATTTAAAACAAAGGAGTTGAGGGGGACCTGCCCACAGTGTCCCTCAATACGTATAAGGTGTAAATGGCGCAAAGCCTGTTCTTAAATTAACATTTGCCTTCATTGCTTACGAGGAAGAAGTGGTGTGACCTGCAGGCTGTTCTTTATCTATTGCACTCCATATGTTTTGAATCTACTACATAAGTCTTCGTTCATGATTGAAAACTGAATATAAGCCAACTCTATATCAAGAATCAGCTTCCCGTCCAGATAATATATTTCCAGAACAAACACCTTAAATCCTAAATACCACGTTAGACAGAGTCACCCGAACTAAACTAACACGATAAGTTACAGATTTAAATCGTGGTGTAATCCTCGTGACGTGCAAGGTCCACATGATAGTAGAAAACAGAGCTCGTAGCAATTTATCTCAAGATAAATCCGACCACGCGTAAGACACCTGTCAGATGGCGGGACGGGCGCCGTCTTGTCTCGTCTCGGCGAACAGCTCGGGTATTAGCTCTCGGGGTAAATTAGAATATTTCCAACATAAATAAAACGATAATTAACGTTTAAACAAACCGAGTTGTTGGGATAAATTTTGTCAAGTTGTCGTCTTGTGACTTTATACCTTGTTTGCAGTACAGCCTGTGGTTCTGATGCTTTAATAAGAAATGACGCTTTGATCAGGATATTGAAAAGAAGTTATTTATTTTGAAGGCAGTGTTTATTTGTTGGCCTTGTTAAGAAACGTGATTTCTTTTGATTTTTGTTTGTTTGTGTTATACAAATCTGTTGTTTTCTTTCTTGTCTTTTATTCCGCACATAGCCAGTAAACTTTAGCTTGCGAATCGTCGTCTTTTTCCAATTTTCTGGGTTTCAAAAATGAGCTCAGCGATAACAACTCACCTACATTCAAGTATTACGCACACGTATTCTCCCTTCGGGGACAGGCGATGCCAAGAGGCAATAAATGAATCCTTGGCGCTACTTACACGGAATAACGATTTGTTGATCAATTGTTAAACGTGCCGGCGAGGAAACATCAAAAGATTTCACTTGAAACAGGTATATAAGTCAGTGTAGTAACAATACGCGCGGTTCATGAATCTTGTCTCATTTCCTGACTCAGATCCAATTTGCAGAATTTAAGATAGTGCAAACATATTAATTTAGCGAAACCATTGCGCTGTTGTGTGTCTCATTTGTACAAAGGATAGCAGAACGCCAGTGCGCCGACTCGGGCGTTGCAATTTGTCCCGAGATAAATTCAGCCGTAGACAGATGTCGTCTGTACCGACCTCTCGCTTTTTATTAATACCATACTGTTGTTTCTTTTAATATTCAACGAGGAACGATTTAAATAATATCCATTATTTAAGTTTTGTTTTCAGTCAATATCTTAGATTGAGAATACTGATTGGACTGTTTATCAGCAGTCCGCATTCATTATTGACTTCACGCAAAATTAGCACTTTCATTGTCAGCAGTTTGCGGTTTGTTACTGAAACATTCATTTCAACACAAACAACACCGGCAGTAATCGCCATGTCGGTTTCTAAAATAGCTTTACGACCATTTTCTAACACTTCAAAGGAGGTCATTAAATGTCGAGGGACGTTCATATAAATTTCGATTTCCGAGACGTGCGCCGTTCGCGACTGCCACCTGGCAACTGTCAACATGAACTGCCAATTTGAATTCGGACTCGCCTAATTGGCCGACAGCTCGTTCCAAATATAAATATTAAAGGTCGAAAACGGATATCGCGTAACGAGGTGGACGAGGGATGCTGGAAAGGGTCGCAGCGTGAGTGCTGATGGCCGCGTGCGATTTTTGCACACCGAGTTCATCCGTGCGTCAACTGGAACATTCGGATGCAAACAATCGCGGAATTTTAATGCTCTGATCTCCCTTTGAGTTTTATTCATAAACAAATTGAACCAAAATGTTTTTTACTCTAACGGCGATAAACACGTCATCGCCTTTTATAGAAAATACGTGAGTTATCCTGCAAACTTCTAACGTTTTGCCCCCTTTTGGTAAAAAAACCCGGCAAAAATTCACCTTCAACAGAAAACAATACATGTACTCAAGTTCCTCTTTAACTTTATGTAGAACAATCGCGTCGAGTTAAGGACAAACCTTTCGTGGATCCCTCAAATTACGTAGCATATGGTAGCGTGATATTTCACATAGGCCGGGGTCCGAATAGGTAACCTTTCCGATTCACTGCGACCACCGCTCGTAAAATAGGGGGTGGTATTCTCCAAGTCATGAATACGTTAGTTCGTTGGGGCGGGCTGGTTTAATAGTTAAATAGGCGAGCTAGAGAGAAAGGGGTACGTATTTACGTATGCCTAAGTCACCCCCTGTCGAGGGAGGTTAGCGGAAAAACGAAAATAATCGTGTTTTGAAAGCATCTTTAATTAGATACTAACTATTACAATAATTATATGAGCTCAAAGCATACAGCCAACAAATCAACCGAGTCTTAAATTGTCCAAATATTTCTGAAGCAATTCATCCCCATATACCGAGTGCAATATACATGAAATCTTATACGTAATCAAAGTTTAGTCGATATGAACTAATTGTAAACACTCGTAACCAAGAGATCGGAATGCGTGAGTGGCATCCGCAAACAAACCCTTTTGGGAGTAGTTCGCTATCGAAATTCTATTTGCGAGGGCAGAGATACACGCCCGTACCCGATGAAGATTCCCGACTCCTGCTCAAATATTGTATGCTAACGCAGCGATTTGAATGCCGCGAGTACAACGAGCAGATCGCACAGTACTTGCTATGGACATCTTGGGAAAACCCTCACCAACTACAGCGATGTACTCCTACGATTAACTTTTATACAAGGTGGGCGGACTTCTCTCGCGTCTCTACCCCGTCGTTAATACTAAACGAGATTCCCTATAATATAAGCACGTTTTTATGCCACACTTTTTCCTTTAAACCGCCCGTTACATACGTTTTATGAGTACATTACTGTTTACGTGTGAATAAATATAGTTCGTGCTATTTTCGTACACCATGTAGAATTCTGAAAAGGAATAAACGCAGAGAATGGATAAACATGGCGGATCTATTGTAATAAACGATAATAATTGAAGAAATTATAAAGACACAGACGATAATCAAAGTATCAACAATAAACTCTCACAGTGCACGGCTCAACGGAGAATCTATTTCGCTGCAATGGACAAGACAAAAGTACATCGTAACAATAGAGACATCGAGACAGATAAAGTTCAAAGTGAAGTTGAGTTGAAAAGAGAGGATCCTATCCTTAATACTAAAGCTGAAATGAGCGAGTAACAGGGAATGAGAGAGGCTTATAGAGGAGTTTAGAGTGTTGCAGAGTCGCCGAGAGCAGTGGAGTGCGCTATACACGCGTTCGACACTCGCGCGGCAGCACTTGTATGGCTACCTAGTCAGACTTTATCGACGATTAATGAACTTTTGTTACCTGTAAATCTTCGTGTACCACTTGATGTATTAGCTTTTGTCTGTATCCTTATTTCGTTGTTTGTACGTTTAGAGGTAAGCGTTAATAAAATAACAGGGTTTTATGAGTTTAAAAGTCCGGAGCAATCTACCTACTTATAATCTGTGGGAATAAAGTAAACAAAGACGTAAAATTAATGTTAAAGAAATAGCAAAGAAAGACACCACAAAATCCAATAAAAACTCAACTTGCTCAAGTGGACGCATAATATACGTTTTTTATTAAAGTTTTTAAAGACTTTTCCCTTATGTAGGAAATTCAAATACGTATGTACCTACGTATCCTACGCACTTAACCATACAGAGATTTTCATTTGATAGCGTGGTTTTGTTTGCAAACTCAGTTATATTTGTAAATTCATTCAAGTAGGTTAACTTAACTTTAACTTAACTTTTAAACCTCAGAAAAATCATTGTTTTCATCGAATTTTAAGGTTATTCAATTGAAGGACACGAAACGAAATACAACACAAGTTTTATTATGACGGCTATGGGCGTTTAATGTCCGACATTGCGATATTACGTATATCAGGTGATATGAAATACCATTTTATTGGAGCATACCTGTATTTGGAGTCTATTTCATGTTTTCCTGGAAACATCACTGTTTACAGAAAAACATAACTGGTATAGTTTGGAACGTAGCTATAAAATCATTAATAATTATCAATCACTAGAAGTGTTACACTGAAAAGCCTTTAACACTCACTGGACAAAAATGTCGTTGAACCTAGTATCATAAAGCGTAATGGCATTTCCTCATCACATTGCAAGCATTCAAATTCTGAAATGATGACAACACTATTTATCTTGATACTATACTAGCTTCTGCCCGCGACTTCGTCCGCGTTAAATTTCTTGCTCCCCCGACCCTTCCCGTCGCGTCGAATCGCCTACCCGTGCGGTTTTTCCCGTTTTTGCAACATTTTTCGTTACTGCTTCGCTCCTTTTAGCTGTAGCGTGATGTTATATAGCCTTCCTCAATAAATAGGCTACCCAACACAAAAAGATTTTTTCAATTCGGACCAGTAGTTCCTGAGATTAGCGCGTTCAATCAAACAAACATACAAACTAACTCTTCAGCTTTATAATATTAGTGATACTATATTCATGATTACACTTAAAGTATTCCATGAATTGCATCATTTGAAGTAAGTAAATTGTTATGTGAATAAATCAATTAAAAATAAATTTTGCATCTGTATTAGAAATGCCATCTACCTACTACCCTACAACCTAATTTCCCTGAAGACGGTATGCAGTCCCATGGAGTTTGGGGTGAGTTTATGCCATTTATCGGGTCCAATTCTAAACTTCGGGCTCCTAATGAAAATTTTCTTACAGAAGAACATAATAAAACTGCCTGACTTGGGGAATTGAACTGAGGTCTTGTCGCCCACTCACGACCAGTAGATCTTTGAGAATATGTTGTTTCTAAACTGTCGGTTAAATTGAAAACTATTTAGTATTTACCAAATATTGAAAACTATTTAGTATTTACCAAATATAGAACTACATAATAAATACAGTTTCAAGCGTTGTTAGCACAGACAGTGTTAATTACCCAGTGAGATTTAGAGCTTTCGTGGAGGTTATGTATCTCCTGTTATCTGCTTAATTGCCTTACAAACTGTTTTAATGTAATTACGTGCTACAAATATTTGTCACTTCTGGTTAAAATAACATGCGGTTTAGAATTATATACGAATTCATGGTTGCAGTCGTTTAATTTAAACTTGCCAAACGTTTTAGAAAATAACCATCACTAGTCTAGGCTAGGAATACATTTAGTTAATTTTAAAGAACAGATTATTCAAATGCAATAATAAAACTTTAATAATAATAATAACCAACACCGGCCGGGGGTTGTCCTTGGGTGCTCTTGCACAGTGCATACGGGGATAATCGTCGGTTAGTGCCTCACGTCATCTAAATTTTCTAAGGGGCCTCTGCGAGTTGGCTTCGGCCCCTCGTACGCCTTCCAAAAGACCGGGATCCTAGGATCCCGAGATATATTAACAGATAAATAATAATAATAAAACATTTATTATCAGGTGACAATGACCCATAGACACATACCTTACAAACTAACATACATAGGTATTATACAAATCTTGTGTTAATGAAATAGTACCTTAAACTATGTTAGTAACACTTCACTAGCTTGTCCGTGAGCTGTCCTGTGGCACTTGTCCGCGGAAGCGACGGAACACCACGTCCTGTGGCCAAAAGTCTTCGTCCATGACGATGGGCAGATAACAATCCGGTACACGCACCACAAACGCCTTGAAGTTGACGTTGCGGTGTGACTCCAGTAACTGCACCCTCGGCATGTACTTCGTCTTCTGGCGTACGTACTCCACGATGTCTTCCGCCTTAGTGGTGTAGTGTAGGCGAGAAATGTACACCGGAGTGTTCGGCTTTGCAGCGCGCAAGCTGACATCGGACTTCGCAGTAGCTTTCCCGCAGCGGTTCTTGTTCGTTCGCGAACGGCGCTTCCTCCTTTGCACCGTCACGAAACCCTCATTATCTGGCATAGGCTTAGTTGTAATGCCTGGAGCACTCGCAGTGACGCTAGCGAAATCCTTTTGTGAGGGTTTCGTCAAGACTGCAGTCACTGGCAGCGGGACGGGGCGAGGGGCTCGGGCGGCGGTGCGTGGAGGAGCCTCTTTGACGGGCGCGGGGCTGCGAGGCACGCGGGCAGGGCGTTCTGCAAGCTCAGCAAACGACGGATGCGCTGGCGACGAAACTGCTGACGCGGAATTTGACGACGATACATCGAGGCCCGCTCCGCGACACATGTTTACGTTTGACGCATCGACTGATGACCTAGATACCGTCACACTATTGCGCAACTCGCTGAATTCTTTGCGCAAATCGGCGACAGTGTTCTGGGATGCCTCTAATTTCACTAGAACATCAGCGAGGCGGGCCTTCAGAAAGACAATGTCCTTCAGAAGACTCGTTACATCGACGTGGTCGAAAGTGACAGGAGGAAGCTTGTGCAGCTCCTTCGCCACAAACGTAGGCACGTCGTCCGGGTCAGTCTCCTTGAACAGCGTGATAATATCTTGCAGGCTTCTCTTAGTCCCGTCACGCCGGCGGGACACCATCTGGTCGCGCTTGTTAAGCACGTCGAACAACAACAGCTTAGCAGCAGCTATGTCCTCCTCGCTGAAGTTCGTTGCGCAGATTTGGACAGCGGACACCTCGTCCATGACATCCAGCTTCTGCTGCAGGAACGCCAGCAGCTCATTCACCACTAGTGTACTACTCATGGCGATAAAATTACGAGCGACAGCTTGCGCCGCGCTAGTCGATACACTAAATATGCAAACACGTCCGCATTGGAACGCGGCACTGGCAAGACTCGACTTTAAGACAAACGTTTATTGCACTGTATTCAATCAAATAAGTAATAATAGTTGAAACAAAATAAAGCATGCAACTCTCAAGCGCCGCCGGTCACGTAAACAGCACCCAGCTTAAATCGCCTCACAAACGAATCGAGTGCCAACACTAAACACATTCGTTACCTGAAAACCCACTTAAAACAAATACAGTTACAGTGCCTTTAACGCGTGTGTAGGACACAAGAATCCCGCAAGGCAGAGCCCGGCCCATCTCATGTGAATGATGCCGAGTGCTCGGCTCGGCGTTGTTAAAACTCAAGTCGTGTTGAGTCGCGCTCGCTAATTGTGCTTCTAGGTGGGGCAAAACCCTCCCCCCACTCTGCCTAGTGCTCTACACTTCTTGTTTCGGAGACTTATTGTACGGAGAGAAAAACTTTACAACTGTTGACATTGAGCTCATGCTCTGTAAGTCCGTATGTAAAGGGAACAGTCTTTTTAATGGTGTTTTATTGTTATTTTTCTGTTCCTCACCTCATTAGAGCTAATTTTCAGTTGTATTCAGTAGGTATATCTAGATAATGAACCCTCAAATCTCATGATATGCTTACGGTGTCAATATATATACCTAACCGTAAGCACTCATCAAAATGAAAATCAATTTGGATTCACCAATGCCAATAGGCTTATTGTTGGACGTTTATTCGACCAAACCAAAAACTCGCTAAACTATTCGCCTAATTTTGGAAACACTCAAACTAGCCAAAATAATTTACGTAATCTATCAATAACTTCCTTATTACAAATTGCTGCTAATATCACTTTTTGCGTCCCAAAATGTTACAAGTAAAACTAATAAATGCCGGACAAGTATTGCTAGTTTAATCGCAGCTGCACGAAACGCGGCGACAAAACCAACCTCGGATCCGAACCACAACAACCGTGCCGAAGTTTAATTCAATCGGTGTGCCCCAGTGAGTGTTGGGAGGGTGGCAGGCTGAGGGGCGCGGGGTCGGGTGCCGGGGGTGCGTGCGGGGCGGGGGAGGAGTGCTCGCGAGGCGGTGTTAATTACTACTCATGTGGCAGGCCACATATCGCGAACTTTGGCGCCCAACGTGGGGCCCCCGCCACCGTATTTATCTTTTAATGTCAGCTGAGGGGGCCTTGTTTAATCTTGTTTGCTAACAATGTGGGATCATAGAAAAAGTTTTATTTCATTACTAAATTAGTTTTAGTCATACTTGATTTCATTAAATTAAGAATACTTTCCGGAAAATATCATACACTGTTTACGAGACTTGCGTCTATAATGAAACGATTAAAGGTCAGGTGCGTAGTACCCGCAACCGGCGTGTGTGTATGAGCAATTGTATGAACCTAAACGAGGCAAAAGAAGTGTGTAGAAATCGTAGCAGGTGGCGTTCCGTAGTTTCTGCCTACCCCCATGGGAAAAGGCGTGAGTTTATGTATGTATGTATGTATGAAACGATTAAAAAAGAGCAACATATGTACTAAATAAAGTCACGACTTCATAAAGTGCCATGATAGTGTTATTTACATTTAGAGCCAAAAATATAATCAAGAAAAAATTCGATATTAAACACGTTCACGATTTCAATCAAATATTCCAGTCGTATTCCGCGTGCTTGCGTCGGATACCTCAAACATTCCCGTCCCTTGTTAGAAGACAGCGAATCCCGAGACATCTCTAGGAACGCAGCCCTCTTTCCACGACGCTTTCTCATGTAAATTTTAGAGATTTCCTCCCCAAATTCGATATATATAAGTTAAACGGTACCAGAGAGCTTACTTGCCCCTTATATGTCAACGCTAACATTTGACAGAATTTTCTTCAACGTCGTCTGGAGCTCGTAAAATATGACTTAATCGTTTTCCTACTTCCATTATACATGGGAGGAGAAGATAAATACCCAAACAAAATGGGACTAAACTTTAACGCGTTTGCAGCACTTGCCGTTTTGTTGGAAGTTATGCTTTGCTGAGAAATTCTGTTCCCTACGAGCACAACAACAAATTTATTTGGTTTGGATAAAACTTTAAATATAACACATGCATCATTATTTTTCCTACTAATGAAAACAAACCGAAACAATCTCCTTTTCTAAAAAGAAACTTATTTACATTATCTGGCGCCCAATAGAGACTGTCCCAGTCCGGGCGCCAAAAATATAAAAAGATTTCAGTTCACGATACTAAAATATATAATGGTTAACATAAAATGGGCGGTTTGAAAATTGAAACATTTATAGGCTCTAGGCGGATCGATATCGAGCAGAGCGCCTTCGTGGGTCCATCGACATAAATTCGTATTAGTGCCACCTCAGATCGACTTTACGACGACTCAGGCGTACTTATTGCTTGGTCTAGTTATTTACCCGACACGTTAAATGTTTAATGGAAATAAAAATAATGTTATTTAATGTGTTTGCCTGCAGAATATTTGTTTGAACCGAAATTCGAGATATACTTGCTATGTTTGTCTTTGTATGCGAACTATAAATTCTGCTTTTATTATGAGAGTTTGTTGTACTGCCAATATTTATAAGCATAGATTTCCCAATTCATATTCAAGGAAAAGTATTTCTCCAAATTATTTTATCTTTAAAAACAAGACCTTTAAATTACGGAAAGCATTTTATAGTCACCGTAAGTTTCTTTAAATTTATGTAGACAGACTGATGGAAATGTAGTTTTCATGTAATTAAACATCGTAAACAAATTTTAAAAGATTTCTTCCTTACCCTTAACTAAAGTGAGGATCGTCTAGAGGACACGGTGGAGCATACGGTGGAAGTGTGCCCTGCCTGGGCGGAGCACCGCCGTGTCCTCGTGGAGGCGATCGGCGGCGGCGACCTCTCGCGTCCGGCCCTGGTGCGAGCTATGGTACGGAGCGAGAGGGCATGGGAAGCCGTCACCTCCTTCTGCGAAGCAGTAATGCTCGCGAAGGAGGAGGCGGGGCGCGTGAGGGAATGGCAGTCTCTGCGCCCTCACGTCCCTAGCCGCCGCAGGAGGAGACGCCCCGGGCGCCGGGAGTCGATTGCGGACTCCCGGCCACCGTAGGCGCGAGCTTGCGGGTGGCGATCAATGGGTAGCTCGCCGCCCGGTAAGGACCAGGCTCGGGTCGACGGCGCGTAGTGTTCCACGCGCGCCTCAAAGAGATGTCAGCAACACTGAAGGGGTCTGCTAGGACCGATGCCTGCCAGGGTCGCGTGATTGTTCGAAAGAGATATCGTGACCCTGGCACATGGGCAACTGAAGGAACACGGGTGGGTTTTAGTCAGTAAAAGTCTGACATGCCCGCCCAGAGCGGGAGAAGTCATTTGATGATTTCCCATCCAAAAAAAAAAAAAAAAAACCCTTAACTAAAAAATAATAATAAATGCAAACAACTTTCAATCATGCTAAAACGAACAGTAATGGATACATAAACAAGATTCTTATCCAAAAAAAAAAGATTTTATCGCGAATCTAATACTGCATTAATTAATAAACCTTGAGCAATTATTATCCTTTGTTTAATGCTTTATACAAAACTGCATAATATTGAGGTCAGTCAGTGAATAGCATTTGTTTGTGGCGTAAACTAACGCATTTTATTACAAGTACAGTTATTCAAGAATAAATTGATTTGATCTTCAAAGAAACATCATTGAGTTGTTTGTATACTGGATATTAATGACATTTTCTAAGTAACATGGACGTGCTTCTAAATTGTCTAAGTTTCCTTATGCTTTTATTAATCTTAAAGTAAATAAGGCATTTTTCAACCCACAACCTAAATTCAACCATACCTTAGTCAACATTTTATTTACAGCTAGCCGTTAAAATGTCCAAAAACACTGTGACAGACTTACAAAGCCATGAATAAGATTACAAACAGGTACAGTACAGTATAACAAATTAATATCCCTTAATTCGCCTGTCAGATTTAGGCCGTCCACTATTCAACGTTTTGAACAACAAATATGGCAAGACATCGGTCGGTGCGAAATTAAGTGAGTTTGTTAAGTGTAAACAGGGATAATCCTTGGCTTGACTATGATTAGCATATCGCGGCAGTCGGCGTTCGTTCCCGAGGGGCATCTGCAATTTAAATCAGGGACTTGGACGGCCCGGGCCCGCTCCTTAGCTGCGTACTCGGAATTTGAGATTTACTACGATTGGATGATTTGGGGTTCGATTTTCTGCTTGTTTGGACTGATTGAATTCGCTCTTTAAATTGACTCATATAACCGATGTGACTCTCAATCTATTATTGTGTTGACCGCGTTCCTAGACATTTCGATCAATGTATCACGATGATATTTGGTGTGGAAAATGACGTCTTTCTTTTCGCTCTCTGTATTTTGAGTTCCTTCCGCAAACATACTGTGTAAACCGCATGGTATAGGAGTTATCTATCTTCGTACAAATTCTATAGTTGTGGAGATTATAGCCATCAATCAGATGGTCTGAAGCGGTTGCTGAGATACAGCTATCGGTTTGGTGCAAGGTATGAGCAGTGGCCGGTACTTCCCGCTATAATAAAAGTATCCTTTGGGATAAACTTCATGTTTGCATGCCACCGTTTAGACCTCAAGCCATAAAGTATCAAAAAGCCATCCAGATTTAGTATTTTTACCACTTTTTGTGAAGGCCTTGGAGTTTTTTATATTCTATATTGCGTATAGGCTTAGTACTAAAGATTTACCGTTATATCAGCAACATTTCGTACAGCATCCATGTTTAATGAAGCCTGAAACAAAACACTTTCTCACAATTTTTCCAACTGATAACCGAATTACTCAATTTCTTGGCAAAATAAAAATGTTTCGAATAAAATATGATAGTATACACCGTTATTTATCGGCGTACATTAACTTAAATATTGTACCAGCTCACAATGCCGTGCGTCCACAGATATATCTTGTGAAAAATTGCCATGGATGTAGACGTCGAGTGGAGGAATTCCTTCCTTCCCCACTACCTCAGGAATAAAGAATTTAATCGTGGCCTTCATAGGAAGTTACGGCTTTATACGCTACAAGCTATACCTTGCTCGATAAATGATTAAATGTAACATAATTTGGAATGTTATAATGACAGTCATATTTTATGATCGGTTCAGGGTAGGGACCGTCGTTTTAGGTGACTTATTAATTTAATTTTAAGCAATGGATCAAAAGCTTCAACTGATTTCGTGTCTTTCGAGTATTTTCTGCACATTTTTGATGATATATCCTGGTTTGACGTAAACTATCGTTAAATATTCCTTGTTTACGAAATCTGATCAAAAACAAACGACAATGTAAAAGATGATTATATTACCTTCCCATGCAAGTTAGTGAAAGCCGGTAAGACAAAAGGGATGCTATAATGCCCACGGGCGATGGGCTTGAAAGCCATTATTATTAATGCAATATAGCCCTGTGTCGACCCAAGACGACACAAGACGTTATTATTACACAGGAATTATTATCATGAAATAAATCTTTTTGATGTAGTATTGTAGTAACTATTAATATAACAAAGAGTAATTTGTTAAAGGTAATTAAATAATTACATATTTTTGGAAATAATGTCTGAATAAGATTTTCCGATTGCCACAAGACGAAAACATCAAAATTGGCGAGAAGAGTGTCTTAGGCTACTTTATCAAAGAGATACAGTACAAGTTCCAACTCTAGATTCAATTGAGGCTGGTAAATCTAAACCGTACAGGAAGTTGGGCCCAATCGTATCCTCACCTGCACACGGATTTGAAATTCAAATAGGATGAGACAAACCCAGTTTCCTTGTAACCCTGTATGTTTATCGTTGCCAATAGTTTCGTTAGAGACACCCCACAGGTCTGTTCCGGGCCTTACAAAGGGATTATTTCGCTTTGTTTGTTGTATAAACAAATATAGAATACGAAATCAAAGAATTGTTAACTCTCGCTACATTTATCTTACCGCTGAACCTTTTCAGGTTAAGATTATATCTAAATACTTACGCATTTGTCAATATAAAATATCGTTATATTTTCGCAAGTAAAAAGCTAAATGAAGTATCACTTGACGTACTTGCCTCTGCTCGTTAATTTAATAAAATGGAAAATTTTAATTGCTAGCGGGGTCTCTTTGGGGTTCCATTAAAATAATACTACCGCGCTCAAGTATGTTTCTCTTGAGGATAAAATCTCAAGAAAGTCATAAAGTTCTTGCAATGGTGGGTGTCATAATTATTTTTGTACCACAGAAATATATTAATAGTTATAAATAATAATATACATTTATTATAGAATTTTGAAATGAATTTGACTAACCACAATGCTTTGAAGAGGTTCTGCATTTTCAGTTTAAATAGCTATGCAACAGATAACCTTAGAGACTTATATAAAACAGTAAATAAAACAAACCAATGAACTCGAAACTTCATAATTTAGTACTACAGCTCAAGTAGCTATAGCGACGGAACAAACAAGCGAGGCTTCACTGACAAAGGGCAAAACAAACAAAGTCCTATCGTCCAGGTAATTGGAAAGGTCAACAGCGAAAAAATATCGCATCATTAGTCGTTTAAAGGTCGTTAAAATGATATTATCCGTGCAATATAGCTTTATAATGATCGATCTATCCCGATATGGCCCTCCATTGTTATTGAAGTGAACAGGGACGATTAATTATCCATTGAACATAATTTGGGCGGACCAGCGGGCCACTGCTGTAACAGACCGCTCCCTCTGATTTGAATGGATATCGGCTGTTGTCTCTTCATTATATATTATTATCTTTGGTCATTATTGAATTACACCAAACTCTACCTTTAATCACGGTATAACAGACATAAATACTATTTAATCCAAAAATAAGCCGATCAAAATTTAATCTCTTACAGCGGACAGAATATTCCGAAAACGTTGACATTTAAATTCACGAAAAAAATCGAGAGAAAGTGCATAAACTATATTACAACGAAATAAATACTCACAAAGAAGAATAATCGTGCATTGAGCATTTAAAATTAGCAAATTCTTTCGAGATTCTTAGCTATCAAAGGAAATAATAAATTGTTTTCCACCCACCTCCCAACAAGTTTTGTCTGCTTTCAAGGCGAAAGGCATCTTTATCGCTGCAAAACTTTTTCTTCCTTGTGTAGAGACGGAGAACCCCTTTTAATGAAACTTAAACCGGCCGTCTGCAATTTAGATAAGTACCCTACTTGCCTTTTAATTAAATATAGCTGTTCATCAACTATGATTGTACGACTATTCTCTTGAAGATCTTTCTAAAAAAACACTTCGTTCAAAAAACAATACTTTCACTGTGTTCTTACTTTGTTTTTTATTATCACACAATTCCTTCTTTTATGTCTTGTCCTAAATTAGGTTTACACGGTCCGTTCTCGTCAGAAATTTTATTATACTTGTACATATTTACTTGGCTAATTTGAATAAAAAATATACCCAGCAGATTAAAAGTTTCACAAACTTCGGTATTTACTTGATGTTTTCACTGTAAATCGTCTCCCCCTGACTTGTTTTCCAAGATATTTATAATCAGCGACTTTCCCAACTTAGTGTCGGCGACGAAATATCCTTTTAATGGTCGGCGGAGTGTTGGGTCGTCTGCAATTTAGATTAGTCCTTTAATTAAATTAACATTATGATCCCTATCTCACCGGAGCAGGTGGTCGGCAATATTGCTCTGTTGGAACTCTTTCTTTACTTTCATTTCTACTTTTGCTTTTATACCGAATATTTTATTTAGATTTTGTTCATTTATCGGAAGCGTGGGAGCTGTTATGAACGTTTGAATTAAAATTGAACTGAAAAAGATTTCTCAATATTACGAACCTCGTGTTCCTATGTGAAATATAACCTATAGGAGTTCTATGTTCAACTTTTATTTATCCGCATGTTGACTAAACTAAACTTTGTATATAAATCTGCAGGCGCATGTGGTCTAGAAGATGATCCTTCTTCATGACTCTTAAATTTCCTTTTTCCATATATATTTTCGAAGCGAGTATATTAACTAAAAGGTAACATATTGATACTTAATGTACTCATATATCTACCTATGGAAGTACAATATCCTCGATCGTATTTCTTGCAAGTAATCCCCGAAAAGAGGTCCAAGTTATTAATGATAGTGGTTAAATAGACGTTTTTGCGCCCCCTGGAGGGATTTCTCAAGAAAACATTACTTTGAGAAGAGACAAAGGGTCGGATGAAGTCATTAATATTGTGATATCAGCGGATATTGTCAGTCACTTAAAAAGTTAAAAAGTACTAAGTAATATGACATTATGAATCGAAGTTTAATTACAGGAAAGTTAAAAGATTCAATCAAAGTTGCTTAAATAATATCTAAAAGAGCTCGGTCAAGTTAAATATTTGAAATATATTCAATGATTTCAATTACTTGGTATATTCCTCTTGTTCATCGGGCAGTACGACTCTTTTTTCCTCTACTTTTCCAGTCTGTTTGCGTTCGTTTTATCTATTTTCCTAGTGCTACAATCTTGGCGGCGCAGGTCAACCGAAAAATTAGAAATATCTCTATCTCAGTCAATCGTTCAATTGAAGGAAAACGTTCTTATTTCAATGTTTATTGGAGGAAAACGCATTACAACGCTTAAATATAAAATCACTTACTGAAAGCCAATATTGGATTTCAGATATCATTTGAGATATGGAAAAGTTTAATGTTACATTTACAATTACAAGTTCCACTAGGTAGAACTAATGCAGAGATCTATAAACGATACTTAGTATATATTACATATACGATATTTCTGTCATCGTCGCACAACCACAAGCGCAAGATAGTGAAGAGAACATGTCTAAGCTAAAATGCATGCTAAGTAACATTCGTAGATTTCGGCCTCAGATACTCAATTGATATCTTAAGCTGAATAGATAGATAGTCAATTCCAAGTAAAACATACCTGAAACCTGACAACAAATAATAACTCAACAAACTATTTACACACAAATTGACCGAGTTGGTTTCCCTGGGCAACATCCATCGAGCATCCAGTCCGACCGGGATTCCCCACGGCTTCGATATCTACGCGGCCCTGTTAAACTCGTGAAATATTGCCTCTGACATTGACGGCACGAAGAAAAATTGCCCCGAGAAGTTTTACCACTTCATTTTGCAAAGTTTTCACACAGTTTGTTATCGGCACGCTCTCAGTTATTGATTTAGGTTTTTTTTTTTCCTAGGGTTTATTGCCTCGTTTGAAATTTTCGTGTATGGATTTATGAAGTTTTATTAAACACGGAAATTGTCAGAAAATTTTGTCATATTTTCTATAAGATCAAGTTTGCACAATTCAACACATTCTCAGTTATTGATTTAGGCTCTTTTCTAGGTTTTATTGCTTGGTTTGAAATTGTCGTGTGTGGTATTATAAAGTTTCTTTTTCTCGCGGAAATTGTCGGAAAATTTTGTCATATTTTCTATTAGATCAAGTTTGCACAATTCAACACATTCTCAGTTATTGATTTAGGCTCTTTTCTAGGTATTTTTGCTTGGTTTGAAATTGGAATTATAATGTTTTTTTTTTTCTGGCGGAAATTGTCGGAAAATGTTGTCATATTTTCTATTAGATCAAGTTTGCACAATTCAACACATTCTCAGTTATTGATTTAGGCTCTTTTCTAGGTTTTATTTCTTGGTTTGAAATTTAGTTTTTTTTTCGCGCGGAAATTGTCGGAAAATTTTGTCAAATTTTCTATTAGATCAAGTTTGCACAATTCAACACCTAAATCAATAACCGAGTTATTGATTTAGGCTCTTTTCTAGGTTTTATTGCCTGGTTTGAAATTGTTGTGTGTAGATTTATGAAGTTATATTAAATACGGAAATTGTTGGAAATTTTTGTCATATTTTCTATTAGATCAATTTTGCACAGAGTTTGTTATCGGCACGATCTCAGTTATTGGTTTAGGTTGTTGAGGTTCTAAATGGCCTGTTTTTTAGCTCGTGTGTGAATTTGAAATATATGAGTTTTTTAAACGGATTTTGGCAAAAAGTTTTTTTCATATCTGCTTTTGAAGAGGCTAGGGTTTTCTTGAAATAAAGTTATTTGAGTAGGTAATATTTACCTACTTACTCATTAAATTCTATTTCGAGAGTATGTGTTTATAATGATAATGAACATGTCTATGTCTCTGTAGGAATAGTGGAAATTATAAAAGTCGATACCCATCCAGAAAATAATCCGAATCATGGCTATGCTCCAATCGGTCATCCTGACTTCGAGGAACGTCAGCTAATTCGGATTGCAATACAAACCTAGCCAACAGAAAACACTGCGTCAGCACTGGTTTACTTTTTCATTCGGCGAACCGTAAAAGGAGAAAACAAATGAATTGCCAAAGTTCTCGTTAGAGTGAATAAAACAAAAGTTAACCACCGATTTCCTATTCAGCGCACCCGCTGTTTCAATCAACTACGGGAACCGAAAGCGAACAACACGAGTTTCGGTTACTGTTGCGCTGTGCAATGATGCAGCCAAGTGTAATATGCGTTAAAATTTATTTAAAGGTACCATATTGTAAACCTGTCATATTGTATAGTCAGACAATTAATCGGTTATCAAAGACCACTGCGATGGCGACTAATATAGAAGTATGGAAAATTAAATGTTGCGCTGACCCCAAATAAATTGGGATTAAAGCTGGAGAATTGCCCTGCATGGGCGGAGCACCGCCGTGTCCTCGTGGAGGCGATCGGCGGCGGCGACCTCTCGCGTCCGGCCCTGGTGCGAGCCATGGTACGGAGCGAGAGGGCATGGGAAGCCGTCACCTCCTTCTGCGAAGCAGTAATGCTCGCGAAGGAGGAGGCGGGGCGCGTGAGGGAGTGGCAGTCTCTGCGCCCTCGCGTCCCTAGCCGCCGCAGGAGGAGACGCCCCGGGCGTCGGGAGTCGATAGCTGACTCCCGGCCACCGTAGGCGCGAGCTTGCGGGCGGTGAGCAATGGGTAGCTCGCCGCCCGGTAAGGACCAAGCTCGGGTCGACGGCGCGTAGTGTTCCACGCGCGCCTCAAAGAGATGTCAGCAAATTGAAGGGGTCTGCTAGGACTAGGGTTGCCACCTTTTTTTCATGCAATTAAAGTACTTTGGTTACTATAGCTAAGAAAAAAAAAGTACATGGTATAAAAATAAAGTACAATTTATTTTTCTTTGTTATTATATTTCAAAATATATTTTTTATTGCTTTTTGCAGTTTGCATCAAATAAATTTCAAGTTGCAAAAAGTATTTACGACTAATCTTTTCAAAATCCCAAAGAAATCAAATCTTGAAAAATAAAGTATTTTCGTGTACTTTATTTTTCTCATAACGTATAGAGTACATTCATGTGAAATAACGTACAATACTTTATTATAAAGTACGGGTGGCAACCCTAGCTAGGACCGATGCCTGCCGGGGTCGCGAGATTGTTCGAAAGAGATACCGTGACCCTGGCACATGGGCAACTGAAGGAACACGGGTGGGTTTTAGTCAGTAAAAGTCTGAAATGCCCTCCCGTTCCGCCCAGAGCGGGAGAAGTCATTTGATGATTTCCCATCCAAAAAAATAAAAAAGTAAAAAAAAAAGCTGGAGAATAATGATGGTGACACTAAGTCTATTTGCAATTTTATTTATTTCATACAGCTGTCAAGTAATGACAGTTAGGAACAAAGAATATTGGTGAAAAGGTTCGGAGAAAAATGCGTCAAAACCACCCAAACCGACAAACGTACAATTTTAGTTGGAAAGCAATGTAATTACCCTGCCTTTACATTTAAATTAAATGTGCATCGACTTCTTAAAGGTTTGATTTTCTTAGCAGAAAATCCTTCGTTAACAATAATAAGGAAATCCGAACAAAAAACTGTACACCGTAATTTCAAACAAACAGAAGTTTGTTTATATTTTCTAGGAATATTGTTTGCTTGCACTAGACCGGCATCTTAGTCAACAACGGCGTCGAAAGAACCTAGACTTAGCCACAAAGAGTTCCAAGTCCAAAGCGAACCCTAAAGGTAGCAATTCCAGCCGTCAGGGAAAAATAAATGGTTGATTTTCATTTGTTTCCTTTTATTGATATCAGAGGCCATGACATTTAATTTCTATTCCTCTTTGTATCGTCGGATTTCGAAGCGTGGAAGCGTTTTTTTTTTTACTTTTTTCCTCTTTTCTGTGTATCTACTTTGTGTATTTTTGTGTGTGGGATTGAAAATGATACGACCTAACATCGCAGGCAGATGGCACACGTATTCGATTTGATCAAGCCTCGTCGTTTGGGCGTTTTCATTGTTTGATATTGACATTTTAAACCTTTATTTTATCTAACATTTATTTTATCACAGATAGGTTTAAAGAATTTATTTTCTCATAAGACTTAAATAACAGTTCACTTAAAACGAGATACAAAAGTGCTTACATATAATTAATTATACATATTTGCCACCGGTGACATTACAGTGTACATACATATTTCATAAGATTTTTTTTAAATGTTTATATTTTCACACTTTTTGAACTCCTCTGGTAAATTATTGAACACTAGCTTCAGCCCGTGACTTCGTCCGCGTTCAAGCTTGTTTCCCCGACCCTTCCCGTCGCGGCGAATCGCCTACCCGTGCGATTTTCCCCGTTTTTGCAACATTTTTCATTACTGCTCCGCTCCTCTTAGTTGTTGCGTGATGTTATATAGCCCATGTTTAGCTTTTCTCGATAAATAGGCTACCTAACACAAAAATATTTTTTTCTATACGGACCAGTAGTTCTTGAGATTACCGCGTTCAATCAAACAAACAAACAAACTCTTCAGCTTTAAAATATTACTATAGATTTGTGCTCCCTCAACAATATTGTCTTTCGACCGTAATTAGTCCGTGCTCGTGCAGTCATTAGTTGAAACTTGTGTTTACTTCTCGTGTTGTATGTTGTTTTTTTTTTTTTTTAGGGTTCCGCACCTCAAAAGGAAAAAGCGGAACCCTTATAGGATCACTTTGTTGTCCGTCCGTCCGTCCGTCCGTCCGTCCGTCTGTCAAGACCCTTTTTCTCAGGAACGCGTGGAGGTATCAAGCTGAAATTGATATCAAATACTCAAGTCTCCTGTACTGTTGGAGCTGTGCAAAAATCAAACTTCTAAGCTAACGCAATCAAAAGATATAGCCGTTTATGCTGCAAATTTCCGCAAATTTTCGAAACTCGCAAGGGAATCAAAACCTAAAGGGTTCTTCCAGTGGATCTAGAATGTTGAAATTTCGTACGAAGCAACGTCTTATAGCAGAGATAAAGGAAAAATTGCGAAAACAGTAAATTTTTAGTTACATCATATATAATAAAAATATTTAAACAAAATTTAAACTTTATACCTACAGGTTTGTACGGAACCCTCGGTGCGCGAGTCCGACTCGCACTTGGCCGGCTTTTTATGTATTTGTATATTAAATTTGAATGTACGGAATTCGTAGTGATTCTTTTAATAAGAATGCAAGTGTAATATTTGTAAAGTTGTGTGAGATTTAGTAGGTTAGTTTTTGTATATAAGTTCTTTGTAGGTAGTTATAATGAAATAGTACTTTAATAATTTTGTTTCATAGATCATATCTCAATCTTAATAGCATAGTATGCATAATCAGCCTGTAATCTTCCCACGACTTCTCCGTTGACACAGGGCTCCTCTCTTCGAAAGGGCTGTAGGGCTGGGCCACGCGGGCCCAATGCCGGTTAGTAAATGTCCAAGTCTTTGAAGTTTGCCCACAATGTTTTCCTTCATTGTTTTTAGAGCAGTGGTGATGAAATAATTTACATGAATTAAAGCGCCTGTCTGTGTTAGAACCTAAGAATTACAACTCGAGGTTGTAGGTTCGGACTCACTGCTCCATTTCAATATAGTTATGAAATATAATATTTTGACTCACTCATCCTCGACAACCCATCACTAGTGACTTCACGTTACTAACAATCTGGAAGGTCCTGACGAGAAAATCCAATGTCCTTACCGTTTCCTCATTAAACAATTATTTTTACTCTTCAAAGTACTGTGTAACTAATCGTCTTGAAGAATAAAAAGCGCCAAATACGCAAAACTCGCCCAAACTTTTCATAAACACCCACAACACAATATAACAATGCTGATCAGCTCTTCAGTACCGGGATTTCAAGATCAAATTTGGTTTTTGCTAGTCATCAGAGAGCTAACGAAAGGCGAGAAAAGAAGTCTGGGTAACTGGCGGACTACATACCTTAGATACTCAACTCTACCTTAGAATTCATTCTAAATCCACACACAGCTTTTTCACTTTTTATTCTAAATCGTTTTCCATTTTGTATCAATATCCCATTTATAGTTACGATCCCGCGTTTGTTGACTCAACCCGCCACCGAGCGTTATATTCGGTATAGGTATAGGTAATAGTTATTAATCACGCTTGGTAAACATAGTACCTACCTACCTACCATGCGAGATTGCAGGCTGAAAGTTAGGTAGGTACACACTGACGTATGATAAATTCGCTGTGCAGTGCCCCGGGCGTTTCCGCTCCAATCGGTTCGGATGCACGCCCGTGCGATCGATCGTGTGAATACACCTTTATCCGTATTTTATTTTTATTTTCATTTATTTATAGGCGCTGTTTATTGAATGTCAACATGGCCCGCTTGCTATCCAGGTCGGATAGGTGAATAAAATATGATAAAAATAAAAATCTCTATAATATTTTTCCACGCTGTTATTTTTTATATTCTTGGCAACATTGCAACCTAGTTATCTACTTGAGAGTGATTAAAAGTTAGCGGGAGAATCACTTTTGCAATTCTTGAACATCGAATGTTTAACAATATTTTTATGTGAGGGTAAATGAGCAATGTTAACAATTGAAATGCAACTTGATCATTTTTAACAATAAAAGTCAGTGAAAATTAATAATTTTATTTTGAAAATATTCGAAGCGTTGAATGCAATCGGCTGGCCAATTGGAACGCGCAATTACTATTATCACATCGGGCAACACTCATAGGTATTAAATTAATATTCGTACGCGCGTTGAAATCCGTGACGATTGTGTCGCACTACTGACCCCTTGCTTGTTCAATTACCAAACTGTTGGGCAGATCAGCTTTCGAACAATCAACCACTCAGCTATGACAGGTGACGTCGTTTAATAAAAATAATATGTAGGTTCTTTTTTTGTCAGTGGGAAATCGTTAAATGACGTCTCCCGCTCTGGTCGGAGCGGGCGTGTCAGACTTTTACTGACTAAAACCCACCCGTGTTCCTTCAGTTGCCCATATGCCAGAGCCGCGGTATCTCTTTCGAACAAATCTCGCGACCCTGGAATATGTAGGTACTGGTTGGTAATATTTAAAAAAAAGAAAAAAATTTAGAAGATAAAAGGTATAGGTAAAGACAACGGACACATTATTTGTGAAAACACTCATAAAGTCTCATATTCTACGAAATTTCGGTCTTAGCTACAATTAATGTAAAGGTACACCCAATTATTCCAAGTATAGCAAAACAAAACTTTACATACGTACCACACTTACATGTATTGCCAATTCACACATGATTAGGCACCATAGCTTGTAACTACCCATTGTGGAGTGCACTGAAACGCTCCACATTCCTCTTTGATTACTCATTCACGATTCTACACTAATACGATAATTATGTGTTATGTTCAACGCATTACCATATCAGACGATAAAGGGTCGACGATGTTCACTGGACATAATCTTTTTCCAGCAATTAAAAAAAAACAGTTGCATATCCCCTTTCAATAATCTGTACGCGTTTTAAGAATCTCAGGAAGTATTTTATTTTAAAGAACTTTATACGCGCCACCGTTTTCTCACGTGTCGTGAATCGCCCGCATGCGGTGCCCGCAGCTCACACGTATTGAAATGTAGACAAAATATATTTGCAGCAACTGCGGTAAATTACTAGAACTGTGAGACAATTTATCATCGTGTCTTTAATACATACTTTATCATATTAAAGAGGAAAATTATTTATTTTTTGCGGCCTGTCGTATTAACGTCAACTCGAGATGGTATCGGTCTCTCTGGACAGATCAAAATGTTCGTTCCGCTTTCAGAACCGTAAAGGCGTAAAATTGAGATAAGCTCAAAATAGACCACTTACACCACGCTGCCGTTTTCTGAGTGATAAAGACGTAGTTAAGACACGGAGATATTTTCATGGAAAAATTAAATAAAAAAGTAAGATGCGCGTACAAGTGGTTTCTTTCTTTCCTTAGAATCTTTTTACAAAAGTATGTTTGTAAACATAGAAGCTGCAAATAGGATCCCAACTAATATGATTATAAAATTACATTTTCAAACAGCTTTCATTAATTCCAAGCTCACTATACGTAATCCGAAATGTTACAGCACAAAGTCGTCACATAGGTACTTTTAACGTAATTACTAAAAAAAACATGGCGACATCTATTACATTAGCGGACTCTCCTATTTGCAACCATGCAGTGTCGTAAAAAAAAAACTTGTTTTCACAGCGCGCAAACTTTTCAGTGTATGTGTTATTCGGTAAAATTCCCTTTCTCCCATCTCGACCGTGTATGAAACATAACTCAATAGTGAGCGTAGGGATTCGGGGGCAACCGAGTGTAAAATGGTCGACATGGAGGGGCATTTTCAAACTGACCGGACAGTAGCCCGGGCGCCCACCCTGTGCCTCCCTGAAATATGTTAGGTGTCCGGTATTTGACGTTCTTATATCCACACGCCGTGCTTTTAATACAAGTGTTGTAACGGAATTCATGTTTTATAGATTTCTTTTGACGAAATCCCGTGATTGAAACATGTCACCCCAAATAGATGTTTTATATAACACGTACGCTGAACGAATCTTAAGCCTGTGACAGATTTTTTGATCTACATAATCATGAATCTACGTGTTTGTCACGGAATTCCTTAAATTGTAGCCTCTCAAAGGTTATAAATTTGTATCTATCGAGGCAATTCCTCTCCACGTGTCACTAAACTATGATATTCGATACCATAAGTAAACACGCGTATCAACAAAAAGTAACCTAAAATAATCTCTGATATAAAATACTTTAGCCTACTTATATTATAAATGTGAAAGTTAGTGAGGATGTATGGGTATTTGTAACTGTTTCACGCAAAGACCATAATATGGATTTGGATGAAATTTGGCGCACAGATAGCTTATAACCTAGATTAACACATAAGGTACTTTTTATCCCGGTAATATGTTCCCGCGGGATAATTTCCAACCTCTACGCAGGCGATGCCACTGTCGAAATCTTGTTTTCAATAATTGAAAAGTCCTTTTTAAAACTCATTCACATACCTACGTTCATCGGAAAAGGTGCTGAGACTTAAAAGTCCTACTAATGTAAGCGTAAATGTTACAAATTGTTCGTCCACAAACGGCGTTTAGAAGCTCGTTCTCTCTCAATTGACTTTTACAACTTCCGAATGAAGTTAAGAAACTGATACAATCTACGTTCTACAAACTCTCTGCAAAATAATTCTCCAAAGACAAAGTTCTGCCATTATTTCAGCACTAACATATTTCTTCTTTATTCCTTAAATTGATTTAACTATATCCGAGTTATCCCTCATGCTAGGAAATCCAAAGTGACTGCATATAACAGAAACAGATATTTATTAGTCTCCCGGGATCCAAACTCACGACTCCCGTGATAGCTACACCGAGGATGCTGTATCTACCTATCTCAAATAATCTTTACTGATACATTTTATATTTCAAGCTACAACTCTTCAACGTTGCAGGTTTTATTTTCGTTCTGCTTCGATAAAAATGTTCGATAAAATAAAATGAAAGTTATCTCTAACTTCTCCAGCGTTGAAAATTTACCCATCAAATCGCTAAAATATAAATAGTTAACACAATTATTTTCTTATAATAAGGTAGTATCCAGACTAATACTGCTGACTTTAATAACAAAAAAAAAATACTTTTGACAACTATATTAAGTAATATGTAGTCTATATGATCTTATTTCGACAAATAATTGATCGATTCACTGATGATTGACGCCAGTAATTTGAAAAACATTCCTAGGTCAACTGTCTGAACATTATAAGTACTTCTGACAATGAAGTAGGCATCTAAAGCATCAACATAGCAACGCCTTATCAACTCCTCATTACCAATACACAAGTACCAGCACTTATTTATGTAATAATTTCCTTCGGTATGCGGTAATATTATAAAATGACGCTGTAAAAATATCGCGTTTCGCCGAAACGGGGAATTCCCGTGCATTCGACCGGAAAATAGCCGACATAAAGGTCCGACATTCTGCCACTGACCGGGGCACGGATGCCGATAAAATATATACGAGGACCGAGGACCTCCCTCGCCGCAAGTGTCCTAATGTTGATAAAACCTGATAAATCAACACTCCCCGGCCAAATATTATACCCTCAGATCTTTATTTGTTGGACCTGCGTCACGTTTCGATGGCTTTTTTATGGCATGGCAACGGAATTTTGTTCTTTTTTTCATTTTTGCACTAGTTGTAGTTAGCTAGGATAGCAAGAAACTTACCATCGTGTAATGTCAACAATTTAACTGAATATTAAGTAGGTATTATTGAAAAATTCTAATTATTGTACTCAGGTTTAATTTTAGAACCTAACGAGTGAGAGAGGTACTTGATATAAGTATTTTATTACTAACAAGTAACAAAATAATTGATATGGTAGCTTATTCCAGTAGGTATTCGTACCCCAATGTAACTAAGTTAGCTTCCATTGTTATAACAACAATAATTTAATATTCCTTCAACTAAGAGCTTTGGCTATGATTGTGTAGGCGTGGATAAACCACAGTCTGCAATAGTTCAAAGGTTGCCCCTTCGAACTTTGTTACCAGTCTGGATTTAGACGTCCTTTCGACCCAAAATGCCTCGCCCATTGAGTTTTTGACACCTAATTATCCGTCTAAAAAGTGTAAGGTAGGAAGCGCACTCAGACGCATAAATAAAGTGCGCAACAAGATGGCGTCAGCGTCGGCGGCGGTCGGTGTTGCCAGCAATTAATCTCCATTTCCCGCACGCGCCAAATCGCGCCGCCATTACTGGCTCTGTTTTATTTCATTAAATGGACCCGTCGAATTAATGCGCTGCACCGTTTACAAAACCGATGAAAGAATCGGAAAAAACCGGCATTGAAAGTTTTCTATGCCTCCTTTGTGGCTGTTTGTGAAAATTGTCCGACATTTTCTTTGTTTATTGAGGAAAAATAGCCTGTTAAGTCTTCCAGCGACTCTTTTGATATCTTTTTGCGTTGTTTTCTGAATCTATTTGAACCTATAAAGTTTGACGTGAATATTCCGTCTTATTTTTTTATTCTGCCAACAAAACGGTTTGTTGTTTATATTGCTGTTATACTTTTAGCGGTTTTACCGGCTTTCACTCAAAGTATTACGCTCTGTTTAACAAATAATTGAATCGTCAATCATTGAGTTTGTAGAAAACTGTACTTTACGGTGTAAATCGGTTTTCCGGTCTCCATTTCTTATTGTATACTTTCATAATTAAGAAGAAAAGAAATTCAACGTCAATATGATCACATAGAAACATTACATATGCGAAGTAATTAGGCTTTTGAAAGCCAAGTTTTATTCATGAATTTTAACGAAACATGGTTTTGCTTTTATTTTTGTAATTAATCATAGCTAAAGTATAGCTACTCATTTTCTAACTTTTTTGCATTAAAGTATTTAGTGAAAGCTCGATTACTGAGACTCTTTATCAGATAAAACCATTCTCATATGTTCTACAGTTGAACAAGTTCGTAAAACGTTTGTATAAAGCTATTAAACCCGAATGAGGTACATGTAACCAATTCCCCTTCAATAGAGAGGGAATGCAATAAAATAAAACATTTCAATGGACGTTGTATTGTTGCAGGTGCGAACACTGTTCGTCAGTGGGCTGCCGATGGACGCGAAGCCGCGAGAGCTCTATCTACTCTTTCGAGCGTACGAGGTATGTTCGCTATTAATTACTTTATTCATTACAACTTCATGTGTACTTATATTGGGAAGTTAATTGGCTAGAGTTGTCTGTTTTGGTGAGTGTCGATTGTCGGTGTAATTTGTCTAGACAAATGTGTCTATTTTGAGAAGTAAATAACAATGTCGATAAAAACACTTGCTCTTCTAAATAATTGCCACAAGTACAGCATGTTGTTTACTGTTTACTTGTGTACCTATCAGTAGCGTCCATTGCATATAGGCATATTTAGATTAATTACATTTAAATGTGTGTCCCGAAATTATTCAAAATGAACTAAATTATCATACCTAAAATAAGGCCGCGTTTGTCTGCCTAAACAAGAATAGGCGGCCTAGTGCCTTCCTATACAGAAAAGCAATGCACGTCACTAGTAACTATTCACCTCGAAACACGAAATAATGTTACATGGTGGTAAATAAACTTTTCCATGCGAAATATCCGAAACTAATAGAAATGTCAAAATATTTATCGAGAGAAAATAAAAACGGGATAGCACCATCGTCGTCACGCGACTAGATCTCGATTCGGATTACTGTGCCGTAAATATCAAAAGTCATGCTCCGATTCGTAATATTCGGATTGAATCGATTCTGTTTACCGATAAGGGGGATTACACTCGATCCTCGGCTGGCACGGATGGCACCACAAACATAAAGGTGCCTAAAGTTAAACCGGGGGTTAGTTTTAGTGAGGGTATCGCGTGACGACTCCGCGCCTGGTACCACCACGTACCAGGTTTTTTCGGTAGTTTTATACATTATTACGTTTGAATAGAATTTTACTGCGACATGAATGACACTGACGATTTTAGCAATTTGATAATGTAGTGGGACTAAAAGTTTCACCAAACATTATACTCGTGGGGGGGACTTTTGATAACAACATTAAAATAATCATTGTAATTTTGTTTGTGCAGGGTTATGAGGGTTCCCTGTTGAAGGTTACTAGCAAGAATGGAAAAACAGCTTCGGTGAGTTTATACTAATACATACGAATATTAATTGTAATTAATATAAAGCTAACACGGTGAAATATTTCTATCAATAAAGTTTATTTTTTATTTCTTGTGAAAACCTACTTCAACCTCAACACGGAAGGCGGAAGCTACGAGTATGTTACGCCATTTAATACGCCAATTTCATATAGAACGAACAGCACGTTATTTGATATTTGTGGTATCTCAGTAATGCCATAAAATATTATATCCATGTGTTACATAAAAAATAATATGTTACGTAAAATATAATGCCCTACATAGCACATTTTCTTGCAGCCGGTCGGTTTCGTCACGTTCCACACGCGAGCTGGCGCAGAGGCAGCTAAACAAGATCTTCAGGTTGGTATTGTCACAAAGTCTCATAGCTCTAGAATTTATCCTAAACCGCTACTACTAAGCATTGAGTTTGACCCAATATGTCAACGAAACCCCTTCAAGCATTATTTGCCTCAGCATATTGGAGCGAACTCAATAAATATTTTATCCGTAGATAACTGACAGATAGAAAACTCAATAAAATCTTACTAAAATGATTTGATGTTTCCTACAATGCGGAAAATCACACAATAACAAAAGATATCCACGTACACTACAACGCCTAATCAGTTTGAATGGCTTCCGAACACAGTATGATAGGTAACGCAAGGGCCGCAGTATCTCAATGAAAGACTGAGATATGTCCTAGGTATCCGAAGCTGAATATGCTATTGTAAATACTAAAACATGTATAACGCACGGTGTTACTAAACCTCTTCTCATCACATGCCTCAAACACAGCCAATGAGCACTATAGTTAATATTCTCATTGTAGACTTGGAATAACATTTTCCTGACTCGAGTAACCGCATCGTAAGTTATGCTAAACCCATGCACATACAGAATAGACCACGTCGGGTCATCAAGGCGGTGTCATTGAGCTGTGAGGGCCGCCGCGCGACGCCGGACTGTGATCATGTTACGGTGTAAATACGATCAGCAATGCATGTCACTGTTTGACAGGTTTTGATGTCACATCCCGAGCACTGTGTTCCGTCACCTTAGCAGGCGCAGGCGCGGACCTCTCGATTCTATCGAATGTATCCAATGTAGAGACAAAATTGACGAACCAATTGTTATGTCCGAACCCTTGCTCATAAACCTGACCCGTTTAGGTTACTTTTAATGAAAAATTGTTGTGGGATTTATGGTTAAAGATGATGTTAGTTAAAGATGTCGAAGCAATCCATATAACGTGTTAATACCGACGCCCTCCCAACCGGCTACCGTTGGTCGCACTCAGCGGTCGCTCGGTACCACTGGGCCTCGCGGCACCAACCCTTCCATCGTCATTATATCGGAGCGCCGCACCGCTCGCGGCTGTTCACAGCAGGGCGTCCGGTTCGACCCCGACATGCCGCAAACGATTCGGCTGGAGTTCGCTAAAAGCAACACGAAGGTCAGCAAGCCGAAGCCGGCAGTTGCCACAGCCGCGCCAGCTGCACACCCCGCATTGATGCACCCACTCACTGGACGTAAGTACCGCCGAACGCACACACCGCCCGGCGCTCGCTCGAAGCCCCCACACCCATACCGTACCTCTTCACACTAATAAAATCGCACGACCTGTGTCTGTGACGATCCTTACACTATAATGCTCGTATCCTCACTATTGGTACCCGAACGCTATGCTCTAAGAGGGTGTAAGTAGGTACGTAATGGGTACGATCGGGGCGTCGAGCTAACGCGAAGGGCAAGTATCTGTGACCGCTTACACGTACCACGCAAGGCCTAGCTCCGCGAAGCTATTGATTGATCTGTCGGGTTCTTACCACTGTTGTCAACTTTTACATGTTTTCATGATACACATTCATGATCTTCTAATTTTTGTTGTCATCTACTACGAGATCATACCTGAACAAGTATTGGAAGAATTAATATGGTGTCAAAACCTTTATTATTTCTTTGTTTTCTCTGCAATACATATTTTGTAAACCGAATATAGTAAATTTCAAGAACCGTGAAAACATGTTTAAAGCACATTGTAAATAATAATTTTCTATAGCAGTATTCTAATATCACATTCATAGTTACGTCGTGAACATTGAATTCGTTAACAGACTGACACAGCTTGTGTGATTGTAATGTGCGCTTGCTGACGTTGTTGTTATGGTGGACAGACCTAGCGAGTCCGTTCTTCCCGGGCGGCGGCGAGCTGTGGCATCACCCGCTGGCGTATGGCGGCGAACTGCCTGCGCTGTCGCACGGACTGGTGCACCCCGCCATCCACCCGCAGATGGCACCAGTTCGATCCTACCTCTGACTAGCTGCCGCCGATAGGCCACACCACGTATGTTACTTCTACAATTCTGAATTGCTAATATAGTCCACAGTTCCAGATTTCAACACACATCGTCGAGACGTGATGCGATCACCCCCTCTGTGTGTCGAAGTCTTTATGCTGATTATGCCAGAGCTTCTCTAATCTTTGCACAATGCTTTGCTAAATATTGGTTACTGTTGTTCAGTACTACAGTCAGTTCAGATTGAAGTCTGCTAAATACCGATAGTTGTTTAGTTATTTGCTTTACTCATTTTAACTGTGTATTAAAAGTTAGAGCAATCAAGCATTTCGCGTTCTATTTTATTTAGACAAACACACGACACAGCACAATTAAAAGAAACTTCTGCACTATACACTGTCCCAGAAACTCATAGAACGCAGAACGCTTGACCGCTCAATGTATGTCTGGTTTCTCATGTAATTCAAACTTTACTAGGAGTTTGGACCTTATTATCATGGTAATAATGTCCAGACCCCCCTGACGCTGGGTGCGTGCGTCCTACCCGCGCCCGCGCTGGGCTCGCCGGGCGCGGGGGGGCCTCACAGTGGCCCCCCCTCGCACCCCGCGCACCCAGCACCTCCCTGCTCGACGCTCTTCGTCGCTAACCTCGGACAGTTCGTCTCAGAACATGAACTTAAGGAAATTTTCAGCAGGTACGACCACAACATTAACTCATACGCAATCGTATATGTGCAAAACGCTTCAAGTTTTCGACTGAAAATAACAATTTATACAGTCAACTATTGAAATATCTACACAATTTCAAATGAAACAGTAAAATAATATTTCCAGTCGAAAAATAACACGATGTTATGTGCATGATCACGCAACACATAATGTAACAAAACATATGAAAGCATTTGAAAATGTATATGAAGTTAATAAAATTTAACTTTCCACAGTGCATGTTGCACCGAATATCACAATGTCGTCCACGTAAAACATTATTGGGTTATAATTATTTTATGTTTCAATTTTGGCTCTACTATGTCTCAGTTGTCTCACACAAACTATTTGATTTAATAAGAACATACCAAAGGAACTGTACTTGGTTGAGACTTGAGCCACATCGTTTGTGTGAGATCTGAAGCCTGCACCCGTACCACCCTAAGCATGACGAACGTCACTATATCTCCACAGTTGTCACAACTAGTCGTACGTTAGCACTGTGACACCACACAATATGAGAGCCGTGAATATTACTTTTTATGTCGTACGTATCGTGCCGCACACACCGACCGCGATATTTATATCCGCAGCATTAAAGAGGATGACAAATGTCGCACTGTTTAGTTTATATCTCTTAGAATTTAGAAGCACCATATATAATAACAACATTGCTTTCTGAATAAGAATCACTATCCTTATCAAACATTGTTCACAAATGTGGCATTCTCTGAATTTAGCTACAAGAATCCACAACATTAGGTCAGTCTCAAAGACACACAAAGTCATACTGAGGGGGTACGAGTGGGCACAATAGAGTATGATGGTACAGCTGTCCGGGGTTCTCTCGGCTGCGGCTGCTGAACGGCGGTAGCGGCGGCGGCAGTTCGGGTCCGGTGGCCTTCGTCGACTTCGCTAGCTCGTCGGACGCGGCCGCCGCGCTCGCTCGCCTGCAAGGCGCTCTGCTTCTCAGCTCTGAAGGCGCCATCCACCTCGAATATGCGAGGCATAAGATGGCACACAACGGCTGGATTCTCGCACATGAAGTATGCACGCGCACTATGTTTAGTTCTGATACCATCTCACTGATATTCTCTAAGTATCATATAGGGTTTGTCATTGTAGTCAACTACTACCTGATAATGCATCCAAAATTTAAAGAGTCTGTCAAAGTCGCATCTACCATAATAGTATGATAATTAAGCTCTGATTAAGACAGATTCATTCCAAACAATAACGAAGAATACTCAAAAGTATATTCTTAAGTGCTATGTGTTAAATTCGATAAAACTTCGGCAACTCATACACAAGAAATCCAAGAAGTTGTTTGAGTGTCATGAGTGTCGAAGTGATCGACCCTACTAATGTTTCACCATGCACCTCGCACTATATAGAGTTACTTAATGCCTGCTAACTGGTAAGCCTTAGAGAACGTCGCCATCAACGTTTGATGATCGTCTAACATGTGTTGTGTTACGCAGGGAGCCAAAGGCGGAGAAGAGGGCGAACAGCATTAGTTCGTTCGTGGCTCTCGGTACTTGACAACCAGCTCACTGAGGGACGCCTGTCGAGATCCTCTGCGTCGCATCGGACCCGCCAGGAGACCGGGCAGCACATCACTCCCCCCTACGTCCTCACTAAATGCTCTGTCTCCTCTTTTGTTATTATGTTCGCTGACTCCCAGCGTCAGAGGTGTGGTGTTATTTCGTTTATACCAAAATTAGCAAGTGTTAATTGTATTATTATTAACATTCCAGGTTTATTGTTTACTGTTCATGATATATCATAATTATTTAAATCTATTAATTTCCTATAAATGTAGCCTGTTTATTTAATATTATTATTCAATCTATCGTGTAACATAAGATTTATTTACAACTAACTTATTGTACGGTAACGTTTGTATATTTGTTTTTACAAGGCCGATGTATACAACTGAGAGGATTTGTTATGAATATAGTGTATTACCAGAAATTAAACATTTTAGGATATATCTCATTCGAGTAAGCTAAAAACCAAAGGTGCCCTTCATAGAACGATTACGTTTTGTTAAATAATATTTCAAGTTGAATGATTTAAATGAATTTGTATGTAATAATACGATACTTTTGTTTTAGCCTCGATAATGTTAGCGTATTTAAATGAATTTCATAACTATTTCAAATTATATTTACCTAATACTTTCTTAGTAATGTTTATAATGTTCAATCACTCGTTGTCGCGCTGGCACTCTAGTGTTGGTCTTACGATCCTTTCTACCTGTAAATGAATTATTGCAATAATTATAATATACGAGTAGGATTGTGCGGTAGGACGGGAAACCCTCGGAGCCGCTTGTCGAGTGCAACAGGGCGCTGAACGCGAGCGTGCGCACGCATCCCCTACTTACTCCACACTGACCCGTTCAGTTTGTTACGACCCTTCTCTATTTAGGTGACTACCAAAATTTCTTGTGCCTTGCGAAAAAGAATCCTAAAATCATTTCGATTTAACTCTAACTGTGTGGTTTCACAAGTTGGGGTGTGTTTTGGAAGTTCTGCATTGTACCAGTTCGGGTTCCCTCACTCTTCGCGGATAGCATGCGATGCGACACAATCGAGATCAGTTCAGTCTTGTCTCTTGTTGCGAGAATTTAGCCTTGGCCTTATGAGAGTTAAATAATTAAATGTAATCATTATATTAATTAATATATAGTTGTAATTAGCCGGCGACGTGCGCGCCGACGCTGAATAGTGAAACATTATTCTACTATCTGCATGCTTTGACGAGCTTTTTGGTAATAATCTAATTTAAAATTTAGTAGTTACTTTTATTGTGTAATCGTTAGGTGAATAA
Organism: Aporophyla nigra; assembly: GCA_947507805.1. Lineage (NCBI taxonomy): Eukaryota > Metazoa > Arthropoda > Insecta > Lepidoptera > Noctuidae > Aporophyla > Aporophyla nigra. Next base: position 13,362,243 of record OX382307.1, on the reverse strand, counting down.
TATAATATTAGATAAGGGTATTTATTGTAGACAATCAGCATAGTTACATTACTATTTAATGAAAGTTATTCATACATAATAATGAAACAATGTAATGAAATTTAAATTTACTGAAACGTTAGGATTAATCAAAATGAAGATTAATATATTTTTTATTTTTAGCTAGTTGACTATCGCATTATACAGAAAGGATACTTAGTTACCTACGCGTCGACCTACCGCTGACGTCATAAGTACACAACAGTGCGAGATAGCAATAAACCAAAAATGAAATATTAATGTTATTATAGGTATTTAGTGACGTATTCTGCTGATGTAAACATGTAAAATTTACAAAAAAAAAGTAAAAAAAAATCCCTGCTTAGGCTATATAAATAAGGTTTTGGATATTTGGGTTCCAATGTTGACGCGACAGAAATCTATTGAGGTACTCACGCGACGGCTGTCGGTCGCCGGCCAGAGATACCGCATGTGAATTCTTATGAAATCTCTTAGTCAATATTTAATAGAAATTTCGTCAATTTTTGACTTAGCAAAATTTTATACATTGTTTATAGTAACTGTAACTTCTCAATGTACCGGACGTCGTGGCGTATAGACCAAAGATAAAGGATTATACATAATTTTAATACTAACCTCAGACCGTACCAAACTTGTATTTTGTAGGCGCATTATACTGCAATGTTTAGTGGACACGACAAATTGAAAGCCACAGCAGTTTATGCAAACATCATTTGTTACGAACCCAAGATGAGGCTGAAGCCGCGATGATACACGAGGAAGCCTAGGATAGGCATTTTATGTACTATTTAATTGTTACCTACTTTTGCTAATGTTAGAGACGAAAAGATCAATTTATTAAATCAAATATACAATCAGATTCAGTTTTATACCCGTCATTATTATTATCAAATGAAAATCAATCATTAATATGTATATCAATGTTTTGTGTCCAATGAAAACTCCTGACAATTCAGATTCTCTTATATATTATTAATTATTCATTGTCGGTTATAATAATTAAGCTAAGTCAATGTTCACTTATTTAATTCGATATATAATGCTAATTCGTGTGTAAGTAATTGTGTAATATTGTAGTAGTGATCTCCCATACCTTCGGCGAGCGGCGTCCTCTGGCGCATACTAAAATACAACGAAAAGTTTGTTTGTTCTTTTCAGTTGTTCTGTGTAAGTGTGTCGATGGCTTTATAACGTCGATGACGATCAATGTTAAGCTCTCTTCAGACATATGTGTATCACTCTTTGAAATCTCTATCATAGTTTTAATGTTCTGTAGAGCCATCGACAGACTTACGTTTTGATTAGCGAGGTCCGACCGCCCGCCGCGCTGCGCACGCGCAGGCGAGCGCGCGGTGCGGCAGGCGGCGGCATGCGCGCGGACGCCGTCGCCGCCATGATTCCGTCCAACAACTTTAGATAGCGAGTAAGAGACGTCCAGTGGCTGCGGACACGGCTACATCACCTTTGCGGGACTACTCGATACATATCATCAAGTAATATTTAATGTGTAATTAGGAATAAAAAAGCGGTTTCATAGAGACGTTTATTCTGTATTCTCGTCTACTACTTATAATGCAATCGGCTATATGTCACGCTAACCCACTTTTGCGTTTCCGACATACTATATTATTCGCTTCGCTGTCTTATCCTTTCACTCGGATTTATCTCCACTTCTGATTAATTTAATTTCTAAGGGATTTAAAACACAAAATGTTAATGTGAACCACAAAAAGATATTTTCTTAACGTTTACTGTGAAATCGAGTAGATAGATGGTGATCGGATCGTCGTTGTTTATATAAAGACGCGTGACATTGGCCCGCATGTGATAGGGTAGTGTAGGGGTGTAGCGTCGCCTTGCAAGTTAGGTTAAGTGAAGCGGTATCACACAAACGCCGTGCATCGGAAACATATCAATTCTGTGCCCCTTAATAAATTTAGTTAAATACTATTCTAAGAGATACAATATGAATAGAATAAAGAAGACAAAATAATCGGAGTATCAAATACCTGCTAAGTGTTGTTTTCGTACGTTAATGATAATATCGATTAGATTGTGTTTAAACGTGAATAGTTCGCATAGTCCCCGAGTAGTGTCGCGCAACTTCCATTTGTTTCTCGCTGTAGAGTTTGTACGAGTATGTTACTTTATTGTTATTTTAGACTATATTAACATGGCTTAATTACCAAATTACTTTAACAGATCGCTTCGTATTCAGTATTAAATGACATTTTATTTTAATTTCGGCGACAAGAGTTAGTGCGTTGCTGAAAACTTATTTGTATATCGAGCAAAATAAACCATACAAACTATATAGTTAGTAATTAATTGTTAGATTTGTGTGACTTGGATTATTTAAATGCTTTTAGAGCAAAGGTAAAGTGTTATTGTGGTTTAAGAAAAACATAATGACATTGTAAAAATAGTGATAAAATTAGCTTAATTATCATTATTACAACTTTTATAGATGTTCATTACTTTTCTTTTCTTACTTCATGGAGTATTATGGCATTGGAGACGTCATTGTTAATTCAAATAAATTTGAGCTCATCCTCAATCGAAGTTTTTATTCATCTGAAACCCTGTCTGCGTCAGCCCGCTACTGAGCCACTGAGCTCCTGGCCACTGAGCCACTGAGCTCCTGGCCACTGAGCCGCTGAGCTACTAGGCCACTGAGCCAATGAGCCAAAGAGCTTCTGATTGTCTCCAAGCACGTGTTTAGAACAACCGTAACAACACACGTATTCAGACATTAAATAGGAAAATGTTTTCTAGATTAGCCCGTAGGTAACAAATCTTTTATTAACGAAATAATATAATCATTGTTTTCTCGAATGAACTTATGTTCAATATTATGTGTCTAATAGTAAATTAAAATAGTACTTTTATAGGTGTCTAGTTTAGGATAACTGAAATTAGATATAAAATTTACAGTTGAGCTTTTAAAACGTTGCTTTGTAGACATGTCTGCTTTGGTGCGTCATTTTGTAAAATGAATTCGAGAAAAATACATATATCAAAATACAATGTTTTCTACAATTTAGTTTACAGAAGTGGCGCAGTTACGATAAAATATAAAATCTCTTTATTTCGATAATAATTATTGCAATGTTGTATTTATGTTATTATTAGTTTTAAAGCATTATAGGGTCCAAAGATTGGGAATAAACATTATGTGACAATTAGTGTTCTTGTTTCTTTTACTACGAACAAAACGCCCCGACAATTAACTGGGGTAGATGGAATCCTAAAGATTTGAAACTTGTTTAAACAGAGCACGGCTCTAGCATTTATTGAGGATCAGCTAAGACTCTAAATTTTGAAATATGAATAACTACCATTCCATCCTGAAAAGCGATGAAATAGTTATAAAGTCAACATAAAAATGTTGGATCATAAATTTTATGTGTTGCTCCAAAATTGCGGCATTAAAGTAGTTTTTAATGTCAACTAACTTGTTTAATCTAGTAACAAAGTAGGTGTGCAGAGCGTCATTGGGGAGTTAGTAATTATTTAGACAGTCGAAACTTGGCATGGCCTCGTTCTGCGGCCCCGACCAAATTAGTATGAATATCATTAATATCACATTAGCCACGACCGACGTACGTATGCCGCTTGAAATTGCGTTACCAGTTAATTTCAGGATGGATTTAGACCGGATTTCCCGCTTAACTAGTAATGTTTTGTAAGAGTCAAGTGGATTACCAACTCGGAAAGAACAATACACACGCACATACAAACACAAGCAATTTCGCAAGTCAGTTTTAGGTTCGTAGCATGAAATTTTAATAAAGCAGTAAAAATGAAATCTCGTAGCAATTTCGTAGCAAACTGCTACGAAACTCGATATCGATAATTTGCTACGGACACAGGAGGCTGCTACACAATTGTTCACGTATACGCTCATTCAATATTCCTAATAATGATGGAGCTTTTGTTTGGGAATACGGACCTGCGAATAAACTGACTTTAGTTTGCTGTTACTTTTGACGTATGATATGAAAACAATGCAAACAGAATGTCTCAATAGTCCAAGAGATAGCATGTCTAAATTCAAAATGACACTATTGGTAATGTTGGTGCTTTCAACGAACAACACATGCGATGCTGCTGAGGTGTTGAGACTGAAGATCGTATGTATAAAAAAGAAGTGGGTAAGTAAAGAGAGGATATAAGTCATACGGGCTAAAGATATTTCGATAAAATACGTCACAATGATGATTTTTTTATTTCAAAAATCAACATTATGTGACCTATAAAATACAGCACTCGTGTAGTAAAGTACCTTAAAACAAATAAATTATATAATATTAGAATACAGTGCTGACTGCTGCTCAATAGGATAATAGGAAACAATTAGGCCTTATCAGCCACTTGACATGGTGTTCCAATGTCTGTTACAATTAACATTTGTAATCACTTACTATAACTGATTTACAAGGTTAAATTAAAATAGCTGGCAATACCTGTCAAAACCTTCGTGTTGAGTATCTAAAACGAATGGAATAAAATAATACAAAAGAAGAAATTCATCGTTCCAACTTTTCTTTATTCAAATTATTAAATGACTTGACGTATATAATAAAGTAATCAAACGACTGTTATGCTTTGATTATGGAAATTGATAAAAACGATCAATGTTTCTCGAAAACATACAAAAACTTCAATCGATTACGGGCTATTGACCTTCGCCCATCGAATGATATTCTTTTTTTTTTTTGTTCCTTTCGTTTTCGATATCGATACCAAACACGTTGGTAAGGTATTACCTGTAAATAATTATAAAGATTGGTGATCGCACCCTATCGTATATTGTGACGTCCTACAGTAGAATGTACCCGAATTTTTCCTGAAAACCACACGAATAAGTTTAATCGATATTATGCCTTTGGTAGCAAAAGTAGGTAGGTACTACCTAATAAATTCTACATATTCTGGCTATCCATAATAATATTACAAATTCGAAAGTAACTCTGCCTGAGTGTTACCTTTTCACGCCTAAATCACTGAACAGATTTCGATAAAATTTGCAAGGAGATAGATGGCATATTAGGAAAGACATAGGCTACTTCTTGTCCGGGTAGCACGTTCCAGTTGGATTGTATATTTCCGACATCTGATGAATTAGACAAAGCTAGCTACTCTTAAATTTCGTCTCAGTCTAAACATTTACATAATTATTAAAGTAAGCACAAAGTCGTAAGAACATATACTTATATCGAAATCAGCTAATGCTCATGAAGTTTTAAATAAGGTTTTAACCGGAGTGTAGTAATGTGAATAAAACAAGTTGTGTAAGCCTTCCTCTAGCGGTTATGTGCCCCTGGAGAGTCAAGTTTAAAAGGACTTGGTGTTCTCAGCAAATTGTCTAGGTTCTATTTGGTGTACTCGTTAAAACTGTTTCATGGGTTGTAAGAGCTTAAATTGTGGTATTTACTATGTAGCTGTATGCTGTTATGTGCTGATTAAAAATGCTGTTTGAAATAATAATGTGTCTGTGTAAGTAGAATACAGTAGAGTAGTTAGGAGTATGTGGGTGTCACAAAAGGTGACTAAGGGGCTTACTAGAGAATGGGCAGCAGCGTTCTCTATGCAATTTAAGACCATACCAACTGCGATCGCCAACCTTCCTACCAAGCGTAGCGGGGGGCCCATTTCCAGCCGTGGACGTCGGCTCAAATGATGATGATGAATGCAGAAGTAGAATAAAGATAAATTTTATGAACTGTTTTAGAAATAGGACAAACAAAGATAGGTTGGTTCCTGAAATCACTGTCAATAAACAGAAGACAGTGTGATTTGTTGAGATGGGTCACTAGGGACTAATCTAAAACGATGACAAATTTCTTACTAAGAGATCTTAATTCAAACCCACTTTGTTAAAACAAACCATTAATACAAAGAAATCTGAAAATGAACTGCCGCGTTGGTCTAGTGGTAGTCAGCGCTGCTGAGCTTGGTTCGATTTCCAGGTTCGGCAAAGTGCTGTTTGGTTTACCTATCTGACATTTCTTAGTAGAATCCCAGAGCCTGGATTTGTGCTCGATTGATGGCAATAGGCTCGCCCCTTATTACATGGAAATTAACATATTTAGCGATATCTGATTGTACTATAGGTACACATCTACCCAACCCTTCGGAAAAACAAGGCGTGATTTTATAATAAACTTACATGACGAATATGTTGCTATTTCCAACTATGACACAATTGAGTTTAGACTTATCATCGATCTGTATACGCACGGCCACATACAAGCTATAGATTCCCAGTATAAGCTGATATGTCATTGTACGAAAAGCCCATACAATGCGAGGTCAGCTACAACTGGAAATGTATAGCTTGACCAGTAGCAGTGTTTCGTAGGAATAGATAGTAATCTCGTTGATCAAACAGTACATTACTATCACCCAGTACATCAGTGTCTGGTTTGGCTCATGTGAATCATCCCGCGTACAGGTGATCACACTCTCGGGATGCTGCGGTAGTGACTAATAGCACTCAATTATACAATATACAGGCAGCTTGCACACTCATTTATGATGGGATGGTTGTTATTTTTGATAGTTTTGTTCTAGGTATTTCGAAATGGTAATCTCTCATCGCTCATGTGTGTATTCTCTTGCAGTAAGATGGCACGAAAATCTGATTATAATTATGGTTTTAGATCGCAGCTGAGTATTAAAAAGTTAGAATTCAAATTCTTTAATAGTAAAGACAAGAAATTAAGTTTGCATCAAATTGACAATTTTCGACAATTTGCAATGTTATAGAGAAAAATGTCATACAGCTGTCAAATAATATAGCTCCCGCAGACAAAGTAGACGAAATATCGGTAGAACAATTTCCAAAAAGCTATCACTGAAATTGTTCCAACAGAGTAGAGTCACACCGTCGCATCGTGCCTTTCTGCGGTGGCCTTAATTGTTGTGATTTGAATATACGAACAATTTAAATTGGTTGCTTATGTGATATAAAATTAAACCTTACTTAACAGTAAACGATATTTTACTAGACAATACATTTTACCACCATACTGCGATCGCCAACCCGCCTGCCAAGCGTGGCGATTACGGCAAACCTCCCCAAATTCAAGTCATTTGGCTAAAATGATGATGATGATAACAACAGTAAACGAATATAACAAAGGCCTAACATTTTCTTTATAACCAGTGTAATTAAAATCTTAAATCGATGATATCGGAAGCTCATGATTACAAACTCCTTTTTCTTGAAACTCAACAGAAAACTCACATGTCAAATACCACTATTCAACTACGGAAAGGTTTTATGTACATGACGCTGGAGCCGCACCGGCGCCGGACCGCATGAAAGTGTATACGAATGTATATCGCCTTACAAAAGTTTTTACACTCATTCGAGATATTCCAAAGACGTTGCTTCATATTTTTCAAAAAGCACGTGAACTTCACCTTTGTCTTCTCTGCAAGCTAAAACAGGATGTGCCCAAAATTGTCTCTGACGAATCTGAATTTGTTATTGTCGGCGTCTATAAATTAAATACATAAGTAACACTGTTATTCACGTTCGCTTTGGCAAAAGAAGCATGAAAGCAGAATAAATGCTGTGGAAATGCGTTCCTTGCGAAGCATGTGTGGTGTGACTATGAATGATAGGCTGAGGAATGATGTGATAAGACAACGGTGTGGTTTAAAAGAAGATGTAGTGACAATTTTTTTAACATAATATGCTTAGATGGTTTGGTCATGTTGAGAGCATGAATGAAGGACGGCATACTAAAGGCATTTACATGGCAGATGTGAGTGAATATGCCAAGAGGGGACGCCGTAGGAGGACATATAGTGACCTTGTCGGTGATATTCTTCAGAAAGATCAGGTGCGTAATACTCGCAACTTACGTAAGTGTATATGACCAGATGTATGAACCTAATCGAAGCAAAAGGAGTATGTACGAGTCGTAGCAGGTGGCGTACCGTAGATTCTGCCTACCCCCATGGGAAAAAGGCGTGAGTTAACTTAAAGTTAACTTCATATGGGATATCAATAATACAAAAAGTAGACGTCTTGGACAGTTTCGTTGGCAATTTGTTTACTGAACTGTGATCGTTGCTTTACTATTTAACTCAGCAACAATGAGCTTTGACGCCAGCACATCAAGGCACCCGAAACTGTCAAATTTTCCCAATCAATCTTTAATCTAATACTTTAGCGTCAAAGTTGAAAACCTATTAAAGAAATTTGACAGATTGTAGTTACGTCAAGTGCTGGCGTCTGTACATGAAGCCTTACTTTTCAATACTGCCGCTATTACCAATAAAATAGATGGAACAAATTATTTACATTGTAGGTACAAGACGCCTAACGTATGAACTTGCTACTTTACTATCGTATTCCCTGAAATGATATTGGCGCGAATACAAAGTATTTTGTCTGTTTATAATTATCGTAAAGAACTGATATTCAACAGATCGTAATGTTTTTGAACGAGTAGGAACATTTTATACAGAGGTATTTGAATATGGTTCTGATGAAGGCGATTGAAACAAATTTGAACTTGACGTCATCTGCTATCCAGATGACGTCAAGTTCAAATTTGTTTCAAGAATTCTCTCAAACAATATTAATTTACGGGACGCCCTCGGTCAAAATATATAGTGACCTTATTGTAATGTTCTTCAGAAAGGTCAGGTGCGTCGTAATTGCCACCGGGGTAGCATGCGTAGGTATATGACCCGAAGATCAGATGACAGACTGGCCTGTTAGTCTAGTGGTTAGTGACCCTGACTGCAAAGACTGAGGTCGTGGGATCGATTCCCAACCAGGACAAGTCTTTGTGTGATGAGCACAATCATTTGTTCTGTGTCTGGGTGTAATTTATCTATAATATGTATGTATTTAAAAATATATAAGTATATTATCAGTTGTCTGGTTACCATAGTACAGGCTCTGCCTAGTTTGGGATCAGATAACAGTGTGTTGGTTGTCCTAAGATATATACTGGATGACATTTTTTACCGTCTCGACCTTCATATGGTGTGTTCTGTAACTAGAATAGAAGGCAGGAAGGCCTTCAAATTCATCGCAGGTGACTCAAGGAGCGCGGGACGTGGATGGACGGGGATGCGTGTGCGGCTTGTGCGCCTGCGAAAGATCAATGAGGCCGCCTATCGGCCGGCTTCAAAGGGTAGGACCGTGCTACGAAATCATTGATACATGCCGCGCATTGAGTAGGGTGCGTATGATTTGAGTTTCGATAGATTTTAATTGTTTTTTTTTTAAATCCAAATTTCTGTTTTTGTTGTTCTAGTATGAAAATTTTACTTTAAATGAGTAGTATTTATTGCTAGATCAATTTAATTAAATGTTATTCAAAAATAAAAATAATAAAAATTTCTATGCCAAAGGCTTCTACTCCGTTCACCTATTACACCCATTTTTTTCGAGACGTTAAAAAATGTCACCCGGTATATATGAACGTAAACAACCCGACAGAAATATGTTAGAATCGTAGCAGGTGGCATTTCGTGTTGTAATTTCTGCCTACCGCCATGGGAAGAAAGCGAGAGTTTCGTGTAAGTATACACCGTGAGATTTTAGTCGTCATAAAAAGATTGTCCACTCAATGTATCTGACATAATATACCTCTAGGCATAATTAAAAATTGTTACCATTTATTAAGATAATAGGTATTAAGAAAAATAAATAATGGATTAGAATTATGAAACATTCTGTTAATAATGTTTACGTATCATAGTAGAGATTGCAATCCGGATAGTTCGAAATTCGAAAACAACTGAAAAATCCGGATTCTCCGTCCTCATATAAATTCGAATTTTAAAATTAAAATCCGGTTTTTTCGAATTTCAATTTAGCTTTTCTTTGTGAACCTATAAAATAGAGCATGTGTCGTCAACCACCTACTTAATTATATTTGAGCGTAAACTACGTGACAAATCTAAATACAGTGTAAACTCCATGGATCGTCACTCGACTTAACGAAAAACTCACTAAAGCGTCGAATTCACTCCACTTTAATTGGTTTAGCTTATCTTCCATACCATGATACACTCTGTATAGAATTACACCCACTCTCAGTAACGACAACAATTAAATAATAAGAAGTACCTTTTAAGTTGCCAAAATTAGTAAAAACTGCGCAGCTGTGTACGTTTTTTTTTGTCGCTTTATTCTGCTAGCCCGTAATAAGCACGACTATCGGCATCATACATACCGAACTTTCTAAGAAATCCGTTCTTTTGTTTACAAATTGGGATTGCTTGCACGTGTGTTGTTACTAGGAGTCATGGATTATCTATACGTTATCATATTCCAAGTTGCTCACAAATTTTCAAACTGTAAACTTGACAAGTACGACAAAATCAGTGTGTATTGACGATAAAGTTTTACTGATACGCGGGCCGGGAGAGAAGATAAGTGATGTTGGCAGACGCTTTGAATTTAGTCACTCTACCATGTCCACCATATGGATATAAAGAAAAAAATTCTACAAGCAGGGCAGGATGGAAAATCTTCCAAATAAGAAACCTAAATACGAAGATTTAGATCAAGCTATACTATCATGGTTTCACCGACAGCGCCAGCTTAATATGCCCAAGTCGGGGCCGATCGTGAAAGCTAAGGCGGAGAAGTTTACTGAAGAACTTGGTTTACCTTCTTTCAAAGCATCAGAAGGATGGCTTTTTTTTGGATGGGAAATCATCAAATGATTTCTCCCGCTCTTGGGCGGAGTGGAAGAGCGTGTCAGACTTTTACTGACTAAAACTCACCCGTGTTCCTTCAGTTGCCCATGTGCCAGGGTCACGGTGTCTCTTTCGAACAATCTCGCGATCCTGGCAGGCATCGGTCCTAGCAGACCCCTTCAGTATTGCTGACATCTCTTTGAGGCGCGCGTGGAACACTACGCGCTGTCGACCCGAGTTTAGTACTTACCAGGCGGTGAGCTACCCACTGCTCGCCAACCGCAAGCTCGCGCCTACGGTGGCCGGGAGTCCGCTATCGACTCCCAACGCATGGGGCGTATCCTCCTGCGGCGGCTAGGGACGTGAGGGCGCAGAGACTGCCACTCTCTCACGCGCCCCGCCTCCTCCTTCACGAGCATTACTGCTTCGCAGAAGGAGATGACGGCTACCCATGCCCTCTCGCTCCGTACCATGGCTCGCACCAGGGCCGGACGCGAGAGGTCGCCGCCGCCGATCTCTCCACGAGGACACGGCGGTGCTCCGCCCAGGCAGGGCATACCTCCACCGTACCTATGCTCCACTGTGTCCTCCAGACGAACCTCGCAAAAGGATGGCTTGATTTTTTTTTTTCTAATTCAGATTTTTCTTCTCCATTTAACGACAACTCTCTATAATGTTGAAATGTGCACAGTACCTTGCGTGTCGTTGTATAGAGTTTACACGTTTACTTAATCTTTTTTACACGCTTTATATTAGCTTCACTTGTATGTTTGTATATTTGTATGTTTGTATATTTGTATGTTTGTATGTTTGTTTGTAACCGACTCCTTATAGCGCGATTTTGACCCACTTTAAACGACCAGATTTCATTCAAACTTTGCACACCTGTCAAGGACCGATGACAATGCAATAATTTCATAAATTTGTGCCATTATCCTTGCCAGGGTTACCAGGACAGCAAAAAAACTGTCTTCGAAAACTACGGTGACATACGTCACAAACTAATTTGCGCCATTATCCTTGCCAGGGTTACCAGGACAGCAAAAAAACTGTCTTCGAAAACTACGCTGACATACGTCTCAAACTACGCTGACATACGTCTCAAAATTCGAAACACCCTAAAAAATAGAAAATAAATAATATATATTATTATTATATTATATAATATTTATTTAAATTAAATAAATACTTCGAAAAATCCGGATAGTCCGGATTTGTGTGCGGTTATACTTTGTAAATCCGGATTTGAAAATAATCCGGATTTTGCAATCCCTATATCATAGGGTAGAGAATACACCTACCCAGTGCACGAGTCGGCTAGATCATTCCATCTCCATTTTCCATGAGACAAATATCAAATTTAAACCACGTCATGCGTCATCATAATGAATAATATTTTTATTTTTTAGTTATTCAAATGTTAATTTTTTTTTATGGATGTGTAGTAGTCATTGGTTACCTGAAGTGGGCTGCCGTTGTAAGACGAGTGAAATTTCACGGTATATAATTTAATACTACATTAAAATGTTTATTTTTTATTGTTTTTATTAATTCTATAAAGAGTAATTTACTCCTAGCCAAAACAAAGTATTTATAGTAAGCTAATTGCGTAACACACATAAAAAGGCAATCGATCGCAGTGCCTTTGTTTTGACGTCCATTGCTTTATAGGTTTGAAAAATTCGTCTGTTTAGCAACGTAAATAACTTAATGAACGTGGCTGAACTGTCAAAATGAATGACACTGTAATCGGTTGCCATTTATGTATCTTAGACAATTACCTCCCAGAACTTGTATGGAGGTATATATATCTACCAGCATCAAAGCCGGCAGTTCTAGTTCATACCGTTTATTACTCTGTGATATCATACATTCTAGGTACCTACTATTCAAATCAATGAGTAACAATTAGTCGGACAATCAATCATGATCTCAGCCACGTTATTACATGATATTGCTGTTATAGCCCCCGATATTCCTAGAATCAAATTGTTCAACAAAAATGTGTATTGTATGAGTAAGGATACATGATGCATGATATTTTTGGGATGATCGACCGCATGTTACTATAGAGTTACTTGACCTATCCAAGCTTAAAAAAAACCGTTTTCTTTACGTCAACTTCATAGACGCCTGACAGGCCTGTTGGTCTAGTGGTTAGTGACCCTGACTACTATGCCGGAGGTCGTGGGTTCGATTCCCACCCAGGACAAATGTTTGTGTGATGAGCACGATCATTTGTTCTGTGTCTGGGTGTAATTTATCTATAATATGTATGTATTTAGAAATATATAAGTATGTTTATCAGTTGTCTAGTACCCATAACATAAGCTCTGCTTAGCTTGGGACTAGATGGCGTTGTGTGATAGTTGTGGAATATTATTATTATTATTATTTATTATTACGTAATTTCACGCAACGAAAATTGTCAACCGATATCTCAACACGATAAAATAAAAATTAACTAATCTTCTACACTTTAACTTCAAGAAAGCACCTACAATACATAGGTCGAGGTTCACTTAACACATCCTACCCCTAACAATACTCAATACGTCTATGGAGTTTCGGTAGCTCATTTAACTTAACCCTATATTTTTAAACCTCCAGAAAAAAGATTCCCGTAATTTCTACCTGGCTATGAATACAGAAACGAGATTAAATTGTCTAAAGATTTTTAGGAGTACTTTCGAACGTGTCCGTTGTGGCAGGAGTTTCATCTAATTAGTCTTATCAGCTTCATTTACAGCGTCGACGGAGAGTCGGAGACAGACAGTTTGTTCTAAATAAACTTTTTACTAACTTTGAAGCTGGGAATTTCTGAGGAATCCTTCCCGGAGACGATTCCATCGCTAAGTGATAGAAGAATGTGGTTGGGACCGGAACAGCACCAACTTGCGTCTAGTCAGGGCTAGTTCCATTGTAGTTTTTCATATGAAATTGTACTTATTTTCTGTAGCGTAATATTTGCCGTACAATCTATCATATAATAAAATGGTAACAAAGCCAGACAAATATTTTTTGAAAAAAGCAATTGTAGCGAGGGTTGGGAACGAGTCTGATGCCGAAAATATAGTTTTTATATAGATACTTTTCCGTGTGTTTCTTTGTTTGGATGTATGTTCTGCATTGTTCGGCATGGCTCAAAAACAGCTAAACCGGTTTAGATTAAATTTGGCATACAGATTGTTGAAAACCTAGATTATCACATAGAGTAATTTCGATTCCGGTATTACGTTCCCGTGGCATATTTTCGTCAACGGCGAAACCATAGACAAAAGCTAGCAAAGTAAATAAATAAATTAAATAAAGGAAGAAAACATGACATTCCGTAAGCGGAATGTCATGTTTTTGTGAGAAGTAATTTCTTGGTTTCTTTAAGAACGATACATTCTAATTATGATTGGAAACCTAAGTACTAACTTTTTTATATTTTGTTCTTTTTTTGCGTAGTCAGGACATTGTTTTTATACTGAATCCAGGAGTAGTTTAAGTTAGTTTAATGTTAAGTATTAGGTAATGTACATATCACACTTACAATTTTTCTTGTTTTTCCTAATATATTGTAGTTCACTTTTTCTGAAAAAATCTATATTCTGTCAGAAAGAAAGAATGAATGAATACGTAAGTTTGGAAAGAAAGAATATCTTTTATTTCGTTCCGTTTTTTTTTTCTAAAGTTTTTCAACAATAACAACACAAACCTATTTGATCCGACCTCTAAGTACATACTTGCACCAAACACAGCATCATTGTTCTAACCACGATTCCCCCATCAAGTAAAGCAAAAAAGTTACAAAATATCGAGCATTAGGAGTAAGTATTAGTACCTACACACAACGTATAACATATTTATAGCCAGCTATACGTGCTGAATATTTTCACAAGCGCAAGAGCAACTGTAGAGTGTTGATCCGATAAATCGCGTATCATTTCGGTCTCTTCGACATGTGAGAGACACATCCCAGATGTTCAGATGTTTCTGTGAATGTTGCCACATGAAAGGAGTGCCCTCTTTCCGTTTGACTCATCTCTCGGAAAATTTGACGTTTCAATTTTATTAATACAAACGTCCTTTGAAGAAGCTGACGTGTGCGGATTTATTTTATAAGATTTGTCTTTGGTTTAAGAGAATTTTTTTAAAGAGGTCAGGTCAGTTTATGTGACTATATTCTACATTTTACCTCCTATGTGAAGCAATACTAAAGTTAAAGTTTGGCAACAATAAAGCAATTCAAAAACTCGAAACCGATGAGGAACATGCTTTTACGGAAGTTGATTCACCATCAATAAACCAACTGCTCTTTCGACTTCGAAAACTCTTACACGTACTTTATAATACTTTCTTACCGTGTAGAATATTATACAAAAACTTGAACAAGCAACAACAAGTTAACTAAACAGATAAAAAGTTGCTCTCAAGAAGTATTCGTGTGCACTTCTCAACTACTTTTATTAGTTTCGGATCAAAGCTTACACAAAACGCACACATTCTAACCGTGCGGTGTCGTTGGAATTCTCGATGTTTATTTTATTTTATGGGTTTACTAGACCATTTATGGGTTTTAGAGCTTGGCAATTTTGTTGTTTGGAATACCAGCTAATGACATGACTCTACGATTTTGTGATAATGTCTTATCGTAGAAAATGTGTAAGTATCTTATACGCATCTATAGTATGACAATGCAGATGATAGTGCGGCTTATTAGTCGATTCGCAAGAATTTACTCGCAGAAAAAAGTGGAGGGTGGTACAAAAATTACATATTATTTAAGATTCTTAAATTATAATTCGCATAAATTTTATTTATTTTTTGGCAAATCGACAACTCGAAAAATACGTATCAGGCAATAGCACGTTTTGAATTGTATGCCACCCTACTTAACTTTATTTCAGTAATACGTATTTTGGGTATTTTGATTCGCCTACAAATAAATTCTTGCGAATCGGCTAACAGCCCGATGGTGCTAATTGCATCGAATAAATCATTAGTACGCATCAAGGTTTTCCCTGAAATACGAACGTAATAAAATGTGATAGCTGTTGTACACACTGTTGACTTCTAATGCCAGTATTACGAATATTTACTACTAAAAGAAAAACGTAGACAAAGCTAAGACATAAAACGCAGACGTAAAAAGTTATGTCGAGATTAAAAACCTAGTTTATTCTCATACAAAAATATTTTTGATATAAAAACCGCACGCATCGCAAGAAGCTGCTTTCGGGTGTTATTCACGAAGTTTATACATAAAAGTTTGAAAGCAAGCAAGTTTAGTGCGCCGCATTCAGAGAAACATAGAAGTTGTATCTGCCGACGAACTATAGAAGGAACTCACTCCTAAATCGCGGACACTTATGAAAAAAAAAATACTGCTATAATAGTCGACGTGTCGTAAAAAAGGTCAGGGTGATACTGAAAAACGGAATCGAGAGCGTGTTGAATTTTTTATCGCGGCTTGTATCTTGTAAAGCGAGTGTTATAGCGATGTCTCGACTCTTTACATAACGAATCGCACGCGAGGGAGATTGCTCCTACTAAATTTAGAGGCGTTTAACTTGTTCAGTTTCGACTCCGTAAATCTTTATTTGCATGCTGAGACAATAACAATCCGGCCCTTCCCGCTGATTTAAGATGTGTCTATCGTTCGGTAAGTATTTCTAGTCTATCGGATTTCTTGGAAGCTTTTTGTAAATGGCGTAAGGAGGCACCTCCAACAGAATGCTTTACGACCTATGATTTTAGTTTATTTCTTTTGTAATAAAAATGCGGCTTCTATAAATCTGTGCTCGGCCTTATTAGTATAGTCTATGTTTTGAACACAGTCTTTACTCTGTGGTCATTACTAGTAAAAAAATATGTATTTTTTTTTTCATACAATCAGAAAAGACTGATATTTCCATTTAATAATAAAAATTTCAATCAATTACATATTTTTTCTACTTATTTTGGTTTCCTGCCGAAGAGTGTCGATTTTCCACCCGAGTGATTTTCTGTTAAAGAATGCATGACTTCTTTCGTGTTTTCAACTCCGATGTGCTGTTCCAATTTTCCAGAGAGCGGACCACTTTCCTCTCAAACTTTTAACACTAACGAGCTTTTTGTAAATAACATTGTCATTTAACATTTGACGGGTGAAATATTTTCGCTACATCATAATTCACAGGCAACCTAAATAGTTTGGGTTGTCGGAATAAATAAGGGTTACGCGGCGGGTCGGTAACGAGTAATAAATTACCGCGGTTATGGTGACTACATCAAAAGGGAACCGTTCCAAAAGAATCTGCCGACACCTCATAAAGTTAAGTGGAAGTGACACGACCTAATAACATTTTGTTAATTACATGAACTTGGTCAGTGAAACTGCTAACGTGTATTTTTGAGATTAAGTAGACATCGGAGTTTGCTTGGATAATTTCAACCGATATCAGTGAAATTGATGAGCTGAAAATATGAAAATATATAATTCCAGCATAATACTGGTACCAATAACTGGCACTCAATATCGGATTAATAAAAAAAAAATACTGGCAACGAAAAACCTCCTACCATTTTCGACTTTTTAAATATTCAAGAAAAACGCGGCTCACGATATGTGAGATTTTATTTTAAATTCCGAATAACGTTGGGGTTACCAAGCAACAACTACACAAATCAACTTGAAACTAAAAAAAAAAAACAGAATGCGAGGATGCGATGCGGTCGGCGAAATCGGGGTTAACGGGAACGGTTTGTTTACATGTTTGGTCGGTTTTCAAACTGGAGAATTGCGGACCACTGCATCGGGATGTTTTAATTACCGACGTTTGTTTTACAATTCATTAACCGTGTGGATATCTGTTTTTGTAATGGAAATATTTTGACGTTAATTCCGTATTCATATTTAAATTTTGTGAACCGTAAATAGCGGTGTTTGTGTTCGTTATGATCCATTAATTCTAACTATGAATATCGACATTTTTTTAGAATATGATAATTCAGCCGTAATCTGCCTGATTCCAATTGGCATATCGCAGATGCAGATTAATAGGTATTACAGTTGGCATCCTCATAATGCCATGCCACGTGGTCAGCTTCCAGTCTAGCGTCTGCGTCGGAATATCAATGTTCGGCGCTATTTGACTACCGCAACCCAAGAAATACACAAGTACCGAAATAGTATCGGCTATTACTAATAATAACCGACCGCGGAAAATAACAGTTTTACTGCATAGCCAAGGAATGTTGCCAAAGAAAAAGGTACCTATGTGAAATAACAAAGTTCAGGATCCTAAGACCAGCCGGTGCCGGGGTGAAATGTGGTGGGGTGCGCGCACGAATATCAAGTAGCGTGCGGCATTACCCGCGCACGGCACTACAGCTCCGCACGTGTAATGGCGGGCGTGACGTCACGTCCGGATACGGCACAACGCGGTCTCAGTCTGTATCATGAATTACATTACCCACCTACGGCATGCAAAAGTGGAACATTGCCATTGCAGCACCATTCCTCTAAAAAAAAACTTTTTCGATCGCACCTTCCCGGCATAATTTCAGTACCTTGCCTTGAGAGCCTTGAGAGCAATGGTGGCCCAGTGGTAACGGCCGCAACTTACGAGTTGTCGGTCGTGGGTTTGAACCCAAGCAGGCAACTTTACTTTGTGTAAATTATTTCATCACCACTGCACTCAAAACGGTGACGGAAAACATCTCGTGACGAAACCGGCATGTCTTGGACCCAAAAATTCGAAAACATGTGACATCCACCAACCCACACTGGGCCGTGGTCGATTATGGCCCACTGCCTCTCACTGAGAGGAGGCCTGTGTCCCAGCAGTGGAAAAATATAGGCTGATGATGAAGCCCTTGATTACACTTGTACGAACATATGCAGAACGATACGCAATCATGGTCCATCCAAACTAGGTACAATAATCCTACGAACACCTGATACAAGTGTGGCCAAGGCCTAACTTTTTAGCATTCCCGGAGTTAAAGCTACTGTTAAGGGTATTTAAGGCACGTACGTGAAAGAACCTGTAAAACATTTGGTGTTGTACCGGTGAAGCAATGCAACAAACTTCTCAAAATATTTCTTTGTGTCTGCCAGCGAACATCACTAGTGTAGATTAATTGCTTTATAAGTTTCATATTGGACAAGTTTCTGCCCTTGTAAGAAACTAAATTTAATAGATAAACAACGCAGAAGAAAAGGTAATGCTCGTTTCTATTATAATGCCGTGAAAATTCTGCTTTGTAATTTAGACAGCTAGATAAGTATTTTTGGTAGGTACAGATATTTTCAGAGTGGCAGGAATTCGGCACTTGATTCTAGACCTAACACGGGAATTTTTTGTCGTAAAGAGCTGCTGTTTCATAGAAAATTGTTATACTTACACGGTTATAATGATTGTATGGATCAGCTAATTTTTAGGGTTCCGTTGCCAAATGGCAAAAAACGTAACCCTTATAGATTCGCCATGTCTGTCTGTCTGTCTGTCCGAGTATGTCACAGCCACTTTTCTCCGAAACTATAAGAGCTGTGCTATTGAAACTTGGTAAGTGGATGTATTCAGTGAACCGCATTAAGATTTTTACACAAAAATAGAAAAAAAGCAATAATATTTGGGGTTCCCCATACATAGAATTGAAACTCAAAATTTTTTTTTTCATCAAACCCATACGTGTGGGGTATCTATGGATAGGTCTTCAAAAATGATATTGAGGTTTCTAATATCATTTTTTTTTTAAAACAATAATATTTGGGGTTCCCCATACATAGAACTGAAACACAAAAAAAAAATTTAATCAAACCCTTACGTGTGGGGTATCTATGGATAGGTCTTTAAAAATGAAATTGAGGTTTCTAATATCATTTTTTTCTAAACTGAATAGTTTGCGCGAGAGACACTTCCAAAGTGGTAAAATGCGTGTCCCCCCCCCCCGTAACTTCTAAAATAAGGGAATGATAAAACTAAAAAAAATATATGATGTACATTACCATGAAAACTACCAACGAAAATTGGTTTGAACGAGATCTAGTAAGTAGTTTTTTTTTAATACGTCATAAATCGTAAACCACAATTTACCTTTCATTCAGTCAACTCAAATATAAAAATTAAAAAAAAAACATTTAATTTCATAAACGATGATGACGAATGATGATGATGATGACCTGCAGGTTTGTACGGAACCCTCGGTGCGCGAGTCCGACTCGCACTTGGCCGGTTTTGGTAATAAGTTGCGCGTCGATGTTTTATGTTACCCTTTATATGGGGTAAATAGATACATAAGAAGCAGCACTGAATTTTCGGTATTGTTTCAATTAGTTAACACTAATTCTAAATTCGCTTGAGCGATCGAATTGTCCATTCAACCATAGGTCAATTTTCGTAATTTTAAGAACGTTGACAGTCTGACCTCAGACTCCATCTGTCAAAACACCTCGAGTTTGTTTTGACAAGTTTTTGACATTTGATTCGCGCCGAGGTGAGACTGCTACTACTTTTGAACGTTTTTAATTACTCATTTTCTACCAGCCTGACTGATGTGGGGTTTCCTTTTGAAGACAACCTTTAAATTACTTACGTTTTTAAACACTTTGCCCACTTGCCGGTGTTTTCACACCTGTATGTGGGTCATAAACCTCCTCAAACAAAATCACTACAATAAACAAAAGAACAGATATTATTCTCAGAACCTAATTTTTTATTCTTAATTCATCTACTAAACACACACCGCAAAAAACGGACATCCTAATCGTAACATAAAGAATTTATTCACCTAAATCTGGGGTAAACTTTTTTTTAAATACTCTGCTTCTAAAATAAGAAACGCTCGTCTCATAAAGTACAAAAACGAAAACCAATCGGAACCAAAACCCACTCGTTTTAAAACTATAAGACTACATCGATGATAATATTAGCGTATCATTAAGAACAACAGTCTAATCAATCCGCGCTGTCTGTTTGTACTGCACAGTAAATTGTACGCGAACAGCGCAAAACAATAAATACACTAGCAATTGGTAGATTCTCGAATAACAACGTTTACCTTTTCGTTTTGTAAAAATTGCAGCGGCCGCACTCGCTTCAACAATTTATTGACACTGACTGAGCTTCGGAAAACAAAGACTGTCTGGACCGTTCAATTTTAAATAAGTATTTAGAAACGGAATCATAACTTGATAAAGCTATTGGGAATTAACTGGATATTATATACGTCAAAGAGAATGTCTAATCAGACGAGGACGGAGGATGTATGAAATTATGATTCATTCATGCGCTGCTGGGGATCGGGTCCGACGCAGCTCTAATTAGGAATCACCCCATTCACTCTCTCAGCCACTTTAAGATTCTGTTTCAGCGCCAAACAATGTTCCGTGCCACTTTCCCTCCTTTTCTTCATTTAGCTCTTTTCATTTGTGGGCAATGAAAATGATCTATCTTCCATTTTTATGATATTTGCATTTCGCAGTGTCGGCCATTTGTAAAATCGAATAATTTAAAAACCGAATGAAATGTCGTAAAATCTATGGAATTAGTATGTACTTGTGTAATCTGAGTTAAACTTCGGAATAGAGGTGGCGGAATAGAAAAATAAAACCTGTTTGTAGAATTAGAAGTTAATCTTCTTTTATTTTAGAGTATTATAGTGTGTTTCCCGGATAAGGGTGGCTACACTGGTAAAACCTACGTGACCGGTCAAAGGTTAAGGGTTCCGGCTCCGGAGGTGGGACGGCAGCTGTTGCGTACAAAACGTAAGGAATAATTTAAAAGAACTGCCGTAGTCTTGCAAATGGGAATAATTAGAAGATCTGATTGTCGTAGCGTGATTTATTGGCTGTTTTATCATGTTTATCTTTGGTCTTCTTTTCTTTCCGAAGTTAGGGTCTTAAGGTAATAAGGTCTACGTTTTTCGCGGACGCGGTGCGTTTTCTTTTGATATAGATACCTAAGTTATTTAAGATAAATCTTTCCAACTAAATGAATTTGAAGTCAAGTTTGGAAACGATAAAAATGTATCGGTTTCATGTGTTTTTTATTTGTTCAATATATAAGGCAACATAACTAAATATAGATGTACAAGTGAGGTGAAGTCATGTTCAAGCCACAATTTACTTAAGGCGAGGTTGCAGTACTTTTTAGCTTTTTTAAACCTCTGTAAATCTAGCAAAACGGCTAGTTTCCGTAAAAAAAATATTATTTAGGAAAATTGAACATACTGTTAAGCGCTGTGTGAAGATAGAAACGTGAATTAAAACAATTGGCTCGATAAAAAATAATCATAAAGTTGACACTAAATCGCCATTAAAAACGTGTACCTTGAAGAGGTTCCATCATTAAACCATGTAAAACTCATACCAAAAGATAGGTTTTATTGTTTTTTAGGGTATGTTGAGAAAATATTTTATAATTTCCTTATCATTTTGTCTCCACGAAACAATTATACACAAAATCTAGCAGCTCAAGCGCTCGCAACGACCGGCCAGTGTTCGCCGAAACGTCTTCAACTACAAGAGGGCCTTAATTGAAATATCTTTTATGCCCTGTCTGCCAACACTTTTTAATTTATGTATTTGCTAAATGAATATCCGTTATAGACACTATTGACGACTTTTCTGTATCAGATTCACACGCTTGCACCCCGGAGCAGGCTAAAATATTTTATTTCTTAGTCTACGAATACTACTACATCGACTCACGTTGGAATGTGATATTTTGGTCTTCACCAAGTGCTGGTTGGTTATTGTGCTCGAGTTACCGCCATATCCCTAATATACAAAACTTTATTAAGTACAGCACTGCCAAAAACTTAAATCAAAATGACGATATTATGGTCTGTCAGGTCTAACCTTACAGTCACCTGTGATGAACTTTGTTTTGGTGGTTCCGCCACCGGATTATCAATGGGTTCTGATATTGCCATTTCGTGCATTTATCGGTCACCGTCGATAAGCAACATTGATCATTTTCTTTCCTCTCTAAACAACTTAATTCCCACTTTTTCAATGTCAAAACCGTAGCTATTACTGGTGACATTAATATCGATATAAAACTGATATTACTTGACGCTCGTTCCCATGACTACCTAAACACTGTGGCATTCCACGGATTTCTTCCTACCCATACTTTTCCAACAAGAGGCAACAACTGCCTGGACCATTTATTAATAAAATCCACATGTACATCTGTCTCACTTATCTTTAACACGACTGTAACTGATCATTGTTCTTCATTACTATGCATTTCGACCAAAAACACACCTCTTAATATTGTTAGATCCGTCACCAAAATTGACAATGATGCCTTGGATAAGACTATGGCAACAATAGACTTTACACCCAATTACTGTATGTCGGACTCCAATGTTGCTACTGATGCACTTGTTGGTCTCATCGTTGACGCAATATCCGAAAACTCTAACACCAAAAAGTTACCACCTAACAAGAAGATCCTCAAGACTTGGATCACTCCGGGCTTGCTGCAGTATATGAGACACAGAGACCGGCTACATAAAAGATTTAAACAATCGCCTAGTAATAGTATGCTTGAAATTGCATATAAGCGATACAGAAACTTCTGCAATAAAATATAAAAAAAGGTCAAGAGACAATTCGACACCCAAGAGCTCGATAAAGCTGGAAATAACTCTAATGTTCTCTGGGAAACTATAAAACGAATCACAAACACACAAAAACAACAATATTCATCTACACAACTACTTTCACACTCTGACACTCCTTTACAGTCCTGCGGTAATCTTAGTAAATTCTTTGCTGGATAATATTATCAATGACCACACATCTTCTACTTCACTTTGCTCTCACACTACCTTTTCTTCATCATCATTTATATTGGATCACACGGATATTGAAGAGGTTAAATCTGTTATTGAGTCCATTAGGTCCACTGCAGCCAATGGATGGGATGGAATCTCTCCTACGGTACTTAAGAGATATTCTAGCATTCTAGCGCCAGTTTAAAGCTATAAATAAATAAATATCTTAGGACAACCAACACACCGTTATCTGATCCCAAACTAGGCAGAGCCTGTACTATGGCAACCAGACAACTAATAAACATACTTATATATTTCTAAATACATACATATTATAGATAAATTACACCCAGACACAGAACAAATTATCGTGCTCATCACACAAAGATTTGTCCTGGGTGGGAATCAAATCCACGACCTCAGTCTCAGCAGTCAGGGTCACTAACCACTAGACTAACAGGCCAGGCTATATAGTTAACCTCTGTTTTAGGACTGCTGTATTTCCGTTAGCTTTAAAAAAGGCTTTAAACACGCTCTCTTTAAGGGTGGCGATGGAAACTCTTTTAGTAATTATCGTCCTACAGTGGTATTACCCACCCTTTCAAAAGTTCTTGAGCGCCTAAACAATAAGAGATTGGTAGGCTTTTTCGAAAAAAAAAATTGTTTCCTTCTCAACAATTCTGGTTCCGGAAAAACATGTCAACCTGTGATGCAGTTCATGAGGTTCCGAATTTCATAGTCGAGAGAATCAACAGTCGTAAAAAGGTGTTTACAGTATTTCCTGACCTCGCTAAAGCCTTCGACACCGTTCCCATTTCTATCCTTTTACTCAAACTAGAGAAAGCAAGCGTCAGAGGCCTGCAGCTTGATCTTTTAAAAAGTTATTTGACAAATAGAATACAAATGGTGAAAATTGGTGACCATCTCAGCGATGAGATCCCTATTTGTTACGGTATACCGCAGGATAGTATACTCGGTCCTACGCTGTTTCTCGTCTTTTTAAATGACCTCTGCAATCTCAAAATCACAAATGCAAAAATTGTGTCCTTTGCAGATGATACAGCTCTTATCCTTTTTCGCTAATTCGTGGTAAGAACTTCAGATAGTTGCACAAAATGGTTTTAATTCTGCCTTTGTTCCCACGCTTTAACATTTAACACTTCTAAGACGAAATTAATGACATTCTCTATCTCACCGACCTCACAATGTAATATTCCCATCACTATAAAAGCTCACTCCTGTAACAGTACACATTTACTCACATGTCAATGTCCACTTATTGACACAGTTGATCATATTAAGTACCTAGGTATAACTCTAGATCAGTATCTGAATTATAAAATACATATTAACTTACTTACATGTAGGGTGAGAAAACTTACATATGTATATTTTTAAAACTCTTCGACATGTCGTTAAGCAGCCTATTATGCGCAATGTATATTATGCCTTATGCTAATCTATTCTTTCTTATTGTATTAGTTGCTGGGGTGGGGCCACAAAAACTGCCCTTAAACCTTTGGAAATGTCCCACAGAGCTATACTAAGATTGCAACATTTCGACCTATTCTGATTCCAACCAAAGAACTTTACAAAAATTGTAGTGTCCTCAACGTAAGCCAACATTTCATTGTGCAAATCGTTCTTCTCCAACACCAAAAACCTCCTCTTACTACTAATATCAAACGACGGAAAGATATTATTTGTACTGTTCCACAAACTAAGTTTAAATACACTAAGAGATTTTTCTACTATCTTGGCCCTTGCTTGTACAATAAAATTAATGCGTCCTTATATATCTATAATTTACCACACAGCAAATGCAAGGTCATCTTACGTGCATTCCTCCTGAATAAAACATACAACGTGACTGAAAAGTATTTATTGACAGCTACATGAACGTTACCCTATTTCCTATTTTTCATTTACACACACATACATTCAGCCTTACACACTTACTCACCCACCCCTACACTCACACATACACACATTCACTCGACTGACCACACCAACACTCCTTATTTTAATTGTGTTATTTAATTTTAGTTTTTGATGTTTGGTCATTTTAATTTTAAGATTTTTTCTTTTGTGTTTTGTTCTACGTTATAAGCTCTAAATCTTACTAACATGATTATTGTGATACCCAAACTGGGAGTGGAAACTGTCTCTCCTAAATACAGGTTATTCAGTGATCTAGCTATGGAAGTAGCGATTCACCCAAGAATTCGTTGTACCATGTACCTTACTAATAATGCTTACTTTTTACGTCCCTTATGTACAATAAAACCTTTGTGTACCTAAATAAAAATACATTCCCACCCATTACCTAATTATTTATTAGTTTTATTGTAAGTATTATAAAATTAAAATAAAACAATTCCACAAGCTAAAAATCAAATCAATGTAATTTTAGTCAAAGGTAGACAAAAGCAAAATGGATTTATTAAATTATTCAGCTTTTTCATTAGGATCAATTAACAGAGTTCGATA
This sequence comes from Aporophyla nigra, assembly GCA_947507805.1. Classification (NCBI taxonomy): domain Eukaryota; kingdom Metazoa; phylum Arthropoda; class Insecta; order Lepidoptera; family Noctuidae; genus Aporophyla; species Aporophyla nigra. Next base: position 13,336,293 of record OX382307.1, on the reverse strand, counting down.
AGTAAACAAATGACGTGCTGGAATATAGCGTGTTCCATTTAAACTCCTACATTTCGGGCATAGAGACGATATCGATTTGCATCGATAAACCAATATGTGCCTTCGATAACAAAAATAAGGCGCAATTTCCAATGCAAATGTAGTTTGCTCCCGGTACAACGAGCTCTTGCTAATTCCAATTCGCATGTGGTGATGACGGCAACTTTTATTTTTTGGTACTTTCGTACTGGAAACGTAGAACTATGAACGCTTAGAATTGTTGACTTAGCTTCTTCAAAACTTTTGCCGCTAACGGATTTATAAGTTTGGAGATCCTGGCTTCAAATAGGTATTTTATTCCAGCAAGCGAATGTTGAATTTCTTAGATGTGAAATTGTTTTGAACAAAAATAAAACCATTTATCTATTCAGAAAAGTTTAAATATAGACATTTAAACTTTTGTAAATAGATAAATGGTTTTCTTCATTTTGTGCTTGCTAATAGAAAAAATAGAAGTGACGCAGTATTTTCATTCAGACTCCTAAAATTATAACATACATAACATCACGCATTGTTCCCCGAAGGGTTGGGTAGTGTACCTATAGGTAGTACACCCACATCATGCTATTTATGTTTAATAGCAGGTGTGATGGTCTGTCACCTATTTAATATAAATTATTATATTTCTCCTAAAATTGTGACACGATAACGTGCCTCTTAGGAGGAAGCACATTAAATCTTAACTTTATGGCCTGACAGCTTGGCAAGTCACCGTAATAAATAACGAAGTAAGATATTTCTTTAAAATCCTAAAACAATATCGAACTACTTACAAAGCCATTCATTTATATTTTATGAGCAGCAAAGTGCCAACAATCAGTCGAAAGTAATATTTGAAGTCACTTAACTGGTACAAATTCTTAGAACCGATGGTAGATGCATAATAGCAAGGGTGCATTAGCTCACATCTGGTTGGCATAAACAAGACCCAAGTAGATCCTTTTCAACAAAAAAGAAATTTCACAAAAAAATGATTGCGGAGCGTTCTCACGCTCGTGGTGATTTTGGGATGGGAGAAAGATGCTTGGGAGCAGACAGTTGGCTCGAGGGCACGAGAAGAGGCGGTCGATTTAGGCTAGGCTGAGAGAGCTAGAACTTATAATAGAGAGTGTGACTATGTGTGTGTGCAAGGGACGTGATAGCGAGAATGTTATTATTACGTTAAACAATTTTCCAGAGAGCGAACCACTTTCCTCTCAAACTTTTAACACTAACGAGCTTTTTGTAAATAACATAGTCATTTAACATTTGACGGGTGAAATATTTTCGCTACATCATAATTCACAGGCAACCTAAATAGTTTGGGTTGTCGGAATAAATAAGGGTTACGCGGCGGGTCGGTAACGAGTAATAAATTACCGCGGTTATGGTGACTACATCAAAAGGGAACCGTTCCAAAAGAATCTGCCGACACCTCATAAAGTTAAGTGGAAGTGACACGACCTAATAACATTTTGTTAATTACATGAACTTGGTCAGTAAAACTGCTAATGTGTATTTTTGAGAATAAGTAGACACTGGATTTATTTCTTTATTGAAAAGTGAGTCAACAAATCTTCGAAGATTTTTATTTTCTTAATTTCAAGCGATATTAGTGAAATTAGTGAGCTGAAAATATGAAAATATAATATAATTCCAGCATAATACTGGTACCAATGACTGGCACTCAGTATCGGATTAATTAAAAAAAAAAAAATACTGGCAACGAAAAACCTCCTTCCATTTTCGACTTTTTAAATATTCAAGGAAAACGTGGCTCACGATATGTGAGATTTTATTTTAAATTCCGAATAACGTTGGGGTTACCAAGCAACAACTACACAAATCAACTTGAAACTAAAAAAAAAAAACAGAATGCGAGGATGCGATGCGGTCGGCGAAATCGGGGTTAACGGGAACGGTTTGTTTACATGTTTGGTCGGTTTTCAAACTGGAGAATTGCGGACCACTGCATCGGGATGTTTTAATTACCGACGTTTGTTTTACAATTCATTAACCGTGTGGATATCTGTTTTTGTAATGGAAATATTTTGACGTTAATTCCGTATTCATATTTAAATTTTGTGAACCGTAAATAGCGGTGTTTGTGTTCGTTATGATCCATTAATTCTAACTATGAATATTTACAATTTTTTAGAATATGATAATTCAGCCGTAAGCTGCCTGATTCCAATTGGCATATCGCAGATGCAGATTAATAGGTATTACAGTTGGCATCCTCATAATGCCATGCCACGTGGTCAGCTTCCAGCCTAGCGTCTGCGTCGGAATATCAATGTTCGGGGCTATTTGACTACCGCAACCCAAGAAATACACAAGTACCGAAATAGTATCGGCTATTACTAATAATAACCGACCGCGGAAAATAACAGTTTTACTGCATAGCCAAGGAATGTTGCCAAAGAAAAAGGTACCTATGTGAAATAACAAAGTTCAGGATCCTAAGACCAGCCGGTGCCGGGGTGAAATGTGGTGGGGTGCGCGCACGAATATCAAGTAGCGTGCGGCATTACCCGCGCACGGCACTACAGCTCCGCACGTGTAATGGCGGGCGTGACGTCACGTCCGGATACGGCACAACGCGGTCTCAGTCTGTATCATGAATTACATTACCCACCTACGGCATGCAAAAGTGGAACATTGCCATTGCAGCACCATTCCTCTAAAAAAAAATTTTTTCGATCGCACCTTCCCGGCATAATTTCAGTACCTAAGGCCTTCAGAGCAATGGTGGCCCAGTGGTAACGGCCATGACTTACGAGTTGTCGGTCGTGGGTTTGAACCCAAGCAGGCAACTTTACTTTGTGTAAATTATTTCATCACCACTGCACTCAAAACGGTGACGGAAAACATCGTGACGAAACCGGCATGTTTTGGACCCAAAAATTCGAAAACATGTGACATCTACCAACCCACACTGGGCCGTGGTCGATTATGGCCCACTGCCTCTCACTGAGAGGAGGCCTGTGTCCCAGCAGTGGAAAAATATAGGCTGATGATGAAGCCCTTGATTACACTTGTACGAACATATGCAGAACGATACGCAATCATGGTCCATCCAAACTAGGTACAATAATCCTACGAACACCTGATACAAGTGTGGCCAAGGCCTAACTTTTTAGCATTCCCGGAGTTAAAGCTACTGTTAAGGGTATTTAAGGCACGTACGCGAAAGAAGCTGTAAAACATTTGGTGTTGTACCGGTGAAGCAATGCAACAAACTTCTCAAAATATTTCTTTGTGTCTGCCAGCGAACATCACTAGTGTAGATTAATTGCTTTATAAGTTTCATATTGGACAAGTTTCTGCCCTTGTAAGAAGCTAAATTTAATAGATAAACAACGCAGAAGAAAAGGTAATGCTCGTTTCTATTATAATGCCGTGAAAACTCTGTAATTAAGACAGCTAGATAAGTAGTGTTGGTAGGTACAGGTATTTTCAAGGTGGCAGGAATGCGGCACTTGATTCTAGACCTAGCAGGGGAATTTTTCGTCGTAAAAAGCAGCTGTTTCATAGAAAATTGTAATACTTACACGGTCATAATGATTGTATGGATCAGCAAATTTTTGGTAATAAGTTGCGCGTCGATGTTTTATGTTAGATACCCTTTATGTGGGGTAAATAGATACATAAGAAGCAGCACTGAATTTTCGGTATTGTTTCAATTAGTTAACACTAATTCTAAATTCGCTTGAGCGATCGAATTGTCCATTCAACCATAGGTCAATTTTCGTAATTTTAAGAACGTTGACAGTCTGGCCTCAGACTCCATCTGTCAAAACACCTCGAGTTTGTTTTGACAAGTTTTTGACATTTGATTCGCGCCGAGGTGAGACTGCTACTACTTTTGAACGTTTTTAATTACGAGAATTGGTAAACAGACTTATTTTCTACCAGCCTGACTGATGTGCGGTTTCCTTTTGAAGACAACCTTTAAATTACTTACGTTTTTAAACACTTTGCCCACTTGCCGGTGTTTTCACACTTGTATGTGGGTCATAAACCTCCTGAAACAAAATCACTACAATAAACAAAAGAACAGATATTATTCTCAGAACCTAATTTTTTATTCTTAATTCATCTACTAAACACACACCGCAAAAAACGGACATCCTAATCGTAACATAAAGAATTTATTCACCTAAATCTGGGGTAAACTTTTTTTTAAATACTCTGCTTCTAAAATAAGAAACGCTCGTCTCATAAAGTACAAAAACGAAAACCAATCGGAACCAAAACCCACTCGTTTTAAAACTATAAGACTACATCGATGATAATATTAGCGTATCATTAAGAACAACAGTCTAATCAATCCGCGCTGTCTGTTTGTACTGCACAGTAAATTGTACGCGAACAGCGCAAAACAATAAATACACTAGCAATTGGTAGATTCTCGAATAACAACGTTTACCTTTTCGTTTTGTAAAAATTGCAGCGGCCGCACTCGCTTCAACAATTTATTGACACTGACTGAGCTTCGGAAAACAAAGACTGTCTGGACCGTTCAATTTTAAATAAGTATTTAGAAACGGAATCATAACTTGATAAAGCTATTGGGAATTAACTGGATATTATATACGTCAAAGAGAATGTCTAATCAGACGAGGACGGAGGATGTATGAAATTATGATTCATTCATGCGCTGCTGGGGATCGGGTCCGACGCAGCTCTAATTAGGAATCACCCCATTCACTCTCTCAGCCACTTTAAGATTCTGTTTCAGCGCTAAACAATGTTCCGTGCCACTTTCCCTCCTTTTCTTCATTTAGCTCTTTTCATTTGTGGGCAATGAAAATGATCTATCTTCCATTTTTATGATATTTGCATTTCGCAGTGTCGGCCATTTGTAAAATCGAATAATTTAAAAACCGAATGAAATGTCGTAAAATCTATGGAATTAGTATGTACTTGTGAAATCTGAGTTAAACTTCGGAATAGAGGTGGCGGAATAGAAAAATAAAACCTGTTTGTAGAATTAGAAGTTAATCTTCTTTTATTTTAGAGTATTATAGTGTGTTTCCCGGATAAGGGTGGCTACACTGGTAAAACCTACGTGACCGGTCAAAGGTTAAGGGCTCCGGCTCCGGAGGTGGGACGGCAGCTGTTGCGTACAAAACGTAAGGAATAATTTAAAAGAACTGCCGTAGTCTTGCAAATGGGAATAATTAGAAGATCTGATTGTCGTAGCGTGATTTATTGGCTGTTTTATCATGTTTATCTTTGGTCTTCTTTTCTTTCCGAAGTTAGGGTCTTAAGGTAATAAGGTCTACGTTTTTCGCGGACGCGGTGCGTTTTCTTTTGAAATAGATACCTAAGTTTTTTAAGATAAATCTTTCCAACTAAATGAATTTGAAGTCAAGTTTGGAAACGATAAAAATGTATCGGTTTCATGTGTTTTTTATTTGTTCAATATATAAGGCAACATAACTAAATATAGATGTACAAGTGAGGTGAAGCCATGTTCAAGCCACAATTTACTTAAGGCGAGGTTGCAGTACTTTTTAGCTTTTTTAAACCTCTGTAAATCTAGCAAAACGGCTAGTTTCCGTAAAAAAAATATTATTTAGGAAAATTGAACATACTGTTAAGCGCTGTGTGAAGATAGAAACGTGAATTAAAACAATTGGCTCGATAAAAAATAATCATAAAGTTGACACTAAATCGCCATTAAAAACGTGTACCTTGAAGAGGTTCCATCATTAAACCATGTAAAACTCATACCAAAAGATAGGTTTTATTGTTTTTCAGGGTATGTTGAGAAAATATTTTATAATTTCCTTATCATTTTGTCTCCACGAAACAATTATACACAAAATCTAGCAGCTCAAGCGCTTGCAACGACCGGCCAGTGTTCGCCGAAACGTCTTCAACTACAAGAGGGCCTTAATTGAAATATCTTTTATGCCCTGTCTGCCAACACTTTTTAATTTATGTATTTGCTAAATGAATATCCGTTATAGACACTATTGACGACTTTTCTGTATCAGATTCACACGCTTGCACCCCGGAGCAGGCTAAAATATTTTATTTCTTAGTCTACGAATACTACTACATCGACTCACGTTGGAATGTGATATTTTGGTCTTCACCAAGTGCTGGTTGGTTATTGTGCTCGAGTTACAGCCATATCCCTAATATACAAAACTTTATTAAGTACAGCACTGCCAAAAACTTAAATCAAAATGACGATATTATGGTCTGTCAGGTCTAACCTTACAGTCACCTGTGATGAACTTTGTTTTGGTGGTTCCGCCACCGGATTATCAATGGGTTCTGATATTGCCATTTCGTGCATTTATCGGTCACCGTCGATAAGCAACATTGATCATTTTCTTTCCTCTCTAAACAACTTAATTCCCACTTTTTCAATGTCAAAACCGTAGCTATTACTGGTGACATTAATATCGATATAAAACCGATATTACTTGACGCTCGTTCCCATGACTACCTAAACACTGTGGCATTCCACGGATTTCTTCCTACCCATACTTTTCCAACAAGAGGCAACAACTGCCTGGACCATTTATTAATAAAATCCACATGTACATCTGTCTCACTTATCTTTACACGACTGTAACTGATCATTGTTCTTCATTACTATGCATTTCGACCAAAAACACACCTCTTAATATTGTTAGATCCGTCACCAAAATTGACAATGATGCCTTGGATAAGACTATGGCAACAATAGACTTTACACCCAATTACTGTATGTCGGACTCCAATGTTGCTACTGATGCACTTGTTGGTCTCATCGTTGACGCAATATCCGAAAACTCTAACACCAAAAAGTTACCACCTAACAAGAAGATCCTCAAGACTTGGATCACTCCGGGCTTGCTGCAGTATATGAGACACAGAGACCGGCTACATAAAAGATTTAAACAATCGCCTAGTAATAGTATGCTTGAAATTGCATATAAGCGATACAGAAACTTCTGCAATAAAATATAAAAAAAGGTCAAGAGACAATTCGACACCCAAGAGCTCGATAAAGCTGGAAATAACTCTAAGGTTCTCTGGGAAACTATAAAACGAATCACAAACACACAAAAACAACAATATTCATCTACACAACTACTTTCACACTCTGACACTCCTTTACAGTCCTGCGGTAATCTTAGTAAATTCTTTGCTGGATAATATTATCAATGACCACACATCTTCTACTTCACTTTGCTCTCACACTACCTTTTCTTCATCATCATTTATATTGGATCACACGGATATTGAAGAGGTTAAATCTGTTATTGAGTCCATTAGGTCCACTGCAGCCAATGGATGGGATGGAATCTCTCCTACGGTACTTAAGAGATATTCTAGCATTCTAGCGCCAGTTTAAAGCTATAAATAAATAAATATCTTAGGACAACCAACACACCGTTATCTGATCCCAAACTAGGCAGAGCCTGTACTATGGCAACCAGACAACTAATAAACATACTTATATATTTCTAAATACATACATATTATAGATAAATTACACCCAGACACAGAACAAATTATCGTGCTCATCACACAAAGATTTGTCCTGGGTGGGAATCAAATCCACGACCTCAGTCTCAGCAGTCAGGGTCACTAACCACTAGACTAACAGGCCAGGCTATATAGTTAACCTCTGTTTTAGGACTGCTGTATTTCCGTTAGCTTTAAAAAAGGCTTTAAACACGCTCTCTTTAAGGGTGGCGATGGAAACTCTTTTAGTAATTATCGTCCTACAGTGGTATTACCCACCCTTTCAAAAGTTCTTGAGCGCCTAAACAATAAGAGATTGGTAGGCTTTTTCGAAAAAAAAAATTGTTTCCTTCTCAACAATTCTGGTTCCGGAAAAACATGTCAACCTGTGATGCAGTTCATGAGGTTCCGAATTTCATAGTCGAGAGAATCAACAGTCGTAAAAAGGTGTTTACAGTATTTCCTGACCTCGCTAAAGCCTTCGACACCGTTCCCATTTCTATCCTTTTACTCAAACTAGAGAAAGCAAGCGTCAGAGGCCTGCAGCTTGATCTTTTAAAAAGTTATTTGACAAATAGAATACAAATGGTGAAAATTGGTGACCATCTCAGCGATGAGATCCCTATTTGTTACGGTATACCGCAGGATAGTATACTCGGTCCTACGCTGTTTCTCGTCTTTTTAAATGACCTCTGCAATCTCAAAATCACAAATGCAAAAATTGTGTCCTTTGCAGATGATACAGCTCTTATCCTTTTTCGCTAATTCGTGGTAAGAACTTCAGATAGTTGCACAAAATGGTTTTAATTCTGCCTTTGTTCCCACGCTTTAACATTTAACACTTCTAAGACGAAATTAATGACATTCTCTATCTCACCGACCTCACAATGTAATATTCCCATCACTATAAAAGCTCACTCCTGTAACAGTACACATTTACTCACATGTCAATGTCCACTTATTGACACAGTTGATCATATTAAGTACCTAGGTATAACTCTAGATCAGTATCTGAATTATAAAATACATATTAACTTACTTACATGTAGGGTGAGAAAACTTACATATGTATATTTTTAAAACTCTTCGACATGTCGTTAAGCAGCCTATTATGCGCAATGTATATTATGCCTTATGCTAATCTATTCTTTCTTATTGTATTAGTTGCTGGGGTGGGGCCACAAAAACTGCCCTTAAACCTTTGGAAATGTCCCACAGAGCTATACTAAGATTGCAACATTTCGACCTATTCTGATTCCAACCAAAGAACTTTACAAAAATTGTAGTGTCCTCAACGTAAGCCAACATTTCATTGTGCAAATCGTTCTTCTCCAACACCAAAAACCTCCTCTTACTACTAATATCAAACGACGGAAAGATATTATTTGTACTGTTCCACAAACTAAGTTTAAATACACTAAGAGATTTTTCTACTATCTTGGCCCTTGCTTGTACAATAAAATTAATGCGTCCTTATATATCTATAATTTACCACACAGCAAATGCAAGGTCATCTTACGTGCATTCCTCCTGAATAAAACATACAACGTGACTGAAAAGTATTTATTGACAGCTACATGAACGTTACCCTATTTCCTATTTTTCATTTACACACACATACATTCAGCCTTACACACTTACTCACCCACCCCTACACTCACACATACACACATTCACTCGACTGACCACACCAACACTCCTTATTTTAATTGTGTTATTTAATTTTAGTTTTTGATGTTTGGTCATTTTAATTTTAAGATTTTTTCTTTTGTGTTTTGTTCTACGTTATAAGCTCTAAATCTTACTAACATGATTATTGTGATACCCAAACTGGGAGTGGAAACTGTCTCTCCTAAATACAGGTTATTCAGTGATCTAGCTATGGAAGTAGCGATTCACCCAAGAATTCGTTGTACCATGTACCTTACTAATAATGCTTACTTTTTACGTCCCTTATGTACAATAAAACCTTTGTGTACCTAAATAAAAATACATTCCCACCCATTACCTAATTATTTATTAGTTTTATTGTAAGTATTATAAAATTAAAATAAAACAATTCCACAAGCTAAAAATCAAATCAATGTAATTTTAGTCAAAGGTAGACAAAAGCAAAATGGATTTATTAAATTATTCAGCTTTTTCATTAGGATCAATTAACAGAGTTCGATAAGTAAACAAATGACGTGCTGGAATATAGCGTGTTCCATTTAAACTCCTACATTTCGGGCATAGAGACGATATCGATTTGCATCGATAAACCAATATGTGCCTTCGATAACAAAAATAAGGCGCAATTTCCAATGCAAATGTAGTTTGCTCCCGGTACAACGAGCTCTTGCTAATTCCAATTCGCATGTGGTGATGACGGCAACTTTTATTTTTTGGTACTTTCGTACTGGAAACGTAGAACTATGAACGCTTAGAATTGTTGACTTAGCTTCTTCAAAACTTTTGCCGCTAACGGATTTATAAGTTTGGAGATCCTGGCTTCAAATAGGTATTTTATTCCAGCAAGCGAATGTTGAATTTCTTAGATGTGAAATTGTTTTGAACAAAAATAAAACCATTTATCTATTCAGAAAAGTTTAAATATAGACATTTAAACTTTTGTAAATAGATAAATGGTTTTCTTCATTTTGTGCTTGCTAATAGAAAAAATAGAAGTGACGCAGTATTTTCATTCAGACTCCTAAAATTATAACATACATAACATCACGCATTGTTCCCCGAAGGGTTGGGTAGTGTACCTATAGGTAGTACACCCACATCATGCTATTTATGTTTAATAGCAGGTGTGATGGTCTGTCACCTATTTAATATAAATTATTATATTTCTCCTAAAATTGTGACACGATAACGTGCCTCTTAGGAGGAAGCACATTAAATCTTAACTTTATGGCCTGACAGCTTGGCAAGTCACCGTAATAAATAACGAAGTAAGATATTTCTTTAAAATCCTAAAACAATATCGAACTACTTACAAAGCCATTCATTTATATTTTATGAGCAGCAAAGTGCCAACAATCAGTCGAAAGTAATATTTGAAGTCACTTAACTGGTACAAATTCTTAGAACCGATGGTAGATGCATAATAGCAAGGGTGCATTAGCTCACATCTGGTTGGCATAAACAAGACCCAAGTAGATCCTTTTCAACAAAAAAGAAATTTCACAAAAAAATGATTGCGGAGCGTTCTCACGCTCGTGGTGATTTTGGGATGGGAGAAAGATGCTTGGGAGCAGACAGTTGGCTTGAGGGCACGAGAAGAGGCGGTCGATTTAGGCTAGGCTGAGAGAGCTAGAACTTATAATAGAGAGTGTGACTATGTGTGTGTGCAAGGGACGTGATAGCGAGAATGTTATTATTACGTTAAACATTTGATAGGTGCATAGTTTAGACTAAGCTATATTAGACTAGAGTTAATGTAAGGGATATGAAAGGCGCGTGAATCTTAGAGTTAGTTAGGTGACGTGTGAACTGTGAGGAATGGTGCAAAGGCGACTGGTAATACACACAGAATTTCGTAAGTAATATAATTCTCTCCACGGAGTTATCTGGTAAGTGTTAACTTTTATCTTTAGTAATAGTGCATTCAGCGTAACTACGAACTATTTACTTTATTGATCCAGCAGGGTGATCGTATATTGTGAATTATACATAGAAGTTTAGTGTTATCGCAGAGGATCCCTTATTGATCATTTACTTTAGCATGACGAAGCTACTTTTATGTTTTAACCAACGATATAAGATTATCTAGAAATAGCATGACCATTTCCTAATCCGTACCTTAACAGATATTTGTCATTGGCGGTTGGTTATAGGGAACCGCGGAAAGCCTCACGCTATAACTAACACATGATAGCCGGGACGCCGAACCGTAGATACTTCATAACTAGGCTATAAAGCAGGCCTATATTTGCTTTATAAATCAACCAAACGTTAGTGATGATTACTGTTTCCAAAAAGGCCTCGCCCCAGAACTGTTGCGTGAGGATTTGTTGAACGCGCATTTCCGGGAGAGGGGGTAGGCTTCACACACGTTCACTAAGTGAATTGGTAGTCGTTCTAAGAACGCTAGGGACCGTGTCTCGTTAAAACCCCAAACCTGGCTATCGGCCTCTTACTGAATTGACACTATTTAGCGAGACACGAAATCTGGATGCAGTCATCCTCTAATGGGGAAGAGTAAGGAAATGTGAAGTGACGAAATTCCACTTCGGCGTGCACCAAGAACGATCGCAATGAGTTTTGCTAGAGACTGAGTCTACGGTGCGCTTGTGCTAGTTTTGTGTTACCTCAGTAAGGGACTGTAGTAGTACTATAGAGACTGCTATAAGGGTGTCATTCACATGAGTACGTGTTTAAAGCTACTCAACACTTGTCTTTCTCAATAACAGTGGACTTCGCAGTACACTGCCCTAGGATTGAGTAAGACATTTAATTGCCGCTTAGGGAACGTGTTTCGTTAGAATCGTATTAGTTCCTCAGATGTTCTATGCGTTAGGTCTAATGGAGCACGTACAAGGAGACAAACGTTATAAAACGGTTCCCCGTCTCAATGAAGTGGGTAAATTGTACACAGATAAATTAACGTAGTTATAAAAGATGAATTTAAGCGCAAGCGCAACGATCCCTTTACCTCTCCACATAATTAAGACTTTATTGCAGATATTAACGCTCACTTGTGAAAGAAGAGACTTAGTATAAGCCAAGGGGCCATGTTATGTTCAAGTGAGATGTTGTAAGAGAGCAATTATAATTAGATAAGTTGAATGGGTTGAAGCCCAGATTAGACTAATTTAGTATTCATCGAAGTATGTGTGAGTGTGTTTGAGGTTCAACTGAATGAGACTTTCATTATAATAGTTACTTTAGGTTGGTAGGGTTATTAAAGTCTTTATGACTAATTAGAAATGGTGAAGGGTGGGCTCTTCGGAGCTGTCTTTAGATCTACAAGAGAGTTGATCCACAACTCTATCAAATGATTCTTGAGTCTTGATTCTCAACTCAATGTCTTCTTTATATCTATTATCTAAAATTCTTGAATGTTTTATTCTTAATCTCAGATCGATAATTAGGTCAGACTGACATTAGCACGTGTCTTACAGATATGCTTGTTGTATAACGGGTGAACTTCCAGGGGTTGGGTGGATACATCTATCACATATTCAGTCTACGGGCTGATAGGACCATGTCTCCTAGAGCATGATGTCGACATAGGGCCGCTGAAAAGCCGCCACGTCACGTTTTTCAGTTCGAAAGAACTGCTAGGGACCTTGTCCCTTATGGGCAAGTGCCGACGGAAGCCGCTGAAAAGCCGCTTGCGTCACTTTGTGGAAGCGTTGCCCTGAGTACTGCAAGTGTTGACGTGAGGTATCGTGTGAGTCACCATTGACCTAATACCTGTTACGCTAGCGTATAGGTTACTCAACATTTATATAAAAATACAGTTAGCTTCCCTCTCCCTTATCTATTAGCCTTCTAAACCCACATTCAATATATTTCTATAAGTATGAATTCCTAGGTTTTATTTACTATTTCATTCAATCCTTTCCTTGCCCCTTAGATGTGACAAGGAATTGGACTTCATCATATTTGGAATTCATCTTATCTCTGTCGGTGGGAGAGTGACCAGGTCAGGTGACGAGCTCTACAGGGCGGTACGGAGGCGGGGTGCCGCCCTCCCCCCTACGGGGGGAACCGACTTAAATACTAATATTAACGTAATTAGGAAAAACGAAAATTTTATCAGCCTGGGGTAATTGGGGTACAGTCACACAGGCAAGCCTGTTCCTGTAATAAATAATTACTGTTGCCCAAATTACTTATGGTAGGAATAGCAATAATTCAGATTTGGTATACCTAATACGAAATAGTGTTAATTATATAAGGTGTATCTATTCATACACGAAATATTTTAAGAGGAACACCTGTAGGTGGTAAAGAAGCTATAGAAGCAAAAAGAAATTTATTATCTGAGCGTTTTAGAATTTTCGTAATTGAGACGTTTTGCATAAAACCTTTACTCCAAATTCTATAAATGGCCCGCCTGATGCTGCAAGGGCGGCGACCGGACAGCGCGAGCACGGCCACTATAGAAACTAGAGTAATGGATGTTAAAAATAAGAGGGACCCAGTATTTCTTATGTGCATCAAATAATTTATAAATATTAATATTTTTGAAAAAAATATACTTCGACAATATTTTTTTTCGTTGCTATAGCTTCTTTACCACCTACAGGTGTACCTCTTTAAATATTTCGTGTATGAATAGATACACCTTATATATTATACCTACTAGCTTTTGCCTGTGGCTTCACCCAAGTATTCTACTTATAAACCTTCCCCTTGAATCACTCTGCCCATTGAAGAAAACCGCATTAAAATCCGTTGCGTAGTTTAAAAGATCTAAGCGTACAAACAAAATGCGACTTTGTTTTATACTATGTAAAGAAGATTGACGAAATGAAGATAGCTATTTATTCAAATCAGTTAATAAATCATCACCGACAATAAGTTATCAACAATAGGTGTAACCTGGAATGCATCCACTGGTCTGCCAAATGAAATGTCGAAAATTTCCTAATTACAGTCAGGTCCACCTCTAAAACTTCTAAGGACACAGAGTGGTCGCGCACAGGCACGGAGTTGTGCGCAATCGGCCCTCCCTAATTACCGCCAGTAAAAACTAATTGCAAACGACGAGCGCACCCCGCCGGGTAACGTATTCACAAATATTGTGATTAATGCACTGTTTGCTCTGACTACGAGAATTAGTCGGGTTATACTTCAAAGGGGTTGCTTGTAGAGTAAATTGATGCAATGATGGAATTTTGTATAGGATAGTTGTGAGAAATTATTTGGGAATGAGATTGTGCGGGTGAATATTAACTGAAATTTTAAGAGGCTGTTTTTTTTCTTCATTTTTTATACATTTTATATTTGTAACAATTTAAGATTTATCTATTATTTATTAGCTAATTTCATAACGATTCGAACAGCAACTAAACTGTGAGATATAGTCATTTTTCATTCCACGTGGTATTTCTGCGTGACGTCGCGTCGCACGGATTTCGCAAAAGATGGCGACAGTTTGCACCGATACGTCAAAATGGCCGCGACAGCTCAGAGGATAAGCATTGTTTTTGACTAGGTTTGAACAATACTGCTTTTTAGTTTGCGTTGAAAAAATCCTTTCTTAGCAGGGTGACCAAACCCAAATAATAAAAATAAGTAATTTAACTAAGTAAAAAACTGCCTCTTTGGTCTAGTGGTCGCAAGCGCTACTACCGAGCATTAGGTCCTGGGTTCAAATTCCAGGGCGAGCAAAGTGTTGGATTTGTGCCCGGTAGATGGCAATAGGCTCGCCCTATTTCATAGTATTTAAACATTACTGGTGAAATGTGGGTGTAGCATAGGTACACCTCTGCCCAGCTTCGGAGAAACAAAGCGTGATGCTATTTTATGTTAAGTAAAAAAACTCATTCAATCCTTTCAAGTAGATTTTCTAAAGTGCAGAGCATACACAATTTACACTCAAAGGTAACACAGAACCACAAATACTCAGTTAATTCTAACGGTTTAATGCATTAGCGTAATTTATTCGTAGTTCTACCTCAATAGTTCTTTTTGCACATGAGTGCTCCGCGTAACGTTTTGTTAAACACCAACAAAACACGAGCACTTTCTGTATTTACTTTGCTCACCTAAGGTTTCCGATCTGTACAAGCAAAATCCCACGCAAAATGAATGCTTTGAGAAGCAACATCAAAGAATGTTACCACATTAAACCGGATTTTCTCAAATGAATACTTATAAATGTTTACATAAAAAGCTTACGATGTTTTCTTTTCAAAGATAAAGACAGCTCAGATTAGATAGATTCCAGCTATAATTTATTTTATCAGAAAATGTAATGTTTTGTAAATAGTAGGAATACTGAAAGAGTTCGTTTGGCGCCTCCGACCACCGATTGAATCCCCAATCGTGTAAAGCTAGTGATAATCGGAAAAGGTTTTAAAAGGATCCGGCCTTTTCCTTATCTACAGGAGGCTAGAAAAGCTCGGGAAATAAAGGAAACATACGTTTTGTAAGTAACATCCCACGAACCCATTAGGCCATGGATACAAATGGCGAAAAATATATACATAGATACCTAATGGGCCGGTTCGCTGGTTCCGTGCTGTGTTGGACGAAAAGAATACCACGAGTATTTCTTACCGTGGGTGTAGTCATAACAACTAAGGGACTTACTAGAGAATGGGCAGCAGCTTTCTCTACGTATTTTACCATCATACTGCGATCGACAACCCGCCTGCCAAGCGTGGCGACAATGGCAAACCCCTCAAAATGCGGCAGGATTTTGTCCAACAGTGGACGTCTTTCGACTGAAATGATGACGATAACCTTTATGGGTATCTCGATACATGTGTTTAAACACTACGTCGTACTATCTACCATATTTAAAATGATTCATTTAACGTGATCAATGGAATTTGTATCGTATTGAAGCAGCCGCTAAAGAGAAGGTACTAGAGCATCATTACCTTTGGTACTGTGACCGTGAAATTACAGGAACTGCATGTTGGCGATTTCATAGCATTACATTAAAGTTACTAATTTCATAATCACTGGTGACAGGAATCATCGTGAAGTAAAACGAGAGGAAACCGGCATGTCCTAAAACCAAAAATTTTAAAACACGTGACATCTACCAACCTGCACCCTAATTGCGAAACGCACAATTTATCAGAATCTGAATGGAATTGAAGATTATTTCTAAACCATTGCGTCATTTTTTCGAATAAATTGTCGGCTCAGCAACGTAAATAATGCAATGAATGTTGTTTAACTATGAATATTAAACCAATTCCTACCGATAAAAAGTTCCGCAATTTCTCTGAACTGGGCCCGCGTTGTATATTATAGCTGACTACGAAGAGTGGACGCCTATGTCTCAGCACTGGAAACATTATAGCCATATTATGATAAATATGTAAAGAAAAAATTTACCTCAAATATTTTAAACCGCATGGACTTGAATGGGTTTTTTTTTTTTTGTAGTGGCCAGTCTATCCATTTTACAAAAGCCAGTTGCAAATTGCTAGTCTTATTTCCTTCGCAATGTATAGGAAAAGATTTGTTGTCAGTTTTTACTTTTCTAGAACTCAAACGACATTAGGCCCGCTCAAATTTAGTATCAGATTTTGAAGAACCCATAAAAAACAGTTTTATTTTGAAAATTGCCCATTTTCTCGCGATCTGTGTTTTTATTTTTTATCTGTAAAAGTAAATTAAAATCAGTCCAAAAGTTGAGGACAGTCTTCTAAGACTGTTTTCCTTTAACTACAACGGTTAACCTGTCTTTGCTATCCCATCTCAAAGATGCAAGCTGTATAAGTGTAATTAATAATTTTCTATTGACCCCGAAACGAAACATTTGGAGAAACATGACACAAACCTACATGAACAATATTGCGGCCTTCTAAACTGAATTAAACAGAACAGAACTTATTATGCGTATCATGACTCTACAAATTTGACACCCAATGTTGAGTTAATTTCATTCGACACAGTAATCCCGTCGGCCGGCAGTAGGTACGACTGTATTCGTAATTAAAAACAGGTGGTCCCGTATGTACCTGCGAATGATTAAACGGTGTCCACCATTTTGTAGACGAATCGCTTTGACAGCCAAATTGTTGGTCACACAAAATAAGCTTCCTCGCTTCGGTAGGTTTCAATTACGTTAATTTATGTTTGTAACCTACATTATTATTTGGGAACGGTTGCATTAAAGGGTTAACCTCGTTTCTGAGGTATTTTAAGGGGGTTATACCTGTAAGGTTATCCCAATTATTGCCGGCGACCGATGGTTTTTAACTACATTTTGTTATTAGGATGTTTTAAAAAGGTCTGTTTATCTTCTACATGATGTTTCGCAGTTTTACTAAAAACGTAGCAATCCACTACTGAAGTGAATGTAGTCGTAATTGAACTCTTTTTTACCTCAATCTTATGTTGGACATAGCTTTTCCTATAGATATCACCACCTTATATACCTTATATATATGGAAGAAGTTTGTCTGTTTTTTACATTTTTATGATCACCATAGTGTCAAAACCATATTGAAAAACCACAGTTTAAAAAGAACGAAACAAGATAATATTCTCATCTAAAAACCGTGATCGTATGCCTCTTTGCCATAAAGCTTACGATCGCTTACTATTGTTGGAATGTATTGTTTAGGTGGCATACGATCACGGCTTTCAGATGAGAATATTCTCTTATTTCATTCAGATTTTTCAGTAGTCGTGTTTTAGATTTCAACTAACTTTCTATTTAAATGACTTTGATGTCAGCTTAGAATATATCCTCTCACCCCTCACCGAGAGGAGGCCTCTGTCCCAGCAGTGGGAAGGGTATAGGCTGATTATGTTGTTGTTGTTAGAATATTTTTTTTTTTTGAAATGTGGTAATTAAGCCTTTTAATTTGATAGAAAACACTGGAATTATTTTATTTTATTCTTCACTTTGTTCTGTCAAGCGCCATATTGAATGTGACGACATATAACTTTTAACCAGCAGACGATCAAGACGCCTTAATCGAAACTTCATTTGTCAAATTATGATAAGTAGTTTAGAAGTCATGAGGTGAACATGCATACATACATACCGGTCAAAATCGTAACCCTCATTTTTGCTTTGCCATAGTCGAGTAAAAATTTCAAAGGGTTTGCTTAGATAGTTTAGTCATGTAGAGAGGATGAGAGAAAGGCGACCAAAAAAAGTTTTTACCAAGAAGACGTGTGTGGAAACGCCAGACGCCCTGGGAGGTCATATAGTAAGCGAACTTTATTGAACTGTATACTTTAGATTTTTCTTTGACATAAGTAACCAATCTTTTAAATTGTCTTGTGTCTGTTTATAATTATAAATAATATTTTGCATGCCTTAATTGGTCGGACATAATTAACTGCGCATCTACTCAACATCTCAAAATGTATTTATTTCTATGTTCTGCAATAACTGAATTGAATTGAATTAATTGAATTGAACGTACGCAAAATTGCCGTTATGACGTCGACTTGCGTACACCAGCATGTTTTAACTACCTATTAGTGTGCTTATCGGTGATGTTCTAAAGAAAGGTCAGATCCGTAATACTTGCAACCGGCATGCATTTCTGATCAGATGTATGATGAACGTAAACAAAGCAAAAGGAGTATGTAATTATCGTAGCATGTAGTATTCTGCAGTTTCTAACCTACCCCTATGAGCAGAACAGACTACATACGAATATAAACTCACCTTGAGTTTATATTCGTATAGTTTATGGTGAGTGTTTATTTATGGATGTTTAAGAGATGATATCGTTTAACTAAAGTCTTGCCTAGTAGACTACTACGAATTAGCAGTGTAATTTTCACACGAAGAAAATTATAGTAGGCGCCCCATCTTGTTACCCCACGCACACTTGGACAATGTAAATGTAGCGTAACGTTAACCTACGCAGTGTAACCTACCCTATACAACTTTTAGCGAGCGAACCTCAACTCGGTATTAGGTAAACGTACAAGATAAACACGGTTAGTTCACAAACTTGCTGCTTTGAATATTTACCTAGATATATAGGCACATCTACTTCAGATTTGCTAGACATAACTGTTAACTTTAAAACATAAGCATTGAAATTTATGGTAGGAAATTATTTGTGAAACCTTTGTGATTTCCAGGAATCTAAACTACGAATTTTATTAAAGCTGAAACAGGAACTTAGCCCCCTTTTATTAATACGCCTTTATTAGTTTGGTATGTATATAACGGATGAATATTTGAACGAGATTGAAAATCACGTTCAAATTCCCTTTTAAAAAAGTGGATTAATTTTGAACTTTGCACACTTATCAAGGACCGATGACAACACACACTAATACACAAATTTAATGAATTCGTGCCATTATCCTAGCCAGGATCACAATGACAGCAAAAAAAAACACGCTTCTGTAGCCAACAAAAAAAAATTTGAAAATAAATAATAGTTTAATAAAACACGCTTTGTTAGAAAACCAAACTAAAAAGCATAAAAAAGTGAAATAAAGTAAGACAATAAGTTTTCAACGATATCAATTAAGAATACCTCAACAGTTTTTATTATTACTTTTTAAACTATTGTTTATTAATTTGTGAATAACCAGTTTTAGATAACTTCAAGTGGTTATTAATATTTTCGCTAAAGGTTAATCAATCAATCGTCCATCCCACTCCATAGTTTCTAATTAAGCACATACTGTGGATGAACCTTTTAATTAAAATAACAAATATAACAGTAATTAAGGTCAACAAATCTTCATTGGTATGTAACAAAAATAAACTTTAATATTTTAAGGTACTCAGGTAATCAATCATCATCATCGTTTCAACCATAAGACATCCACTGCTGAACATAGGTCTCCCCCAAAGGGAGGGCTTTGCTATCATCGCCACGCTTGGCAAGCGGGTTGGCGATCGCAGTATGGTAGTATGGGGATAAAATGCATAGAGAACGCTGCTGCCTATTCTTTAGTAAGTCCCTTAATCGCCTTCTACGATACCCACGGGAAGAAATGGGTACTTGGTGCCTCGAAAAGCACGTAAAACCGTTGGTCCCGGCTATCATTCGTAGATCTCTGACAGCCGTTACGGGTACGCCAGGGTCGCGAGACTGCCAGGGTCGCGAGATTGTTCGAAAGAGATACCGTGACCCTGGCACATGGGCAACTGAAGGAACACGGGTGGGTTTTAGTCAGTAAAAGTCTAACACGCCCTCCCGCTCCGCCCAGAGCGGGAGAAGTCATTTAATGATTCCCATCCAAAAAAAAAATTACGTTACGGGTCGTCAGCCCGAAAGTCTTACTTACAACTAGCCTTACCAAGTTGTATTATATTAACCAGTAACTGTGGAGGTCAGATACGCAAGCCTCCATGTAAAATAGTGGCACCTACTCAGCCGCAGACTAAAAGCCGACCCCAACATAGTTTGAAAAAGGCTATCCTTTTCCAAACTCTGGTACTTATTCCTGAATGTTAAAAATCTTTTCTCAGATAAGCAAACCTGAGATGAAAAATATAAAACAGCTGTTCCATATAAAAACCATACCTACCACTCTTCCCGATGAAAATCGATGTATAAGCTGTTTTCTTTTTCAGCCCAAGTGCTATTTCAAAAGTGTTGAGGATATTCATGACGAGTACTTATCACACCTTAGAACACTTTAATTATATATTTATTTATTTTATTATTTATGTACACACAGTAAAATACAGAGTGATAAGGCATAGTAATAGAATTGAGTACAAAGGTACTGCTTATTTCTTAAGAAATTTCTTCCAGCAGACCTGCGAAAGGAGAAATTAAAAAGAAATGTAGACAATAGTGTGTGAAAACAAGAAGAGAAAATATGAATATGCGAAGTCTTAAACTAAAATATACTTATACATATATAATGCAAGAAATTAACATATACCTAAATAAATATATAAAGTTAAAATATATAAATAAACATAAATAAATATGTATATATATATAAATATACAAAATTATGAGGAAAGATAATGCTCTTTTACTCGATATTTGAATAGAGAAATAGTTTTTAAGTCTCGAATTGTAGGCGGAAGCGAGTTCCATAATCTTACAGCATGAACAGAGAAGGAATAAGAATAATAGCTGGTTTTATGGGGTTGGGATTTAAGGAGGGATCTAAGGTGTGATCTGCACGGTGCATCGCTAGGGGAGCGTAAGAAAAACGCTCACGCAGGTAGGAAGGATATGACGGGTTGTGTAAGATGTTGAAAAGGAGACATAAAATCCGAGTGTTCCTGCGAAGGCGGATTGGGAGCCACTTGAGTTCCTTGCGAAGGTGAGAAACATGGTCATACTTACGAAGACCGAAAACAAAGCGAATGCACAGGTTTTGCAGGCGCTCAAGCTTGTTTAATAGCTCTTCAGTAGCATCCAGGTAGCAGGCGTCGGCATAATCTATAATCGGCTGAATAAGTGTTTGAGCCAAAGAAATTTTAGTCTTCAATGGCAGGAGACTTTGAAGGCATTTCAGCGAATGGAAGGAGAAATGTACCTTCCGACTGACCTCATTGACCTGAGCACGCCACGAAAGATAGGAGTCAATAATCACACCCAGATCTTTAATATATTATAATATATTATATAATACTAGCTTCCACCCGCGACTTTGTCCGTGTCAAATTTTTGCTCCCCTGACCATTCCCGTCGCATCGAATTGCCTGCCAGTTTTCGTCCATTTTACGTTGCTGCTCCGCTCCTTTTAATTGTAGCGTGATGTTATATAGCCTATAGCCTTCCTCAGTAATTAGGCTACCAAACATAATAATATTTTTTGAAAAAATATTACCCCGTTCAACAAAACAAACTCCTTCAGCTGTATAATATTATAAGTAAAATAATTATGTACCGTGTGGTGCCGGACGTAAAGAATAACACCACCCCATTTCTTCCTGTGGCGACTAAGGGACTTACTAGAGAATGGGCAGCAGCGTTCTCTATGCATTTTACCACCATACTGCGATCGCCAACCCGCCTGTCAAGCGTGGCGATTATGGCAAAGCCCCCCCAAATTGGGGGTGGCCTAAGTCCAGCAGTGGACGTCTTACGGCTGAAATGATGATGATGAAGTAAAATAAGTAAATAAGTAACAAGTATAAGTATGGATATGTATCGATATGTGTTGATCTTTTGCTTTTTGATACATAATACCATTGAGTGTTAGTCCTTATTATTACACTGTTATTGTAAGACGCTATAAAGTTCTTACATAACATCAAGCCTTGTTTCCCAGAAGGGTTGAGGTGACCTATAGTACACCAACACTTCGCCATTTTTAAATAAAATCAGCTGTTTCATAGAAAAATGCAATACCTACGGGGTCAAAATGTATGGAACAGCTGATTTTTTTTTTGTATTACTGATGAAAATTTTCTACGCTGGGTCTAGATTGATATGCTGAATTCATGGTTACAGTTTGCGCACTGGATAAAAAATTATCCTGTATAAAATTCAAAGTCCTGAGTGACTGACTGATATATCAACGCACAGCCTAAACTGCTAGTCTTAGACATATGAAATTGAGAGGGTGTGTTCTTTGTGAAGAGTAAGTATCCAGTAAGAAAGGAGGGTGAAATGGGGGTTGAATTTTCTGTGAAACTTTTTATTCTCTGGGTCCAACAAGACAAAGCAAGCAGTGTGATAAGGCATTGTTTATCAGGATTAACACATAGCATAATTTTGGTCCCGGTCGTACGTTCCTGTCGGTTATTTATGGATATCCACGCGGACGAAGCCGCGGGCAGAAGCTAGTATTTCGTATAAAAGCACAGCAGAAAAATTATCCCGTCGCCTTTTACAAGCGTCAAGATGAATAACTCTGGCACAAAATAAAACTCCATATCATGTGGACCCGTAACATAAAATGGCCGGATTTTTATAACATATTGTGTGGACGTAAATCCTGACACCTGGTTATGAGTTACAGCCCTGTCCACGTTTTACAATGTTCCTGGGAATTAAATTACCCGGGTATAGGCGTCGTGTCCATTTTGAGCATTCCTCGTGGAATGGAATGGTTTTTAAGTGTCTGTGGGAATGTTATTATCTAACTAGTTGATACGAAAAACTACCGCCGAAAATTATAGTAAAATGAAATTAATCCCATTATTCTACATTGACTCTTTTCCCTTTTACGCATGTTCTTTTTTATCATCATCATCATTTCAGCCGTAAGACGTCCACTGCTGGACTTAGGCCTCCCCCAATTTGGGGGGCTTTGCCATAATCGCCACGTTTGGCAGGCGGGTTGGCGATCGCAGTATGGTGGTAAAATGCATAGAGAACGCTGCTGCCCATTCTCTAGTAAGTCCTTTAGTCGCCTTTTACGACACCCACGGGAAGAAATGGGGTGTCGTTATTCTTTTTTTAAACAGCCTAAAATATGTGATCATCATAATCAGCCTACATTGTCCCCTGCTGAGAAATAGGCGTCCTCTCGGTGAGAGGGAGTAGGCGCTAATCTGTCACGCGGGCCCAGTGTGGGTTGGTAGATGTCACACGTCTTCGAATTTTTGGTTCTAGTACATGCCAGTGTTACACGATATTTTCCTTTTAAGAAAAGTGGTGATGAAATTTTTCCACTCAACGTACGCATTTGTCAGTAAACATGTAACTCAACCACAAAGAGCTCAACTCAAAACTTAAGGATTTCAAGAGTCCTTCTCATCTAGAGAAGACACGAGCATTGATGTCGACGCTGGGTGGACACGGATTGGCAATTTCAGAGTTATTTTATCTATAAGATTTCCTCGTGATTATTTTCCTTCACCGATGTCAGGAATTTTCAAGACTACCGAAGAAAGTATAAGTGAACAGAAAAAGTCACATTGCTACTTGCCTAGATTTAAACGACAATCTTGACAGGTGAATACTTAAAACCACTGGATCAGTAAGCCAGGTACAGAATAGATTGAGTAAAAGCTACTGGTAATTTTGACAAACATGCTTTGACCCCATAAAATCATAATCCTGAAATAAATTGATTTAGGTACTCTTGTAATCCTAGTTTCGCATGCGTGCAAATCCATGGAATTAATTACGAATAGTTCCGACCAACACATTTATACATATAATATACTAGCTATGCTCGCTGATTCACACATGGGAACGTGTTACCAGGCAAGATGCCACTAGCTTATATTACTCTTTATAACATCAGCTATCAGGCAGTTAATGTCCCGTCAAAATTGGTCAAGACGTTTCGGAGATAAGCCTGAACAAACAGACAGACAGACAAAAAACTTTTTACAAAAAAAATAACAACCGACTTCCTTAAAAAAAAACACTATAAAGTCAGAAATAACTTTAATTTCGGAATTCGGTGTCTTAGGATCTGTATTTAACGTTTTTTTGCCACCGACTTCCGAAATTAAAGCTATTTCTGACTTTGTAGTGTTTTTTTTTTTTTAAGGAAGTCGGTTGTTATTTTTTTGTAAAAAGTTTTTATTTTTAACTTTTTAGTTATGGTAGATACCCCGCACTAATCTAATCGCGTTATTCGTTCATTTGTCGCGCAAATACTTAATGCAAATTTAAGACTTATATGGTTTTCACATAGATCCCATATGAAACCAAATTAAAATGGGACCATTCGGGCAGCACCAGCTTTCAAATAAAAAAAAAAAAACATCAAAATCGGTTCACCCAGTCAAAAGTTATGAGGAAAAACATAAAAAAAAAAAATTAAGTCGAATTGATAACCTCCTCCTTTTTTTGAAGTCGGTTAAAAATATAAAAATGCAATACCTACGGGGTCAAAATGTATGGAACAGCTGATTTTTTTTTTTGTATTACTGATGAAAATTTTCTACGCTGGGTCTAGATTGATATGCTGAATTCATGGTTACAGTTTGCGCACTGGATAAAAAATTATCCTGTATAAAATTCAAAGTCCTGAGTGACTGACTGATATAACAACGCACAGCCTAAACTCCTGGTCTTAGACATATGAAATTGAGAGGGTGTGTTCTTTGTGAAGAGTAAGCACAGAGTAAGTATCCAGTAAGAAATGAGGGTGAAATGGGGGTTGAATTTTCTGTGAAACTTTTTATTCTCTGGGTCCAACAAGACAAAGCAAGCAGTGTGATAAGGCATTGTTTATCAGGATTAACACATAGCATAATTTTGGTCCCGGTCGTACGTTCTTGTGGGTTATTTATGGATATCCACGCGGACGAAGCCGCGGGCAGAAGCTAGTATTTCGTATAAAAGCACAGCAGAAAAATTATCCCGTCGCCTTTTACAAGCGTCAAGATGAATAACTCTGGCACAAAATAAAACTCCATATCATGTGGACCCGTAACATAAAATGGCCGGATTTTTATAACATATTGTGTGGACGTAAATCCTGACACCTGGTTATGAGTTACAGCCCTGTCCACGTTTTACAATGTTCCTGGGAATTAAATTACCCGGGTATAGGCGTCGTGTCCATTTTGAGCATTCCTCGTGGAATGGAATGGTTTTTAAGTGTCTGTAGGAATGTTATTATCTAACTAGTTGATACGAAAAACTACCGCCGAAAATTATAGTAAAATGAAATTAATCCCATTATTCTACATTGAGGGAAAAGATACCTTTTACGCATGTTCTTTTTTATCATCATCATCATTTCAGCCGTAAGACGTCCACTGCTGGACTTAGGCCTCCCCCAATTTGGGGGGCTTTGCCATAATCGCCACGTTTGGCAGGCGGGTTGGCGATCGCAGTATGGTGGTAAAATGCATAGAGAACGCTGATGCCCATTCTCTAGTAAGTCCTTTAGTCGCCTTTTACGACACCCACGGGAAGAAATGGGGTGATGTTATTCTTTTTTTAAACAGCCTAAAATATGTGATCATCATAATCAGCCTATATTGTCCCCTGCTGAGAAATAGGCGTCCTCTCGGTGAGAGGGAGTAGGCGCTAATCTGTCACGCGGGCCCAGTGTGGGTTGGTAGATGTAACATGTCTTCGAATTGTTGGTTCTAGTACATGCCAGTGTTACACGATATTTTCCTTTTAAGAAAAGTGGTGATGAAATTTTTCCACTCAACGTACGCATTTGTCAGTAAACATGTAACTCAACCACAAAGAGCTCAACTCAAAACTTAAGGATTTCAAGAGTCCTTCTCATCTAGAGAAGACACGAGCATTGATGTCGACGCTGGGTGGACACGGATTGGCAATTTCAGAGTTATTTTATCTATAAGATTTCCTCGTGATTATTTTCCTTCACCGATGTCAGGAATGTTCAAGACTACCGAAGAAAGTATAAGTGAACAGAAAAAGTCACATTGCTACTTGCCTAGATTTAAACGACAATCGTGACAGGTGAATACTTAAAACCACTGGATCAGTAAGCCAGGTACAGAATAGATTGAGTAAAAGCTACTGGTAATTTTGACAAACATGCTTTGTCCCCATAAAATCATAATCCTGAAATAAATTAATTTAGGTACTCTTGTAATCCTAGTTTCGCATGCGTGCAAATCCATGGAATTAATTACGAATAGTTCCGACCAACACATTTTATACATATAATATACTAGCTATGCTCGCTGATTCACACATGGGAACGTGTTACCGGGCAAGATGCCACTAGCTTATATTACTCTTTATAACATCAGCTATCAGGCCGTTAATGTCCCGTCAAAATTGGTCAAGCCGTTTCGGAGATAAGCCTGAACAAACAGACAGACAAAAACTTTTTACAAAAAAATAACAACCGACTTCCTTAAAAAACACTACAAAGTCAGAAATAACTTTAATTTCGGAATTCGGTATCTTAGGATCTGTATTTAACGTTTATTTGCCACTGATTTCCGAAATTAAAGTTATTTCTGACTTTGTAGTGTTTTTTTTTAAGGTAGTCGGTTGTTATTTTTTTTTATTTTTAACTTTTTAGTTATGGTAGATACCCCGCACTAATCTAATCGCGTTATTCGTTCATTTGTCGCGCAAATGCTTTATGCAAATTTAAGACTTATATGGTTTTCACATAGATCCCATATGAAACCAAATTATAATGGGACCTATCGGGCAGCACCAGCTTTCAAATAAAATAAAAAAATCATCAAAATCGGTTCACCCAGTCAAAAGTTATGAGGTAATAAATACAAAAAAAAAAAAAAAAAATTAAGGCGTATTGATAACCTCCTCCTTTTTTTGAAGTCGGTTAAAAATATAAAAAAATATTGTTTTGTTATAAGTACCATACTTGTAGTAGTCGTAGTAGCTATTATTTTGTCAATACAGACAGACACTTCAATTTCATTTCTTTGCATGTAGATTTTATATCAAGGAATAAAAATTATATGTTTAGATGGTTTCGTCATGTTGGGAGGATCACGTCTACAAGGCAGATGTAACTGGAGAAAGGGCAAGGGACGACCGACGACCTAATTGGTGATGTTCTTTATAAAGACCAGGTGCGTAGTCGGTCCTGCCAGGGTCTCAGTTTTGTTCAAAAGAGTTATCGTGGCTCTGGCAAAGGCAACTGAAGGAACACGGGTGGGTTTTAGTCAGTAAAAGTCTGACACGCCCTCCCGCTCCACACAGAGCGGGAGAAATCATTTGATGATTGAAGATGACACCCAAAAAAACCGGCCAAATGCTAGTCGGACTTGCGCATGAAGGGTTCTGTACCATTATCTATAAAAACGGCAAAAAAATCAGGTTTGTTGTATGGGAGCCCCCTTAAATATTTATTTTATTCTGTTTTTTTTTAGTATTTGTTGTATAGCGGCAACAGAAATACATAACCTGTGAAAATTTCAATAGTGTAACTATTACAGTTCATGAGATACAGCGTGGTGACGGACGGACGGACAACGGAGTCTTAGTAATAGGGTCCCGTTTTACCCTTTGGGTACGGAACCCTAAAACAACAGGTGCGTAGTAGGTATTTGCAATCGACATATATGTATGACATGATGTATGAACGTTATACAAGCAAAAGGAGTAAGTGGTGTTCGTCCCGTATTTTCTGCCTACCCCAATGGGAATAAAACATAAGCGCGAGTATGTGTAGGTATAAAAAACATTTTCAATTAATTAAAACAACATTTACCTACAATTTTTATTAATAACTTAAAATACACAAATCCAATATCAATCCAATAAACACAACCTGCAAATGAAATAAACTTTTAAAAACCGTTTACTAAAAATAAAAATAAATTTAAAAGCCCAAAAATATGAATAACACCGACATTTTTTAAGCTTCGTCCTACATTCGTACATCAATTGGATTTCAATACGACATCAATGTTGATTGCGGACGGCAAGTTTTTATTACAATTTTAAAACCGAACATCAATGCATTGGGCTTTTATATTTCAATTAAATATTTCTTTGTTTCACATTTTGTAGAAGAAAATAACTGTCTGAAGGCTTATCTATGCCTACAATACTGTAAGTTCTGTGATACTGAAATTGTGTTTATCTCATTAGAGAAGGTAGCAGGGATCTCGCCGCGCAACCTGTTACTACTGTTCCAGCCATTTTGTCCCCGTAAGTATGCACTATTCTATGAAATAGCAAACCTTTTTCGGGTTCTGTTGCCAAATGACAAAAAACGGAACCCTTATATATTCGTCATGTCTGTCTGTCTATCCGAGTATGTCACAGCCACTTTTTTCCGAAACTATAAGAGCTATGCTATTGAAACTTGGTAAGTAGATGTATTCTGTGAACCGCATTAAGATTTTTACACAAAAATAGAAAAAAAAAAACAATAATATTTGGGGTACCCCATACATAGAACTGAAACTCAAAAAAAAAAACATCAAACCCATACGTGTGGGGTATCTATGGATAGGTCTTCAAAAACGATATTGAGGTTTCTAATATCATTTTTTTCTAAACTGAATAGTTGGCGCGAGAGACACTTCCAAGGTGGTAAAATGTGTCCCCCCCCCCCGTAACTTCTAAAATAAAGGAATGATAAAACTAAAAAAAATATATGATGTACATTACCATGTAAACTTCCACCGAAAATTGGTTTGAACGTGATCTAGTAAGTAGTTTTTTTTAATACGTCATAACTCGTAAACCACAATTTACCTTTCATTCAGTCAAGTCAAAGATCCGTCATCACCTAATGTTATTATGTTTGTAAATATGTCGTTGGTGTGCCTTGTTTAATAAATAAATAAATAAAGTCAAATAAAAAAATAAAACATTTAATTTCATAAACATAAACCTTACGCATAAACCGTGAATACCTGAAGGCTTGTACGGAACCCTCGGTGCGCGAGTCCGACTCGCACTTGGCCGGTTTTTTTTGATAACCGACCACACTTTTCTATTCTAGGGGGTAAAGAAACACGTGCTGAATTCTTGGTTGTGCATTCAAAAAACTTATAAAATACTAGGGGAAGTATAGCCAAAGAGGAAAAATCATAATTATTTCAGGCGTAAGACGTCCATAGCTGGCCATAGCCCAGCCTGATTTGAGGGGTTTTGCCATAATTCCCACGTTTGGCACGCGGGTTGCTGGTTGCATTATGGTGGTAAAATGCATAGAGAACGCTGCTGCCCATTTTCTAGTAAGTGCTTTAGTCGCCTTTTACGACAGCCACGGGAAGAAATGCGAGTGTGCTATTCTTTACGTCCCGCACCACACGGACAGGGAAGACAGAAGACGAAGAGGAGATATACTAAAGCCAAATAGACTAAAACCTCTAGCTACATCTCTAATGGATAAAACAGGGCAAACGTAGAGTAACCAATTTTAACCAACTGAGACAAGCACTACAATACCTTAACAAATATATATAACTAACTTCTGCCCGCGACTTCGTCCGACTGAAAGTTCTTGTTCCCCCGCCACACCCCGTCGCATCGCATTGCCCGCCCGCTGAACATCGTTATCGCCTAGCGTTCTTACTGACTTTTTTTTTGCTAGGCTCCTAAGGACCCCAGAGTAATGTTAAGTAGCCTATTACTATTTAACCCCCCCCCCCCCTTTTTATTTTAGCCTGTTATTATTTTGCCTGTACCTTCTTCCTCAAGACTTGGACTCAAATACAAAAAAAACCGGCCAAGTGCGAGTCGGACTCGCGCACCGAGGGTTCCGTAAAAACGTTGTAGTACCTTTAAAATTATTAAAAATACTTTTATTATATGATGTAACTAAAAATTTATGGTTTTCGCAATTTTTCCTTTATCTGTGCTATAAGACGTTGCTTCGTACCAAATTTCAAAATTCTAGATCGACTGGAACTACCCTTTAGGTTTTGATTCCCTTGCGAGTTTCGAAAATTTGCGGCATAAACGGCTATATCTTTTGATTGCGTTAGCTTAGAAGTTTGATTTTCTCACAGTTTTAAGGGACAGTAAATTTGAGTATTTGGTATAAATTTCAGCTTGATACCTCTACGCGTTCTTGAGCAAAAGGGTCTTGACAGACGGACGGACGGACGGACGGACAACAAAGTGATCCTATAAGGGTTCCGCTTTTTCCTTTTGAGGTGCGGAACCCTAAAAATAATCGAAACAAGCAAAAATAAAAAACAAACTCTTCAGCTTTATTACTAGTTTAGCTAAATAATACTGATAAGTATCAGGCAGGGTATCGTTCCTATATTTTACAGTAGGCACTGTAAAATATAGGAAATTTGTTATCGCTGATTAAGGTGCTATATAAACTTTACTGCAGGTAAAAGTCGTTAAGAAGGAAGATGGATGAGGACAGATCAAGGCGCATAGAAATCCCTCGACGACGATGGCTTAAAAGAAAAAATAAATGTAGACTGTTTCTTAATATTAACCATAATCTTGTCTTTTCTAAGTTAGATAGGTTTAATAGTCAAATCCCACGAATATACTTACCCTTAAAATAATTTACCTAATCTTAAAATAAAGTATGACATGTTCTCAACCTAAGGTCGTCGGTCCATCTAGCTGGGGGGCATCCCACACTACGCGTGCCGATACGCAGTCTCCACTCCAGGACTCGTCTGCTCCACCGGCCATCGGTCCTTAGACAGACATGGCCAGCCCACTGCCACTTCTGCTTGCTTACTCTGCGAGCTATGTTGGTAACTCCAGTTCTTTTCCGTATAATATCGTTTCTGATTTTATCCTTCACAGAGACTCCGAGCATATCCCGCTCCATAGCGCGCAAAACTATTATAATATATTATCATTCAAATCACAATTTTTACATGAATCAGTCATTCAATAGAATTGTAAACTTAGAGGATACAGCCTGACTTAGGCCTTCAAATTGCAGAAAACGTAGTGCATAACTCCTTATTTTTATAGATATTTCTTAAAATTTCTTCCCAAAAAACGTAAGAAATAACGACAGCTACACTAATAGCTCAAGTAGATTGTCAAGTTCTCGACAGTAAATTTTGAATGCACGAACCAGCTCCCGGCTGTAGGAATCAGTTGCCTACTCAAATATAACTCTTTCAGTAAGTTACTGTTCCAACTTCAAAAATCCGAAAACTAGCCAAATAAAAACCAAACTTGAAATACATCAGGCACTGTCATTTGTCAACATTGCTTTCGTATTACCGACGTCTGCATTCTTCATGACTTCGATATCGACATAACTCGAAGTCTATCACGGCATGACTTACTGCCAAACTACTTATTTACAGCGAGCTCGTAAAAGAAGTTTGTGCGATAAATTCTGGCATAGCGTGCATCAACCCCTTTAGCGATAGAGGGATGTGAACATGTTTCAATAAAACCGCTAAAGTTGATATTATTTTAATACTGGCAGACCCCTAGTCAAAAATGAACAAATAATATACGATTTAAAAAAAAATGTTAATAATTCCAAATGTTTGAAATCGTCTATGATGAATTTATTTTGGCGAAAAAGTAGCTAGTGGTTGGCCGCTCCACAATCTGTGCCGCCCGGTGCAACTGAACCCTCTGCATCCCCCTAAATCCGGGCTTGAATATCGGTATTATTCCCGCTCTACTAAAACTGCAATTGAATTCATCCGTAAGTTAATTAAATATGCAAATTGTATTTTTAATTACTAAGTATTGAAATACCAACTTGAATTGTATTTTTTTTTCCTTCGAATTCAGTATATAATTATTTCAGTAAAATGACATATACACATCAGTATGTTTAGATCGAGGACCCCTAAGCGCCTTTAATTAACCTTTCCACATTGAATATAATGACAGGCCTCATTAGTAGCAGGTTTATATGACATAATTATAGCAACGGTATTATATCTTTCAGTTGAGACAGACATTTGCCCTTTAAAGGACAATTATAGACAGCTTTGATTTGTTTTGTCTACATGTATAGACAATACAAAAATCGTTCGTGGATAATCAGTGATGAGCTTCGAGATACCTTCTTATCATTTATAGTCAATCACTGCTATTATACGACATACAGTCTGATCGATACGAAAAACATCTGATGAAAATATTAACAAATAGACCAGAAATCCTATCTGTGGATGGCAATTTGTAGGTACTGCTAAACTGCTTATCATAAATTGGCATATCTTTGGAAGCGTCTTGATTGTCCGCTGGTTTATAGGATGTAACGTCACATTACTTATTTTTTGTTAACCTCAATTTTCGGAAATAGTTTATCAATTAAAATTTGATAACGTCATTCAACCATTACTTTGAAAAATTGGTGAGATATAAAGTTGAAACCTTCTAAGTAGAGATGAATATGTTACTAATTGGTGCGAGTTTCCTAAGATTTGAACCTGGCCAGGGCTTGTTTATACTTTCATTTGCATAAAACCTTACTACACTACTTCTTACAGTCCTTCTTTGGAACGGACCATATCGAGGTAATCGCATAACACACTAACAGTAGGAATGGCTTGCATTTTGACAGTTCAACAACATACATTGCGTTATTTACGTTGCCGAGCAGACAAATTTTTTGAACATATGAAGCAATGTATTAGTAACAAACATTAAAATTATTCCGATTCTGATTAATAGTACGTGACGCAATTAGGGTGCATAATAAGTGTTGCGTGGTGTAGCTTTCGTCCTCCATCTATGTACGCGCGGCGACAAATCTACCTAAACATATCCAGTATAAGCTGACTTCTCATTGTTCAAAATGCCTATACAGTGCGAGGCCAGCTAAAACTGGAAATTCATAGCTTGATAAGTAGCCGTGTGTACTGCCGCCCACCATATTTCCTGATACGTAATTATGAACATGGCCCATCACTTGCGATGTAAGAGGAGCGCCAACATTCACCACTGTAATCCCTTAAGCCGACTGAAGTGCATTACGTAATTAAACAATATGAATGCGGTAAAAACCAGCCAGGAACATAACTAGTACCGTACGAGGATTATTAAAATGAGTCAATTTTATTATGTGTTCTATACTTTAATCCAAATATGGAACTCGTTTCGGAAAATCAGTAACTTTTCAAGTAGAGTTACAGATTTCTAGTTTTTATATTTCAACTAGCTTCTGCCCGCGACTTCGCCCGCGTCCAATTTTTGGTCCCCTGGCCCTTCCCGTCGCATCGAATTGCCTGCCAGTTTTTGTTCATTTTTCGTTGCTCTCCTTTTGATATTAGCGTAATGTTATATAGCCTATAACCTTTCTCAATAAATAGGCTACCCAACACAAAAAGATTTTTTCAATTCGGACCAGTAGTTCCTGAGGTTACCGCATTTAACCAAACAAATCAACTCTTCAGCTTTATAATATTATGTATATAGTATAGATAAAGATTAATGTTTTCAGAAAGCTGTTGTTAAATGTAACATAACATTATTCTATTTATTTATTACTAAAAATAACAAAATAATATTCAAACTTAATTAAAACTTTGCACGAACTAAAATAAAACGTCGAAAAATTCATCCACATCGCTGTCGACTTGAAATGTACCCAAGAGACTGGCGGAGTTACCACGTTGTATAGCAATTCATAATTGGCATAATTTCTAATTACTGAAACGGAAATTATACGTTTTTTTTTTTATAACAATGAAACATAAACATGAAAAAACACAGTTATTGGAATATTCGTACAACAACATTTGTCCTGCTTCGAACCATCTGTGGATATATTTCCTCGTAGCCAGTCGTAACAATTTACGGATCCCAACGGGTGTCGCATTCACCTGCCGTAGACTACATTTGTACGTCAGCTTTTCTAGGAACGTATTCCATAATAATATATAGCTTATATATAACTTTAACATTCAGTTCCTAGAAAAACCTGCAATCATTAAGGCACCTCATGTTTTCCACCAACAACTGCGGTGACCTAGATTCAGCACCAGTTTTGTAGCGTAACATCTCTAACAAGGCGATTTCTTCACTTATCCACTGAAACTGATTTGGAGTTGGAAACAAAGTTCTTTCGAGAACACTGGAGCCCGACACAGGTGCAAAACTTACCGTAGTAGTGTAGGTACTCAATCAAACATCAATCTAACGTTACGAACACGTCCATCCTCGTTACTGGAGGAAAAACTTTTTAATTAGACACTCTGTTTGCTCACTAACTACGTTCCGGACTTCCTAATGTACTCAACTAATTGGTGTAATGCGTAAAGTGGAATCGAGGTCCGATGGTCGATAGCCAAACTTACAAATATCTCTTTTTGTTTGCTCTCCTAACGCGCGGTAACGTTTACTTGTACGTTTGCCAGCATGTAACTAGGGACTCGGGTTCGCTTGACTGAACTTGATTCAATTGAAGACATCAGTGAGAACGTTGTCGGCATGAAACGCTTTTTCTGCGCGAGTAATGTTGACGTTTTCGCATTACGAGTGTTTCGTGAAATGACATTCATGGTCGAATCGTCTGCCCCTAAAAGTCGTCACGTTATTCCGGGAATGGAGATGAGGTATTTAATAAAACTCGCGTCCGACATTCCTGCTCAAATATTGTAACAACGCGTGTTCTGAATTAGCCGGCAATGTGTCGAGTTCATAATAACTTTCCGAATCCCGTGTTGCGGCACGCGTCGCTCTCGGCTTACTTCACTTACTCACTTTTTTTCACACACACAACAGCAATACTGTTGTATTCTATGAAGCACATGCGTTATTTCATAAAGTTGTACCTACACCTGCTTCCTAGCTTAAAGTTTACAAACTACGCTGGTAGATTCACCAACTATCTAAGTCTTATTTACGTTATTAACATGCAACACAAAACAAGAGCTAAATGAATGGATTGAAAGATAATAACATAAGCACTTGGTCGTAGGGCGAAGTTCTAAAGATTCTTGTGCATTAACTCCTCGCTCTGAGAACCCAGACTGACACATATCTACATAAATGCGTCACTACATGTCGGTTCGTACTTAGATAAAGGAATTATTTAGCAAGTATTCCTATTTTATGCGGATATAAAAAATCCTACAGCAGTACACGTGATGAGTAGGTATACATTACACACACAGCGCCGACTCAGTTGCTGAATTTTATACAGCAAATATTGCCTGAACGTGACTTCTGCAGTGCTCACACACATATGCGACCACATTATGTATGTACCTACACACTATACATTGTTCTTATACGTTTTTTCACCGATATATTCAAAGGTTTTCCGTTAAAAACATTTTTTCAATCCATCAATTGTGTAGGTTCTGAACAGTGAGACACGTATTTTTGTACTGTTTTTTTCAACGGCCACCAAAATAAGGTTTTATTCATGAAGCCGGTGACCGATGCGGGATCGTTTTACGATCGTCGATTTGCAAGTGTCTGGTTCGATTCCCGATGCAAATTCTTCCGTTTTACTGCCACACAATAAAACCGCTCGCTTTCATAATACATTTTCTTATAACCCAGGCGCCTCTGCCAAGAAATTTATATTGGTTTTGCAATTGTTATCAGATGACATGCCACCACATCATGTGAAGTCACGAACTGCTATACTTTTGCTGGTTCTACGAATTAATGCTATTGTTCTTCAATATAAATAAACACCAAATTGAATTGCCAAACTTAAGTGGCAGTGGCACACATTGCTCGCAAAACAGATGGCCGATGGGGCCGGAAGGTTCTGGAGTGGCGACCGCGTACTGGAAGACGGAGCGTTGGAAGGCCTCCCACAAGATGGACCGATGACCTGGTGAAGGCCGCAGGAATACGTTGGACGCAAGAAGCACAGAAAAGGTCGAAGTGGCGGTGCTTGGGGGAGGTCTATGTCCAGCAGTGGACGTCTTTCGGCTGAAATGATGATGATGATGATCAATAAACACATACAAAAAAAAACCGGCCAAGTGCGAGTCGGACTCGCGCACCGAGAGTTCCGTACAATCCTGTAGGTATTTACGGTTTATGCATAAGGTTTATGTTCATGAAATTAAATGTTTATTTTTTATATTTGAGTTGATTAAATGAAAGGTAAATTGCGGTTTACGATTTATGACGTATTAAAAAAACTACTTATTAGATCTCGTTCAAACCAATTTTCAGTGGAAGTTTACACGGTAATGTACATCATATATTTTTTTAGTTTTATAATTCTCTTATTTTAGAAGTTACAGGCGGGACATATTTTACCACTTTGGAAGTGTCTCTCGCGCAAACCATTCAGTTTAGAAAAAAATGATATTAGAAACCTCAATATCATTTTTAAAGACCTATCCATAAATACCTCACACGCATGGGTTTGATGAAAAAAAATTTTTTTGAGTTTCAGTTCTAAGTATGGGGAACCCCAAAATTTATTGTTTTTTTTCTATTTTTGTGTAAAAATCTTAATGCGGTTTACAGAATACATCTTATAGTTTCGGAAAAAAGTGGCTGTGACATACGGACGGACAGACAGACAGACAGACATGATGAATCTATAAGGGTTCCCTTTTTTGCTATTTGGCAACGGAACCCTAAAACCTACCTCACAAAGTCACAAGTTCACAACGTGTTCGTTCAGTACGGTTCTTAGAAAAACAATATCCCACAATATGCTGGCGCCGCAGACTATGATTATACACCACAAAAGATGAAGTGGATGAGTATTCAAGTCCTGACCACATGTGGTGTCGCAGGATAAAGCACGCTACGAGAACGCAATTTAGGCGGTCGCAGTCGGCCCCATGTTGGGCGCCATTCGTTCCCTTGCATGCTAATAAACTCGAAACTTTGCAATGCTAGCTCAACTCAGGTGAAACGTTGTTTTATTTAATGTTTTATGCATGTTAACCATGTATTTTCAGAATCTTAATTAAAATATAACAGAATTTAAAACCAAATATGAACTCACTCTGTAACTAAAAATGATAAAGCACAAATTACCATAAACGACAATAGCAATGGCGCACGAATGAAATAGCGAAATGAAAAAACTAGACAGGAATAGCATGTATTTTATTCACGAGCCGCCAGTAAAGCTATCAGACATGTCCAAACTTCGCTGAGTGCAGCTTGCTTTATTTCCGTTTGACCTGTCCCGTTCGACGCTATTCCTGGAGCAGCAGGCTGCACGGCCCAGACATGTTCATTTCACCGACAACCCGAATGCAAGTCCTGACAGCGCCGCTGTAGCGACACGTCTCTGCACTACCCAATTTGAATATTTAATTGCGATTATTTTAGCGCAACTCTGACTAATTTATAAAGCAAATTGACAGCTCTAGTGTAGCTCGCACGCCACTAATGGGAAAGGTTTATTCCTGGACATTTCCGTTTCGAAATGAATCAATTGAATTTTCAATTCGCCACATTTGCATATACGTTGGCGACCGGCTAGGTAGCTACTTTACGATTGCCGACCAGTTTCGTATTCTTTGTTAGGTGCTATATTTTGTGCATTTCCCAGCGAGAAAGGTACGTGATACGGCCGCCCGGGTCGCTCTTGTCTCTTTTCATGAAATATTTTCAGCTTGACATTCTACAGTTTCAATTGAATATTTCTTCAAGACAACAGTGTTTGTCACAGTAACGTTTTGTTTTAATATTTTTGCGTTTGTACGAAAATTTTCAATTTCCTTCCTTTGAAAAGCATACTTTAGTCGCGATGCGGTAAATTTGTTGACCAAAAATTCACTGTTGGATGTGTCACGAGAGACACATATAACGCGACAGAGCCAGCTCTAACTTAAACTTAACTTAGATGTAGCGCCTCCTGGGGACCGCATCGAAAACCCAGGGTTGACATTATATTCGCTGGGAAAACAAATTCATTGCGAGGAAAACGTATTGAATCATTTTGTAAGCCTTTTATCCGCCGGTTCGTTTTATGACCTTTAACTATGAAACACATAGGTAATTACGAGTAAGTATGCATTACTTATTCAACGTACCTTGATGTAGTTGAAGACTTATTTACGGTATATAGGCATATCTTTTTATATAGATAGACATTAAACGAGCTAATTCAAGAGCCCTTGAAGAAAGTCTCAATTGGTCATTAAATTTTCACGGAACAGCCGCTTGAACGCATAAATATTTGATGATCAAGTTATAAGTGTACTTATATCTCCAGTCTTGAACGCAGCGACGTCTAAATGTCAAACAATCGAGTGAAGTTCGACGCGTACCGCTTGTCAAGATAAAATCGACTACGCACTTCGGTCTGTTTGAATGACAGATAGATTAAACTTCCACGGTACCTTACTTCGACGTTATCAAGACATAAATAGAAAATACCGTGTAAAGTTACCACATAATAAAATATTGTAAACGTTTTTAGGAAGGCCATGTCTTGGGTATTTCTATCCACTTCACATGTGGCACTACGTTGGTATTTTTATTTTCGTTGGAACTGATTCTATTCTGACAATAGCTGCCTCGTCGGTTAACCTTATTTATTATTCTGTGCTATTGAGAGGCAAGACGTCCTCGATTTCAAAGGCCACGTGCACTGAAATAAAATTAAATAAAGGACAAAGCTTTGTGATCCGTACTTGGTTCTTTACCTGTTTATGAAATACTAAGAATATCGCGACATTTTGCTCGATCGATCGGTGAAGGTAGGCGTTAAATCGGGTGGCATGGGCCGTGAATAAGTAGAGGCCATCACCTGTGGGCTATTACTTGGTAGATTAGATTATATCATTATTTTAGTCTTTCATAGATTAACGTTTAACAGAATTATAATGGATAAACAGCTCTAACTCACTCAAAAAAATAAATAATTTACTATTTGGAGAAGCAGTTTCCTTTAGGTATAGGCACTTATTCAGCATAGTATCGGACGTAAAGAATTGCAACATCCCATTTCTTCCAGTGGGTGTCGTAAGAGGCGACTAAGGGGCTTATTAAAGAATGCCCAGCAGCGTACTCTTTCCATTTTACCACCATATAGCGATCGCCAACTCGCTTGCCAAGCATGGCAAAGGCCCTAAAATTGGGGGTGGCCTATGTCCAGCAGTAGGCGTCTTTCGGCTGGAATGGCGATTATAGGCACTTGGGTACACTTTAGGGCCTTGTCTCACTAGGACACCAGTTGCAGCGCAACTAAAGTCGCATCGCCAAAAATGTTTGATTGGCTGCGCAACCACGTCCGCTCGGTTGCGCCACCATGGAGTACCAATATCAATGAAAAAAAAATTACAAAATCTTAGCATCATGACGCCCGTATTCCCCGAAACGTTTGGCAGAATGGCACCTATATTACACCTATATTGAACCAGTTATGTTTAGTAAGTCCCATGTAATAAGGGGCATGTTACCATCAATCGGCCACAAATCCAGACTCCGAGCTGAGAAATTCCAGACGGAAACCCAATAACACTGCATGAACTGGGAATTGAACCCAAGCTCAGCAGTGGAGCGTCGGGAGTCAATCGCGGACTCCCGGCCATCGTAGGCGCAGGCTTGCGGCCGGCGAGCAATGGGTAGCTCACCGCCCGGTAAGGACCGCGCTCGGGTCGACCAATGGCGCGTTTTGTTCCATGCGCGCCTTATAGAGATGTCAGCAACAACTGAAGGGGTCCGCTAGGACCGATTCCTGCCAGGGTCGCGAGATTTGTTCGAAAGAGATACCGAAGCCTGGCATATAGGCAACTGAAGGAACAAGGGTGGGTTTTACTCAATAAAAATCTGACACGCCCTTCCGCTACACCCTAGCGCGGGAGACATCAGCTGATGATTTCCCACCCACAAAAAAAAAAGACAAGGTAATCAAAAAAATATGTTCGTTCCATTTTCAATATCTACATTAATTAAAGCAATAATAATTAAAAGTTAACATTGATAACCCACGTCATAGGCGAGCTCTAATATTCCAACCGCAGTTCATTCATCGGAAATCAGCGGAGCGCGAAAAAGAGCTGAATGTGTAGGTCCGGTCGAATAGGCACCGCGAATGAAAACCCTCTCAATTGAAATGTTTGTTCAAACACAATGGGATATACGTACGTGTGTTTTGAACTGTACGGTGAACCTATGTAAAATAAGTAACGGGAACATTTTGGAGTTGCTTGTAAGTAACGTTTAATTGATTTTAACGTTGATTTTATACAAAAAATAATAGTTTAAATAAAACTAAAAAACACGCTTCCATTGAAAACAAATCTAAAAAGTACAAAATAATGGAAAAAAAGCGAGCGTTATTTTCTATTTTTGGGGTGTTTCGAATTTTGAGACGTATGTCAGCGTAGTTTGTGACGTAAGTCAGCGTAGTTTTCGAAGACAGGTTTTTTTCTGTCCTGGATACCCTGGCAAGGATAATGGCACTTTATGAAATTTTTGCATTGTCATCGGTCCTTGACAGATGTGCAAAGTTTGAATGAAATCTGGTCGTTTAAAGTGGGTCAAAATCGCGCTATAAGGAGTCGGTTACAAACAAACATATAAACATACAAGGGAAGCTAATATAAAGCATGTAAAAAGCGTTTAGTGCGCATTACATCATTACAAAATTTCCTTATTTTACAAGGTCAAATTAAATTATAATTTACCCACCAGTTGACTTCGATATCGAAAACAATCACATTTTTTTTTTAATGCGACTATCTTCAAGCCTTTAAATGACACTGACATATTATATACATTAACGTTGCGACTGTTTAGTTTGGTGTTTTGGAATTCGAATAAAAAATCCATGTTGCATGAAAAATAACAAAAGCAGCTGATCCATAACGGGCATTGACCTACGCCAAAGAATGATACTGATGATACCCAATACGTGGGTTTAGTATTGCGAAGTAATTTTATTTACCTAAGATGTTCATTATCTTTCCGAAATAAATTCTCAAACGACCGTGAAAACCGCACCAAAATCCGTTGCGTAGTTTAGAAGAACAACGCCGTCACATAGACGGACACGAAAATCAATTGTAATTGATAACATGTTTAAATATTTGAATAAATTGATAGACAGATTCCTAATTGTTATAACGGTCGTTTAGAATCAACATTCAATTTAATCATTTCGAATTTATATTTAAGAACATTCTCATTAATTAAATGAACACTCGTCTAATAACACTTCCCATAATGAAGTCACAAGGAAATTGATTACAAAATCATGCAATTCATTTAATCAAAACAATATCCATCAAAAAGCTAATAAGAGTCGACTCGGCTGACCAATTAGTCGAGTGAATTTAAATTAAGAACTCGACTGACGCCGCGCCGCCGACCAATCGGCCGCGTAATTTGACAAGTCTTTAGATTCGGATCAAGAATTTCCCTAATAATATTGAAAAGTAACTTCATACTTTTCTTGTGTTTCGTTAAAAACTCCACTTTTGTAAGTTTATAAGCGTCGCCATTAAATAAAGGACTTCTTTTTTTGTTTGTTTCACACAAATACGGCGGAGTTGGCGTGTTTTCTTCGGCGTACTTTAAATATTGAAGCGCTGTAAATATTTTACAGTCAAACTAGTTTTTTGTACAGCTCCGTTTGCCGTGTGTAATTTTAAATCGCATAAAAACTTTACTGCTCAGTTTTCCGTCTGGGGTTTTTTTAAATATTTTATTCGGATAGCGACGTAACAACAATTCACGCGCCTCTCTAATTTTTCATTCCAGAAAAGCGATATTACAAGAAAAACATCGAATAGTTAGCACAGAAATGTTTTAACAAGAAAATAACGAGCTCATTATAAAAAATAAAATATTGCCCGATAAGGTAAAAACGTTAGCTAGGTAACCAATAAATTGCCTATATTTACAGCTACCTGCGGAGTATTGAGCCTATAACGCTATACCTACGGCGGACGAGCGCGGCGTCTTCCGAATATTATTTTAATTACGGGGTTGCTAAGATTTGAGCGACGATGCGATAAACGCTTAAAATTTACCGCTCCAATTAAAACTATAAGCGTGGGAAGCTGATAACGATGTGCGATACCTTGTTATAACGTTTAGCCACCATGCGTTCACTTGAGGTAAATCCGTGAGCGGTACGGAAAATCGATGTTTTGGATGATTTTATGTACCTACTTCCTGAATTTCTCTAAATTCGACCGTAGATTGGGCGGTTACGGGGGAAAATATGTAGTTATGCTAAACTGTTTCGCGGATGTTTTGGTAATCGCAGTTTTAGGACGTAGGTAATAGTTTCTTTTGTAGCAACTAACACCATTTACCTACCTTGTTACAGCACTGGAATTTTGAATTTAGTAAGGTAACGCGACACAATTTTAAATAATAAAAAATACCGTAAACGGCTCAGGTAACTTCCATTATTTTTCTTGTAAACCGGATAAGCCAATCACAACCACAGCCAATTCCAAAGCTGGAGCAAACCTGACTAGCGTTTAATTAATTCACTTAATTTGACAAAAAGACGATGAAATAAAAAATAAAAAGTGAAAAGTGAAAATCACCGACACAACGGCGTCCTAATGAAAAGTAAAGATAGAGTTGTTGAAAGGTTCCGGTCAGCGCACAATCCCGTCGCCAGATGGCTCTTCCGTACACCTAATTTCCTCACTTTTCTCGCTCACGACTTCTTTGCTAATTAAGTAACTAGCTCCTGATGGTTTAATAAAGGTTTGTAAAAAACGGGCACTTTCTTTCACCTTCAAGTATCGGTGATAATTAGTTGAGTGCGTCAGTTCCACGGAACGAGTTCCGCGGGCTATTGGATTTTATTAAATTATTCCGACCGGGTTACGGTTAGGAGGTATTGTCAGTGATTTTGAATCTCGGAAAACCCTGCACCATTACACAAAAATATTCAGCGGTGAATCTAGGATTTTCGTTTATGAAATACTTGAGCCCACTAGGGGTAGGTTTTATCAAAGCACAAAAACTAAAAAATACACAACATTCTATTTTATTTGACGCATTAAAACCCTCCTCGGAACCATTTTGCAAATTCCTCACGATACTCAATATACCAAAAAAACCTTCTTTTTTGTCTGTCTGTTCCGGCTGCTCACCAGAACGACTTAACCAATTTTGACACGACTTTTACTGACAGGCAGCTTATGTTATAAGGAATAACATTAGCTACCTTTTGTCCCGGTAGCACGGTTCCCGTGCGATAATTTGCGACAACCACGCGGGCCGAAGCTAGTACTTTAAAGTTAATTGATGACAATTGTACCTTAGATAGTGTTATGCTTGCTAAAAAGTTTCATAAAAATAATAATAAGTTCCCATTAAGATTTGCCACTGAAGAATTCAGATGCTTTTGGTGGGGCCTGAACCCCCCGTGAATCCACCTCTTAAAATATTCACATTTGACCGTTATAAGGTACTGTTAAGATAAGCTTCGGGCTATAGCTATGACGTAGTTTGTAACACAAAAATAACAACGTCAATGTATAAATATCGGTACGTTTTGGTAAAAAGAATTCTGTTTATATCGCGATGGCTATTCTTACCAGCCCCGCGTATGCGTAATATAAATACATAAGCAAAAGAGGGCGGGGGTTATTCCACAGAAAAGAAAAAGTTACTTGAAATGGCCTAAAGCAACGATCCGTAAAATAGTCTTGTGTCCGTTTCAAGGGATATCCACAAAAACAGACATATTTCATGTGAAGAGATAATGCCGTAGAACACTCGTTTTGTAGTGACACGAATTGAGTACAAATCAATTTGATTTG
The DNA here is from genome assembly GCA_947507805.1 of Aporophyla nigra. NCBI lineage: Eukaryota > Metazoa > Arthropoda > Insecta > Lepidoptera > Noctuidae > Aporophyla > Aporophyla nigra. The sequence continues at coordinate 13,292,246 of OX382307.1, read as the reverse complement.
TTACAACTTTATTGTATTATCTACTAGGTTCACTGATAATCTACTAAGTATAACATTTAGTTTCACCTTGCATTCAGACGATCAATTTTTTTAAATCTTTCACGTTGTAACTTTAACTATTTTTTTTTTTTGTAACAATACAGTATTATTTTTATTTTGTTTTGGAAAACAAACATATACCTATATGGAAACAAGTATATTGAAAATAAACGAAAATAACTTAACAATCAACTTAACAAATATACCTACTAGTTTAGTAGTACTACATTTTCCACAGATTACAACTTAGATATTTACAAACTGGTGGCAAATACATCTGTAGTTGACTTGTTATATGTGGGTTTTTTCAATGTTTATACGTATATTCCTTACCAACTTTGTCCGCGCCTACGTTTCCCCTACGAAATTAAACACCCACAACCATTTCCCATATAAGACCATCCCCTTTAAAGAATTAGTTTTGATAAAGTAGAAGATCTTTTTTCATACAAACCGTATCACCCCGGCAGGGCTTGATTTTTAAATCATGTTACTAATTACTACTAATATTAATCATTACCAAATTAACATAATTATGACTACAATCCTGTGATTGTAGTCATATGTTAATTACCTACATACAGTACAGGTACTCCTATGTACCAAGTACTTATTATGTTATCAAAAATTGAACGCAGTACAAAACGTAGTGCTTGTAAACTGTTATCTAATCTCTTATATTCAAAAGGCACTTTTATAAAACTAATCATCATCTTATAAAGTTATTAATAATTCAATAAAATCGAACTCGTTTGCTGCACGTAGGCCTCTCCGAGAAAGGGAAAACTTATGCAATAATTTCAGGACAGTGGGTTCCACCGTCTTGTAATGGAATTATGAGGTCACTTCGGTATAACGGCTGAAAAAATCAAAGATCACTAAAGTGACTACCCAGTGATCGCATGAGTACTAGAGGTCATAACCGCGATTGCCGAGTGTTACGGTCCTGGATTTAAACCCCCAGTCGCACAGTCTTCTTGGTTTTTCATCAGGAACTTCTAAGTAGCAGCCTGGAGTCTGGATTTCTGTCCAGCTAATGGCAAAAGGCTCACCCCTTATTATTCCATTAACTAACGAAATATGGGTGTCCTATAATACACTTCTTTCCTTTAGAGCAAACAGGCAAAATGCTATGATACTCGTACATAATCAACCAATTACACAACTCCTCTCTGTAAGAGGGACAGTGCCATTATCCACCACGCGGGCCTGGGTTGGTAAAATATAGATATATGATTTGGAACTCCTCAATTCAAAACACAAAATATTGTAAGTTAGCCAGTATTAAGACTGCAGATAAGTTTTAAGATATTTTTATTGGGGCGGTTCATGTTAATACAATTTGTGGTAAGCGGTTATTACATCAATCACTTTTAATGACGTGGTGGTGGGGGTCCACCGTGTGGTGGATGATGGGGCTCGTGGGGTGGATGGTGTGGTGGGTGATGCGGGTCCGGCCCGTGTCCCGGGGGATGACCACCCGGGTGGTGCGGAGGATGTCCAGGATGCGGTGGTGGTGGTGGCATTTCTGAAACAAAACAAATTCACTTTTTAATATCATGTGTAACTTGTAAATCTTTTGGTTTGCACATGCATCAGAGTGAGTGTGGACTACAATTATTGGAATTGAAAAAGTGAAAGATTTATAATCCTCAACACTAACTTGATTTTCACTAAACTCTGCTAGCAGTGCTGAGTACAATAAGCAAATAGTTTGTAAGAACTATTCCAAAGGAATTTAATTTGAAATCACTCAAACATGTAGAAGTGGCTTACAATTGAACTGTTTGAACATTAATAGCTCAAAAAAAGGTGATAAGTATGACTAGGAAGGGTTCACCTCTGAGAAGATGGTTAATCGACTTGTATAGAAGAAGAAAACATGTTGCGCCATGGGAAAAGCGCAGGAGAATGAAGAATTAACTTGCGTGGTCTTTGGTTTGGCGTGCACCCACCATATATCTTTTATATCTAGTGGGGATATTATATTAAGAAATTATGCAAATCAAATAGATAATTCACAATTAAATAAGGCCGCATATTATCCGCAGTTTATCGGGCTCAGTTCCAATTCTAGGCAATAAACTCCAACTTTTGAACCTTGGTGGCTTGGCGGGACATTTTGTGAGCATATGTTAGAATTAGAGTGTGATATGTCAGCCAAGTACCACCATGAGAGTTTATTAAAAATAGTAGATTATTAACCAAGGGGATAAAGCAGTGTCTTCTGTCGCGGGTGACGATTTAAATCGCGAGCGTAACGAAGGACTCGAGGTTTACTCCCGAAAAATTAACACAATAATAATATGAGCATTTATTAAATATAATGACAATTAAAAATAAACTAAATAAACTAATATTTTTTTGTCGGAAAAGCAAAGACATCAAGCTCATACGGCCTCGTCGGTTTTCGTAATTTTATTTAATAATCATAACTGCATAATAAATGCGTATTCCTTTTTCAAAAAGATGTATTTTCTTTATATACAAACTCAATGGTGTAAACACAGATGTAGTTCAGTATAAATTTCGGTAAGTATTCCAAATTTAAATCACATTCTCCCCCTAGAGGATGAATGAAATTCAGTACAATTTTCTTTCCCTGTTTTTAACAGATTAAAAATGACAATTGTTATGTTCGCTTTTTGTGGCATAGAATGTCACTTTTTTGAGCAAGTGGTACGAAAAGTATATTTATCAGTTGTCTGGTTACCATAGTACAGGCTCTGCCTAGTTTGGGATCAGATAACGGTGTGTTGGTTGTCCTAAGATATTATATTATTATAAGAAAGAAATAGCTTAGCATCAAAGATTTCAATCCTGTTGTGTTTGGTCACTTCTGACACACAATGTCACAGAGACTGGATTTGGTTGCCATGGAAACGCCGAGCTTGTAACGGCAACAACACTGCCACATGCGAGCTACGTATCACACTCATCACAAAAAACCCTGCATCGCGCTGACAGAGTTTACCGCGCAATTAGCAAATATACAAAGTCCCGACATAAACCGTGGGGCAGTGTTGCCCACCAGAAACGAAACCCATCTATTCGGAAGATCCTCGTTTTTCTATGAGTCAACTAAACACCCGGTTCGTCGAACCTCTATAAGCTCACTCTTCTCATTATGGAGACTAATTAGTACGATGTGGGCAAATCTAACGATTTAAATCTTTGCTTAGTACTAAGCAAAAACGACAAAAACTAAGAAAGAAAAACAAATAACAAGAACTTAATGCTGATCCACGGAAGCAATGTTAATGCTAAATAATGCGATGGATTTTCTTTTCACTGTGGTCAGAATTCTTTTGCTGTTATAGTTAAGATCTTATTATGCCTCTTAACGGATACCTACAGTTAGTTAAAATACAGGGTGGCAGCGACATCAATGCACAACTTGTTACCATGGAAAAAGTGCAATATCTACGCGGTCAAAATTGATGGAACAGCAATTTTTTCAAAAGGCTTCCAGTATCATGTACTGAATCTATGGTAACAGTTTGTGTATCAATGTTCCTGCCAATGTGTAAAAGACTACTTGTATTAGAAATAGGTTTATTAGTTTTTACAGGGGTTCTTCTTTGTATATATACAATATCTTACAATATTTATATAATTTAAAATCTAAGTTTAAATCCAAAGAAAAAAAAATGTACATGTACATTTAAAAATAAATAATTACAAAGCATCAAAAAATTCTTCTGCATCGTTGTCAACAGGAAACGTGGCCAAAAGGCTGGCAGCATTGCCACGTTGTATGGCAATGCTGATTCTTTGCCCAAAAAATAGGCCAGCCCTCTGGTCACGTGAAGAGTCGACCAGCCGCTTGGCAATGTCTCGGTATATTATGCGGGCCCCAAACGGCTCGAACATGTAATTTCCAATTACTAACTGTATTAGTTTTAATAAAATGAGGTGTGAACCAAGTGTAAGTAATCCCATAGAAACAACTATACAAAGGTTGCCTGGAAGAGATCGTAGAAAGCGATAAGGCGGCCCATTGTATGTGTTTTGTATAAATGTTCTTGTTGATATGTATTTTCTGGTTTGCGATAAAGCATATACTGGGTGACTTTTTTAGCATCTTGAAAAAAAATGGTGAACGGAGTAGAAGCTTTTGGCATAGAAATTTTTATTATTTTTATTTTTGAATAACATGTAATTAAATTGATCTCGCAATAAATACTACACATTTAAAGTAACATTTTCATACTAGAACAACAAAAACAGAAATTTGGAAAAAAAAAAAACATTTTTTTTTAAATTTAAATCTATCGAAACTCAAATCATACGGACCCTACTCAATGCGCGGCATGTATCATTGATTTCAGAGCGCGGTCCTACCCTTTGGAGCCGGCTGACAGGCGGCCTCATTGATATTTCGCAGGTGCACGAGCCGCACACGCATCCCTGTCCACCCGCGTCCCGCGCTCCTTTAGTCACCTACGATGAATCTGAAGGCCTTCCTGCCTTCTATTCTAGTTACACAACACACCATATGAAGGTCGAGACGGTAAAAAATGTCATCCGGTATAAATAAAATAAATAAATATGTAGCAATAATAAAATCATAAAATGACTCACTTGTATTTTGGCACTACAGTTTTCCACAGAGTTTAATATTCCTGTATGAAGCTTATCGTCAGTTTTGTAAGTTGCAAATGAAATCGATCGATGAATATATACAAGTTGGAGCACCCTTATCTACACCATCGCGCGGGGAACTGATGTCTTTATCTTTAACAAACGATAGGCAATACAAACATTGCACCCAATTCAGGTTTTTCCATATCAGGTACCTATACCTCGATATAAGTAATACTGTCAATCATAATTCTGTGTAACAATCTGAATCATAACATTCATCATTTCAGTAACAAGACAAAGTATAAACTCAGCTATTTAAAAACCACAAAACAAGAACAAATGAAACAAACGGAAAACCTTAAATAGAACAAACTGTAAACAAAACGAAATAGCTATTACAAAACATCCTTTTTGAAAATCGATTGGGAATTCCGCCCCTTCTATATCCCAACAGGAAAATTCCATTTTCGAAATACAAAACTGGGAACAGACGACACAAACCTAAATACCTTGTAAGTAAACGAGGCGCAATAAGTAAATAGCATTTTCTGCTTTGAGGGAATTTCAAAACAAACGGGCTATGAAAAACTCCAAACAACTTTTAACGGATTGCCGTTTCAATGACGAAGGAAAATTATTATTTAGTGGCCTATCGCTTCCAATGAACCTTGATAGTTTGTCCTTAAAGTTCAGTTAAATGTTTGCGGTCTCTTTTTCTAGAACGTTGTTTACATCGGTTTTTATGTTATTTTTTTTTTCTTTTGACTAAAATAGCCCGTGAATTTCAATATTTTCTTACGTTTTTTGCAATGTTTAGGTCGGGTTGTATGTTGAGTAGAATATGATTCACGACCGTAACAAATATGGCTTTACAAAATTATAATAATTATAAACAGTTATACAAGTGTTTAAGCTATGGATTTAGAGAGTTATATCATAATTTCAGCCGAAACACGCCCACTGCTGGACAAAGGCAAAGCACCGCCACTTCGACCAGCCCTGTGCTTCTCGCATCCGTGATTCTTGCGGCTTTCACCAAGTCAGCGGTCCATCTTGTAAGGACCAGGCTCGGGTCGACGGCGCGTAGTGTTCCACGCGCGCCTCAAAGAGATGTCAGCAGCACTGAAGAGGTCTGCTAGGACCGATGCCTGCCAGGGTAGCGAGATTGTTCGAAAGAGATACCGTGGCCCTGGCACATGGGCAACTGAAGGAACACGGGTGGGTTTTATTCAGTAAAAGTCTGACATGCCCTCCCGCTCCGCCCAGAGCGGGAGAAATCATTTGATGATTTCCCATCCAAAAAAAAAAGCGGTCCATCTTGTGGAAGGCTTTCCAACACTATCTTCCAGTACGCGGTCGCTTCTCCAGAACCTTCCGGCTCCATCAGCCACCTGTTCTGCGATCAATTCTGATTCGATCACGTAGGAGAAGTTGTACCTATAGATGATTTTATTCTATAAATAAATATTTGTTACGGCCGCGAATCTTATTTAGATCAACATAAAAAACAGCCAAATTGCAAAAAACATAAGAAAATTTGAATTTTGCGGGTTACCCTAAGGGTAGGGAGGTTTTGCCTCAAGTAATTAATTTGTGTGTAGTCCACACCTGGCGAGAAGCGGTTTACCCTACCTTTTTTCTTAGAAAAATTTACGAAGAAAATCAAATAGCGGAAGGGTTAAAAATGAGGCGAAAATTGTAACATCGATAATTGTTTTTTAAATCTCTTTCAAAGAGGTCATGAAATTATATTATCCACTGTAACGATTGGGTTTTTTTTTATCTTGGTTCTATATACTTATCCAAAAAAACACAAAACATATTTTACTGATGATCGCAATACGGTGACAATAAGTTACGATACAGCTACCAAAAAACTTTGCAGGTATTAGGTTGATCTTTTCGCCATATTTCAAGTAAAAATCACATCCGTAAATAAAAATCATTCCTAAACTTTATAAATATGACAAATTTCCATAAATCTGTTCAATTGTACCGTATTTATTTTGGTGGAGTTTATTATTAACGAAGTGATAAACAATGAATATTTTTTAAACCAACATGGCTGCAGGAGCGCAGGCCGCATAGCACGGCACGCCAGCATAAACGATATTATTCGTCGAGTTCTTGTCACCACAGCGTACCAGTGGTATTAGAACCAAACGGCTTCGTACGTGACGATGGGTAGAGACCAGACGGCATGACGTTGTTGCCTTGGAAGATGGGTAGGCCTCTGGTGTGGGACGCAACCTGTGTCGACACCCTTGCGCCATCTCATGTTCCTAGAACGGCGGGCTGTGCTGGCGCCGCTGCTGCGGCTGCTAAGACCCTCAAGCGGCGCAAATACTTACCTTATAGGTAACTACAGTTTTGAGCCGTTTGGAGATGAAACGCTCGGGTCAAGGAAATTTCTCATCAACTGGTCGACACTTCACGTGACCAGAGGGCTGGGTTATTCTTTGGCCAAAGAATTAGCATTGCCATTCAACGTGGCAATGTTGCCAGTCTTCTGGGCACGTTTCCAGATGACAGTGTTGCGGACGAGTACTTCGACGCCTAAGTGTCCTTTGTTTTTGTATTTATTTGTATAGTTAGTTATTTATTTTAGTATATCTGTATTTTATTTTTAGCCTTCTGTAATAAAAATATTTTGTAATTATTGGCCCTGTTGTTTACATTACAAGTAGTGTAAGCGTAGTGTAATATGAACTGGTGTGGGGTAAGTAAGTACCATAGCGAAAAAGTAAAAAAAAAAACTTAAAACAAAACTAAAAAAAAAAACTTTTTTTTTTCTTTGTGAAAAAGTTTTATCATACCATTCAATATGAAAATGTAGGAACAAAAATAAATTAAAATGATTATCATTTTAATTTATTTTTGTTCCTACATTTTCTAAAATAAATTATATGGATTCCTTGTAGGTACGCACGGAGTCAAATGAAGCTTTACATGCCCTGTATAAGCTGACTTCTCATTGTACGAAAAGCCTGTACAATACAAGCTCAGCTAAAACTGGAAATGTATAGCTTGATATGTAGGCATGTGTGACCTTATACTGGTAATCTAGACCTTTTATAAATAAAAAATTGTGCCTTCAAAAAATCTGAATAAAGCGCTTAGTTTAGTGGCATAAATTGAAACCGATTTTAATACCACATATTAAATATTGCAGTCCACGTAATAAATGTGGGATTCATAATATACAATGTTGTAACGGAAATGAGAACTGATTATTATTAATAGATCGCCGCTAATTAAAATTAACCAGATTCACTTAATTCACCGTGACGTACCTACCTACCAATATTACGTAATTAAAAACACTACAAAGCTGAAAATTACTTTAATTTCGGAATTCGGTTTTTGTGTTTATTTATTGTTTATTGCCACCGACTTCCGAAATTATAGAAGTTTTGACCAAATCTATATGGGACCACCACAGGACTATACCATCACATATTTACAACTAGCTTTTGTTAGCGGCTTCCCCCGCATCCTATACCTATATATGAACCTTCCTCTTGAATCACTCTATCTATTAAAACCGCATCAAAATCCGTTGCGTAGTTTTAAAGATCTAAGCATACATAGGGACAGACAGCGGGAAGCGACTTTGTTTTATACTATGTAGTGATATAATGTTTTTTTGTTAATTCATCGTATATAACGTCAAGTTCTTCGTTGTAAGAAAAGGTCTTCGCTTCGTATAAATATTGGTCAGGTGCCAGCATGGTTATAGCCTGATGGGGTTGACTATCCAGGCCTACATTTCAATTCAGTATTGCAATTTTTGAATGCATGTTTAAGAGAAACCCGAAAATTCATAAAATTATTCAAACTAACTCTGGAACTCATCATCAGATCTATATGAAATTTATATGGGACCATTTCGAAATAAACCCCTTTCAAACAAAAAAAGAATTTTGCAAATCCGTCTATATATGACGGAGTTATGGCCGAACATACATAAAAAAATATAAACATCCGATTTGAGAAACTCCTCCTTTTTGAAGTCGGTTAAAAAACGAAACATAGGGACAGTGGTAGATATACATTACATCGTTAACTAATATACGTTAGTATGTAATGAACGCCAAGGATGCCAGCGGAGGTCTGGGTCACAGATGGGACACAGACCTCCTCTCTGTGAGAGGCAGCATGCCGTATTCCTCAAAGCGGACTCAGTGCGGGTTGGTATTTGTCACATGACTTCGATTTTTTGGTTCTAGGGCCATGGCATGTTTACTCATGACACTTTCCTTCACCATCTTGCGAGTAGAGGAAGAAATGTGCCTGTCTGGGTTCAAACCAGCCGTTCAAACAGGGCCATCACTCCTCTCACGTGACCGCGTTTCCTCATATATAGAGTACCTACCCTAACTCAAGGATGATAATAGACACTAACGTCGCATTAAAATACGAACACTTATGCGTCAACAAGTCTGAAGCCTTCCTTATCTAATGTGATGTTTTGTTTTTCTGGTATTACCCAGTACCCGAGTACTCAATGTTATCAGTCCCATCGATAATACTTCACTTACATTCTTGGAAATACTTGAAACGTGCTTGATTGTAAGTATACTATAATATAATAATAATCATAATGTATTTATTCACAAATTTGAGACAACCATACAGAGTAACTTAATAATAGACACAAAATAAACAGATCGTTGAATGTGAAATGGTACACTGTAAATATGTTGGTTTGGTTGTCTTTAGACTGATTCGCCCTATCCACTCGTACTAGTATAAACTGTATTACGAGGGGATAGTCTTCCTCAACCCTAGAACAACAGATTCCCACAAATTTCCAGTTAGTCACATAGCAGCAGTTTGATTACGTACTGTATAGGTAATTATATTAATTAAGTTACAAACGATAATAATTGTCTGTGTTTGGGTGTATGTATATGTGTATATGTTTTATGTATGTGTGTATTTCTGTATGTGTGCATTTAAGAGTGCTTTATTATTTATTTATTTATGTGCCTTGATTATAACAATGTTCTAAAGTAGTTTTTCAGTGCTGTCGTAGTCTAGTGCTTTCAAATAAATTGAAGAATCTTGATAGCCATTGATGCAAAAAAGCTATTGAAAGAATAGCTTTTTTGCAGGTATGGCTATCAAGATTCTTCAATTTTAGATCTTTGCTTATTTTGTTGTAAAGGCTAGAACCGAGATAATTGTGAAATGTATGTGCAAAAGATGTTCTTAATTTGGGTATTTTATAAACTACTAATTCTAGTGTCAGGGTTTACCGCAATACTGTTCAACCACCAGCAACAACCGTTAGTTTAATTGTAATTCTTTTATTTTGGCAGTTCAACAATGTTAGTAACGGAATGCATGCTATTCCGTTACTAGCATTGTTGAACAGACAAAATTTTTGAACATATGAATCGATGGATTACCAATATCCTTGAAAATGATTCAGACTGTGATTAATAGTGTATTACGTAATTAGGGTGCAGACTGTCGAATCTATACTAATATAATATTATAAAGATGAAGAGTTTGTTCGGTTGAACGCGGTAATCTCAGGAACTACTGTTCCGATTTGAAAATTATGTTTGTATTGGGTAGCCTACTTATTAAGAATTGGCTATATAACATCACGCTACAATCAAAAGCAGCGGAGCAGCAACGTAAAACGGTCGAAAACTGGCAGGCAATTCGAAGCGACGGGAAGGGTGGGGAGCAAAAATTTGACGCGGACGAAGTCGCGGACAGTAGCTAGTTTTAAATCTATACTAATTTATAAAGCTGAGAGTTTGTTTGTTTGGTTGAACGCGTTAATCTCAGGAACTACTGGTCCGAATTGAAAAATTATTTTTATATTGGGTAGCCTATTTATTGAGGAAGGCTATATAACATCACGCTACGATTAAAAGCAGTGGAGCAGCAATGAAAAACGGACGAAAACTGGCAGACAATTCGATGCGACGGAAAGGGTCAAGGGAGCAAAAATTTGACGCGGACGAAGTCGCGGGTAGTAGCTAGTTTTAAATATAAACATAAATATAAGCTAGTTTTAAATAACACATTTGCTTCGAACACCCACATTTTATCCGTCGTATTAAGTCGCACATAACAGGGAACATTATTAGCCTATTGTCATTAATAACAGGGATTCAGCAAAATATCGGAGCTTGGTATATTTATTTGACACATTATTTGCTGGACTCCTATTAGGTGCAACCTTGAGACACACACCACACTTTATTGTGTGTGTCACTGCTCAAAGTGTAATCACTTCAAAAAAAAACTTTTTAACAAAAAATTAAACCGCCGAAAAAACTGAAAAGCAAAAAATAATAAACCTTAAAATTTTGAGTCGGCGCTGAAAAATCAATGAACAAAGATCACTCAAAGCGCCGACTCATAATTTTAAGGTTTATTATTTTTTGCTTTTCAGTTTTTTCGGCGGTTTAATTTTTTGTTAAAAAGTTTTTATTTTACAATTTTTTGTGGTTTTAATGTACCAATAATACTTGGCAAGGGTGCCCTATCCAATGAAAAAAGAATGATCAAAATCGGACTACTCTGTATAAAGTTATGCGTGGTAATACATTACAATATCTGAGTGAACAATCAATCATCCCCTGTTTTCTGACCCTGGGTTCGATTTTGTTTTCCAAATTTATATGGGACCACCCTCTTTTTCGTCGGTTAAAAAGGAGGAGGTTATCAATTCGACTGTATTTTTTTTTATGTTTGTTAGCTCATAACTTTTGACTGGGTGAACCGATTTTGATGATTATTTTTTAATAGAAAGCTGGTACTTTCCTTGTGGTCCCATATCAATTTGGTCTAGTTCTGACCATGGCATCCATGAGAAAACCATATAAGTCTTGAATTTGCATTAAGTATGTGCGCGACAAATGGACGAATAACGCGATTAGATTAGTGCGGGATACATACCATAACTAAAAAGTTGAAAACAAAAACTTTTTTTGGTTTGTGTATTTACGGTGTGTTGGTTGTCCTACGATTTTTTTTATGAATTTGCGCCTTGACGCAAAGAATAGCACCATCCTTTTTAGGGTTCCGTTGCCAAATGGCAAAAAAACGGAACCCTTATAGATTCGTCATGTCTGTCTGTCTGTCTGTCTGTCGCACTTGGCCGGTTTTTTTCTTGCTGTGGGTGTCGTAAAAGTTGCCACCAAGGTACTTACTAAAAAAAAAAACTTATTAACAAAAAAATTAAATCGCAGAAAAAACTGAAAAGCAAAAAATAATAAACCTTCTACGTCGGCGCTTTGTGTGATCTTTGTTCATTGATTTTTCAGCGCTGACTCATAATTTTAAGATTTATTATTTTTTGCTTTTCAGTTTTTTATGGAACCGACTTCGGGGTAAACCCTTTCAAATAAAAAAAGAATTATCACAATCGGACTAACATGTAAAAAGTTATGCGCGGTCGTTGAGGAATTCCCTCAACTGTCAATGGTCTCCATCATCAGACCTGTAATGGCACTTATAACCCATATGGTTGCAAAGTTCTCATCAATATAACTGAATTAAGTCCAAACACCGGGTAATTGCTGTAAGTCGTTGAGAAGTTCCCTCGACTGTCTTTCGGCTTCATCATCAGAGCAACTTCAGACCTTCATTAATTAATGGTGCTTTAAAATAATTAATGAAAAAAAAACGCACTAGTCGCCACTAAGATTTTCGAAGGCTCTCATCGATTTCTCTGGGATGCCATCATTAGATCCTGGTTTCCCTATCAACAAAAAACAACAAAAAAACCAAACCCAACCCCCATCCCATCCCATTTCCAACAAAAAAAGAATCATAAAATCGGTTCATAAACGACGAAGTTATCCGCGAACACACATAAAAAAATATAAGTATATATATACCGTCGAATTGAGAAACCTCCTCCTTTTTTTGAAGTCGGTTAAAAACATATTATTCTATCGTACTTCTGTTTTATATGCTATGTCTTTTGTGTGCACCAGCACGCGTAGCATGACCACCATAGAAAGAACTTTGTCTATTCTTGGTAGAATAGAGATAGAATTGTCATGCTACGCCAGCATAAAACGGTACAAATCTTTCTACAATCCTTAATTCTGTCTTTAATCTTTCTAAAATCTGTAATTTTGTCTATTCTTCCGTCGACAAAACCCATTTCTACGGTGGTCATGCTACGCGTGCAAATAAGCGATTTATATATAGATCTATTAAGGGGGACAAAACCAGAATGTGAACTATGTAATTCGTTATAGAAAATCTGTTTTGCTAAAGTGCATTGTTTACCCGCCATCTCTTTCTGGGCTGGTCTCAGCAACGCCGGCCATCTTCTGGCACACATTGTGTCCATTGAGGCTGGTAGCACTTTGTCCTGTTCCCGTTTCAAAACGGTGAAGGAAAACAACGTGAAGAAACCGGCATGTTCTAGTACCAAACATTTGAAGACACCTGACATCTACCAAGCCGCTTTGGGCCCGCGTGGTGGATTACTCCCTCTCAGCGAGAGGAGGCTTGTGTCACTGTAGTGAGAACATTAAAGACTGACTAAGCAGTATGCCCAGTTTAGAATGCAGCGTGATGTTTCGAATTCTTTCCTGTTTTTAAACCCAGAATGCTGCGTTCTATCGCTCTTTTTGGCAAACTCCAAGGCAGAACTTATATGAGTCGGTAAACGACGAGGTCTGAACATCGTAAGTAAGGATGAGCCGAATACACTTGTCATTGAGTTTGCGCTTCAACGCGTTTTCTGCTTATATTATTTAGGGGTAGTTACGTACCTAGTACTATACGGAAAAGTTATATGTAGAGTGACCCCTTAGTAATACGGTATTTACAAACACAATACCTACCTATGACCAGGTTAAATAAAACATTATTTAATTTTTCAACAATTTATTGTAATTCGCTTAAAAAATCCTAATTAATAAGAAAGAAACAAAAACGAATGCTTCATTGCAATTATTGAAGTATGAAGAATTAAAACCTAAAGTTATACAATAAAATCTCCCAATATCATCTGGGCGGCTCCTAATATAATGAATAGTTGAATCTTTACTGGCTTTTAATTAAATTACCTACGGCAACAGTTCCCCGTTTAATTTAAAAACAACATTAACATTTTTATCTTTATTCCGGCGATCTTAATTCACTGTGAAGTCAGCGATTAACTTACGTAATTAAAAAGAAAATTTTCATAATAAGGCCCTTAGTTTTATTTGAATATAGAATGTTTTAATTAAGTTAGGACGGTTCATACGGGGCCCATGAGTAGGAATCTTCTATCTCCAAGTGGGTGGAGGTGGTCCGTGATGGTGCGGGCCACCATGCGGGGGGCCGTAATGGTGCGGATCATGATGCGGTGGTCCGTGATGAGGCGGTCCGTGATGAGGTGGTCCAAAATGAGGTGGCCCATGATGAGGTGGTCCATGGTGGGGTGGACCGTGGTGCGGTGGCCCGTGGTGCGGTGGCCCGTGATGGTGCGGTGGACCGTGGTGGGGTGGTCCATGGTGGTGCGGTGGCGGCATGTTGTCTGAAAATAAAATAAAAACTATGACTAATCAGGTCCCAAATATCACAATACGTGATCCATTATAGTGAGATGAGAAGCATCATTTTAATAATTTCTGATTTAGTTTTCTAGAAATTTCCGATGAAATCGAATGAAATTAGTTTAAATTTCGTTATAATTTCCTTCGAATAACACTCAGTCTGTCACCTGTTTTTTTTTTTTGTGATGTTCTTGTAAGAAAATTTCGGAAATTTATTTATATTAACACTGGGGAACAGACTGAATCCAACACGTAACATACTTAGGTAACGCAAGACCTCATGCACCAATTAGAGTATGGACTTATAAGCATAAGCCAAAAACTTTTTTTTTTTTAACTAACTGTTTAAGAATGTTGTATTGCCCCTAGCATCACTTTATACATTAAAAAAAGGGATTTCCTGCCTTGATGTAAGATTCAATTTTCTTCAGCTCAATTAGTGGTATGTATTGCAAACTCCTAAATTAGAAAAAAAATACTCATTTAAAAAGTTACTGAAATAGATTCTGTAGAGAACTGTGAACAAACTACTTTGAGGACTTCTGTTTATTCTGTTACACTTTGTACATAGGTAGTACTCTTAGAACAGTACCCGTTTAAGAGATATTAGTGCGCACTATATTATAGTGCAGGCATTGCTACCCAACTTCTTCACAACTTCCACCATCCATCATTTCAGCCGATAGACGTCCACTGCTGAAAATAGACCTCCATAATTTGTTTGCCATAATTGCCACATTTCGCAGGTGAGTTCGCGATCTCAGTACGGTAGTAAAATGCATAGAGTACGCTGCTGCCCATTCTCTAGTAAGTCCCTTAGTCGCCTTCTACGACACCCATGGAAAGAAACAGGGTGGTGTTATTCTTTACTTGCAGCACCACACGGATCAACTTATCGTCTTATAATAACACCGGTAAGAAAGTGGTTGGTAAATACTCTTCTTTGACGCACAATTTGACTAATATAAACACAAAGACACAGTTTGGAGAACTTACGTGAGTTACCCATTTTAAGCACGAATGGCTGATCAGTAGATATTACGTAAGTTTGCAAAAAAAAAAAACTTAGGCTGAACACAACCTAATAAAGAAAGTTCAAAATAATATATAACAAAAACTCACTTTTGATAAGCGTACTTTCAAATAATGTTAAGACAACTTGTCAGTACTGTATCAGCTTTTCAACTATCAATTAATACTTGTATACTCTTTCATATACCCCCAATAAGTACCTGTGTGTGTTATCTCGGTATATTGTTGTTTTATCGTATTTCATCGATATCCGAGACACCGATAGCGAATTTAGTGAAAACATTCAATCACAATTTATATTTATTATTTCATCATTTCCACACAGGGAATTGAAAATACAAATTGTAACCAGTGCGCAAACTGTACCATGAATTCAGCATTTGATCTAGACACCCTATTTTTTTTTTTTGGATGGGAAATCATCAAATGACTTCTCCCGCTCTGGGCGGAGCGGGAGGGCGTGTCAGACTTTTACTGACTAAAACCCACCCGTGTTCCTTCAGTTGCCCATGTGCCAGGGTCACGGTATCTCTTTTGAACAATCACGCGACCCCATCTAGACACCCTTAGGTAGAAATTACTCGCGGGTTACAAAAAAAAAAAAACTTAAAATTACTTGCGGTCTTTTTGTATAAATAAATAAAATACCTATAAAATAACTTGCGGTCAAATGTGACCGCAAGGTATTTTATTTTAGATATTGAACTTTTCTATGAAACACCAAATTGTTTTTAAAGATTAGTAATGAACTAAAAATTTCTACACTAGAGGGTTTAGAATCATATACTGAATTCATGGTTATAGTTAGTGCTAATTATTGTTTATTGACCCGATGTGGTCCAATTAAAGCTACTTATAGGGCCTCTACTCATACAAGGTGCAGTTTTGGATCTACAAAACATTTCAGGAGGTAATTATGTTAGTGATTCTCGACCCGAATTAACAATAAAATGGGCAAGTTTTTTTCATTTTATTCTTATTTACGGAAATCGCTAAGTGTGAACGCCCTTTTTTAAAACGCGGCCAGTCTGTACATGTCCTTAAACTGCGCTTTCACACACAAACAAACGCAACCGACATTTCTTTCATAGATCCAAAGCCGCGCTCCCCATACAGAGTTATTCTGAAAAACAATAAAATTGAAAAATCTAAAATAAAAAGTATGATTGATTATTGACTTGGTATGGTATTGTTATATGATTATTTACGAGTCTCATAACAACCTCCTGAAATGTTTTGCAGGTTCAAAACTGCATCTTGTATAGTGAGTAAGAGAAAATAAAGATTAAGGCTGGCCAACACTATAAACCTCTAAAATAAATTTAGCGCTAAACGAATTCAAAATACTACATCGTTCCGTTACTGTCAACAATGTTTTGAAAATGTAGAGACAGAATTAATCCGACAACGTGACAATGCTGCCAGCCTTTTGGGTACTTTTCCTATTGACAACGATTTTTTTTTTTTTTTTGCATGGGAAATCATCAAATGACTTCTCCCGCTCTGGGCGGAGCGGGAGGGTATTGACAACGATGCGGATGAATTTTCTTAATGCCTCATGAAATGATCATTATCTCTTTATATACTATCTTTATATATATAATTCTACTGTACGTGTGTATGTCACTGAACTCCTCCTAAATGGCTGGACCGATTTAAATAAATTTTTTTATGCGTTTGGGTAGCATCCTGGATGGTTTAGATTTACAAATCAGCCCGACAGATGGGCGCTGCTATAGAGTTCTAGGAAACAGGACAATGTCTGTACGGTCAGCTAGTTAAATATATTTTTTAAGAACAATCTCTTGGATTTAACATTCCCATTAGTTTGCCGATTATAGTTACTTTACAGAGTTTGCCTAATCTTTTCCCAACTGTGTTGGTTTCGGTTTCCAGTCTAATCATAATATGCAGCTGAACACCAATACATGAAGCGACTGCCTACCTGACCTCCACAACTATTGGCTATTACGATAGATACCCTTGCTAAGACTGATGGACAGAAATATGTTTTAAATGTTTAGTATTAAGCGGATATAATGTTTTGTGATGCAAGCAAGTCTTTGTCAATTCATAAGGAAAATTCTAAGTAATCTAATAAAAAATATATTACATTAATTCTCAAAACACAACATATTTTTATCTTAATATAACTCATATTTACTTCCTCTGCTGTTGTCGAATTACAGTTATCTGTAGATTAATTAATAATAAATCATGATAAAGACATTTATCAAAAAAAAAACTTGATAAAAGACTTTTACGAGGCTAAAGGAGTATGTATGGATCATAGGTGGCATTCTGTAGTTTCTGCCATGAAAAAAAGGGGGAGGTTTATGTTACTTGATAAACTCACACTATAGTATATGATAACAAGTTACTATCTATGAGCAAGTAGGCTGGATAGTGAGTTTGTGAACCACTGCTGCAAGGTTTCAGCTGGGCCTGTCACCTTGCAGCAGTGATATCATAATCTGTTTCTATTTTTGTCTTTGTCTTTGTAAGTGTGTAACTAACATAGTTTGTAAGCACATTGTTACTAACACTATGAGTCTTGTTGCTCGAATTAAATGATTAAATAAAATATTAAGAAATAGTGCTATGAAAATGCAAGTATGATTTTATTAGATACATCTTTGTAAGAGACCAGTGGTGGCAGTTTCGAACCCAGGCTGGCGCTTTACTTTGTATAAATAAATTTTCGTACCACTTGCTCAAAAAAGTGACATTCTATGCCACAAAAAGCGAACATAACAATAGTCATTTTTAATCTGTTAAAAACAGGGAAAGAAAATTGTACTGAATTTCATTCATCCTCTAGGGGGAGAATGTGATTTAAATTTGGAATACTTATCGAAATTTATACTGAACTATACACCATTGAGTTTGTATATAAAGCATTATACATCTTTTTGAAAAAGGAAGACGCATTTATTATGTAGTTATGATTATTAAATAAAATTACGAAAACCGACGAGGCCGTATGAGCTTAATGCATTTGCTTTTCCGACAAAAAATATTACTCTAGGAATTTGCCGCAATTTTGTTTTCTTCAAATACATAAACGTTAAGTTAATTTTAATTTATTTTTAATTGTCATTATTTTTAATCTTTGTTTAAAATAAAACTAGCGGAAGATGTGTCACTAGACGATAGCGCATGGACCGCATAAATTAAGCCCCGTGGCCTATTTGTTCTCAGTCGCAATACAAGTAGCTTTCGATTGAGACGTGCGTGTGTTAGATTATTCATTTTGATATTTTATAATTGTTGGTTGGATAGTGACATCTGTCACATTAACGAAACATTAAATCAATATAGAAGTACCTAATTTGACTAGATAAAGTGTTTACAAAAACTAATTGTTATAACTAGTAAAATAACCAAGATTTTATAACTATAGATAATTAAGAAGTATTTAATTATACTTGTAGTATGTCCTAGGTTTTATATTGCCATTTTACTTTAATGTGCTGATTCAAATGACTGTCACAATACTGTCAGTTTATATTGACATTCTTTTAATTGATTCGTAACTGAGAAGTTACGAATCAGTTCTTATTGAATTGCTTAATAACCTTAAACAGTTTTAAAACTGTTTCACTACATAACAATGGTTTATTATTATCTGTGTTAGAAGTTATTAAGCCAAAATGTGTAATGATCTGTAATTTGTTCAAAATGACGGTAGGTGTAGTGTGACGCATTTCCTCACGATATTCGACGTTGGTAGGATATAAAAAGGATTGTAATCATGTTATCGGGGCGGCTCGGCTGGAGGTCTAAAAAGTTTACTTTTTAGAAATCGCCGGGCAAAAATCCGTTTAAGTAGTCAGAATCTTTTTCAGATTAACTACGAGATGTCCTACAAAAAAAAAAAAAAAAAAAAAAAAAAAAGTTATCGGGGCAGTTGCTTGACAGATGTCCAGTTGGTTAGTTCTAGTGCTGTTATTGTGTGGAAAGGATCTACCAGACGTCACGTAAGTTAAGTAATTGATATTATATCCTAATTATTGCCTATTATGACAATGTTGTTGTACTGGGTATAGTGTTGCCATATTGCTAATGTTTTAAATCATGTAAATGGAATATTCATATTCTTTTCTAGATATTGTTGTAATTGTGATTATGTTGATATTATTCAGAGTTCTCTTGGACAATGGTCCAAGAGAAAGTATTAATGTATTTAAGATAATGATAATGTATGGCAATGTAAGAAATGTGTTGATATAATACTTCAGTACTGTTTCCATGGAGTTTCTTGTCCTTCTTCTCCATGAAGACCTAGTTTTGGAACGGACGACTAGCTTTCTGATTAATACTGACAAGCCTAATTGAAATATATGTGTAGTCTTGTCTTTCTGTGCTTTATTTAGTGAAACCCTTTCCCAACAAACCGTATTCATAAGAACCTTCATACACAGTAAATAAGCCGTAACCATTCTAATACACAAGGCTTTATATTTGGTATATTTATATAATACTTATAGTTATATACAGAATTATTCATTATCAGAAGTGGGATTTGCTCCCTGTCCTTCTAAAACCGCTTACTAATGAAATTTATTTTGTTATTTTCATGTTCGATGGTGGGGCTACTAACGACTTTTTGGAAACCGCTGGTCGGCGGTCACTGACTTCACTCGCACCTTGACAATGACATCGCGCTGCTTTTGACATCGGAGCTGCGGTGCTTCAAGTTGCTGTGTGAGGTTTGAGACTGTGGTACCTCAAATTTTAATTAAAAATATGAGGAAGCTTTGTGGTAATAAGAAGTAAATGAAATCGGTGAAGTCTTTAGAGGTTCTTTTACATTAAAACAAAACACAAATAGATAAGATGATTAAATTTAGAGACTAGTTATTGCCAATCACTTTTACATCATTATTCAATAAATAATCAAATACCATTATTATTGTCTATAAGGCATTTGGTTCATGTTTGGATTATTGGGAATGGAAATATGTTAACTACTTAATAGTCGTTGAAACAGTTTCTTTAAAAATTATTATACGATACAATTTTGAAAAAGGGGGAAATAGTACTATGCAAGTGATCACAAAAGTGAAACTTCGCAATCTGAGATGTTTAGAATACAATAATTCTTTAATTGCACAGAAAGAAGGTACCGGTTACAAATGTTAATTTTAGAACTAACTATCTAGCCACTTTTTACGTTAGCCATAAATAAAAAAAAAAATTGCAAAGTGATTCCGTTTTTCGTAAAGTTTTAATGATACACGTACTTAAAACAAGAAACCGTTACGTAGTACGGTTATACACCCTTGGCTGGTAACGTCTTTTATTATTTACCATAGCATTAGAAAAGTATAAGAAGAAACCGTTAATTAGGAATTACTTTAGAAAAAAGTAAGATGCTAAAAACGTCATAATGTTGATTCATTATTTTCTGCATTTTAATAGCTGCGTAAGTCACAACAGCCGCACGGGTCGATCGTTCAGGTTAGGCTACGCTTGCCGCGATAGCTCCGTGGATGGGTGGCCATTTTTGCATATCGAGACCCTTCCGTGCCTCGGAAAGCACGTTAAGCCATTGATCGTATTTCGTAGATCTTGGACAGTCGTTACGGGTCGTCAGAAGCCCGAAAGTCTGACAACCATGAGATATATCATATTACCCAGTAATCTGGTTGTGAAGGTCAGATAGGCAGTCGCTCCATGTTGAATGCTGGTACTCAGCTGCATCTGGTTGGACTGGAAGCCGACCCCAACATGGTTGGGAGAAGGTTAGGCAGATGATAACGAGCTGCGTTTGCTATTTAATTTTCAAACATATAAACGAATTAGTTTAAAATAATAATTTTGATATCTACACGTAAAGGTCAATTTCGGAAAATTCAATTGCGCTACGACTAAATTAATATTCAAGTTTCTTTAACATCAATTTGATATTAGGATTTGAATACACTATAGATAGACTTATTGCTCCGACATAAGATATATTTTCGGTTTAAAGACATTTATTTCTCAAAAAAACAAGAACATTACAGTTCACTTAAAATATTGAGAAATGTCAATATAAAACTAAAAGTAAGTGTGATTCTCTGTGCTCACAATAAGAGAATTAGGCAACAAAGGTAACGATTGATATTGTTATTGTTGTTTTTTTACGTATTCTTCGAGGGCTTTTTTTAAAATTTAACCCAGAATTCACAGATAATATTTTGTTTAATTTTAAAGGTGGTTATGTAGATCACAGTACTTAATGTAATTTTATTTTTATTTCTTTTGGGGGTTATAGTATTTAAAGATATTTAGAATTAGCTTGTGGGCTTTTTATTATAGGGACATAGGTAATGATGAAATTGTATGATGAACTGGATTGGAATTATCAGTGCTCACAGGGATGAGGCTTGAGACAAAACTTTATTATTTACGTTTGGTTAAATTGAAATGACCGGATTTATAAAACAACACAAATAAAAGAAAAAAAGGAATTGATGGGAGAAATGATTAAGTTACACAATTAGAGGTAAATTTAATTGTGAAATAAATGAAAATTACCGCTGTGGTCATAGGCCTGGTGTTAGGGGGACTCACGTACAGCGGGTGGGGCACTAACATCACTTGGGTCAGAGACCAATAAAAACTTTCCGCTGGGGTCATAGGCCTGGTGTTAGGGGACTCACGTACAGCGGGTGGGGCACTAACATCACTTGGGTCAGAGACCAATAAAAACTTTCCGCTGGGGTCATAGGCCTGGTGTTAGGGGACTCACGTACAGCGGGTGGGGCCATAACATCACTTGGGTCATAGACCAATGAAAAAAATCTGCTGGGGTCATAGGCCTGGTGTTAGGGGACTCACGTACAGCAGGTGGGGCCATAACATCACTTGGGTCATAGACCAATGAAAAAATACTGCTGGGGTCATAGGCCTGATGTTAGGGGACTCACGTACAGCAGGTGGGGCCATAACATCACTTGGGTCATAGACCAATGAAAAAAATATAAATGTTCCTCTTTTTGCTTTTGTGGCTTGCACTTCGAGACGAAGTACAGTTCAGCATGGCCGTGAAAGGTTATTTTCAAATTTTTCGTATGTTGGTCCATTTCAGTTTAACCGAACGTTCAAACGATACATTGACAAAGATTTGATATTACGATTTATTGGATAATTATTTTGCAACATGAAGAAAATGATATTGTGAATATTAATGTAAGTAGTAGTGTATAATTGGGGTTCCTGGATCAGAGATCCAGTCACCCCAATTATACATTTGATGTGAACTAGACAATCAGTCAATCGATCAATATTTTGAGAAGTAGCCAATCAGTCATTCTATCAATATTTTGTGAACTAGACAAATCAGTCAATAAATCAATATTTTGTGAACTAGACAATCAGTCAGTCAATCAATATTTTGTGAACTAGACAATCAGATAGTCAATCGCATCAATCTATTCTGCTCCACGTTACAATTACTTTATATTTTTGTTTCTTTATAAAACAGATTTCTTGATTTGGCAACATAGTCTGTTCCTTTTACAGCGTTTAAATAAAAGCAATCAGGGAAAAATATGGCATGTTGCATCCAAGGATCATTGTAATACTCCCAATCTTCGATGCCAACCCCACACGAAAAGCACATAACTTTATCGTTTAAACCATTTCCACAGTAAAAAAAACCTGCATCAGCCATTTCCATTACCAATCTTCGTTCTGAATCTACTGTAGCCCAATAATGTCGAAATGAACATAATCGAATTTTGTGTTTATTATATATGTCGTAACGCGGGCTGAAATAAATTTGAATCATTTTTTTAGAAGGTCTCGATACGGGTATGTATAAAAGAATAATGAAGTCTTGTACCTGGTGTTCTCAATTTATAAAGAAATTAAAGCACATTTCGTTATGGTATTCTATGTCTAACGCGTTTATTATGAAAATAAAACCAAAAACAATTACTCATAGAAAAAAGCATTTATTTCGATATATTGTTATAATACAAAGAGCTAACAAATTACTTATTTATTTTTTCAGGACAGCCTTTATCTTCTAAATTATAAACAATTAAAAAATACTGTTATCATCAGTCCACTTTTTTAAACATGTTACATTTTTTAAAGCACATACATTCGAATGATACACACAGCTAAATATATTACTAGACGTTTTATAATCATCAAATAATTTTTGTAAACTAGGACAGTTCTTATCTTCTAAATTATATACATTATCATGTTTTAATAGGTTTCTTAGCCACGACACTTTTTCACACCCTTTAACGTAAATGTTTTTATCTTTTAGATAAGGTTCAATACATTGCAATGATTTTAAGTATGGTATAAAACCTTCTTTCCACAAAATTTTTCTGTTTCTCTCTATCCAATTAACTTGCGATTTTTCTTTTTTTGTAAGATTGTAAAATGAGAATGGTGGTTTGATTAATAGCACCATAATTTGATTTCTGCATGCTATTGCTATTTCTTTGACAATAAACTCGTTATCTTCCGTCTTAAACCCTTGCACATCGACTATAGCGATCATGATAATTTCCTTACAATACTACTCAGGGGTTTATATTCAATCAGGCGATCGTTAATGATAAGACAATATGCGGATGTATTTTCTGGAATATCTTCAGAACTTTCTATTTCTAGTCTCACATCTATAGCCCCAGTCTTCAAAGCCTCGTTCTGTCTTGAGCAATCAATTACAAATAAAGGAGCCTTTTCTTTAAATTGAAGCAGATCAAGCATCGGTTCACATCGAATGTTATAATAAGACTGACGAAATTTGGTATACATCTCATATAATATACAATACTTATCTTCAGGAAATTTTGAATTAACAGATTCGTATGGGTAATAGTTAGAATTTAAGAAAAGAGTAACATTAGTTAATTTACCATGGTCAAATATTGAACTGTCTCTAGATTTAGTGTTTTTTCTATTTGTCTGTAACCCAAAGATCACATACCTCGGTTTCTCGAGTTGTGAAGCAGTCTTAATAACCCAGGAATGTTTTGTAGTCTTAGGTAATAAAGGGTATTCGTACAAGTCCCAGTTTCTAAAAGCTATTTGTATAGGGCGATCTTTCTCTAAATGTTTCAGTAAAGTTAATCTTTCCCGATCTGAAACTTTTATATGAGGCACGCGCCATTGCAATCTCTCTATATTTATTTCAATCGAGTCGTTATTTTCAAGAATAACACTATTAAGCTTAGAACTACTTCTGTTAAGTAGAAGTTCATGTTTACAGTTAATGATAATTTTATCATAATCTTCCGCAAATCCCAAAACTTTATTCAGGGGTATAAGAGTGCTAAAAATACCGTCATTATCTTTAATTCCATTCAAATTCCAACCCCAAACACCAGCAGCTTTGCTTTCTCCCTCACTCATAGACACATATGATTTTATAGTTGTAGTAATTCCTGCATTTTTTATTCGATCTATCTCAACACCGTTAATTTCATATCGAATGTCTTGAAATAGAAATGATATAGGATTATTTGTGAAATTAACAGACTTTCGTGTAAGTTTTCCTGATGCATCTTTAGAAGACACAGTGGCTCGACCTTCAACGTAAATGTAACTGGCTGAAGGTAATATGTACACATCTTGCTGATTTATAGGTATTCGTATTTCATCATTTTCTTTAAAACTGTTGCTGTATGGATTATAAGTGTGATATTCATAACTCACTATAGAGTTATCGAACTGCGCTGAATCATTTATATTAAGAAAACTCATAATTTAAATCCCAAAGCTTGAAGAAACAATTTATTCTCTTCAGTGATTATTTTTATACTTCGCGTATGTCTGCGTCTTCTGACGATACGAGGGCGAGTAAAGTTATTCACTTTGGCGATTGATTTTATATTATACACTATCATTTTTTGGCTATAATATAATTGACATTCGTTTCTTTTAACAGACAGCGTTAAAGTGTTGACTTATGAGTAAGAAACTTTATTTAAAGTAATAATTTAAAAAGACTGCTTTTTCCAAAATTCTTTAAGAAATTTTATACATAAATGTCCACAGTTAAATAAGTTATTATTTTGATAATTATTGTAATTATAATGGATGTCGTCAGAACCCACGTAACGAACAAATTCTATGGGTGGTTTTAAGTTTCCGTAACTATCGAAATATTCAACATATTTATTTATAATTACATAGGCTACCCAATGTGTACCGGAATTTTTTGAATCATCCAAATTAATGACTCCACACTCTCGGGAAAACGGTGATTTTGGTAAGGTATCTCTCATATATACTCCACGAAAATATGGAATGTTTTCCGTAAATTGTATGATATCGATATTAGTAAGAGCACGGTTAGGTAGCCTGCGATTTAGTTTTTTTTCTTTAAATTTAGATATAATCGAAGTCCATTCTTGTAACGGTTTAGCCGCAATCCGTTTCCAATACATACACCTTCCACTTTCTTATGTTGTCGTTCCATTTGTTCCAAACGCTTTTTTGCAGCCTTATATTCGTTGATAGTTTTGACGATTCCAGCAATTCCACTTGCTATACTTCCAGCAGCAGACAGGCCAGCAAATATAGGAATTAAAGGTAAAACACCACCGGACTTAGGAATGGGTATGATCCGTGGGAGCTTCGTAGATGAATTATGAGTTAACTCCCTAGCAGCTGCGTATGCCAATTCTATCAGTTTTTTCTTACACTTTGGCTTTAATTTTTTAATGCATTTTCTTGTATGGGAGACTATATTTTTAAAGTTTTTTTTGAGGCCATATCCAGAACTCACTTTTGATAGCATTACGTTGTTAACCACATTAGCAGCAATTTTTTCTCCTGTGTTTGCATCTGAAGACAGAGCACGCTTCTTCGCCATCTTTAGTAAAATGATATCTGCTTTGTGACGATCTTTCAAACTTTTGGATTTATTGTAAGCGATATCGTGATGTTTGCAATACTCATCTAACTTATTTACACCTTTATCACCACGAGCCAATCTTTTATGTAATTTAGTTCCAGGACCACAGTAATTATATCCCGGTAAATGGAGTTCAAATGGTAAATTATTAATTAAATTATTCACAAGTCCTTCTCCGTTCATGTATACAAACAGAATAGAACCTAAATCATAGATCATGGCATTATAAAGCCCTTACAAAACATTTGTATCATCAATCCAACTATTTTCTGATGATGGTAACCCCAACCATTTCACAAAAACTTTTCTCCTTTTATGTTTCAAAACTTTTTCAACAAGGTAAACATCAGGATGTTTGGTAATTTGTAATTCTTGATCATAAAATGCTCCTAAAATAGGCTGCTGTTTAATGTCTTGTAATAAATATGTAGTAGGATTTGTATTTTGAACCTTACTAATCTTAAATATCTCTGTTGACCAATTAGGAGTATAGCCTTTTTCAAAACAACCTTTATGTTTACTTATTCGAACAAAATCACCCATCTTGAACTTACGACGCTTTGTTTTTATTTGTTGTCGATTAAAATATGTATTTAGTAGTTGAGCTTTATTTCTATGATTGACTCGAGCTGGTGGTAAACCAATTGTTGTATGTATTGTTTGATTATATCTGTTAATTATTTTACCAAGTGTACCGTCAGTCCATTTATAATTCCCTTTTAAACTGAATTCCTTGTAAAGCTTACTTTTTATCGTCCTTATAAGTCGTTCTACAATGGAGGCCTTTTTGGTTGAATAAGTGCTGTAGTGATTGATGGAATTATTTTTCATAATTTTTTGAAAACTTGCGTTGTAAAATTCTGTTCCTAGATCTGTTTGCAAGTTTCTTGGGATGCGTTTTTCACTACTCAATATTGTATTGAATGCTTTAGATACAGATTCTTTATTTTTTTGTTTAAGTGGAATAGCCCAAGCATACTTAGAGAATCCATCGATAACCACTAAAATATATTTACAGTTAGAATTGAATTTGGAAATGCTTTGCATATCCATTAAATCGGCTTGCCAAAGATCATCAATATCTTTTAATATTACATGTCTTCGAGAAAAATTGATTCTTGCACTTCTGTGAATTTCGTTTACGATGTCTCTTTTCACTTTGCTCATTCTTTCAACTGTCACTTCTGAACTACAAAATTAGACTAAGTAACAGAGTCTATGATAAGCCCTTTTATTCTTGTATTACACCCGCTTCTTTTAGTTCTTCAATAATTGATAAAATCTCGTTATCAAGATTAGTATTACCTGCAGTTTTAGAAGCGATCAAAAGTTTAAGCCTGTCCACTAATTCATTAGGATCATCCCAATAAACAAGTTCAGTATTTTTTTTATATTTTTTAAGAAACGGTAAACCAGCCCCTCTTTTTTGCCTAGATTTAACTTCTATTGGTACTTGTAAGCATTTATAAGACTCAGAAAATAATGGTTTGACCACTTGAGAATATTTTAGACCTTTATCACCTTTAAGTTGACCTGCAGGGTCAAAGTCTCTTTTATGAGCATTAGTTGTCAGGAGTATTTCTTTGTAAACCAATTTATCTTTTAAATTGACTAAACTTAAATCAGGTTTTTTGCGAAGCAATAGTTCTTTTAGACCAGGTGTTATTGTATACTGTTTATTAGCTACGCAAATGTTAAACACTTTACCAAAGTTCTCCTGAGTGGTTGAGAAATTAACTATTGTATTTCCGATCATATGTTTGTTATTCTCACTACGTACACCAAATGGTATATTCATATCCTCATATATTTCAATGATATCTTCTTTTTTCAATGATGTATTTGTATCTTTTTCCGATCCATTATCTCCTTCATCTTCTGAATAAAATTTTTCTAACGAGCTTGACTCATTAGATGATTCATGTTTGTACATATCATGAGATTTATCACGCAAAAATATTGTTGAACCTATATCAGTGTGTTTAATTTCGTCATCATAAGTATCTTCATTTTTTATTGTAGAAATTTGCTTATTAGCTACGATTGCATTTAGAGGGTCTGCGAGAGGCTTAAAAAAATATTTCAAATGAGTGTCGGTTTTAAACTCATAATCTTTCATTTGTTTCACTTTTGCCTTAATAGCATCCGCAGACTTTATTAATTGATCTGTAATGTTGTGGTCCATTATACGACTTATATTAAGAAGTATTTATGCTCGAATGATTTATTTTTTTAGCAGTCATAATTTATATAGCCGTTAATCACAATAAATAAACTTGTCGAATGATTGTCTATATCTGCCTTTGTTTAATTCACAATCCTTATTAATAGTCAAAAAATCATAAGGATGTATCCAGATTTTAGAACACATATCTTTAAACTTTGACCACTCTATATCAGAACTAACATGTTCATCGTATATATGTTTCATGTTAACTTCATCTTGCTTGAAAATTATCAAAAAGTTAACATTGTCACGTAATAACTGCTTTGGTATTTTTGAATACGTTTGAGATAAATAAAAACAATCTATACTTCTATGTCTGCCCATTGTAAAATAATTTCGTATGTTAATTTGTTTTTCACAAACCACGTCATCAAAAATAATAACAGAATTCGGTAATGCATCGTTAGGATGAATAACTTCGTCATCAAAATTAAATATAAAAAGTTTTACTTCTGGCACCCTTTCTAAGATTTGTTTTAGAAAAATATATTTTGGTTGAAAACTAGTCTTTGAATACAAGTAAACATTTTTAAACCTTAAACCATTTTCGTGGATTAATAAACTAATCATGACGTTCGTTTTCCCGCAATTCGAAGGACCACATATTATACATCTTATATTATTCGGAAAAAGAACACTATGCTTTGCGGGTAGTTTAGTTTTCTCTACCTCAATATTTTTTACTTCTAATGAAACTGGTTGCTTGACCCACTTCATGTTTGTATCTGTCAGAAAAAAATATATGTTCTAGTATTTATAATGCTTATCAGGAACACTAAGTAATTATAACCCGCAAAAATCAGATTTTTGGTATTTCTTTTAGCTTTAGTTTCAACGAATAAGTACACAAATAAATAAAAATGATCGTATATACTTAGATAATATCTGTACAGGTAATACTGAACAAGGGTTATAAATAAAACCAGCAAATATAGAGTACAACTAAATATGTATGTAATAATTAACCAACAATATAATTATTCGATTTTATATAATGCTCGACAATTCTCATATTTAAATATATCATAATTATAAGTTTGCAATTGATGTAAAATATAAAAAAATATTGAATTAACATATGTAATCACAATGACCCCAAGGTACAGTATCTACTTGATTTCCCAGAACATGCCTTTTATCGTCTATCCTGTTTAAAACGACTTTATTTACTTCTTGTGAGAAAAGCACATGCTTCATTGATTTTATCATATTCATCTTACGCTTTAATGTTAAGTTTTTAAATAAAACATCCTTATAATTAGATGATTTTAAACATCTTGTAACAGGCTTTGATACACCTTTAGCTTTGTTTATTTGAGTATTTAATGATTTAATGCAATATAGCTTTGCTCTTAAGCCCGTAAATTCGGTTATTGGGTCACCTCCTAACTCGTCTTTAAATAAACCAGGAACTTTTTCGTTCACCTTAGGAATAAAGTAATGATTATTAGTTTCAAAATTACTTGTATCGAATGCTGATAAATTATCACGCATATCTTTATAAAAGTCTTTAGTATGTATTAAATACAACAAACTATCAGTATCAGTGTAACATAATTTAGCTTTGTCACCATATTTATTCTTAATGAAATTATAGTGATAATTGTACAGATGCCACTTAGAGAATTCTAGCACCGCAAACCCAATATATATTGGTCTGTCTAAAACAAGTTTCATGGGACTCAGTTGTATTGCTATGAAGTTTTCATTAAAGATAGAAACACTTTTTAAATTAGGTTTTGTGATTAATTTCTCAGCACCTACTATTTTATTTGTTATATTTAAGTCATCACTCCATTTGGTTATTAATTTGACCTCCACTTGCTTACGTTTATTTTCAATAGTTTTACCAAATATTGAATTATTAAGAAGCTTAAAAAAATCTCTTTCGAATGATGTTGAAGCTGCTTGTCGTAAGCTAGTATTCAAGTCTATATACTTTTTCAAAAAAGATTCTTGTTTAAAACATAGGATTCTATGAATTTTTTTTAAAATTAGGCCATTTTTAAGACATGCTTTTAAATGAATATAATGAATAATGTAGTTATATTTATCATACAAATTTGCAATTAACTTTGGTGTTTTCCCTCCAATAGGTATGAATTTCTCTGGAGCAAAAGGCAAGTCGCTATGGAAATTATGTAAATGATTTGGATATGCTAAATCTACTTCTAAAACATAACCGTACTCGCCATTATCAGGAACATCCGATAAATTAAAATTTTTGATATCATCCTTTTTCATAAATTTAAACTCTGATATCGGTAATTTTTTAGTCATAGCATATCCATAAAGATTATTACAGTCTAAATATATCAAATATGTTGATGGTTTAGAATTATCGAAATTAGGTAAATAAATGTTATTGGCTTCAGCATATCGGTGAGAACACTGAGCTAATCCTCCACGTATTCCTTTTTCTAACATTTTATAAATTTCGAAATCATTGATCAATTCTAACTGAACACCTGTGTAAAGGAGCATAGCGTCCCAACTTAATCCAGGCGAAGTCACATAATATGCAGGATCGAGTTTATAGTGCTGCAGACAAATATTTCTAAAATTTTCAAATATATCACATAATAATAGTACATCACACTTTAAGTACAGGTCAGTATATTCACCGAGAGAACTAATATTAAAACATTTCCACACAGTTTGGGCATGTTGATATTCAGTATCTGTTATATGTTTCATTTGTAAACTGTTATAAAAATGATTCTTTGCTGGAAGTTGTGTTTCATTATATGCTTCCCATGAACAAATATGCTCATACGGATATACACCTTTGCTTCGCAGTAAATTTAACTGACTTTTATCTGAGAAATGTGATGATAAATGATTAAAATCGTTCTCCGTTAAACTTTTACTCAAATTGTCAAGACTTGAACTAAGAAATTGAAATGAATCTATAAATTTAATCTGTATAGGTTTACATCCTGTTTCAGCTTTGATTATTTTAGTTATGCTGATATATTTTTCTTTCGTTTTTGGTATAATTTTTATCTCACCATCATATTTCGATAATTCTGTAATAAATATATGAGAATCATAACCAGATAAGTTATGAAAGATAACCGGGATAAATGAACACACTCTATAAATTAAATTGCAGTGCGAGTGTGCCGCGCCTCTATACTCGGATGTAATATGATCATGATCACAAACTTTATCATCAAATAATAAATGATTACAGATATGGCATGTAGTTGCTTTACTATAATTATCGGTTTGCTTTTTCGTCATAGATCTCATGGGTTTCTTAGTCATTAAAATTTTGTGAATTACCTTCGCTTCTTTAATTAATCTCTTAACAAACACTTTTACACAGTCAGGTCCTCTGTATGTTACGAATTTGTTCAAGCTACTATCATGTGAGCAACATACATAATATGCAAAACAAGACGGTTGATGTAGTTTATTTTTTATCGTACTTTTATCATTACATTTTTCTTTATAATTTAATAGTATACTTTCAAAGTCAGCATAAATCACAAAGTTAATTTTTTGCTTTCGCTCATAATTTTTGAATTGTAATATATTGTTTTCATCAGGCAGTATGGTTAAAATTTGGGAACAACTATGAGAATGATACTTTTTTTCGGAAGTAAAAAATTGCAAACATGTTTCACATAAATGCATTTGACCCTTGTGACAAGTAACTTGCCGTCGCACTAAGCGTAAAAGGTTTTTTATCAAGCAATAATGTCCTTTATTTTGTTTTTCAAAATACAGTAAGTTAATGTGTTTATCTTTCTTACAATTCGTCACATAGAGAGGGCCGGTTACAGTACAACGTTCATCTAATCCGTAAATATTAATACTGAACTCGCAATTATTCTTTTCAAATAACCTGATATCTTTAGGTAAAGGTGGAAATGAAATTCCTTGAATATTAAATATTGAACTAAAGTGTGGATAGGAGTTTGTTCTACATGCGTTACTTTTTGCTGGGAATAATGCTGCAACAATACTCCATAAAAAACAGTATTCATCATTATTGCGTATATTCAAACAACTCTTTGTGTTTTTAATAGCTCCTGGTAGCTCTAAATAAGTACCACCCCGCATGGGAGAATATTTATTTATATTTATTTCTAAATGACTTGTACAGACAAATGACCATCCAGATTCACAATGCTCAAATTCAGTAAGTTTTCTTTTAAATATTTCTATTATATTTGAGAATAAATTATTAATGTCAGTACTGCTGTATATAGTTTCATATTTCGTATTAAATGACTTGAGCTGCTGCTCACTTAATTGTGGTAGTAAAAAGTACGCAAACAGCTCGAAGTTAACTTTAATGCAGGTATGTTCCAATAATGATAACTCAATGATATTCAAAACATCCTTTCGCTTATCACTCAAGAACGCCTCTAGTATGAGGTACTCGTCTTCTATTGATGGGTTTAAGCGATAAGTCATGATCCTATTTCTAAATGCCGTAGCTACAATATCAATATTATCAAACTTTGACTTTATTAAACAATTCGATTTATGAATATTCGTTCTCTTATGATATCTGTATTTATGTTCTGGGATCTCAATTTTGCATTTATCACAATTAATATACTTTGGTAAGCAATCTGGCTCATAAACATTCGTATCATATTCAATTTCTGGAATATCAATCTGGGATTTAACTTTATCAAACTTTGACTTATTCGTATCAAATTCAATTTCTGGAATATCAATCTGGGATTTAACTTTATCAAACTTTGACTTATTTGTATCATATTCAATTTCTGGAATATCAACCTGGGATTTAACTTTATCAAAATTTGACTCATTCGAATCATATTCAATTTCTGGAATATCAATCTGGGATTTAACTTTTTCAGGAATATCAATCTGGGATTTAACTTTTTCTGGAATATCAATCTGGGATTTAACTTTATCAAACTTTGACTTTATTAAACAATTCGATTTATGAATATTCGTTCTCTTATGATATCTGTATTTATGTGCTGGGATCTCCATTTTGCATTTATCACAATTAATATACTTTGATAAGCAATCTGGCTCATAAACATTCGTATCATATTCAATTTCTGGAATATCAATCTGGGATTTAACTTTATCAAACTTTGACTTATTCGAATCAAATTCAATTTCTGGAATATCAATCTGGGATTTAACTTTATCAAACTTTGACTTATTTGTATCATATTCAATTTCTGGAATATCAACCTGGGATTTAACTTTATCAAACTTTGACTCATTCGTATCATATTCAATTTCTGGAATATCAACCTGGGATTTAACTTTATCAAACTTCGACTTATTCGTATCATATTCGATTTCTGGAATATCAATCTGGGATTTAACTTTATCAAACTTTGACTTATTTGTATCATATTCAATTTCTGGGATATCAACCTGGGATTTAACTTTATCAAACTTTGACTCATTCGTATCATATTCAATTTCTGGAATATCAATCTGGGATTTAACTTTTTCAGGAATATCAATCTGGGATTTAACTTTTTCTGGAATATCAATCTGGGATTTAACTTTTTCTGGAATATCAATCTGGGATTTAACTTTTTCTGGAATATCAATCTGGGATTTAACTTTTTCTGGAATATCAATCTGGGATTTAACTTTTTCTGGAATATCAATCTGGGATTTAACTTTATCATTATCAGAATTTGATGAGCCATCGACGGGGTGTAAAACTGGAAAAAAAAGACACAACATTTTTTATTGTATAGTTTAATTATTGAGATTAAATGCGGTTACAAAATTCTATATTAAAATAAACTCTATGTAAGTATAATAATTAATGTGGTATAGCTTAAATCTCATAATGTAAACTATTGGTAAGAGCTTATAAAAGTAGGAGTACATTTTTTAAACTCCTTCCGGGTGCTTGTTATGTAGGCGTTTAGGCAACGCCAGGACTCTGAATCCTCATCACATTTGTTTTTGATCGTGATTACCGAGTGGCGCCATCTATTTACTGGTTGGACCCGCTCTATTTCATTACATTTATATACTTTGAGTTCTATATAGAACTCACCTCTCTTCTGCTCGTTCATTTGACGTGAAAACCCGTTCGCCAGTCTCCTAGTGATGTACGAGTATATCGGGGCATTCTTCTTGTCCGCAACCACCTCAATTTCATCGTCGTCACTGTCGCTCCCGAACAACTCGCGAGCCGTTGACTTGGTGACAGGAGTGATTGGGTGAATAGTCGCCTTAGTTTTCTTACTCGTAGACGGCTGGGAGCTGCTCGTTGACGAAGGCTTGCGCTTTTTGTTCTCCTTCGGCTTGGTTTTCACCGATGCATGCTCCTCGTCCGTCGATTCGTCCTCCATAGGGAAAATATAGTCAGCCGTGTTCTTGGACCTGTAATAAATAAAAACAATGAATGAGTACATAACAGTAACAATTACATTTAGTTTTAATCGTGTAGGCGATATTAATTGAATACACTTATTACTTGAATGAATGATTATTAAAAATTATGAATCAATAAACGGTTTAATGTTTATAGATGTAGACTCACTAACTTAACTGAATTATGGAAGAGGGTAATGAATAACTATAATACTATAATGATTGAATAGTTAATTAAGTGGAAACAACACAAAGTAAATTACATTGAAAAGTGAGTAGATATTATGTACTTACATTTTAGAAGATTAACGTTGCTTTGGTAGTTAGTAAGTTCTGGTAACTAGTTTGGTAGTGAGTTAGATGTAACCGCTCCTAGTTGAAGTGTTGATGTGATCCAGCTTCTGCAGGATGCACTCTTAAATAGTGCAAAATCCGCGTCACGATATCCCATATAAGGAATAGATCACGCGTTACAGAAATGCTTTATCAGCCCTTACACCCAAATATGTAATAGTTTACGTTGTAGAAAAATATCTTCCTAAACAATAAATATCGAGATCTTGCAATTTGAACTTTATCTTCATAGTTAAAGATACTTAAACTCGATAAGTCAGTGGGTGGTCCAGTTCTGATGTCTATTAGGTGCCGCTCTGGATGATGCCGCTTTCTGTGTGTATTGACTTTTAAGTCACCAGTTCACAGATAGCGATGCGGTGCGGTAGCATCGCGGTGATGTTTTGTATTGTTTAAATCAGTATGAGCGCGCTAACACATGATGCGGACACGGATAATACTGATACAGTAAGTTAATAGTACAGCGATCTATAAAGTTAAACTACTGCATCATTACTATCCTGTGTTGTGGAGCAGTACCCAAGCCTTCCCTAGCTAGCATTGAAACGTCATCACGACGCTATCGCATCGCACCGCCGTCTATTTACCGCTGGCTTTATATTATGGTATGCATTTAATTGTAATCTGAAACGGTATAGCGTCGCTTTGTCGCGAATATATGAAATTACGTTGACACGTGCTATTAGACTTTTTTCATAGCAATTTTGAACTTTAAACCCATTAAAAATTATTTAATAGAACCCTATATAAAGGATAAAATATCTTGAAATATCAATTATTATTTAGTTTCCTACCAGCAAGCGCAAGTAAATCAACGAGTAATAATTATGTCGGTGAGTATTAATTTAATTCTTTTTTTATATTTGTTTTTATTAAAAAGTTTAAAACTTGGTTTAATAACAGATCCTACCATCATATTATTGACTTTGAATAGTGAAATGCTTGCAACAAATACTTTAATGCATTTTACGCTCAATTCACTTTTTCATCACACGAATTAGAATATTATGTAGACCTTTTATTTCAGTAATGTGAATGTGTAAATTTTATTTTTTAAATCAAGACATGGTTTTTTAGTTCAAACACATGAGAATAGTAATGTGGGTAGAGTAGTCGATAAGTGGTGGTATTCGTTATAGGCCTTGGGTTCGATTCCTAGCTGAGTTAAAGCCAACAGTTTGGTACATGGCTACATATCAATCTATTGTAATATTCTGTAGCCATGCATATAGCATGTAGGATTATTTATTGTTTGAATAAAGGCCTATAATAAGAGTTAGGTATTATTAAGGTTTATTAGTTATTCATACGTTTTTATTCATTTTTCAGGACTCTGAAAACGATCTGTTTAACTTCATTCCTGCGAATCCACCAGCGGGGCAGCGAGGTGAAAGGTTGTTAAACCTCGATGGACCGAATAATAAGAAACTAAAAAAGTCCCCCGCTATATTTTCTTATGTGAAGAAACTTACGCGGGGGTCTAATGTCATCGGGGGAAAGGTGATTAGAATTGAAATCTATGATGCTGAAAAGTTTAGTGACAGTGAAAGCTCTCAGTGCAAATGTGATGCCGAATTATGTATACAACATGTTGTAAAAAATATGTATATGGATAATGTATATAATTCTGTTAAGGATATTGTTGTAAAAATCTCAGACTCAATGGATATTCATTAATAAATGTATCATAATATTATTCTGATTCAATCTTTTATTTACCATTTTCCCCCTTCAAAAACTTCTTATAGAAAAGGTAAATCAAAAACTCACTAACATGTTCTACCTTTTTTTCTATCGTTATTGAGAGTCTAAATAGGGCTTCAATCAGTATTCATCACACAAGCCTACCCCAATTTAATATAGTGAGGATAGAGACGAGCTAGTAACCAATGCATCAAACGTATTATCAAAGATTTGTACCTAGTAATGGGCTACTTTATGGGCTTTAGTCACTTAGTCAGTGTAAGGACGTGTTGTGCTTGTGATTATCAATAACGTCAAGGGGGGCTAGGGGGGGGGGGGGGGGGGGGGTGAGAATAAAAGTGATGCGTTATGGAGCACATCCGCACTATTTCGACAGCATCGCACTGCAATGAATTGTACATATTTTAGAATACTCGAATACATACATAAACTCACACCTTTTCTCATGGGTAGACAGATACTACAAAACCCCCCCTCCTGCCATGATCGTAATAATCGCATCGTCATGGAATGTTCTGCATCGAGGTATTCGAAATAATATGAACTAAATCATGTTATTTCGAATACTTGAATGTAGAACCTAAGTAAATAAATTAATGAAATGTTTTGAAACATATTGATCGATTGACTGATTGCCATGTTCAAAAATGTTGATTTATTGACTGATTTGTCTAGTTCACAAAATATTAAGAGAATGACTGATTGTCTAGTTCTCAAAATATTGATGGATTGACTGATTGTCTAGTTCTCAAAATATTGATCGATTGACTGATTGTGTAGTTCACATCAAATGTATAATTGGGGTGACTGGATCTCTGATCCAGGAACCCCAATTATACACTACTAATGTAATAACATAATGTAACAATTGTACTGGGCGTTTACTATTGTGTTTGTAGATATGGTCTGGTCTTTTATATCTTCTTCAGTTCTCAAATTATTTCCTTTATCAAGTAAAGATGTGTCATAACTCTTTAAGCTACGGGACTGAGCAGATTATCACATACAAAATTACATTTAATTGCATTACAATGATAACCGAAAAACAAACCCAAAGCTTTTATTTTCAATGGCCTGGCCATTTGATGAAAATAAATAAAATTAAAATACTTTCAAAAATTGATACAAACATTTATAAAATGTTGAGTCGGTAAAGCTGTACGAACATATTTTTGATCTGACTGTTTTTTGACCACCTGCTGAAATTAATTTGTGGACGTGGCTTCTTTTCCTTGGATTAATTCATCTTTTCTTTTTCCCAAAGTTGTGAACATCACATAGTACGAAAAAAAAGGTTTTTCTTAAGATCTCTGTGAAAAAATTGTTTTTACTTCGGTCTGTGAGGTATTATTTTAAGTAATTTCTTCCAGGTAAAGAACTGGTCAGAGTGGCCATGTCAAAAATTTGTGAAAATGTTAATAGTAAATGTTTGTTAAATACGGTTCTCGGTAATATTGTCAGATTGACCGAGCGATGAATTATTCGAATTATTTTCATGATCACTGGCTAGTGCTTCGATTCAACAGCTGTTGAATAGGAAAGACTTTTTGAATTGTTGCTATAACAATTGTTTTGTAGAGCTAAATTGTATCTGTAAGCAATTTATTATTCGTCAAAATTGTTAAAGTACTTAACCTTTTTCTATTACAATAGGAAGGTAAAAAAATATATATATATATATATGTCGATACATAGGTAGAGAAGTTGTATTAAGCTCCGAGTATTTAAAATGAGAATAAATATATTACTCTGTTGAATTGGTCATTATCAAGAATTGTTTTTGTAAAGTGGATTCATGGGTACTTCGAGGACGGAGTATTTATCAGTCTGGCCGTGTTAGATTCATCGTTTATTGGATAATCAAGTGTTGTCAATTTTGTGAGACAATACATTCCTAGGTACTTCGAGAACGAAGTACTTGTCAGTCTGGCCGTGTTAGATTATTCATTTTGATATTTTATAATTGTTGGTTGGATAGTGACATCTGTCACATTAACGAAACATTAAATCAATATAGAAGTACCTAATTTGACTAGATAAAGTGTTTACAAAAACTAATTGTTATAACTAGTAAAATAACCAAGATTTTATAACTATAGATAATTAAGAAGTATTTAATTATACTTGTAGTATGTCCTAGGTTTTATATTGCCATTTTACTTTAATGTGCTGATTCAAATGACTGTCACAATACTGTCAGTTTATATTGACATTCTTTTAATTGATTCGTAACTGAGAAGTTACGAATCAGTTCTTATTGAATTGCTTAATAACCTTAAACAGTTTTAAAACTGTTTCACTACATAACAATGGTTTATTATTATCTGTGTTAGAAGTTATTAAGCCAAAATGTGTAATGATCTGTAATTTGTTCAAAATGACGGTAGGTGTAGTGTGACGCATTTCCTCACGATATTCGACGTTGGTAGGATATAAAAAGGATTGTAATCATGTTATCGGGGCAGTTGCTTGACAGATGTCCAGTTGGTTAGTTCTAGTGCTGTTATTGTGTGGAAAGGATCTACCAGACGTCACGTAAGTTAAGTAATTGATATTATATCCTAATTATTGCCTATTATGACAATGTTGTTGTACTGGGTATAGTGTTGCCATATTGCTAATGTTTTAAATCATGTAAATGGAATATTCATATTCTTTTCTAGATATTGTTGTAATTGTGATTATGTTGATATTATTCAGAGTTCTCTTGGACAATGGTCCAAGAGAAAGTATTAATGTATTTAAGATAATGATAATGTATGGCAATGTAAGAAATGTGTTGATATAATACTTCAGTACTGTTTCCATGGAGTTTCTTGTCCTTCTTCTCCATGAAGACCTAGTTTTGGAACGGACGACTAGCTTTCTGATTAATACTGACAAGCCTAATTGAAATATATGTGTAGTCTTGTCTTTCTGTGCTTTATTTAGTGAAACCCTTTCCCAACAAACCGTATTCATAAGAACCTTCATACACAGTAAATAAGCCGTAACCATTCTAATACACAAGGCTTTATATTTGGTATATTTATATAATACTTATAGTTATATACAGAATTATTCATTACGTGCGTGTATATTCCAATACGCTAGTAAGACACTAAAAAGAAAAACAATGCCTTCGTGTGCCTTCACTGGGTGCATGAACCACTCTAAAAGAAAAAATAAATCACACGGCATCACATTTCAAATCAAATCAAATCAAAATATTTTTATTTCATATAAACCTACATGGGCACTTATGAAACGTCAGAAGCTAGGTGCACGGTCCCAAATAGTTGGTTCCTATGGAGAAGAGCCGGCAAGAAACTCCACGGTTACTCATAAGTACATTTTTCTTATTATTATTTTTTAAGATTTGATTTTAAAAAATTGTACCCGTTCGAATTTGTTCGCCATTTTGTAGAGCGCGATAGAAACATACAATGCGTTAGTGTGCGACACGTCCGGCTAGAACAGGGTGCCGTGTCGCCGTCGTCGCTCGGCGTGACGTGCGTTTCTAACGAAATAATACGAAGAGCTGTGATACTCCGTCTTGGTCGCACGCCACCTTTGTGCATTATTCTGTCTTTCTCTTTGTTGGCGTGTAATAATAACGATTGTTTGTGTGAGTAAATGTGTCTGTGTACGTATAAGAGTCACTGTTTGAATACCTACTGTAAGAACGTAACATATCTATTAGTTTTATTTTAATCAAAGTTTTTAATAAATGCTTATCTCATATTATTATTGTGTTAATTTTTTCGCAAATGGTACGAAAAGTAGAGTATTTTCCTCGGTGATATACCTGTCTTAGTCTTGGGTGAACTTAAAGTCCCTCGCTACACTCAGGACTCGTCTTAAATCCCTCGCTTCGCTCGTGATTTAAGTTTTTAACACCCTCGCTGCGCTCGGGAGTAAACCTCGAGTCCTTCGTTACGCTCGCGATTTAAATCGTCACCCGCGACAGAAGACACTGCTTTATCCCCTTGGTTAATAATCTACTATTCAACATCACTACTCTCAAAACGATGAAGGAAAACATGGTAACGAAAACGGCATGTCCTAGAACTAGAAATTCGAAGACATGCGACATCTGCTATCAACTCGCACTGGGCCCGCGTGGTGAATTACGGCCCACTCCCTCTAACCAAGAGGAGGCCTGTATCCTAGCAGTAGAAACATTTAAGTCTCATTATACATATATCTTTGTGAGTACACGTTTCGTTATTACTTAAAGAGATTAAAGACTACTATAGCTTTCGCACCCCATTATAGTATCGAAAGAATCGCAGCAAGTGTAGGCGAAAAGTTTTTTTTTTTTTTTGTTTAAACCAAATTATTTTGTTTTGCATTAATCTGTTCCTTGTACACGTTTTCGAGCTACTTAGACGGTTCGTACTGTCACTGTGCGCACATAAATTCCATTTATGCAAATAAACAGTGTCCGATTGCATTGAGGAGCCATGTCTCATGTTTAAATGCGGGTACTACAAATATTTAGTGGTTAATTTGCCGATTTTGTAGGCCCAATCCTGGAATATGTAGTAAAACCCCTAAAAATTTATAGGACATTTTATCAAGTCCATGTCTAAAATTTAGCTTGATAAACCTATCCATTATACATCCTTCTAACCTTTAAAAAAAAAGAAGTTTTAAGATCATTTACATTTCCCAAATCAAAACACGAACAGCATGTGCATAGACACGTGCCAATTGCATTCACAATAGACTAGACTACAAGGAAAACGTGCCATGTAGTGCACGATGACACAATAGACCACTCTGAATAGGTGTCGCTGATTGGACAGAAGGATTATAACAGACAAAAGCTCCATAATCCGGCAGATTGACAATATTGTTAGCAACCAGCTCGGCCTCGTCTTAGCTACGCCTACCAATAAATCTATCCATATAGTTCCAACCAATCAAGGTGCCAATCAAATGATTATTGGGAAGGTCTGTTAATTGGTGTACCTCTACCTATTAGTGTTAACCTTCTATTACAGTCACGATAATGCTATTGGATTTATAACCCTTGTCCAATTCTTGCATCAGATATCCCTAAATTTAAAAGATTTCATCTAAACAAATAAGTAAAATTGAAGTGTCTGTTTTTAATGTCAAAGTAAAAGATTCGTACGGGACTTATGACGAAAAACCATTTTTTTTGTCTGTCTGTCAGTCTATTTGTTCCGGCTAATCTCCGAAACGACTGGACCGATTATGACGTGACTTTCACTGGCAGATAGCTGATGTTATAGTAAGACTAAATAGGCTACTTTTTGTCCCGGTAGCCCATGACATAATTTTCAACTTCCAAGTGGAAGAAGCCACGGGCACAGTTAGTTTTACATAATCTACATGGGCACTTATGAAACGTCAGAATCTAGGTGCACGGTTCCAAATGGTCGTCCCTATTGAGAAGAGCCGGCATTGAACTTTGCGGTTAATATTTTTTACAATAATTTACTACCTACCGAGGCTTCAAATTACACTGTTATTCGGTATTGGAGGGCAGTGAAGGCCTATGAACAAGTACCAGGTAATTAAAAAAACCGGCCAAGTGCGAGTCGGACTCGCGCACCGAGGGTTCCGTACAAACCTGCAGGTCATCATCATCATCATTCGTCATCATCGTTTATGAAATTAAATGTTTTTTTTTTAATTTTTATATTTGAGTTGACTGAATGAAAGGTAAATTTGGTTTACGATTTATGACGTATTAAAAAAAAACTACTTACTAGATCTCGTTCAAACCAATTTTCGTTGGTAGTTTTCATGGTAATGTACATCATATATTT
Organism: Aporophyla nigra; assembly: GCA_947507805.1. Taxonomy (NCBI): domain Eukaryota; kingdom Metazoa; phylum Arthropoda; class Insecta; order Lepidoptera; family Noctuidae; genus Aporophyla; species Aporophyla nigra. The sequence goes on along the minus strand of OX382307.1, from coordinate 13,249,769 downwards.
TTTTTAGTTTTATCATTCCCTTATTTTAGAAGTTATGGGGGGGGGGGGGACACACATTTTACCACTTTGGAAGTGTCTCTCGCGCAAACTATTCAGTTTAGAAAAAAATGATATTAGAAACCTCAATTTCATTTTTAAAGACCTATCCATAGATACCCCACACGTAAGGGTTTGATTAAATTTTTTTTTGTGTTTCAGTTCTATGTATGGGGAACCCCAAATATTATTGTTTTAAAAAAAAATGATATTAGAAACCTCAATATCATTTTTGAAGACCTATCCATAGATACCCCACACGTATGGGTTTGATGAAAAAAAAATTTTTGAGTTTCAATTCTATGTATGGGGAACCCCAAATATTATTGCTTTTTTTCTATTTTTGTGTGAAAATCTTAATGCGGTTCACTGAATACATCCACTTACCAAGTTTCAATAGCACAGCTCTTATAGTTTCGGAGAAAAGTGGCTGTGACATACTCGGACAGACAGACAGACAGACAGACAGACATGGCGAATCTATAAGGGTTCCGTTTTTTGCCATTTGGCAACGGAACCCTAAAAACAGAAAATTGTGAACCAATCAAAACATCTATAAGTCTACAATGCCGACATTCGCAGCTTATCTCCTGATTGAGAAATATCATATCGAGGGAGATACGACACTTGCGAAGCCCACTAGCACAAAAAGAAATTTCCGCAAATGCACTTTTATGCGAAAGGACACTTGCGCAAAATTACATTATCAACTTATGTGTCATTATGGACCTATGTGTGAAGACACTTGCGCGACAGGACGGTTGCGCAAAAAAGTTGCGGAAAAGAGATTGTTTCATAGCAAGCAAGCGTTGGTTGGACCACTGTTTTGTTACTCAAACAGCCTGGCACTCTGTGCTGAGTGTTAAAATACAGTACGATGTTTTCTGGTCTGATCACCTACCCCTAGCTATAGAGTGCAATTTGCATATTATCCCAGAAAAAATTACATTAACACAGTCAGTGCAAGACAATGTAAAATGGCATGAGCGTGGTGGTGATCAGATCAAGAGATATCATGAATTATGTAACTCTGATTTTAAAAATATGCTTTTTCCGGATCTGTTTACCAATTGTGCGGACAAAGTATGCGATAACATAGAACATAGACGTGGCTTGCAGATAATGTATCAAGATATTGTAGGTATTTTGTCAAGGGCTGCCATACAAAGCCATGAAGGTGTTCAGCCGCAAGGAAAAAGGCGTATTATTGGGTGGAATAAACATGTTCACGCTGCTCACATGGAGGCTAGGTTTAAGTATCAGTCATGGTTAGCTTACAATAAACCCAATTCCGGCAGAGTTTGGGAGGAAATGCGGGAAAGTCAAAGGATTTTTAAAGGCAAGCTTAAGTGGTGCCAAAACCATCAACATCAAATCAAAATGGACATAATAACTTCTCAAAGATCGTCCAAAAACTTTGGCCGATTTTGGAAGTTGACATCCCGGCTTGATCTTAAGCCAGCTTTACCAGTGACAGTGGCGGGTTGCAGTAAACCAGAGGAAATAGCGAACACTTTCCTGAACCACTTTAGCTTTTCCTCGCCGCTGGGGCCTTCAAAATCAATGGTCGATGCTGAGATATGTCAAAATAGCCCCCTGACTCGTTTTACTGCCAAGCAAGTATCATCGGCAATACAGAAAATGGCCAGAGGTAAGTCTCCAGGGCATGACAGTCTCAGCATCGAGCACTTGAAGCACGCAGGTGCACACTGTCCGAGAGTACTAGCCACGTTTTATTCTTTGTGTTTGAGTCACTCGTATCTTCCTCCCGAATTAATGCAGACAATAGTAGTCCCAATCGTAAAGAATAGGACTGGTGACGTCTCTGATGTAACTAATTACAGACACATATCGCTTGCTACTGTACTAGCTAAAGTATTGGACAGTCTGTTAGACAAAAATCTCGACAAATGTTTAAGACTAAACGACGCACAATTCGGGTTCAGGCCTGGACTTTCTACTGAAAGCGCAATATTAAGTCTCAAACAGACTGTTCAATATTATACTGATAAAAGCACGCCTGTGTACGCGTGTTTCCTCGACCTCTCTAAAGCTTTTGAACTCGTCTCCTATGACCTACTATGGAAAAAGCTCGGGGAAGCGTGCGTACCAGTTGAAATTATACGTGTTTTCAAGTACTGGTATGGTAATTAAGTGAACTATGTAAAGTGGAATAATTCCCTCTCTTCTGCGTATGGGTTGGATTGTGGGGTTAGACAGGGGGGGCTTACTTCACCCAAGCTTTTCAATTTGTACGTAAATGAGCTGATCGCTGGACTCAGCAGCAAGCGGACTGGATGTTGGATTGACAACGTTTGCGTCAATAACCTCAGTTACGCAGATGACATGGTGTTGCTGGGTCCAACGGCTGGCTCTATACGGGAGCTTCTGGAACATTGTGAAGGGTACGCTGCTAGCCATGGTCTGCTGTATAATTGTAAAAAGAGCCATTTCATGATCTTTAGGGCCTCCGGTAGGAAACAATCATACGAGCCAAGTATTAACCTCAATGGCCAACCCTTACTAAGGGTTCAACAAACAAAATACTTGGGTCACTACTTAACGGAGGACCTTAAAGACCATGAAGATATAGAACGCGAGCGCAGGGCTCTTGCTGTGAGAAGCAATATGCTGGTACGCAGGTTTGCATGCTGTAGTAATGAGGTTAAAATTACTTTGTTCAAGGCTTACTGCCAGACCTTTTACACAAGCAGCCTGTGGGCCAGCTACACGCGGAAAACTATGGACGCCATGAGAGTTCAGTACAATAACAGCTTTAGAATGCTGTTGGGGCTGCCGCGCTTTTGTAGTGCTTCTGGCATGTTCGCACAGGCGCGCGTTCACGACTTCTACGCTATGATAAGGAGAAAAACGGCGTCACTTTTGGAAAGAACACGGTCCAGCCCTAATAGCATTCTGAAGATGTTAGTGGACAAATTTAATTCACCAATGATGAATCACTTCATGCAAGTGTTGGTTAGGCAGGAGTGATTCATATTGTCTTGGTGCATATTTGTAAATAATAGTTTCTGTATTTATTCGTTAAAATAACACACTAACATAGCTCTTAAGTTTTGTTTTGCTTTTTTTTTTTGTACCTAACTTACTAACATAAAATGGATCTCTGTTGTCTAAGAAAATAAACAATTTATTTATTTATTTATTACGCCTGTGTTGTTTCAAAGGGTTGGACAAGGGTGTACATATACCCACAATTTGTCAGTAATGTTCAAGTTACAAACAAACTGAAAGTAAACAGTCCCTTTGGACGTCAATAGTGATCATGGTAGTTTTTTTTAAACCTTTTTATTTATTTATTTTCATATTTATGTACCTTCGCAAATTTTCACCTTTTCCATCATGGGTGTCGATTTCATTGTTTACGAGGGTTGAACACCTTCGTAAACAATGAAATCGACACCCATATTGAAGTAGTGAGGTCAAAATGAAAATGAAGGTCACCCATTCGCGTACTGACCGCGGCAAGAATAGCTTAACCTGATCGAGTGACCCGTGTGACTGTTATAACATAGCCACAAGCCCCTTTTCTCAATGTATAAAACACATAAAATAGAAAAGAATCGAAAATAGAAGTTCTTATGGTAACTTCTCTATTTTGTGTGATTTTAAGCTCGATTTACCCTGCATATACGATTATACATCTAGGTCTCTAAGTCACTTTCACCGCAGTCAAATAAATCATTTTAATGATTAGGCTACGTAAATCTAAAACTCTTTGAAATAAAAGATGACTCACGCTAAGAACATTTGTATATAAATAATGTTTTTCACTAAATAGAACATAAGCATTCGCTAAGTTCCGTTTTCATAAGAAAATAGTCCCGATTACTTATAACCTGAGTTATTAGTCATCAACGGCACGTTGTCGAAATCGCTTTATCAGCTCCTCTGATAAGGACCTGCGTAGGTTACGAAAAAATCGATAAATAGGTACAACGATAGGACCCTTATCATTCACTGTTGATTTCACCTGCAGTAAACAAGTTATTTAGCAAAATTATTGTATTCTTTGTGAACAAAAGGAACTAACAGAACAAGGTAAGCGATTTTTTTGTTTGTTTTTACTCTTAATTTCAAGGACACCAGACAAAGTTGGATAGAAAGTAGATGTATGTGAAGCGATAGTGATGAAAAGGCAAATTCTCGTCGACTAGAATCAATTCTGGTTGAATGTAACTGTTGACGTTCAGAAGTACCTTTTATGTACTTATTTGAAATAAATACTTTGACTTTGTTCAACATCTAGTCGCAGTCTCATCTCGGCGACAATCTAATGCCAAAAATTTCTCAAAAATTTATGGAATCTTGTTTTTGACACATTGAGACTAAGCTCAAAATGCAATGTGAACGTTTTTAAAATTGCGATAAGGCTTCTTTGATAATTAATGGTTTAAAAGTGTAAATATTCACAAACGTTTATGACGTCTTCAAATCGGATCGGATCAGACAGTTTGAAGCAAAACGTAGTGGTTTATCGATCAATTTTGCCCACGAGTTTGCCTGAACATTTTAAAGCAAAAGACGATGTAGACGTCACCATTGAATTTACATAACTACCTACTAACACAACATACGTGATATTCACACAAGAATATGATGACGTGGCTTCAAACAAAGTGTATTATCGTCATGTTTATCAGTAGTTATCGTTGCACAATCCTCATTTAAGTTTCATTGTTTAAGACTTTCTATACCTTCAAAAACCTTTATATAGGCTGGCAGGGATGTTGATGCGCAAACTGAAACCATGAACTCAGCACATGATTCCAAACACCCTAGCATCAAAATGTCTGATCGGTTTTAAAAAAAAAATCACCTGCTGTTGCATTAAAAAGTGCAATAACGCAAAATGTATAGAACAGTTATTTTTTAATCATATCCGATGAAATATTCTAACGCGGAGGGGTTCAGAATTATGTACTGAATCCATGGTAATCGGTTTCATTATCGATAGCAGTTGTATACATGACAGGGAATAGATCGAAGAACTAGAACTATTTAAATTGACCAACTGTTTTCTTCCAGCTATGCCGCCACCACACGCTCGTCCTTGTGGGCCGCAGTGCGGGACGTTCTGTACTCCGACCTGTTATCACCGATCTCGAGAGATCCACTGTTATTACCCGCCGCCGCCTCCGCCGCCGCCACACCACTATCCGCATCACCCACCGCCGCCGCACCACCACCCGCATCATCCACCGCCACCACCGCCGTACCACCCGCCGCCGCCGCACCATCCACCACCACCCCCGCATTATTCACACTGGGGAGTCCAACCTTACATGCAACGCTAGTTGGTAGTATGGTAAATGAGTCCTGAAGGTCAATTCTCTTACTTAAAAATGTTCAAAATATAGTCGCAGTCTCATCACAGCGACAATCAAATGTCAAAAATTTGTCAAAAATGGATGGAAATTCTAGTCATTTTTGACAGACTGAGATCTGTGAACGTTCTTAAAATTACGAGCATTGTCCCTTTTCATTTGTGTTACTCAACTCAACTGGTGCAACATCACCAAGCAGCATTTCCTGCTACCTCGATAACTGTACTGTGATGGTTTTTACCTTTTGTACCTACAACAAATTCCTTTAAAAGTTGGAATATTAAGATCTGCATACATATTGACTTTTTATCTTTCTAAATGATTATTTATCTTATCGTCAACGATAATGTTGGAAATATGTACTTAAATGAAGTACAAAATATACTCAATGTAAGATGTTATAAACACTCAAATAAAAACATTTACGTAAATTGAATATGTGTTATTTTTTACCACACTTCATGGAATGAAACATGGCGTTTCAGACGAGATGACTGAAGTATTACAGATCCACGTATGTTTGATCATACGCGGATCTGTAATACTTTACGAAAAGGCAAACAATAGTCTGAGAAATGCCGATTTGATGACTACAAATATTTCTTTTCAGAATCCAATCTCAAATTCTATGTTCAAGCTTCCTTCATAGACTGAATAAATAAGTTCAGTAGTTGAATGATTTTGCATTAAGCTAAGTATTACAATACCTCTTTGAAATTATTTTATAATAGTTAGATTTCCAGTACATAAAAACAATGCCAACATGTTTATGCCAAATCAGAAAAAAAAAATACAAACGGTTAATTGTCTTCTCCGCGCCAACAATTATAATAAGGTCGGTCTCTCAAGCAAACCATAATATTACTGCACTCGATTATTTCTCCAACACGCGGCTCACAGAAATAAAATCAATTAGAACGCAACAGACAGAAACACAAGTAATTATTTCATCGTTTCCTCTTCATGGCTATGGAGGGAAATAGGAAACCAAACAGCGCTCTTATTAAGAAAGTTTTTCTTCATAACAAGATTACGTTCGCCAGATGTGTTGGATTGTGTTCGTATACATGTTGGGAAGAAAGCGATACTATGTAGCTATATTACTTGCTTTGGAAATGAAAGGAATTTTGGGTAAAAAAATCTAGACCTTTTTATAGAATTTTCGACGTAAGGTGTCCCTATGGATTCCTGGGTTGATATGTTTTGAAATTGTAAATGAAATTAATTGTCTCTTTCAATATAACTCAGCATTGTTGCCACCTGCTTTTACACAACCTTGCCGAAAATATTTTTTAACAGACTTCAAAAAAACCGAGAGGTTCTCAATTCGGTTGTATTTTTACCCTATTTAGAGATTGTACTTACCGAATGGTCCCATTTAAATTTCGTCAAGTTCTGATAAGAATGAGACGTTTTTGAGTTAGCATTAATAATACGTATTTTTAGGGTTCCGCACCTCAAAAGGAAAAAGCGGAACCCTTATAGGATCACTTTGTTGTCCGTCCGTCCGTCCGTCCGTCCGTCTGTCAAGACCCTTTTTCTCAGGAACGCGTGGAGGTATCAAGCTGAAATTAATATCAAATACTCAGGTCTACTGTCCCTTGAAGCTGTGAAAAAATTCGAATTCAAACTTCTACGCTAACGCAATCAAAAGATATAGCTGTTTATACCGCAAATTTCCACAAATTTTCGAAACTCGCAAGGGAATCAAAACCTAAAGGGTACTTCCAGTCGATCTAGAATTTTGAAATTTGGTACGAAGCAACGTCATATAGCACAGATAAAGGAAAAATTGCGAAAACCGTAAACTTTTAGTTACATCATATAATAAACAGAACAAAACACAGACAGAAATAAAACCAAGCCAAGAAACAGAACAGAACTACGACTCATTGTCGTGATGGGTGAACTTTTACTTATATACCTACAGGCTCGTACGGAACCCTCGGTGCGCGAGTCCGACTCGCACTTGGCCGGTTTTTTTTACTTTACTAATAATAATCACTCTTATTCACTATTCTTTACTTAGTTGGTAGAAGTAGAAGGTATTTGAATTTGTGTGAAGTAGATAGCACAGCAAAAAATTGAAAAATTTCCAAAAAAACGCAACTAATACAGTGATCATTGGCATTATTATGAGTCATCTTTTGATACAAAAACAGCTAGCTTCCAAAAAAAAAAACTACTGCGTGCAAAAAACTAAATACAAAACCAAAGTGCCTGATTTCCGAAATTACAGTCATTTTCGTATTTGTTTACAAAAAAGAAAACAATCAATTTTCGATCAATATAGCCTGCAATCAATAAAAAGAGCCAGGTTAATAGAGTTAATTAATGCTGCTCAAATTAATACAACTATATTCAGTTGACAAGCGGTTGCCTGTGTACCTGAAAGGTAATTGTTAGGTAATTATTCGAGGATTGATTCCGTAGTAATATCACTAATATCAATAGTTCAGTATGGCGCACATCAATGGTAACCCTGACTCAAAAGCCAGTCTAGCGTAGTACGGAGTTTCTATAGAATAAGAGGCTATATTATACTGGTTTAGTTACCATTTACATGGTGCCTTCTGTTAATACTGTGTAGCAGCATCTACCAACTTGCACTGATGTAGGTAGATTGCGGCCCGCTCCGTTTTATCGTAAGGAGAGCTCTGTCCCAGCTATGGGAACATTATAACCGGATGGCTGACGAAAACAAGAAAACCCCAGGATTTTTCAGAGTACTGCACTATCAGTGTGTTCTAGGTGTCTTTCAACAAAACGACACTAGAACCATGCTTCTGTAAAGATCAATTATTACTAATTATATATCGAAAAATAACGTACACAGGAAATGTTAAAATAATTTAATTCGCACAAAAGAGAATGCAGAGCTGCATTCTCCTCCCCATCTATTTGATATAAAATCCCTTTGTGACCTTTGACTACGCCCTGGGGCAGTCTGGCTAACAACGGCCAAAAACGCAAGGTTTAAAGAGGCGTTGTTGTTCCTGAATCTGATATTATCTGTTGTCCGTAGTTTATTTTCTACGTAGACTAAACAAGGTATTTCTAAATGGAAATTGCGTGTGCTCCATACAGTCTCCATTCAATCGTAGATCCGCATAATCATCTTATACTGTTCCCACTGTGATGACACAGGCCTCCTGTCTTCGAGAGGGAGTGCGCCGTAATCTACCATGCGAGCCCAGTGCAAGTTTGCAGACGTCACAAATTTTAAAGTTTTGGTTGTAGGACATGTCACCGTTTTGAGAGAAGTGGTGATGAAATTACTGACACACAGAAAAATGGCTGCCTCAGTTTGAAGGTTCGAAACTACGACTTACAACTCGTACTTACTTCGGGGCCGATACCACTGGGCCACTACTTCCATTAAAACCTATTTCAGACGCTTCTCTTTTTGTAAATTTTTATCTTTCATTCAGCATATTTCACTTGAAGTGATACGGTGATAAATGAATTCATTAGTAAACCGATAACACTATGTTAGATTACGGTTCTACACATCTTTCACTCGCATGCCGAATGATCGATATACCTACAATTCTAATTCCAAATATTTATTATTGGTTGACATAGCTACCGTAGTTTCTTTCCGGCTCCTCTCCATAGGAAACGACCATTTGGAACCGTGCACCTAGCTTCTGACGTTTCATAAGTGCCAGGGTTTATGTGAAATTAAATATTCTGATTTTGATCGAAAAATTAAAAGAGGGGATGAAAGCAGAATTCCGATATTTTTGTTTTCGGTGCCATGTGCACGAGGACCGAAAAAAAAATGGACCTTCACGAGTGAAGCATCTTATATCAGCTTTTCAAGAGTTTAGTTTAAAAATATCATACTAGTACTTACTTACGTAGAATCGTTAATTATGTTGATACGTAGGTGTATTATTTATTACTCACTAATGACTATGCATTGTCCTTTGTTTGAGTAAACAATAAATTCTGAGTACTTGAATACATTATCTACAATCATTATCTATACTGTTTACTGATCATGAAAACATAACTTGTATATTTGAAATAGCAAATGTACCTGTAAGATAAATGCAAAAGTGAGTTTGTTTGTTTGTTTTGCTTTCACGCTAAAACTCTTGAACAAATTTAGATAGATGGGTAGACCATATTCATTATGGGTAGACCATGACCTGAGTTAGGACAGACATAGGATACTTTTAATAGAGATAGAAGTGGTAATGAAGCGCGTGCTGATGGAAAGCTATATTTTAATAAAATTATGCTAATTCCAGAAATACATAAGAAAGATCGTCAAGAGCAACGTTTTCCGAGCGCACTTACTATGCAATATATTTTATCGCCCACAATTTAACCGTACGAGTAAAGTCTCGGGAAGCTAACTTTGCGCAAATGTTATTATGTTCTTACTACATAAGTACGTAACACGCAACATATGGTAGTGTGTGCAACATGTTACAGTGGAAACTGTTCTTGTATTAACGTTTTTGTTACTTAATAAAATATTTTATCACTAGAGCCCGGATTAAATGCAACTTGAAATTATAGAAATATGCAAACAAATATACATCAAATAAATACTCGAAATATGCAACAAAATCGAATGTATTTGTTTATATAAAAGAATAGCTTCTGCCCGCGACTTCGTCCGCGTAAATGTCGGTTATCGCGGACGCAGACAAAGTCGCGAAATAAAAAGTAGCCTATGTCCTTTCTTGGGGTTCAAACTTACCCCGATCAAAATCCGTTCAGTGGTTTAGTCGAGAAAGCGTGTACAGGTACTTTCGCGACAGCTATTTTCAGAGACAATTACTTTCGCGTTTATAATATTAAAGTATACATTTTGTTATAACCTGAAAAAAAAAAAACAAAATAAAAACCAAGTCAAAATATGAAAACATGCAAAGTCAATCTGCCTATCCTGTTTCCAACTATGTTGTGGTCAGCTTGCACTCTAACCAAATACAGCTGAATATCAGTATTTATCAGTAATCCACTACCGGACCTCCACAACCCAGGCACTGGATAACACAATAACCCTTCTAAAAACTGGCTGTCAGACTTTTGGGCTTCGGACTACCCGTAACGACTGTCAAAGAAAGAAAAGCAAGAAAGAAAAATAGTTTATTCTGCACAAACAAAACGCACAACATGAAATAAAAAATAGTTACAAAAAAGAAAAATGCACACGTACAAGGTAGCCAAAAGCCCCGTATTCAAGATAAAAAAGTTGTACTATGTTATCTATGGCTCATTGATGTCACGGCTACGGACCAAAGACAATACAAATCATATATCTGCGTTATAACACCGACAGTAATTATGTAATAAAAAACAAAACAAAAACAAAATTGCCGGATGCAGATTGCATTTCTGGCTAGTTTTGTGACAAATATACCACAAAAAATAAGAACACTTGATCCGTGCGCTGTATCTGTGCAAGAACAGGTCGTTGCTCAGCAAAATGCTGCGACGTCAGACGAATCTATCGTCAGCAGCGGTGATTTTCAGCAACTACCGTTCTAAAGATCTACGAATGACAGCCGAAACCAATAAAAAAAAAACGTGCTTTCCGAGGCACGCAGAGGTCTCGTAATGAATAGCCATCTACGAACCGAATGACGCGAAGTTATTAGTTAGCCATGAGCCCCACAAATATAAAAACATTCATCATCATCATCATCATTTCAGCCGTAAGACGTCCACTGCTGGACTTAGGCCTCCCCCAATTTGGGGGGCTTTGCCATAATCGCCACGCTTGGCAGGCGGGTTGGCGATCGCAGTATGGTGGTAACATGCATAGAGAACGCTGCTGCCCATTCTCTAGTTAAGTCCCTTAGTCGCCTTTTACGACACCCACAGGAAGAAATGGGGTGGTGTTATTCTTTACGTCCGGCACCACACGGTACATAACATTCATTAGAATGAAAACCAGTATGTATCACAGTCACTACATTGGCTACATATTGATAATGCGTGACATATCGCTCGACTTATGTTTTTCGTTATGTAGAATACAAAAGAAGAAGGTGTGCTCGAATATGACAAACTTTATACCCTACAATTTTATTAAACTAACTGTTTGGAACATCGTATTTGTCCCACAAAAATACTGCAAAATAAAAACATAATAAGTAACATGTAATCATAATATTAAATAGGCAAAAGGTCGAGGGTAGGTCATGGGGTACTCGTTGTTTTAATACCGATTTTGTTATACGACTAAAGCCAAGGCCACAGCTAGAGCCCATTAAAAAATAATACGACGTATATAATTTGTAAGGATTACGTATGACCCTGAGCTATAACAGTAAAACTGTTTATTATAGCTGTGTATCGTTTTACTCCTCTCTAAGCAATAATGTTCTCGGAAAAAGTGAGAACGAAAAAGTCCATAAATATAACATTCGTACACAGTTCGTTACACGGCCAAGGAAACGGAAGAAAAGTCTTAACTCGCGGAAATTTCGCCCTCGGCTTATTCACACAATGTTTTTTTTTTATCAATACGTTTAAGAAAGTAACTGATTTTAATTTCACTAAATAGGACGAATGCTTTTAAACGCTCCTAAATAATAATCATCATTTCAGTCGGAAAACGTCCACTGCTGGACATAGGACTCCCCAAAAATGGGGGGTTTTGTCATAATCGCTACACTTGGCAGGCGGGTTGGGGATCGCAGGTTAAATGCATGGAGAACACTGCTGCTAATTTTCTAGAAAGTCCCTTAGTCGCCTTCTAGGACATCCAAACCCTAAATGATGGACAGAAAATATTACGAAATAAATTAGAGTACGCGTCAGGATAAAAATCGTCTCCACGATCAAATTCTATCTATCTTTTCATAATTAAGGAGACAAGTTGATAGTCCCACTGAAATTTTATCAAAGTCTAACTAACACAGGTGCAGGCTTCTGCCCTTATTTCTGGCATAATCCTATTGCCTTGCCTTACGAGGCCCAAGGGCAAAAAGGGCACTTTCGTGACCGGGAACCCGTGCCACTAATATTATTCTTTATTGTTAATCGATAAACAGTACACACCAATACATTTATTAAAGGTAGGATGAAACGATTCCCGGATGGCACATAATTTCGGACAAAATTGGAGACAATTTTTCGCGAAATATAATGTCTAATAATTCTGATAAATCTAGCGACTGGCAGTTTTTTAGAAGGTTGCTCAGCCACAATAATAATGGGCAAAGAAGGTCAAACATAGACGTTAATCACCTTTATGTATTCACATAGCAATTTGCTTCTTATTGTAGAGTAAAAACATACAGGAAACAGGCGCTAATTTAAAAAAAAAATAGACTCTAACCGTAAACAGATAAAATCGAAAATACAGACTCGAAATACTGAACGATACCTACCTACTAACATATATTATATCCTGAATTTCTAAGGACACAAACGAAAAATTAATTTCCACACATTAATAATTCAATTGAACCGACACGTAGTTAATATAAATTGACGCCCAACATCACCTAAACACAATTTAATTGCCCAATAAATTGTCAGTTGTGACCGGAATACGTTTAATCGGAGCTATGTAGTGTGTGCCCGAAGTTAATCGCCATCAATCGGGCGGAGGTAGTGGGCTACATAAATAGGTGCACATGTAACATCACTTTTGAACGCAGTCGGATGCTGGTACGTGAGTTACGGTTATGGCGGTCGCCGGCTCAGTTCCGGTGGCGCCCTCTACTATCCGCTGCGATTGAAACGCGCCCCTTAAATTTTTATAGGCCTTTAATAAGAAATGAGCTACGTTTGGAGAAGGTATGCCTGCTTAACAAACAAGCAGAGTCTGGGATGAAATTGGTTGGTGTGAGCCTGGTTCATTAGATGTTAAAATAATTATAGGAAAAAGTGAAATCATAACTGTTTTATAACATCGTCTCTTCAGCGACATCGAGATATTTTATGAATATTAAAGTTGAGCTTCATTTTCTGTAATGAGCTTAGGTTCCAAAAAATAACCGTATGTATACTGACATCAAAGCTTCGAGTAAGATGACAGACATTCCAAAGGTTACTTCCGAGTTCGCCGAATAGGCGTAAATCCACCTCACATCGTGGGAGTTAATAGTAATTTACCAGTATAGCACTTCGTTCCAATTCGTTCACAGTATAACACTTGTTATGATTACATACATAAAAATAACAATCTCGCAAATATGAACAATACCCCGCTGGGCCGTAAAGTAATCTCAACATAAGAAATTAGAACATTACTTGCTATTGTCGCGAGAGAGGCATCAAAATGAGTTCCCTCACGTTCCTATTCAAGTAAATTAAATTTTGATGAAATCGCCGTAATGACTGGGGACGCTATAAATTTAATATTTCCTCAGCTTGTCGACGTGAAAAAATATGGGAAACGTCTTATTGCTGCGTTAAATTAACATTTATTATTAATCAAAAGATTTGAATGGGAAGCCCATAAACTTGTGTTATGCTTGTTTTGTTTGCCGCCTGAAACGGCTGTTTATATTTTCTTTTACGAACATTCTTGCTCCCAGCCTTTTCTGCGTAGACACTTTAATAAAAAATAGAATGCATAAAAGTTGCTACGCCGTAGCCCGTAGAGTCTACGAGTGCTACGAAGCTCTACGAAACTCTACGATGCAGGTAATCGCATCCAGCGCATTTCCGGTGATTATGTCTACAACTCAAACACTATTGAAACGAGAATACTTTATGCCGTATTTTCTTCTTCATCCCTTTGTGAAGTGATTCCGATCAAGAGTTTTTCCGACAGATTTGCAATTTTGCGAAATCTCACACCTCTAAAAATATTTTCTGCCGCAGAATAACCGGATTTTTCTTGCTTCAAACTGCATAGTGAAAGTAATTGCGCCCGAAAAGTGCCGATATTGTCGGCGTGCACATGACACCTAATAGCATCATCGGGGAAACGAGAATCGGTTCACACACTTTCCCTACGGAAATAACCGACATGCCTATGAACACAACCTGTTACAGAATCAAGTTTTAATAGTTTGTCTCGTTTAGGGGCTTATTACGTAGTAAAAAACAATTGAACGGGTCGATTGATCCGGTTAAGTTATGCTTTCCACGATAAGTCCTCTACTGAAACAGTTTTAGCAAACAGGAGATAGAAAAACCTATCTATCTCTGGTTTTCAGGTCCGAATAATATATCAGAGATGAAAGAATCATACCGGCCCATGTTAAGTATCGAAGGGAGGGTATATCGCTTTCTACGGGTATCAATTTGTATGACAATGTCAGTCTGCGTTGCTGCGTCCCTATAACATATTGACAGCTATTTGTTTGACAGAACAGTTCCATAATAACTAATAGACGTACCCGCCAATTGCAGAGATAAACGTATATATCTGAGCAATATTTACTTCAAAGAAATACACTTTATAACTTATTCGATTCAAGTGAAAGTACGATTATCGAAAGTGATTTTGCAGAGTTATCCGATTGGAATAATGATTTTGAAATGGAAATGATCTTCAAAATCTTCAAACCGATCTTCTAATCTATAATTGTCCATACCAATAGGTAAATTGAGTTGTTATGAACTAACATATAGATTTCGCCCGAATAAAATAGCAGTGATTAATTTACTCACCGAAATATAACCTCACTAGCTTCTGCCCGCGACTTTATCCGCGTTAAATTTCTTGTTCCCCCAACCCTTCCCGTCGTGTCGAATCGCCTACCCGTGCGATTTTCCCCGTTTTTGCAACATTTTTCATTACTGCTCCGCTCCTCTTCGTTGTAGTGTGATGTTATATAGCCTATAGCCTTTCTCGATAAATAGGCTACCCAACACAAAAATAATTTTTCAATTCGGACCAGTAGTTCCTGAGATTAGCGCGTTCAATCAAACAAACAAACAAACTTTTCAGCTTTATAATAACATAGTATAAATTTAGAATGGTGCCGGACGTAAAGAATAGCATCACCCCATTTCTTCCCGTGGGTGTCGTAAGAGGCGACTACGGGACTTACTAGAGAATGGGCAGCAGCGTTTTCTATGCATTTTACCACCATACTGCGATCGCCAATCCGCCTGCCAAGCGTGGCGATTATGGCAAAGCCCCCCAAATTGGGGGAGGCCTATGTCCAGCAGTGGACGTATTACGGCTGAAATGATGATGATGATGATGAAATTTAGAAATATAACCTTATTTATTTACCACAAAAAGTAACATCAACAAGGTTTGGTGTTTCTTATAACAAACCGCAAACAGCGAATGCTTGTCAAACTGTCAATTACGCTTCATTCGTCCTCTCCAGTGTTAAGAACTTGTTCAGTAAAATGCAGTAAAATCATTTCTTATTACAGCTTACTTACAGACTTTTAATTCAGTATAAATATTAACTTAATTTAGTCATTTAAGAAGTATACACGTGATTCCTTGTGGTGCCGGACGTAAAGAATAACACCACCCCATTTCTTTCCGTGGGTGTCGTAAAAGGCGACTAAGGGACTTACTAGAAAATGGGCAACAGCGTTCTCTATGCATTTTACCACCTTACTGCGATCGCCAACCCGCCTGCCAAGCGTGGCGATTATGACAAAGCCCCCCAAATTGGGGGAGGCCTAAGTCCAGCAGTGGATGTCTTACGGCTGCAATGATGATATACAAATATACTGTTTTCGTTAGATAGAGAGCCCTTATCTGCGACCAGATTGTATAATGGTCAAAATCTAGTCACAGTATCATCTCGGTGACAAATGTCAAAAGCTTATCAAAAATGTATGGAAAGTCGTGGCATTTTTGACAGGTTGAGACGGTCGTTCTCAGTCTGCGAACAGACTGTGAAACTTCTTAAAATTAACCCTCAAATAGAATAATACTGTCTATCATACATAGCGTCTGTCTTTCACTGAAAATACGTTATTTGGTTCGACTGTTTTAAGCAAGCGGACTGTTTCCTTTATACCTATTAGGTTGCTAAGTAACGGCCGACAAATATACATAAGCCAATCCACTTGACGGAACCTAGTCAATTTCATAGAACATCAGTCGACACCGGCGACACATACTCGACTCACGTCCCCATGACAACGACCGCAGAAACACTCCCAAATGGTTTTTATTTTTCATAATGTTTTTTTTTTTCATTTGATGTCCACTAGTATATAAAATACCCGAGAGATGTGAACAAAACATATTTTTTTGTTTCACTCGTTGTTATGGTTTTTGGTCATTCGTAAAATATCTAAATTACTCGAAAAATTACTCTCGAATAGTGAAAAAATTATTTTTTTGTGTTTCATCAGTTTTCAACGTGGGTAAAATGCTAATTTAATTTAACCCTGTAAAAATATTATTAAGACGCTTTTAAATTTCCGTTCACGATATCGTTATAACGTGCACGTTTTTCCATACATTTTGTAAACGTCCACGATAATATCGTCACATTATAATTTATAAAAGCCCACAATTCATAGGACACCGCCGAAAGTCGGTCACGACATGGCATTTTATTGGTAAACTATCGAAACAGCTTATTAGCTCGTAAATAATTAATTGTTCCACGTATGTAGGTAGGACAAAGTAGCTGATATTTTATTAATTGGTTAAGAACAAATGTAGGGTACAGTAATTATACCCAGTGTTGTTGCTCGTTTTGTTTTGTCGATATCTTTCAGAATTAACGTGGTCTAATTCATTTCAACGCCACAGAATTCATTTTAGTAGGTCATAATTCATCATTTCAGCCGCAAGACGTCCACTGCTGGACTTAGGCCTCCCCCAATTTGGGGGGCTTTGCCATAATCGCCAGCCTTGGCAGGCGGGTTGGCGATCGCAGTATGGTGGTAAAATGCATAGAGAACGCTGCTGCCCATTCTCTAGTAACTCCCTTAGTCGCCTTTTACGACACCCACGGGAAAAAATGGGGTGGTGTTATTCTTTACGTCCGGCACCACACGAGTCAGTTTTAGTAGGTAATAAGTGTATACTGGGTGACCGTCTTCACATATCAAGGCCCTAACTAACCCTGCTTTCCGAGACATGGAGCCTCGGTTAAATGGTCCCACAAATTTTCTTCCATACTATTTCGCCACCTATGAA
Source organism: Aporophyla nigra (assembly GCA_947507805.1). Lineage (NCBI taxonomy): Eukaryota > Metazoa > Arthropoda > Insecta > Lepidoptera > Noctuidae > Aporophyla > Aporophyla nigra. The sequence goes on along the minus strand of OX382307.1, from coordinate 13,232,330 downwards.
GATTTCCAGCCCCATGTTACTATTAAGTCTCGACTAATGTACGCGAAATGACATCATTTATCAGCAGCTTATGAGGAAAACTACATTGTTATGTGCATCTTAATAGAAATTGTACAGAACTCGTACTTCTTGAAAGTCGGTTTTATTTCAGATTTCTGTGAATCACAGATCGTTTGGGAAAATACTCCGAACTGCTTCGCAACTACTTATTTGCCTGCTTCGTTGGTCTAGTGGTCACACGCGCTACTACTGAGTATGAGGTCATGGGTTCGATGCCTGGGTCGGGCATAGTGTAATTGGGTTTTCTTATGTGGAACTAGCTTCTGCCCGCAACTTCGTCCGCGTCAAATGTTTGCTCCCTGACGCTTTCCGTCGCATCGAATTGCCTGCCAATTTTCGACTATTTTTAGTTGCTGCTCCGCTCCTTTTGGTTGTAGCGTGATGTTATATAGCTTATAGCCTTCCTCAATAAATAGGCTACCCAACACAAAAATAATTATACAATTCGGACCAGTAGTTCCTGAGATTAGCGCGTTCAATCAAACAAACAAACATACAAACAAAAAAACTCTTCAGCTTTATAACATTAGTATAGATTTTCTCAGTACTGAGTCTGAATTTTTGGATGGGTGATAGCAAAAGGCTATTACAAAAAAATATTATTATGTCCAATTGTTCGTATCGGCAAAAATATCCTTCTACTTACACTATTATTCATCATCATCTGCCTAGCCGTTTACCAACTATGTTAGGGTTGGCTACCAGTCTAACCGGATGCAGCTGGATTCCACTATTTGACATTTAGCGACTGCCTATCTGAAATCCACAACCCAGTTACTGGGTAATACGATACCCCTTAGTATCACTGGTTGTCAGACTTTCGGGCTCCTGACGACCCATAACTACTGTCAAAGATCTACAAGTGACGGCCGGGACCAACGGCTTAACGTGCTTTCCGAGGCACGGAGGGGTTGGTATGTAAATATGGTCACCCATCCACAAATCAACCGCGGCGAGCGTAGCTTAACCTGATCGATCGATGCGTGCGGTTCTTATTACTTAGCCAGAAGTCACTTACAATATTATAATAGCACGATAGAAGAAAGAAATATCTAAAACCAATAAGTTATCTCTACGCAGTAGAAGTGTCATTGGCACAAACAATTCCAATCGACCACCTTATTTTCCCTTGCGGCCTTTCTTTGTTTCTCAAATCTTCTCTTAACACAACTTGCAATAAACAAAAGGATATGAAAAATAGCCTCATTTCGCTACAAAATGCATGTAAGAACCAGTCATTTCAGATGCGGGAAGAAGCAAAAAGGATCACGGCACTGCGCGACCCCACACTTAATTAAAAACTTCACAACAGGTTGCTTCCCGCTGTGTTCAAGGAAAAACGAACGTTATTGCTACCTTCCTTGTTAATATAACTGTACACCAATCCATACATATACTTAATATAGCTCCTACCTTCTAGTTCAGCCATTGTTTGAAACCTCACACAATCAGATTGATCTGTTATTTCAAATATTTAGACAAAGAGTTGTCGCCAAACAAAAACAGCTCGAATGTAGTCTCTATTTTAGTTGACTTTACCTTTGTATTATTATTGACAGGCATATGCTTGTATGCTATGCAGTAATCGCATTCATCAGAGGTGAATTGGAATCCGAAGATTTCAGAGTAAATAAAATTTAAAAACATGTGACATCTACAAACCTGCACTGGGCCCGCGTGGTAGATTTCGGCTCATTCCCGCTCACCGATAGGAGGCCTGTGTCCCAGCAGTGGGAACGGTATAGTCTGATTATGAATGTTATGTAAAAGTATAAAAAAGAGCCTACGCAAGCTAAAACATAAAAATAAAGCGTAGGCACCCGCGTAGGCGCTCACGTAGCACCGTAGCTCCGTAGCACACCAATGTCTACGGAAATGATTGCTACCACGAATGTTTGCTACTAAAATATGTATGTAGATGTCATACTCCAAAAGACAAATCATACTATACAAATATGAGAGTAAACATATGAAATTAAAATAACGGGAACCATACAGTTGAATTTATTAAGCTTGTAAGGAACAACAAAGCGAATCCGGTATGTTATTGCGGCCCGTTTCGATGTAAAATGCCGCTTGGTCGAAATATGCGACACCAAAATGAAATCATAAATTCTGGTAATACGAAAGCAACGCGAGAGGTGCATCACAGTGTTGCCCTGACTCTTTGTAATATGCGTGTTCTTACATATTGTTTTTTTTATTAAATCTTGGCGACATTTGTTTGAACTGTACTGATAGGATGCAGGCCCTGTAAAACCTCTATATGTTATTACAGCGTTATCTTCCATAGATAAAACACATACACAGTTTGTAATTCTTCTTCTTTTACCAAAAAGGGAAAAAATATTTTCCGAACAAAAAGAGCGCCTCGTAAATAGCCTTTGAAAAGAATCGCCGAGGAAGTTAGAAACATTAATTAAATCAGTAAAAAATTAAGAGAGTTATAAAGCTCTTAAAGTTTCAGTCAAGACCATGGCCTTTTTTGTAAGATGGCGTAGGATTGATAATGGGCAGAGCTTTGAACAATATTAAATGTAGCTTCTGCGTTTTATAGTTATGAAATGCCACGTACTCGTAATATTGCAATGAACTATTTAATCTATTGTCTCTATTTAATCTGCTCTCAAAACGGTGAAGAAAAATATCGTGAGGAAACCGGCGTGTCCCAGAACCAAAAATTCGAAGACGTGTGACATCTACCAACCCGCAATGGGCCGCGTGGTAGATTACGGCCCACTCCCTTTCACTGAGAGGTGTGTCCCAGCAGTGGGAACAATATAAGCCAGTTATGTATGTATGCATGTATTTTTCATCACATCTTGATTCATGTATTTTTCATTTCATCTTCATCTTTGGAGGGTAAGACTGAGATGTTTAATACACCCTAGTATACCCTAGTTACTTTTATCCCCTTTGAATCAACCTTCTGGACTCTAAATCAAAAATTCCTGATGAAAAAACCCAATGTCACTTTGGATCCAACCCAAGACTCAACTAACTACACCTATGAAACAGTAGAATCTATTAATAAATACCTTCCCCAAAATTAATTAGCGTACCAAAATCAAATTCGTACTCCAACGCAAATAATTTCTGACGGAACCATTTTCATATTCCCGAGATTATAATGTCCAATATCGCTTGCGGTCAATACCCTCCTTTGAAGCTTACGTAGCGAAATGGATGTGGTCTCAGTGACGGACATAATTGTCCCGTGGAACAGTGATATGCGATGGCAAACCGCAATGTAGTGGTGGCCCCGCCGCCTCGCTTGCGACTGGCATGCCGAACTAAATCTTGGAACCGAAATTATGTTTTAATTAAATGTTACCTGTATTTGGAAATGTTTGAATGTCAATCAGTACTGTACAACATACGTACTTGACTACGATTTACTTTTATATGATTACTTATTTTTTATCATACTTGTCCGTCGTCACGGGTAGTCAGAAGCCCGAAAGTCTGACATCCAATCTTATCAAGGGAATTCGTATTAACGAGTTCTTTACTGGGTTGTTGGGTAAAAAGGCTCTCTTTGTAAAATATTAGTATTTAGCTGCATCCACTTAGACTGAACGCCAAACGCAACATGGTTGGGGTAAAGCTAGTTTGATGATAAAAAATGTTAATTACAAAGATAGCAGCATATTTTCCCAAATTTTTACTAGACATTGACGTGTTATTTTCCACTTCGTAATGACATAATTATCTTATTGAAAATCAGTATCGATGAAGTTGATGCGAACACAGAATCTTTATGGTTTTTTTGTGAAACAGTAGGTATCTCACAATCCAACAAAAATAATTCCACAATATTAAACTCAAGAACAAAATTAAACCAATCCAGAAATTACTACTAACTTATTTCTCAGGGTCCAAAATTATACCTGCCGAAAATAGCTACAGAATGTATATTTAAATTCTCAATATACATAAGTTAATACAATTTGAATTTATGTACTACAAAATCTCATAAAGATTTATTAAATTCCTTGCTCGAAAGAGCTGTGGCTTCCACTTAAAATTTTAATAAAATCATTTTTCACACCTTGCCTTCATAATGTTCGTAACTAGGAGCGAACGTTTCATGAAGTCTAATGGTTGTTTCCACACTTTTAAGTACTGATATGGACAACAAGCTTTTAGTGTTAGTAAAGTTAGTTAACAAGTTAAAATGAGAATATCTTGTCTGGTGATTGTCCGTTATTAAAATCACGACAATGATATATGTCTCTCATAGTTCAAGCACCAATTTCTGTGTCAAAAATGTACAATATAAATGGTAGAAACATTTGGAAAGTAGGAAGTAAGAAGGCACAATTTCAGTAAGTAGTCTATCGCATTAATATTATGCAAGAGGGCAACGTTCAACACGTCCGTAGCCGGGGCTGCGCTGCGCTACAAATGCGAATCTAATGCCACTATAAATCGTACCCCCTCTCCTGCGCATATCCCCATCCTCGACCCACTCCCAGAGCTCCAATAAGTAGGAAAATGTAGCGTGAATTAGTATCGATTAGGAACCGAGCATTTCAATCTCAGCCAATTCGATAAACTACAATTTCCATGTGAATATATTTTTATTGAAGTCGCTTACTTCGTTTCAGGTGTCGGGAATGAGCTCCTTTTTTATACGAAGACGCAACAAAATACTAAGTCGGGTAAATATAATTTGTCACTACCGAATGGCAAGAATAGGGAAAGGCCTCCATTTTTTTCGTAATTTAATAAAGTGCCCTAAGGTTATGAAGGTGTCGTACGCTAAAAGTAGCTTAGATGGATAAATTCAGATCTTAACATGATTTATTTTAAAATCAATTTGAACTTATACAAAAGCCCAATAGTCCAATGAGAGATCAGAATGATTTTCAATAAATATTAAAAGCCTCCTCTCCTCACTGCTCCGAACACGCCTACGTGAAAGGAACGCAATTTTCAAATAAAGACGTAACTCAACACACCTTTACGCTCTACGTAAATAATAAATTGAATTTATCAAGCATCTGAGGAAGAGTATCCGTTACTTAAACAGGTAAAATATTGAAATAAGGTGAGTACTTAAATTATTTTATTTAAATTTCTATTGCAGCGTTCTCGGCTTCCTAAATAAGAAAGTGTAGGGAGATGTACCGGCCTCATTACTGCTTCAAGACGACCAACTAGGAGCCCGCGCATTCCGCATACATTACGTAGAGAGTGCGCTTTCTACTAAATTAAATTTTGATGGCTGCCCGGATAACGCTGAGTAAGCAACTCATTTTTTCATAACAGTCATCCTAAAATTGGATATTAAAGTAATCTTTTTTCAGCGTGATAAAGTATAAAGACGTATTACGAAGTTGGAACTATTCTTTGGCATACTTTAATTGAAATAAGAAACTCATGAAAAACGGTGATTTTTTCTTTCATAAAAAGTTTTATGCCCTTTTCAGGGTTCCGTTGCCAAATGGCAAAAAACGGAACCCTTATAGATTCGTCATGTCTGTCTGTCTGTCCGTGTATGTCACAGCCACTTTTTTCCGAAACTATAAGAGCTATGCTGTTGAAACTTGGTAAGTAGATGTATTCTGTGAACCGCATTAAGATTTTCACACAAAAATAGAAAAAAAAACTTTTTTTTTTTTTAACCCCAAAAAATTTGGATGAAAAAAAAATTTGAGTTTCAACTCAATTTTTTTTTCATCGAACCCATACGTGTGGGGTATCTATGAATAGGTCTTCAAAAATAATATTGAGGTTTCTAATATCATTTTTTTCTAAACTGAATGGTTTGCGCGAGAGACACTTCCAAAGTGGTAAAATGTGTCCCCCCCCCCGTAACTTCTAAAATAAGAGAATGATAAAACTAAAAAAAATATATGATGTACGTTACCATATATACTTCCACAGAAAATTGGTTTGAACGAGATCTAGTAAGTAGTTTTTTTTAATGCGTCATAAATCGTAAACCGCAATTTACCTTTTATTCAATCAACTCAAATATAAAAATTTAAAAAAAAAACATTTAATTTCATAAACATAAACCTTATGCATAAACCGTGAATACCTACAGGTTTGTACAGAACCCTCGGTGCGCGAGGCCGACTCGCACTTGTCCGGTTTTTTATGTTTTCTAATCCGCAATGGATAAGTTTAATTCCCTCAAGATTAAAAAAAGCACTACAAAGATGGTATATAATATTAATATAAATAGAAATGCGATGCCAAAATCCCGAAGGTCTTATTAAAATGTACAATTAGACGGCCTTACACAGTACCTTGTTATGTTTATTTGAAATTTAAACGGCAAGGATGCAGCCCGGATGCTGCGTCGAGACAGAACTAACAAGTTTCCCAGGAATTAATGTGGCGCCTTTAGCTAAGTGTCTACGTCCATTGTCTGTTTAGAAACGATAGGAGAAAATCATAGACCAAATAATAGAAACACTACTAAACCGATCTTAGTATCTTATGCGCGATCTCCTGACTTTCATTATATGTAAGTTAAAACGCGTTCCCACAATAACAACGTAAATGATCTCTTAAAACAGGGCTTCCTCTCTCCTGCCCTTTTGCCGTGCCCAACAGGGTCTATAATGATCTAAATTATACATATACTCGTAGTTACCATCTTTTTTTTTTTTTTTTTTTTTTTTTTTTTTTGGATGGGAAATCATCAAATGACTTCTCCCGCTCTGGGCGGAGTGGGAGGGCGTGTCAGACTTTTACTGACTAAAACCCACCCGTGTTCCTTCAGTTGCCCATGTGCCAGAGTCACGGTATCTCTTTCGAACAATCTCGTGACCCTGGCAGGTCTCGTGACCCTGGCAGGGTAGTTACCATCTAAGTAAACAATATGATTAAGCAATATAGATATTGAGTCTTCTAAAACCCGATGTGTCATATTTACCCGATGATTTTACAAAACCGGCCATGTGTGACTTCGACTCGCTTCGACAGATTCCGTACAACCATACAATATTTAATGCTCTCGCAGACCGGCGTGACGTAACAAAGCGACGCGATTCTGGTAGATCAATTTCCATTAAGGTTTCATAAAAATTGTTCTAGAATCGCATAGCTGCTGAGTCGCACGTGTCTGCAATGCCCTAGATTTTTTTTAAATTCTTCTTCCTGTTGGGGTTGACTCCCTTTAATTTTAAATTTATTATATTAGTAGAACACACTCCTAAAAAACTAAACTGTCTAACTATTACGGTTCAAAAGATAGGTACAGTCCTGTGACAGACGGACAGTCGGACAGACTGCAGAACCTTAGTAAATGGGATCCCATTGGCGCTCTTTGAGTATGGAATATTAAAAACTTAGGCTTTATAGGGCGTCTAATCTATCAATCAATGATAACTGCGTGATAGTATGTTTCTAAATCATGATGTATCATATAATACGGTTATTGCTATGACCCGACTACGGCGGAGCAAAAAGGTGGGTTATGATTTTGATCTCTAAGTTGTTACGTATCTGCTTATCCTATTGGAATGAGAGGATAAAGGCAGATCTGTTACAATTTATTAGAGAAATATTAACAGGGGATGGGAAGTAAAGCTAAGTATAAAAGACCCTGCCTGGCACGCACTCTAGTTTGTTATACAGTTCTGTGGTCCAGCACTGAGGGACGGGAGCAGGCAGCAGAGCGGCAGGTCGATATCAGGGTTTCTTCGAGGGCTTCGTGTAGATCTTAGGATCCGCCGGGTGAGCTCCGTAGTAGATCTCGAGGCCTGTAGACTGGCTTCAAGAGTTCACTGGCTTCAAGAATAGACCGGGTTGGTTCAAGAGTAGGCCGGGGTCAAGAGTAGCCCGGGGTAAGAGTAGAACGGCTTCAAGAGTGGACTGCTTCAAGAGTAGCCTGGTTTCCAAGAGTAGTGAGAGTTCAAGAGTATTGCGAGTTTCCAAGAGTAGTCATTTCCAAGAGTAGTCGTTTCCAAGAGTAGTCGTTTCCAAGAGTAGGCCCGTCAGCGGCTCGAACGCCCGTTTTTATATCAACGTCGTCTTCCTTTTCTAAACACTTCCAAATGTTAGCTTATGGCTATCATGTCATCTGACAGTGCAGTCGGCCAGGACATATTCACGAGTGCGTATAGCTGGCCACATGAGTGCGTGAAGAATTTTATAAATATAATTTTAAGTTAATTAGTAAACAAACGTAATAATTAATAAAATCAAATAGCTCTAGATATATTGATAAAAATAATTTAAAATTATATAAACCAAAAAGTAGTCATTCATAGACTAAGCAGAAAAGTGACAGTTGACAATTTGGTATGTCACAACATGAAAATTGAGTTATTTTATTTCAGCTATTTTTAAGTTAATAAATGCTTGCTGAGTGTAGACATATAAACAAATAAAAAAGGAAGATAATATATATTAAAGTATAGCATGAATAGTGTAAACGTAGAACATAAAAAGGATGATAAGTATTAGGAATCATGAATTGAAGTAAGTATAGCATGATTACTATATTTCCCCAACAACCCCGAGAAAATTTTTGGTCTAGAACAAAAATTTTGCTAGGTTAAAGTATTACAGCATTCACAAAACTTACATAACTCATTCAAACACACCGACATCTTACGAAGTTAGGTCAGGTAGGATTCACATTCAATGATCACTACTCGACCTGATAAATCAATAACTTTAAGGCTTATTTTAGGAGTTGTAATCCGCTCGCGTCTAAAACCACTAATGAGATGAAATAGAAAGATTTTAACAAAGGCTTATTTTTATGGAGTTGTTATCCGCTCCAATCAACTTTTAGGAGTCGATAGGTTGACTTTTAGAGTCATTAGTTAACATGGGCTTATTTTTATGGAGTTGTTATCCGCTCCAATCAACTTTTAGGAGTCGATAGGTTGACTTTTAGAGTCATAAGTTAACAATGGCTTATTTTTATGGAGTTGTCATCCGCTCCAATCAACTTTAAGGAGTCGATAAGATGAAACAAGTTATTCAAACTTGTAGAAAAGAAAAGAATAAATATAAAGAAAGAATAAAAATGATCTTGTAATGGTTTAAGAACCGATGAATGAATTAAAAAAAAAAATAGAGTTTTAATTACTCGAAAAGAACTCTATTATAGAGGAAGGATAGAAGAAAGGGATGAGTATAATGTAAGGAAAAAAATTATTTTATAATTAAATCAATTATATTTTAAAATCCTTAATATGCCATTTAGCTTGGTTGCCTTGTTGATCTTCTAGTATATATACTAATGGGGATAGTTTTTGCAAAACAGTTGACTTCACATATTTCGGCGCTAGTTTTGCGCTGAAATAAGTACCAGCCTGACTATTTACATAGTTTTTACGCCAAACCGTATCTCCTACGTTATATTCTTTAAAGGTATGACTTTCATTGTAACGAGAAGAGTTACGAGCATGAGCAATATGGAGGGCTATCTGAACCTTATCGAAAGTTGCAGACAATAAACCTATGTTAGTAGCATAGATGTCCCTAGGTAGGAAAACGATTTCATCAAGATTATTAATTGGTGTATAAAGTGAGCCAGAAGTGACTGTTTCTCGTCCGAAAAGCAAAAAATTAGGAGAAAAACCAGTGGTTACATTAGTTGTGCTGTTCATAGCATATTGGACTTTAGGAAGGTGGATGTCCCAAGATCTATGGTCATCACCAACCAAAGATGACAAAGCTGTGATTATAGTACGATTATATCTTTCAGTGGGATTAACTTGAGGGCAATAGTGAGGAGAAAAAAATATGTATGGTATGTTATATCTGCCCAGAAAGTTATGAAATTCATGGGATTGAAATTGTGATCCATTGTCCATAATAATGGTTTGAGGTACTCCATGAACTAGAAAAACAAAATTTTCTAAGTTAGAGATGATGTTAGCACTAGTAGCCCGTTTTAGTGGAAAGATCAGGGAATATTTAGTAAAATAACAATTAACCACTAGGATAAATTGATTTCTACGTCTTGTCATAGGTAGAGGACCCATTAGGTCCAAAGAAATTGTTTGAAAGGGCCTGGAACAAATTTTTGGTTTACCCATAAGGCCAAAGGGAGAGTGATTTGCGTGTTTGTAAGTTAAGCAATTATCACAGGTAGAAATTATTTTAGCGATATCTTTAAACATGGCTGGCCAGTAATATAGAAGTGATAGTTTTTTATAAGTTTTAAAGATTCCTAGATGAGGCTGACCTGGATACCCATGATTATCTTTAACAAGGGTTTCTCGTAGATTAGGATGAGGAACTTCTTTCCATGCGAAATCTTCAGTTAACGCGTGGGGGGATTGAGTATAGCGAAATAGTTTATTTTCACGAATAGTATAATTGGGATATTGATCAGGATTGTTACGACATTCTAAAAGTAGTTTGTTATAGTGTTCTAATGTTGGAGATATAGGTTGGGACTCGAGTGAGACAGGATTAACGCCATGTGGATATGATGTAGAGTTACGAGAGAGTAAATCAGGGACTAAATTGTCTTTACCCCTTTTGTGTTTTAGGATAAAATTAAAAGATGACAACCTAAGAGCCCACCGCGCGAGTCTACCAGATGGATTGGATAATTTTAGAAACCATTTAAGTGCTGCGTGGTCTGTATAAACAGTGAATTGTTTACCATTATCGATATAACAACGCCAATGTTCTAAAGCTGAAATTACTGCAAGAGTTTCTCTTTCAGTAGTTGAGTAATTTCGTTCGTTTTTATTAAGAGATTTGCTCATATACGGTATGACTACTTCTTTGTCGTCTTTTATTTGTGTTAACATACCTCCAATGGCAAAGTTAGAAGCATCGCAATGTACAGAGAAAGGGAGATCGTAGTCAGGACAAGCTAGTATAGGAGTGGTAACAAGAGCTTCTTTTAGTTTATTAAATGCCAGAGTAGCATCTTTATCCCAAATGAATTTAGGGGCGTTTTTACCGGAAGAAGTTAATTTATTAAGTGGAGTTGCAATTGTGCTGAAGTTGGGAATAAAACGTCGAAACCAACTACAAGTTCCAATAAATTTTCTTACTTCTTTCCGAGAAGTGGGAGTAGGGAATTCGAGTATTGCTTTAATTTTAGCTGGATCTGATCGTAAACCGTATTCATCTACAATGTACCCTAAGTATTTAAGTTCATTTTTAAAGAATTGACTTTTATCGAAGTTAATAGTTAATCCAGCAAACGTTAATTTCTCAAGAACTTTAACTAGATAAGAGATATGCTCTTCAAACGATTCAGAGATGATTATTATATCATCAAGGTAGCAAAAGACCTTATTGTCAAATTCAGGAGTAAAAAGCATGTCCATAAGTCTTTGCTGAGTAGCTGGAGCATTAGTTAAACCAAAGGGCATGATAACAAAGCGATACATGCCGCGACCAGGGACATAAAAAGCTGTTTTATCTTTATCCGATTCTTCTTTTAAAGGGATTTCCCAAAATGCTTTAGCAATATCGATGCTTGAAAGAAATTTAGCGTTTTTAAGGTTATCCAAAATTTCATTAACAAACGGAAGACTGTACGCGTCTTTACGAGTAACTGAATTTAGTTTACGGCTATCAACACAGAATCGCCATTCACCATTCTTTTTAGGTGTAATGATAACTGGAGAAAGCCAAGGACTTTCGCACTTTTCAATAACGCCCCATTTTAACATTTTATCGACTTCTATAATGAGAGCTTTTTGTTTTTCAGGAGAAAGACGATAACATCGTTGTTTAATTGGAGGAGTGTCACCTGTATCAATATGATGACTAATTAGATGAGTGCGACCCAGTGCTCCTTTACTTTCGAAAGATATAGCTTTAAATCGTTTAATCATATCATCAGCAATAGTTTTTTGCTCTAAAGAGAGATGATTATAAGGAAGTATTTGTTGAGTAGTTTCAGTAACTACTGAACATTTAGTATTTACTTTAAAAGCCGAAGAAAGTATGTGTGGAATAAGGTTAAACTTTTTCCAAAAGTCGACTCCTAAAATAATTGAAGGAGATATATTAGGGAATACGAAGGCTTGGATTAGATGAGTTTGATTATTGTATCTAATCGGAATATTAATTGAGCCAAGGGATTTACTTTTATGTTTACTGGCAGTAGTAATCGTCATTGAAAAAGACTTGGATAACGTGAAGCCTAATTTTAAAATTTCTAGGTGAGAGTTATTACCAAGTATTGTAATACAACTACCGCTATCTAGTAAGCCGGAAAATAATTTGTCATTGATAGAAATATCAATAAAAGGACGATTAAAATCTTTTTCATTATCATATAGTGAAGTTATTTTATAACAATGAAAGAAATTTTTTATAGTTTGTAACCAATCATGCCAGTCTGATTGATTAAAGTTTTTATTACCCAAGTCGTTGTTTAGTTTTTTGAATTCTTAGTTTTACAGTTAGGACAATCAGTAGATTTGACATCTTTTAAACCACATCTAAAACAAATTAATGTACGAGGCTGAGAGCAATTAGTTAGTGTATGACCATTAGTGCGGCAGCGTACGCAAAAAGCATTATAATTAACTTTATTAATTGTATTAACTTTATTGTTAAAACGATTAAAATTTGTTCTAGGAGGGAACGCGTTAGAAGTTGAGGGCTTTGACGTTAGGTTACTAGATTTATAGTTAAATTCAACAGTTAAAGGATTATTAGTAGTTTGAGGTTCTTTAAAACGTTTTTCTTTGTCCAAGAATTCTTCATATTTTTGACAACATGATATAAGTGCCTGAATAGAATTAATATTATTATTCGCGATGTAAGGTGAATAGCAAGGTCGAATGTTACGAATAATAATTTGGAGTTTTTTAGTTTCCATTAGTTTTTCTGAAAGTCTGGAAAACATGCCAGATAATATGGAAACAAAAATAACTATAGGTTCATCTTTGCCTTGAGTTCGACTATTGATGGCTTCTAATAATTTATGGTCATAGTCAAAACCGCCAAAGTCTGTAATCAAAGCTTCGCAAAGTTCACTCCATGATGACAAAGAGTCACGTTTAAAACGATACCAATGTAAAGCGTTATCAGTTAATAATTCAAACGCATGATCTAATAATTTGTCCTGAGAAATATTCCTAGAAATACTAAATTCCTGAATTTTCTGGATAAAGGAACGCGGACACGAGTTTCCGTCGTATTTTATTCGTTTTAATTCGTTAAGGGAATTATTAGGAATAGAGTTAGGTTGAGACTGAATGTCGGGAAGCATAGTATGAAACATTGTCTCATTGGGGCTATTAGGAGTCGAAGAAGGACGGTTAATTTGAGAGTTAATGTCGTTGGAAACCGTTGTTAAGGAATTAAATTTTGATTCTAAGGTGAGAAATCTTTCTTTAGTTTGAGATAAACGATTTACCTCTGAGGGATCGGAATCAATATCAATCCTCTCAAGTCGAAAGTAAAGATGGTTAAGAAAGGTTGTAATTTTTTTGTTTAATCTTTGGTTGCCCTGTTCCAATAATTGTATTTTAGATTCGGTATAATTTAGAGTTGTGGTAAGTTCATCTAAATCAGTTTTAACCTCCAATATAGAGTCTAAAATATCTTCAGAAGGCGTACGAGGTGCGAGTTGAAGAATTTGTTTTTTAAGCTGAATTACCGTATCTTTTGGTTCTTCTAATCTTATTCTGATTTCGTATTCAAGCTCAACTTTGTTTAAAAGTTCAAAGAAAATAATTCTATCCATGGTTATGTTGAAAATTGCAGTGACTAAGAAAAGTGTTAGAGAAAACTAAAGGACTCAAGAGTTTTCGCACTCTTGCGTGTTAGGACTCGGAGAGGGTCCGATAATAATAAAAAAAATAGTAGACTAAGGAAAACTTTTGGTGGTAAAATTGGGGAACTAAAGCATACAGTTTATATTATATATATATAAATATAGAGGATAGTGAAGTAGAGTTATGTAGATGTGTAGGTCTGTATAAACGTCCACAGGATATTCTCCTGTTTCCGTCGTGGAGTGTCTCAGTCCCCTAACTTGGGAGTGACCACAAGGTGGTTTTAAGAACACGCCAAGCGGAGACTGAGTACGATTACCCGTAGGTAACCGCAGTGGTGTGCAAGTGTGTGGGGTGCAGTGTAATGATGTGTTTGTAGAGAGTATGTGTAGGAGAGCTGAGGGAAAAAAGGTGTGTAGTAGAGCTGAGGAAAAAAAATAAGTTTAAGTCGAATAAGGAGTCCAAAAGGGAAAAACTAGTGTTAGTTTTTTTTTAGAATTTTGAAGGGGATAGTGGGTTCGAGTTTACTTGGGCGCCAAACTGTTACGTATCTGCTTATCCTATTGGAATGAGAGGATAAAGGCAGATCTGTTACAATTTATTAGAGAAATATTAACAGGGGATGGGAAGTAAAGCTAAGTATAAAAGACCCTGCCTGGCACGCACTCTAGTTTGTTATACAGTTCTGTGGTCCAGCACTGAGGGACGGGAGCAGGCAGCAGAGCGGCAGGTCGATATCAGGGTTTCTTCGAGGGCTTCGTGTAGATCTTAGGATCCGCCGGGTGAGCTCCGTAGTAGATCTCGAGGCCTGTAGACTGGCTTCAAGAGTTCACTGGCTTCAAGAATAGACCGGGTTGGTTCAAGAGTAGGCCGGGGTCAAGAGTAGCCCGGGGTAAGAGTAGAACGGCTTCAAGAGTGGACTGCTTCAAGAGTAGCCTGGTTTCCAAGAGTAGTGAGAGTTCAAGAGTATTGCGAGTTTCCAAGAGTAGTCATTTCCAAGAGTAGTCGTTTCCAAGAGTAGTCGTTTCCAAGAGTAGGCCCGTCAGCGGCTCGAACGCCCGTTTTTATATCAACGTCGTCTTCCTTTTCTAAACACTTCCAAATGTTAGCTTATGGCTATCATGTCATCTGACAGTGCAGTCGGCCAGGACATATTCACGAGTGCGTATAGCTGGCCACATGAGTGCGTGAAGAATTTTATAAATATAATTTTAAGTTAATTAGTAAACAAACGTAATAATTAATAAAATCAAATAGCTCTAGATATATTGATAAAAATAATTTAAAATTATATAAACCAAAAAGTAGTCATTCATAGACTAAGCAGAAAAGTGACAGTTGACAATTTGGTATGTCACAACATGAAAATTGAGTTATTTTATTTCAGCTATTTTTAAGTTAATAAATGCTTGCTGAGTGTAGACATATAAACAAATAAAAAAGGAAGATAATATATATTAAAGTATAGCATGAATAGTGTAAACGTAGAACATAAAAAGGATGATAAGTATTAGGAATCATGAATTGAAGTAAGTATAGCATGATTACTATAAAGTATGGATGTATATGTAATATGTATGCTCATCGGTTACTGATCGTCCGCTGGTTTATAGGCTATATATTTTTTGCATTAAATTGAATTAGGCTTCCTCTACAGACCAAAGTGATGAACTACAAAAACGTTTTTATATGCCGTATTGGATATCAAATGAAACTTCAAAAAAAAAAATATTGTGAGACCCCAAAATTAATTTAATAAAAAGTAATTGCAAAAACTACAAGCCGATCTTATTTGTATTCATATTCTTGAAGGTTGTAAAAAGTTTTAAATATTTATTCCTTCATATCATCGTTTTGAATTATGGTTTTAAGAGGCAGTAGAAAACAATAGGTATGTTGTGTATAAAAAATATTGATACAAAAAACGTATTATTTTTATGTTTATAGATCTCAGAATAACTCTTCTGCTGGTTGCCCGGGGGTTCTGTAAATGTTCTGCTGGAACTGAAAAAATGTCTTTCAAGCAAGTGCAATATTTTCTTGGAAAAATCTCAGTTTGTCGTTTCAGTATTCTTAGCAATCCGACGTCAGTGGAGAAGGGGCCGGAAGGCGCAATGTCTCGCTTTAGTCGGCACTCGGCGTCACAGCCTAATCTTTATCCTTGAACAGTATTGCAGTGTTCAGTTAGCACTTCTGCCGCGCCAGCTTATTATAACTGCATATTGCCACTCTGTGCCTAGCCTATGTCATAATTGTGGAACTAAATGTGTGAAGGAAGTTCACGTGAATATTGAAACTTATTGAGGTTTGCGGTTGTGAAGCGACTAACTTCTCTATTAGGTGCTTAGACACAAACTTTCACTGTTATTGTTTTCCCACTTAAACAGTTGAAAAGATGTAAAAGATTGAATCAATAATCAATTATACCTTCATCACCATCATAATCAGCCTCTAATGTCGCCACTGCTGGAAAACAGACCTCCTCTCAATGAGAGTGAGTGGGCCGTCACGCGAGCCGAGTGTCACGTCGAGCGTCGTGTCGATGTCGAGCGAGAGTGTCACATGTCTTCGAATATTTGGTTCTAAAATATGCCGGTTTCCTTAAGATGTTTTCGTTCACTGTTTTGAGAGCAGTGATGATGAAATAATTTACACAAAGTAAAGCGCCTGTTTGGGTTCGAACCTGCGACCTACAGCTCGTAAGCCGCAGCAGCCCGTGGCTGCTGCGGCTTACGAGCAGACCACCACTACTTTTGCTCTGCCATGCGTTCTGAAAGCTTGAAATAAAGCATCACCAATATATCGATACAAAATAACGCAACCAGTTTATTAAAGAACTTGGACGACTCCGTTAATTTCCGTCTTTATTACAGAGCTGAGCGCGAGAGAGGCCAATTTAAATTAGTTGTTTCTTTGACTGGTAAGATTGATGAAAGTGTCTCGGGCACCGAGTTCAACACTTCAAATTATTTCCTTCCAAACTTTTCGAAAAGGTTGTTTCATTATTAGAAACCAAATATAAAGTTTCTGGATTCAAGAATCTGAAACGATGTTTCTCATGCCTAGCATTGTCCAAACTATGCTAGAGTCGGCTTTCAGTCTGACCCGACGCAGCTGAACACAATTATTTTAGGTGGAGCGACTGCCTATCTGACGTCCACAACCCAATGACTCGGTAATACGATACCCCTGTGTAAGACTGGTTGTCAGACTTTCAGGCTTCTGGTGATCCTTAACGATTGTCAAAAATCCACAAGCGATAGCCGGGACCAACGGCTCAACGTGCTTTCCGAGTCACGGAACAGTCTCAGTATGTACATATCACCCATCCACGGACCAACCGCAACTAGCGTAGCTTAACTTGATCGATCTACCCATGCGGCTGTGCCACGAGCCTCTCCGTTCTTTAAGAATACATTTCAAGTATTATTCTGGTAAAAACGTACCTTGAATAATACCGAAGTAACCTAAAACCATTCCATGCTGTAGGTAAAGTGGGGAATTACACAGTAAATAAATTGCTGGATTTTTTGAAGGCTTTGCGCGTTACCGTGATCAATGGGGAGGCTTTGCAGTTTGTAATGGGAGAATTTACCGTCTCATTCTATCGCGTTTCTATCTTATACTTCGTCTCTATCTTTGGGTCTGAGGCTATTTCAAGAGGTCGTTCAGCCCATAAGTAAAGTAAAACAAAGGGCTGTCAGTTCTTGTTAGCAAAGATTTCGGTTGTTTTTACTCACTGGCTTCCTGTCTAATTTGATTGATTTTGAGTTTTTTACTCAAAGTGAAGTACGTAGGATCTGGGAGAAATGTATTACATTACATTTAAGGATTCTGGATTTGCACATTAATCTATATATATAAAAGAAAGTCGTGTTAGTTACTTCACTTATAACTCAAGAACGGCTGAACCGATTTAGCTGAAAATTGGCAGGGAGGTAGTTTAGAGCCAGGAGAAGGACATAGGATACTTTTTTTTTTTTTTTTTTTTGCTTTTGGCAAAGGATACTTTTTATCCCCTTCGACCGCGTTCTCGTGTGATGTGACATAAAACGTCAAAGAGAATACATTTCACTATAAAACGTGGTATGACAAAAACTTTGCCTTCGAGGTACCAGGCGGTCATAACTTGGTATGAGCTTATTAAACAGCAGTGTCAGCCAGAAAACGCTTTATGCCTTCGAAGTAACAGGTTATCATAACCGAGTAGGAGCTACCCAAACATATGAGTATCAGCTAGAAAACGCTTACCAGATCACCACCGCGTACCAGGTTGTCAAACTTGGAAGGTTTATTACAACATTTTGAATCTTAGGCGATACGAAGTTCGCTGGGTCAGCTTAACAGATAGATATGAATGAAAATATGTAAATGTCATTCCATTAGCCAGTAAGTGACAAAATGATATCTGATACAGTGCACACGATTTAACTAAAAGCATTCAAAACCGCAGCAATCAGAGCACATATCAAAACGATGACAAAATTTTGCATTCGTTAACTTCGTAACATGCAATATCACTTTACAATGCCTTCTAAAAGCCCGGAATAACAATGGCTGCATTTTTAAATGGTTCGAAATTCGAATGGAGCGATACATTTAAGTTAATTAGCGACTTCGGTTGGAAATAACCTGGGCTATTAAAGATTCAGATGGCAAAGTGCAAATCGGTGTCGCTGCAGTCGCCGATGCATTTAGCGTGCTGCGACTGGACAGGTCGGGGCTGTGCACACTTACACATGCCGTGAGCCGTCTGCTCCTCAAATAGACGCGACGGCAGCACGGGAGCTGGTGCCTCGAAATTCATGTGCATCTTAGATGAGTCACGTGTTAATGGTCAGCTACGTCATCTTGCTAGGACCGGTATTTCAATGCATGTTATTTATGATACGTGTTATAATGAAACAAATAAAAAAGAAGCTACGTCTAGACGTCAACAAACTGCTTTGCAGTTTTGCACAGGTAATATTAATATTTTGTTACAAAAGATATCTCTGAATAAACACTTTTTCACTTATTTTTTATTTGTCATATAGTTTTCTCTGATTTAATCGAATTGCAAAAAAGTTTAATACACGTAGTAAATAAAAAATGACCCCGTTGGTCTCGTGGTCGCAAGCGCGACCGCTGAGCGTGGGGTCCTGGGTTCGATTCCCGGGTCGGGCAAAGTGTTACTGGGTTTTTCCATTAGGAATTTCTTAGTAGCAGCCCGGAGTTTGGAAGTTGGCGGTGTGATACCCCGGTGCCTCGGAAAGCACGTTAAACAGTTGGTCCTACGCCTGATCTCTCTCCGGTCGTGTCGGATTGCCGTCCCATCGGACTATGAGAGTGAGGGAAGAGTGAGTGCTCCTGTGTCTGCGCATACACTTGAGCACTATAATATCTCCCGCGCCGATGGCTAGTCTCCGTTGAGATTGGCCGCCGTGGCCGAAATTCGGTCTGGAGGACTATACTAAATAAAAAATTGTAAAATTAAAAAAAGTATTGTAAACTGGGGTTGTATGTGTAAACTCAGTAAATAGCAGACTAAATATACTCACAATCAACAAGTACAGTTGATATCGTAATAATAATGACGTCATTATCAGTCACATAGGAATACGTCACATAGCCATTCATTCGAGATAAACGCGGTCGCACTGTTAGATCCACACTCCTGAACTACAAAGGTTGAAACCAGACTACACTGAAAATAGCGACCTGTAAACGTGAAAATTGATTTTGACACATAGCTCTATATCTGAACTGAAACTCGGAAAGCCTCTTGTATAATGCAAAACCTATATCCGGAACATACCTGTCTGCCCTCAGAATATGACAATTGAAATATTGCTCCTCCATTAGCCGGCAACGCTGGCAACACTACTTTTAGATTGGCTGTAGAACTTCAATTTAAGACATAATTGGAAGGTAGACATTTAGACAAGTTTATTTTTGTGCTAGCTCGTGTTTGCGCTGGAGCTGGCTTTTGTTTAAAGTTGTAGAGGTGATTCGAAAGCCACTTTACTGTAGATACTGTTTTCGTGTTTGCGTTTCATTTTAAATTATTTCACTTGTCAGATTATATTACCACTTCTGATATCAAAAATCAAAGACGTAATTCCTTTCCGTCCGTAATAAATGATGATATTTGAAGGCAAGCGAGACTTTTTGTTTTCTTTGTTTAGGAGAAAAACTCCGAGAGAACTTTTACAAAGTTTCCGGCTGGGGATATTTATTTAATGACCCTGCTTCCATTTTGCCGAAAATGTTGAAATAGATGGCTACTCAAATAAATTGAAATAACCAATTCATACTCTGACTGAATTGCGAAGAATAATGTCAAAAGATTTTTTTACATTCGATTTTTCCTTGTTAGTAGTTTTACAACCTATACCTTCGCATAATGTCAATATTTTTTTATAAATGTACACCTACGTAATAAAGTCAGATCCATGCTTAATTAAATAGAAAACAAAACTTCTGAAACATCGAAACCGAAATTGTTGCAGACATACTTGATGTCACAGAAGTAGAGACAGATTCCGTCGACAAAGTTTGTGCTTGGTAAAGATGCAATGACAAAATATTTAGGAGGGGAGGCTGGGGTGGCTAGGTGGCCGCGGTCGGGAATCATTGAATGTTTCCTGCTTTCACAACTTCACTAGCGAGCCGATCTTCGTACGAACAAGTCTTGTTTTCATTGGTTTGTTGTACTTCACCGTGGCTGACGTGCCTTTCCAAACTTCGCCGTTGGGCGCGACTCGAGTGAATACTCGATACCATTGTATAAGTTGTATCTTGTGCTCACCACTTTTGTACTCGTGTTACGTACGGCTGAACTCGACGCAAGATTTCTGTTCATCTTTAAACCTGTGCTTTTAATTGAAATACGATCTTTACCCTGCCTATTTCTATTGTTAACATTAAACCCGTCTACAATATTTGGTGGGTCGCTAGTCTGAAACTAAATTGGATACCTACAAACTTAGGTAAATATATTAATATTAACTAACTGGAATAGCCTATGTATCTTCCATTAATTGACATTAAGGGCACCTAACGAAGTTATTTCAACATATTGCTGTGTCGGAAAACTTGACTAACCATAAATTAATAACTAATCTACCATTAGTCCATTAACAAGGCAACGGGCTCCGAATCTATTGTCCGATGGCTGGAAGCGATCAATGTGAGGTTTGCTTGGGGGGGTTGTGAAGTTAGATAATTAATTACGGCACCATAAAGCCTTGGCTTCGGTCGTTATAGTGCCCAGGAGCGTCGTAGCCAAACTCTGGTCATACAATACCCTATTGAGTCTAGGTAATACGTTTTTGAATTACTGGCAGAATGGATAAGCGGCGGCAGAGGGGACGCCTACAGGAAATTTGAAGAGCGTCGGCAACACAAGTTGGATTACCGAACGATTGATTTATAGGAAGCTAGTGCCTCATTCAATAGACTGGCGGAGGTGAATTTGGCTAAGAGGATCGGGAGCAGTGTTTTGCGAGCAAACTCGCCATTTACCTAGTGTCTGGTATCTGGTATCGCGTGTACTAGTATGACACCAATTAATTAGAGTATTAAATGCAGCAAATCTTTGAAATATACACCAGTATATTTGTTTTTTTTTTTATAAACATTCCAGTATGTATTTTAAACTAATTTACTCACAGACAAGACCTCATTGTAGTTCTTCCCTTAACTGGCATAAAGGGCGACTAATTAGTACTTACCTAATTAGTTCTGAAAACACATATATTCATATCATAACATCTACCTACACCTATGTACCCACAATTGAGGGTAACCACAATATGGTTGGTATTTTTCTTACAAGGAAATTCAACTTGAAAATTTAAAGCAACGGTTTCTAAAACTAATAATCGTTTCATGCAATTTTCCAACAGTAGGTACTGAAATCTAAATGAAACTTAGAGAAACGCTTAAAAGAATACCCAGAATTTTTCAGTTAAGTTCTTCTTAAGAAAATGTACGAGAAGCAATTCATCAATCATCGAAGATATTGTTTTAATTTAATTCAGGTGGGAGTGTAATAAGTGAAAATTAAAGAGCGATTGATCAATCTTAGTGAATCTGCAGTCAAGTGCCGGTGACTGAGCGCCGGGAACTGTCAATAACGGTGGAAAAACGTTCCAGAGTGGAGTACCGTCGGGAACAGAAGCTTACACTTATAATATTTTTAGTAAGTAGGTACCTATAAGTAATATTGTGGAGAATTTTTTTTTGTGTTTTTTTTTTACAATTTGTAGTACCTGTACCTGTTGAAAACTGTTCGAGATATGGATATTTTTTATGACTTGTTCATAAATATTTGGTATTCCTAAAGTAATTAAATAAATAATCTGACAGTTCAGTAAAACGATGTTGAATGAAAGTAAAACTCGCGGTTACTAAAGGCCAATTCTCGTAATTCACACAAATAACACGTTCAAAATCTATTCGCGTCTGAGGTGAGACTTACCTCGGCCACAATGAACCGTCAAAAACTTGTAAAAAATGTATGGAAACTAAAAGTATTTGGGACAGATTGAAACTGAGATTATATAGTGTGCGTTCTTAAAATTACGAGAATTGCCCTCTGGCAGGTAGTCTGCATAGAGCTTAATAGCTCCTAAAACATGCATATTATTAATATAAACGATAAAAACCATAAAATAAAAACAAAACATTTTAAGAAAAAAAAAACAACATTTTAATTGTTATTTACGAGAGGCTTTTATAAAATTTTCAAACTCCATGTTTAACTTACAACTAAGTTAAAGTTAATTATGAAAAATGGACATTAAGGTCGTTCGAAGAAAATTTTATAATATTTAGTCAGTGAACATATTTAAACAGAAATTAAAAGGTGGCAGGAGGAAACGGGCCGGAGGCAAATGGCAACGTGTTCTATCTACATCGTAACGAAATTAACTGGATACTGCCATCTAACCTCTGTTACCCCGGCTTGTGGTACTTAATGCTATAACCGATTTTCATAACAAAGTAAACTCTATTTATTCCAACCAGCATCTCTGTTTATTTTTAAGATGTGTATTAAAACTTCAGCCTTATTTACAGACTGTTAAATTCCTATTCATTAGCTCCAGCCTTATTTAAAATCATCCTTGCTTTTTTGTTAGTCTACCTTTCAGTTCAATCGCTTCCACTTAACTCGGTTTTAAAATCCCTAATAGACAGTCCATTAGCAATTACAAGTATTTGCAATTAAATCAAAAAAATCTTTGCAATACTTTGAAAATGAACCATTCTGTGAAGCTCGCTGAAGCTCTTCGCTCGTCTACATCTCTCTTCATAAATTACGCTCGTTTCATTAATGTTCTATTGTTTTGTTTAAATAATCAGCAACTATTTATACTTTATAATACCTTGAACGTGCTTTTGGATCTAGGAAAATGTGTTTCATAAAGAATGCTAACGGGAAAAATGTTACCCTGTATTCTTGTATGTCTACGTTACCCGTCTTTATAGCTGTGTAAGAATATTAATTAACGTTTCATCGTCACTAGCTACGGAGCTCAGCCACGACGCGTGTATCATGTTTTTTCACAGCATCAGCTGAAATTTTAATGAAAAAAACTTTAATTAAACGAGTCCTAGGTACCTATATGAAATTATACTATTGCAGGCTGAAAAGTCTGAAAACACATTAATTTTTAATCAAGTGGAGTGCAGCTAGAGGTATTCTAGCTCGGAGGAATTGACAGGGCCTTGGGGAAATCAACGTGGTTGCGACATGCGAACCAAGCCTAATTCAACTTTGTACCTACGTCTAAACGATCTCGGCGTCACCTCATTTTAATTGCTTTAAATACGCAATGCTTTGCCAACTATGTATGGGTCGTTGAGCGCGTACGTAAACGAGCCAGCCAGAATTCCTGGCAATATTATTAACGGTAAACTTAGTATTGCCCAGACATGTAAAGGTGACATTGTAGAGCGGTATGGAACGGTAATCTAACTACACTTCAAAAGGAACTCTCATTAGCATCATCATCATCATTTCAGTCGTAAATCGACCACTGCTCCTGCCATGATCGCGAGATTCGTTCGAAAGAGTTACCGTGGCCCTGGCATATGGGCAACTGAAGGAACACGGGTGGGTTTTAGTCAGTAAAAGTCTGACACGCTATTCCGCTCCACCCAGAGAGGAAGAGGTCATTTGATAATCTCCTACCCAAAAAAAAGACGTCCACTACTGGAAATAGGCTTCCCCAGATTTGGTGGGCATTGCTATAATCGCCACGCTTGGCAGACGGGTTGGCGATCGCAGTATGATGGTAAAATGCATAGAGAACACTGCTATCCATTCTCTAGTAAGTCCCTTAGTCGCCTTTTACGACACCAACGAGAAGAAATAAGGTGCTGCTATTCTTTACGTCCGTCACCACATGAATGATGTAACACGACGAACTCTCATAAACCATGTCCCAACTGACGGCTCCGAGAATTTTAGGCTAAACTATGAAGCCTAAATAGACCGTGTTTTAAATTGACGTACGAAAACGTACGAAGGTCTTCAATTTCATATCGGAAAGCTGTTATGAAACTCAAATGGAGTTGAGCAGGACACTTGGCAAGGCGAAATGTAGACAGGTAAAGTAAAACTGTGACAGAGAGTCGTCCAAGGACTGGAAGACGAGATGTCGGCGGCGGTAAGATGGGCGGACGATATTGTTGCCATCACGGCCAAAACCTGGTTAAGTCTGGCACAGGAGCATGGGGATTGCCATAATAAAACGGAGGCCTATGCTCAGCAGTTGGTGAAAACGGGCTGTGGTTGATTGTGATGTTGAAGCCTAAAATACCTGGAACTAGCAATTTAAATAAAACTGGATAAAGCTTTTCGTTGAACAAGAAAACTAAGTAAAAATTTTCCTTTTAAATCAACATATCTAAACAGACTATTTCTGTAGCTCATTAATAACAAATATGTCTATCAAAAGAACTTTCTACATTATTACATGGTCTCTAAGTATATTGGTATGAATTCCAGCAAGTTTCCATAAAAAATAAACATTGTTTTCGTTGTGACTTATACAGCACTCAACACCGCTCACTTTTCCCAAGACAATTGGTTTAAAAGCATCGGAAATATGACGCTTGCGAGTACTTACATTATTTCTACCACTCCTCTTTATCATAGCCGAACATACATTAAACATTGTTTTAGTTCAGGCGATTTACAAAGTCAAAGCATTTATTTCAAATGGGCATTTGAAAGGCGCCTTTGAATGTCAACATTTATTATAAAATAGAATTGATTCTAGACGCCCCTTCCAAAAGGCAGATTCGTATGAAGTAGAATGGGCAAGAAACAAACAAACATACAAACTGAGACATATTTATAGTTCCTCACATTCATTTCACAATCTTGTTATTTTTTGCGGCTTTATAACACTTTACAAGTTTTTGAACTTGTTGGCTTAAACTGCTTGAAAAAGTGAAAATGGAGTTTTGACAACGGATTGGTGACCACTGACGGAATCAATACGCAACGGAATCAATGTATTTAAATGTCTGAGATCGTAACACATGGGACTTTTTTGGCCATGTCATGACATGTTCATTGCTACTGCTAGTCTCCGGCCTCATCTATGAGGAAAGCTACGAAGGAAGTATGAGGAATATGTGTGAAGTTAACTACCTCCGTAGAAAAATTAAATTTAAAATTTAAAAAACCCCCGACACAAAAACCTGTACCCTTTAAAAAGTAAAAAATAATAAAAAGAAACTCAATCTTAAAGTACCTAAGTATGTGTTAATAATTTAAAAAAAAAGTACGTCGCGTTGGGGGACCGCCTAACAATTATTATTATTGTAACCTACAAATTTAATTAGAACTAGTCTATTACCTAACTGAAGAAAACTTTCATAAAATTACTTCTTAATATTGCATTTAGGATACGACCGTCAACGACGTCTGCCCTCGCAGAGCGGTCCCCCAACGTGACGTTTTTTTTTTTTTAATTATTAATACATACTTAGGTACTTTAAGATTAAGTTTCTTTTTATTATTTTTTACTTTTTAAAGGGTACAGGTTTTTGTGTCGGGGGTTTTTAATTTTTTTTATTTAATTTTTTATTTTATACTTTTATAGGTATACTTATTATAATGTAGATTTTGTTAAGTTGTAAATACATAGAACTTCAGACAAATCATCTTTAGCAGAATTGCAAAGACTGAGATGTAGTCATTGATACTCTCACTTGACAATCGGATTTCCATGTCCCAATTTTCCCACCACCAATTTTCTCATCAAGCGAAGCTAAGAACATTCTCGATTAAGTCATCAATATTCTCTTTCAGTGCGCTTTCATTTGAGACCCCACTCGAGTATATTTGTAGACATTCGGTTATTCTTCCCCACTTTCACCCCCCACAACTTTTAAACGGCTCAACCGATTTTCATCAAACATGTCTAAGAACACTCGCACATAAGTCACCTTTAATGCAAAAAATAATAATTGAAATCGCTTCATCCGTTCGGGAGCTATGATGCCACAGACAGACAGACAGACACACAGACAGACAGACACGTCAAACTTATAACACCCCTCTTTTTACGTCGGGGGTTAAAAAGGGAGGAATTCTCAGATGCCTGTCGCGTCTGATGGGCAACTGCCCGGCGATTAATGTTCGCACGTTGTAAATATGCCAGTGGCGCGGTAAACTTTGCTTGCGCGATGGAGGATTTTGCGTAACGTCAGGGTAATACGTAGTTCGTATGTGGCGGTGTAAATACCGCTACGAACTAATAACTTAGAAGCATGTTTTAAAATAAACATGTCCAAAAGATTGCCGTATACATGTCGATAGCGGACACCCGGCCACCGTAGGCACGAGCTTGCGGGCGGCGAGCAATGGGTAGCTCGCCGCCCGGTAGGGACCAGGCTCGGAGCGTAGTGTTCCACGCGCACCTCAAAGACATATCAGCAGCACTGAAGGGGTCTGCTAGGACCGATGCCTGCCAGGGTCGCGAGATTGTTCGAAAGAGATACCGTGACCCTGGCACATGAGCAACTGAAGGAACACGGGTGGATTTTAGCCAGTAAAAGTCTGACACGCCCTCCCGCTCCGCCCAGAGCGGGAGAAGTCATTTGATGATTTCCCATCCAAAAAAAGATTGCCGTAAACATTATCGACGATCATCCACCCTTCAGGCTAATCCCTAGAACTTTCATTTTACGTTTAATTTTTGACAGGCCCAAGAGTCACATCAGTCAGGAAAATTAATTGCTAAACAAATTAATTAATACCTTACGTTCTTTTGCCGTGTAATGGTCACTACATACAACTGTCAAGGAATGTCACTTCGAGTAGTCATTTCAATATACGGACAATTTAAGTCGGTAGCCGACTTAATAAGCCGTAGAACATATTACATAGCTATGCTGTGGTTGCCCATCTGACGTACAATGGCGTCCCGTAAGCATCCTGTCAGGAGCCTTATCTATATTAGGCCTATAATTGGATATTGATGTAATTGAAATTATGGGTTACAGCGTTACTGATGACACACAAGCTTCACTCATGACTTACCTCTGAATATTGGTATATTGGCTCAAACTAGATTAATTAAACCCTATCAATGCTTCACGGTAATTGCGTAACACTAACAGTAGGGATGAATTTCATTTTGACAGTTCAACAATACTCATTACGTTATTTACGTTGTTGAGCAGTCAAGTTTTACGAACATACGAAGAAATGGATTAGCAGATTGTGATTAATAGTGTTACGCAATTAAGATGCTGTATTTGGAGACTTCAGCATTAGACGTTTAAGAATCGATTATGATATGGAACTTAGAACGAAGAAGTAGGTAACCTAAATCATACATATTGTAAATTGTAATAGTAATGTTAATGGGAAAAATGCCCAAACTTACAGTTTTACATGAAGTTTGGATACGGTATTTCCTTTTCAATAATATATTTCCTACTATGTAAAACAAAGTCGCATTTCGTGTCTGTGCGCTCAGATCTTCTAAACTACGCAACCAATTTTAATGCGGTTTTCATCAATAAACCGAAAAAGGAAGGTTTATATGTATAATACGCGGGCGAAACCGCTGGCATAAGCTAGTTAGTTGCTTACATGATTTGTGTTCTAAAGTCGTGATTGTTTTCACGTATAAGTTTAGGTACGGTCAAGGAGCAAAAAGATTAAACGTATGACACCGTAGTATGCTCAGTTTTTGTCGCACAGTAAGGCGTATTGTTACATATTATAAGCCAGAAAAAACTGAGTGTATTGTCAAATGTTCAAAGAAATACTTCATTAAAATAAATTTATAGTTTAAAAAACACTACAAAAACACGATTTTATAAATGCACGTAAAAACCAAAAACTTAATCGTGATCAAAGTTCATTACAAGACCTTTCTAACAAGTCCAAATACGGCTATGATACGATATTCCATCATGGAATGCCAGTGCCTATCTTCCGGCTTCATCATCAGACCTTGAAACCTAATCGTGGTCAAACTTCATTACAATACTTTTCTAATAAGTCCAAACACAGCTATAATACGATGTTCCATCATGAAGTTCCAGTTCATATCATCCGGCTCCATCATCAGATTAGTTCGACAGTTCCATATTATTGTATTGTCATCAGAACTACATACAGCTGCCAATTTTCATGAGGCTACGATCCTTGGAAGATGGTTAAATTAGTTACCTTAGATTCCATTACATAGTTAGCACTAACTATGTAATGGAATCTAAGGTAACTAATTTGTCACTGTCACTGTCACATGTCACTTGACATAGAGGTCGACCTAATAAAAGCGTGTTGATAAACCAATCAATCAAAATTTTACATCAAAAGAAAATAGTATCATCATAAAACAAAGTTCGAAGAGATATTATTTCGTCGTACAATTCTTGAAATATTGAAAAAAAATCTATACTTACAACTTTATGTAATAACTAGCTTTTGCCCGCGGCTTCGCCCGCGTGGATGTCGGAAATTAATGCAAGAGGACGTACTACCGCGATAAGAATGTGTTATTCCAGGTTATATAGGTAATATAGACTCCGTGTGCTATTTTCGATCCAGATCCTTTCAGCCATTTTTGCGTGATTGAGAAACAAACACCCAATCATACATATTTTCACATTTATAATATTAGTAGTAGTAGGATTATAATTCATATTACTTAGGATTCATAGTTTATGAGAACATCATGTGTGTTGGTGTTTTTAAAATAAGAGTAATAGTATTCAGAGTAAGAAGACTGCGACATAGGGCTTGGTTTAGTTGAATATAAGTCTTCCTGGTTTTTCTTAACGCTCCTATTTTACCTATACAGACACTCAATCATTTACCAGACACCGAACATAATAATTATAAGAATAGTACTTTTGCCAGTGGCTTGGCCCGTATAGCTGTCGGAAAATATCACCCGGGAACCTACTACCCGGATAAAGTAGATATCCTATCTGTTACGTATCCATGATATAATATATCTTTGTGCCAAATTCGATTTAAATCCGTTTGGCCGTCTTTGCATCATTGAGAAAAAAACATCCTAAAATCTAAACATCTAAGCCATTTCGCGATCTCTTACTTGGAATAATACTATTAGATTTATTTTGAGTATAATGAACACACATGACATTCGCAATTACTATGAAGCCAAAGTAATATGAATTACAATCCTACTTATCCTGTACTACCCGGCCGCTGCCAACGGATGGACGGGACGGACGTACGACCCGCCAGCTGCTCTGCGCCCGCTTTTTAAATCACTAATATCTTCTAAGATATATTCATTTAAATTACATGCTGTAAAGGGCCATATTGATCTATATTAAATGCACAATGTATTTAAGGTACTTAATTGGATAAGGATTAATGCTGTATTGCTTAAAATCGTTTCGTAAATAAGCCCTTATTTCTCGTAAAAAGGAAAAGATAAAAATGGTTATTGTGGTTATCCCTAAGAGATAGACATATACCATTGCGACATTCTTGTAGGCCTTTTTAAGGTGTACAATACTGTAGTACATTATGTTGATCTATTTCGTAGGATTCAGCCAGGGATTTTCGAATTTTGAGACGTATTTCAGCGTAGTTTATGACGTATGTCACCGTAGTTTTCGAAGACAGTTATTTTTTTCTAAAATAAAAGAATCTTTCTAAAATAAAAGTGGCTTAAGTTACTCCTTGTTACATCAGCTATCTGCCAGTGAAAGTCCCGTCAAAATCGGTCTAGCCATTTCAGAGATTAGCGGGAACAAACAGACAGACAGACAGACAAAAATTGTAAAAAATGTTGTTTTGGTATAATATTTATGTATCGTGTATACATCCATATACACTTAGTAAAAAGTGGTTATCTTAATATTAAAAACAGACACTCCAATTTTATTATTTGTATAGATAATAAAGGGAATTCAACCAACTAAAGACTCTCCTACTTTTTAACGTAACATATCACCACGCCTTGTTTTCCCGACGGGTTGGACAGACGGGTATCTACAGTACACCCACATTTCGCCAGTTCTAAGTCCCAGTCCATTTACTTTTTAATTCAATTAAAACTGGAAGTTTCTTGGTAATTTGGTGGTTATTCAACTAATATCAAACGCATCGTAATTTTGAACCTTATTTGTAGCCGCGATATTCGTACCTAAATACCTAAGATTTTCTTCTTACTTCTTAAGCAATTTTCTCAAACAGCAGGCGCATGTCATCTTTTCGAACTGTATAGCTACAGTTTGCTAGAAGACCGGTAGCCGTCACAAAACAGCTGTAGTGACAGCTGTCATGGAAATGATGGCAGCGGGGTTTCACTTTACGATGTCAAAAACGCTCTCCAGGGAAACACACCAAATTCTTTTCACAAATTCAGTGACATAATTTGCCGGTAATTTGCGGCTACTGCTTTTCTAGGAAACCGTACCTTTACAGCTATCAAAATATAGTTTGTTCTGACACCTTAATATCATATACTGATGAGAATGTTCCAACCAACATTACATATGTGCCTTACTACTATGCTGTAATAGTGTAAGACGAAGGAGACTGGCCTTCACGACACAGGGAATCCTAGTGTGGAGGCTAGTGCTATTTCAATTTGTACATAGCAGTTCTAGAACAATAAAATTTTGTTTTTAATGACAGATTTTCATGATGACTGATGTAATATGACACAAAATCTTTTTAACAAAAACTTCAACCGACGAAAACAGAAACTGAAAAGTAATAACAACTTGACGATATGCTAGTTTTGGATTAATCAAAACTCAATAGATCTCGGCATTTTCATCAATTTACCATAGACATCAATAAAACAGTTGAATCAGTTCAATCACTCGAAACGGTCTGATACAAAGCCCTTTAAGTCAAAATTAAACAATCGTAGTAGGGAATGCAGCCCTCTGAGGAATGTTGCGGTCACGCTTTGAGCCGCGCCTCAGTTGAATGGTCCTGTTAAAATATTCCACTTTCATTGAAAACGTTCAATTGAAAGCTACATTTTTCTTTCGTTGTCTTTAATTTTTTTTTTTTTAATTATTTGTATGTTGCTTGTAAAAATATGTTCATTATGAGTTAATAAAAATGTATTGTGAGTTTATAGAGTGCGATCGATGCCATTACAGTATTTCTTAACTTTATTTTTTTATAATAGATACTAAAACGTTGCTCATTCGTAGGACAACGTAAAACGGTTAGTTTTTCGCCGCACAGTTAGGCGTAGCTATTGGTACATATTAAAATCCAAAGAGAACATTGTGCGAATTTTCATATTGAAAAAAAAATTCTTATTCAAAAGAAAATTTTCCTAAAGTAAAATATATTTATTGTATTTTTCTAAAGAAAAACAATCCTTCAGTCTACAAGTTATTTAATTGGAACTTGTAACTTCAGTAAAATTTTCCCAATCAATTTTGAACCTAATACTATAGCGTTAAAGTTGAAATCCTATTAAAGAAATTTGACAGATTGTAGTAGCT
This sequence comes from Aporophyla nigra, assembly GCA_947507805.1. Taxonomy (NCBI): domain Eukaryota; kingdom Metazoa; phylum Arthropoda; class Insecta; order Lepidoptera; family Noctuidae; genus Aporophyla; species Aporophyla nigra. Next base: position 13,200,618 of record OX382307.1, on the reverse strand, counting down.
TTAAGTGCTGGCGTCCGTAACCAATTTCATTTCAACTGAAAATATCTACTGCTGATAGGCCTTCCCTAAAATTGGGGGATTGCGCCATAATCCCCACGCTTGACAGGTGGGTTGGCGATCGCAGTATGGTGGTAAAATGCATAGAGAACACTGCTGCCCATTCGCTTGAAAGTCCCTTAGTCGCCTTCTACGACACCCACGGGAAGAAACGAGATGGTGCTAATCTTTACGCCCGGCACTACAAGGTCATATTTCCATTTTATTTACATCATATAATTACTTACATCTACATTTTATTAATTAACAAAAGCTATACTAATCCATTAAGGGCTAACAATGCTACATTTGATCGAGATTTCCTTTTGTTCGAAACTGCGTACGAGCACAATAAATTGTGGTAGCAAATCAAAGCGGGCCCAGAGAATTGCCCAAGAATCCGTTTTAGTATCCTGCGGTGAGAGTGACAAGGCTCGGGTTACGTATAGCATTGTTATAACTTACCCTAATGAGACCCTTTATGTGAACTGTTTGGACACAGTTGCTCGAATCAACTTTGATTCAATGGAATACTGTTGTTTTCAAACTATGAACACGGATAGCAGACTTATTGTTGTGAATTTGAATAGACATTTTAATTTAGTTTGGAAGCGTTAAACTGAGAACCTCCCGTTTTATCTAAACGAATAAATAGAAATCAAGTATCTGTTTGTAACGTCAAAGTAACTGCTTTTTACTAAATGTAAATGGAAGCATATACGGAGCCTATAACAAAATTTGTTCCGGCTAATCTCCGAAACAGCTCGACCGATTTTCACGGAAATGTTTGTGCCAGAAAGCAGATAAGGAGTAACACAAGTTTTTTTCCAGTAATGCCTAGGTTCCCGAAGGAATAATTTCCGACATCTAGGCGTGGGAAGCCACGGGCACAGCTAGTGCACAATATTTTAGTCATTTAGAAATGTCCTTCTGAAATAACTAAATGACTTAACATTACGATTGATTTTAACGGCTTGTATTAGCTGTAAGGTATATTTCAAATTAATAAACGATTTCGTTTAATCTTATTTAGCGAAATTCCTTTTAGCTGTTTATAGTTTCAAAAGCAATTCATTATATTTTCAGAATTTAACATGAATACAGGACTCCAACAGTATTCAGCTATCAAAGTTTCAACTTAAATAACTACATGCCATTCCTTTGACGAAGTATTTAAACTAAAATAGATACATAGATTTGATAACAAATTTTGAGTAAAGTACCTACTTTTAACATGTAAAGTCGGCTAAAAAAGTTCTCTACCACTACGATATTGAAATTCGTTTAACAAGTCCAGAATAAAATAAGGTCTATTTTCCAATTCTTTACTAATGCTTTCTTTCGCGTTCGTGCGTTCATGCATTTTACCAAAGTCTTTTTTTAGGGTTCCACACCTCAAAAGGAAAAAGCGGAACCCTTATAGGATCACTTTGTTGTCCGTCCGTCCGTCCGTCTGTCAAGCCCCTTTTTCTCAGAAACGCGTGGAGGTATCAAGCTGAAATTTATATCAAATACTCAAATCTATTGTCCCTTGAAGCTGTGAAAAAATCAAACTTCTAAGCTAACGCAATCAAAAGATATAGCCGTTTATGCCGCAAATTTTCGAAACTCGCAAGGGAATCAAAACCTAAAGGGTACTTCCAGTCGATCTAGAATTTTGAAATTTGGTACGAAGCAACGTCTTATAGCACAGATAAAGGAAAAATTGCGTAATCCGTAAATTTTTTGTTACATCATATAATAAAAATATTTTTAAAATTTTAAACTTTATACCTACAGGTTTGTACGGAATCCTGGGTGCGCGAGTCCGACTCGCACTTGGCCGGTTTTTTGTGTTTGAAATCATTTCATTCGCCACAAAATATTGTCAAAACTGAAATACCACTTTCTTAGCCGACCGTACCAGCGTAACTACTTTGTCAAATGTCAGGGGTCAATTTAAATTGGGAACATGTTGGTTTTGCTGGGTCGTGGGGGTCATTAACGCCGACATCACATCCACCACGACCATTTCAAATGAGTTGACCCGAAGCCCACAGACGAATGAGAAACCTACTAGCATTTATTTCAATTCATTTATTCACCGATTGATGTGTCTACTACTTAAATATTAGGCTTTATGTTACGATGGCAATCATGTACCGAAGATTAATTAAACAAGCCTTGCTAAACCTTGAGGAAACACATAATTTCGATATCTAGTATCATTTAAATCTGCTTTTACAAAATTCACTCTAAAATGATTAGGACAGCACACTCACTGTCCCTACCGAACCCTGCGTGCCTTTTCAATGTCCTATTAATATAGGGTTCGTCCATAACGAAGTAAACCCAAAATTACTCATCCACTTTGAATCAAAATACTAACTTTTTAATTCCAGCTTATTTATTGTCAGGAATCCTGCGCCAAAATTCACATTACCCATTCATTATAAGTTCCAACGTTTTATTAACTTCGACGCCATTACGTAAAGCAGCTAATATAGTGAATCAAAATGGCATCATTAAAAAGTTTAATTAAGGTACTCAGACTTTTCAATGATATTTTAACGATCCTGCATTCACATTAAGCACACCGTGTTATTTTAATAAACTAGGAACTCTAACAAAGCCCTATAACACTGTGAAGGAAGGGATCTCTAATAACAGTTTACGAGGAGTCGGCACAATGAGTCATCAGTCACACAAAGCCGGTAATTCGACCAGGACGTCGCCATGTTATCCGGATATAACGTAGCAGCCAGACTAGACTAGCTAGTGCTACACTACCACTAGGTACGTCATACGTGTCGAGCGAGTGGCTGGCACTAATCGCACGTCGTCAATAAACGGTAAGCTTTGAAACTGTCCGGTGACCGAATACCGGCGATTAGCAGCCGTCACTTTATTACGCAGTGACACTGTTCTGCATATCTTAACTTTGCCTTCCACCCGACATTTTGATCGGATCACTGGGATCCAGTTTGTTCAATTAATAGCTAACAATCATACTAGGATTGTCAATTAAATCAGTAGAAAGCGCTTTAATCCCGGTCGGATACTGGACACAATTATTCATCAGTAGAACAAAGCCGGGTAATCCGGCCATATTGACCGGTTTGGTGGCGTTGCCGCACCCCTTTCGTTGTGTGTACTCGCCCTTATTTGCTATTCAATAACGATAATGACAGTAGGTGTCCACCGGACGTGGCTGACCATCGTTAAATTTACTTTTACCCAAATATTTCCTATATACCTCCGCGTCCGCACAATTTCATTAATTTAGTATGTACCTTTCTTTAATAATGTTCGTCAATAATGTACGAAGTAGTACCTTAATACATTATTGATTTTCAGAAACTCTCTTTTGCCGATGAGACTTTTCAGTTCGTCTATGTAAACTTTTAAAGCAATTAAGTCAGATTATATCCCTATTTATCCGGGGATTTTGTAGAATATTTTCCTTAACGGTTTATACGATTGCAGTATAGACAGCGATTAGGTCTGACATTTTGTAGACGGATATTATTCGATCAGGAAGCAGAGTTGACAAAATTCCGCTCAATCTGTACCACACTTTACTTAAGCCGATTACCAGGTAGGTGCCGAGGTTCCTGAAATCTGTTTATATGCGCTACTACCACTTATCGAGTGGATAGCCAAACGTTGCGATTAGTAGGTACAGGGAGTGCATACGGTGAGCGTGTGAATTTATAGTCATGGTTAAACTAGTCATTTTCTAACTTGAAATGATCTTGAAGTTACATAAATCAATAAACATAGACTAAGATCAGGCCTTGTTTCCCTAAAGGGTGAACAGAGTAGTACCTATCGTAGGCCTACATTTCGCCAGTTATACTATCAATCAAGGTTTTCTATGCGTTCTAAAAGTTTCGTTTTCGATGTAGTAAACATCGAAAAGCGTAAGACTGGGCACATTTTCAGAATTTAATATGAGTACAAGGATCCAACCGAATTGTACTATCAAATCCTTTGACAAAGTATTTTGGAGACAATCGTTGGGTAAAATACCTGCAATCCGCCTACAGTCGGTCTACCACTACAAGATTGAAATTCGTTTATCACGTCATGAAGCACTAAGGTCTATTTTCAATTAATTACCTACTAATAAGTATTATGGAACCAAGTTTCACGACATCGAACAGCAGGCAAAACAGTTATGATTCTCAGTCTTAACAGACTGGATAAACTCACTCAATATGACCACTGAAGCAACTAAAAGTTTCAGCACTACGGCGTATCATTTTACTTGCACTTCAGCCCGCTAATGTTTAAGGCAATGTCATTGTATACACTTAAACACAAAAAGTTCGTAAAACTAGTCATATTCCAAACATTAAAGTAGGTACTAGGTATAAAAAGATTTTATTCGGTATGTAACACAAGAGGTATCTTCACACAGCAGATAAATAAAAAATTACTTCAGTGTTACTTTAGATGTACTGTAGGGGGAAGGCTTTCTAGCAAATGGCTTTAAAAATATTTCATTTCTGGAATTGTTTCGAGTCAGAAATAGCGCCAAGTGACAGTTAAACTGATGTGTTCTGCTCTGGAACTGGGAGCGGTACATTTATTAAATGTCCCGACTTAAAAACGGAACAACTAGACTAGACGAACTCATCCGAGAAAGTGATAATCCTGAGTTTTGGGTAATCGCTTTAAATAATTAGAATATTCAGGCTAATAGGTTTTAAATCGATTGGGTTTAACTGTTTAGCTATTAATGATGCCGCAATAAACGTGGCCACCTACTGGGCTCAAACTATATAAAATAAAGAAAGTGTGCGAGTACCATCAACACGACAAGAAGAATATATGTTATAAAACAAAACGAAGAATTTAAACATTAAGTAGTACCGATCTAATAACAGTAAGTTTCTAGATATCTTTCATATTTTTTTAAAACTTCTTGTCTGAGTTTATTGCAATAAAGAAAATTTCAACGAAAAAATGGGACCATTCGGGAAGCACCAGCTTTCAAATTAAAAAAAAATCATCGAAATCGATTCACCCAGTCAAAAGTTATGAGCAAACAAACATAAAAAAAAATACAGACGAATTGATAACCTCCTCCTTTTTTAAAGTCGGTTAAAAAGAAACCATTTGCATCATTTTTTACACGCTTTATATTAGCTTCACTTGTATGTTTGTATGTTTGTATGTTTGTATATTTGTATGTTTGTATATTTGTATGTTTGTTTGTAACCGACTCCTTATAGCGCGATTTTGACCCACTTTAAACGACCAGATTTTATTCAAACTTTGCACACCTGTCAAGGACCGATGACAATGCAATAATTTCATAAATTTGTGCCATTATCCTTGCCAGGGTTACCAGGACAGCAAAAAAACTGTCACAAACTAACATACGTACTAACTGACATACGTCTCAAAATTCGAAATACCCTAAAAAATAGAAAATAAATAATAGTTTAAAAAAACTAAAAAACACGCTTCCATTGAAAACCAAACTAAAAAGTACAAAATAATGGAAAAAAAGCGTGGGGTGCTGATATCAATAAAAAAATACCTTAAAAAGCACCACACGCTTTTTTTCCATTATTTTGTACTTTTTAGTTTGGTTTTCAATGGAAGCGTGTTTTTTAGTTTTTTTAAACTATTATTTATTCTTTCAGCAGTTCAATCTTGTACTATAGAAAGTTGTAGAGTAGTTCCCAACACATGTAATAGATATATTATAACGATGCTCCACCATATGTAGCAGCCAGGACCTACGAAGCAAAACGTGACTAGACTTCGAAGAAATTCGATTGCTCGCGCGGTTGCCCCGGACGATCATCCCGAATCAATTTAAGATTAGATCTAAATTTCATATGAAATCGATACTGTGTTTTAGTTTTAAATGAACACGTGCTAAGGGTTTGGTTATAAATTAGTGGAGAGAAGTGTTTCAACGCTGTGTGTCTAAATACTTCCACCGAGAAGAAACTGGACATAATGTACAATTATTTGCAATTTTGGTCTTTAACCTAAAAACATCAATTGTAAAAGAAGCAATTACCATTCCTTCATGGCAGGGGTTTTTTGATGATTTCCCACCCACAAAAGAAAGGGGTTTTATCTTTGAGGAGTAATATTTTAAAACATTTAATCACCTGTACTGAGGGGTAATTGCGTAACACACTAAAATAAATATCTTAGGACAACCAACACATCGTTATCTGATCCCAAACTAGGCAGAGCCTGTACTATGGCAACCAGACAACTGATAAATATACTTATATATTTCTAAATACATACATATTATAGATAAATTACACCCAGACACAGAACAAATGATTGTGCTCATCACACAAAGATTTGTCCTGGGTGGGAATCGAACCCACGACCTCAGTCTTAGCAGTCAGGGTCACTAACCACTAGACTAACAGGCCAGTCAGACACTAACGATAGGAATACCTTTTATTTTGACAGTCCAACAAAACTCATTGCGTTATTTACACAGTTGAGCAGACACATTTTTCGAACGTATGGATTGGAAACAATTGATTAAAAATAGAAAATTATTCAGATTCTGATGGTGCCGGATTTTTAATGGAGAATTTGAAGTTTAAATCTTGTCAAACGCAGCGTAAAGGGGAAGCGCCCTGCCAGGGTCGCGAGATTGTTCGAAAGAGATACCGTGACCCTGGCACATAGGCAACTGAAGGAACACGGGTGGGTTTTAGTCAGTAAAAGTCTGACACGCCCTCCCGCTCCGCCCAGAGCGGGAGAAGTCATTTGAAAAAAAAAAAAAAAGGGGAAGCGCCAGTTGGAAACCCGCGAATCATATTTTAATAAACACAACCTGACACTGACCTTTTTATTTATTTTTTTGGGTGGGAAATAATCAAATAACGTCTCCCGCTTTGGGCTGAGCGGGACGGCGGCGTGCCAGACTTTTACTGACTTAAACCCACCCGTGTTGCTTCAGTTGCCGGTGCCGGGGCCACGGTAACTCTTTGTAAGTCAAACAAATCCGTGACCCTGGCAGGCATCGGTCCTGGAGGACGCTGTTTTTTTTTTTTGGATGGGAAGTCATCAAATGACTTCTCCCGCTCTGGGCGGAGCGGAAGGGCATGGAGGACCCTTTAAATGTGTGCTGATATCTGTTTGAGGCGACACTTTGAACCTGACCCTGACCTGCAAATTGCCAAAAAACTTATTACCTATATAAATAAAACCTTTGCAAAAAACGTAAGATTGTTTTAATTTCGCGGGTTATCTTGGCGCTTCCTTCTTGCACAGTTAGTTCTAAGTTTTTTTGCAAACTTTTCCCTAAGTTATGCTTAAGTAACATTTCAAAACGAACTTGAAATTCTACCTGAAACCGGGCATGTATCTGCTAAATATGGCTCTAACGTAACTCAGTCTGAATGCTGGTCATTTGGGACAACGTTCAATTATTTTTCAGTATGATCCCTAGTTGTACCTACATGTTCATGTAATTTAATGTACTTACTTACCTAATGTTCAGTGAGTTCACAGTCAGGTGTTAGGGGTTTTCATTCGCTTTATAGGGTAGGTAGGTACTTCTTGTAGTCTAGTCTAGACTCTAGAAAAACAGGGTCGCGAGATTGTTCGATAGAGATACCGTGACCCTGGCACATGGGCAACTGAAGGAACACGGATGGGTTTTAATCACTAAAAGTCTGACACGCCCTCCCGCTCCGCCCAGAGCGGGAGAAGTCATTTGATGATTTCCCATGCAGAAAAAATAATAACAATTGACTTTAAGTATAAGTAAACAATATCGTCGCATATTATTTTCAGATATCTACCTGTCCCTTACCATCTCGGTAATATCGCAAAACACAAATAATATAGGAATGTTTTATTTATTCTGATAGTTCAACAACATTCATTGCATTACCTATATACGATGTTGTCCAGCCTTTTTTCAGACATATAAATTAATAGATTAGCAATATTCTAGGGTGCAGTAGTTAGATTTTTTTACAAGTGCTATACTTATATCGACATGAAAGCAGGTACACACTATAGTAGTTTAAGTCTAAGTCTATGTAAATACCTTCCCTTGTTTTTCATTTCATTCATTTAATGACATATCCCGGTCTGGGTGTAGCGGCAGGGCTTGTCAGACTTTTATTGACTAAAGCCCACCCGTGTTCCTTCAGTAGTCTATGCCAGTGCCACGATAACTCTTTCAAAAAAATACCTTCCCTTGAAGATACAAATCAATGTGTTTAAGCAAAGTAAAATAATGCAATTTATTCCCATAGCATAAATTGCATTATTTTACTTTTCAGGAGATCGTTAATTGTCTTTAACAATAAACTTAATAAAAAAAAATTAACAAAAAATTAAACCACCGAAAAAACTGAAAAGCAAAAAATAATAAACCTTAAAAGTTTGAGTCGGCGCTTTGAGTGATCTTTGTTCATTGATTTTTCAGCGCCGACTCAAACTTTTAAGGTTTATTATTTTTTGCTTTTCAGTTTTTTCGGCGGTTTAATTTTTTGTTAAAAAGTTTTTATTTTACAATTTTTTGTGGTTTTAATGTACTAATAATACTTGGCAAGGTATTACCTATCCAATGAAAAAAGAATGATCAAAATCGGACTACTCTGTATAAAGTTATGCGTGGTAATACATTACAATCACTGAGTGAACAATCAATCATCCCCTGTTTTCTGACCCTTAGGGTTTGATTTTGTTTTCCAAATTTATATGGGACCACCCTCGGAGTATACCCTTTCCAATAAAAAAAGAATTATCACAATCGGACTACTACGTAAAAAGTTATGCGTGGTCATACATAAAAATAAAAAAAAACAAATAAAAAAAAAATACGCGTCGAATTGATAACCTCCTCCGTTTTTTTCGTCGGTTACAAACAAATGCTGCTATAGTTTGTCATTTCTCATTGTAATTAAAATAATCCAACCGATTGTTTGACATAGAGACGGTTGGTTGGTCGACGTCGTGTCGACACTTCAGTATCAACTTAATAAGAACAAAGGGTTCCAATATCCATTATAATATCTGAACCAGCTGTTTCAAATTAACCCATAACTGTTTAATTAATTTTCATCTCGCTAGACCCAAGGGAGGTATAGTGCCATGTCAAGTTTGCCTATATTTATTATAGGAGTATTGAATATATTTTGCCTGAATGAATTTAACATTGAGCCACATGTAATTTATAGCATTTGTATTGAAATTTCCAGAAGATAATACATGGCCGAATTTACATATCTGCTTCGACCTGTTCTGTACTTCCCGTATCTTGCGGATTCCTGGGGCCTTCACAAGGTCTTCGGTCCACCTTATAGGAGGTTTTCCAACAATGGGCCATCTGCTCTGCGAGCAGTGTGCCCTCAGCCCTGCCCACTGCTACTTAAGTTTGGCAATTCTTCGGACTATGTCGGATATCTTGGTTCTCTTCGACTAACCCGTTGTAAGTGATATTTATAGAAGTAAGTAGATAAATTATATACATTTTCAATCATTTATTTATTTTATTATTTATGTACACACAGTAAAAAAACAGAGTGATAAGGCATAATACAATTGAGTACAAAGGTACTGCTTATTTCTTAAGAAATTTCTTCCAGCAGACCTGCGAAAGGAGAAATGAAAAAGAAATGTAGACAATAGTGTGTGAAAACAAGAAGAGAGATATGAATATGTGATATGTATATGTGTGTCATTGCATCAACACACTCATGACTATGACTTTATAATGACTGCTCGTGCCCCTTATCTTGGTCTAAAACTTTTCAACTAATGAATCAAGAGATAAACTATAAGTATCACCCAACGACCTACTTATTGATGGTCAGAATCATTCCAAGATCACCTTAATGTGATCACGCGACTTGTGATAAATAATTGGCATGCTGCATCTTTCGAGTGATATTTCATCATTTTAGATACTGTTCTTTTCATATCTTGAGAGTTGCATCAATCATTGATATCAAGAAAGTAGTGACGTCAGACACAAACTAAAACGTGAAGAAACTTGAATATTGTTTATGTATTTTGAAAACAGCACGGCCATTTCTCTTTCTGCTAAGTTGGTACCCACTGGTTACTCGGTATCTACATGTTTTATTAGGGGCAACTTCCTAACTGATATTCAGCAGGGATGCTAAAACTAACGAGAAGCGGATTTTGAGTGTTCGGCTCGTAAAAGAGTTCCATGTCAGAGGAAGCCAATTTATTTACTTACCTTTTCTTATTGATAAGAACCCAACCCCAAAACCTCACGATTGGCAACCCTTTTTGCGAATCATAGCGCAATTAAACGGTCAAAGTATTTAATCAAGCGGTAGCAGCAATAAATCTTTCTAACAGATACGTTATAAACCCCAGGTCCCAGGTAAAATCCAATCGGATTTTCCTGCTGCATTCAAAAAATCTCAGCTGTATGTCGAGGTCGGAATTGCGCACTACGTTAGAGCCTCGGGCCTAAATTGAAAAGCATCATAGGTTTACACACGCACAACGACCAATGCACTATCAATCCGAGTTCGATTCCAATAGGAACAGTGCTTATCAATCGGTAACGAAGTATTAGACTGCCTGCTGAGAATATTCAGTAGAAGTTTATAATATGTAGATAGTTTTAAATAGGTCACAACATGAACTTCATATTATGCATCGTCATCATCATTTCAGCCGTAAGACGTCCACTGCTGGACATAGGCCTCCCCCAATTTGGGGGTTTTTGCCATAATCGCCACACTTGGCAGGCGGGTTGGCGATCGCAGAATGGTGGTAAAATATTATGCAGTACCTATATGCCTAATTTGTTTCATGGCGGGTTGAGAAACAAGCATGCCAATGTAGGTAGTTATACATGTTACTGCTCTATAATGTGGCGTTTGTTCAAGAATGTGAACTTACAACAATAGGTACCTACATAGTTTTTAACAAATAAAATGCTACCCAAACAATTAAGTTAATCACTTATGTGTGCCTACCTTTTTACATTAGTTTATTAAGTTCACCCTATTTCAAAATAATTAAGAATGAACCTACCTATGTAATTAGAAGTGGCATCTAACTCATTGTAAATGACAAAAAGACTTTTATTTCTTACCTCAGAATTCTTTTTCAGACGACAAAATTAGGCGTCCCTTAAAAGCCACGGGCGCGAACGCAAATCCGATTTGAGTAATGAAACGGGACTAATTAAAAAGTCGGAAGAAAAATTATGAACAAACAGGGCTTTATCTGAGAAGCTATTTGTTTTTTAAAACTTATAATGCCTTTGAAGTAGGTGTTATAAGTACAGATTTTCATACTTACTTAGAGTTTTGTCCATTAAATAAAAATGTCACGTTTTTATAATTCTGGGCTGGGAAATGTTACCTACTTACGACAAATTTTTCTCTTATCGCGCATAAGGTTCCTTTTACAGTGAAATAATATGATATGTAACAGTGCGCAGTTCTTTAATGATGATGATGGTTTTCAATGATGATAATGGTGATGAGAAACCATTTGAGAAAGACTACTGTTGCTCACTGTTTCCCTTGCATCCTAGCGAAATTAGCACAAGTTCCAGGATGAAACTGTCCTTTACGGTTATCTAAGTTATGAATTCTATGGTGATGATCTACGTGTGTGGTATATCTTATCCAAAATCGTTCATCCGTTGCTTTTAGATAGGCACCTCTTAAGAGTTTGTTGGGTTGAATAACTAATTAATAAAATTTTATTATTGTCTTATCGCTGGTATGCCACATACAAGTTTAAATAAGAGGGTAGTTATTAATAGCATGCAAGACCTTCTATTTAATTCTATTCCACTATACACGCAGCTAGAATTGCCTGTTATTTCCGCATAGAAGTCTTATCACTCTGTAAGGAAACTAGCGTGCTAACACAAGCATATAAACTAACATAGCAACTTTGAGTCTTGCGTGATTTTATATCGTGACCTTACTGAATCGACGGCCCGTCGACGAATTACAGTTGAACAAGGAAACTATAAACACAAAGCCTTTCAGAGCCGTCTATCAAAGGTGCGTGCGTTAGATCGCGTGTGGCCCCGCCTTTACGTAAATGCCACCCATAACAATATAACTTGTTCACCTTGTTTTGATCTCGCCGAGTAACTTTCGATCAAAAAAACCCCAAACTCGTATATCTGTTTCTGCTTTTAGTTTTTTTGTTCAGGAATATGATATCCGTGTGTTGATCTACTCCTTGTTATGAACGAAACTTTTTAATGGTATGAAATGGGTCAAAGTATCTTTGTACGTATTTGGAGCTGGTTTTTGACTACAACTTCTCTATAAGCCGCTCTATTCATGGTGTACTTATACCTTTAGGTGCCTGTAGTTCAGCCATGGTCACATCTTTCTTCTACTTATTATTTTATTCGGCTCCCACCGAATGCACGACGCAACGGTGCGTCGTGATTCTGTTGAAACAATTTCCATGAAAATTTAATGAAAAAATGTTCTACTAGAGTCATGTCGCGCCGGTCTGTGAGAGCCTAAACAAGCTACTTACCTACTACCTACTTATTTCATGAATATCCAAATAGTGCCTCAACCAATTTTTCTTTTTACAGCATAAATACACTTTCCATGATTTATTTCCATAATTACTCGAAGATTATAGCGAGTTTTTTATTATAAAAGTTCGTTTACATTACTAGTCATTACCCTATTTAAACGAACGGTTATAATGTAACGGCGGCATAATTTCGGAAAAAATAGGAAAAGCTTTAAAAAAAACAAAATGGTCGGTATAATCGCGGTAATGTACACGAAGGTTTGTCACGCAACAGGAACTTTTATGTAACGACTAGTGATTTATTTTATAAAAATGAAATAACAATTTCTGGCTTACCCACCGCCACAATTGAAAGTAATAAAATCCATTATGGAGGAAATGATTGATGATCGCCGCGTTATATTGAGTGATTGATAAGACTTCGATTACAGCAGCTAACAATATTTTTAGCATCAACATATTCGAAAATGTTGGGTGCATTTTATTCTTCGTAATACACTTCAAATCTCAATATTTTACATAGAAGTCACACTACAGCAAGAATCAAAAAGCAGATTGAACCATATTTTGTACAGTTTATGGTTCAATATCTGCTTGTGAACCTAAGGTCCTTTGTGTACTAGGGATAATAATAAAACACGTTTATGCAGTCATTTTCAATACCTAATTACTCCAAGAAAACGTTCTACAAACTATATTTATAACGTCTTCGGCTTTTCCGTCCGATTTTTCTCCTATTGTTTTTTCCTATTCTAAATTAGTTTTCACGGTTCGAATGTATTTAAGTAATCATAACCAGTCTATTCAATAGTAACGTTGTCTCATGATGCCACAAAGACTTGCCAGATTCAGGATCAAGAAATGAACCCCATCCAACTGCTCAGAGGAGTGAGACGGGGATGTGATATCCCCGGAACTGTTTACTAACGCGTTGGTGGACGTTTTCAAGACGCTGGACTGTAACTTACTATCAGTAGGATTGCTTTCATTTTGACAGTTGAACAACATTCATTGCGTTATTTCCGTTGTAGAGCAGATAATTTATTGGAACATAAGACGCAATGGACTTGCAATAGTCTTCAAAATGATTCCGATTCTGATTGATAATCCGTTACGCAATTAGGGTGCAGATGCTGCATAGCCTGAGTAGAGCCTCTCTTTGAGAGAAGGAAGCCGACAGAACGATCAAGTTGCGTTGAGCAGCGTTTGAGAAAGTTCTTCAAGTCTTCTTGTGGCCTATCCCGCGATGCATAAAGACTAAACTCCCTGCCAGTGTCCTGCCCGTAATAGCATACGGTGCAGAAACGTGGACACTGACAGTTGGGCTGGTCCACAAATACAAGGTCGCTCAGCGCGCTATAGAGCGGACTATGCTTGGAGTTTCTCTATGAAGGATAAAATGAAATTATCTGGAAAAGAACCGGCGTAACCCGGCCCAGAGCGGGAGAAGTCATTTGATGATTTCCCGTCCAAAAAAAAAAAAAACCTTCATAGCTTGCAGAGTAAGCAAGCTAAAGTGGCACTGGCCAACCCTGCATGTCGAAGGAGCAATGGCCGGTTGCGCAGACGAGCCTGGGAGTGGAGACCGCGTATCGGCAAGCGTAGCGTGGGACGCCCCCCAGCTGGATGAACTGACGATCTAAGGAAAGTGGGTAGGACAGACTGGATTCGCAAAGCAGAGAATAGGGTGTTATGGCGCAGCCTGGGAGAGGCCATATCCAGCTGTGTTGATTAATCGCGATAGGCTGAGTTGATTGATTGACGTGATACACCTTCTTGCACAAATTGATCGTCTGCAAAATACAACTGAAGAGATTGACAATGTGCAATTTATAACCCTTGCAGAGTTACGAAATACAGCACAGACGGAGAGAATATTTTTCTTATTGTTCATTGTACTTGCCATGTAGAGTAAATAAATAAATCATTTTAATGTAGGTGTTCGAAAACTAGCATTCAAAGTTTCCTTGGTTTCACGCATATTTTGGGGCGAACTAATAGGTAACATGAAGGTATGGAAGTAATATAAAACAACATTTTGAGTGTAGATCAACAATATTTATTAGTTCAATATTATCTTCGTGCTAAATCTGTGCTTAGAACTATTATCAATATATGGATTTAAAGAGTATTGTTACATCTAAATACAATCTTAAAAGTTCTGCTCAAATATTATAAGTATTATGCGTTAGACAAAATAGCTTTTTTTTTCAATGAGTTTTTTTTTACAAAAATATTTTAAGTCTTAATAGGTAGTTAATACTTCCATAATGATACAGATACATATTCCGATTTGAAAGAATTGAACACGCTTTATAATAAATAATATCACATATTTCATATCAGAAAGTGTCATACATTATTACATACACTCATAGAATTCATTCGCATACAAAATAATAATATCAATCATATTACTATTATGTATAAAGTCACAAAATATGTTAATAAATGTTATAACTTAAGGATAATATAAGTTTTTACTTAATATCGATTTTACTATTCATGTATATTCTGTTGTTACGTTATATAATTATCCCCATGCAAAAAGATTGAAGACTTCGACACAAACTAGGGCAGCTACTAACCTTATGTATGATTAATTCTTAAATTACACCAAAGAATAATCCTACAAAATAAAACGAGCTACGCACAACACGCCTTATAATAATGGAATACAGCAAAAAAGATTCAAGAGGTTCACTAAAAATGTTCATTTTTTATTATGGTAACCCATTAAAATCTAGATCCCGTTACAAATACAGGTTACATATTGAACGCTGCTTCTTACAACACTTCCGAAACGAGACTGACGCTCACCAAACTACGTTACTTAACTACACGAACACCCTGTAGTAGTAAAACTTAGGTCACAAGAACATACGGTTATCAGAAATCTGTTCTGCATAACGTAACCCCGCGGGGCTGTACGCTTTGTGCGTCTAAACCACGTGAAAAGAAACGTGTATAATGTACTCCTTGTATGCTTAGAGCTACGCAATTAATGTGGTCATAGCATAATAAAGCGTAACTCCTGCGAGAAGTCTCACATAGAAGTGGGCGACCAGAAGTTCATTTCGCGTAGTTCTGAAGGTTTGGGGCGGTAAGCTTGAGGTATCGCGGGTTTTGCTGGCTGCGTCGTTGGCTCGTGAGACATACCGTTGATTGTCTCTTTCCTTTTAGGCGAGGGGCCCAGGTTTTCGACTGATTCCGCAAGATTACCTGCAAAGAGAAATCCGAATATTAGTTTAATGAAAACAACAAGGTTTAAAACAGTCTGTTCATGTCCGCGTTGTTCTTCTCCGCGACGTGACGGATTTTGATGCGTCGTCCAACATTTATTTGAGAATAAATTCCAACAAAGTTTATGTCTATCATTAAAACATTAATCGTTAAATTAAGACAGCAGTCATAGAACAGATGTGTCAATGTTTTGACATGTCGTCATTGCACTCGCGTGAAACAGTCATTTCTAATTAAAGTGGAAGCTCCAGGGATGACCATCCCTGGAAAATTCAAATTGCCTTACGTTTTTTGCGTTTTCCAGGTCAGTGCAAACTCGTATGTTGATTAAAATATGATTCGCCAATATGGTTTTACAGAATAATATTAATTAAAATCATCAGTACAACGTCATTCAATCAAAATACATAAGTTAGATGAAGGGTTGTATTTATAACTTAAATTATTAAAATTATATATAAGGAGTATCTATTCAAACACGAAATATTTAAAGAGGTACACCTGTAGGTGGTAAAGAAGCTACCTAAGAAGTACCCTTTTATTGTGTGCGAAAAGTTTAAATAAATAAATGATTATGGTTATGTAACTATGTCCAAAATCGTAGGAAAATATTAATTTGGCAGCCTACCTGGAGCTTTCGCCTTAATATAAATAATTCAATTACTCAAATTCAAAAAAGACCTGATATTCATGCAGCCACTATTGTGTGGTCTTATTTCACTGCCTATATATCTTTTGCAAAGTGCAAAATTAAAGACAATAAGAATAATTCAACTGTATAAACATTACGGAAACCTCGTAAATATCTACATACCGTGGGTAAGCGAGTGAACTTCAAGGCTGTCTTCCTCCGCCAGTGTGGAGGTTGAAGCGGCGAGCTCTTTCTTCAGGCCAAGTAGAGCCATGGACAACCATGACCGAGGCGCGCTAGTGTCCTCTACCGGTTCATACGGCGATGTGAAGAAACTGTAACGAATAAACAGTAGTCATTTAGTTTTGTTTGTATTTTTAGACAAAGTTTAGGGGGTTAATGGGATATTAATGGAAAATCTAATATACAGGATAAGTTTTTATCCCAGCGTAGAAAATTTTCGTCGGTTATACTAAAAAAATCTACTGTTCCATACATTTTGACCCTGTAGGTATTGCATTTTTCTATGAAACAGCTGATTTTTTTTTGTAAAACCGACGAAAAAGTTCTGCGCAAGGGGGTCTAGAATGATATGCTGAATTCATGGTTACAATTTACGCACTGGATAAAAACTGATCCTGTATGTATAACTAGCTTCTGTCCGCGACTTCGCTCGCGTGTCAATCGACTCAGAGAATAAAAAGTTTCACAGAAAATTCAACCCCCATTTCGCTCTCTTAGGGATCGAATTTCAAAAAACCCTTTCTTAGTGGATACCTACCTACTCTTCACAAAGAACGCACCCTTAAAATTTCATGTCTCTAGGACCAGCAGTTCAGGCTGTGCGTTGATATATCAGTCAGTCAAGTCACTCAGGACTTTGGATTTTATATCATTATATAGATAGATTGTGACTAATATCATCGTGGTTATGTTACGATTTGTTTACTGTGTTAATAGTAAAATAATAAAGCAGGGGAATGCCCATCTCTTAGTTATTGGGCTTCAGAAATCAGATAGGAATTACTGACCCTATAAAAAGAATGAAGAAAATCTTAGACGGCAGTCACAATATTCGGAGGCGGGAGTATATGTATAAAATTTAGAGATGCAAATACTGCTATGAGACAATACTGTGATACAGATTGACCTACATACAGATTTTCACGCTACGTTGCGATTCCCGCGAAATGATTGGCAGCCTCGATAAACATTGTTTTTCTACGTTTTAATCAGTTAGTAGGTAGGTACTTTCCAACAGTAGGAACTTTCCTTGAATTTTCACAAAACGAATGCCAATTGATTTCATGTATTTGTGATACCAAATTAGGGCACTGTTGCCACGGCATTTTATTTATGTTTTTACCATAATCTTATCACTGAGCATTCTGCGAATGTACCCGTATTTCAACATTCAACATTTATAATGCAAAATAACCTTGAAATTAATCAAAGAGTAAACAATTCGAACTCGATAAAAGTTCATAGGACGTTTACTCAGTCAAAACCAATTTACACAAAATAATAAGTTTGGATGTGCTACAAAATGTCTTAGACTGAAGAAAACCAGTTTCACGATCGTCGAAATCTAGACTTGTCATAATAATTAACATAACCAGAACCTCGGTGGAGAATATTGAGCGTTCTCAAAATAATATCCTGTAAAAAAAACATTGTCGGTTCACGTATTTCCAAGAAGGTCGAGACCAAAATATAATGATAATGAGCAAGCGAATTTTGCATAAATTGTCTGTTTATTTATTCTAGTACTATACAAAGCCTTTTAAATATCTATCTTAAAAAAAAACAAGCAACTCAGGTATTAAATTAGGTAGCCAAACAAGCTCTCATGCGTTCTTCGAGATCTTAACGTGTGGTGTTTCGTTCCTAAGCGCCTTGCACCTTGCTTGTTTGTTTGCTTGGGATAACCAGTACGATTGATCTAGTTGTAAAGCTTCTCCCTTCTTACACTAAAGGACACTGAACGAGACACATCATTAGCATTCTCCTATCATTATCCCGATTTATTTGAGTTTGGCACAAAATTTCTATTTCTTCCACACTTCTCTATTAGTCGACATCTCAGTAGTCACCCCTTTTACATATCATAATTCACACAGTCCATACATCGTTTCTTTGGTCTCCCTCTACTCTTATAGCCATTGACATTCATACTCACGCCATTTCCCTCATTCCTCCGTATCACATGCCCTTAACATGACAACCGATTTCCTCACAACTTTTCAAGGACCAGTGCCACTTTCAGACTTTGACTCTTGTACTCATTCCTTGTTCAATTTCAGGCAGAGAGAGAAAAATTATCAGAGAAATTAGGTCTGGACAAATTGCAGGTCCGAATCATGAATTCTTTACTCTCAAACCCTAACAGTGAAGGAGCGTGTCTTTTGTTTAAACTACTATCATCTTAAGTTAAACTATTGATGTGTAATTAGTAAATAAGATAAATCGGACTGACATATACATGTACCTAGTATCGTCCAAAAAAAAAAAAAAAAAGTACTCATTCCTTATTCTGTTCGTGTAACACCATACATCCCTCTTAGCATAACACTGAACACAGACACAACAGAAGTTTTATTGTCATTATGTCTATGGAGGTCAGATGGGCAGTCGCTCCATGTAAAATACTGGTATTCAGCTGCATCCGGTTAGACTGGAAGCTGACCCAACATAGTTGGGTAAAAGTCAGGCAGACAATAATAATAATATCTTAGGACAACTAACACACCGTTATCCGATCCCAAACTAGGCAGAGCCTGTACTACGGTAACCAGACAATTTATATTATATATTTCTAAATACATACATATTATAGATAAATTACACCCAGACACAGAACAAATGATTGTGCTCATCACACAAAGATTTGTTCTGGGTGGGAATCGAACCCACGACCTCAGTCTTAGCAGTCAGGGTCACTAGACTAACAGGCCAGTCAGGCCAGATGATGATGTCTGGGAGCGTTTAGTATCCCGCAAGTTTTAATAATAATATAAATGTTTATTTCAAAAAACTGACAACATGGTTACATACATTACTATGAAACATACTGAAATTGTATCAAGGTTTTATGTTACTGTTCAAGTATCTCAGTACGTACCGGTTGCCGTTCATTCTCCTGCGGCTAGTGGGGCTTCCAGGAGGCGAGTGTGCGGGCGTGGCGGGCAGGCTCTTACTGCCGCGCCTGTGCATCAAGTTGTACTGATGCAAGT
The DNA here is from genome assembly GCA_947507805.1 of Aporophyla nigra. Lineage (NCBI taxonomy): Eukaryota > Metazoa > Arthropoda > Insecta > Lepidoptera > Noctuidae > Aporophyla > Aporophyla nigra. The sequence goes on along the minus strand of OX382307.1, from coordinate 13,180,980 downwards.
CTGGAGCTACAGCGTCTTCCTCTTCCGGAGAAGCCACTGTGAAGCCTCGAGATGATTTTGATGATATTATTTGATTTGCGACCTGTAATGAGAAGAAAATAATTAGGATTACTTATTTATTAACGATGGTTGGACTGTGTGAAAGAATACAAGTGACTACCGACATGACCAATAGAGAATTATAGTAGAAAAAGACATTTTGCGTTTACCCCAAATTAATGATGATGGTTACTTATTTAAGAAGTCTGTTGATTTCAATTTCTATAGCGAAGTAGAAGAGTCGAAACTGTATGGAAATAATTTCTCCGAAGTTTATTGATACTTCGTCTATCGTCACTAAACAATAGGAATTGTACAGACATTTAAAACAATGAGATTCTTGTTTGTGTCCACATTATGTTTAGTTAAAGATTCCCTGATAGCGGTATCTTTGCAAAATAAACATGTAACTGTTTACTTGCCATTTCAACACTAACTTATTCTGCTAACTAAAATATGTATATATTGTATATAATAAATACATAATATTTGTAGTCAAACCAATCACATACAGCATGATGAAATAGCTGCTAAAATGACTAGAGGCTAAAAACAAGTAGGTTGTTGATAAGAGCTAATTAAAAACATATTCATTGGTAATCGCTAGAACGAGTTATCAAATAGCTCGCGTGATACGGAGGGGCATACGGACCCCTCACACAGATTAAAAATAACCAACGACAAAAAGTTGACATACAATTTAGTAGGTACATAACAACAGTGATATATTTTGTACTAGCTTCTGCCTGACGTCGGAAATTATCCACGGGAACGTTCTACCTGACAAAAATAAAGCATATGTCCTTCCCCAGGATACCATCTATCGCCTTGCCAAATTTTATTGAAATCCGTTCAGTGGTTTAGGCGTGAAAAGGTAACATACAGACACAGTTACATACAAATTTATCATATTAGTATGGATTGTACAATAGCTAGGTAAGTACACTAACGTCACATGCTGAAACCCACGAATAAATAAGTCATGCATGACGTAGATTTTTTCTTTCAATTACCACAACAATATAAAACGTGTTTAAGCGCATGCATACTAAATTGCTAATCATGAAAGTCAATATAAGATAACAGCCAATGTGATTCGGAAATCCCGGTCGCCATCTTTTAGATATTTTCATTAAAATGTGGGCGGCGAACAAATATACAGTCACATAGTATAACTGTATAGTCATAATAACATTATGATATTATAGATAATAATATAGCCCGCGAAATTCAAATGTTCTACCGGTTTTTTGCAATTTGTAGGGCAAGTGTCAGGTTGTATGCTGATTAACACGTTAAATGCCATGGGTAAAATCAGAAAAAGTCAAAAATGTACTTAGTGTTATTTGACTTTAAGTCGATTATATTGATTAAACATAATTGACATGGCAGTTAACGTGTTAAAATATGATTCCTGAACGTTCGAAATTAGGCTTTACAGAATTACTACTGCTAAGACTAGTTCATGACAAAAACATTGAATGAGATTAAATGACCTTAGATGGTTGTATTGATGATTTTAATGATTATTATTCTATAAAACTATATTTGTTACAGTCGCGAATCATATGTTGTTCAACATACAGCCTGAGACTGACCTGTAAATTTCAAAAAACGTAAGAAAATTTTCATTTCGCGTGCTATCTTAGCGCATTCACCTTATCAAGTAATATTATAAAGATTTTTTTTAGGAGTTTGCTTGTAGGGGGCAATCCTCGGAACTAGTCATACGATTTAATAAATCTTGTACTGATAGAGAAGCAGCTTTAACCAAAAGCACGTTAAGCCGTTGGTCTCGGCTGTCAATGTTGGATCTTTGGCAGCCGTTACGGGTCGTTAGAAGCCCGAAAACCTGACAACCAGTCTTACCCAGGAGTATCGTTTTACCCAGTAACTGAGTTGTGGAGGTCAGATAGGCAGCTGCTCCATGTAAAATACAGGTATTCAGCTACATACGGTTAAACTATGACAGTAGCCGACACCAACATAGTTAGGAAAAGGCTAGACCTGGTGATGACTAAGTATTAATATATTAAGGTAAAATTTGGAAATTTGTGTGTAGGGGTAATCTTCGTAACTACTGACCGGATTTCAAAAACGATTGCACTGTTAGCAAGCTACTTTATTGCCGAGTGCCATATGATATGTTATATGTTAAAATTACCCGTGGACGACGTTGCGGGCAGGAGCTAGTTAGTAATATAATGTGACTAATTTTATTTGAAACCTACAGTTACGAGTTCTAGAAAATACTATCAAATTGTGTGAGTAACAAGACCTCTGTACAAAACCGGAACTCGTTGTTCTGTATTATCAGCCGCGTATTTTATTTTATTTATCGCTCAGCTATTGACTACCAACCTTGACAATCGAGGTGCCGCAAGCCGCGCCCTCCCCTTTGAAGCCGTCGTCGGTGCCCGCCGGCTTCGGCTTAGAAGAAACCGGGTTAACTGGAAATAAACAAACGCAATCAAAACAATGTTGCAATATGCAATAAAATGCAACAGCGCTGATGCCATTACGTCATTTTATTTGTATGGCGTGGCGTATTATTTACAAAATGGAGTCAGCTTGTTGAGCTAGTGTAGAAAGTCATACAATCATAATTATTTTGTTGGATACAACATTTTAGGTACGTGTCACATTGGCATAAGGTGAATAACACAAGTATGACCACAACTTTACTGAACGTTTATTTAATTATTTCTCTTTCGGTAAAAATACCCACGAAAATATTATTAAAAAAATACTTGAAACAAAAATGTGGTTGTGTCGCGGCCAATGTCAATGTCATTCGATAACCTTTTGAAATATGCAAAGTGGTCTTACCAGATGTGTTGATTGGTGCAATGCCGTGGAGCACGTCTTGGCACGGCTTGGTGTGCTTCGACCAGTCTTTCTCCTTCACTATGTTATAAGCTGATGGGGCTTTTACTTCGCTGGACTGCTCAGCGAACACTTTTGGTCCTTCCTGTGCGGGTCTCGGCTTCCCGAACAACACGTCAGTTTTAGGGTATCGGATGTAGAAGAATGAGTCCTCTGGAGCCGGCGGAGATCCCGCGAATGGTTCGAACTCTCTGCGGATAAAACAACTATGAATTAATATTTAATACAACAACACTCATTGGATTAGATAACAAATAAGAAATGTACCATAACAAACATGTTATAATACAACAATGGACAATTATTGTTTAAGAGTTTGATATTATTGTGTCAATCTGCAAGCACTCACGATAAGATGTTGTTGAACTGAGCCACCATATTTCTCTTTTTGTACATTGTTACAAGGACAATAGTTACTTCGAAATAAGTAGGTATTGAATTTAGCAGGTGCACAGCACTTGGTCAGATATCACAAGATGATGCTGAGATACAAGAAAAATAACACAAAAACCAGTTGATTATAAATTGTGCAAGAGATACGATACGCTGTCCGCTCTGTGCAAAATAACTAAAACGTGTTGCTCAAGTTCTCCTTTTTATATACCCTAGAGATAGGCACGCGAGTTCACGATAAGAGTACACAATGATACGTCACTTTGAAAAAATAAGTGTAATAACAAGCCGACGATGTGACGTCACGATAATGGTAACCAATAAGAGCGCCTGATTAGCGCACTCCCCTTCTACGAGAATACATCACGAGGCATGCGCGACTGCGCCTAGCTGTAGAGGTTAAAACCAGAATCTTAGAATAGCACAGTTACTACGTACCTATAGATACATCTTGGCACGTATAAAATGTTCAATCTATCTAGATTTCCACGAAAAGAAATTCAATGATGAAGCCGTTTACATTGGTAGGTAACGCAATTGTTACGAAGAGGGCAGACTAAAACTTAAAATAGAAATGGGCACGACATAACAGAAACGCTAGCCAATATCCGGCGAACCACAACGACATTAGCTAAACTATATTCATATTAGAATGGATCTTTATTTAGACAAACACGTAAAACGCGATGTAGGAGACTACAAAACTTTTACGGTAGCAAAAACATTATTCAAATTGGTATATTATAAAAAGATTTCTTACTCGGAGTTAAAATAAAAATGTCAATGAACCTTCGACTAAAAACCTTTGCCAAAGAACGCAGGGCCACTCGCCAATAAAGGCTAAAATACAACGTGGAATATGTATACCACAGACTCAAAATATAACCGCTGCGAATCTAAACTGAGAAGCATATAAAAGAAGATTAGCTAAATAATAACGTTTACAGTTCTGATTACAGGAAATATTACGTGGTGACACAAAAATTAGTGTAAAATCTTCTGGCTGTAAAAAATAAAGCTCAGGCTATCTCCAAAACAAAGTAATTAAGTATAATGTATAACACAAAGACCGATAAGGCTATGCGTGTGGGCAAGATTACAAGAACAAGTTACCTACCTAAAGAGTCTTGAAAAATATTGACATAATGATTAAAAAATCCGAGATACATATTAATTCTTAGGGTTCCCACCGGTATTACCGACCGGACCCTGCTACATAAGACTTCTTATATAGGTTCCATTAAAACCAAGAACATACGTCATATCTGTATCTTAGTTTCAGTAAAAACACCTAAAGCACTGCAATGCCAGCAAATCTGGCATTGCGTAATTTTCTAAGCTTGCACTTTTTAAAGAAAGATTTCTTCATGCAGATTGATAAAGTCAAGTCATTAAACATGGACTAAAACTTTATCATCCACAATCTTGCACAGGAATCTTTTCTCTTCACCATATCAAGACCGAGTCATAAGAAAATGTATAAATTGAGTAAATAAAACATGACCAAGTACCTACTACAATCACACACTTCATATTATGATAATACTATGTGAATGCCAACATAGTCCTGAGAACCCTAGGCATATGATGAAATATATGACCAAGCCACAATTTTTCTTTTTACAGAAAAGGCAAGCTGTAATGATTTTCAAAAGTTATTGGTAATGAAGATAGAAAAAAAAATGATGTTTTCCTTTTGAAGTGAAAACTTCGTTAGCACAGTTGTGATTTGAAAGTCTATGAAACGAAAAAGCGACAGTAAAAAGAGACAGACACATAACAACGTCATTATGTTTTGTGTCTTGCTCTAACACTTAGGGTAATGGAAATCCTTAAGTAAGGGTGCTCCTCCTGCCAGGGTCGCGAGATTCGTTCGAAAGAGTTACCGTGGCCCTGGCATATGGGCAACTGAAGGAACACGGGTGGGTTTTAGTCAGTAAAAGTCCGCCCAGAGCGGGAAAAGACATTTGATGATTTACCATCCAAAAAAAAGGCTGCTACGTGAGAAAGTTTACTTTTCTGTTTGACGTTTTTCGAGCAGGTTTTTTGGACAAATAGACATTTGACTTTTTTACATTCGTCTCATTATCTTGAAACCAACATTTTTTAAGGTTTCACTTCTACCACGTGTGAATTGCACATGTTTTTTTTTTTAAATAATACTTCAATAAATCATTTGATCGGACAAAGCCTGATAAGAACCGATTTATTGTTAGTGTCATGGACATAACAGTCTTGTATCATGGACAGTCAGATACAAAAGTGTATAAAAAGTTTAGACATTAATAAACTAACATTGTTGATTTGAGTTTAAAAAAAAAAGAATGGGATCCACTTGGATCCACTCTACATAAAGAATAATAAATGGGCATCGTTCATTGGGCAATACCTACAATAGAAGAAATCAAAACATTTCAAATAATTTTGCCAAGTTCCAAGTTTGTTAAACTGTTTACAAACTTGATTCCACGTTTGTGGCTGACTTGTGGAATTGGAATGGTATATTTCCGATATGGACACAAACAAACATGGTTATTTATGCGATCCGATTCTTGATGTTAATACCTTCTTTATAACAAGCACAATTGTTGCAACAGTAACAAACAAGTCAAGATGGTCACGTGATTCTGCCGGGGTCACGTGATTGTTCTAAAGAGATACCTTGACCCTGGCACATGGGCAACTGAAGGAACACGGGTGGGTTTTAGTCAGTAAAAGTCTGACACGCCCTCCCGCTCCGCCCAGAGCGGGAGAAGTCATTTGATGATTTCCCATCCAAAAAAAAAAAAAAAAAAAAAAAAAAAAAAAAAAAAAAAAAAAAAAAAAAAAAAAAAGATGTCTTCTGAGGTTCCCTATCCATTTGCATAAAATTTTAAGACCAAATATAATTTGGCATACTTTTTTTCTCCTAATTATTTTTACGCATAACATTATTTACGCATAACAGCGTACGCATAACATTTTTAAGCATCATTTCTTTAATCATAATAATGATTTAGCATAACATTCTAAAGCATAAAATATTTACGCATAATGATATTAATACATATTTTTTAAAGGCATAATAAAGAAGCATAATAATTAACTCCTAAAATGTTAGGCACTAATAAACATGTAAACATTCATACACCATGCATACAGCAAACATGCAGCATGTAGCAGACATACAGCATGCAAACATGCATCCAGCAGACATGCAGCATGCAAACAAACATGCAGCAAGCACGCAGCATGCAAGCCAGCATGCAACATGCAGCAGGCATGGTTTCTGTCAAGGCTCCGGCGCTACGGGGCTCCGGCGGTCCCACGCGAGCTTATCGTCGCAGATGTGTTTTACGCTCACCACCGCCGTCAAAACCACCTGCTCCTCAGCTCGCGAGCCGCCTCGCCCCTCGACGCCTACGCGGTTTTAAATTACACTCTAGGGGTAGGGCAGACAAGACTACGTGCAGTCGGTTAAGCAGCGATTCGTTTCTGTCACTCAATTTTGTAGCACAACATACTGAATTTATAAGACAATACTTTAACTTTAATTTAGGGTTAAAAATTGAATTATAAAAAGTATGCCTAAATACTATTATGCTAATAGTCATTATATCTAGTAACATTATACGAATTAAAATTATGCCAAAACAAATAATCCTTAAAGATCATTATGCCAACATAAACTGTATGCTAAAAAAATATATAGCAAAGCATTATAATGGCAAAACAAATTATGCCAAAATAGGTATGCCAAAGTACATTAGGAAAAATAATATTATGCGAAAAGAAGGGATCCCATCTTCTGAATAAAACAACATTAGGTAAATTAGTTAATTATCGCCTTTTTAGGGTTCCGTTGCCAAATGGCAAAAAACGGAACCCTTATAGATTCGTCATGTCTGTCTGTCTGTCTGTCTGTCCGAGTATGTCACAGCCACTTTTTTCCGAAACTATAAGAGCTGTGCTATTGAAACTTGGTAAGTAGATGTATTCAGTGAACCGCATTAAGATTTTCACACAAAAATAGAAAAAAAACAATAATATTTGGGGTTCCCCATACATAGAACTGGAACTCAAAATGTTTTTTTTTCATCAAACCCATACGTGTGGGGTATCTATGGATAGATCTTCAAAAATGAAATTGAGGTTTCTAATATCATTTTTTTCTAAACTGAATAGTTTGCGCGAGAGACACTTCCAAAGTGGTAAAATGTGTCCCCCCCTCCCCCGTAACTTCTACAATTAAGGAATGATAAAACTAAAAAAAAATATATGATGTACATTACCATGAAAACTACCAACGAAAATTGGTTTGAACGAGATCTAGGTAGTAAGTAGTTTTTTTTTTTAATACGTCATATATCGTAAGCCACAATTTACCTTTCATGCAGTCAACTCAAATATATTTAAAAAAAAACATTTAATTTCATAAACGATGATGACGAATGATGATGATGATGACCTGCAGGTTTGTACGGAACCCTCGGTGCGCGAGTCCGACTCGCACTTGGCCAGTTTTTACGTTCAAGTGCCTTTTAGGTGCCTATTTGAAATACATTATTAGACTTTGCCTTCACTTGAAAATTTATAAAATCCAAACCAAAATAAGTAAATAGATTATATAAATTCACAACTTTAAATAATAAAGAAAGTGTAAGTGACGACAAAATACCGATTTGACTTTTACATCTGAATGTACCTGCAACATAAGGTGACATTATCGAAAAGATTGATTACGCTACGTCACTTATTTATCTTACAAATATTATTATAGCTGGATGCCAAATAATCGTCTCTAGTGCCTTAACAATTTATGTCAATGTTAAACGAAACATTCAACTGTCGTTTTGCAATAACAATTAACAATTTATCAGCATCAGAAACAATTACTTGAATGAGCAGAGGAACATTTTGAAACATGTGACTTATTATGTACTTACGTAAAGCTTATTTCTTACTTACGTACTTGTATAGAAATTACATAGAAATACGTCTCTTCTGTTGACCGCATTGAACACGTTGACCTCGCAAGTATTGACTCTAGGAGTGTTTGAAAACAAATGCCAACGTCTTATTATGAACCACTGTTGATATTATAATCAAAGTGGTTCAAATGACGTCAATACTAAATTATAATAGTTTAAATAATTGCAGATATTTAACCCTAATGAAACGTCTTTCTTTTACAGGGGACATTGAGACCAGTTACGAAAAAATTTAATAAGCAACAACTTTTTCATGCACCCTTAGACTTAAGGTTCCGTCAAACAGTAACGACGCGACAGCAAGAAGTAAATCTCGTAGAACATTTTCTATGAAAACTTCACGGAAATTGTTCTACAAAACTCGCGTCGCGTAGTCGCGTCGCGGCTTTTTGTGGGGTAGGAGCTTTTAGAAGAACAAAAGATGGATTTAATCTCATTTTATGCAATAAGAAAAACATTGTAATTAGTAGCTTGTAATTAGTATCAACTTACAGCATTTACTGATTAATATTATCTTACGCAATACTTATTGCGTAAGATAATATTAATCAGAATCTAAACTATTTTGAAGGTCCAGCATCCATAGCTTCTTATGTTCGAAAAATTTGACTGCTCTACAACGGAAGTAACGTAATGAATGTTGCTGAACCGTCAAAATGAAACCTATTCCTACTGTTAGTTTGTTAAAAAACCGGCCAAGTGCGAGTCGGACTCGCGCACCGAGGGTTCCGTACATACCTGCAGGTCATCATCATCATCATTCGTCATCATCGTTTATGAAATTAAATGTTTTTTTTTTATACATATATTTGAGTTGACTGCATGAAAGGTAAATTGTGGCTTACGATGTATGACGTATTAAAAAAAACTACTTACTAGATCTCGTTCAAACCAATTTTCGTTGGTAGTTTTCATGGTAATGTACATCATATATTTTTTTTTAGTTTTATCATTCCCTAATTGTAGAAGTTACGGGGGGGGGACACATTTTACCACTTTGGAAGTGTCTCTCGCGAAAAAAAATTTATTAGAAACCTCAATTTCATTTTTGAAGATCTATCCATAGATACCCCACACGTATGGGTTTGATGAAAAAAAAACATTTTGAGTTCCAGTTCTATGTATGGGGAACCCCAAATATTATTGTTTTTTTTTTCTATTTTTGTGTGAAAATCTTAATGCGGTTCACTGAATACATCTACTTACCAAGTTTCAATAGCACAGCTCTTATAGTTTCGGAAAAAGTGCCTGTGACATACTCGGACAGACAGACAGACATGACGAATCTATAAGGGTTCCGTTTTTTGCCATTTGGCAACGGAACCCTAAAAATTACGCCGCTCGTTGTAGTTATTTTAGTTTTATAGACTTACTAGCTTTTGCCAGCGGCTTCGCCCGCGTATGATGCGTATAAACCCTCTTCTTGAATCACTGTTTATTGGTGAAAACCGCATTAAAATCCGTTGCGTAGTTTAAAAGATCTAAGTGTACGAATAACGTAAAGATTTATTTGAAATACTTACAATTTTGAAATGCACGTGATATTTTTCTAATTCGATTAGAGTCGCGAGACTGCGGCATTGATGTAGATTTAGTAAGAAGGTTTCTGCCGTGGAATGTAAAAATGCGTTCTATAGGCATCAAGGCAATAAAGTGAATGCCGCTTTCATGGCGCGTGTATAAAATAATAGGTACCGTCCTACGTCATTTGTTGCATAACTTGATTACTTGACTAACTTTATAGAATGAAATGTTAGAAAACCCACACCTGCGAAAATGGAAACTTTACCTCAAAGAAACCAATATTTGGTTTCAAGTTGTATTTCCATTGCAATTAATAATTTAGTACAGCATGAGTCAACCACGTTCATAGGCATCATAGCTAATATTTCAGGTCTGTGTACGTACCTACATAACAATCATCATATTATTTACCCACCGGCATACGGGTTAATGAATAATATTATAGGCAACTAGCTTTTGCCCGCGGCTTCGCCCGCGTGGATGTCGGAAATTAATGCAAGAGGACGTATAACCGCGATAAGAATGTGTTATTCCAGGTTATATAGGTAATATATACTCTGTGTGCTATTTTCGATCCAGATCCATTCAGCCATTTTTGTGTGATTGAGAAACAACAACCCAATCATACATATTTTCACATTTATAATATTATTTGCCCGCGGCTTCGCCCGCGTGGATGTCGGAAATTAATGCAAGAGGACGTACTACCGCGATAAGAATGTGTTATTCGATGTTTTATATAGGTAATATAGACTCTGTGTGCTATTTTCGATCCAGATCCATTCAGCCATTTTTGCGTGATTGAGAAACAAACACCCAATCATACATATTTTCACATATATAATATTACTAGCTGACCCAGCGAACTTCGTATCGCCTAAGATTCAAAATGTTGTAATAAACCTTCCAAGTTTGACAACCTGGTACGCGGTGGTGATCTGGTAAGCGTTTTCTAGCTGATACTCATATGTTTGGGTAGCTCCTACTCGGTTATGATAACCTGTTACTTCGAAGGCATAAAGCGTTTTCTGGCTGACACTGCTGTTTAATAAGCTCATACCAAGTTATGACCGCCTGGTACCTCGAAGGCAAAGTTTTTGTCATACCACGTTTTATAGTGAAATGTACTCTTTGACGTTTTATGTCACATCACACGAGAACGCGGTCGAAGGGGATAAAAAGTATCCTTTGCCAAAAGCAAAAAAAAAAAAAAAAAAAAAGTATCCTATGTCCTTCTCCTGGCTCTAAACTACCTCCCTGCCAATTTTCAGCTAAATCGGTTCAGCCGTTCTTGAGTTATAAGTGAAGTAACTAACACGACTTTCTTTTATATATATAGATTAGTAGTAGGATTATAACTCATATTACTTAGGATTCATAGTTTATGAGAACATCATGTGTGTTGGTGTTTTTAAAATAAAAGTAATAGTATTCAGAGTAAGAAGACTGTGACATAGGGCTTGGTTTAGTTGAATATAAGTCTTCCTGGTTTTTCTTAACGCTCCTATTTTACCTATACAGACACTCAATCATTTACCAGACACCGAACTTAATTATAGGAATAGTACTTTTGCCAGTGGCTTGGCCCGTATAGCTGTCGGAAAATAACACCCGGGAACCTACTACCGGGATAAAGTAGGTATCCTATCTGTTACGTATCCATGATATAATATATCTTTGTGCCAAATTCGATCTAAATCCGTTTGGCCGTCTTTGCATCATTGAGAAACAAACATCCAAAAATCTAAACATCTAAGCCATTTCGCGGTCCTTGGAATAATACTATTAGGTTTATTTTGAGTATAATGAATACACATGATATTCGCAATTACTATGAAGCCAAAGTAATATGAATTACAATCCTACTTATCCTGTACTACCCGGCCCCTGCCAACGCGCTCTGCGCCCACTTTTTAAATCTCTAATATCTTCTAAGATATTCATTTAAATTACATGCTGTAAAGGGCCATATTGATCTATATTAAATGCACAATGTATTTAAGGTACTTAATTGGATAAGGATTAATGCTGTATTGCTTAAAATCGCTTCGTAAATAAGCCCTTATTTCTCGTAAAAAGTAAAAGATAAAAAATGGTTATTGTGGGTTATCCCTAAGAGATAGACATATACCATTGGGGACATTTTTGTAGGCCTTTTTAAGGTGTACAATACTGTAGTACATTATTTTGATCTATTTCGTAGGATTCAGCCAGGGTTTTACGAATTTTGAGACGTATGTCAGCGTAGTTTTCGAAGATAGTTATTTTTTTCTAAAATAAAAGAATCTTTCTAAAATAAAAATAGCCTAAGTTACTCCTTAGATGGAGTGATGACATAGTTGCCACGGCTGGAATCACTTGGCACAGACTGGCAAGAAATAGAGAAAAATGGAAGGAAATGGAGGAGGCTTTCACCGCCTGAGCGGTCCTTACAACAACAACAATACATACATAGGTACTAACAATTTATACTAACATACTAGATAAGAAAATTATTAACACAACTAACAACATATAGAAAATGTAAATTGTAAGGAACAAATAAAGCTATTATTATTATTATTATTATTATAAGTTACTCCTTGTTACATCAGCTATCTGCCAGTGAAAGTCCCGTCAAAATCGGTCCAGCCATTTCCGAGATTAGCGGGAACGAACAGACAGACAGACAGACAGACAAAAATTGTAAAAAATGTTGTTTTGGTATATGTATCGTGTATACATCCATATACACTTAGTAAAAAGTGGTTATCTTAATATTAAAAACAGACACTCCAATTTTATTTATTTGTATAGATTAGGTAAATGATCATTCATAAAACTGAGTTGAATCATATTATGACTTAATTTTTTTTTTAAACATATACCTAATCGTAGCAAATTGCGTTCTATAGGTAGTTTCTTCCTACGCCCATGGATGGTAAGGTACGGTATAGTGTATGTATAAAACTATACGTACTTAAAGTAATGAATTTATAAACGTGTACAACAACATCGTGTCGATCGGGCGATAATTACAAAAACAAACAGGTATTTCTGTGACGTCTGGGACAAGCCTCCAAGCCAAGTTTATTGAGAAATCAAAACAAGTTGTTGATGCTATAAGTAGAAGTGTTAACAAACATGTAAAGAAATAATAATCGTGTCTGACACATCTGTGACGAACTGACGACGAAACTAAAACATAGATAAGATACCTCTAGGACTTGCTAGATTCGCTTTTCAAAGTAATCAAGACTTTTTTACCAAAATGTTAATACCTAGGGATACCTAGCAACACCAGACGCAGTGCAGAAAAGTCATGAGCCTGTAATTCCATTCCATGAAAGAGGAAAGCAACAATAGCTTGAGCTGCGTGATAGATGAGAGACTTACAAAAAGAACTGTTCTATGTTTGACAGCACGACAGAACGATTCCCAGCAACATACTAATATCGTGTTTGTATTTAATAAAAACCTCATAAGTATACAATCAAAATACGATGCTTAAATGGTCGCTCACCGAGCCGCAAAAGTTCCACCTTGGGGTTTTTCAAAGAGCAATGGAGCGCAGCAATCTGGGCGTACAATTAACTGATAAAATATGGAACACCACGCTGCAGTCAAAGATACCAGATGAAAGCAAAAGGGCTGCCAAACTAAAACAGGGTTGGGAGAGGCACACCAGCCGTAAGAATAGTGATCGCGGAGCAATAATTTCCATATGGTGGGTGCCTGAGGATGGACGGCGCCGTAAGCCATGAAGAGGTGGCAAGAAGACTTAAGGCGTACCTATGGTTGGATCAAGGTGACTCTGTAAAAGGAAGCCTGAAGAAATTCGCAAAAAAACTATATTAAAACTATCCGGCTCCTGTAAACTAATAAATAGTTTGTGACTAGCGCAGGAGCCAGGGAATTTTATCTACATTGTATTATATGTAGAACTAGCTTTTGCCCGCGGCTTCGCCCGCGTGGATGTCGGAAATTAATGCAAGAGGACGTACTACCGCGATAAGAATGTGTTATTCCAGGTTATATAGGTAATATAGACTCTGTGTGCTATTTTAGATCCAGATCCATTCAGCCATTTTTGCGTGATTGAGAAACAAACACCCAATCATACATATTTTCACATTTATAATATTATTAGTAGTAGGATTATAACTCATATTACTTAGGATTCATAGTTTATGAGAACATCATGTGTGTTGGTGTTTTTAAAATAAAAGTAATAGTATTCAGAGTAAGAAGACTGTGACATAGGGCTTGGTTTAGTTGAAAATAAGTCTTCCTGGTTTTTCTTAACGCTCCTATTTTACCTATACAGACACTCAATCATTTACCAGCCACCGAACATAATTATAGGAATAGTACTTTTGCCAGTGGCTTGGCCCGTATAGCTGTCGGAAAATATCACCCGGGAACCTACTACCGGGATAAAGTAGGTATCCTATCTGTTACGTATCCATGTTATAATACCTATATCTTTGTGCCAAATTCGATCTAAATCCGTCTGGCCGTCTTTGCATCATTGAGAAACAAACATCCAAAAATCTAAACATCTAAGCCATTTCGCGGTCCTTGGAATAATACTATTAGGTTTATTTTGAGTATAATGAATACACATGATATTCGCAATTACTATGAAGCCAAAGTAATATGAATTACAATCCTACTTATCCTGTACTACCCGGCCCCTGCCAACGCGCTCTGCGCCCACTTTTTAAATCTCTAATATCTTCTAAGATATTCATTTAAATTACATGCTGTAAAGGGCCATATTGATCTATATTAAATGCACAATGTATTTAAGGTACTTAATTGGATAAGGATTAATGCTGTATTGCTTAAAATCGCTTCGTAAATAAGCCCTTATTTCTCGTAAAAAGTAAAAGATAAAAAATGGTTATTGTGGGTTATCCCTAAGAGATAGACATATACCATTGAGGACATTTTTGTAGGCCTTTTTAAGGTGTACAATACTGTAGTACATTATTTTGATCTATTTCGTAGGATTCAGCCAGGGTTTTTCGAATTTTGAGACGTATGTCAGCGTAGTTTTCGAAGATAGTTATTTTTTTTTTCTAAAATAAAAGAATCTTTCTAAAATAAAAATAGCCTAAGTTACTCCTTGTTACATCAGCTATCTGCCAGTGAAAGTCCCGTCAAAATCGGTCCAGCCATTTCAGAGATTAGCGGGAACGAACAGACAGACAGACAGACAGACAAAAATTGTAAAAAATGTTGTTTTGGTATATGTATCGTGTATACATCCATATACACTTAGTAAAAAGTGGTTATCTTAATATTAAAAACAGACACTCCAATTTTATTTATTTGTATAGATGTATATAGATTCATTCCAGCCGGTCGTTCACTCGTTACTCTATCTCTATATACTCTATCTATGCTACAAAAGATGACAAAATGAAAATACAATATCTATTTTTAATAACTAATGTTGCACGTGAAGGAGCTAAATATCATGCAGAATTGAATAGTATTTTCAGTAATGATGGAATTTATTTATTTCTCAGGATTACAGATTTAAATTAATAAAGAAAAAAAAATTATAACCTAAATTAACTAAAACTATTTACAAATTAAAAACATAGCGTCTAAAAATTATCCGCATCGCTGTCGACTGGTAGTGTACCCAAGAGACTGGCGGCATTACCATTATTACATTTTCAGTAATTAATTACTAATTACGTTATCAAGTTCTCCTTATCAGAGATACGTCTGGCTATTGTGTCCGCATAAGGCGTAATACATACCTAATTTTTTTTATACAGCTGGCATCAGAAATATTTTTTATAATATTTATAGACTACAATGACTGCTCCGATAACAAACAACATAAACAAGGAATTTCCTGGTAGTTCGCTTGTTTTCCGCATGTTGTTTTTGTATCGGAGAATTAATTAGTTTAACATTTAGTCACTAGAGTCCAGCATTCAAAGAATTCTATTAGATTCAGAGAATTTACATCAGAAGAGAGAATTTAAATGGATATGTTTGTGAATTTTGCAACTAAACTAGCTTAGTAGGTATTAAAAGGTATGAGAGTATACGACGCGCATGATTTCATGACTGATACATGAATCAGTTCAAAGTCTATGGAACATTATAATTAGTTGGTAGATATAACCCTGAACTAAGTTTCACCAACTGGTAGAGAATTGGCTATTTGCCATGGCCAGTTTAATCTATAACCGTCTATTTCCACAATAGTAATGGTGCATTTGAAATATTATCCATCGAATAACTATACCAAAAATGTTTTCAAGCTCAAGGAAAGTTATTTTCAGTTGTTTTTACTTCTTCTTAGCGTATCGTTAGCGCGGTTTTTATGATTATGTTTGGTCCAACATTCAGCTGCGCTAACTGCACTCCCTGACGCAGTCATAAGCTTATCAAGTGCACAGAATATTCAGTTCAACACTGAGACATGAAAATTTAGTGCGCGAAAAATCACTCACAACAATCAATTATTACGGCCGTGTTTATTTCGACTTAGTCAGTGCTGAACCGAGCTAATAGTATTCAACAGAATGCATCTCAGCGCGTCGAAAAAGGTGTTTCGTACTGTTCAAAAACCCCTGCGCGAAAATATCCCGCCGCAATTTTATTACGTCCGTGAGAACGTGGGCTAACAGAGCACGCGGCGCAAGATGGAAGGTGGGCATTGTCTGTGGGGAGATACCGCAAACGTGCTTTAGGTCTGAGTCGCCATGAATCCCCAACTGTGGACATTGACTTTCCTCCAGCCGACTCGGTTTGGAAGTCCATTCAGAGATTTCCAAATCGGCCATAGTAACGCGTGTCCATGTGGAAGGCTTTTAGATGGATCGTTATAATTGTCAGGGGGCTTAAACACCTGCCAGGCTCGCAGATTTGTTCGACAGAGTTACCGTGGCCCTAGCACAGGTAACTGAAGGAACCTATGAAAGGGTTTTAGTCAGTAAAACTCCTCCGCCCAGAGCAGGAGACGTCATTTGATGATTTCCCACCCAGAAAAATATACTCGCGCCAGTGATTGCATCTTGTTGTGCACTCGATGCTATTGATTGGTGCAAGTCAAAACGATTCACCTACATGAATAACGTGACCCGTCATGGGTACAAAGATAATAATTCAATTCGAAGATATGGGTAAACGTGTTCCTGCGATTACCTACCTAACAATAATAAAATGATCTTACATCAATCTTATTATTAAAAATAAGTGCTTATGATTATTATTTTGGTGACGTCATATCTTACCACCGCGCATCCGACTTTCTGCGCTTGGAAACAGATAAACCTTTAAAAATAATAATACAAAATTACAATACAATACTGAACATCTTATCTGACAATCACAGAGTTTATTTGCACATTGTTGTTAATACAATTAATATTTCATAACATCACGCCTGTAATCGCTGAAATGTTGGTTAACAGAGTGTACTTAGTTAGTACACCCACACTTCGCCAGTTATGTTTAGGCCCCATTTAACAGGGGGTAGCCTATTGACCTCAACTGGGCCCAAATCCAGACTCAGCGGGAGTCTGCATTTGTACTGCTGCAAAATCCCAGATGGAACAACTCAATAACACTTTGCCCTTTGCCCGACCCGGGAATCATACCCAGAATTGTGTTCATACATTAGAATTAATTATAATAATAATCTCAGTTCATGCTTATAAATCATGTACACGTGCACCATACATGTAAGCACACTACATAAAATGATTTCAAGAAATTGTGATCTTATTACTATGGCATTAGAACATTCTTTCCATTACCCAATCAAACTATTTCATGCTTGCCAAGAACGTAGTTGTGCATTAATAAATGCATTCTATTTTAGTTCACTTATTGCTTGGGTACACCATTTTAAACAATGCATATGAATATTATTTACTTAAATTTTTGGTATAGTAAAATAAATGACATGACTTTTATAGCTGTGCCTATAATCCCCACACTGATCCAGTACATCATTCAAAGAATTCTATTGGATTCACAGAATTCACATTAGGACATACCGCGAAATTAAATGGACATGTTAGTGAATTTTGCAACTAACTTAGAAGTTTTCAACTGATTCCATTGTGGCCAATTTTCGCTTGAAGTAACCATTTTGGAAAATTGCACTTTCTGCAGATTTCTTTTAAGATTCTTGGTTGGGGCTGCAAAATAATAAGTGTTAGAACTATTCATAACTATACCAGTGCTCTATGTGATTGAGACAGGATATTAGTCAGCAGCAGGTGTATAAACATTGTGATAAACACTAGAATTCCTTATTAGCATTCTTTGTTGTGGTCTATGGGGAGACACTTGTTCCCGTGAGAAGTCTTGATGTAGGTGAGACTATACTGTCCTGCTAACAGGGAACCCATCAGGGAATGCAGGTGTGATGTTATGTGAGTTATGTTCCGTATATGTATGGAAATAGAATAAGTACTCACTTAGCAGGCTTGCTTTTCATCCAACCGGAAAGTGTGAATCCGTCCTTAAGTTCTGGGTCACTTGAAGCCATTGTAATCTCTTTGTATTTCAAATTTAACAAATCACTTATCTACTGAAAAGACAACTGTCTTGAGAGCACACTAAAAACTGAATGATGTCTTATCTTGAGCAGAAATGATAAGATTGTTTCAGTTGGCAATATTGTGTGACAACATTATGAAACAAGAAAAAAGGAAAGATTTTAAAAACAAGTAATTATTAAACTAAATAAATTAACTTATGTAGTGCTCAAGACACGCTTTGGGCTTCACTAGACTTCTTTGAAAGAGATGATGAAGTCATCTGAAACAAAACATTAAAAAATTATAAGAAATTAATATGATCAGTGTTGATCAGTAGTATGATCAGTTGATTTCGACGCTTGAAAGCCGAAAATGACTAAGCAACATAATGCTACTATGTCGCTTAGTCAATCTCGCCTTTCAAGCATCGATATTATTCCCAAGATAATTGATCGGCCACAAGTGCCGAATAAAAATGTAATTGATTTTGTATGCCTGCCTTGTTTTCTCGCTTGTGACCTTGATATTAGATACAGTTGACATAAATTTTATTGTGGTCCTGTGTGTAGGTATGGCTATACATTTGGTACAGAGGCTATTTTTATAATTCTGACATTAAAAATCTTAAAAATTCACTGGTATGTAATCCCATCCTGATTTTAACTGCAGCCAAAAGTTGTTTTTGAGGGGTTCCGGGTGTGTGATCTGATATGGCTAATGTAACCTATCTTGGCTGTGAATTGTAACTATGACACATTATAATAACAAAAATGAAGTATTAAATAATCAACAACTAACAAAGTAATGTAGCAATTCTCAGAATAAATTAATCACTTAAAAAACTAAAAGAATTTCCACAAAACAACAATAGGTATTATTTTTTTTTAAACACACCCATGACCTGAATGTACTCACCGCAGAGTATCAACGTAAAGTGACTAAAAACTACATGTAGGTATTACATTTTCCTTGTTTATGAATGTGGTTGTAGGTAATTTCCATAACATTTCTATTTCTATGGCTGCCAATGGTAACTCACTCATAGTAATTAGTCACATGCAAAACAGAACAGAATTTTTTATTCTCAAAACAACAATAACACTAATAAAAATCACTATTGAACAGACATTATATGATTCATAAACATTTATTCGTTAAAATTTAGACACGTTTTTTAAAGATTTAGAGTACTCAAATGCAAAATTAATCTTGTTGATGCCCAGGGCGCAGTTTAGATTGTTTTGACTTGTGAGAGTTTAGTTATTAACATACAAGTGATTTTTTTCAAATCAATAGAACTATAACAGTAACATATGATGACCTTCTGTCAAGATTTAACTACACTTTTTGCATTTAATATCGAACTAAATGGGAACAAGGTGGAATTTGATTCGATTTGGTGCAGAACATCAGGCAGTATGTAGGTACCTACACTTCTACATTCTCCGTGCAGTATTACAGCCGTAAGTAACAGTTAAATAGCGACATCCACTTAATATCAATCACGAGGCGGATCCACGAGACTAGAACGTTAGTTTCAATGCCATCATTATTACAATCTAATTAGTGCACGTTTAGATCAAACGTTCTACTTATTATTCTACATACAAATAATATCTGGGCACGGATAGACCTAATGGCATAACATCTCGACTGTTACAACGAATGACTACATTGTTTACAAATAACAGTTTCGTAAAACAATACAATACAATCCGCATTACAGAACCGTTCGTAGCCATAACATGCGGATAGGCTGAATCAATGAATTATCACACGTCACATTCAGGATTGTGAAAGAAAGCGTTCACTTAGGTTTGTAAAAGTAACAAAATATAAGAATTACTTACAGTTTCAAGAATAATGTCTGAAGCAATAATAATTTTCAACATTATTACGAAGTTACAAACCAACTCAATGCACGAGATCATAAGCAAGACATTAGACAACAATGAACAAAAATGGCAGGCGTAGAGATGTCCCTTAGTAAGATAGTAATAATGACATCAAGTTACAAATCACTAAAGAATTATTCACAAGCATGGACCCAAAAAAAAGACCCTCTTTTTCTCTTTTTTAGAACCTCTTTTTTTTAGGTCTATGTTTACAAGTTGTAAAAATATTAAAATCGTGTTTTTTGTAACAGAGTATTTTTTTTTTTTGTATTAGCAGGAGGGAAATTTAAGAACAATTTTAAATCCCAAACGATTTATGAAATCCTTTTATTGAGAAAATTTAATAATATTTAAAAATGTAACTTATATTTTTAACTATTATTGGATTAGCTTCAAGGTGAATGCTCCAAATCAGCCCGCGAAATTCAAAATTTCTTGCGTTTTTTGCAATTTGCAGGCCAGTGCTAGGTTGTATGTTGATTAAAATATTATTCGCGCCTGTAAGACGTATTTAGTTATAGAATTATAATCATCAAAATCGCTAATTAATATTGTAATAAAAAAACAAAACAACCAACCTAGCACTGGCCTGCAAATTGCAAAAAAACGTAAGAAAATTTGAATTTCGCGGGCTGGTTGAAGCATTCACCTTAACGGCTTTCAAACGTTACCATCATTAATCGTATTAAAATCCTGTTACTATGCATGCTGTGCAGCCCCCATTGATTCCCATCGACACAAAACAGAATTCATTCACATCATTCATTCTTTCTGCTGTTAGTAGCTGTTGAGTAGGTGTACCTATATGTATTCTGTGGTTAGTAGTCTCTTTTGACAACACGAAATTTGTAGGTTAATGTTTTGACAGACCTAGTAGAAATATTTGTTGCGATGCATTAAAAACAAATTGTTCTATACAAAAAAAAAATACTACCTCAGATTGTGAACTTAAGCTTTATCAATGATGGCTAACGATGAACCCACTGATTTGGACTGGGTGCAGCTCCGAAAAGAAATGGGAGAGCACCAACATGTTGAAACAACAAGTGAAAAATTTTCGAGAAAATTTTACGAAAATCCTTTTGTTCCCATAGGTATGCCCGTCGAAACAATTTTTTATTTACTATGTTCCTTCTGTTTTTACGACTCTTAAAACTATTATTGATACCCCAGCCAAAAAAAAACTAGAAAGGCACATTATATTGTGATTAAAAATATATGTAGGTACTTGCCTACTCTTAGATCTTATGCAATAATTAATAATTATCTTCTTTGGTGTATAGAATAACCAGATTACGCTTTTCATTAGTTGTTATAGTTATGTCTATTATTTATCACATTCAAATTCCAATTAATTCCTTTTTAGGTTGGAAAGAAAAAGGAAGGAATTATTAAGTGAATTGTAATTGTTTCAGGATGTCTGGCCACAGCAGGTGCACTGTCTTATGGCTTGTGGAGCTTCAAAACTGGTCGTAAAAGATTATCTCAACAAATGATGCGACTCAGAATAGTGGCGCAAGGATTTACAATCACAGCATTAGTTGTTGGTGTTATGATGACCACAGGAAAAAGTCTCACAAAGTAGATTGTAATTCTTTCATTAAGACACCATGGATATTTATGTAGTTTATTAAAGATTAATCTCAACCAAGACATGATTTTTTATTCATTTAATATCAACTTCAACAAGGTACATACAGTAGAACTCTTATTCACTAATCCAGCACTTCAATAGACTGATACATGCAATAATCCGGCACCCTCCATCCTCGCCATGCAATTTTCAAACAAGGACTACAAGTTGCACAAAAACAGACCTTATATACAAGGATTATTTTAAAATTATGTAATTATTTAGTTGTGACTTTCAGATATGTTACAGTTATAAAAAATATGTTAAGAAGATTAATACAAATATATAATATTCTCTTTATGAAATTCTTTACTTTAGTTAGGTATTATGACTTTTCTACTCAAGTAATCTGAACAATCCAATACTACGGCACCTTCTGGTTTTTAAAAGTGCCAGAATAGTGAGATTCCTCTGTATTTATATTTAACTTACCATACAGAGAAAATAGACAAGACAAACTATAAATAACTTTGGACAACACATTAAATAACATGATGGTTTTAAATATTTATGGTTTAGTTAGTGAGAGCTGTGGTGGCCCAGTGATATCGGCCCAGACTTACGAACTGTAGGTCGGTACGAAACGAAACAAGTACCTACTTTACTTTCTGTAAATAATATCATCACCACTGCCCTCACAACGCTGAAAGAAATCATCGTACGGAAACCGGCATGTCTTAAAACCATTTTTTTTTTAAATATGTAACATCTTCCAATCCGCTCTGGGCCCGCGTGGTAGATTACGGCCCACTCCCTCTCACCGATAGGAGACCTGTGTCTCAGCAGTGGGAACATTATTGGCTGATTATTATGTATTATTTAAAACCCAAAGACATTAAATTTTGTATCTATAAATCTCTTTGGTTTAAACATATATTCTCAATGCCATGTCCAGTCACATCCAAAAATATTCGTCACTGGATGTTGTGCTAAGATATCCCGCGAAATTCGAATTTTCTTACGTTTTTGCAGTTTGCAGGTCGGTTTTGTATGTTGAATAATATTATGATTATGATAGGAAACCCTTTACTCATGTCTTGTCTTGTGCCAGCTGATATAGAACTCAATGCCTTGAGGCCAGACCAAGGGCCTCGCCAGCCAATGCACACAGGTGAAATTTATCGAAAACTTGGCCAATATTACATTATAACATTAGGCACATAAGTAAGTTTACGCCTGTATATTGCTGTATTTAAAGTGTATTATGAAAATAGAAGCTTTATTGATACCATATTTAAAAGAAACAAAAGAAAATACAAAGGGCTTAGATCCGATCTGGCATATCGACCCGCCGCCATTTTTATTTTTTTACGATATCGCGGGGCACTATGAAAGTGGTAGTAGGTATAGGTAGAGGACACATAGACGAACAAAAAATGTTAAGTAACACAGTACCCCAAAGTGTCACGTTACCGAGATATTTGAAGGTAAACATTGACATGAGTACAACGTCAATCATTACAAATAGACTTATTATGTCAAAGAATATCGCGTGAGCGTGTTGGACAAAAAGTGTTGAGTAGTTACTACATAATAATATCTAACAAGCTGCAATACTTACCTACTAAAAAAAATGTTTTGAAGCTCAGTAATGATTGCAACCAACGCGACGCGACAGCGACATGTCAACAGCGTTTCATTGCGATGCGATATCAGCATCAATTCCGCATACATATATCACTCCTAACAATAGTCATGAAGCTCCCATCCTTCCCATCAGTTACCTAACTGCCCGCTTCGACTTGAGTGACTCCATCATCTTGGCTGAGGATCTCAATGTCAAACATACGTCTTGGAACTGTAACACGACCTCTACCAGGGGTAAGATCGTATACAACCTGGGAGCTTCCCTCAACTTCGATATCGTCGTTCTGATGAATCCAACTCATTTTCCTGGCAATCCCAACCAGCTTGCCGATGCTCTCCATGAAGCGCTGCTCAAGAATCTAAACCTCTGTTCTATGAACTTAATTCCGACCACAGTCATGCATTTAGTCCCCTACTCGGGCACAAGCGATCACAAGTCCCCTCAAACCTAATGATAACCGACCGCGAAAAATTGAAATCCACCACGTCGTTTCATTTGGACACCATCTCTGACCACAAATAGTCTCAGTCGCGGAAACGACGGCCACGATCGACACCTTTACAAAACGACGAACTGATAACCAAGAATTAAAAAAAAGAAAGCCTACATGCGCTGAATGCGCTAATTATAGAGTGCTGTAAAGAAACGCATTGCAGTGAATCGTTACGAAGGCTAGAACAAGATGCTCGGTGAACTCGAGAGCCGTCTGGCATCTTCAAACGAAGCTACGCTTACCCAATATGTTATAGTACTCTTTGGCTACACTCCTCTTAAAAGGTGATACCTCCTTTCACCCAACGACAGTTAAAGACTTACGCGACGTCCTGCGTGAGCGATCTAGACGCGAACGCGAAGCGGCGCGGCGCGACGCGAAAACAACAAACAGTCGAAACCTATTGAAGTGTCCTACGTGCCCAAACGCACATGCGTGCGGTGCGGAGCGGCGCGAAACGAAGCGAACGCGATCAGTTGGCTTGATATTTTCGCGCGAACTGGATGCGGTGCCGTCGTATTTTTTTTTTTTTGGTTATAATTTCGGGTTTATAGAAATTTTAATTAATGCTATCCAAGAACGTCCTATATTATAGGATAAAAGGAATATAAAATATCACAACCGGTTATTATTATACCGCGAATGGGAGGATTGGGCCAAATTAACTGGGACTTTCTAAGTATACAACATTAGTCCCACTTCTTCGCCGTTCATACTTCTTGAGTATTTGATATTTAAGATATGAATTTTCCAATAAATTTCGCTTCGTTTCGCGCCGCTCCGCACCGCACGCATGTGCGTTTGGGCACGTAGGACACTTCAATAGGTTTCGACTGTTTGTTGTTTTCGCGTCGCGCCGCGCCGCTTCGCGTTCGCGTCTAGATCGCTCACGCAGGACGTCGCGTTATTCTTTAAATGTCACGATTCACGATAACGCCGAATGCATACCCATTTAACAATAAAGACCTTTATTGCCTTCGATTGCATGAGATTGATTATAGTATTAAGTATAATAGTCAACCACTTAAAATAACATTGTCTTGTCTCCATATTTTTAATTAAAGTTTTACTTTAACGCAGGTGGGGTTTTGTTTTTTATTTCCTAACAGCTTTTGCCAGCGGCTTCGCCCGCGTGGAGGTCGGAAGTTATCCCGCGGGAACGTACTACTGGGATAAAAAGCACCCTATATGTTAATCCAGGCTATAAACTATCTGTGTGCCAAATTTCATCTAAATCGGGTTAGTAGTTTTTGCGTGAAAGAGGAACAAACTTCCATACATACAAACTTTCGCGTTTATAATATTAGTAATACAAACTTTCGCGTTTTAATATTAGTAGGAAGTGATTTTTTTTCATTCAGATAATCAAAATATATTTTTGTAAACTTCTCGACAGCTTTATTACGAAAATCTTGTAAGTTTACAATTACATACTCAAGAACTGCAGATGGCAGAATCCTGACTTTGAAGACCGAGATACTCGAGAATGTTGAGAACCGATACTCAACGCTGACGGTGAAACCAACGGGACATAGTGAAGATGACCATCGAGCAGAACTAACGCGCCCCTATACGGAGGACATCTCGGATGTCGACCAGTGCGCGATTAGGGCGGCTCTCGAGCAGCATAAGAAAAATAAGGCACCTGGTGATGACGGATTAACGACAGAGCTCCTTAAGGTGAATGCTCCAAACCAGCCCGCGAAATTCAAAATTTCTTGCGTTTTTTGCCATTTGCAGGCCAGTGCTAGGTTGTATGTTGATTAAAATATTATTGGTGATTTTGATGATTATAATTTTGTAACTACATACGTCTTACAGGCGCGAATAATATTTAGGCGCGGGCTGGTCGGAGCATCCCCCTTAAAGCGGGCGGGGCTCCAGTCCTGAGAGAGCTCGCGAGTCTCTTCACCTCCGTCATTCTAGAGGGTAAGTACAACACTCGAAGCGTGGAGAAGAGGTGCGGTGATTATAAATGATAAATATTCCTGTTTAACTTTCCGTTTAAGAGATAATTTGTTTTTTCATACTACCTAGCTCCATACAAATTTTTCGTAAAAAAAATTATAATTCCTTCGTTTTTGAACAGAATTCTCATAAAGAAAATTCGGGTATCATTTTTGATAAAGTAATGATTAATAGAAGCTACATCCAGCACATGCAAATTGAAATCCCTAAGTCTATAAAATTCAATTTTCAGACCACCGTGCGTCGTCGACTTTGGCAGCAAAAGCCCTGACAAGCGGCCATGGCCCCGGGCGGCGTTAGTCGATAGCGGACTCCCGGCCACCGTAGGCGCGAGCTTGCGGGCGGCGAGCAATGGGTAGCTCGCAGCCCGGTAAGGACCAGGCTCAGGTCGACGGCGCGTTGTGTTCCACGCGCGC
This sequence comes from Aporophyla nigra, assembly GCA_947507805.1. Taxonomy (NCBI): domain Eukaryota; kingdom Metazoa; phylum Arthropoda; class Insecta; order Lepidoptera; family Noctuidae; genus Aporophyla; species Aporophyla nigra. The sequence continues at coordinate 13,154,674 of OX382307.1, read as the reverse complement.
CTCAAAGAGATTTCAGCAATACTGAAGGGGTCCGCTAGGACCGATGCCTGCCAGGGTCGCGAGATTTGTTCGAAAGAGATACCGTGGCCCTGGCATATGGGCAACTGAAGGAACGCGGGTGGGTTTTAGTTAGTAAAAGTCTGACACGTCCTTCCGCTCCATCCTAGAGCGGGAGACGTCATTTATAGCCGGTCTTCCCGGAAGTTGTATTCGGGAGGCACTACTTACTATTGGGTGCTCCCGTACATCCGTCACATCATTGGGACCTATTTGCGGAAAGGTGTGTCACCTACAGGGGACGTGACGGCGGTGTTCTACAGGGATCGGTTGTTGGCCCTCTCCTGTGGAACATCGGTTACGACCGTACTACGCTACGGGGTGAGCTCCAACCGGGAATAGACCTGGCGTGCTACCCAGAAGACACGCGGTAACACGGGTCACGATCCGGGGGGCTCGGTAACCAGTGCGGTACAGCACCGAGTAAACATACTGCTGTGCCTACGACGCAGCTGTACCTTTCACGTCTGAAATAAAGCCGTTGTGTCTGAGTGCTTATCGAGTATTTCAGGACATTGCCAAGCTGTTGGCAGACTCTAAACTTTTTTTTATCTCAAGGTGGAAATCCTCATGGATGTCCTCCGCCCTAGGGTGGGCGGATGGGTCTGTCAGACTGACTAAAACCACCCAAGTGTTCCGTCCCACACCTACGTCGGGGACCACGACATCTAATGCGTCTTCCGCTATCTCCGGCTGGTGCTGGCTCGCCCCTGCGGGCCTCCTCGCGTTAGGGGGAGGAGTGAGGTGTTAAACTCCCGCGCCGTACATCACAGAGAGGCGCGCGTGAAACACTACGCGCGGCCATCTCGGGTTCTAACACCGGACCCGAGCGTGACACCGGGCGTCCAGCTCCCTGATAATGCGACACAGCTATTTCCGAAACAATCATGCCCTAAGAGCACCTGCGTTGCCCGAAAGGACAGGGAGCCGTGCCTCCTCCCGAGCCAGCGCTCGAGTATCGGCTGGACCGCCTCGACGGTGGTGAGACGGTAGGGCGTGAAACCCTGTCCCGCCAGCCCGCCACCAGGGCGGCTCGAAACTCCGCTAGGAGTAATAGTATTATGTGGCCTTAGTCATGCTTAAAAAGCAATTGTTCAGCGCCAGTTCCGAGTTACAGATAAAAAAAAGGAAAACTTTCAGCTGAGGCTGACAGAAAGAAATAACATCATTCAATTTCATTCCGTTTTCAGTCCTTTTCGTTCGATCCCCAGACAAAATATTTCATTTTTTGGTTCAAACTTCAACTTCAATCAATCAATTGACATCGTGTTGTTGTTGACGCTCTTCTGTATTTTTATTTAAAACATTATATATTAAATAACATTAAAGTGTCTTAGTTCGTAATAAATACAAGATAACGATGTCCATATTGTGACCTATATTGTGGAGAAGGGATTTTGGAATGTATGTTATAACTACATGAAAAATGAATGGCTTTATTGCAGTACACTGTGGTAAACATTTTTTTACTATCAAATGTTTTGTTTTCAAAGGTTGAAAGACTTTAAACACGTAATTTCTTGTCATTACTCAACACTAAAATAAGAGTGGACATTAAAACTATTTCCAGGGGCCGGTTATCACAGTGATACATTGAAGAAGGAATATCAGAAAACTTGCTTTTTAGCGTGCAGAAAAGCCGCTGAAGCACTCCGACAGGGTGGCAACGCCGTAGATGCCGTGGAGAAGGCTATAATTGGTCCGTATTTTGTATTGATTTTTCATTCTGTAGTTTAGCTTAGTGTTAGATCACTTATAATTTATTTGTTTCTCCTCTTTGTTGTTAGCTTACTTTAAGTATACTCAATTTCTTTGATACTTTCAGAATTGGAGAATAGTCCACTAACAAATGCTGGATATGGATCTAACCTAAGTTGGAATGGCTTTGTAGAATGTGATGCTTCAGTCATGAATGGTCAAACACTGCATTTTGGTGCTTGTGGTGCAGTATCAAATGTTTGGAATCCTATTACTTTAGCCAAACAACTGTGCATTAAACAATGTGATAACTTGTCTTTGGGTCGAGTTCCCCCCTGCATACTTACAGGACGTGGGGCAAGGTCTTGGGCAGAGCGAATGGGCCTAGAAATTGTTGATGATCACAAAATGGTTTCAGCTCGTGCATTTCGGAATTATAAGCATTGTAAAAGAAAGCTGAAACGTTACTCAATACAAAATGATGTTAAATTCAGTCCCTTGGACACAGTTGGGGCTATTTGTGTGGATTCTAATGGTGTGGTGGCTTCTGGAGCAAGTTCCGGTGGTGTTTCTCTAAAGCATGAAGGAAGAGTAGGCCAAGCAGCATCATTTGGGAGTGGTGTTTGGGCAGTGATGAGCAGGGATGGCACAAAACCATCAGTGGCAGCCTGTACTTCAGGATGTGGAGAACATTTGATCAGAACACAACTAGCTAAGAACTCTGCAGAAAGCTTGTTCGATTCTTCGCCAGTTTTAGGCCTTGATAAATGTTTCAAAGAGAATTTCTTAGAATCACCATTTTTATGGGATGTGCCTGAAAGACTAGGTGGCACATTAGCTTTAAAATTTGATTCAATAAATGGGGAGGGAGAGTTACTTTGGGGGCATACTACAAAAACAATGTGTATTGGATATATGTCTACTGAAAATGATAGACCCAAGGTACTTGTATTTATCTTTATTTTTTTGTTAATTTGAAACTTATGAAGTAGATTAGAGTAACATTTTTTAGTATTGTTTCAGTGCATTATATCCTATCTACCACAAAAAGTTGAACCTGGACGGAAAGCAGTGGTATCTGGACAATCATTCAAAGTATCTATGCAATCCTGCCCTGTGTTTGAGTGGGAGGTGAAGGCTGAACCCGGCTGTAACGGATCTCTTTAGATGAATACAACAATTATTTAGATGTAAGCAGTACAAATGTGAAGTGCAGTTGAAAAATAAACTAAATACTATAGATATCTTTTTTATTTTTCAGTTTTTATTAAAACATTTTCTACTTATCATAATAATAATTATTGTTATGGTGTGGTTACCAGATTTCATAACCAAAACTCTAAGCATAATGTGGTTCTCTAGCACTACACCTGGTTGTTTCGCCGAGCTCTCACTGGTGAGTAGTGAGCTGAAAGTGTGGGGCAGCAGGAGTGGCCTGCAGGTGGACAAAATAACTCATATCTATACAAAACAGGAAATTTAACTTTTCCGAGATGGGTTGCTTTTTGCATAATTACAAAGTATCTCCCAACTGCTGTATGAATGCTCAAAATAAAATCTAACATTGTGATAGGGTACTAAAATTTTCAACTTTGGTTCAGTGGCCACATTGGTTTTAAGCTTTATAAATGTAATTAAATAATCAAATATTATTCTGTTTAATCATGGGCACCAGCAAGTTTATTTTTAGAGTTGCATCCTCGGCTTCACAAAGCCAACTCGAGCATTTTTGCACGTCACCTCAACTTCACTTCGTCCATGCATACAAAAAGAAGTATGCAGAACTGAGCTAAGCAAGCTCGATAATGTTAGGATTACCTAGCTAGCCTAGAGTCGATTAGCTTTTCGGACAGGAGTTCAAGACTTTGTCTCCATAAGCATTCTGCCTTGTTTCCCCGAGGGTTGGGTTGGGTTGGTTATGGGTCCAGAGGCGACGGATCTGGGGACATCCGTTGCCCCCTATTCCTTAGGACCCGAGATGGTGGCGCGTAGTGTTCCATGCGCTTCTCTCTGTGATGTACGGGGGGGGGAGTTTAACATCTCACTCCCCCCTAACGTGAGGAGGCCCGCAAAGGCGGGCCCAGTCGGGGATCGCGGAAGACATTGGTTCCCGTGGTCCCCGATGTAGGTATGGGACGGAACACCGGGGTGGTTTTAGTCAGTAAGAGTCTGACAGACCCCTCCGCCCACCCCAGGCGGAGGACATCCAGGAGGATTTCCACCTCGAGATCAAAAAAAAAAGGGTTGGTTTGGTTGGGATACTCTCACATTTCGCCAGTTAGGTATATTTCAAGTCAGGCTCTCCACCTATAGCGTGAATAGGGGGCGATCTTATTGCCATCAATCGGGTACAAATTCAGACTCCGTGTTGCTACTCAGAAATTACAGATAGTAAAGCCCAATAACAATGAACTGGGAATCGAACCTGGGACCTCGTACGCAGCAGTATAAAGCGATTACGACAACTAGATCAACGAGGCAGTTGTTGACTAATGCATAAACCATTTACAATCGAGAGACTGCAGATTCGGGCGTTTTCGGGTATTTTTTTGTTCTGAATGATAATACACCTATATTTTATTTTGAAGTCTGGATGCAAGTCGTTCACGACGTTCTTAGCGCCCATGGATATTATAATAATATACAAATTTGTGATTTAATGACAACACAAATAATTCCACATGCATTCATTATGTGGAAGTGGTAGAGGCCTCATCTAGTTATGACGCCCCGGGCCCTCGAGCTAGTCGGGCACTTATAAATATAGTGCATAGGATATTGTTATAAGTGTGAACATTTGTTACAACTGTACCATCTACGAGTTGTCTAACGCTCAATTAATTCAAGATTCTTTTGGAAGGAAAAAATCACACGTAACTGTAAGGTTACCCCTTTTTTCACAGCTGTTTAGTCGCATTCTTCGAATCCCTTGAGAGTGCTCTCTCTGTGGTGAAATCTATCCGACTTGTTTATCTGAGTTTGTATGGAGTACTGTTTGAGTTGGTTTACATACTATAAAATAATACGAAATTCAATGTTTATTAAAGAACTGTATTCGAGAAGTTATAAATGTGTGCTAAAATATAAATTCGGTGAGAGGCATTTATAAGTACCTATATTAGTTATATTACAAATTATAACAGAAGCGGAGTTAAAATAAAGTCATTTAATTTTCATGGTAAGAGATATTTCGTACACCGTTGTTTGAAATGCAAAATTTAGAAAACAGAATTTAACAGCCCAGCCTTGCAAAAAATTTGGAAAAGTGTGCCTGTACTACAATCAGTTTATTGGTTACCTTTGAATAGACACTACATTACATTTTAAACATATTTCCGTAATGTTAACATTATTCACATCGTATTGATGAAGAGCACCATGTATAGAACCAATTAACAAGATATAATGTAGCCAAACTATAACCAATCGTTCCAGGAACGTTGGACAAATTAAAATTACGGGCATAAAAAGGCACTATTCTACAACAATCATGTACTTGTTGTTATTAAAAAAAAAACATGTATTCGGTATAATTATGGACACAAATTATAAGATAAATTTGATGTTAAGAGGCAGATCCAATTATGTTCTTCAAAATTCATGTGACATAAGATATTTTACTCACCAAGAGCTAGCTTTACTGAGTGTTTGCAAACATTCATAAGTATTAGTAAACTTAATCTAGTTATGATCGCTAAGTAACACAATGCCGACATATCTGAATTACGTTCATTTGTACTAGAGCAAAATATGTGATGAAAAGCTAATGTCGCCATATAGATTACTGTAATATTCAATTGCTAATAAATAGAAAACAGTGAAGTTATAAACATATGTCAAATTAGATACGCAAAGTACACGAACATCACATCTTAATTTTAAAAGAACATTCACATAATAATAATAATTATCAAAAACATAATAATATTTGTACATATGTGCTGTATATTATGCTTCACCAGTAGTTCATTAAAAATTTAAAAAATATTTTTAAATTACATAAAACTACGCTGAAAAATTAAAATGATTTAATATTATGTAATATCGGTAGTCACGTATCACTGGCAAGGAAATAATATCTACAAGGATAAAATCACAAAGTGTGTCACTCAAATTATCAATTAAACTTATATTTACATTAAAATATATTTATAAATCGATAAGAGTGGTAGCCTCAAAATATGTTCGAGTATTAATCTCAAATAGTAAGTAGTAAATAAAATAGATAAATCTAACATAAAAAATTTGGTCCTGTAAAAATAAATTGTTCATAATTCAATAATTAAACTTCATAGACATTTTGTTTACTCTATGTTTTATGGTGTAATGATTACATACGCCGTCGCAGTTTATGGTCTATTCCATTAATTTTTAGGGCACTACGTACACAGTACCCAGGAATAACGCGTCTAACACCTAGGCTTGGAAACAATGTTTTATCATGAGCATAAAAGAAAAATGTATTTTTGTTTCTATTATAGCTACCATCTAATATTAAGTCCCTCATAAACAAATAAATTAAGTTTGTACTTAATTTTTTCAACCAAAATTAAAAGTAGCTGCCAGGAAGTTTTAGTGAATTAATAAAAACCTACTCATCTATTACTAAATATTAGTTAATTGTTATGAAATTGTTTCACAAGTAATTTACGTACCATGTCATACAATGTTCACTGGTATTCATGTCACAAACGTTTACGTTACAGGTCTTTAAAGCTTAAAGGAAATTTATTGTCACCCATATCAACAAATTAAATGCCAACTAATACTGCTTTTACAATAAAATAAAATAGAAGTTTATCACAACATCATCAAATCATTGCCAATTTGTCATATAAGTATAAATGTTTGATTACTCCAACCACACTATTATCTCGAATATCGTAAAATTCGAAATACAAGGCATCTCATCAGTCTGTATTACATTCCACACATTCATCCTAATAATAGTTAATAAACATTTTAAAAAATACATCATACGCAACCATACTCGTACCAAATTGCAGATTCTTTCGAATTATCTGTTTTTTCGTTACGGTTTAAAGACCTCCTGTCATTTCTCAGGTCGTCTCTTTCCGGCACACTCTCTTCCACTGCTGACCTTGAATGTTCAGACATGGATCGATGAAGATCTGCTGGCGGCCTATCGTTCATACTTTGACAAGCACCGTCACCTATGACGGTGGATATTCGGTTGTATACTAAGTAAGTCGGAGGAGTTTCCTTGATGGGAGTACTTTGTGGCTTACTGTTCAGGTTGGCACTGGGATCGTCGTCAGCTACGTACACCGTCCGACGAGTACCGGCTGTACCAAAAGGCGTTGGTGTTGAAGCTGGAAAAAATTGTTCAGTCGGTAAGTCCAAGCATCATTTATGACATAATATCGATCTGATGAAAATCCTTCAACGAAATAAATTGAGTACAGTGATCTGTTTAAAACGTACCTGCTGGTAGTCCGGTGTCCAAGCTTTGTCCTTCTAAACCTTGGAAACTATTTCTGTGTGACGGCGGCACAGCCTTATGCGGTCGCCTCCTCAACGACGCTCTTATAAGTGCGTCGTCACCTCCACCACTGTGCAGCGATGTTCCAGAAAGCCTCCGCACAAAGTTACTTTCACTGTTCAACCTAGTTGAATCCAGGCTTGGTATTGATCCACTTATGTCAATATTGTCAGATTTTTTCAAAAGTTTATCATCAAATCTTCTTGTGAAACTAGAGTCTATACTAAGCCTCGGTGATTCCGCACTTGGATTGGAAGAACCCTGATCTTGATCAGAATTTTTGGAGATTTTTTCCAATTCTTGGCTCCCAGGATCCGATTCACCTGATTCAGAACCAGCCAAGGTTAGCTGAGATTTAGAGCGACTCGCGTCTTCAATACGTTTATTGTTTCTAGTCGGCACTTTATTAATTAAGTCAGTGCCAGCTTTGCGGACTCTCTTTACAAATGACGCACCGAAACCACGTCGTTTTGTCGTGCAGTTATCTAATTTCTTATAATGTTCCATAATTTTTTCTTCTAGCTTTTCCTTCTGGCGACACAACGCATTTACTTTGTCAGCAAACATCTTTTCCTCTTCATGATAATGTTGCTTATCTTTTAGTGAGTGAGCCAGCAGTTCATGGTATTGAGTTAAAAGCTGTGATACATGATCCATCAGAGAACGCCTATCTGCATCTAGGCTCTTATTCATTTGAATTAACATTTCACAATGTTGATTAGTCTTATTAATTTCTAACTCCATACTTGTAATGATTTCAATTTTAGTATTGATTTCACCAGAAATTTCTGTATTCCTTAGTTTCAGCTGTGTAACCTCACTTCTCAGATTTCTATATTCTTCTTGCATGTTTCTGTATTCAGTCTTCAGCCTATCACTAGCTGTAAACAGGTTTCTAAAATCATCCTTTAATTTGGAATGCTCTGCTCTAAGATTAACTAGATTCCTAGACTCAATTTTCAAGTTTTCTCTTTCAGCTTCGAATTCTGATACTTTTTTCTCCAACTGCGGCAACTTTTCTTTAAGTTCACGATTCTCAAGTTTAAGATCTCTAACAGTGATTTTTACAGGTTCTCTCTCACTGAGCAATGTTTCATATTCTGTGTTCAGTTGTTCATGAAGTGTTTGTAGGGCAACTTGGTCCCTCAGAAGGTTATCTTGTTTATCTTTTAAAACTTCCAGCTGTTTGATAATTTCTTCCTTTTCGGCAGCAAGTTGACTGTTAGCAAGTTGTAAAGTCATTTGTTGAGATATCAAGGACCCATTTTGAGAGTTCAATGTTGCAATGTTAACTTGCAGTTTAGCATTTTCAGCTTGACTGTTTTCTAGAGAACCTTGTAGTGCTGTAAGATCTGAAGTAAGCTGTTCAATTTGAGGGTTTACTATACTGTCATCACTATTCATGTTATCATTGTCATGGTTGCATTCACATGGAACCAGTTTCATTAAGTTGGCTTTAGCAGCAATGTCGGATATTAAACCTTCATGATCAACATTTGTAATCACTTTTTCCAACAAATCTTCTACACTTACATCTCGACTTAATACTTCAGATGCATTGATGCCAAGTTTATCCATACAGTTTCTAAGTTTATCGAAATTAACCTTTTCTGTAATAAGGTCTTTTTGCAGAGTTTGAATAGTTTCTGAATCGACTTTCTTTTGTGATTTAAGTTCTCGAGTCTTTTGTTCCAAATCTTGGACTTTACTTGTTATAGTGTGACTTATTTCAAGTTCTCTTGCTAACCTCTCTAGTTCCTTCTTCTTGAGTTCAATTTCGGTGGTGAATTTATCCAGAGAGACATCCTTCTCCTCAACTGCTTCTCTTAATTTGTTAACTTCTCTTTGTAAGTTGTGCGTGTCTCTTTCACTGTATGTTAGTTTAGTTTTTAATTCCTCAGTGAGAATGATAAGACCAGTCACCTTATCAGCTTCAGGCTTTACAAGATTAAGTTCTTTAGTTCTGGCATCCAAGGACTTTTCCAATTCATCAGCTCTTCTTTGGATAGAGTCACATAACATTTGAATTCTCTGTTTATCTTTGGTTATAGATTCTAAATGTTTTTCGAAATCTTGTAGTTTGTTTTTTTCCGAATCTCTATCAATTGCTTGACGATCTATGAAAGTCTTCTGGCTGTCAAAAGAATCTTGTAGCTTCCTATTTTCCTCTAAAGCGTTTCGGAAAACTTCTTCCAGCTCTGAGTTTTGTAGCATAACTCTGTTACAGTTTTCCTGAAGCTGCTCACATTTCAAAGACAATTTTTTCTTTTCTTTTTCTAACTCTAGTATTTTGTCACTACTATCCAATAATGATTGTTCTCTTAAGCTGTCTATAGTTGATAACAGTCTTTTATTTTCTAGTTCAAGCTTTAAAGCCCTTGCTTGAGCATTGCTAGTCAATTGTTCAGATAAGCTGTTCTCGCCAGATTCCAGTGTGCTTTCGCCTTCATTGTCGGTATCTAAATTACTATTGTTGCTTTCACTCAGTACTGATTTTGTAATGTATTGTAGATGGTTATTTTCTTCGATAAGCTCTTGGATCTTTTGTTGATCGGCATCTCTTTCCTATAAAAATGAGAATGTATGAATTTAACTACTGCTGTTATGATTGACTTAAGTGCATGTTAAAGTTTGACTTACCAATGCAATATCATTTGCCTCCCTTTTCAACTTGATCATTGCTGCTTCTAAATTGAGACATTGTTCAGCGCGCTTCCTTACTCTCTGCAGTTGTTCTTCTAAGGCGTCACTTGTTTCCATTAAAGCTTTGTTATCTTCGCGAAGTTCTGTAACTCTCGTTTTATAGTATTCTGCGTCGGCGAGGCGATCACGGTACCGTAGGATTTCTTGCTCTAGCCTGTCAACGGAAAAACAGATACTTATCTTATCAAGACCCTTTGATTAAATTTTTTATCTTAAAAAAAGGCTGTTATACCATACCTTTCACATCGCTCAGCCTTTTCCCTCAGAGCATCGACTTCGTCTCTATAACCAGCGGATTTCCTGGCTTCATTGAACCACTCCTGGCTGTCAGAGCGTAACTTTGCCAACACTAACTTTGTATGTTCCAGTTCTTCACGACATTCCGATAACTGCTCAGATTTTTCTTCCCTAAAATGTCACAGGAGTCATATTAAATATTTAAAATATAAGTCTTAAATATTAAGCAAGAATTGTCAGCACAAATATTTGTGAATATAGTATTGGTGTTTTTGCTTAAAAAACCAGGCCAAACAGAAGGTACAGTTAAACCAGATAAGGTATACGTTTCGGTAATGTCTGTGTTTTCGAATTAGCACGAACGTCGCGCCGCGGGGGTTTCTACAGAGGCACTATATATTTTGCCCTTTGTGTAGTGCATCTATCAAAAGTTTTTTTGTATTTGCAGACTTTTTGAATACATAAGTGTAATATGAAATAAGCAAGTATTTCCTTAGCTGTAATAGCTCTGTATAAGATCCTATTATCGCGTGTTCGTATTTCCGAAGGTAGACGATGTTCCCTAAACTCTTGGGATATCTGCTCACAAATATTTTTCCAATGATAATTGTTAAAATACCCACAATTCTTGTCTCTGCTTCCTTAGTCGTGCTTTCCAATCTGCCAGCTCCACAGCAAGATGTTGACTATCGCCATTATTTTGATTAACATTCTGTGTCGATCGATTCTTTCCGTTTTTGTTTTCACTGTCGTTCTCACACAAGCCTTCATGGAGAACTAAGGAAGCCCAGTTTTGTAGATAGTGATCGCGTTCTTTGGCCAGCCGTCGCATGTGATTGAACATCGTCGGTGATTGGAAGAGGTCGATAGCATCGGGCGTCAATACCACTGTTTGCATGTCTGTAACCTATAAAAAAATCCATCGTCAAATTAAAAGCATGTTTAAAGGGTACCCCGCGAAATTCAAATTTTCTAACGTTTATAGCAAATAGTAGGGCAGTGTCAAGTTGATCAATCTACCTATCTTTTTCCCAACTATGTTGAGGTTGGCTTCCAGTCTGATCAGATGAAACAGAATATTTTACAAGAAGTGACTGCCTATCTGACCTCCACAACCCAGTAACTGTGTAATACGATAGATACCCTTTGGTTAGACTTAAAATCTGACAGACTTTCGGGCTTCTGACTAAACATATGTACATATAACAGCTGGGACCAACGGCTTAACATGCTTTCTGAGGCTTGAATGTGTTTTTTCATGAAATAGTCCAATTTAGAGGGTTGTAGTGACCATTTTAATTTAAAGTACTGTAAAGCCATATTTGTTATGGTTGCGAATCATATTTAATCAAGGTACCACCTGACTCTGACCTGCAAATTGCAAAAACCTAAAGAAAATTTAATTTTCATGGGCTACTAGATTAACGCATCCATCTCGTTATTTAATTTCAGGGTTAACATACATATATAACAACCTGTAATCCCCGAAGGGTTTGGCAGAGGTTTCAGGTTTAAGTATTCTAATAATCAAATAAAAGGCACTTAATTTGTAAATGACTATACTGGGTGACTTTTTTTAGCGTCTTGAAAAAAAATGGGGGTAATAGGTGAACGGAGTAGACGCTTTTGGCATAGAAATTTTTATTATTTTTATTTTTGAATAACATGTAATTAAATTGATCTAGCAATAAGTACTACACATTTAAAGTAACATTTTCATACTAGAACAACAAAAACAGAAATTTGGAAAAAAAAAACAAAAAAAATTATTAAAATCTATCGAAACTCAAATCATACGCACCCTACTCAATGCGCGGCATGTATCATTGATTTCGGAGCGCGGTCCTACCCTTTGAAGCCGGCCGATAGGCGGTCTCATAGATCTTTCGCAGGCGCACTAGCCGCACACGCATCCCTTTCCACCCGCGTCCCGCGCTCCTTTAGTCACCTACGATGAATCTGAAGGCCTTCCTGCCTTCTATTCTAGTTACACAACACACCATATGAAGGTCGAGACGGTAAAAAATGTCATCTGGTATATTATAACTGATGTCTGATCCATTTGTTTACATTTTCATAAGATTCGTATGGACCAAATCATAGGTTGGAGTTGGCCTTATTTATTGACTTTTAGATTAATTGCAGACTAACATTTTCAATTTGAAAGCTAAATAATTGGCTGAGATGATGAACTGAGCCAATCATGTACAATTAAGTCAGTAAAAATTAAATATAATAACATAATTTTGCAATAAACTGAAGGAAACTATCAAACAGAACATCAAGTATTGCGTAGCTAACTCAGTAGTTCTTGTGACATTTGACAACCAGTTAGGAATGTCAAAGGTTCATCAAGAACATCCCGCTTCACAGTCTGTTGTGACATCTTTTGACCGTTCACATGTTAATGTAAACAAAGAATGTCTTAACATGTTCACACTTAATGTACTAAATATCAAGAACTTGTGATACGCAGAACGAGTAATGACCTATTTAAATGTTGTTATTTTTTTTAAACATTATTTCTTATATCAAATAGACCTAATTTACTTATCTTATCTTCAGAAAAAACAAAAGTGTGAGCTTCTATTTTCAAAAGACAATTGTTATTCAAGTCGTGCTTGACTGGTTCATTTATCAGTTGGGTTTGAGGCATGCTTGCTTATGAACACTTCCTTATTCATAAATGGATGACTGACTTCTTTGTCTATGAACAAGCCTCCATAATTATATTGTGCCTGAATGGTACCTCAAAGCAAGGTCCTTGGAAACCTAATGCAAATTACTACCAAACTTAGAGTTGCTTACAATTTGTTTGTTTTAATTAGAGTTTAGTAGACAAGAATATTAATCATACCTGTTTGATGCACTCCACAATATTATGCTGCAAATCAACATTGAGTTCCTTGATCCTTGTTATAAAAAGCTCCTTGTTAGGACACTGCACGGCTGCACCAAGTAGAAGCAGTATCAACAGCTTCATGGTTTCCAGACCCTCTCGTGATTCTGGTGACTTTCCTAAGCATATGCACTCAGGGACCACCAGAAGTGTCATTCCTAGTTCTTCTTCATACAAGCTCTTCACATTTTTGATTATGGCATCAAAGTTTTTCACTCTACCTAATATCAGGGCTTGGTCTTCTAACCCGGCTAGTTTTGTGGTGTGACATGATGGTTCTGGGTCTATCTGGAGGTAGACTTGATGTAGAATGTCTCCATTGAACAGAGATGAATACTCTGTGATGACGTCTGGATTTGGTACACATGATTTAATCTGCAATGTAAATTAAGTTAAATCAGTCTTGGCATAAGTTATTTTATTAAAAAGTTTTTCAAATATATTTAAAAGTAATTTACTCTTATAGGTATTGAAAGTTCTATTATAAGATGAAATTGATAGAAAATAAAAAGCTTAGAAAGTTAAATTCATTATGTTTATGATCAATTATGTGCTATAGGGCTCATCAAGACACTATGTGAAGAATTTCTCTTTGTTATTAATATGGGTATTCTTGATTCAATGGTAACACACACCAACAATGGATCAATGAACATGTGTGGGAACTTCAGTGAAATGAAGTACACATATTGAACACAACTCTCTTCTATAATAACACTAAATATCTCTACTTGCATAGCCCAATCTCTTTAATAAATATTATTTTCAATTTTTACAAATAACAATTCTGTCATTTAAAAATTTCAACCTTTCAGAATACATATTTTGTTCAGTGTGTTTTGTTGTTATGTCTATTTTTATGTCAAACATTTACATGTCTATTTATAACTTTCATTTGATGAGTCTTTGTAACCACTATACATTTGGTAACAGCTGGAATGATGTTGTTATAAAACATTGGTTTATTTCTATTAAATTATAAAGGGGATGTATGTAACTGCATAGTCTAACAACCATCCATTACAAAACAACTTGATCACTCGAGTATGACAACAGAAAAACGATAACTATAATATTCTCTCACCCTTTTGTAAGGACTTTAAAATAAATAATGACTATAGAACATGCAGAAATAATCAAATACCACATTCATTCGTATGGAACGAGTGATTAAATCCATCTCACGCTTCATTTTTACGCGAACAGTAATAAAAACAGAGGCACGAATCGTTGTGCACTCACCCACGAAACTAGAGGCCCGTTCAAGAACTCGTCGATTTCGGTCCCAGACGCAGCCATCCTTGCCATGCGTTAGGATGAACGGAACGTACTCCTCTGTGTTTGTCCGGCTCGCATTGCATCGAAGCAGTGCTCAGTGTTAATACAAGCAGCAATTTCACTTAACATCTGCAGTAAATGAGAAAAATCCGTACTACTCTACTGTACCACTTGTTCTAAAACCAAGTTGACATTTGTTAATTGAGTGACGTTCGGTTATTACACAGATAAAAAACTTGTTCCTTGACATTTTTAGTCGATTTTGAGGACTCAACGTTATGAAGACGTAGAGTTGCGAATCTGATGAAGATCTTCAATCAATCGGTAAGCCAAGCCAGCTGGTCACGTTTGGCACTACGTATCGCATCGTACAAAAGCTGTACTGAATAGGAAAGGTAGCAAGTAATTGCAAATCCACACAAGCCAAACAGAACTGATAGGGATTTGTACAATTGTTGGTAGTAAGTAGGGATGAAAATTGCCGAATGTTTCCGAAAGTTACCAGGAAAGTTTCTAATATTGCCGGCAATATTGGGCAATATTGCCGGAATGTTGCCAAAGTTGCCAGATTACATAGGGTTTTTCAAATGCCATTTTCAAAGTTTGTGCGCTCGTGAGGTTTTATGTAATGGTGTACTTATACGTATTATTAGTAAGCCTGTATTATTAATTCATAATTATAATTATTTTTTAATTATCCATGCTTATATGTGAAGATAAAGTTAAATTATGCCACTGGTAACTTCATGATAGCTAAACCCATAGTTTTTTAAGAATATCACTTATAAATTTTATACACAAAGAAAGAGGGTATTGATACCAAATGAAGTAAATAAAAATGAAACTACTGTGTAGTGTTATTTTTAAATATTTTCAACTTGTCATCAAGAACTTCATCTGTTTGAAATAAAATCGATCTTAATCTATTTCCTGAAGTCTGATAGCGCTTAAATTATATATATAGATATATAATGTATGTCTGGTGAGAACGCAATGTTATGATTGCGGTATGCCAGCCTGATGATGGAGTTGGAAGGTGGTCATAGGATCAATGCTCAGTTAAACCAAACGAGATTGGGCTTTTAGATTGGTCGCTTGTGGTGGGTACATGAGTTTTAGGTATATTGTGTCTTCCGTCTGCCGGAAAATTTAATGTGTTAATATGTTTAAAAAAAAACAAATAAAACACTAGCATTTAATAAAAACCTAAAATTTATTCATATTGACTATCGTGATCGCCACTGTTTTGCTGCCGCGTACTCTCCATGACAATGGTGCCGATTCTGTTGTACAAAATTCTCTAAACTAAACTAAAAATCACTAAAATTTGGTTTATTCCTGTCAAACGACGATTTCCTATTCTGAAATAGACTAAAGTGACACAACTTAACTATATTTTAGTTTGACAGCACTAAGATTGCACTGAGTTAGTTTAGTGAAAATGTCAATTTTGCTATTCTGAGTTTGACCAAAAATTTTGACTATAATAGTTTATTTTGACTAAATCTGACTATTTTTAATCGCGATTAAAAAGGTGTGGAATAAAACTAGTGTTCATGAACAAAAATTCCCTCCAACACCTCGCCTTCACGTGCAAAAACAGTGCTGTATTTTTTATTTTGCTTATATCTCGAAAATGGCGTGTCCTATCGCAAAAATAATGAAATTTGCAACCCCCTTTGTTAACCCCGAAACATATAAATCGCAACACGTAGGTAATATTTTTTTTTATTTTTCAAACAAAAAGTGAAAAATTCCATATAAAACACGTCCAGGCTGCCCCTATGCGCGCGCTTTTGTCTCTAAAAAAATCATTGCGTAGCGCACACAAGTACCACGTTGCGAAACCAAAAAAAAAACCATGTTGATTGTCAAATTCGTTTTAGTAATGTCAAAATAATTTTTAAATTTAGAGATTTTTCCTTGCAGAATAGCGTTAAAATTCTCAAAGCCAAAAGTAAGGAATTTTAGAGATAGTTTAGTTAGTTTAGTTCGGTGTACAACAGAATCGGCACCAATATGTAGTATTTTATGCATAGTTTCATGGCCTCTTTCTTCACTCAACTTGCATAGAGCCTTCGCTATACCGAACGAAAAGTTATAGCACTCGTGCACATATCCTACATTAGCTTTTGCCCGCGACTTCGTCAGCGTCAAATTTCGTGCTCCCGCGACCCACCCCGTCGCATCGAATCACCGCGCGCCGGCCCATACATAGTGTTGAGCAATCAGGTTGTTATATCTCGTAAGATATTCATTAATCTCAAATAATGTATGGGCAACTTTGTTCAAAATTAAACACTTCTCGATGGATAAGGATTATATCCATGTTTATGAAAACACCTTCGCAAATAATGCATTTTTTATGACGAATTTGAAAAAATATAGTGCGCCAACCTTAGAAGATGGACATAATATGCTGTCGCGGAATTTTATTTGAACTTTTTAAGAGAAACAATTCCGGCTTACGTAATTGTTGCGTTACTTTAACCGTTTAAGGAGCGCACGCACCGAAAGATCTTGAACGTAATAATTTACCCCGTTTTTGCAACATTTTGCATTGGTGCTCCGCTCCTATTAGTCACAGCGTGATGTTATATATTTATAGCCTTCTTCGATGAATGAGCTATCCAACACAAAAAGAATTTTTCAGTTCGAATCAGTAGTTCCTGAGATTAGCGCGTTCAATCAAACAAAAAAACAAACTCTTCAGCTTTATAATAGTACATAGTATAGATTACAGATTTTTTTTTATTGTATCAAAATCCTCTTTAATTACTGATTATAATAAATAAGCATGACCTACTGATTTTTTTTTGTTCACATTTCTTCTTGTACCCTTATGTTGTTTTACGATAGCTTAAATGTTGAATAATACGTACCCTACACTAGTCGTTTACCCACTGCACAAATCATGCCATCAAAAGAATTTTCAAAATCGGATCAGTACCTTTTGAGAAAAACGCAAACAAACAAAAATACATACATAAATACATTCATATCAAATAAAGAACTTCTTTTTTAAAATCGGTTAAAAACATGAACTTGTTGTTGCTGATCGTCTTGCAAGGTTTGATCCTTCTATACATACAGATTTGTATACATATAGATGTATATAATTTCTTATATTCAAGTGAAGTTAAATTATAAGAACGTAAAAGAAAAAAAATTACGATATCTCTGAAATAGTTATGGTTTCATCACCAATGAACAATCATGGATAGCTTATTTCTTTTCTTTAGTTTATCAGTAAGTAAATAAATGTAAAAACAAAAATTTTAGGTTGGATATTATAGATAAGCATAGCAACTACCATCCTGTATACCGCAATTTTACTCTACTAAGCAATTATAATAGTAAAAGTTGTTTTCAATATATACGTTTCTTGCCGAATGTTGCCGGCAAGTTTGGAAACATTCCCGGCAGTTTTGGCAACTTTGGCAATATTGCCGGCAATTTTCATGGCTAGTAGTAAGTCGATTATCGACGTGAGGAAATCGTAAGAACTATTTGTAGATTTGTTCTGTTTAAGGTGGGCGATGATTTTTCTTGAAATAGTCATTCAATGAGATTAAATGAACTAAGAGAATTGTATTAATTATTTTAATGATTATAATTCTGTAAAGCCATATTTGTCACGGTTGCGCATCATATTTTTATCAACATCCAATCTGCCACTAACCTGCAAATTGTAATGAAACTTACGAAAAATAAGAATTTAGCGGATTCGGGGCTACCCAGGCGCTACAACCTCTTCTTCTTAATTTTATAGACAAATAGCAAGATGAAATACCTCGTAGACAGAGAAATTCTCTGAAATACCTACTTATTTATTTCAATATTTCCATTCGCTCTCATGCAATCAATTTGACGTTTTATGTCAATTTGCAACAAACAACAACCAGTCAATGAGTCAAATTATTACTGTCTGTCAGTCTGTAATGATTGCAGTTACTCCAGTTGATTTCTTGTGTATTGCAAAGAAAATTATTTAATAATATTATATTATGTACTGTAATGCGCTTATTATACTAGACTAACAATAAAGCACAAATCCTTAAACCATGTTTAATAAATCATCAGTAAGCAAAGTGAAATTTCAAGATCAACAATTAGACGACTATGTTCTCGAGGTAAAAAAATAAAATTTTATGCGTTGTGGTCCAGTATTAAATGAATTATCTTGCAAATTTCTTGAATAGTTATAGCTTCTCAAGTTGTAAATGGATATAGATGACCCAAAATACATTTTTCAATTTGTTTAATTTATTGTTTCATCACCAATTATGTTTGCAGAATTCAGTCTTGAAAAGTAAGTTACAGAGTAAAATTGATGCTCTATCCATAATGAGCAGGGAACTGGACAAATGCAGCATGGAAAGAGACCGGTTCAAAGTATTAGTAGAACAGTTAATATGCAAGAAGACCGTTCCTATGAAATCTAGTCCAAGTGGTAACAGCATTGCTTATAGACTAACACCTACTAACACTATCAGTGGTGGAGAGATGCTTGCTAAAACACAGGACCATAACAATGTGCTGAAATTAGAGGTAATCATATTTCTAAATGTAGTTCATCAATAAGAAAGTGCTGCATTGAATTTTTTGTCTAATACTAATGCATAACTGATTATTAATTTCATCAATCTATATTAATAAGTCAGTGTTTAACAATTGCTTCTATCATTATCATCATCAGCAGCCTATAATGTTCCCACTGCTGGGACACAGGCCTCCTCTCGGTGAGAGGGAGTGGGCCATAATCCACCACGCTAGCCCAGTGCGGGTTGGTAGATGTCACATATCTAAGAATTTTAGCTCTAAGACATGCCGGTTTCCTCACAATATTGTGATGAAATAATTTACACAAAGTAAATCGCCTGCTTCGGTTCGAACTCACAACCTACAAATCGTAAGTCGTGGCCATAACCACTGGGCCACCAAATTACTTCTGTAATTTATATGAATACCCATTCATATATATTATAATAACCAAAGTCCACTGTAGAGTATCAAACCTGGAAAGTAATGTGGAGAAATGAAAACTTTTAGGCAAAATATATATATTATTTGTTTTGTATCAATATCCGGAATCCATCTTGAGTCAAGCACCCGTCTTTCAGGCTGTTGTCAGCATTTCCTTTGCCTCTCCGCTGGTGCCGCCCTCTATACTTACCGTTGGTACTAAGTATTTCAAGCGCGCATCGGGTGATGGCCCGATTTACCGTCATTATAGCGTCGTTTTTCGCGCCGTTTAGTTGTCAGTGATATTTAAACTTCGCGAAAAAAGTTCTACCTAACTACTTCATTTTAAGAACTTGGTAAAACTATTAAAGTTTTAGATTCGTGATTATATTTTACCTCTCCGTTGTCAGTATGGAAAATTCTAATATTAATTTAGAGTCAGAAAGTGTTAATGGCGGTTCATTATCGCGTAAACGGGTTCGTTCTCAGACACCCAGTACAAAGGATAGTCATAGTGGTTCCTCTACGAGTAGTGGACCGACCCCTGAGAAACGCAGAGTGAGAAGGGACTCCCAAACCGTGAGTTATGCACATTTTGAGTTCTTATCACAACAAGTGACCTATTTAACGAATCTTATATCGAAAAACTCCAACGTTGAAAATATAAATTCGAGTGCTACAAAGAGTACACCAGTTACCATAAACGATTTAAACTTACGACGACCTGAAAATAACAAACTTCAGATTTTGTCGGAAGTCAGTACAACGGTAAAAGATCCGATTTACCCGCGAGCGAATGAAGTGTTTCTTAAAAAATTAACGGAACTACAGCGTTTTAAATGTGAAGATTGGTATGCCGTTCGATTTTCGGAGGCACAAAAGAAATATTCAGCTACCCCCGGTTTTGTCGAGTTAAATGTTAACGACGAATTAAAGCGTTTTGAATCGGATATGTTAAAAGAAGATTCACGCTCATATTTATTGGAACGAACCTTTGCTGGATTAACGAATGCTTTACTTTCTCAAAAAGACGAATTGCATAAAACATTACAATCATTGGTGGATTGGTCAAATGAGTCTAGAGAAACATTGACACCCAACACGTTATTTGAAAAATTGGAGACATTGTTTTCGAAAGAATCCGCGTATAGTAAGGTTACTGATGACTTGTTACAAATAGTGTGCGGTCGTAGGGCCGATTTAATAAATATACGTCGAGAAGCTTTGTTGCGCCAGATTTCCGAAGGCTTTCATCGCGATGTATTACATAAAATTCCTCCCAGTACAGAATCACTTTTTAATGACGAGGCAGTGCAAACCTACCTTCAAAAAATTGGGGGGGTGGATAAATTAACTATATCAACAAAATCAGTACCTCAAACTTATTCTAAAGAGAATTTCTATCAAAATCAAAAACCGTCCACTAGTAAGCAAGCTGATGATAAATTTTTTCGTCGTGACAACTTCAATAAAAGTCAAAAACATGGCCCACACGCTTCACAACAACACAAAAACAGAGCAAGCAACCAGCGAGCAAAACCTCGGGGAAAGAAATCGCAATCGCAGGCTTTCACTAAAACCAAGCGTCGCGAATGACTGTCGGATATTTCAAGGCGGTTGTCTAAAGCAATTTCAGTATGCATGGAGCAATCTAGGAGCACCAGACAAAATATGCCGGCTTTTAAACGGTGCACGGATACCCTTTATTTCCGAGTCCCACGATTCTAAAATGTTACAGAACCAAAACATCACCCAATATGACGAAACAAATTCAAACCTTGTTAGAGTCAGGTGTACTAGAACCTGCAGAACGGTCGCCCAGCTACCTTTCCACGTTCTTTCTGGTACCGAAATCAGATCAGACCTTCCGACCTATCTTCAATCTGAAGCAACTGAACCAGTTCGTAGTAGCCAAACCATTTCAACTATTCAGTCACTTCCGTGTTCCAAATTTTTTGCAACAACGAGATTGGATGGTCAAACTAGATCTGAGCCAAGCATATTTTCACGTGGCTATAGCACAGCAGCATCGCAGGTTTCTCAGATTAAATTATCACCAAGATTCACATCAGCATCAGCTACTTCAAATGACTTGTTTGCCGTTCGGCCTTTCATCGGCACCCAGAACTTTTGCCTCGATAACCAATTGGGTGGCAGAATTCCTGAGGAGTCACAACATCAGGTGCGTCGTATACTTGGACGATTTCCTTTTAGCAAACCAGTCAAAATCTCAGTTGGAAGACGACATCGCTTTCACGATAAAGATTCTACATTTACTGGGCTGGACAATCAACTCCGAAAAGTCTGTCCTGGTTCCGACACAGTGCCTCGAGTTTCTCGGCATAACATGGGACACAAAACGCAACGCAAAGTCCCTGTCGGAGCCGAAGTGCCTATCGCTACGCAAAGCACTTCACCAACAACTCCAGAGAAGCAAGTGGTCCCTCAAACAGTACCAAACTCTAATGGGGAGACTCAACTTCGCAACATTCGTGACTCCGAGAGGCCGCCTTCACTGTCGCACTCTGCAATACTACAGTCGACAGCTTCCGGTGAAACACCCGTACCGGCTACTACCTATCCCTCAACCAGCTCGGTCAGAGATGGAATGGTGGTGTCAAGCTAGAGGAAAGTCGATGGCGATCCACTTGAGCCCGGTGACACATCTGTTGACTACAGACGCATCAGATATCGGTTGGGGGGCACAACTCAGCGATACAAATATTGTGGGAACCTGGACAAATTCGCAGAGGACATGGCATGCCAACAAAAAAGAGATGTTCGCTGTTTACGCAGCTATACGTCAAAACCAAGAGCAACTCCAAAATGCACAGATACTGCTGCAAACCGACAATCGGACAGTAGTCTCGTATATAAACAAGGAAGGCGGCACGAAATCCAAGAAACTGCTCCAACAGACCCGACAACTACTTGCTGTTCTAGACAAGCAGAACATTTATCTGACAGCATATTATTTTCCGGGCAGATACAATGCAGAAGTGGATGCTCTTTCTCGGCAGAAGGCTTGCCCAGAGTGGCATCTTACGAAGACAGCAACGACACAAATATTTCGAATGTGGGGCATGCCGGAAATAGACCTTTTTGCATCGAGAACAGCTCACACAGTCCCAAGGTACGCATCATTGGACGTGAACGATCAGGAAGCACAACACCACAACGCATTTTGTCATCAGTGGCACTACGTCCTAGCTTGGTTGTTTCCACCACCAAACCTGATTCCCAGGGTCCTGAGACACCTGAACCAAGCCAGCGGAGACTACATTTTGATTGCCCCGAAGTGGAACAAGGTATTCTGGCAGGCAGATGTTCAGCGGCGGGCACGGCATCCCCCTTTTCTGATTCCAGATCTAGCCCGCACTCTGATAGATACCAGAACAGGGATACATCCGCCGCAGGTGCAAGACCTACACTTGGAGGCTTGGCTGATTTCGGGTGGTCAGATATGTTGACGGACTGGACAGATAAAGAACAAAAACTACTCATGTCAAGCTGGAGAAGTTCCACAATCAATACCTACAGACCAGCGTGGCGGAGATGGAAGCGATGGTGTGAGTCGCATTCAATTAGTTACAAATACCCTATTGCGGATCAAGTAGCTCGATATTTAGCACATCTGCATTGTGATATAGGTCTTGCCTATAGAACTATTTTGGTACATAAATCTGTTATTTCAACTTTCACACACCTGACATCAAAAATTGATTTATCGTCAAATTTCTTTATAAAACACGTATTAAAAGCTATTTCTGTCGCACGAGAAAATTCTGCTAAACCACCTATTTGGAACCCTAAACTTTTATTGCAACACATGAGTACGTACAATTTTGATGAAAATAATATATTTCATGTATCGAGACATGTGGCTACTCTTTTACTGTTAGCATCAGGCCGCAGGGTTCACGACCTTACATTGTTGCGAATGGACAGCACTAGTCTAGTTGATGACGATATCTCGATTGTATTATGGCCAGCATTTGGTTCTAAAACAGACAACCATAACCATAGGCAGTCTGGATGGAGGCTTAAGGAACATCCTGATAAAAAATTAAATTTGGTATTTTGGTTAAGACAACTATTGCATATTACTTTAAACCGTCGAGGAAGTATTAAACATTTGTTTATTACAGTTAAGGGGGATATAAAACCCGCGTCTAGAACTGTGATTGGCGGATGGGTGAGGTCTCTCTTAAAAGCTAGTGGTATTGATGCAACTCCAGGATCAGTAAGATCTGCAGTAGCTTCTCTCAATTTTGTAGAAAACTTTCCTATTGATCAAATTCTTGCAACTGGTAATTGGAAAATGATTCATACTTTCCAAAATTATTATAAAAGGGAATTGCAAAATGATTCTAATATTCCTAATCATTCTGTATCTTTATCGAATTATTTTGATCCTGTTCATTGAAATACAATTACTGAATTATACATAAATATTTTTTATTAAGCCATTTTTATTTTATATCCATACTATACACATTATAGCGTCTTTGGGTTAAGCGCACCAGGTGATAACAAACACATCACTCAAGATGGATTCCGGATATTGATACAAAACAAATAATAGAGAGTTTTACATAAAATAAAACTTACCTATTATTTTTTCATCAATATCCGGAATCCAGGTAAGGTCTACCTGGTGCATCATGAGTTCCATAATGACGGTAAATCGGGCCATCACCCGATGCGCGCTTGAAATACTTAGTACCAACGGTAAGTATAGAGGGCGGCACCAGCGGAGAGGCAAAGGAAATGCTGACAACAGCCTGAAAGACGGGTGCTTGACTCAAGATGGATTCCGGATATTGATGAAAAAATAATAGGTAAGTTTTATTTTATGTAAAACTCTCTATTTTGGTCAAAAAACCTAGATAGACCAGAATATTTAAAATCTTTTCTGATATTTAATCAATAATAGAAGTGATATTTGGAGAAGCTTAAGAATATTATCCTACTAATATTATAAAATGTGAAAGTTTGTGTGTTTGGATGTTTCAATGTTTGGATGTTTGTTACTCAATCATGCAAAACCAGCCAAGTAGATTTGGATGACATTAAGCACACAGCTAGTATTTAACCTAGATTAACACATAGTATGAATACTTTTTCCTGTGGGAAAATTTACGACCTCCACCCGGGCAAAGCCGCTCCCAAAATCTAGTTGTAAAATTTGTAAATAATAGTACTGAAAAAAAAGTGTACTGTGGTCTCAGCATGGTGATAATAGTAGTCAGGAGAATACTGCTATCTAACGGACAGGGCCGTCATCAAACCTGGTGAGAGAGTGGAACCGAAGAGAGATGTCGTGCGGTGTCCCACAGGGATCGGTCGTGGGGCCGCATCTGTGGGACATCGGGTACGACTGGGTGCTGCGCGCCGACCTCACCGACCTAGGGGCAGCGTGGTTTTCTACGCTGCATACGATGGAGATCTGCCCTGCCTGGGCAGAGCATCGCTGTATCCTCGCGGAGGCGATCAGCGGCCGCGATCTCTCGCGTCCGGCCCTGGTCCAGGTCATGGTACGGAGCGAGAGTACATGGGAAGCCGTTACCTCCTGCGAAGCGAAGCAATAATGCTCGCGAAGGAGGAGGCGGAGAGTGACAGGAAGAGCAATATTTTCGCTCTCACGCCCCTAGCCGCCGCAGGAGACGTCCCGTGCGTCGGGACTCCATAGCGGACTCCTGACCACCGTAAGCGCGGGCTTGCCGACGGTGAGGATCGGCCCAGGTTGACGGCGCGTTTTGTACCACGCGCGCTTCAAAGGGATGTCAGCCCTGAACATGGGTGGGTTTAAGCCAGTAAAAGTCTGATACGCCCTCCCGTTAGAGCGGCCAGAACACCCAGCGCGCTCAGAGCGCGAAAAGTCATTAATGATTTCCCACCCAAAAAAAAGGAGCATGCTGCTATCAGTATTGGTGCTATAATTTAATAAATTTTATTGGAAACTTTTTTACACCATACTGATCATAGTGATAATTCCTAATTTAGGTAGAAGCTCTCAGGAGTAAATTAGATGAAGCTACAGGGGACATCATAGCACTGAAGAAACAGTTGCATAAAAGAGAAAGTCTCTCTGATGAAGTCAATGGAAATAAGAAGTCTGCTATATTCAGCTATTCTCATAAAGACTATGAGCAGTTGGTAAATGATCTTGAAAAGAACCAGAAGAAGGTTAGTTACACTGTATTATAAATTACTAATACTTATGTTCAATTAGGTAGCAAAGGGAATCTTCTAGGTATTATTAACACTTTTTTTATTTAATCTTTCTTCCAGTATCAACAAATCCAGCTAGACTATAGAGCAACACTAGATGAAAAAGAAGAATTGGTATCTGACAGAGATTACTATAAGAACAAGGTTCAAAGGTTGAGCCATCAGATCAGTTACATTTTATCTAACAGGGCCAAACTTCAGGATAGTAACGAAATTGATCCACCAAAGCCTATTGTAGATATTGATGCGCTAGTCACTGAAAATAAATACCTTCATGAAAGAATAACACAGCTCCAAGTGGAAAAGGAAATCGTAAAACGAACATTGACAAAATATAAGGTTTCTATGCTTTTATAAACATTTCTTCATTTATCATTATGTACAGGAAGTAAAACGATAAGCATGTAAATTTTATTGTTTTTCAGACATTGCTGGATAATAGAAATAAAAACTACTCTAGCTACATGAAAAAAGGCTTTGCAGATGTCATGACACAAAACCAAGGTATGTTATTGTTGCTAATCAGGAGTGTGCATTTGAATCTAATCGAAATTGATATAATGATTAGATTACTATCATTCACGACCACTCGTGAAATACAAAAATAAGGAAAAACGGACCCCTTCTAGATCACTACTTGGTCCATTTGTTTGTCTAGACCCTTTCTCTCAGGATCGCGTGAAGGTGTCATGTTGAAATTAATATTAAATACGTAGGTCTACGGTCCCTTGTAGCTTAAAAACCCGGAACCAGAACAGAATCCTTCATTGTGCGTGGACCAACACGAACTTGGTTTTTTAAAATGTTATTACTTCTGTTTGTTATACTTTTACAGTACGAGAATTTTTGGACAACATTAATTCGAAGTCGAGTTTGAAGCAGGGTTCGGCACCTGAACTGAGGTCTCTGTGTCTTGGTCTATTTGAAGCCCTTAATGATAAGTCGATCGCCCTTCAACATCAACGGAAGACGAATCAGTATGTATTACACAATTATTTTAATTAAATATTACAATAACACTGATACTGTTATCTATCATCCCATATCCAAAGCTTTTAAATATCCGGCCTCAAAGGCCTTTGGGATGTAGTCATACAGATAAGAAGACCAGCACAGTTATTCACAACGGTCGATTTGGTCGATTTGCTATCGAGTTTGATTGTAAACGTTTGTGTAGGGGCGCTACATAATGCTAACTTTTTGGTAGAAAAGGGTTAAGTGGTAAAAAATATTTGGTATTTCGTAACATGTCATGTAGGATCTACTATTATACAATATCTTCTCTTCTTTTTAGTGATTAATTCAAACGAAACATACAGTAATTTTATAACACATCTCAGCAATATTATTTTCTCTGATGGCGATTTTCTTTCACGTATAAGAAGGTAAAGGTATACAAAAGCGCCAAAGTTCTTAGCGTTCCTTAAATCTTTATTTTCGAATGCTTACGAAGTAATAAAATATAACTAAAAAATATCGACCATTTCGAGTCTGCCAATCTCATCATAGTCAGTCCATATTCTGTGTAAATTGAGAGAAAATTTTACTACTTACTTTATGTTACGAAGTGCCTAATAATAATAACCGCTTATTTTCTCCCATAAAAGCTACCACTTTATAGTGTTCCCCTCCCTTAACGAACCTTCACAATCGAATCCGATAGCGAAACGAACGGTTGTTCATTATTGTTACGTGTCTTAACAAATTCCTTTTTTTTACAGAATTCTAGCCAACAGAATAACGGAACTAGAAAAAACATTAGAAAGTTGGTGTAATGGCCAGAAATACATACCAATATTTCCCTCTCAAATGTTATTAGACGAGTTTCTCACAGACTCTGGGTCTGTGAAGTCAAATGACTCGAAAGAACAACAGTTGAAGTCTGATCAGCGTTCAGAAAATAATAGAAGCAAGTATTCTGATAGTGATGATGAGATGAACAAAGATAACAGCGATGGATCATCAACAGATCTGAGGAAAGCTTATGAATATGATGGTGATGAGTGCCAAGTATCAAACGGCGAACACAGGAGCATGTCCAAAACTGTTTTGCCCCAGGACTTACAAGATTTAGTGAAGGAAGCTCTTGCTGAAATGAAACCAGCAGAATAGTCTAGATGAATAGTTTGATCATCAGTATAATGATCTGACAAGTGTTATTTAAGTTCGTATTACGTTTTTAGTGATAGTCCAATACCAAAGAAACGTTCCATAAATGCAATTCTAGTCTATTCGAAGCAATTATCTAGTCTATGTTACTATTGATGTATGTTTAATTATTGTTATTGCAATTTTACGTCGAATTATATACTTAATTATATTATACAATATCTTGATGCGTGTTTTCTTATTTTTGGTGCAAATAAAAAGTCATTTGGTTGTTTCACAAAAATAATTTATTAAAGTAACATCTATATCATATACTTCAACTCCATTTTGAAAGCTCTTTCTATACATGTATCGAAATGATTATCGTAATTAATTATTTTTCTTTTAACTCTATTTTTTACTCGAATTCATAAATATTTAATGTTACAAATTTAAGTAACTTTTAATTTACAAATAGTAATAAGTATAGTAAATTCTAAAAATACATGGCCAATAATATAAAGAGGTATATACTAAGCATTAAACATAACATGAACACAAAGTAATTTGCATTTAAATAATACGTAGAACTAAATATTTATAGTAAACAAAATGATTAATTCTTATTTTTGTATCGCCACTTGCATCATAGACCTCACAAAAAGATGTATCTTTGCAGGGTCTATGATGCAAATTACGACGTGCTTGAAGGTTTTTTTTTTAAATAAAAACCTTTCCTTCATCATTCTATTTATTTGTACCAATCACACGTCTCGATGCGAGGACCATAGTAACAACATAGATACTGGTAAATAATGCTAGCGATAAAGTAACAACCAAATAGGTCGACAAACTAAACCTTAAATAATATTCAGGCAATCAACAAATGCATAGAAATACCTTCTTACAGTTCAGTATTTAAATACTAACTTAGATATGTAGGCGATAAAACGAAGTATCAATACAATTTATTAATATTGTCGTTATGATTATCGACAGATATATTCTTTAAATCCATTAATTTGTCATGTAACCACTGGGATTAATATGTAGAATTATAGTGAAACATATTCGTTATCAACGACATCTCTTTTTATCGATATGATCAACTTATTATTTTACGGATCATCCACACTTGATTTAAACGATAAGATATACTATTAATAAAAAATATAACTGGTAAAATCGTAGTAATATTTAAGCATAACATAAGAACCATTTTTTTTGCCGTATAATCTAATCTATAACAACTAGACGTCGACTAGGCTTAAATCATGTAAGAAGTATCTAATGTCATAAAAAAGTTAAAGGAGTCACAGTTCTTTGGAAACTATAAATTGATTTTGACACTTATCACATATTGGTTCAAAATATTATAAATTATTGGCTCATCTGTGCGCTTCAGACAATAGCCTAGATTTTTTTTGTAATTTAGACACAACATCAGCTGTATCTACTAATAACATGGGTTTACTAGGCGCTAGATTTTGATGGCGCCTAAGGTCGATCTATCCACAAATCAGTAAAGGTCTTTCTTCCGGGCCCTGAATAATAAAGAATATGTATAATTGTTCCGGGCGACCGTTCAGAAAGACCCGGAAGTCTGTGGATCGAGCTACAAAAACACAGCTGGTTCTCGCGCCAATAGATTGATATAAGTTAATATTTTCAAGAAATGCTAGTATAATGCTCAAGCGCGGCTGCAGTGTGGTGGTGTACGGCCGAGTTGTCGCTCCTCTGCCGCGCGGCCAGCACCAGGCGCGATAGTAGCGGCCGGTGCTCCCTCTCTGAATATCGCTCATACGATTCCAAGCCTTCTTGTAACTTCAGGATTAGGCTGTCGTAGTTCTTTCTGACTAACTCTAGAATCTGTAATGTACAAAATAATTACAGTTTCGCCTTAATTAGGTATATCAACTTGAATACACCAACACACTTGTTGGGCGCCAGCTACTCAAGTCGGCGCCCAACAACAATTTGTTGGGCGCCAAGTACCCAAATCGGCGCCCGACCTAATTGCATTCAGTTGCAAGCTATAAGTATCAACTGACAAGTCGATGACACGCCTGGCGTGGCATCTGTAATTGCGGTCAATATGGAAGAAATGGACAAATACTGACCTGATCCTCGGTAGGCGTGGACAGATTTTGCGAAGCCAGCCAGGCTTCAATTTTTGGCGAAAAGTGTTGGATAATAGCACGTACGTTGACAAGACAATTAGCTAGGCGCAACGCTTCCGCTTTGAACTCACCATCACTGGTTGAATAGCGTAATGCTGTAAAATATTAAAATAAATTATTAAGAACTTTCTTATTTTCTCATAAATGACTTCTATACCAATAAACTTGCTCACAGAATAAGCAAGCTGAGGTAAGTGGCAATGGGCCTGGAATACTAGCCATTAGAACCAATAACCGCTGTGGAAGACGTGTTCGGCAAACGTAAGGTAAGACGCCCTCAGGCTGGGTGGTGCGACGATTTTCGCAAGGTAACTGGTAGCAGCTCGATAAGATTTGCCGAGAAGGAAGCTGAATGGCGTGCAATTGGAGAGGCCATCTCCAGCAGTGGACAGATGTTAATTATGATGAAACTTACCCATATAGAATAGATTATCGAATACTTGATGCATTCGAATGAGCTCATAATATAGTTGATCATAAGACGCTGGAGTTGGCAGGAACGTGTCGCCAAATGTAATAAACAGATTGAAAATGTTCACGACCTAGAAACAAAATGCATAAAACAACATTGTCAAAAAAAAAATAACATAGCTTTACTGACTGTTTTATGATTTATACTAAGGAGAAACATACCTGTTGTGCCATGATAAAAATGTTATGTCTCCTCAACAAAGTGCTCTCATTTGTTACTAAGAACTTCAACAGCGCAATAAGTGCAGCCCATAAGGGTCGCCAGTCCCTAGCAAGTCTTACACGACATCGCTTTTGATAGCTAAGCAACCGTAGCAGTACCCCCACACATAACTGATACAAATCTCCAGGGAACTTCTTCAGTAAATGGCACATTATAAACTCGACCAGAAGATCTGTAATAAATAACGAATAAATATCAGAATGTTAATGAATTTATGTATGTATGGGTATATTAAAATGTTTCCATTTTTTTGAGTTTATTTCACACTATATTTAGAAAAATTATTACCTATCAAAGTCGATGCAAGGGGCTGCGACGGTGGTTCTTCTAGAACTATTTTCCTATGGCGCATTGGGAGCCTATACAACTGTACCTAGAAAGCGAAAACAAACTTCATTATTATGTTTTTCAGAATGTAAAATGGAAATGACTAAAATTGAAATCATATTTACCTTAAAAGTAAGATTTTGGTCGTGCATAATAGAATTAGCAAATTGTTCTTCTACTATACACGTAAGTATAATGAAACATAGACTGCACTTATTTACGCTGGACTCAGTCCGCGTATCAGCCATTACAATGGAACTGAAAAATATTTGAAAAAAGTTATTTTTAAGCTCTTCAGTCCTTATTTTTATTACGTCTTCACATTAGTATTGTAGAATAAAAACGAACTGTATGAGCACACATCATATCGTGTGCACATACTTACCAATATTGAAAGAACGTGACTAGTAAATTCGTTGGTTGTTCATTGTCTAGGGCTTGTATTTGTGTTAAATTAGGAGGAGTCTGAAACAATATAGAAATGTTATTTACTAGCTGGAAAAAATCTCTAGCACAATGCGCACAAGCAGTTTACTACCGTACCTTTCAAAGCATTACAACTAGGAAGCATTAAATCCACTGGCGTCACAAAATTGGTTGCATTTAGGTAGGGGAGCGGGGGACACGTTGTTACAGAGGTAAGAAGTTACACGCCTTTTTACCGGGATTTTAAACTCTGTGGTGGACATAATTGGACTCATATAACATCGTGCATTACATAAAAACGGTCAATGACTCGCCAAGTGCCGAGCTAGGTTGTGTGCATGTGTCTCGATTTCAACCAAGTAAGTAAAAAAATCCTTTACGAAATTTTTGATTCCTGACGTCTGTATTTTCTCAAAATTTTCAACCTTGAGCGTTCATAATACATCTACCTTTAATTTGCAATATCGTTTTTTTCTACTATCGATATCCATTAATGGTGACTTCAATTTATATTGAAAAACGTGCCATGGGGCAGGTAGTTACAATTTTAGTTGTTAAATGTAACAGTGTTAGAATCCAAAGTATTTTAGTTTGTTACAAGTTTATTAAAATAACTAATAAGTATAAATAATTTACTACAAGTTGTTATTGCAGACGAAGTTTCTGTGTTTTTATATATAAGACTAGCTTTTGCCCGCGGCTTCGCCCGCGTGGATGTCGGAAATTAATGCAAGAGGACGTATAACCGCGATAAGAATGTGTTATTCCAGGTTATATAGGTAATATAGACTCTGTGTGCTATTTTCGATCCAGATCCATTCAGCCATTTTTGTGTGATTGAGAAACAACAACCCAATCATACATATTTTCACATTTATAATATTATTTGCCCGCGGCTTCGCCCGCGTGGATGTCGGAAATTAATGCAAGAGGACGTACTACCGCGATAAGAATGTGTTATTCCAGGTTATATAGGTAATATAGACTCTGTGTGCTATTTTATATCCAGATCCATTCAGCCATTTTTGCGTGATTGAGAAACAAACACCCAATCATACATATTTTCACATATATAATATTATTAGTAGTAGGATTATAACTCATATTACTTAGGATTCATAGTTTATGAGAACATCATGAGTGTTGGTGTTTTTAAAATAAAAGTAATAGTATTCAGAGTAAGAAGACTGTGACATAGGGCTTGGTTTAGTTGAATATAAGTCTTCCTGGTTTTTCTTAACGCTCCTATTTTACCTATACAGACACTCAATCATTTACCAGACACCGAACATAATTATAGGAATAGTACTTTTGCCAGTGGCTTGGCCCGTATAGCTGTCGGAAAATATCACCCGGGAACCTACTACCGGGATAAAGTAGGTATCCTATCTGTTACGTATCCATGATATAATATATCTTTGTGCCAAATTCGATCTAAATCCGTTTGGCCGTCTTTGCATCATTGAGAAACAAACATCCAAAAATCTAAACATCTAAGCAATTTCGCGGTCTCTTACTTGAAATAATACTATTAGGTTTATTTTGAGTATAATGAACACACATGATATTCGCAATTACTTTGAAGCCAAAGTAATATGAATTACAATCCTACTTATCCTGTACTACCCGGCCCCTGCCAACGCGCTCTGCGCCCACTTTTTAAATCTCTAATATCTTCTAAGATATTTAAATTACATGCTGTAAAGGGCCATATTGATCTATATTAAATGCACAATGTATTTAAAGTACTTAATTGGATAAGGATTAATGTTGTATTGCTTAAAATCGCTTCGTAAATAAGCCCTTATTTCTCGTAAAAAGTAAAAGATAAAAAATGGTTATTGTGGGTTATCCCTAAGAGATAGACATATACCATTGAGGACATTTTTGTAGGCCTTTTTAAGGTGTACAATACTGTAGTACATTATTTTGATCTATTTCGTAGGATTCAGCCAGGGTTTTACGAATTTTGAGACGTATGTCAGCGTAGTTTTCGAAGATAGTTATTTTTTTCTAAAATAAAAGAATCTTTCTAAAATAAAAATAGCCTAAGTTACTCCTTGTTACATCAGCTATCTGCCAGTGAAAGTCCCGTCAAAATCGGTCCAGCCATTTCCGAGATTAGCGGGAACGAACAAACAGACAGACAGACAGACAGACAAAAATGGTAAAAAATGTTGTTTTGGTAAATGTATCGTGTATACATCCATATACACTTAGTAAAAAGTGGTTATCTTAATATTAAAAACAGACACTCCAATTTTATTTATTTGTATAGATTAGTAAAAAGTGGTTATCTTAATATTAAAAACAGACACTCCAATTTTATTTATTTGTATAGATTTAAACAGGTTCCTGCCAAAGTTATGTTATTTTTCTACAAAAAAAAAAAAACTTCAAAAATTACGATATAGATATTATAATTACTCATAAATGTTAGAAAACTGTTTAAAGTGATCTCTTTTGTTTATAACGTTTTGAAATCACTACATAGTATAAAACAAAGTCGATTCCTTCTGTCTGTCCCTATGTATGCTTAGATCTTTAAAACTATGCAACGGATTTTTATGCGCTTTTTTAATAGAACGAGTGATTCAAGAGGAAGGTTTATACGTATAATACGTGGGCGAAAGCGCTGGCAAAAGCTAGTAATAAAAAAAATGATTTTAATGATTTTGTTTGTTTATTTACTGTCACATCGTGCCCCGAAGATGTAACAAATAGCCCCAAATCGGGGGTAAGTGGTTACAATCGACTTTTTTGGTTAAATTGCCCATTGTGAAAAAATTACATATATTTTAATAACTTTTCAATCATATTTTAATAGCTGAATAGACATACTAACGATTAAAGCAATCAAATGTATAAATTATTTGATAGTTTTTGTCATATTTACAATTATCTAAAAATTGTAACAACGTGCCCCCCGCTCCCTACCTCATCGTTAAATACAGCAAGATATCGTATTTCTGATATTGGTCACCTAGCACAAGTCGGTTCTGATTTAAACTTCATTTAGGACAATTGGTTTTTTTTTATCAACCTCTATTCTTCTTAGTGTGTAGATAGCAACCTATATACAGTCAGCTCAGAATTTGGCTACGAGCTTGGGACTTTTAGTAGCGTCCACAACTCATTGACGAATCTTGTGTGGTATGGACCTCGGCTTAGGACGTCGCTGGGGAGAGGGCTACTAGCGTAGTAGATCCTTAGTTTAGGGACCAGCAGGATCTAGTTGATATTAAAAAGGGGATGAGTTTAGTAGCACGCGTAACGCAGGCTCGAGTTGGTAAGTGTCAGGGTAGCTATTGTGTCCAAACGTGTTATTACCTGATGTGGCGGCAAGGTCGCCGGCGGAGACGGTGGCGCTGACGAAGCGGCGGCTGACGAAGAATGTGCCAGTGTCGTCATGAAGTTGCGGTTCAAGTGAGCTGCCTCGTATAAAGCCAGGAGCATTCCTTCTTCACCGCCGCTGGGTGTTACAAAATGTTTTTGATTGGAGTTAATTTTTGACACTGCTACAGATTTTACAGTAAGTAGTATAGGTATACCATTATTGTGACTGATCATACATAGTAGCTCCATCCGTTTTCGAGTAGCAGAAGCAGAGTAAGAGTGTATTTTTCTGTTTGTGCCGCTTACTGGTTTGCAGCGCTATCAGCATGAATGGAAGAAGAAGGAAGAAGGATCTTGCATGGATGCAAGAATGGAATATTGGATAACTGCTTACGCCTCTCGACACCAGGGGGACGCTTTATTAATGCATTATCGTGTAGTTATGACTTGATAACAATATTAGCGACACGATAGCTTGTAGACGTTATAGGACGCATTGTCGGATAATCTTAATATTGCCGTTCTTTCTAGAAGCCTGAACGTGATGTCAAAGAAAGTTTTTCCGCCCAATTCCATGTTTTTCCCTAGTCGGTTCGCTTCCAGAAGTTAGAGTGTTCACTAGTCTCGTAATTGTTATAGGACACGGTATCTTTAACTGAAGTCATGCTTACCTTAAATCAGTGTATGTAATCATTTTAACCTGGTAGTAGTGTTCATCGGGGCGAGCACGGCTTACCTTGATAGCCTTGAGTCATACATTTTTATCACAGTTTGGGAACAAAACCCGTGATAAAATGCGTGACTCAAACCTATAACAGAGGCCATGCTCTTGCCATTAGTTAGTCCTCTGTCCTCAACAATTATGTATCAGAAATTGTTATTAAGGTGGTCCATGAGGATTACTAGGCACCTCTATTTAGACAGATTCAGTTATCTAGCAGCTAATATCATACATGTGGGCTCGCGTGAACGCGTCTTCAGGCACTATTCCGTGTATCACTTAGTTATCGAATGTCTTACATCTATTTACTCGGATAAGGTATTTGGGTAAACTTATTTAAACAAACCTAGTTCAACATATCCACCTTACAGTATGAGATTATTTCTGGAGTTTAAAAGAGACTGTGACATCTGAGTTAGGTAGAACGGGCTGGTGTCCGCAACTCCACGTCTGAGCGCGTATTTTGCGTACGGGACATCTGAGTTTCTTTCGACCTTTCTCAGAGTAGTCAGATAAGAAACGCCGACCTCATCTAGTTTTAAAAATATGATCGACGTGTTAAAGTGGTTGTCCAAACCTTACACAAATTAAATCATTTACTGTTAATCTATATTTACGAATTGTTTGTGGTATATTTTACATTGTATGTATTTTTATGCTACGACAGTTAGGTACATTGTCATGTTGTAGTAAGTATCCATAGCAAATCACAATGTGCAGTTATTACCTGAGCAGCTTTGTATTTAAAATAGTCACATGTATCTCTATATTATGTACCTAAATTTTAACAGGTTTTTCACAGTTTCCTATAAACAAATACACTTTTTAGTGTCCAATATTTTATTGCTAAAATATAAAAGGTGCCCCTTTGCCTTATCTTTTGGAGATCACAAGCGTGATTTTATGTTATGTTTATTTTATTGCTCAGTACCCCATATTTTAATTGCAAGTTAAGCGTACTCAGGACAACTCAGACAAGGCTAGGTCTATGCCATGCTTTGTTTCTGTTTAGTTTGAGGATATTGCTGTGGCAGACTTTCAAGTTCGATTTTGACTTTTGCTAAGTGAGTAAGACTAATTTATTGTCTACTACTTATTAATATAATTGCATAATATTTCTCACCTGTTCCTCTGCCCTCTAACAACCGGTTGCGTCTCATCGCTTGTCAAGAATATCCCGCCGACCATGCTGGTGAGAGAAGACAGCCATCCACCGCCCCCACCACCTCCCTGCATGCCGCCGAACGTCGACATCACATAGTCGTTCAGAGCTGCCGTTATAACTTGCCCGTATCTAAGTGGAAGCGAAAATTTAAAATTGTATGTTACAATCTGCATGAGAGTCTTTACCACTGCTGAATACTTTACTTACCCATTTAATGCTAATTCGTCATCTAGTATCGATAATTTCACAACATAAGGGTTAGCTGATTCCTGTTTCTTATAATTTACTAAGAACATTATCAACATGACCACATCATAGCCTAAAACAAAAATATTCGATTTTAGTGACAAAAATTTACTCAGAAATGAACCATGTATTGTTTTTTTTTTAGTTGAGCTGTAAGTACCCTTTATGTATTCTGAATGGCATTGGTTGTGCCTACAACATAATATTACTCTTTAACATTAAATTGCATAATTACACAAATAATATGACTTCCAATATGTATTTTATGTTATTCACTTGAACATCACTGGAGCATACATAATATGTTTGTTTACTTAGTCTACAGCTCAATATTGTTTGCAGCCTTTTAATATAATAATAAAGAAATAGAATATTATTACCATGATGTTGCCTCTCTGTAGATGTGCACAGGAGTTGTATCAAAGGTTCGAACAATGAGTTTTGCATAAAGTACTCCACTAAAGAGTTATCATCAATGTTGTCTATGCCCGTTGCAATGACTAAAAGAAGCTTTAACACCATTGACTTTAAGCTGTCTGGAACATCACCTGAAAATATTTTACATGAGAAGTTGTAATGTGTAAAAAGTAAGCATCATTTTGGTAACCATAATACCAGTGATTGGATTATATAGTGCAATTTAGGGTCCTGTCCGGTCGATACTCAAACACTAATATGGACAAGCCCACGGATATCCTCAGACTTTCTCTCTCTCCCTCTCAGTTACTTCCCTAAAGCTCATATCAACTTCTGATGAAATAATATATTTTCCAAGTGTTCTAGTTAAGTTAATGAACAACAATAGGGCAGTAAGTTTTTACTAAACAGGCACATTACACGTGTTTAAGAAAATGCAAACTGGAGCTCAAATAGTTATGTCAGATATTATGACTAAGTATTACCAATAATGGCAAAAAAACAATGGCAAATTCACTGTTCCTGGGGCACCCGGCTGAGCCATAATCTGATAAAGTCAATAAATTAAAAATTAATAAATAAATAATTAATTAATTAAGGGTTAAATTACTGGTTAATTGAACCCTTAATTTCAATCTGACTATTACAAATCATTCCACCATTTAATACTAATGAAAGACTTATCATCGTCATTTTTCCCTAAGGGTTGGGCATAGATGTTGTAGATAGACCCACATTTGCCAGTTATGTTTAAGTCTCATGTAAGCGGTGACTCTGGGCTGCTACTGAGATATTACAGATGGAAAAGCCCAATCACACTTTGCCCAACCTGGGGAAATTGAAAACTTAGCTATAAATGGTGGAGTTTTATGAAATGTTAGGCACCTTTTTTTTCATAAATAAAGGGCAGTCCTCTTAGAACAACACTAATTAACTACAATATTGTTATCTTGTTTCTTACAAATCTTGATCTTTACATTAAATACAACATACCTGATAATATGGTGCTACAATGTTCAAACAATTTTTGCATTTTAAAGTCAGGATTGTCTGAACCAATTAGAACCGTTTTGATGTTAATGTTAGGGTCTTGTCCTGCTCTTTGGTACATAGTTATTAAAAGAGCGCTAAGAGTTTGAAGTGCATACACCAATCTAAAAAATATAACTTATTTAATGGACTATGTTGATTTAATTGAAAATAGGGGTTCATTCAATTCAAAACATGAATGTAAGGACAAAATCAATGAAATATCCTACCTTATATGATGTTCTTGGCCTAACATTTCAATACATTGGGAAACAAGTAAGTTCATACTTTCTCTCATGCTCATAAGCTGTTCCACTGATAGTTTATGAATTTCGGCTTCTAGTTGAGGAATTTTAGGCTTCAGAAGAAAGAATTCGTCCCAGAATGTAGCATTATCAGTAGTTAAATCTTCGCCTCTAAAGAAAGATTCATATATTTGCACCACTTTCTCCTTCAAGTGTCTTTTAGATCCTGATCCGCTTCTCTTGCGTGTAGCCATATTTTTATGATATATATATTTGCGTATTATACACTTTTTAGCTATAAACCACCTTTAAAGTGTGCCAACGATGCCTTATCAGGCTAAATCCTGTAACAATTTTCCATTGACCATATTATAAATTGAAATTGATTATGAACGATAAAACTTTCTTTGTAATAAAGTTATTAATTACTGTACGATGTCTGCCGTTAAAACTCTCCAGTACTATAAGAAAACTAGTAATTAGTAAAACTGGTGAAAAAGTCAACAAATTGCAAATTGTAAACTTTCGTCACTTGACACTGACATTTGATAGTGACACAAGTTAGTGAAATGTCAAAATAAAATGACATTTCTTTGGAGCAGTGCTGCCATGCAATAGCAATAGCATACGAACGAGTTCACACGGTTCACACACGTAGCCACTAGTAATCGCGTCGTCGTCGGTGACTCACACATGTATTACATTTTAGGTAAACAAATAGATCTTGCCGCTATTGAGTAAAAAATATGTATGGACTCAAGACTTTGAGGACTAAAGTCGCTACGTCTGTTTCTCAGATTTTATTAACGATTTAAATTAATAGATTTGGTAACACTCCACAGTACCATAAACAAATATTCCACATTGCTTACGTTCATTCAATTCAAATTCCATGAGTTCCATGACATTCTTTGTAATTAGATTCTTTTCATTCGTTCTCATCCTACCTAAAGCTTTTTGTTTTTGGTTTCGCTTGTGTGGGGCTTTGTGTGAAATTGTGATTTCATTTGATAATTTATTGTAAGCTAACATCATAAAAAAAAACTTAACATGAAATCTAAGAAGCGACATCATACATCGTCGGAGGATTCCGAT
The DNA here is from genome assembly GCA_947507805.1 of Aporophyla nigra. Lineage (NCBI taxonomy): Eukaryota > Metazoa > Arthropoda > Insecta > Lepidoptera > Noctuidae > Aporophyla > Aporophyla nigra. The sequence continues at coordinate 13,115,131 of OX382307.1, read as the reverse complement.
GAATCCGACGCTACTGGTAACAGCAGCTCTTCTGGGAGTGATAGTGAGGACTCTTCAGTATCGGAACACCGCTACAACAAAAAGAAAAGAAAACGTGCTGATTCTTCAGATTCGGAAAGCGATTCCGACGAGCAAAAACGTTCGAAGAAACGTAAGCATAAGAAAAAGAAGAAGAAGCACAGCAAGAAGAAGAGGCGTTCAGATTCCGTGGCAGGAAGTGTCTCGGGCGCCGAAGATGTGTCTTCAGCCAGTGAGGGCGAAATATCTTCCAAGAAGAAGCGTAAACATAAACATAAGCACAAGCGGCCGCGGAGTACTTCAGCTAGTGTGAAAGGTGGGATATTAATAGCATTTAAATTAATTACGTCTTGTTTTTATTAGGTAGGTATACTAACAGAATAGGTTAGGGATATTAACACAACATAACATCACGGAGTCGAGCCTATTGTCATCAATCAGGCACATATCGAGACTCCGGTCTCAATCAATCAACTCAGCCTATCGCAGTCCACTGCTGGACTTAGGCCTTTCTCCCATGTTGCGGCACAACACCCTGTCCTCCGCCAGCCACTTATCTGAGGTCGTCGGTTCATCTAGCTGGGGGGCGTCCCACACTACGCTTGCCGATACGCGTTCTCCACTCCAGGACTCGTCTGCTCCACCGGCCATCGGCCTTTTGACAGACATGGCCAGCCCACTGCCACTTCAGCTTGCTTACTCTGCGAGCTATGTCGGTAACTCCAGTTCTTTTCCGGATAATTTTGTTTCTGATTTTATCCTTCAAAGAGACTCCGACCAGGGCGCTCCATAGCGCGCTGAGCGTAGCATGAATTTGTGGACCAGCCCAACTGACTCCAGTCTTACTGAGAAATTCTTGATGGAAAAACTTAACAATACTATGCCATACCTGGTAATTGAACCCAGAACTTCAAGCCCAGCTGTAACTCCTATGAGGCAGTCAGCAGATGTTGGCGAGGCAGGATTTTTAGGGTTCCGTACGCAAAGGACCCTATTACTAAGACTTCGCTGTCTGTCAGTACATTCTGTCACCACACTGTATCTCATGAACCGTGATAGTTGACAGTTGAAATTTTTTACAGGTGATGTCTTTCTGTTGCAGCTGTAACAACAAATATTTAAAACAGAATAAAATAAATATTTAAGGGGGGCTCCCATACCATAGTTGTGTTTTTTTTTTGCTGTTTTTGGTATTTAACCCTACGTGCGCGAGTCCGACTCGCACATGGCCGGTTTTTACACACAATCACTATTAGAATATTATATCTAGGTGCTTGAAATTTGATATGATAATAAATATTCGTAATTTTTCATAAATAAAATAATTCATATCACCTCTTTCTGTCTTTAACATTAGATGAAGAACAAGTTCGCCGCTTGCACAGTGTTGTAAAAGAGCGTCGTGGATCTTCTGCTGAACCAAATCAACCTATGCGGACCTATTATAATCAGTAAGTTCTCTAGCAATCACTACCATTTAATTTGAGTGGATTTAGTATTATAACTTTTGAAAGGTATTTTTGAGACTAAAAAAAACCTGGCCAAAATACAGTTACACATGTGTATTTTGGCCAAGTTCCTACCCTAATAAAAGACATAAAAAGCACCTAATCAAAAAAACCTATATAAAGTAACTATAATCAGATCCAGTTTATATGAAAAATCTACTTCTGTGGGAGTGAAAGACTCCCACAGAAGTAGATTTTTGGATCATTGTTTGTGATGTTTCCACTTCCACCAAATTAAGAGTACTTTTACCAATTTACGAGTTAATAAAACCACCAATTATTTACCACTAAAATTTACGCACCCCTTTTTGCCATTGATATTCTTTCTTTTCTGACTTTCATGAAAAAGTAATTCAATTTACTAAACATAAAGGGATGTATAAATTTAAGTGATTGTAATTTTATAAAGCCATATCATGTATTGCTCCTTTTAACCAATTCCTATTTGCTATTCTGTTGCAATGCTATTCTGTCAAATTGCCAATCCAAACAGATATTTTGCCATGAACTTTTTACAGGCCCTATTAAGCTCTACAACCTTTTATTCAGCTCAGCCTACCACAGTTCACTGCTGGATAGACCTATCCTATGCTAAGCCACAACACCCTGTCCTCCGCCATTTTTCTTGGTGGCATCCCACACTACACTTGCGAATATGTTTGTGAACCAGCCCAACTGTCAGTGTCAAAGTTTCGGCACCATATTTTATAATAGGCAGGACACACTGGTTGAAAAACTTATGTTTTTAAACATTATGGTATTGGCATCACGAAGATTTCCACAGGCTGCCCAACCCAACTGGATCCTCCTGTCGGCTTTTTTCTCAAAGTTGCATATACCGAACTGGATGACTTGCCATAGGTAGTCATACTCCTTCACAGGCTCGAGATGAGCCCCTTCGGTGTGGATTGGACTCCGCAAGACATATGACTTGTACATGACTTTCGTCTTGTCCAAGTTCATGCCGAGACCAAAATGGGCAAGAGGGTCCATTTAGGCCAAGCCGCATCTTTTTTTTATGTCGGGGTGGAATTCGTCTGCCATTATGACGATGTTGTCGGCAAAACGAAGGTGTGAAATGTACTCGCAGTTCACGTTGATACCCTGTCCAGTCCAGCTTCTTACAAACATCGTCCAGCGCAATGGTGAATAGTTATATTACACACATACATATGTATATATCACACCCCCCTGTCTCACCCCCCTGAGCAGTTTGATGGGGCTGGTTTTTTTTAAATCCTGGATATGGATGGTTAACGTGACAGCGTCATACAACCACCCGAACAGTTCGATGTATCGCATTCAATTCGGCATCGTTGCAGAGAGGCCAGGACTGCCCAAATCGATGGAGTCGAAGGCTTTCTTATAGTGGACAAATGCCATACACTGCGGCTGGTTGTACTCTTCGGTCTCCTCGACAATTTGCCGAACAGTATGGATGTAGTCTACGATGCTGGAACCTATTAGAAAACCGGCTCGTTTTGATGACTGGAACTCGTCAAGTCTCCTGGCGAGATGTTTTGTGACGACCCTCGAAAACAGCTTGTATACGTGATTCAAGTGAGATGGATCTATAGTTCTTCAACAACGTTTTGTCACTTTTTCTGAAGAACAGGCTCCACGTTTCAGGTGTTGAAGCCTTTAGTATGACGGAGTTAAAGAGACTTGCCAGCTCTCTCAGGATTGGAGCCTCGCCCGCTTTAAGGAGCTCTGTCGTTATTCCTCCATCAAGTTGTTCTTTAGGTTCTCGAAAGCTACATGCTACATTCAAAGAGTATGCATCTTCACTATGTCCCGCCGGTTTGACCGACTGCGTCGAGTATAAGTGCCCGTAAAAATCTTCGACTTCCTCGAGTATCTCGGAATTGGAACTCGAACTTTCCATATAAAGCATTTATATGTTTCCTAACGTTTAGGCACAGCGTTCGTCAGAGACACATTCGTTCGACCGTTTTTCATAGACATAATATTGAAAAAAGCCCTTTCATTTCATCGGAATAATATCTATCTTCGGCGTTGTCCACCCTGAAGGTCCATTCTAAATATGGTGGAAGAATTTTAGAAATGGTATGAGCAGTTGTGCAGATTACCACCTACATCCAAACTTACTAAATTTACCTCTTTTTAAATATTAATGTAGATAAGTTTCATGTTTGAAATACAAAAAAGTTTTGTTGACACATGTGGTTTGTATTTTAGGAAAGAATATCATAGATCTGCGTCACCTGAGGAGTATGAGAGGGAGCGGGAAGTTCAGCGCTTCTACCGAGGTTCCAGCAAAGAGAGAAGGCAACAGCAGTATCAGGAACAGTACCAACAATATGACAGGGAACATAATGACAGGTAAGCTAGTTCGATCCTGGGCTGAAATGATATTGTGTAATATTTCATTACACTACATCATTAAATTATTGCAGATATACACATTATCGTCAAGAAAAATATGATAGAAATAGAGAGAAATATGGTCAAAGTAATTATCGTAATGAAGAACATAATAGACGGCAGAGGGATTATGAGTATAAAAGGTACATTAGAAGTACACGTAAATGTTTGCTTGTAGGATACTTTGTGCTGGACTTAGTTTGGGGCAAATCAATTTAAAATAAATATAAAGTACATTGTTTAATTTCTTTAGGAATCAGAGGTATGAGGAGCACAGGTCTCCAAAAGAAGAATACCAACGCAGACCAAGGGAGCATGAAGAGCGATATCATCAAAGAGACGACACAAGAGGTTAGTACTGAATGTACCTAATTTAAAAGCAAATAAACGATTATGGTTTTTGATAATGTTTTAAAATACTCTGGCTATGATGTCCTCATTGGTTAACATCAAATGAGTTTGTGGTCAAACATAAGCATATAAGTATGTGGGTTAGGTTACAATAGCTGTGTTTGCATTGTGCTCATATACATTTGGTTTTTTTTTTCATCTTAGGGTTCAACCGTTACAATCAGTATGAGGAGCGTGGAGGACCCAAAAGGAGGGAGTTTGAAGAAAGGAGAGACTATCGTGAAAGGTAATGTTCCCAAATTACCAATTACATTGATTTTTAGGGTTCTGTCGCTATAGGACAAAAGCGGAACCCGTATAATTTCGTCTGTTTTTCTGCCTGTCTGTCCATCCGATGTGACACAGCCTTGTTACTCAGAGACTATTACCGTCGAAAAATAGGAAAGAACATATATTCTGTGCACCGTTAAAGAATGATGAAATAAATAAGAAAAAATAGAGAAATTAGAGGTGGCCGGTAAAATTCGATAAATACTATTCAAAGTATTCCATACTGTGCATGCGTAGATATCCATGCGGACTACGAAACCCTTCACTGTGATTTTAATTAAATTTTTTGGTTGTAATATTAAGAGTAATGACCTCTTGTGATATTGTGACGTTTTAGCTATCTAGTTTGAGCTGAGAGTGGTCAGAGCCCTTATCTTCTAAATGACACCATCTTCTTTACATAGTATACAACAGAGTCGCTTATCGTGTTCGTACGCTTAGATCTTTTAAAACTCGCAATACATTTTAATGCGGTTTTCCTCAATAGACAGAGTGATTCAAGAGGAAGGTTTATATGTATAATACGCGGGCGAAGCCGCTGGCAAAAGCTAGTTTAAAATAAATTTCTATGTCTTTCAAAACTCATTGAATTTTTGGATACAAACGTGGTCAGCAAATCAGGAACTACTTTCGATTATGTGTATGAGATTTTATAATTTGATCTATACTTACAAAGATCTCGAAATACAGACAAAAAAGAGGTCATTTGATTACTGTAAACATGTATGAAATAAAAACTCAACAAATGTGATTATTGGTAATTCACCAATTACATTTGGCGTTATCCATAAAAACAATATTCTGATGGATGACTTATGACTACTGAGAAAATATACTTTGTGGTTATTACTCAGTATTAGTAATTATGTAATGATACTAATGATTGCTAAATAGCACTAATTGTTTCTATGAATCTCACAAAAAAACGGATAACAAACTACGAAAAGGTATTGGTGGTTTTAAGTTCTTATCAGTAAAATATTGAAATGTATTGTGCAATAATACATTTTGGCAGTAAAACTAGCAAGTCTGAGATAAGATTGAAAATGAAAATTTTGAAGGAAAACTCGCCTGACGACACATTACTTTCCTTATTACTTACCCACAAGTATTTAGTAGTGTGATGCATCGAATAACACTTTCCTATGTCAATGATGTTTCCAGACGTGGTCCACCTGAGAACGAGCGCTACCGCGAGAGAGAGTACCCTGACAGGAAGGAGAGGTATCATGAAGAAGGCTTCTCTTCAGAAAGGTACGTAAATCCATGTTCCTTATCGTTAATTAGATGTAAGTAGTGTACGCTATTAGGTTAGATATAACTAGTAGTTTGTTTAAAAAAAAGTTTCATCTATTTAAAAACATTTTTACACAATACCGACTGTTAATGCATGCGTGTCTGCTGGCCACAGCTGGCCAGTAACAGTGTACCTGCAACGTTAAATAACTATATTTATTTTTACAGTGACTACTCTACAGAAAAATATAATGATCAGAGCATGTCGGTGTTGCAAAGATATTTTCATATTTGCACCCTAAATGATACTTGCTATAGGCATGTGTGAAACCATCGATTGTTATAGATTTGTTGGAATGCTTATTAGCAAAAGATTACTATTTTCATGTTGGAATATGCAGGCACTAAAGTGCTTCCAACGAGGGAATTCTTCTACAAAAATATTTAATGAAACATTTGGCAGATAATAAATTAGATTTTATGTAGAACGACATTACGAAGACACGAGATAGCTGTAAGCAAGATGGATTTGCGTGATGGATTAATATTTAGCAATGAAACCTCAAGGCTTTAGAAAAACATATTTTTTAAATAAAACAATGAATATATTAAGATGAGGAGCCTTATACTGAATATGTAGGACTGATGAAAGAAAGATAATGAAGCGTAACATCGTCGCAAAATGAAGAGTACTATATCTACCCTTAAATACATAATATTTTGGAGGATAAAGAATTCAGTTACAATGTTTATGAAAATGAATTATATTGAGGAATGGATTTGAAGATTTATTTACATTTTTCACACTGTACACTGGAGCTGACTTGGAGTTCGTTTGTTTTAATTTGTTTGTGTTTATACAGAAAACTGGCTACTCTTTTGAACTGTGTCGGTTTAGGTTCCAAAATGATTTTGATATTGGAACTCATACAGCTAATAACGTTGCTGTAGAACCACCGTACCGTACCATACCTATAGAATGGAAATGCAGAATCAAGATTATTTTAAATGACAGATCATTTCCGATTTTGACAATTCAGATAATGATTAAAACTGGAAAATCACTTCTTATATCACTTCTAACTCCAAACTGATCTATATTTTGTCGCTGTATTACTTTGGAGTCCTTCGTCGTCATTCATTTATTATTACTAAACAAGTACACTATGGACACCAGATTTTTCCCCAAGCACTTCGGAAATGGCTTCTAATGCATTGATTTCTAAGCAATTTCGCTTATTTTTACGTAAATGAAATACAATTTCAATGTACCGAAACAGATGAAGATAAAGAAACCATATTTAAACAGAATAGAAACTATAAATGAAAATGAAAAAGATATTTATTTCAAGATAATTCGCAAATATGGCCCGAGAGAATCTAAGAATGGACACATTAATGTGAAAGGAATAAAAATATTAATTGTGACAAACTGAAATACGAAGATAGAGGACTGCCCACATTTAATACTGAAAGTATGTAGACTCGCGCATCATGTGTGCTTTGATGAGACAAAAAGAAAACAGTTTTCACTGACCTTTAGCGCAGTTAAAAGCTAACCATTTGATTTATAACATCTATGTATGTATTCATTATTCAAAATATGAGAAGTTCACGAAAGGCTGAACGTAGTAGGTATGCTCGTGAAATCAACATTGTGTTTCAAAAGTAACGGTAAGTGTACGATTTATAGGAGTGTCAAAATAATTGGTTCCTCGTGTTGAAGATAAATTAATGAATATATTGTTGCGCTAAAACAGTTATTAAACTGAGAATGATTGCCTCTAGCTTAATATTCTCTTATTTATGAGTCGATAGTGTTCGATATTATGTCCTTGACAATTTTATTTCGAATACCAAATAAACTTCTCACTTGTACTATTGACCAAATAAAAGGATCTTTTGTAGGGCTTTTAGGTAACTTCAGTTAAATAATAAATTACAATATATTTATTATTATTTTTGTTGTATTTTTTTTTTGTTTTGTTAAAGCTTGAAATAAAATTTATTATGGTGAAGCACCCAGTTTGCAATCCTTGGCAATATTTGTAAATCGTCCGTGTTAGGAAGTTTTTGTACGGATAATCAGGTATTATGTTTGTCGGTTACAGACCACGTGAAGTTCGCCGAGAGAAGCCCATAGTCACAGCTGCTAGGCCCGACAAGCCGGCTACTTCACACCACAGGTACTGTCATCATCATCATCCGCAGCCTATAAATTTCCCACTGCTGGGACACAGGCCTCCACTCGGTGAGAGGGAGTGGATCATAATCCTCCACGCGGGCCCAGAGCGGGTTGGTAGAAGTCACATGTCTTCGAAGTTTTGATTCTAATACATGCCGGTTTTTTCACGATGTTTTCCTTCACTGTTTTGAGAGCAGTGGTGATGAAATAATTTATACAAAGTGCCTCCTTGTGTTCTAAGTCACGACCTACAACTCGTAAGTCGCGGACGTTCCGTTTGGAACACCACTGCTCCCAGGTACTGTACTATACATTTTTGTATCTATTAGCAACACAAATATAATTAAAACAATATCGTATAAGCTTTTGTAGATTTTAATTACCTATGGCGATTTTTACCTGGCCCTGGTTTTAGTCATTAAAAGTCTGCGCCCTCCCGCTCCACTCACGAGCGGGAGACGTCATTTGATGATTTCCCACCCAGAAAAAAAAAACAAGATTCTGCAATTTATTTCTACACGTGCGTGGTGATAAGAAAACCTATTAATTATTTTTTAGAGAGCGATCAAGATCGAGAAGTCAAGAAGAGCGTTACAAAGAGCGGAGTCGTCGGCCGGAGAGACCGGAAGGGAGAGAAGAGCGATACAAGGACGGGCGCGGGGATGAACGAAGGGAGCGCTCTAGCAGACCGGACGATCGAAATGCGGAGCGCGGACGAGCCCCAGTAAGAACCGAGGCTAGGTCACGAGATCGCAAGAGCAGGTTTGTGATCTTCAAAAATGCTTAAAAAAGTAATATTCGTATAAAAATGCATAATTTATTTTTGTCAGCCACACATTTAGATAAGATAACATTGTTTTTGCGCTGTTATTGTAGCAAATAAATACGGATAAAAAGACTTAAAAAACGAAATCGTCAACAATAAAAATCTGTTAGATTCGCAGATACTGACGAGAATAAAGAATACGACTGGGGAAAAGGAGATGTTAAAACAGAGGACGACAAAGATCCGGCTGATAAAGAGAAGCCGAACTTCGGCCTGTCTGGTAAACTGACGGCTGATGCCAATACGGTCAACGGAGTTGTGATTAAGTACACAGAACCTGATGACGCCAAGCAGCCTAAAAGGAGATGGAGGTACATATTTTGCTATTTATTTACAAACTAGCTTCTGCACGCGGCTTCGTTTGGAGGTCGGAAAATATTTACCGAGAATAAAACTATCCTATCCTAGTCGCTGTTTACGTGGTATGATTCTCCGATTAATTCTTCTTAACCACGCAACGAATTTAGATATTTGCTATTATGTCAGAATAAACATATTTTTTGGTGCTTACTTTGCTAACATATAAGAACTATATGCCGTCGCGGATTTATTTATAACCAGTGCGCAAAATTTTTTGGTGTTTCAGTATCAGTAGTAGAACACATTTGAATTATATTTTCAATACTTAAAAAAAAAATTATCCGACCTTAAATCTGTTAAGTGTGGACACCTTTGATTAAAATAAAACTAGAAGATGTGTCACTAGACGATAGCGCATGGACCGCATAAATTAGGTCCCGGGCGCCTAATTGTTCTCAGTCGCAATACGACTAGCTTTCGATTGAGACGTGCGTGCGTGTATATTCCAATACGCTAGTAACGCACTAAAAAGAAAAACAATGCCTTCGTGTGCCTTCACTGGGTGCATGAACCACTCTAAAAGAAAAAATAAATCACTCGGCATCACATTTCACTCATAAGTACATTTTTCTTATTATTTTTTTAAGATTTGATTAAATAAATTTGTACCCGTTCGAATTTGTTCGCCATTTTGTAGAGCGGGATAGAAACATACAATGCGTTAGTGTGCGACACGTCCGGCTTTCGCCCGGCGTGACGTACGTTTCTCGAAGAGCGGTGATGCTCCGTCTTGGTCGCACGCCACCTTTGTGCATTATTCTGTCTCTTTCTTTGTTGGCGTGTAATAATAACGATTGTTTGTGTGAGTAAATGTGTCTGTGTACGTATAAGAGTCACTGTTTGAATACCTAACGTAAGAACGTTGCATATCTATTAGTTTTATTTTAATCAAAGGTGGACACCCTACATATTTCGTAATATGATATCGAAATAGTAATAGGTCAGTAACCGCGCGCCGGTGTAGGTATTTCGAACTTCTTCGAATTTTGACCGATCGAACAACTAGTAGGTACTAGTAGCTACGCTCGGTCGTTCACCGTCGCCGCCGCGCCGGCGTAGGTACTTCTTAAAGTTTCATCATCATGATGATTCTATGCAGTGTCTGTAATAGATACAAAATAATTTTCAGATTCTACCCGTTCAAAGGCGACAAAGCGCTACCGATCCTGTACATCCATCGTCAGTCTGCGTTCCTAATCGGGCGCGACAAGAAGGTGGTGGACATCGCGCTGGAGCACCCGTCCATCAGCAAGCAGCACGCCGCGCTGCAGTACCGCGCCACGCCCTTCAACCGCCCCGACGGCTCGCAGGGCCGCCGGGTCCGGCCTTACGTCATCGATCTTGGTATGTCATCATCATCTGCTGCCATATAATGTTCCCACTGCTGGGACACAGGCCTCCTCTCGGCGAGAGGGAGAGGGCCGCAATCTACCACGCGGTCCCAGTGCGGTTGGTAGATGTCACAAGTCTTCGAATTATTGGTTCTAGGACATGCCGGTTTCCTCTCGATGCTTTCCTTCACCGTTTTGAGAGCAGTGGTGATGAAATTATTTACACAAAGTAAAGCGCCTGCCTGGGTTCGAACGCACGACCTACCACTGCTCTCCTCTTACTCTCAAATTTCATATATTTGAGTGAATTCGCTACGACCCCCTCAACAATAGTTGAAGAGCTCGTAGCTAGAAAAGGGCACGTGGCTTAATGAGTTATCATTAAGCCACGTGCCCTTTCAAGGAGACTTAACCTTGGATCAACCTATGCGGCTGTTAAGCCGCATAGGTTGATCCAAGGTTAAGTCTCGTTTGCCACAGTTAGTTCGTGGCTACCCTAACATACATTACATATCGAGACTAAAAAAGAAAGCGTACTAGTATTTTGTTTATCATTCGAACTTTGTTAAAATCTTTAAATGACGGTGTAACATGTAATAAAGACGAACAGACGACTGTTGCGGTTTTTGAAAATTTGGAAAAAATATCGTATGTTCCACAAATAATTACAAATCAGGTTATCGATTTCGGATATTGACTTGCACCCAAAACTTATTGATATAAAGGCTGCTGTTATTGTTTCTCAATTTTTTTTTCAAACTTAGTTTATATTGGTTCGTACCGTGTGGTGCCGGATGTAGAGAATAACACCACCCCAATTCTTCCCGTGGGTGTCGTAAAAGGCGACTAAGGGACTTACTAGAGAATGGGCAGCAGCGTTCTCTACGCATTTTACCACCATTCTGCGATCGCCAACCCGCCTGCCAAGCGTGGCGATTATGGCAAATTGGGGGAGGCCTAAGTCCAGCAGTGGACGTCTTACGGCTGAAATGAATGAATGAATGGTTCACAATATTAATTACTAAAAATGTTTACAAAATGATGTGTATAAAATGTATGTATAATTATGTGTAATCGGACTTTTACGCATTACACTAAAAATAAAAACCTACCACAAAGTTCGGTAACCTATGTGTTATACCACGACTTACTAGAGTTAGTTTTTCACCAGAATCGGCGAACGGCACTTTCGTGAACAACAAGAAGTTGGAGCCTCGTCGTTATGTCGAGTTACTTGAGCGCGATGTGGTCAAGTTTGGTTTCTCCCAGCGGGAATACGTGCTGCTGCACGAGAACAGCAAGGACGACGCACAGGACGACGACAACCAGGACCCTCCCGCCATCGCAGGGAACGTCGTCACCACCGAGCAGTTGAAACATGAGAAACGCGCTAAGCAGGAAATTGTCGAAGACGGCGACTAGATACGACTAGTAAACTACCACATAAGAACTTTTATTTAGCTAAGAAAAGGTATATTATTTTATTTTTATTATAACGCTTTCGCGCGACAACCTCGCACGAAAGCACTTTTTTTTTCTTGAGAGTTTCTGACGTGGTATCACGTCTTAATATTATTTTACTACCTCGATTTATCTTTCAGAATAAGAAGCGTAGTTTAATAATCATGTCTTATATGAGACGACTAAAAAGCGAATCAGCAATAAGTCTTAACGTAGTCATCGTATTTAATAGACATCTGTACCCTTGTACAATGTCCAGACATAATTTTATGTTCGAAGTCTTATATCGTTGTTGTATGTTTCCGCTGCTGGGCACAGATCACCTCTACCCGCCAGCCTGTGGCTTGATGACTCTTTTGTCATTTTGTAATTATTGTGCTGAAATCACGTTCTCATGTATAATGACATGTCCATTTGGACGTAACAGCACGCCTGGTGTGTACCTATCATCATATAAGAATTAAAGCGAAACGGAATTAAAATTGTTGCATGCAACAAGTTTCAAACTTTTTAATTGTTCACGCGTTGTGACCCGATATGTGACGAATGTTATTACAACAAAAGTACATCTAACTGTACAGCTAAATAAAATCTACTTTCTAGATGAATTAGCTAAATTAACTGTTACAAAAGATGCACTTTTATGTTAGATGTAAAACATAATATTAATATTAGTAAATAAATTTATCGTATATCAAATAAAAAATGCAATGTTCGCTCTTTGTTTTTTTTTTAAATCCTTTATTCTAATAAACCGGCAAGTAACAGCATAATATTACGTAAGTATTTTTATAACCGTATTGAGAAAACTTACGCCGGGACGTTCTACGCGCGCATGGATACTACGCACGTAATACTAACGCCTATAGCTGAGCTACTAGGTATCCACTGGCAAGTCATTCCGTTCAGATGCATACAGTTACCGGCGCGTAACGCGTTTATCAGATACTAGCTTTTGCCAGCGGCTTCGCCCGCGTACAGGTTGGAAAATTTCCACGGGAAACATACTCTCGGGATAAAAAGTATTCTATGTGTTAATTCAGTTCAGCCATTTTTGCGTGATTGAGTAACAAACATACAAACTTTTACATTTATAATATTAGTGGGATTCAGGAGGTATGCTGGTGTCCAGTAAGTATTTCGCACACAAACGCGGAAAAATTACAAACTCTATGGATAGTCGGCAAAAGTAACAGCAATACGGCCGCGCACATTATGGTACCTAACCAGAAATGTATAGTCTTGTCATTTTGGTCAAAATTTATTTCATTATACCCATTGATAAACAAAGCTTCTGGCCAGTGTAATGTTACCGCAGCTCGAACTGCTTTTGTCAAATAGCTAAAAGTCTATTAGCAATAGAAACTTAAACATCTACGGTATAATTGCAGAAGTTGATTTACTAATTACTCTAACACTCATAAAGTTATTCGAAATTTTATGACTGGGGTAACACACAAAGATTTTTGTAACTATTAGGAAGTCACGCGAATATGCGCGCCTTTGACTCTTAGACCTTCATACAAGATAGCAGGAACCAGGCACGAGCGAAATTATGTCTCAGTTTCCGCGCTTTATTCGCTTCATTTCGGCCAGACCTTCAACGCACGTACGGAAATATAAAATAAAAGTACATGGGTGATGGGCAATATAATTATTTAATTAACTGGCTTTTAATAAATGCATTAATATGTTGTCTCGTGATCTTTTCTACGAATGCAATAATAATTGCAGCACAGCAGCTTATACTAATATGTACAACAAATTTATTCACCTCTATTTACAAACTGTAATCTAGTGAAAATAAATAATATTAAATATTCACTTAATTCTAAAACAGTATCCTCATTCGGTGGAAAATTTACACATTGCATAATTATTTTTTCTAATATCACAGTTCAAAATGGAGTCTTGAATACGTGTTTATCAAAGTCTAAGTCAACGCGCGGTTGTTCTCGTGATGAACACGGTCTCGGCTCTCGAGCGCTTATCTCTTCACACAGTGAAGCTCGCTTCACCAGTCCGTTCCGCAGTGGAATAATGGTGGCGTTCGGCGGACGAGTGTGAGTTCGTAAGGAATGTGTTCTGTACAACGGTGGTTTGATCAGTCTATTTGGTGCGACACCGACGATGCTGTGTCTTGAGAATGGAGGCATGTACGTGATGGGCGCCCGCGGTATCTCGTACCCGTCACAAATGGTGCCGGGAGCCGAGTCGCTGTCGTACATGAGTTCCAAGTACTTCGGAGTTCGCTCGGGAAGCAGTCGCGACGGTTCCATGTGGTGCTCCGGGAAGTCTTCATCTGCATTATAATTATTGCATCAGTTTCAAGAAGATGAGGAATAATGTAAGTAAGCTGCATGGTATCATTCAGTGATTGTAGTCACGAACCTAAGCAGGCGTTGTCATTCTCGTCCAATAGGTAGGTGCGGTTGTCGACGGCATCTGAACATGCAGCCCATGCACAATACATCGATCGGTTAGTTGGGATAACATGAAATCAAGAAAATTTTATTATAATTACTTATCGCATATTTGTTTATTAAAATAATTTCAGATAACATGCTGATTGATGAAGTTTGTGGAACTTGGCATTTATGCATTCTATTGCCTAAGTAGAATTTGGAAAGTAGCGTCTGTGTAGTATTGGCTTGAATTATACCGAACCGGTCGCTCTGCCGCTAGATTACAAGAAATAGTTTGCAACAACCGAACAGCTGCAACGCAACTCATATAATTCGTTGTGCATTTACCAGCAATCTTATGGCAGACCGACCAAGCCACTTTGGTACGCAAACGAGGAACTAAACAAGGCCCGGCTACACGTAGTGACAGAATAAAAGTTCGCGAAACAACTTTTGAGGTGTTCACGCAATAGCAACAGCTACCACGATGGATCTATTTGCCGTCTTTAATATTGGATACTTCCTAATGAAAATTGTAATTTGTGCAAGTGACATTGAACGTTTACCCGAGCCTTAACTACAATTCATGCATGTGAGAAATGAGTATGATGGTGAGTATATGATGAGGTGGTTTAACTACCAGCTCTTCTTTTATAGCAGTATTAGTTATCGGTCTATTACTTTACAGAGCTATATACTATACGTCTTTTATAGCTCATCTCTCTTTCACACTGAAGTCATCTTCTACTTAGAGAAAATCTTAATTTCATTCATTCATTCACTAACAGTCAACGCACAGCCAAAACCGTTGGGTGTAGAAGCAAGAAATTTTCCACAAGACTTCCTTTTTCATAATGAAGGTGAGCGAAGGAAAGTTTTTATGGAAGTTAGTCATTTTGGCCCATAGGAAATCCCATAGCATACAAGACTTGTATTTGAATAAAACGGCTAAAAGAGCTGATGGTAGAGTGGCAGTTCAGGCTTACCGTCTCCGAGGAGAGTGAGGTAGTGCGGCGCGGGAGTGGCTGTGGCTGTCAGCGTGATGTTGGGCGACGTCTTGTCACGCAGCGCCCGCACCACTTCCAGGCACTGGCGGAACGACGGCCGCGCCTCCGCGGAATAACTCCAACATTTTTGAAGTAAGTCGTAGCTAGAATGTAAATGACACCGTTAGTAACATGACAGGTGTTTTGGTTACAGAGCGTGGGGCCAGAGTAAGTTTCTAACCCGACTAAAGTGTATTCGACATTACAAATTGGGTTTTTCGATTAGAAAGTTTTCAGCAGTCGAGTCTGGATTTGTGCGCAGGTGTAATGTAAGCGATGACACCACATAACCTGTAATTTGCCCCTTCAGGAAATACTAATTGAGATAAGTTTATAAATACATACATACTTTTCGGAAATGTCAATATGGTTAGCAGTGACGGATAAAGTTCTGACCAGAGTGTGATACGCATCGCCAAAGACAGTAACTTTGCCTTGATTAAAGATCTTTAGAGCTTGGGTCTATTAACCTCTTTGAATCCAGCAATCAGCCTTGTTGTACTTTACCGACACTTAAAAGGTATAGAAATACTTACAAAGCTGACGGACAATTGGGTGGCCTGTCGAGCGTGCCTCCGGTGCGGACGTACGACAGCACTTGCCGGTTTGTGCGCGCTGGGTATGGCTGCTGACCGAGTGATAGTACCTGATAACACACAATAATAATATTTAAAAGACAGCACAAAAAAAAATTAACTGAGTGAAGATGGAAATCTGAAGATATTTTGGTATGTACAGACGCTAGTACATCGTGCTACTACAATCTGTCAAATATCTTGAATAGATTTCCAATTTTATCGCTAAAGCATTAGGTTCAAGGTTGATTGGGAGAATTTGACAGTTTCGGGTACCTTGATGTGCTGGCGTCTGTACTTCTGCCCATGAGATGATTAATTATAATATTCATTACAAAAAGGATTTGGCCTATGTCACCATGTCTGGATAGGTAATAAGAGCCTGTATTTTTTTTCGTTTTTACTATACTTTTCCACTGCTGGGCAAAGGCCTCCTCTCGGTGAGTGAGAGATCCTGGTGAAGTAATTCCAGGAACTCTTATCCCGCGCTGCCACCACACCACTTTCTGGCACTCATTGAGGTTTTTTCCCAACGGTCATCCTGGTTCATATGGCTTATATGACTCACCCAATCACATTTGAGTCAGGCAGCCTTTTTGCTTACGTCTATTATACCCGTTTAGAACGCAGTGGAACAATCAGATATATAAAAAATCCTGCCAGATAAGTTAACTAGAAGTTACTTAAAGCAAACAGACTTTATCATTTGAAGTTTAAAATATATTACATATTTGTCTAATGTCGTAAAATCTTACCTCCCAGCACAGCACGCCCCAGGCCCAAACGTCAGACTGGCAAGAAAACACGCCGTCTACCAAGCACTCTACGGCCATCCACCGCACTGGCAACAAACCTGCGGACGCAAGGTTAGAATCAAGGCTATAATGTTTTATTACAGTCACTTATAGGATTACTATCTTAAATTTTAAAAGTATTGACAAGCCCGACATTAGCAAAAAAAAAAAAACCTGGCATTTTACTTTTTTGTTTTGTCAGTAATTTTATATTAATGAACAATAATTCGAAAGGCCAGAAAAAAAGTCCGGACGGAGGACTAGAAGTCGGACATGATCGGGGACACATACTGATAATTTTTTATCGAAAGTAGTTCCAGGTGTTCTTCCCAATAGGGTCCATGTTTTATTACCAGCCAGTATTAAAGTATTTTCTTCATGTAAATTGTGCTTTTATCTAAGATCTGTGGATGATTCACCACTACAACTTCCAATCATTTTGGAAGTTGGCAGAATCTTCCCAGCGTTAAATTGCTGGATTTGTTTTCTCCCTCAACTGTTTGTTATTGAATTTTTTTACAAAATTTATTTTGTTAACGAGTATTTATGTATTGGTATTGATTTGCGAATTTTAAAATTAGAAATTTTAGAGGTCTATTATGTTGTACAGACGCCAGCACTTAAAGCAACTACAATGTGTCAAATTTCTTTAATAGATTTTCAACTTTATCGCCAAAGTATTAGTTCAAGATTGATTGGGATTTGACCGTTCCGGGTAGCTTGATGTGCTGGCGTCTGTACACGCCATGTTTTGTCTCTGCTTTACCCTACTGGTAGAAAATGCCTCAGGTATTTTGTCCATCTTTCTACAATATTTTTATTTGTGCATAAAGTTTTAATAAATAAATAAACAAAATATTGCTTACCTTCTCCTTCCTTCCTATAATAATCATTCTTGTAGATATCTCTCGCTAGTCCAAAGTCCCCAATCTTGACCACTCTACCGTTGGCTCGATGTGCGACAAGGCAGTTGCGACAAGCCAAGTCGCGGTGGACAAAGTGCATCTCTTCCAGGTATCGGCAGCCTTTGGTCACGTCCACACACATGTTCAGGAGATCTAGCAGTGTTAGGGATTCGGGGGTGTACTGTGGATAAAAGTAACCAGTTATGAGAGTCCAGGTAGTGTTGATATATGCAGCAGTAGAGCAAGTATGCTTTTCGTTGCTTGGAAAGCTATTATTGAGTTCGCCAGAATGTTGGTCTACGGTTTCGTAAAATACTAATTCCAGTACAGGACAGCGATATCGCGTAGATCAGTTCAATCAAAATCAAAATCAAAAGTCATTTATTCAAATTAGGCTGAGGATCAGCACTTTTCGAACGTCAAAATTACAAAAGACAGTCCCCCCAAAACGCCCACCCGTCGCGCACTTCCTAGTGCTTTAGCTGGGAAGAAGAAGTGGCCAACAAACTCCCCAGCTGCACAGCTGTCTGTCCAGTTAGAAGAACTTGACTCTATACAACGGTATATAGTAAAACATTAAGAGACACAAATTAAATTAAATGATTTGCTATATGCCAGCTAGCCAACCCAATATACCAACAAAGTTGGCATTACAGGCTACGACTGCCTTTCAATATCCAACTAATCGTTCATACATTCATTCACCCAAAAAAGTTGATGGTACCGATGACGGGCGAGTAAACTTTTATGCCTTTCGAGTATGAATCTGAATCAGGGCTGTTCAGTCTTTTTGAAGAAACATTTTAAGCGATATAAGGTTATACTAGCTGAAGTTTACATACCAGTGAAACTCGTTTAGCCCTCAAGTAGCTCAGCAAGTCGCCACCCTCCATAAGCTCCATAATAATGTAGTTCGGGTCATTGTCGAGACACACTCCCAAAAGACGCAGAATATGTTCGTGCTTGAAGTTGGACATCAGCGCCGCTTCCTTTAAAAATTCAGTCTTTTCTTGTTCTGTGGCGCTCTTGCGTAATGTCTGGAAAGGAAAATGAATATGCGGTTATTAAGCCCTGGCTGGGAGCCTAAATTTATTAAGGTAGCCACAGGCAAGTCCGGTAGACCAGCCGACGGCTTTAACCTGGCGACCTTATAGGTTGATCTGCGAGATGTCATTCCACAAAAATAAAAATATGAGGTTGACATTTTGAGAATATACCGAGTCTGTCTAAGCTCTTAATCATGAACGTCCAAAGCCCCAATTCCGGCTAGTTTTCTTGCACTAGAGTCATATCAAGGTTAAATGTAGCCATTTGGTGGTGTAATAACCGTTGTAACTAATGCTTTTATGGTTATCAGCAAATAGATGGACCGACTAACATAGCGTTGACTTCCCTCATAGACGATATTGAAGATGTGTGAGGTAAGGCAGCACATGATTTAGCTTTTTTATGAAAAGCATTTAACGTGAGCAGGTTATGAGGATTCAGGTACCCTTGCAATGACCTAATGCGACAGGGTGTAAAAATATTCACAAAATGTACTCACTTTGACGGCCACTTTCGTATCAGCAGTGCTGCCATTGATCTGCCTGGCGACGCCTTCAAATACCTCACCGAATGCGCCCGAGCCCAGGAACTTGGTCAGTGTGATCTGTTCTCGGCGAATATGAGGCAAACTGGCCAGTTCTGCGTCCGTTGGGCAGTGGACACCCTGTGCCATAATACAAGTAAAGTTTTAGACTCTTTAAAATGTACAGTCTTTCTTTAAAACGTGCAGTGTGTTTAGTCTACAGGTATTAAACGAGGCTTCATATTCTTAAGGTTTTAATTCAACATAGACCCAAACAATTCTGCCTTGATTAGCAATCAGATCAGTAATTTAGAGGCATTTAAAGTAAAATAATATAAAAATCAAAATAAGAAGGACGATGTTAACTTGCCTGATTATAAAGTATATTTGTAGAATGTCTCGTTGGTAACTGCCTCAAGGTTGCAAGTTCCACATCGGGTCCTCTTCTTGTGGGATTCATAGATATTTGGTTTTCAATAGCGGCCTTCTTCCGAGCTCGGGCATTGTATGCTGCTAATGTTTTCATAGAATTAGATTATTAGAAGAATTTACAGTTGCGGAGCAGTGTTAACAATTTTGTAAAATACCATCGGTAGTAATAGGTAAAGAACACAAGAGTAGTGGATCTTAAGTAGCATGCTGCTAAAAAAAAGTCCTTGTTATTTCTCCAAAAAAGATTTAAATGTGAAAATGTAAATTTCACTCATCTGCTATAGAAAACGGAGGATCCTCCGGCCAGCCCGATGTCAATTCTGGTTGTGTAATTTCTTGGCAAACTAAAAAACAAACTACTGTAGCCTTGTCTAGTAGTGAGGCCGAATATATGGCTATTACAGAAGCATGTAAAGAAGCTATTTATTTGAGAAACTTACTACATGAAATTACACAAAATTTCTATACCATTGATTTGTTCAACGATAATCAGAGTGCACAAAAGCTAACTATGAATCCAATGTTTCACAATCGTACAAAACACATAGACATTAAGTTTCACTTTTGTAGAGAATGTGTAGTTAATAAAATTGTAAATGTGAAGTATTTGCCTACAGCTGAGATGCCAGCTGATGTATTCACAAAGGCTTTATGTGTTGTGAAACATTATAAGTTTTTGGATGTATTAGGTTTTAAAATATTGTAATATTTTTGTATATCCATATTGTTAGATATAGTGGGGGTGTTGAAGGTCTAATATCTACCCAATATGTTACTAGTGCTGCCATCTGTCGTGCATTGTCGGTAGACATGTTTATTTGTTCTATGGTTTTAAATAAATTCAGTCTGTGCCACTCGTCAGAGCGAATACGTTGTTTTACTTTATGATGCGTAGTCTCCAAGTGGCGGCGTAGATGCTTGTACATGTTCTTGAATGTAATATAGTGTGAGCATACCGTAGAACACAGCGGCTGCGACAGCTAGCAGCGCGGCGAGCGCGGCCAGCAGCGCCAGCGCCAGCGCGGCGGCGGGCGGGCGCGCGGGCGCCAGCGCGGCGGCGTCCAGGTCGGCGGGCGGCGACAGCGCGCCCCAGCCGTGCGCGTTGTGTAATATAGTGTGAGCATACCGTAGAACACAGCGGCTGCGACAGCTAGCAGCGCGGCGAGCGCGGCCAGCAGCGCCAGCGCCAGCGCGGCGGCGGGCGGGCGCGCGGGCGCCAGCGCGGCGGCGTCCAGGTCGGCGGGCGGCGACAGCGCGCCCCAGCCGTGCGCGTTGTGTAATATAGTGTGAGCATACCGTAGAACACAGCGGCTGCGACAGCTAGCAGCGCGGCGAGCGCGGCCAGCAGCGCCAGCGCCAGCGCGGCGGCGGGCGGGCGCGCGGGCGCCAGCGCGGCGGCGTCCAGGTCGGCGGGCGGCGACAGCGCGCCCCAGCCGTGCGCGTTGTGTAATATAGTGTGAGCATACCGTAGAACACAGCGGCTGCGACAGCTAGCAGCGCGGCGAGCGCGGCCAGCAGCGCCAGCGCCAGCGCGGCGGCGGGCGGGCGCGCGGGCGCCAGCGCGGCGGCGTCCAGGTCGGCGGGCGGCGACAGCGCGCCCCAGCCGTGCGCGTTGTGTAATATAGTGTGAGCATACCGTAGAACACAGCGGCTGCGACAGCTAGCAGCGCGGCGAGCGCGGCCAGCAGCGCCAGCGCCAGCGCGGCGGCGGGCGGGCGCGCGGGCGCCAGCGCGGCGGCGTCCAGGTCGGCGGGCGGCGACAGCGCGCCCCAGCCGTGCGCGTTGTGTAATATAGTGTGAGCATACCGTAGAACACAGCGGCTGCGACAGCTAGCAGCGCGGCGAGCGCGGCCAGCAGCGCCAGCGCCAGCGCGGCGGCGGGCGGGCGCGCGGGCGCCAGCGCGGCGGCGTCCAGGTCGGCGGGCGGCGACAGCGCGCCCCAGCCGTGCGCGTTGTGTAATATAGTGTGAGCATACCGTAGAACACAGCGGCTGCGACAGCTAGCAGCGCGGCGAGCGCGGCCAGCAGCGCCAGCGCCAGCGCGGCGGCGGGCGGGCGCGCGGGCGCCAGCGCGGCGGCGTCCAGGTCGGCGGGCGGCGACAGCGCGCCCCAGCCGTGCGCGTTGTGTAATATAGTGTGAGCATACCGTAGAACACAGCGGCTGCGACAGCTAGCAGCGCGGCGAGCGCGGCCAGCAGCGCCAGCGCCAGCGCGGCGGCGGGCGGGCGCGCGGGCGCCAGCGCGGCGGCGTCCAGGTCGGCGGGCGGCGACAGCGCGCCCCAGCCGTGCGCGTTGTGTAATATAGTGTGAGCATACCGTAGAACACAGCGGCTGCGACAGCTAGCAGCGCGGCGAGCGCGGCCAGCAGCGCCAGCGCCAGCGCGGCGGCGGGCGGGCGCGCGGGCGCCAGCGCGGCGGCGTCCAGGTCGGCGGGCGGCGACAGCGCGCCCCAGCCGTGCGCGTTGTGTAATATAGTGTGAGCATACCGTAGAACACAGCGGCTGCGACAGCTAGCAGCGCGGCGAGCGCGGCCAGCAGCGCCAGCGCCAGCGCGGCGGCGGGCGGGCGCGCGGGCGCCAGCGCGGCGGCGTCCAGGTCGGCGGGCGGCGACAGCGCGCCCCAGCCGTGCGCGTTGTGTAATATAGTGTGAGCATACCGTAGAACACAGCGGCTGCGACAGCTAGCAGCGCGGCGAGCGCGGCCAGCAGCGCCAGCGCCAGCGCGGCGGCGGGCGGGCGCGCGGGCGCCAGCGCGGCGGCGTCCAGGTCGGCGGGCGGCGACAGCGCGCCCCAGCCGTGCGCGTTGTGTAATATAGTGTGAGCATACCGTAGAACACAGCGGCTGCGACAGCTAGCAGCGCGGCGAGCGCGGCCAGCAGCGCCAGCGCCAGCGCGGCGGCGGGCGGGCGCGCGGGCGCCAGCGCGGCGGCGTCCAGGTCGGCGGGCGGCGACAGCGCGCCCCAGCCGTGCGCGTTGTGTAATATAGTGTGAGCATACCGTAGAACACAGCGGCTGCGACAGCTAGCAGCGCGGCGAGCGCGGCCAGCAGCGCCAGCGCCAGCGCGGCGGCGGGCGGGCGCGCGGGCGCCAGCGCGGCGGCGTCCAGGTCGGCGGGCGGCGACAGCGCGCCCCAGCCGTGCGCGTTGCGTGCCTGCACGCGCGCCACCCAGCCCGCGCCCACGCCGCCCGCACCGCCCTCGCCACTACCGCTCAGCAGCCAGTAAGTCTCTACACCACAATACATACATGAGTTAAGAAACATACATAATCTATTTATTGGGACTCGCAAATGAAAAAAACTATTATACAAAAAAAAAAAAAAACAACCAGCACAAAAAAGTAGCGAAAACTGACTTTAGTTAGTCAGTTGCTTTTACTTATTTGTAAAAAGTTTTAATTTTTCACATTGTAGTAGTGGTACCTACCTACCACACAAATGTCTAATGTCAATGTCTAATCTATCTCGCGAGACTGTAAGTTGTTGAAGGATTGTGAACCGTAACATACTGCTTACAATTTAACGTAATATTTTTCGTTAGATTACAATCTATTGAAGTAAAACCGTCAAATTGTAAAATGGCATGCGATGAAACGCATTTCGCACGCTGATAGGTTGAACGTCAAGTGTACTCAACCGTAACATTATAAACATCGTTAGATTATAGCAGGGATGGCGAACCTCTATGGCACGTAGATGTATAATACATCTACGTGCCATTTTTCCAAATAAATATTTAATGTGGCTATAACGTGCCAATTTTTTTTTTTTTTTTTACTTACAATAACAAACGAAATAATAATACTAAACAAATAATAATAAACGAAATACATTCACTATAATACGAACCTACTCTTTATTTGCAAACAGAAAATACCTAAGTTTATTATTAAACAGTAGGTAACCTTAACATTTATGGAAATGAATGAACCAATTAGTGCAACCTCTGCTTTTCAAAATTAGATGCCAAATAATTTATATAAGGATCATATTTTGTCACTTTAGCAGAATGACGGCTGAACTAGAATCATTTGAAAAAAGGAGTATAAGCGAGTCTTCTTTCTTAAAATAACAGGATAGGAAAGATCCTCGATAGCCAATTGAGGATACAAAACGTGCCCAAATTATTTTTTCGCGTTCCACCAAGGGCACGCGTGCCATTGTTTCGCCATCCCTGGATTATAGGTTAGGTCAGAACCGCGCACGAGCTGAGCGAACGATGCCGCGGCAGCGGCCAGCGAGCGCTACTTCCATGCTGACGGCAGTTACTTGGCTATTCAGTATTAGTGCAAGAAGCGATGCATGCAAATTTGATACCGGTTCACAATTTGTCGGTTTGCCATGGACAGATCTATCGAAAAATAATTCGTTAGATTATTAATGGCTTTTGCAGTTCACAATTTTTCGACGGATTATAATCTCGTTAGATAGATTGTAATCTAATGGTATTTACAATTTGACGGAGACACATTTATCACTACTGGCAATGTAAATAATAATAATAACTAGCAGAAAGTTATAATAACATCTTCAGTATATACTCAGTGGAATAAATAAGAATTGAGAACCTTTCCTTTTTGAACTCAGTTTAAAACTTTCGAAAGTTAATTTATGAATGCATACGTTTTGAAGTTGAATTAAGCTTAGATAAACATACCTTGAAACAATCAAATAATAACGAAATTATGAAAAAACACGGGACCTTCAGCTGACCTTAGATACCAAAATGTTTATTCAATTCGAGATCAAAGGTGTGAAAAATAAAAAGGGGTTTCGAAAATTATCTCTCACTTGATAACGTATAAATAGTGTGAACTCATACAACATGCGATAGTTTACCTACACGTAGATAGGAAGCTCCTTGAATACAGTTAATCATCTCATATCTACATGCACTTTGCCAATGCTCGAAACATACTGTAGTTCTGTCTTTCGTCAGTATCTGCTACTACTTAGAAAAAGTACCACCATTTCATCTAACACAACGGCTGATAAATATGGTATATGGTCTACATTACATACGATAGTAAAATACAGATAGATAATCATGGATCAATATTGCCAAACAGTTTTTTCTAACTAATAGGTACTAGAGGAAGAAGAGAAGAAGAACTCTACCAAAATATTTTGATAATTTCGTTTGAAATCATCATCATCATATCAGCCAAAAGACGCCCACTGCTGGACATAGGCGTCCCCCAATTTGGGGGGGGGGGGGTTTGCCGAAATCACCATGCTTGGCCAGGCGGGTTGGCGATCGCAGTATGTTGGTAAAATGCATAGAGAACACTGCTGCCCATTCTCTAGTAAGTCCCTTAGTCGCCTCTTACGACACCCACGGGAAGAAATGGGATGGTGCTATTCTTTATGTTCTTTATTGTTTAAATCTGAACACACGTAATAATCAAAATGATAAAATTAAAATTATAAATAATCAACGGTCTCCGAGACTATACTTGTCGCACACAAGCAAAATAAAACACGTACACGCGCTATACTAGCACTCACAAATACATCCACACAAGTAGTTCGCTTCGTAATCGTTGTTGCCGCTCCTCACAAAGTGAAAAAATCAGTACTTATGAGGGTACCTTGGTGTCAAATTGGCCAGCTGTATTAACTTTTTCATATTTAAGTACCTACATTTTTGTTATGTTTGCTGTTGATCTCATTCGTTGTTATAGTTTTACCTACTTATTCTACACCTGCTTGCTTCGTCATTAGACGACGATTATTAATTTTAAATGTTAAATCTCATTTAAGTGAACTGTATCATGTTCTTATGAGAAATAAAGATTCTTTAAACCTAACTCATATAAATATATATCTGAATAAAATCATTATTCAAATAATTAATATATTTGGATAATGATTTTATTCAAATATATTCCAAGTTTTTTAACTTGATGTCAATTTGTCTGCAATTTATTCAGCTTTATTTAAAACGAGAAGATTGTGAACATCTCATATCCGAATTTGGGCACATACCCGTTCCGTTATGAAGTAACTCCAGTCCCTCCCTTGCGATGCGCATCTTCATCTTGTCATCGATGTCTGAGGGCAGGTTTGCTGGTAGAAGCTCACTCAAATTCTTTGTTATGTTGTCATTCCCTTGCGCAATCCTGGCGAACAAAACACAGAATTTAGAATATTTTGGCGACTAATGGGCGAAACTGTTGACCCCTTTGATAGTAAGTAGGTCTCTTATAATGTGAAGCGACATAGCAGTAGATCCAGACAGCTTGCTGGATGAAATGGACTTAATCCGATTTTTCTGATAAATTCTTAAGGGGGATGCTCCGACTAGCCCGCGAAATTCAAAATTTCTTACGTTTTTTGAAATTTATAGGCCAGTGCTAGGTTGTATGTTGATTAAAATATTATTCGCGCCTGTAAGACATATGTAGTTACAGAATTATAATCATCAAAATCATCAATACAACGCTCTAAGTTCATAAAGCTATAGGAATGACTTTTTCTCTTTTCTTTTTGTTCTTAGGCCTTTATGAACTTGGAGGGTTGTATTGGTGATTTTGATGATTATAATTCTTTAACTACATACGTCTTACAGGCGCCAATAATATTATTAATCAACATACAACCTAGCACTGGCCTGCAAATTGCAAAAAAAGGAAGAAATTTTGAATTTCGCGGGCTGGTTTGGAGCATTCACCTTAAATAAAGACTAGTACTTAATAGCTCTGCATAAAGAGAAGCAGAAGAAGAGTAGCGAGGTATTCGCCCTACAGTGGGAGAATATGGGCTTTCGGGTAGTGAATATTATTCCAACTTAGCAATTCGTGGGACAATACTGTACCAAATTCTTTCTCTATAAAGTTTTCGTACCTGTGCTGCGGGCGTCCCCATACACGGTAGGCTAAGATGGGGGAACCTCGTGGGTCAGGTTCTGTCCACCACACGCTCAATACTCGGTCTCCTACTCCTTCCACACGTAAAGGACCTGGGGGGCCGGGCACATCGCCTGTGAAGGAATACAAAGTTGAAACAACAATGTTTGAACAGCACACTTACCTTGATAGTGAGTCTGGATCAGTGTTCTGTTTTGTTTTGTTTTATACTATTAATTACTTACATAATACTGTATAGAATCAAGTTCTTCTAACTTAACAGACAGCTGTGCTGCTGGGGAGTTTGTTCCGCCACTTCTTCTTCCCAGCTAAAGCACTAGGAAGTGTCGAAGGGTGGGCGTTTTTGGGGGACTGTCTCATGTAACTTTGACGTTCAAAAAGTGCTGACTCTCAGCCTAGTTTGAATAAATGACTTTTGATTTTGATTTTGTTCGGAAAGATTTAATTTGATAGTTGACTAAGATTGAATCAGTCTTAAAGAGTGAGAGGGATTCATGACTGTTATTAACTTTTAAAATGTTTTAACGTCAACTTCATAATTTTCTCTTTAATGTGTATGTGCATTTGATGCATGTGAGTTTCTAACCGGTTTAATTAAAGTAAATAAAAAAAACGATTAATGATTGAATAATTACAATTTGCGTTAATCGAAGTTAATCTAAGTAATCATACATGACTAGGTTTTACATGTCAATTATTAGGTATTTGATTATGTTTTGTTTATTAACAAGGGTTTCAAGAATCCTTTGAAAAGTCGTAACCCGCAATGAAACGTGGTGTAGTCCTTAACAACTTTATTATGATATCCTATTTTGACAGTAACAAGAACTTACCAAGAGTTTCAAAAGTGAAGCGGTCGTCGTGCGGCCAGTAGTACGGCGGCGCATTAGGCACGTACTGCAGGCGCAGACGGAAGCGGTAGCGGGTGCGGGGCCGGAGCTCGCTGGCGAGCCACTTGTTGCGCTCGTCTTGTGTGCACGCCTTCCACGTGGCGCTTGATGGGGTCGCCTCAGTGTACTCCACTTTATACCTGGAGGTGATTGAAGATGGTTGGTAAGTGAGGCAAATATTATTATTTCATTCGGTACGTTATGAATCAAATTGTTTTGAAATAACGGAAGGCAAAATATTACTTTTAAACTGGGATACTAACTTAATAGATGTAATTTCAAAATCCGATATTAAAAATGCAAACACAATAGACTAGAAATATCTGTATATCTCTATACTTTACAGTAGGTACATCGCGGATATGGATATGAATCATTTTGACTACATTTAGATTTGGAGCAAGGAAGTATATATAAGGAGCTTAAGTCTATAAGAAATACACACAGACGTAAACATATATTTCGTCACGCACTGGATTTTCAGTTCTTGGTGTTCAACACAGCATTGAAAATCCAACAGAGTGCATCTCAGCGCGGCGAAAAACACATTAGTTATTCGATTTTCAACTCTCGGTACAAAGCAGTGCGCTAAAGATCCCGTCCGACTAACAATTTAAACTAAGTGACTACGTTCAGGAGTTGAAATAGTATTGGAGGTTCTTACTGATGCAGCTGGTAGGAAGTAGGAGGCGGCCAGAGCACCCGTATCTCGTAAGGCGTGAGGCTGTGCGTTGCTAGCGGCGGCGGCAGCGGGTAGGTGCGCAGGCGCAGCGGCGCCGAGTCGGCGCTCACGGCGCTGTGCCGCGAGCGCGCACGCACCCACACCGTGTACGCTGTGTTCGGGCTCAAGCGCGTTATGTTTGCGCTGCGGTCCTGTGATACTTCGAATGTGTTGTGCTCTGTTGGAAAACGACGACTGCATTGTAAAGAGGTATTTTTTATTCCAAGGTTGTAGTCATCCCAATTAAAATCGTTTAGTTAAAACAGGCATAGTGCATCCGACCTTGAAATTCAACAGTTGATAATACTGGCGGTGATTTGCCTCTTTTTTTTATTGTTTCTGAATTCTACTAAATGATTAATGTGAAAGTTTGTGAGTATGGATGTTTGTTACTCTTTCACGCAAATACGACTAATCGGATTTAGATGAAATGTGGCACACAAATAGTTTATAATCTAATTTAGCACATAGGGTACTTTTTATCCCGGTAGTACGTTCCCGCGGGATAATTTCCGACCTCCACACTGGCGAAGCCGCTGGCAAAAGTTATTAGGTTTATAAAAACCGACAAAAGTTTTCCTTCTTATTTTCATTTGAAACGAGGTCACAAAACAACTGTATTAATTATATATTGCTTACCTTTCAGCTTATGCGGAGAATCATCAGTAGTCCAGTGCACCTCATACGAGAGTCCCGGAGCTGGCCTCCATTCTATGTGCGCGAGTACCGGACTTAACACCATTCCTTTTACGTCTTTTGGAGCTAATGGTGCTGAAAATATAAGGTAACGTGTTATTTTTTGTTCTAATTTACTTACCCAAGTTTAATTACGACACATAGACCTTTAGAAATAGATATATCATCAGTATCAGTGGCGGGGACGACGCTCCTGAGAATCGACTTTTTCTG
Organism: Aporophyla nigra; assembly: GCA_947507805.1. NCBI lineage: Eukaryota > Metazoa > Arthropoda > Insecta > Lepidoptera > Noctuidae > Aporophyla > Aporophyla nigra. Next base: position 13,086,027 of record OX382307.1, on the reverse strand, counting down.
TAAAATTCCATGTGCCATACTTTCGCAGTCAGCTATTATAATATGATTTCGAATTACCTTCAGCGGCTGTCTGTATTGTCATTGGAGTACCAACAAGTGGTTTCGCCTCATGTAATTTCGCATAGTAGTTAGTCGCTTCCAACATCACCGTATAGTTGGTGAACGGTTTCAACTCATTGATCATTACTTCTGTGTTCGTAGTAGTGATGTACGGACACGATTCTTTATCACAAAGAGAAGTGTCGTTCTTCATCTGAACTCTATAAAATATTGTGTACTCTGTCGTCGACATTTCATATTCTAAAGAGTGGCATCGATTCGGTTTTTCTACTGAAGGCATGTGCAGCGTTATGCTGTTCGCCGAATTTGAAAGAACTCTCGGTCTTAAATGTAGTACTTTAGGAAATAGGCAAAGTCTTGGTGGGTACGGTTGATTTCCCGGATCCAAAGCCATGATTTTGTATCCATATGCAGTTTTCCTCTCCTCTATCCTCGTCTTATGATGTTTGGTGGTATAAAATATTTCCTTTTGAGTAGAATTAAACCAGTAAACATATCTGCTGTCCACTGTGATGGACCTGGGTGTAAACCCGTACTTTTTCTTTTCGGTGGCATCAACAATTATTTTGCATTTACAAGCGTCCATATCTGTTGAGATTATGTGGTGCACCCAAGGATCGACCCAGTAAAGATCATAGTTTTTACTTCTGGTCATGTCGATAGCAAAAGCTCTTGCTACTTGAGGGTTCTCGGGGCAATTACAATCTCGGCCGGAAGCTTCAGGGTTTCTGAAGAATCTTTTAATATCGGAGCCGTTTAAATTAGATGTCATTATTGTTCCTAGTTCTGGGAAGCGGGTATCGCTTTCTTCGTACCAGAACAGCGATCTAAAACATTAATATTTGTTTAAGTAACCGTAGAGGATTCGAAATAGAAACAAACAGCATATAAATGTTCGACTCACTGATGTAGGGGTGCTATTTGCAGACTATAGATTGGTTGTTTCCTGGCAAAGACCCGCGTGATGTGTGGCCGGGTATTGGGCATGCCTAAGTCAGCTCGATACGTGACGTAAGATTCGATGGACGTGATCTCCAGCTGCGTCCAGTAAACAGACCTGCCTACCCAATCCACACACATACTGGTCGCTGAACCGTTGATCGACGTTAGCTAAACAATAATAAGAACGAATTAGATACCTTTATTGATTTACAGAGTGCTCTTAACAGAGTTACAACAGGTAACGCTCAATTTAAAGATCACCTTAAAGTGTCCGCTGCCATTGATCCTTGAAGAAAATATTTCTTCCAAGTTATTGACCCAGTAAACAATGTTTTCTTCAGTAGAAACGGCAAAGTCAACAGGTATTCCAGTACTTTTAGGGATCGTTTCACTTTCTCCAGAGTCTAGATCAATAATCTTGATAGATTCTTGTGAAGATACCATAACTTTTGGTATGGGGTTAACTTCGTCGGACGAAGTGGATACTGTTTCGGAATATTGACCGAATCCAGCGTCGGTGTGAGCTCGGACCTAAAACGTAAAAATCATGAAAGTTGTTTCGCAGTAGGTTTATTTAAAATTATGGTCTTTTTGATTAACTGCCTTGTTGATCTAGTGATCGCAATCGCGACCGCGAGTTTAGTTGGAATCCCAGGTTGGGAAGTGGAGGAAGCGGGAAGTGTTAATAAGGTTTGACGTCTGTTATTTGTCAGTGACAACTGACAGTGTGTCTGCATATCAAAGAGAATATAACCACTAGAGAGCGTATAGGCCAATTTTGTCTTAGCACACGACTCACCACTGCGGGCCGGGGGACGAGGAAGAATGCGCGGCTGCAATTGGTCAGTTCAAGGTCAAGTTGCGTAGGTATGCCTATCGTAGGGCTGCTCTACTTCATTAAGAGAAAATAGTCGGTATCGATAAAATGGATTTTAAAATTGTGACAAATACTCAATTAAAATCAAAGAAATCATATTTAATCAAAACCAATCACTAATAAAAACTTTTTTGCAAAAAAAAACAACCGACTTCCTTAAAAACACTACAAAGTGAAAAATAACTTTAATTTCGGTAGTCGGTGTCTTAGGATCTGTACTTATGGTTTTTTTGCCACCGACTTCCAAAATTAAAGTTATTTTTCACTTTGTAGTGTTTTTAAGGAAGTCGGTTGTTTTTTTTTGCAAAAAAGTTTTTATTTTAAAATTTTTTGTTGTGGTATTCACCCTGCACTAATTCCAAACAAACAATGCATATTTATGCGATAGCAGAAATCGCGGTTGATTTCCTGTCATTTTTTAAAGAGTTCCGGTGTCTGTCTCCCGAACTCATCATCAGATCTATATGAAAATGATATGGGACCATTTCGGAATAAACCCCTTTCGAACAAAAAAAGAATTTTGCAAATCCGTCTATATATGACGGAGTTATGGCCGAACATACATAAAAAAAAAAAAAAAAAAAAAACATATAAACATCCGAATTGATAACCTCCTCCTTTTTGAAGTCGGTTAATAAAATGAAAGCTAGAGAACCCAAAAACAAAATTTACGCCACTATCATATTCGACGAAATGGCAATCAGATGCGGTGTCGAATATCATCCCCAAGGCAGAAGGTACTATTTCACGTGAGTTTTGGCGCCAGTTTGCAAACGGATTGTCAAGACCAAGCTAAAGAATGTGAATTGAATAAAATTTTCATTAATTTTAATTTTGATTTTCGATATAGACTTTCAGCTATTAAAGGTAACAGCACTAATTTTTGCGATAAAAATACAAAAGGAAAGTAAGGGATAGATGCATTAGAATTGTCTAATGAAAGAACGAGACTTTTCCAAAAGACATCAACGCGGGACTCGTCAGTGTGCTGGTTTACACAACCACCATTTTAAATAGACCCCTACGGTGGATTATAATCGGATTAAATCAAAATAATTTTTCGTACTGTTTACTTACCGATGAAAAGTTATGCGATCCTTTTTGTAACTAGAAGTCTTGGAATGTTTCCCACACAATTTCACCGCGCATGAAGGCATTTTGATGCGTTATAATTGCAGATAAAGTTATATTATTTGGATTAATTTTGCGTGCACAGAGGTCTAACAATTGGTCATAACTAAAATGGTTACTGGAACCGTCGCCTATGCATAGGCGACAAAATACTAATAGTTTTCGAGCGTCGGGGCACTGTATGCGCAGTCAAGTGGTTATATAGTCTTTGCTGCATATGTATGTATAATCCATTCGGTTAAAGGCAAAATGTTCCCCATTTTTACATGAGAGTCCTTCAGGGATTCAGTTTAGTTTATGGCGGTCTGTCGGGCACAAAGGGTCATACAGTTTTTCGAAGAGAAATTATCAGGATTTGTCACATTAATTCTGCGAGTATTTTCTTTCGAGAAACTGGCCCTTAAGCTTTTAAATATGTTCTTTTTACCTGAAAGAAGTACTTAGAAGCAGGTGTAAGATCTCTCAACATGAGTTGAGTATGAGAGGGCGAGAGATGAGCATCAGCGCAGGCAGAATGCTTAGTGGGCGAAGTGGAGTCTGCGCCGACCACCCAGCACTGCGCCTCGTAGCCGCGGATCACACCGTTGGTGCGGGCGGGGCTGCCCCACCGGAATATCGCTGATTGGGGACCGCCACTGATAAAAAATAGTATGTTTTAAGATGTGGATGGCTATACAGGATAAGTCTTTATCCAGTGCGCAAAGTGTAACCATGAATTCAGCATATCATTCTAGACCCCCCAGCGTAGAAAATATTCGTCGTTATACAAAAAAAAAATCAGCAAATAAATAAATGTAATCTAATCTACCTGAGCGCAGGCTGCACGTAGATGCGCGGCGCGGTGGGGGCGGAGGGCGCGGCCTGCGGCGAGTGCAGGAGCGCGCGCGCGGCGGCGCCCCCGCCCCAGTGCGTGTGCGCGCGCACCGTGCCCGACATGCTGCTGTACGGCGCCACCGACGCCGACACCACCTCCACCCACGGCACCTCCACCGTCCGCTGCGGAATACCATCAAACGTTTTGATAATAATTACATAATAATAAATATGTATTCAAAAATAAGATAGGAAAAATACAGTAACATTTACTTAGTTTCACTAAACAGCCTAATTTTGGAGGTTTTTGTAATTTAGAACTATACGCTCGTCAACTATGAAAACTGCCTTACCGCTAGGAAAAAAGGACGTTGTCAATGTCAATTGTTACAATGAACGTGAGGTTTATGTATTGTATTTTAACATAAATCGTGGGGTTAACCGTCTCCGTGCCCCTTATAAATCCTTGAGTTCTAATAATAATAGTTTCGTACAGCATTCCTACTGATAATATCAGCTTATTATCAACTATATACTCGTTAATTATATTATCTATATATTTGGTAATCATATTATCGATCACAACAACAATACATTCAGGGTTTTTCCATTTAATAAAAAATCACTGTCATTATTATTTTATTATCACTTTCGAATCTCGGCATTCTATGTCACCTTGCAAAATTACCCGCGTTGACTGAAGAGATTTCGAAGTTGCGATAAATAACCAATGAATTGGCAACGTGAAATGAGACGAGGCAAAGATTTGATAAACTTTTATTAGATTACTGAATGATGCGCAGTTCTCACCTCAATCTTGAATTGTCCAGGGAAGTGCAAGTTGACGTCATAATAGACTCGGCTGTTGTTGACATTGACGCGTGTGGCTGGGTCCCACGTCACGTTGAACCTGTCCCACTCACCCACCACTGCTATGGACGACGAGTTTATTGTCTCCGGAATAGCTATCAAAGATTCTGAAAACGAACAAATAATCAAAAACGTAATCTGCTTTGCTGACCTTGTGGTCGCAATCGTGAAAGCTGATCTGAGGGATAAGGAAGATATTTCTCCATAACTATTCGAAATGGCAAAAGGCTCGCCATATTGGATTGAACTTCAAACGAAATTATCCTAAATGAATACAGGAGTCGTATTAAGTTACGCGCTCTTAAATTCCTTCTTTATTATGCAGGTTGAGCCAAAAAGTGTCTGCATTGTCGCTGCCAGTACAACCGCATTATCATAGCAACAAAGAATAATATCACGCAAAAAAAAGAGGTAAGGTTAGTTCGACTGTAGTCCATTCTTAGTAGTTTTTTCTAACTTACCACTCTCTGCATGCAGGGTCGGGTCTCTCACAGCGATAACATGGACTCTTGGCACCAGTTCGGCGGTGTACCTGCCGGCTAGGTCTGAGACGACGGCTTTTGAAGCGTCTTGCACCCACACTAGGCGACCACTGAAGTAGCAGAGAGGTCCTAAAGTGGCCGACCCGGATAAACGAGTCACCAGTGAACCGGATATCTAAGGAATATACAAATTGTGAGTAAACACCGATGTATTTGATCTCGTACATGATTTACCGCCCTAATGATGAATGACACTTGCGCATCAAAAAACGTCATGGTCTTATTTGCTTTATGACCAATTGACTTATTTGCGTTGTGACAGGTAGATTGTTACAAGTATAGTGCAGTATACATTTACAATTTTTAAGCAGACAAATAACGACAGTAATTTATTACTCAAGCTTCTAGTGCATCTGCATTATTTTTAATATCGGCCCTAAGAGTCTAATCAGATCAATAGGATAAGAATGATTTTGTCGCAAGTACAACTGAAAGTCAGTTAGATTCCATACGTAAATCGCTGTTGTTGTTTTTGAATTAAGATATTGATAACTAAGCAATTATACATTCGATAGAATATGAAACACACCTCACTAACTCCATGGGTTATTTGATCTGCTGTAGGAGCTCGATGTAGTTCAGATCCATCATAACTACGAACGAGCCAATAAAGCCACTTCTCTTCCAAATCCGCAGTCAGTCCCATTACTTAAACAATTATAACGGAATTAATATTCATTCAATTCCAAAAAGCAACATTTTATTCAATATTTTATAAGCGATATTACCTTGTTTCCCACTAAATAACTGCGCAGGATAGTATATCATCTTATTCTCTCCATTAAGTCTTGCCGCCTCCACGGCATGGCCTGTATTCCAGTATATGTATGCGCCTAACGAGTCTATTGTAAGTTCTTTAGCAACCGTCACAATTGGTACTGGCTCTCGATTACTACCGTCTAAATTGCCTCGTGTTATCTAAAGAAAGAAAAATTGCAATTGAAGCAATATTATTGTGGATGAGACGTAGGTACACAAGGGTCAATTTTTAATGCTCTATGATCCTGCTCTTGTCTTCATTCACGCCTGGTGGAAAGCTATGGATCAGGTCTATGTTAGAATTAGAACGAGCGTACCTGTTCACTCTTACTATGAAAGCAGACGGGTAAAATGAGGAAGGGAGCACATCAATAATGCATATCAAGTTTTTTTTTAAAGGGACTTTGTAGAGCGAAATCTCTACCGCTCATCACGCTGTGATTGTGTATGTGAAGACGAGTAGTGTGCGCATATACATACACACGCCCAGAAACTCTTCCAACTTCGTCGTTGTCCCGGACGGTACCTAGAGCTCCCGCGCTTACATATTCATTCACAGCGTGTTTGGACACTCGTTAACTATAAGTAAAGCGCGCATTGCTTCGTCAAACAGTCGTTTTCTAAAACTTAATGTGTTATTATGACCCTAGGCACAGTAATAAGTTCCTTACCAATTGCTGTTTAGGATTCGACCAATAAATCTTCTTGCCGACCCAATCTACTGCTAAACTGCCCACGTTATCCATACTAGGCATTAAACCTTTCTCATGAGTTGTGGTGTTATACCAAATTACGGTAGAGGCATTCGTAACCAAGTATAGCTTATCACGATACCATGATATATCCGTGATTTGAAAGTTTTTTAGATCGGCCCTGAAATAAAAACAATTTTGTTATAATATTCGTTACTTGGATATACCGCGCAACCCAAACCTCTGAGGAGGCATTGCATTTTAAGCAGTAAATTGTGTTTCAAAACGAAAATGCGCAACAACAAGTATTTCTTTAAAAACCATGCACTTTAAAAATCTAAATTCGAAAAATATGGCATTAATAAAGAAGCAACTTACCCGTGAATTAAAATTTGTAAATTATCCCCTGTAAGATCAGTTTGCAACAGCCCATCCGGCCCTGACCATAATAAAGTGCTTTGTAGAGTGTTCGGCGACGACGCTAGAGTTTTACCAACAAACTCGGAAGACCATGGACCTAAAGATATAGCAACATTAGTATACGCACAAAACACAGAGAGGGTCATAGAGCGTTCCATGCTTGGCATCAGGCTAATAAACCGAGTTCCCAACGTCGAAATACGAAGGTCTTCGATATCGGAAATCAACTCAGCCTATCGCAGTCCACTGCTGGACATAGGCCTCTCCCATGCTGCGCCACAACATCCTGTCTTCCGCCTTCCGCATCCAGTCTGTCCCAGCCACCTTTTTGAGGTCGTCGGTCCATCTAGCTGGGGGGCGTCCCACACTACGTTTGCCGATACGCGGTCTCCACTCCAGGACGCGTTTGCTCCATCGGCCATAGGTCCTTCGACAGACATGGCCAGCCCACTGCCACTTCAGCCTGCTTACTCTGCAAGCTATGTCGGTCACTCCAGTTCTTTTCCGGATAACTTCATTCCTGATTTTATCCTTTAAAGAAACTCCGAGCATAGCGCGCACCATAGCCCGCTGAGCGACCTTAAATTTGTGGACTAGCCTAACTGTCAGTGTCCACGTTTCGGCACCGTATGTCATAACGGGCAGGACGCACTGGTTGAAAACCTTGGTCTTCAAACATTGCGGTATCGACGACGAGAAGACCATCGGATATCGGAAAGCGTATTATGAAACTCGAATGGAGATGAGCACCGGGACACCTGACAAGGCGCTGTCATAATGAAAGGTGGAGTAAGAATGTGAATGAGTGGCGTTCAAGGATTGGAAGACGAGATGTCGGTTGTCCGCCGGCGAGATGGCCAGACGACATTGTTGCCATCTCGGGCTAAACCTGCAAGAGGCTGACACAGGAGCCCAGCTATCCCCAGCTGTGGTGATAATGATTCTCATAAAACAAGATCTATCTATCGATTTATAAATATATTTGGCTCGTATTCCCACTTCTGGAAAGAGCTTCCCTTTAAGATAACTCAAAAAATAGGTTTCAGTTTATCTTTTACCTGAACCAGATTCAGTTACAGCTGCTACTCTAATCACATATTCTGCACCTTGTTTCAAGTTTTCCACAATGCACGTTGATTCCGTTATGTTCATACTAAAATCAAACGAAATATTTTTCAGTTAGAGCTGTATGTTTTAGGAACACGTAATGAAATTTGGGAATTAAGGTAGTAGGTTACTTACATGTCTATTACATCTCCTGTTTCGACATGTGTAAGTTGGAGATGGAAAATCCACTGCTGCCAGGCTCCACTTCCTTGATGACCCAAAAGATGGGGAGGCGACCACGAAACCTTCGCACGATTGATACCCATCACACTCTGCAAACCTAACGGTGGGTTCACAGGCACTGGGATAGGTTGACAACTCCTCAAGGCAACCAAAACCTGCCTTGTTGCTATCGTTTTGGTGTTGTAAGCTAAAGGATATTCGTTGTGGAAATAACTGTCGCTTTGCCCGTGATATTCCTCCGTCAACATTTCTTTGCCATTCGTCCAATAAAAAAGACCGCCAGCGTATGCTATCGAACGTGTTGATAGAAACATTGGAGTTTGTGTGTTAGCTCGGAAATCAGTAACTTCTCGTCTGGAATATAACAAACACGGCATATTAAGAACGGCATATCATCATCGACTAATAAGATTGTGAATTCATTTTTACTCACCCATCAAGCGACACAGCTAACACTGTGTTCCTTCTAAGATGTGCTACAAGTATTCTAAAGTCTGCGTGGTCTACTGTAAAGGCACCTAGATATGCATCGCGAACTATCATTTCTGGAGATGCATCGTGATGAACCCCATTTGATATATTTGCCAAATCGAGTCTGTATAGACCGCCGCGATCGCCTCCTTGTTGAGCCCAGAATAAGTAACTGAAATAAAACCGACAGAGGAAATGAAAAAGGAATTCTATTCGAATGGTTATACTATAGTTACAAACATGAAAAAAATAACCAACCCATTGTAAGCGTCCACTTCAAAATGAATCGGACGAGAATTAAAGCCTGATAACGCAATAATTAAATTCTTCCCATCGAAATCACATCGTAGTATTTCCCAGTTTGTAATAAATGTTCCATTCGAGAAGTCTGCTCTTCGGTAGTGGACTTCGCCAAGTACGTACAAGTGACGATTCAACCAATCGACTGATAAATCTTGAGGCTTGTAATTTTCGGGTGTAAGAATTGCTTCGGAAGTACTCTTCTTAGAGAGGCTACTACGATATACGTAACCGTTTGAAACTGATGTGAAGAGTGAGTCACTCGAAATGTCTAGACCGACCCCTGAAACCATGACAATACCGTGAATAGTGATGCCTGACTGAACTCATTTTTTTAACAGACTAAAAGCCATCCTAAAAATAAAACTACAAAAATCATACCTGTGATTAAGTGTTCTGTGCTGTATAACTCAACAGGATCTGATAGCATATCATTAGCTGATGCAGCTAAGACATTTTGCTCTCCACCCAAAATTAAAATCGGTTGCTGACTAGGAACGGCTGAAACAAAATAATTATGAATCATCATGAATCGTTTGTAATCTCATCAGTAGAGAATTAGTAAACAAAGTTTGTTAACTTACATGTAGGTAAAGGAGGCGTGGAAATTCTAACGTAAGCTCTGGGTCCTTCCCCCACTGAGTTTCGCATTGCCACTGATACTTCATACTCTCGGGCTGGCGCTAAGTTTTGAAACATGTAGAATAACGTATAGTTTGATGCTGGCATGTCCTAAAAATAATCATGAATAAGAATGTTTTTAAAGAAGAGATATATATGTATGTAGATTTAGGTTTTAAAACGGTCCTTGTTATGCCAATACTGACCACGAAAGTAAAAAAAAAACTGTTTAATTTAACAGTGAAATAAAAACTTATGCTTAGAACAAATTTAAAATTAATCACCATTAATTTTCCAAAATCTTTAAAACTACCGAAAATGGAAGAAAAGTTAAGGTTTGGTGTATTTTGTCATAACTGAAACCATATTTCTACACATACCTCAAGAGCGTCGTTGGTGTTAGGTTGGGTGTCTGTCAGTCGTAACACGTATGATATCACTGGTCCATTGGGGAATGGGCCAGGTTCCCAGGAGATGGCCACTCGACTAGGGTCCGGAGCCACGGCTCGTACAGATGATGGCGCTGAACTAGGTTTACCATCCTCCAAAGTAGAGATAACCACTGATGGTGCGGAGTAAGCTGGCTCCCCATTACCCCCTCGACCAGATAGGAATATGGCCACTCGAAACTGTTGATAAAATTATTGTTATAATACGGAAATACTTTTATGCTTCATCATCATCATCATCATTTCAGCCGAAAGACGTCCACTGCTGGACATAGGCCTCCCCCAAGCACCGCCACTTCGACCTTTTCTGTGCTTCTCGCATCCAACGTATTCCTGCGGCCTTCACCAGGTCATCGGTGAAGGTCTTTTATGCTTATTTCGTGCTATATACCTACTTTTTATCGAACATAAACAAAACTTAGATGTTTGCGTAGTGCATAACAGTGATTGTCAATACAGATGTTTAAACTATTTCTTTTATCCTTTGTCCCGATAGGGACCCGATAATGTTTTAATCAAATATAAAAATCTCTTACCCTATATTTTGTGTAAGGCCTTAGACCGTCCACATGTATTATGGACTGATCCGAATGACTAGAATTAGAGTAATATTGCCACGTGCCCGGCAGTTCTTCGTAACGCCATTGTACCATGTAGCTCAGGTTGCCAAGATTGGGTGCTTCCCACACTAGTGAGAGTGAAGTAGACGTTAAGCTATCAGCTACCAAAGCTGGGGCAGTTGGTATCCCAATCAATTCTGTGAATCAGGATAACATAAGTAGTTAGTTATCGATAGTCTGCATTCGTACTGTATTTCCTGAGCAAAGTGCACATACCTCTTAACTTTTGAAAGTAAGTATTTAAAGCCTCGTTACATCCCATAACACAGTAGAGTTCCCGCGAAAATACAGTCTCAGATGTGACATTCTGAAAATTAACTTACAGGTTACTTGCTTTCTTATTCATTATATTAATATGAATTATGATTGTGATTACTTACGCAAACGATTTGACATGAATTTTCCAATCCTTCTTGCCATAAGCTACACCCCAGTTTGCACTAGAACAATAAATTATTAATTGCTTCTATTTACTTCAAACAAACCAAGCAATCATGACGAAACACGCATGTATTTGTTCAAGCAACTAAGCGTATAAGAGGATATTTGGAAGTGGGATACTTTATAATGATGTAAGGTATTTAAAAAAAAATAGTTTTATGCGTTAATATGTTTTGCACACCTTGAGACAGCGCCTGTGAAGTGTTTAGTATGAATGTATAGAAGAAAAGAGGTGGACCAAAGGGAATATGGATGGATTGTATGAAAGACTATATGGCTAAGAAGGAAGTGAATTCTAAGATGACGTATGACACAATTGTATGGAAAAAAAGTGTTGCGGGGCCGGGCCCCCTAAATAAATTGAGATATGCAGGATGTTGATGATGTCGGTGAGCGGAGCATAATATGAGCTCCCAGAGCAACAACAACGCTTTAAACCACATGCACTAGTGACTATAAGCAATGCAATACAGCTCTAGGTTTCTTCCAGTTCAATCTTTTAATTACTTTTCTGTAATTATATTCTGTAGTAGCGGCTTTCTTTAAATCTCACCCTGCTTTACCCCGTGTGGCAAGTTGATTTTTAAATAAGATTATAATTGAAATTCCCCAAGCTTCAATAGAGTAACAGTGAAAGTAACTAAGAGCTTCCTTATTAGGAACATGACTTGTGTTGTCATATAATTAGTGGTGCGGGTTTTAATCCAATTAAATTATCAAGCCTCAAATTCCTTGTTTATTTTACGTTCAATAAACTTCCTTGATCAAATTTTTCATATTAACAGCTGTTTAACCGTTCTTTTTATTTATGTTGTGCTTATTGAGTGAAATCTTTTGTTGGAATTAGATTAGTGTTCCCTGTTTTATTGGTCTGATTCATTCGTTTTTAATTGTTCGCGAGTAAGAGCGAATTTCGTGGGTGTTTAGTTGTTTACGTCTCACATGTGTGCACATGATCGTTGAACCTCAGCTTCTTTGTTAACCTAAATAAAGATGAAATGCAGACTCTTGCGAGACATGTTTTAAGTGCAAACAAAGTTGTCGTGTTGAAAACCACTTTTTGTATTGATATATTATAAACAAAACACGCCAAAGAAAACAGGAATTAAAACAGTGCGTGTAATAAATTCAAAGTCGTATATTCTTGTAACGGACTCATTCGTTCCCATGATGAGAAAGTAAAAAACAGGGCTTGTAACGGATTTTCACGGTTCGGTAACGTCCTTTACGGATGGCAAGTGACCGGATGCCGCAGGTGCACCCTCTCTACAACCTTACACATTTCTTGAAGATACAGGTTAATTAAAACAAACAATCCACATGAAGAGAAGTAGACTCATCAACTAACACGAATGTGACAAAATATCATGACAAGCTCACTGTAATAATTATACCTAATGCTGCGTTTGACTTAATAGATTAATTCAATTAGTTTGTCAGCGGGTGCCCTTCGCTAGTCATGACGTTATCAATGAATTGTATAATCAATTTGCTACTATTGCCTACTTGGTAACTCATAAGAATACGTAGATGAATGCTGACACATTCGATGTAGCCCGTCTCATATTTCCCTGCTAAATACAAAGTTAGTTTCCGCTGGATATCACAGCGCGTTAAATGCTTAGTAGGAACAAAACGTTGTGACGCAGACAGATCTCATTTGAGTCATGTCCATTCAGTGTGATGAACAATACGCGTAACAATTAAAACGGATGCAAGGACCGGCGCGGACGCGATCTGTGCCGTTTGTTTCGGGTGTATAATTGCGGGTCGCGGCCTGCGCACGCACTACCATCAGACGGATTATATATGTAGGACACTTCATGTTTGTATCTACCATTCTGGATTGATATTATATACATACGTATTTCTTAGCTTGGGATGATTATGAACATTTTGCTGATAAACCGTTTGCTGTCTAAAGTAACAATATTCTTTTGCCATGTGTGGGCGCGTTTCAAATAAATCTTTTCCATGAGTTAACTGGTTTCCTATATACAAATGATGATGTATCGGAATCGTTTATTATGGTATTCAAGTACGAAGGTATCCCTTGCTAACTCGTCTCTTCCGCCATAGATGTCACAACACCACGCCCAGACGCACCCTCCGTGTCCAATTTATTAATATTTGTGACTGACGGATGAACTCGTTTTTGGATATTTTCATCAGATACTTGCATTTGCTAGCTGTCAATTTTTATTAAAGTGGCGATTGCTTTAGTATGGGAAATGTAAGGAATTTTAGTCTTTCGCTTTTGGATTTAGATCACCCCTATATGGTGGTAAGCTTGAAGTATTTCTTATTACTGAATTTCAAATTTATACAAGCTAGTTCCGCCAATCATATGTATAAAAAAACGTAGATCCTTAGGCTTATTAATTGATTTTACAACACTTTTTCATGGTAGAGTTCTCAAAAAAACATTTAAGCGTACAAAAACGCGAACCCTGACTTGACAATTGCAAAGTTTAGCGCCACTTGTTACGAGCATAAAATGCTTGTTTACGCCGACAAGGACATGACACGCTATTAAGAACTGTTTATAGGCACATGCTCAGTAAGTACTGTTATAAGCCTGTTACGTTATTATCACGCAAACACGCGTGTTTTGCGAAAGTGCTGGAATCTTCTTGAGCTTGCATTAATTCAAAATACATAACTGAAGCCATCAATTGCTTGCACACACGAGAAAGTTAAATAAAACTAATAAAGTAACGAACTAAATTAACGCCTAATTACCCAGTTTCCTGTCTCGTGCCGTAATAATAACAAAACAATAACTACTCCCTTTACAGTCATTAAAATCGTCGCGTCAGTTCATTGTTGGAGCGATTTCGGAAACGCGTTCGGAAGTCCAATTGGGAGCGCAAGCGCACGCCGGACGCAGGGCGCTGTGAAAGCACTCACGGATAATTTACTTGTTAATTGCTTCATAGCAAAGTTCTCCTACTTATGGCATATGTCTTTGTTCGCAGAATAATCTTAATAGGCAAGTTTTAAATGAGATAGATGGATCAGGTGGGCGCAGCGAGACGAGCGTAACTGTACACCTAGACTATAATCAGAGATGTGCAAAATAGGTTATAAAATGTATTCAAATGCAAAATGCAAATACTTTTGTATTTTCTTATTTCAAATACAAAATAGTTTTTCATTTTATATTTAAAATACTAAATGCAAAATACGTATTTACAAAATGCTTTATTAAAATAAAATACTTTTAGTTTTAAAGTATCTTTATTTTGTTAAAAAGTTTATTTATTTCAGTCAGCTAACAGGCTAGTAAATTTACTGTGATAACTTACTTAAATTAAATTTACTTAACATATTTTAATAAAATAATTTGCTCAAATACACTGTCGCTCATCTTTCTCCTGTGTGGTCTCATAATCATGCCACCATAACAAAAAAGTAAAACTAATTATCTAAGTGGCCTGACAAGAAAGCAGTTCAATTCAGTGTTGCCATAGTGAGAAAAACAAGTACCATTTCTCATCACATTAATTATTAATTCTTTGATGTTTACAAAACTTAGCAAAAAGTATTTTGCATTTTGCAAATACAAAATATGTCCTAAAAAGTATTTCAAATAAATTATAAAATGCTTTTCTAAAAAAAGTATTTAAATACAAAATTCAAATAGGTATTTTGTATTTTCTATTTTGCATTTCAAATACTGTTATTTTTAAAATGTCACATCTCTGACTATAATGTAACTATTAGCTCTATATTGTGAAATTGTTGTTTTCGTCCGTGATTTCATGTAAAATGAACAAATTAGGTTTCTGGGTTATTCAATTTCGGTATCACAATCAGAACCCGTTTATTCTTATAAGGCTGACTTTGCGAGCGTCAACGTAAGACAGTCCCCCAAAACGCCAACCCTTGACTTTTGCAGGAATTCAATAGCCATAGCAGAAAAAACAACCCTGCTGAAATCTGTAGTAAGATTCAAGACCAGGCTCGAAATTTATATGTCCACATGGATATAAAGAAACAGGTTAAGATGCTTTTACAGAATACACATTAACACAGGATGTCTCTGCCTTTTATAAACAACTTAAGAAAATATGGCAATCCTTTAATTTTTCTTTCCTCATGTTAAGTTACGAAATTAAGAATGCGCTATTTGAACAGCATGCCTTTGCATTTTTTTTTATCACCCGCCAATGTAACAATAATTTTATTCTACAAAAGGTAAAAGTATTCGTCATGTATAAAAATATTCACACAGCAACAAACGTGGCCCGTGACCCTCGTAGATTATGGGTAACGGCTGCGATACAAGTGTGAAGAAGAAAACAAATGCAGTTTTTATATAAATTAATTAATGCTCAGTTATCTCGTTTGTAAATAGGCGCCAGTGGATACTATAACTTGCGTGGATGCTGTTTTTCTAATTCCGTACGTTACTGACCTAAGATAAACTTTCAGATAGCGTATCCCACATTTATTTCACAAATTGTTTATTTGCAGCTTTGATTAATAATATTCTAACACGAGTTGGTTGGCTGTCAATGGCATGAGAAACTGTAATCACTTTGTAGGCATTCAGGGGACGTCTTGCTCGACATGGTGGCAACCTTTAACGTTAAGTCTAAGCGTCACATATGCAACTGTGGTGCCTGTTTATCATGCATCAATGGTGCGTACGGGCACTGGCTTATCTTTGTCTACAGCAGAATATTACATAATGCCTATTATCTGTTGAGCTGTTTGCTCTAGTACAATTTATCTGTATCTGATTAACGAATTCAGGGAATTCAGTAAGGGTGACTAAATCACGTCTGGCAGCTATTCTAGCATGAGAGTAAAAAAGTTGACTTTAATAGGCCCGCTGCAACGTACGAAATAATCCTACTAATATTATAAATGTGAAAATGTGTACTTATTTTCGTAACAACATCACGTAAAATCGGCTGCATCAATTCGGCTCATAAAAAGTATAAATCCTGGATAAACAAACTTTTATCCCAGTAGTACGTTCCTGTGGAATAGTTTTTGATCTCCACACGGACGAAGCCGCAAGCAAAGTCTAACTTACTAAAAAACTAGTGATGCCGTATGACTTATCAACACCATCTCCATTGAACATAAGTATGGCATAAACATTCATTTCTTTGGCATTCACTCATTTTGGCCTTTAATTTTTTTGGAATCTCTTCAAGCCATTTTCATTGTTTTTTCAAAGGTGCCCTGATAACTGCACGTTACAGGAATTAATAACCTCGTACCTAAGTTCTAGGCTGATAATTTAGACGATCATCGACACGCTAAGAAGTAGTTTAAATGCGACTAAAACAACACAAATTAAATACTACTACTACTACAAAAAACATCTTCTTTACGTTCAAAGTTGGTTTTAACCTTTTTGTCAATTATAAACGCCTTTATTCTTTCAAGATGAATGCTACATTTTCCTCAAAGTTTTATCAGGCTTTGTAACCCATGCAGATATAACCATTATGTCGCTACCTACACTCATAATGAATCACAACTTTATTATTAGTAAGTGGCATGTTAATTATGAATTTAAAGAACTTTTTATATTGTGCCGATTAGATATTTGTATTGAACCTATGTTATTGGAACTGAAATTTCGAGAGCAGGTCACGCGCTGGCCCACGCCAACCATTTTATTCTGGCAATTGGATAATGCTGAGGCAAATTGGGGCCCACCGGCATGCTTCCCGCCGCCTCTGCCACACTCTAGCCTCGAGAGCACTCCTCTCAATGTACCGCCCTATTGCTAGCCTTTATCAGTTGAATTTACAATGGTTAGATGAATTAACACCGAAAAAATATTGTATTAAACAAAATTGATCTAGAATTCTAGGTGTTGTAGAACTTCGGCAAATATATTCAATAGAACACCTATATCAATAGGTGTTCTTTTGAATTTATTTGGTACATATGTAAAAAAAAAGATAAATGTGATCACCAAATAATTTTTTATTTTTTTAATGATTCTTTGGTTTATTGCCAACAGCTTCAATACGGTCGTCCAAATGATTACGATGATGAGCACATCTCTATTTGTTTTATTCGTGACCAACGGACGAGTGTCCAATAAAAGGACAATAAATCAAAACACTTAGCAGAAGCTGAGTGCACTCTAGGTAATTTCGCTCAACAGATTGGTATCGTGGAGTGTTGAAGGGGCAGTCGGGGTATAATGGCGCAGCGGGGAGGTGAGGTGACTTGTTGAATGGGCGCAAGCGCAACTCACAAGCGGGGAACGGTCCACCTAATGAGGAAATAAGAATTAGCGGGCGACGACGAAGCGAGTGCAGTTCTTTATCATAACTGAGCGTCTCTTCATGATTTATCGTATTAAGTGTGGTTGATATTTGAATATCTGTGCTAGTTTAGAGTTAAGTTGTTAGAGAAAAAAATTGATATTGATAGTTACTCTCTCATAAAAGTAAGATGAAAGAAATATCCAGTTCAAGGGCTTTATAAATATCTGCCTGATTTGGATATCGCAGTGAAGTTACCACATACGTTGCGGTTTTAGATCCTTTTAAGTAAGCGGATGAGCGATAAAATAAAATCTTCAAAAGGAGATCGGTTATCCAATGATGTTTATTTCATATTAATGGGAAAATTCATAGGAAAAACCCGTTGAGGTTAGCCACATAATAGTGCATTTAAGTATGAAATATGCGTTTGCGATGGTTCAAAGATTTGTTTGCAAGCTGTGTGTTAGGAATTAAGCCGTCTGGCTTTCAATTAACGCTAGACACTCCAGTCAGAGATTAGCGCTGCCACTGCGCAGGTTGAATAGCGAAATAGTAACAATTGAATTAGGAACAACAATTAGTGTTACTAAAATTAGCACCCTGGTGACTTAGAAGTTGCAAGGTCTTTGTTACAGTAAATTAGGAGCATTCTTTAACAATTTATTTTAACAGGCCCAGTTTGTGTGGGCGTTCATATACATTGGCTTTAAGTGAAGGGTCATTTGCTGCTTAAATATAGCTTCTTATGATTTCGTATAAGAATAAAACCAGTAACAAACAAACATAATCAGCGTTTATTAGCTAATTGAAGGGCCGACTCGACTTCATATTGCACTTATTACAATTGATCACTTAATTGTTACTTACACGATAAGAGTTCTTCGTACGCGTTACAAGAACGTTCTCATGTGAAAGTTTACGAAGATTTGTATTATTTACTTTTAGCTTATGACAATATTTAGGACAGGAAAGTACAACACTAAATTAAAACTAGCTGCAAATGACGGTGGTAAACATATTTTTAGCTTCCAAGACAAGCCAAAGTGCAAATGCATCTGATTTAAATTAATTACAATGTTTATTCATGCATTTGACTTGGCGCGAACTAAAATATATTTGGGTTGAATTTCAAGTTCCTTTCCCCCATGACTAAATTAAGTTAAATGCCATAAAATGCCACATTTTCACACAGTTACATTATTAATTATTCAGAATATTCATGAATGCACCTGACGCCGAATGCGGTCACATTTTGTTTACATGTTCCGCTACTAAGTTGAATTTCAGAATGAGTAGATACGACATGTACGAGAAGGTTTTCGTAACTTTCAAATAAAATTAAGAAAATCATTAGTCTTAAGCATTGAACTACGTACAGTTTAAAGCCTCATCGTCACTAATACGTAATCTAAAACGACGGAGGCGTGATAATTTTTAATATTTGCACAAAGTCTCCTTTCGCAGATCACTAGACATTTCTCGATCACGATCTTTAACGACCTTTATTGAAGTTATGCAAGATCATGATATGGACTAGACGTATCTACGCGTGAAGTAGAGTACAAGTTTACGTCAAAAGGAAAACTAATACGGTACTGTTGCTTAGATAAGTCGATATTGATGATGTATTCGCGTAAACCGAGTAAGATACTCGTAAGTTTAATGGAAATTAAATACTGACATCACTACCTTATGTAGTGATGTCATATTTGGTCAATATACAGTCATATTGCTGCGATTCCAAATTTGAATCAAAGTAATGTATATCTAGCCAAATTATTTTCCCAACTGGCAACTCTGTACAATAATAGATTCCAACACACACGGTTCAGTCCAATTTCACACATAAATTATGAACTAATCGCAGGCAATACTACCTTCACTTCCGATAGATGATTGTTCATTTCCGAACACAACGCAACGGAGCGCGCAGGGGGTATTGAATTCCCTTACATGAGTTCAATATCCATGCATTGGTGACTTTATGGTCCAATTCTCTTGAAATGCCTTCAGTCACAATTTATGAATTATAATGTTTTTTTAGCATGACATCCGGAATGGTAAGTGAAGATATGGTTGAAAATGGCGCACGCTTCTTAGCTGGAAGAAGAGTCCTATCCAGACAAGGCTTCGCTCTTTCGTGGAGAAGAACGTATAAAAAAATGGCAGGTATGTGAATCTTTCATAACCATTTATTAGCAATAGGTATTGGTACAGTGTTGGTCTTAAAGTCAGTAGGTAAATCATTTCCATAGAAGATACGATCCATAGTTAGACATTTTGAAAATTTATGCCCACTGGCATGCTTTAAATGTTATAACGGATAACACACGCAGACAGATTTTCTGTTGTCTATATTGCTTTTCTTAGGACCACTAAAATTTACTGATAAGTACTCAAATAAAATATTCCAGCTACGTTTAAGTAATGTACATATAACCCGCCATATATACGCCATATATTGTGACATTTAACTGTTTTCTCCGAAAGAGAAGATAAGCTCTTAGATAATTTAGTCGTTAATTCTAACGTTCGCAACACGTGTTCTGTCTAGATATACATATTAGACAGTATCCGTCTCACACATCATAGATACCCTGAAGATGATATATAACCGTATTCAGAGTCAAACTAGGTACTTTATGAATCTATAACCTCACCGCCTGGTGAGATGAATTATGGACCTAAATTGTAACGGCAAACACATTTTCGATCAAACAAAATCAAATATATTGGCTTCTCATACATTAGACTGGGTATCGTTTAGCATCCAATAGTTACTTAGTCCAGAAAATGATATATCGTCGTTGCAAATTTAAAATCTCCTATGTAACAATTTTCACAAATACGAGCTATGCATATATTTTAAAAGCGATTTGGTATATCTACTTATTGCAAAAACTCATATGTGAATATCTTAATGTATCGTTAAAGTATTCGCTAATTTAAAAAAAATCTCATGTCTATTGCCCATCGAAAACTCCTATGTGCCTGATGTAATAAACTGTAAATCCACTTATGTGACAAAAAGTTGAAACTTAAATCTCCTATGTGCAGAAAAATTATTAAATTTATATAAATATACGCTGAACGACACATTGATATAAGACAAATTCTATCTCAATACATTATAATTCCACTATACACTTTACATCTAAAAAAATAACAATGTTTCGTCAGTTTCTTTTTCAGGAAACTGTTTTTTTCGTTTTTCTCGAAAAGTTACTATTTACACATAGGAGATTTTAAATTTGCAACGACGATATAATGAGAGGTTTCCAGAACAGGATACAGCAATTCTAAGTCGGCTCGGATTAAAAAGCATGTTCTGTAAATGATAGAATAAAACGAATGAACTCTAAAATAGATCCGAGGGGAGCAAGCTGGCAACTAGAAGCTTCCTTCCTGCGTCCATCCGGCGTTGAGTCTCACGCGACCCTTGCGCAGGCGCAGCTCGCCAGCCACACCATGCCACTGACCACCTATCACTCCATAACTACATCCCTTGCAGGATGAACATTTACATTCATCAAAACGAAACTATCTTCTCTTGAATTACAGCTACATTAAGTACTAGATAAACCAACGCGGTACTGAAAATAGTATATCGGAATGATGTAGAATACTCTTGGATTCTTACTTAATGAACACGTCAAACTTAAGTATTGAGCTTAACCTCTAGATTCTACAATACAGCCACAAATCTATTTAAAAAACACTTAGAGCTGACCATCCTTGGTTGGTAACCGCTCCATGCCCATTATAAAAAAGAACATTCTCTCAAAAATTGTAACGCCCAATAAAATGTATACGGCTATGCTAGAAACCGAGCCAAGAACGACTGCTTAGACCCAGACAGAAATTATAAACATACTCTGGATGTAGTAGAGAAATAAGTAACTGGTAATTTTGAATAAACACATCCAAAACAATATCAAAGAAATAATGTGTAATCCATGCAATTAGACAAGTACAAAATCTTATTCGACCGAACAATTTTTTGAAGCAACGTTTCTCAGGAACTTCATTTATAAAGTAAACAAGTTGTAAGGGAACCAGCGATAGAAATGAGTTTGTTTAGCAGTAAGCAAAAGGAAGGGCGGTGCATTCGATGCTTTCTGTCTGCCACACCTCGCGACTTGACGAAAGATGTTGAGCAAAGCTTTGCAGTTCATGCAACGTTAATGCGATGCTCAGATAAATAAATTCCCATGCATTCTTTTAACACCGGAGGTGTAAAACGCTCCCATAAACAGACTGAACTTAACATTTCCTTAAACTTTGTAAATGACTCTAAATGATAACGGAACACTAAACAGACGTAGAAACTTTGAAAGTAATCTGTGCTACAGATATATCAGTAAGCAAAGAAAATAATAGAGTCGTAAAAATAAAATAATTGTCAATTTATGTTTCACATGACTGCAGTATTGTTACTGTAATGGTAACAAATAATAATATAATGGAAGCAAGTCAATTGACTCTGTCGGCTGCGCGAGGGGTCCGTCTGTCCTACCCGCCGCCGCCACTTGGAACTTTTTTGCGCTGCGCAGGGGCGTAAATTGGACATAACTGATAATTTTGACATAAACCAGTAGTAACTGTCAGGACTTTGAACGAATGCGCCGTTTTATGTCAGTTTTGTTACCTAAAATGATGGATAAGTGGAACAGAACTACGTATACACTGTATACTTCAAATAACTTAAATTAATTGGAACCTACATCTTCAATAAAGGGTCAGCAAAATGTATGCCAAAATACGTTGTTTTATCTGTCCTGTTTCATGAACATGTGTTCATGAACATTTTCATTATCATCCTTGATTTAGTTTCAGTACACTCCTATGAGCTACATAATGGTGTACATTGCATTTACGTACCTACTGTGTCTCTACTACAGTGAATAATTTAAATGAAGTTATTTCTCAACAAAAGAACTAGGATAGTGCCCACGAGCTCGTTTTGTTCATGTACACGGTCTAGCTAGCTTCAATGTGATTTAGTTAACAAATACTCTTTTGTAAGCTTATTTATACTCTTGTCGGCTTTCGTTGCGACACGCCATTCGAACACTACAGCCAAATAGTAACTAACTTTGTGCCCAAAGTGTTAGGTTGTAAATATTCATAATCTTAATGTGTAACTTATCTTATGTTTTGGAACCAGTATTCATTAAATACCTTGTATCTCGAAATAGGTTAAAGGTGAAACGCTGAGATTTTGTTATCGCACAGTAATTATAAAGATTTTGTAAATTATTTTAATATTTTGTCTGTAGACTATGCTAACCCAAAAGATCCTCTGTAAAATTTAAAGAATAAATATGACAAATATAATTTTAGACAGCCTACATTACAATTTCCGTTACGGGGCCGTAAAAATGGGTTACCCAATACTGGGAGTGCATAAATATACTATAAACAAACTTATCGGACCACTGAATTTTACGATCGCCTGCGTAGTTATGGCCGATCAGTTTTGACGCGTTACACATAATGTTAAACGATTAAATAAGAATGTGAGTGGTAAACTAACAGGGTGAAAAAATTACTTAATTACTCGTGATAACGAAAATCCCACAGCACGATCGCTGATATGATGTGACTGTGAACAAAGTGATCACTGAGATGATGGATAAAGATTTAAGATTTTTCCAAATCATAAGGATTAAGGCAGAAGGAAGATGATCGCTTAGTCACGATTATAAATTAATACTATAGTAATAAGGATCAAATTAAAAATTAGTCTATTCTGATAAAGACTCATAACTGCACGCTAATATTCCCCGAAGGACACTGCCGAAGCAGACGCGTCTTTAGTACAACCACATTCCCAAATAAAAGTCAGTCTCGCAATCAAATTTATAAGTAATTTCAGTAGGCTGAGTATCAACACTTTTTTCCTTTTACCACTTCCTAGTGCTTTAGCTAGGAACAAGTGGCGCAATAAGCTCCCCAGCAGCACAACTGTCTGTTCAGTTAGAAGAACTTGATTGTAGTTTGTAGTGCTTTTAAATAGATGTTCTAGAAGTATGCTGGATTTGTAAGACCGAAGTAGGAATCTACTCTACTACATTGGATATTAGGTATGTGATAGCTAGAAGGTCGTAACTGGTACGTATGCAGGGCAAAGGGACGTATGTAGAAAATTTCTACGCGGCTTGTATTTTCTATCAAAAAACATAACATAGAGATAACGAATTTTCCACGTGCTACCTACCAGGCCACTCAGAAAGAACTGCGAATTTTTTTATTTTTTTTGTATGGGAGACTGGCCTGTTATAAACTATTATAAAAATAATGATTATTTATAAGTACAAATAGGTACGTTTCAATTTCAAAACTTCCCTCCACATTTTTTGCGAGTTAATTAGATTATCGTGTCTCATTGGAAAATGGATTTGCACCGAGAACATTTTCGCGCTATGATTTTTAACGATTTCAAGTGTCGCCTGAAACCGGACGAATCATACGATAAACTTCAAATTGCATTCATGGATGAAGGCCCTTCCAAAGCAACTGTGTATCGTTGGTATAACGAATTCAAACGTGATCGACTAACTTTGGGGGATGACGAAAGAAGTGGTCGCCCTTTAACGGCTGTTACGGAGGAAAATGTGCTAGCAGTGAATTTAATTCAAGACAATAGGCGAATTACGTATCAGGAGATTCAATACATACTGCAGATTGGATCGGGAAGCCTTCACAAGATTCTATACGTGCATCTTCGCGTGAGGAGAATAGTTTCACGCTGGGTGCCGCACAACCTCACCGATGTTCAGAAGCAGGCCGGGTGGAATGGTGCCGTGATATGATAAACAAATTTGAAGCAGGCTCCTCTCGGCGTGTTTACGACATTATTACAGGTGATGAGTCCTGAATTTATCAATACGATCCAGAAACGACACCAGTCGATGGTTTGGGTGTTTCAAAACGAATCAACGCCTACCAAAGTGAAGCGATCTAGAAGCGGGGAGATTTTGATCGCGAGCTTTTTCAATTTGACTAGCTACTTGGTGTCAATCCCTTTACGGAACCAAAGAAGCATCAACGCCGAATGGTATGCTACCAAATGCTTGGCAGAAGTTTTCTCTGTTGTGAGCAACAAGCGACCAAACACAGGGCTCCGCGGGCTACTGCTCCACCACGACAACGCACCCACGCACACCACGCTCAAAACGAGGGACTTCTTGGACAGCACGCCGATCAAACTTCTGGGTCACCCTTCTTACAGCCCTGACCTAGTACCGTGTGACTTCTTTTTATTCCCAAAAATTGAAAATCAGCTCAAAGGAATACAATTTTCGTCGCCGGAAGATGCGCTGTCAGCGTTCGAGCAGGCTGTAAACGATGTGTCTGCGGCGGACTGGAAAGTGTTTCAAAAACTGGTTCAGACGCATGAAACTTTGCATAGAGGCTAGTGGAAAGTATTTTGAATAGATTTAATTTTAAAGAATTACACTTATTTTTATTTTCGCAAAACTTTCTGAGTGTACGTATATCACCAAATTAAAGCGACTTCAAGCAAGTTCAGGCGCTGCGTTGTGCTTTGAGTTCAATGTACCCCACAAATCAAGTACAAAGCTAATGCGACCTTGTTACCGACATGTAAATAAGTAAATTGAGTAATGAGAAATATCTGAAGTCATTCATACCTAATTATACGGGACTTGACTTACCTGTTGAACGCTGCAATCCGACCCACAACTTACATCGAAGTGGCCATCCCCGGTTCGGTTCTATGAAAACAAAAACAAAAGTTAGAAAGTATCTAGGCACTTATCTACTTAGAAGAATTCCTATAAAAACGGATATTTCGTTTAATAGGGGCACCACGGGATGTTCAACGAAGTCACAGTCCTGATAACTTCCGTTGCGACATGGTCGGCGCGAGCGCAACGGAGCGTGATAATCATTACGTCTACCTGTGCCTGTAATTTAGGTGTGATTGATTTGTTTTAGCCATTATGCTGGCCCTTATCACAACATTTATTTTTCTTCCATATTTCTCTATTAGTCGTCATCTCGATAGACAACCTCTTCTCCGTTGAGTTTCACTTGTTAATTTTCTAAGGTTCGAACATTACCTTGCATGTATGATATGAAAAAGATCTATATTCCAATTTACGTAAGTCCTATACCTACCATAAATTCACGGTCCTTGTTTTATAACACCGTTGAGTCCACAGTGAAACATTTCAGATTCGGCCCACAGTGAACGCGTATTATACGTTGAAATAGATTTCTGTCAGAAAATTGCCTGATATGCTTTTGGTTTGCGTTGAGATCAACAGTTGGGTATATCTACAGGGTGTGGCGTAAATAATGGTCCACCGTTCAGGATTCGATGAACCAGATAATTAACTATAACAATTAAAAATTTTAACCATTTTTACCCAATTTTTTTTTTTACAAAAATTGCTCTTGAACTTGATGGTGTGTTAAAAATTGGGGTTAAAATTAGAGAAGAACCAACTTTTTCTCAAAAGAGCTGAATTTACATAAAACATCATGATTTATCATGATAGCTATAGTATTCAGCAGTAATTAACAGAAATCAAAATGAAAAAAATAATGGTTTTTGTTGAAAATACAAACAAATATGTAATAAAAGGTAGAAATTTCGTAAAAAAAAGACAAAAATGAAATATTTTCGGAACCCTTGGGTAAAAATGTTTAAAATTTTTAATTGTTATTGTTATACATCGAATCCTGTACGGTGGACCACTACTTACGCCACACCCTGTATACTAATATTATAAAGCTGAAGATTTTGTTTGTTTGTTTGGTAGACCGCGGTAATTTCAGGAACTACTGGTCCGAATTGAAAAAAATATTTTTGTGTTTGTTGGGTAGCCTATTTATTGAGGAAAGCTATAGGCTATATCACATCACGCTACGATCAAAAGGAGCAGAGCAGCAACGAAAACTGGCAAGCAATTCGATGCGACGGGAAGGGTCAGGGAAGCAAAAATTTGACGCGGATGAAGTCGCGGGCAGAAGCTAGTTACACGATATACCTACCATCTGTTTTCAAGTAATTTATGCTGTCTTCTTGGTTTTACGTATCTCTGCCAAAATGCGCATTTAGTTATTTATTGATATTACTTGATATATAGAAATTCGTCCTTTAAATATACCACCTAAATCTTAGGTATTTGGTTGTCAATATTGTTGGACTATATGGCTCAGTATCTCGTATAATGCATATCGATTACCGCTGAATGGTTATTTCTATTAACTTACTAAATACCCTGCCTCACGTCCAGGTGCCCTAAGGTAATAATCCTCATCCTGGAGCCAAACTAGGTCTAATTATCGGCTTTCGACTACTTCCATTGAAATGAACTACACTCCAGCAAAACAGTAGGTATATTTTACTTTACTCCATCACTTTTTTATAAGGTTTTGGTAGATTTTTTGCAAGCGTGTGACCGGACTTCGCCGAGTGGCACCTCAACGGCTTCACCCCGAAATGTGATCCATCCGCGGTTTCCATGTTTTGGTTTTTTCCCCACGTTAGGTACCCATACGAGGTATCAATCCTTCACAGTGATATTTATCTGGTCTAAGTAACTTTCATATATCATCTACAATTTTATTTGAATTCGTGAGCTTGTGATTGCATTTGGGAGTAATCATTAGGGAATTTGAGGATAATTTTAACATTTATGAAAATGCTCTACGAAGACTTTATTTCATCAATTGTTAAAATATGCGAGGGACTTATCCGCCCACAACTGACTCGCTTAACGTTTGGGAACGCTGATCTATATTTAGCGCGTTTGCGTTGATTATAGTGGATCGCTAATTGTCGACAATTACTTAGATGTGCGTTGAACCTGTACGACAGTCGCCGCAAATAAACTACATAATAAACTAAGATCATCGTTTTATCCTCGACCAATAAACTGTTAGTCGCAATCTTTATCAATGAACGCACAACACGGAACGTTGTGTAGCTCTGTATTTGTGTCATCTCCGTAAACAAACTTTGCAACCGAAAATTGTTCAGTAATGTTTATTTTCTAAATAAAATTAAGAGTTACACTGTTGTCAAAGAGTGTAATTGATTGGAAAAATATATTTAAATAAGCGAACCTGGAACGGGCATTTTTCATTGCATCGAGCCACGGCTTCCGCTCCAAATTTCTCGGTGATGGAACTGTAATCGCAGCCAATTGTCCGGGCGGACAAAGCCAATCCGAGCAACGACAACACTAGCCATTTGTGCCAATTCAGCGGCGCACTCATTGTGCCCACCGACCACCGCCACCGTCGCTGGATTCACTCTTGTGCACCTTCACACGAGTCACACATTTTTTCCGCAATGTATCATTATTCCTTATAATCACTGTATTTATCATACAATCCTATCTATCAATACAAGTCCGTCGACACACGGGATCGTAAATTTAGTTTATAGTTAAACTATAACGAAAAGTTTTTGCGCGATATTGACTACGCGGCGAGTCGGCATACTCCGAATTCGAAAACCGCGGCAAGGGAGTGTTCGGTGCGCGTACGCAGCTAAAGCCACTCATGGACTGAGTTGCGCGCATCCGCTTGCTAGCGCACGCGCTGCGAGGACGAGGACGGTTCGTTTGGGCGCTACGGCCATTTAAACTATAGCCCCTACCTGTCTGGGTAACGCACTTGTTACACCTATTATTTGATGTCCTCAAACATAAAAACTAAACGTATCCGTCTGTAAATATGTAGCAAAGTTCAAATCATTTATCTAACGGAATCACTTATCGGATTTATTTTAAACTTAAAGAAATTATTATGTTTATGGAATTATCGATTTCGACGCAAATTTATAAAATTGTAAATAATTCTGGATTTTGCTGTATTACTTGACTGTCTTTACGGAATTACATTAATAAATATTCGGTTAAATATAAAAAGTTTAAAAATCAAATCTGGTAAAATAATATTAAGCATGGATGGTAAGGTGTCACACATGCGTATCTTATTAAAAACCAATTATTACGCTTGAAGTTGGTGCTCACGCAGTTAACCTCGTTGATCTTAATCTCAAAGTATGTTTTATAACGTCGTATATCAGCGTAAGGAGCAAGGCCGTCGAATGATACGAGAACTCTGCGCCATCACACGAAGAGTTCAATTAATTTAACTACTCTCCATGTATGACTTCCCACGCTTAGCTTAACTGACGAAGATATAAAAAAGACTAGACTGTACATTCAAACTTTTAAGACATGGTACATTTTCAGAATGTTTAGAAAGAATTGTAATGATTTTGTACAAAAATATCTTCTTTACATAGTATAAAATAAGGTCGCATTTCGTGTTTGTACGCTTAGATCTTTTAAACTACCTACGCAACGGATTTCAATGCGATTTTCACCAATGCTTTCGACAAGCGCTAGTAGTTGCAAGAACTTTATGCATGCATTTTATGTATAAGTTAGTACAACATCGGATATCATTTAATGGATTTCTAACAGAGTAATTTTTATTGTGTCTCGCTTAGAAATATTATGAAACAGTAACACATCATCATCAGCATTCTCCCCCGTCCTTATCACAATATATTTGGGGTCGGCGCAACATATATTTTTCTTCCATACTTCTCTATTAGTCGTCATTTCGGTAGTCACACAAATCTTTTTAAACAATTTTTGGCACACTCAAGGAAAGGAGTATCAAACCTTTTAAAACCATATAACTCGTATAGTCTCGCTCTACTTTTATAAATACCTGGCTGGCTACTCCAGGTACCCATGGGTCTTTAATGTTATTGGATTAAGTCTGGATATTTTAATATTTGATTATGATATTAAGAGCAGTACTCTTTTTACACTACATAAATGGCTCCATAGATTTCTTTAGGATTCTCAAGCTCTACTATAAATGGTGTAATTCTAAGAGCTATATTATTATTGAATTTGTTGCAACGACAACTGTATAAAGCCTGCATTGTATCGGATGCGGTTTTTTATGCAATGCCCTAGGGAAACTAGCTACTAATCTTATCTGGAGGCACGGTAGTGCCCCCGCCAAGACTGAAACTACTAAGATGCATTAGGAATAAGGACAACATGCATAGAGAACACAAGAACACACCGGACAATTACACTATAAAAGTAAACTATACAAATACGTTATCGCAACTTTTGCAATAAGCTTCTACATAGGCTAAAAATAATAATGTAAAAATAATTATTGATGAACGTTAAAGTAACCATGAAAAGACCTGGAACATATGAACACCGTAATTAATACAAATATCTCTAGACTTTCTCCTTTGTAGTTATTGTCTATGTGTAACCTAGACTGCAAGTCTTCAATCAACATAGTCAACAATTATTTCGCGAATATTTACATTACAAAAGTCATATGTCAGGGACGACGCTCAGGTGAACGCGATCGTTCTGAATTGAACTCAACTCCCTCCGGATCTCGCTGAAATTGAAACATTATAGTGGGTCTATGTACGGATTCTGCCCCGGGATAGGATGGAATTAGTTCACAGCTACTAAAAATATTCAGACAGACTCTTGTCGTTCACATTTGTGGTCTTCCTGATATCTCTGAGGGTGTAATCCCGAAAGTATTAAAGAAAGCGGTCGTTCAACCTATACCCAAGGACACAAGGTCAGCGGCAGTGTCAACAACTATAGACCAATTTCGGCCCTACCGGCATTGTCGAAGGTTCTTGAAAGGGTCCTGAACAATCGACTCATATATGTCCTGGAAAACCGCAATATTCTGTCCAGTAATCAATTTGGGTTTCGTAGGGGGAAGTTATGTGAGGACGCTTTTTTGCTCTGATTAACGAAGTTGTTGCGACTCTCTATTATTCTTAGATTTATCAAAGGCATTAAACGTCGTCTGTGTCTCCATCCCACTCAGAAAATTGGAGCGAGTTGGAATTACAGGCCCCGCTCTTGCATTCTTTCCGAGCTTTTTATCTGGCGAACGCAGTGTCTAAGTCACCACATATGTCACCGATGAGTGAGGGTTGTTCTTCGGAGTGCCTCATGGTTCTATTTTGGGGCCTTCACTTTGTTCAGTCTATATGAACAGAGTATGTGACTTAGCAATCCCAAATTGTTCCATATACACATATGTGGATGATACGGCCCTTCTGGTACTTGCTGAAAATTGGGACGAAGGCAGAGAGAGAGCAGAATCTGTTTTGGCAATGTTATGTCTTGGGTATCAGCGAATCATCTAGCTATAAATGTGGATACCTAAATTTGTCACTTTCTCCCTCAAATCTAATTCGCAAACTTATATCCCCATGTCCAGTTATAGCGCATACTAATTGATTTGTAATACTTACCCAAACCAATAGTTCTGCTTTCCCCTGAAAAGAAAAACAAAGTGAAACACCTTGGAGTACTCATAGACAACCTCATATGATGGAATACTCAGATTGGGGCATTGTCTGGCACCTTATTGTATAGTGCTGACGCAGACACCACAAGTATGGTTTATTTCTCCCATTGCCAGTCAATATTAAAATTTGGCATAACAGTGTGGGGCGGTGCTTTGAAGATAAGTAAGATACAGCTGAAGAGGGCCCAGAGAGCTATTCTCAAAGTGTCTTTTAAACACTATCGTTATAGTACGACTCAATTGTACAAAGAAAGTCAGATCTTGACAGTGAGTCAGCTCTTTGTGCTAAACTGTACGTTGCGCAGACATACTTCTTTTCAGCTGGATCTTAATCACTTGACAAAACAAAACACCACACAAGTGTGTCCCATAGAGAGGCACAGACCGAAACTTGCAGAACGTCATTTCAGAATCCTTGGCTGTCGTATTTAAAGCTTTATTAATAAACAATGTAACATCTATCTATATATTGATTAAATTTGAATGTAAAAGTAAGGTCCGTATTTAGATAACGACTCTTAGCTATGACGAAGTTGAAAAATTTGTCAATACATAGATTTTACCCAAACCCCCTTTCACCCAAAAACACACCCCGCCGCACCCCAGCTTATCATCGAACACCCACCTTCCAACACAAAACAACACTACGGGATACAACACACACAAACACACGCATACATACAACACACTATAAAAATGGTTCTCTCCTTAATTAGTTTGTTTTATTTTCGGTATAAAATCTTTAATTGCTGTCTATAACGCCTACATTGTAAAGCTCTGAAATTTTACTTGTCTAAGTGGTGTTAACTTGAAAACCCTGTCACCCATAACACAAGGTTAATCTTTACTTGGGATTTAGAGTTTTATAAGTCTGTATGAATCTACAATTTAAAAGACTAGAAAAATTGTATAACTGGAAATAAATATTTATTTATTTATTATCTATCGTGGTCAGACTTTTAAGTGACACTAATTTAGTTCTAGCATCACTACACTATCACTGAATCAACATGACTGCCTGATGATCAACATGTTGGTGTAGTGGTCGCAAGCGCTACTGCTGAGCATGAGGTCCTGGATTCGATTCGCAGATTGGGCAAAGTGATATTGACTTTGTCTTTCTGGAATTTATCAGTAGTAGCAAGAAGTTTGGATTTGTGTGGAGGTTGATGGCAAATGGCAATAGGCTTGCCCCCTATTACACTAAACATAGGGGCGAAATGTGGGTGTACTACAGGTACACCTCTGCGCAACCTCGGGGAAACAAGGCGTCATATTATGTTTCTACTATCTCTAAATATATTGTCGAGCCAAGATTTATTCTGACTTCAGGTTAGACTAAATATAGCACACTCCGAAATGTTGACAAGGTGCATGGTAAATGTTTGTGGTTTTTTTTTTTTGGATGGATATCCTCAAATGACTTCTCCCGCTCAGACTTTTACTGACTAAAACCCACCCGTGTTCCTTCAGTTGCCCATGTGCCGGGGCCACGGTATCTCTTTCGAACAATCACGCGACCCCGGCAGGCATCGGTCCTAGCAGACCCCTTCAGTGCTGCTGACATCTCTTTGAGGCGCGCGTGGAACACTACGCGCCGTCGACCCGAGCTTGGTCCTTACCGGGCGGCGAGCTACCCATTGCTCGCCGCCTGCAAGCTCGCGCCTACGGTGGCTGGGAGTCCGCAATCGACTCCCGACGCCCGCGGCGTCTCCTCCTGCGGCGGCTAAGGACGTGAGGGCGCAGAGACTGCCACTCCCTCACGCGCCCCGCCTCCTTCTTCGCGAGCATTACTTCTTCGCAGAAGGAGGTGATGGCTTCCCATGCCCTCTGGCTCCGTACCATGGCTAGCACCAGGGCCGGACGCGAGAGGTCGCCGCCGCCGATCGCCTCCACGAGGACACGGCGGTGCTACGGCCAGGCAGGGCACACCTCCACCGTATGCTCCACCATGTCCTCCAGACGATCCTCGCAATGGAAACACCCGGGCGTTTCCTCCCGCTTTATCCTGAACAGGAACCCACCGAAGCACCCATGCCCGGTGAAAACCTGCGTCAGGCGGAAGGTGTCCGTAAACAAAGCTATCTTTTGACAATGGCTGAACAGAACGCCAGCCTACTTACTTTTGGATGGATAATACGGTGAAAAAATATTATATAAAATTAAAAGAAGGTCCCGATAAACACAGAAAAACGAAAAAAATGTGATAGTGACACTAATTTGTTGATTTCGCTGATTTACTTGATTTTCAGTCTTAAAATGCTGCTTTTCCATAAATTTTAATGCATAACATGCAAAATCGTTTCAATGAATACCCTCCTTTTTTATTTTCGTCAAGAATTATTATAATGCGAGATTTCGGTTATTTTGGAACATAAATAGTTGCAAATTCTTTTTAATTTTTTGCATTTTTTTATTGCCGATGTTGCAACTGCAGTTTATTCTGTTGTTTTAATTTTATAAACGAGAGTTCTGAGTGGCACGAAATTAAAACCATTTTCTCAAATTGCACATTCCTCTCTTCAGTTCGATTCCTCTCTCTTCATTGCCCATTTCGTCTAAAATTTGACTAACAAGGAAACATTCCCAGGTGTGCCTCTCCGATTTTGATGCTGCTAAAATATTTTATTCTATGTTTAATTCTAAGAGACACGTATTTTTTTTATCGGCGGAAAAACATTTTTAGCGGGTAAAATGGACCGTCAAAGTTGACCCTCTCAGGACGAGGTTTTCAGGTTTCATATACTTAAAGTCGATATCTTCGCAAACGACCAAGTGGGTCATAAACTACACGAAAAACTATGAATAACGTATACAAACGCGATTTCAAATATTAATTTTTAATTATTTTTATTTTCATTAAAGAGAATAAAAATTTAATAACAAAATTATTTATTATTTTTTCACGCGACCAACGGCAATCGAAAGAGCATAAAAAAAAATTAAGAACACGTCTTCTGGCGTTTTTCAAAAAAAATTAGAAGATAAGCTGTAAATGACCCCCATATATGAGTATAACATATCATGCCCTAATAAATTTATCTAATTGTCAGATAAATTTATTAATATTTGAAATCGCGTTAGTATACGTTTTTCATACTTTTTCGTGTAGTTTATGACCCACTTGGTCGTTTGCGAAAATATTGACTTTAAGTTGGTATATGGAACCTGAAAAACTCGTCCTGAAAGGGTCAACTTTGACGGTCCATTTTACCCCCTAACAACGTTTTTCCGCCGATAAAAAAAAATACGTGTCTCTTAGAATTCAACGTAGAATAACATATGTCACCGGCATCAAAATCGGAGAGTGACACCTGGGAATGTTTCCTTGTAAGTTAAAAAATTTTTTACTTTGTGTTTCAATATGAAAGTGGTCAAAAGTGATTCATACATTGTATGACTTCAACAAAAATATGTTGTAATTTTTACATACCGTGTACACGTTAAAAAAATTCGCATAATGTACCCAAAACAGAAAAAACCTCCAAACATCTTACCGCAAAATTCCAGCATTCCTACATTTCCTACTAAAGTTTTTTGGGTTCCATCACAGTTCTGCTACGGTTTTCAGTTTAATAAAAAAATAGGCCAAGCTTTTGTTTGCGACTATTGCGTGCATAATGAGGTTTCCTACTCTTAATTCGCCTAGACTTTTATAATTCGTAAGTTAGCCGCAAGTAGAACCGCTATAATGCTACGACCAACCGTACGGCATACCGTAACTCGATGAGCCAGTGTTTAGGTTTTAAAGTGAGAAATATCAGTTTTTCAGTCAGTCTCCCTAGCTAGACTAGCCGGGCAGAGATCTGGTTTGTATAGAGATTATAAGAGTCGGTTAAGTAATGCCATCTCTACATTGCCTTGAGATACTTGTGAGCGGTAATGTCACTGTACTTCGCAATAATATACCTAGAGGCCGCTGCACGCGTTAACTTTGGTTTCGCACATTTGCAATAGGTGGCGCTACTGAAACTTTAACGTATCCAAAGGAGCGTTTTTGATAGATGCCGCTACTGGATTGCTAGCATTATTGAAAACTATGAACAACTATAAATTTTACAGTGTCATGCGTAAACATAAATTTGTCATGCATACTATAGTTTTGTAGCGATAAGTTTCTACGTCAGCTTGTTTTTTCATTTTTTGCTTGGCACCTAATTACACACAAGTACCTATAAAAAAATGTTTTTCCCAACAGCTCACTGTCTCTGACGAATATCTTCATGTCCCACATGAAGATATTCTTTCTGTTTTGCTTTGGGAAGTAGGTATTATAGACCAAAAATGTTAAGGAAAACTGGGAAGCGTATTTAGCGCTTTTGGTATGAATATGAATTATTATTTGTACCACGTGCGTGAAAAACGATTTATAATTATGTAGGTACCAGGCCCCTTTATTGCGAGGGTATACGTACGCACGGCTACAGATCAGCTATAAATTTCCAGTATAAGCTGACCTCTCATTTCACGAAACGCCTATACCATACAAGGTAAGCTAAAACTGGAAATGTATAGCTTGATTTGTAGCCGTGTGTACCTAATATTATTGGGGAGAGGGGATTCTTTACATAAGGGGTCCGTTGCTAAATAATATCAGCCGCACAATCAATCGAAGGTTAAGCTACACTTACCGCGGTGGGTTCGTCGATTCGGTGACCATCCGTTACATATCGGAACCCCACCGGGCCTCAGAAAGCATTGGTCTTGGCTGGAGTTTTTTTTTTTTTGTAATTTTAGCCACAATATAAATATGAACACTAGACACTACAGACTACAGACACTAGACTACTTCACACAGTATACTTGTTGCGCCATGGACCAGACGCGATCTTTTAAAAAATGCCATAATGTCAAGTCAAAGACTCATATATGTACATGTATATTCAATAAATACGGTAGAATTCGGACATATCTACCCTCAAGCGGCGACTCTTTTTCATACTGACCAGACGACGCACAAACAGACCGGATAATTTGAGCTTGTGTTTTTATTATGTAACAATATTACTGTACCTAATTGTTAAGATCAATATATTAATACGTGAAGTAAAAACTTTATACCCCTTTTAACGCAAATTACGCGACGGAGGAGTATGAAAGGCACTATTAAAGTTTACATGTATTTAATTACAAAAAACCTTAGGACCTACGCCTCAGCACGAACAACACCTACATTTTATAAACAAACATTAAAATACAGTATCACTACCTTTTACAACTAAAGCTACGATTAAATATTGAATTTTCCCATATTATCTAAATAGAAACGCAATGATCGTTATAAAATTTATTAGAACCAATATATTCATTTCCTTTATTATAGCGATGAAACGATTAAGATATTATGTATGTATATTTGTTTTTGTGTCGGAACTGTCCTGTTACTAGCTACTTGAAAAAACTTATGTTCCTATTTAGTTAAAAAGAGAATGGAATGTTTCTTCTGACTCGCTGGGAGCTTTTCTGTAGTTTTAATAGACGGGGTTGTCGTCGTACTCAATGGTCAGTGCCTAACCATTGTATTTTTAGAGTTTTCTGTAGGCCTGAAGATGTCTCCGGTGTAATGAACAAGATTGCGTTTTATACGGCCTAATCCGTCTAAACCGCAATCTAATCTTTAGACCATTGTTCTTGTTGTTTGTACTGACAATACTCAGAGCCATTTCGAGATTTGCGTCGGTATCCTCGAAGCTTTTTGTCCTTGTTACCATTACCAGGTCGTCTACATAGAGAAATCTGTCAGTATTGGTAGTTTTTTGCTGACCGTGGTGTATATCTAAACTAATTCTATAAAGAGAAAAGGTTAGATTTTTTGTTTGTTTGTTACGCTCTCACTCTTAAACGACTGAACAGGTTTGGATAACATTTTACATAAGGCCAGATCATGCTCTAAATTAGTACAAAGATAAGGGTTTTTAGGGTTCCGTTGCCAAATGGCAAAAAACGGAACCCTTATAGATTCGCCATGTCTGTCTGTCTGTCTGTCTGTCTGTCCGAGTATGTCGCAGCCACTTTTCTCCGAAACTATAAGAGCTGTGCTATTGAAACTTGGTAAGTAGATGTATTCAGTGAACCGCATTAAGATTTTCACACAAAAATAGAAAAAAAACAATAATATTTGGGGTTCCCCATACATAGAACTGAAACTCAAAATTTTTTTTTTCATCAAACCCTTACGTGTGGGGTATCTATGGATAGGTCTTCAAAAATGATATTGAGGTTTCTAATATCATTTTTTTTTTAAACAATAATATTTGGGGTTCCCCATACATAGAACTGAAACACAAAAAAAAAATTTCATCAAACCCTTACGTGTGGGGTATCTATGGATAGGTCTTCAAAAATGAAATTGAGGTTTCTAATATCATTTTTTTCTAAACTGAATAGTTTGCGCGAGAGACACTTCCAAAGTGGTAAAATGTGTGTCCCCCCCCCCGTAACTTCTAAAATAAGGGAATGATAAAACTAAAAAAAATATATGATGTACATTACCATGAAAACTACCAACGAAAATTGGTTTGAACGAGATCTAGTTAGTAGTTTTTTTGTAATACGTCATAAATCGTAAACCACAATTTACCTTTCATTCAGTCAACACAAATATAAAAATTAAAAAAAAAAACATTTCATTTCATAAACGATGATGACGAATGATGATGATGATGACCTGCAGGTTTGTACGGAACCCTCGGTGCGCGAGTCCGACTCGCACTTGGCCGGTTTTTTGTTTTTCAATATTCCCACGGGAGCGAGATTTATGCAGGTGAGACCGCGCGGGGCTTAGCTTTTGTTAAATAAAGTGGGAGCTAGGACACTACCTTGAAGGAGACCGATTTTGAAGATGCACCATTTGTTTTTAGCGAAATTTAAATGTACTATGAACAGTCGGTTGCGTAGCATTTTAGCCAGAGGGGTAATTGCGGAACTTTTATCGGTAGGAATTGGTTTAATATTCATAGTTAAACAACATTAATTGCGTTATTTACGTTGCTGAGCCGACAATTTATTCGAACAAATGACGCAATGGTTTAGAAATAATCTTCAATCCCATTCAGATTCTGATAAATTGTGCGTTTCGCAATTAGGGTGCAGGATGTGTATAAATGCTTGATTGTTAGTTAGGGCTGTTAGATTGGATAATAATCTTTTAAGATTATAGTGTCGTAAGCTGCTGATAGGTTGACTAGGGCAACGCCGCGCGCCGGTAACTTAGTTGACTTCATATACATCTATACTTACTATGGGACCATACCTGAAAACGCGATAAAAAAATCAGCTGTTTAATTCAAAATTTCAATACCTACACGACCAAAATGTATGAAACAGCTGATTTTTTTTTCGCGATTTCAGGTTTGTTCCCATAGTAAAAGTTGTTCATAATGATGAGTACAATGACCCCTTAAGAGGGTGTGCGTTAATTACGTTACATGTTGTATACTGTAATATTATAAAGCTGAAGAATTTGTTTGTTTGTTTGGTTGGACGCGGTAACCTCAGGAACTACTGGTCCGAATTGAAAAAATATTTTTGTGTTGGATAGCCTATTTACCGAGGAAGGCTATAGGCTATATAACATCACGCTACGATCAAAAGGAGCGGAGCATTCGATATATTGGGTGAGACGGTGGATTTCTCCAATGCATAATTTCCCCTTAACAAACTAGCTTCTGCCCGCGACTTCGTCCGCGTCAAATTTTTGCTCCCCTGACCCTTGCCCGTCGCATCGAGTTGTCTGCCAATTTTCGTCCATTTTTCGTTACTGCTCCGCTCCTTTTGATCGCAAACACGCAAACAAACAAACAAACTCTACAACACAAACAAGCACACAAACTCTTTAGCTTTATAATATTAGTAGATATACTACTAATGTAACTTAATTTAATTACTTAATTAAAATTAAGTTTTAAAAGACAACTCAACTCAAAGCATTTATTTCAATTAAACTTTTAAATAGTCATGAAATTAGTCAGTCGGAAAGACGAAGCTAGTTGCCATTCCTAAGCGTAGTCTCGAACGTTACAAGTTCAGGCGAATGCAAAATTTTTTTGGGACTTCCCAGTAAAATCCTCACACGGGAACTTAAGCCCCGGGCTAAAGCTAGTGGGCAATAAATAAATAAAATTTCAATTAAATAATTGTAATCGCTAAATGATAATCGTATAGTTTAAGTATTATAAAAAGAGCAATTCAAATTAAGTATTAAAAACATTCATGTAGGTTGTTGTGCAAAAATCAGTCGCTTTTTCAAGCTAACGAAATGAAGTTCTCCAATATGTTACCGTGTTGCCGCAAACGTGCAGATTCGTCTACGAAGGTAGGAAAATATTTTCTAAGCCATTTGTCATACGTCATTGAAGCAGGAAAATAAAATGTACGTACGTATGAATAAGGTGGAAAAAATAATGAGGCGTAGTTCTTCTGAAATGAGAAACTAGCATAAAATATAATGTTGGAGGTAAAACAAGTCCCTTTATAGTTTCAAATATAAATTGTCTGAAATGGAATAAACCTCTGTAAGAAGGAAAGGAAAACAATGTTTTATAATTTATAACACATTGTTTTTCTCATGCTCAGACTTTTTATGTTGAGTATAATCCGGTCTGTATTTGGCTCATTACAATATTTATTACTTATAAATTAAATTGGGGAAACAGGTCCGTGACTATAATCTATGTCTCAAATTTATTTTAGCGATTGGATTTGAGCATCTGACGTGTGTTACAAAGAACCTAGTGTATTAAAATGTGGGGGGAAATCGTGAGGGTAATTACACAAAAATGTTTACATGTATACCTACTAACTTTATTTTTTAGTTTTTTTTTTTTTATTGAAAATTAATTTAAGTTGAAAGGTAATTAGACCTATCGAGTCGTGCGACTTGCTTTTAAACTCAAATACTTACAGGATCCAGGATCTAGGTAGATACTTCTTAGGTCACTCTTAGTCTGACATTTAATTCAGCAAATTTAACTACTTAGTTTGTTGGTTGAATCGAAATATAGCGTTGCGGCCAAATAGCTATCCAGGAGCCGATAACCTTTAATGCAACACAGAACCGTTGATAGCTACGGAAATGCAACTATTAACGTTTTGTTGTGTTGAATTTTTAGAGTGTACTTGATACCCTATTATAATGCTCTTATAAGCACTGTAGGCTGTGCGGGTATTTAATTAAAATAACAATTATTCACATTAATTCAGGTACCTATTTAATGATGTGGAATGTTACACTAAAAATCATAACTAGTGGTCGAAATTTGATCATAATTTATTGAAACTTAACTTCTGATGCATTCTTATATAAAAATATACGCTTTCTGCACTCCTTCTCTAAATGTATAAACTTCAAACTGTGCTAAATGTCATACTCCTCCGTCCGCGTAATTTTCGGAAAACGGGTACTTACCTACAAAATTTTTTTCTCACGTTTAATACATAGATACCAAGAACTGGAGTGCGACTGCAACTAAAGAAAATTGCAATCATTTCAAAGATTACCTAGCTTAAGTCTGCTTTCATACAACGGAAAATTACATGATAATATTGACAAATCTTTAACTAAACTGTCAGTACCTATGCTCTTAATCCGATCACGCAAATGAATGGACGGAAAATAGAACAGCGACACATCGGACTTAGCCGTTTTCGGTAATATAGGGACTTTGTTTTAGTAACGTCTCTAAAATTTTCGATTCCCTCATGAAGAAAATAAAACATCTCGAGCGAAAATACTATGTCCTATGCGTCCGAAGTGTTCTGAATCCCATCTTCCCACACCTAGTTTGGGAGAGCTCCAAGTATCGTTATTTGAGTGCCAAAGTACAATCAGACCAGTGATTGTTACCTAACCATAAAACTCGCATTTTATTTAGTTTCCGAAGACCACCACGGCAAAAAATCTTATCTATCCGTAAAAATGAATTCATATATTGTATTTTTTAGAACACCAGCGTGCGTTTAATTACCATAGTTAATTTACACATGCGTATGTACTGCTATATAGATGTAATACAGCCGCAATTCATTGGACGCAATTTAGATAAAGATTATATAGTGGTTAATGTCAAGATAAAGGATTTTATTGTGGAGCTTCATAGAAAAGACGTGTTGGAGAAATAATCGACTTATTTCCATATTAACTGTGATACAGAGTGCGTCGGTGAATATCGGAACAACTATCAAGATCGAAAAATGGCGGACTTACGTGATTACAAGGTAAATTATTTTAAGACCCCTGTTTAAAGTTACTAACATACTTCTTGTTATTGGAACTGACAAAAACATGATTTGCTCATTTTCAGTTACGTAATCCTCGACTTTAATTGGATAACAAGTGACTGATGTTTATAAAGTATCCACTTACAATGGTAGTTACTTGTTACACGTTTAATAGTAATAGGGATTTCCACTGCAATGGAGTTTTCAAATGAAAATATAATTTCATAAAAATTCATTAATAGCATAATCGGATAAAAATATCATTAAAAAATCATGTACTTTATAGTTTTTTTTTTTACTTTTATAATAACAACAAAAATATGAAGCTGTGCGGTTTATATATCATACAAGGGTATTGATAGGACACTCATCAGAAAAACTGATCAAAGATCCTACACACTTGGCTTCATGACAAAGTTTCAGAATTTAGCGATGCCGAGCGCCGCCCGTAACGCCCTTACAGAATGAAAATGTAACGAATGCAAATACCCAATACTGTAATACGTATAGTTGCGGACCAAAATAAACAAATTCTTTGTTTTTATGTCATGTCAAATATTTCTATTTAAATTTAACAAAAAATACTCTAAGCTAAAGCCCGTTGCCGGAAGACGTAGCGTTGGATGGCCTCCCATAAGATGGACCGATGACCTGGTTATGATGGCTGGATGCGAGAAGCACATAATCGGTCGAAGTGGTGGTGCTTGGGGGAGCCCTATGTCCAGTAGTGGACGTCTTTAGGATGATATGATGATGATGAAAGCCCGTTGAATAATTCACACATAACTCGTTAATTGTCATATTAATTATAAGCTCGAGTCATTAAGGTGAATGCTTCAACCAGCCCGCGAAATTCAAATTTTCTTACGTTTTTTGCAATTTGCAGGCCAGTGCTAGGTTGTATGTTGATTAAAATATTATTCGCGCCTGTAAGACATATGTAGTTACAGAATTATAATCATCAATACAACGCTCTAAGTTCATAAAGCTGTAGGAATGACTTTTTCTCTTTTTAGGGTTCCGCACCTCAAAAGGAAAAAGCGGAACCCTTATAGGATCACTTTGTTGTCCGTCCGTCCGTCCGTCCGTCCGTCAAGACCCTTTTTCTCAGGAACGCGTGGAGGTATCAAGCTGAAATTTATATCAAATACTCAAGTCTACTGTCCCTTAGAGCTGTGAAAAAATCAAACGTCTAAGCTAACGCAATCAAAAGATATAGCCGTTTATGCCGCAAATTTCAGCAAATTTTCGAAACTCGCAAGGGAATCAAAACCTAAAGGGTACTTCCAGTCGATCTAGAACTTTGAAATTTGGTGCGAAGCAACGTCTTATAGCACAGATAAAGGAAAAATTGCGAAAACCGTAAATTTTTAGTTACATCATATAATAAATATATTTTTTTTAATTTTAAAACTACAGGTTTGTACGAAACCCTCGGTGCGCGAGTCCGACTCGCACTTGGCCGGTATTTTTTTTTGTTCATAAGCCTTTATGAACTTGGAGGGTTGTATTGGCGATTATAATGATTATAATTCTGTAACTACATACGTCTTACAGGCGCGAATAATATTTTAATCAACATACAACCTAGCACTGGCTTGCAATTTGCAAAAAAGGCAAGAAATTTTGAATTTCGCGGGCTGGTTGGAGCATTCACCTTAAACAATGACTTCGAACCTAATGCGCAAATTATTATCTATAGTGGTAGATATATTGCCTATTATGATACATAGGTATAATATGATAGTTAGGCTTTGTATATTCACCCGTTTGTCCACGGGTAATCCCCACACAGAATGAGGAAAATAACGTTTCTAGTGTATGTTTGTGACGTGGGATGTGGGTGATAAACAATTGAATTAGCTCTTGTATCGGAGACTATTGGCTCCTAAATGACATACCTAGGTATATGCGGTAAACCAACTGTTAATTGCATTACATCAGATCATTTCCCATAAATACTCTGATGTAAATGCAGTAAACCGAACGGTCTCACTAGGTATTTACACGTAATCCGAAAAGTTTCATCATTTGTATTCCGTGGGATGAAAATCGAACAAAACAAAATATTGTTTACAATTTTCATACTATGTAGACTAATTAAATTTATGATCAATTCAAGTTTATTAAAAATAAATAAATATCTACATAATTGCTAGGCATAATAATATTTACCTACTTAATGAGATAGATATCTTTAAATGGTACAGGGTCTGCGGGTCAATCATAAGTATCGGTCATTAATTATACTCAATAACAATCGGCGTTGTACTGAAGTTTGCTAGTTTCTGTGACCCTTTGTTACTCTATCTCTGTTGATGATACCTTATCTGACCAGGGATGTGTGTACCTATTCAG
This sequence comes from Aporophyla nigra, assembly GCA_947507805.1. Lineage (NCBI taxonomy): Eukaryota > Metazoa > Arthropoda > Insecta > Lepidoptera > Noctuidae > Aporophyla > Aporophyla nigra. Next base: position 13,042,537 of record OX382307.1, on the reverse strand, counting down.
TTAGATAACACAGAATTTTGATAGGTACGCTCAGCGACAAATGAAACTATACATTTCTAGTATAAGCTGACTTCTCAATGTACGAAAAGCCTATACAATGCGAAGTATGTTAAAACTGGAAATGTATAGCTTGATATGTAGCCGCCTACGTATATTATTCTTATTTATGAACTTAAACAGTAACAATGTCACAAGATAACATAATAAGTAGAAATATACCAGAGTTAGTTAAATTGTTAATTTAAAACAACATTTTCCTTTCCGGAATCCGTTTTAGGAAACAAAGGTCGCACATGAAGGTTATCCTTTCATTTAGGATTAAAGGAAGCTGACGTAAATGTGCGAAATTAGCGCCATAGTTTAGAAATTGTATTATACAGTGTGCAAAATATTTAATTGGCCATACTGAGATGAACATTATTGAGTACGCTGAGCACGTGCGCTGTGTCACGCACTGCGGCCCCAGCTCACGGCTCCGAGCGTCGTGTTTGTGGTCCGTTGCGATTTGTGAAGTATGACTGATTCAAACATAAGTACCTACATGGTTGGGGGCACGTCACCTCGTCGCTGACACACCCGTGGGTAAGCGGTGTGCGCCGGCGATATGTCGGCCGCGGTGGCGTCATTGGCTTAATCGGCGTGGTTTAAATAAAATGCGAGATTAGAACGGCTCTCGAACAGCTGCAGAACAACAAGGTACCCGATGATAACGGAATTATAGCAAAGCTCCCAAATCTCGAAAGAGCTTGCGAGTCTCTTCAATTCCTTCATCTAAGAATGGTACATCTGAGAGATGGAGTAGAGGTACGGTGCTTCGGATCGTTAAAAGATAAGCCACGTGCAAGTTGTTTTTGAGATTCGTCACGTACTGTCGCGCCAGGAGACATGTGACGAGTGACCAGAACAAGCCAGATTTCGAAAAACCTTCAGTAGAAAGACTACACCATACTGAAATTGTACAGAATCAGCCGCAGTTCTAGGGTCCTCGCAATGATCTTGTTTGAACTGCCATTACGTCAATATGTTCAGATGCTTGTACGACGCAGCGACAAATGGTTGCTCAGATCCATGATACGAAGACCATCCCTATCCAACTACGTCGAAGGGAGATTTGATACCTTGAAACTATTCATCAGTCGGTTGTCTTCAAGGACTCTGGACTGGACTGAACCTAACTGAACTAAATCACATATCTTCGTTTGTCGCTCGTCACTCTACTATTACGACGAGTTCATCATCGTCAAAATGGCAGAGTAGCTGGAATAGTTAAACCAGATGATACACAGCCTATGCATGGAATGAAGTCTCTGGGTTGGTATCCCTCGACATGGATTTGAACAAAACTGTCATTTACAACTTCCAAATGTTGCTGCGTCGAATTCACAGCGAAGGTTCGCTACTCGAAGTTGTGAAGTGAAGGAGTCTCTCTGGGAGACATCATCACTACTTCGAGAAAGAATCTTGCTGGATGGATCCAGTTGGGTTGTGGAGCGTGGAAAACTTGGCCAGGTCATCCCTTCGGCAATACCGTAATGATTAACGACCAAACAGTGCGTCCTGCCCGCTGTTTAAATTATGCTCGTAATGGAGAAATACGTCGAAATAAAGGCAACAAGCTATAATTACTTATTTAGACATTTTAGTTTACTAGTATATCTGCATTGTAGGACCTTTATCAGGAATATTACTTATTTTGATTTTGGCACCGAGGATGCCCAAAAAAGAGTCGGCGGAGGCATGACCGGCAGTGAGTTGGGCAAAATTTATTCGAATGACGAATAACAAATGAATAAATTGCTATTTCGTTATTCACGAATAATAAATATTTCTTTTATTCAAAGGAAAATTATTCGAATGACGAATAAATTATTTTATTCCTTAGTCGGTTAATGAATAAAAATAAAACAAGGAATAATGGCATTTAAATCAAATATTTATTTGCTTTCAATTATGATGTACTAGCTTCTGCCCGCGACTTCGTCCGCGTGTCAATCGACCCAGATAATATATTTTTTTATAAAAAATTCAACCCCCCATTTCACCCTCTTAGGGATGAAATTTCAAAAAACCCTTTCTTAGTGGATACCTACTCTTCACAAAGAACACACCCTCCAAATTTCACGTCTCTAGGACCAGCGGTTTAGGCTGTGTGTTGATATATCAGTCAGTCAGTCAGTCAGTCAGTCACTCAGGACTTTGAATTTTATATATATAGATTTACAGTTATGATTACATTTATTCCGTGGTTTTGTAACCCCAAATTATTTATTATCGTAATAAAAAATGGATCTTCTACTGCATTAAGTGGAATCATTGAATTAATGAAGAATAGTACCAAATCACGTTCATAGTTTGTTTGGGAAATTGTGTTTGACTTTGAAGTTAAAAAAAATCCGTTTCCAGTGTCGGCAGTCGGCACTATGACTTCTCTTTTGTGTTTCATCTGCTTGGCATACTCGTGATATTGTGCCCCATGTTTTCTTTTTATATGGCTCAAAAAGTTTGACGACGAGTTTGGACAACCTTAAATTTTTACAACTTTAGGTTCACACAGGTCATCAGAATGCTTTTTCCATTCGAAGATGAAGAGTCATACTTAAAAAACTTGCCATCCAACAAAGTTAATGTCGTTTTTACATTGTTTTGATTCACCGAAACATTGGCAACATTTTTATTAGAACTTTCCACATTGATTGAACTAATTTGATTTGACTGATAATTATCCTGAGAGTCCAAACTCTCTAACTCCATAATTTCGATGAAAATCACACACTTTCAAAATCCAAAAATACCACAATATAATACTTGTGATTGTATTAGCCGCACCGCTCTGGTAAACAGATTCCGAATGACTGGGGAGAGTACCCAGAATATTAGCAATTTACAAAAACATAATAATTCTTTTGTGACCACAACTGATAAGAAAGTGCGCTCTCTCTCTCTCACTCTTAAATACAAGTCTCGCTCTCTCGTATTGTAATGATCCCTTTCTTGTGCCACTATTCATTAAATTCCGGAAATCAGGCAGGCAGTTGACGATATACGATTGGCACCAATTCGTCTTATCGCTTTATCTTTCATAAACAATAGGACAAAAAGTGAGCAGCCTTGGTAACACAGGTGTCATCCGTAGAGTCCAGTGTTACATACGAATTTTCAAAAAATATTTAAAATAACGAATAATATCACGAATAATTTATTCGTAGGAAATTTATTAACGAATAATTTATTCGTGGATGAATTATTCGCGAATAATTATATTGCGAATAAAATTTTATTCGAATAATTATCCAGATAACAAGTTATTCGAATAATGCCCAAATCTGCCAGTTTTCTGTGTACTTATCTGGTGGACATGGACACCCAACAACAAATTGAAAGTAGGTAGCTTTTCAATGTTGCGATTGACTATCATATCACTTTGAACGTGGCGTTAGTTCTTACTGAGGTTCTATTAGGAAATAATGTTTTTACAGCCAGAAATAATTATTTTTGTCAATAAAACACAGGTTACATACAAATTAAATAAACACTCTTAACAGTAGGCGCATGTAATTTCTTATACTTTAAAGAGCACTACCATCATGTCATCATGATACGTAGTTACCCTGTTTTACTATTCAGTATTCGATAATAAAAATTACTGACGCAATATTACATGAAGGGCATCACGTGAGCAAGGTACCTATAATAGCTGTAGTACAGTTCGCGGAGCGGGGCAGGGGGGTGTGCGCGACGTGACGTCATGCACGGCGCGCCGCTCGCGGCGGCGCGGGGAGCGGGCGGCGAGTCCGAGGGTGTGGTGCACATGCGCCGCGGCCGCGTCGTCTCAAGGTGACCCTCGACTTACCGAGCAAGTGTTCTGCGTGGCTCACGGCACTCTACTCCGGTCCTTTCACTTCTACACGGCTAAACGCTTACCGATACCGGTATTTGCTAGAACGCGGATACAATTTTATCTTGTGCCCGGTTAAATTTATGTCAGCACCCTGTGGACTCCAACGTTACTCGTCCATCACCTTTTATCTCAGTCATCGCGACTGACAAGACAAATCGATATGCGGCAAGCAAGAGATGTTGTAAGTATTACAAAGTCAAATATTTGTTCTGATTAGAATTTTTCCAATCCACCACAAACGAAAAGATGTTCTGCATTATACTTATCAATTCTTATCAGAAACTTTTGTCAAGTCACAAAGATTAGACAATCGCTATTAAATAAAAACATTGAATCATGCCGGTCGGTAATTTACCGCAGATATCCTTTTCGTCTATCAGATCATTTATCTACCCTTGATACTTACTGAAAATTTTTATATTTATTGCGCTCACCTATTATTATTTTCCTCCCTTAAAATACCTGGCTGATGCAACGCAGGGATTCCCCTAGCCATCGAATGAATCATTGATTCAGATGAGTGTTCGTATACTATAATATATAATTAATGGTACTTTTATACTGTAATTGTATCATTGTCGTAATAGGTTAGGTCGTTGGTAGTTTATAATGGTTTTACTTAGAATCTATTGATAAGTTCTTATGGTTAAACAGTGACGTAGCGTACTAATGTGGATTTTACTATTGTTTAACTAGGATAATTAAAGAGCAAGCTATAATTAGGTTTTCTGAGAGTGTTTCGTTTTTACATAATATTTCGCCATCCCCTGAAACCCGGGCTGTAGATAGTATTTGCAATAAATAAGAATGCAAAAGAAAAGAAAAATGCAAACTAAAGACAACTAAAGTCAGCCCTAATTGTGTAACACACTATCAATTACAATCTCAATAAATTTGAAGGAGGCTACAAATCCATTGGTCCTAATATTGGAAAAAATTATCTGGTCAACAATGTAAATAGCGCATTGCATGTTGTTGAACTGTCAAAATACCATTGAGTGTGTTACGCAATAAACCGGCAGAAGGTCTTCACGTTTCAATTTTTATAGGAAGTGCTCATAAATGTTACTTTGTTGGGACATAGTATTAAAATGTTCGTAATTAACATTAATTAGCGGGTATTTTAAAACAGTTTTTGAGTACGTAGTGTATTGTTAATTTGGTACTAAAACGAATAATGTTGGCTCTCGAGAAGTTAGACATTTCGTTGAAGACGTCACACATTCAGTCGTGAATATTGAACTCAAGAATAGTTTGTAGAATATATTATCACATGCCATTAGCGACGTTTTATCCTTATATAAACTAGTTTTGACTAGTAAATAGTCGCTTTTAAAACGTATAATCTGGTACTCACGAATTCCAATCCCAACAATCAAGGTTATAAAGATAATATAAATCTTAGAGAGATAGTTACTTTGATGTGAAAATAAATGTGAAAACAACAATGGTAACTTGAAATGTGCCCGAGATTAACCAGAGATGCATTACGAAATGTGCTAATATTAGATAAAGCTTAGATTAAATCAATTTAAGAAGGCACCTAAAACTGATAAGTGTTTTAAATTCTTATTTATAGAAGCGAGCGACCATAAAGAATAGTTATCATTGGGATTATTCAATTTTAATGTAACGTACATAATAGAAAACTGTTATTGTATTGTTTTCGATACAAAACAGGAAATTTCACTTTGACTGTTAATTGCGAATAAATTTATCAGTTTTATCATAGAGGTATGATCACAAAGATAAATGAATCACTATAAATTGCTATCTAAATGCGCTACGGTACTTTATCAGAGTACTCAGGCTGAAGTAGAATGATAATACTGTCTAGCCAGCGCCACACCCTGATTTATTTGTCCTAAAGAACACTTGTCAAGACGAACTAACACGTGAATGTTATTTGGTTATGAAATGAAATGAATTGCACCGATCCCAGCGTGGTTTGACCAGACTCAATTAATCGAATGAACCCCAAGAGTTGCACTAGCCTTTGAAGCCTCATGATTCATGGTGCTACATAAGCCATTGCATATCAAGAAGTAGACCGGGGGGCGCTGTAATGGTAGGGAAGACGTGCCCTTAGGATAGGAAAGGATTACGAGCCTACCGACTATGTAGCCTTAAGTAAGCATTGGACTAGTACACGTGAATGTTATTTGGGTAAATTATAAAATGATTTTTATAGGAAAACTCCACGAGAGTTATTGTTTGTTTAGGCTACTCATTATCAGTATTTTCTTACGTCAAACGTAGTGAATTATATAGAAACTCGTGCAGTGTTGTCGTCACTGTAGGGCAACACTCACTCGAGTCTCAAAAATAAACAGACACACTATGCCAAGAAAGTGCTTGAGCGTGCGTTCGTCTTGACGCGAAACGATCTCATCTTATTTATAGTTTATCCTCAATTATTACGATGTTTACCAATAAATTAAGTCGCATTTGCATATTATTTAGAGACAGCAGCATAGACAAATATGCTGTTATTAAGGGTTGCACTTCCATTGATGTATTTTTTAAATTATTTTGAACAATGCTGAACATGTCCTGTAAAACATGATAATATTAATCAATATCAAAAGGTAAAAATAGGTAGATAGCTTCGCACTGATTTCAAATTTCCTGTACATATTTTGCTATCTTTACAAGTTTACAAGGCCATGACATTAGTGAAGGCACTTATTTTTTCCTTATCTGCGACTCACAAGGAAAACAATAATTCACGTTGGAAATTTGAGACGGGAATAAGATTCGTCAGTGAAAGAGGATAACTTTTTAGATGGAAGGGCGGTCTAAAACTTCAAAGAAGCAAACAGTACCGCCACACAAATGAAACGTTTTTTGAATATGACTATTCGTACGCACTGTAACTTTTTATCCTCTTAAATATAAAAAAAAAATCGAAGCTACTATAATTTTAATCATTGGAAGACAACGGGAGAACATGAATGACCTTGACCTTGATCTTTTTGGAGAATGACCCTTCTTTTATAAATGTCACGATGGTCTTCCAAAACACTTTTCTGTAGCTAATTTTAAATTGATGTTTTTTTTTATTATACGTAAACGTAGGCAAAAACTATAAGATCTATGGGATGGACGGAAAAAGTGAAAAAGTACCACCTGGAGGTAAAATACAAAAATCATTCAATGATATATAAGTTACAAAAAATATTAAATAATGTAAAGTCTAGCTAGAGCGGTGTACTTATGTGATTTTAATCATTCTTACATAGAGGAACTATCAGTTGCTCGCTAGATATACATATTTATGACATCCATATCAAAAAACAAGTTGTTACAAGTTTGCAATCCTGTTTAAAACATTTTAGTTTCGCACCGGTGCGCGGTGCCGCATGAGCCATATCAACCTTTTCATACATATAAAAGGAACAACTGGAACAAGCCAATATACGAGTCCATATATTACTCATGCAATTGTTAAGGGGGATTAACTAAAGTAACCCACAAAATGCAAATTTACCATTTTTTTTTTAAATTTGCAGGCCTCAGGCTTTAGTGTCAGGTCGTATGTTGATTAAAATATGATTCGCGAACTTTACAAAAAATGGCGTTATATTATAATCATTAGAACCAGCAATATAACTTTTAAGTTACAAGTGGCGTCGAATGTCATCATTTCATAAAATAAGTAGTCCTTCAAAATCAAAAGTCATTTATACAAATTAGGCTGCGGATCAGCACTTTTCGACCGTCAAAATTACATAAGACAGTCCCCTAAAACGCCCACCCTTCACCACTTCCTAGTACTTTAGCTGGGACGAAGAAGTGGCGCAACAAACTCCCCAGCAGCACAGCTGTCTTCAATAGGGTAATATGAAATTGAGGGTTTTCTTGATGATTTTATTAACATAATAATTCTTTGAACAAATATTTGTTACGGCCGCGAATGATACTATATTTGATGATCAACATGCAATCTGCGCCCCAATTGCGTAAAAAACTATGAATCACAGTCTGAATAATTTTGAAGGGTATTGCGAAAATATACATACCAATGCTGCTTAGAACGTTTAAAAAATTGTCTGCTCAGCAAACGTTAACAACGCAATGAATGTTGTTGAACTATCAAAATAAAGCCATTCCTAGTGTTAGTGTCTTACGCGATTACCCCTCTGATACTGACCTGCAAATTGCAAGAAACGTAACAAAATTTGTATTTCGCGGGCTAACCTTACGCATTCGCCTTAATGTGAATATCAAGGAATGCCATGACGTCAAGAGCGAGCCCACGCGATAGCCAATCAGATTCGTACACTGAGGGGCACGCCTCGGGCAACATGATAAAATTTTCTTTGAAATCATTAAATAATAATATGAAACTAAAGGCGATAAAAATGCATTATAGTTATAAAAAAAACTTTGTTGCCTGGGATTGGGCCACACTTTTCTATATTTTTCATTTCGCGAGTCATAAGTATATTCTCTACCTTTACCGTTCTAACACGAACAATATGGACGGACTGAAACGAGATAACAATAGTTTACTATCATGAATGAAAAAGACCGCGTATGTGAGCGCGCTCATTGCAGTGCTGTGCTGACGGCGACGTCCGTTACTAGCTAGCTGATCGTATTCCTCATTTTCTTGTGGGTCAGGCGAGACGTGTCGTACTTAATAGTATAAACCGCGCGGTGTTAAATTGTTTATTAAATATTCAGTATACAAGTGTTCAAAAATGGGTTTAGTAGCTAATAATTTACCAAAGGTGAGTGCAGCACATTGACTTTGATTTCAAAATATTCAGTATCAAGTATTATTTCAAAGCCGGCTTTATATTGGAAAGCAACGGTAGTGTTGCAGTTGTAATGACCGCTTTGACCTTGTGAAACTCGCTTGCGATAATGGACAACTTGCTCGTACGTCTACGTATTGCATATTTAGTTCTATACCGAAATTTTCAAAAGTAGTTGGAAATAAAGTATTCATTTCACAATTTTTTAGGGATGTGCTTTGAATTACTCGAAAATATAAATGTGGGTAGAAAACTGTAGGCTGAATATAATTTACAAAGGGTGTTTCGCCATGTATTTTTTATGTGTTAAAATAATACAATTGTTATTATACATCTGTTATAATGGCTTGTCACAAATGTCGCAAATAATTTTGCTCATGTAAGACCTCAACTAAAAACTGCTATCGACATACCTACAACCCGTCCGCGCCAAGTTTTACGCTAACGATGTGACGTCACTCAAGGGTTAGCGTCAGCAAAACAATAATATTTTTTTAAATATTTAATTTATTATTATTTATTTTATGACGTTGCTTACTGTAATGAAAGGTCGACTCGGTGCGGGTGGGGAGTGGACGTGCATTCCACACACCGGCAAACTAAGAACGAACGGGTTGTACCTACATTACTGGTTACAAGAACATCTAAAATTAGCACTTGTGTCGTTTGTCTCACGTCAAACTTTCGAATAATAATATATGTAAAATTGTATATTCTTTACAGATTCGCGAAGAATGCGAAGTTCTACACTTGACAGACAAACAAATCAAGGAGATAATGAGCAGACTCCACAATGATTTGATAAAAGGGCTCGGAAAAGACACCCATGCTACCTCTATTGTCAAGTGCTGGATCACTTACATTCAAGATTTACCGAATGGAAAAGGTAAACACTCGACAGCTATCATATAAACACTTAAATCTAATACTCCCGTATCTGAGGTTTTCACTTCTCCCATATAACATCTAACTTCTTATTCTTATTAAATTATGTTTCTTTCAGAACGCGGCAAATTCCTTGCGTTGGATTTAGGAGGAACTAATTTCAGAGTTTTAATTATAAACTTAGGAGCAAATCATTTCGATATGCAGTCTAAAATTTATGCTATTCCAAATCATATCATGACTGGCACAGGGGTTGCATTATTTGACCACATAGCTGAGTGTCTAGCAAATTTTATGAAGGTGGGTACCTTTTTTTTACTTGCCTACGCTGTTCTACTCTTGGGCGGGCTCTACTTCTAGTTTGACGGAACCTATCCAGGTCGTCCCGCCATCTCTTACGTGACGTCGCCCGTAAGAGATGGCAACCCGCTTCAATATCTGAGGGCTCCATTCTGTGCTCTTTGAGCGCACAAAGATTAATCTGGGTATTTTTTACGCTAATTTAATTTGTAGGACATTTAAGCAGTACTTAAAATGTAACTAATTATCTCGTATTATTTCAACTAGGAACATGAAGTTTATAAAGAAAGGCTGGCGCTTGGGTTTACGTTCAGCTTTCCTCTAAAACAATTGGGACTCACGAAAGGAATTCTGCAGCGATGGACCAAAGGATTCTCTTGTTCTGGTGTTGTAGGAGAGGACGTCGTTCAGGGTCTCAAAGATGCCATTGCTCGACGAGGGGTGAGTTGACTTTTAGAAGACACTAATAATTAACATATGAACATAAACATACATGATATTCTTCGCAACCTTCACTGTTACACCTGTAACAAGTGTAAACGAGAATAAGCATGACTATTGTTTCTTTAAATTCTTGTATGCATGCATAGTGGCCCAAATTATGTAAAATGAAAGAAATTTTACAGGACGTTGCCATATATGTGACGGGCATCCTTAATGATGCAACTGGCACTCTCATGTCGTGTGCGCATAAGAACCCAAATTGCCGAATAGGGGTTATAATTGGTGAGTTGATGATGATAACAGCTCTCTATTAGAAATGTAAGGCATGATTACTATTGGAGTCAAAATAAGAGAGCCAAGTAGAAGCTTTCAAAATAAGTAACAACTCGGTGGGTAATGTGGGTAACTTTGTTTTGTTGTTGACAAGTATTGTTTTAAGCGCGTCATTCATAAAACGAAGCATGAATATTTTCTTCATATTTTATTAGCAATTCCATTGTCATTTCAAGTGTTAACTATTATTTTCTAATAGAACTGAGAATTTGCTTTTGTTTTTATTCTTTTTAAATGTTAAATATCATCCTACATTCGACAAGTGGCTTCATTATTTTGTTTTAATGGATGATCAAAAATGTCCCAAACCTCACTTAGAAAATAACTTTACCATTACATCAGCGATAATTTTACTATAATCACTACATCAAATAAACATATTTTATTTCGCCCTGTCATGTTTACGGCAATTAAACAAGACAAAACAAAGAAGGGTTTAGATTTCAAACATGCAATCATAAACTTGGGAGGTAACGTTGGCACAGGTTTTGCTACTCAACGTATTTAACAAACAGCTATTCAAAGATATGTCAACACATTATAATAATTTACCTACAATACCATTGTTAGTTAAACGTGTGCTTTCTACGTTCAGTGTTTAGTACTGGTGATACAAATGAAAACTTGAATGCCCATTGCAATTTTCCAAGTTTCATTTTAAGAAAGAAAAAAAAATTTATATATTTTTTTAAAGAAAACAGCTTGCAAAATTGTAACTTTTAATAATAAAGAAACAAAATACGTATTTTATTTCACATAAACCTACGTGGGCACTTATGAAACGTCAGAAGCTAGTTGTAATAAAAAGATGATAAATGTTTTCATTGTCGTTGTATTGGAATTTAAATAAAGTGCAAATACTAAATACAAATCTTTCATCATCATAACTTAGACGCAATCTCATAAACAACTTTTTTTTTTAACATAATCATAGAAAGAACATTATCTAACGAGTTGATACGCCTCCTTGAAAGCCTCTACGAATCAATCATCTTCACCCTAAAACAGGTGTCGAATAACCTCTCATGTCTGGGCCCTGGACCTATGACTACTATCTCACATCTAAAACGCATGTTTTCTCACTCTTGTAGGACGTACAGATTGACATATGCGCTATTCTGAATGATACTACGGGTACATTGATGTCATGCGCGTGGAAAAACCACAACTGCAAAATAGGACTCATCGTTGGTAGGTTTACCTTATTTTTTGTGTATAAATATTGTAACTAACTCGCTTTAACTGGATGTCGTGAGTTTTGTAGCTTGCATACACACAATGTCCATAGCAAACTATATCTTTAAAATATAGATCATAAATTGGATTTGCACACGTCTCGTAGGTACGACACGCTACCGTGCATTTTTTTTCAATATTCATAAGAACTCATCGGATTGGCCATTGGTATTTTATAATATAGTCACGGTGTGCCGAAATAATTGTTTATCATATTTCCTAACAACCTTAGGGGTTTCCATAATTACCGCATAATTAATAATACCTACCAATAACGTGATATTAACAATAACTATAACAATTTAAATATACAATGCGGATGATGGGTATATTAAGGTTATTTTAGTCACGTGGAGTGACACTAATGATGTTTCAACGAAACTGTAACTGATCCAGACCACGCCTAATCAAAAGCAATAACTGCGAACCTTTTTTGCACACCCTATAATTGCATATCTAAATTCAATTAAAAAGCAATTTTAGTGTTATTTTTGTTGTAAATAATATCTTTAAACCTAATTTAAATGCTTTTGTTGCTGCTACTTAAAAATGTTTTGTGTACCATATTATTCCGAATCAGGTTTTTAAATATGACGTTGTTAATTTAGGTACCGGCAGTAATGCTTGCTACGTAGAGAAGACAGAGAACTGTGAACTATTTGATGGAGAGCCCGGAAAGCCTGATCTTCTTATAAACACCGAATGGGGCGCGTTCGGAGACGATGGAGCCCTCGACTTTGTTCGCACGGAGTTCGATCGCGAGATCGACAATAACTCCATCAACAAAGGCAAACAAATGTAAGAACATATTTTCATTACCCACAGTTGTTTTATGTCAACAATTTACCTTAAACTATATCATTTCACCTTAAACTTGACACTCCCAACAATATTATCAAGAATATAGATACCATGTTATCTATTCTTCGTGTTTACCTATTTAATTTAAGTAGCGAGTCATGATCCACATTTATGTTCAATAAATAAGTTACCTATACAGAAAACTAGAATAAGGCGGTTGGGCAGTCTTTCATCACTTGAAGAGGTGTGATATTATATTGAAATAACAGTCGGTATAAACTAGATATGACCCAGAACACGATTGTTTTGATATCCTTGCTGTATCTGCCAGGGTCGCGAGATTGTTCGAAAGAGATACCGTGACCCTGGCACATGGGCAACTGAAGGAACACGGGTGGGTTTTAGTCAGTAAAAGTCTGACACGCCCTCCCGCTCCGCCCAGAGCGGGAGAAGTCATTTGATGATTTCCCATCCAGAAAAAAAAAAAAAAACCTTGCTGTATTGTAGGCGATATATAAATTCACTATATAATGTTGTTAAACGCGATTTGCTCACAATAGAAAAAAAAAATCTAACTCCTTTCAACCACGCGATTAAAATGTAAAAGCACAATGCCTTTTTATGCCCAACTTGCATCACCCAATTTCAGCCAAATTGCATCAGCCGTGATCAATGCACATAATATTTTGTCAAGCATAGTTAGGTTTTAATGCGGTGATTAATCTGATTAAGATTAGTTTAATTTGTTTTTGATACAAATTTTCCTTTCATTTCAGACAAGAGAAGATGATTTCAGGCATGTACATGGGAGAGATAGTTCGTCTAGCGTTAGTGAAGTTTACAAAGATGGGGCTGCTGTTTGGAGGGCGCGGTTCAGACCTTTTGTTCCAGCGAGGCAGCTTCTACACCAAATACGTATCAGAAATTGAATCCGACAAACCAGGAGACTTCACCAGTTGTATGGAGGTTCTTGAAGAACTCGGTTAGTACTCTTCTCTTATTTTGTTGTAATAAGGCTTATTCAAACTTCATTAAATTTTCCAAATGAAACTACCGTTAATCGTTACCAATTACTTCGAGTTTCATGACAAGGCTTTCCACATAAAAGTTATGTAACCTCTCTGCTAATCAAACTCGCGTAATGAAAACCAAACCATACGTGTTGTGCAACTATTTTTATATGTGATCAATTAGGTACGTCATACCTTATACTTACTTACGTGTAAGTACGTACATCGCTAGTTATGTACGGATTAGAGTGTGTCATTGCACAGACAATAAGAATTAATCAATAATGGAGGGCGCGGCTGATAACACCGATTTACATTATAATTTTAATCTACAACCCTTCCAACGCTAGCCTACGGTATACGGCAGCTGAAATATGAAGATTCATTCATAAATTTCTTTCTTGGCAGTGAAAGACGTATTATAAAGCTGAGGAGTTTGTTTGTTTGGTTGAACGCGGTAATCTCAGGAACTAATCGTCCGAATTGAAAAAATCTTTTATTTTGGGTAGCCTATTTATAGAGGCAGGCTATAGGCTATATAACATCACGCTACGATCAAAAGGAGCGGAGCAGCACCGAAATATGGACGAAAATTGGCAGGCAATTCGATGCGACGGGAAGGGTCAGGGTGGCAAAAATTTGACGCGGATGAAGTCGCGGGCAGAAGCTAGTTCCTAATAAGACGAGAAAGTTAAATACGGTAGATAGGTTGTACATTTCACAAAGAAAAGGGTTTTTATAATAAATGTTATGGTTAAACACAACAGTAACATCGTTTGTGGTTTTACTAACGTTTTCCTCGATCAGCATTTGAAAAAACCCAAACGTAAACTTTTATCTGCATTCTAATAATGGGAACAATCGCATTGACACGCAAATAAGAAGTTACTATTACCAGGATTGTCATTTCATCATTAAATATTGCCCACAAAGCCAAAACACTGCATATCTTAAAAATTGCTATAAAATTATTATTCGAGTTTTCATTATAGGATAGTGCCTCTCGAAGAAGCCAGGGCGGTCAGCTCATAAATTTAAATTTAAAAAAAGAAAAAGGCATATGATTTGGATAAAGTCAATTCCATTCCATAGACATAACATTACTAGTATAGAAGTCAAACAAAATAGATAAAGGTCAATGACGCCTTGAGATTAATTTACATTTTTATACCAAGCTATATCGTAAATTATATTCGAACTTAATTAACCTTTTCAAAGCCACGGACATGTATAGAAGTTCCTGAGTTCTTAGATTTCCACCGCCACGCCTTCTTCAACTAAGTATCTAATGAATATAAATTATTTATTTCCTGCTTTTATTCAATATAGCACTCACAAAAGATGTCTTCATTTATATTATAATCGGCTAAATCAAAAACTCTTAACATATTAATATCCTCGGAACGCCAAAGACTTTATTTATCACTGTTTGATTTCGCCAGTGGAAATCTTCATAAAACAATTTAAGATCAGTAAAATATGAACTTATCTAAGTTAACTACTTAATAACAAAGGGAAAATGTATGAATTTAGACCTTTAGATGTAAGCTGATCCGAAATTAAATAATTGTTGTTATTGTTTACCAATCCATGTCGATAATTATATTCCCATCTCTATAAAACAGCTAGTTTTCATTGCCCCGAGCATCTAAACTACTATAAACCTTGACTTTGACCGTATGTCCTTCTGTGACGCCATAAGGATAGGGGTGTCAAGGTCACTTTGACATAGTGCAGCACTTTCGGTTTTCTACTAAAGTTAATATGATGGATGTACTACGGAGTACTTTGGTCTTGAAAGGGTTGAAAACCGGACAGTTACAATAACAACTAAGTGATTTCAATTAAATGCACACAAACAAAAAATAAAATTGTTTCTGAAAACGTATCTGCCGACTAATTTTAAAAACACTACTTAGGAATTTTATTTAAAGTTACCTACCTCCTGATAATTATTGTGCTCATGGTACCTATTTTTCTCACCTTGATACCTATTTAAGTAAAGAACTCAAGAACTATACAATATTTTTCTTGCCACTCTTGGCAATTTCTCCACATGTGACTAATTTCTGTTAACAATTTATTTGCCCACGTCATAAGGAAATGTAAAGTAAAAACACGTGTTTCCTTGAAATAAAACCTAATGAATAATCTCTTACATCTGTGTAAAGTTGTAAACTACATTGTCTGTCGCTATGTTAATTAGTTTTATTTAGCAGTATTGACATGACAATGTCAACGGGTGATAGCAAGATACCACAGGAACAAATTAGTTCCGAGATAATTAGTACTACACAACATTTCAATACCTCTGATGGTTCTTATTTATTTTAGAACAACCAACAAAGCTAACACCAAAATACGTATGTCATAAAGCACTTCTTATGTTCTATCAAACAGATTAAACTTATTTAGATACATCGTTACATAAATGCAGATTATTGTTACATAAATCCAACATCCAAATAAAAATGAAAACTATGTTCGATTGACCTAATCAATTTTGTTCGATGTTGTGCCAACCAATAAAAAAAAAGTTGAAAGACAAATAATCTAAATCTATATATAACTGAAAAAACCAAAAGAAACTACACTATTCTTTTGTTTTTCAGTTTTATGATAATGCTTGATTCAAGACAGACTTTGTGTAAAGAATAAGTAAGACGTATCAAGTATCTATATTTACACTAGGTGAGCGTAACAGGCGACTAAATAAAAAATAGTTCTTGCTTATAAACTTGTGAAAAGTATACGGTTTCTACAGTGGTCGATAAAGGGCGTTAAGTCCAATGTTCCAATTCGGTCACGATTTCGTCCCGATGACGGAGCTTGAGATGTTGAACTTTGGCCAACTACATATACATGTAAATATATGAGTGTGAGAGGCGTGTTTTAAGCCTCAGACTTTGACCTTGTGAATGAATAAGCTGATCTCCGCAGCAAAGAAGTTTAAATAGAGTTGGAACACATAAGGATTTTACAAAAAAAAAAACCTTTTGAATCTAATGAGAATTCAAAAACAAGTTTTTAGAATTATACCAGGTTTTTGTCCGAAGAGGAAAATTAAACTGCGCAGTTTTAGATATTACCGGTTGGTTTATAAACCCAAACATACAGAATCAATCTATAAGGTTCCTAGTGCTGCAACAGAGGCCTCCTCTCTTCAAGAGAATGCTGGATATAATCCACAACGCACGCCCAGTACCGCACTGGGCCCGATAGATGTCACGATGTCTTCGAATTTTCGGTTCTAGGACATACGGTTTCCTTACGAGGTTTTCATTTCCAATTTCTCATTTTTACACAAAACGTTCAATTCCAGGTCTATCACACGCAAACGAGGCGGACATGTCTGCGGTGCGGCACGTGTGTGAGTGCGTGTCGCGGCGCGCGGCGCACCTAGTGTCGGCCGGCATCGCTTGCCTGCTCAACAAGATGAACGAGCCGCGCGTCACCGTCGGCATCGACGGCTCCGTCTACCGTTTCCACCCACACTTCCACACACTCATGTGCGAAAAGATCGCGCAGCTTGTCCGGCCTGGTATTCAGGTATGTTAATAACCTCTAAGTACCTAAAAGTCTAAAAAACAAGATTTCTACATTTCAAAATCAAAAGTCATTTATTCAAACTAGGCTGTGTGCCAGCAGTTTTTGAACATAAAAGGACAGTCCCCTATACACCCGCCCGTCACCACTTCCTAGTGCTTTAGCTGAGAAGTGGTGCAACAAACTTCCCAGTAGCACAGCTGTTTGTTAAGTTTGAAGAACTTGATTTATTATTTAATTCTGTAATCCGGTGTAGAGGACAAAGAGTACGCTGTAGGCAAAATTCGCGCTTGGACGTGGAGTTCCGAAAACGAGCCCGTTAAAGAGTATTATATTATATTCTATTCATCGTCTCCTGCCCATATCCCAGTTAGTATGAGGTCAGCATCACCTCTACCACCGCTATTTCTACTTCATTGTTTATTCTTTAGCTTATAGTACCTATATGTTTTCAATCTTCATGAACCTCAATGTTATGCTTGGTTAATGCATAGTAAGAGAAAAAATAATTCGGGAAATGAAAGTACTGTTTGAAGTTAAAACATTTGAGACGTTATTAAAGATCAGAGAAACCGGTGCTATTTTAGAGTGTCTTTAAGAAAAAAAAACTGTTATGCATCTCGTACTTTAATACAACCGGAACGGTGAAGGTTGCCAAAACGTCTGTGACGTCCATGTTTTTATCTTTATGAATTTTCATTGGAATTCAATCAAATCAAATAAACCGTTAAAAGCTAAACGTTATCGGAAAAGTATCCGGGACGGCCTCCACCCACGCTAACGAAATTTACGCAAATAAACCTCTATAGATAAAAACATTATCTCCTTAGTAATCAAGTAGAGTATGACGTCCCTATTCGTTTTGTCTGTGCTTTAGATTAGGTCAATAAGTTTCTCATAGCGTCCAAATTCCAAACTGATAACCTTGTATTTATTGTTCAATATTATATTCTTAGTGCTGATATATTACGCCGAAAGGGGCAATTACTCATAATCTTTATAAAACAAACGACACACCCACCTCAAAGAATTTGTTCTCGTGTTTATAGTTAGGTAATCATACTTTGAGATAAACACGTCCACTGTTATTAAATTCATTGCAGTGTGGAATCGATACTTATAATATTATTGTTTGAGAAAATGCGAAATTAATTATATTGGGATATAAATACATGTAATCATCAGAGACATCGACACTCAACCAATAACGTCTTCATTTATGAAAAAAAAAAAAGAAACTGCTGTTCCATACATTTACTTAGTGCACTTTTCTATGTAGGCCTCTTAAAGAGATTTCTTTGAAAAATTACGTAATATTGCAACATTAGAATCATGTTCCGATACGTAGTTACAATTGGCGCGTCGATATTATACGAGGTGGCAGCGTAAAAATACAATACCGTAAAACGGGGTGAATAGGAACGTAGAGGTGATTGGTGAATCGGGAACGGGACGAAACTTACAAATGGAGTTTCACCTCTGCATTTCTATTCATCCCGTTTAACAGTACCTTTGGCTTTCGGATAATTAAGACTGGAACTTACAACATAATGTAGAGCAACGACTACCTGATATCAGTGCACGAAAAATATAGAGACCGTTTGTTATTCTCACAAAGACACGCCCTCAAATTTATAGCGATATTGTGATTCTATAGATATACGGATTGTAAGCCGTAATCACAATCGCTGTACAGCACAACCGGAAATTTAATCCTTCATGAAGATCTAATCATTTCTATACTCAAATGGCTATTTAATTATAATCACCTAGGGATTTAATACAGTCCAACACAATTGCGTCATAATATATGTGATTACCTACATCGTCTTTTGAATCAGAATATCTCACGTATTCACTTGAGTACTTGATAATGATATAGGTATCTAATGGGACAGTCAACATGACTCTGCAAAACCTGATATAAATTAGACACTGTCATCGTTACGCTCGAGATGATAATGAAATAATCTGACGCACTAAGATACGGCAAAAAGGACAGGATGTCTCTCCAAAAACATGATGCAATAACAGTATCGACCTACTTACAATTTTTTTCGGACTTCGCAAATTAATCCGAACCCAACAAAGAAGTACAAGGCTTAGGTTCTACCGAGGTTTTTTTAAATATCAAATGTTATGAGTAAGGTTGCCAACCGTACTCTAAAATAGATTATTGTAAGTACACTTTTTCTTGTAGGTGTAGCTAATAAACTAGGAACACTTGATAATAGAGTACGCTAAAATACTCGTTTTAAATAAACTGATTTTACTGGCATTATGTTCACTGATGCCAGCCCTGTCACAAAATAGAATGAGTTTATTTTTGCGCGAGGTCAGTGATTTAGATTTTCTGCGGTTTTTCAATATTTTTAGCGGTTATGAATGTGATATAAAGAAAAGAGCAATAGGGTTTCATTACAATTTCTTAAAAAGAGTTCCTGATGTTTAACCTGATGGTTAACTTAGAATTAGAATGTATGCAGGCCTACAATTATTCTTTTAAAAACAATAAAAATTGTTATCTACGGCAAAACTACAAAAATGCATATTTAAAAATTGTATAAATGGTACCTACTCTTTTTTATTAGTCTGTACTCTTTATTTACCCTCTCTTTAATCAGACATACTCTACTTCCTCTAGAAATGTTGGCAACCCTAGCTATGAGCAGTTATTATGATAGCCATCCTTGTCCGTAAAATCAATCTGTGTATTGCTTACTTTGTTTTTTAATAATGTGTAAATTGTATTGCAGTTTGACCTGATGCTGTCAGAGGACGGTAGCGGCCGCGGCGCAGCTCTAGTCGCTGCCGTGGCGTGCCGTCAGAGTAGTACGGCCGTGTAGGCACCCGCCACACCCACTCGCCCCACACCTCACTCGGCGATCTCTCCGACGCGCTCTGAGCCTTCGCATGTAAGCCGCCTTAGCAAACAACAGACACTGCAGTGATCATTCAAAATAGCAATATATTTTTAAAATTATTTACACCTATTGATATTTATATATCGTAATTAAACTTTTCACTGTAAGTGTGAATCACTAGTAAAGAATAAAAAGCTGGCCTTTATAGTTTTACAGTCACATTTATAGTCAACACACAGCCGATTAAAAAGGATCATCAATAGACATTAAGGCCGAGCTGGCGGCTATTTTAGCACGTTTGAATAATTATAATTATGTATTAAATACTAATGCCGCTGTGAGCTTCGAGCCGATGGCTTTCATGTATTCGCTCTCTGTTGGAATACTATTAAAATTGTCGTTGTTATAAAATAATTTTAACATTTTTGTCCAAATCTTGTAGCATGTTAGACACTAAGATTCAATATTTTGTCCAACATTACTTAATTTTACTTAATTGCGACTTGTTTGTACTTATAATGATGACTTAAATCTAGTCATGATATTAGGAGCTGGCCTTTATAAAGTTCTATTCATCTCTATAACAGTGTTAGTATGTTTTAAACACGTACACTTTTTGTTTTAAACAAAAAGCATAAGACTGATTTAAAGAGGCGATCATCATCATCGACGTAATAAGTCTACAAAATTACAATTGAGCTCAGTGTCAACCGGTAAACCGCGATAACATTCAGCATTTCCATGCCAGCACACAGTAACATGGCTCAGAATTCTCTTCAGTGACTTGTGTTATATTAGCAATAAGTAGTTAAATAGTAATGTATATTTTATCGGAGAGAAAGCTCTTATATTGTTAAGTAGGTATGTAATTTTATATACTAATAGCAACTGTTGAAAAAGTAAATTAGAATGATGATATTATTATAAATTACTTAATAACTGAACACTTAATGCGAAATACTTCTTTAGATGAATTGTTCATTCATATAAATATTTTATACAGCGACCATGTCGGCTGATGTATTTTAGATAAATGATGTACAGATTTGGTTATGGTTTACAATAATTACAGCATGCATATAAAATATTATATTATATGCATTTTCTAACCAGACTTTTAAGGTCCCTTCCCAATATTTTGTCAATTTGGTCAATAATAACAAACTTTCAGACCTATCCCACTATTTATTTTTGTTCATACAGAAATCAGCTGAAGATGTATTCTGCATTTTCGGTGAGAATCTCAAAATAAAGTATGTTGTAGGTACCTATACAACATACTTATAATACCATCATTCAATCAAGATGTTGATCATCGATTAAATAAGTAAAATATTTAGAAAAATTTAAATACAATTAAAATTTATTTATGTACTTAATGGAAAATCACGAACGAATTCATGTAGTCAGTATGAAGCTCATTTAGATTGTATGTTGGTTCAATGAAATTAAAGAAGTTGCGTAAGTGTTTTGATATTTTACTGTGATAGAACTAGGACTAGTTCAAGTATATTATTTTCTGAAAATGTTTTGTCAGCAAAATTTATGAATATTCGAAACCTAATACTGATTGTGTGCCACTAATTTGTTCTGTTCAAATAATATCAGTCAACAATAGTAAAAATGCAATTTAATATTTAATTTCAAAAGCAGTGTTATTGAAAACTATTCATCAATTATAATCGGGTTCATGTTTTCACAACATACTTAAAGTGTATATAAATAAATAAATCACACCCAATTATAGTTCCTAGATTCATTATATAGGTGCATTTTAATTTATGTGTTGTGTTCTTACATCTGTGTGCTGCACGCTGTAACGAACACTTAGATTATTTTATAAGTTAAATGGTGGACTAAGTGTAGTTATTAGATTTTGTTAAGTACATTATTGTTTAGTCAAAACTAATATTTAATTTAACCACGCCGAGCTTGTGAATTCACAGGGCTTCATAGCAACAGTTTTAATTTGTCATCAAATTATGGATGGAGTATAAAAGTACAAGTAAATCTTTTTGTATACATTTGATGTAAAAGATAATTAATATTGCTAATAAAAATGGTTGAAGTTTAAATGCTCTATGTATAAGTTTTACAATTTAGCAAAGAATAATATTCCAATGAAATAAAATTTATTCAAATGCTTTGCTCAAAAGAATTTTATTGAAACATGATTTTATGAAATATAACCTTATTTTGATTATTTTTGTATAAACTTCAGTTAGATGCATTATTGAAAGATATGGAAATTTCTGCATCAAATAACAAAATACCACATTCCACTTGTAACTGGAGGGTCATAAATGTGTTGATTTTATTACTACCCGCAGAAAATGTACATATCAATTTCAATAAGCCATAAAAATCGAAAAAGGCGTATTTATGTTTAGAAATATATTTTCCAAAGTGTAAATAATATTATAATTTGTGACATTGTTATGGTATGTATTATGGAGTTATTTAAAAAAATGATATTTTTGAAAATTATTCACATGCTTTGTAGATAATAATAATGTAATAAATCGAATTGTTTGAGCCCATGTAGGGTAGTAATCATTATGTACACGCTCTTAAGGCATAGGAGCTCCTAGAAATGTTATTATTTCAGAAATAAATTTGTATAAAACATATTGTGTCGTCTTTATATTTATTTTAAATTAAGTGCGTACCAATGTTACAACCCCTTTCCATTCTTTTTCGTGCACAGTGAACACGGTCGGAAAATTATATCTATTTAATCCAAACAGTTTAATCAATCAAGTAAAATGGACTAAACATTAACACAAAGGTGGCACAAAAAATAAATAAATAAGGCGGTTAATATTAAAACACGTACTTATCGAGAACCAAGGGGCTGTGAGTTTGTTCTCCAGAAAGAGCTTCTTGCGCAAGTCGCCACAGGTTTCTTTATTAACTGCATTTCCACGGGTCTTAAAATAGAAGTGTGACTGACACTGGTTTGGTGAATGGTGGCCCCATTAGGGATTTTAATTTAGATAACACAAAAAAAATTGTCACTGGTTCAAAAGCCCTAGGTTTTGAGATTCAAATGTATTATTTGCACACGTATTGTGAAGATGACCTCGCAATTGTTTTACCACTTTTTTATACTTTATTAGTAAGAACTAAATTTTTAGTAATTAATCACGATCTAGCCAAAAAGGCTAATAAGCAATTTAACTCTAACTTAATATGTTACGTAATAGATTAATAATAATAATAATAATAACTCCAATAATAATATGCTCCAAACGGGGATTGTCTTTGGATGCACTTGCATAGTGCATACAGGGATAATCGTCGGTTGGTGCCCCCTCATCATTTAGAATTGTCTAAGGGGCCTCTGCGAGTTGGCTTCGGCCCCTCGTACGCCTTCCAAAAGACCGGGATCTTAGGGTCCCGAGATATGTTAACGTAAATAATAATAATTTATTTATTTCCAAAAAGAGATTACAGACTTAAATTATTAGTTTCACAAAATGGTTTACAACTAGTGGTAGGAAGTAAATACAAATTGAATTTCCTATGCTGTAGAAATCTGTAGACAATTGGTGAGCCCTGCCTCTTAAACTAGGGTTACCTGTATCTTAAGAGACAGTGTTCGGCTATAGGGTTGATAGAGAAAGATTTATACAACTCGTGGGTTGTGTCGATCTACCAAGTGATTGTAAAAATTTGCTTAGTTTATAATTAAAGTAAAGTAAGGAAGAGTAGTAAATTTTTTTTTTTTTTTTTATGGCGTCCATTTGCGCGTTGGTGTGGGTGTATGTGGGGGTGAGGATAAGTGTGTGTGGGTGTGTGGGTGTATGTGTGCTTGTGTTAGTGTAAGTTGTGAAATTGGGTGAGGTTCCTTTGTGAGTATAAACTGATATATTAATGTTATTATTATTATGCGATGTATGTAAGTAGTGATTCCGTTTGTGGGTAATCCTGTTGAAGTAGCCATTCTGTCACCTTAGACTTTAGATTATATCTATTTAGGTCAAGTATGTTTAATGCTTTATGAGTTTTTTTGTATAAGTGTGTGGATGATGTATAGTATTGGTGTCTGGCAAAAGAAGTTTTGTGCTGAGTGCCTGGGGGAATATTTTTTCGCTTTTTGGGATCAGATGGGAGGACACTAGCGTGTCTTCTAAGGACAGATTGTAGGACAAAGAGCTGCCGTACTGTTAGAACCTTGCATTGTGAATAAAGTTTCTTTGTAGGATAACGATATGGTTTTCGTAGCATCACTTTCAGTATAGCTCTCTGTGCTCTTTCGACTCTGATTAGACTTGTCTTAGTTGCGCCACCCCATACAGTAATGCAATACCCAATAACAGATTGACACAGTGCAAAAAAGACCATTCGCAGTGTATCTAGGGTTGCCGACTCTCTAAGCGATTTAAAAATATGTATCAATCTCATAGTTCTAGAGGCGAGGGCGTTGAGATGTTTATCCCATCGTAACCCTGCGTCTATTTGTACGCCAAGATATTTAACAGTATCAGTTCTAGTCAGTGCTGGACATAGGCACGACGGAGACTGCTGTGGGCAAGTGTGAGCTGTTATCGAAAAAGTGTGATCTGGTGCGGTGTTAGAGCGAATAGAGAAAGGGACGTAGGAAGTCTTCGTAAGGTTGAGAGTAAGCAGATTTGAGTTGAGCCATTTTACTACTTCTGTTAAGGCTAATTCTGCGCTACTTTTAACACTATCCCACGTTGGTCCATCAGCAACAATAACGGTGTCATCAGCATAGGCAAATATCCTAATATTAGGGAGTTTCATTCTGCACAGGTCGTTGACGTAGATTAGGAACAAAATTGGGCCTAAAATGCTTCCCTGAGGCACTCCATATGACAGAGGTTCCTCTTCGCTAAGGAGTGTACCAATTTTAGTTCTTTGGGTGCGGTTACTGAGATAATCTTTGAAGATTTGTAGAGCGATACCTCTTATACCAATTTTTTCCAATTTGGCGACAAGAAGGGGTACAGAAACTGTGTCGAACGCCTTAGAAAGGTCTAGGAATATACCCAGAGATCTGATCTTCTTGTCAAGGTTCTCAGCAACCATTTGCGTCAGATCAAGAACTGCATCTTCAGTAGAGATTCCGGTACGAAATCCATACTGATTATCAGCTATGATATGATACTTATCCAGGAAGTTCTTAAGACGGCTACTGAGGATCCTTTCAAGGACCTTAGAGAGTGCAGTCAAGACCGAGATGGGTCGGTAGTTGTTGACACAACTTCTGTCCCCTCCCTTGTAAATTGGATATACAATTGCTCTTTTAAGAGTATCTGGAAAGACTCCTTGCCGTAGACAATCATTAAAGATATGCGTTAGTGGCTTTGTCAGGGTCACATGGCATTTCTTCAGCAATAGGGGCGATATACCATCCCAACCTATTGCGCAATTGCTGCGTAGTTGGAGAATGAGGGATTCAACTTCAGTTTCATCCACCTCCAGTAGCGCAAGGGAGTTGGTGGCGGAGTACGGCGTATTATTAGTGGTATTTAGACGCTGACTAGTTGGCAGTACTGGGGGAGAATGGGACCGAGATAAGATGTTATCCGCCAGGTTTTTACCCACATTACTGAAGAATTGGCACACCTCATTTATGGAAGATTTAGGACAGTCGCGTATTTTCAGAAGTTCGACAGGGCTTGTTTTAGTTTTATTGGTGTTGGTTATTTCTTTTATTGCTTTCCAAAGGGCCAATAGTGACCATTTGCACTTTTACGCAAGTCCGTAGCACTTTAGGAAACGCCGTGTATTTATGGCATAGTAAGGGGCGAAGCCAAGTGCCGCTTGGAAATTGGTTACATAATGAAGGTGTGTTCATGTTTGCGATGATGTATTTTTTTCGTGAATTATATTCGCTATTCGTTTTTTTCGTTCGTTTCGTTCAACAGTAACTTGTCGATGTGGGGTTCGTTAAGATCGTATCGATGTCTCGCGTGCAGTGACTTTTGGGTACAGGCGCGGTTCGAGGGGGGGGGGGGGGGGAACGACCCAAAGAGTCGAGAGCCTGAATGATACACTCCAGTTTCAAGTAAGTTTGTGGTCTTGCATTCTACATTCTCTTGATACTTGACCTTTTCTTCATAGACCGACCAAGCAAATAATTCCCGGTTCTTTTGGAAT
Source organism: Aporophyla nigra (assembly GCA_947507805.1). Classification (NCBI taxonomy): domain Eukaryota; kingdom Metazoa; phylum Arthropoda; class Insecta; order Lepidoptera; family Noctuidae; genus Aporophyla; species Aporophyla nigra. The sequence continues at coordinate 13,016,331 of OX382307.1, read as the reverse complement.
GATCAAAAGAAAATCTAACCTATCCGAGCGTGGGCAAAAATGTTTGAGCTTGCTACGCTCGCTCTTACATCCATAAATCTCCTAGGTTCCTGAACTTTCCTGGCATAAGTCGACGATGTAACTGTCCTAGTCCTTTTTGAATGTACATACATATCAAACAAAACTGAAACTAAACGAGGAGAGTAATTAAAATTTTCGAGCTCACTTCGCTCGCCTTTGCATTCAATAATCTCATAGTTGCTAGGGCTTTTCTGGCATAAGTTGACAATGTAACCTGAAAGAGACTCTTAAAATTTTCGAGCTCGCTTCGCTCGCTCTAGCATTTATCATTCTCATGGTTGGCAGAAATATCCTGTATAAGTTGACAATGGAACTCCTATTTCTGTTTGAAAACATAAAAAAAAACTTAACCTGAACGAGGCCGGTTGTTAAAATTTTCGTGCTCGTTCAGCTCGCTCTAGCATTTATCATTCTAATGGTTGGCAGGGATATCCTATATAAGTCGACAATGTAACTCGCAATTTCTATTTGAAAACATCATAAAAGAACCTAACCTGAACGACGCAGGTTGTTAAAATTTTCGACCTCGCTTCGCTCGCTCTACCATTAATCATTCTCATGGTTGGCAGGGACATCCTAGCAAAAAGTCGACAATGTAACTCCTATTTCTCTTTGAAAATATATAACAAAACTAACCAGAATTAAAAATTAAAAGAAGAATGGGCACATTGGGACCACCCTCCAATAGCAATAGGATGTATGTCATTGGATAGGTATTTTTAATTGGAACAACTATTATTATGACAGCTTTGTTGTTACAACTGTCCGTTCAAAGTTATAAAACTTTTTATTTATTTAAAAAAATATTAAATAAAAAACTATTTTCTATGTTTTTACTTTTTCATACCTACCCGTGTACGTCTGTCTTGATTAAACACTGTGCTTTGGGCCGCGTTCAGGTAGACACGGTGAGCCCTCCCCACTCAAAACCGGTTTCGTGGAGCCCGCGCCGCGCGCGCGCAGGTACGTTTAACCAGTCTTTGGTTGGCATTGTGTGTGAGTTATCGTTTGTTACCGTTCCTTTTCATTCGCTTCTTTCCAACGACTTTGACCTGGCATTCTTACTGGACACTGATATCTTCTCGGAAACTCTGCATTGATTATTGAATTCGGCTATCACACTGGACTTTTGAATTGCATCTCGATCGGGTTTTAATTGTGATGGAAGATCATCGCAACTGTGTCATGTGTCGGCGAGGCCTATATCGCGTAAGATATCAACAACACGTCCTGTCAGAAAATCTTCCAAGAGAACAGCCAGAGGTTGCTGCATATATACAACAACATTCAGTATTGGAGGTGAGTGTAGTGTGTATATCTATCATTGTTTTTTTTTAGAATCAAATCGGTTACATTTTTGCATGCGGCCTGCACAAGGGACAACTTTTAAAAAAGCCAATATATTAAAGCTGTATTTTTATGGCGCCTAATATAAGATATTGTAGGTTCTCACTATTTTTACAGTGTTCACATATTTTAAATACTCTTATGTTTAAAGCTCCTGGTATCTAATCTAAGCTGGCTACATTAGGATACCGTGCAAACTCGATTTAACTTCAAACTCCTACAATGTCGTTACTTGACGTTGGTCATAGAATTATAATTATTCTTTCTTTAAACGAGTTATTATAATTGCTTATTTTTATCATTATCAGGTGGTGTTCGACAACACACGAAGCATATGCCATAGATGCTGGCAGAGAGCTGCAAATGCCATTAGACCACCTGTTGAAGCGGTAGTGCCTGAAGCACCTGAAGAGAATGAGCAAAATGTTCATGTACTTCATGTACCTGAATATATGAGAGCGCCAAATAACCATAGGTATTGTATTTTTAACAACTGTGCTAATAATACCCGATACAGAATACCTAATGCCATTAAAGTTCACATCTTTTGTGTCTACAAGCTATATATACCCGATGGTGCCAGAGTATGCAGAGAACATCTTGAAGGCAATAACTGGGATGAGCTGCCTGATTTTTGTAACACAACTCATGATTTTAATGCAGCCCAGTTTAAAGATGTTTGTGACATGCTACGAACAACTATTCAACGGGGTTCGAGGTTAGATTTTAGTCTTCACGGAGCTATGACTGATGAAGAAATGCACTACTGGGTTGGTCTTAATGGCTCCCAGTTTGATGACATTTTAGAGCAAACACCATCATTGGGCGTGAGGTGCAATGATCCAAGGACTGCGTTAGCCATATTATTAGTAAAACTTCGCACGGGAGATTCAGATGAGAGGCTTGCTACATTATTTAATATGTCAAGAAGAAAACTGGAACGATATTTAGCTATTGCTCGTGAATGCCTTATTAATGAATACATCGTACTACACTTAGGAGTGGATCACATAGACAGAGAAAATATATTGGCGAGAAATCTAACAATACCAAAAAATCTGTTTGCCAATGAAGAAAATAGCAAAGTAATTCTTATATGTGATGGAACCTACATTTATATTAACAAAAGTAGCAACTTTTTATTTCAACGCCTCTCATATAGTTTGCACAAGTACCAAAACTTGTTAAAGCCATTTTTGATCGTTGCTCCAGATGGTTATATTATTGATGTTTTAGGACCGTTCGCTGCCACAAAAACTGACGCGCAAATCATTCAAGATATAATGAATGACGAAGAAAACCCTTTACATTTTTTACTTCAAGAAAATGATGCATTTATCTTGGACCGTGGGTTTAGGGATGGGTTGGAGTATATAGAAGCTTGCGGTTATGAATATTATGTGCCACCAACTAAAGATCGTCGAGAGACACAGCTTACTACAGAACAGGCAAATGAAGCACGAGCTGTTACAATGTGCCGATGGGTAGTGGAAGTCATAAACGGTCGATTTAAACGCGATTTTAGGCTGTTGCGGCAAAAATATTTCAATAGAGCGCTGCCTCACATGTTCGGAGATTTCAAAATTGCTGCAGCTATTATAAATCACTTCCACGTACTCATTCAAGATAACGTCCACGCAGAAGAGTTTTTAAATCTTATAAGACGCAAAGTTGACACACCAAATCTATTGTATAATTATGTAGAAAGAAAACGCCTGAATAACCGAAGGGCAGATTTTCAACGGCTGGAAGCTAATCTAATAGAAAACTTCCCAAGGCTCACTGAAGACCAAATAATTGTATTAGCCTTGGGTACATACCAGTTAAAACTGGCGCGAAGCTATTGCAGCGAGCATCTTCAAAATAGTTTATACATAATAGAAACATATAGAGAAAATCGGTTAGATGATCTGCCTGATTACGGTATTCAGGAAAATGTGTGGCTTTTGCGTGGACGCATTCAATCACGTCATGTGAGACAAAGGACGTATTATTGCTATATTTTAATAAATAACAATCCAAATGAAGATAACAACATAGTACAACATTATTGTACATGCATATCGGGACGGCGAACGATGGGCACATGTGCACACATTATATCAATAATCTGGTATTTAGGGTATGCGATTCATGAAGGATTTACTGCACCAGCAATGTTCTTGAATGATGTTATTATAGATAACCCATAGAACACGTCGATGTGTGTAACGTAATAATAAATAATTAATGAATTATTAACGGTGTTATTATTTTCTCCTCAAAAATATTTTAATATTTTTATCTTTAAATCTGAACTTATAAGTCTTATAACTCTGAACGGACAATTGTAACAACAAAGTTGTCATAACAATTGTTGTTCCAATTGAAAAGACCTATCCAACGATATATATCTCATTGCTATTGGAAGGTGGTCCCAGGTTTCATACATTTTTGCCCATTCTCTTTTTCGAGCTCGCTTCGTTCGCTCTTTTCGCCCTAAGTAGTCTAGTGCTGTTCTAATACCAATTATTTATTTATCAAAAAGTGCTGCGACCAATTTGCTAGCATTTTTATTACCTCCTCCCCCATGCAAAAATGGTGTCCCTGAATACTATCAGTAATTATGAACTGAAGATGTACATAAAATAACGTCTTTGATTCCCGAAGGGTTAGGCGGAGGAGTACTTTTAAATGGTAATTCGAAATTTCACCAGTTCTCTATAAGTCCCATTTCATATTGGGCGAGCCTACTACCAGCCACCGGGTACAGATTCAGACTCTGGGTTGCTTCTGAGAAATTACTGATGGAATACTCAAAAACACTGACCGACTTGGGAATCGAACCGGTAACCTCAAGCTCAGCAGTAGCACTTGCGACCACTAGACCATGGTGTACCTTCCTAGAAGTATTACTCTGCACTCATGGTCGCAGCCCAAGATTTGGGGGGGGGGTCACCCCCCCCCAAAATCTTGGGCTGCGACCGCGCCTGTTTGGGTATATTAATCTGTTGCTCAGTCTGTTGTTCATTATTGTAGGTTGTTACGTCGAGCATGTTTAAAGGGGTAAATTATTTTAAATAATTAAACAGTATTGCTTTATCTGGAGGTACTTTACCACTACAACATGCTTTAACATCTACATAAAGGACTTTTAGTAGGTATTCAATTGTGTTCATAAGATATATTTTTTTGCTTTTAAGTGAGTAATGTCTATTATTTCCCTGCCACCTTCGTTTCAGGGTAGCCTCTGTACACATGCCCTGGGATGGTGTCTTCTCTTTTTAGTCAGAGTGGTATTGATAATCCGTTTTGAAGTAAATGATTGAGTTCGGTTTTGTATTATTTGTGTGGTAAAATAATTACGAGGTCGACTATACCGTAATCGTTATTAGTTTGTCGCGGAAAACTTCGAAAAGCTGTTACTTAATTACGATTTGCCTTATGGGCAATCAAAACACCTTAGCAAACAGAAATGTCTAACTAAACTAAGACAAACGATTATTTTTTGGAAATTTGTTTATTATGCTTTCACGCTAAAACGGCTGAACGGATTTAGATGAATTGGCACAAGGAGAGACCATGTGCTGGATGTCCTAAACATAGAATACTCTTAATCCCGATTTTCCTACGACATAGAGACTTGTGCGGGTGAAACCACGGGGTGTAGCTTGTTTTTAGGGTTCCGTAATCTAAGGAACCTTCAGATATAGTTTTGCCGCCTCCGTTCATCCGTCTGTCTGCAATTTAGCTCAGACTCTTAAAAAAGAAAGCTATTATTTGGTAAGGCATATTGTTACGTAGATCGTGAGAGCAGTGGTAGCCCAATGGTAACGGCCGCGACTTACGAGTAGTAGGTCGTGAGTTCAAACCCAAGCAGGCGCTTTACTTAGTGTAAATTATTTCATCACCACTGCTCTCAAAACTGTAAAGGAAAACATTGTGAGGAAACTGACATGTTTACCCAAAAATTCGAAGACGCGACATCTACCAACCCGCACTGAGCCCGCGTGGTGGATTACGGCCCACTCCCTCTCACCGAGAGGAGGCCTGTGTCCCAGCAGTGGGAACATTATAGGCTGCTGATGATGATGACGTAGATCGAACATTCTAGCAACTTCACGCTAATTCCATCTAAGGAGGGGGCAGTGTTACGTAAATCGAAATACTAGAAACGACACGCTAACGCCATCTGTTATCAAGTAGCAAGTACTACACGAACAATTGTACGTAGACGCTACTGCCATCTACCAGGCCACTCAGAAAGTATTGCGAAAAATATTTTTTTTGTAAGAGAGACTGGCCAGTTATAAACTATTATAAAAATAATGATTATTTATAAGTAAAAATAGGTACGTTTCAATTTCAAAACTTCCCTCCACATTTTTTGCGAGTTAATTAAATTATCGTGTCTCATTGGAAAATGGATTTGCACCGAGAATATTTTCGCGCTATGATTTTTAACGATTTCAAGTGTCGCCTGAAACCGGACGAATCATAAGATAGACTTCAAATTGCATTCATGGATGAAGGCCCTTCCAAAGCTACTGTGTATCGTTGGTATAACGAATTCAAACGTGATCGACTAACTTTGGGGGATGAAGAAAGAAGTGGTCGCCCTTTAACAAATTTGAAGCTCGTTTCGGCATGTTTACGACATTATTACAGGTGATGAGTCCTAGATTTATCAATACGATCCAGAAACGAAGCGCCAGTCGACGGTTTGGGTGTTTCAAAACGAATCAACGCCTACCTACCAAAGTGAAGCGATCTAGAAGCGGGGGGAAGATTTTGATCGCGAGCTTTTTCAATTTGACTGGCTACTTGGTGTCAATCCCATTACGGGACCAAAGAAGCATCAACGCCGAATGGTATACTACCAAATGCTTGGCAGAAGTTTTCTCTGTTGTGAGCAACAAGCGACCAAACACAGGGCTCCGCGGGTTACTGCTCTACCACGACAACGCGCCCACACACACCGCGCTCAAAACGAGGGAGTTCTTGGACAGCACGCCGGTCAAACTTCTGGGTCACCCTCCTTACAGCCTTGACCTAGCACCGTGTGACTTCTTTTTAATCCCAAAAATTAAAAATCAGCTCAAAAGGATACAATTTTCGTCGCCGGAAGATGCGCTGTCAGCGTTCGAGCAGGCTGTAAACGATGTGTCTACGGCGGACTGGAAAAAGTGTTTCGAAAACTGATTTAGACGCATGAAACTTTGCATAGAGGGTAGTGGAGAGTATTTTGAAAAGATTTATTTAAAAAAATAATTACCTATAGAACACTTCTTTTTATTTTCGCAAAACTTTCTGAGTGTCTCACGTACTTATTATCGAATAGCGGTTCTAGCGGTTAGCGATTTCTCTACCAATATCTGGAAGCTTCTACGCTACCTGTAAACTGTGGCAAAGTGTCGCGATTGTTCCCGAATGTTCTGCTCGGCTTATAAATAGCGGATTGTCGGGCTGAGGGAACAGTTCGGTTTACGAATGCGATCGAATGCGATTCAAGTGATACAGTACAAGCGAGACAAGTGATTCCTTTTGATGTTTCTTGTTGTTGCGGTATTTGTGTTTATTTAATTAAACAGTTTTTTTGTGTGTTTCAGTAATATTGGTTTCAATTAATTTATCCCGAACCCCAGCTCGTAACAATATTAATCACGCCGACAAACTTTTAGAATAAAACAATTTATTGTTTATTTTTTTAGAGTATCTACCTCCTGTGCAGGTCACACAAAAATAACATCCCCATGTTTTTCTTTTCTCATTTACCGAATCGTGTGGAGGTAGTTGAATAGGTCTTTCAGAAATATTTCGGAACGGTGAGAACAATTTTTCGATTAATTGTTAACGAGTCAAGTGTGTTTAGATTTAAAAAGTATTTAAAACTGTGTTTGGATTTAAAAAGTATTTAAATAAAATCCAAAAACGAGATCATAACTAGTTTATCTCATCTCAGTATAACTCAATCTGCCCGACAGGATACATGTGTGCAATAAAATAACATAATAATTACAGCAAGATGTGATAGCATACCATTAATAATTTAAAATCACATTCATAAATCGTGTAGTTATACATAAATCTATAATATCTAATCAGTAATCAGATCGTTCCATCTTCCACATTTCTTAAATGGAGCACAATTAAATTGTCTTCATATACTTTTGATACTTACATTGGTACTTATTTATAACAATAGCATTAAAAAAGTGAGACCGAAATAGAACATAAGTGAATTCATTATCTGCCTGCAGACCATGCATTCTATGTAAAGAACAATATGTTATTAAACATGACAGGCACAATCGGAAGGACTTCTTGCAGGTTTCTTGGGCGCGTTAATTCTTTTCGAAGTACCAGTACCATATTGAATGCCTGACCCTATCCTCTCCGGGTCTAATTCTCCTGTTTCAATTTTAGCCAAAATGGTTTTGGAACATTTTAAGAATGCTTCTTCTACGTTTTCTCCAGTTTTAGCACTTGTCTCGAGGAACATCAATTCTAAAAAAAAAAAAAGAAATCTCTAATTATTAATTCATCTCAATGATGAAATATGGGTGTAACATTGGTACACCTCTGCCTAACCTTTGGGGAATTCAAACATGATGTTAATGTCATAAACAAAAGAAAATAAATATTGACATATTTAGTCATGCTTACCATTTTCTTGGGCAAATTGACTAGCTTCTGTGAATGTGACTTCTCTTGATTCTTCCATATCCTTTTTGTTTCCCACTAGTAATATTACTATATTAGGGCTTGCTAGCGTTCGTGCATCCCTAAGCCAATTTGAGAGCGCATTGAAAGAGTCCCGAGATGTGATGTCGTACACTAGCAGGGCTCCAGCGGCGCCACGATAATAAGAACGTGTGACTGAACGAAATCTTTCTTGACCTGCAGTGTCCCATATCTGTAGTTTAGTAGACTTTCCCCCTATGTTTACAATTTTAGAACCAAACTCAACTCCAATTGTGTGACATCTATCTTCTTTAACTGTAAATAAAAAAATAAAATATGATATTAAGCGCTTTGCTTAACCCAATATAAAAGACAGAAAACCTACCATAAGTTTTCAATGTCTTTAATTCAGTTTCACACAGCTTTTCTTTCTGAATGATGATCAGAATTTTCAATTAGATTACAGTCGACCTCGTAATTGCTTTATCACCCTAATATAGAATGTTAATTCACGGCATATATGTAAGGTTGATTTGCTTAAGTGACAGACAGTTTCAACTTTAGACGACGTCCACAAGGATTAAGCAGTGCATTGAAAGTCCAGTGCGTGTAAAAATTTAGCCGCGATTTTATTACGTCCGTGAGAACGTGCGCTTAGTAGAGTTTCAATTCACTGGAAATAGTTATCAAAAATGGCAAAGCATTTAGGCGGTCGCCAAAAATATTATTGAGTAATAATAAAAATGATTAATGATAGAAACTAAAACTACTAAAAATACTGTACTTAAGTACGGGAAAAGTAACTTACTGGAAAGGTGAACAACATGAACGTGATAATAAATGTGGCTTGGGTTTGAATTTTTTTTTTACGTAATTTGGGTTTTGACAGAGTGGCACCCAACGAATGGAAAACGAGAGGTCTATCATGCAGCGGCAAGGCAGGTGGATGAAATTGTTGCCATCGCGGGCAAAACCTGGATGAGGCTGGCACTGGTGCGTGGTGTGTTTTTTTTTGGGAATTTTGATTGGGACAAGATGAGAGAGGTTTATACCCAGCTGTGGGTAAAGTCGAGCTGTGTTGTTGCTGATGACTCTTTAAATCAATATCATCATCATTATTTCAGCCGAAAGACGTCCACTGCTGGACATAGGCCTTCTCCAAGCTCAGCCACTTCAACCAGTTTTGTGCTTCCAAAATCCGCTGGATGCGGGAAATCAATATACTCTTAGAGGAATTGTCAAGTTTGATGGCAGGAACATTGGTGACGCAGCGTGTGGAAGAGGCGCAATATCAGAGGCATTGCTCTTGCACCTGGGCCACTTGCTTGAGAGCTGGGAAGCGACAAACGTGTATTACGAACTGTAGTTTTAATTTTTTTTGTCTCTTACGGTTTCACTTAATTGTGATTTATTTTATATTGTTATTTGAAGTAAATACTTCTTGGGTTTTGTGATTTTCTTTTTTTAAAGTGAAATGAGCCTCTGATCCATAAGGATACTTATTTAACACAGTAACGACAATCTATCTTAGGGCCATTATAAATATATTGATTTTGACATAAATGCATCAGAACGGAAATTAGACAAAATTTGGCGTATTTTGTCCAACTACAGCACCAAGGTCATCAGAGCTGATAGCACTGCTTCACTATATTAAAAACCAGAATGTCAAAATACTTCACTTGACATCTATGAAATTATAACAGACAGGTAAAATTAGCTGTTAAATTAGTAGAGACAGCATTAGAGTTAATAGTAACTTCAAAAGTTGTTTGGGTGTTCAGCTGAAAGTAAAACATGGAGGAGGAGACGACAGGAGATGCCCTAGGAGGACTTGCAAGTGGCTTGCGAGCATGATAAGATGTATGAACTTTACTGAGATATTATTTTAAAAGAATTTTCAATTTCTACCCTTACATGTACCCCACCAACTATCTCCTAGGGACTTTGGGTTTCAACTCGTTGGAGGTAAGAAGAGGTCTTGATCAGCTCACGGTTGCTTGTAAGACCCTTAACGGGCGTATCGACTGCCCTGAGCTCCATGGCCTTTTCTGTCGACTATTTGTGCCCGACAAGTACATCGGCCACCGCCTAAGTCGCCGACACAATCTGTTCACGCAACTGCCTTGCAGAACAGTCGCCAGAGCTGAATCGCCTGTATGTTGTACATTGAGGATGCTCAATACCCTCCTGACGGCCAACCCTGAATGTCATGTTTGCGGACAAATGGAGTAGAATTATGCGCATATGTCTGATGTTCTGTGAGAAACAGTATGCCAGGGAGTCCACTGTTCCATGTTAGTAAGTAGATTGTTAATTGTATAATTTTGTTTTCTTTATGTTTCTATGTTAATTGATGTTATTGGTATTGTACCGTGTTAATTAACTATAAATAATAAATAAATGAACGTGAATTAGTAAGAATCGCAGCAGGTGGCATTCTGTGGTTTCTGACTCTTTCACGGAACTGACAATTGATTTGTGAATTCAAAATGATAATATTGCTGTTTCGCCATATAACATGTTATACATACATACATTCTTAAACTCACATCTCCTTCCCATGGGTTCAAAACAACTATTCAATGCACAACCATTACACTGCAGGAATAGACCCATTTTTAGGTACCTATATAATTATACATAATGTTGTTCGTGATAACTCATTATTTTTTCGTATGAATTACTAGATAGTACTTTCTTAAACAATTCGATAATTTACGACGAATGACACATCCACTATCATAACGAAGTTGAATAAGGCTACTTACATTTGTTTCCAATGAAATTATTGAGAAGGCTTGACTTCCCTGTCCCAGCGCTCCCAATTACCAAGAATTTAAATAGGTATTCTAGAACAGAAATAAATGAATTATAAAACATATTATTGTAAAAATATACAAACAAGATTACAATAACAAGATACCATACCGTAAGATTCAGACATCGTGTATTGTTCACACGGTATTTATACAATGATGTTTACGTTCCAGTGTACACAATCTTATAATTTTCACACTTATATCTACCTGAACTGTTATCAATAGCTGCTAGCATTAACTGCGAAGTTTCATATTATTTCAGCTTTGCTTTCACAACATAGGCACTTTCAATTTACTATTTTTACGTGAATGTGAGTGAAATAAATGAATGATTGAACGAATGATCGCAATGGCTGCACCTTACCACAGAGTAGGACAGATGAACTGTCTGTCATCTCTTTGATGTGCAGGGCTTGGTAACGTTACTAAATTCACACCACAAGTATCGTTAAGTAACGTTATTTTCATAAAGTTAATTTTTTATCGGTAACACGGGTAACGATACTTTGGTATTGAATCCATAAAATAACGTTACCATTACCGTTACTAGTATCGATACTTTTATCGTTACTTAATGCGTTGTTGTCAACCCGCGCAACCTAAGCGGCACGCCATGGGCGGCGGCGCTCTATGGCAACATCGCCAATCAAACGATGCCAATGCAACTTCATTAATGTAGACGAAAGAAAGAGATAAATAAAAAATTAACGTTACTCAGTTACCGGTAAAACGTATGCCAAGTATCGTTACCAAGCATAACGTGACCTCTACTAATAACGTTATCTTCGTCCGATGAAAGTAACGATACCAAATTTTTAACGTTATTCAAAGCCCTGGATGTAAGGTTAGTCACAGTGGCGACAGTTTGTCGTACTACTACTATTACTAGTATAGTAAAGTACAGTTTCACTACTAGTGAAACTGTACTTCACTTCGCATTGACATTGTAAACATAATTACACAGCAAACATATCAAGTTACATTTCTAATTCAAACAAACCTCGCACTATATAGGCTTTCCGTAATTAGAAGTCAGCTTATACTGAAAATGTATAGCTTGATTTGTCGCCGTGCATTAATACCGCCACGACCGTACTAGTTACACTACACGAAATTACTTACTAATTTTCATCATAAAATTTCTTGGCAACAATTCCGTTAGGGCTCTGCTCCACCTCCCATCACCACGTTTAACCAAGTGTCCCGCTGACCCTCAAGGAAGTGGGCGCGGCCCTTGGCTACACATACTCCAGCATCTTGAACCATAGTCCTATCTAAACTAATATTATAAATCTGTAGATTTTGTTTGTTTGGTTGTTCGGTTGAACGCGATAATCTCAGCAACTACTAGTTCGAAATGAAAAATTATTTTAATGTTCGGTAGCCTATTTGTCGAGAAAGGCTATAGGCATATACAAGGAAATTTTTTATCCAGTGCGCAAATTTTAACAAATGAAACTTAAACGAGTTATAATAACCATGCAATTATTATTTTGATATATCTTAGTACAAAAAAATTAAGTTATCGTTAACGAAAGATGTCTATTTTGAAACTGGTTTTTTATGGTAACTTGCGCGCGGCGCCGCGCCGGCGCGGCAGCGAAGGTGAACGACCGACCACCTGTACAATCGGTCAAAATTCTAAGAATTTCGAAGTACCTACGCCGGCGCGCGGTTACTGACCTATTAGTACCTACCAAATGTTCGATCGGTCAAAATTCTCAGGATTTCGAAGTACCTACGCCCGTCGTCGCGGTTACTGACCTATTACTATTGATCGAAAATAGTATTACGAAATATGTAGGGTGTCCACAGTTTACTGATTTAAGGTCGGATAAAAATTAAAAATAAACGTATTGGAAAAATTGTTGAAATGTGTTCTATTACTGATACTGAAACACCAAAAATAATTTGCGCACTGGTTATAAAATTATCCTGTATAACATCACGCTAAGACCTTTAGGAGCTGAGCAAAGAGAAAAAAAAGTCACGAATATGAAGACCTCGCACGAGCAAATGAACGAAATTTGACACGAATGAAGTCGAGGGCAGAAGCTAATGTCAGATATCTAAGTAACGGGCTCGGCCTTTCACTAACCTGGTGCGCTCCATAGCCTTTTGTACAACTTTGGATTAATACGTACACAGTCTCATTATAAGTGACCGTCCATGTATTGGCCCCATACGTTATTATGGGCAAGTTAACACACATTGTTCATACAGTTTGGATTTCTGGCTTTGAGATATCTACCGTACCGTAAAAACATCATCCAGCTACCTAGCCCAGACTCGAGGAATCCGCAGTTTGGTTGTCTTTTCCTAAAGATAAACTATGATGCCTCAGATGAACGTAGGTATAGACCTTCAGCTCGGGTCCACCACTAATTGTAACAATTTGTCGTACACCGCTGGTTATAGTGGTGATGTTGGTTATTCGCATTGATTTAAATAGTAAAGATACGGTCGTCCGAACATTTGACGGACGCGGTCGCCCGACAAAAAACACTAACGTCATCTATTAGAACTAGTGTGAACTACGATGTCAATCCGCGTGGTCTGCTCCTAGACGTAACCTTGTAAGAGCGGGATGTGGTATTTTTCGAGGTACAAAGAAATAAAAAAAAACCTTTTATTTTTGAAAATTTATATTTGTTGCAGTGTGTTGGTGTTATTAAGTTTTCATTGGCCTTCGAATAAAACATTTTTTTTAAATTATTTATAGTAAAATTATTAAATCTTTCCATTTCATCGGCTACCGGCTACAACGAGCGCCGCTGCAAAGTTATGTCGTACTTTTACGCGCGTTCGCTTCGTCTTTGTCATAGGTTGAGACAAATATGAAAGAAAATTGTTTTAAATAATGTTAGCAGTGGATTTAATGACATATTTTTAACTTACCGGTGATATGAAATGTTATCATTTTTTTTGTTGTGCTTTTTGTCGTAGTTCACGCAACCCTTCACGGCAAAACTTGGCATTTTTGCTTGCAAAATATACGACCGTTCCGAAGACAGCCGATCGCGTTCTAGTTCACTTCGATAAAGGGAAGACCATTTTGGGACCAAGTTCGAGGCGTCATTCTAACATGCGGTCCGCCCTGTCCTTACGCAGTAATATAATATGTCAATGGTTATACGATATAGTAAATACTAGTTCCACTCCATCTAAATGAGACAACAAATGTGACATCTGAGTCATCTGTCTGACTGACATTATATTATAAACAAAACGATTAACGAACGACTGGTCATCCTTGTCTTCACAAAAATTTCCAATTGCAAAATCATTTTTTTATTCGTATTTCTAATGTATCAAACGTTTTAAAATCAACGAAAAATGCTGTGTTCTTTGCGTCACGTATGTTTATTTTGCGTTTGTGTTATATAATAATTAATAATGTACGTGTGTTAATACAACTTCGTTATTTCTTTTTATTTCAGAAAGTTCTAGGAGCGGTTGCTCCTAGGATATTTGTACCAACAGACAACCAAGTCCGAACGTTTTGGGAGTTTGTAAATATGAGCTTTAATAAGCCAGATATCGATCGTATTAAACAATTTGGCCCAGATCGTACATGTGCTGAATGGGTGCTGCGAAACGGTGGCAAGGTAGTTTGGGAAGGTGGAATAAAATTGGCTGATTACAACATGTTGCCTCCAGAAAAAGTACCAGTTCCAAAATTAGTTGAAATTGATGGCACAGATTCTTCTATTTCATATTATGGCTTCCCTCATTTAAGTAGGTAATGTTGTGTAAAAAATGGAAATGTGTTAATAGACATTGTGAACATCCTTTTCATTAATTTAATTCTACACTCTGAGCATAGTATATTCATATTTATTCAGAAAATGAATGCATACTATTGACTGGTCTGTTAGTCTAGTGATAAGTGACCCTGACTGCTAAGACTGAGGTCATGGGTTCGATTCCCACCCAGGACAAATCTTTGTATGATGCACACAATCATCACAAATTATAAGCCTGCTTTGCTTTATAACAACTAACATTTGCTAAATAGGCAATGGCAAAATAAACATGTGATAATAGGGAATGGACATGTGCATTTGATGATATTGCATCAGTGAGCCTAAGATTTTTGAACTTTTTATCATAAATATACTAAGATGAAATGTTTTATGGCCATTTTTCCCACAAAAATGTTTTTTTATATTTTTAAGTTGGGTGCAAAAAGTTGAGCAAAGTTATCCTACACAACGCCAGCTACATCGATGACAGGGCACTAAAGGGACTCTCCCATGGTCGTGACACAGTAACTCACCTTCAAGTGTCCTCGTGTCTTAATGTCACAGACGCTGGATTAAAAGAACTGAAAACACTTGATAAACTGGAATCACTAACATTGTTTCAATTAGAGAGTGTTGAAAATTTAGAAGAATGTAAGCGTCTACTTCAACAGCTCCTACCCAAGTGTAAAATACTAAGTTCAAAAGGTAGGCAGAGCAATAAATGATAAACATTGGTTAGCTCCATGTATTTGGGATTTTTATTTCTTCTTTATATTTTTTTTGTTGTTTTTTTCAGATGGTGTTGAAATAAATGATAACAAACAAAACACACATTCTTAATAATTACATGTCAACTTACATAAATGTTATTTTTAAATAATGAATTATGAATAACTTTTTGTAAATAATGTAAATCAAGATAACTTTAAATACAAACTTGAACATTGAGGTAGTATTTCATTAATCACAAATCTTCTAACATTTAATTCCTTTACCAACTGCTTCATTGACATTGCTGTATCCATCACGTTCAAGGAGTTCAGCTAATTCATTCTTTATTTTTGTGACAACTGGTGGTCCATGATAAATCAAAGCAGTGTATATTTGTACAGCACTTGCACCTGCCAAAATCTTATCATAGGCATCCTGGCCTGTGAAAACTCCTCCTACACCAACGATGGGAACTTTGCCTGAAACAACAATGGTTTACCATTTTATTATATTCAAAAGACCTAAAAGAGAGATATCACTACAACTACTTTTCGCCTAAATCCTATGTAATAGGGGTTGAGCCTATTGCCATCAACGGGCAAAAATTCAGAGGCCTGACCTGGGTATCGAATCTAGGACCTGATGCCCAGCAGTAGAAAAAATGACAACCACTAGAACTATGAGGCTCTTCTATATCCCAGAAGAACAAACTTGCGAAATATATATACAGTAGAATCTCACTAATCCCGCACTCAATAGACCGAAACGTCCAATAATCTGGCACCCTTCGCCCATGCCTCCCTCGCCCCTCCTTACGCCATGTTGCACAAAAATAGACCTTAATAAAGGAATATTTTAAAACTGAATGATTTTTTTCTATATAATCCAATAATCTGAACATTCCAACAATCACACGGCACCTTGTGGTTTTGAATAGTGCCGGATTAGTGAGATTCTACTGTAATACCATTAAGAAAATATTGCAAATATACCTTTGGTCAGTGTATACATCTGCTTAATCATTTCTGTGGATTTAACAGTAAGTGGTTTTCCACTTAAACCTCCTGCTTCATTTGGAAACTCAGTATTCTGAAGTTGAGGTCTGTCAACTGTAGTATTTGAGATAATCAGGCCATCCACTTTGCTTTCTTTCTTTAAGATTACTGAAACAATCTCACTCATTTCCTCTTTGCTTAGATCTGGAGCAAGCTTAAGAAGTAATGGAGGACGATTATCGGTCTTCATAGCATTTCTTGCAATATTAACTTCTTTCAAGAGTTGATATAGTTCCTCTTTCTGCTGTAATGACCTTAGCCCTGGTGTATTAGGACTGTAAAAAAAAGATGATTTAATTTTAATAAGTTCATAGGAATTTTAAAGGATGTTTATTTGTTTTTTTTTCATTGCTGAATATGTACCTGCTTATATTTATAACAAAATAATCAGCTACATTCGAGAACTTCTTTATTCCTAAAACATAATCTTGAATTGCATTATCAGACAGCTTATTTTTTCCTAAATTTATTCCCAATACTCCTTTATCTAGAAGTGGTTTTTGTATCATATCTATTTTCTTGTATACTTCATCATGACCTTCACTGTTGAAACCATATCTATTAATAACTGCTTTGTCTTCAGGTAGACGGAAAACTCTTGGTTTAGGATTTCCAGGTTGTGCTTCTGGTGTGACTGAGCCAATTTCCACAATAGAGAATCCTAATTTTCTCAAACCTACTACAGCATCACCATGTTTATCAAAACCAGCTGCTATTCCAATGGGGTTATTCAATTCATATTCAAGGAATTTTGTTTTCTGAAAGGTTACAATTTATATGTTTACTACAACTACAACAGTGGAAAGTTATGCAATAAGTGCTATATGCTCAGCTGTGGGGCAATAAGGTTGATAAAAAAAAGATTTTGATGATAATAAGGTTTTTTTTGTTAATATTTTTTCAAGGAACTTACCAATACTTGTGGATCATCAGCTTTTTCAGGAGGAAACAACCCATATTTGATGGCTGCCACTCCAAGAGTGTGTGCCCACTCAGGGCTAAGATATTGACTCAGTGGTTGCAGAACATTAGTATAGTATCCATCAAAATCTTTTTTGTAGTAAATGAACTGATATGCTAACGATCCCCCAATAGTTACCGCACATAAAGACTTGAGTTTTTTCTGAAATAAATAGGTTTATGTAGGTAATATATTTAGTTATTTTTATCTTTGAAATTACGTAGGCAAATACTCAAGTTTGTTAGCGCAAATTATATAGTCTTCAGAAAGTTAGATGTTACTTACAATAGCTTGTTTTTTGCTTGCCATCTTTGTTAGATAACAATTAGAAAAAAAATCTTAGTTCGTTTGTTAGGTTAGAAAGAATAACAATCTCTAATGTCTAATCTAATCAGTCAGCCAGCAGCATCACCGCCCAAAAACGGCAAACGCTACTCTACCAGAGATGTCAATACGCCAGTACGACTTCTGATAAAATATCGAGATTATTATTTTTAAATATTATTATTTATTACTAATATTATTTTGGGCGTTATATCGATAGTCAACTATTTTGTTTTGTTTCGCTCTTTGACTACTATGATAGTAAAGTAATTTGGTAATCGTAGAGTAATTACACAGCTCGATTTTATTTCTGCAGCTAGTATTTTGAAAAAATCTTACTGAAAAATATTGATACACATGATTGTTTTATTTAAATTAAACAATAATTACTCAGAAATATAACCTAAAATTACTACTAAATTACTAATTATAAAAATAAATACAAAAACAAAAGCACACTTAGGCGTCGAAGTACTTATCCGCATTCACTCACTGTCATCCAGAAACGTGGCCAAAGACTGGGCAGTGGAGGGGCACGTTAAATGGCAATGCTAATTCGTTGGCCAAAGAATAACCCAGTCTTTTGGTCATGTGAAGTGTCGACCACTCCATGAAGAATTTCCATAAAAAGGAGACGATACGATAAATATACTGGATTAAAAACTGTTTCAATCATTTTTGACCTGATTAATCGAAATATCGATATTTCTATTTCCGATATTGATATAATTAAAAATATCGATAATCCGACATTTAAAAAAAATTAACAGCCCTAGATGACGGGACGGGGCACGGGATGAGATGATGAGATCTGTCACTTCTGTCTGTCAGTCACATACGGTACGACGGCGAGACGTCGACAAGTTTCAGCATGTCGATTCTGTAAAAATCTCACCGTGAAATGGTGCGTGGAGTGAGCTGTCAGTGTCATCCCAGTGATGCTAGGGATTGACCAAACATAACGTTTACAATCATAATCGAGATTTTGATAATATTTTTTATGCTTATTCTATTGATCATTTTATGAGGATTTCAACGCTAGTAAACTATCTTAACATTAGGTAATACTGTTTCGGGAAGTTTTTCAAATGAAATAGCAAAATAGAATTTCAGACAGAAACTCAAGGTTCTTTTTTTTTCATTTTTTTTCTCGACTTGTCATTTATTGCCAGACGCACGTGCGCGAAACGCACAGACAATTTAATTAATATATTAAGACATACACGTTTAAGATAGCTACTAAAGAAAATGCGAATCGACATTGCCAGTTATTATGAATCCCATGTAAACTGATTTCAATTAAATAAACGAAACCCCATGGCCTAATCGCGATGTATCTTGGAGAAGCGATTGAAGATCGACTCGAGTAAAGAATGTGCAACGTTCTTCAACGTTGTTACTAACCCAAATCTATTCAAAAAAGACGAGTGAACCTGGCAGTGGCTGGCTGACGGAGCATAGAATTCAATCGCACACAAACTATGTGGGAACCTACATCTAGGCACTGTCATATTCACATTGATATTTGTTTTTGTTTACTAGGTAGGTATTTATTTAACTTATAACGCGTTACGTATGCGCACTAAGAACATTAGGAAAATGCAATACCTAGCAACGTCCAAAATGTACCGACTAACATTTTATTGTAGAAAAAAATTTACCTACTTACCTAACTCACTTATGTCGTTGTCATATATAATAAAATAAAAAGCAATATTCATCAAATGGTCACCATCTTGAAAATATGTCAAAATTCAACAGTTCAAAACGGTCAGCCACAAGCTCGCGAGGTGAAGTGATGTTGCCATGACAACGGCATTGCGAGCATCGCGTGATCAAGCCACGTGTTCACTTCACCAAGAATACATGCGATGATGCGACGAGAATCGCGTGAAGTGCTCACGCCGCGCAAGCGCACTAGGCGATTAGGTCATCATTGTCATACTTTTTTTTTTGTTTTGATGACCATGTGCCCAAGCCTGTTCGTATTTAGAGTTCAGACAAAATTATTAGGTATAGTTCTTACCAAACTTCTTGGCCGCCCTGAAATTGGATACAATGGCTGCGCAGTAGTAAATCTAATGAAAAACAGCACCGATCCGTGCCTTTCGCTTCGAAAAGCCAACTTCAGGGCGGCCCAGAAGTTTGGCGAGAGCTATACTTATTTATTTCAATGCTTGTAACCTATTTGGATGTCTAAATCCAACCGTTTTTTGTGCATTTAGTCATTTTGTTGTTTTATTTTTATTATCTAGGTACTCATTTACTACTCATTTAACCTGTAACGTGTCACGCATACGCACTAAGAACATGCAATACCTACCAATGTCCAATAAGTACAGCTAGGTACCTACTGCTAAACATCTTGTACTGTGACCATAAGTAGGTAGGTATGTGTTGACACTGTTATTTGAAACCATTGTAAAAACTAATTATTATTAAAAAGAGTAACCATGTAGTTACTTGCCGCCTCTTCTTCATAGGAGCTAGAAACCGCGCACCTACCTTCTGACGTTTCATGTAGGCTGTGTGAAGCAATAATCTTTTGATTTTGACGATGATGAGATGCGTTACTTACGTATGAGAGAGTATACGATTTGTGTATTTATCAAATTTATTCGAAACATACATATAAATGCATGTATACCTACTTAATAGTCGTATTATTAATAAAAGACTATTCATCATCATCATCTTGATACCTAGGTGACAAAAATCAACCTTTCAAATGAAACTCGCGTATCGCACCCGCGTGAGATCACTTCACCTTGACTAAATGTGACGAGAATCGCGTGACGTGTTCACGTCAAGCAAGCGTGTCTCAAACGGTGAAGTTGGCGTTACTCATTTAGCTCTGCGTTAGCTCACTTCGCCTACAATATGAAGAGAATCTTGTAAAGCGTGTCTCATACCGTGAGCACCGATTGAGTAACGGGTGAAGCACGGAGACAAACGCGCTTGCGCGAGAGCTGTCATTGTTTTTTTTTTTTAATTTTTGAGCCTTTCAAGACATTATTAAACGCAATGACGTATTCGCAGCTAGAGCCAATGAAGTATATTTTAATGTCAAGTCCAACCATTGTTGAACATTTCAAAATTATGTTTTCAACAAATGAATATTAGGTACTTACTTGAGAGGTGTGAGATCGAGCAATCGGTGAATCGAGAGGCTTGTAGCTAAATAAAAACAGCCGCACAGTCCGACCGATCCGACTAAGCTACGCTTGCCTCGGTCGGTCCGTCTATGGGTACATACCAAGATCTCGACGGTC
Source organism: Aporophyla nigra (assembly GCA_947507805.1). NCBI lineage: Eukaryota > Metazoa > Arthropoda > Insecta > Lepidoptera > Noctuidae > Aporophyla > Aporophyla nigra. The sequence goes on along the minus strand of OX382307.1, from coordinate 12,995,370 downwards.
GAAACTCTGACAACCAGTCTTACCGAGAGGGAAACATTACCAAATAACTGGGTTGTCGAAGTCGGATGGACAGTCGTTGCATGTAAAATACCAGTGCATTCAGCTGCAGCCAGTTAAGACTGGAAGCCGATCCCAACACAGTTGGACAAAGGCAGGCAGATGATAAGGTGAGATCGAGAAACTTCATTAAATTGTGCATAGCAAGTATTCGTGTGCGTAGTCCCAGCGGAAAAGTGTCGAATTTCTTCAATTCAGTTTAGCAGATATTTAGTGTATGACGTCGTGTGATTGTGTAGGTATGGTAAATAAAAATGTGTGCATCCAACCATTGCGGACATATTCAACAAAAACTGTTTCCGCTGGGACTACGTATTCCTAGCGGCACTTTTTTTTTCCTATGGACGTACAAGAAAAAAAATACATACAATAATTAGTGTGTAACGAGAGGTAAATGTGTATGTTAAAATGAAATTTGTGTGTCTTTTATTTGTCAAGATATTCAAGTTGCCGCTGCGCTGACGTTTGGCTATTTGATGAAAATCATATAAAACTGTTTAGCACAGAGTTGTAATTTTTTATGCAGGTTGCTTTAAATTTGTGTGTAATGTGTGTGAAAACAGAATTTGAAAAAAACCTACCGTTCAGAAGATATACACGTAAAAGTAAAATAAGGTTATTAGGTCCAAGTACTTAAAATAGGAACTCTAGAGCCTAACTCATCTCGTTTATTTATATCTTGTAAGGGTCTACAATGTCCTGCCAAGTTTCATTCATGTGCTCTTAGTAATTAATGAGCAGTGGCATAATTTACTACGACTGGAACACTATATTTTATGACATCCGATTGTAGGACTTTTTAAGGGAAAAGTAAAATGAAACTTATTCCAATATTTAGTGTATTAATGCAACTATTCACATGTAAAATTTCAGCTCATTACACTGAATGATTAAAGAGATATAATAAAAATAACAGAACAAGAGCAAAACATCGATAAACCGACCAAGTTTGAATGGCTACATAAAAGCGGCCGTGCAGTATAAATAGCTAACGTTCTAAAATTTCCAGTGTTTTACTTTTATTGGTACAGGTATACACACAATTCTTGAAGAAGTAACTACTTAATAACTTTCGTGATAAAAATAGTAGGTAACTTGTTTTTTTTAGAATTACGAAATTATTACAATAATAATTGCATATGTATTAACAAATGCATTTATTTGTCAGAAATTTACGAAAAAATTGTTACAGTAGGTAATTATTGTCCTTAATATTCTGCTGCTTCCAGCGTACAAATATTTTGATTACAATTTGATTAAATAGAAATACTAATAATAATAAGAAAAAAAAAAACATTAACACCAGTAGTCATTTTACCACGAGTAGTTTTTTGTTTTTGTTGCTGTAAAAGCTCGAACGAGAAGACCAACTCCCGAAAACTTACTAGTAAACCTAAGATTTTCACCTTTATGGGGTTTTACAGCAGGCAATATATTTGTTATTCATATTTAATTTTTTTTAAACAGATTTTTTTATATCAGTGTTATTATTACGTTACTAATAATTGTTTTTTTTAATTTTAATTAGTCATTAACTAATAAATACTATTAAGAATACAAAGCAGTTGTTTTATTTTCTGCTAAACTATTGTGTACGCAACTGTACGAAACTATTAAACACGATGACGATACTATACTGGAAATTTTAGAACGTTAGCTATTTATTCTGCACGGCCGCTTTTATGTAGCCATTCAAACTTGGTCGGTTTATCGATGTTTTGCTCTTGTTCTGTTATTTTTATTATATCTCTTTAATCATTCAGTGTAATGAGCTGAAATTTTACATGTGAATAGTTGCATTAATACACTAAATATTGGAATAAGTTTCATTTTACTTTTCCCTTAAAAAGTCCTACAATCGGATGTCATAAAATATAGTGTTCCAGTCGTAGTAAATTATGCCACTGCTCATTAATTACTAAGAGCACATGAATGAAACTTGGCAGGACATTGTAGACCCTTACAAGATATAAATAAACGAGATGAGTTAGGCTCTAGAGTTCCTATTATAAGTACTTGGACCTATTAACCTTATTTTACTTTTACGTGTATATCTTCTGAACGGTAGGTTTTTTTCAAATTCTGTTTTCACACACATTACACACAAATTCAAAGCAACCTGCGTAAAAAATTACAACTCTGTGCTAAACAGTTTTATATGATTTTCATCAAATAGCCAAACGTCAGCGCAGCGGCAACTTGAATATCTTGACAAATATAAGACACACAAATTTCATTTTAACATACACATTTACCTCTCGTTACACACTAATTATTGTATGTATTTTTTTTCTTGTACGTCCACAGGAAAAAAAAGTGCCGCTAGGAATACGTAGTCCCAGCGGAAACAGTTTTTTTTTTAATATCTCCGCAATGGTTGGATGCACAATTTTTTATTTACCATACACAATTACACGACGTCACGACTAAATATCTGCTAAACTGAAATTAAGAAATTCGACACTTTTCCGCTGGGACTACGCACACTCTACTTCAGTGATTGGTGATATGTTCGTTTACATTATGTACATAATACATGTAAATAGCATATAGTTTTTTTAAACAGCCTATCATCTAGATTCTAGATAAACCAAAGTTCCAAGTTACAAACCTTATAACAACAATACACAAAATATTTAGACATATCAATCATCTAGTTATGATAGCTGTTGAGACACAAATTGCTTATCTCCCTTGCTAACAAGATTTCAACATTATTCATGTATTTATTTTCGTTCATTTTTGTACTGTAAGTTACACCTCTGCCCAACCCTTCGGGGAAACAAGGTGTAATGTTATGTTTCTTTTTATTTTCATAATATGTATAAATCAACATTGTATGTAAGTACAATTATGATTTTAAGCCGATAAAACTATGTAGGTATGTTTAGGTTGCTATAGCCTAATTAAATCTGTTTTCATGTATACCGTTTTACACAATCCCACTCCCCAATTGCAGGTGTGCTGCAAGAAATTTCTTATATTTTATGCAGATCCTTTGTGCTTTCCTATCTTTGTGTATTTTATTTTATTAAGTGTAAAGTGTGTTCATAAATAAATAAGATTTGTAACACATCATAACAAATTTGCTAATACATTTTTTCTACTGAACTCTCTGCTTCCTGAGCTTCAACTTCTTGATACTATGAACGGACGGTCGTTGGATGAGTGTGGACTGCACGTCGCCATCGCGACTAGCTGAAAATAATGGTAAGCGTTTATTACTAAGCAATTGCGTTCCTACACTCACCCAAATCTCTTTTTATTTTTGTTTATTTTAATTACATTTTATGTGGTTCAATATTGCGAAAATGTAATTATCATCTGAATCCTGCAGCTAATTTAATACTTTCAAAAACTGTAGCACTATGACATATTTACAACACAATTTATCAATCAGTGTCCAATACAAAAAATCAAATCGGTCAACATTATTCCTATATTTTGATTACAAATAGATGCAACATTTCTTAACTCCATGCTTGTCCTTGTACCAATTTTTTGGCTCTATTATGTTTATCAATAATAGTCTGACATTATGAACAATTATTAACCTGTAACTGCCACGATCGACATACAGCTATGATTAATGTAATGAAGTACATGCGGTGTACTTTTATTGTCTTCACTTCCTTTATCCTCAGCAAATGCATGGTCGAATAGACTAATGTGCCGAGATGTAACGTATTCAGATTATTATAATTAAGATGCCATTTTTTTTTATCCATACCATCTCCCACAGCTGGGCAAAGGTCTCCCCATTACTTTTCCAGTTTTTCTTATGTTGTGCCGTCTTTGAACAGTAAGTTTATCTCATGATGTTAGTATAGCTTCCTGCTAAAACCGTTGCTATGGTGAACCTGATATTCGGAGGGTAGTACCAATAGTAAGAAAAATATACTGTTACTGTTGCACCAGTATTTTTGTCCAGAGTAAGCCTACTTCCTTCCCACCAGTATGTTGAGCTGGAACAAATGACAGTTGAAGAATTAAACTTGGTACAAAAAGGTAAGATAGTTGAAAAACAAATGATTTGACTAACAGTCTAAGTTGGAATTTCAGAAAATATATAGCAGAATTATTGAAATCACAATGATGACATTAATAATATCAGGTTTTCATAAATCAATCAATCGATCAACTCAGCGTATCGCAGTCCACTGCTGGACATAGGCCTCTCCCATGTTGCGCCACAACACCCTGTCCTCCGCCTTCCGCATCCAGTCTGTCCCAGCCACTTTCCTAAGGTCGTAGGTCCATCTAGCTGGGGGGCGTCCCACACTACGCTTAAATAAATAAAAGCAAATTTTGCTGGATTTATTATTATGACAGTTTAATGCTAGTAAATTTGACAACATTGTCATTTATATTTTATGTGAACAGTAAATTGCAGACATAAAAATAAAAGTATTACTAATATCACAAATACTTAGGTAATACAGGCTGATGTCTGCAACTTCACATCAACGCATATATTTTGCATGTGGATCACAAAAACTTACATAACTGAAACATACAAATCAAAAGTGGCCGCAACCTATTTCTTTTTACTGTCAACTCAGGCCCAATTTTCTAATTCAAAGGCACTGCATTCAGGTATCTAAAACACAAGTTTGTATTTTAATATTCACATAAATATTTTAAGCTTCAAGATAGTTAACTGAAATATCAGACTTACCAGACAGGCAGGCATATAAGTATGGTTTTTGTGTATCATTTTCCATCAATACAATCACATTTCTGAGAGTAATCTGAAAAGATCAATGTATACATTAGTAACTATTATTTAAACTATGTTGACAGGCTCGTTTTACAGTATAAAGATGTGAAAAAGTGATCAATAATGTTGGGAACGTTTCAGTCGGCCTAAATAAATTTGCCACTCATACATAGCGAAGTTGGTCGGCCTGCTCAAGTAAACACAAAGCTGGCAAGGAAAACTTGAGTGTCTTGGATTGAAATTTACTAGTTTTACACGATTAGTTAATGATGATAACGTACAAACCTTCGTAAACTTTTCGTGATTATTCCGGTGGTAACTTCGTCGGCCTATATGTATATCTTTTACAAAGTGTTTCTGCCACACAGTTTGTACTACCATTGTTGATCTTGTTATATATATTGCACTACCTATGTAAATTAATACACTATAAATACACCGAGAACTTTATTCGGTCAGCAAACAAACTCGAAACTACAAAACAAAACTGGAACTATGAAAGAAAAGTAGACTACATAACTTATAAAACCGCCAAAATTTGACAGTAACATTCTAACTAAATTATCTATGGTTTCAAGAAAGTCAAGAAACAGACTGATCACAGGGTTGAATTTTTTGTGATACTATTTCCAGACAAAGTAACGTATTACGTACGTAATTTTTTTATACTTTTAACTAAATGGACATTAATACAGACTACAGAATATTTTTTTGATCAAACTCAATGGTGCCGATTCTGTTGTACAAAATTCTCTAAAATAAACTAAACATCACTAAAATTTGTTTTATTCCTGTCATACGACGATTTCCTATTCTGAAATAGACTAAAATGACACAACGTAACTATATTTTAGTTTGACATTACTAAGATTGCACTGAGTTATTAGTTTAGTGAAAATGACAATTTTGCTATTCTGAGTTTGCCGGTTTTCACCAAAAATGTTGACTATAATAATTTATTTTGACTGAATCTGACTATTTTTAATCGCGATTAAAAAGGTGTGGAATAAAACTAGTGGTCATGAACAAAAATTCACACCCACGCCTCGCCTTCACGTGCAAAAACAGTGCTGTATTTTTTTTTATTTTGCTTATATCTCGAAAATGACGTGTCCTATCGCAAAAATAATGAAATTTTCGACCCCCTTTAATAAATCCCACACACATAAATCTAAACACGTGAGTAACATTTTTTTTTAAAACAAGAAGTGAAAAATTCCATATAAAACACGTCCAGTCCGCCACCTTGCGCGCGCCTTCGTCTCCAAAAAAATTCATTGCGTAGCGCACATAAGTACCACGTTGCAAAACCAAAAGAAAAAAAAACACGTTGAGTCGCGATTGTCAAATTCGATTTTAGTCGAATCAAAATAATTTTTAAATTTAGTGATTTTTTCTTGCAGAATAGCGTTAAAAATGTCATAGCCAAAAGTAAGGAATTTTAGAGATAGTTTAGTTAGTTTTTGGTGCCAATTCTGTTGTACACCGAACTAAATTAACTAAACTTTTGTTAGGTTTTAAAATAATATACTAAATTATAATATTGTCTTAGTCGATTATTGAGACTTTTAATTTATAATACTGGCAACACCAGTTTTGAAATGGCGCGGTTTTGAGAAAACGGTTGGGAACACGGGATGGCACTCGGCCTATTCGCTCTAGTGGTGGGTCGTTGTCGAATTTTTGACGGACGACACGCAACCGTTTTTCCGACGATGAAAACGGTTGCAGAAAACGGTCGTCGTCGCAACTGGTTTGAAGGACCGTCTTCAAACCAGTTGTTGCGACGACGACCGTTTTGTAAAAGACGAAACGTATCGAATATGGAACAGAATTGCGTTTTTGTTGCGTGAAATAGTTGCAGTTTCTTCCAAAGTTACGACTACTTATAAATGCCCAACTACACAACTGACCAAAAAAATGTAAACAAACATATGACACGCTCACCGGCTCGAATTCCATGATATTTATTTAACTATCATCCCAATTCAATATGCCGGGCGATTTTGCACTTAACGGCTATAAGCTTACACAGGTTTGACCGTCGCATCACGAACGACAGTAAAGAAAACTAGTAATAAAATATAGACTCTATACCATTGACAAAAAGTTCCCTTTTTACTGTAAGAACTGTTTTGTGAACGAACGCGGTACGCTAAAGACGACGTCGCGACGAGTGTGTTAGTTGAATCAATGCCTTCTCGACCGTATTTTCTTAGCTGTAAAATAAATAATCGCATCTAGTAATTCGAAGACTGGTTTGTGCAACGAAAACTGTTTGGACCCAGGACGAAAAACGGTTTCATAGTTGCAAAACATAAAACGGTCTTCGGAAACGGTTCGTTGTCGCAACGCCCACAACTAATTCGCTCGGGGCCAGCATCGAAGACGGACGTAAGTTTTGTAACTACAATATTCTTAAATATTAAGTGCTTATAACATTGTAAAACATTTAATAAAGAGTAGCGATGGAGTTTCTTGTCCTTCTTCTCCAACCGTGTGATTACTCTTTGGAACGGACAACTAGAGTCAATTCTATTTAAAGGTGTGCCTATTTGAAATAAATGAGGTGTGTGGTGTACCTTTAAATGATACAATGTGTTACATGTTATTTTCCCTACCCAATAGTACAACACTATCTCTAAAATTCCTTACTTTTGGCTATGAGAATTTATTCTTCAAGAAAAAATCTCTAAATTTAAAAATTATTTTGTCACGACTAAAAACGAATTTGACAATCAATGTAGTTTTTTTTTTCTTTTTTTTCGCAACGTGGTACTTGTGTGCGCTACGCAATTAATTTTTTAGAGACGGAGGCGCGCGCAATGGGACAGCCTGGACGTGTTTTATATGGAATTTTTCACTTTTTGTATGAAAAATATAAAAAATAGTACCCACATGTTGAGATTTATATGTTCCGGGTTTAACAAAGGGGGTCGAAAATTTCATTATTTTTGCGATAGGACACGCCATTTTCGAGATATAAGCAAAATAAAAAAAAATACAGCACTGTTTTTGCACGTGAAGGCGAGGCGTGGGTGTGAATTTTTGTTCATGACCACTAGTTTTATTCCACACCTTTTTAATCGCGATTAAAAATAGTCAGATTTAGTCAAAATAAATTATTATAGTCAACATTTTTGGTGAAAACCGGCAAACTCAGAATAGCAAAATTGTCATTTTCACTAAACTAATAACTCAGTGCAATCTTAGTAATGTCAAACTAAAATATAGTTACGTTGTGTCACTTTAGTCTATTTCAGAATAGGAAATCGTCGTTTGACAGGAATAAAACAAATTTTAGTGATGTTTAGTTTATTTTAGAGAATTTTGTACAACAGAATCGGCACCATTGAGTTTGATCAAAAAAATATTCTGTAGTCTGTATTAATGTCCATTTAGTTAAAAGTATAAAAAAATTACGTACGTAATACGTTACTTTGTCTGGAAATAGTATCACAAAAAATTCAACCCTGTGATCAGTCTGTTTCTTGACTTTCTTGAAACCATAGATAATTTAGTTAGAATGTTACTGTCAAATTTTGGCGGTTTTATAAGTTATTTATTCTACTTTTCTTTCATAGTTCCAGTTTTGTTTTGTAGTTTCGAGTTTGTTTGCTGACCGAATAAAGTTCTCGGTGTATTTATAGTGTATTAATTTACATAGGTAGTGCAATATATATAACAAGATCAACAATGGTAGTACAAACTGTGTGGCAGAAACACTTTGTAAAAGATATACATATAGGCCGACGAAGTTACCACCGGAATAATCACGAAAAGTTTACGAAGGTTTGTACGTTATCATCATTAACTAATCGTGTGAAACTAGTAAATTTCAATCCAAGACACTCAAGTTTTCCTTGCCAGCTTTGTGTTTACTTGAGCAGGCCGACCAACTTCGCTATGTATGAGTGGCAAATTTATTTAGGCCGACTGAAACGTTCCCAACATTATTGATCACTTTTTCACATCTTTATACTGTAAAACGAGCCTGTCAACATAGTTTAAATAATAGTTACTAATGTATACATTGATCTTTTCAGATTACTCTCAGAAATGTGATTGTATTGATGGAAAATGATACACAAAAACCATACTTATATGCCTGCCTGTCTGGTAAGTCTGATATTTCAGTTAACTATCTTGAAGCTTAAAATATTTATGTGAATATTAAAATACAAACTTGTGTTTTAGATACCTGAATGCAGTGCCTTTGAATTAGAAAATTGGGCCTGAGTTGACAGTAAAAAGAAATAGGTTGCGGCCACTTTTGATTTGTATGTTTCAGTTATGTAAGTTTTTGTGATCCACATGCAAAATATATGCGTTGATGTGAAGTTGCAGACATCAGCCTGTATTACCTAAGTATTTGTGATATTAGTAATACTTTTATTTTTATGTCTGCAATTTACTGTTCACATAAAATATAAATGACAATGTTGTCAAATTTACTAGCATTAAACTGTTATAATAATAAATCCAGCAAAATTTGCTTTTATTTATTTAAGCGTAGTGTGGGACGCCCCCCAGCTAGATGGACCTACGACCTTAGGAAAGTGGCTGGGACAGACTGGATGCGGAAGGCGGAGGACAGGGTGTTGTGGCGCAACATGGGAGAGGCCTATGTCCAGCAGTGGACTGCGATACGCTGAGTTGATCGATTGATTGATTTATGAAAACCTGATATTATTAATGTCATCATTGTGATTTCAATAATTCTGCTATATATTTTCTGAAATTCCAACTTAGACTGTTAGTCAAATCATTTGTTTTTCAACTATCTTACCTTTTTGTACCAAGTTTAATTCTTCAACTGTCATTTGTTCCAGCTCAACATACTGGTGGGAAGGAAGTAGGCTTACTCTGGACAAAAATACTGGTGCAACAGTAACAGTATATTTTTCTTACTATTGGTACTACCCTCCGAATATCAGGTTCACCATAGCAACGGTTTTAGCAGGAAGCTATACTAACATCATGAGATAAACTTACTGTCCAAAGACGGCACAACATAAGAAAAACTGGAAAAGTATTGGGGAGACCTTTGCCCAGCTGTGAGAAAAAAGGCATCTTTATTATAATAATCTGAATACTTTACATCTTGGCACATGAGTCTATTCCACCATGCAGTTGCTGAGGATAAAGGAACTGAAGACAATAAAAGTACATACACCGCATGTACTTGATTACATTAATCCTAGCTGTATGTCGATCGTGCAGTGAGAGGTTAATAATTGTTGATAATGTCAGACTATTATTGATAAACATAAAAGAGCCAAAAAATTAGTACAAGGACAAGCATGGAGTTAAGAAATGTTGCATCTCATTGTACTTACTCAAAATATAGGAATAATGTTGACCGATTTGATTTTTTGTATTGGACATTGATTGTTAAAACAAAAAAAAAAAAAGAGATTTGGATGAGTTAAAACAATTACTTAGTAATAAACGCTTACCATTATTTTCAGCTAGTCGCGATGGCGACGTGCAGTCCACACTCATCCAACGACCGTCCGTTCATAGTATCAAGAAGTTGAAGCTCAGGAAGCAGAAAGTTCAGTAGAAAAAATGTATTAGCAAATTTGTTATGATGTGTTACAAATCTTATTTATTTATGAACACACTTTACACTTAATAAAATAAAATACACAAAGATAGGAAAGCACAAAGGATCTGCATAAAATATATGAAATTTCTTGCAGCACACCTGCAATTGGGGAGTGGGATTGTGTAAAACGGTATACATGAAAACAGATTTAATTAGGCTATAGTAACCTAAACATACATAGTTTTATCGGTTTAAAATAGTAATCGTACTTACATACAATGTTGATTTACACATATTATGAAAATAAAAAGAAACACCATTACACCTTGTTTCCCCGAAGGGTTGGGCAGAGGTGTAACTTACAGTACAAAAATGAACGAAAATAAATAGGTACATGAATAATGTTGAAATCTTGTTAGCAAGGGAGATAAGCAATTTGTGTCTCAACAGCTACCATAACTAGATGATTGATATGTCTAAATATTTTGTGTATTGTTGTTATAAGGTTTGTAACTTGGAACTGTGGTTTATCTAGAATCTAGATGATAGGCTGTTTAAAAAACTATATGCTATTTACATGTATTATGTACATAATGTAAACGAACAGATCACCAATCACTGAATACTTGCTATGCATAATTTATTGAAGTTTCTCGATCTCACCTTATCATCTGCCTGCCTTTGTCCAACTGTGTTGGGATCGGCTTCCAGTCTTAACTGGCTGCAGCTGAATGCACTGGTATTTTACATGCAACGACTGTCCATCCGACTTCGACAACCCAGTTATTTGGTAATGTTTCCCTCTCGGTAAGACTGGTTGTCAGAGTTTCGACCGTCGAGATCTTGGTATGTACCCATAGACGGACCGACCGAGGCAAGCGTAGCTTAGCCGGATCGGTCGGACTGTGCGGCTGTTTTTATTTAGCTACAAGCCTCTCGATTCACCGATTGCTCGATCTCACACCTCTCAAGTAAGTACCTAATATTCATTTGTTGAAAACATAATTTTGAAATGTTCAACAATGGTTGGACTTGACATTAAAATATACTTCATTGGCTCTAGCTGCGAATACGTCATTGCGTTTAATAATGACTTGAAAGGCTCAAAAATTTAAAAAAAACAATGACAGCTCTCGCGCAAGCGCGTTTGTCTCCGTGTTTCACCCGTTACTCAATCGGTGCTCACGGTATGAGACACGCTTCACGCGATTCTCTTCATAATGTAGGCGAAGTGAGCTAACGCGGAGCTAAATTTAATGAGTAACGCCAACTTCACCGTTTGAGACACACTTGCGTGAACACTTCACGCGATTCTCGTCACATGAAGCGTAGGTGAAGTGACCCAACGCGGGCGCGCTACGCGTTTGTCATTTGAACCGTTGATTTTTGATATAGTAGGTAGGTATCGAGATGAGGATGATTTGATAAATATTCTTTTATTATTAACACGACTAATAAATAGGTATACATGAATATATAAGTATGGTTTTGTATTTAGATAAATACACAAATCGTATACCTACACAGTAGGTAGTGCATCTCATCATCGACAAAATCAAAAAAAAATCATTTCACATAATCCTGCATGAAACTTCAGAAGGTAGGTGCACGGTTCCTATAATTTGTGGCGGCAAGTAACTACATGGTCACTCTTGTAATAATAATTGGTTTTTTACAATGGTTTCAAATAACAGTGTCTACACGTACCTACCTACGTATGGTCAGACTACGAGATGTTTAGTAGTACCTAGGCATGGTAGGTACCTAGCTGTACCTACTTATTGCACATTGGTATTCGCCGTCGCTGACTCAACACCGGTCGAGGTAGTGACTCGAGGTACGTAAACGTGCCCACGCTATCGTCGCCACGCACAAACCTGTGTCGCAGACCAGGAAGGGGGATGTGTAGAGCTGTAGTGAACCTGCCACTAGGGGATCGAAACAGCTAGGCCCGGCTTCAGGCTCGAGTGAAAAGGATGGCTTCGTGAAGGTGAAGAGGAGGAAGCCTCTTAGTCGGAATCTGTGCGGGACCGCGTTAGCAGGATCCAATATGCTGCTGCGTCCAGCTACACCAACGCAGCTCTATGTGTCCCGTTTACATTACACCACGAAGGTTGAGGAGATCGTGGAGTATGTACGTTTGAAGACCAACTGGACCTTGAGGGTCGAGAAGTTGGAACCACGCCACAACACGAACTTCAAGTCATTCGTGGTGCGAGTTCCAACTCATCAAACCGAGACCTTCCTCAAGGCAGTTTTGGCCGAAGGGTGTCGTGTATCGGCGTTTCCGCGGAAGGCTACGCAACACCCACCGTAGGCGCGAGCTTGCGGGTGGCGAGCAATGGGTAGCTCGCCGCCCGGTAAGGACCAAGCTCGGGTCGACGGCGCGTAGTGTTCCACGCGCGCCTCAAAGAGATGTCAGCCACACTGAAGGGGTCTGCTAGGACCGATGCCTGCCGGGGTCGCGTGATTGTTCGAAAGAGATACCGTGACCCTGGCACATGGGCAACTGAAGGAACATGGGTGGGTTTTAGTCAGTAAAAGTCTGACACGCCCTCCCGCTCCGCCCAGAGCGGGAGAAGTCATTTGATGATTTCCCATCCAAAAAAAAAAAAAAGGCTACGCAACACCACGCAGCGCAACACGACGCTGTCACTTCGTGTACAATAGTTACGTTTACGTGGTTTTTATTTGTATGTATGTTAGTCTGTAAGGTATTTATGATATGGGTCTTTGTAGCCCAAAATAATTTGATTTGATCGCATGTTCTTAGTGCGTATGTGCGTGATACGTTACAGATTAAATTAGTAGTAAATAAGTACCAGCTAATTTTGTCTGAACTTTAAATGCGATCAGGCTTGAACACATGGTCATAAAAAAAAAGTTTTTTTTTTTTCACATTGATGTCCGCCGCGCAAGCAGGCCACTAGGCCTAGTGCGCTTGCGCGGCGTGAGCACTTCACGCGATTCTCGTCGCATCATCGCATGTAGTCAGGTGAAGTGAGCACTTAGTATAAAAAAGCGGATTAATTGTTGACACCAAACTGTAGGTACTAAACTGACATAAATGTTTTTAAAAACTGTTGTATTTAGATAGGTACATAGGTATCTACAAGAATTGAAATAAATACCTGCGTACTAATTATTCTCTGAACCGAATATGAAATGGCTTCTGCACAAGGAAAACAAAAAAAAAAAAAAAAGTTGAAACCTATTGATGACAGCGTCTGGCGTGGATGCGCGGCTTGATCACGCGATGCTCGCAATGCCGTTGTCATGGTAACATCACTTCACCTCGCGAGCACGCGGGTGACCGTTTTGAACTATTAAATTTTGACATTATAAAGATGATGACGATTCGATGAATATTCTTTTTTATTGTTTGCAACGACTAATTAAGTAAGTAGGTAAGTATATTTTTATCTACAATAAAATGTTAGTCGGCACATTTTGGACGTTGGTATTGCATTTTCCTAATGTGCTTAGTGCGCATACGTGACGTGTTATACGTTAAATAAATACCTACCTAGTAAACAAAAACAAATATCAATGTGTATATGAGAGTGCCTAGATGTGGGTTCCCACATAGTTTGTCTGAGATTGAATTCTATGCTCCGTCAGACAGGCACGGCCAGAGGGGTAATTACGTAACTTGCTATCAGTAGGAATTGGTGTCATATTGATAGTTAAATAACATTCATTGCGTTATTTACGTTGCTGAGCCGACAATTTATTCGAACAAATGACGCCATGGTTTAGAAATAATCTTCAATCCCATTCAGATTCTGATACATGGTGCGTTTCGCAATTAGGTTGCAAGTTCTTTCGTCTTTGTTTTATAGATTTGGGTTAGTAACAACGCTGAAGAACGTTGCACAATCTACTCGAGTCGATCTACAGTCGTTTCTCCAAGACACATCGCGATTAGGCCATGTGATTGCATTTAAGTATTTAATTTTAATCAGTTTACAGTGGGTTCATAATAACTGACAATAATACTAATTGTTCATGCGTGTCGCATTTGTGCGTCAGGCAATAGGGCTAGTCAAGGAAAAAATAGAAAAAATACAATGCGTTTCTGTCTGAATATCTGTTTCGCTATTTCATTTGAAAAACTTCCCGAAACAGTAGTATTGTTTAGACACTATGCTAGCTTTGAAATCCTTATAAAAATAATCAATAGAATTAGCATAAGAATATTAGGTATTTAAATCTCGATTATGATTGTAAATATGATACTTGAACATCCCTAGCATCAGGTGGATTGACATTGATAGCTCACTACACGCTCACTTCACCCGGTGAGATGGTTACAGAATAGCACTCCAGGACTCGGGGCAAGGCACAACAAGGCACACCCGAATTACGTCATAATCGCTCACACCACTTGCAATCAATTTGCGCTATTCGATTAACAATTCGGAAATGTCGTGTCGTGAACGTGCTCACAGTGCTCCCTCAACGTTAAAAACCTATAAACACGGTGGTGGTCCTATAATTTGAAACACGGTCACTTGGTATTTTATTACTTTTGATGTTATTATAGCAACATATTGCATGTAAAAGATTCATTTACCACACTAAATAGGGAAAGAAAGCCATATCTGTTACAGTCGTGAATCAATCCCGTGAGAAAGGTCGAAGGACTAATGGATCAGTAACAGTATAGAGGCATTTTAGAGATAATAATGATTTCATATTCCGATGAATATTTGCCAATGACAATAAACATCTAACTAACGTCACCCAACTTCAAGATGCATTTTTTGAAGTTTGTATAGGTAATCCATTGGAAATGAGTACTGAAAACATAGAAACAATGCCACGTCGTTATAAAGCTGTAATCGACGTCACATCATGTCTTTAAACTACCGTGACATTTTCAAAATTGTGCTTCTGTCTACAGTCGCCACCTAGCCGAAGAAGAAGAAGAAGGAAACAAACTTCTAATTCGAAGGCATCCTTGTGAGTACTGGCCATCATTCAGTACCGATTGACACTGCATGTCGTTTGTTTTTATATAAAAAAAATAGTTGTGTCAAATAAAAAACAATGTCTATGAATATACCTACGTATATTTTAATAAATAATTCCCTCACAAATTGGTAGCAGAGCGTGGTTGTTTGCAAATAAAAAAAAAAATGGCAACAACTACGAGTTATAGAAATATAGAACCTTTGACCAAGTCAAACTATGATACTTGGTGTTTGCAAGCACAGGCGGTCCTGATCAAAAATGACTTTTGGGATATCGTTACCGGCGAGAAAACGTTACCACCACTCACCAGTTGCGGATGCGGCGGCGAGATTGGCGTTCAACAAAGAGGACTTGAAGGCAAGGGCTGAAATCCTACTTTTGTTATCACCGTCGGAATTAAAACAAATTAAAGTCTGCGCGACATCTAAAGCTGTATGGGACAAGTTAAAGGCTACTTATCAAAGCACTGGGCCTGCGAGGAAAGCTACCTTATTAAAACAATTGGTTCTAAAGCGAATGACCACAGGAGAAGATATACGTGACCACATAAATAACTTTATGGACATCGTAGACAAACTCGCAGATATGGATATAAAGGTACCTCCAGAACTGCTTAGCATAATGCTCCTCTACAGTTTGCCGACAACTTTTGAGAACTTTAGAATAGCCATCGAATCTCGAGACACCCTGCCTAATCCTGAAGATCTAAAAGTAAAGATTCTGGAAGAATACCAAGCAAGGAGTGGCAATGGACAGCCTGAAAGCTCAGAAGCCTATCACGTTAAGAAAAATAGGCAAAGGTTGTACTGTAAGAGCTGTAAAAAGAAAGGTCACACCATCGAGACATGTTGGGGCAAGAAGAAAAACCCGAATGAAAAGGACAACGGAAGCAAATACAATTTTAACGTTTGTCTGAGCACCGTAAATACAGACGCTGATGAAAATGCCTGGTGTCTAGACAGCGGCTGCTCATCGCACATGTGCGGTGACGAATCAAAGTTTTCTACTATGACCCCTGAAATTGGCACCCTAAAGTTGGCATCAAACAAATATACCAGTAGAATTCAAGGCAAAGGGAAAGTTACAATCAGCACCGCTAAACACGGCTACAATTTCCATGACACACTGTATGTTCCGGATATTTCTGTAAACCTATTATCCGTCGCTAAAATAACGGACAGAGGAAATAAGGTTGTTTTTGAAAAAGAGAAAGCCTACGTCGTACACAAAACCGGTGAAATAACACTGACTGCTCGAAAGAGAGATGGGCTTTACTACTTTGAATCTGGACGAAAAGAGACTGCAAATTACAAAACAAAAAATGACAGTGACATAATGGAATGGCATCGCAAACTCGGCCACATAAATGAAAGAGACTTAAAGAAGATGTCTAAGGACAACCTAATGCATGGCTTAAACTTAAGTGATGAAGACATGGAAACATGTGAGACCTGCATCAAAGGCAAATTGTCCAGGTTACCTTTTCTAAGACACAATGATCTGTACACAACTGATAACCTGGAAATAATCCATAGTGACGTTTGTGGACCGTTCGATTGCGATACGCTAGCAGGATCAAAGTACTATGTTACTTTCATAGACGACTTTAGTCGCTATTGTCACGTCTATTTTATAAAAAGGAAGAGTGACGTTTTCAACGTTTTCAAAGAATATAAAAATGAAGTTGAGACGTTCCACAACAAGAAAATAAAGAACCTGCAGACAGACAATGGCACGGAATACCGCAACAAGGAATTCGATGTTTTTCTCAAATCGCATGGCATCCAAAGAAGGTTGACCACAATTTATACCCCTCAACAAAATGGGATTAGCGAGAGAAAGAATAGATCATTATTAGATAAAGCCAGATGTCTGTTAATCGAGGCCAAGGCACCTAAAAAGCTCTGGGCGGAGGCGATAGCAACCGCAAACTACCTTATAAATCGTAGCCCTTCCAAAGCACTGGATGGCAAAACACCATTCATGAAATGGCTTGGCCGAATACCATGTGGGCATCATCTTTACGTGTACGGCAGGAAGACCTTTGTTTTGAAAAAGAACAAACGAGGCAAACTGACCCAAAATGCCAAAGAAGGCGTATTCATGGGGTACTCACTGACCTCAAAGGCTTACAGAGTGTACATACCCGAAGAAGATGATGTAGTGATAAGCAGGGACATAAAAGTCATAGACAAGATGTGCTTCGAAGAAGAAAGTCAGAACTATGATAAACTTATTAACGAAAGAGAACACTCTCGGATACCTGAAAAAGAAAACAATATTAAAGGTAATGATAAGAAAAATGAAAGAGTACAACCCATAGAAATTGAAATAACCGAGAATGAAAAGGAAAATACCTTACAAAATTTCAATGAGCAAGAAGATGAAGTTTCTTCGGTAGAAGACATAGAGTCTTACGATGATGCATCAGAGGTTATAGAAATACCTGAAAATGGGAGGCCGCAAAGAGAGAGGCGTCCACCCGCGTGGACCAGAGATTTTATATTGGACCAGACTGAAGAAAGTCAACTACTTTCAGAGATATCCAACACATGCGATGAGAATGAAGATTCTGAATACTGGCATGATGCTATAAAAGCTGAAATTAGAGCACATGTTAAAAATGGAACCTGGAAAATAGAAAAGAAGAACAAAGACATGAAAGAAGTGGACTACAAAATGGTTCTTAAAAACAAAATAGGACCTGACAACAGTATTACAAAGAAAGCCAGACTAGTAGCACGGGGTTTCACGCAGCGACCAGGCGTTGACTTCAATGAGACATACGCTCCTGTAGCTAAACTGAGTTCGATAAGATCTGTTGTTGGAATAGCCATGGAAGAAGGCTTGAAATTGAACCAGATGGATGTTACAACGGCATACCTGAATGGTGAACTAGAAGAAAAAATAGTAATGAAGTATCCTGACTATTTAGAAGAATATCTGACTGAAATCATGGTTGAAGAAAGTAAACAGGAAAATTTAACTTTGTACAACAAAACAATGAGTATGCTAAAAGACATAAAAAACAACCCTAAAGGGAAAGTTTGTCATCTCATAAAAGCTTTATATGGACTCAAACAGGCAGGGAGGCAATGGTACAAGAAACTCGACACAGAATTAAAGAACATAGGTTTCAAAGCATCGGAAGCTGACCCATGTCTATACATACAAGAGAAAAGAGGAGTTAAAGTTATAATAATAATATATGTCGACGATTTGTTAATTGCCTATTCATGTCCCAAAAAGCTTCAAGAAATAAAAGACATGTTAAATGCCAAATTTGAATTAAAAGACTTAGGAACACCTAAACGGATAATAGGAATAGATGTTACCTATAAGGGAGATGAAATCAAACTGAACCAAGAGAAGTTCATAGAAGACACTCTTAAAAAATTTAAAATGGAAGATTGCAAGGCTACATCGACGCCCATAGAACCAGGTCTTAAGCTAGAAAAAGGAGAAAGAGGTGATAAGAACCATCTGCCTTACAAAAATTTGATTGGCACGCTCATGTATCTGGCTGTTGCTACTCGACCTGATATAATGTATGCCATTAGCTATCTCTCTCAGTTTAATGACTGTTACGGCGAAGAGCATTTCAAGTCCGCAAAAAGAGTGCTGCGTTATTTAAAAGGAACCAAAAGGGGTTGGTCTTATATTCAGGAAAACTCGCCAAGAATTGCATGGCATGGCTGACGCAGACTGGGGCTCATGCAAGCTGGACCGGAAGTCTTTTTCCGGCTGTTGTTTTAAATATGCTGGAACGGCCATAAGCTGGATATCGAAGAAACAAAAGTCCGTTGCACTATCTACTGCCGAAGCGGAATATGTAGCATTGACTGAAGCTGCGAAAGAGGCCATTCATCTAAAAAGTGTATTCAGAGATCTTGGGGCCAACTATGAAAGCATAGTAATATTTAACGATAACCAAGCTGCCATCAAGTTAAGTCAAAATAGTATGGTAAATTCCAAGTCCAAACACATTGACTTAAAAATGCACTTCATCAGAAATTGCATAATGGAGGGAATGATACAGGTCAGGTATCTGCGAACCGAAGACATGGAGGCAGATATACTAACAAAAGCTATAGCTGGACCGCGGCTGTTGAAATTGCGGAACAGCTTAGGAGTTTCGTGAACTCCTGATGTCCACGATCATGCCGTGAAGAGGAGTGTGAGTACTGGCCATCATTCAGTACCGATTGACACTGCATGTCGTTTGTTTTTATATAAAAAAAATAGTTGTGTCAAATAAAAAACAATGTCTATGAATATACCTACGTATATTTTAATAAATAATTCCCTCACAATCCTGCATCCATGCAACGTGATTGTATTGAATATTTGTTTTTGGATAAAAACAAAGAATGCTTGTGAAAGCCCATACGACAAAATGTTTGCGACTTTGCGTGGCTGTATTGTAAATTAGAGATGCACACAAGTGTCTTGAGCAGGCAACACTCAACTTGCCAATGTCACTGTCACGCCTGTCACTCAGTGTTTTGTCTGTCAATGTCAAACTAAAATCGAATTGTCCGACTCCTGTCTGAGTCTTGTCTGCGTCTTATAAAGTAAACATAAAATCTTGAACTAAACTAAGTAATGTTTTTGTTGTTGTTTCACACAGAGAGGATTATATAGCTGAAGTAGTAGTTTGTTCATCGAATCACATTTAAATGCATTTGTCTATGTAGGTCGAGTTTGTGTTGATACTCAATTCAGATACTGTTCATGCGAGAGGAAATAGGTCTACTAATTAGGTTTTCGTACTAACAGACTCCATTTGGTAACCGGTTAACATATTTCGAATTAATTACAAGTTATTAACGATAAAAATCACATAGCAACTGATGAAAATGAAGGCTGCCTTGGTATTTGATAGTGTTAACGATTTGGTGTTTGGGAAATGGGACTCCACTTTCATCGAGCGTATGAAGACGTTTGGTGTTCAAGCAAGTATTTTTTTATACCTTTCGTGATTGTTCTTATTCTATGTGTCCTACTATCTGATTTTATGAATCAATTGTTAGAAATAAATCAAATTTCTTTTATTGCCATAAGAACAGGTTACAGAAAATTTGAGACTCTGGCTCCAGAGCTAGGTTAAAGTACCTGTATTTCAGGAGCAGCAGTGAAAGTAGCACCTTATACCTACTTAAATTATTATTCACAAATAATATGTAATAGGAACAATAAGATAAAAACATCATAAAAAAATATTCTTTCTTTCTTAAGAAATAATATTTTTTTTTTAATTCCCTTTCAATTTGGGTAAAGAATTGTAGATAAAGTGTGCAAATATTTTATAATGCTAGCCTATCTCAGATTATGATTAATGTTCTTAATTAATCAATACTTAAACTCGTTATCATCTTCTCAGGAGAATCAAGCAGATGTAACAGAGAACAATACAGTGTCACAATTACTGGCCCCCATCATAACATCCCAGCGTGTAATGGCTGCACAGTTTGGTAATACATACTCTTCTATACAGTGTACAGACAAGACCACACTAGTGTTTGATGAGGTAAAGTAATCTTCTAAATATATATTTATCAATTAAATATAGCTTCACAGATATCGGAAAACATCCCAGTATTGGGACCGGAATAGAAACTACCACTATGTTTAATTTAATACTATAATTATTTTTATCCATCTGTGCCAAATTTCATTCAATGTTCACGTGTTTCACACCTGTGAAACTCCTAGTCAGCATGTTTTTTTCTAAAATCTAAATTAGCTTATTGCTGCTACAAAATAAACTTCATAGATGTTGAAATAGGTAATATTTTATACTGGCCATAATATGCAAAATAATGTGCCAGCCTAAAATGGCTTAATATCAGTAATACTATAATATTTTGTGTATATCCAACAGTGGCTTGATCATGTGTTCATGATAATCAGTGAGGACAATGTTGATGATGCCCATCGTGAACTGTTAGACTTCAAAACATTTGTACAACACATTTGTGGACAGAACATTAATCTGTAAGTTTTTATTTTTTAACCATTAATCCATTTACATTTTATTAAAATATCTACATGACCTATGTTTAACAATCACAATATTTAAGTTTATTTTCAAGTATTAGAAAATTATATTTTCAAATTATGAATAAAGTAATTCTGATGTAATGATTTTTAAGAAGTCATAAAAATTCTGTGAACTACCAAATAGCCATTGTAGCTGTTGCAATAATAAAAAACCTCAATTTTGAAAATTATGATCATAGTGGTTATACATATATACATTTAATGGATTTCATTCAAATTCCTTTTTTAGTGAACAAATTATAATATTTTTGTAAAAGAATTAAATAGAACCTAAAATCATGACTTGAAACTGTGACTTGACAATTAAATCGTGATTTCATTGGGGATAAACAGAAACTCAAATTCAAATTCATTTATTAATTTGGATAAAGAAGGCATACGCAGGCTAAAACACAAAATTCCACAGGATTTCATCGGACAAACATAGCTACATGCTAAATAAGAACTAGGATGTGTCACAGGACACATACCAAGCAAGACATCTAAGACGTCATACAGATTACTGAATGTCCTAATAGATAGTGACAGATTGTAAGAAAAAAGAGATTAAAAAAAAAACATATTGTGTGAACATAGGGTACAATGATGTTATATAAAATAACTAGCTTTTGCCCGCGGCTTCGCCCGCGTGGATGTCGGAAATTAACGCAGGAGGACGAACTACCGCGGTAAGATGTGTTAATTCAGGTTATATTATAGGTAATAGCTGTTACCCGCGACTTCGTCCGCGTGGTATTTAACAAAAAGTTTTTCATAAAAACTGTCTTTGAAAACTACGCTGACATACGTCTCAAAATTCAGCGTGTTTTTTGTTTTTTTAAACTATTATTTATTTTTTCTAAAATAAAAGTAGCCTAAGTTACTTCTTGTTACATCAGCTATCTGCCAGTGAAAGTTCCGTCAAAATCGGTCCAGCCATTTCAGAGATTAGCCGGAACGAACAGACAGACAGACAGACAAAAATTGTAAAAAATGTTGTTTTGGTATATGTACCGTGTATACATCCATATACACTTAGTAAAAAGTAGTTATTTTAATATTAAAAACAGACACTCCAATTTTATTTATTTGTATAGATGTTTGGTCCATCCTGTGTTCCGCCGCAAGGCATACAAAATGTTGTCCCTAACACTATAAAAATTAAATAAATTACACAACGCCACCTGCTAATTTAAATCTCTTAAACATGTAGATAACATTAATAAAAAATTTCAGCCTCCACTCTTCAATTTATCAAGAATGGCTATCAGTTCTTCTGAATAGCCGCACCAAAGGCGATACTATACCTGGTGCCAATGGCGTGATCGGCGAAAGTGGAGCGACTATGGCTGCACTGAATGCCCTCAAAAGTGCTTCAAAAGATATTAAACTACCCTACACACACAGTCATCTCATGTTATTTGTTGGAGATAAATTACTGGCACTTTATTCCAGGTAATATTTTTTATTTTATTACATTTTCACAGTATTGGCAATTTGATAAATTACTTTAGATTATGTACGAACGGCGACAAATCAAGCTATACGTTTCCAGTAAAAGCGGAGTTCTCATTGTAAGAAAAATGTATACAATGCAAGCTCAGCTAAAACTGGAAATGTTTGATGTGTGTCTACCCAAGTAGGTAGGTACAAGTTTAATTTCTCCCGTCAGAAAGATAAGTAACATTATGTAAGCAAAACTGGGCGTATTATATGCCTAGACGCCAAACTAGAGACAAATGGATCAATGTTAAAAAATCAAAAATCAAAATCAAAAGTCATTTATTCAAATTAGGCTGAGGATCAGCACTTTTCGAACGTCAAAATTACAAAAGACAGTCCCCCCAAAACGCCCAACCGTCGCGCACTTCCTAGTGCTTTAGCTGGGAAGAAGAAGTGGCCAACAAACTCCCCAGCAGCACAGCTGTCTGTCCAGTTAGAAGAACTTGATTCTATACAATGGTATATAGTAAAACATTAAGAGACACAAATTAAATTAAATGATTTGCTATATGCCAGCTAGCCAACCCAATATACCAACAAATAAAATGAAAACTATACTCAAGCATAAGCAAAAAAAATATGTATATAGAAACATGGCTGCAAAAATAACAGCCTGGCATAAAGGGCGTGACAGCTTACATATGCAATGCTGAATGTTCACATAGCCGTTACGACCTGAGTTACAAGTCGAGGCCACAAATGATAAACTAGGACCATCGACGTAAAATAAATTAAACAGGTAAGTAATATTAATAATAATATCAACATCAAAGTCAGCAAGACGACCAGTCACCACAAGCAGCACCCGTTCACGAGCATAACGCAAAGATCAGCCATTGCCCCCCTCGCCATATTTGAGGGAAGGGGTCAACCCGACCCCCGACGCTACCGCAAGCATTGACATCTAAGGGAGCATGACGACCTTGTTGCCGGTTGCTCAAGCAAGAATTGAATGATTACTTGTCGAGGTCGCTAGCTAACCACATTATGCAATACTAATAAAATAAAATTGGCATTAACAGGAAAAAAAATATGGAAACAATTATATTGAACCTATCACTAGGTACGCTAATACTGGAGAAAGAACATAAACATTGTCTTGAGTTAATCACAGCGACCAACTATTCTTATCATTTAAATAATCGTTGATGGAATAGTACGCCTTTTGACAAGGGTTGGATTTTACTTGAGCTTTAAGCGCATTAAAAGGTAATTCTAGTAAAGAAGGTGGTAGCTTGTTGTAAAATGTTATACCAAGCCCAACAATTGAGTTATGCACCTTATGAAGCCGGTGAAAGGGAACACGTAGTTTGTCCTTACTTCTAGTGTTAACAGTGTGAATATCACTGTTTTTAGCGTATAAGTGTATATTTTGCCTAATAATAAGATGTTGGCGAAAATGAATTGTGATGACACCGTAAGAATACCAATATCTTTAAAAAAGTCCCTTAGGGAAACTCTGGCACCTAGCTGGTAAATTGCTCAAACAGCTCGTTTCTGAAGGACAAAAATATTTTGAATATCAGCTGCTGTACCCCACAGTAGAATACCGTAAGACAACGCTGTGGAAATAACTAAAATAGACTAACCGAGCTGTATCAACGTCAGTATATTGTCTTACTTTTCTGACGGCGTAGGCAGCTGAACTGAGCCTTCCCGCTAGGCTTGAAATATGAGGGCCCCACTGAAGTTTGCCATCCACTGTTATGCCCAGAAAAACTGCCGAGTCTACAGTTTTAAGCACCTCTTTATCTAAGACGATGTTGGGACCTAGATTTCTAACATTCGGTAAGGCGAACTTTACATATTTGGTTTTCTTGGCATTGAGAACTAGGTTATTTGCCGTAAACCAATCGGTAACCATTGAGAGTGCACTGTTCACGTCGTCAAAATCTGGTCTGTTCCTGTCTACTTTAAAAATAAGAGATGTATCATCTGCAAACAGAACAACGTCACAAATACCCTTTAAAAAGAATGGTAAGTCATTGATATACACTAAGAACAAGAATGGGCCGAGTATAGAGCCTTGAGGCACACCTAACTGAACCGGTAGCCCGGCAGATTTTACACCATTAATATCTACACATTGGAACCTATTATGTAAATAAGAATTTATTACGTTTATAGCCTCGTTATGGACACCGTAATGACGTAGTTTACGCAAAAGCGTGTCATGGTGCACGCAATCAAAGGCTTTGGAGAGATCACAGAATACTCCGATAGCATTTTGCGAGTTCTCCCATGCGTTAAAAATGTGTTTCAAGAGAGCAACACCCGCATCTGTAGTTGAACGACCTTTTGTAAAGCCATATTGCTCATTATGAAGGAGGCTATTTAAATTAAAATGTCTTAGCAACTGCTTGAGGATTACCTTTTCAAATATTTTGCTAAATGCAGGTAAGATAGAAATAGGCCTAAAATTAGAAACGTCATTTTTATTACCTGATTTAAATAATGGTATGACTTTGCTACTCTTCATGAGGTCAGGAAAAGTTCCGACATCAACACATTTATTAAAAGTAACAGCTAAAACATGGACTATCAATAATGTATATGGAGTATCAATTTATTTATTTTTGGTAAGGTAAGTATAGGTCAGTCAATTTTAGTGACACCATTAATCAAATCTATAACCTAAGTTGTAAAGTACTAAGCAATGAAGTTGGCGGCTGTGGTCCTCACTTTTACATCCCAGAAGCAAAATTTTTTTTTTTACTAAGTTACTTGTTTTCTAGTCGCGGAAGTGAAGACTTATCGCCCCCGGATTTGATTTTATTGAGCATACAATGCATCGCCGCTCAAGAGTATTGGCAGGACCTTAATAACGATGACTTGGATGACTCGGAAAATCTAGAAATCAATCGATTGCCTTGTAAGTAAACTGAAAGTTAATATGGAACAAAGTTCCTTAACGCTGCTGGCAGTAGGAGGTAACTGGTAGAATTTTACGTAAGAAAACGCGTTATGAAATGCGACTTTCTTTCTCGCTCTGTCTCTTTCTGTCGTGTTCCCCGGGTCTCCTGACCGCACACGTTTTTTTTTTTTTTTCAAAATAATAATAATTTAACTTTTATGGTCGCACTGCATGGTACTTCCTTGTTCTTGACTTGAAGTGCTTGGTTCCAACTCCTGCCATGCCAGTCCTTAACAATATTAGAAGAGTGCATTTCATCTCAACATCTTCTGGGCCTGCCGCGAAGTCGCTTGCTGAACCCACTGCCTGATTTTTTTCGCCAATAAATACGAAACTAGCCCAGTTCTACTACTCAATTAATGTAATTTCTTTTTTTATGTTCGGTACCGTGTGGTGCCGGACGTAAAGAATAACACCACCCCATTTCTTCCCGTGGGTATCGTAAAAGGCGACTAAGGGATTTACTAGAGAATGGGCAGCAGCGTTCTCTATGCATTTTACCACCATACTGCGAACGCCAACCCGCCTGCCAAGCGTGGCGATTATGGCAAAGCCCCCCAAATTGGGAGAGGCCTAAGTCCAGCAGTGGACGTCTTACGGCTGAAATGATGATGATGATGATGTTCGAGGTTGAAATATAAAAGAAATGTTTGCAGGGTTGTCGACGGAGAATAGCGCTGTAGTGAATTTATGCGCGGGACCTGCCGGGAGTCCTTGTGCTCCACATTCGATACATCTGGCTGAAGTCGCTCCCAGAATTACGTTCGTCGTCGTTGTTGATATGGACTTGAGGTAGGTAACCTGAATAATCCTATAATATTCATTAATATCATCTACCATCTTGGGGTCGGCTGCCAGTCAAGCCAGCCGCTGTTGGTTATTTGTTTAATAATAACCAGCTTATATTCCTATACATAAACCTTTTTTCCATGGGGGTGGAAGAAACTACAGAACGCCACTTGCTAAGATCCTTACATATTTCTTTTGCTTCGTTTACTTTCATACGTCTGGTTACACTCGGTTAATTCTCGTAATTAAAAATGTTCAAACTCTAGTCGCAGTCTCATCTCGGCGACAATGAAATGTCAAAAACTTGTGAAAAATTTGTAGAAACAAGAGGTATTTTTGACAGATTGTCACTGAGATCAGACTGTGAACATTTTGAAAATTACAAGAATAGCCCCTGACATGGCTTACAATAACAGCTAATAATATTAAGCAATGACCTTAAAAGAGTTCACATAATGTGTTGTCTTTCTCCTTCTGGTTTAACTTATTATAAGTCCTGCTGTGAGCAGCATTAGCCTCACAAGAGTGCTTATTCAATTACAGAGAGGTCGGCGTTTCGGCATACACGTCAAACCAAATACTCTCCAATCTAAGAAGACTGTTATTGCAAAGGAATTTAGAGTTGTTGCCAACTACATTGGATTCTTTAGAAGCGGCTTTGAAAAAGGTAATATAAATTGTAGAATGCATCATAGAAAACTAATCCTATCTTCTTAGATACAGGCTTCGCCTAGTTCATAAGATGGAGTCTATACAAGCAAATCTCTTTTTACCACAACAAAAGCTGCTTGTTTATTATTATACTAGCTTAAGCCTGCAGCTTCGCTCGCGTTAAAAATAACAATAAATATAGTTTTTTTTTTATTTTTATAAAAAGTATCCTATGTTACTTCTAATACCTCCAAAAATATGTGTACAGTGGTTCATGTTGATCGGTTAAGTATTTTTCGCGTGAAAGCGTAACAAACAAACTTACATTCACGTTTATAATATTAGTAGGGATAATGTATATAACATTAGTATTAAGTACGTTTAATATCTAATCCTTGTTGCTATGCTGGTGAGAAATAAACTTTTTTGTTTTTAAATACCTCTGCTTTATAAGTGTTCTTATTTTTTTTCTGTTTATTTTTAGACGACAGAAGCGCTGCGTAAAAATAAATCAAATTCCAATCTGTGTGCCCGTCTAACAAGTCGTATGTTGGAACTTCGAAAGTCTTGCACTACTACGACTCCACTAACTCCAGAGACAACGGCCACAGCTATGCACACAGCGTTGGAAGCCGTCATAGAACAGTTGAAGCCCGATATCCCGAGCTTGAAGATGGAACAACCTTTGAAGGACTTGAGAGGAATATTGTCGCCCTACGTCGAGTTCCTTTGCGTGAAAGCCAAGAGATACTTCAGCTTGGGATCATATCCTTTTCATATGATTATTCTAGTTCTATGTTTAACTTTAAACAGCGTTACTATACCGGTCGTACTGTTAGGAGACGTCACATCTATAGACGTGAGTTTGGGACTAAAATAATGCAGAGTAGTTTAAAGCGAAAATTTCATAACTGTACTCTTTTATTTTCATGCAGCGCATATAAACATATACATATATATATATATATATATATATCGATAAGCGCATAACCAAACAGATACTCATTGCCAATAAAAGCTAATGCGCATAGATAGGTATCCCCTCGCTCAAACTGCTCTAAATCATCTTATTGATCACATTACACACACAACAAATAGTCAAGTACTTTATTGCACTGTATTTGAATAACACGATTACTTAAAAGCTGATAAGTGATAAAGATCTGAGTCAAAACCTAGTGATTAAACCGATCCTAGGCAATATTTTTAGGTTCAGAGTTTTATGAATCATTAACGATTTAAATCTTTAGAAGTCTGCAACTTTCTACTTTAAGTACAGACGCCAGCTCATCGAGCTACTACAATCTGTCAAATTTCTTTAATAGATTTTCAACTTTATCGCTAAAGCATTAGGTTCAAGATTAATCGGGAAAATTTTACAGTTTCGGGTACCTTGATGTGCTGGCCCTAATGTGTCAGCGAAGTATTTCCGTAACACACTAACAGTAGGAATAGCTTTCGTTTTGACTGTTCCAAAACATTCATTGCGTTATTTAAGTTGTTGAGCAATTTTTTTGGAGCAATGGGTTGGAAATATTCTTCAAATTATTCAGATTCTAAAACCCCCGCTGTGGACTGCTTACAATGTCATCCCCATTCATGCTTATATCATTTTATTCTTAATTGTAATTGTTTTGTGACACTCTCATTACCAATTTTGAACACCTCACACAATGCTGAAAAAAGAACCAGCCAAATCAAAATCATACATCTCTGATCAAACAATGAAAGGTCACAAAACAATCTGTGTCATGTTACAATCGATTATTTCGCTTAATGTGAGAGTGTCTGTGCACGGGCGAGACGGATGCGAGTTGTTCCCTAACGCTGCACAAGTATGTGGAGGAGTTCCCGGGTCTGATCCACTTCATTTACGTGGACCGCACCGTTGGACGGTTCCTGGCTCCTGACATGGCTGATTGCGCTGACATGCTCGCTCCAGATACGGTAAGGTTCAAAATTGAGTAATACTAGTAGTTTGAGGTAATATTTACAGTTTATATGAATCTACGGAATAAAGTCGGTTATGTATATTGCGTAGCCAAACCTCTACTTATTTCTTATCTTCTGAATAATTACTTGGTCGAACTAAAACACAATATTAAATCTTCGGTTTTCGATCAAATGAATCGTATCCAAACGCCATAAATGTGCTTCGATTGCAATGCTACCCAAACAGATCGATGCAGAAAAATTCGCTGATTCCGAATATGTATGTAACTCAATATGCCCAATTTGGCGGTTAAGTAATTTTGCCTTTCCAAGGACGATATGCTATAATAGCCGTTTTTATTAAATTCAAAAACTTGTGTTAACAAATAAGCCATGTCGGTATGCTAGTAGCGTTTCATAATAGTATACCTACCTACCAAGTTCCATAGGACAGCCCAAAGTTAAGCTAGACTTTCGGCTGTCCTATGGAACTTGACAGCGTAAGCCACATATGGAGGGCTATTACCATGCCATTTTGGAATTTATATGGGGAACCATATCATAACTAGTTGTATGTTGTACGTATTAGGTACGGCGCGCGGTCTGCCGCAGCTTCGCGGTGGTGCGCGAGGGCTACTGCGCGGCCACGTGGCGGCGCGGCGCGCTGCACGGCTGCGCGCTGGTGTGGTGGGAGCGGCGCGGCGTGCCCGTGCGCCCCGCCGCGCCGCCGCACCCCGCCGCCGTGCGCGCGCTGCCGCCGCCCGGCGACATCCGCGGCACCTTCTACAGGTACTTCCGATTATCAGATGATGCCATCTTCAGCATATTCAAGTCCAACCACTTTTCATGCAGCTCTTTCCGTCCCAATTCGTTTTCGCCTTGACCCTTGCTCGAGCCAGCCCGCGGCGCTGAGCCTGAAGCATTAAATTCGTCCCTAAATAATAATCATTCCGATCCAGCCCGTCCCTTGCTGCCCTCTTCCAGCGACGCTCTAAGCCGAGGTTCGGTTAAACAGCCGACAACCTCCTATGTTCACCTGCGAAATGAAATTCCCAAAAAAAAAGTATTGTTGTCCAGGCATGACAACCATACTTTTTTTTTGGGAATTTGCTGGCATAAAAATTGCTAGTGGACCCTCCAGGAGGTTTACCGGCATTACGTTTCCAGTAAAGTGAACCCTTGAAGAGTCCTTGGTAGTAGGTTTGAAACCGTGTTTTAAAATCCAGTAAATCGTAGTAAAATAGTTCTGAGGTTCTTTTCGCTATACCCCATACTAGGTATAACGAAAAGACCCTGGGGATCTTTTCATGTAGTTACTTCCAAAATATGTTTGTCACCTAAATGGGATTTTTTGTCTGCTCATTATAGAATAGAATCTGCAACCGACTTAGCATTTTTATGTAATGCATTGGAATATTAATACCGCTGAATGACATTCAGTCATCTTCTTTACACGGTGCAGCAGCTTAAAGAGGTGTTATGTGCCTTAATTTGATACAGGAACGAATTTCAAAACTTACCAAGCGATAAGAAGCTTGACTGTAGGATTGACCATCAGATGAACCTAAGTTCCGTGCTCAAGTTTAGTTAAGACTTGGGATTATTCGAAACAGGCTGAAATCTTGAAATGGCAGTTAAAAATTGACATAAGAGAGACCTAAGCAAGCCATCTGTCACAGAATCCTGCATCGCACAATAAAGATTATTCGCGCGGTCTTTGCATAATATTGAGAAATACAACAGACAATCATTCGAAGTAATAGTAGCCAATAGTTCTTCCATTTCCAAACTTATAAGCCCAGTATACTGTATCATGAACAGAAATGTTCCTTTTGCAACATGGTCTTTCACTTTCCCTTGTCTTTGAGGTATTTATTTATGTGTAACATCTTTCCTCTCGCTTTCCTGCAATCTGTGAGAGTGCCGGGTGCTAATTTATTTGATCAATACGTGCGCACAGTTGGCCATCAGATAGTACCAACCCATTTTCCTAGAGGTTGGTACTATCAGCCAACAGTATTTGCGTATGTGTGACAAAAAAGAGAAAGGGAAACATAGAAGGAGCAGTAGGATATAATGTTAATGTTGCATTACCAAGGTCTGAGTGGCAATACCCGTAATTTTAAGAATGTTCAATCTATATCTGTCAAAAATACCTCGTGTTTCCACCATACATTTTTGACATTTGATTGTCGCCGAAATGAGACTGCGGCAAAATTTTGAACCTTTTTAATAAGGAGAATTGGCCTTCAGATGTTACACATCATAAGCGACTATTGTAAGGCGGCCTAATTTTTTTTAACTTAGTCATATAAGTAACTTTTTAGTACGTCTCATTCATTTACCAAATTAACGATTTTGGGGTTCAATAACTGCAAACTTATTTTGTCATCATCAGGCGCGGTCGCAGCCTAACATTTGGGGGGGGCTTTTGTCACCATGAGTACTGAAGAATATTTTTAGGAAGGTACATCGTCTTTGGTCTATTAGTCGCAAGCGCTACTGATCAGCATGATGTCCCGCGGGTTATAATCTTTTTGCAAATGTCCATCGGAGTCTCCGTGGCTCAAGTGAGAACAATTTTAAGATAGTAAGACAGGCAAATCGTTCAGGGTTTCGACAGCATGACTGTCTTTGGGGGGGGGGGTCATGACCCCTATGACCCCCCCCCCCCCCTCGGACTGCGCCTGGTCATCATCCGCCTAGCCTTTTCCCAACTACGTTGGGGTCGGCTTCCAGTCTAACCGAATGCAGCTGAGTATAAGTATTTTAAATGGAGCGATTGCCTATCTGACAACCCAGTTACTGGGTAATACGATACCTCTTGGTAAGACTGGTTGTCAGACTTTCGGGCTTCTGACGACCCATAACGTCTGTCTAAGATCTACGAAAGACAGCCGGGACCAAACGGCTTAACGTGTTTTCTGAGGATCCATCTAAGGACCAACCGCGACAAATGTAGCTTAACCTGAACGATCAACCCGTGCAGCTATTATTACTTAGCCAAGCTAACAAGCCCTTCTGTAACTTATTTTGTATTATAAATAAATATTTTTTATAGGCAACTCCTCGAGCTCGCGTTCCCCAACGACTCTCGTGGTGTGACGATCAAGGAGCTAATCTGCATCCACCTGGGTCTACTACCGGCTTCCACAGCGGTGCAACAAGCGCGTCGCCTCGCGCACTCGGTGCATGAACTTGCGGGCGACATCGGTACCGGCGCCGCTGACCTACTGTGAATCTAAATTT
Organism: Aporophyla nigra; assembly: GCA_947507805.1. Taxonomy (NCBI): domain Eukaryota; kingdom Metazoa; phylum Arthropoda; class Insecta; order Lepidoptera; family Noctuidae; genus Aporophyla; species Aporophyla nigra. The sequence continues at coordinate 12,962,985 of OX382307.1, read as the reverse complement.
TATAACATGGAGTAGTCAATAAATGGAGTGCATAAACTCAACAGTTCATCCTACAATGCCTTTTAACTGATATGTTGTGTTATAGTGTTAATGTAAGCGTAAGGAGCAATTCAAGAGTGGACTGTGTAGATTGGCAATGGTTTAATGGCGTTTGATCTTACAAATATTATAAGCATCGTAGTCGCATCGAGTAAGTATCGTTCGTCGCGGTGGAGTCCATTGTACCGAGTTGGTGACTGTCGCAGTTTATACATATCGACGCTTGAAAGGCGAAATTTACTAAGCGACATAATGCTACTATGTCGCTTAGTCAATCTACATAGTAGCATTATGTCGCTATTTCAAGCGACGATTTTATAAATTAAGGTAGCTGTTCGAGTTTATCTTTGTGACCGCGTTATTATTCAAAACTAAGCAACTGATTTTGATGAGGTTTTCATATTATATAAAGAATTTATTATACGCATAATTGTATAATTAGTTAATATTAAACTAACATGTTATAAAGATAACTCGATGTTTTGTCAAGTCGTAAGAACTGTGCGAAACAGGGACGGGTCGCTAGAGTGGCTGTTATACTATTCTGATGTCGAGTAATTATTTTCACCCCGCTAACCACTCCATTTATTACTACTCCGTAACACCGTTATATGTATGCTCTTCTTCCCAAAGTTCTCTTGTAATGATGAACTTATAATAGTGATATTGATGCCGTATTACATTTTAACTTAAAATAAGTAGTCTATTTTAGATTTACTCTTTTGACAAATTGTATGGGGAAGATTTAAATCGCAATATACCATGTATTCAGGTGTTTGTCCTTCAGTGAGATGATTATGGCAAAATAATAATATGCAGAGATTGTTTAATTTAAAATTGTACGCCCCTCCACTGCTTATTCTCCATACGGATACTATTTCAAAGGTTGTATAGAAATTTTAGTGTAGGGGCGCGCCGTTTTATATTAGACTATGCTAGTTATTGTAATCTCAATCGTATTGTCTGATTTTTGGCAGCTTCTCTAACTTATAGCCAGAGGTACATACCTACGTTGTAATCAGATTTTTTATATATGCTAGTCAAAACGGTAGAAAAAGTCTTATTGAGTCTGAAATTGCGTCCACACCACGGATATTAGTTAGAGAGCTTTCGTAAGTAGGAGCTCCCGTGATCTTAAATATTACATTGCGAACTATACGAAAGGGTTATGAAATTTAGAACGTTGTCACCTAAAAACTTTGAACACAGTATAGGTAGAACGGGCTGGTGTCCGCAACTCCACGTCTGAGCGCGTATTTTGCGTACGGGTGGGAAATCGGTTATTCGATCCACCCCAGCTCCTCGAGGAAAGCCAGCAACGCCTTGACGTTGCTGACTATCTCACGTAGGGTACCTAGGTTTTGAACACAGTATACATAATATTTGGTTCAACGTATCCACTATTTCCAAATACTCGTAGCTGTACGCTGATACCCTCTAACCCTCGTAGTGTGGATGTAGGCTGACTCTAAAGGCACTTGCAAACGAAATAACGAAACTTGAAGAACTAGCAAGTTGACGTAAAATAATTACATTAATTAGGTATGAGATATTAACATGACATTCCGAAGTGAACATTCCAATTATTGTTTTTATTAAATAGATGGCAAGATGATCTTCAGTGAATTCTCTAGCTAGAAAGTTATATTATAAATTAATTAGTGCCTACTCATAAAGCTTTTGAGCATCTAATAAAAAAGTAGGCTTATGAGATCAAACAAATATTCTATAATTTCACTTCAACTTTTACTAAAGTAAGTTTAATCATTAGTAATTGTATATTTTGTTTTTAATGTGCCATGTTTTATTTTTGTTATTCATAAATTAAACTTATCAAGAATATCATTACTTTTTCTTGGTTCCTAAAGAAATAATTCAATTCAAATATTAAAAGGTACTTTTTTGCTGGTTGGCCGTCGCTTTGGGCCCTAGATGTGTACTTATAGGCCCTTGTTTGTGATTTTGTTTGAAGATTGTAGTCGTGATTACAAGTCAGTCAATGTGTCATTTTTTAGCAATTTGGTTGACCCTACGATAATATCGCCCATTCTGCGACACTAATAGAGTCTTGTCCACACTGATAGTTGTCTCCCACATCTATTATCGTACTATGCTGTTTTTGAGATTCATTCTTCTTCAATGATATTTAAGAATAACTACAACAAAAACATAACTGGCCAAGTGCGATTCGGACTCGCACACGAAGGGTTCCATACCCCAAGGCAAAAAACTCCATAGAATTCTTTTGACTCTTAAGTTTCAGCAATTTTTTTTTTCATGAGTTAAGAGACGGATGCTATAAACTTTGAAAGTACGAGACCCCTAGACCGCGCTATCTTTTTCTTTCTTATTTAGCATTGTTATATTATCCTAAAATCCTCTCGCTGACTCCAGGCTAGTGCTGTTGGCATAGCAGACCTTTGTGCCCCAGTATGAACTGAATGCAAACCTTAACGGTTACGCCACTGATGCTCAACACATAGTAGGTACTTCTTCAGCGTTCCTCAATGAAGCAATGTCTTGATAGATATGCTTTCAGGCCAGTCCATTTAGACGATTCGATTGTATTTCACTTAAACGGGTAGGGGTATCCACCCTGTGCCTGGGAAATTATGACATAACATCTGGCTCTCTGTGACTGCCATCTAGTTTACTACATAATTTGGTTGATCAAGCAACTATAATAATCTCTAGTTCCTAGGGCCAGCACTTGTTCACTTTACAGTGCAATCTATTGTCATGAAAGGATACTAAAAGTTGTCCTCCTCTCTTCACTTAAATCATTCATGTTCATTAGAGGTCTGTGTTTAAATAAAATTGTTTATATCCTTTATTTACATTTGTATTGATGTTTTCCTATTAGTAAGTAGTAAGGCAAACCAATAAACTTAAGTAAAGTGTTTCATAGTCATCAAACTAACCCAATGCAGTTGTAACTTTACCAGACTTAAGTAGAATATATAGAATTAAGTAATTGTATTAACTCAACAATACTACAAAACTAAACACCTACAAGGTGATAACTGCATCAAACATAAACAATGTGCACTGAAGAAAATTATGTTAGTATATTTAGAAAATGTTTTATGAGTATTATTAGTATGAAACAAATATGAAATTACAATGATTACAATTACAAGATTCACTTAATTGTTAACTTATTGAATATTTAAAAACTTAGCTTAAGGCACTTATATGTTAATATTCTGGTGAACTGTCACCGCACTTCACATCTTCACTCATTCTCAAAGTCTTTTTCTTTTTTAAAGTATGGTTATCTTCAACATCAAAGATGATCAAATCTTCACTGCTATTATTTCCTTTCTGCAAATATAAAAGAAAAAGAAACATACTATATTATGATACAAAAATTCTTTATCCTTATGAGTCATCAAAAACTAGTTACCACAAACCCCTTGGAACCCCTTTTTTGATCATTATACTGTTGCAACAGCAAAACAAAACAGTACTAATATTGATATTTGATAATGAATTCCAATGGTTGAGGTATAAGTATCTTGTAACATGTAATGAGTTTAATCAAAAACTTAAGCAATAACAAAAAACTTACACTAGTAGTTGGTACATCTTGTTTGGTTTTTAATGCGGCCGCATAATTAAGCTTTTGTTTTGAGGAGCCTGCAATTATTAAGGGAGGACTTGGGGTGATGACTTCATTCTCAAAGAACTGCAAGGAATCCTCCATGTCTACATGGCTGTAGACAATAGGGATATTTTTAGCATTTAATATGTCCACTTTCAAAGGTATTTTTAATGCCTCTAAACATGCTTGGGCCATTTCAGCTTCCTGGTTTATTATTTTATCCTCAACATACTTGTCATAAGTGGCTTGTAAATCTAATGAGTGTTTGTCTGATAATATTGTGGCCATTTGCTTGATTTCTGTTTCTAATTCTCTGATAGTACACTCATTTTTAGCAGCAAGTTTGGCTTCGCTGACAAGTCTCACATCCACAGCTTCTTGAATATGTAAAATTGCATCACTTGTGGTATTGTTTTGTAAATTACTCTCTTTTACAATCTTAGTAAATATACTATGTGGTGACAATCTATGTGATTTCTTGTATCCAGTATATTTTTCACCTAAATTTGCTGTGATGTCTTCAATGTATTCATACATATCAAAACAGTTAATTTTTCCGAATCTGTACATAAAAGTGTGTGTAGAACCAGCAGATGACGATTTGTTTGACAAATTGCATGTTACAAAATTTTTCTTTTCATGATACTTTTCAAAGTACTTTTGCAACCCCTTTGATATTAATTTATCCCTAAAAGTAGGTTTGATGTTGGTATTCTTTCTATATTTATACCAACCAACAATTTCATTAGCAGTGCTAGAAAGCAGATCAGAGAGGACATCTTCCTTTATTCGACCAGTAGGAAAGTAAAACAGAGATACTGACGGCAGCGGAAGTACAGTTCTGATTTCTATTTGAGTGTCTAAGCGAGCATTATCACTCTGTGAATCCGAAATGTGATTGGTTATTTCTGATGTCACGTCGCCGATTAAGAAACCTTCCTGGAAATAAACACGTGATTTAATATGAATGATAAAGCAAAAACAAAATCATAACGAATTGATAATATAGTTAATTATGAATACCTGACTATTAGCCGAATTCACGCATTCATAAAACAGAAATGACAGAGCGGTACCACTCAATAACACTTTTTCTGTGTAAGCCATGGCTACATTTACAGTTTTTACATAAACAGTTCAAAACACTTTTCAATATAGAATTTGAATGATACGCAATTCAAAGTATGTTTCATATATTTTAATTTTATTGTATTTACAAAATTTCTGGGCAATTACACATACAAAATTAACGATTTGACGTGACTGCAGATGTCAATCAAATGTCATGATGTCATTCTTACATGCATACCACAGATGTTACACACCCTGAAAACCTGACTAATGAAATCATGTAAATAATGTACTAACTTAAATACAATCTACAAAATAACACTAAAATAAATATATACAATTAAATAAAGGTACAGAAGAAAAAAAAAAAAAACAACGGTGGAGAAGAGCTCACTGGGCATCGAAGAATTCGTCCGCATCACTGTCGGTGGGGAAAGTGCCCAGAAGGCTGGCAGCGTTGCCACGTTGGATGGCAATGCTGATTCTTTGACCTCTAGGGGCTCATGACCCCCCCCCCCCCCCCCCCAAGACAGTCATGCTGTCGAAACTCTGAACGATTTGCCTGTCTTACTATCTTAAAATGGTTCTCACTTGAGCCACGGGCCACGGAGACTCCGATGGACATTTGCAAAAAAATTATAACCCGGGACATTATGCTGATCAGTAGCGCTTGCGACTACTAGACCAAAGAGGATGTACCTTCCTAAAAATATTCTTCAGTACTCATGGTGACCCCTCCCAAAATGTTAGGTTGCCTTGCGACCGCGCCTGGCCCTCTAGCCACATAAAGAGTCAGCCAACCGCTTGGCGATGTTCCGGAATACTCGGTGAGCATTCGGACCCCACGGCCCTAGTGTTTCAACCCCAAATGGCTCAAAAATATATCTCCCAATAAGGTTGTTATATTTGCGCCGTTTGAGATTTTCTGCACCTAAATAGTGCATACTAAAGCTAAAAGACTATAACGGGAGTGACAAGCGAGATATTATAACGACGACGTATAGGAAGCCAATCTGCCTAGCTTTTTCCCAACTTGTTTGAAGTTGCCATCTATTGTAACTAGATGCACCTCATAGTCAGTATTTTACATGGAGCGACTACCTTAATAGAGAAGTATGGAAGAAAAAGACACGTTGCGCCGAGCCTAAATTATATGAGGATAAGAGAATGACTAAGTACGCATGGTGATAAATCAAGCTGTACATTTTTAGTATAAGTATACTTCTCATTGGACGTAAAGCCTATACAAGGCGAGGTCTGTTTAAACTGGAAATGTATAGCTTGGTATGTAGCCGTGTGTACTAAAGTTTCTTGCCTGATATTCTAATGCTACGTCTGCGGCTGTATAGTCACGTTATCCTATTGGACTGTCGCGTTATCGCGAACATCGAGTTGCGTTTTCTCTGTTGTACACTCAAACGTCGTGGTATGTGCGATTGAGTGAGTGATACTCTTCGTGATTACGTGACAGTGTATCTGCAGCATAATAATGGTCGTGGTGCAGTTTTTGACCATGACTGAATCAAATTCCGGTCGTGTAGAGTACACTATAGTCTAGGAGCGTCCACGGATTTGCATCTGTTAAATTAGCGAACAAATAATTGAAATCGCGAAAAGAACATTTTACTTTTGATGTAACTAAAAACATTGATTAAACTTACATTTTGAAATACTAACCATATTAATTATTCTCTTGCTCTTAACCCAATGTATTTGAGGTCGGCACAAGCTGTCTTTTTTTTCTCTATATCTCTATTAGTCGCCATTATCTTTTTTTAAAATAAAATATTGGACTGCAATTAGCCCCATAAAACAAAGATCCGAGTCTCATATTGGGTTGGGACTACTATTACTCACTAATCTGTGATTCTGAGCATTCTGTACTTTGATAAGCATCAAACATCAATCAAGCGAGCGATAATGCGAGCGATACAGATACAGCATTGCACCAATTGAACAGTAATAAATAAACCAGGACCGATTCTATTAAACACAAGTTAAAAAATATTATGTTTATAAGCTAAGGAAAAGAAGGACACCAGAAATAAAACATATTCTCTGTCTTTTTTAATTTTACTCAAGTCTTTTGGAACGCTGACCAAGTTCAGTGGTGAGTATCATGAAGAAGTTATTTATATTTCTATGCTAAAATTAGTATTTAGCACTATGAAAGGGTTTATTAGTTCTGGAGATAGATTATGTGCCGTTTTATGTTTAGAGGTTTGAGTACTGCAGTCAGAATTGAGTTATTTTCATGAGGTGGTTATCTAATATTTTACCGTAGGTATGTAATCGGTCGTGTTTTTCAGAGCAAGTAAGTCCATTTCGCTTGTATTTGTAAATATAATGTTGTAACCTGAGAATAATAGAGCTTACTTATTTCATACACCTTCGTTAAACAAGTAAATTAAGTACTATCGAAAAACTACCCTAAGGTGTCTGAAATATTGAGATATCTATTTTTTGTTTTAACGTCTTTATAAAGAGGCCCAGGTTGGTGGTCAGGATATAATATGTAAAATACTTCAATAGAGCTGTAACTGAATTATCACTGCAAACCCAATACCTGTCTGATAGTTTGCAAAAGATAGATTAATTTATTTTCTTATCCTTTTATAGCAGCAGACACATCACATGTTATTGTAGGTAATAATTATTCTTTTATTGTAATAATAAATTATCATTGTTGGTTATGAATTAAAAAAAACCAATAATCCCATGACATGGAGATGTTTTAGCGAAAAAGCAGTATTTTCACTTCCTGACATATGTATAAAACATATAATTTTTTCAGGACATACAGAAGAAAAAACATATTGTACCGACCTTAAATAAATTAGGATTAAGACAAGAGATTGATGATACACAACAAAAATAATAATAAGTTTCTTTTTGCAGGCAAGAAATCATAAGTTTGAAAAAATCTGAGTCTGCATGAACGGGCACAAGCTACCAAGTATTATTCTAAGAAAACAATCAACCCTAAGATACTTCAGTCTAAGTTTTAATTTATATGAAAAAAAATCTACTGTAAAAAATAAAAATATGGATGTCTGTACCAATAAAGACTGTGATCCAACTCAAGACAATCAAAAGCTTGCGAAGAAATACTATCGCCGTGCAGAACACAGGTAAGAAAAGTTACCTTTAGTGCAATGTTTATTTTAAGAAATGGTTTATCTTATCACCTAGGAAGATAAAACTATTGAACAGCAGCATTGTGGAATAATGGGCTCGAATTGTTTTATTACCAAGCTATTACAGGAGTAAAACTCAATTGCTGGATCATTATTAATAATTAATTATGTACTTTCAAGTAGAGATGCCACGAATATTCGGTAACTATTTGGTATTCGGCTATTAGGCCACTTTTTTTTCGCTGTTCGGTATTCGGCCGAATAGTTTGCAATATTCGGCCGAATACCAAATAGCAAATCATGAAGGAAAAGAACGAAAATTATTACTCATAAAGATGTTTATTAACGCAACAAATTAACATATTGATATTTAAATCTACCAGTGGTAAGGTATGATGAATGAAGACAATTTTTTCAGCATTTGTCGACATCAGACGATACAGCCGCTCACTATATATACTGCTACCGGGAGATGATAAATAAATCTCAGCAAATTGTGAAAGGGTTGGATACAGTTTTGCGTTTGCTGACCACCACTTGTAAGGGTCTGCTGTTCGATCTAGGCGGACAGATGACATGTAAAAATCAAGTCTATTGCAACCAAACTTTTCTGTTCCACACCTTCACCTGAACGTAAATTTTCTGTAGAGACTTCGTCAAAACAATTCCAGAAACGATCATGTGTCTCAATGGTTTTGTCATTTTTATTGACATTCCTTTTCTTTCGAAGTGGAGATGAATCATCATCTGTGCTACTAGATTCATCAAAACTCTTTTTCAGAGCATCTATAAGATTTTTTTGTTTTGCTGTTTGTGTTTGAACTACTCCTAAGAAAGAAAACTACCTGCGCCTACGCCTACTACTTTAGCGATGCAAGTATAGTAAGTGACGGACGAGTTGTGACTTGACTCCCGCGTAAAGTACTAAGTGTTGTCGAATATTCGGCAGCCGAATAATCTGCGCTTCGGCCAAGAGGCTTGCCGAATATTCGGTATTCATTATTCGGCTAAATAACTATTCGTGGCATTACTTTCGAGTACCCTAAAATTTGATAAGGTGTAAATATCAACAATAAAGAGACAATGGCATTGACAATGTAGGAATTAGGGTCTTGATTAAAATAAGGTGCCAAGTCTATTGAATCTTTGCAATGTAATATCATTAATTTAATAACTTACTTAAATGTGCATCTAACGAGACACATTTTCAGAATCTTTTAAAGTGCGCCTTATCCACATCGCTATTTACTATATCATAGCCTTACATATTAGATTACCAAGTACCAATCAGCATCAAAATTAATGTATCTTTTAGGTACACACCTATTTATTGTGCGCTTTTATAACATGTTGATGTTATTGTGGATGTTCACACTCATTAAAGTTCCGTATATTTGTATATTATTATTATTTCCTGTATTATCGTAATGCCGTGCGGTGACTTGAACTTCCACGATTATATTATGGGCATCTCAGAAATTTAAAAGCGCACAATCTTGCTTAACGGCTGGCACAGACACGGTGAAGCGCAGGCAAGCGCGGTTTTCACTGACAAACAAATATGTATCAATGCTGTGTAAGCACTTACTTATAGTTTAAAAAAAAACTTCCTTTATAATACACTCTGTACTTATAAAAATAGAGGGGTGTATCTTCATGACTCTGTCGGTCTGCCACCACCAAAGCCAGAGAGGGGCATGTTTTTTATTTTCGACTTTATTATAATGTAAATAATGTTGATTTTTGTTTGGCTCTAAAATGCATTGCGCTGCGCTTCGCCATCGCCGGCCCTAAGGCCCGTTGCACACGCGCTTTTCTTTAAAAAAATTTACGTAAAATACGCGCACAGACGTGGAATAGCTGACATCAGCCGTATTATCGTGAAAAAGTACGATTGAATCGTCGTATGCAGGCACGGCGGTCTTTGTTATTTAGATCGCTATAGAAGCTTGTTAATACACACAGCGGCACTACAGCAAATAACGTAAAGAAAATATAAAAAAAACGTGCCGTGTACAACGGGCCTAACGGTACCATATTTTCATAGCGCGCAAAGCACAGTGCCAGAAGTAGGTTCCTGTATTCACTACTTCATCTTATATGTTTATTATACACCCGAGATATATCTAAAAGATGGGAATAGCCCTAAATAGTATTACGACATCACATCATAAAAATATTCCTCAACACGACTCAGTGTTTATTTTTAATTCTTCTATGGCTGTTTTTCAAGTTTTTACACGAACGTACAGTCAATATTCTTCTGGCTTAATATTATTTACATCACTTGTTGGCCCGGTCAAGAGTTATCATCTCGCGAGGTTATCTTTATCGTCTACTTGTTTTCAGTGTTATTCTGATGACGCCAGTTGTAGTTTAGCATCGGAACTAGATTGACTTATCTTCGTGCTCAAATAAACTTTAAAAAATGCCAGACGGTTTTGAAAGTGCGTATCCTCTGTCACCACCGTTAAAACCGCAAGATATACGCGCACGCGCAAATTCGTCTACAAAGAATAAAAAACCTGTGGTAACTTTTTTTGGCGATGAAGCCGTTGAGATTCCCGACAAATCAGAGGCCGGTGTAGACAAGCCTTTAGTTCGAGGGGAGGTTGAACTTGATAGTATCGCAGTATCGTATAATACAATGCATTCAACTTGGCTTGATAAAAGAGTGCTTGAGCACAGGTATGTATCAAATACATTTTTTAAATAATTCTCTGGTCTCACCCACTCCTCATTGTAAAAGATCTTTCACCTTTCTCTCCCGAAATTCCTTTAGTTCCAAAAGATTTCGACAGATTGTAATACACCGTCTGAAAGGAAATCCTACTTTATCGAAAGGCGCTTGACGCTACTGCTGTGTCTAAAAATGATTTTGCTTAAATGTATGTAATTAATTACCGATCTAAGCTAAACCGTCATTTCATGCGACTATGCGGGTAGGCACTGGTCATACACCCAGTAATTTGCGATCAGAAGTACAAATGCTTTAGTGCCGCTAACTTCTGACGTTTCATAAGTGCCCATGTAGGTTTATATGAAATAAATTATTTTGGTTTGATTTGAAATGTGACTAAAACTAGAACTACATCGTAATTTCCTTGCTACCGTGTCGCCAAAAATCCATTTAGGCCTTACATATTTTCGAGATATACTACTGGCAGGAAATAAACTAATTCATTACATCTTCATGTACTTACAGTTAGCAACGAAAGTTAGAGACATTTCCTACAAAAAAAAAAAAAAAAAACATCAAAATTAGTTTCCAATTTCAGGACATAGTGCTCCTCGTTTTCAAATAAATGAAAGTTTTTGTAAACCTCCACATGAAGGTTGAGGGCTACCGCTGCAATGATTAAATCATGTAGCCAACATTATGACTGGAGAATCCAGTACGCCCCTATTCAAACCTGGGTTTCTTGTCAATCACTTTCAAAACCCTAAAGAAACTATTTATCTACTATCATCGCATAACTTTTTTTAAAAAACGTAGAAAATCTTAAAGCGTCTACGAATCCAAATAAACCTACTTAACATTTTTGCTTCGTTGACAAGTTAAACTCTTACTGCTGAAAACATAATCAAATAACAAGGGAACCATAACCAACCGCCTTAAGATTTAACTATGGCAGTATCCCGGCTGGCGCCACTGCTTTTTATTTTCACTCTCTACTCTCTGAAGTTTGCCAGGTTGGTTTAGGCCGCGTACATTCGTGAGGCTTTCTAATTTCGGTTTATCAGTAAAATAATTTCCTTGTGTTGCCTGATTGGGCACAATCACATGGCCGGCAGCACATTTCCTACCACCATCCCCAGTTTACTGACGCCGGGCGTTAGACGGAACGCTCGGCAGATCTAGATCGCTATTTCTTAAAATCTATTCTGACTCATGGGAATAAGTATAGTGGTTCCCGTTGCTTTCTGCATCAGATATTTTAAGTTTTATTTAGACCCTAAAGCCACTTCAGCTTCTTCCAAAGTAGTAGCCTGGATGAGTGTATAGCTATTCCGCTATTGCTCGGTCGCGATAGCGTGCTCCCTACTAGTAAGGCTGTCAGATGGCAGCCGCTGCCTTCCAGCGTGTGGAGGTGAGGACTTGGGGCCAGAGTGATGTTATGTCCGCTCTCCTCCTTACTCCCCAATCCAATCCGTTCAGCAATCCGGAAAATTACGGGATCCTTCTTTTTGCAATCCTGAAACTTTCGGGACCAGAAGCTGGCCGGAATCTGGGTAATGGATTTGGATTCTCTCAGTATACCACAGTACTTACTGGCATAACTTGTACAAATATCAAATAAGGAAGGAAGTCTTTTAATGCATATTTTCCTCTCTAATTTTGAATCCATGTTTTACTGTAAGAACTTAGTCTACCAAACGTTTTAAATACTTAATTAGCTTCCTAGCCGTTGTTGATGTGTTCTAGAAACATTGCAGTATATAACGTTAACGTATTTCTCTAAAGTCTAACCCCAATTTAGTGACGGAATAGCTATTGACCATTTATTTAAATCCATAGTTCTAACGTTCTCAAGACTTTTCTTATTTTAGAATATGTCGTGCTGTAGACATTAAACAGCGAATTGCTGAATGCAACGATCATTCGATAACGCAGATTATAATCTTGTTGAACTACGGAGCCAAAAAAAATTAATTACGTAAACAGTCAACATCTATGTTGTAATAAAGATACACATTACGTTTGTTCAAGATTAACGGTTAGCTCGCATAATTCGTGTCGTGCTAACTGACTATGCCATGAGTCTACTGAATAACCGAAGTTAGCGAATCAGCTGTTAGCTATGGCCGCGGGGGAAGTGATTGTACCGTGGGGCCTTAAATGTATAGACGACCGTCGACTCCGATAGAACGTCAGTGTACGCGACGCCCTCGCCGATCCATATCGCACGCACATTAATTGATAGAATTCTGTTATCGCCGCGATTTCTGATACGTGACGTGCATCTGTGTACAGTGTGTTGACAACTCAAACATAATAAATATCAAACTAAACATTAGTGGTTGTGTTTCGTTATATTTCTTGCTAGTGGTAGTGTTTTTCGTTCAATTTACTGCTTTAATAAAATAACATTCACATGAAACACTTATTCTGACAGTAACAAGGTTGTTATTTTAACGCGTAGGTGGCGAGTCACTCTGTATGCTGCGCAAATAACATTAATTCATAATTTCTATTTTTTTGTGCAAGCGCTTACATCCAGTTTTACTTGTTTTGTTGACCGTGCTAGATTTTAGGCATGTTAGTTAAAGGGAAAGTATTGTTTTTTGTGTCCCTGTTTATTATGCAAGGTATTCTATTATGAATAACATGAAATAAATCGCTGAAAAGTTACTTTTTGACACTGTTTTCTTTCTTCATGTTATAATACTAGGTAGGTGGTGCATCAAACTGCATAATATAGATCATACCTGTTTTTTTTAGTATAATTATTATAATTTTGTTTTTATTATCATTTATACATCATTTTTAAAGTAATTCCAAGCTTGTGGATTACTCTAGTTACAATACGTAAAGCAGTATACTTGAAACCAAAGTTACTAGTAGACATGACAACAAATTGTCAACGCAGATACTTATTCCTGGAGTGATATTGATTATTTCCCTGGCAGCCTCTCTCCCATGCGCCCTGCACTACATCCCTTCTCAGACAAAATTATCCCTATCGCATCACAGGCGACCCCACGTTTATACGTTCATGAAATTTGGTCCAGAATAGCCACTTGGTAGATACGTACAGCTAATTCATTACCTAATATCGTATTGATCAACTGACAAATGTGTATTATGTAGTAATAAAAAGGACTTTAATGAATTTAATTTCACACGTTTTTATGACAATAAAGGCCATTCAATTTTGTGAACCTACACAACTTTTGTTAAGAGGGAAATTCATGTCGTTGACCTCGTCCCTATTGTGTAGCTAGACTGTTTTGATGAATGTGTCTGAATTTAAATTCGTTAAAGCTATTGACATGGCATCAATGGATGAGTTTCAGATTTACGTGTGCTTATCATGCAGGATGGTAGTCGTATAAGTTAGTGTCATTACATTACTCATTAGGTATAGTTTAAAGCAATGAGATAGTAGTTCTGTTTCAAAAATTGACTGTTTATAAAATAGGGCACGCATGCCAACATATAGCCATTCCTGGCGCAGTCATCATGTTATGAATCATCAGAAACTGCTACAACGTAAACTATTGTTTGTGACTAACAAAGACGACTCACAAACAATAGATGTGCAGTTGAAACGTAAGTAGGCTAACTATAACCCACATGTTAAGTCTAACGCTGTCAACACGTAGACGAGAGGACCGGTCTCTTTAACCTTGTTACTGTCAAGGATATCCACTCAAATGCTTCCTGCGGTACACTAAAACGATTGCAGTGAATCATGAGAGACGTGCGAACCGCAATTACAGTACAGTGAAAATAAATGTTTTGTTATAGTGAAAATACCAGATTCTGAGAATCTAAAACATTATCTATGCGTGTATGATTGAATGGACATTACTTTTACCTCAATTTGTGTTGTGAATGGTGTAACAGAATAAGCAATTTTGTAAGTGATTTACAATGGAGAAAGAGGCCATGGCGAACGGATCTGCCTATCGTTTTGTGGACAAGTCCATAGTCATTGGTTCGGCATATGGCACAGGGAACAGAAACACGGCGGCGCCAAACGAGTGAGTTGATTTATAGCTTTGGAATATATATATTTACTTACTACAGTAAACTGTATGTAAAAGTAAATGAGAGTGAAATTCAGCCGTCAGGTTCTAATAATAAAAATATTCAGTGACGAAGCGAGTCTTTGAATCCTGTGGGCTGTGGTAGGTATGTTATGTTTAAAAACATATATAAGAAAGTATATGAATTTCATTGTGTTGAATTCGTAAAGTGACGTAGCGTCGTATGCCTCATTGTTTGTATACATCTGCACTCTGTTATTGTTTTAAGAAATGTATCAATTCTTACACTGTCAACATTTCTTTAATAGCATACTAGCATTCTATCCATTATGTTCAGCATAGGCTTACATTGGACCTGCCATAAATTTCCAATCAGAGGCCCGTATTTAAACCAGTATTCAACCATTGAACCCTAGAAAATGTGATCAATTATTCGGCATTAGACGAGAGATCACGAGACCGTGCGTGGCAAAGCTAATCCTATCATGGAATGCAACTTTTGGATCCAGGCGTCACTGAAAAGTATAGTATAACAGCAAGTATAGTATAACGTCCAAAAACAGCATGAAGAAATTGGGGCATCAATAATTACAAAGTCACTACAAAATTAAGAAATATTGCAAATGATAGATATAGATCTAAAGTACACGTTTACCGGTCCACCTCTAGTAGTTAGGTATGTCAAGAAATTCGCTTTCAAATAGTTGAAGCTGTCTGTGTAGGAGGCAGGCTTACTATTGCAGCACAGTCTCGTGTAAAATACACTCTATCTGGTCTCTCTCTCGCTCAATCTGGTAATTCACGGAGGCGACGAGGATCGCGTTATCCCAGATCTACTAGCTAACGGAAATAACAGACGAAATTATATTTCCTGCCATTTTGGGAAAACGCACGCTTACAGTTTGATGTAAAATGTTTATTACAAAGTCTAGCACGGGCAAAGCATTGTCTGTTAAGTTCTTGTCTCAATAATGTCTTGCAGTTATGCCGAGCTGTTAGATAACACAGTATAAACATAAGAATAATCAGCTCATAATATTCGCACTGTTAGGACATAGGCCTTCTCTCTTAGAGGGCGTGATTCTTAGTCCCCCTGGCGGGCTGAGTACGGATTTTGTGAATATCATATTTGTAAGAAAATTCTCAAGGTGCTTTAATTTTCGAAAACACGGCCGGATAACCCAATTGAACTAAGAGAGTGTCCTTTTTGCCCCTAATTGAGTCTGTCTAAAATTCTAAGTCCATAAAGATAGTACCTACTCAAGCAAGTCCATCTAGAAATCATAACAACCAAGAGACGCAGTTGGGGCTCGAGTTACAAACAAAACAATTAGTTTATCTGCCAGAAACTAGATAGGTCCATAGATACATGATATTTTTGGGTACTGGTATTATAAACATTAATTTTTAAATTGACCCTAATCTTGACTATTTAGGACCTTGTGAACCTATTCATGAGTGAATCAAAATACGCTGTATTGTGGCAAATATGTAGTATACAACTTCTTTTTTAAAAGATTTTCATGTTGATTTAGTTTTTGGTCGAATTATTTATCAAATACTGAACCAGTTAAATTGGCTTTAATTTTGCCTCCTTTTAGCCTTCAAATTTGAAAGGCGAAACCCGCCTTCGGTGAACGCTCGTTGAAACGCAAATTGACTGTTTGAATTGATCATGAAAGAAATCGGTAACAATGGCTATCCTCCTTTTGATCTCCAAAAGAACTGCTTCGAAAAATATCACAATGTAGAGAATATGAGAATTATGGGATTGTATTACCTGAGAAAGTATTATTAACTTTCTTACTCCGAACTTTGTTATGTATGCCTTTTGCACTAATTAGATACGACCAAACGACGTACACTTGCGCCAGTTCTTTTACTTCAAGGAGAGTGACACGATAACATGGCTAGAAGTTTACACGGATTGCTAAAATGTACTGTATGAAACTCATATTGATATCTACGAAATTATCATCAAACCGTGTTGGCAAAACGCTGGAATTCCGCTCGATGCGTGTTTCTCCTAGACTGTAGGCGTGTAAGTCACAAATTTAAAACACGATATAATATTGATAATGATTAAAATGGACATCGAACTGGAGCCAACAGCAACGTTTCGTTCTGCTCGTTCTGCATTATCGCCTGACTTGCATGAAGTTTTTCACCTTGTGGCTTGCGCGACACGTGTTCCAAAAATAACTAAATACATTGCTGTTATGACTGGTGACCGCTCGATTTAGCTAAAAGCGCTGAAGTTTGTCATTAGGTATCCAGTTTTCACTAATAAATTAAGAGTTACCAGGAAAAGTGAATGTGAATTTAATAATTTGTAGATATTAGTCCATTAATACGAATAGAGTTCATAAAGTACACCTATGCGTAAACAGTTATTTTAAAACATTCGGTGAATCTTCATGTAAATAAGACAATACCTAGTGGGGAAATCTCATGTGCTGAGTATCGACATGTTATTGTAAAGATAGCTCCACAGCATAATTAATTTCACAACCTCGTGTAAGGATAAATGACGCAATTTACCAGTTACCACGCGAATCACAATATCCTGTCGTCGATTTATTTCTAACATAGTAACACGATGTTTTGTATCGTTGAAGATCAAACGGGCATAATCTTTGAAATAGCACCTGAAATCCTTAGTGATCTCGGATTCTTATTGATAATAGCTTATGTTATAAGTCACTCAATTTGAATACAGCTGTCACGTATAGGCATTATTCCATTTCTTATCACACTCAGGCGACTTTGGACTGACGTAATTCTTATCTACGTAGCTAGGTACTTGTGTCTCAAGAAACAACGGAGCGGATGCGAATGCCCTGTTAGCACTAGTTAGCTGACTAATCATAATTAAATCAAATTGATAACTTGAAGAACTGTAATCAGTACTCAGAATGCTTGCATATTTGTTCTAAATGGAATTTTATGGAAATAACCGAAACTTCCGACGACGCACGGCGCGTCGTACTGACGTCCAAATATGACTGCTTCATTTTAATTAACATACACACATTGTTGTTGTTTACTTCAGATGTATTTAATAAAAAGTTCGGCTTTCAACCTTCGTGCAGTTTTTAGTTGTACCCATTTACAAAATCTTATAGTATCTACGGTCAGCAATAAAATAACACTGTTAGTTTTCTTATAGGTTAGTAGTACTTAATCAAAATTGACCCATTTTTTTATACTTATGTACCTAAATAGATAATTTACGAGTTTTTGGAACGAAGTTCCTTATCGCGCGTTGTGAAAGGGGGCTAGACGGAAAAAATTCTTACGAAAAGTTGTCACGACATGCTTTAACCGACTTCAAAAAAAGGACGAGGTTTCTCAATTCGACCGTATATATTTTGTGTGTTGTTGTTTTTTTTGTTGTGAGTAGAGGGAGAGGGAGAGAGGGAGAGGGAGAGCGAAGTAGAGAGAGAGAGGGAGAGAGAAGGAGATAGGGAGAGAGAGAATATTTTTGTTGAGTGTATACAGGCTTTTTGTACATAGTAAATAATTAAAAAAATATAACTATTATGAATCCTGGGAATCCTGAAAGGAACTTCGTTCCATCCGGGTGTCCCTTGACACCTCTAAAGTTTTTTTTGTTAAGTATTATAGTTTTACATCAGTTCCAATGTTTTTAAATAAAGTGGTCAAAAAATAAATATAAAAAATGAAGTGTTAATTTACTTTTAATTGCTGACTGTATCTACCTCAACTCTAAAAGGTCAGCTTAGCGTCAGCGCACACTAAGAGCAGAGCAGAGCAGAGCATTTTCTGAGACTAATAAAAAAAAAATTATGCCAATTCCATACATTGCAAAATTGAACATACGTCTAAACTTGATGCTCGACCATGCTCGAGCTTGCAGGATGCGTGCTCGAGCATACGCGAGCACCCGCCGCGCGCCGCTGCCCGCGCTCAGTGTTGCCAAAGCTTGAAAATTGTCTGGACATGCGTGTGTTTACTACCTACGGCGCACGGTGGATCGAAAATCGGCTGTAGAAGACATAGGATCTTGATGTCTTAAATGTTATTTTTTTTTGCTGGAAATGACTTCTGCCGATCATTACTGTTCTATAAAATGTCACATGAAGTAATTGTGTGCACAAATGGAAGAGTTATAATTTTTATAAGAAAAAAATGTATGGAGCTGACATGAAAAATGAGGATATCTCTGGAATCGCTAGGATAACCGTTATATCCTTGCACACTGTTATAGTACTATTTATTTGTGAATTTTTGACATACTTAAAATTGCGGCATCACTTGCGATTTTTTTTTTAAATCGTCAAAAATAAAAAATGTTTATGATATGTACATTTTAATGCTTAAATATGGCTATACCAAGTGTAACTTACAATATTTTTTATTTTTATGCTTAGACCAAAACATTCTAAGAAATCACAAAGTCGTATTACCTACTTATTTGAAATGACATGGTAATTATGAATTAAATAATATGTAATCTTGTCTTAAGCCTCAAGTCCACATTAGCTAATGATTAATAAAACTTAATACCTATATACCTGTTAAAAGGATACGTACCATAATGAGGGTAATTAGATAAACGTGATCATTAGTCAATAACAATAAATGGTAAACTATTGTATGATTGAAAATAAAAGCAAATTATTAAAAAAAAAATATTAACTTAACCTAACCTAACATAAACAATAAAAGTTAACTTATTTCATACTTCGTCACCAACAGAATCCACTTCAGAATCAGGCTCTACAATAGATATAACTTCTAAGAACTCTGTCGGAGCTTCCTGATCCTAAAGTTTCAGTAGTTCTACTGTTTCCTTAAAGTATGTCTGCCTCTTGTGGGCATTTAATTTTGGTCTTGTGGAAGAAATTAGAGGATCAGAAGAGACGATAAGCATATTGAGGATATCCTCGTTTGATGCTTGTCTACTCTTTTTCCTCGAATGGTGTTCTCTGAACCTCCTAAAGTCTTTGTTTCGGGCCTCTGAAGCTTCTTCCGAAAGATTTCCAATTGGTACAATAGCATTTTCTGCAATTATGTCCCCTCCGTGAATCAACAATTTGTGGACGGTTGATGACATGTAGTACCAATCGTACAGTTCCACGTATTTTTCAGCGGTTGTTCTAGCGTATTCTTTAAATTTCGGCACGTCTACAATCTCTCCAGATGTGATAGCTTGCAAAATCACAGCAAATCTGCGTATTAGGTCTTCATGTAATCCAGTGATCGCTGCAGTTTTATCAGGAAATTCAAAAAACCGCCTTGCTGTGTTCCCGTCGTTAGTTGTGCCTGATCATTGCTTAACGATGTCAATCAAAAGGTTGAGATCATCTTTGAATCGATCTTGAATGAGTTTTTTTCGTGAATGCAATAACTCTTGATGACCTTTTCCTCTTGCAGACCACTTTTTGAAGTCGAGACGATACGCTATGTGTAGAAGACATTCCATCACATTAATGCGGGCATGAACTGATGATAATCCGAACTCATACACACCAGAAGAAATGAATTTTGACGCAATTACATCTAACTTATTCATTTCTGTAGGCTTAGCCAAACACAGGTAGCAGGCCGCATTTGACTTAGCTTCAGACAGATATGTACAAATTTTGCCGTCAATCATCGTCATCATTAATTTGTGACTAATTTCATGTCCTTGACATTTTGAGGGAACGAGAGCTTCAATTTCGTTATCCATTGCAGTTTTTTCATTTATGACAACGTCTTTGGTTTCTTTCACAAAACTAAACTGGACTGGACGGCAATACCTAGGTGAGCAGGGTTTTGGATTCACCCATACGGTATCACCGTCAGCTCGCAACTAACCTCTGGAGAAAGAGAGACACACAACACACCGCGCTGCTTAAGGAACTCAACAATGAGTTCCCCATCACTAAGGCTATAAATGACCGGGTACCCAAACAGTTCATTTTTGATAAAAAATACAGAATCCAGCTTCACGAAGATCGCCGGTGTGAGGGTCTGCGCCCCACTGAGCTGCGCATCTTCACGGACGGATCAAAAACAGACAGTGGCACAGGTGCTGGAGTCTTCTCGCAGGACTTCAACATACATATAGCCACACCGTTGGGAGTCCACAACACAGTGTTCCAGGCTGAATGCATTGGGATCACTCTTGCTGCTTCAGCCATCATGGCTAGGGCAGTTAAGGACCACTCGATCCGCATACTCTCAGACAGTATGGCTGTTCTGCAAGCGCTGGACAGTCACTCGATTGACTCTGGGCTAATATACGAGTGCCACCAGCGCCTCAACCAGGTGGGTAGCCTCAATAATATAACCATTCAATGGATAAAAGGACACAGCGGTTCGCTGGGAAACGATGCCGCCGATGAACTTGCCAGAAGGGGGTCGAGCATGACACCGGTGGGACCAGAACCCATCGCGCCACTCCCTTTTGGGTTCCTACGCTCTCTGGTAAGAAAACGTACCAGGGATCTACACTGTAAGCTATGGGTGGACCAAAGTGAGTGCAGGCAGGCCAAGGAAGCACTTCCTACCATCGATGCCCGCCTCACAAAACAGGTCCTCCGATTAGACAAACGACAGCTGCGTATGGTTACAGCAGCAATAACTGGACATGGGTCGTTTAATAAACATCTATTTGTCATAGGAGTTACAGACAGTCCGCTGTGCAGGGCCTGCATTGAGGACGACGAGACAGCAGCGCACGTGCTTCTAAACTGCCCGGCGATCGCCACATACAGGGCCAAGTACTTCGGTAACCCAGGTACCCTACGTGAGATAGTCAGCAACATCAAGGCGTTGCTGGCCTTTCTCGAGGAGCTGGGGTGGATCGAATAACCGATTTCCCACCCGTACGCAAAATACGCGCTCAGACGTGGAGTTGCGGACAACAGCCCGTTCTACCTATTACCTATTACCTATTATCACCGTCAGCTGTCAACTTTAATGGAACCAAAGAGGTCATAAATATACTGGAATCATCTTGACCACTCTCTAGGTTTTGCTTATATCTACTTTGGTTAGATGCACCGTCAAATCTCCACTTTGATATTAATATCAATTGTTTATCTTGTATCGCATCAGGACTACGAATAATTTCAAAAATTCTGTTCACTGTTAAATCTAGTAACGCTTGTAGTGCAATCTTAGCAGATGAATCCGTTATAGTCACAAATGTCTTCGGAGGGTAGCACTGTAGCTTAGCTTTTTGCACTTTATAGTAAGACGGATATATCTCCTTTGAACCTTCTCGAATAGTCGTTTCCCTTAATGTCATATATTGCCATTTCGATAGTTTTAATGAAAGTAGCAAACCCAGTACTTTTTCTGGTGAAAATATTGTTGAAAGAGATAGTTTGTTCAACATTTCCTTGATTTTTGCTGCTGCTTCTGGATTTTGGAGCATATGTTCAATAACAGATGCAATATCCTCACGACCATCTCCTTTCAAACGTGCTGCAGCTGAATAAGCTACTTCATTCGGGTCATCGCTTATATGTTCATCAGATCGTCTCTTCTTCTGCTTGTTACTTAGATCTTCAAACGGCTTTCGAGATCTTTTTGTCATCGTTGAAGTTGATTTCATTGTTGAAGTTGATGGTACAGGTCCAGTAGAAATATTTTCACTTGTTGATTCTTGAATGAGCAAATTGGTTTGCACGCAGTTTGGCCAGTCAATATTTGCCTCAAGCCAATTACTGTAATCATGTCTAAAAACTTCACTTTTCCTGTGGGATCGTAACCATTTCTTTTGAACTGCCCGTGTAAATCTTCGACAAAATTCTTTCACGGTAACACTGTCTTCATCTGAAAGGCTAGAGCCCAGTCGAATAACAAGTGTGTTGAACAATATTTCATGATCGAAAGACGAAGCATCCTGATTGCTCAGAATAACAAACAAATCCAAATTTGTAATAATGCTTTCCATAATTCACGATCACTGAGTAAAAAGACACGGTAGGATAGATGTTAGTATTAGAAATGCTCTAAATGAACTAAAGTGGTGAATCCAATGTTTGACTATTTATTGTTATTGACTAATGATGGTATCACATTTATCTAATTACTTTCATTAAGTTAATCCTGCACTAATTGCTAAATTAGCGAGTACCCCAAATTATTTTGTTACGTATCCTTTTAACTAGGTATATAGGTATTAAGTTTTATTAATCATTAGCTAATGTGGACTTGAGGCATTAGACAAGATTACGTATTACGTAATTCATATCATAATTACCATGTCATTTCAAATGAAAATCACAAAGTAGGTAATACGACTTTGTGATTTCTTAGAATGTTTTGGTCTAAGCATAAAAAATATTGTAAGTTACACTTGGTATAGCCATATTTAAGCATTAAAATGTACATATCATTAACATTTTTAATTTTTACGATAAAAAAAAAATAAAAACTTTTTTACAAAAAAAAAACAACCGACTTCTTTAAAAACACTACAAAGTGAAAAATAACTTTAATTTCGGAAGTCGGTGTCTTAGGATTGTATTGTATTTATGGTTTTTTTGCCACCGACTTCCGAAATTAAAGTTATTTTTCACTTTGTAGTGTTTTTAAAGAAGTCGGTTGTTTTTTTTTTGTAAAAAAGTTTTTATTTTTAAATTTTTAGTTGTGGTATCCACCCCGCACTAATTCCAAACAAACAATGCATATTTATGCGATAGCAGAAATCGCAGTTGATTTGCTGTCATTTTTTAAAGAGTTCCGGTGTCTATCTCTGGAACTCATCATCAGATCTATATAAGATTTATATGGGACCATTTCGGAATAAACCCCTTTCAAACAAAAAAAGAATTTTGCAAATCCGTCTATATATGATGGAGTTATGGCCGAACATACATAAAAAAAAATATATATAAACATCCGAATTGAGAACCTCCTCCTTTTTGAAGTCGGTTAAAAAAGAAGTGATGCCGCAATATTAAGTATGTCAAAAATTCACAAATAAATAGTACTATAACAGTGTGCAAGGATATAACGGTTATCCTAGCGATTCCAGAGATATCCTCATTTTTCATGTCAGCTCGATACATTTTTTTCTTATAAAAATTATAACTCTTCCATTTGTGCACACAATTACTTCATATGACATTTTATAGAACAGTAATGATCGGCAGAAGTCATTTCCAGCAAAAAAAAATAACATTTAAGACATCGAGATCCTATGTCTTCTACAGCCGATTTTCGATCCACCGTGCGGCGCGGCCGGCGTCAGATGGAAATCATGGACGAAGAAAAGTTGATCGGTTTGGTGCAGCATTTTGAATGTTTGTACAATATATCGAGTCCAACATACACCAATCGGATGTTAAAAGCCAATGCTTGGGGAAGAATATCTCAAGAAATGGGAAAATCTATTTTACCAAATTCTAACACAATGTGTAATATTCGCATAAGGTACATTTTCCCCGCCACATTTCTTCTACCAATACTGTTCTTCTTATTATGACATCTTATTTTATTTACATATTTTTCAATGTTTCTCTTCCTCTACCAAAAGGGCGATAATTACTAAGTCCCAATCAACTATAGCCTGCCAACGTTGGATCGCCCTTCGGTCTTTGTTTGTTGTTGTCATTAATTTTGTTATTTGAATATTATTGCTGAAACTTCCAAAGTGTACCGCTATTGCGTCTGGCGAGCTCGGCACAAAACTGACTTCCACGTCTTCTAAGCTGACCGCTTATCTCTAGAAAGGTGTGCCGATCGAATTCAGTTTTCGAGAGGACTCAACAAATAATCGCGGAGATGTCATGAAAGAGTTCTTTTGTTCGAGCGCAATTCAAAGCTTTGTAACTTCGTATTTTATTTGCGATGGATTAACACAACACTTTTGTAAGTATTCGTCCAAGCAGGGAAAATATGGAATTACTAATTAAAAAAAAATGTTGTCAAATGGTGTTGTGTGTTAGGGATTGCTCATAATCCCTTAAATGATGGTTTTTTTTTAGTTCAAGCAGTTTTTAGTTTTACAGTATCGAAAATTTCAAGTTAGGTTTCTAACTCTTCAAGCTGTTTTGAAGTATTTCGGTTGAATGTACGTTTTTGTTTGCTACAAAACTATTTTGGCTAGAGCCAGATAGTAGTATTACTTGACAGCCTAAAGAGGCGATTGCCTGCAAAGAAAAATGAAATCAAAGTCAGAATGACACTCATGGTGTCACTATTGTGGATGACATTTTCACGAAAGCGAAGAGTAAAGTTGCAATAAAGGCACACTATGCACTACCCAAAATAATAGTATTCTATATGTCATTGTCTAGACCGCAGAATATTAAATTATGTTCCTTCAAAGTGTTAGTTTACGTAGGATTAATGTGGACTTACCACATCAGTTGTAAGTAAAAAACACTATTACTGTACTATTGCAATACTCGTAACCTGCGAATATTTATAAGTTACTTAGTAGATTTTATATACATATTTACCGAGATGATAGACCAGCGAGCCAACAAAGAGGTAACGCTGGCTAGTTCATATTCATGGTAAAAAAATGATGCAAAACATAGTTTCCAGCTTACTTCCGTTTTTCAATGTTTGATTCGCATTAATACTGGGCTTGATTGCTTGGAGCTTCCAGGTAAATTCTGTAAGGACAAATTTGAATGACCTATAGTGGCTTCAATGAAAAATCTCCCCTATCTACTAGTACAAAAGTTGTGAAACATTGTTTCCGTTCATGTTCTCTCAACTTTTGTTTCCCATCAATATTCGACTTGACTGTTTCGAGGCTCGACACGGAAACGTAAAATTCTTGAAGGGACTTATTTGAAACTTGCCACGTGGTCTACCACGTAAAATCTGCTCTTTATAATTTCGTATTCATGATAATGTTTCGTATTAACGGTGGTGTTTCGTGTGGTGTCGGACGCAAAGAATAGCGCCATCGCATTTCTTCCCGTGGCTGTCGTAAAAGGCCTGTAAGGAAATCACTAGAGAATGGGCAGCACTTATCTCTATGCATTAGACACCACCATACTGCGATCGCTAACACGCCTGCCAAGCGTGGCGATGAATGTCCAGCAGTGGATGTCTTTTGGCTGAAATAATGATGATTCATGGTAAACAAAACTGGCGAAAATTTGTGAAACATTGTTTCCATCTATCTGCTCTCAACTTTTGTTTCTCATGAATTTGGAACTTGACTGTTTTGAGGTTCGAGTTAAACGAAATCGTAAAATTGTTTTAGGACTCAGTAATTTGAATCAGTTTGTGATTACCGCCGATTAGGTAGGTAAATTATGCTATTTAGATACCAAGGCTACCTACCTACCACGTTAAATCTACAGTTATAGGTAATGGTGAAGCTGAAGCAACATTCAATGTCTCTAACTTATCTAACTACTAACCGAATTAAATCATTTACATTTATAGTACAGTAATATTTTTAAATTTTGTATATAACAGTCAGTGCCTAGGTATATTGTGTTTACTTACTACTGATCTTCATAATGACTTTATTAATGAAACTTATTACAAGCATAGCGATTTTTACGATTACTCACGAAAGTAACGTTCACTTTTTTTTTTGTTTCAGAATCTTTGTCAACAGATCGCTACATTTAGAAAATGTTAAATTCTATGGCTTTGATATGGACTACACCTTGGCTGGTAAGTTTTTAACATACAGATTTTGTAGCTTTCTAAGATGCTATGCCACCAACTATACTCTGTGACGCCACCGTTTCACCTTATGCTTGTGGTCGAATTTCCCTGCATTGGGCTTTACCCACTGGCAGCTAAGTTTAAAGTCCTGACTTCGTTACCCCGACTGTTGGACGACTATAGTAACCAGGATTAATGTATTTTAAAATAAAACTGCTTGGTTACGCTACTATCTGTTTAGCAAATATATTGTCGTAGGCTTTTTATCTGATCAGATAAGGATGATCAATGTCAGTATTTTAAATGGGGGTCGGTTGTACGTATACTGCATCCCAATAAAAGACCTTATATCCTAAGTTTAAACTGGACTGGGGGTTGGTGTCGCCCTTTTCTTTTTTTTTTTGGACAGAGATCTCGCAAGTCAACCTATGAGATTGTCGACTGCTTAACCGGACTTGCTTGTGGCTACTTTAATAAACTAATGCCTCCAGCCAGGGCTTAAAAACTTTAAACTAGAGCGATTACTCCCTAAGGGCACCTGTGGGGTACTGACCTCGTCTAAGGGCATCGCTGAGTGTCGCCCTTTTGGGCTTTCGACTACTCATATATTCGGCACTCGCTTTATTCGGGTAACGACCGACTTCTGTCTATACATGAATGTGTGAAGATTCACATTCATGTTCAACATGTAATACGATATAGAAGCAGCTGCGGAACTAGGCCTTTCAAACGCCCCGCCCTAAGCCATGACTAATTAATATCAACTAATATTGTGTTTCTTGCTTTAGAAATTATAATGAATCAATTCTTTTTTTACAGAATACAAATCGCCGCAATATGAAACTTTAGGATTCAATTTAACCAAAGAAAGATTAGTTCGCAAAGGTTACCCAAAGGAAATAATGGAATTTGAATACGACCCTTCATTTCCAGTCAGGTGTGTATTACAAGTTTTCAAAACGAACCTAACCTGGTACCTTGTGGTGCCGGACGTAAAGAATAACACCACCTCATTTCCCGTGGGTGTCGTAAGAGGCGACTAAAGGACTTACTAGGGAATGGGCAGCAGCGTTCTCAATGCATTTTACCACCAAACTGCGATCGCCAAACCGCCTGCCAAGCGTGGCGATTATGGCAAATCCCCCCAAAAAATGTACCGGTCAAATTGGCGGTGCATGGAGGAGGCTCAAGTCCAACAGTGGACTTCTTTCGGCTGAAATGATGATGATGATGAAAACGAACCTATTTGTTAATATTTATTTTAAAGGTACTAAATGTTTATTTTTCTTTTCAGAGGTCTGTGGTTCGACACATTATACGGTAACTTGCTAAAGGTAGACGCCTACGGTAATATTTTAGTATGCGTACATGGATTTGAATTCCTAAAACAGTAAGTACATTTGAAATTATAAACGTTAGGTTAGGTTGTCCACACGGACATAATTGTATAGGTTTTAGCACTGTGTAGGTACATTTAATACAAAAGAGTATGTTTATATTTGACACTCGCTTTAGTATTATGTCATTATCAGTTGATGACGTCAGTTACCTATTTGCGAATGCGACCTTCCAGTATTCGACTGACATGAATAGACTTGATAATCCAAAAGATATTATCATTCCAAATTCAACTACATACAAATATTCGATAAAATGTGTAAGAAAATAAAGTTGCATTTATTTTAGTTCTATTCAAGAACTGCATAAACAAAGAAGTAACAATCGACTAGTGTGTAAGAAAAACTAATAATTCTAAATCTACGTTTCTTTCAGTTCACAAGTATACGAATTGTACCCGAATAAATTCTTAACACTAGACGAGTCAAGAGTGTATGTACTGAACACATTATTCAACTTGCCGGAAACCTATCTAATAGCTTGTTTGATAGACTTCTTCACTAATTCACCACAATACACAAGGTAAGCTATGAGTGACTGACGCTTTTAGAGCCAGTCGTTGAACTGAATAAATCTTTCTCTTAATAGTATCCATAAATAAAACAGATGCAAATTGGCATAAATTAGAACGTAATTTAATTCTATTGTTGGTTGACGTTTCGCTGAACGAATTCCATTAATTTTATTGTGTTATAATTCAACTAATGTGGTTATAACTCAAGAATAGTTCTCTGAATGAAAGTGAATGGGCTAATAACGGTCACTCATCAAGATCACACATGGAAGCACCCTAATTGTGTAACACACTAAGTATCTGAATTATAACATAACATCACGCCTTATTTTCTCGAAGGGTTGGGCAGAGGTGTACACACATTTCCACATTTCGCCTGTTATGTTTAAGTCCCATGGAATAGGGGGCGAGTCTTGCCATAAACCGGTCATAAAGGAGATGTTTCATTTTCGGCCATCAGATGTACATTTATCAAAAAAGAAGAAAAAATACTACAAATTAGGGAAAAATATTCCCTGGTTAATTTGCGCCTGATTTGTTGTGTACAAAAAATAATAGTTTTTCAATTATTACCATGTTTTATTCAACATGGCGTCTCGTTTGCTTGCAGACTTCATTCGTTCTGAAATCATATCTCATCAAATCAATGTTAAGTAGGAAATAATTAAAAAATGTGTGTATTCTTGTAGTGTTAAAAATAAATTACTATTATTCTCTTGTTAATATTTTTGAGTAAACATAATTAAGTGTGACCATTTCATCGTTACAAAAATCTTTAGTCTCCATTCTTGAAGTGTGTTTCTAAACGAATTCAAAATAACCACTTGCTAACTCTTAGGACAAACGTCAAACATTTTTTATTTTTATTTTGTACTTAAAAACCATTTGATATTATAAAAAAAATGTTACTTTATTCTATTCACGAGTAATTTACCCAGCTTCGCTAAACGGTACACGTTATGGCCGGAGCCCCATATAAAAATGAAACATCTCCTTTAGACTCCGGGTTGCTACTGTGAAATTGCAGATAGACAAACCAAATAACTCTTTGCCCGGCCTTGGAATCGTACCCAGTACCTCATGCTAAGCAGTAGCACTTGTTTCTGTTAGATCAACGAGGCATTCAATCTGAATTGTTTTAGGATATCGCAACTCCACTGCTTCATTCATGTTCGAAAAGTTGGTCTGCTCAACAACGTAAATAACGAAATAAATGTTTTTGAACTGTAAAAATTAAAGCCGATCCTACGTGTGTGTTACGCAATCACCCCGCGGTGTAACATTGCGTAATTCGCACTTCAATCATCGACCTACAAATACAGTACTCTCTATTTGGTCGTCCTAGTTTTTTTTTTTTTTAAGAACACAACTTGTAGCGTACATACTCGGTCATGATTACCAAACGCCTTTCTATAAATATAATGAGAGGGGATTGTGGATAAATGATAACATTCGCACAGGTCGATTGATTAGATTAATCTACAGTTGCCGCGGCTGGTCTAAGGATTGGTGACTGACCATTTTTCATACCAAGACCCCTCCGTGCCTCGGAAAGCATGTTAAGCCGTTGGTTCCGGTTGTGGATCTTTGACAGCCGTTACGAGACGTCAGAAGCCCGAAAGTATGATATTTCTGACAACCAGTCTTATGGTTATGAGTGACACGATACGCCTTGCTAAAGACTGCGATTACTTATCTGACCTCCACAACCCAGTTACTCGGGTAACTCGGTTGTGGAGTTCAGATAAGGGGCCATCCATAAATAACGTCACACGTTAAGGGGGGGAGGGGGTCGACGTATTGTGAATATACATATTTAAAGTATGTACTAATAAACCACGAAATATGAACTATGTAAGAAAAATTTAAAAAAATCAATGTCTAGATGTAAAATTGCAAAATATGTGACATCACACTAGGGAAGGGGGGGGGGGTCTCACAAATGTGACCAGCTGTGACAAGGAAGGGGGGGGGGGGGTAAAAATAATGAAATTTGTGTGACGTAATTTATGGATGGCCCTTAAGCAGTCGCTTTATGTAAAATACTGGTGACCTCAAAATAGTTGGGAAAAGGCTAGATGACGCCTTCTATAAATAAAAAATCTTTCGCAGAACAAACTATGGTGTACGTTGTGGGGATCTCGCTATGTCATTCAAATCGATTTTCCAAGACGTAAGAAATGCAGTCGATTACATTCACATCCACGGAGACCTGAAGGACAAGACTACGGAGAATATGGAACTATATTTGAAGAAAGACGACAGGCTGCCAATGTTCTTGTCGAGGATAAAAGAAAGTGGTGCCAAAATATTTATACTAACGAATAGTGAATATAATTTCACGGATAGAGTTATGGAGCACCTATTTGATTTTCCGTACGGCGCAAAGGTAATTAGGTATAATTTTAACTGAATGTCTATGTTTGCTTATGTTTGACTGTATGACATCACGTTTACACAATCAGCAAAGGTCCCACTGCTGGGATACAGGCCACCTCTTTGTGAGAGGGGATGGGCCATAATCCACCACGTAGCTCCAATGTGGGTTGGTGGATTTCTCACGATGTTTTCCTTCAACGTTTTGAGAGCAGTGGTGAGGTAATTATATACAAAAAGTAAAGTGCCTACCTGGGTTCGAACTCACGACCTACAACTCTGTAAGTTGGGGCCGTTCGACATCACGTTTAAACAAAGTAAGTGATCACCAGTGATCGGATATTCGGATGCATACCACCAACCAACCTAATGCTATTTAGCTGTGAAAGCACGGAAGCGGCTTCGTATTTTTTTATTAAAACCGGGTTTCTTGGAACTCACATTTATTTAAAATTAATGTTTAACCCCAGATGCAAATACATATGTGTGTAGGGTGGTATGTGTTAATTAAAACAACACAAAACATGGTAAAAACGCGCATTCCATATTAGCCAACATTTCAACTTTAGATGAATATGCATCGGAATATCCGATCTCTAGTGATCACACATTTTGTTCGTCAAAACAGCTGTCACTTAAACTGCAATCGTCAGGCTACTCCATAGATAAAACTATTGATATATTATCGGTTAAATTTATTTATAATTCGGTTACTAACTTGCAATAATCTTTTGATTTTATTGTTTCCAAGCTGGTGTAATCGAGATGGTTCTTAGCTACGTTTATTTAAAGGAACTGTAATCATTACATGGTTATCAGTTCGTAACAATACATTGTAATAATCTTATCAACAGGCGGATTACTCACTCAAACTACTCACACTCATAAATATAAAAATAAACTTTTACTATTGGCCTGAACTTGAACTCTGAAATAGAAAATAAATGCTATTCGTACTCATTATTCAATGAAATAAATCATTCGGGCTGTGTTAATTTAAAAATATATATTTTATTCATTAGTTGGTAAATCTTCTTTGAAGTAGTTCTTCATATTTTACGTGTTTGTTATAGCCTGGTGAGCCTCACAGGAACTGGAAGACTTATTTCGACTGGATCGTAGTGGATGCAAAGAAGCCTCTGTTCTTCGGCGAAGGCACCACGCTGCGACAGGTGGACACTAAGACTGGGGCCCTGAAGATGGGTCACTATGTAGGCACATTGCACGAGGAACTCGTTTATTCTGGAGGTAAGTCCATTTTATCAAAGATAATATTATAGACTTAAGGTACACAATGTATATGTGAAACGTAACATGAAATGATACGTTGAAACGAACATGGAACATGAAATTAACACAACCACAAGGCGAATTTGTTAAATTTCGCTTTTACAGTCACCAAAACAGAAAAGTGACAAGGATCGTCGGATATACTCCGATGGATATTTTCTAATGAAACTTAATTTGATTAATGGACTTTTTCTAAACATTTAATTTTATCAGTCGGTTTCTTATTAAACTTCAACTATACCCAACAACCCTGGTTACTTAACATTCACATACATACAGATTTGGATATTTACCAATAGAAAGTAAGTGCCAGTATGACCCTTTCCAATTTAAGTACGTTTTAAAAGCCATGCACGCGTCATTGAACCTATAAACAAACCCAGGCCCCTGTTCCTATTTTTCGCCATCAAAATATTGGTCAGTTTACCAATATAAGCGTACATCGAACAATATTAAACTTCTGCGAAGTAGAAACGCTACCACCACTGTTCTTGGGATTACGATAAGTATCAAGGAAACGATGTCCTATCAAAATCTATTGACTAACAGTGTCTAACATACTTTAAAAGTAATTAATGAATTTTCCTTGTCGTTTTAAACGAACTATTCAATCTTAATAGGATTAAATTGTATTGATAATGTAAATAATTGGCGTTGTAGCAAGACGAAATAGGGCGATTATATTAAAGATAACGACGGCTATTAAATGGTACATACTTATTACGCATACAGATAAAATGGTATCATATTATCTAATACTGTTGAATATGAGTATCCTAATATCTGCGTATCCATACTAATGACTAGCAACTTCAGTCCGCGACTTCGTCCGCGTAAAATTTTTGCTCAAATCTTTTGGAGCTAACAGATAATTGTGACTGTCTAATAATAAACAAATAATTTGCATTAAAATAATATTGCGACTATAAATTGAGATTTAACCTATCCTATCTTTCAAGTTGGATTAAACTGCACACGGTGTGCAAATTTTATAAAAAGTAGTTTAGGAGTCCATCCCGGACCAACAATGTGACACGTAATTTATATATGTTAAGATTATGAATGAGAAAGTAACTGGATCACGCCTTAACGTCTGAGCGAATTTCGATGTAATTTGGCATTCAAGAGCACCATCACCACCAACCTAGGTCGGTTAAAAGATGGACGACTTGCATCTTGATAGTAAGTTCCCGTTGGATAATTTCTGACCTTAACGCAGATGAAGCCGCTGGCAAAATCATTTTTTTTATAATATAGGGATTAAGAATGTAATTTGGCCCTCAAGTGGATCATGACCTAGGTTAGAAAGAAGATGGATCACTTTTGTATTCTGATAGTAAGTTCCCATTGGATAATTTCTGACCTCAAACCGCGTGAAGCCGCTGGAAAAAACATTTCTTAATAATATAGAGATTCTGAATGTAATGTAATTTAAATACAATAAGTGTGTGCGTAGTCTGTCACGTTCAGAGTGTTGACACGAGTGTGGGACATCAATGCTTCAGAACCAGATAATATTATCTTAATTAGAATGCTATATTAAGCATAACCACTCAACTGACTGATAACCGGCTGAAGATTTACTATCGCGTTTATTGTCATATATGCTAATGGAAGTTTTTAGTGGACCAATACAGGACGGTGTCTATAGATAGTGCTAAAGATGGATAAAAATATTGACTATTGGTCAACAAAGTCACGGTGATTGTAGAGGAAACCGAATGTGTTCTTGTAAGTTTTTAAACGGAGGTATGGTTAAACCTTTAAAGACGTAAGTCGTGGTCGTAGGCAGTTCAAGGACGGTCTCAAGGATTGACTGGACGACTCTTCCCCACGTTCCTTTCGACAAGTCAGTTGTTCTTTTAAAGTGAGAATGTTAAAAACTTGGGGATATTTATTCATAAGAATTTCTTGGAAAGCCCACCTACAGGAAGTTAGCCGCAAGCTATTTCGATCCGCTGCGTCCTTGAAGAGATTGCTTAGCTTTCTACCGACTGCCACCAAGATTGCACTTGCATAATCGCTTCTTCTATCCATCCTTGATTACGCTGATGCTAGCTATCCTGACCTTACCCAACACCAACTCGACAAACTTGAGCGCCTTCAACATGTTTGTATAAGGTTCATACAGTGGCGGGGCAAGACCTAAATTTCATGTGGGCAATGTGGGCAAGATACATTTTGCGAGGCCCCCTGATGGACGGCGCAAGAGGACGGATTATGTTAAACTTTTTTTTTATAAAATTTATATTCATAAAAATGCAAGCTTCTTTATTGTAATTATTTAAAATTATTCATTCTACCTCAACTATCACTAAATAATTAAAGATACAGACATTTTCTGCTTTTAGCCTTCCTGAACTCCTTAATAAATGTGTCGTAACGGGGCGTCCATTAATTACGTGAGGCATTAAGGAGAGAAAACCGGGATAACTTAAGTAAAACATGTTGCGAAAATATGGCCAAATCCTACAAAATATTACTTTTTAGTGGTCATGCGAACGCCACAAAGTAGCACAGAACCGGCACCGGAAAGCCAAGCCAGCCAAACGCAGCGCATAAATCCAACGCAAATAAGCACAGATTAATATATTGACATTAAAAATAAGCATGTCATTGGCCTAATTTGTTAACCTGATAAGTCCATTATTGAGTAAAATGTACTTTTTATACCAGACAAAAGGTTCAGAATATTATTATACTGTATTAAATACCCTATACATTTTGATTCCTTTGATAGTGTCGAAATATACTTTTTTTGACGGCCCTTTTTTCACGTTTCACAGTTTCAGGAACCTATAGATTTAAGTATATATTTTTTAATTCCAACTCGATACCTCGACGCGTTCGTGAGATAAAGGG
Organism: Aporophyla nigra; assembly: GCA_947507805.1. NCBI lineage: Eukaryota > Metazoa > Arthropoda > Insecta > Lepidoptera > Noctuidae > Aporophyla > Aporophyla nigra. The sequence continues at coordinate 12,928,373 of OX382307.1, read as the reverse complement.
TCTTGACTGACGGACGGACAACAAAGTGATCCAATAAGGGTTCCGTTTTTCCTTTTGAGGTATGGAACCTTAAAAACGCAAGAACCGCACGCACGAAAAACTCCTTTCTGACCACCACCCAATCTCCGTAACGAAATACTGCTAAATCTTAGTGGGGCCTCAGGTTTGCACTGCAATGTGACCAAAAACACGTTGACACGTACCGGCTGCGATGCGTCAAATTTTGTTCTATTGGAAGATATAAATGTCGTGCCTGCAGATACTCACTTTTTTTAAATTTGATCCTTGGCTTTCATCATAAACGAGAATTTAATGATAGTACCAACACAAACTGAAATAGAATCACATGACATATTCATTGCTGTGTTGATCATTTCTTTTTTTTTTTTCTAAAACTGTTACAATCGCCTGTTGCCTCACGTAATTAATGGACGCCCCCTAATCCAGAGTAGAAACGTTGTATTTGCCTCTATAGATAAAACTACCAAAGCTGAAAGTCTGTCCTGACTCTCTCCTGACCCATTGTACTTCTTAAATATTTTTTTATTGGTTTTAATTTTGTAAAACTCCTTAGGTGAAGCTGTGCTTACTAGTACTGCAGAATTCGAATGACAATATAAATATTCGGTTAAATTTCTTTTAAATTATGTTCAGTTATGTATTGAATCAGCAGTTTAATGAAGTCGGGTAAAGGGTACATTGTTTGTAACCTATATATATAAAAATGAATCCATATTTCCCTTGGTCACGCCATCACGCGTGAACGGCTGGACCGATTTCACTTTTTTTGTTGTTGTTGTGTTTGTAATTGTCAGGAGAAGGTTCTTATGAAAGAACAAAATAAAAAAAATGCGCGGAAAATTAGAAAATTTAAGAACACTTATTTAAGAATACTTAACAACCATATGTAAACATTATGACATTTGACACAGAATTGACAGAATGCGTGCTCAAATATCACCAAAGAGACAGGACAATGTCTGTCGGGTCAGCTAGTTCTTCATATAATTCGTAAAGTTGGAAGTCACGGTTATCACCCACTCGCAGAACTGTCTGTAAATCATGAAGTCTCTTTTTAAACATTTTTATTTTTTAATCCAGTCACAAAAAGTGCGCAAGTGGTCAAGAGCAATGATTAAATGGACTTGTACACATTGCCATAATTTGCGAATAATATGAACAAACGATAATATTTCATTCATACCATAGACGTATATATGTGGTAACGATATTATATATTCTAAACGAAACATTTCGTTCAAAACAATATTGCCAGAATAGATGTTTTAAAACGAATTTGGTAGGTTAGTATTGTCAGATACTTGTTAACTGGTGTGTTTATTATTTATTGCTAAATGAGTATTTAATTATATCTATATTTGCGTTCACGGGCTTTCGAGGCGCGAGGCCCCTAGGACCGCGAGGCCGTAGGCGGTCGCCCACGTCGCCCACGCCTTACGCCGCCTCTGGGTTCATATTTGGTTTGCGCAAATAAATATTAGGAATTTTGGCTTAGCCAAGCAAGACTAAATAAGTATCAGAGATAATAAGTATCAGTAATCAGAGATCGAAGTAGTTATGAATCCAGCTGACAAAGACATTAAATTAATTTATTATGAATTTGGTGCTTCGAGTGTAAGCATTTAGAAATTACTTGGTGTAATTTCTAAATGCATGGAAACTGGTTCAATTCTTTTTTTAAGACACCCTTAATATTAAAACTGCGTTGATATCACTTTATAAAAACAACAACAGACCAAAGTATGATGAAAGACATCAGACCATGAGGTGGTTAGTAACCCCAATCGTTATCGTCTTTGTTACATAATACATTATGATTTCACTTGAAAATATTTTGCACATTCTCGTTATCAATGTGAATATTTTTTGTTTAACAATAATATTATAAAACGATCGCTCTCTGGACTTAGCAGCGAGTAAAGCTAACCTGGCCTTGATTAAAATACACAGCTCTCAAGTTATTGTATTCTGTTTAAGGACGAAGAATAAAATATTTTTATCAGGTAGACTTCATCTGTCGGCATCATCTGTCGGTCAGACAAATTTTAGCATGTCTATCACATTATGCATTTATATTAGGTCAATTTAGTAACGATGGCGTCACATTCTAAGCATAATAAAAAAGAAAATATAATAATGTAGTTTTCCAATATTGCTGGGACAGTGGTGGCCCGGACTTACGTGTCGTAGATCGTGGTCGTCCAACCAGACTGGCACATTTCTTTGCATAATTTATTCCAACACCACTACTCTCAAAACGTTTGAAGGATAACATAGGAGGTAACTAGCATATCTTTGAACCAAAAATTCAAAGACATGTGACATCCCCCAACCCGCACGAGGCCCACGTGGATTATGGCCCATTCCCTTTCACAGAGAGAAGGCTTGTGTCCTAAATAGTGGGAACGTAATACGATGATTACAAGTAGTTGTTGTAGAATATTAAAACTCAATTCAATTAAACCCAAGGAAAATGTAAATTAATAGAAGCCTTTCAACGCTCAATGGACCTTCAAGATGCGAAGATTGATAAGATGCAACACGAACTAATCAACATAATTGTTCTAGGTTCGTGCGATGTTTTTACCGATATGATCGGTGCGAAAGGTAAAGATGTGCTGTACGTCGGAGACCATATTTTCGGTGATATCCTCAAGTCGAAGAAGATTGGAGGTTGGCGCACCTTCCTCATAGTCCCCGAATTAGTTCAAGAACTTCACGTGTGGACCGACAAATGTCAATTGTTTGAGCAGCTTCAAGACCTTGATGTGGAACTAGGGCATATGTACAAGTATGTATAGCTATTACCTTAAATACCTTAGGAAAACCAACACACCGTTCTCTGATCCCAAACTAGGCAAAGCCTGTACTATGGCAACCAGACAACTGATAAACAGCTATTGCTACTTGACTACAGATTTAACGAACGTAGCTAATGAGTTCTGTCATAAACTAATGTGTTTGTAATCTGTAATGCTGTATAGATCACTTTGAATAGGACATGAAATATTGACGATGCTTGTTTTATCGCAATTCTCTGTGATGTGGTTGATAAGATGCTCAATTCATACGATTACAATTAAGTAAATATTTTTTTTAAACACCTGGTATTTAAACTGTAAATCTACTTAATGTATATAAATCACCCATCGGTCATGAGTTGTCAGGAATATATTTCTAATAATTCCATCTGTATTGCAGGGATTTAGACTCGAGTACGAAGGAGAAGCCTGATATATCGAAGCTGCGCTGTTCGATCCGCGACGTGACGCACAAAATGGATCTCGCATACGGGATGCTCGGCTCACTCTTCCGTTCTGGATCTAGACAGACTTTCTTCTCGTCACAGGTGCGATATATTTCCACTACTATAACTGCTGCTAAAAGACCCATTTACAAAGCCCTTACCAGAGCATTCTGTACATTAAACTAAGTCGCTTTGTACAAAAATAATTGCTGGGAAACTTTTTTAATCTTCGGAGTGAACAATCGCTTTTTGCAACAGCACGCAATTTAATGCACGCAAAACATTGTTCTTGCACCCAGCATGCAATGGTGCAGGAATACGGAGAAGGTAAAAATAAAGTTGTAACTTTGACCTTCACTGTAATCTCCACTATAACAAGTGACTCGAGTTTTCGACTTCGTTATGTGACTTTTAAGACCCGTTATTTCACTGCTATACGAATTTTATAAGAGCTATATTTTGAAACCTGATCAGACAGTAAATGCTCGTAGGACTACATGCTATTCTTTGCGATATTTTCAGTAATTGCAGGCAGGCATGGACAGTCAGCGTCAAAAATATCGGGACGAACCGACTGTTCAAAATGATCTCAACAAAGAAAACTAAACTTTATCTCAATTGGATAAAGTTCTTGTCAGCATGACAGTTGTCGTGTACTGTCTTTATTCTGAAACATTCCTTGGGTCATTGATTTAAATAAGTTTTCATAGTTGTTTAGAGCATTATGAACAGTCTTTGTGTCCCGATAATATTGACGCTGACTGTGCCATCGCGCACAGGCGGTCGACCACTTTTTAAGCGTATTGCTTAAACCATAAGGGTGAAAAAGAATCCACCGCTATTGTCCGCAATTGTACCTCACGATGAACTGAATACGGGAGCGACTCCCGCCCACGGACAAGAAAACACGACTTGTGGTCTTACGGCCTGTCTCAATAACATAACTTCAGTTTGATATAGATTATTATATCCCAGATAAACTACGATTTACAGCTATCTGTTACTGATATCCCAAGATTTAACCAGCTTATATTCGATCCGTCGACGCAAATATTGAGAGATTAACAGTTTATCCGAGTATCAATATTATAGATACAATCAATCCGCTTCTAGTTGAAAGACGTCCAGGACGATTACCACAAAAAATAAAAACTGGCCAAGTGGGACTCGGATTTGCACACAAAGGTTTCCAAACTACCATACGATATTTAATACACATAAACAAACAGGTTTCTTGTACGGAGGAGACAACATAATTAATAGACATCGAAAAAGGTCGCGGTTAGTTTACACACTGCAAATAAGTTTATAGTAGAAAAAAAAGTATATATTCTATGATGTAACTACAAATATACGGTTTTCGGATTCTTCCTTTATTTGCTATATGGTATTACTTCATGACAAATTTCATGATTTTAGGTCTACAGGAAGTTTCCCATACGTTTTGATACCCTTGTGAGCGTCAAAATATGCGCCATAAATTGCCTTATAGTTTAGATTGCTTTGACTTAGAAAAATGATTCTTTCACTGCTCCAAGAGAAAGGAGTAGCAGACCTGAGTATTTGACATTTCAGCTTGATATCTCCACGCGTTCCTGAGAAAAAGGGGCTTGACAGACAAAGTTGACCCTATAAGGATTCCGTTTTTGCCGATTGAGGTACGGAACCCTAAAAAGGCAATTGAAGTACATAGACCGCACAGCTCCCAGAATATTCGTGTTCGTTAGCGTGGGATCGCAATGCAATATTTCACAATTTATTTATACATTCGTTTGGCGACATACTTAGGTATTATGTAAACAAAATTCCTTGTAAATGTCGTTAGCATCACTATAAGTTCAATGTCCAATAAGTCTTATTTTTTTATCAAACAAGGCACAACAACGACATTTTACAAATAATAATCAAGAATCTCAATCACTGTGTAAATATATTATCGCTTATAGGCGTAACTATTGTTGTGTAAAGAGCATAAAATTCCGCTTATTTATAACGACAGTCTATCTTTATCGAAGTACTGTGTTCACAGTTATCTTTGAAATGAATACGCACGACGCATGAGACAGGAAGTTCAATTACGAGTAGGTTTGTGCTTTGTAAGGACATCAGTGTAATTGTTTATTTTGTTCCATCACTAGCCACTGTTTGTTTTTACAAGACTTCGGAATGATACGCATAATGATAATGAGTTAGCAAACATTAAATAATATTATTATGTACATAACATTGTCATTTGTAATATTTAGCAAGAATTACCGATGAGAAAAAATTTAGGTCAATGGATTTTTAGTAAATTTTTAACCGACGAAAAAAAAACGGAGGAGATTCTCAATTCGACGCGTATATATATTTTTTTTTATGTATGATCACGCATAACTTTTTACATAGTAGTCCGATTGTCATAATTCTTTTTTATTGGAAAGGGTATACTCCGAAGGTGGTCCCATATAAATTTGAAAAACAAAATCGAACTCTAAGGGTCGGAAAACAGGGGATGATTGATTGTTCACTCACTGATTATAATGTATAACTACGCATAACTTTATACAGAGTACTCCGATTTTGATAATTATTTTTTCATTGGATAGGGTATATCTTGCCAAGTACTATTAGTACATCAAAGCCACAAAAAATTATGAAACAAAAACTTTTTAACAAAAGATTAAACCGCCGAAAAACTGAAAATCAAAAAATAATAAACCTTAAAATTTTGAGTCGGCGCGGAAAAATCAATGAACAAAGATCACTCGAAGCGCCGACTCATAATTTTAAGGTTTATTATTTTTTGATTTTTCAGTTTTTTCGGCGGTTTAATTTACATATTATTTTAAAGTTTTTTGTCAAATAGGTATGACTTGTACCATGAGTTTAGTGTGCCTCAACAGTAGTGGCTGTCTCAAATCTACAAATACATACATACATAAACTCACGCCTTAATCCCATGGGGGTAGGCAGAAACCACGGAACGCTACCTGCTACGATCCCTGCATAGGTACTCCTTTTGCCTCATTTAGGTTCATACAATTCAAACAATCTACAAATATTAGAGAATCAAATATGGGATTCTCGTAGACCGTATCTCTACATATTTTTATACAAGTGATCTCCATGAATTGTCCATATTTATGAAAAATGGAACCACACGACAAATTTTGTTTTTTAATTTTTTGAAGAATACTCATTTAAAAATGGTCTACATTCTTATACAAAAAATAGTATACCTTGTTTTCAAGGCAAAAATCATGTGGTTCTTCTTTGTATAAGAATTAAGACCACTTTTAAATTAGTATTCTTCAAAAAAAGTAAAAAACTAAATTAAAAACGGACAATTATGGCTACAAAGAAGTATTCTACTAATATTACACCCGAAAGTGTGTATGTATCAAGCAGATATGGATCCAACTGATTACATATATTTGCATAGAGATTGTTTATGCCCAGGAAAGCGACATAGGCATCTTTTTATCTCGGGATAGCCGACGCATGGGAGTGAATGGGCGGGGAAAAGCTAGTTAGCAAGCTCAGCCAAAGTATTAACGTATTTCACTGAGATTAGGTACATTCAAGTGGATTGTATTTCTAGACGGCATAGTAGGGTTTATTTTTTACACGCTTTATATTAGCTTCACTTGTATGTTTGTATGTTTGATTGTAACCGACTCCTTATAGCGCGATTTTGACCCACTTTAAACGACCAGATTTCATTCAAACTTTGCACACCTGTCAAGGACCGATGACAATGCAATAATTTCATAAATTTGTGCCATTATGCTTGCCAGGGTTACCAGGACAGCAAAAAAACTGTCTTCGAAAACTACGCTGACATACGTCACAAACTAATTTGTGCCATTATCCTTGCCAAGGTTACCAGGACAGCAAAAAAAAACTGTCTTCGAAAACTACGCTGACATACGTCACAAACTACGCTGACATACGTCTCAAAATTCGAAACACCCTAAAAAATAGAAAATAAATAATGGTTTAAAAAAACTAAAAAACACGCTTCCATTGAAACCAAACTAAAAAGTACAAAATAATGGAAAATAAGCGTGAGGTGCCTGATATCAATAAAAAAATACCTTAAAAAGCACCCCACGTTTTTTTTCCATTATTTTGTACTTTTTAGTTTGGTTTCAATGGAAGCGTATTTTTTAGTTTTTTTAAACTATTATTTTTATATTAAAAGCTTTCAGTACTTTGCGTGTTTAGGCGCACTGCATTGCTCCCAGGCTGAATTTTCTACATGGAATTTCTCAGTAGCAACCTGGGGGCTTACTCTTCACCCAAATTTTAATTCCAATCTAATGCCAATATGATTCCAATGTTAATTTTGCATACACGTAATTTGGTACTCTTGATAAGAATAATGCCAACATTGGAACAACAACAACGCCCAATCTCGATTCCACTAAGTTCTAAAAAATGGACTCGAAATTTAAACACATTTTGGCGCTAGCGTCGAACCCAAGAATACGAAAAGTTCCAATTCCAAAGTCAATCGATCGGAATTAAAATCAAGAGTAAGCACCCTGGTCTGGATTCGAGTGCCCGGTAGATGCCAATAGGTTCAGCCTGTTTTACGTGAGTTATGTAAAATTCAAAGTCTGTTATAAATGTTAATTGCAGGTGGTGAGGTACGCAGACCTGTACGCGGCGTCGTTCCTGAACCTGATGTACTACCCGTTCTGCTACATGTTCCGCGCGCCGGCCATGCTCATGCCGCACGAGTCCACTGTGGCACACGAACAGAGGTTCACCTTCGACCAGCCCTCCATTGACAGGTCAGCTCACGTTATTTTAGTTAGCCTTAAAAATATGTATACATTGACAAGAATTCATTTGATTGTCTACTATTTATTATTCCACCATACTGTATTCATACGTTGCAACAATTTAGTACTCAGTAGTTTATGTTTTGTGCCTACACTTTACAATATAAGGGAGGAGGCCCATACTCAGAAGTGGGCGAAATACCTACCACTAATGATGATGATACATCTTTTTGAAGTTAAATGTTCCCGTTGTTGTGTACCCTAAATCTTTTAGTAGTAGTAAAGTTCTGCTTTGTGGTGAGGAGATCGACGAGTGCGGTTAATGAGTCCACACCGTCTGTCGGGCGCGCGGCGCCACGCGATGTCTGTACGCGGCTTTATATTTGAATACAATCTAAACAATTTGCCAAACAACTCCGTCCAGGCTGATGAAATGTCAAACTTCGTTAACGTTCCGTAAAACACACGCAACGCAAAAAAACGCACGGGACATCGTCATGTTCCGAGCCTTTTGGTACATCCTTTGAACAAGCAAAAAGGCGAAACTGTATTTGTGACTTAAAACATTATTTTGCTAATGAGATCACTGAGTGCTAACTGAGATGTGACCTCATTACCGAAAGCATATTAGGAGTCTTCAAGTACTCAATGCATTATATTTAGAAATACTACGCGTGCACGAGCATAATTCAAGCATAATGATGGTCTGTGACCCTGAACGGCAACTCGTTGGCACTACTCTACTAAAACCGTTTTCCATTTTATCGAACCACCTAGTGCACCCATTTAAAGGGAATTCTCTAAGGTAGCCATTCTTTAAATTCAGCATGACCGTCGCGAATCACATTTTCGCCTTTCCCTTAGGCTCCTTACACATGGGCGAAGAATTGAAGCGAACCGAAGCGTCAAATACAAAGGACGTCGCGCGACAGCGCGCGTTCTCGCGAGAATGTCCCTGTCGTCTCGTGTGCGGCTCATAGTGCTGGTGTTGGAACTGATGGATAAAAACGGAGACGGTGCGACGTTGCTCAAGCATAATGGTCGGCATCGATCTTAGTATGATTGCGTTTATATCAGAAGTTGAAGAGGAATAAAATGGATAGAAGACTCTAGCTGCTAGGCGACGAATATAAAGACGCTTGGTTACGCGCGAACCCACTATACATTTTAGTATGAGTAAATTGGAACTGACAGAAAAGCTAGCATCTCGATTTTTTATAAGTTGCTCTTTATTTTTGATAATATTATTAGCCAATACTGTTTTAATAGTATGTGGTCTGCTATGGCTATTCTGGTTTTATATACGTAACTTATTCGTTCTACAAATGATTAAATTAATGTTTTTATGTTATCCTCTATTCTTTTACACTCAATAGATTTATCAAGCAGTTTAATACCCACCACAGTATAAAATTGAATTCCGTATTACTAACAACGCGCCGCAGCTGCACGGTTATTGAGACTTTGACAAAGATCTAGATTTATTTAACATTTCACAAACATTTCGGGTTACATTCTCTAAACGTCTTTGAAAACTATAGAAATCTGTTGCGTACTTCAGAAAACTGACAGTAAAGTTCACGTAACGATAACGTGACAAATTTGTCACACTGCACATGAGACCTTTGTATAGGTAAATTGTACTGCCGTATACGCCATAATAATATTTGCTGCACCAGAACAATTTTGTGGGCTATGGTGTTCGTATTTTATGTAATTGATTGGCATTTTCTCAAAAGGTACTGTATACACTATTTTTTGTAGAAAATGTCGCTCAATTCATTTCTACACCTCAGAACTAGCATCTTTCAAAGCTTATTTTAGTTTATTGGTCGAGGATATTATTTTTGAAAAACGAAGAACAGCAATGAAGAACCTATTTATTTAAACAGAATCTCGTGCGCGTTTTGCTCGAAACGGCCTAAAAGAATCCTTGAAATCAACCTAGGTATTTCTTAAGTATCATTAAATCCGTATTACCTATATCAATACCTAAGTTACTTTTGGTTGATCATCTTTTGCAAGAGTGATACTGGGCAACAACGGATAGCAAAAAGATATTTAGTAAACTTACAAAAAGTTATAGAATGTTGCAAAAAGTTACTTCGGTATAGATTCACCTTCACATGCTGAGCAATATCTTGTGTTTGTTAGATACTAAATGGATATAAACGTCAATCCATACCACAGCGTGACACCGTAATGGCGCCATTAATTTAACACACGGGTAGGGCTAGTTATCCCGGTAGTTAAATCCCGTGGGATAATTTCCGACTTCCACGCCAGCGGAACCTCTGGCAAAAGCTGGTATGAACTTATAAAGTGTAAAAGTATATCGCGACGTTTCGCTTCGTCTCGGCGCCAAAGTGAATGGAGTCTTAATCGATGAATCGACCTCGGTACATTTAGATTCATCATCATCATTTCAGCCGAAAGACGTCCACTGCTGGACATAGGCCTCCCCCAAGCACCGCCACTTCGACCTATTCTGTGCTTCTCGCATCCAACGTATTCCTGCGGCCTTCACCAGGTCATCGGTCCATCTTAAGGTCCAAGGAAGGTTGGGGTTGGGAGGTTGATTGGGGTTGGTAGGTTGGTTGGGTGGGGGAAGGAAGGTTCTGGAGTGGCGACCGCGTACTGGAAGACGGAGCATTGGAAGGCCTCCCACAAGATGGACCGACATTTAGATTAACATAACATAATATTTATTCAAAAAATAAAAGGCTTAAAAATATGTACAGTTTTGCTTATATGTAAATTATATTCTAAGATTTACGTGTCTGAACTAGGTAATCCTGTGTTTCAGGCAAGAAGATTAATAGCTCCGAAACAATTGTTGTGTTTGTTCATCCCTTAATTGGAAACTTCTAACCAAAAAAGCATTAATTGAAATTTCGATAGTTGGTTGTTTATGTATAGGCTTTTACGTCGGTGAAAAACCTTAGACATATGTATAGAATCTATTGTAAATTTTTATTTCCAGAACCAGAAACGTAAGCGTACCGCACGGAATCGGCATGGCGGATATAAACGACGAAATGTCATCCACGCACTCCTTAAGTGATACCGTATTGAAGGATAAAAAGAGAGAATTAACGGTTAGTTACGTTTTTAATAATATCTCTAGTAAGACTTAGAAGCGATACCGGTGTTAGTATGGGGTGCTGCAATAAAATTGAAATGTGTGTAAACATGTACTTTATTTATTGTTTTATAATTTTACAGTCAACATCGCAAGTCTTAAACTACAGTTTTTCTTATAAGTTATTTATAATAACACAATAAAAAAAGAAAAAAAATACATTACTTATAAAATAGAGGCATGTCATAAATAACACCGTGATATTAAAAAAGAAATACATTACTTACAAAATAGAGGCCTGTAATTCGGTATTTTGTAGTAAAATCGATTTAATACCTAAAAACTATCAACGGTTAGTTATTGTGCTTTTTGGTACTTAAAGATCAAATGACACACTAGAATTAACCAATAACCGTTCTAAGAACAACAATTTAAATCATCTTTAGTAGTATTTTATTTTTAACTTTTTGCATTTCTAGAAATGGAATAAATAATAAGTCCAATAAAATCCTCAGAATTGCAACTTTATCGGTGGTTAAAACCTATTAACTATAACTATCTAAAGCCCGCATTCCACTTTATTTTAAGGGGAAGATTCATAAACAATGGTTGGCCCTGAGCCCTATACTACAAAACTTTACAAGTTTACAAAATTTTTACAAAATTGTAACATGTAACTGTAATGTTTTGTGGTATGGGGCCCTACTGTATAGATCAGAATGTTGGGCCAAAAACGGTTCGAATAAATGGCAATTGCATGCAGCAAAGAGATTTGTGGAGTTACGCAAATGGATAAAATAAGAAATTAGTAAATAAGTCTGAAAGTGCTATTGGTGACTGTAAAGTTGTGTCGAAATTTGATGTATGGGCATGTGATGCCGAGGAATGAGGGCAACGTCGAAAGGAATGTTTTGAGTATAACAGAACTGTAGATGGCTATAAGAGTACGAGAAGACCAAAGAACCGATTGATGGACTGTGAAAGACGATATGGCTAGAAACGCGGGACCACCGAGATATCGACTAATAATAGAGAAGTATGGAAGAAAGCATTTGGCGCCGACCCCAAATAATTTTGGATAATAAGATGGGGAAAGGACTTATGATAAATTCTAATATGCAACTTTATTTCAGATCGCGACAGCATCGGTCCCGCACATGCGCCCGGAAACGCCACGCCAGCTGACGCACACACACGACGAGGACTGTTCCGATGACGAAGAAGTCACCAAGTCTTCGCACACTAAATAAACCTGCTTATGGTCTTCCCGCATCGTCAGATAATTATGCGTACACAGAGTGGCCGGCGCACGGTCAATGTGACAGCATTGTGACATTGATCGTTCTAGGCACATGGTCGTGTAATCGGGACGAGAGCAGTGCCTACACTATAATGATATGTTTAGCAAAACATGCTCAGTGAGTTGTTGTACCGATCAATGGCATGTTTAGGATAAACTTTATTTTGGCGAGATTCAAATGTCGAGATACAAGCCAACGCGCCAACCATTAAATTGAAGTATTAGCATGGGTGAAGTGAAAATATTTCTTACTAAATCGATATTCAATTAATTAATTTATAAGACACTTTTACTATAGCACAGTTCCAACTCATAATTTTATTATGATTGAATGAGGCTTTGATTATTATGGAAATGAGTTTTTATTATACTTGTGTTTCTATAGAATTACGATTTTATATGTTCTTTATTATTACTTTTAATAAATCTGACTATTTTACCTGCAATTATTTAGATTTACTTTTATTTACAGCATGTTATTAAAACCAAGTTATTTGGAGGAGACATTTATCGCGGTTATTTTCTAAAACGACTTTATTGTTACGGTTATTTATTAGTTATCGTTTTTTGAATATATTTGTAAGATGACAAGGCGGCTAAAATTGTTAGCAGTAAATAAGTATGAACATGAATACAATTTTGCAAATAATGTAGGTAGTTCTGTGAAAAAGTCTGAAACAAATTAATTCAAACTTTTCTACTTACAAAGTCAATCACTATGTCCATTAATCGGCTGTGCATGTTTAAAATTACAATTTAATATTATCTGTTTTGCATATGTTTATACATAGACCTATGTGCTGCGCAGTAAGGAACTCCAACATCGGAGGTGCAAATCGAATCGGAGTGACGTGGTCGGTGTGCTTTCGTTTTGTTTCATTAGTATATAGATGGAATTGTAGGTATGTTAAGCTCAACACGCCCGTCGTTTGGAGGTCCTTACTGTTTGAGAATACAGTTTTTGGAATAGTTGTTATTCCTCTTTACATACCTAATAAACAATACTTACTGTAAAATAGATTACAATAAAACGATTAACTAAATTAAAAAGTGGTTATATTTCTTAGTTTAGTCGACTTATTTACAGTAACAAGTCTTCCAGATATTCCTCAAATTCTTCCTCACGCGACTTTTCTTCAGCTTCTTGCAATACTGAGTAAAACAACAATATCATTAAAGTCTTCGAAAAATGCAGTAAATATGTATAATAAAACATAGAAACGAACGGCTTTTGGCTAAGTAATAACAGCTGCACGGGTCGATCGATCATGTTTAGCTACGTATGCGGCGTTTGGTCCAGGTATGGCTGACTACATTTACATAAGACTCCATGCCTCGGAAAGCACGTTAAGCCGTTGGCCCCGGCTGTCATTCGTTGATCTTTGACAGTCGTTACGGGTCGTCAGAAGTACGAAAGCCAGACAACCAGTCTTACCTTACTAAAAGGTATTGTATTACCCAGTAACTGGGTTGTGGAGGTCAGATAGTAGCTCCATGGAAAATACTGGTATTCATCTGTATCCGGTTAGACTGGAACTAGTCGAAGCCGATCCCAACATAGTTGGGAAAAGGCTGCCTAGCATATTGATTGATACATACAGCGTGACATTTTAATAGTCTTACAACAGCAGCCCACTTCATGTTTCCAATGACTACTAAACATCCATAAGAAAAAAAAATATGAACATTTGAATAACTAAACAATAAAAATAATATTCATTATGATGACGTATGACGTAGTTTAAAATTGATATTTTGTCTCAAGGAAAACGGAGATGGATTGATCTAGTCGACTCTTGCGCTGGGTAGCTATGTTCTGTAGCGTTTGATACGTAAACATTTTTAGCATGATGTTTCATAATTACAATACATTATTTATTTTTCTTAGTACCTTAGTAGTAATAAATGGTAACATTTTTTAATCACGCCTAGAGGTATATTATGTCGGATACATTCGAGTGGACAACCTTTGTAAGACGACTAAAATTTCGCGGTGTATAGTAGGTAAGGTTACAACGTGTGCGTAGTCATCATCATCATCAGCCTATATTGTTCCCACTGCTGGGACACAGGCCTCCTCTCGGCGAGAGGGAGTGGGCCGTAATCTACCACGCGGGCCCAGTGCGGGTTAGTGCCAGCGGAAAAATTGCTGCATTTCAGCTTTACAGATATTTAGTGTATGACATCGTGTAATCGTGCATGGTAAGTACGAACTTGTTTATCCAACCATTTTATCATTAGGGGAGTTTGTTGCGCGACTTCTTCCAAGCTAAAGCACTAGGAAGAGGGTGAAGGGCGGGCGTTTTGGGGGACTGTCTTATGTAATTTTGACTTTCGAAAAGTGCTGATCCTCAGCCTAATTTGAATAAATGACTTTTGATTTTGATTGGGGAGCTATTCAAAACCTGTTTCCCCTGGAACTACGTCATCCCAGCGGAACTTTTTTCCCATGGACGTGCAAAAAAATGAAGGTCTTGTGGATAAGTAATAATAGCCGCACGGGATCGTTCAGGTTAAGCTACGCTTGCCGCGGTTGGTGCGTGGAAGGATGACCATCTTTACATACTAAGACCCTTCCGTGCCTCGGATAGCACGTTAAGCCGTTGGTCCCGGCTGTCTTTCGTAGATCTTAGACTGTCGTTACCGGTCGTCAGAAGCCCGAAAGTCTGACAACCAGTCTTATCGAGGGGTATCGTACTACAGTATCTGCCTCGTAGAGGTCAGATAGGCAGTCGCTCCATGTAAAATACTGGTACTCAGCTGCATCCGGTTAGACTGGAAGCCGACCTCAACATAGTTGGGAAAAGGCTATAGCTGGGAAGCCGGTTTGATGATCGCAGTGTGGTGGTAAAATACATAGAGAATGCTGCTGCCAATTCTTTAGTAAGTCCCTTAGTCGCCTCTTACGACACCCACGGGAAGAAATGGGATGGTGCTATTCCTTACGTCCGTTCAACACACGGAACGAGAGGTAAATGTGTATGAATGAAATTTGTGTGTACTCATAACCAGTGATCGTAATAGGTAGAGCTAATGTGCCTAAAGTTTAAACAACAGAGACAAAAAGTGGGAATAAAGTAAATCAACTACCGATGCATGCTACCATTTTTATGCACTAGACTGGTACTGCACTAGACTACAAACCTATCTTCACAATTGAGTCAATTATAACTGATCAGTGGTTCTGTGATTGTATGACCTATTTGTTGCTGTAAGAGCTCGAACGATAAGGCCAACTCCAACAAATTTTCAATATGGGTATTTACAGCAAGCAATAAATTTGTTATTTATATTTAACAAAAAAAACTGATTGTTTATGTCAAAGTTGTTTGTGTTATTTAGTTATTTTTTTTTTAAAATTAGTCATTAACTAATAAATACTTTAAACAGTACAAAGTTATGTAGTTTTATTTTCTGCTAAACTATTGTGTACGCATCTGTACGAAACTATTAAACACAATAACGATACTATACTGGACATTTTGGAACGTTAGCTCTTTATACTGCACGGTCGCTTTTTTGTAGCCGTTCAAACTTGGTCGGCTTACCTATGCTTTACGGTTGTTCCGGTATTTTTGTTAGTTATATCTCTTTAATTTATTAGTGTAATGAGCTCAAATTTAATAGTTGCATTAATACACAAAATATTGGTATATGTATTGTTTTGCTTTTCCATTAGGAAGTCCTACAATCGGATGTCATACAATAGAGTTGGCCAGTCGTAGTAATTATGCCACTGTAGACCCAGAACAAGATACAAATAAACGTTGTAAAAGACTCTAAGAGTTCCTATTTTAAGTACTTTGACCTAATAACCTTATTTTACTTTTAAGTGTATATCCTTCTCAACGGTATGTTTTTTAGATTCTGTTTTCACAAACATTACACACAAATGCAAAGCGTGCGTAGAAAATTACAACTCTGCACTAAATAGTTTTAAACGATTTTCATAAAATAGCCAAAGTTTAGCGCAGCAGATACTTGAATATCTTTGGAGTACTATGAGAATAATTTCATTTTAACATACACATATAACTATCGTTTTACACACAAAAAAATACACTCAATAATTAGTTTATTTATTGTATTTTTTTTCTTGTACGTCCATAGGAAAACAATAGTTCAGTTTATGTTGAATAGCTCCCCAATAATTGGATGCACAATTTCGTACTCACCATACACAATTACACGACGTCATAATAGGTTGGGGAAAAAGTTTCTTCGCATTTTTTAAGAAAATTCAAAATATTTTTTAATAAAGTTTATTTACATTTAACTAAAGTATGTAGGTACCATTTTGTTCGATAACTTTTTGCCATCTTGTAGGTAGGGACATGATCCCATTGCTATAGAAATTTTGGGACTTCTGGTCAAAATACCGCGACAAGTGGTTTTGGCAGTCCTCTCGTGATGTTAACCTGACACTGCCTAAAGAATTCTGAAGAGACCGAAACAGGTGGAAAATCTGAAGGTGCAAGGTCAGGACTATACGGCGGATGCATTAACACCTCCCAGCCAAACTCTCTTAATTTTTGTTGGGTGGCTAAAGATGTGTGAGGTCTAGCGATATCATGATGAAAAACCATACCCCTTCTGTTGATTAATTCGGGCCGCTTTCTCTCAACTTCTTGCTTTAATCTCATCAGTTGTTCGCAGTAGAGTTCAGAATCGATGGTCCTGCCTGGTGGTAACAGCTCATAATGAATAATGCCCTTCCAATCCCACCACACACACAGCATCACCTTGTTGCGAGTTAACCCGGGTTTCGCCACAGTCTGTGAAGCCTGACCGGCCTTTGACCACGACCTTTTTCGCACGTTCTTGTCATACGTGATCCACTTTTCATTACCAGTTATCAGCTTCTTCAAAAATGGTTCGTTTTCATTACGTCGTAATAAAGAATCACAAATGAGTACACGGTTCATTAGGTTTCTTTCAGTGAGCTCGTGTGGTATCCAAATGTCGAGCTTTTTTGTGTACCCAGTTTTTTCAAATGCGCCAAAACTGTTTTGTGGTCAATTTCCAGTTCTTCAGCTACGTCGTAACTACTGCTATGCCGATCTTGCTCCACTTTTTCAAAAATGGCATCCATTTTATCCGTAATAGGGCGACCAGAGCGACGTGCATCTTTGACATCAAAATTTCCGGATTGAAAACTCTTAAACCAAATTTGTGCTACTCTCACACACTACACTAGGTCCATAAACATCGCAAATTTTTTTCGCGGCTTGCGTTTCATTTTTACCTTTTTTGTAGTAAAATTTTAAAATGTATCGAATTTCTTCATTAGATTCACTCATCTTGACGGTACGAAAACCAAATGAAAATCACACATTTTCCTAATTTGAATTTGGAATTATGTTCTTTAAAATTTAAACTTTCAATGATACCAAAACCAGCCAGATACAAATAGTATAGCCAAAGAGATTTTATTACAAGTTCATACATACTATAATGCGAAAAGACTTTTTCCCCAACCTAATACACTAAATATCTTTAAAGCTGAAATTAAAAAAATCGTCATTTTTCTGCTGGGACTACGCACGCCGTTACAACAGATGCCTAAGGGTCAGTTCAGTGAGACGGTACGGAAAGAGCTTAGCGCAGGCTCGAGCCTTTTTGGCCGCAATTTAAGTCGTTTGCAACCGAGTCGCCATCCAGCCGAGTGTGTCGATATTCACGAATATTCCCAGTCCAGTAGTCCACATGGATTGCCATTAGGTGGCAACCGGGAATAAAAATCCCAGTTGCACCTGGGTGGCGACTGGGAAATTATTGCCCCGACTTCTACGTCTGGGAATACTCATACAGTTTTCTACTTTACGATAAGAGAATACGGTCTTTTTTTATTCCAGCCAGTAAATTGGTGTGACTGAGACTGGCATGGCCACCATCAGGGATTTTTATTAAAAAATGTGTCGCTAATTAGTTGAAATTAGTCGCCAAATATCAGAATTAGTCGGTCACTGGTTCAAAAGTTATAAGGGTTTAGGTGGCCGACCTGGAGAATTTTCTCAGCTTGGCCATATTTATTCCCCATTTCTTCCCGTGGGTGTCGTAAAAGGCGACTAAGGGACTTACTAGAGAATGGGCAGCAGCGTTCTCTATGCATTTTACCACCATACTGCGATCGCCAACACGCCTGCCAAGCATGGCGATTATGGCAAAGCCCCCCAAATTGGGGGAGGCCTAAGTCCAGCAGTGGACGGCTTATGGCTGAAATGATGATGATGATGATGATGGCCATATTTATATCTCAAAAACTAGGCACCTAGCTCTAATTGACTGGCCTGTTAGTCTAGTGGTTAGTGACCCTGACTGTAAAGACTGAGGTCGTGGGTTCGATTCCCACCCAGGACAAATCTTTGTGTGATGAGCACAATCATTTGTTCTGTGTCTGGGTGTAATTTATCTATAATATGTATGTATTTAGAAATATATAAGTATGTTTATCAGTTGTCTGGTTACCATAGTACAGGCTTTGCCTAGTTTGGGATCAGATAACGATGTGTTGGTTGTCCAAAGATATTAGATATATTATTATTAATTAGTCGCAATCTTTCGCCAAGTACAGATTTAGTCGGGTCTTGGTTTAGAAGATATAATGAGTTCAGTTTTAAGATATAGCCCAAGAGCTAGATCGAAGAGTTTTTAAAAATTCCCAGGAAAATAAATGTGTAATATACTTCTAGGTTTATCGGTGTAAAGTCCTTAGAAATTTCAGAGAGAGATAAATTCTCAATTAAATACCTACATGTTTTTAAGTTTTAAATTACTAGGTTAGATTGGCTTAAACTTCTTTGTAAACATTAAACCTTGCTCTTGGTCTATTTGATGTCACTGTTTCACCAAAATATAACGTTGGGCTCGAATTTATTTCGTTTATTTTATATATTTCGAGCCTCAAAGAGATGTCAGCAACAATTGAAGGGGTCCGCTGGGACTGATGTCTGCCAGGGTCACGGAATTGTTTGAAAGAGTTACGGTGACCCTGGCATAGGCAACTCAAGGAACACGGGTGGGTTTTGGTCAGTAAAACTCTGACACATCCCGCTCCAGAGTTTGACGATTTCTAGCCTAAAAAAATACCTATTAATACACATTACATTTAAAAATATCGTATCTTTAGTTTTACTTTTAAACGGCAGGGGCAACCCGCTCTAAGTAGCTCGTCTGTACACGCGCATCTCTCTCTTATATGAAACCGAGCGCAGCAATCTGCCAGCGACTAAGTTATAGGTAATGAATAATGAATACAGCTTTGTTTGCGGTTCAAATTATATAATAATTTTATATTTCAAAACAAACATTCCACCATATGACATCATACTATCTAGAAACTACTTACAAGTATGTTGCTCTTGCTTGTACCAATGTATGGAGAAATTTAATTCTTTAATAATAATCTTTTAATTACACACCGAATAAATCTGTGACTTGGCGAAAAATGGCGACTGACAATATTGAGTGTGACAATATTTGGGAGAAAGCAGATCTCCGTAAGTGTCCTAGTTTTTGAGATATAAATGTTGCCAAGCAGGGAAAATTCTCTCCAGATCGGCCACCTAGAAAGGCTTATAACTTTTGAAACAGTGATCGACAGATTCTGATATTTGGCGACTAATTAGCGATTAAATTTGGGAGGAAACAGATCTTCGCTAGGTGCCCTAACTTTTTAGATTCAAATGAGCCGAGCTGGAGTAAGCTGTCTTCAGATCGGCAACCTATAAACCGTTATAACTTTTGAACCAGTAACCGACTAATTCTGATATTTAGCGACTCTGATTTCGACTGATTTTAGTGTTATCAAAATTAAAATCCCTGATGGTGGCCATGCCAGTGTCAGTCACACAGGTAAATTTCTCTGGCATTTTTCCGTTTTTTCTAAATTGACCATGTAGGGACTACAGGCAGCAATAGTGATAGCACTGCAAAATGTAATGTGCCCCCGTGCATATGGTTTTTTTGTCCCAGACAATTACTGCCGCGGCAGAAAGCACAGGCTATTTGCTGTGCCTCCATGTCGCACCGTTGCGCGTGCTAAGTCCCCAGTACCACGTACTCTGGCTGCGCTTAATGATCTCTTGGACACTTATCCAACAAACGATCTGTTTGCGGACGAATGGACGAAGATTTTATCGGCATGTCAGAAGTACTGCGAGAGGGATGTATGAAAGTGTTGTTAACCTTATCTTTATATACATTTTTTAAATATTATTTTGTCTTATTTTTGTGCACGTGTCTTTAATTTCTGTAATTGGTTGTAAACCGTTTTAATTAAAGAAAAAAAATATAAAAAAAATATGGTTTAGTGACCAGTCGTTTGCGCCGCGCCGAAACAGTAACTTGTGTAGTACTCTCTTAATACTGTGTGTGTGAATGTTGAATAGACTTGGTTTACGGCCTTGTGCCTTTCATTTATTCTCCTTACAAATGTTCGGGTTCTTTAGGTGGTTATAGTAAGGAGAATAAATGAAAGGCACAAGTCCGTAAACCAAGTCTATTCAACATTCACACACACAGTATTAAGAGAGTACCACACAATTTACTGTTTCGGCGCGGCGCAAACGACTGGTCGCTAAACCATATGCGCGGGGGCACATTACATTTTGCAGCGCTATCACTATTGCTGCCTGTAGTCCCTACAGACCATAAGTGTATGGTGTTTTATGGTTATCAGTAACTATTAGTGAAACTATGAACGAACTGGGAATCGAACCCAACTTTATTTAACTTTTCGCCTGACATCTACATCACATTTAAAAGTTTGTGTCACAACTGTTGCTATTCTTTTTCTATCAGGAGTTCAAAACATATTAATCACAACAGGATTTATCTTGGTGGACTCGTCAGTTGCTTTGTTTTCGACGATTCGGCGAAATTTTATTATGTAACCCTTCAGTGAAAAATGGTAAAACAACGAATGCATGCCAGTGAAGTAACACAAACCTCTTTTCCATAACGATGCTTCATCAGCTTCTGGTGCTTCAGCGTCACCAGAAGTGGAAGGTTCCACGGGTTCTTCTGCAGTACCGTGGAAGAATAGGTCTTCCTCCTCATCCTCACTTTCTTCCGTGTCTGGTTTCCTATCCTTCTTTGATTTCTTTTGACATTTCTTAAGCCTCTTAACTTCACGTTTCTTAGATCTGTAGTTTAACAGTTCAGAACATCCAGGGCATAAACCTATTAAAGAGATGAATCCATAAGTACCTACTTGGTATGAAAAATTACTTACTAACCGCATTTATCGGTTAGTTTACCTACGTATGTATGGCTCAAACAAAAATGCAACCTATGTATATTCATAAGAGCAGTGCACGCAGTGAGTTAATGTCGCGCCGTGGACTCGCGTATAACTCCTGCAGATTTCTCAAGTCTACTAAGAAATAAAACACGCGTCAACGGCGAGTTAAAAAAGCCGGGAGCAGACTGACAAACCAGTTTGACAAAACTATAAGGGTTCTTTAGTCTACTACAGAATCCAAAAGTCGTGTGCAAAGACCCTAATACAGCTATGAACCCTCCCTTGGTGTGGCATATGTTCAACGAGCCCAATTGGCGCAATTACGTCGCGTCCGCTTCAACAGACTTGTGGCCGGTCAAGTACCTACTGCACAGTCCGTTCAGTTATTTTACCTCTGACAGCAGCAACCTAACAGTAACCTTATTTTAACAAGAATAAAGATCACTGTGATATTGACAGACTTGTTAGTGACAATAACCCAAAAAGCAACTTATTGTGTAGAAAACAAAGATGACTTTGATTTTGTCGGTGACGCACAATCAGAGTTACTAAGTTTGAACGGACTGTATGGTTCACCTGCAATAAAACCATAATTTCAAGGGTTATTTATGATGGATGGTTTACTTTGTCTTCAACAAGTAAGCTGCTAGTATGATTAGGTTGAAATTATTTAGGCTGGCTAATAGATTAATAGGTGGCCTAGCAATCGAAATTCGACAGTTTTTATTCTACTTATGTAAGTATCTCTAATGCATTTTTTTTCTAGCCTGCGCTGTTCCATTCCTGGGCAAAGGTCTCCCTCCACTCCTTTTTTTTTGGATGGGAAATCATCAAATGACTTCTCCCGCTCTGGGCGGAGCGGGAGGGCGTGTCAGACTTTTACTGACTAAAACCCACCCGTTTTCCTTCAGTTGCCCATGTGCCAGGGTCACGGTATCTCTTTCGAACAATCACGCGACCCCGGCAGTCCCTCCACTCCTTCTAATGCATTACTATATAAAAATACTAGTTTTTGCCAGCGCCTTCCCCAGCGTATTATACATATAGACCGTCCTCTCGAATCACTGTCTATTGACAAAAACCGCATTAAAATACGTTGCGTAGTTTAGAACATCTAAGCGTCCAAACACGAAATACGACTTTGTTTTAAATTATGTAAAGATTAGCTTTCTGCACCCCTTCTCCATATAATCTTTTCCGTCTGCGTAATTTTCGTAAAAGGGGGTACAAAGTTATTGCTCTACGTAATAATATCTATAAGTACCTTTATAAATTAAGACATAAATGTAAGTATTTATATACTTTGATGATACTGTACCAATACCAACTTGATTAAGCGCCGTATATGTTACCTGCGCTTCTTATAAGTCTAATATGTATGTAGCTGGGAACCTAATGACGCGGTATTTAGCGGCGGAGGCGTCTCGGTCAAAGCGTCCTGCATGACGGTGCTGAGTGAAGAGAGAGACAGATACACTTTTTCTCTCTCTCTTTTTTAACCTTAATAGACCCATTATGGCGCAAATATCCAAAGGAAATCATGGCTTGCACAGGCACAGCCAATGTGAATTTCGTTGCCTACCGTACCTTACTTCTCTACGAGTACTCGCACTTCGCTAGTTTCTATGCATGGGTATTTTGAACTGGGATAAGGAAGAGGATGATAACTAGCCGGTCCGTAGGTTTGTGCCTTCGAGCACGCACATAATATTTATAGCACAGAACTAATATGGAAAAGTTTAAGTCAAATACAAGCAGCAAGTCACGCGCAGTCGTGGAACTAAAACTATACATAAATCTGTATGTAGATGTGTTTACTTTTGTGCCAGATTAAATCGGACCTACATGTATAAATAATTCCTGCGCACTTTTCAGATCGTGCCTGCTACCTACGTATAGTTTCGTTTGCTTGTCGCAATTATAAAGATAAATAGGTAAGTAAGTACGTCTACTGAGTAGGTAGAAATTGTACAGATAGCTTTTTAGATAACATCAAACTTACGAAGCTTCACGAGGGTATTTTTCCTCTCGTTATCTTCCACGTAAGCGAAGTTGACCTCCCAGGACTTCAGACCATCGCTTTTGTTGCACACCTTATTTCCGCATTGAAACTGACCCTTTCCGAGTACTACTTCTTTCTCGATGCGCCAGCGCAGTGCTACCTAGTGTTTCATACATAATTTATTTGAAGATCTACACAGTAATCCTGTTTAGGAAACTAGTAGACAGGTATAGTAGCATCAAACATCAAAGCTAGCGAAATCATGTATCAAGCACGCGTGCGAAAATCATAAAGAAAAAATTAATAATTCTACATAATAGTTCAGTGCATTTATATAATATGCACTGGATAAGACATCAAGATACAGACAGGGTAGCTGGAAGTACAAGGTAAGGTATACAAGAGTTACCATGCACGACGACAGATTGTATTGTACTGACTGATACCTAAGTATTTAATTAATGTTATACAGTAAAAATACCAAAAAAATATTAACCGATTTACATAGGTTGCACCTATACTTATTACAATTTAGAAAATATCAAATTATACTGTGCCGTTCGAGCGTGTGAGCACAGCGTGCCTTTTTGTCATTGATTTTGTGTGAGACAAATGGGGATCGGCTGCGGCACGAACGGCCAGATGTGCGTTACTGTGTATCAATGCGGGTGAATGTATAGAGCTATATTTAGCCTACAGAAAGGCAGCACGGCCTTTGTTGCACTCCCTACTGTACAACACAAAGGAAGGTCTCTCAGGCAAAAAATCGAGTTACATAAGGGATCGTCCCCATCTCACAGCCATGTTTAAATTAGGGGAGAACCTTTATCGTATGCTCCGGTGTGACCTTTAGACCCGTTAGAAGGCATTATTTAGCCCGACATGATTTTTGTAAATTACGAATGAGAATTTTGGTTACAATGGCGATGAACGGTCTTTGGTATTTTTAGTGACATGTAAATTGATTTTATATATCTGCGTTTAATTTACTTAAACTTACTTTGTTTTCTTTATATCTGCTTAAATCACAGATGCAATACTCTTTAAATAGTTTATCGCAATACTTTTTAGCTAACTGCTTCTCCCATGTATCAGCAACATCGTCGTCCTCCCACAGAAACTTGTGGTTTTCTCTTATAATATCAAGGTCAGTTCTGTCTCTCGAAGAGTCCCGTTTCAGAGACGCGGCAGAACCCTTCGTATTGAGACAATACACATTAACTAAGTATTTATGCAATTCATAGGGATTAAGATTACGCAACCTTGCAGACATCGTTAGTGCAACCTAGAACAAAGGGAAAAATATTATTCAATTCTGAAATAAAACATTATTTTCAACAAACAACTCTTTAATAAAATCGCAATTATTATTACATATTTCCATAAAATATTTTCAATTATATCAAACGGATCTTAATCTAATTGTCATGATGAGTTTTTAACAAGGTGCATTTTTGATAAATAGAAAATTGCAATACACAGTATGAATAAATAATTGTTTTTGTGCACGAGTTAATACCTACTCTGAATATTATCGTCAGTCTTGTAGATTTTGCGTTTTTATTTCGTTTGGCTCAATATCGATTTCTTAAACCTACAAACAAGTCATGCAAAGTTAAATACCTAAAAATTAAATATAATAAATATATTAAAGTATGATTATTGTCCATTTTTTAGATTTAATAAATCTAGACAATATTTTAAGGCATTATTATATTACAACCAGTTTATGAAACCCAAGTGGCACAAATAAATTAATTTTAGCCTTTGGTTTTATAGCCAATTATAAAATATGAAAATATTTAATCTTTGGGATTTTCGTTACTTTATTTTGGTCTAAGTCTTATAGCACAGGGAGTCCTTGGAATACCCTTGCCCATAATATAGTTTACTAATGTTCCTTAACAGTTACAAATAAATATGTGCACTGTTAAATAATTTGTGATGTTTAATCAAGACCTCATTTCGTAAACCCTAACTAATGTATCAATAATATAGAATAGTTGTTCAGTGTCTTAACTAACAAATTAGGAGACCATCGACAAGAAAAACTATTAAGTTCCTCTATTTGATTCACTTCAAGAGAAGAGGTAACTTACTAGTTACCATTGATTTAATTTATTACATCTATTAACACTAATAA
Organism: Aporophyla nigra; assembly: GCA_947507805.1. Classification (NCBI taxonomy): domain Eukaryota; kingdom Metazoa; phylum Arthropoda; class Insecta; order Lepidoptera; family Noctuidae; genus Aporophyla; species Aporophyla nigra. The sequence continues at coordinate 12,902,562 of OX382307.1, read as the reverse complement.
TTAAATTATTTGGTATACTCGTATTTATGATAATTATTATAAAGAATAGGCACATTAAAATGTTATTGCTTTGGTTACAACACAGTACAGTAATAAAAATCACTTGAAATACTTATCTAAAATTTGGCAAAAGTTCACTTTAACTGGTAGTTTAGTACCTCATAGTATAGGTTTACAAAAATATATTTTGTGACATATTTTGGAAAGGCCCCATATTGAGTAACAAACATGTTTCCCTTTATCTAATGTAAACATTACAATAAGGCTATCGGACCTTTGGACATTCACCTACATAAATATCCACATTAAAATATCACTTTATCATATCTAAAAGGCAACATTGTATTGAGATATGTGTGACCTTATTGTAGAGCACCTGCAAAGACATTTTACTAATTCACTAATATTAACCCAAACATACAATTAAAAATAATATAAATAAAAAAATCTTTGAAAGCAATTACAGCAGCACACATGAGTGTGTTAAACACTCGCATAAACACAGAAACACACCATATTGACTAAAATATGAACTAGATCATGATAGGTTTAAATTTAGTATAAACAATGTAAAAGTTCTATTCTTAACAAACATAAAACTAATTTTTTGGCAATAAGAGAATCAGAAATCATAGCTTGTTGAAAAGTATTATACCATAGAGTTTTTGGCAACAGAATTGACCAGACATTATTAACTTGACAATTTTGATATTAAGATGCAATTCAATTGCATATTATATTATGACATTGTTCACTGTTCCATATTCTAATTCAGTTCTGTCATAAAACATTTACCCATGAGTTTTCTCATGTTTCTTCATGTTATCAGAGCGAGTGAAAGCTTTGTCACAAACTCCACAATAGTAGGACTTCTGCTTAGTGTGGACGGTCATGTGACGGGATAGTTCACTTTTGGTTACAAATTTCTTTTCACATACAGTACAAGCATGCTTTCGCACATTGAGATGGAATTTCATATGTATTGAGAGTGAACTTGATTGAGAGAATGCCTTGTGACAAAGTTCACAGACAAATGGTCGCTCACCAGTGTGCTTACGTAGATGATTCATGAATCCTGTTTTTGTATAGTCTTTTTGGCAAAGGTGACAGAAACTTGACTTAGATTCCAACATTCCAGGGAAATGGCTACTTAGGTGCTTTCTTAAGTCCCAGTAGCTTGGAAATTTTTCGGAGCACACATGACAGGGGTATTTTTTTTCTTCGGTGGGTTTAGCAGTGCATTTGTGTGAGGCAAGTGAAGTCTCATTAGAAAATATTTGGTTACATTGATTGCAAGTATGACTAGCCTCGGAGTCTGTTGATAAAGTGACCTCCAAATAGTTTTCGATCGACATAACATTACCGTTAGAACTATCCGCATCGTCGATGTGGATTTGTGTCATACGTTCCTTTGGTGAAATATCTTTTGCATCAATCTTTTCGACATATTCTCTGTAATCTAATGACTCTTTACCCGAATTATTATTGTCAGGTTCTACGAGACGTAAAATAGGCGATTCACTCTGTTCCCTATCCGGTGACGTAGTTTTATCGTTGTCGGAAAGATCGGGTCTAGAGGACACATTATTATCAGATTCCCAATCATTTTCGACAATTTCTACATCCGAATCTGAGTCTTCTGCGCTCGAAACCGTATTGTTGACTAAGTGGAATCCAATATCGTCAAAACGAAGTACATTTGGTGGAAGTTTAACCCCGACGATAGCCTGAATCGCCTGCCATGAAAGCTCCTGGGGGTTGTTCTGCATATTAGATCGCACTACTCTAACCTACAAACGAGTATACATAAATTACTGATTGATACACTTACAAGCCACTAACTACAAAATAATAAAAACGAATATGCTATATTTACCTTAAATGTCCACGATCAGTATTATTTTTGACGAATTATTAAGATGACACCTTTGATTTCTACATCTAAAAATATTATGCACTTCTCTCTTTTAGGGAGTTTATGGTTTGCAGTTTGCTCCTCCCTCCTCTCCTGTCTCCTCTCCCTCCCTTGCTTTATGGCTTTGGTAGCATTTTTTTCTTTATACCACAGATTAACAAACAGTTTTTTTAACAACTTTCTGATAGAAATTGGATTAAAATTCTAGATACGCGTATTAATTAAAGCAATTTAAAACACGAATAGGCGTAAATAGTAGATAGATAAAACAGGCGTCAGGAAGGCAGGCTGAAGTGGGGAGCGGGAATAAATGGCATTATGTGGCCCATTTCATTTAGTTTTACCCAGATACATTTTGCTTTAGTAGCCACTAAAGCAAAACTAACTGACTTAGAGGAATAACGACTCAGAAAATGCACATTATTGGACGAAGCCTTTCTTTACTGAGGAATTGAAACACGATAATGTAGAAAAAAAGTGTGAATGAGGAAAAAGGTAAACCAATGGGCCACCTGTCCACCACTGTCAAAAGGCGGTGTTGTAGCTATTGTTAAGTGATGGTACCTCTCGCTAGAGGGCATGGGAATTCGTCACCTCCTGCGAAGCAGTAAATCTCGCGAAGGAGGAGGCGGGGTGCGTGAGGGAGTGGCAGTCTCTGCACCGTCACGTCCCTAGCCGCCGCAGGGGGAGACGCCTCGGGCGTCGGGAGTCAATAGCAGACTCCCCGCCATCGCAGGCGCGGGCTTGCGGGCAGCGAATGGGTAGCTCGCCGCCCGATAAGGACCAGGCTTGGGTCAATGGTACGTAGTGACGCCTCAAAGAGATGTCAGCAGAACTGAAGGGGTCTGCTAGGACCGACGCCTGCCAGGGTCGCGAGATTGTTCGAAAGAGATACCGTGACCCTGACACATGGGCAACTGAAGGAACACAGGTGGGTTTTAGTCAGTAAAAGTCTGACACGCCCTCCCGCTCTACCCAAGAGCGGGAGACGTCATTTGATGATTTCCCATCCAAAACAAAGAAGCTCAACCAAGCAATAATACAAGTTGTGAGGTGGTTTTATTTATTTTTTTTGCAAAAAATAATGCGGTGTTGCGTTCCATACATACTCCGTAACAGGAGTCAACCATTCCTCGAAAGCCACTAAAATTAGAAGACTATGGTTTGAGAAGCTATTCCTAGAGATTAAAAAAAAAATGTCAGTAGGTAGTTGGGAACCTTTTCTAAGAGGTGATTACAAGAATTAAATAAATAGACATAGTTTTATTAAAGTTTATGGTACTTGTAACAACATTTTTTTAAATCCTTTTTTGTCGGTCCGTCTGTCTGTTTGTTCCAAATAATTTCCCAAACGTCTAGATAATGACGGGACGTTGACACGGGTAGTTAGCTGATATTTTAAGGAGTAACATAGGCTACTTTTTGTACTGATAGCACCAGTACAGATAATATAAACATCTTTTTTACAATCTATAAAAATCTATGTATATTTACAAATAAAGAAAAATATACAATATAATTACTAGTGCAAGTAAAAGTATGTACATAAATACCGTACTTATAATAAACCTATACTATGCTAGTAACTAAAAAGGATGAATCTGTTTGTAATGTGGGTGAAGCCGCGAGTACAGCTAGTTAACAATTTTGAAAGGCAGAAAGTATGTACAACAAATTAATCATCGCTCTTTGTCTGAAGCATATAGTAACGGAAAAAACCGGCGGTGTGTGGCATGATTATGTTTATAACAAATAGTATTCCTTATTAGGTATGCTAAGCTTGTATCAGTTTCTGATCCTCCGAAAGCAACGAGCACACAACGGTTTTCTGGTGCTGGGATAACTATGGAAGAAATAATATATTCTACCACCATCGTTAGCACATCTAAGTCAGGTAACACTTAATTTTTATGAAAAACTCAAACATGGCGCGAAGGCGCGAAACAGTTTGACTGACATTGTGGATCTGTCTAGTGTCAATCAATAGTAAATAAACATTCACCAAACCCAACCATAAAAATATTTTATACAAAATGATAAAATCACTGGATGAACTAAAAGATTTCATAAAGTCTAAAGACAATTTTAACAACTTTATAAACTGTTCAGATGTCCCAGACGTTTGTAAATCTGAGCCATGCATGCTCGGAGTTGACGAAGCAGGACGTGGGCCTGTTTTAGGTAATGAATTGCAATATTTGTGGTGTTCATAGCGATCTGATAGAAACATTTTGTGGGCTTAAGTGCAGGCTCTTGTTTAGCTATTTAGCATTGTGTTTTTATCTTGAAAGTCAAGTCATAGTTCCAATTGCCTCGTGGGAGCGGCGGGGTCTGAGGAATATAATTTTCCATGCTGTTTCTTTAAAGTATAACTGAAAGAGCTTAGCCCAGAGGTGGAAGAGCCATGACCGACCTTTAATGCATTCTTAGGGTAGCCCTTAATGCGTCTAGCCTATGATGTTCCACAATGGAACATTACTGAAAGATTGGTATGTTGTAAACTTTTTATTTTAGGTCCAATGGTGTATGGTGTAGCGTATTGTCCAGTGGATCAAACTAAAGTACTTCATGATCTTGGATGTGCCGATTCAAAAGCATTAACAGAAGAAAAACGAGATGACATATTTACAAAAATGCTCTCTGAGGAGGATTCGTTGAACAATGTTGGATGGGTTGCTGAAGTTATATCTCCCAATTACATATCAAACTCAATGTATAGAAGAGCAAAGCATTCTTTGAATGAGGTCCGTATAATCTGTGTTGGTCATTCATCTCTTTACAATTCTGTCCCCTCGTTTCCTAAACAGGTACTTGACTATAAGGTTTGTTTGTGGGTGGGGTCACATCCACTTTTGTTATAGAGGTTAATCATTTCCTTTTACCCTTTTCTTTTCTAACAAGAAAATGTTAAAGTGTATTTATTCTTTCTAATTATTATTATGCATTCTGGTATTCAATTCTAAATTGCACTGCTACCATGTTTCTTTGCCTATCTTGGGGAATAAAATCGTCATAAGAAATGGTTTGAAATTTTGAAGATACATTTTTGCTTTCTTGATTTTTGTTTCCTGTGTCTCACGTCAGTCACATGTAATGTTGATAATTTTTTTTGGTCAACTCAAAGCATCATAGTTAAAACATTCATAGTTTTCTAGAAAGTTGTCTATGTAGTTTTTAATATTTGAATTACTTATATTCCAGGTATCGATGAATTCAGCAATTGCATTAATAAAGAAGGCAGCCGAGAGTGGTGCCAACATAACTGAAGTATATGTGGACACTGTTGGACCCCCAGAAAAGTACCAAGCTAAGTTAGCTGTGATATTCCCCAACTACAAGATAACTGTAAGCATTTTTGCATTATTATGGTACCTGCTGCTGTATGCTAACAGTTTCGTGTGGTACTGGGTATAAAGAATAGCAGTTAGCACCATCACATTTCTTCCCATGGGTGTTGTTAAAGGCTACTAAGACTTCTCTATACATTTTACCACCATATTGCTGCCAAGCATGGCGATTATAGAAACCCTTCCCCCACAATATAATGACAAACACTAAAGCAAAACATCCTCTTGTGCCTGGCGCCCCACCTACTCTTGGCTATGGTGGTGTGGTGGTCTGAAGCAGCATAGGAATCACTAGGCGCCGGTCGATGACGGAATTAAGGCCGGTGGAAAACCTGTTCGTACAGCACTCCAGAAACTGCTCGATTCCGTCATACTCAAGGGTAAAAAGGCATGGAACAGAGGAGTGGTGGTACTCTTTTTAAGAAGGGTGACAATGCTCTGCTAGCGAATAGTAAGCCCATCTCACTTCTGAGAATCCGTTTCGCGAACGACTTCCAGCCGCCCAAACGAGCCGGATTCCGTAAATGCTTTAGTACTGTAGACTACATTCATACGCTGCGGTAGGTTTTAAAAGAATACCAAAGTATAACCTGCCTCTCTGCTTAGCGTTTGTGGACTATGAGAAAGCCTTCTATTCGATCGAGAATTGAGCTGTACTGCTACAGTCTCTCCAACGGTGCCACTAGTTCGCATGTCGCTGTTCACATGCCGCTACATGCCCCTCCAGGGACCGGAGGTCGATTGTGGGCCGAGTCGTGTATCTTGCGATGTTTGCCAGTGCTAATGAGGTTCCAGTGAGTTGGAACCTGGTGTCGCATAGTTCACGGTGAGTTGGACCGTGCTTGTAACAAAAATCTTTTTAAATTTTTTTGTTTGTCTGGCTATTCGTTCCGGCGCGGCGGCAGCGCGGCGCACAATGGATCGTCCCCATACAATAAGTACTCCGACATAGACTCAAAAATTGATTAAGAATTTAATTTTAAAAAACAATTAATATAATTTTTTAACCGACGAAAAAAAAAACGGAGGAGGTTATCAATTCGACTCGTATATTTTTGTTTTTTTTTTGTTTGTTTTTTTTTTTATGTATGACCACGCATAACTTTTTACATAGTAGTCCGATTGTGATAAATCTTTTTTTATTGGAAAGGGTATACTCCGAGGGTGGTCCCATATAAATTTGAAAAACAAAATCAAACCCTAAGGGTCAGAAAACAGGGGATGATTGATTGTTCACTCACTGATTGTTATGTTTAACCACGCATAACTTTACACAGACTAGTCCGATTTTGATAATTCTTTATTCATTGTATAGGGTATACCTTGCCAAGTATTATAAGTATATTTAAGCCACAAAAAAATATAAAATAAAAACTTTTTACCAAAAAATTTAACCGCTGAAAAAACTGAAAAGCAAAAAATAATAAAGCTTAAAATTATGAGTCGTAATTTTTTGTATGGAAACGAATACATACATTTTTGTGTTCATTTCCATACAAAAATAACAGTTTTCATCGAATTGCTCCTAAAGTGCCGGTCAAATAAAAAAAGCGTAGTAACAATTTTTATTGTTTTTTAATAGAGAAATACTAAACTGTATATGTTTTATTTTTTAATTAAATACTTTTTCAATTTTTGATTCTATGTCCGACCTCTTGTATGGGGACGATCCACTGTGCGGCGCGCGGCGGTCCGAAACGGCTGGACTGATTTTGATTGGAATTTCGCTGGCAGAAAGCTTATCTTATAAGGAGTACTGTAAGCTACTCTTACTTTAGAACAAGAAATGGGGATTCGCCCAAAAAAAAGTTACGAAATCCAATATCGTTCCTTATATTGTTTTCACATGCTCCCTAAAAAAATTGCGGGCGTAGCGAATTATTGCAATAAAGTAGATTATTATTTCGCCTCCTAGTCTCACAAATTTTTATGTGGACTATGTGAACATTGTAAACCCATGTTCATCAAACTTTGTGTACTAGAACAGTGTTCAAGGATTTATTTAATTTTGGAAATAGCACATTTCTTAGTATTTGTACTCAAACCTAGTTTTATGCTTGAGCATTACTTGAATAAAACTTTGTTTCTTGTCTAAAGATACAATGTTGATCTACCGTATTTTCAGGTGGCAAAGAAAGCTGATTCAATATACCCAATCGTGTCTGCTGCTAGTATTGTGGCAAAGGTGACAAGAGATCATGCCTTAAAAGTGTGGCAGTTCCGTGAAGGATTGGAAATGACACACACTGAATTTGGCAGTGGATATCCTGGAGGTAAGTTAAGAAATGAGTATATAAGAGGAGGTTTGAAAGTGATACTAGTAACTGAAAAGTTTTTTCGAAATTGGTTGTCACGGAATGGGCATGTGATATGGAGGAATGTTCCATAAATTATTTCAGTTTTATCTTGTAAATTAATTTTATTTCGCATTAAATATCTGGAACACTCTCATCTTTCACATGGAGTTGGGCGTTAATAGCTGCGACACAGTTTTTAACTAATGTAGCTATTATCGTACGCAATTAAATTGTGAATGTACTGGTTCTTGTTCCAATAAAGAAAGATTATTCAATGAGGAAAAGGTTATGAGGATAGTTTTGAGTATGCATATAAGAGTAGAGGCTATAAGAGTAGAGGTAAACCAAAGAAATTATATATGGACTGTGTGAATGATGATATGGCTAGAAATCGGGTGACTACAAAGATGACAACTAATAGATAAGTATGGAAGAAAAATATATGCTTTGGGGTGGCCCAAAAATAAATTGTGATAAGGCTAGGCAGAAACTTCAGAACGCCACGTGCTACGATCCTTACATACTCGTTAGCCCAGTAGGTTAGAACACCAATATAATTCAAATCTTGACTAAATAAATTCAAATAAAATAAAACATTTTTTACTAGAAATACATTGTTGCTACCACGGTAAGATATTATAGCCTAAATATCACTAAAACTACCGGACACCGTACCGGAAGACGTAGAGTTAGAAGGCCTCCAACAAGGTGGACTGATGACCTTGTGAAGGCCGCAGGAATCCGCTGGATGCGGGAAGCACAAAACCGGTCGAAGTGGCGGAGCTTGGGGGAGGCCTATGTCCAGCAGTGGACGTCTTTCGGCTGAAATGATGATGATCACGGAAACGCCTACCTCATCTTTATCTAATCTATTTAGCCTATATTTTCCCATTACTAGCTTCTGCCCGCGACTTCGTCCGCGTTAAATTTCTTGTTCCCCCGACCCTTCCCGTCGCGTCGAATCGCCTACCCGTGGGATTTTCCCCGTTTTTGCAACATTTTTCATTACTGCTCCACTCCTCTTGGTTGTAGCGTGATGTTATATAGCATATAGCCTTCCTCGATTAATAGGCTACCCAACACAAAAATAATATTTCAATTCGGACTAGTAGTTCCTGAGATTAGCGCGTTCAATCAAACAAACAAACAAACTCTTCAGCTTTATAATATTAGTAAATAAGTATAGATTGCAGGGCCAAGGCCTCCCTCACCCTTTTTCACACAATTCTGTTTTTTTTCTAGTACTGGCCAGTGTTTTCGGTAGAAGTCAAGTTTGGTCTCGCCATCTTCGTTTAGGGTCTGTCGTGTGACGTCGTTTTCATCTAGTTTTTGAAATATTGACTTGTAAAAGTGTTTGTTCAAACTTAATTACTTAAATAAAGAATCAATTATTCATCTGAAATCATTTACACCAATGAAGAGATTTAATATAGGCTGTTTTTTTTTCAGATCCACAAACGAAAAAGTTTATTCGTGAACAAATTGACAATGTGTTTGGGTATCCAGCATTGGTCAGGTTTAGCTGGTCAACAGCTGAACATATGCTGCAAGATAAAGCTGCCACCTGTACATTTGAGGATGTGGATGACGAAGGAAACACTAAGAAGGCAAAGACGAAATCAATAAGTTCATTTTTTGCAAAACCTGATGAAGAGAAAGTGAGGAAACGACACAAGTATTTTGAAGAAAGACTCTTGACTGGTATTAATCCTTTTGAATAATACAGTAGTTTAAGAAGTACTTACATAAGAATAAATAAAAAAAATGTTACAGAGTTGTAGTTCTCATTTTAAAGAGCCTTTGATTGATTGTATGTTGGGCTTATCCCACTTGGTATGTATTAAGTTAAATTAGTAGCTATGAGATTATCAGGACATCTGCATGGTTAGAGTGAAATGATTAAAATAATTCTTACCTGTTTTCTAGAAACGTCATCATTCATCTTTTCAACCATACATAAATAAACTCACGTCTTTTCAACCACGATGCCAAATAAGTACTGTTCAAGGAATTAAGAAAGCTTTTCCACAATATACAATAATAAAAAAGTAGATTTCTCTTTGTCCCTCAAATTCTTGCGAACCTTGTCTCTACATTGTCGTGAGGGTCAAATATATTGTCATTCAAAGACAGTGCACTCTTAGCGGCGCCTGCATTAAATCGCGAGTTTAAAGAGGCAATATTGCGTGAAGATATTTTCCAAGTTCTCTGATGCATTGATATTTATCAGTATTACTTTCGCTCAGTGCAATAGGTACGGCAGGAGGTATTCTTTTGGGTTCTGTACCTTGAAAGGAAAAATTTAACACTTTTTGTGAGATTACTCGCATATCATTCTCAAGGTTCTTTTGGGTCCTGCACCTTGAAAGGAAAATCTGAACACTGTTTCACATCATTCGTATCATTCTCAGAGTTATTTTTATTGCAAAAACGATCGTCGAGATACTGGCGTAACACACTATCAGTAGAACTGGCTTTCAGTGTAAAAGTTCAACAACATTAATAACGATATTTACGTTAGTTACGAGCAGATTTTTTTTCCGAACATATGAAGCAATGGATTAGCAATATCCATATATAAATAGCTTTAGTTTATTTTAAAATCGAGCATGGCTCCTATTGACTACCTCATCATCATCATCATTTCAGCCGTAAGACGTCCACTGCTGGACTTAGGCCTCCCCCAATTTGGGGGGCTTTGCCATAATCACCACGCTTGGCAGGCGGGTTGGCGATCGCAGTATGGTGGCAAAATGCACAGAGAACGCTGCTGCCCATTCTCTAGTAAGTCCCTTAGTCGCCTTTTACGACACCCACGGGAAGAAATGGGCGTTACATTGACTACCTACTTAATTGTATCTACTGCTCATAGTTTTCAATTTAGACAGAAAGTTGCATGTGGCATATCAAAATAACTTCACATTTGAGACTGTCCCTACATTTATGTCTTAGGAAAGGGATAAGTATTGCAGACAATAGATATTGAAATAACATCTACGTTGCTATTGCGACCACGATTATGAAAATGCAAAGCGCATAACTTAGTAAACTGAAAAGGTCTTTTAGTTTCGTTTAACTTAGCAAGTGAAAATGACACACCTGTGCATTGCTGATCAGTAGAAATCGGCAACAATTTAAATACAATTTATGCTGTTGTCGTATGTTTTACCATACAACTTGTAGTTTATCATTTTGGAGCCTGTCCCATACGTTTGGCTGTCGGAAATGTTGGCAAAATTTATTGTTTCGTGCACGGAAAGCTAAACAACCTGGTAAACTAATAGGTATTTTTGTGAAATAAAACGAAATAACTTATTGTTTTTACTTTCATGCTTGGAATAATGTTAATTTTCCAAAACTATCTTCTATGTTGCATACGGTAAGTAAGCTACTCATAATAAAATTATATTTTTGTTTTATATGCCAATATTTTCTGGAAGCGAAGGATTATGTCGATTTTTCTTCAGTTGCGAAGCAGAGGGGTATAGTTATTTTTTGTAGCTTCATTGGTTTGTTAAACTTTAGTAAATGCAGGTGAGTCGAAATGTAGATTATTACATTTAACGTAATCCTCTTTGGTCTTTCTCGTCAGTATCAAAACCCATTATTTTCAACCTTGTTCCTTGACTCTAAGGTGCTGTAAATTCAGGGCCTGTTTGTAATGGATATTTAAACTAATACGGGCCGAGCCTTTTAACACCTCACCATCTTTTACAAATTCATCAAAGGCACTGGGGAATACAAATCACCTAATAAAAGTCGGCGGAGACATTAGCAGTGTCGTGATAATGTTAGGTTTGAACACTAATTTGCAATGTGTAGGCTGTTTCATTGCTATACATCATTGGTGTTATAATGATCTTTGGTGACTTCTGCTAAACATCAGCTTATCAGCTATTATATTGCGTCGCGATGATATTTTACCGACGATAAAAATGTCCTCAGTTCGTCGGAATCTTTTTAGGGTTCCGCACCTCAAAAGAACAAAGCGGAACCCTTATAGGATCACTTTGTTGTCCGTCCGTCCGTCCGTCTGTCAAGACCCTTTTTCTCAGGAACAGCTGTGGTAATTTGCGGCATAAACAGCTCAGCTGTTTATGCCGCAAATTACCACAAATTTTCGAAACTCGCAAGGGAATCAAAACCTATAGGGTACTTCCAGTCTATCTAGAATTTTGAAATTTGGTACGAAGCAACGTTTTATAGCACAGATAAAGGAAAAATTGCGAAAACCGTAAATTTTTAGTTACATCATATAATAAACAGAACAAAACACAGACAGAGAACAAAACTACGACTCGATTGTCGTGATGGGTGAACTTTTACTTATATACCTACAGGTTTGTACGGAACCCTCGGTGCGCGAGTCCGACTCGCACTTGGCCGGTTTTTTTAAATTAATGTCTCCCAATGAAAGATGACTGGACCGATTCGGAAAATTATTCTTCATTTGGTAGAGGAGAAGCTTGCCTCGTGGTTCCATATAAATTGTATTAACTTTGCTCGGATAGTTTTTGAGTTAGCTTCAATAGTATATATTTTTCGCATTTAGTATTTATATTTGGATGTTGTTATAACTTGATGTCACTGGTAGGTACCTATTTGAATTTGTGTGGGGTAGGTTACATGGGCGCCGGTAAGTGTACTTTTAGGGGTTGCATCTTCAGATACATGAAGCGAGCTCGATCATTTTGGCCCTTTACCTTCGATATGTTAGGTTGTCGTTCATGGTTAGGTAGGTTATGTTCATTGAAACTATGAGTAACTTTGTCGAATAATGCAGAAAAACTTGGAGCGAACAAAGCGAGCTCAATAATTTTTCCATCACGCGTCGAATGGGATAGGTTTTATTTTGTCCATGCATACAGAAAATTGACCAACTGTGTCGATTTAAATAAAAAAGAATAAGATGGAGCGAATAGGATGCCAGAGTGAGCGAAGCAAGCTTGGCAATGTTAGCATCCCGCGTAGAGTCGACTAGGTTTTCGAAAATTAGAGGTCGAAATTGTGTTCACTAATGCACAAAAGCTTTAGAATTGAGTGTTTGCAGAATGCGAGAGCGAGCGAAGTGAGGTTGAAAATTGTAGGACGTCAATAGGTTGAGTTCGCTGTTTTCTATTAGGCTTTTTCGGTTATTAGTTTACCTTTGAAGGTTTTTACACCAATATTTTATTTTGAAGCCACAAGTGAACCCTGTTGCACTCTGCTCCCGGCGCCCATGGGTAGGTACCGTAACTAAAAAGTGAAAAATAAAACTTGTTACAAAAAGAAACTCACTAAAAAAAAAAAACAATTAAACTGCAAAATGAAACATAACTTTTGTATTTTTGTTTTTTGCCACGGACTTCTGTAAAGAAGGTTTAAATCTGCCACATCAAACATATGTTATATCATATCATCACTCATCATTGTAGAGACAGGGATAGAGTCCATGTTAAGTCTAGTAGCTATTCCCTAAGTTATTTTTAGGGTAGCCTCACCTCCGAAGAGAAATGTTTTTGTTACCTCTGGTGGTAATTGTTTTACCCGATAAAATGCTTTTTGTACCGTATTTTGTATTGACTCTTGAGATGGGCTTGTGACTAAGTTATACCAGCTACACGGGTCGATCGGTCAGGTTAAGCTTCGCTTGCCGCGGTTGGTCCGTGAATGGGTGACCATCTTAACATACCAAGATCCTAACGTACCTCGGAAAGCATGTTAAGCCGTTGGTCCCGGCTGTCTTTCGTACATCTTAGACAGTCGTTACGGGTCGTCAGAAGCCCGGAAGTCTGACAACCAGTCTTACCAAGGGGTATCGTAGTACCCAGTACCTGAGTTGTGGAAGTCAGATAGGCAGTCGCTTCATGTAAAATGCTGGTACTTAGCTGCATCCGGTTAGACTAGAAGCCGACCCCAACATAGTTGGGAAAAAGGCGAGGGACATGATTTTTGTGTTGACTCTTGATTACTCACGTAATTATTTTTCTTAACTTGATTGATGAGCTTTCAAATGCGTATTTAACCCGGAGCCTCTTCCTTACCTAGTATTCAGAAGGACATTTGTAAACCTAATTCCGAAGCGCCACAGAATGTCAAGTGTTGCGTTTTCCGGTTTATCTAGTATGAGGGTGGCGCAATCTGTTTCCTACTATTTCTTCTTTGTTAGTTTTAATTTCCGCCCAGAGCACTAGATTTGTATAAAACACTAACAGTAGGAATGGATTCCATTTTGTCAGTTCAACAACATTTATTGCGTTATTTAAGTTGGTGAGCAGACAAATTCTTCGAACATATGAAGCAATGCGCTAGCAAACTCCTTCCAAATGATTCTGATTGATTTGTTCCGCAATTAGGGTTCTAGTCTCAGTAGTCAACATAGCTTATAAGGAAGAGTTAAATGAGTAGCCAATATCAAATATTGTTTACAGCCTTCATAAAAAAGAAATAAAGCCATTCCAGATAGAGAAAGGAAGAGTGCACATTAGGTAGGCATATTTCATCAGATATAATTCATATATTTTTTTAACATGACCGATAAAAGCCGACGATAAAACTTTCACAGACAAATTGCGGTCTATTAAAGATTTCTTTATGCGATGAAAGGTCCCGATGTTTGGGGAGGCTCATCCAACAAGGCTCGTCGGCGGGGCGCGACGGTCTCTAAGGTCCATTAGCATGCGGGCCGCGACACGCGCGCGCCTACTTACCATGAGCAATGCGGAACGCACTGGGCTCACTCAGAGAATTTAATTGTGTTCCATTATCATATTTAGGTTCTTTTACGGTAAGTCAAAAGTGAAAACTGAATGGGAGTCTACGTCGCTTGTCATTCGTTAGTTGCGATCGATGGCGACAACTTCATTCGGGCGGTAGACCGAGGATTAGTAGCAACATGGCGATCTTAAAATATTTTGCTGTTATATTAGCGGTTAGCTCTTGCGTTTCTGCAATTGTCGGTCCAGTAAATGTTACCAAATCGACAGCGTCGAAAACCGATACGTATTTAGATGCATATTCTAAATCGCGTGTTGAAGCTGAGAAGGCAAAACAAGGTGTTGTGATAATAACAGCAAAAGATGGAGAAAAGAAGATTACAAATCGTGACGACAGTTATCAATCTGGCTACGACTATTCACCGTCGTATTCGAGTGACAACAGTTTCAGTTCTTCAGGATCGTCTGGATACTCTGGACCATCAGCTTCAAACAGCTACGCTCCACCATCGTCGAGTTACGGACCACCTGTGAAGTTTGAGCCAGAAATAACCTACAACTCTCCTCCGAATACTTATGGTCCACCTTCTCCTAACTACGGACCTCCAGCACATAGTTATGGTCCGCCTGCGCCGTCTTATGGACCTCCTGCTCCATCGTATGGTCCACCAGCTCAAACCTACGGGCCCCCAGCACAGTCATACGGCCCACCGATTCACAAGCCATTACCTCCACCGATATACGGTCCACCTTTGAAGCCATCTTATGGAGTTCCGTACACAGCACCAGCATTAGGATTTTTGGACAAACTGTCGCTGAAGCTAGACATATTGACGATTGCAAAATTACTGCTGAAACTTTTGATCTTCAAGAAGCTTGTGACTATGCTTGCCGTGGTTTGCATGTTGTTGGTGATACCGAAACTGATCTCGTTCAAGAAAAGCAGCAGTGGTGGTGGTGGTAATACTGATACTGATGAAGATGAGCGCAGCTTTGGCAAGAAAAACTGTAAGTACTTCAGTATAAGTCCAATTTTAATTTCTATTCAGGACTATGTCATCTAGGGTGGATTTCAAAGCCACGGTCTTAAAATGTAACCAAGACATAAGACTCATTAAGATTTATGTGGTATACTTTAATTCATTGACTGATTGATATAATTAATTGATATAAATTGAGCAATACCAAGAACTAGATAACGTTGAGCCTTTATTTCGCGATGTGCTTCGCGGAATTTCAGTTCCCCGAATGCGATGTTAGATCTTAGCAATTGGTATTAATTGCAGGTACAATGTTTTCATGATCGCCTTCTAACTAATACATATGATAATGGTGCCGATTCCCTTATTCACAAACTAAACTAAATTTAAGTTCAGTGCATCTTTTTCTTTCTATTTCATTAAGGAAAGGACAGAAGATAAATTTTAGTTTAGTCCTGTCAAATTAATCAGCGCTTGACGTAAATTGACGTAATTTTAGTGGGCAAGTTTTTAATCACGTCTAAACTTGTATGGAGTAGTGACAAGCGCTGATTAATTTGACAGGACTAAACTAAAATTTTACTTTTGTCCTCTTCTTAATGAAATACAAAGAAAAAGATGCAATGAACTTAAATTTAGTTTAGTTTGTGAACAAGGGAATCGGTACCAATGTGTAAGTAATAGACGAATGTCGAGAACACTAAGAAATTTAAGGCTCACTGGCTGTTGGTCTTTGGACTCTACCCAGGTTGAGTAGTGTTGTTGAATTTTGCTATTTGTAATTTCTCAGTAATAGCCTGAAGTCTGGATTTGTGCCTGATTTACGGCAATAAGCAATTTATGTTATGCAGAGACAACAAATCCTAGTCATAAACTCATAAGCCACCAACAGTAACACATCTGGGTACACACTGGGTACACATCTGAAACACGGAACGTCACGCTCATTATTTGCGCTCGTTATTATCTAAAGAAGCAATTCGCTGTCTTTTGTTTGAGAGACAACAAAACATGTAGTTCGTAAAACTATGTATGAGTCACAGTTAAAGAAGCTGTGATACACAGAAGCAATATTATTATTTAATTATGCAATCATTCATGCATTCAACTTTTAGAGTTTCACAAAAATTGGCACCTACTCCTTTCTTGTATACGGATCGGTGAAAAGCTTGGTCTACCGCCTTTTTTTTGTGGGTGGGAAATCATCAAATGAGCTCTCCCGCTCTGGGCGGAGCGAGAGGGCGTGTGAGACTTTTACTGACTAAAACCCACCCGTGTTTCTTCAGTTGCCCATATGCCAGGGCCACGGTAACTCTTACGAACAGATCTCGCGACCCTGGCAGTGTTCTACCGCCTTAGTTATCGATTTGGTCAATTTTACTGAAAGAAACAACATTTTTTTTCTTATCACAGTGGTGGAGTTAACATCGGTGCATCAGCTGTTGGAGCGAGCGATCTCAGTTTACGGGCAACAACAGCTGAACTGCGGCGTCACATGTCGCGTGCGCCGAGTCATCGACGACATCTACGAATTTCAACCCTATTTCAGGTGAATAAAGCTGTAAATTAAATGTCAAACAGTTTCATATTTATAGACAAAACAATGTAGATCCAATTAGCGGTAAATTATTTAACTGTTAATTAGTAGTTTGGTTCATTTCGCTTGATAAAAAGGTTATATTTGTAACACAAATCATACACATTTCTTTCTTCTGTATCTCAAAATGAGACCAAGAATAAATTGGTAGGCATACTGGTACATTCACCCTTTTCCGTTTAAATCAATAGCGAAAAACATCGTCTGAACCAGTAATTATATTATATAGATAAAAAGGCACAATAGGTACCTACTGGGCGCTAAACAATATATACGTGCAAATACTGTTTTTTACTCAATCAAGAATTTTTAATGCGTTTCCAGCCTTACTAAAGGTTTACACAGCTTCTCATAGTAGAGGTCAGATAGTCAGTCTCCCTTTTTTTTATTAATAATGAAAAGTTTTGCAGGCATTTCCTCAATTGTATCTATGGCATTTAATCTTGAGATAGTGAAAAATGTTTTAGGTGTAATCCAAATAATTAAGAGTATTTATTTTTCTTCCAGGGGAAACTCATCCTAAACATCTCGCAGAGTAAGTGCTGCCAACGGTCATTGTTATATTGGATTGTAGCAGGTGCCATTGAAATTAGTCTGAATCAAGTCATAAGAGACTTATTTATTTAAATTATTTGTAGATAAGTAGTTATTTATTGTGATTATAAGTTAATAAAAACTTTGTTTTAATTTGTTGTGTATGCTTTGTAGATCTGTCGGACTGTGTTTAAAGCTAGTAATAATTTGTAGTGTAGAATGTAGCAGATAGTAATTATCCTCTGTAAACCTAGTTTTGTGGAAACATATCTTTTAAAAACGTTTTAACCGTCTCCAAAAAGGACGAGATTCTGTATGTTTCTTTTGTAAGTAGGAACGTATGTTCCGTAAAATCTCCGGCAATTGCAGATCGATTACGAAAATTGTTTTTTTTTTTCCGCGGATTGGGTGCCTCACGGCTGGTCACATGTTTTTTTATAAAAGAAATATTAAGTCAGTGACAAGAACTCGGTGGTTTTTTTTTCAAGTTTTTGAACGGAATAATTGTATTTGTGACATAATCTCTCACCGAAAAAAGAAAAACTCTACACTCGCAATTGAAATCCCTGACCGCGTACGATTTATTTGCCAAATTGTGCAATCCATTATTTGGGTGAAAATCTACTTTCTCTGTATCGGATTTGGGATCAAAGACCGAGACCTCGTATGCCTTGACAATGCTACGCACGGTCCCGTATGGGGACAGTGACTGAATAGTAATGCCACCGGCGATGCATCATTGTTTGTCTCTGGACAATTAAAGAAAATTAGGTGACGTTTGAAGCGCGATTGGTATGCGCAGGATCCGGTGATCGATTTGCCGAGTAGGGAAAGTGGCTTATGAAAGTTATGTCCTTGTCCATATTGATGATTTGTAGCGGTGACCTCGATAGTGTGAAAACTTAGCGGACTTATGAATCAAATAATCCCCGATGTCACATTAAGGTTTTACTTTGAAATAGGTACCTACTACCACAACTCAATACGCAAACATCGAAAAAAAAAACAATGTCTGTGTGTCTGGCGGTTTTGAATATTTTGTATATGGCCTCCGCAAATGTCCTGCAGATCTGGTAACGTCTTGTGACGGGTCGTTGAGCTGCCTAAATTAGGGTTGAGCTACACGCTGATTGATACATACATGCCGTCTGTTGGGACAGGTCAGCTCAAAGCTGCAATTGCTCTTTTTTCTTTCTTCAAAAGGCTCTTCTAGATATGGCGCTGCATTGTTAGACTCGCATAAAATTCTAATAATGTGATGTTTGGATTTTAAAAGAGACCATGACCTCTGAATTTGTTTCGGCGTTACTTCTCAGGGAACAGTCAGATAGGAAATGCTGGCGCTATCTACATACAGGTATATGACGAAAAAATATTGACGTGGTAAATGTCTTATTTGCTCTATTTACATAAATGAACATTTCATTTCAATGATATAATTTCTATGCCACAATTTATCGGGAATAAACATTAGTGCATTTGTTTATTTTGCCGGGACGCCCGCGGATTCGTCACCGCCCGATAAAGGGACTGTTTCAAAACTTACATAGCTAAAGCTGTAATTTTGTCATGTAAATATTACCACTTTGTGGTGCCATGATTTCCAAAGGGGGTCTCCCGAAGAGATAGGCATTTGAGGTCGCTTAAAGACAAAGGATACGTCTGGAGCCTTTCTTTTTACGTTTGATAAGAATGATCTAACAGGAAAACAAACTTTTCTTGTTTGAGATACCCTTGCCACATGATAATTATACAATGATGTAAGGTGATAATATTTTTTTAAAGTCATTTCCACCCAGTTTTCCTCTAGGTTTTTCATTCGTGTCGATTTTTATCTTTTCAGAAATAACATTCCGCCTTTTATGGTGCGAATCTACACATATGATTCGCAAGATGTTAATGAGGTATGGTCTAAAATATTTCATAGGAAAATTAACACTGATGATAATACGTTCCTGTCTGATTAATTGCCGAGACTTTATCCTTATTTCGGCTGAATCATCTATATTTAGATTTTTGTGTTGCCTCTTAATTCCAGCCAATTCAAAGCAATTGACATGTGCTCGAGAGGGCAGTACACCGTATACGGGTAAGAGATTTGGATGTGGGATTTACTGTCGTGTTATTGTATTAACACTTCTTTGTCTTATTGGGCAACGCAAACGATAATATAAAGATTTTATTTCCCGTGTCCTTGTTGAAGTAGAAAATCAATTAAAAGTAACTGTATTTTACTACAGTACACAATATTGTAATTTTTTTTTACTGCCTCATTGGTCTAGTGGTCGAAAGCGCTACTGCTGAGCATGAGGTCCTACTGAGGGTTCGATTCCCGCGTCGCGCAGTTTTATTGGGTCTTTTTATCTGGATTTGTTCAGTAGCAGCCCGGAGGCTGGTTTTGTGCCCAGTTGATGGCAATAGGCTCGCCCCCTATTACATTGGACTTAACTGGCGAAATGTGGGTGTACTATAGGTACACCTCTGCGTAATCCTTCGCTGCAACGTCATGTTATGTTTGTATTTTTTCATCCCCACGCGTGCATTGGGATTTATAATTGTATTTTTTGGTACCACCTACTAAGCAATCGTGGTGATCAAAATTTGTGTTTCGCTGCACGAGTAAAGGCATTTTAATAGTAAAATCTTGGCTCGCGTTTCCCGTAATGATCGTATATTTAGAAAAAAAATCTGCGGTTATCAACACAATGCAAACCTTTATTGAACAACAATGTTATCACAAAAGGAAAACCACACAATTCGCTATTTCTTTAATTGATTATTAATGGAATAAAAGTAGAGGAAAAAGAAAGTGCATTTTACTTTTCTTTAATTTTGTAAAGACCGCCTATCGTCTGTCTTAGGTACCATTCTACAGGCTACTTCGATCATTGGTCAGACCCTGGGTGATTGCGTATCATATTATCAGGAAAAGGTTTACAAAGGGACAGATATACAACATGCATTGCGTTATTGACGTACTTGAGCAGACAAATTTTTCGAACATATTAAGCAATGGATTCGCAATAGCCCTCAAAATGATTCAGATTCTGATTGAAGGTGTGTTAGGGTGCTAATTCTGGTAGACAGATGCGCATAGACAGTTGATAATGTCAGATTCCTACGTTATCGACATCGTGGAATGCAGGAGTGACGACGCATCTATTTTATCTAGTGACATATCTATACTTACCTAAATATTTTATGGAATTCCATTTTAATATGGTGCTAAAAAAACTTTATACGTTTCAAGTGGTTAATAACGCGGTAACCTTGCAATTAATCAAGTGTTGACGTGGATACAGGCATCATCAAAATATCCTCATTATAATTTGACCTAAATTGAAAATACATATACATCTAGTTATATCTGTTGGAAAAGTCACCGTTTAGCGAAATTATAGGTTGCGAACATGCTTTCATAGATTCTACAAGGCAGGCATCAGAGGCATCGGTTGCCTATCTTGTGGAACAAGTTAAACAACAACCTAGATGTTCCTGCTTGAAAGGATTGGCATAAGAAGATAAGAGATGTGTCCGCTATTTCAACATTACTCTGCTAGGATAATAATAAACACGATGTAAAATGAATCCTGTTTCCGCGAATGGATAGACATGCGTAATCAAATATTAGATACACCCACCCGGTCTCCTATCTAATAGATACGAACCTAATGCTATTGTATGTAGGACAAGCTGTGTGCCCGATGGGATTTCCTTCGACCAATGACCAACATCCATACATCTTATATTTACTCAGAATTTTTAGGGAATTATTTTTTATATATCCTTAGTAAACTAGTCACTTTAAGGAACCCTACTGAAATTTTTCATGTTTCAAGAGTTTAGGCTGTACGTCAGAGAATGAATTTATGATTTTAATTTAGTCAATAATCACACAATAAAAATTACTACGGAATTGCTCGTTGTCGAAAGTCTATTAAATAAGGTTGGGGTCACAGAGGGGCACGAATGCGACAGCTAGAAGCGCCCGTGGCGCGGCGCCCGGTGCGACAATGAACTTGGCGGAAGCAGTTGTCACGCCCGCAGCGCCGAACAATGCCCCATGAAAACAGATAATGGCAATTAGCTATTCCATGGTGTTAGAAACTAGAACACAGGTTTAATACCTAGTACCAACCGTAAGTTATTGAATAGGTTGTGTAACTTAGGTTCATTCATGGTGACGGGGACTTAGACTAAAGTAACTGTAAAACGATATAAGGTCCGCTCTTTTTTTATCACTATAAAGTACTCCGCAATTAAAAGGAAACACCCGCCGCTTAATCATTAAGTAAACATGTCGGTAATGTGCACAGTGACGGAGTTTTGTGATGTACCTATCTAATGATAAATGACAATAATGAGAGTATAGTAAGCCGTACGTATGGTAGATGCTCTATTTAACCCATTGTTGCGATGGAGGCAGGATGGGCCGGTCCGTGGTTATTGCTGGCTGAGTCAAGTGCAGGAGCATTCGCCTGGAACGCTCGGCTCACTGTGGAATCTGCACGTGCCCTCGCCACACGTGTGCCTTGTGCCTTGTGTCTTGACGCACCATAACATCGCCGGGATTGTGTAAACTCAGACAGTGTACTCGACACCCTACGTCTAAGCGACCCTAATGACTTGTGAAAAAACGCCGATTTTCAGTGATCAGTGTTGTTTCAATTGAAAGTTTCATTAATGACTGTTGATGAAAAACTTTACAATGTAAGTTATGATTTATTTTCTTTTGACTTCTTGCGTGCTTTGTCTTATCATACCGACTCAAACATGTTCCAAGCGCCAACTAAAATTCAAAAACGAAGGCCCGAATGTTAGGCAGCCCAAAACAAGCGGTTAACTTCCTTTACATACAGAATTCGTAAATATCTATGGTCTTTATACGTAAAGACTGATTTGAATTTCGAAACGCGTACCTATAGGTAAGACCTACATACTCAGCTGCCGAGAATAAAATTACGTAATGACGGATAACGTTATACAGTCTGCTTTTACACAATACATGCTGTTAGATTACGATTGTGCTCCATTGTGGTCTATGAAAACAGTTTCAAAATACTTGAACTCTTGAAGTAACGAAATGTTTACACACATCGATTAAATTTATCTTGGTTCTCTCATGCGATACATGTTATCTGTTATCAGACTACCTCTACATGCATTGTTTGGAATGTTTGGTAAAAAAAAAAAACTGGAGTGTTATTGTCAAACAAGTTGTATTCGCGACAATAGCTCCCGTGAAATTAAATAAAACTGTTGGTACCTATACATTTAAATGAATCGATTATATTGATCGCTTACAAATACCTCTACTCGAATATCAGTGACGTGTGTAAAAAAGTTTTATGTGCGTATGTAAGTATGTACTATTTTTAATTTGTTTTGATAGTAGTCTATATTAGTCACTAAATTGTTACCTACTGAATTCGGTAGCCTTAGCGTGATCTAATACAGATCTTAACAGTATGCCATCATGTTTTAAACAGTTAAGATGAATTAAGAATTTCGAGAGCTAGCTTAAAATATAGAAAACAACTGAAATGCCTTGAAATATTGCCAAACAAATATGAATGGTTAGTTCTTATCAAGATTTCTGCGATAAAGATTCGATAGTTCGGACACAGTTCCTGTACGTGTAATAGCCCATTGCCGGTGATAGGATGTAACTAGAGGTTAGGTGCACATTTTCGGAAGGACGTTAGAAATCGCGGTTGGCGCTTCCTCTCAAATTGGCAGTTACTTAAAAAGTCGTTATGTTTGTGTGTCTCTGTTAACCCGCAGAATTGTTCTAGATGCTATCTTGTTTTCTTTGTTTTAATTTTAAGCTTAGAAAATGTGTTTGTAGGCAACTTTATCTTTAGCCTAGCTTACTCGTAGGATTTCTAAAGATGTTCCTAACTTATGCAAAACGACTAGCACAGATCCAGTTAGTAATTATAATTGCCCATAGTGGCTGTTGACTACTTAACGTCTCGTTGTGATGAATTCGGAAGAGGAACCAAGGAGTTAGAACCAATAATAGATTTGATGAAATGATAAAATCAATGGACGTCCCTGGTCTTTTCGATTCATTCGAATATAAAACAGGACCGCAAAGTTTTTACAAGAATTGGATCAACTAATTAGGTCATCTTTACATGAAATTAAGAGATACATACGTACTTACGAAGTAGGTATCTAGGTACATAGAACATCTTGAACGCGCTAAATAAACAGACCTATTATAATACTTATGTAGATAACATTGTGATAGTTAGGTACTTCGATCGCGATCAACGTACACACACATTGTAAATTGCAGTAGCAGTGTGTCATGGAATTTGAAGGGCTTCTACATATCAAATTAGAGCTGTTGATTAACTAGGGCACTAATTGAAGGAACGTCGAAATGCGACGACCTTTCGTGACTGAGTCCATTATAATTCAAATGTTTCCTTAGATATACGATTGAAGGGAAGCAATTTGTTTAGATTTTTTTTTTGTTTTATTGCAGAATTATGCAGTTTTATGAACAGCGAAATTAGCTTTGTGATAATTACCAAAGATATCGCCAAATAAAGTAGTCTTTATTGAAAGAGTTAGAGACACCTATCATAAAAATGCCAGAGATAGGGCCGATGATGCGCGCACTTGAGCTGCAGAGGCTGATAGAGGACAAAGTGGCCGAATGGCGCGAAAGGTCAGCGAGGGTCGCCGGAGCAACTGTAGCCGACGCTTATCAACAGCCACTCAACTTCAAACGACACACATATAGACGTAAGAACAACGCTGAAATAAACAGAATTATCGCAAAGTACTCGAAGCCCACTAAGAGATCGGACGAACCCTATTCTGTGCGCCGTTCGCCTGACACTTCCCCAAAACGCCCACCGAGAGCTAAGAAATTATCAAACCTTAAAGTGCTATCGAAAAGTGAGGACAATCTTACTAGCATCGGCGAGATGGATGTTGAAACGGATCCGAAGAAAGAAGCTCAACCTTATTTTACATTATCCAAGTACAACACCAAAAGTTGCGAAGATGTCACAGCCTTCGTCGATATCCACCACAATGTTAAAAGTAAAAATTTTGAACAAAATAGTATTTTGAACGCCAAGACAGTCGTGCAAAGTAGAAGACCTAAACTTCACAGCATCTGCGAAGGTGTTACGGACATTTCAGAGTTCTCAGACAGTGGTTTAGAATGTGATATATCCATCGATAGATCCTTTGCTACATCAACCCCTTTATCAAAAAGAAAAACGTGTCCTCCTGGTGGATCTGTGTTGACATTAAACTTTGAAAAGGTTACCAAGAAACCTAACAGTGTTAGTGATTTAAGAAAAGGTGTTTCAGAACCGAATATCCTTACTGCGGATGCTGGTGAAAGTGGAAGTTCAAAGACTATCGATTTTAGAAAGCGCTGGAAAATGTTAAAGCCGCCATTCAAAAAAGGGGCTTTCGATTGTTTACTGTTATGGCGTGGGAAGAAACAAACTCCTCCAACAGAAAACAAGAGCCGGAGGTAAGTAGATTATTTTTTGCTACAGTTTACCTAATACAAATTAAGTGACAATGACTTGATCTTTTGTTATGTGCGCAGTTAAAAAAATTGCGGATATTTGTTAACCTCACGAGACGATACTCTATGGAATCTTATTGTGTGTCATTCATAGATCGCTTTTTAACCTTAGATTACGTGGCCAATGTGGTTGTATACACTTAAAAAAACTCATCACGGTTTTGTGAAAACTACTGCCATCCCTTTTCTCTGCTATCAGGAGTACATAATCCTCTTGCGCAGATCCTAATTTATTTGTGAACTTCGATCTAGATCATATTGTTTGTGTTGCAAATATACACAACTGAGACAGCATGCTTTCATGAGATAACTTGTAATTGTTTCCTCTTAGTGCGAGACTGTGACGAACAGTTTCTAGATTAACGGGTCGCCCGATCGCAAAACATGTGCCAACTGTTTATTATTGAAACGTGACGTATAAGGTCATAACAGTTCTATGCAAATCAAGTTAACTTTACTTCGGGACTTCTCAATAGCGGCCCGGAGTCTGGATTTGTGGCCGATAGTGGGAATAGGGTCGTTCCCTTTTATACATGTACATATACCTACACGTCAAATATGTGGGTGGCACTCTCTATGGTTACAACGCCCTGCTAATATCAAAGAAATATCATCTGTACGATGGTTTTTTTTTTTTTGGATGGGAAGTCGTCAAATGACTTCTCCCGCTCTGGACGGAGCGGGAGGGCGTGTCAGAGTTTTACTGACTAAAACCCACCCGTGTTCCTTCAGTTGCCCATATGCCAGGGTCACGGTATCTCTTTCGAACAATCTCGCGACCCTGGCAGGATCTGTACTATGGTAAGCTTTTAAATGAATTGAAAGAGAGAAAACCAGACGTTGACACCTTGGATTATTTGAAAGCTTTCGTGTAGCGGTTACACGATTAATACAGTTAGTTAGGTTAATTAGTTTTAATTCGCTGCTCTCTACATTAATTAAAAATAATTTACCGTTAGGGCTGCTATTTTTAAATATTCATGGCTGATTTCATGAATGTTCTCTCTAAAAATAACCATGATGTTGCATTGCCTAAACATACTGTTTTTGGACGCTAAACAAAAATAAGTGGGCGAAATACCTACTTAAGTGAAATAAAAGGAACTTATTACCTACGCTATTATTAAGTGGAAATAATAAGTGGCCAGTAATTATCTAATGCTACGTTTGTAAATTAAAAACGAATAATATATCTCTTTTATAACCATTTAAAATAGTAAAGGGATATTGATGGTTAGTGTTGCGGCAAGCATCCACTTTATTTCATTGTACATACTTACTTAATTGCAGTAAAATCGTGAAGGTATTATATATTTCTACATTCACGGTTTTAAAAGTAAAATTAGTATAAGTTCATAATTACTCATTAGTAGACCATGGTTGCAGCATGCATTTGATGACTTGAAGTTTACAAGTAAAATTTTCTTCCACTCAGTCATGTCGGTATATGCAGCTACCTACGAACTAAAATTGAAATAGAAACGATTTCAAATTACTAAAAGATTTTGCTATAATAGCAAGTACCTAGCAACAATCTCAATAACAATAATAGGACGGATATGATTAATTGTAAAAAAAAGACAACACTTCACTAGCGCCTCTATCGAAAAACAGAGGAAAGAATCGACACTGAAATAATACAAGTTCGAACAAAACTCACCAGATGGCGCAGTAAGTAACCGAATACCAAATCATTTGGGTTTTCCGTGAGAAACTTGAACAATGCAAAACATTATGTATCTACATACATACTTTTGCAAAAAAATAAAAATAGAATTTTCCTTTGTATTAAAAACCCGTTCTTTGACTAAGGGGATCCTAGGATTCCCCCCGTTTTTCATTTCAGTTTTAACTAACAGAATATTTTTACGTGGTGTTAGATAAAATCTCTAAGTAATTCCTGTACGCCTGTGACATATAACGGCACATAATGATTTAAAAAAAAAAAAATCTTTAATATTGACAGTAACAAGTGCTGCCAAGCCGTACCTACTTTATGTATTTTCTAAGTGGAAATTAAAAACTTCGTTACCAAAAACATAATACCAATGCCATACTTGGTGAGTAAGCCCGACCTTGGGTTTGGTCATCCACACAATAGTGAACAGGTACTTCGCTTACATTATCGCGAGGTTGTGTAACACCAATGTGCGCTCAAGTAGCAACTATTGTTTGTTATTATGGCATTTCCTATGTTACTGTGTCACTCGGATGCAAGAAGGTGGTTCGATTGAACTTAGAATTTTGATTCAGTATCGCGTGTTTCGAAATAATATTCAGGACTCATTCACGGCTTCCGAAACTCCAGATTTTCCGAATATCCAGTAGCTACGGCTACGGTATCATCATCATAATCAGCCTATATTA
Organism: Aporophyla nigra; assembly: GCA_947507805.1. NCBI lineage: Eukaryota > Metazoa > Arthropoda > Insecta > Lepidoptera > Noctuidae > Aporophyla > Aporophyla nigra. The sequence continues at coordinate 12,875,266 of OX382307.1, read as the reverse complement.
TTCCCACTGCTGGGACACAGGCCACCTCTCTGTGAGAGGGAGTGAGCCGTAATCTACCACGCGGGCCCAGTTAGTAGATGTCTTTGTTTTGTTCTAGGACATGCCGGTTTACACACGACGTTTTTCTTCACCGTTGTGAGAGCAGTAGTGATGATATTATTTATACTAAGTAAAGCGCCTCCCTGGGTCCGAGTCCGAGCCCACGACCTACAATTCGTAAGTCTTGGCCGATACCACTAGGCTTCTACTACTCGATATAAGTAGTAAACAATGAAACACCACTAATATATAATTTTCTTATATATTAGTGTTGTTTCATTGTATGTAGGTAGTGTTTTTTCTGCTAAATAGTGCCCATTTCTTCCCGTGGGTGTCGTAAAAGGCGACTAAGGGACTTCCTAAAGAATGGGCAGCAGCGTTCTCTATGCATTTTACCACCATACTGCGATCGCCAACCCGCTTGCCAAGCGTGGCGATTATGGCAAAGCCCCCCAAATTGGGGGAGGCCTAAGTCCAGCAGTGGACGTCTTACGGCTGAAATGATGATGATGATGATGAGTGAACTTATCCCTAGATGCTGAAAGACGCAAAACTTCAGTAAATAACATATTTAGTCATTACCGATAGAAAACGAAAAATATATATTGACATAAAACAAGTTATACATCAAATTGTAAATTTATCTGACTCTTCGGCTAGATATTTAACTGTATAGCACAGCAGGAGCCAGTATCCTCCCCTTATACTTAGACCTAGTCATTACTTATTAACAGTAGGTATCTTTTACAGCTAAATGAAAACGGTAATTACGTATACATGTAATATTATGATTATGACATAGAGCTCGGTAAGATAAACTTTATGGGAGTAAATGAGATGTAGTCAATTTTTTATTAGTCTTCATTAGGATATGGTACTAATGGACTTAACTATTATATTTTTTATAGTTACATTAGAAGCCTGTGACCGAGGAGTTGTGTGGAAATCGGTTGTCATTGGTATGTACATGTGATGCAGAGGAATGAAGGGAACGCATGTCGTGAGGAAAATTTTAAGTGGAACCTTTGGTATGGATGGTTATAGAAGAACAGATAGAAAGGTTATAGAAGCGAGAAATGTATTGTGTAGCAGATGGTATGGCTAGAGAGAAGATGTCTACGGAGATGAGGGACTATAGAGATACATATATTGGTATGGAACAGGATATGACTAGAAATGAGCTAGTACTAGAAGTATGGTAGAAGAAGGCATGCAGCGCCGTATCCTTATAAATTAGGATAAGAGAATGGTGAGCAAAACTAGAAGCCAACCGCGACAATAACATTTACGAATAGCCTAGCAATCACTTCATGATGCTCGTTAAAAATAATTGCTGTCAGCCCAATTAATATGCGTAACGGTACTACTTACCAACAGATGCATTTAATAAAATAATGTGTGGAATCATCGTTACACACGAACACGCCCGTACAGAGCTCGCTCATCAGCATCTTGATAAACATCTCATAATGTTGTTTCACCAAGAAAGACTCATTGTACGTACAAAATAACTATGTTCTTTGTCCATGTCTAACTAGTAACCACACACTTTATCGTTAAAAGCAGATAATTTATTGATACAGATAATTCACTTTAAATAAACTAACGACTTCCTTTGAAAACTGGCTCGTCTATTACTTGGAATCTGCGGGAACTCAACTAGTTATACTTGCTTGCACTATAAATGTTTGCTCACGGTATGATAACAAGGTGCAAGCTGTTATACATCATCACTTTTTTCTCCCTATTCAGTAATTTCCGTCACTTTTGCTCCTGCAGCCTTTAACAGAGCCATTAAGTCCTGTTAGCTGTTGAGACTTTATAAATCGCAATTATCTCACTTGATCAACTGAAAAATACTAGGAAAATTAATTTCAAATAAACAATCAAGCTTAGCTAATGTTGTAGTAAATTGTGTGCTTAATGAGTTTGATAAATATGGGAATTCTACAATCATCATTATTATTTTTCAATTTATTTGCTGCATTGAATAAAGCATAACTAGCTCACGGTTTGAGATCATCAATTCATTTAAGAACTGACGACCAATGCTAATTGCGTACGTAGGCATCTACTTTAGCCTAATATGTTCCATGACAGTTCCAAGAACACAGCGGAACAACAATGACAACAATTCTGCCAAATGCAAATTATCTGCCTACACCTACTGCATATATATCCCCAACTATTCAAATGACAACAATATACCTTCTCATTGTTAGGCTATTGACACACATTATGTGTTATTACTTCTATTATTTGCTTATCCTAGAATTTAAAGTATGAATACATAACGTTGCAGTTGCAATTACAAATGATATATCATTAGGTAGCCACTAAGTAGTTTTTCCTCTGGACCGTCAATTTTAAGACTAACTGCAGTGAACAATAGGTTTAAAGGTTGCATGGTTATAAATAGGTACTGTTCTTATGTAATGCCATTCACGGAATGTAGATTATTCTCGTAAACGCTGTACTTCGCGTCGGTATATAAAAATAAGATTTTTCTTAATATTAGGTTGGGGTAAAAGTCTTTTCGCATTATAGTATGTATGAACTTGTAATAAAATCTCTTTGGCTATACTATTTGTATCTGGCTGGTTTTGGTATCATTGAAAGTTTAAATTTTAAAGAACATAATTCCAAATTCAAATTAGGAAAATGTGTGATTTTCATTTGTTTTTCGTACCGTCAAGATGAGTGAATCTAATGAAGAAATTCGATACATTTTAAAATTTTACTACAAAAAAGGTAAAAAAGCAACGCAAGCCGCGAAAAAAATTTGCGATGTTTATGGACCTAGTGTAGTGTCTGTGAGAGTAGTACTTTGGTTAAAGCGTTTTCAATCCGAAAAAATTTTTATGTCAAAGATGCACGTCGCTCTGGTCGCCCTATTACGGATAAAATGGATGCCATTTTTGAAAAAGTGGAGCAAGATCGGCATACCAGTAGTTACGACATAGCTGAAGAACTGGAAATTGACCACAAAACAGTTTTGGCGCATTTGAAAAAAACTGGGTACACAAAAAAGCTCGACATTTGGGTACCTCACGAGCTCACTGAAAGAAACCTAATGAACCGTGTACTCATTTGTGATTCTTTATTACAACGTAATGAAACCGAATCATTTTTGAAGAAGCTGATAACTGGTGATAAAAAGTGGATCACGTATGACAAGAACGTGCGAAAAAGGTCGTGGTCAAAGGCCGGTCAGGCTTCACAGACTGTGGCGAAACCCGGGTTAACTCGCAACAAGGTGATGCTGTGTGTGTGGTGGGATTGGAAGGGCATTATTCATTATGAGCTGTTACCACCAGGCAGGACCATCGATTCTGAACTCTACTGCGAACAACTGATGAGATTAAAGCAAGAAGTTGAGAGAAAGCGGCCGGAATTAATCAACAGAAGGGGTGTGGTTTTTCATCATGATAACGCTAGACCTCACACACCTTTAGCCACCCAACAAAAATTAAGAGAGTTTGGCTGGGAGGTGTTAATGCATCCGCCGTATAGTCCTGACCTTGCACCTTCAGATTTCCACCTGTTTCGGTCTCTTCAGAATTCTTTAGGCAGTGTCAGGTTAACATCACGAGAGGACTGCCAAAACCACTTGTCGCGGTATTTTAACCAGAAGTCCCAAAATTTCTATAGCAATCGGATCATGTCCCTACCTACAAGATGGCAAAAAGTTATCGAACAAAATGGTACGTACATACTTTAGTTAAATGTAAATAAACTTTATTAAAAAATGTTTTGAATTTTCTTAAAAAATGCGAAGAAACTTTTTCCCCTACCTATTATATTTTAACTCCAACTATTTAGCACAGTATCTTACGAACTAGCTCTATCATTGAACAATTTCCGATCTCCACGCGGGTGAAGCCGCTGGCATAAGCTAGTATTTACATAAAATGTTAACTACTACTATTCAATCACTTTCCTATGGACTAGTTGATGTAGAGATGATTACAGTTTGATACGTTATCGCCTAAAGGAAATGCACTTAATTCTAGATTTATGTGAAGAACTTGTTTTCTCTAACTGCAGTATTGAGGATTTGGTGCTAGTTAAACATAGTAGTAATAAATATCTGGCTAATATTCTAGGCCTTTTTGGGAGGTAGGTTCAAACACAGTCAATAATAACGTTAGTAAAAAACATCACTGATATCGGTGCACGATCAGTTTTCAAACACAATAAGATTTAGACGTTATTAACAGAATTATGTTATTTATCCTGTAATATTTTTTTAATCTAAACGGTAACAACTTAACGTATAATCTCTACTTATTACATGTATATAAAACAGAGAGAAAATAATCAGAGGGCATCAAAAAACTCGTCTGCATCGCTGTCAATGGGAAAAGTGCCCAAAAGGCTGTCAGCATTGCCACGTTGTATGCCAATGCTGATTCTTTGGCCAAAAAATAGGCCAGCCCTCTTGTTATCTACTGTACAAATTCATATTAAAGAAGCAACAGTCAACAGTGATTAATAGTTATATATTATAGAGGGCACTATATAATATATAACTATTAATCAGGTTTAAAAAAAACTTTCGGTTAAAAATATTCAACTGGCAATGGATGCCAATGACACTTTAGTCTGTCTACCATCATTGCTTCAGTCATCAGTGCGAAACGACAAAAGCTTGGTAAGTAGTAGATACCGTTTTCAAGCACTACCATGCAACTTTTTATACGCTAAATAAAATTTAACGATACTAATTAAAATCCCAAGAATCATGTTAAGCATTTTGGATTTAACAATTGAATTAATATGCCAATGATAATGCGGGTTTTTTACTTGAGATAGTATGCCCAACGCTTTTATTGAATTGTTGTACGAATGGTGCTCAAATCAAGTGTTAAATCAAAATGGTATGGTGTATATCAAATTGGGGAACACAATCATTGGGTAGATAGGAAGTGTCCTATAAAGCGTCCTACAAGTGTGTACGGAACTGTGCGAAAAATATTTAGATCGCCATCACACTTGAGGGGACGACGGAGAAATCACCTAATTTAATAAGTGTTAGCTTGACACTTGAATAATTTAATAACTCTATTACTGTGGGGTTTTGTTCTACCGCAACAATGGTGAAGCAATAACTGGATTAGGAAAATCCTCCTTCGTGCACTCAACTGTGATGGCGATGGCGTTATAAATATTTTTCACAATGTTCCGTACCAGTCTTATATGACCAAATTATTCTTCTCAGTTACTTTATTTCTCAGATTTGATACGCCAAAATATTAATGATTAAATTACAAGTCACAGTACTTAATTAAAATTTTTGAGCAAAATATTTTTGTAAGTTTTTCTTACAGTTCCCAAAAAACCACCGTTGACTTGAGAATTAAACGTAAAACGCACTAGCTACTCAACAATTGACCCCACAAAAAATGGTTTCCATGTAACAGCCTTCGAACTCTAAAAAACTGGAGTAGGTAAACCTCCAACAAACAAAGCTTACGGCATTGCAATACAGTCAGGCAGTCGCTGACACCTCGCGCTGTCCGCAGCCTGAAAAATCGTAACACGCTCTATAAAGGAAAACTTTTTATTTTAATATAGACCATTTATATTTTTGTAAGTCATTTTATATAAACGTGTGCTAAAGTTAAGAAACAAAGTGTTAATTTAAAGTGAAAGGACAAATACAGTGACTGGGTTTTGTAAAAATGCATCCGAAAAATTTTGAAGATCCGTGGACTTTCGTGTACAGGAAGTTACAAGAAAGGGAAATAATCAGCAGAACGAAGTGAGATTCATGAACTTGGTTCATTTTATTTTATTTGGGTACTTAGATTTTTTTTATAAAGTGCAAGAGGACCGCGCTCCTATTATTTGTAAAATAGAGTTACTTTTACATCAAAACCGGCTGTAGAGCTCCCAGCTGACTCTTTTATTTTTGGTTTCGCCTATCCTTTATACGGGGGATATCGCATTTATAATATTAACGCTTTGTGCACGAGTTGCTAAACAATCTATCGGCTAATTTTAGACTTTTTTCAGTGTGATGTCATTTGGTTTATTTTATCCTGTTTTTGTGTGTGGACAAAGTTCTATTTTCATCCTTAGATATTTTTTTGCGCTAAATAGGTACCTATAAATAATAAATTATTTGAAAGGTAACACAGATTGAAAAAGTAACTTGAGTTCTGGTTCGGGCTAATAATAAGTATGTAAATTTACGCACCGATCAATATCGTTCGTCGTTCAAATTTTCAGCTTATTTATCATAGTCATGCAATGCAAGCATATTAACGAAGATACTTTTCGAAATATGCCGAAATTGTTTTTCAGCATACGTCGATAGTTTAGTATATTTTCAATGGTATGTAAGTAAAGAAAGAAAGTAAATTGCTGTTTATGTAAAGAACAATTTTGATAGTTCTTGTATGATGTATCTAAAACATTTAATAACCTGAATAAGTAAAGGACAGTTAATTTATTTATAGTTAGCACCGCTAGCGAGAGAAGTCCTTTGTGAAAGGTCGGCAACGTTATAATTACCTACTGCAGGCGAGGATAATTAACACAAAATTGTCTTATAATTAAATCTAAAGATATTTTGAATGTTAGGCGTTGCAATTACAATTTTCTTAAGACTATTTGCATTTATATGCTCCACACGAAGCATGAACGGAGCATGATAATCGCATTTTAATTGCATCGCTTTTTTGTTATTCTAGCTTGTCATTTGTTCATCATCATCACAGTTGTCTAAATGATCTAGATATTTTGCGTATTATGTTTGCTATGACCTTAACCTTTCCATACACCGCAAAAACATAATCTTATGGTTTTTGGCTCATTGCCTGCTTCGTCGCGTCACCCGATCGATTGTAGGCCCTACCCATTCCCCGCCATAGTTTCGGAAATATACAAGAATTTTCATTTTATTATCTACTACATAAGATTAAACACATATTATTATCATGAGACACTGATGACGTTCTGTATGAGTAACAATGTGCAAACAAATGCTTTTGAAGAGCGTTGTGCCACAAACACGTCCGTGTCAATTGTTTAAAAAATACTTTGCAAAGGGAGTTTATGTACCTACTCGAGGTCATTAATGTGATAGAATTTAATTATTCTGTATATAGTTTTGCCACACGAATTATTGTGTAGAACTGAAATCGCGTATGAATTCGGGGTTCATCGGAAAAAAAATCGGAGATTATGACACCCCTTTTTTAGGGTTCCGTTGCCAAATGGCAAAAAACGGAACCCTTATAGATTCGTCATGTCTGTCTGTCTGTCTGTCCGAGTATGTCACAGCCACTTTTTTCCGAAACTATAAGAGCTACGCTGTTGAAACTTGGTAAGTAGATGTATTCTGTGAGCCGCATTAAGATTTTCACACAAAAATAGAAAAAAAAAACAATAGTATTTGGGGTTCCCCATACATAGAACTGAAACTCAAAAAAAAAATTTCATCAAACCCATACGTGTGGGGTATCTATGGATAGGATAGGTCTTCAAAAATGACATTGAGGTTTCTAATATCATTTTTTTCTAAACCGAATAGTTTGCGCGAGAGACACTTCCAAAGTGGTAAAATGTGTGTCCCCCCCCCGTAACTTCTAAAATAAGGGAATGATAAAACTAAAAAAAATATATGATGTACATTACCATGTAAACTGCCACCGAAAATTGGTTTGAACGAGATCTAGTAAGTAGTTTATTTTTAATACGTCATAAATCGTAAACCACAATTTACGTTTAATTCAGTCAACTCAAATATAAAAATTAAAAAAAAAAAAACATTTAATTTCATAAACATAAACCTTATGCATAAATTATGAATACCTGCAGGTTTGTACGGAACCCTCGGTGCGCGAGTCCGACTCGCACTTGGCCGGTTTTTTTCTGAAATGTTTATTACATGGCGTCTCTCAATTAGGGTTGCTACCTTTTTTTCTTGCAATTAAAGTACATTGGTTATTATAGGTAAGAAAAAAAAGTATATAGTATAAAATAAAGTATTATTTATTTATCTTTATTATTATCTATAAAAACATTTTTTTTTGCAGTTTGTATTACATAAAGTTTAACGAAAACTCACGATTAAACTTTTCAAAATCCTAAAGAAATCAAATTTTGCAAAATAAAATATTTTCGTGTACTTTATTGTTCTCATAAAATAACTTACAATACTTTATTATAAAGTACGGGTGGCAACCCTACTCTCAATGGACAGCCAGTGGAAGAAGGGCTAAACTCTCATGAAAGTCTTCGAATCAAAATCTGATCCGAAAGCAACAGAATTTGAGTCAGAAGCTGAGAAACTGTTGACCAACAAGTTGTTTTCAATGTTATGCTTGATTCATACATACATAAAGGCACGCTTTTTTTCCCATGGGGGTAGGCAGAAACCACGGAACACCGCCTGTTTCGATCTTTACACACTCCTTCTGCCTCGTTTAGGTTCATACAATTGGTCATACACACACGCCGGTTGCGAGTAATACGCACCTGCACCCTAATTGCGAAACGCACTATTTATCAGAATCTGAATGGGATTGAAGATTATTTCTAAACCATTGCGTCATTTGTTCGTATAAATTGTCGGCTCAGCAACGTAAATAACGCAATGAATGTTTAACTATCAATATGAATCCAATTCCTACTGATAGCAAGTTACGCGATTACCCCTCTGATCTTTCTGAAGAACATCACCAATAAGGTCACTATAATATATCCTCCTAGGGCGTCCCCTCTCGGTGTTTTCAATCTCATCTGCTTTGTAATTTACTTTTTGTAAGCCGTCCTTCATTCATCCTCTCAACATGACCAAACCATCTAAGCATGTTATACTTGATTATTATAAATAATCAAAGTCAAACAACAAAGACAGCATGTACTGTTGTCACTTTTACTTAAACGGTTAAAAAATCGAATGGCCTGACATACATCGTTTTAAAAATTTGGCCCCGTCCAGAAATTACAGAAAAAAATTAATTAGAAAACGATGCCAACAGGCCATGAGAAACGCTAAATCTTTACTACCATTCATATTGAACTCAAAACTGGACTGGAAACTAGCTACACTTATGTATCGAATGATTATCGTACCTTGTATGATATATGGCTTAAAAGTATCAGCACTCACAAAGGCGAACCGTTCAAGACTGAGAAGATATGAAAGAGTTATCATGAGAGACTTGATCAACCACGCTAGGAACAAACCGAGACAGAAGAAAATGCATCAAATCTTAGACGGTAAATCCGTAACAAAACGCATCAAGAACCACATGATGTGTAACCTGGCACACATTTTCAGACGCTCTGAACCACACTTGTTACATGCTGCAATGCAGTACAGGGCCAAATCTAAGAAGGTCGGATGACCTATTTACACATGGAATAACAACCTAAAACAGGACATGAAATACTTCGACAAGGAAATTCAGTTTTGGAGGAACACGGCTGGAGACAAAAATAAGATCAAGAAAGCGGCTAGTGATATCTACAAAAAACCAGAAACTGATAGCAGCGAGAACTCAGAAGACGACCAAGAAAACAACAGCACGGAACATACCGAAGCCTTGACATAGAAAAACAGCCAAGCAAACGGTTAACCCCACCAAAAGATGCATCGGAGAAGCTCGACCTGGATCAACATGCTGGTAACGACGTGAAAAGATGCCCTCCTATAGACAAATATCACCCTTCTCTCCACTAGTCCAATGCTTACGTAAGGCGCATTACAGCGCCCCCCGGTCTACTTCTTGATATGCAATGGCCTATGTAGCACCATGAATCATGAGGCTTCAAAGACCTAGCGCAAATCTTGGGGTTCATTCGATTAATCGAGTCTGGTCAAACCACACTGGGATCGGTGCAATTCATTTCATTTCATTTCATATAAGCGTCGGTTACTCGAGGTACTTTGGGCGAGGATCTACGCTCTGGCGTCGGTATTTTGGAATCATAACAGTCACGAAGTTTCTCCCGGACTGTTAAACCTGGGTGCCTATGAAATCTGAATCCTTGCGAGAATTTTGAGTCAACCTAAAGTCTATGAAAATTTATTTCGCTGCAATCCCCGTCAAATGGAGGATTTCCTTACAATTTTACGTTTCAAGTGGAATGACCTACGCACATTATGTTGCAAAGAATCCCCATTAGTCATAGTTACCTGGGTATTGTAAACTTATGCTTCACAATCAACAGAAACATTTTAATATTATGTAACTTGACTGGTGTAATTATTTACCAATTTCATGTGTGATGCAATGTAGCTGGACTCAAGATGACTCTATCCTGGAGTATACGGTCCACGAACCTATAATAAAATTCTAGTATTGTTACGGTTAACTCAGGATTCTTGTGATAAAACTCAATTACATTTTTGTACACAAATAGAGCGTTCTCAACAAAAGATAAAAAAAACTGGCCAAGTGCGAGTCGGACTCGCGCACCGAGGGTTCCGTACAAACCTGCAGGTATTCACCGTTTATGCATAAGGTTTATGTTTATGAAATTAAATGTTTTTTTTTTATATTTGAGCTGACTGAATGAAAGGTAAATTGTGGTTTATGATTTATGACGTATTAAAAAAAACCACTTACTAGATCTCGTTCAAACCAATTTTCGTTGGAAGTTTACATGGTAATGTACATCATATATTTTTTTTAGTTTTATCATTCCCTTATTTTAGAAGTTACGGGGGGGGGGGGGGGACGGACACATTTTACTTTGGAAGTGTCTCTCGCGCAAACTATTCAGTTTAGAAAAAAATTGTATTAGAAACCTCAATATCATTTTTAAAGACCTATCCATAAATACCCGTCACGTATGGGTTAGATGAATTTTTTTTTTTTGAGTTTCAGTTCTATATATGGGGAACCCCAAATATTATTGGTTTTTTTCTATTTTTGTGTGAAAATCTTAATGCGGTTCACAGAATACATCTACTTACCAAGTTTCAACAGCATAGCTCTTATAGTTTCGGAAAAAAATGGCTGTGACATAATCGGACAGACAGACATGACGAATCTATAAGGGTTCCGTTTTTTGCCATTTGGCAACGGAACCCTAAAAAAATCAAAGAAGTTACACGAGTCTTAAAGTTCGTGGACCGTAAAGCCGGTGGTAGAGCCTCCCTTTAACCTTGAGTTTGAACACGACCTCGCGTGGGCTCAGAAGTTGGCCGAACTTTGCGTCATTCTCTGTTTGCTTAGATATCACTATCAGACGTTAACTAGAGCGATAATGGTCTTGTCTTCGCTAATAAGAATATTATGAGATGAATATTGTGAACTAGTGAACGGTCGCGAATGTATCCTACATGTTTTTCTGTCTGATAGAATGAATTACGCCCACAATGTAACAGATATGGTTAGGTAACTAGCGAGTAGCGGTGCTTTGACTGTTATAGTTGTTTTAAGCAGTCAATAATCATACTTATGATGCTTGCAGTTCTTCTGTTTGCGGTCTTTGGGTTAAAAAGTTCTTTGACAAAATTGTCCCCAATATGGATTGGTACGAGTTGTTTTAAACAATAATTAAGTATCTATGTAACTAATGCTTTGATTTTATGTAAAAACCTAATATTACATTTCCAATTACACTGAATCAAATGACGTCATCTAGCAACGGAATCACCTTACCCCGTCACGTAGCTTGCGGCCGGCAGCGGCACTCTGTTGAAAAAACCTTTTAACCATATTGACTAAAGTAACTGAGTACAAACCGTGCGACACGCAAGCCCTTGTTCAGCAATAACCAACCTGATAAAATGATTACCTAATGATGTAGTCGGATGATCTTTGTCTCCATGTGATAAGGTAGACCGAGTAATTAGAAGCTGTAGGCCAGGGCCTTTTCAATAAAATTCTTATGAAAAATACAATATCTACACGGTAGGTTATGTGAAGGGCACTTGGAAATTGGAAAAGGTACTTTCAGATGCCAAAAACATTATTTTACCCTTTGTAGGTACTTTCATTAAACTTTATAATGGTCTCAGTCATCATCAGCAGCCTATAATGTTCCCACTGCTGGGACAAAGGCCTCCACTCAATGAGAGGGAGTGGGCCATAATCCACCACGCGGGCCTAGTGTGGGTTGGTGTACGCAGTGTTTAGTCTCAGTGTTACGCATTAAATGCATGGTAACATAAATTAATCAAGGCATGGTACCTATGGTTAGATCCTGTCTTCATTATAAATAAGCCTTGTTCCTTTAGGGCTAGTCATGTGATTTCAGTTAGAAGAATGACTCATCCTCTTTTCTTTCAGTGACTATGATGGTGTTAAAATAACTTCACAGTGGAAAAGAATCATTGTCTAAATGTTTACAGATTGATTGTGTGGCATTACAAAAGCACGTGTGCTAATGCAGAATATTTAGTTTGCATATTGCCGCGGCACGGTGTGCGGTGTGCGCAGAACGTTCGCCTGTTCACAGCCAGCCACCTTGAAATGTCTTAAATTACGTCAGCTTGGCCCGGTTGCCGGAACCCAAACCAAAACAAACTGAGACGCGTTTACTCCAAATAATTTTTACACGCGTGCAATCCAATACAGCCTGAACAATGTTTAAGTCGACGTAAAAGTCAAATGTATTAGTGTCTGGACTCTTGTGTCACTGAACTCTTCAAGTGTGTAGTTGGAGCCGGTTGCTCTCAAACCGCGGCTGTGAATAACGTTATTTCCGGATCCAATCTAAGACTGAGTTAACTGGTACTGTTTACGTCATTTTCTTCCAGACCATATGACTCGATTAGTCTGTTTTGTGATTCATTGTGTATATCGATGACTGTGGGTATCTACATATTATTTTAGTCGGAGTTACTGGCCGGTCGTCTTTTGTTTGTACTTAGTAAAAGTTGTTGTTTCACGTAAGATCAGTGTAATTTCTTTATCATCATGGATGAAGAATCAATGTGGAAAGGTTTTTACGAAAAATTGCAACAACAGAAATCAATTGATGAACAAGTGCACGATAACAGGTGACTTTATAAATAATTCCCATATTTTTATGTTTATCCCTATTTCTGTAAATTGATTAAGTAGTTATTTGTATATGTAATACACCATTTAAATTCCACACATTAAAATTGGATAACATCTACCGAAAGGTTAGGCTTATCAGTACGATACCTATCAATTTAAACAATGACCCAGGTTGGTCACAAACCAAGCACTTTCTTAATTAAATGAAAAAGCAAGTATATTTAAGTCAGTTGTTTTTTACATAGACATTGTAGTTTTTGGGGCTATCCCAAAATAAAACGGTAAGTTTATAATTGCATTTTTTTTTGTCTTCTCGTCCTCTTGTTAGAAATTCAATTGGCACGTAGGTATAACGTCCAGTTAACTGCACCTTGTGAAAACAGTGGCCTATATTTTTATGTGCGACACAAATACATTATGTGCAATGAATGGCTGAAATCACTGCACGGCACGGCTTATTTTGTTGCAATCGCAAACTAACGCCATCTAGGTTTTACAACAGAGTAGCGATTCCTTTTTAGTAACGTTCCGTTCCTATAAAACATCATCATAAAATTAAAATAATATTCTGTCTATTTAAATTACATTTTGTTATTTTTCATTACTTTTATTACGATTGCTTTGGTTCAACAGGGACTTATAAACAATTAGGTACGTTTTCAGTCAAACGTGTTTAGCTCTAACGTGTAACGAAACGTTGCGCTGGCTGAGTAAAAACTTCTGTCAAAAGTGTCAAGTGTCAAATATCCTGATAAAGTCAGCTGTGCGGCGTGCCGACAGAAAATCAATGTTAGGAAAGTCTAAGTGCTCAAAGTACTCTATGGAACTTGCCGGAGTGTGAACGTGCAATTATTTTATAAAATTTAAAGTGCCTAAATTGTCTTCCATTTTATCGAATTAGTTATAAATAGATTGAGGTCAGTGATAAGGTGTGAGGGTGTCATTGAGATAATACTGATAATTCACAACATTATCTGAAAACATGGTATTCTTGCATAGTATTCGTAGAAACGTAATAGCCTGCGGAAGTCAGCAAAAGCAAATGGCTTTACTAAAAAATAAGGCGTACATTGAGGGCAAATGGGTAGCTGCAGGATGTGGGCAAACATTCAAAGTGTTGAACCCCGCCGATGAAACCGTTATAGAGAACGTGCCGGATATGGGAGCTGCCGACGCTAAAAGAGCTATCGGAGCTGCAGCTGTAGCTTATCAATCTTGGAAGAATGTCACAGCCAAAGAGCGCTCAAAGATGTTAAGGAAATGGTATGAAGTTTCGGAAGCACATATTGATGGATTAGCAGAAATTATAACAGTAGAGAGTGGAAAACCATTATCTGAATCCAAAAGTGAAATTACCTATGGTAACTCATTTCTAGATTGGTTTGCAGATAGTGCCCGTCATGTAAATGGAGAAGTTCTAACAAGCCCATGGCCCAATAAACAAATAATGGTTACACGACAGCCACTTGGAGTTGTGTCTGTTATTACTCCATGGAACTTTCCTTATGCCATGATAACAAGGAAAGTAGGGGCTTTGCTGGCTGCTGGATGCACTTGTGTTATCAAACCGTCTGAAGATACACCTCTGTCAGCTCTTGCTGCAGCGGCACTGGCAGAAAAAGCTGGGATACCTAAGGGAGTGATCAATGTTGTTACATGTAGCAGAAAAAATGCCCCAGAAGTTGGAAAAGAATTGTGTGAGGATCCACATATTGGGTGCATTTCCTTTACGGGATCTACTCATGTTGGAAAAATCCTGTATGGAATGGCAGCAAAAGGTGTTAAAAGGGTTGCTCTTGAGCTAGGAGGAAATGCACCCTTTATTGTTTTTCCAAGTGCTGATATTAATCATGCTTTGGATCAAGCTATGCTTGCAAAGTTCAGAAACAATGGACAAGCATGTGTTGGAGCTAACAGATTCCTAATACATGAAGACGTATATTGCGATTTTATTGAAGGTTTTAAATCACGTATTTCAAATAAGTGTATTTTAGGACCTGGCACAAAGGAAGGAGTAACTTGTGGCCCACTCGTTAATCAAGAGCAAACAAAGAAGGTTTCCGATTATGTAGATGATGCAGTAAAAAAAGGTGCAAAAGTTATGACTGGTGGTAAGGTTGCTAAAAATCTTGGCAGCAATTTCTATGAGTCTACACTATTAATTGATGTAACACCTGATATGAAGGTGTATCATGAAGAAGTATTTGGTCCAGTAGCAACGGTTCTGAAGATTAAAAGTGAGCAGGAAGCCTTGCAAATTGCTAATAGTACCAGGAGCGGTCTAGCTGCGTATGTTTTTACTAAAGAACTTGGACAAGCATTCAGAATGTCAAGAGAACTTGAGTTTGGTATGGTTGCCATTAATGATGGTATATTGTCTGCTGCAGAGCCACCATTTGGAGGCATTAAGGAGTCAGGCATTGGAAGGGAGGGCAGCATGCATGGTGTTGAAGAATACACCGATATCAAATATACCCTGATGTCAGGCCTGGACAAGTGAAAAAATCGAGACTACCAAATAGAAAAACTGTTCTAAAGAGATCACAGCAATAAGAACCGTAGAAGTCTTGATAAGTATAGAGTTTAATGAAATTTTCAACAAATACCTTTCACAATATGAAAAATTATCTATATTGGTCTAATTCCTGGATATCTATTTAGAATATTTAAAAAAAAAAAAAAAAATATGAACTTAATTTGTAGGTATCGAAAGAAGACACACCAACTTTGTGAATTATAATAACATAGTGAATTGCATTAAAATGTTAAATTACTTACATACATATCTAGGTTGCCATATTCAATACTATATTAATGTTATTATTATAAATTAATACTGGCTGTTAAAAGATAGACTTTAAAATTGCATTTATATACCAGAAAACAGTAATTAATGAATATTGTAATATTTATATTATTGGTCTTTTGACATTGAGTAAAGTTTTATCAGTAACTTTAGGACTTTTGGGTTTTAGGCATGCACTAATGCTGTTGTTGGTTGGTAGTATTTAGAATGCCTTAAAACCCTTTGCAGCCACATTTATCATTGAGGTGATTTTGTTTTGGAATGTATACTTTTCTCATTGTGATTTATGTTAATTCCTAATTTTTTAAATGTTATTTCTTTTTATCATTTTTATTAATTGTTGTTGATCTATTATTTCTTGTTGTTTTTAAAATATACCATTAGTGTAGAAAATAATATGCTATTGATTCGAAAATGCTGAATGTACCTGGACAAGTAGGTCCCTAAATAATATTTAGAACAGACCTTCGCTCTAATCAATCATTCCTGAATTAACGAAAACGAGACAATAAAGTATGTTTTCTAAGGTTATTTTATTGAATATATGAATTTATCCCAAACTTGCGTTTTTATTTTCCAAACAGGATCCTCGAACCAAAACCTAAACCAATACCATACCATATATACCATAACCAATATTACCAAATAGGTTAACCTAAACAAAAACAAATGAAACCCATATTTTCAGGACAAGCAATAAGAAACTAAATAATGAAAATAACTATCAAATCTCACAATTATTATCTTTACAAGATTTGCTTAGTGGGTTCGATTCTCGCCCGAACATTATTTTAAATTTGAATTTAGTAAGGTAAGTACTTCTATTATCCCGTAGCTCAAGTCTGACACCGGTCTTACTAAGGGTATCGTGTTACCCAGTAACTGGGTTCTGGAGGTCGGATAGGCACTCACTCGCAGGTTCATCATCATCATCATTTCAGCCGTAAGACGTCCACTGCTGGACTTAGGCCTCCCCCAATTTGGGGGGCTTTGCCATAATCGCCACGCTTGGCAGGCGGGTTGGCGATCGCAGTATGGTGGTAAAATGCATAGAGAACGCTGCTGCCCATTCTCTAGTAAGTCCTTTAGTCGCCTTTTACGACACCCACGGGAAGAAATGGGGTGGTGTTATTCTTTACGTCCGGCACCACACGGTACTGCTTGTACTACTTGCATGTTAAATACTGGTAATCATCTGCATCCGTTTATACCGGAAGGATAACCCAACATAGTTGAGAAAAGGCTAGGCAGATGAATTTTTCTATTATCACGTCTTTTCCTAAGGAGTAGTTATAGTTACACGTAAGTCCACAGAACAAAGGCAATAGATTCAAGTACAGAAGATTTTACCAATAGCGATGTCTTAGTTACGGTAGCTGCAATGCATATAACTAACTATATTTACTGTTATTTATTACAGAATACAAGAAGTAGACGACAGTTTCTTCGAAAAATTTGGTTCTATACTAAAACAAGCTTCTCAAAAGGCAGCATTAGAGGAGTCTACACCGTTGGCACCTTTGAAAGAGGCTGAAGAGCAGGATGGGGAACAAAAAGTTGAGGGAGATCTACAGGCGGAGAGTACAAGCATCTTACGCGACACAGATAGTGGGAATGAGACTCTACTTGACACAGATTCTGAACCTGATGAGCATGACAAAATAGATCGTTATGCAGAGGCTGTTGGCTGGAATGTGAGTACCTATCTTTTAGCATTACTTATTACATCTATTTTTACTCATTCGCTTAAAAGATAGCGTATCATTGTTTTTACATTGTCAAATCACTGTGTAGATAAGCGAAGATAATACCGCATGACAACTATACGGGCGAATAGTACCTAACTTTTTTACCTAGAGTCTTATTTTGAGAATAAAAGATAACGCCACGAAATGTATGGAAGCTGGCACACGCTCCAATAGGAATAAATTATATATCATTAGAAATATTAGCTTTAGTAGTAGAATTCTAATGACTCTTTTTCTATTTTTTTCGTCCGATCTGAGTAACACAGGGTGGAAGTTGAGACTAGGTATTTAGACCTTAACCGTTGTAGCTACAGAAAAAGGGTCTTAGGAGACTATGCCTACCTTCTTGAGTTATATTATTAACTATGCGAACTGCATTCACAGCTTTTGGAAATATGGTACCTCTACAGTCACCTAGAAAAATGTTTAGTAATTCATAATAAGCATCATCGTTTTCTATTTTTGACAGTTTTTCCATACCTACTAGATTTATTCCACGATTAAAGTTAACTGATTTTGGTAAAATAATCCATATGCAAAATACTTTCTATTAGCATCATAAAAATTATTGTTATTTAGGATGGTCATCGTTTAGGTATGATTGTAACACACGGCTACATATCAAGCTACATACATATTTCCAGTTATAACAGACCTCGCATTGACCTCGCTTTATGTACAATGAGAAGTCAGCTTATACTGGATATGTATAGTTTAATTTGTCGCCGTGCGAAATATATGTTTAAGATTGTATTATACAATTAAAAACAGTTGGGAGTGGATTTTATCGAGTAGGTACCTACACGTCTAAAGAACGAAATAATCTGGTATTTAAAACAGCTTCGTCAAACTGTTTGGCTCCAGCATTTTATTTTTATCTGATAAACTAGGGTAACTAGGGTCAAAACCGCGAAGACTCTCGAATGTGTTTAATAAACAATTACTTGAACGCATTCTGCTTATCAACTATAGTCAGCCAAACTGTTCAAACACTTGTGATTGTCTGAAGTATAGGAAGAACTAGACGTAATTTATTTACACGATTTGACCCATATCCCTAAATTGGTTGTGCAGGAAAGTGCACAGACAATAAACATTTCATCGGGGCGGAAATCACTGCTCTCGTAACGTAACCCACGAGTTAGCCGACTGGTCGTTACGACATCCGTGGTATTTTTACGTTCCTTTAGCTGAACTCCAGTCAGACCTAGCTTCTAATTGAACTCGACATTGGGCTATACCTATCTTGGGAAAGTGTGTCACAGTTAATTTTGGGCTCCGCTGAAACGATGCAGTGACATTAACCCGAGGTATTTGCTATCATGGGCAATATTCCAAGGTGGTGTCACGATTGCATCGCTCGCTACGCTGTTCTTGATAAAAGTTTTCTATGGGAATACGTAGTGGACCGAATGGAACGGAAGACCTTCATGCTTCTCAATATAAAATACTAATGAATGAAACCACAAATATCTATATATAACGACTATAACTTTGGTTAACTGACATGCTTTAAAAGAGTAGTGCGTTTGTTGTGTGCGACTTGAGAGCATATAGATGTTTAGGTTATCTATATGTAGTTGATATATCGTGTCTACCTCTAGTTAACCAATATTCATTGTGTAACGTCTTCCTTTTCTCAGTACACATTACGATTGTGTGGTCTCAATCGCACAATGGTCGCGATACTCGCCAGTGTTCTGGCACGCATCCAGCTGGTTTTTACTTTTCTTGTTTCATTTTGTCAACTTCCTCACCAAGGTTGATCTCAATGACCGTCGTCGTCTCCAATGCGTCATTTCCAATGTCATTCCCCTTTTCTTTAAAGTTGGAATTTCCGAGACTATTTTTCCGCATTCAGTTATCCTAATCGGCGTCGTCGCCCTAATTGCAGATATACCTAAGTGAAATACCTTCAAAAATTCACACTACTTTATTTGTGAAGAGGAGATCAAACCGTGTGTTTCGTGAGTGCATGGTACAGGGGTCCCTAATTCACAACATCCGTTATAAACTGTATGAGAACAGATACAGAAACGACTATGACGAGTTGTTAATCTATTACTGAATAAGATCAACTTCAAAGCCACCTTATTATTGGTACATTCTCTCTCCATGCCCCAATGTACCTACTTTTGTTTTGCTTCATCTAGATTTAGACAGTTATTCGCTTGATGTATTGCCTGGATATTCTCAAGATGCATTAACGTAATCTCTAGTCGGGGTAGGATAGAGTTACTTGTAGGTTCAGAACTTGAGAAGTACAAATCATCATTTTATTTTAAAATATAACTGCTTCGAATCTGATGCTGATTAGATAGGCACCAGGAACTTGATTTCTGATTTTACATAGTGCAGTTAATTTCCCTAAAGAGCACAATATTAAGATGAATGTGGAATTTTTATGTATCTATCAGCCAAATTTAACATTTGAGACTCCAGAATGCTAAATGGTAAAGGCCGCAGTTCGTTGGTTATCCGTAGTGTCTGAATGATCTTGATTGCTCGCTATTAGTTACGTGTGTGTTGTGTGATAGGGCAATTCAACGTTTCGATTTGAAACACTAGGCAGCAACCAAAAAATTAAAATCTACCTGTCTGCCCTTCTGTTAGATATTATAAAAGATTCTTGATTAAATAAGCTTCAAGGTATATATTTAGCCGAAGCAGCACGTCTTAAATTCTAATCTTGTAGAGAATACACTTAAACAGTTACGTACTAGCGCCTACTGAAGTTCAGTTATGTAAATAAATTGGCAATAATGTAAGAGAGTAGTTTCCGTTCCCGGCAAGCCCAAACGCACGCGGTTAATAAAATAAATAAATCGTTCAGCACGCGCGCCTGTTGCCCTGCAAACTGGGAACCTTGGTTTCTGATTGTGTGTTCAACACGACTTACATGTATTATAAACATTACCGAGAAGTTTTGAGAAGCTTTCTTTGTTATAAAACTCCTTCATCTACAGCGTCTGCTCGAATAGTCGGGTATAATTGGTTGCCCCCTGCCTCTTGCGACTGGCTGATTCTGCCCGCGACTTCGTTCGCGTGACGCGGAAAGCCGTTGGTCCCGGCTGTCATTTGTGGATCTTTGACAGTCGTTACGGGTCGTCAGAAGCCCGAAAGTCTGACAACCGGTCTTACCAAGGGACAGCGTATTACCCAGTTACTGGGTTATGGAGGTCAGATAGGCAGTCACTCTATGTAAAGTACTGGTATTCAGGTGCATCCGGTTAGGCTAGGTTAGGCAGATGATGATGACTTCTTTCGCGTGAAATTTTGGCCACCGACCCGTTATCGTGTCGCTCCATCACTTCGTTTACACTCGGCTCCTAAAGGTCGTAGCTGGATGGTAAATAGCCCTGTCCTTACCTGCCTCAAGAATTGGGCTATCGAATGAAAAAGGTTTTTTCCAAATCGACTTGTGGTTAGTTTGTAGTTCCAGAAGTTTCCTCGTACAAACAAACTTATCATCAGAGGGGTAATTGCGTTATACCTAACAGTCAAATTGGCTTTAATTTTTGATAGTTCTATTACATTTATTGGGATGATGACGTTGTTGAGCAGACTTTTTCGAACAAATGAAGCAACGGATTATCCCTCAAAATGATTCAGATTCGGATTGATTATTTGTTACGCAATTAGGGTGCGGGTAGGTGTGTTACTGTTTTAAATTGTAATAAAAATTAAATTTATTAAACCCCATAACGGCCTGTCTTACGATTTATAGTTTTCGCTCAAGTGTTATGTATTTTTTTCGTAAGTAAAACTACATTAAGAATTCCATTAAACTTATGAGAATGTTCTGTTGTATATGTTCTTTCTCGGTCTGAAGAGGAACATACTCGTATATTACACCTTCTGCATTAGTCCAGACGGATGTATAGGTATGATGTTATAGAGTTGGAGCTAGTTCAGAATATTGCGTCAATGGATTGAATAATAACGTTCAAAAGTATACTTTCTATCGTATACGGAATCCGGCAAAAATGAAAATATGACAAACAGTTTTTTTTTGCAAATGTTGTTTGTCCGCTATGACACTTCCGTTGGTTTTCTCTACAATAAAAGCTATGATGGAACTTATAACAGGATATTTGGCCATTGTAACAAAGATGTCGGTCCAGTGAGACATCACATCAGTGGTGTCTTTAAATATTTTGGAGATTTTTTTATTATTTAGGTGTGCTCTCGCATTCGTCTTCGTTGGCGGCGCTTTGCAAAAATAGAATTTGGCGGCAGTGCGGGTTCAATCCCGAGTCCCAGTCGGCCGGAGCCAGTGCACCGGCAGCTCCCACTACACTCATTTCTCTCCACTTTCCGAGTGTTTTTCTTCCCGAGTATCGACGTATCGATAACCTCAAGTGAACTGTTTTAAGCGTCAATGAAAAGATGATGGGTTACTCGAATTTTCTCTTTTTATGAGCGAGTGTTTATAAGTTGTGTTTTTATAGTGAATTTTGTGAATATGTGACAGTCAACAATGACTGAATCTTTAGTCAAAATGAATGGCATGGGGACACTTCGGACTAAGTTCAGAGGCGTGAAGAAGGAATTGTTAGACAGACAGACCAGCATGCTGATCCAGTCTATGACAGTTTGTACATCCTACACATTTTGCATTATTAGCTACGCAAATATTTTCGTTACGTTAAATTATTTTATTTAAAAAAGCGTGTAAAAATACAAGTAGGTAACTCTGTTTGTTAAGTGCAATTGCCAATAAACTTGCATTGTTTACGGCGTTAGTTGATAAGATTGATTTGAATAAGCTACGACTCAATCGGTCTAATTCAATTCAGAGTCACTTGAAAACAATGTGAGGAATATGACGAGGATATTATCATAAAAATAAAGTGATGATTAGTACCTATGAGATTTCCTGTCACTTTTAACGATTGGGTTTTTTTGGGTCATCAAACTCATCAGCCGGTATAGGCCTATTATTTTCCTCGTACCTGCGTCGCATGTTATGAGATACCTATTTTAAAAGTCGATTCATGACTCATGAGTTCACAGAATAGGCTTCTTATACAGTTCACTAGGTGATCAATCTTCTGCTCTGTGACGCAAATACAAACCCAGTTATTTCGTAACCAACCGACTGGCTAATAGTAAACACCACCTTTCTATCAGATCGATAGGCTTCCCACTACGGCGCAGTAACCCAACTGGTTTAAGAGGGTCACTACAAACTCGGTGAGAACTCTTTCGGTAGCTACATTCTAGTTCGGTCGTGCAGTCGGGTCGTTCCGGTGGTGGTGTCGTTTCCAAGACACCCTATCATTCAAAGCTGTCGATGATTCATTCGGTTGTGGTTTTAGCTGCAGTGCGGAGAATATTTTTGTGCAGCTTTCTGCTTTATACTCGTCGCATCCTGATCCCGTCGACTGGTTTATGAAATTGCGATATTATTATGATTCTTCGGTGAGTGTTACCTCGTACTGCAACGATCTACCTACACTTAAAACTTTGGATGAGTACACAGTGAGCCAACTACTCAAAGTATCTTTGAGCATCATTGTTGTCACGTTTTGAAGTGGTTTCTTACGCAGATTCTAGTCAAGCAAATGATAAATAATGAGTGGATGTGGGTTCCTATCTTAAGTGGGTTGTGATTATACCGTAGAATGTTAAAATTAAGTAGGATATTATCGGGACCTTTATCTCTGGATACTCAATATAAAATAATTCACGTACGTTTGGTACGAATCTACTAGTATTCTCGAGTGAAAGCGGTGTGTTACATATTTTAACGATGAATTAAAATCAATCAGTGCAACGTTTTCAGTATTTTGTGATAACTTAGCGACTTAGAATAAATAGTAATGGTGGTGTTTTTGCAATTCGAAACTGTTATTGCCAGAGCGGCAGTGTTTGAATTGACAGAGGTGTCTAATTATTTTTTCCTTTACACTTTTGCTCAATTAAATAATGATTCCATCCTTAGTAAAATAATGGGGGAAAAATTGCTTAAAAAATATTATTCTGATTTTATTGTTAGATCAATATTGCCTAGGCAATATGAAACTGATTCAGAACCATTGTTGTGTTTGAGTAGGTAGTAGCTATTCAGCTTGACAGCGATAATTTATAAATAAACAGAACAGAATAAAATTGTCACGCAGGTGGCGCTAATAAATTCTTTATTATCCTGCATGGAGAGTAGTTTGCAATACCTATATTTAATACCTTGGTATTCAATATGAGTAGAAATTATTATCGGACAAAAGGTTCGCAATCCCTAGGATTATATAACACTTGAGCACAATGAGTTGGAGCTTATAAAAACGTTACTTAATTTTAAAAAAAAACTTATAATTGCGACTGCAGTAAAGTTCTTAGTGTTTTATGTAAATTGCTCCAATTAATATCTTGCCCTTATACATGATATCTATCTATAACGTTTAATCATCTTGCAGGTCTTGCATGACTGCAATTAACATCATGTTAGTTAGGTATACCTATTATAATTAGATGTCAATTTCCAGGTCGATGAACTTTATCTGGAAGTACTTTACGAGATATTACACAATGTCGGGGGATGTGACGTAGGGTGCGAGGTGGGACAGCTCGCGATGCTGTCCTACATACAAGAAGCTTTTAAAATAGCTAATGACAAGCACACACAGCTGCTTACACAAGCTGAAGCGAAGGAACCACCAGAACTGATGCTGAATGTCGAAGTGGTTGAAGCCAAAGACTTGGTTCCTAAAGACCCGAATGGTCTGAGTGATCCCTTCGTCACGATATACCTGATGTCCAACCCGACGCATAGGTACAACACTTCAGTCAAATCTGGTACTCTCAACCCGTTATGGGAGGAGCATTTTTCTTTGTAAGTACATTTAATTTTGTTACTATCTCGTTATTTTTAAAGTTATGTAGAAATATAATTGAGATAGATGAAGTCATAAAGATACAAGTAGATTAAATCGTCAAATGAACAAAACAAAATTCAGATGAGACATCTTACCGTTATCTTATGCTAACAGTGGATGCAGTGTTTTCTGAGAAATGTAAATAAGTGTTATATCCACAGATACAGGGTAAGAGAAACTTGAGAGTTCGTCGATGATGTCATGTGTCGAACAAATATGCTAATTAATGGCGTATAAAATGCATTTTCTGATAACTTAGTGCTAAAAAACGCGATAAAACTTGATCTTACGATACTGTTAGATTAAAAATATCCGGATATTGTGATTGTCCGAATAACAAACCTTATGACGTCAACAGAGAAATGTTCCACACATCATAGTAAAATGTAGTAGAGTAGAATGTTGCTATAAAAAGTTACGACCCCGTTAGTGCAACTGCAAATATCCGTGGGGCCTTGTTCCTTGGCATACATTTCACACGAATGCCGTTCAAACTTATTTGTTTGTTGCTTGTAAATAAACGAGTAATTAAACAAATGTTTATGTTTTCAGACCTATGCCAGGAAGCGTTCAAGAAGACTCCCTCGTACTGGAAGTGTGGTAAGTTCAAACACCACTTGTTAGAAGTCTTTTGCCTGTTGAATGAAATTCATTGAATCTGCGTGACCAAAACAATTGAGTAACAAGAAAAACCCGACACAAACCCTAGGGTTGTTCACCCCTGACTCCGTTTTCGGCTGTGATTAGCGATTTCACTGAACCCCATTACCTATGTTTTAATAGTATTTTTATTAAGCAGTGTTACTTAGCACGCGACTACATTAAACGTGTTCATATTCTTATTTTAATTACCCGAGTAACATAAAACCACAGTGATTAAATGTTTATGCCCTAGTAACAAATGCCAATGACTTTGTGTTTATGTAGTTAGAATTTCTGTAGTGACTGAGAAGAATTTTTCACCTTTCAGGGACTTCGATCCTGCGGAGACGGTAAAGGAGAAAATGACGAAAATATTTGAAGTGAAAGGTGTGAAAGGGCTCCGGAAGCTTATGAAGGAGATAGCTATCACTGCTTCTACGGGGAAACATGATAATGAACTGATCGGAACTTCTAATATACCACTTAAAGTAAGGACTACAACTATATTAGTCACTTATTCCTACGTATCAACAGAGGGGTAATTGCGTAACTCACTAACACTAGGAATAACCTTCATTTTGACAGTTCATAAACATTCGTTGCGTTATTTACGTTGTTGAACAGACAAATCTTTCGGACATCCATAGCCATGAATTAGCAACATCCTTTAAAAATATTCAGATTCTAATTTATAATGTGTTACACAATTTTGACAAAAATTTGCATTAAAAACATAAAGTTGCAGACTTAAGAATTATAAATTACCCAATTAATAAAATTTTCGTAACACGAAATCTGTTTGAATGTTTATCCTTTAGACCGATTTTAGCCCTGGAGATGTTTAACAATATTGTTTGCTTGCAGTCAATTCCAGCGGGAGGTATGACAATGTGGTTCAGTCTCAGCAAAAAAAGCAAACTAAGACGTCAAGGCGTGGTCAAAGTGAGGCTAAACTTCTCTTCGGAAAAGAACTCACAAGTCGCTGCTCAGGAACATCGACACCTCCTCAGAATCATTCTCCTGCACGAGCTCGAAAACTCTAAGGTCAGTTTACTGCGTAATTGTGTATCCAGTATGATTATAGTCGTAGTAGTTTAGTATTAGTCACCCATACAGCCGTATACGAGGCATGCATACTAAACGTCAACTTCCTATAGGCACTGACCTAACGTACCATGTGGTATCTATTATGAGGTAACTCCATAAAAACGGTGTACTATTCAAACTATTTTAGTAACGACAATTATTTATCGATGTCTCATTGTGTGTGATCTCATTAGCAAACTGCATTATTCTCAGACCAGATGTCTTATATTCACGGAAATATGTCTAGTTATTCAGATGAGATGCAGGTAGACTCACTGTAAACAAATGAAGGTCTCTAAGCTATTTTCGCTTTTGCATCATTTTATTGACTGACAGTGATACGAAAAACAATCGTAAAATTGCAGCTTTCGTCACTTTACGATCTCTGAGCGAACTTTTGAATTCGATTGAACTAGATCTTACGTCAACTGTTTCGCATTGGAATGTTTCGTTTTATGATTTGTAATAGATCTATCTGTTGGAAGTTTAACAGATAAACCACATACTAACCTTAACTTTTGAGTGCACCAGTTATATTTTCCGATCGTAAAAAAGTCCCTGTTTATTCCTCGGGATAAACAAACTGCTAAGTTCATGGTCTGGTTCTGACTGCAGACTTTTAAGCATTAATGCATAGATATTTATTAGATACAACGTACATACAAATTAATGTTTTCCTATTGATCAGAAAAACTGATTAATTTATTTAAAATAAACTTTTCCTCTTTAACAACTTTAAAAATAACTATGCTTTTTGTTGATCTGACGTCAGACATGGTTTTTCTGAAGGTAAATTTTGTTGCACAGCCCACTTTGTCTAATGACGCGTGTGTGTTGAAACTAGAACTTGTTTCTCAAAATGGTGACGGCCAATTTTAATTAAGTTATCGAAACACTCATTTGCAAATGTTTATATTGGCTAGAAGGTCAAACACGAAATTATTAAATTAATATAATAATTTACATACATAAACTCACGCCTTTATCCTTTGTTTGTGTATAGGGGTAGGCAGAAACTACGGAACGCCATCTGCTACGACCCTTACAAACTCATTTTGCCTCGTTTAGCTTCATACATCTGGTCATACACACACGACGGTTGCAAGTACTACGCACCTGACCTTTCTGAAGAATATATGTTGTAACATTTATCCTTTGGGTCGCCGACCCGAACAACTGTACTTGAGCGAATAGACAAGGATTTTCCCTAAAGTGATGGCTTATTACTATTAACAGAACAAACTATTACACAAATAACAATGAACTTGGTCACTCGTGACCAACCGTGTCGAATACTTAATTTTCACCGTTGCGGTGCGATCTCTTAGTATGTCCTGGCGTGAACCAAATCGTCTGTCTTGTTACCGTTACCATTGTTTATTGTTTGTTTCGTATCTAAGCTGACTTTTTAAATTTTGCGGTGGCAAACAAGCAGCCTTTCCGCCTGGTAGGTGTGCAATAACAAAGTATTCCGAGGATGTAAACAGACGGCAACTTAGCCATCCCAATTGCTGAAAAAAGCTGAAATATTGTACGTATCTAAGTACGTGTAAGTCCACGTTCGTAAGGACGTACAAAGATCGCGGCAGGATTTTTTTCGCGGATTGGATCTTAAATGCTCGTCTTTCCGAAAAAAATCCAATAGTGTGTCTTTTCGATACATTCTATTGGATTCTCAGTGTTAGGTCCAATGCCGAGAGTTGAAAATCTAGTACACCATAGAATCCGACCGTGTTATTTTGATCTCTGCGAACGTGGTCTAAGATGTGCTAGACTCTTGTTCATGTCGTCCCGAAAATCTGTGCGGCACCCATAATTGGACCGATTTAAGCAAAAATGTTCCAGCCCACAACCTCAACAATTCGATTCGTTTTTGTGACCTATGTACTCCAAATAAGGTATATTTTAACATATCAAAGACTCACTTTTCAAACCGGAATACATTAACGTTACTTGGTAGCAGAAATGAGTACTTACAGTGGTTGTACGAGTATTTCTCCCGTCGATCTTCTCCTAGGTCTGTTCAAGACTATTAGTTTTGCTTATCACTATGTGTCAGGAGTATCTAGTGTACCATTACCACTGTCGTCCCTCAGGTGGCACCGTACTGGTGGTGCGGCAACTTCAGCGCGGCGGCCGAGGCCATCCTGACGCAGCACGCGGCGCAGTCGGGACTCACAGCCAACGACAACACGCTGGCGCAGTGGGCCGTGTACTGCGCCGTCACCAACGACCACCCGCTCAGCTTCGCACTCTTCAACCTCTTGCTGGATAAGATCACCAAGCCGCTGCAGTCGGGTAAGTGCACTTTCACCTTTGGCTTAATTTTTTAGCTCAAAGGCGTCCACAGCTGAATAAAGGCCTTCCCTAAGCACGGTCAGAACGACCTGTCCTGTATTTCTAGCATCCATCTAATTCCTGCGATACCAGGTCATCGATAACCCTTTTTTTTTGGATGGGAAATCATCAAATGACGTCTCCCGCTCTTGGGCGGAGCGGGAGGGCGTGTCAGACTTTTACTGACTAAAACCCACCCGTGTTCCTTTAGTTGCCCATGTGCCAGGGTCTCGGTATCTCTTTCGAACAATCTCGCGACCTTGGCAGATCGGTATCCCTTGATCGTAATATACTTTTGAATGATTGACTTTTATGCTAGATATTTCGTAGGTCCCGGTTTACAATATCAAAAAGTCTATTAATTACCAACATCTCCAGTACTGCCCAGAACCTATTGTAAACCCTTAGTTTATTCCAGGTCTAGTCAATGAAGAGGACGTCAAGCTGTTCTGGGATGGTGCGAGGAAACTCCTCCCAACATGCTACAGTCACATTAGGAAACTAAGGAAAAAGACTGCTGGCGATAAAACTGTCATGAAGACACTCAGAGAAGTCCTCAAGATTCTGTACAAGTTGTCCGTGTTGGACGCTCCGGAGAGTTTAGACTTATTCCCAGTTAATTTATATGGATGGCTGAGGAAAGATATGGGGAAGTTGACCATTCTGATCGTGTTGGAACAAGCGGTGATACAGGGAGCATCTGACTGGTTTGTTCACATACTGGATAACAACGAGTGTAAGGATGAAACAGAGGACAAAAGACTGCAGCATTTGATCAGAGCCATACAGTTAGTCCGGTCAGATCTGCAAAGAGCCGTCGAGTATTACGACAGAGTTTTCGTTGAGTAAGTGATACATCATACAATTTTAAATAATAGGGTTTACTCATGTTTGAATCATACTTATTTTTAGCACAATTCTCTTTGATACTATGATGATTATGCAAATGATATATTTATTGGTTCGCTAATTCCGTTTAGAGTAATGAATCTGTTTGACCGAGCATGGGTTTGTTTTCTAGTCTCGGCAATGTTACTAAGTTATGTGACCAGGAATCTCTTAGCAGCACTGAGTTTCAATTTATGCCCAAATTGAACGGGGCTAATCAGTGGGCGCCTTTTCCATGAGACATAGTAATAACTGGAAAAATTTGGGTGGTATATACTTGGTGTTATGTATTGTGCCAAATATATTTATTTAAACGTTAATTCTTTACAGGGTAATGAGCTTCCCCTATTCAAAGACTTTATACGGGTTGTACGAAAGCAAGCTGGCCTCGTTGGTGGAATCAGAGATAGTCGACGTTTGTAAGAGTTTGAAGAGGCTGCGGTACAGTGAGGGGTCCACAACCACGCTGGCTGGAGGCATCAATGGAGACACGGGACTCGGGACTTCGTCTGTGGGTGCAGAACCCCTGACTATGGGGACCACTCTGTTTGAACTGTACCTCACGCTGCAAAGGTTCTTGACGTGAGTATTGATAGTTATACATACACAAGCCGCGCGCCTGATGGGATTTCCCATTGGCAAAAATTACGAAACTCCTAACAAACTTTAATTTTTATCCCCTTCAAAGAGAGATTTAAAAAGAGATCCTGTAGTCTCTGACCATTAAAGAAGGCCCAGTTGGAAAAACGCGTAAGTTTATGAATATATCAACCAAGAAAAGATTTTCATAAGTAATTTTATAACACATTAATTTGTAAAGTTTTAAAGCTGTATGCAAACTATGCAAAGCTACAATGCCTTTCTTTTTTCCTTGAATGATTCACGTAAAAACTGCCATTTGTAGCTCTTAGTTGAAGGAGTCAGTTATTCTTAAGATAATAAATAAACTGCTCTCGTTTTATGTAAGCCTCCATATCTTATTTACGCGATAGCGTTTCTGATATTATATTTAGCTTGAACACTTTAATGTCCTACATTTATACGTTACACTTGGCTTTACAAATAATAACAGAACGTAGCCTCTACAATTATTGAGGGGCTGATGGCTAAGTAATATCAGCCGCACAGATCGATCGATCTGGTTAAGCAACGCTTGCCGCGGTTGGTTGGTGGATGGGTGATCATCTTTACATACCGAGACCTCTCCGTGCCTCGGAAAGTACGTTAAGCCGTTGGTCCCGGCTGTCATTTGTGGATCTTAGACAGTCGTTACGGGTCGTCAGCAGCCCGAAAGTCTGACAACCAGGCTTACCAAGGGGTATTGTATTACCCAGTAACTGCGTTGTGGAGGTCAGATAGGCAGTCGTTCCATGTAAAATACTGGTATTCCGCTGCATCCGGTTAGACTGGAAGCCGACCCCAACATAGTTGGGGAAAGGCTAGGCAGGTGATGAGCCTCTAAAAATCATAATTGTCCGTATTTATACAAAATGGAACCACACGACAAATTCAGTTTTTTACTTTTTTTGAAGAATACTAATTTAAAAGTGGTCCAAATTGTGATACAGAAAAAAAAAATATGATTTTTCTCTTGGAAACAAGGTGTACTAAAAGCTGAATGGAACCAACAGCAACAATAAAAAAATATTACATATAAAGCAAAACCGAACCACAGCACAACGGGACTCGATTGTTCAAACAAATAAACGATATTACTACTATGTCATTTTATACAAAACAGATCCACACATACTTTGTACCATTATACATTACACATATTTCTTTTATTAACAATTATTTTGAATACAGCAAATGGAACCAAGTTACATAGTTTCATTGATATCAGCAAATCCCCGGGTTGTGGTTCTTTTTTTTGTATGAGAAAACCTATCAATTAGTAAATGTTAAAAGGAACCACATGCACATAAGAGTATTCAGAGCAAATTTATATACGCATACTTAAATAAGTAATTTATCAATAAATTTAAATTAAATAAATAGTAATTATACTTCATCTAACAGAGCTGCACTTGTTTTTGTAAATCCTTTGATATCTCAGAAGTGCGTTTTTGCTGGGTGGTTCCTTTTTGCATAAATTCGGACAATTAAAGTAATCGATTTTTCGTCCCAGTATTTGTCAGTCATCATTCTCAATTATTTTTGTTTCAATGCGTGCTTCACATACAGTAACATATAGCAAATCATACAATGGACTTAATAACCGTGTAATGTGGTTAAATATTTTAATGCGAAGGACGTCGCGTCTACACTTTTTCTTTGTTTTTTAATCGCGTGAAAAATTACTGACGATTACATTTTTATAAGTATTATACTTATGTATGTATGTATGTCTGTCTGTCTGGGAAAACAAGTTTTTATTTTTACATATTTGCTTAACTCTTAAATCTGAAGTGTTTACTTCAATATAAGTAAACACTACTTCAATATTATCACTATTTACCTACATTGTTTTGATTACATAGGCAATCATACATAGATACTAAAAAACGCCTTTGTCAAGAAATTCATATCATAATTGTTTTAAAATATGTTGGTACACACGGCTACAGGCCAAGCTATACATTTCCAGTTTTAGCTGAGCTCGCATTGTATACATATGCTGTACAAAGAGAAGTCAGCTTATAGTGGAAATGTTTAGGTTGACGTGCGTAACTACCAAATTCTCAATTCTGAAGTATTCCCTCTATTCTTTGCTCTATTTGCGTTATCTTCAATATTATTTGATACAATAGTCAAGTCATCCAGGGTACGGATGTCGGAATGTTAGATAATGTAATTTTAGTATTTAGGTTTTAACATATCCTTATTTTACTAACATTCGTTTCTTATACGTATTTTTGTGTTACTATTGTTACGAGCTGGGTTTCGGGATAAATTAATTTAAGCCAAAATTATCGAAACACACCACAGTTTAATTAAACAATCACAATATCGCAATAGTCAAACAGAGTCACTTGTTTCGCTTGTACTGTATCGCTTGATTCGTATTCGCTCGCTTCCGAAATCGAACTGCCCATCGGGCCGACAATCCGCTATTTAAATTATATCCCGAGCAGAATATTCGCGAACATTCAACACTTTTCCACAGTTTACAAGTAGATTCGAAACTTCGAGAACCTTCCACAGACATCTATTTACTGTTTAATCCCGCTACTCAACAATGGATGGCGGTGGCGTCTACGTACAATTGTTCGTAGTACTTGCTACTTGATAACAGATGGCGTTAGCGTGTCGTATCTAGAAGTTTCAACACTGCCCCATCCTTAGATGGAATTAGCGTGACGTTTCTAGACTTTTCGATCTACGTAATGTTGTCCCTTTCTGAGATGGAGTTAGCACGATGTTTCTAGACTTTACGATCTACGTAACACTACCCCCTCCTTAGACATGCTCGTCCCGAGCATCATTATTCCCGTAATATCGTGCCAATCGATCTACATGAACAATTTTAGGCGCAGTTCGCAAACCCTTTTGTATTCGGTAAGTGACGTCATTGATCTTGGTCACAATCCGGTACGGCCCGTCCCATTTTGCCTGTAGTTTAGGGGACTTCCCTTTGCTGCGCACAGGGTTATGCAACCACACTAGCGAACCTTCGTCGAAGCCAGTATTGTTCATCTTTCGATCATAACGAGTTTTCATTCTCTCGGACATTTGCTGGCCTGATTCTCTGACATGCTCATATACGTCATTCATCTTGTTGCGCAGATCATTTGCATAATCTGTTATACTGCGTGGTGAATCAGGCGGAATGCCGGTTATTAGATCAGCTGGTAACCTTAACTCCCTTCCAAAGTTCGCGAAGGCTGGTGTCACAGTTGTACTCTCGTGAACTGCACTTCGGTATGACAGAAGAAACGGTTGTATGTGCTTGTCCCAATCCTTTTGTCTGCTTGCTACAACTTTTGCCAAATATCTTTCCAACGTCTGATTAAATCTCTCCACCATTCCGTCAGATTGTGGGTGGTATGAAGTGGTTCTGGTTTTGTGAGTACCCATAACCCGACATGTTTCCTGAAACACTTGAGACTCGAAATTCCTTCCTTGATCGCTGTGGATTTCCAAGGGTACCCCAAACCGACAGAAGACTTCGTGGACTAATTTATCAGCGATTGTTGAAGCTTCTT
Organism: Aporophyla nigra; assembly: GCA_947507805.1. Classification (NCBI taxonomy): domain Eukaryota; kingdom Metazoa; phylum Arthropoda; class Insecta; order Lepidoptera; family Noctuidae; genus Aporophyla; species Aporophyla nigra. Next base: position 12,841,720 of record OX382307.1, on the reverse strand, counting down.
GATTAGGGATAGCGAAGACTTCCGGCCACTTGGTGAAATAATCCATGACAACCATGAAATATTTATTTCCACTTTCACTTTCAGGAAATGGCCCAGCGACATCCAATGCTATTCGTTCCCAGGGGGCTCCTACGTTGTACACTTTCAATGCACCCCTGCTGCGTGTGTGTGGTCCTTTTACCGCTGCACAACTGGTACATCTGCGACACCAGTCTTCCACATCCTCTCGACAATGGATCCAGTAAAATCTTTCTCGGATCTTTAACAGAGTCCTTCTTACTCCCATATGACCTCCTGAAGAACCATTGTGGTAGAGCTGTAGAACTTCTGGTACCTTCGTTTTTGGGACTACCATTTGCAAGTGACAGCTATTCCCTCGAGCATTTTCCCATTTTCGGCACAAGACACCATCTTGGATCACCAAGCTCTCCCACTGTGCCCAATAACTTTTTGTGGTGGTACTCATCGCTGCAACATCGCACCATTTCGGTTTGGGAGCATTAGCTTTAATCCACTCGAAAATTGGCCTGATATCTGTGTCACTTTGCTGAGCATGCTGTAGGGTTTCCTTCCATTCGTCACTAAGGTCCGTTCTTAGCATCCTGACAGGTACTGTTTCCTTAGCTTCTTGCCTGACACAATGCTTGCAGTCTTCAGGACAAGGTCTTCTTGATAAAGCGTCCGCGTTACCGTGAGACTTCCCACTACGATGTTCAATTGCGAAGTCATACTCTTGTAGCAGTTCAATCCATCTCGCCACTTGTCCTTCTGGGTTCTTAAACTGCAACAACCACTTTAATGCAGCATGGTCAGTCCGCAGGTGGAATTTGTGTCCAAGCAAGTATTTGTTGAAATGCTGCAATGTCTTTACTACGGCAAGAAGTTCGCGTCTCGTGACACAATAATTTCTTTCTGGCTTTGATAAAGATTTGCTGAAGTAAGCTATCACAACTTCATAATCTCCTTTCCGTTGAGATAACACACCGCCAATTCCAGTATTACTTGCGTCCGTGTCAACTATAAATTCATTTCCTGTGTCAGGGTAGCCCAAAATTGGGGTATTGCACAAACGTTCCTTTAAATCTCGAAATGCGATGTCACAGTTCTCATCCCAACAGAACGGTCTCTTTTCCTCAGTAAGCTTGTGAAGAGGTTTGGCAATGTCAGCAAAATTCTTGACAAACCGACGATAGTACGAGCACAAACCCAAAAATGCCCTGACCTGCGTCTTGTCTTTCGGGACTGGCCATTCCTTGACGGCGACGATTTTCTCAGGATCTGTTTGCACTCCTTCCTTCGAAACCAAGTGCCCCAAAAAGCTTACTTGCTGTCTGAAGAATGAGCACTTCTTTGGACTTAGCTTAAGATTGGCTCCTCGGATTTTTGATAGAACACGTTCCAGATTTAGGAGGTGGTCTTCGAATGTGCGGCCCACGATGATGATGTCATCTAAATAGACAAGGCAGGCGTCTCCAATTAGTCCCGTGAGAACTAGCTCCATTAGCCTTTCAAATGTTGCAGGAGCATTGCACAATCCGAATGGCATGACGTTAAACTGCCATAATCCCTTTCCCGTAGAAAATGCGGTTTTCTCCTTGTCTTTAGGGTCTATTTCCACTTGCCAGTAGCCACTTTTTAGGTCTAACGTGGTAAACCACTTCATTCCTGACAGCGTGTCCAGTGTGTCGTCGATCCGGGGTAGTGGATAGCTGTCTTTCTTAGTAATGTCATTCAATCGACGATAGTCTACACAAAACCGCATGCTGCCATCTTTCTTTTTTACCAGGACCACAGGAGAGCACCATGGACTAGACGAAGGCTCTATAACTCCATCCTTTACCATTCCTTTAATCATGGTATCTACCTCCTTTTCTCTTGCCACTGGTAGTCTTCTTGGTCGCTGTCGTATTGGTAACTCATTTCCGGTATTAATTCTGTGTTGAACCAATCTAGTCTTCCCTATGTCAGCATCATTTGAAGAGAATATGTCTGCATACTGAAGTAGCATCTTCCTAGCCTTCTCTCTTTCTTCTTCCGATAAATCTTTACGACAGTCTTCCAAAAGATTTAACACGTTAAATCTTGCACTTTGGCCGTTATTTTGCGGAGGCCGATGTTGGCATTCACACATCCAAGCTACTTCCCCACAGGAACCCATCAACGTACCCTTCTTGATTACTTGTTCATTTTCACTTGGGTTCAGTATGCGTACGGCTGCAACATCGCTTGCCTTTACCAAGGTCCGCGCAATCTTCCATGGAAGGTTTTCATCCAATCCTTCAATGAGAATACATCGGTTCTTCTGCCCGGAATTATGTGGGAGCCTAACAGGAACTATTGTTTCCGATCGGGGAGAAAGAACAATCTTCTTCAAGCAGTACACTTTCCCTGATGGTGCACCTTCCATGAAGACTTCTTCTGACCCACATTTTTGGACTCCTTGATTAACGTCGATCTCACAACAGTGCTGTCGCATGAAGTCCAAACCTAGGATGCAGTCGTCCACTATGTCAGCCATGATGACCTTATGCCGGTAGATAGTGTTTCCCAGTTTTAACTCCACTTCCTTCTCACCACGGACGGTTATGTGCTGACCGGTAGCTGTTACTAAATTTACGCCATCATGCTTACCGAATAAGTCCCCAAGAAAACGATTCGCTAGTTGGGAACTGACAACCGTGCGAGAAGCTCCAGTATCCAATGTCAACTTACATGGTCTTCCGTTCACTTCACCTTTTATGACTAGGGTGTTCCCATCATGGGCTTGTGAGACCGAAATTCTTGGGGCTATTTTAACACCAGCCAGCACCCGCCCCGCAGTCCTGGCGTTGACTAGTTTTCCTGCTGCTGGGCGGTGATATCTGCCGCCTTTCTTTCTTGGGTCTGGTTTTCGTTAGCTGTGATTCGCTTCGGGCAACTTGACCGAAGGTGGCCTTTTTCTCCGCAAGTGTAACACTTAGGGCTGTACCTCGGACGGTCACGGACAGGTGATGCTGCAACCTCCCTGATGCGATGGGCTCGATGATCTTGCCTCACTGCCTCCACCTCCAACGCATGGGCCAAGGCATCCTTGAGTGTCTCGTGGTGTCCAAGTCTTACAGTAGCCCTTACTTCCAGGTCCCGTATGCCATCTATGAATGCTTGAGTCAGAGTCCCATCGATGAGTGCAGGCGCAGACTGGTACGCTTTTCGAACCAGCTTTTCTATTTCTAGGGCCCACTGCTGCAGGTTTTCACCACTGCGCTGCACACGATCCTTCAACTGCGCACGAAAAACGTGTTACAGGTGCGCGTCACCGTATCTGGCCTCTAACGCCTCAACGAGCTGCTCGTAGGTAACATTTTTGCCGAGAGCCTCTAACACGGTTAAGGCCTGATCACGAAGGGCCAAAGTAAGCGCGGTCATGGCCTGCTCTTTTGTCCACCCATTTGCATTCATGACAGCTTCAAATTGAATTTTGTATGCCGACCAGGAAGATGTTCCGTCGAAGGGTGGCACTTTAAACCCGCGCACGGAAGGTGCAGCAACTATCGGAGCCGTAGTCCGGCCTTCAGCTTTCAGAACTCCAACCGCTTTTCTTATATCAGCGATCTGGACTTCGGCCTCGGATATACGATTTTCATGTACCTGAACAGTCTCCTTCATGGCTTTGATGTCCTTGCCAAATGTCACGTATAGATCTTTCAAAAGGAGAACCTGCTCCTCTTTACCCTGCTGCAGCTGTTCCTGTAGGCGGCGGGCCTGTTCTTCCTGTCGACGAGCCTGTTCTTCCTGTCGGCGAGCATGTTCCTCCTTGTCCTGCTGCAGCTGTTCCTGTAGGCGGCGGGCCTGTTCTTCCTGTCGACGGGCCTGTTCTTCCTGTCGGCGAGCATGTTCCTCCTTGTCCTGCTGCAGCTGTTCCTGTAGGCGGCGGGCCTGTTCTTCCTGTCGGCGAGCATGTTCCTCCTTGTCCTGCTGCAGCTGTTCCTGTAGGCGGCGGGCCTGTTCTTCCTGTCGGCGGGCCTGTTCTTCCTGTCGGCGGGCCTGTTCTTCCTGTCGACGGGCCTGCTCCTGCAGCATCGCCATCAGAGCAGAAAGATCCATAGCTGGTGATGCTGTAGGAACACCAGACGCTTGGGAAACTGGTTCCGTCGTCGGCTGATTACCCCCAGATGTCTGTCTTGAAGGTCCTTCAAATCGCCTCTGATCCACTTCCTGCTGGCGCTGACTCCTGGTACGAATACCTTCCGTGTCCTCCTTCGGTAAAACTGGCATAATTTATCCCTTACTTCTGACACCAAATGTTACGAGCTGGGTTTCGGGATAAATTAATTTAAGCCAAAATTATCGAAACACACCACAGTTTAATTAAACAATCACAATATCGCAATAGTCAAACAGAGTCACTTGTTTCGCTTGTACTGTATCGCTTGATTCGTATTCGCTCGCTTCCGAAATCGAACTGCCCATCGGGCCGACAATCCGCTATTTATATCCCGAGCAGAATATTCGCGAACATTCAACACTTTTCCACACTTTACAAGTAGATTCGAAACTTCGAGAACCTTCCACAGACATCTATTTACTGTTTAATCCCGCTACTCAACAATAGATGGCGGTGGCGTCTACGTACAATTGTTCGTAGTACTTGCTACTTGATAACAGATGGCGTTAGCGTGTCGTATCTAGAAGTTTCAACACTGCCCCATCCTTAGATGGAATTAGCGTGACGTTTCTAGACTTTTCGATCTACGTAATGTTGTCCCTTTCTGAGATGGAGTTAGCACGATGTTTCTAGACTTTACGATCTACGTAACACTATCATATCAACAACTGGATCCCACTAAACGCACGACGACAACGCGGCAGCTTGACTCCTACCGAAAGGACTGCACTAGCAAAAGACAGAAATCTGTAGAAAAGGAAGAGGGGGGCCTTTGCCCTGCAGTGGGACAATATAGGCTAGTTAGTTAGTTAACGTATATATCGTCCCCGTAGAACGAAAAGTCATTAAGTCGAAAAATCACGTTTTGAGATAATGAGAGTTAAAGTTTTTTAAAATAACAATCGTTATAATTTTGGCTTGCCATTACATATCTCTATGTTTTTAGCTTTAATTTGAAGGAAATAAAATAAAGTTGGTATTATAGAAGCTAAAACGTGTGAAAACCCTCTAATAAATGAGAAAAGTTAAAAACATTAAATTAGTTAATTGTTCTCTATAAAATCTCTGTTTTTTTTTTTGTGAGTTAGTTAATGGATATAATGGATAAAATGGATTGATGATTTCTCGCGTCTGTAGTATGGTACGAATCAATGAAAAATAAAGAGTGAGTAGTTACTAAGTTGAGTTAATTAATTTATGCTTTTGTGAGTTTTAACAAACTACTGATTTAAAAATTCACTAAATCATTTTAGTAATTTTTAGACTACCTAGAGGGGCGTACGTGTGCATTGATAATTTAAGAGAAAAAGTACTTAAGTCATTTTAATTTTAAGTTATGTACATTTTCGAAAAATCAAAAATAATTTACTAAAATAAGTTATTTCTTCCAGTATGCTGTAGGGTACAAATGGTAGACTTACTTACTTTTTACATTTTGTAAAACGAAAGTGTGGACAGCTAGAAAAATGACGGTTAGACAGATATTTAGAGAAAAAAATGTTGATTTTAGTGGCATTGATAACTCATTTTGGCCATTTTTCGACTTAGTGACTTTTCGCTCTACGTGGACGATATGGATTATTTTGAAATCTGTAATTAATAAACTATTATTATTAGGTATCTAAACTTTCCATCATCCTCATTACAGATTAGGTCAAGGGCTGAACGAGACGGACTGGCAATCGTACGCCATATCAAAATTCCACGCATGGTTCTTCGGCGGAGTGGCCCAGTGGTTAGACATCGCCGCATACAAAGCACTCACACGCATAGAGAAGGCCGTCGACCTTGACAACTTGGTCCCAGTGGATACGAACGTGAAGTATAGCAGTTCCGGAGTCGATACCTTGGCTATATTCTATCAGATCAAGATCTTCTGGCAGCAACTAGCGTGGCCTGATGTTGAGGGCTGTTATACGTTCGTGGCTAAGATTATTGATGTAAGTATACAAGGTTTGTTATGATAGTGTATGCACATATTTGTAGTTATATACACATTTCGACAAAATGTAAATCTCAAATCAAATCTCAAATCTTTATAACTATGTAAAAATTGTTAAAGAAAAAAAAACCCCGACCCAAACAAAAAAAATTCTAAAAAAGTAAAAAAAAAAAAAATGAATTGGCCCTTAAAGTTTAATAAGAAGATCAGGTAATATTTTGATCAAAGAACCGTCATGTTGTGGAAAGTCTAACCCATCAAAAATATAAATGTGAAATGAGAGCCAAGTTCAATATTATGATATATGCCTTGGTTGTTGATTACAACGACAAAAGAAGTGAGATCTAAATGGGTGCCAAGTTATTAGTATTAGTATTGTAGCCTAAGGTCTGACTTGGCTAGTTCTCATATACGAATTATTATGTTCGATGGCTAGTTTGTACCAGCAAGCCAAACTTTCGGAATAATAAAATAAGAACCGACAAGTAACAGAACTTGCGAAGGCTATAATATAATTCACTAAAACTAGCCAAGTCAGACCTTAGGCTACAATACTAATACTAATAACTTGGCACCCATTTAGATCTCACTTCTTTTGTCGTTGTAATCAACAACCAAGGCATATATCATAATATTGAACTTGGCTCTCATTTCACATTTATGTTTTTGATGGGATATCATTACTTTTTGTACAGAATGATCTTACACTATTGATGTGCGCTAAATATGGAAACAATAATTAATACTAAATTCCAGCTAATAACGTAATAAATACGAAAGTCGACTATACTCTTAGTTATAAATACTAAAAGGGAAATATTTGGGTTAAAAAAAATTAAGGGTGGTTTTCAACCTTTATATATTCAAGTGAAGACCTTAAAATGCACATAAAGACTGGCTGTCATTAGTTTTGATTGCTGATTGCTGGTTCTTACATAATTTTTTTTACATACAGTTATTACAGGCACTAAGTATATAAGTGTTCCTAATAGAATCAACTAAGTGAAAAATTATAATAAAATGATAAAAATTTACCAGTTTCCTAATTACCTATCTGCATGCTAAATTTTAACTTTCTAGGTCATCTGGAACTGGGTTAGAGTTTTGATCTATAGGTCAGTCAGTGATAAAAATGACGATTTTTGGACGTCAATATCTAAATAACCGTTTGAGATGTGTTTATGGAATTTGGAGCACAAATGTATCTTGCAAGTCTCAAAATATGAGCCAAATTTGACACGTTTATGTGGAATAGTTTTTGAGTTATGAGGGGGTCAAAAGTGGCTCCAAATGGTTCGTGTAATATTACACACGGTGCTGCTCGCCAGTTCTGTTACTTGAACTTGGCTGTGAATGTTATTCTTTCTACAATATCATACCACCTACATTCATTATTGCCGGACCTCGTCTGTTTGGTCGTCGCATTGACCGTCCCCCGATACGACGAGGGTTTGGGCTGGGGGTATTTTAAATTTAACTTTTTCTACTGCTTTCTAAACTTAATACAATAAACCGTGCGTGAAGCTGTTAAGTAAAGACATGTATCGAAAGTACGCAGTTTACAAAACTTCCATAATATTGTTACGACCTGGGGTTCAACAGTTTAATCAAATCGTCACAAATAGAGCAATCAGAAACTTTAGTCAGAATTTTTTGTTCTCATTGGCAGTTCGGTTATGAATGCGAAACTGTGAACTTCACTGACTAGTCAGTGAACTGTCAGTCGTAACCGAACTGCCCCCACAGTTTTTCTAATGGATGGCATCACGTAGTTGACCTTGAGAAGTCATAATTACTTAACCGGACTTTAATTGTCCTCACAGTCTGACAATCCGCTATTAATATGACGAGCTTTATATTCCAGGATATTTACGTCCATTCGTGTAGCTCTGCCACTCAATCTTAGATTGCGGTGGTGTTACTAGACAGTTGTACAGATCCCGAGTATCTGAACATGCAGTTTTCCCACTCGATAACAGATGGCGGCAACATGACGTTTTATGTCTTACCGATCTAGTGTTACTTAGATCGTTGTTTGCGTAATTCGATAATAGATGGCGGTTTCTATCTCCATGACAATCTCACTTCTCAAACCGAGACATAAAAACGAATATTGCGTGCAATAACGTAATGAAATGATCGTCTCATGTTCAGGATATCTGCCGCTGCTGCGTGTTCTACTCCGACAAGATGGCCGGCCGCGTGGACAACGTGGGCCACGTGTCCAACGTGTTCGAGGAACGGTTCGAGGTCACCATCGAGTGGTGCGTCGCTATCAACAACATCGACTACGTGCGGCAGAGCCTCACGCCCTTCGTCACGGAGCTCGGCATGGACGAGATCATACAGAAGATGTGCGAGGCCAGGTCGCCTATGGAGGCGCAGAGGTGGGTTACTATTAGTGTGCTTCACATTATCATCAACAACATCGACTACGTGCGGCAGAGCCTCACGCCCTTCGTCACGGAGCTCGGCATGGACGAGATCATACAGAAGATGTGCGAGGCCAGGTCGCCTATGGAGGCGCAGAGGTGGGTTACTATTAGTGTGCTTCACATTATCATCAACAACATCGACTACGTGCGGCAGAGCCTCACGCCCTTCGTCACGGAGCTCGGCATGGACGAGATCATACAGAAGATGTGCGAGGCCAGGTCGCCCATGGAGGCGCAGAGGTGGGTTACTATGAGTGTGCTTCACATTATCATCAACAACATCGACTACGTGCGGCAGAGCCTCACGCCCTTCGTCACGGAGCTCGGCATGGACGAGATCATACAGAAGATGTGCGAGGCCAGGTCGCCCATGGAGGCGCAGAGGTGGGTTACTATTAGTGTGCTTCACATTATCATCAACAACATCGACTACGTGCGGCAGAGCCTCACGCCCTTCGTCACGGAGCTCGGCATGGACGAGATCATACAGAAGATGTGCGAGGCCAGGTCGCCCATGGAGGCGCAGAGGTGGGTTACTATGAGTGTGCTTCACATTATCATCAACAACATCGACTACGTGCGGCAGAGCCTCACGCCCTTCGTCACGGAGCTCGGCATGGACGAGATCATACAGAAGATGTGCGAGGCCAGGTCGCCCATGGAGGCGCAGAGGTGGGTTACTATGAGTGTGCTTCACATTATCATCAACAACATCGACTACGTGCGGCAGAGCCTCACGCCCTTCGTCACGGAGCTCGGCATGGACGAGATCATACAGAAGATGTGCGAGGCCAGGTCGCCCATGGAGGCGCAGAGGTGGGTTACTATTAGTGTGCTTCACATTATCATCAACAACATCGACTACGTGCGGCAGAGCCTCACGCCCTTCGTCACGGAGCTCGGCATGGACGAGATCATACAGAAGATGTGCGAGGCCAGGTCGCCCATGGAGGCGCAGAGGTGGGTTACTATTAGTGTGCTTCACATTATCATCAACAACATCGACTACGTGCGGCAGAGCCTCACGCCCTTCGTCACGGAGCTCGGCATGGACGAGATCATACAGAAGATGTGCGAGGCCAGGTCGCCCATGGAGGCGCAGAGGTGGGTTACTATTAGTGTGCTTCACATTATCATCAACAACATCGACTACGTGCGGCAGAGCCTCACGCCCTTCGTCACGGAGCTCGGCATGGACGAGATCATACAGAAGATGTGCGAGGCCAGGTCGCCCATGGAGGCGCAGAGGTGGGTTACTATTAGTGTGCTTCACATTATCATCAACAACATCGACTACGTGCGGCAGAGCCTCACGCCCTTCGTCACGGAGCTCGGCATGGACGAGATCATACAGAAGATGTGCGAGGCCAGGTCGCCCATGGAGGCGCAGAGGTGGGTTACTATTAGTGTGCTTCACATTATCATCAACAACATCGACTACGTGCGGCAGAGCCTCACGCCCTTCGTCACGGAGCTCGGCATGGACGAGATCATACAGAAGATGTGCGAGGCCAGGTCGCCCATGGAGGCGCAGAGGTGGGTTACTATTAGTGTGCTTCACATTATCATCAACAACATCGACTACGTGCGGCAGAGCCTCACGCCCTTCGTCACGGAGCTCGGCATGGACGAGATCATACAGAAGATGTGCGAGGCCAGGTCGCCCATGGAGGCGCAGAGGTGGGTTACTATTAGTGTGCTTCACATTATCATCAACAACATCGACTACGTGCGGCAGAGCCTCACGCCCTTCGTCACGGAGCTCGGCATGGACGAGATCATACAGAAGATGTGCGAGGCCAGGTCGCCCATGGAGGCGCAGAGGTGGGTTACTATTAGTGTGCTTCACATTATCATCAACAACATCGACTACGTGCGGCTGAGCCCACTCGGCTACATATCAAGCTAAGCATTTCTAGTTTAAGTTGACCTCTCATTATACGGAAATCCCATACAATGTGAGATCAGTTTATACTGGAAAAGCATCATCTATGCTCAGTAATCCTTATAGGAGCAGCGAGTTGTTGCTATGATAATTTACTCATATTATCTGGACAGGATGTCTGAATTCACTAATAAATTGTCAACATGATATCCCCTTGTTACTGCTTTGTTTATGAGACCGTTTTGTCGTCAAATGTCATAAGAAAGTTGTCGTTATTCAGACTAAATTTATATTTTTTCTTTATTTTCAGATGTAAGGAAACGCTACAGAATGTCATTGCCAATGCAATAGACACAGTAAGAAATAAAATTGTGGATCTCCTAGAAGTTATGGTTAAAAAGGTGAGGTTGAACACATTACTTTTGAAAACAATTATGGACCTGCGTTACTTAGTTATCTTTATTGTATTAGTTTTATTTAGGTTTACGTGAGCAGATACTTTTCTGCACCGTCATTAAAATTCGTTGATCGAAAATTTATAAAAGACTGTCACTGTTCCAGATGATGCCATCCATCACCCGTTTCTTGATCGAGGGAGCAGAACTCCTCCATCAAGACTGTTCAAGCATGGACCGCGTTATGCGCTACCTAGAAGCCAACTTAGACACTTTATTCCAACACTTAAACAACGAAAACTTCTCGAGAACACTTGAAATTGTATGGGAGCAACTTGGGGAAGTGTTATATGAACTTATTCAGGCTAATTTAGAGGTCAGTTGTTCATTTTTGCATGTTTTTCTTATAGTTTTTTATTCTAATTTTAGCTGTAAATTAGCATTGTTTTAATACTCTTAACTTTCTAATCAGTTGTAGTTTTATTATAGTCTTTGTGACTAGACATGAGCTATAAATTTGTGTGTATAGACGACCATTCAAAACTAGTCTGGCATGATTTCAACTCTCTTTATTTATTTATTTATTTATTGGTCTATCTACAATTGTTACACTTTATAATCTAATAATACAAGTTATAATACACACCAAGTGTACAATATGAAGCGATAAACACAGCATGCGCTCTCTGCGATGCGATGTTGCGTCTGCGCTGGTTGTACTACTTTCAGTTCCATGTCCTCGTACTTTAGGGAGTATACGCTAAGGTAGCACGGAAAATTACAATTTCCCTTTTGTTTTTTGCAATTTGTACGTCAGTGCCAAGTTTGCATGTTGATTAAACTATGATTGAATGAGTTTTTCATGAAATTGTCTTTCAATAGAATTATATGAACTTTGATGGTTGTATTGATGATTTTAATTACAAAATTTTTATAAATACATACGTGTTAGGGTTGTGAATCATATTTTGTTTATTATACTTCTTGACACTGACCTGAAAATTGCAAAAACCGTAAGGAAATTTGAATTTCCCGGGCTACTCTGCCAGTTCCCTCTTATACAAAGCTCATATTTAGTTTCAAGGACTATAACTCATACCAACTTTTAATCTACTACTTGACTTTCTACTAATACCAGTTAACAGTACAATTAATACTTAACATTTTGTAATAACTTATTTACAAGCACACAACATTAATCTTCACTCATACATAAGGTTTTTTCACAGGATTCACACAAAACATAATAACTCCCTTACAATACTAACCATTTATTAATTTTCGTTTGTAGAAAGAGACAATCTCCACGCGTATTCGCTTGTTTAGGCGTAGACATTTTGGAAAAAACAAAGTATCTCCCAACTATATTATGTTCAGGGTAAATAATGTTGCATTTGTATCGCACGCTATTGCAATATTTCTTTTTGAAGTGCACTACACAAGATATTTTTTTGATTGAATAAACTTTAGAACTCACTGAAATATTTAAAAGGAAGAAAACGTTTTAAAGTAGTAAATTTTGCTTCAGAAAATGAAATACAACGCTTGATTTTATTTTTGGAGTGGTAGTTAATGAATTAATTTAAAATTTAATCAGTAACAAATATGGCGTGCGAATGAACATTTTATCGTCATTTGTTCCTGGTTAATTAATTTTATTTGCCGTGACGTTTGAAGGCCAAACGTTGTCCAATAAATTACAGCGAACACAAAGATATAGAGAGCACTCAGTATAATATTAAGTACTTATTTGCAAAACAATTGTTTGAAAGTTTTGTTATTTATAATTGTTTGCAGTTTTATTTTAGTGTTTGTTACGGTATTGTCCGATCACTGTCTCTTTAGATACAGGTTTACCTAGTTTAAGAGGCAGGGTTATAATACTTGAGTACAGATTTAAAAAAAGAACCAGGTGTATACAATGTACAGTATTTCATAATGAACAACCTAGGTTTCCATCAGTATTTTATGGCAAATAAATTTATTTATTTCCGGACTAAAACGGACTCTGGAAGATGGTTTATTCAGAACACGCTTCGACTTTATTTGAGTCCTACTATAGTCGGACAATACCGAAAAAAAAAGCACTTAAAAAATTCGTGTGACACGTAAATATGATATAAAAAAAAGTTTTGTTCTTGTTTTCAATAGCACCGAAGGGCAAAGATAACTCGCTATATCGACCCGCGCCGCTTGAGCAAATCGGCAGCCGCCAGCCTCGAAGCGGTAAACCATAGTCCTAGCAAGCACCTTGTTTATGTTACTGTCTTATGTTGCTCTTATGTCGCCAAGTTTACACTTATTTATATACGTTGCGGACTCCTAATACATGGTTAAATTAAATAAAGTAGCGAAATTTCGTAAGTTAAACGATGAGTCTTGATATCTAAACATGATTATAAAACAAAAACAAAAGATTGGATGACTTTTTTGGGGTTAATGACTGCAAGTCCTGTGATTACTTGGAGTAGGAACGCCACAGTTTTGGTTTGTTTTGTCATCTTTAGTTATCCGTCTGTGGAGTTTACATTTTTTTAAATTGAGTTGTTATCTAACATTTCGAGTAAATAACTGTCTGCGGTCATTGATCTCAAAAGAAAAACCCAACAAATCCTTTTTTGTTTATCATGTTTAGATATCCGCTACCCATAACGTCTTCGGAATTTCGAAAACCAATTAAACTTGACCCTGTATACATTGCGGACTGCTAACTATAAACAAACAGACAGCACGTCCAGAATGCGTAATGTATGTGAAATGACTCTTCGACTTGGCTTCAATGTTTCATGTATGGTGACTAGAATGTTACACCAGTTGATGATTAAGTCATTGACCTTATATGTTAGAGCTCTAAGCTGGTCTCGTGTATATATATGTTTGTTCGCTTCCAAAAGCTTCATTTCCAAAGAATGTGAAAACGTCAAAAGTCCTGTATCTTGCGTCTTTCTAAATTTTAGCATGTGCGATATTGTCCAGATATATATTCTTCAATCGCCTTCGTGATTTTTGATTTGAGAATAAAATAAGGATATGGAAATAAAATTAAAATTCCAGTTTTACAATATCCTTAAGATAAGTAACCAGAGGTCGTTGAAAATGCCTGCTAGGGCTGGATTTGATCGAAAGAGTTACCATGGCCCTGGCATAGGCAACTGGAGGAATATGGGTGGGTTTTAGTCAGTAAAAGTCTGACACGCCCTCCCGCTCTCTCTTGATGATATCCACCCAATGAAAAAAAAGTTTTACAATATCCTTGATGCAATGAGGTTGTATTCATAGGTATTATTCTTGCATGATCAGCATGTTTTTGACCAATCATGCGAACATTTCTAAAGCCTCATCCTCAACATATGCATGAATGGTGATGGTTTGAATATAATGAATAAGACCGCTTTGTATCGTTTAATACCTACTAGCATCGTGGTGATGGGATATGTCTTTAAAGTGTATTTTTTAGTATTTGTATTATTTGGTAACAAAACTGTGGTGTACGTGAGACATAGATCCTGTCAAAATTAATGTACGGTCACCAAAAGAGTCACCAGGGTCGTTGGATATGGTTGAAATTTAGTAAGAAACCGATGGATGTTTTCGAATGAAATTTAATGAATACAAAAAAAGAAAGTTAATTTATCAATTAAATTACATTTAAAAACGTCCATTGGTTTCTTATTAAACTTCAACTATATCCTACGATCCTGGTTACCTCTTTTGGTGACTGTACATAAATGATAAATTCAAAGTAGTTTTTGTTGTAATTTTCATATAACTTATGTGTTTCTTAAAAGATTAGACTTTCATACTTAACTCAAAATGTCAATTTCGTTCGAATTCGTTTACCAAATAACACATACAGGCAAAAATGCACTGTTAAATGGATCACACATTTGGAACACAAGATAATAATTTTCATAAATATTACAGAAACGCCGTCCACCATCATTCTTCTCGAATCTACACGAATGCGTCAAAATAATGATACGGTCGTTCAGACAAGACAACAAAGACACTTACTCATCGGATACTTTAAAGCGTGTGGAGTACTTACTGAAGCTCCATGGTATGGAGACCAGGGAGCTGATACATCAGTTCCACCTAGAAAGGTGGCAGGAACAGCAGACGATACAGGAGCCTAAGATGGGGATGTTGACTGTCAGGGCGCAGTTCATAGAGGATCATTTGAAGATTGAGATTATGAATGCAAGGAATCTGACGCCTGCTGATTCGAATGGTAAGTTCTTGTACTTTTTTACTTTAGTTAATTAGTTAAATTATTCAAGTATTATATGGTTTAGTTAAGCACCAACAAGCTAAAAAAAGATGTACTACCATGGAAAAAATAACCAGTGTGTAAACTGTAACCATGAATTCAGCATATGATTACAGACCCTATTGCGTAGAAATTATGATTTGTTTAAAAAAAAATGCTTTTCCATACATTTTGACTGCGTAGGTATTGCACTTTTCTATGAAACAGCAGATTTTTTTTGATAAGCAATTAAAATTATGATTCTAAAATCATATGCTGAATTCATATTTACAGTTTGCGCTCTGCTTGTTATTTTTCCTGTTTGTATAGGTTGGGGAAAAAGTTTCTTCGCATTTTTTAAGAAAATTCAAAACATTTTTTAATAAAGTTTATTTACATTTAACTAAAGTATGTAGGTACCATTTTGTTCGATAACTTTTTGCCATCTTGTAGGTAGGGACATGATCCCATTGCTATAGAAATTTTGGGACTTCTGGTCAAATACCGCGACAAGTGGTTTTGGCAGTCCTCTCGTGATGTTAACCTGACACTGCCTAAAGAATTCTGAAGAGACCGAAACAGGTGGAAATCTGAAGGTTCAAGGTCAGGACTATACGGCGGATGCATTAACACCTCCCAGCCAAACTCTCTTAATTTTTGTTGGGTGGCTAAAGATGTGTGAGGTCTAGCGTTATCATGATGAAAAACCACACCCCTTCTGTTGATTAATTCCGGCCGCTTTCTCTCAACTTCTTGCTTTAATCTCATCAGTTGTTCGCAGTAGAGTTCAGAATCGATGGTCCTGCCTGGTGGTAACAGCTCATAATGAATAATGCCCTTCCAATCCCACCACACACACAGCATCACCTTGTTGCGAGTTAACCCGGGTTTCGCCACAGTCTGTGAAGCCTGACCGGCCTTTGACCACGACCTTTTTCGCACGTTCTTGTCATACGTGATCCACTTTTCATCACCAGATATCAGCTTCTTCAAAAATGGTTCGGTTTCATTACGTCGTAATAAAGAATCACAAATGAGTACACGGTTCATTAGGTTTCTTTCAGTGAGCTCGTGAGGTACCCAAATGTCGAGCTTTTTTGTGTTCCCAGTTTTTTTCAAATGCGTCAAAACTGTTTTGTGGTCAATTTCCAGTTCTTCAGCTACGTCGTAACTACTGGTATGCCGATCTTGCTCCACTTTTTCAAAAATGGCATCCATTTTATCCGTAATAGGGCGACCAGAGCGACGTGCATCTTTGACATCAAAATTTCCGGATTGAAAACGCTTAAACCAAATTCGTGCTACTCTCACAGACACTACACTAGGTCCATAAACATCGCGAATTTTTTTCGCGGCTTGCGTTGCATTTTTACCTTTTTTGTAGTAAAATTTTAAAATGTATCGAATTTCTTCATTAGATTCACTCATCTTGACGGTACGAAAAACAAATGAAAATCACACATTTGCCTAATTTGAATTTGGAATTATGTTCTTTAAAATTTAAACTTTCAATGATACCAAAACCAGCCAGATACAAATAGTATAGCCAAAGTGATTTTATTACAAGTTCATACATACTATAATGCGAAAAGACTTTTTCCCCAACCTAATATTTATAACAATCGGCGTAAATTTTGTTTGACGCTGTACATTTTAACAACAGTATGAGGGTGTTATGTGCGGCATCATCACTGTGTATTGTATCTGTAAATATTCACTATAAAAGATATGCCTACCTTCTCAAAATATGAAAAATGTAAAAAAAAAGTGAATAAAACAGTATAACTTTTATCACATTAAACAACCAGTGCTTCTCCTCCTCTCTCCTACTTATTTACCCTTCCTATTAACTATGCTTTGCCCGACTGGGTTCTTAATTTTATTGTGACTAGCTTCTGCCCGCGACTTCTTCCACGTTAAATTTCGTGTTCCCCCGACCCTTCCCATCGCGTCGAATCGCCTACCCGTGCGATTTTCCCCGTTTTTGCAACATTTTTCATTACTGCTCTGCTCCTCTTGATTGTAGCGTGATGTTATATAGCCTATGTTACTCGCAGATAATGTAGCTTTCTAATCGTGGTTTTTTTTTAAAATCGGTCCAGTAGTTTTTGAGTTTATCCATTACAAACAAACAAACAAACAAAAATACAAATTTTTCCTCTTAATATTAGTGTAGACTAATATAACTATTTCCCAACCAACTATTTTATAACGAACGCATTAAAGAATTAAAAATTTCACGTAACTAAGACTCAGTTGCATACAGCATTGTTAATTATTTGTGTCCATTCTTAAACTAAATTCGTTTAAACACTTTCCAGGTCTATGTGATTCGTACGTCCGAGTGGCCTTACTTCCAGAGGATACTTTCGTCAACGTACAGAAGCCGAAAACGCAGACACATAACAAGAATCTGTTTCCGCTGTATGATGAAATGTTCCTAATGTAAGTACTTACTACAATAATGCAATTGTTTTCGTCATTGGTTCAGAACTACATAACGTTATGTGTTTCTTCTGGTGCCGGACGTAAAGAATAGAATCTCCCCATTTCTTCCCGTGGGTGTCGTAACAAGTGACTAAGGGACTTACTAGAGAATGGGCAGCAGTGTTCTCTATACATTTTACCACCTTGCTGTGATCGCCAACCCGCCTGCCAAGCGTGGCGATTATGGCAAACCCTCCAAATTGGGGGAGGCCTATGGACATAGGCCTCCCCCAATTTGGAGGGTTTGGAGGGTTTAATTATCATTTAAGCCGAAAAACGTCTACTGCTGGATAGCAGTAGACGTTTTTCGGCTTAAATGATGATTGATGAGTACAATGAGATACTAAGAACCTGCTACCAATAGACTAATTAATACTCATTATCATAAATATATACTTTGGGTGACAGATCTTGGCGAAATATATAAACCACTAGCTTTTGCCCGCGGCTTCGCTCGCGTTAAATTCCACTCCCGCATTTTAGTGAAGTGGGGGGTTAGAAAGAGACAAAAAGTAGCCTATGTCACTCTCCATCCTTTCAACTATCTCCAATTAAAAAATAACGTCAATTCGTCACTCCGTTTTGCCGTGAAAGAAGGACAAACAGACACACACACTTTCCCATTTATAATATTAGTATGGATGTAACATAAATTAACGAAAGACCGCATACATTAAAGTATTGAGTGAAAAGCATTATTAGGAAAATCGTGTTGACCCTAGCATTACTCAATTGGCGGTATGCCAACATCCGTAATGAAAAAAAAAAACCCATATGTATTAAAAGTTGCTGAAATCGATTCAGTACACCTTGTATGTAGCAGTTACAATAAACTACCTATAAGTTTATAATAACTGCAATATATAGTTCGTTTCATTCGTTAGTTTCGAGACTTACCATCGATTGTTGGGGTGCATTTATCTCGAATAAATATTGATATTTTAACTTAATATTTGGCAGCAAATTTACTACTCCCAGACTTTACGATGTTTGTCGATAAAAGGCTTTTAGGACCGTGTTATTGCTACTAACTAACTAGCCGATACTTCTGATGAAGTCAGAAATATTTTAATACAAATTAAGGCCCAACCAACCCGGTTACTTGGCTTGTCATTCTTAATACAAGCAAGGTTTTATAATTAATACTTTTTGAATGCTCTTCGGAAACGATAGCTGAGTGTAGCAGTGACATTGACGTAATAAATACCGATACAGCTAATAATGGAAGAAGTTCACGGATCAAAATAGAGTATAGATGCCGTAGGCTACATAATGCACATTATTTGGCAGACTGCCGCCTTGTTTATTTTCACAGAACTGTATTTCTTTTAATAAATTTACGAATATTTTGTTATTTCGGCCAATGCTATTTCTTGCAGTATCAGGGTAATGTCCTCTAATTTAAAATAGACACTTTTTTCGAAAGCGCTATTAAATCATTTAAAAATGATTCCACTTTTGCGTGTGATCGCTCATCAAAGTTTTCAAGGTTACTTATAAAAACACAAAAATGCAGCATTCGCAGACACAAATCTTGCAGGTACAAATACCCAGACTGGCCTAGACAAGAAAACTATCATGTGCCAAGTATAAAATAATCTGTACTGGTCCAGTTGTGCAACCGCGCCGTCAATGTATCCCTCTCGTTTATACAATAGAGACTCGATTAACTGGACTAATTGTTTTCGTTAGGCATTCGGATAATAGACCACCTGGATGCGGCACCGTGTGGTGCCGGACGTAAAGAATAACACCACCCCATTTCTTCCTGTGGGTGTCGTAAAAGGCGACTAAGGGACTTACTAGAGAATGGGCCGCAGCGTTCTCTATGCATTTTACCACCATACTGCGATCTCCAACCCGCCTGCCAAGCGTGGCGATTATGGCAAAGCCCCCCAAATTGGGGGAGGCCTAAGTCCAGCAGTGGACGTCTTACGGCTGGAATGATGATGATGATGGATGCGGAATTAGGTTACGGTTAGTTTGTACTTAAAAAAAAAAAAGGTTTTTGTACGTATTATTCCAAAATACATTGTACAGAACAAAAATAAATTGAACTTATGAACAAAAATCTATATTTAAGCCTCCCACAAACAGGCGCGCCGCGACTCTCGTAGAACAATTTCTATGAACACTTTATAAAAATGTTGCGTCGCGCATGTCTGAAGAAGCCTTTAGTAAAAAATTATTAAGAGATGACATATTTCTCATTATGTAACTTCTTACACGTCCGTACACGCATGGATTCCACTTGAAGGTATAAAATTATTTGGTCGCCGTTGGTAGTCAGCATAACCGAGTTTCCACTTTTATTTTTATATGGAACCCTGCAAAGTCCACTGCAGGTCAAATGCCTCTTCTCACCATACTTACTCAAGACGGGTTTGATGATTTCAGACGAAAACTTAGTTACGTAGTTATTAAAGTCCTACAATAAAATAACCATCCACAATCTTTATCTTCCAGCCCTCTAACTCCAGAACAGCGGCGCATTCCCGACGGGTTGATACACCTAGTAATAAAAGACAAGGACATGTTCAGCGTCAGCAACACGTTCGTGGGCGAGGCGTATTTACACTTCAGCGAGGTGCCCGACACTCCCGCGCCTATCTCCAGCCTCCCGCAGCAGTTGTTGCCGCTCTCCAGACCCACTACTATAGGTCAGTATTATTTTTAATACATACATATACACTCATACAACTCATGCCTTCTTCCCAGAAACCAGAAAACGCCACCTGATACGATCCTTACTTCTACTTTTGCTTTGTTTACGTTCATACATCCTGGTCATACACGCACGCTGTTGCGAGTACTACGTACTGCTTGACCTTTCTGAAGAACATCACCAATAAGGTGACTATAAATGTCTTTCTAGGGTTTCTACTCACATTGACGCTACATCAGGCCTGTAATTCTCAATGGGGTGACACAGATGTACGTATAGTACTAAAACATTTCGTCAGTCATGTTTAAGTCTCACGTAGGTAATAGGAGCGAGCCTATTGTCAGCAACTGGGTACAAATACAGACTCCGGGATACTACCGACAATTCGTCTTGGATAAACCCAATATTGCCCGGCCTAGGAAACGAAGTCAGGACGTCATGCTCAGCAGTAGCAATTGCGACCACTAGACTAACAAGGCAGTCACTAACCAGTCAGTCATATTCACCTCTCCATATCCCAATTTATATGGAGTCAGCGCAGCATGGCTTCTCTTCCATGGATCTCTTCTCAATATTCATTCCTTTTCTAATCACATCATCTTTCACACAGTACACCTAGAGTTTCTTTTGTTTTAACCTACTAAGTACTCACCAGTACACACCGAATATTATGTGATCACATCACATCCTTGACACCTTCTATCCTTGACAAAAACTCCTTGCACGATTTAGGATCATATGACGTACTGCCATTGACCAGTGGTGACATCTACAATTTGTTGTCCGCAGTTTCATTACGTAGTACTTATTAAGTTGGGTAGGTGTCGCTACAAATTATTGGTAGTGATGCCAAAATTCAAAACTGAACTCAACTTTTGTACTTGAGACGCCATCTCTGAAGCTAAAAGTCCAAAAAGATTTTTTATTGGTTTTCATGTGGAGTATAAACAAGGTCTATTGTCTACTAATTCTTGTGTTTAATTTGGGTTAAATTATAATATAAAAAGTAACTAATTCTGGTGTTTAACCCAAAAGTTATAAAAAGTAAATGTGTAAGGTATAAGGTTCTCGATTTTCAAACATTCTCATTATTTATCTTACCTATACTAGATAGCAGAATTAATGTCCTAAAATGACTGTTTACTGTACATTTTTGTGGTTTATTCGATGATTTTTCCTTTGGTAGGGCAACAAACAAAATCATCACTGTTACGACAAATCTTTTCTATCCAAATGTATAATTATAAATTTTATCATTAGTATTTATTGTCCAAGTTCTTTATGACACGTATCCGGAAAGTCACAAAGAACCAAAAATAATAGTAAAACATAGTATTTGACTAATTAAAACATTGTTTCAGACGGTGAAGCCATCAAAGCGCTAGAAACTCGGCAAGGCGACAGACAAGCACGAGACTTCATTAAGAAACAGAGAGCTAAGTTCCCTGGCACAAAACAGTTCTTCTCACTCGGTTGAGAATAAATACTTCTTCCTAATACTTAGGGTTTAATGAAGGATACAATTAACTGAGCTGTAAATAGCAGGTGCTGTAGCTACCAATTTTGTTCAACTGAACTAATTTATAATGCAATTTTGTACTGATA
This sequence comes from Aporophyla nigra, assembly GCA_947507805.1. NCBI lineage: Eukaryota > Metazoa > Arthropoda > Insecta > Lepidoptera > Noctuidae > Aporophyla > Aporophyla nigra. The sequence continues at coordinate 12,819,913 of OX382307.1, read as the reverse complement.
AAAACTTTTTTGCAAGAAAAAAACAACCGACTTCCTTAAAAACACTACAAAGTGAAAAATAACTTTAATTTCGGTAGTCGGTGTCTTAGGATCTGTATTTATGGTTTTTTTGCCACCGACTTCCGAAATTAAAGTTATTTTTCACTTTGTAGTGTTTTTAAGGAAGTCGGTTGTTTTTTTTTTGCAAAAAAGTTTTTATTTTTAAATTTTTAGTTGTGGTATTCACCCTGCACTAATTCCAAACAAACAATGCATATTTATGCGATAGCAGAAATCGCGGTTGATTTCCTGTCATTTTTTAAAGAGTTCCGGTGTCTGTCTCCCGAACTCATCATCAGATCTATATGAAAATTATATGGGACCATTTCGGAATAAACCCCTTTCGAACAAAAAAAGAATTTTGCAAATCCGTCTATATATGACGGAGTTATGGCCGAACATACATAAAAAAAAAAAAAAAAAAAAACATATAAACATCCGAATTGATAACCTCCTCCTTTTTGAAGTCGGTTAAAAATATGAGTTGATGAGGTTTAAATTTATTTATAAGTAAACAAACCGATTTGTTTATTGCGACTTATCAAATCATTACATTACCTACTTACTTTATTAAGATCATGATTCATCTCACGGCTGTTAGCATATAATTCTGCATATTGTATGCACATTGCAAAATGTATGAAATCATCGATGTTTATGCAACACATTGCAGTCTTGATATGTCTGTAGGTGAAGTTCCAACAATAAAGTATGTGAATCACGCTTGCTATATACATCTCAGTTATTTTCCTAGACTGTATATAAATTGCTTGCTTTTATAACGCACAATAGAAGCTCTCGGCTGTGGTATTGTAGCTCTCATGCTAAAAACCCGTTACTGAAAGGCGAATCAAAAATAATACGCTGTCAAACTCATGTTGGCTGACCAAATAACATGAATTTTTATTCAAAAACAGATTAAATTGAATAGTCTTTCAGAACAAAAGGTTGAATAGAGCAATAACTAAAGTAATATTTAAAACCTATTAAAGTTAGTCTCAAATATTTCTGGTTTTATTCATAAACTAAGGAAAGAATTGTACTGTGTGCTTTCACAGATGTGTATTTCGAATGTTGGCATAATACTCTTATTTTTGCGGCAAATCTGTAAAGATTTAATGAGTGCCCATGGTTAAACCTGCCATTATATATTATTTTAGAACGTATGTACTTGTATGTCTATGTATGTATGTATGGTAAATGTAGTATTATAGTAGCTTTTATATGCATTGAAAAATGTCAGTTTTAATACTTATAAGAGTGCTTAAAAGTTGGTCGCTCCATTTGAGAGCCGTAGGAATAAGATTTCGTGTATGAGCTATTAAAGATTGTCCAATATAAGATGACCTTTTCCAAACTTTATTTTTTTCAAAAGCAACCAGTAAATCTATTTTTAAACTGTTAAGTCAATTTATAGTAGACAATCTAAAGTACACCATGTATATAGATTTTTTTTTTTTATAACAAATCAGGTGTAAGTTGTAAAGAAATTACGCGTAGATATGGAAAAAAAATATTGCAGTTAAAAACACTTGAATTTTGAGATTGTTATTGAGTTCACGTTATCATAAGCGTCGACTGCGTAAAATGTAGGTAAAAGCAATAAATGGGTTTTAATAGTGTGTATTTGGTGCTACGTATTATTATAATTTAAAAAAGTAAAGAATTGTTTTGTAAGCCTAGTCTCAAAATAATTTCACATCAAAACCCAAATCAAAATGAAGTATCTATGAAATTGTGTGATACACAAGTCGTGACACTTTAATAGTGCGTGTGTAGCCCTTAATGTTCGTGACTCACGGAATTTGAATCTCGAGGGTCCACGGCACCACGTAGGGACAATAAATTATCATTATAATACATTTTCCTAGTGGTAGACATTCTACCATTATTTAGATCTCATCTCATCAAAATCATAATGGTATCTTAGTTTTTATACGTGAACAGTAATTTATTGTTTCTACAGATTATGGAAAATTATTTCGAATGCATAATTTAATTATAACTTAAGCCATAATGTATGAATAATGTTTAAGTTTGGCACTTAATGACGTAAGATTCTAATTAGTTGTCCATGAAACTATTCAGAATCTCTTAATTAATTCGTTCTACTTTATGCACAGTGACCGAAGTTTGCGAACACTTGGTTGAAAATAATTATTTTATAGATAAATGAGATACATAGATATGCTATTGGTTATTGTGCATAAAGTACATACGAGTGATTTTCCTTTGTTTAAAAAGTAGTTCATCAAGTACATCTAAAGTTTGTATAGGTACTTTTATACTGTTGAATAATATTGTATACAAGTATATAGATGTGTAGAAATTTTGTAGACGTTGTATTCTGTGATAAAGAAAAGTGCCTTATTTTTTAATTGAGTCTATATTTATTCATTATAAATCGTACCTATATTTGTATCAGGAGCAGGTAACGGTTCAACCCATTTCGTTTTAACTGATCGTTGAGATATTTGTTTATTTTTGTTCTTGCTGAGGTATATTTGAGGCATAAGATAAAGAACTATTCCTGTATGTCTGTTTATATTTATTTGCAAATAAAATTGTTTAAAAATTTAATTGTACTTTTTATTCAATTCCCAAACAACCAAGTAGAAAAATTATCGAGATCGATTTATAAAGAAATATTTTCTTACATTCAAAGTGGATAGCACGGAGGCCCGTAATTGCCTTGTAATACTAAAAAGTGTTGTGTAAACGTGAGCGAAGCACTAAACTCGTAAGTATGATAAAGCAAACCAGGAATGTATAGCTAATGCGAGTTGTTTATGGCAAATTAATTACACAAGACGCCAGTAGATGCTGCTCTCAAAGGTACGGTGTTATTGCTTCATGCATATAAAGTAATAACTGCTACAATCTCTATGTACTATTTCACTAGAGTCCATCGGAACATACGGCACGGTAATTTAATTTATTTAATTTTCGTACATATCTTCAATTAACTTTTTTCTTTTCCGTATCATATCGTTTTTCTCTGTAGGTCTGCTGTTGGGCTTGGCTTTATAAATAAACATTTGTTTATTATGGATTTATCTCTGTCGAGCTTTTGATTTTTACATCTATTGGCTGCAAGATTTAACCATGAGATTGGTGTAAATAACCTGGTATCTGCGGATAAGGATGCATGAGTCTCAAAATAATTATGTAGCAATTTTATGCTTGTCAGTCTGCCAGATACCAGATAAATATATTATTGTGTATTGTACACACCTACCTATATGATATGCCAGTCCATTACCACAAGAATATCAGAATACTTTACCTTCGTCATTTAAATCTGTAAACGTGTCATTCAAAATTAAAATCAAATTAATTAAAATGTCACATGACAAAGGGCCAATCGGTCGTGACGGGCGGCGGTGGACACGCGGCCTCGAATGAAACATCTCGGCGGACGGCGGCGCCTTTCAAGTTCCTCCCCTCGCTTTGATCGCGCCGCGCCGACAATCCGCTCGACTACTTATCGGTTCAGATTTATTGTGATTCGGAGGCTGTGGGCCGCGGGGAGTCGCTCCGCTACTGCTCTACTCGCCCATTCGTACTTCGCTTACAATGCTTATTCATGTGGGTAATATCATAAACAAAAGTGTTGCTATTGTTTATATTCGGCTCGAAGCACCACATTAATCTGTTACTGTCGATAACCTGTAATTACTTCCTAGTCCATATGTCTTGGATTTTATAGGGCTCATGAAAAGGGTAATTTTAATTAAACCGTTTAGTAGTTTTGAAGCAATTCCTTCAAATAGGTGCCATTATCTATATTCGCAGCGCAGATTGAGCAAACGGCAGTGATTACAAAACTAGTTTGGAAATAAATCTGATTATTGGAAGTTTCTAAATCCCATAAATACCTAGATATTGAAATAATTAAATATAGTTTAAGAACTTCATTTCTCAAAAATTACATTCATTCATATGAGAAATTACTTATTTCTAATCAGATATATTAACTGACGCGATGGTTACTCAACAAAAATTATTACAGTACCCGAAGATAGCCTGAAATTTTAAATCCGTTAAAATATGTTTCTTTAGAAATTCTTTGAAAGCATACATGGATTTTTGATCTTTTACATTCCGAGGCAATTTGTTGTAAATATGTGCTCCTTCATACAGAATAGTACTCCTGCCGTAGTTTGTAAAATGACTATCCAACAAAAACCATACTGCGATCATCAATTTGTCAGGGCTCTACGAAGGTTCTGATAATTACAGCAAGAATGATAACAGTGTTATCAGCCGTCAGGCGCACCATTGCTTCAGTTTACGAAGGAGGTTCAAGTTCAGTAATGATGAGGAACTTAACGAAGGTATTTGAATATCTACCTTGTTGATGATCTCGACTTGCTAAGCCTCTTGCCGCTTATGTAGGTTGATTTAGTTAATGTCCAATATGAGAAATAAGCTTCCAAAATCAATGCGAGGTGTCCAAAGTTTGAAATAAGAGACATTTTCTTCATGGAGAAGTAGAGTAGTTTCGGGTATTATGGTCTGGTCGGCCAATATGGACAACTATTATATCTCCAAAATAAACCAACACTAGCGTTTTACTTATGTGCCATGTTGTTGCTACCCTACCCCCGCCTCCCTCGGCCAATCGACGCAGAGCGGCGAGTGCGCGTGCGTCCTCCATGCGCTTCTATTCAGAATTACGTATTTGGATGTTATTTTTTGGTAAGTTTTAATCATTTTAGCTATTCGAATTATTAATATTTTTATGTTGTTAGTGCATGGTTTTGTAGGCAAACTGTTAATCTGTAGTGTGGTAACAGTTTTGTGTGCATATTGTTCACTGGTTTTTAGTTTAGATTTTACTTGTCAAAAACATTCATGAGGCCAATATGGCTCACTAGGTAGAGGGCCAATATGGCCCCTAGGCCATATTGGCGGCATTGCGATTGAATAATTAGTATTTTTTTCTTTTTTAGGTAATGGCTCCACGAAAACCAATTTCCAAATGAAAACGCCAAACACAAAATTCAGCCGCTGGATAAATCATTCATGGGACCGCTAAAAAAAATATGTTTCTGATGAAATAAGATCTTGGTTAGGAACAATATACTGCCACTAACGTATTATGATATAATGGAAATTTTTGAACATGTATATTTACGAGCTCAAAGCGGGGAGATAGCTGTTAGTGGTTTTCGTGCAACAGGGCTTTATCCTGTTGACAAAAATGTGTTTAAAGATCACGATTTAATAGAAATGGACAATGAACGAGAACATAGTCTTAGCACACAAGAAAAAATCGTACCAGAACCTACAACCACATCTTTTACTCCTACAATAACAAATGAATATGCAAATACACCCTCCGTAAATGAACTTGAACCCGTTATGAGTCATGCAGCTTCTGATATGGAAATCCCTGTGTTAAGAGACCAGAACAAAACTCCACCTGTAGGCTCTGAACAAATTACGATTTCCGTCACGATGTCTCCAAAACCATCGACTTCTAGATATCAGAATTTTATAACACCATTTCAGTTATCCCCGATACCAGAAATAGTACCTAGAAAGACTAGTAACCGAGGCAGAAAGGCTTGTAAATCGACATTGTTGACTTCAACCCCGTACAAAAACGAATTAGAAGACTCGTTCAAGAACAAAAACCAAAAGGCTACTAAGGGTAAAGGCAAAAAACAGAAAGGCAAAGCTAAAAACAATGGATTTACAAATATCTAGCTCAGAGGAAGAAAATGAACCTTTGTACGAGAACAGCTCTGATGAAAGTCCAGATAGACGCAATGTTTCTGATGCGAAGTGCTTGTACTGCTAGTCTCTTTATTATATGGATAACTGAGGTGAATCATGGATTCAGTGCCTATGTTGTAAGCTATAGGCTCATGAAGAATGCTCAGGAGTGGAAACAGTTTTTTTTTTGTGAATTTTGTTCCACAAAATAACTTGTGCTTAATTGTTTGTATTTTTTTCTCTGGTGGCCAATATGGCTCACGGCATTTACGGCCAATATGGCCCTAGGCTATATTATCCCACCACCTTCAGATTTTTATGATTGTTCAAGTTTACGAAAAATTATATTTTTAGCTATTCTTTGAAATTATATTGCCCTAAGCTTCTAGTTATCGATGACTGATTAGTTTAACGACATAGTTAACCAATAAAGACTGATTGATCTCATACACTTCGAGTTTTATTTCCAAAAAGGCTTATCGTGTGCCATAATACCCGAAACTACTCTAATTATTTACATTAAAACGTTGCCTAAAAGGTGTTTTTATGTCAGATAGGAACTAACTATTACGATTGCAATATTATTTGTTTTGTACATTAAAACAACTTTAGGCAAGTTCAATCTTTTGATTTTGAGGTTGCTTATTAAGTATTAAATGACGTTTAACAAATTTCAAAATTTTCATCTTAGCGTAAAGTTATCATCAGCTAATTTTGTTTCGTGCTTTGTCGATGTTTCTTATATAAACTAAACATGGTTCTCTTCCGTATAATCCATTACACGTTGACGCCATAAGTATCTAGGCTTATGAGATTAAATCCGGTTTATAACACCTCATTCGTTTGCCTTGTATGTACCTATTGTAAATTATAAATAGTATTATGGTAAACATAAATATTTTTTTCTATAAGAATGGTTCTAAGGAATAGACTCTAAAATGAGAGCATAATAATAAAAAACTGCTATGATCCCTAAATCCAATATCGGCGGTTTTGTAATAACAGGAAAAAGCCGCTCACAAAAGCAGTTAAAAAAACTATATTACAGCAATATATCTGTCACGATTGTAATCCCGGAAAGAGATTCCCGGAGGCGTACACGTAGATGTAACTGTTGACCTTTAACACAGTTCACCTACGATTATAGCTAGGTAATTTATTTTGTGGTCACTCGACGATTATCCTTACATTATGGGCGGCAAGTCTTTTACTGAACACAGCTCCAATCCGACCCGGGGATCAAACTCAAGATTTCACAGCGATAAAAGTAATACATCGCAATATACTTCACGACGATGTAATTCCGTCGAGAAGTGTACCGATCTTTGGCGTCACCGAGAATGAGTACCATATTTTTTTTGCCTCCATCAGTGCAAACCCCGGTAGCGACCGGTGGCTACTGTAAAAAGTCTACCATTATGACTACGTTTGCGAGGTGACTAGCGGTTTATTACTTGATGTTACTAGTACCGATTGTACTTATGACAGGCAGGCTATCTACCCATAGCATTAGTTATACGTATAACTAGTCCAGTTTGTGTATTTATTTAAAGTCTGTTAGGTGTACTAAACTTAGTTATTTATAACTTGGTTCGCGAACTTCTAAGAGTTTATATCTGGAACATAAAACGAGGTAAATGTGACTGATGTTGTTGTATTATAAAATTAATGTGGCGCAATTTACCGCGTGCGAGAGCCCGACATTTTGCCAAAACATACTTGAAATATGTTTTCACGATAGAGAAACAATAACAAATTACTGTAACAACCTAAAATACAGACTAAAATATTTAGGTAGTTTATAAACACTCCTTTTGCTTAGAGAATTAACATGCTAAATATATTTGGCGTTAAGTCATAGATCGGATTTGTTTTAAACTGATACTAGTAAGTTTTAGAGCAGAGTTTAATATTGGCTTAATCGATTAGGCATCTAGTTATAACTTAGTTCTGACTTCCTTTAGTATCCACTTTCTCGGATCAGGAGTTCTACTCCCTAAACACGAAATCCGTAGTTTCGGCCGAATTAACGGGGGATTCCTACTATGGATACCTACGGACGTAAGATTTGTATCATAGTTTGGGGCACGACCTTCTTTCTATACTCCTTGCACCCGACCTAAGAATGAATGATAATCATATTTGATAGTTGTCCCTGCTCACGCTATTTTGGCCGTCCAAAAAAGTTAAATCGGGTGTAGCTTTCACTTCGAAGTTTTGAATTGCTTTCGGACGGGTCTGTATCTTTGTTGACGGACTCAGGGTCCCAGAAGGGCATTCTGTGTAGATAGTTCATAGTGTCGTGGTGTCACTCATTATGCAATCCGCTCACTATCACTGAAAACAATCGGTTGATACGCCTTTCTTACCTTTCCTATCTTTTTTTTCTACCTTGTATACAGAGTCAAATTAAATTAGCTGGCAATACTTTACCCACGTGTTGGGTACGTAAAGATATCGAAAACTAAAATATCAATAAGAAAAACATCTACATTCTGACTTATTTCAAAATTTTAAATGACACTGACGTTTACATTATGGTAACCAATCAACTGTTAAGTTTTGATTTTTCGTAAAAAAATATAATTATGTTCGTATTTATAAAAATATCTGTTCTACAAAATTACAAAAACAGCTGATAGATTATGGGCATTGATCGTTGCCCACGGAATGATGTATTTTTAAAACTTTTCTTTTTTCCATTAGTTTTCGATATCGATAAATTGGCTAAATTAATTATTAAAGTGACTAAATTACAACAATAATAAAGTGGCTAAATTATTCAGCTTTAATTTCACCCTGACATCTGAAACCAAAAGCTCCGGTCAATGTAAATTCATGTGGACTGTAGACCATAGCATAAAGATCAACATGCAGCTGAAACACTTAAGTTATTCATCTTAGTTTTCAGTCTTCTTAGTTCGGCGGGAAATGAACTCACTATCTACGTGTAGTTAGTCGGAATACAAAGCAGTTAGCTCGTGTCCTCTCACGAAACAAAGTTTTATCATCATCCGACACTTCGGAGCGGCAAGATTGAGTAGCAAAGTACACATCTCTGTGGTTAATATATTCTTACTTATCTTTGCTCTTGTTGAAGTTAGTCGAGTGATCCCTATTTAAGAGTACCTAAGTCGCTATGTAGTTAATTAAGTTGATTCTGTCTCTCATGAAATTATACGTTATTATTATATTGACTTATTCACATAACTTGTTGACTATGGTTGATTAAAAGTGTAGCTCTACCAATATTATAGCTAACTCTATGAAGACGATTGTTCATCGTCTGATTCGATTTGTTAATGGGATCAGTCTTACAAATGGTCATTGCAAAATGTTACTCATAACGGTTATAGGTAATGAGGGAACGACTTCTTGCGAGTATGGACAGTATTAGACACTAAATTCTCTTTTTTTACACGCTTTATATTAGCTTCACTTGTATGTTTGTATGTTTGTATATTTGTATGTTTGTATGTTTGTATATTTGTTTGTAACCGACTCCTTATAGCGCGATTTTGACCCACTTTAAACGACCCGATTTCATTCAAACTTTGCACACCTGTCAAGGACCGATGACAATGCAATAATTTCATAAATTTGTGCCATTATCCTTGCCAGGGTTACCAGGACAGCAAAAAAAACTGTCTTCGAAAACTACGCTGACATACGTCTCAAAATTCGAAACACCCTAAAAAATAGAAAATAAATAATAGTTTAAAAAAACTAAAAAACACGCTTCCATTGAAAATCAACTAAAAAGTACAAAATAATGGAAAAAAAGCGTGGGGTGCTTTTTTAGGTTGTATTGATATCAGGCACCCCACGCTTTTTGTCTATTATTTTGTACTTTTTAGTTGATTTTCAATGGAAGCGTGTTTTTTAGTTTTTTTAAACTATTATTTTTTATTGATATCAGGCACCCCACGCTTTTTGTCTATTATTTTGTACTTTTTAGTTGATTTTCAATGGAAGCGTGTTTTTTAGTTTTTTTAAACTATTATTTATTCAATTACTAATCTGTCATTTCAAGTCTTTTGTGTTAGCTTTTTTAGTATAGGAATTAGGTTAGGTTAGGTTTCAGACATGAGTTTGACATTATACAACTGTCAAAGGGTGTAGCCGTACTTCCATAGGCAAACTTATTTAGGCTTGGCTCATAGTAAATTGCTATTAAATAAACCATAAAATGTCCCATAAACATTGAAATTTGTTTTATTTTCCTAGCTTTAAAATTAACAGAGTTATGTCACTTTGAAAAAAAGTCATCTCCGGACACTTTTCTTCAAATAGCTCCTCAATTAAATAAGATATAGAGCTAATACCTACTCGGTGAACTACTATTAGTACCCTCTACAATATAACATAGGTTACGATATAGGTTCCCACTGGGGGCAATTTGTCTATGGAAGTACGTCTACACCCTTTGAATTTGGGTTTATAAAACGAACTTACGTACGTACTTCCCATAAAAATGAAAAGAGCAGTTACTTTGCAAAGTATCTTCATTGCCATAGAGTTTACTCACGTTTGTTGCATTACCAGCAGCAGTTTGTTTATTCAAAGTTGAAGTGGCTTGGAAAAACACTAGAATAATATCTTCATTTATCTTTGTAGTTTTCCTTTATGATGCAGCTGTAATAGTTGTGTCCTTGTGCTGGAGAGCTGTTGACCGGCGTTCTACAACTTCATATTATTAGCATCGTTAGGAGATTTGCATTTCTCGTTTCAAGAGAAAATCTACCTTCCTACGCGTAAAATACTCGTAATGTTCTTGCCTAATATTGTAAATTACGACCTGAACAGATGCAATTATAACTAAGAGGTCTTTCATTTTCCCTTCTTCCTTATTGTGTTGATAAATTGATTTGATTTTCTTTGTTATTACCTGTTGGTTCCCTCCGTGTTAATGTGTGGCTTGACACGCAACGTTATAAGCTCTGTAGTTATTGCGTCGCATTTTATTATGAGGACTAAGGAGATTTTTCTATCATGAAGGTAATTTTCTAAGGGTGAGATAATTTCCTCCGGCTTTTTGAATATTTTATCCAATCTATCAGGTATTAGCTACCATATCGACATTGATTAAACTTAAGAAGGTGATGAGCATTACTAGCATGCGTAATGAGCCCAGTGCGGGTTGTCACTTGCCTTTCCAATTTTTGTTTCTGGGACATGACAGTTTCCTCATGATGTTTTCATTTACCGTTTTGAGAGCAGTGATGAGTAAAGCGCATTTCTGGGTTCGAAGTCTAGACCCTACAACTGTTAAGTTGCAGCCACTGCCACTGGCCCATCACCTTTCTTAAAGTATTTAATCGCCATCGCCTGTAATTCCAGCTCTACTTAATTATTTTTTTCCTTACCCTAAGGTGCTCTTTTCCCACGCCACCTTTTAAACAGTTTAATTACGATATTTTTCCATACCTAAATCTACACTATATTATAAAGAGAAAAAATTGTATTTTTGTTTGTTTGTTTGTAATGGATAAACTCAAAAACTACTGGACCGATTTTAAAAATTCTTTCACCATTAGAAAGCTACATTATCTGCGAGTAACATAGGCAACATCACGCTACAACCAAGAGGAGCGGAGAAGTAATGAAAAATGTTGCAGAAACGAGGAAAATCGCACGGGTAGGCGATTCGACGCGACGGGACGGGTCGGGGGAACACGAAATTTAACGCGGACGAAGTCGCGGGCAGAAGCTAGTAGGTTCATAAGCAGATCCAAGAAAGAACAACGAGAGCTATTTAATTATTAGTTTATGACTCCACTGTCTCTGCAATAGTAATGAATAATATAAAAGGAGAGTAGGTAGAGAAGCTCTATATATCTATATGTACAGCATTTTACATTTTGAAAACATTTTTTATTGCTTAATGCTTATAATGATTAAATAATAAGCAATACAAAGAGAATGCGGAACGAAAAAATATTATGTTCATTGTTATGGAAAATGGGCTGTATAATGGTCTTTTATATTAAAAGCTCTTTTAAAGAGGCCGTCCCACTAAGTCTTTAATGGGATTGAATAATAAGCTATAAAGATTTTGAATGGTCTAACTAAATGGTTTATTCTTTCCGCCCTGTTTGTGAGCGGTAGCGCGTAATTCTTCAGATGCCCGATTCACTATCCGGGTTAGCTAGATTGTTGTATTGGGAGTCGATAAAATAAGCTTAAATGGGTTCGGCTCGTATATCAGAGTCGGCATCATAAAGGTGGGTACCAACTGTCAAATGGCTCATTGTGGCGGCTTGGCTTTATGATGGCATTTTTACAGGCAGGTACACGCTTTGAACGTCTGCCATGCCACCCGCCAATTATATTCTACTTAACTCGGTGTCTACGTCCAGTTTTATACACTTCGGACAATTTGCTTTGAAATAACACCTGCGCCCCATACATATGTCAAATCATACGATAAAATCTTTATTGACTTGAAAACTCGGTTCTTAACGTTAAAAGAAATTATTTTACGGCACCTTGTTAAAAAGAGATCGTAAAAATTTAAGGGATTTCTAAATCATTGTCACACTACAAAAAAACTCTTTGAGTTTCATTAAACGAAAGTTAGCTTGAAAATAATCTATACTAATATTATAAAGCTGAAGAGTTTGTTTGTTTGTATGTTTATTTGATTGAACGCGCTAATCTCAAGAACTACTGGTCCGAATTGAAAAAATATTTTTGTGTTGGGTAGCCTATTTATTGAGGAAGGCTATTAGTTATATAACATCACTCTACAATCAAAAAGAGTGGAGTAGCAACGAAAAATGGACGAAAACTGGCAGGCAATTCGATGCGACGGGAAGGGTCACAGGAGCAAAAATTTGACGCGGACGAAGTCGCGGGCAGAAGCTAGTCGTTAATAAGGTGGTTTGGATAGAATGTTAATTAACATAATTGGTATAGAGAAGTTAGTTCATAGATATGTACAGTTAAGACTTTGACACGGAATTCATGATGGTATGATACAGCCGAGGGGCTTGTGGCTAAGTAATAACAGCCGGAAGGGAAGATCGGTCGGGTTAAGCTACACTTGCTGCGGTAGGTCCGTGGATGGATGACCCGCTTTACATACCAATAGCCCTCCATGCCTCGGAAAGTATGTTAAACCGTCTGACCACCAGTCTAACCAAGGGGTATCCTAGGATTACCCAGTTATTGGGTTATGGAGGTCAGAAAGGCCGTCCCATCATGTTAAAAACTGATATTCAGCTTCGTTTGGAGACTCCGACATACTTGGGAAAAGGCCAAGCAGATGGTGGTGCAGCATGGGAGAGAGGACCAGAAACTTAATTCTAGCTGACAAGGATACCAAATTTGTATCACTACATAGTATAAAACAAAGTTGCTTCCCTCTGTCCCTATGTATGCTTAGATCTTCAAAACTACGCAACGGATTTTGATGTTTTTTTTTTAAATAGGTAGAGGAAGGTTTGATAGGTTTAATATGAAGGCAGTTCAAGAGGAAGGTTTATACGTATAATACGCGGGCGAAACCGCTGGCAAAAGCTAGTGAAGAATGAATAAAAGCTCTATTTATCAAATCTAGTATTCTACTCTGCTGTTTTTTCTACGTTCACCAAATAGGCAATCGTAGCAATAACAACATTTGTTCGAAGTCAATGAACCGTACTTTTATATGGATATTTGTATAGTTTGATTACCAAACTACGGTCTCAGTTTTGTTTTGTTTGTACTAAATCCGCAGTTAGCCGATGATAGTAGCTCTAATGAGGCGACTTTCCAGTTCCAGCGGTGCTTTGTTAGGTAACTTCAGAGTTTTGCACAGCTCTCACTGAAGTATTGTGCTTTGTTTTTTGATAAGGAACGTCCTTTATTAGCCATACATTATTATTTATTTCAACTTCAGGTTACTTACCGATATTAAACATACTATCAAACCTCATACAAACTACCTTATATGATACTTATTTAACACAATAGTCGCGCCTTTCGATGGGATCTTCAACGAGACATTCAACGAATATGTAAACGTTAAGATCGCCTCGTCACTTGTGGGAGCTTGTGTTGGAAAGGCAGATGGAGAGGCTATTATTGAATCGCCCATAGCGCAGTTCTACTAAATTGTAATGTTATCCTCTCTCCTTATCCTTATTTATTAGGGGTCGTAAACATAATGCTCTTTCCATATATGTCTATCAATCATCATTTCAGTGTTTCCCCCCTTTTCAAGTCTAATCATCTTTCGAATAATCCATCCACCGTTTCTTTCGTCTTTCTCTACTCTAGCCATATTCAACTTTACTCTCAAAACTTTCCTCACCAGATGTTCCTTATTCAGCTATTCCTTCGTATGACATGTCTCATACAACAAAAAATAATTTGTCGGTCTCTGGCGCGTCTTTTAGACCTCTTACATCTTTGAGAATTCTTGTCTCACATTTTTTTATTTACCTTTCCCTGATCTATTCAAGACAAGACAGCACTGGCTCTAGAAATGTTTCCTAGATTCCCAGAATTCCTAATTCGGGAGTCCTCGATTGTCCCCGTTACCTTTTGCTGTTTCAGCAGATCACAAGAAACGCGTCTTTTAGCGCTACCAAAATCCTACTATTATGTATTATACTCGTTTTCAAATAAATATTACACAGCATCTAGTGTAATTTCTTCGATCTCATCTGAATCTCGCCGTCGTCAGTAAACAGCATGCTGCATTCGCCATAGAGTTCATGGTAGCTCTGTTAGTATGTCCTAGCACAGAGCCTCCATTATCAAAAGGTTCTTCTCTTGTTGTTGATGAGAACTCTGAGGGCCCATGGTGAGTTCACTTGATGCAAGCCTAATTCTTATTCGCAATTTACTTGAATACATATTTGTCGATAGTATGGTCGTTACTTAGCTTTGAGTCCGTCTGTTTCGCAAAACTTATAAATTTAATAAGGTGTAAAATTATGCCTAAAAAGAACATAATATGGCTAATCTGTGAAGCAGGAGGCGGTGTGCGCGGCGCGGGCGCAGGCCGGAGGGCGGTCGTTTTGTTCGGTGTCGATGCCGTTGACAGGTGGAGGGTGCGCAGGGCCGGCGGGGGGCACGGCGCCCGCGCAGCTCGCGTGGCCCTCTCGCCTGAGTCACGCGCGCCTCGTAATGCTTGCATAATAATAATGACGGATGCCGATCGCGCGGCGGCTCCTTTGATCTGCGGCGCGTTTGATCTCGCCGCCGGAGCCGGTCCCGCCGCCCCTGCCGCACAAACGAGCCGCCCGCTCGCCTACTCGGTCGGGCGGCGCAGCGGCGAGCGCTGGCCCTTCGCCCTCGCTCTAAATAGAGGCTTTATTTTGTAAACAGCGGGAGCGCTACCGTGCGCGCGTGGTGCGGGCCCCAGTGGTGCGCCTGCGCCCGCCAGTATGGGGTGTGCTCCGGCCCGCTGTCTGCGCCCGCGCTGCGTCCACCACCGCCGCGAGCGATGACGCGCCTGTGCGGCTCGCTCCGCCGCTACCATCACTGGATTGTTTGGACACTCTGTGTACGCATTGCTTTATTATTTTGTGACATGTGTTTTTCACGCCGGTTTCCGATAACAGTGAGAGTAAATAGTGACCTCTTAATGAGGCGGAAGTTTACATGTTTGTGGTCTCCGGCTTGTACCTTTTGGAATCAATATTGAGATTCTAAGAGATTACAATTCAAATTTAGGTGTTTCATGTGTTTTTTATGATGATATCTTGGTAGTATTTTTGTTACAAGAAGTTGACAGAGAATGCGGTTACAGTCTTGGAAAAGTACACTGTTCATTGACAAGAACTTTTTAACTTCTGAATGACCTGCTCTAGATCACGATCTCAGCTGATGGAAAGCGACGGATGAGGTCTATGTTTTCATTTATTTGACCATTTTGTTTTTTTGTTTTAATCAAACTATTTTCAGCTAATCATTTCAGAATGTAGGTAACCCAGTGTCTATCAAAAACACTTCCTAACTTGCGTACCTGTTGCGTTTCATTAGCAGATGAATATGATGCCAATTTTTAAATTTTTATCTTACTTCACGGATATTCACAGAATTTATAGACGCTATTGGAAAACTATGTTAGTTCATAAATTCTTCCGTGAAAACTTTATCTTGATTAAGATCGGTGTATATTGACCCATTAGTTGCTTATTTTAGATTAATATTCTCGCAAATAGGCTTGTGTGTGTACCGTGTGGTGCCGGACGCAAAGAATAACACCACCCTATTTCTTCCCGTGGGTGTCGTAAAAGGCGACTAAGGGACTTACTAGAGAATGGGCAGCAGCGTTCTCTATACATTTTACCACCATACTGCGATCGCCAACCCGTCTGCCAAGCGTGGCGATTATGGCAAAGCCCTCCAAATTTGGGGAGGCCTAAGTCCAGCAGTGGACGTCTTACGGCTGTAATGATGATGATGATGAAATAGGCTTAACCGAATATTTTGTTACATAGCTGCTTCCCTCATTAGTACGAAAGAGTATTTTTGGGGTTCTGTATCTCTTGCTGCGTCACATATGTTATGATCTTGATTGAATTTCTGCTGTGCATCCAGTGATTTTATCTCATCTTACACAATGAGATTCTCATTTACGTAGTTATTCTGCGATGCTCTTACAGCTGTTTCATTGCTGTGGCAAACCAAGTCTATTAGAATTGTTATTTTGGCTACTATAATAGCTTTCGTGGAAACATTATTCCATAGATTGGAATCTGTGCTCGCATCCAAACCTTTGTCAAGGAAAAGGTACTTCTCTGAATCAGTGGACAGGTTTATTTTGTGATCTGTTCTGGTATGTGGTTATACATATACAGGGTGTGGCGTAAGTAGTGGTCCACCGTTCAGGATTCGATGAACCAGATAATTAACTATAACAATTAAATTTTTTAAACATTTTTACCCAAGGGTTCCGAAAATATTTCATTTTTGTCTTTTATTTACGAAATTTCTACCTTTTATTACATATTTGTTTGTAGTTTCAACAAAAACCATTATTTTATCATTTTGATTTCTGTTAATTACTGCTGAATACTAGAGCTATCATGATAAATTATGATTTTTTATGTAAATTCAGCTCTTTTGAAGAAAAAGTTGGTTCTTCTCTAATTTTAACCCCAATTTTTAACACACCATCAAGTTGAAGAGCAATTTTTGTAAAAAAAAAAAAAATCGGTAAAAATGGTTAAAATTTTTAATTGTTATAGTTAATTTTCTGGTTCGAATCCTGAACGGTGGACCTGAACTTACACCACACCCTGTATAGTTAATAAAGTTTACGATTGAAATTCGATAAATACGTGTTTTACGTATAATTAAATTAGCTACCTATTTGCTACAACTGCTAATAAAACAGTTTTGATATGAGAAATTGCTCTATTAAAGATACGAGATTCCATTAGTAGCTGCACTACATTCAAATAGGGATATTTACCTGATCTTGAGTTAAATCTAGCAAAACTAGATTTCTGAGAAATATTTGAACCAGCCATTTTTATCCAGCCATTTGCATTATAACTTATGTACAAATATGCATGTATCCGTGTCGATAATGGCAACTAAACTGGTTATAGAGAAAGTAGAGTGCAATAAGAATGATTAAAATAAAATGATTTATGAATTCATTTGCATTTTCTATTTTTAATACCATTTGAATCACCTTTACTAAGCCTTTGACTACAACTTTTCATTAGGGTTCAACCTTTTGGTGTCGTCTTGATACCACTTTGACCACTTATACTGGACTTTGTTTACAATCTTTCATTTTGGTTAAACTTTTTGGTGTCTTCGTGACAGGAGCCAACCAACTGATAGTTAGCTTTTTGAAATTTATATTTTTAAGGTAATGGGGTAGAATTTGAATCCTGTAATTGCGTAACACTTTAACAGTAAGAATATCTTTCATTTTAGGCAACTCAACAACATTCATTGCGTAATTACGTTGTTGAGTAGACAAACTTTTCGAACAGATGAAGCAATGGATTATCATTGTGCTTTAAAGTGCTTCAGATATTGATTGATAGTGCAGGATTCTGATTGGTACACAATTAGGGTGCAGGTCCCACTTGAACAATTCCTTTGTTTCCATTCGTTTAATTTCGATAGTTTCCTAATTGGAACTGTGGACGGCTAGTCCTCCTAGGTCCTTATGTTGTCTTGGAAACGTTTTTAGTAGGTGGTGCCTTCATTCATTATAAAAAGGTATAGTATAGAAATCTATCGTATTGATTCTTCCTTCGAAAACTTTGTGATTTGGTAGAGTCCGATTGAACTTCTTTTTATTTCTTACTAGCAACCCGCGACTTCGTTTGCGATCCATAATGAGAAGCCAATGTTACTTAGCCGATATCCTTACCCAGGTCATGTTCTACTTGTGTGCCAAATTTCATCCAAATCTGTTCACCCGTTTTAGCGTGAATGCTTAACAAACAAAGGTACATACTTTCGCATTTATATCACTAGTTAGAATTAGGTTTGCATACTTTTTAATTGGAGAAAAAAACCAAATTGCTTATGTCCAGCAGTGGACGTCTTTCTTCTGAAATGATTCTCAAGTTTTGCTTCATCATACATACAGAATACCTTGAAAAAAAAAACCCTTTACTTTAATTTGATATGTGTGGGTATATCTTAAATTTTTTATATATAACTAGCTTCTGCTAGCGGCTTCGCCCGCGTGAAAATTCAACCCCCCAATTCACCCTCTTAGGGATGGAATTTCAAAAAATCCTTTCTTAGTGGATACCTACTCTTCACAAAGAATACACCCTCCAAATTTCATGTCTCTAGGACCAGCCGTTTAGGCTGTGCGTTGATATATCAGTCAGTCAGTCACTCAGGACTTTGAATTTTATATATATAGATTTCGTGAAAAGACAATAAGTAGAAAAGTGGTCTCCAACTGGCTCGATAACCCTTTTCAAAAATTATTTCGGTAACCTACATTGACGTTATTTTATATTGGATTGTTTTGTTTAATACTAAGTGATTAGAAATGGCTGTGACTTTGAGATTATAATATCATTTTCGAAAATGTATCTTGTCTAAGTTACAGAGACACCCATTTGGCAAAGTGTTGCTTTAATAACATACATCGTTATTAGATTTAACATACATCGTTTCGTTATTAGCGAAATGCGAACAAGCTCATTTCAAAAGCATCTCAGAACATGCATCATCGAAAATTGTTTTGATACTATTAAGGAATTTATGGATTTTAGGACAAATGGGAAAGTTAGATAACATGAAAATTTGATTTGACAATTTGTAATTTAATTATTTTTCCTTGACATTTGAAATTTGGATATGTAGAGAAATCTTGATTTAGTACTTTTCTTTTACATTGCAATTTAAGTATTTAGTTTTAAATGATTACATTAGAATCATCATTGTTATCACGAAATTTCCATGACGAATTTAATTGGCGGGCGGAATATGAAGTACTGTTGTAAGTGTTATAAAATCTGTAAAATATAATATTTCAGGCAAATAAATAAATCTATCTGTCTACATACCACTATAGATTTTTAATTGTATTTCCGGAAGCGTAAGGCACGTTTATAGGCAACTTAAGTTTATTCATTTACTTAATAACACTGCCTCAGTAGTCTTACAGTCGTTAGAGAGTACCTATTATGGGCTGGCTTAGTGAAAGGGTATCGGGTAAGGGTCCCTAATTTGGGCTGGTTAAATCGCAATAGGATTAGCACCAAAGCAAGGTCTGCTGATGGCATACATTTCCTCTGTCCTTTTGTTTTAAAACAAAAGAATAGGGTTTTGTAGTGTGTTTTAGAATATACAGGGTTTTTTTTTGTTGGTGGGAAATGATCAAATGACGTCTCCCGCTCTGGGCGGAGCGGCAGGGCGTGTCAGACTTTTATTGACTAAAATCCACCCGTGTTCCTTCAGTTGCCCATATGCAAGGGCCACGGTACCTCTTTCGAACTAATCTCGCGACCTTGGCAGGATAGAATACGGGGTGGCAGGGACATCGACGAGCAACCTGTAACTTATTTCCATAGCAAATTCAGTACATGATTCTTACTGCGGGGACGTTGAAATCATTCGACGGTTATATAAAACAAAATAAGGAGCTGTGCATTTTGATCGCTTAGGTATTGCACTTTTATATTAAACAGTTTTTTATAAATAACCAAAATTGTAAACACTCTTAAATCATGTCTCCCTTAATCGGGGTCTTAAATCGTGGGCTGAATTCATGGTTACAGTTTGCGAGTTAATGTACCTGCCACCCTGTATACTAGCTTCTGTCCGCGGCTTTGTCCGAGTGAAATTTTTAGCTCCTCCAACCTACCCCGTCGCATCGCCTGTCTATGCTAAGTTACACACATGTATGCCACAACATTTTTTTTTTTTTGAATATCTTCATTCATTATGACGGGTACCCACTTCCCAATGTACCTTTTTTATTCTAGGGTATGGTACTCGGTGTGTTATCTCCTGGCGCTGATTTTCAGCTGCAAGGATATCCCCTTGTGTTGTCATCTGGCATCTGAGTTGAGGCCGTTTTGGCATTATTTATATGTTAAAGGTTTTTTTAAATGACATAATGCCAATAAAGGAACTACTCTGGAACGAATATTTTTCAAATCCGACCAGAGTAGTTCCGAGATTACCGCGTTCAAACATACATCGATAAACTAAATATAGGTGGATAGAATATAAACTAACAATCAGCCCCTAAATCCGGTTTTTACAAGTTAAAACCATCGAGTTTTTTTTATTGTTCTTCCGAGGGTTTCTGTATATAATATTTTAATACAAATAAACCGAAATAAATCATCTAAATGATGGTTAAAAAGGGGATCAAAATCCGATGCGCAGCTGAGAATAACAACGCGGTCACAAAGACAGACGGACAGAATACAAAGTGTTTTTAATTTATAATATTAACTTATAAATATGAACGATATTCATTTTAGAACATAGATCTAATAAGAATCGTTTCTTAATTTATTTAGTATTGAATGTCTCGTGCAGGTGATACTGTGTACAGCGTGCGAGAGCTCGGCGCCGCCTGACAGCCTGCGCCTCGTGTGGCTCTCCAACACTTCGCTCACCTGCAACGATGGATCTCCTGCCGGGTACGACATAGCTCATCCATCACCTACTACTTATATCGGTAACGAAGGGCAAAGGGGATTGTCTGACCATTATTATATCAGAACTGGAAAGCAAAATTAACCAGATGACGGTGGACGTCTGGTGAAAGCCGGTTATGCACTTTGCCATTGCCTTTATTTCATTCCGTTTGGAGCCAATAGGTACAACTTGGATTGGGCTCGGTTTTGTATTTCAAATGTGGACACCAGATTTTTTTTTTCCAATGCCGGGAGTTTGCTACTTCGACCCCTTTTACGCTTTTAAGGTGCAGTTTGGCCATATACCGTCCATGCCACTCGGCATTGCACGACGCAAAATTTCCATACAACGATGCTCAATAGGACCTCAGCTATAAAACTAAAAACGAAATGTTTTAGCAAAACAGCAATTTGAACGGTTTCTCTAATTTCAGGTATTATTTCCGGCGCGGTACGAACAACGATCACTGGGTGGTGTACCTCGAGGGCGGCGGGTACTGCTGGGACCCGGCGTCGTGCCGCACGCGCTGGCGGCGCCGACCGGCGCTCATGTCCTCCACGCGCTGGCCGCGCGCACGCCGCGCGCCCGCCCTGCTGTCCGCTGACCCCGCCGCCAACCCGCTGTGGCACGCCTCCAACCACGTGCTCTTGCCCTACTGCTCCAGTGACATGTGGGCAGGTACCAGGAACACTCGTCATCCCGGTGCTGGATTCGTATTCGCCGGCCGCCTCATCGTTCGAGCTGTCCTTTCCGATCTGTTCCGCTACGGACTCACTGGTCGAATGCTACTCGTGGGCTCCAGCGCTGGCGGTGCCGGCGTCATGTTGCACGCGGACGCCGCGAGACGCGCGCTACGCTCGAAAGGCGTGCGTGTTGCCGCCATGGCCGACTCCGGCTGGTTCTTGGACCGTCCGGCGCGAACACGACGCGCCCCTGCTGCCACAGTTGCCCGACTCGGCCACACTCTGTGGCGCGGCAGGCCACCGACTTCGTGTGTCCGCGAGCACACCGCCGAGCCGTGGCTCTGCTACTTCGGCTACCGACTCTACCCACACATTCGCACACCCCTATTCATCTTTCAATACTTATTTGATTCAGCACAGCTGGCTGCTGAGGGCGTGCGCGCCCCTCGGACTAGGTCCCAATGGGACGCTGTCCACCAGACGGGTGCAGCATTGCTGTCAAGTTTGGGTCCAGTTCGTGCCGTCTTCGCACCCGCATGTCTCGCACACGGGGCGCTCGCGCGTCCCGAATGGCAGGCTATAAACGTTTCGGGCATAACACTGCCGCGCGCTATTGCGTGCTGGGAGCAACGGCTCGGCGCCGGCAAGAGCAGGCCCCGCGGGGGCTGTGCGCCGCGCCGCCTGGTGGAGCGCTGCACGTGGCCGCAGTGCAACGGCTCGTGCCCGCGCCTGCGCGACCCGCGCACGGGCGAGGAGGTGGCGCTGGCGGCGCTGCTGCAGAGCTTCGGGCTGGACGTGCGCGGCGCGGCGGCGGCCATGGGGCTGGACGCGCGCGCTCTGTCGCGCATGAGTCGCGCCGAGCTGCTGCCACTGCTGGCTCCCCATATGTGACGAAGTTTATACAGACTTCTTAAGTGCTTTCTGGCACGGTGAATCTACCTCGTTTTTGTTGCACAAGTACAAGTAATATTACGTTTAGATGTTAGATATTATTTATTGTTCGTCGAACTCAATGTATTTTAAGTAAAGGGCTGGAACTCTTTAATTTTGGTTTTCTTTCCATCTTACAGTCACTAGGTAAGATAAGAATTGAAACTCAAGATATCTTTGGCACACATGTATTTTATATACTTACAAATTAATACCGATCCTTTTAAAGGACCGACAGACTAGTTTGGGTCTATCTACAAATAAAATATCTAAAAATATCTCACTACTTGTCCACTGAGCACTCTAGCTATGGCAGTGATGAGGCGGATATTCACGATCAGCAGGTAACTAGATAATTTGATTGGGTAAGTATACCCGGCGCGGCGGTGTCAGGCGGTTCCGGCGGCGCGGCAGCCAGGGCGCGCGGCGGGCGGGAGCGCCGGCGTGGCGGCGCGGTATGCTCACGTGCAGTCCTCCGCTTCGAAAGCGTTTATGGCGACGTCATAAACGAGAGGCACGCTCTTCGCTGATCATTATAGATAGATCGACGACATCGTTTCCTAGGAAGAAGTCCGTGGATATGATGTTGGCTCGAGTCCGCCAGCGAGTCGCGAGGCGTGCTGTCACGTTGCGGTTGACATCGTCAGCGTTCTCTCGCAGCGAGCCGCGCAGGAATAGGATGTCGAGCACAGTGGGCGTGGTCTGCGCCATGGCAGAGAACAGCGGCGAGCGCGCCGTCGGCTGCGGCGACGACGAGATCGCGCCGTCTAAGTACTGCAACAACTCCGTCGCACTGTTGGTGTTGGCCCATAAGTGAGGTAGAATAGGCCACAGCCACGAGTTTTCTGCAAATACACAATGTTTATGAGAAAAGTAACAAAAGATGTTGGTTACAAACTGGTAAAGTAACTTGCTACATGCATTATCACAATTTAATTATCTGCCAATTACATTAATTAATAAGGGACTTCACTTATTGCGCAGATAATTAAATTTAAAACGACCGTGATTGTCTTTTCTGTTTAATTACGTACCTAGACAGATAACAGTTTCAAGAAAATGATAGCACGAAATATTATTATACAAAACAAGTTATCTTTATCATATTTAAATATGTTTTTTTTTTAATTTGTCCAGAAGTAATTTGCAAAATTATTTCTGCACGAAAAGAAGACTACAGATGTTTCCTATAGGTATATATTTATCAACATCCAAAAATCACTTCATTCTGACTTCTCTAAAGATGATGATGATGAAGAATCAATAGGACAATTAATCATACTCACGAGAAACTATCGAGTTATCGACATAGCTGAACAGTAAACGCTTGTTGGCGTTGATCAGTGTCTGTAGTGTGGGCCCCTTAGTCCCCACGCTAGTGCCGAACTCATCAGCTGGGGCCAAGTGGGGGCCCAGTTCCCGCTGCACTATCTCTAGGAGCCCTGCGTGCACAGCCCAGATTGCTGCCCCGTCTGGTTGGTAGAATCCGACGGGGAAGTGGTGGGCGTCTAGAAATACTACCTGAAATCGGGACGAAATTGAATTTAGTTTTGATGTGGTATCTGGAGCACATAAAATATCAGAAATTAATTTATCGTAAGTGCAATAGATTTTTTCTGATATTTTTTTAGCAACCCCTTTACTAGAAAGCAGACTTTTGAAACTTAATTATTCTTATACCGAGAAACTCAATCAAATGTTTGGCAAGCATAACCTTACCTCTTTAGTGGCATCAAGAAACGCTCTTATTTCTCTTAGAAGCGGAACTAATGGACGAACTCGAATTAAATTATGATTCAGCCAGTATCTGAAAACGTAAGAAAACAAAATTAATTAAGAAGTATTTCTTTTTGCTGAATTAGACAAGACCTAATTTTTTCCATTCATTTGACAGTCAATTAACTGTCTGGAACACTTGTGAAATAACTTTGTAACCGAAGTAGCCATGCGAAACCACTGATCGCCTGACCGTTCAGTGTTTATTTGATATTTGGAACAATAGGGTACCGGCCACATTAACTTCTGTTACATAATTTCCAAGCAACCGCATACTCCTACGTGCTCGAATAGGCCATGCGACCAATGTTTATTAACAATGCTGTGACACTTATGACCGTGGCACCAATCGAACGACTTGCGACGCCAAGCAACGATTCGATGACTCGGTCGAGTGTTGAATGAGTGGCAGTTCTCAACCCATCTAGGCTACTTTGGGCATTGAAGAGCACTTTAGCCGTCGGTCGCGGTTGTATAACATAAATACATGAGGCGACTGTCGGGGCCAGACTGAGTCCGAAAACCTCTCAAGTGATTCAACTATAGGACCCTCTGACCGAAAACAGGCTTTATTTGTTTAGGCACTGGGGCATATCCAATTTATGAAAAATTAAGTCTTCAAGTTTCTACAACAGGCATTGCAAATTAAAGACGAATATGTACCTGTCTTCCACATTTTGATAGAAGTCGTAGTAAGCGACCCTGAAGTCGAAGTATCTGATGCCGTGGACGAGCTGACCCCAGATAGAGCGGTCCTGGCACAGGATGAAGCTGTCCCGCGATACGGAACTGACTTCTGTGTTGAATTTCCAGGCACCTGCATTATGCGTACCCGCTATCGCTAGATCACCGATACGCAGGTTGTTGATCTTAGACCTGGAGTGAGAAAGATATAATGATGAATCGCTGGGTACACGAAGGACAACTTGCCCGCGACGATAGAACCCACATGTAGGATAAATAGACTGCCGGGATTTCAATACAGTTTCAAATTGTCTGTGGACGAAGTTGTCCACGGTTTCCTCAGTATCAATAGATAGGTACTGTTTACCTTCATCTAAAAATAGGACATAACAGTCATACTTTTAATAATATTTTATATAATACTTAAGTGCAAGTAAAGGACGCTTTTGATGAAGACGACGACGTTGCAAAGGCGACAATTAACGTGGTATATGTATATAGTCGTGTTAGGGAGGTATCCTTGTTTTCTGTTTTAGATAAAATAAGCACGACTGCGTTCCTGTCTTCAAAGATTTTTGCTGCGCCGTTTAAAGAGTAATAAAAACTTTTTTACAAAAAAAAAAAAAAAACCGACTTCCTTAAAACAGTACAAAGTGAAAAATAACTTTAATTTCGGAAGTCGGTGTCTTAGGATCTGTATTTAAGGTGTTTTGGTTTTAGTTATGGTATCCACCCCGCACTAATTCCAAACAAACAATGCATATTTATGCGATAGCAGAAATCGCAGTTAATTTGCTGTCATTTTTTAAAGAGTTCCGGTGTCTGTCTCCGGAACTCATCATCAGATCTATATGAAATTTATATGGGACCATTTCGAAATAAACTCCTTTCGAATAAAAAAGAATTTTGCAAATCCGTCTATATATGACGGAGTTATGGCCGAACATATATAAAAAAATATAAACATCCGAATTGAGAACCTCCTCCTTTTTGAAGTCGGTTAAAAATGGAAAGTTCACTGCCAGTTCCTGTTCAGATCTGCCTAACCTTTTCTTAACTATGTTGGGGTCGGATTCCAGTCTAACCAGCCGGATGCAGCTGAATCATGGTATCAGATGCTACAAGTATCATATCGTTTATTAAGATTGGTTATGGGATTTTTGGGCTTCTGACGACCCGTAACGACCGTCAAAGGTTCACAATTGACAGCCGGGACTAATGGCTCTTTTTTTTTTGCATTGGAAATCATCAAATAACTCTGGGCGGAGCGGGAGGGCATGTGCATACTTTTACTGACTAAAACCCACCCGTGTTCATTCAGTTGCCTATATGCCAGGGCCACGGTATCTCGTTTGAACAATCACGCGCCCCTGCAGGCATCGGTCCTTGCAGACCCCTTCAGTTAATGCTGACATCTCTTTGAGGCGCGCGTGGAACACAACGCGCCGTCGACCCGAGCCTGACGCGTCCTTACCGGATGGCGAGCTACCCATTGCTCGCCGCCCGCAAGCCCGCACCTACGGTGGCCGGGAGTCCGCAATCGAGGACTAATGCCTAAACGTGGTTTCTGAAACACGGAGGGGTCTTGGTATTTAAAGATAGTCACCCATCCGCGGACCAACCGCGGCGAGCGTAACCTCATCGATCGACCCAAGCGGCTATTATTGCATAGTAAAAAGCCCCTCCTAATTAAAATTGAAAGTAAATATTTTTATAAAAAAACCAGCTCACCCTTTGTCTTCCATCCAAGTGGGTTGTATTTTTAAGCAGTTGTAAGCTTGTATCTCAGCGACGCTTCCAGCTGCCACCCATGGCCACAGGCATTGTGGTCCTTTTGTACCCACGCCAGCTTCCCAGCCTGCGGGCAGGGTTCCTCGACCTAGGGACATGTTGGTCACCACATGGCCTTCAACCGATGTCAACTTGAACACTGAAAGAGCGTTGTTCCATGATTGTGGTCTTTCGTCAAAAAGACCTATCTGGGGATAAGAAATACGTGAAAGTTTTAGCATTATAGAGATTATTAAGTCAGTCTTTGAAAGATACACATAATAAAGTGATTGGTGAATTATGTAAAACTAGCTTTTGCCAGCGGCTTCGCCCGCGTGGAGGTCGGAAATTATCCCGCGGGAACGTATTACCGGGATAAAAAGTACCCTATATGTTAATCCAGGTTATAAACTGCATGTGTGCCAAATTTCAATCAAATCCGTTAAGAAGTTTTTGCGTGAAAGAGGAACAAACATCCACACACACACAAACAAACACACAAACTTTCGCGTTTATAATATTAGTAGGATTCTGGGTGTTCATGTGACATCTCAGCTCAATAATTTTATCATAATGGAAGATTAATATTAGCAGATTATAAATTTCCCATTGCTGGACAGAGGCCTCCTCTTCGTGAGAGGGGGGGGGCCCGCAATCCAGCATGCTGACCCAGTGCGGATTGGTAGATGTCACATTTTTTTTTGCTTTATAAAATATCACATTTGATGCTACTTTATTCACATAACAATATAACCTATTATCTAAAAAGTAATTTAAATATAACTTAAACTGCTAAGTAACTATTAAACTAAGAAATCGTCCAATAACGTCTTTCTTATTCACTATAAGTTAGAGGGAGGACACTTGATTCACGTGTTCTTTATAAAAGTTAGCACTTTCACTACTGTTTCAGTTCACTTACACTGCACTAAGGGTTTAACTCTTTTTAGTCTTCGCACTAATTCAGTGTTGTCAAGGATTTGAATCGCCTCGACATTCACGTGATGATGAAGTCTGTGTTCATGAGCTTCTGCACATTTTTGTATGAATATGTTTACGACATCCATTTTAAGGTCCCGGTGAAGGTCGCTGTTTTTTATGTACCAGGGCGCGCTGACTATATCCCTAAGTACTTTGTTTTGTAATCGTTGTATAATTTGACGATTACTTTGACTGGTGCAGCCCAACTGTGTACCGTAGGTCCATACAGGTTTTAAAACTTGTTTATATATCAACAATTTATTAGATATTGTCAATGGCGACTGTCTACCAAGTAGCCAATTTTTTTTGGATCGAATATCCAATTCGGCTCTTTTCTCTTTAACATGCTCTTTCCAGCGCAGTTTTGCGGTAGATGTCACATGTCGTCGAAATTTAGTTCTAGGACATGCCGGTTTCCTCATTCACCGTTTTGAGAGCAGTGGTGATGAAATGATTAATAGAAAGTAAAGCGCCTGCTTGAGTTAGAACCTACGACATACAATTTATAAATCACAGCCGTTACAAGCAGGCAAAACATGATACATGGCCATTGATTTCCCTTTACAGTCACACGCAATGATATGTGGATATGATCATTTATCGGTGGGTGACATGTAAACGAATACACTTCCACTAATATTATATTTCGTAACGCCTGGTATTTGGATGAGCAGTGAATGATGCCGTGAATAAAAATTGATCGTCAACGGACGGAGCGTCACGTCCGTGCCGTTGTCATACTTTGTTACGTAAATATGATTTGTAGCCTAGATTTTGTTTTCGTTTCTATTGTAAGATTACTTTTATGGCTAATTTGAGCAATACAAATACAAGTAGTTTATATTTTTTAAGAAGATTTGTACTACATAGCTAGTAATAGAAGAGTCCTTTCAAGCAAATAATTGCCTGTGTTAGAACTCTCCTCTCTTCGGCAACTTAGATTTAAGTAATGTACATTAACATACAACTATTTTTGCCAGTATTTAATATACTTTGAAATGGTAAATTTGAAGATTAAAAAGAGAAATACAAAACAAAATACAACTAATATTTTATGTCAGGTCATTCAAATGAGTATTTGCTTTGTGTGTATTACAAGTGAGTTGAGTATGTGTATGTTTGTGTGTTTACAATGAATGTGGATAACAATTCATGGTAGCCCTTAGCTATTTAAGGGAAGAATTACAGGGATAGAATTGCGTACTAACAATCGCTCTTCACCGTAACCGGACTGCAAAGTAAGGTCAATATACGCATTATTTTCCCATCAACAGGCCAAAGCACTGGATACTGAAGTAAGTGTTATGACTAACTCGGGCATACGTTTTTATTGGTTTCAATTTACAGAGACAGATTTGTTATTTACTGTGTAATGGAGTAGCTACCAAACAAAGAGTTGGAAGTGGAAGTTGGAAGAGTTCAGTAGACAGTTTTAATTCTATTCTCTTAAGCTGCCAGTTATCATTTAGACGTTTGGATGAATCAACGATGACAGCTTCATCTCTCTCCTCTATATGAAAATCTGTGTTACTTCTATACGTCATTTTCTGATAAACCTGATGTCATGACTATGAGGATGACGATTGGTATAATTCTTTACTTAATCCTAACTTCTTCATATTTCATTCCTTTCTTTTTAGTCTAAAAAGGTTTAATTTAAATTTAATAATTCGTTTTAAGATTTTAGATTATATACCTATAGGTAAATTATTTTACAAAAATAGGTAAGGGGGGGTAAGTAAACATTGTTATGTAACCTATATGCTTATTTAAAAAAGTTATTGTTTAATTACCTACGCTAATTGATACCTACCGCCATTGTGCTTAAATATTTAAAGTATTTACTTGTTGGGGCGATGAAAAAAAAATGCTTAGTTTATACGTCACGTTTCGTAGTTCGAAAACTGCTTAACGTGATGATTATGCACTACTAAATTGTGTACAAGAAGGAGGCCACGATCACTATGACACAGGTGACCAAAACAAAAAGGAAAAGTTGTTCCAAAATGGTCCACCAAAAGCATTATGTTAGAACATTCATACACACGCTATTCTATGGTCTCATTATTGATGACCAGTGGCACTAGTGTCAGTTTTTTAAATCCAGCGTACCAGGTTCTTCTCCAAACCAGAGACAATCGGAGCGTCAAACGCGTTCGATGTGTTTGATCAAATCAAATCAAAATATTTTTATTTCACATAAACCAACATGGGCACTTATGAAACGTAAGAAGCTAGGTGCACGGTTCCAAATAGTTGATTCCTATGGAGAGGAGCCGGCAAGAAACTCCACGGTTATTCTTTTAAAAATAATTGGCTTAAAGTGGTTAATACAAACTCACACTAGGACCACTGCTAACGTTAAACGTGATGCTAATATGAACGCATTAATGCGTTAACGTTGATATAACTGGGTTGGTTTTAACACTATACGCATGGTTTTATGTAATAGGCACAATTTATATGCATACTGTGATGACCATGTCCCAAGCGAATATTGTTTCAAGTTCAAGACCATCTGACTTAATAGGTATTATAAAGCTGAAGAGTATGTTTGTTTGTTTGATTGAACGCGCTAATCTCAGGAACTCCTGGTCCGAATTGAAAAAAATATTTTTGGGTTGGGTAGCCTATTTATTGAGGAAGGCTATAGGCTATATAACATCACGCTACAATTAAAAGGAGCGGAGAAGCAACCTAAAATGGGCGAAAACTGGCAGACAATTCGATGCGACGGGAAGGGTCGAGGAAGTTAAAATTTGACGCGGACGAAATCACGTGCAGAAGCTAGTATTGTATTTGCACCGACAGTCGGAGATATCGTATTTATCCTCCACTTACAGGGAATTACAATCTGATAAATTTATGACATACTTACTTGTCTTGGTACAGAGAAACACCCATTGAAGTCCCAGTTAAGTTCCAGCGCATCCTGCAGGGTGATGGACGCTCCTACCTGGACCTCAGGCGAGTGGACTGTCAGCCATACTCTGCCACATTGTGACTTCTCCAGTATCTGATTTTCTGTTGCTGGAATCAGAAGAATCGGAATCTGAAACGCTGTACCAAACTGGTTGGTTTTTTTTTCTTTAGTTAGCCTACCGCGTCCCATCTATACTTATATACTAATATTATAAAGCTGAAGAGTTTGTTTGTTTGATTGAACGCGCTAATCTCAGGAACTACTGGTCCGACTTGAAAAAATATATTTTGTGTTGGGTAGCCCATTTATCGAGGAAGGCTATAGGCTATATAACATCACGCTACAACTAAGAGGAGTGGAGCAGTAATGAAAAATGTTGTAAAAACAGGGAAAATCGCACGGGTAGGTGATTCGACGCGACGCGACGGGAAGGGTCGGGGGCACAAGAAATTTTACGCGGACGAAGTCGCGGGCAAAAGCTAGTTGCTATTAAATAAAGGCCTCTTTCACATCCTCCTAGGCATCCTTTTTTGGAGCAACCTCGATCTAACTGGTTAGGTATGCATTGTTAATAACGCACAATAATCATGTAACCCTGACTTACCTAATTGCACAATCGGTTTCTACAGAAAAGTTATTACTTATAATTATAATATAAATAAAGCAAGTTAAATGCAATATAAATGTTCAGCATTTCGGAAGCGATAAATCTGTGTCCAAATGTGAATTTACAATGTGATTTTAGGTTATCTCGACATTTCATAATTTGAATCTGTATTAGCAATATTATCTAATATTGTGAAAGTATGGATGTTTGCAATAATGTCAAATTATGTGGGTAGAGTAGGCGAGTTTTTTTTTTCGATGAAATGTATTTTAGTTATGTTATTATAGAAAGTAATGACGTTAAAGGGAAACCTAATTAATAAAGATGAGCTGCAGGATGGGCTTGTTTTCGAAAACCAGTTATTTAATGACATAAATAAACATCTTTTTCTTTGTAAACATTTAAGTTAGTAGTGAAGTAGTATTTTGTTTTGAAGGTTAGAGTAGATATTTTACTACGTTTTTTTGCTAAACATAATGCGTGCCACCAACCACCAGCAGTGCGGTCCTTTGGAACCGAGCACTTTACGTACATACACGTTTAAGAGTCCGTATGATCCGGCTCGGTTTTACGACCGGTACGACAACCGGCGACGCCTTGTGCGGTACTAGTGAAACTGAAAATGTTACATGGATATTAAAGAGATGAATATTAGAGAAGTATTTTGTATGCTGAATCGAAGAATGATGAAATTGTGTCTGAAATTAGATTAAAGAAAGATGATAATTAGAGAGCGGATATTCAGATGTATATTCACCTAAAGTTGAAATGTTGGCTAATATGGAAAGCGCGTTTTTACCGTGTTTTGTGTGTTGTTTTAACTAACACATACCACCCTACACACATATGTATTTGCATCTGGGGTTAAACATTAATTTTAAATTAATTTGATGATCCAAGAAACCCGGCTTTAATAAAAAATACGAAGCCCCTTCAATGCTTTCACAGCTAAATAGTAACATTAGGTAAATATGCATCCGAATATCCAATCACTGATCATAATACAACAATTATGTATGGATCAGATAATGCAGGTAATAATCATTTATGATCAGTATCGACTGCAGAGCTTGCAAGATGTCTGAGTGACAGTAAAGATAAACGGTAATAAAGTTTAATAACCGTCAAACATTTTGGCTTTATGTGAAGTAATAGATTCAGAATTCAATTTGACGTTCAGTGTTATATCCTTGACGCTGTCAAGCGGTTGACCTCAGTCTGGAGGTGTGTTAATAAAAATGAAAGTCTATCAATCAGTCAACTAGATTTAGGACAACCTGCATTCATTGACACTGAGACCGATATATGTATGTCAATCAACACTCTTAAATCAAGCATTCAACACGGAAACCAATAAAAAGAAAATCTGTATGTACAGTGAGTTCCAGCAATCGTTAAGCAATACGATGCTAATGACATAATTGCACAGGTGATGTGCACCGGAGCATACATAATTATGTGTTTAGTAAATCTACCGCGTGGTCCTCCTTTTACGGATGCTTCACATTATGTAAGTGCTGTTACTGTGGTCTTTTGTCGCTAGACGAAGAGCTGTCGTAATGTTTTGTTGCGAAGTTGAAGATGACGCTAGAGAAAAAAGGCTTCTGGTCATTATGAGATAACAGCGATGCGGATAAGTTCTTTGTCGTCTAAGTGTAAGGACACTTAGACGCATCGCTGTTACGTAAAAGGTTACGTTTGTATTTATTTGTATAGTTAGTAATTTAATTTAGTATTAAGTATGAATGTATTGACATTCATACTCAATCATCATCATCATTTCAGCCGAAAGACGTCCACTGCTGGGCATAGGCCTGCCCTGAGCTCCGCCGCTTCGACCGGTTTTGTGCTTCCCGCATTCAGCGGATTCCTGCGGCCTTCACAAGGTCATCGGTCCACCTTGTTGGAGGCCTTCCAACTCTACGTTTTGCGGTACGCGGTCGCCACTCCAGAACCTTTCGGTCCCATTGGTCATCTGTTCTGCGAGCAATGTGCTCAATACTCATACCCAATACTAATTTAAATATAGGCTTTAAGAGTAGAGAGAGAGATCAAAGAAACGATGGATACACTGTGTGATCGACTGAGGTGAAGGCTAATAGAGAAGTGTGGAAAAAAAAATGTTGCGCCGACCCGAAAAAAATAGGATAAGAGTAGGAGAATGGTGAGTTAGTAATTTAATTTAGTACCTAGTATAAATCGTTAATTGTGTTAAATACTTACTATAAAAGTGATGTAAGTAAATGAAATATAAACAAGCTTATAAAGGTACTTAAATAATGTGTTTTTCTTTTTCAGTTTATTTTTGTTATTTTATAAAGATGTTATTATAGGAGGCTTTCGGCTTATTTTAAACTAAGTAGAGTTCCTTGTTTTTAGTCTAAGTGATTGTTATCTAAGATAATTTAGCTCGGCTATTAGAAATATAGTAAACGGTAATGACCCACGGAATATTTATGAGGTTTAGAGCAAGCCTCCTAAAAATATAAAAAATATTGAAACTTAGTAAAGAATACCGCAATGGGCCCGCATGATGGATTATGGCCCACTCCCTCCCACAGATAGGAGAGGTGTCCCAGCAGTGGGGCTGCTTATGTATAAAAGCCTTGTCAAAAAAAGGGTTTTCGATGAACCCGGACAATTTCAGGATAAAAATGTCTATTTAGTAAGATTACCAATATTTAGGGGATCGTGTCTAAGCTGGAATAGCCGCACGGATCGATCGATCAGGTTAAGCTTCGTGGTCAGTCTGTGGATGGGTGACCATTATAACATTTTGAAAAAGTTATGTGCCTCAGAAAGCACATGGGGTATCGTAATACCCAGTAAACGGGGTGTGAGGTCTGATACAAATACAAAATAATTTTATTGATATAAAACAGAGTGTACATTAAATAATAGATTTTTCGGACTCCTGCGCTAGTAGTAATTGTATTGCAGGAGCCAGTGTCCTCTATATATATGTATATAGAGAGGCAGTTGCTCCGTGTAAAACGCTGGAATTTAACTATCCCACTAGACTAAAAACCGACCCTAGTATAGCTGGGAAAAGGCTAAAGAGATTGTTACATGTCCAATACTTCAATGATAATAGACTAGTAGTGCCCCAGACAGACAATGTGGACGTGACACGATGTTTTCTTGACCTTTATCCTTTGTCAGGCCATTTAGAAAATCAATACAAGACCGACAGTAGTACAGTGGTGTGGACGAATATTTCGACGCCTAAGTGTCCTTTTGTTTTTCTATTTATTTGTATAGTTACTAATTTTATTTAGTACTTCTATACATAGTATAAAAAGAAGTTTCCTCCCGCGTTTGTACGCTTGGATTTTTTAAACTATGCAACGGATTTTAATGCGGTTTTCATTAATAGACGGAGTAATTCAAGATAATATCAGTCTGTATTGTCCCACTGCAGGGCAAAGGCCTCCCTTTCCATTTTCCTCTCATCTCTATCCTGAGCCAATAAGGACCAATCCCTGATGTACGGACTCCCGGTCACCGTAGGCGCAAGCTTGCGGGCAGCGAGCAATAAGCAGCTTAAGTACCAGCCTCGGGTCGACGGCGCGTAGTGTTCCACGCGCGCCTCATAGAGATGTCAGCAGCACTGAAGGGGTCTGCTAGGACCGATGCCTGCCAGGGTCGCGAGATTGTTCGAAAGAGATACCGTGACCCTGGCACATGGGCAACTGAAGGAACACGCGTGGGTTTTAGTCAGTAAAAGTTTGACACGCCCTCCTGCTCCGCCCAGAGCGGAGAAGTCATTTGATGATTTCCCATCCAAAAAAAAAATCCCTAATGTACGCGTCGCGTTCATTCTGCCATCGACGCCGATTCAAGAAGAAGGTTTATAAATATGTAGTACAATACGCAGGCGAAGCCGTTTGCAAAATCTAGTAGTATATAAAATAGATATTGATTGTAGCGACTCGTTCTAAAACTGAAAGAAAACTTTTACTTTTAGATAAACTCGCAATGTTTATCTAAAACATTTGGAAACGTAAATTGGCTGAGCAAAGCAATTCTCTTTGTTCACTGTTCAATTTGCAGTTTAGTGCATTTCAACGTGACCGTGCACTTAAAAAAAAATGTGTAAAAAGCAAATTGGATAAAACGTGCTGAAGTCAAATCTATGGTTTTCAATTATTATTTAACATGTTTTATTTTGGTAAGGATGTGCTTCTAGCTGTGGCCGCGGTTTCACCCGCGTTTGGCTCAGAAATGAGAATGACCCACGGGAACGATGCTACCGTGCTAAAAGTAGTAGTACGTTCTATGTTACTCTTGAAAACATCAGTTATTTGTCAGTGATCCGTCAAAATCGGTCCAGCCGTTTCGGAGATAAACATAGACAGAAAAAAAGTATTTTTGTATTAAGTACTAACTACATACAAAAAGCAGATATTTATTTTGATAACCAAGGAGATCTAGAATAATATGTTGAATTCATTGTTACAGTTTGCGCACTAGCTGAAAGTCTTCCTGTATATAAAGAACCATCTCATTTTAGGTATAAAATTAATATTTATATATGTAAATATTACTTAAAAAATAAATACAAACAATTGTATTAAAATATGATTAAGAAATAACAGATCCGGTAATCTAATTTAATCTGAATACCATATAATCTCATCTTGTTTACTATCATAAGTATGAATGATTTACCCGGATTAATTAATAAATCAAAAGGCATTCGATAAGGATAGGTGTTTTGAGATTTGTGATGACGTCAATCAGAATCTGTTATTTACTTTTGTTTATTTTTTGTTTGTAGCTAAGATAGCGAAAATGTGTAAGCCTTTTTTTTTTCTTTTTTTTTTGGATGGGAAATCATCAAATGACTTCTCCCGCTCTGGGCGGAGCGGGAGGGCGTGTCAGACTTTTACTGACTAAAACCCACCCGTGTTCCTTCAGTTGCCCATGTGCCAGGGTCACGGTGTCTCTTTCGAACAATCATGTGACCCCGGCAGGCATCGGTCCTAGCAGACCCCTTCAGTACTGCTGACATCTCTTTGAGGCGCGCGTGGAACACTACGCGCCGTCGACCCGAGCTTGGTCCTTACCGGGCGGCGAGCTACCCATTGCTCGCCACCCGCAAGCTCGCGCCTACGGTGGCCGGGAGTCCGCAATCGACTCCCGGCGCCCGGGGCGTCTCCTCCTGAAATGTGTAAGCCTTTGCTCATATCCTACTAATATTATAAATATGAATTGCTATGTTTGGATGAGTTACTCAATCACACAAAAACGAGCGAACGGGTTTGGATGAAATACAAAAAGGCACACATAGTTTTTATGCTTGTAGTACGTTCCTGTGGGATCATTTCAGACTTCTACGCGGGCGAAGCCGCTGGCAAAAGTTAGTATCATAATAAATTAGTAGATAGGTAGGCTATACAAGGCAAAGCGGGCTGTAAATGATTACCTACCTTGAGGTAACGAACAACCTCTTAGGATAAACATGCTCAAGAAAAGCATAGAAGATTTGATATAAAACACCACACACCCCTTACTTCTTAGTTTGCCGCAGGTTAAATAATTAAAATATTAATGCCTACCCCACCCATGAAATAACACGTTGTGTAAGGTCATGATCGCCGACCGTGATGCAGCCAGTCAAGAGAAATGATGCTTTATAACAGGTGAGAGCAACTACCAGCGGTCACTGATCGATTTTAATATTGCCTCACGCTACAGTTTCCCATTTCTTCCCGTGGGTGTCGTAAGAGGCGACTAAGAGACTTACTAGAGCATGGGCAGCAGTGTTCTGTATGCATTTTACCACTATACTGCGATCGTCAAACCGTCTGCCAAGCGTGGTAATTATGGCAACCCCACCAAATTGGTGGAGGTCTATGTCCAGGAATGGACATTTTTAGGCTGAAATGATGATGGTGATGGTAATCATCATACAGCTACAGTTAAATCAGAAAAGGTGTGCACTTCGGCAATCCTCGTGTTTCCGAATTAGTACGAACAAAACGCCACAGAGCAACCCTAACCCCTCTAATCCTAATTTGATGACTTCCCATCAAAAAAAAAACCCCTCTAATCCTGTAACCATATTATGGAAGTACAGAATAACAAAGTACTTCCATGGTTGTTACAGCTCTATATTAGATTATATCATTATTATTCATCATCATCATTTCAGCCGTAAGACGTCCACTGCTGGACTTAGGCCTCCCCCAGTTTGGGGGGCTTTGCCATAATCGCCACGCTTGGCAGGCGGGTTGGCGATCGCAGTATGGTGGTAAAATGCATAGAGAACGCTGCTGCCCATTCTCTAGTAAGTCCCTTAGTCGCCTTTTACTTCACCCACGGGAAGAAATGGGGTGGTGTTATTCTTTACGTCCGGCACCACACGGTACATCATTATTATTATTATTTATTTAATTCGAATACAGTTATTCATATTCGGGGGTTGTTTGGTTTTCCGGTTTTCTGAGTTTGTTTGCCAAAAGACTGGCAGGAGTGCTTGTTTCTGCCAAGGTCGCGGATTCGTTCGTAACAGATACCGTGGCCCTGGCATAGGCAACTGAAGGAACTCGCGTGGGTTTTAGTTAGTAAAAGTCTGACACGCCCTGCGTCATTTGATGATTTCCAGAAAAAAACAAAAAAGCAGAACTTGTTGCATGTGCTTGATTTTGGAACGCCAATCAGATGCAAGCAAGTACCTGTTGGTTACCAAATAATCCTATTCTTTTGGCACCAAGTGTCGGTATCGGAAATCCACTTCACTAAAGCATGATATGTGTATCGAGAGACGGGAGAACCTAAGAGGTGGCTTCGTAGATGTGACCTCCTATAGGATTAGATCTACAAGAGAATTTATAAAGAGGTGAAGCAAGAGGATCCGGGCATGCTACCTTAGAAGAATCACTAGGAATTTCAGGATCTATGTCTGCACTTTGTCAATACTTAGCATCGGCATTAAAAAGCTATTTGCATTGACATTATTGATAGTCAAAGCAAACTTCTAATGTTTTATTATAATTGAAGTTTGATAAGCAAGATAACAATTATACCCGTGTTTCATATACAAAATACAAACAATGGAAACACACTTTCTAAGTATCGTTACATTACACAATAATCTAGATTTCCGGACCTAGGCAAGTATATATTATTATATTGTGCAAAATGATGCTGTGTTGATCTAATCTATGTAATTACGTAAATAACAAGTCGGAAATAGATTACTATCATCTTATGTAACTCGGTCTGTACCTAATTTTTTGTCTGAAGCGATATGACTGTGTTTTGGTTTTGCTGTTGATGTAACTGATAATATTTATGTATTTTGCGTCTTTCTTGCGTTCTCTAATGATATAATTTTTATTCAAAAATCAATTATAAATTTATTCAAATGTCACTTGTTTTTATACAGATCTACGTTGATGTTAATTGCTATGTTCTAATAGTTTTTTCCAATGGACAGCTAGCTAGGAATTTCAATGATTATTTATTTTTAACTGTTAGTTTAATAAAAATGAAAAAAGACAAAAGCATGTAACGTAGGCATGTTCTAAAAACAAAAAAAAAAAAATTGCTCCATTTGAATAAAATAATTTTGCGAAATTGGCACATGGTCTAAAAAACTGTGATTGAAAAAAATGTTGCTGGAGACTGCATTTTTAAAGTAAGTGCAGCTTAAACACTCAAATAAAGAGCAATAAGAATCGGAAAAAAAAGAATTCAAATACTTTAAAATTATAGTAGTTTTGCAAACATAACTCACGTCCAATAGTGGCCCCCAGCGCGGTGACGGCGAGCGCCAGCACAGCGTACAACGACGCGGCCATCTCACTGCGGGACTCTCGCGCCACTGAACTACAACCACATTTGGCGTTCTTTCTACACAATTGATTGCTGCGCAGGAGACGTGCACTTACTCTAACTCCACGATCCAATCTAATTGCCTAGCGTACCTCGACGCGTCCAACCCGTTTTTGCACGATCTATCCAGTTTTGCACACACAAGCACGTCAGTGGATTTTGTGCTTAGCCAAACTCGTCGTGGAGTCCCAAGTGCGCAGTAGCACTGAACTGTAATGATAGTGCGGGCTTCCGACAACTCCCTCGTTTCCGATCGGGTGTCGCGTGCGTGCCGACCACAGGCTGCGTCTGAACCACGTGCAGCCACCGGACGTCACATGATCAGCTCAGAACGGCTTAAAAACAAAATTTTATTGATCGAATGCAATTCAGCACACCTTCTTTAGGTATTCTTTTTGACCCATTGAATTGACGTGCATGTGCTTATTTTAGATACATCGTCTGGGGTTCAGCTTTGTATTTGCATTCAGAAAATACACATAGGACATCTCCTTTCTATGCATAATTTATCGAGTGTATTTGCATCTCTTTATCGTCGTGCGTATACCACAATATGTCCTATATTTTTTAAATCTTGTCCAAAGATGATTTAATTTAAAGTTAAATCACTTTGACCCAACAAGTTGGCCAACACCGGCTGAGCCCGCGTCTTTTGAACGTCATTAGAAACTGCAAAAGAAGGTTCAAACAATTTCCTTTCTACACAAAGTGATTAAATTATAAAATATTTGTTCCTTAACTCTGGGAAATACACAAAAGACCCTAACTTTCTTTAGAAAATCTGAAGTCATCTAAGTTCGGTGAGGAAATTGAAATCCAATCTGTTTACGTAAGAATTACCGGATAGAATAAACTAAGGCTACAAACCCAGAATAGTTGTGTTTTGTAAGAAAGTAGGCAGTATACTATAGTAGTCTTCGGTAGCTAATACAAAAATACAAAATACAATACAAAATGTTTATTTCAGTACAAACTAGTATACATTAGTTTATGATTGGAGCCTCCTTTTAAGCATGATAACGCCTGTGTTGGAGACTCCGCACTTCCATGGCTTTGGCTATTTTTGAAACTTACAAAACTAACTTATTATTATTTTTGGAGATACATTTTTGTTATCTTATAATTAGAGTAGTACACTATTTTCGTGTGATATGTGGCGGGGTGTGTGAGGTGTGTAGTGTGTGTGGTGTGTGATGTGTGATGTGTGAAGGTGATGTGGATGTGTGTATGAGGGAAGATGTGGATGTGGGTGTGATGGTGCCAGTATAACTAATTTTCACTTATTGTAGCAATAATTCAGTATCTGCATAAGTGCGTGATTTTAACCATTCTATTAGCATTTTCTTACCTTTATGAAGATGTTCAGTGTAAATGTATAAGTATTTGTTCACTTTATTATATAACCGCGCCGATTGATTTTTATACTGTGTGGCAGCAAAATGGGTTTTAGATTGTGGGACTTGCGCAATAATATCCTTTCTTCTTTTTAATATTTTTTTTTGTCATATGATAGTGTCTTAAATATGCTTTTTAGGGTTCCGTTGCCAAATGGCAAAAAACGGAACCCTTATAGATTCGTCATGTCTGTCTGTCTGTCTGTCTGTCTGTCCGAGTATGTCACAGCCACTTTTTTCCGAAACTATAAGAGCTATGCTATTGAAACTTGGTAAGTAGATGTATTCTGTGAACCGCATTCAGATTTTCAATTTCAATTCAAATAGAAAAAAAAAACAATAATATTTGGGGTTCCCCATACATAGAACTGAAACACAAAAAAACCCGTGTCCCCCCCCCGTAACTTCTAAAATAAGGGTAGGTATGAAAAAACTAAAAAAAAAATATATACATTACCATATAAACTTCCACCGAAAAACCGTTTGAACGAGATCTAGTAAGTAGTTTTTTTTTTTTAATACGTCATAAATCGCAAACCACAATTTACCTTTCATTCAGTTAACTCAAATATAAAAATTAAAAAAAAAAAAACATTTAATTTCATAAACATAAACCTTATGCATAAACCATGAATACCTGAACGTTTGTACGGAACCCTCGGTGCGCGAGTCCGACTTGCACTTGGCCGGTTTTTTAAGATCGAGGCACAAATATATAATTTCCTTACAGATAGTAGGCCACTGATCTCATATAGAATTTCTGTAGGGAATCTCCGTTTCTTAAAATACATAATTTTTACTAGGCCTCTCTGCGCTCGTTCTATGTCCATGAACTTTGATTTTGGTAACTAATTGGGAATAAATGGAAATCCATTTCGTACAACGAAGGAATCAGTTAAAGGATTTAGTCTTATTCTCATAGTAGTAGAAGGAATTGCCAATCATTTTCAAGCCAAAAATCTGCTGTAGAAAATAATTTTGCCCACAAAGTATACCTAAATTGATTATTTGCTCCAAATCGCTCTTAGAAGTTTAGTTGAATCGTCGTCGACCTAATCTTTTCACAAATGTTTGAATACAGGCTTAATATTCTTCGTAATTCCTTTAATAAATGTTATTGGGAGTTACGAAGAGCTAAGTATCTTGACTTCATTACTTCTTATCCTTCGATTATTACTTAGTAGGTATATATCTAGTCTAGTAGTTCTAATCAGTTTCAGTCGAGAGATATTCAGGTTTGTTTTTCAGTTCATTCATCTTTATTTATCAACGTTATCAATAAGTACGTAGATAAGATTAATTAAAGTAATAAATCATAGATCAGAACACTCAGGTGAAGGTACCTAACTTTGGTGTGTACGATAAAAAAATTGATCTTGAATTACAAAGTAATGAATATATTATCAAAGGTTTAAGAGACAACAGAGAAGAGAAATACAGAATTACGAATTATATGGGTGAAAGGTATTAAGAAAAAAAAAAATGTTTCGATTTGTGTGGCCTGAGATAAAATAATGCTCTTTGATGATTATAAATCATACAGGATGGATCATAAATAATAGAGATTTCAGATTATAGACCATCGAGGTACTCGCAAACTACCTACATTTTCTTAAAGTTATTGCAGTGGCCGTAAGTCTGTTATGTTACGGAAAACTCGCATACCTAGTTATTACAATGATTATGTTAGAAAACCTACGGTTAGGAACAGGTAGTAAACGATCATAACGATTTTCTCGTTTTTAAAAGCAGTACAAAAGTGTATGGTCTGAAGGCGTACGGGAAACAGTTTAACGATAGATACTAATTATGACAATCCTTCATACCAGACAGAATGCTCGTTACTTTGTGTAATTTATTTGTCAGCACTGCTCTAAAAACGCTGAACGAAAACATATTTTGGAAGCTGGCATGTCCTAGATTATCGAAGGTATGTGACACCCACCAACCCGTATTCAGCTCACCAGAGGACCTAGTGCGAAGACGCGGTTAACGTAAAATAAATTGGAACGATTTTAAAATTTAAAATAGTTGCTTTATCTTGTTCATACATCGGGGAAACGTCACTTTATACTATTGTGCTTATACACCGTGACATTTTAGTCGTCTTACAACGGCAACCCACTTCATGTAACCAATGACTACTACACATCCATAAGAAAAAAATGAACATTTGAATAACTAAAAAATAAAAATATTATTCATTATGATGACACAAGACGTGGTTTAAATTTGATATTTTGTCTCACGGAAAATGGAGATCATTCCATCTAGCCGACTCGTGCACTGGGTAGGTA
This sequence comes from Aporophyla nigra, assembly GCA_947507805.1. Lineage (NCBI taxonomy): Eukaryota > Metazoa > Arthropoda > Insecta > Lepidoptera > Noctuidae > Aporophyla > Aporophyla nigra. The sequence goes on along the minus strand of OX382307.1, from coordinate 12,777,182 downwards.
TGTCCTCTACCGTATGATACGTAAACATTATTAACAGGATGTTTCATAATTCAAATCCATTATTTATTTTTCTTAATACCTATTTTTAATCACTCCTAGAGGTATATTATGTCGGATACATTGAGTGGACAACCTTTGTACGACTAAAATGTCGCGGTGTAAATTAATTGTATTTTCAATCAAAAATCGACTTTTTGTTTATGTCACGCGTTAATGGTTCTATATCACCTGTGATAAGAGAGGAGGCCCCTGTCACAGCAGAACACTACGGTCAGATAAGTGGGCCATAGATGATTGTAGAACAAGATGCCTATAGGATGCTGCCTCTAATATGGTGGCTTATGTTTTTTTTCCCTGCAACAAAATGACTACGATCACTGTTATATCAATAGATATTGTATTGTGAAGAATACTGTGTGGACTATAGCATATCATAATATTATGTGAAATAAAGATAACTGATATGTACTGTAGTTTATCAAAACAAAACACATGGCACTTTCGTCCTCTTCACTTGATTTCACTGCAAAGGATCTACCGATAGAAAGTATAACTATGTATGTTGTAACTAGTCATAAATGAAATTTTATATATAGGTGATTAGGTAGGAAATGAAAAGCTATTAAACGACATTCAGATTATTTTTTACTTCTTAAAATCAAATATTTAGTAACTAAACTATAAACTAAACAAAAGAACGACCCGCTCAATGCAAGTCAAAACATGTCCTATCAATCAAAGTGTCAAGTGGCGTCAACAATCGTTTCACAGTTACGCGCATCGACACTGATTGAGTATGAAAGTTAAGATTCGTATCCGTGTTCATATTTGCGATTCTTGACACCAAATATCGGTATTCGGATCCGTAACCGCGGATATACATTTTTAACGATCCTGCACATCACTAGTTGTAACCTATACTCGTTCGCTCTTTCTCTTCTACCACCTGCACTCCTCCTCTTCTTCCCGGTGCACTCTTGACAGGACGTTGTGCAGGTCATCACGTTGCAGAGAGATTTCGGAAAGCCGTGATTTGCCTCTCGATGCTAGGCCATCCTTATTTGAAACGTGTCCATTCGTGTAATGGGCTGCTCACAATCTTGTTTGAGGTCAATCAAAACACCCGATAACGCATAAAGAAATAAAAATATAAACTTCACGTTATCCTCACCTTTGCTCGTGTCTGTGCCATTTTACACTGAGTGTCAATTAGTGAGCCATATCAGTTTCATATTGACGGCGTGTGTACATGGTAGCGGGACACTTACGGGAAAGGCGTTTCCGCGAAAGACACTTGCATGAACCTACTTGCGCGAGTGGACTTTTGGCGAATGGCGAATTATGGGTATTTTTTTATAGAAAAAAGGCGTGATATTATAAATAAGTATCATATCTCTTCCTTGCAAGTGGATTGGTGCAAGTGTCCCAGGTTCTGTACAGATACAAGGTCAGTCCGGCAAGGTGGATCCTTAACGTGGTGAAGCAATTACCGGAATCGCTTCACCACCTTAAGGTTGAATATCATAAAACATCTACAAGGTCTATGTGTCTTTGTGACAGCTACATATTCTAAACTTTAGTGAAGTTTCAATTTACTTGGAATTGTCTCAAATGGTACAGCCATTACGAAGTCGATTATACGTACCTTACTTCAACTACATAGCTCTATGTTATATGTAACCTGCCATATTGTAGTTGCAATCGCGACTGCTAAAGATGGGTTCGATCCCCAGATCGGGCAAAATGTTATTCGAATTTTCCATCAGCAATTCCGGGGTCGGTTGAATGCAAAACATGGTTTTGGCGATAACTGAGTTTAATCTACATCTGTGAACCTTACTGCGTATATCTCAGGCGTGATAATACACATTTTAAATTATGCTTTGAAATAGGAAGTCTGCACGATTAAATATTGTTTTCGACCACGACTTATCGCCAAGTTCTAAAAAGCAGCCAACTTGGAGTGCTTTCTTGCACTTTTAAGTGAACACATAAACATCTGTGGGTTACAGGGTGTGTTGCTGGTAATATGTGGTTTCTTGCATTATAACACCAACCATTTTATATTGCCTAGGTTCCTGAAACTAACTCGCGCCGACGACGGAGCTTCATTAGTGTCCATTCATTCAGTTTAGCAAACGTTTTCAACCCCAAAAATTAGATTCACCGGTGCAAACATTCGAGTATCTACATATTTTATCCTTAGTGCATGTAGCTTTACTACAAGTTTTTTGCATTTGATTATTTTATTTTGTACGTCCAAAGAGAATGTATTGAAATAATTATTATTGACCCGTGACTAGACGTCTAGACACGACTCCGCAGAGTTTCAATATTTATACTATTGTGACATGAACCTGTGTTTGATGTTCCAGGTTGATATACTTAGTTAATAACACAATACGATCTAACAATGGCTCAATGATTGCATATTGTTATCGTCTGTCCGGAACTAGATGAAACGCCCTTCAAACCTTATTTAATTTATCTTAGCGTTCCGTAATATTTTTCTAGGTGAGAAAGTTTTTGATATGGGTTCAGGTTTAGAGTGAATGAATAGATCATATAAATATTTCATATAATTTTATTACCAAATACAAAAAATGCAAATTTTTTTGTTAGTTAAAAGCCCATGACAATAGTTTGTCAAAGTTATTTGCACTCGAGTACTAACAATTTAAGATACGTTATAATTATTGAACTTCTTTTTCCAGATCCATAAAGTTTTCAATAGCTTTAGCTTGTTTCTCTCGTCGTTCGTCACTGTCTGTGGACACAATGGATGGAGCCCTGCTGGGGTTGCGGAGTACCGGCTTCCGGAGCTGGGAGAAGTTCAGGCAAGCCTTCAGCTCCTTGATGAACACTTCTTTGTGTGAAACCTGGAAATATGATGTTGCAAATTCATCATTTTTAGGGACCTTTGTGTAACTTATGTTTGCCAATGACTGGTAAGAATCATCTGCGGTGACACTTGCCGTTTTATATCGCTTCTACTTTTATCAATCAATTACCTATCTATATACCTGGGCTTATTTAACGATGCTATGAAATAGCACCATGAAAGCCATATACTGATCACCTTTTATTTCTAATAAGAAGAGAAGCCATGAGCTCGATAGGATTCTGATTGGCAAAGATCATGAACTTATTTATGTGTTAAATCCTTTAAAAAAATCGTTCCTTTAAGGGAAGCTAGCTTTGATAAATATGGAATTCATGGGCAAAAATATGTCATAGTCCTTGACCTAGTGGCTGTACGTTGTCTGTCAGTAAATTCATGAATTTAAGGTTTTGCTATGTAGATAAAGTTACAGTATTTTTAACCGACTTCAAAAAGGAGGAGGTTCTAAATTCGGATGTTTATATGTTTTTTATGTATGTTCGGCCATAACTCCGTCGTATATAGACGGATTTGCAAAATTCTTTTTTTGGTCGAAAGAGTTTTATTCCGAAATGGTCCCATATAATTTTCATATAGATCTGATGATGAGTTCCGGAGACAGACACCGGAACTCTTTAAAAAATGACAGCTAATCAACCGCGATTTCTGCTATCGCATAAATAATTATGCATTGTTTGTTTGGAATTAGTGCAGGGTGAATACCACAACTAAAAATTTAAAAATAAAAACTTTTTTACGAAAAAAAAAAAAAAACAACCGACTTCCTTAAAAACACTACAAAGTGAAAAATAACTTTAATTTCGGAAGTCGGTGGCAAAAAAACCATAAATACAGATCCTAAGACACCGACTTCCGAAATTAAAGTTATTTTTCACTGAAGTGTTTTTAAGGAAGTCGGTTGTTTTTTTTTTTGTAAAAAAGTTTTTTCGACTAAACATATGAGCTCTCATAACATAAAAAAGTATTATGAAACGAACCTGTTCCCGAACGACAATATTGCGGACCTCATTCATGAACTCGATGGCAGTCATGAACATACTTAACACCAGTCCCACCACCAAAACCACGAATGCACCAATCAGGTTTTCTATTTCAAGATCGCCTTCTATGTCGTTCTCGTCGACAACTGGCTGAAATATAGTGATAAATGACTTTATTTCTGTTAGTATGGTTGGTACAAACACTTTCACGTCAATAATATATTTTAAACTAGTCGTCTACTAGTCGACGTTTCGTATCTGACTACTCTGAGAAGAAAGGCTGAAACAAATTCATAGGTTACAATTTCGTTTAAAGTCCAGACATTACAACAATACTTTCAAATGAGGTTTTCATAGGAGCCCGGAAGATTCTTAGTGGCAGTTTTTAAGAGGTGGAAACAGATATATAGAGAATCTTTGAATGGGAAATGCTGATTAATAAGCTGACAAGTCTTGAACGGAAATCTTTCATAGTGGACAGTTTTTCTCACTTCCTACTTAAAATGAGTTATAAACTCTTACTCAATTTAGCCCGTTTCGTACGACAATGGTGCCGATTCCCTTATTCACAAACTAAACTAAATTTAAGTTCAGTGCATCTTTTTCTTTCTATTTCATTAAGGAAAGGACAGAAGATAAATTTTAGTTTAGTCCTGTCAAATTAATCAGCGCTTGACGTAAATTGACGTAATTTTAGTAGGCAAGTTTTTAATCACGTCTAAACTTGTATGGAGTAGTGCTGATTATTTTGACAGGACTAAACTAAAATTTTTATTTTGTCCTCTTCTTAATGAAATACAAAGAAAAAGATGCACTGAACTTAAATTTAGTTTAGTTTGTGAACAAGGGAATCGGTACCAATGGCAATGTTAATACACCGTTCTTTAGCAGCTCTTAACTAATTCGATTCGTGTCTGAAAAATTTGAGGCAGACATATTTTTATAGCTCAAACGGTGTTCTTTCTGTTAGTGTCCATGATGAAGCCGCTTAAGAGCGGTGTACTAACAGTGCCATTCTCGTCCGTAACGGGTGAAGTAAAAAGTGTAGACATAATAGTGACAACAGTATATGAACAAAGTGTTTATATCATTTTATGTGACTTAGAAAGTGGAACAGACTTGTGTAGTACAATCCAGACTATTCTGAGTTTTAAAATAATTATCACGCAAAAAATTCAGTTACATTAAAATTGCTTATTAGTCGTATAGGTTAGATTGCAATCAATTATTAAGTGCCGGGCTCTTTTAACACAACACACATAACATCACGCCTCGTTTCCAGGAAGGGTTGAGCAGAGGTGTACTTGTAGTACACCCACATTTCGCATGTTCTGTTTAAGTCTCATGTAGGTAATAGGGGGCGAGCCTATTGCCATCAACCGGCACAAATCTAGACTCCGGGCTGCTACTGAGAAATTCCAGATGGAAAAACCCAATAACACTTTGCCCGACCTGGGAATCGAACCCAGGACCTCAAGCTCAGCAGTAGCGCTTGTTACCACTAGACCAACGAGGCAGCCGACCGGGCTGCGACTTCTTATGTATTTACTTCATGAATTTTAGGTTCCTTACCTCACATTTCTGGGCTCCATATTTTTCAAGCCACCATTTATTTTTAATTTTTTCCAATGTTGTTAACTCTTTCAGTCTTAGAATCGCTCTGTTTATATCAGTTCTAAATGGCGAATCTGAAAATCAAAGAAATATGGTACTATTTACTTTATGGAATGTAGATTTTGTTTTCAGGAAAGACACAGGCTATCGATAAACATTTGAATGAAGTAAAACTGTTGATTTTATGGGTCGTGGGGCTTTCCGGACCGGGACCGCGGTCCCGGATTCCACCTAAAAAACAATAATTATTTTGCATTAAATTAAAGTACGCAAAAAAAAAATACGAGAAAAAAGATAATAATTCATTTTCTCATACATTTTGTGTGTCAGTTACAAAACGCGTTATGCCTTTCAAGTACAAGGTTGTCAGAACTTAGTAGGAGCTTAGGTAATAGGTAGAACGGGCTGGTGTCCGCAACTCCACGTCTGAGCGCGTATTTTGCGTACGGTTGTAGGAGCTTACCAAACTTAGGGAGTGTTAGCTAGAAATCGCTTTAAGCATTCGAAATACCAGGTGGTCATAATGCGGTAGGAGCTTACCTAACATGGATGGGTATGCATCAGCTAGAAATCGCTTTATACCTTCGAAGTACCAGGTGGTCATAACGCAGAAGGAGCTCACTTAACATAATTGGCTATGCATCAGCTAGAAAACGCTTTATGCCTTCGAAGTACCAGGTTATCATAACTTGGTAGGAGCCTATTAAGTCAACACATCCTTTATTGACTCTGATGCGTTACAAATTTCGCTGGGTCAGCTAGTATTATTATGATAGCAATTTTTTAATGTCAGTTGATTATGTTTAATTTACAAAAATAATGATATTCAATAATTATAAAGATTTTGACTGCTGCTGACGTGTCTAATTAAAATTTTGAAGGTTTTGAAAAGTTTATTGTTACGTTTCGGTGGGTGATCAGGGGGACGATAGATGATTTAAACACTCAAGATTACTTTTTTTAAATAGTATTTTGAATTATTTTTTAGGTTTAATTCTTATAAAAGGCTGCCAATGTTAAAAAAGTATTATATCGTTTTATAAAAATATTATAACTTTATTTATATAAATTCTAAATTTTTGAGTTGACCGTACTTTCCCAAGACATAACTTTGTTTATTTTAAGGTCCCAAAGTACTACTAAAAATATTTATTTAATTTATAGGGGGATTCTGGGACCGCGGTCCCGGTCCCGAAAGCTCCACGACCCGATTTTATCAGCACTCAGTAAATTGAGATTATACTTACTAGCCGGCATCGCTATCCCGTAATCCTTACTATCCAGTTCACCTCCAACTTTCTTCAACTTACAATTTCTTTTTAATTTGTACTCTATGGAAGTGGATTCCATAAAGAAAGCGTACTTGCTTTTACCCTTGAGGACTCTTTGCTCTCCTTCGTCATTGCTTTTTACTAGGAGAGCCTCATTTGCCTTCATAGTTTCGTACATGTGTTTGTATGCTTTGACTTTGGATGACTGGAACAAATTATCTGTTTTAATGTTACGGTTAATTTACGTGACTGTATACCTACTTAATATCTATTAAAAAAGTACGGGATTAAGCGATACGTGCAAATTCTTTAGTATTTAAAAAAAGTAAACCATTTTTAATAGCACAGCAAAAAGAAGAATGAAGGTTATCCCTTTTACGTAATTTACTGATGGACAAGATCACCCACCCTACCTTAAAGAACTCAAGAGTTGATCCTTTGTCGATAGCCCCGTACATAATCTTGGTTTGCTTGGCCAGATCATCGACGCTGTTGATTGGTTCGTTTTCCAAGGCTGACGTCATAGAAGCTGACAGCTGGGCGATGTAGGTCTGGCACACAATCACTGCGAAGAACCACCACATACCACAAACCCAACGGGTGCCAAAAGCTCTGTAATTGTTAAGAACAACGCAGTTTTTCAGACATTAGTTTAAGTATACAGTATTATTCACGGCTGCAATCCTTGGAACAATTATTATTTAAGACTGTTACAAATTATATCCTTTCTTCTTTAATCTCGGGTCAGCTTCCAAAATGTCTGTTGATTTAAAACAAGGCAAACTCAAATAAAATTACTTGGGCAAGATATCGCATCCTTGCGTCATAATGGAGCCCATTGTTAGCCAGGTGCAGTTCTTAAACGTCCATATATTTTCCAATTCCTCTGGATCTTTCTCGCATGGTTCTGGATTCTCCCAATCAGCTGGTGAAATTCTGAAATTAAGGACTTTTGTAATCAATTGGTTTGATGTAAATAGCTAATAGTAAATACCTGTTTTATATAAACTCAGCTTCGCGCAGTTTTTCATAAAAGTTAAAAATGTTCCGTAATCTCTTTATTTTTAAAAGTGATTATATCGAGGAGTTGAACGAACATAAAGCTCAAGGAACAGACTACATATAATCATTTACGCCACGCTTGGCAGACGAGTTGGCGATCGCGGTATGGTGGTAAAATGCATAGAGAACGCTGCTGCCCATTCTCTAGTAAGTACCTAAGTCTTCGTCCCCTCTTACGACACCCACGGGAAGAAATGAGATGGGGCTATTCTTAACTTGCGGCACGACATGGAATAATAAGGTAACAATTACAATGTAAAAAATGAAAAATATATACCTGGCACAAATAAAAAGAACCATGGAGACTACACAATAAGCAGTAGCCGTGTGCATCCAGACCTCAAATGTATACGGATAGAGGAAAGAGAACATTCCTGGTTTCACTTTACGATCCTGGGTGTAAAGGATACTAATTCCAAGAGTCATAAAAGGCACTGAGAAGTCAACAACCTTTTTCCTCTCCTCCGTGATTGTGAGGTCACATACAGCTAAATCAGCTTGCTGTAAAGAAAGGTATCTTGTGCTAAATTATGGAACCTACGGGTTCTTTCTAAATTTAATTTAAATTTTTTATCGCTTTTTGTACACAATCGTCTCAATATTATTAATAATTAAGGAAAAGAGCGAAAGAACTCCAACACAAGTATTATCAATTACTTACTGGGGATATCTCATTTATAATTTAATCCATGCAACTGATTTGGGATAAAAAACATCACTAGCTTCTGCCCGCGACTTCGTCCGTGTCAAATTTTTGCTCCCCTGACCCTTCCCGTCGCATAGAATTGCCTGCCAGTTTTCGACCATTTTTCGTTGCTGCTCCGCTCCTTTTAATCGTAGCGTGATGTTATATAACCTATAGCCTTCCACAATAAATAGGCTACACAACACAAAAATAGTTTTTCATTCGGACCAGTAGTTCCTGAGATTAGTGCGTTCAACCAAACAAACAAACTCTTCAGCTTTATAATATAAAAAGTATAGATTTCATACAGGTGTTTTTTAGCTTAATAATATAACTACCCTTTATTTTAGCAACTGAAAGAATATAGGTGAAAAAGTCAATGTGACTGTTATGTATTCTCGGCTAGATGTTAGTGTTAGGTATTATTTACTCTGCCATTGATAAAATTGCATGAATTCAGATAAATTTGTGTATGAAACTGCACACTCGTCAACAGTTTTATAACACTTACCTTGTCTAACAGGACTTCTACTAGATCAGGGTATCCCAAATCTTTTTCGTGAATGAACTTATAAGTTGCATGAATTCAGATAAATTTGTGTATGAAACTGCACACTCGTCAACAGTTTTATAACACTTACCTTGTCTAACAGGACTTCTACTAGATCGGGGTATCCCAAATCTTTTTCGTGAATGAACTTATAAGTGTAATTGAACTTTTCTTCCCTCAGTATTTTGAATATATGCTTGACGAGGTCTACGGAGAAACCTTCGAATTTTTCATTGGGGTCATCATCTTCATCTTTACATGCGTCAGTTTCACATTTTTCTTTGTACCAGAAATAGGGTTTCGCTCTACGGGATACCACCTGTGTTGCAATAATAAGGTTAGGGGAAAGGTGGAGTCTTGTTGTGTCTTTAGTTATCAGTCAAAACTAATATCAGTGTACTGCAACAGTTTTAATCAAAATATTCTATTTCACATTATATCTACACGGGCACTTATGAAACGTGAGAAGCTAGGGGCACGATTCCAATTGGTTATTTTCTATGGAAAAAAGCCTGTAAGAAACTCCATGGTTACTCTTTTAAACATAATATGTGATTGGTTTTTACAATGTTAAATTTCAAATGAATGAAATTGACGAATGAAGGGCGGCTAACAAAAGGTATTTACAAGGTAGGTGTGACTGGACATGCCGAAAGGGGACGCCCTAGGAGAACATAATTTTAATGACCTTATTGGTGAAGTTTGTCAGAATGGTCAGGTTCGTAGTACTGGTAACCGGCGTGCGTGTATGACCAGATGTACAGACATAAACGAGGCACAAGGAATATGTAAGGACCTTCTGTCTACAAGGCCTACAATCCAAATAATGATACTTACTATAAATTCCTTGCTTGAGAGCTGATTATTGACGTTGTTGGACAAAGGTCTGGTGTCAATAATGTCAGTTCCATTGGCGGACTCCCACCTGCCGATGGTTTGTTGGACTCGGACGTGTATTTCATTCACATACAAAACGTAATTAATTCTTCGTCCTTGTTGGTTAAATTCTATGTTGCCAGTTACGCCGTAGGTTTTTGTCTGGAAATGTTTCAAATCGTTTTTCTAATCAAGTTTATGACAAAAGAGATTTACAAGTAATCGAAGTAGGCAGTGGGCAGAGCACATTGCTCGCAGAACAGATAGCCGATGGAGCCGAAAGGTAATGGAGTGGTGACCGCGTTTCGGATGACGCATAGTTAAGAGGTCTCTCACAAGATGGATCGATGTGAAGCATCCGTTGGATGCGGGAAGCACACAATCTGTCGAAGTGGTGGAGCTTGAGGGATGCCTATGTCCAGCAGTGGACGTCTTTCAGCTAGAATTATGATGATGATGATGACATTGATGACAACTTTTCTATAAATATCGTAACGTATCGTATCAAAATCAAAAAATCAAAATCAAAAGTCATTTATTCAAATTAGGCTGAGGATCAGCACTTTTCGAACGTCAAAATTACAAAAGACAGTCCCCCCAAAACGCCCACCCGTCGCGCACTTCCTAGTGCTTTAGCTGGGAAGTATCGGATCGTATCGTAACTATTCTATAACGTTCTATTGCTTTTGTTATTTGAAGACAAAAGTAATGGAATATGACGAACGCATTGATAAAGACAGAGGCGACAACTGAAACTCTTTTTAGTCGCCAACAATTTCGATGAACCCAGCAACGATCCTCCAGGAAATGTTAAATGAAAACAATTATACTAAATTAATAGTGCAGGATCACCTCTAATATTTTCCGTTGGTATGCAGCCCCTAGGGCCCAGGGTTCTTCTTCTCCGGTACAACTGAAAGAAGGAGGCTGACTTTGATCTTTTAACTGTTCCACATCCAACGCCTTCGCTAGGTGATTAGCAACATCATCCATTATTAATGATTCGAACTGTATAAAATCAGAAGGTATAAAATTAATTCCTATTGTTGTGATAATATTAGGTAAATTCTTTTTCTTCTTCTCCTTACTTTGAACTGGACAACGGATGGTATTTCCTCTTTAGAATGCCAGTTGCCCACTCTTGTTGCTAGGTAATGTCTTGCATCCTTCAGCTTGTCATATTGCGTCATGCTGAGCCATGTTATGTTAGATGGCATCTTCACCATCTGCTCAGCTACTGTCGATGCGTCCATCGAAACTAGAATGAAGTGCTAAAACGTATTGTAAAGATGTAGCATAATGTAAATATTAATAGTTCTATCAATTCTTGACAATGTCACCAGAATCACAGTAGATATTTATTAGCTAAACATGTTTTTGTGAATTGCGACGCGTACTGAAAAACGAGATTCGGTGCATGCGCCGCAATCGCGATCGACCGTAAATTATATCCTGCCTCAAAATTACTACAATTATTATTATTAATTTATATCGCGATTTGCTCTGCCTATCTACTCTGCTAACAGTTCAAAACCTTTAATCATTATTTTAGACTTGCTTGCTTGCTACATGCATTTATAGTATTTTGAAGTTGTGTTGTAGCCTTAACTTACCTAAGCATGAGAAATGACGAGTACTGGTACAAATTGTCTCTTTTACATTTGCATGAATGATTTATGTTTTTTAACATTCCAAATTATAAACATTAATTAATTACTTATAATAACGGGTAATTTGTCTACTTTGTCATGCAAAAGTTACATTCTAAATCCAAAAAAATTTAAACACAACAGTTCTTTAAAGTGTGTGAATGTCAAAACCCGACGAGTATTGGTGCCCCTTACCTGATATTCAGTAACTAATTTTGCTTTTTCAGCTTCCGCTAGATAATGTAAAATACGCTCAGCTTGACAGTCCAGTACGAAGCGGGTTATATGATTTTGACCTAATGCCTTGAAGATCTGAAAGTATCCAAAACTTTAGAAGATGTCTTACAACCACAGGTGTCGTAAGCGTCAGAACCCCTGGATCATTTGAGTTAAGGCTCGTTCAGACTAGCGCGACGCGACGGTCGCGCGCGAATCGGCGATTTATATCCGTAGAACAATTTCTATGAAAACGCGCGCGACCGTTCATACAGGGGCGACCTGTCGCGCCGCGACACGGTCGCGCCGCGTCGAGTAGCGCGACAGCTTATTAGTACATTTTGTATGGCGTCGCGGCGATTTCGCGGCGATATCGTCGCGAATTCGCGGCCGCGACGCGACGCGACATGAGAGTATAAAAGACGGTGCAATCCAAGCTGAGCTCAGTAGTAGACGATCTTCGTCATAGGACGAAGGCAGGTCGGTGCGTGTTTGCTTAGCTTGGGGTCCGAGGTTCGATACCCTGGTCGATCGACATTTGTAGCTACTTAGGTTAGGTGTTAGTATTAATAGAGGGAAAAATAATGGGAGAAACTGTCCTCGTAAGTGGGCTGTCAACAAGTACCAGGTACTTAATAAAATAGAAAATTGCGTACTGTCCTATAAGGCCTACAACCTTCTCACATTCACAAAATATAAAAGAATCTATTTTAATGATAGTAGGTATGTCATAAATAAAATATAATAACCTATTTAAAACAAATGTCATTATGGCCATGACAACCAATAATACTGGGTTCAAACTACATAGTTGTAGGTCTAGAATCTATACTTTAATATTATAAAGCTGAAGACTTTGTTTGTTTGTTTGAACGCGGTAATCTCAAAAACTACTAATCCGAATTGAAAAAATCTTTTTGTGTTGGGTACCCTATTTATCGAGGAAGGCTATAGGCTATATAACATCACGCTTCAATCAAGAGGAGCGGAGCAGTAATGAAAAATGTTGCAAAAACGGGGAAAATCACACGGGTAGGCGATTGGACGCCACGGGAAGGGTAGGAGGAACAAGAAATTTAACGCGGACGAAGTCGCGGGCAGAAGCTAGTGTCAAATAAAGAGTACCTTGATTATTTGTGATAGGTATATGTAAAAAAAAAAAATGTACATCGTCGTTTCATCAGCAGCCTATAACGTTCCCACTGCTGGGACACAGGCCTCCTCTCGGTGAGAGGGAGTGGGCCATGATCCACCACGCGGGCCCAGTGCGGGTTGGTAGATGTCACATGTCTTCGAATTTTAGTTCTAAGACATGCCGGTTTCCTCACGATGTTTTCCTTCACCGTTTTGAGAGCAGTTGCGATGAAATAATTTACACAAAGTAATGCGCCTGCTTGGGTTTGAACTCACGGATCGTGGGTCTTTAGGGACCGGGACCGCGGTTCCAGAATCCACCTATTAATAAAATAAATATTTTTAGTAGTACTTTGGGACCACAAGTAAAATAAACAAAGTTATGTCTTGGGAAAGTACGGTCAACCAAAAAATTTTGAATTTATACAAATAAAATTATTTTTATAAAACGATATAATACTTTTTTTTACAGTGGCAGCCTTTTATAAGAGTTAAACCTTAAAAGAATACACAATAATATTTTAAAAAAGTAAGCTTGAGTGTTTAAATCACCTATCGTCCCCCTAATCACCCACCAAAACGTAACAATAAACTTTTTAAAAACTTCACAACTTTAATTTGACACATCAGCAGCGTCTAATCATTACAATTATTGAATATCATTATTTTGTAAATTAAAAATAATCAACTGACTTTCAAAAAATGCTATCATAATATACTAGCTGACCCAGCGAAAGTACCGACTCAGAGTCAATAAGTGATGTGTTGACTTAGTAGGCTCCTACCAAGTTATAACAACCTGGTACTTTGAAGGCATAAAGCGATTTCTAGCGGACACTCCTAAGTTTGGTAAGCTCCTACAACCGTACGCAAAATACGCGCTCAGACGTGGAGTTGCGGGCACCAGCCCGTTCTACCTATTCCTAAGGTCCTACTAAGTTATGACAACCTGGTACTTTAAAGGCATAACGCGTTTTGTAGGTGACACACCAAATGTATGAGAAAGTGAATTATTATCTTTTATTCTCGTAATTTTTTTGGTAACAGTACTTTAATTTCAATTTTCTTGTGGTCTCAAAAAACTGCTGCAAAATGATTATTGTTTTTTAGGTAGAATCCGGGACCGCGGTCCCGGTCCCTAACGCGTTTTGTAGGTGACACACCAAATGTATGAGAAAGTGAATTATTATCTTTTATTCTCGTAATTTTTTTGGTAACAGTACTTTAATTTCAATTTTCTTGTGGTCTCAAAAAACTGCTGCAAAATGATTATTGTTTTTTAGGTAGAATCCGGGACTGCGGTCCCGGTCCCAAAAGCCCCACGACCCGTGACCCGAACTCACGACCTAAGTAACTCGTAAGTCGCGGCCGTTACCACTGGACCACCACTGGTCTCATCGTCATTTGAGAGCAGTGGTTATACCGTCGATGAGGTACAGGGAAACTGAGAAATGTAGGGTAGTTACCTATTTGGTGGTTACCAAATAGGTAGTTACCCTACATTTCTCAGTTTACGGTCTCTATTTTCGATTTCGATCATTGTAATCTAAAATCATTGAATTTAATACAATATGTTAGTATGAGTAAATTCAAACTGACTGATTCTGCTACAATACCGAAATAGTATAGGTTGCAATGGCAGTATAGTTTGGAAATATTTTTGCCTTTAAACATCCACATTACATATTATGTTATCTCATCATCAGCCTATAATATTCCCACTACCGGACACAGGTCTCCTCTCGCAGACAGGGAGTGGGCCTTAATCCACCACGCGGACCCTGCGGGTTCATAGATGGTAGGTAGAGGATAGGTTACATGTTGTCGATTTTTTTGGTTCTAAGACAGTTTGACACCGGTTTGAGAGAAGTGGTGAGGAAATAATTTACAATAAAAAAAACTAAATGAATGCATGCCATTCCTAGATTGCGCCGTGTATGTTACATAATAGTGATAATAATAATTTTATAATACATATTTTAAAGTAGTGTTTAATTACGTAGATAAACCTACCCCGAACACACAACTTATTATATATCACTAATAATAATACCTCCTTAATACCTCTAAATGGGCTGGTGCACCTCGAGTTGAAATGGCTCGCGGCGGAGCGTGCGCCCGATTCATAGTAAGAGCGCTAGGTCTCCGCTAGCAGTCAAGTGCGTGATGTCAGCTGTGCGAAGGTCATTTCGAGTTCAAACGTCAACGTGTGAATGCGAGCGAACGACTGTGTGTGCATATTACTAGCCCCTGGACCGCACGCGCTGTTGTACGTGAGACCGCTAGACCAACGAAGCAGTTTGTTAGAAGTTACTATATTTACAATTAGATCACTCATTGGACATCATCATCATCAGCCTATAATGTTTCCACTGCTGGGACACAGGCCTCCTCTCGGTGAGAGGGAGTGGGCCATGATCCACCACGCGGGCCCAGTGCGGGTTGGTAGATGTCACATGTCTTCGAATTTTTGGTTCTAAGACATGCCGGTTTCCTCACGATGTTTTCCTTCACCGCTTTGAGAGCAGTTGCGATGAAATAATTTACACAAAGTAATGCGCCTGCTTGGGTTTGAACTCACGACCTACTACTCGTAAGTCGCGGCCGTTACCACCTGGGCCACCACTACCCATTGGACATATTAAGTTATTACTGAATATTTCTTAAACACACACATAACATCGCCCCTGCATTCCCCAAAGGGTTACACAGAGGTAACGGTACGTATAGTACCTACAACTACATTATGCCAGTTATGCGTATTTTACGAGAGTGTAAATTAAGATTTCAAAATCACAATATGTAATCTCCTCATAAAAATTGTTGTATCGGACACACAAATCACATGAATTGGAAACTAAAAAGTACGTCAAAAATCAACGATTCACACCTAGACTTAAAATCTTGATTTTTAGGGCTCCATTGCCAAATGGCAAAAAACGGAACCCTTATAGATTCGTCATGTCTGTCTGTCCGTGTATGTCACAGCCACTTTTTTCAGAAACTATAAGAGCTATGCTGTTGAAACTTGGTAAGTATTCTGTGAACCGCACTAAGATTTGAAAAAAAAAAATCATCAAACCCATGCATGTGGGGTATCTATGAATAGGTCTTCAAAAATTATATTGAGGTTTCTAATAACATTTTTTTCTAAACTGAATGGTTTGCGCGAGAGACACTTCCAAAGTGGTAAAATGAATGCCCCCCCCCCCCCCCCCCCCGTAACTTCTAAAATAAGGGAATGATGAAACTAAAAAAATATATGGTGTACATTACCATGTAAACTTCCACCGAAAATTGGTTTGGACGAGATCTAGTAATTAGTTTTTTTTTTTAATACTTCATAAATCGTAAACCACAATTTACCTTTCATTCAGTCAACTCAAATATAAAAATTAAAAAAAAAACCATTTAATTTCATAAACATAAACCTTATGCATAAACCATGAATACCTGCAGGTTTGTACGGAACCCTCGGTGCGCGAGTCCGACTCGCACTTGGCCAGTTTTTAAACAACTACTACGTAAAAGTACTTCTAGCTTAGGTACCCCTAGTTGGGTTGAGTTATGTGACATTACCTAACTTAAGTAGGTACCTATGTCGACCGACCAGGGAATCGATCCTACGACCCGCAAACACCCACATACCTGCCGTCGTCCTCTGATTAAGATCGCTTACTACTGAGCTCAGCCCGGATTGTACCGCCATTTATACCATTTGTGTGGTGTCGCGGCGATATCGCCGCGAAATCGCTGCGACGCGGCGACGCCATACAAAATGTACTAAAAGCTGTCGCGCTGCTCGTCGCGCGCGAATCGCGGGCGATTCGCGCATGAGTGGTCGCGCCAGTGTGAAACGTCGCGATTTATCGCAGAATCGCCTCCGCGACAGGTCGCGCGACATGTCGCGCCTGTCTGTACGAGCCTTTAGTGAATGTTTAGGTATATTTCAATATTTGATGTTTAGAAAATACCAAAATGTACTACCTTTTTGCTACTATTCGATACAATCGAGGTACGAGGCAGGTTTTGAGACAACCCAGGTATATTTGAAGTTAGGTATCAAATACCAGCAAATTGGTAGTGCATTTTGGTATTTTCTAAACATCAAATATCTCAATTGGTCCAGGTAGGGTTGCTAGGTTATAAAACCGAAAAGCCGGACAGACCTGTCAGTTTAGCCGGACATTTGGGTAAAAACGCCTGACATCTTTAATTTTTACGTCTTAAAACAAAACTAAACATAAGACTAATGAACATTAAAATGCTTGTAACATAAACTAATTAATATTTTTGGTTGCCAGTCACCTTGAAGGGCTTGTGGCTAAGTAATAATAGCCGCACGGGTTGATCGTTCGAGTTAACCTACGCTTGCCGCTGTTGGTCCGTGGATGGGTGACCATCATTACATACCAAGACCCTTCCGTGCCTCGGAAAGCTCGTTAAACCGTTGGTCCCGGCTGTCTTTCGTAGATCATAGACAGTCGTAATGGGTCATCAGAAGCCCGAAAGTCTGACAACCAGTCTTACCAAGGTATTACCCAGTAACTGGGTTGTGGAGGTCAGATAGGCAGTCGCTCCTTGTAAAATACTGGTACTCAGCTGCATCCGGTTAGATTGGAAGCCGACCCCAACATAGTTGAGAAAAGGCTAGGCCGATGATGGTTGGCAGAGACCTCCTTTAAAAGCTCATTATCTTTTAAAATTGAGTAGTAATAGTAATAACGCGGAGAGGACAATGCTAGTTCGCTCGCTTGCGCTCGCGATACAAGGTGAGGCAGGTGAAGACAAAAATGATCATATCTAAAAAGCCTAGCAAAAAGCCGGACAGGCCGGACACCATCTAATTTAGTCGGACACGCAACTAAAAAGCCTTACTGTGTCCGGCTTTATCCGGACGCCTGGCAACCCTAGCTCCAGGGGTTATGAAGCTTACCAGCACCCTAATTGCGTAACGTACTATCAATCAGAATCTGCATCATTTTGAAGATTTTTCAATTCCATTGCGTCATATGAACAAAAAAAAAAAAACTGCTCAACAACGCAAATAACAATGACTTTTGTTGAACTGTCAAAATGAAAGTTATTCCTACTGATAGTAAGTTACACAATTCCTACTCTGGTGTCAGTTTAGCAACACAACGAGCGATTTAGTAGCAGTTTTGATAGAAATTGGTGTCATTCGGTGATTTATTTAACACGTTAACTGCTATGGTTAAAATCAGGAAAAGTCAACAAATGTACTTAGTGTTGTTTCACTTTAAATAGATTATTTATTCCATAAATACATTATTTATTCCAAAAACATGGCCGCCAGGCAGCGCAGACATCTTCAGATTTGGTATGTGTTGTCGGTCCTAAAGTCCAAAAAGGCCTCAATGGAACAAAAAGTGTCGGACACATAGTCCGACATGGCAGTTAACGTGTTAAACTCCGTTCATCCGGTACAAAGGCAAACTCAATGCTTTTGGTATCCTCCACTAGTCAACCAAGGGTAATGAAGAGATAAGATCATAATTATGGAAATACATATTACCTGTCGGTTATCGCCGTCAATTTCCAATTTATACATGAATATTTGTGAATGTTGTGATACCTCAGATACGATCTTTTGCACTCTTAATAAACCTATAATAGAAAGAATAATTGTTAATAAAACCTTTACAATTTGTAAATACTATCTACTATCTTTAGTTAATGTAATTTGTTCAACGGTTAAAATGCACACTATAGAATTATAGATGGTGCTTAAGAAATATGACATTTGACAGAAAACGCCTATCTCTTGCTTGATTTCAATATTGAAAATAAGCAGGATAACATATATGTAAAAAAAAAAAAATTGTTGGCTACACACCAAAGTTATCTTCGTAAAGCACTGCGAAACCTTTCCATTTATAATATTTCACAAGTTTCCCATAAGCTAATGCAATTTCGTCAGAGTCCGGATGAAAGTTAATAGAAATCTTTTTAAAGGCTAATTCTTCATCAACTTCTTCTTCTTCCTCATTTTCCTCATCTTCTGGACTAGTTTCTTCTTCTTCTTCTTCGTCAGTTATTTCCAAGTCGGTGTCCAAAGGTTGCCACGTGGCTTGAATGTGCGGTATGTTCGCAATAGCACACTGGTCTCGGGTGGCGCCGTCTGATATTGCATTTTGTGGACCAAATATAGCCACCGGTTGTATTCCATTGCTTGAACACACTGGAATTGTATAACAAGAACGTCTGCTTGTGCAAATAAAATCAATAGAATAATGTTTGTGCAATTTCTTTACGAGCTTTGTTGGAGTTTCTAAGAATATAAGCAAAGCGATATTAATATTTTTACTGTTTCTTTTTGTAGTAAATTGGGCAACTTCTGCTCTACAAGATTTTTATTTTATGAAAGTAGTCGATTAATAAAAAACATTCGAATGAAAGCAAATATCGAACATTCTCGTTATGACGTTAATTGACACATACGCACACGGCTGTATATGGGCCCATCATTGAGGGCCATTATCACGATATTTGATTATTGGTTATTTCATTTTGTTTTGATAACACAGAGGAAGTTTTTTGGCCTATTGAGATAATTCCTTAATTATCTTATATGACAGAATAGAAAACGGCGGGATACTTTTTTCTGGGAAAAAGGAAATGTAGTCTGTTTTGTATAAAAGCTGGCTCTTGAGTTATAGTGAATTTGAAGGGTGTACTACGTGAGCTCGACAAATGAATGTGCGAATAACACTTGTGCGACAAAACTGTACTGCGACTCACAATAGTTTGAATGCACGCTTGTGCGACACACTCGAGCTCACATAGTACACTAGGTTAGGTTCGGTTAGGTAAGTAGGTAGGTAGGTATTAACAGTGGAAGCTTTCACGAGATTCTACACGTGCATCTTCGCGTGAGGACGATAGTTTCACGCTGGGTGCCGCACAACTTCACCGATGCTCAGAAGCAGGCCCGGGTGGAATGGTGCCGTGATATGATAAACAAATTTGAAACAGGCTCGTCTCGGCGTGTTTACAGGTGATGAGTCATCTCTGCCATCTGGATGGCATTCATCAATCGATTTATCAATACGATCCAGAAACGAAGCGCCAGTCGACGGTTTGGGTGTTTCAAAACGAATCAACGCCTACCAAAGTGAAGCGATCTAGAAGCGGGGGGAAGATTTTGATCGCGAGCTTTTTCAATTTGACTGACTACTTGGTGTCAATCCCTTTACGGAACCAAAGAAGCATCAACGCTGAATGGTATACTATCAAATGCTTGGCAGAAGTTTTCTCTGCTGTGAGCAACAAGCGACCAAACACAAGCTACGCGGGCTACTGCTCCACTACGACAACGCGCCCACGCACACCGCGCTCAAAACGAGGGACTTCTTGGACAGCACGCTGGTCAAACTTCTGGGTCACCCTCCTTACAGCCCTGACCTAGCACCGTGTGACTTCCTTTTATTCCCAAAAATTAAAAATCAGCTCAAAGGGATACAATTTTCGTCGCCGGAAGATGCGCTGTCAGCGTTCGTTCAGGCTGTAAACGATGTGTCTGCGGCGGACTGGAAAAAGTGTTTCGAAAACTGGTTCAGACGCATGAAACTTTGCATAAAGGCTAGTGGAGAGTATTTTGAAAAGATTTAATTAAAAAATATTTACCTATAGAACACTTCTTTTTATTTTCGCAAAACTTGCTGCTGAGTGTCCCACGTAAATAAGGCCATCTCTATGGTTCGTTCCAAAAAACACATCAATCAACGTGGCCTTCACAAGATCTAACCAAGACTATGTCTGGAAATTAAAAGAGACTGACTGTTTCTCTGTTTGTTTCGGCATTTCTTTATATAGTGGTCAGATAAGAAACGCCGACCTCTTCCAGTTTTTAAAATATTATTGACGTGTGTTTGTACAAACAAACCTACGAATCATTAGTCACTGAGGTCAAATGATTTTAAATTAAGACCCAATCGAAGTGCTAACTAAAGAAAAGGCCGAGATCGTGTCATCAACGTGAGAACTTTATGAGATGAAACAGTGGGAACACGATGGGTGTGCGGTATGCAGGCTTGTTTGTATCTGTGTTTAAAAATTAAGTATGTAAATACATACTGAAATTAATTAGAGCTGAGCCGACAACAATGCTGCAGATACTGTGGTGATGTTATTGTTATAAATCGAAATCTATTTTCACATTTAAATGACATGTTTATTCATTTCATGAAACTGTAAAAAAATCCTATATTCATTCATCTTCTCTTTAAAGCGAGCAAACCGAACCAAACCAAACTAAACAAACCAGGCAAACCATGTTTAAAAAAAAAATAAGTTAGTGGTAAGAGCATTTACTAACTACGCGTTAGTACAGTGTCCAAAAGAACGACTGTTTATTTTGATAAAAGAACTGTTTGTTTTCTAACGAGTAAATTAAATTATATTCAGAAATTTCCATCGATTTCTAACTACATTACAACTTCTTATAAGTATCCGACGACCCTGGTTACTTATAAGGTGACCGGACACATTGATCAGATACTTACATTCTCTCCAAACTGAATAGCTATCAGATCTCAAGGGCTGCAAGGTGACGGGTTTTATGCGGACCTCCTGAAGGTGCACATGGTTGAAACTATCGTTGAACGCCGATAGCTCGGTGGTGGCCTCCTTGTCGAATATACCAGCTGCAAAATGGAAAATTCCATTACAGGAAATGAATTCAAAATAATGTTGAAGTAGCAATTTTTAAAATTTCACATCTTCTATCTCGAAATAACGCACTTTTTGTTTTAATAATTATAAATAACGCATTAGTATGGTAAGTAGAACATACAATACTAAGGTCCTAATCAAACATGGTTAATGCAAAGAAACCTTACCTATTTGGTACGAAACTTCAACAGTTTCTTTAAAGACAAACTGCGGAGTACATTTTTGAACACAAACCAACAATACGAGTAAATACCAGCACATGGCGAACTTTAATACGAATGCATAGTTAACTTTATAAAAAACAATCTCACTATAATTTGTGGGCGCACCGCTCAGCGAATGAACGTCTGGGTAGACGTTCACTCAAATAAAATTAACTTCTTTCAGAGTAATGAAGGAATGGAGGAGGCATACTGCGTCATGGAAGAATTTCACGTGTTTTGAGCAGGATACAAATTAAAATAATAGACATTTCAGAGACATGAATTTGTCGAAGTCTGAGCTTTATTTAGTAGCATCGATTCATCGCTAAAATATTTCCTTGGAAGTCACATCGATGATATTCCAGACTTCAGTCGCAGCACGGAGGCGCGGGCGACGATACGACGCGTGTCGCGACGGCGCACGCGACGTGACCTAATACCGCTTTCCAAAAATACTTCAGACGGCGGAGAGTCGGCCGGCGTGCCGCATGCCCGCCCAAACAACATATTGTATTCATAAACCAACATCAACTTCCACAATGATCACTTTTAAAGCTTTCCTCATTGTTACCTCTATTGTATTCACTCCGAGTACTCATGCAGTCCGCACGGCCGCTTTCCCCATAGGTATGTTAAAATTTAAATACATTACAAACAACATTTTGACAACAAAAACAATTGGGATGTGTATGTTTTCAGGGGGTCTTTTCAACCGGGAAACGCTGCCAACTTCCTTGCAGATATTCGACAACATGATTGAAGCAAACCGAATGATGACGTATCATGGTCGCTCCTTGAACTCGAAGGTAGTCGACAGCTATTCCACTTCATTAGAACGTAAGTCATTCTCATTATCTTCATTGAGATCATGTTATACCCAGTTATTAATCCGAAGGGTTCTATATGGGCCTCAAGTACCTACATGTTTGTACCAAAGACTGTAAAATAATCTAAAGAATTGGTGAAGTAGATGGCGAAACAGTCGTTTTTATGACTAAGTTCATTGCGAGAGAAGTGCCACGCTTTAACTTCGTCAGCTTTGATTTCTGAATTAATTATGAATAATGATTATTTCCCTTGCAACCGAAATGAGATACCATTGAATTTTGTACAGCCATCGCTTAGCAAAGGGTATGAAGGAATTTCAAAAATCTATTTTGCAAAAACAATTGAGTGTTATAAAAGTCGAAAGATTAATACGTTTTGAAGGGAAAGCAGAGATGCTGCAATGGTGGGCTCTGCCATGGTCACGAGATTCGTTCGAAAGACATACCGTTGCCCTGGCATACGGGCAACTGAAGGAACACGGGTGGGTTTTAGGGTCAGTAAAAGTCTGACACGCCCTTCCGCTGCACCCAGAGCGGGAGACGTCATTTGATGATTTCTCATAAAAAAAGCAGTGGTGGGCCAGTGGTAACGGTCGAGACTTAAGTGATGTAGCTCATGGTTTCGAAAACTGACAGGCGCTTTACTATATGTTAATTATTCTTCTCTCAAAACGGTGAAGGAAAACATCGTGAGGAAACCAGCATATCCTAGAACCAAAAATTCGAAGACGAATCTAGCAAGCCGTAGGTACTGGGTCCGCGTAGTGAATTACGGCCCATTCCCGAAGCGATGTCTCGGCAGTGGAAAAATATAGGCTGATTAGTGCTAATTAAGTGTACATTCTCAAAAACATCATTCATAATTCGAATCGTGCTGAAGTTTCAATCCGCAATTATTAACTTTAAATCAATATAAATGCTTTCGATATGTGCTTGAGTAGATTCCAACCACTTCGCAAGAACCGTGGATGCCGTATTTAATAAGTTTCTTTCTAGTTCTTCTTCGAGGTGTATAGTACTTATATAAAACTGTTGTTTCCCAGTGTGTCCATTTACTTCAGAAGACAGGGGAATCGTGGCTTTAATAGACGCTCGTCCGACTTACGGCATCTGCGACACTACTTGTTTGTTGTGTAATAGATTAAATGTAAGTTATTCTTTATGTTACATAGCAGCTACAAATACAAAATGTTTATTTCAGTACAAACTAGTATACATTAGTTTATGATTGGAGCCTCCTTTGAAGCTTGATAACGCCTGTGGCTATGACTATTTATGAAATTTACAAAATTTTATAATTTTTTTTGAGGTACAGGTTTATTTTTTATAATTATAGTAGTACATTATTTTCGTGTGATTTGTAGAGGGGTGTGTGAGGTGTGTAGTGTGTGTGGTGTGTGATGTGTGAAGTTGATGTGGATGTGTGTGTGAGGGAGGATGTGGGTGTGGGTGTGGCGGTGCCAGTATAACTAATTTTCACTTATTGTAGCAATAATTCAGTGTCTGCATAAGTGCGTGATTTAACCATTCTATTAGCATTTTTTTAACTTTATTAAGATGTTCAGTGTAAATGTATAAGTATTTGTTTATTTTATTATATAACCGTGCCAACTGATTTTTGTATTGTGTGGCAGCAAAATTGGTTTTAGATTGTGGTACTTGCGCAATAATATCCTTTCTTGCTACACTTATCACTGGCCTGTTAGTCTAGTGGTTAGTGACCCTGACTGCTAAGACTGAGGTCGTGGGTTCGATTCCCACCCAGGACAAATCATTGTGTGATGAGCACAATCATTTGTTCTGTGTCTGGGTGTAATTTATCTATAATATGTATTAATTTAGAAATATATAAGTATGTTTATCAGTTGTCTGGTTACCATAGTACAGGCTCTGCTTAGTTTGGGATCAGATAACGTTGTGTTGGTTGATCTGATATTATTTATTTCTTTTATTTTATTTAAGGTAACTTTTCTAATAAAATTAAATTGTCATGTTTGGTAATGAAGGACATAGAGAATGTGAAACGACACTAAAGTACGTTTGGCACCCCGCACCGTGGGCGGTTGGACTCGATTCAAACCAGACTCGTGCTAATCCTTGTACCAAGAAATGGCCTCAAGTTTTCTCAGGCTTGCCAATACGAGTCTAGGATAAGAATCGTAGGCACAGTGTAAATAAGTAAATACCTTAGAGTTTTTAGGCCTCTAGCACTTACTGCAGTCAAGTTTTAGATCGTTGCTGTACCAAGTTGACATGATCACAATCATTTCATATGTGTTAAAAAGTTGAAAAACTTATGGCTAAGCAATAATAGCCGCACGGGTCCACTGAACTGCACCCTGCGAAACCCACTATTTATCAGAATCTGAATGGGATTGAAAATTATTTCTAAACCATTGTGTCATTTGTTCGAATAAGTTGTCGGCTCAGCAACGTAAATAACGCAAAAAATGCTGTTTAACTATCAATATGAAATCAATTCCTACTGATAGCAAGTTACGCAATTACCCCTCAGGTTCAGCTACGCTTGCCGCGGTTAGTCCGTGGGTGGGTGATCACCTTTACATCCCAAGACCGCTCTGTACCACGAAAAGCGCGTTCTGCCGTTGGCCCCGGCTGTCATTTGTAGATCTCTGACAGTCGTTACGAATCGTCAGAAACCTGAAACTAGTCAACAGTACAGCCCAGGTACTGGGTAATTCGAGACCCTTGGTACCATGTAAAATACTGGTAGTCAGCTGCATTTAGTTAGACTGGAAGCCGACTTCAACATAGTTGGAAACGGTTAGGCAGATATTTCATCATCAGGGATAATGATCCGTCTTCAAAAATTTCAGATTACCCATTTGTCCTTGGGATGGGAGCCTACAGCGACTCAAGCAGAGGACTTCTACTCGTTTTTCTATCATCCACCACCAGAACTGATCTCGAAGGCTTATGCAACACTTATCAAAGACTTGTTATGGGATAAATTTACCATCCTTTATGAAGACGATGGCAGTGAGTATATTTTATGATACTTTATTGGTAGCACAGTGACACCTGGATAAGTGGGCCCTGCACCCTAATTGTATAACGTACTAACAATCAGAATCTAAATACATAGTTTCGAAGATAATTTCCAAGCCATTGCGTTATATGTTCGAAAAAATTGTCTGCTCAACAACGTAAATACCGCAATGAATGTTGTTGAACTGTCAAAATGAAGGCATCCCACTGATAGTAAGTTACATAATTACCCCTTTGTATATGTGAGAATCCACTGTTATTTATACACCGTGACATTTTAATCGTCGAACAACAGCAACCCACTTCATGTAATTAATGACTACTACACATCCATAAGAGAAAAAAAAAACATTTGAATAACCAAAAAATAAAAATAATAAAAATCATTATGATGACGCATGAAGTCGTTTGGAATTTGATATTTTAATATAATATAATTCTTTATTTATATAAAACAGACTGTAGTTCATATTATACTATTTGATGCGCTAGCGCATTTGTGTACGTGTGTGTGTGTGTGCGTGCGTGTGAGCTGTGCGTGCGTGTGCGTGTGTGCTGTGCGTGCGTTTGCGTGTGTGCTGTGCGTGCGTGTATGGGTCTGTGTGTAAGTGCGTGAGCGTGCGACTGTGTGAGCGTGCGTAGGTAAGTAAAGGGATTGCATTAGTGTGAGTCTACGTTTGGTGAGTGGTACAAGATATAAACTTATCATCAGTTAGTTAAATTCAATATTTTTCGGTTTCGTCGTAGGTTTTATTTTGTAGGAATGTGCGGACAGTCTTTTTTACAATTATTATAAGACAATCTATTTATCGGGCATTTTTTGTTTATTGTATTGTAAAGAGACGGACCTAAATAATAAAAGAATCTTTTATTAAACAAAAAACGGGTTCTTGGATTTTGTCTCATGGAACATGGAGATGGAATGATCTAGTCGACTTGTGCACTGGGTAGATATATTCTCTACCATATGATACGTAAACATATTAATAGGATCGGCGCGTAGTGTTCCACGCGCGCCTCAAAGAGATGTCAGCAGCACTGAAGGGGTCTGCTAGGACCGATGCCTGTCAGGGTCGTGAGATTGTTCGAAAGAGATACCGTGACCCTGGCACATGGGCAACTGAAGGAACACGGGTGGGTTTTAGTCAGTAAAAGTCTGACACGCCCTCCCGCTCCGCCCAGAGCGGGACAAGTCAATTGATGATTTCCAAACCAGACAAAAAAAACATATTAACAGGATGTTTCATAATTCTAATGCATTATTTATTTTTCTTAGTACCTATTGTCTTAATTAAAGGTAACAATTTTTTTATCACGCCTAGAGGTATATTATGTCGGATACATTGAGTGGACAACCTTTGTAAGACGACTAAAATGTCCCGGTGTATATGTCGCAGGTTTTTCATAAAATTAGGTTTTTGATCAAAAATCTAGGTTTTTGATGAAAAACCGGAAGATGACACATTTTAAACTCAATTTCATCATAAACCTGTAACAATCCAGATTTTTGACCAAAAACCTGAACTAGTTTGGGTTTATGATAAAGATCTTGTCAAAATCACGGGTTTGCTTGGTTTTATGACAGATAAATCTATTTAAATTAAATAAATGCCATTTGTAGTAATCCCTAGCACAATATTAATGAGATTTATTCACATAATTATATTTTACGTAATTATTTGTCGCGTAAAATGAACGCGGGTTGCCCGTCTGAGTTGTATTTTGTGACTGAAGAAGCGGGGAAAGGGCGGGGCGCGCGCGAGCGCAGGCGAAACAAAAGCAGGGGTAGTCCCTAAGTCCCTGTCAACGGAAATGTATATCAGATTGATCATAAACCCAAACTAGTTCAGGTTTTTGATCAAAAATCTGGATTGTTACAGGTTTATGATGAAATTGAGTTTAAAATGTGTCATCTTCCGGTTTTTCATCAAAAACCTAGATGTTTGATCAAAAACCTAATTTTATGAAAAACCTGCGACATATACACAATGAGGTCCCGACACTTTGGCATTAAAATACCTCTATTACTGGGAATTTTGAAACTTTTGAAACTGAAACTTGATTTTTGCTCAACAGCCCGTATAATTGAGACAATTAAAAAAAAAAAATGTTACGACGCTTTTTTTTACAAGTAATCTAGTCTCTTCCATACTAGCTCTGTTTGCAAGTATGAACGAATAGTATCTCATAGTAGAACCTTCTATAAATAAGGCAACTATCATGTTCACCTGCCTATTTGAGAAATTGGGAAATTACGAACCCTCTGTAAGTGATAAAAAATATATATCCCTTCAGATCCCACTTATCCAGGTTTTATCGTGTTATTAACTATACGAATAAGAAACGATCCTACAAAGATGGAATAGAAGCACCCGCAAGCGAAGTTTCTTTGATTTCAGTTACACTATAAATGGCACGTGCCTCAGCAAAGTTGATGTGATTAGGGACCTGGGGGTCTTTCTTGACCAAAAATTAACATTTATTCCTCACATGGACATTGTTATCAAAAAGGCTTCAAAGTCACTTGGTTTTGTACTACGGAATGCAAAATGTTTTCGCAAGCCTCAAACTAAAATTTATCTGTACAACTGCCTCGTACGTACCGTATTGGAGTACTGCTCGGTTGTGTGGCGTCCCCACTATGCAACACATAGTCTTAGGTTAGAGCGCATTCAAAAAAGATTTTTAAACCATCTTGCTTACTCGGGGGAATAGCCAAAAAGGTGCCGAGCTATGCAAAACGACTAGAAAAATTTAACATGACTTCACTCGAAAAGCGCAGAGATAAAAATGACCTAATTTTCTTATTCAAAATTCTTCACAGCAAAATAGATTACCCACAGCTCTTAAGTAAGTTTAGTTTTAACTTACCACATAACTACCCGCGCCACCCAATCAAACTATTACGTCCCCCATTTCGCAAAACTGTTTCAGGGTCGAACTCCCCAATCCCAAGACTTTGCAGGCTTCTCAATAATTGTGACGATGCTATAGATATTTGTTGTTCATCAATTCATAAATTCAAGCACCAATTCCACCAAAAATAATCAACACTGCACTGAACTATGTTACTCTTAACCTATATCTATATTTAAGCTTTTAACTGTCTTAATAATAAGAATGTCTTTAATATTAAGTATGTTTATTTGTATAACTTTAAAACCACTGTAATTATTTTTTAAGTAAGTTCATGCATGCTGTGTTTATCGCTTCATATTGTACACTTGGTGTGTATTATAACTTGTATTATTAGATTATAAAGTGTAACAATTGTAGATAGACCAATAAATAAATAAATAGAATATTTTAAATTTTAGTTAACAAATAAAACTGGTCAAGTGCGAATCGGCGCACGAAGGATTCCGTACCATTACGGCAAAAAAAAAAACACGTTTGTTGTATGGTAGCCCCCTTAAATATTTATTTTATTCTGTTTTTTAGTATTTGTTGTTACAGCGGCAACAGAAATACATCATCTGTGAAATTTCAACTCTCTAACTCTCATGGTTCATGAGATACAGCCTAGTGACAGACGGACGGACGGATGGACAGCAGAGTCTTAGTAATAGGGTCCCGTTTTACCCTTTGGGTACGGAACCGTAAAATTAAAACTTATACCTACAATCTTCCCCTAAGGTGTACCTACAATAATAAGAAAATAAATAAAATAATATTCTGACAGCTATAGAAGAACGGGAAATTAAACAATGTACAAGAATATTATATAGGGAAGGATATAAAGAAAGTAGGCAAAAGTGTAGGGAATCTTTCTTTTAAATATTCTTTAATTGAGCAGGTCCACTTATGTCAGAGCGAAATAAGCAGTTGGTGGAGGCCTATGTTCATTAGTGGACGTCTTATGCTACGTCCTACGTAGGCGATTCAACGCGAACGCGATTACGAAGCGGTGCCACGCGAATTCAACGCGATGCGGTGCGACGCGACGGCATGTCCTACGTGCACGCGAATCGTCTCGCACAAGTCCCAGTTAATTTGGCCAAATCCTCCCATTCGCGGTACGATACTAATCGGTTGTGATATTTTTTATTCCTTTTATCCCATAATATAGGACGTTCTTGGATAGCAATAATTAAAATTTCTATTTCCGACATTATATAAACAAAAACACGACGGCACCGCATCCAGTTCGCGCGAAAATATCAAGCCAACTGATCGCGTTCGCTTCGCTTCGCGCCGCTCCGCACCGCACGCACGTGCGTTTGGTCACGTAGGACACTTCAATAGGTTTCGACTGTTTGTTGTTTTCGCGTCGCGCCGCGCCGCTTCGCGTTCGCGTCTAGATCGCTCACGCAGGACGTGGCGTTACGGCTGAAATGATGATGAGAATAAGCAGTTATATTTTAGATATTATTTATTTTTCTTCTTGATGAATCCCATCTTGTGTTTATTATTTTTACACGCTTTATGTTAGCTTCACTTGTATGTTTGTTTGTAACCGACGCATTATAGCGCGATTTTGACCCACTTTAAACGACCAGATTTCATTTAAACTCTGTAGACTTATCGAGGACCGATGACAATACTATAATTTCATAAATTTGTGCCATTATCCTTGCCAGGGTTACCAGCACAGCAAAAAACTGTCTTCAAAAACTACGCTGACATACGTCACATACTACGCCGACATACGTCTCAAAATTCGAAACACCCTAAAAAATAGAAAATAAATAATAGTTTAAAAAAACTAAAAAACACGCTTCCATAGAACACCAAAAATTATTAATTGACAAAATTTTAATCCATAATTTCCTTTCATCATCTGTCTTGCTTAGTTACTAGCAGAGCAGTACTGTTGGTCACATTCAGTCGCAGCAGATGAAGGACATATTAGAAGCACTTAAAATGAGAATTGTCTACCAAATACTTTTAAATTCTGGCCAGCTACTGAGAATGTATAAAAACAAAACTTAACTTCAGTGTTTTTCATGTCATGTTCTGTCATTTTTTCAGGTTTTTTACGTCTACAAGAAGTAATAAACTCGTGGCCTAGCGCTGCGGGCGTGGAACCAATTCTCTTCAAAAAATTATACCCTGACGCTGACAACCGGGAAACATTCAAGGATATATTTAAAGTAGCACGAATGACCCACCACGTCCTGGACTGTAACGTAACTAACGTTCATAAATATATGAGTGAAATCGTACAAGTTGAAAACTCGACGGAGTATCAAGTATGTATAAATAACATTGTGTCTTAATTAATGTTTTCCACTGTCGGACGTAAACAATAGCATTACCCCAGTTCTTCCCGTGGTTGTCGTCAAAGGCGACTAAGGGACTTACTAGAGACTGGGCAGCAGCGTTCTCTATGCATTTAACCACCCTATTGCGATTGCCAACCCGCCTGCCAAGCGCGGTGATTATGGCAGACCCTCCAAATTGGGGGAGGCCTATGTCTAGCAGTGGACGTCTCACGACTGAAATGATAATGATCATAATGACACCTTGTGTCTAGTCGTGAAAGTGCACTACAGCCAGAGATGCAAAGTAATGGAGGCAATTTCTTTTTGTGATATGATGCCAACTTGCACGGTCCTTTTCAAAGGACTATGAACTTTAAATCCATTAACAGAACCTCTTTTTTCAGAGTTTTATTTTAACGAGCCTAGATGCATACAGCCTTGATTTTAAAAGTATTCCTGCCCTCATGGCGAACGTGTCTACCCTGCACTTGACCGTACCGAGTGAGGCGGCTTGGAAGGACAAAGGAATGGTCCACACCAAAGCGTTAGGGGTAATATCATCCATTCTATATTATTTTAAATAAAAAACTACTATAATTACTGTGAAAGTTTTACATCAAAATAAAACTTGTATTATTAAGCAGAGGCAATGCAGAGCGTCTGTTTGAGGGCGTTGGATACTTCATGTTAGTTGTCAGTTAAACTCCCTTGACGTCACATCATCGACCAAACAACGCAGAGTACCTCATAGAAATCTTTCACCAGGAGACATTGAATAAATATCTCTTCTTGCTTCGTTGAGGATCTTTCTTGTGGAACTTTTTGTTATTTGATTGCTTGGCAGTTCCAATCGTAATGCTTTGACGAAAGGGCACACTATTCACTATTGTGTTCAATAGATATTTTTTTTTGCATTTCAGCTCGAAACAGCTCTAGCAGCTGATGCACTAAATCACTTAGAAAAAGCGTTCAGAAGCATGCAAATTGATGAGGACCCACCTGAGCCTCCGGCTTTGTGTCTTAAAAATAGTAAATCAGAGTACGAGGATAGTGCATGGCCTGTAGGATATGATCTGCGAGAAGCACTTCGTAAGGTAACACTCAACTGTATTGAATGAAACGGAAATCTAATGCAGTTAAATAATATTGAAATCTTACTTTTGAAAAGTTACTAAACAAAAGCATATATCTTTTTTTTTTTTTAAGATATATCTAATGATTTAAACTATTTCCAGATAACAACTAAAGGGTTCTCAGGTCACATTGAGTTCGATGAGGAGGGGAAGAGAGTGAATTTCAAATTGCACTATTCAAAATTAAACAAAGAGAGTCAATTTACGTATGCAGGCGATTGGGACTTCAAAACAAATGCTATCACTAAGATGAATGTAGACGATCGGTCATTCGCTCTGAATAAAGACAAGAAAATAATGGTAACCGTCTTTCTATATAAAAAATAATTAAAAATAAAGATTGATGATCACTTTTGAAAGAGAAGAGAACGTATCGGTGTGTGATGTGAAAAGAAATGATAAGAGTGTGGAGCAAGTAAGTGAGTTTGTATATTTGGGGAGTTTGTTTACAAGGGTTAGAAAGATTGATAAAGTTAAGGAAAGAAGAGTGAATGCGGGAAATAAAGTAAATAGTGCTCTACATGCGATTGTGACCAACCAATTGATGTCCTATGTCAATTGATTGATTGATAAGGCTCGACTGGCTGATCACAATGGTGTACTGGTATCTACGCTTATGTATGGAAGCGAATGTTGGGTGTGGCAAAAGAAGCATGAAAGTAGAATAAATGCTGTGGAATAGGGAAGATGATAATATTTATGAAAATTTTATGATTCAAATGTTAAAAAAGTATAAAAGAAGGGCCACTGCAATGTTTTTATTTTACATAATGTTGATTTTTAACAATAATTACGTATTAAAATTACTTGAAACGAAACGTATTTCAAAACACCAATCAGCGTTTAGTGACGTCACGCCTGTTACGACGACTTGTTGAGGTTATGGTTGTAAAAGTGAATATTATTTTATGGGAATATTAATTGCGTTTTTTAAATAAAAATGATAGTTGGTATTATCAAAGCAGACTCCAGGAATTTATTTACCAAGTGTTAGTGTTGACATGAGATCTTTTTTCAGAAAAAGGTTTCCTCCAGACATTTTAAACTTTTACCAATTATCAACGTCGATCTCAAACTGTAAAATAAAAAATCTACTATAGACAAGTTTTGTAAGTATTAGGTAGGTAACTAACGTGTTTTTACGTACAAGCAGATTAACTAAGCATACTCGTATAACAAGTATATTCGCCTTATGACGTATAACACACACGACATATAACAAGTATATTCGCCTTATGACTTACGTCAAAGTGTTCTTCACAGCATCGAATAGTGGTCTTTGGAGAATAATTGTCATTTCTTTTTGCAGCTTGATATCACTTTTTTCTCAATTTTGGTCAGAACGTCAAAAACAATTTATTTGGAAACTTTTTTGAAGTAGTCACGGACTCATTGGCACAAAACATGAATAAACGCGGCTTTTTTCGGATTATTAGTGGTTTTGTTATGATCACCTGATGTTGATGGATAGTCCATTTTAAATTTTTACAAAATATATTTCGAAATTCGAAAAAAATACGCAAAAGTATGAAAGCCGACGAACAAATACGGTCAGTGACAGACAAGAATGACGTCATCGGAACTATAGGTCCGTTTTCGCGGGAAAATTTAAACTGTCAATTTGAAACCGCATTTTTTCCGATAAATTACAATGTTTTAATTTTTTTATATATTTGTGGTCTATTCTACATGGAATTTTTTAAAGTGAAAACAAAAATAAAAATATTGCATGTTCCCTATTGTGTTCCTTGCGAAGCATGTGTGGTGTGACTATGAATGATAGGCTGAGGAATGATGTGATAAGAGTACGGTGTGGTTTAAAAGAAGATGTGGTGACAAAAATTTAAAAAAGTATGCCTAGATGGTTTGGTCATGTTGAGAGGATGAATGAAGGACGGCTCACAAAAGTCATCTACAAGGCAGATGTGAGTGGAAACACTGGGAGGGGACGCCCTAGGAGGACATATAGTGACCTTATTGTTGATGTTCTTCAGAAAGGTCAGGTGCGTAGTACTCACGACCAGCGTGTGTGTATGACCAATTGTATGAACCTAAACGAGGCAAAAGGAGTGTGTAGAGATCGCAGCAGGTGGCGTTCCGTGGTTTCTGCCTACCCCCATGGGAAAAAGGCGTGATTGTATGTACAGTTTGTCCCACAAAAACGTTGGAATGATATCTGGTGAAATATTTAATCTATAGACGAAAAACATATACAAGTTTAAACTTTATTTAAGATACTATAACGCAATTATAATTAATACAAAATAAAATCTCCTCTACTTTGACATATAGCCTCACAACGTTAAGGCATGCTTTTAACCAGTTTTTCTGCATACTGCACAGGTAAAAACCTCCAGTTTTATCTGATAACGCAACCACTTTTAAGTATGTATTTGCTTTCCTCTGAGATTACTCTTAACTACACTCTAGACATTCTCGATAGGGTTAACATCTGGTGACTGTGAAGGCCACTTTAACCTTTTAATGCGATTTTACACTTTCCAGTCGGTACACGAACAGTTCTTATGTTTAGGGTCGTTATTTTCTTGTACAATCCAGGATGAATTATCTTCCCTAAAGCTTACTTAAGCAGACTTCAATAAGGCTTTCTGATATATTTTCAACATCGACTGTACATCCAAAGTTTTCGTAAACAAATACAAATATCAAAACCCAAGAGTACAAATGCACCCCTAAACATTGATCTTTACGGGGTGTTTAACCGTAACTGTAACACATGAGTGCCTTTAACACACCAAGCTCGCTTTCTAGGAACCCATGCCTAAAAAATACCTCATCAGTAAAAGTTATACTACTCCAATCTCTATCGATATCTTCGCGAGCCCACATTAATCGATTTTTCATGTGTTTTTCAGATAGTAACGGTTTTTGTAATGTACTTCGATATGTGACCTGATATTCTTGCAAACGTCTCTTTATCGTCATTAAGCCAACTTTAATATTATTTTTAGCAAAAAAAATCTGTGCTTGGCGTAATGTTAGACTAGGATTTGATTCAAATATCTGCAAAATGATTTTATCTTCTCTGCTACTTGTTTTACGCGAGTTGCCTCTCTCTTTAAAGTCATCCACCTTTTTTATACAGCTTTATATTGGTTTACCCACTTCCTCACAAACTTTGACGACTTTTTCATGTAACGAGCAGCTGCTGAATAACTTAATTTTGGACCCTTTTTTTTTTTTTTTTTTTTTTTGGATGGGAAATCATCAAATGACTTCTCCCGCTCTGGGCGGAGCGGGAGGGCGTGTCAGACTTTTACTGACTAAAACCCACCCGTGTTCCTTCAGTTGCCCATGTGCCAGGGTCACGGTATCTCTTTTGAACAATCACGCGACCCCGGCAGGCATCGGTCCTAGCAGACCCCTTCAATAAAGCTGACATCTCTTTGAGGCGCGCGTGGAACACTACGCGCCGTCGACCCGAGCCTGGTCCTTACCGGGCGGCGAACTACCCATTGCTCGCCACCCGCAAGCTCGCGCCTACGGTGGCCGGGAGTCCGCAATCGACTCCCGGCGCCCGGGGCGTCTCCTCCTGCGGCGGCTAGGGACGTGAGGGCGCAGAGACTGCCACTCCCTCACGCGCCCCGCCTCCTCCTTCGCGAGCATTACTGCTTCGCAGAAGGAGGTGACGGCTTCCCATGCCCTCTCGCTCCGTACCATGGCTCGCACCAGGGCCGGACGCGAGAGATCGCCGCCGAATTTTGGACCCTTCGGATGTGAGCAAAGGGATACAGCTTCATAACGTTTAATGTACACGGAACTCATTTTTAATTACGTCTGTTTGCAACGATGCACTGACAAGAACGGACCTATCCACTATGATGCGTCGAACTTTACTCCCTCTCCCAGGATGTTCTTAACGTAATGTTAACTGATTAACCGCTACTTTTAGAGATATCGTTCCAACGCTCTTGTGGGACCGACTGTATATATGTATGTATTAATGATCACGTACAGACAAATTTTCTTCAGGTGGCGACTAGAATAGGAAGACCATATTTTGATGTATTGAAAACTGAAAACGGAACAGTCTATCGAGGTTACTGTGTGGATCTAATTGATGCTATATTTAAACACATACGAAAAGAACAAAAAACTAATCTAGAATATGAGTTTTACATAGCCCCAGAGAATAATTATGGTATCCAGTTGGAAGGTACTAAAAAGTGGAACGGAATTATTGGAGAACTGATAGATCATGTAAGTGATGCTTTGTTTCATTCGTGTCCGTATGCAAATATTATATCATAGTTTTGTAGTAAGCTAGTAACGTACGTAGTCGATTTATATATGTTATGGTACCGACTTCAATATAATGTGGAAAGCAAACGATACGATAGAACTGTGTTATGATTACATAGATTTTAGTTTTTTTCCACGTGTTGGGTTTCATTATCATTATACTTTTTACGATATCGAAAATTAATGGAATAAAGAAAGAAAATAAAAAAAGAATTTTATCATTTCAACTTTGTTTAAAACTGAAAAGTGTTTAAATGACAGTGACATGTACATTGAGGCAACCAAAAGACTGTTATTTTATGGTATTTGGAAATATGTAAAAAATATTCCACGAAATTTACAAAACACACACATTTGATTACACAGGCCCACAAAAAAAAGTACCCTGCGCGAAAGACCAAACCACCTGAACATTATGTTTTCGGGGTCGCTGAGTCCAAATATGGTGCCAGAATAGCGAAGTTGGTTCGCGTTTTTTCAGAAATCAGCAATAATGCTGAAAATTTAAGTTTTCCGTATATGGTTTATGTTGTTAAAAATCGCGAAATTCCAATGTGCAATTAAATAAATTATACAAAAAATGTCTCGCTGAATCAATAGAGTCTTTACTTAAAGTTAGAATCACCAATTAATTTCATATTTTCTCATCATAGAGGAAAAATGCTGAAAATATCGGATATTTGTCATTACACAGTTTTCGATATTGTTACCAAAACGTGGATGGTATTGAAAGCAAATTTTATTTGGCTCTGTATTATTTATTTTTTCCATCGTAGGCGTTAGCATAAACTATTGAAACAGGTATTATTAGCATTAAACCTGTTTTTATAGCTTTTAAACACACTGTAAGACATAATTAAATTAAATCCATTTTACGTTCCAGAAAGCAACTTTAGGTATCTGTGATATGACAATTACCTCGGAAAGGAATGCCGTCGTGGATTTTTCGATTCCCTTCATGTCCTTGGGTATCAGTTTGTTGTACAGAGAGGAAGATCCCGAAGCTCCGGACAAATTCTCATTTATCAAGCCATTGTCTTTAGATGTTTGGTTGTATTTGGCGACTACGTATGTGATTGTCTCATTCGTATTACTTATTTGTGCGAGGTTAGTATTCTGTCTGTTTTTTTTTTTGTAATTTTCTCATGATTTAGGAATATTAAAGCATTTGTTTGCCTATATGGTTCTCACTGCCAGGACACGGGCCAACTCTCGGTGAGAGGGAGTGGGCCGTAATCTACCACACGGGCCCAGTGCAGGTTGGTAGTAGTCACATGTCTTCGAATGTTTGGTTCTAGGACATGCCAGTTTCTCACGATGTTTTTCTTCACCGTTTTGAGAGCAGTGGTGATGTAGTTATTGGGTTGGTAAGAAAGTCTTGCGACACTAATCTTTCGATTAAAATATGTTTTCTTCTAACGAAGTTCTAGAACATTCGAACTCTAACTCTCATATGCAAGACTAGTCTAGGATCTTCTATGCTGCAGGGTATATAAGCGAGTCAGCTGTTCCGCGCAGATAGTACAAGCGAAGATGGATCAAAGTGCACTTCGATCGATTGCATATTACGAGTTCTTACAAGGGCGTTCTGCAAGAACCGCAGCCGCTAATATGTGCATTGTGTTCAAGGCTAACGTATTTCATCATTCAACGATATCTCGTTGTTTCCAGCGTTTCCGTTCTGGCGATAGATCTTTTGAAGATGAACCAAGGTCCAGCTGGAAATCAACTGTTGACGATGAAGAACTACGAGCACTTATAAAGGCAAAGCCTAATACGTCATCACGGGAGACGGGGGACATTAACTCACAAACTCGGCTGTAACCATCCCTGTCATCTGTTTTCTTCAAGAAATAGTCACTGGAGATGAAAGCTGGGTGCTTTATGTTAGCTACACACGCACGCACCACACGGTGGCTACCGAAAGAAGAAAAACCAGATCCAATCCCTAAGCTGCCCCGTGAAGTGTAACTCTGTTGTTGGTGGGACTCTGAGGGCATGCTATATTACGAACTGCTCCAACACTACAATAAATGCAAAGACTTACTCTGCACAATAGCAAAACCTGGCTGAAGTTATATAACAAAAGAGGCGTAAACGTCTTCAAGTTTGGCTTCTCCACGACCATGCTCGACCCCACGTAGCTAAGATGACACAACAATCTATTTCGTAGCTGAGGTGGGAAGTTCTACCGCACCCACCGTATTCACCAGACCTACACCTAGCACTTACCGAGTACCATCTGTTTCGAGCTTCAAAAAAATATTTACAGGATAAAAAATTTGATTTTGCGGATCTCAAAACTGCACTGTTCGCCTTTTTTAATTCACGACTCAAAGAATTCTGGAATGCAGGCGTGCAAGTATTCTAGAGCGCTGGGCAGGAGTTATAGATGCAGAGGGAGCATACATTACTGTATAATTGTTTATTGTTAAAATAAAATGTTTTTATATTTTAGCCATGTTGTGTGTCGCAAGAGTTTCTTACCAACGTAATATTTACACAAAGTAAAGCGCCTGCCTGGGTTCGAACGCACGATCTACAACTCGTAAGTCAAGGCCTGTACCACTGGGCCACCACTGCTCCCATAATGAAGCTTTTGTCAAACTGAAGTGTATCACGCGCATGGGACGTGAGACGAAACAGTCCGTGTCTGAATCCTGCCAGGGTCGCGAGATTGTTCTAACGAGATACCGTGGCCCTGGGATATGGTTAACTGAAGGAACAAGGGTGGGTTTTAGTCAGTAAAAGTCTGACACGCCCTCCCGCTCCGCCCAGAGCGGGAGAAGTCATTTGATGATTGCCGAAACAAAAAAAAAAAAAAGTGCATCCCGCGCATGGGACGTGAGACGAAACAGTGCGTGTCTGTTTGTTAGTCACGCGACTATTTGCGCCAGTTTCAACATATCTCGCTCTGCACTCGCGCGTGAATTCACGCCGTGGCTCGCGCTTCGAACTACGCATAAGAACGCGTTCCGCCACACTCGCAAAGTTTCGCAGTGTCGTTGGTAATGGACCTATGACGCTATTTGCTGTAGCGTACTACAATTATCTTAATATTAAAATAAAAACGACACAGAATAAAAGAACAGTCAATCAGTGTTAGCTAAAGTTGATTATTTCACGAGGTCGTACCCATTTTTTTAAAAAGCTTGTTAAAAGAAATACGCAGGACAGCTTCCGGTTACGTTTCGTGCGGTACGGTGAATAACTGCGACTGTAGATCGAGACCTTTGTCCCACCGACACCGATTGGGGAAAACGGCACGATACCATCTACACGCGCAGGCGTTCGCACCGTGACTGTAGAGCACTTCCATTCCGTGCAAGTTAGTTGACACAATCGGCGCAAAAGAATTTCGTCCTACGAGTGATAGACATTATTTTAATACTAGAAATAAAGACAAAATAGATCAACCAGTTTTTAGATTAGTTAAAGTACATCCATCTTTTATGGGGTACTGTGTTAAACTTTACAACAAAATACCTTGTGATATATTGCAATTAAATTAAAGAAAATTTTAAACGCATAGTAAAACTTCACTGTGTACATAAGCATAATACAAATTGAGAGTAAATTCATAAGAATTTTTGGTTTTCTATTATTAATTGAATTAAATTCGTCCTATTAGAAAACATCCATTGAATTCTTACTAAATCATCTTCATCATAATTACTTCATCTATATCCGACAATCCTGGTTACTTATCTCTTTTGCTGACTGTACCTTCTAATCATGTTTTAGAATGAGCCAAGATGACTGGGTGAATCCTCACCCATGCAATCAAAATCCTGAGAATTTGGAAAATATATGGAGTCTGTACAACTGCATGTGGCTTACAATGGGTGCTATTATGACTCAAGGGTGTGATATATTACCAAGGTATGGAGTTTTTTAATTATTTTACATCCTTAAACAAACACTTCAGCTAAAAGACATCCACCGCTGCACATAGGCTTCCACCAATTTAGGGGTCCCCCAAGTTGGCCATAATCGCTTGGCAGGCGGGTGGGCGATCGCATTGTGGTGGTAAAATGTATAGAGAACGCCACTGCTCATTCTCTAGTAAGTCTCTTAGTCACCTTTTACCAAACCCAGGGGAAGAAATGGGATGCTGCAATTTTTTATATAAGCATATTTTTTTTAAAGCAGCATTGTTAAGCTTTGGTTATTTTTCATTGAACAGGGCAGCAGGTTCGAGGTGGATCTCAGGCATGTGGTGGTTCTTCGCTCTGATCGTGACTGCCTCGTATACAGCCAACATGTCGACCTTCCTCAGTAACAGTCGACGCAGCAACGACATCAAAGATGTCAAGGAATTGTCCGAGCAGAACAAGATATCTTATGGAGCTGTGTACAATGCGTCTACGTACAAATTTTTCCAAGTATGTTTTGAAATTAAGTTTAGAAATATGATACTGAAAATTATATTGGCGTTTCTAATGGTTATTAATACAGCATAAGGAGCGTATAATGTTCCCACTACTTGGAAACTGGCGTCCTGTATGTGCGAAGGAGTGAGTCGTAACCACTCGGGCCCGGTGCGGGTTTATGTATGTCAAATGTTTTAGATTTTCTGGTTCTAGGGCATGCCGGTTTTCTCACGATACCTTTCTACACTGTTTTGATTGTCTCTTTAATTTTGCTCATTAATTTACAGTCGTCAAACGATACCGTGTACTCAAAGATTTGGTCAGTGATGAGTTCAGCCAAGCCAACAGTTTTCACAAATAGTAACGATGAAGGGAGAGATCGTGTTCTCAGAAGCAATGGAAAATATGCGTTTTTCATGGAATCAACGTCCATTGAATATTTTACTAAGAGAAATTGCAAATTGAAAATGCTCGGTTCTAAATTGGATTCTAAGGAGTATGGTGTCGCTATATCAAAGAGTAAGTTAAGAGAATAAGCACGTTTTAAACCCATTAATATTTATAAATGGACATGACTGCACATGATACTTTTTCTAATGTTTTTAGACTACCCACACAAAGGATGGGTTGATGCAGCAATTTTAGCACTTCAAGAAAAAGGGGAGCTTGAGAAATTGAAAAAGAAATGGTGGGAAGACGAGGATAACGAAGCACATTGCGAGGTTTGATGATTCATTTTTGATATTTGACAGATGTAAGAATTTACGTTAGAAAAAATTATAGATAGATAAAACATTTATTTAGTGCACACAAAATACACATATAGAACAAATAAAAATAAAAACAAGGTGCATCTCCAAATACAAAAACATAGTAAAAATATAGGTAAGTGACATACTATAACATAATTCAAATGACAAGGTGCGGTGTGCGTCTCAAGGTTGCATCAAATAGGAATCCAGCTCAGCATGGGTCAGCTAAATATACCTGACGCTGATATTCTGCTGGATCCCTGCAGTGACATACGGACGTAGATTAGATCAGATAAGACAACAATTAACAGTTATGTTCGTTTTGTTACAGAAAATTGCGAAGGAAGAAAAAGACAATGGCTCGCTACAGATGAAAAATACCAGTGGTATCTTTGTAGTATTGGCTTCAGGAGGATTCTTGGGCCTTGTCGTGGCCATTATAGACTTCATGTTCCACGCTCGGCAAATCAGTGTCAAAGAAAGGGTAAATTCTCATTTTAACACCTGTATTTACGTGTCACTAGCTTTTGCCCGCGGATTCGCTCGCGTTAAATTCGGGGAAACACGGTTCCCCTTTCCTGATTTAGAACACAGAAGAGAACTCGAAACAGAATGTTATTTTTTTAGGGTTCCGTTGCCAAATGGCAAAAAACGGAACCCTTATAGATTCGCCATGTCTGTCTGTCTGTCTGTCTGTCTGTCTGTCCGAGTATGTCACAGCCACTTTTCTCCGAAACTATAAGAGCTGTGCTATTAAAACTTGGTAAGTGGATGTATTCAGTGAACCGCATTAAGATTTTCACACAAAAATAGAAAAAAAGCAATAATATTTGGGGTTCCCCATACATAGAATTGAAACTCAAAATTTTTTTTTTCATCAAACCCATACGTGTGGGGTATCTATGGATAGGTCTTCAAAAATGATATTGAGGTTTCTAATATCATTTTTTTTTAAAACAATAATATTTGGGGTTCCCCATACATAGAACTGAAACACAAAAAAAAATTTTAATCAAACCCTTACGTGTGGGGTATCTATGGATAGGTCTTTAAAAATGAAATTGAGGTTTCTAATATCATTTTTTTCTAAACTGAATAGTTTGCGCGAGAGACACTTCCAAAGTGGTAAAATGTGTGTCCCCCCCCCGTAACTTCTAAAATAAGGGAATGATAAAACTAAAAAAAATATATGATGTACATTACCATGAAAAATACCAACGAAAATTGGTTTGAACGAGATCTAGTAAGTAGTTTTTTTTTAATACGTCATAAATCGTAAACCACAATTTACCTTTCATTCAGTCAACTCAAATATAAAAATTAAAAAAAAAACATTTAATTTCATAAACGATGATGACGAATGATGATGATGATGACCTGCAGGTTTGTACGGAACCCTCGGTGCGCGAGTCCGACTCGCACTTGGCCGGTTTTTTTTTCCTACGCTACTGTAGACGATATTAAATGTCTTTCCATTTGGGGATAGAATGTAAAGATTCTGGGTATTGGACACACGCGAACATGCTACATATAATTGTCCCCAGCCACCTAAACAATAAAAAAAAAAAACGTAGCCTATGTCACCCTTCATCATTTTAAGTATCTCCACTTAAAAAATCAAGTCAATTCGTCGCTCCGTTTTGCCGTGAAAGACGGACAAACAGACACACACACTTTCCCATTTCTAATATTACCTAGTATGGATTATTAGTTAGTCCTATTCCTTGGGTGGGTATTTTAAAACAAAGTCACTTCCCGATGTCTGTCTCTATGTATGTTTAGATCTTGAAAACTACGCAACGGATTTCGATGCGGTTTTTAATAGATAAAGTGATTCCAGAGGAAGGTTTATATATACAGTTTATATGTTTTGCTTGACAGTAAGTTATCTCTTAATCAGCATGTAGAAAGAATTGTTAACAATTCGTTTAAGATGTATGGTTTTGTCATGAGATCGTCAACTGAGTTCAAACGGCCCTCCACCTATCTTTACTTATATAAGACGCTTGTGCGCTCGCAGCTCGATTATGCGGTCCCAATCTGGAACCCGTTTTATAAGAAATACATGGATATGATCGAGAAGGTCCAGCGTAAATTTCTTCGTGCCATGTACTATAGGTGCTATAAAAAGCGTTTGTCATACTCACAATTACTAGTCAAATATAATATGTTAACATTAGAATCTAGACGTAAATTTCTAGAAGCCAACATATTACATGGTATTGTTCATTATCACTTCGATTCCATTGATCTGACTAGTAAGTTGTGTTATGTGGTCCCCCGCACTGTGAATAAGCGTAGCGTCCGTGCAGGCACATTGTTCGCTGTAAATAGCTGTCGGACTAATTCAGGATTGCGCTGCCCTATTCGTCGTATGGTGGAATCTTATAATCGCAACTTCATTGATATTGATATCTTTGTATGTTCTAAATCGAAATTTAAGTCCAATGTTTTTAAAATCTTATCTGATGATAATAAGAAATAGTGACAGTCTACAATTTTAACTGTTTTAATTATTTTTAATACCTAATTAATTGTAATTTTTTATACTATCATTTCCTTTTTTTTTGTAATAATCAAAAAAAATATTTCTAAATTTTTATTTGTGATAATAAGAATCCAATCCCATACATTTTTAATGTAATCAAAAATTCATATATTTGTATTTTACCTTTTTTCATTTTTTTGTCATTATTCAACTGTATTGTGTTTTAATAATCATTCTTTTTTTATATACCGGAGTTACGCTACTCTAGTGGCACTTTCTTTCTTTTTTTT
This sequence comes from Aporophyla nigra, assembly GCA_947507805.1. NCBI lineage: Eukaryota > Metazoa > Arthropoda > Insecta > Lepidoptera > Noctuidae > Aporophyla > Aporophyla nigra. Next base: position 12,733,007 of record OX382307.1, on the reverse strand, counting down.
ACCTTATTTAATTATGTTAACATGCGGATAATGTAGTGGGCTACAATATTGCTAATACTACTTATGAGCCTGTATTATTGTAATATGTAAACATTTTATATTGTAGCTGTTTATTGTCCCATAATAAATAAAATAAAATAAAATACAAGACGCGGCTTAAGACGCGGGTGAAGTCGCTGACATAAGCTATTTTAAAATAAAATACACATCAAGAAAGTGTTATTTTGCAATGACTATTTATGGTGGTTTGATATGTAGTTATGTGCGTTAGTAACATAAAAATAATTACTATTTAGAAAAAACAAACCGGTTAAAAAAACCACTTCTTACCAAAGTCAAGTCTGGTGTCTTTGAATCTGTACTAATTTTTTTGTCACTGACTTAATAACCTTTATAGTGCGTTTTTTGAAAAAGTTTTCGCTTTTCCCCTTTTAGATATGGTACCAATTCATAATACAACTACTAGCTATATAAACAACACTAACAGGAAATAGTCCTCCAGACCGAATTTCGGCCACGGCAGCCAATCTCAACGGAGACTAGCCATCGGCGCGAGAGATATTATAGTGCTCAAGTGTGTGCGCAGACACAAGAGCACTCACTCTTCCCTCACTCTCATAGTCCGATGGGACGGCAATCCGACACGACCGGAGAGAGATCAGGCGTAGGACCAACGGCTTAACGTGCTTTCCGAGGCACGGGGGTATCACACCGCCAACTTCCAAACTCCGGGCTGCTACTAAGAAATTCCTAATGGAAAACCCAGTAACACTTTGCCCGATCCGGGAATCGAACCCAGGATCCCACGCTCAGCGGTCGCGCTTGCGACCACGAGACCAACGGGGCTAACAGGAAATATTGGAACATCGTCAACATACAAAAAGTGGATTAATAACGTATTATCAAACCCCTGAGACATGACCTTTCCATTATAAAAAGAATTTTCTAAATCGAGCCACCGTTACTTGCGATATCGCGGAACATACATACGAATTGAGAACCTCCTACTTTTTGAAATTGGTTAAAAATTACTTACATATTTACAAGGTAGTTTAAGACAATCTGTTAATTTATTAAGCTCCTATACTACACATTCATGTTGCCAACTTTGGCATACACTTGGAACTAAGCAAGTATCGACGACAAAGTTTAGGTGTGTAGTCAACTTGCCAAATGCATGGAAACACTTGTAGGTTCAGACATAGGTACCCGGTTACGACATCAGTGAAATCAGGCAAGCGAGAAACACGTAAATCCTTATAGCACGATCGTTTTAGAATACATATGTACATAAACAATGTATAGCTTATAATAATTTTCCTTCTGCTGGCATTTCGGCTTCTCCTGTGTGGGAGGCATTTGTGACGTGTCAGGACTCAGAATGAATGGAATGATGATCATAAAGTAGCATGATGATAGAATGAGTGCAAAGAGTTCATTGAAATTCTCTGCATTCATTTGAATATACAGGGTGTCCAGTAAATAGCACGACATACTGCAGGGGGTGATAGCTTGGGTCACTACCTATCAATACAACACAGTATATGTTCAGCAAAATCTTACGGATTTACAGTTTTACAAAATTTTCCGAAATACCGAAAACTCTCTACCTTGAAACAGATTTTTAAGCATCTCGTAATGAAAAAATCCTTTTCTAGTACTTTTTTTTACATCAAATTATTCGTGAATAGTTACTTTACTCATTGATAAGTCTTTTTTTTATCAAAGACAAGAATGTTTTCAAGAAATACTATTTTTTGTTTAAATTTGCACAGAACTATTTTCTTATCACTTAAGTTTAACCTACAGTGGTGAAAAAAAAATCCGTAAGATTTTGCTGAACATATATTGTGTTGTATTGATAGGTAGTGACCCAAGCTATCACCCCCTGCAGTATGTCGTGCTATTTACTGGACACCCTGTATACCTTATGACAATGAAGTAAGAGTTGCTTTGTTGGTTGGTTTTACATCAAAATTGATAATTTATTTTTGGTGGTGAATGTGCTACTTAATAGTGATCCTGTTCCGCAGGTGACGTTTCTGGAAGCGCTATCAAGCGAGTGGCACGCATCCTTGAACCCACGTGAGCTGCACAAGCCGGCTGCACCCCCCCGGTCTGCGCCCCCCTCAACTGCCAGTCCCTCCCCGCAGCGCGAGCGGTCACAATCTCGAGCGGTCTCCGTGCTCAAGGCTGCCACGTCCTTTATTAATTTTGATGAGATTTATTAAGCATACACACAAAATACACTCACACATACCCCAACACACAATACACATACACACACTTCATAACATCTGTCTATTCCAAATATTTGTTTGGGTTATATTCATAGGACATTGAATTGGATCACAATTATCAACGTGTTTTTGACCAAAAGTTCTTTCATTATTAAGTTTTTCGTTGAAAATCATCTGTCTTTTATGCACCATTTAGGTATTAGACCTGACCGGAGTAGACTATGGACGTTTTATCCGGAGCACAGAAATTACCGCAATGAAATAGCAGAAATGTCCGTCAGACTATTTGTCCTACGTGTGCACTATTACATACACACGCACATATCATCTCAGTTTATTCCAAATAGTTGTAAGTGTTTTTGACGAAAACTAATTCATTGTCAAGCATTTCGTTGAAAATTACTAGTTCATCATGCACCGTTTGGGTATTAGAGCTGACCAGAGCAGACGATGGACGTTTAATCTCCCGCACAGAAAATACCAGTACGAAATGGCAGAAATGTCTGTCTGGCTATTTGTCCTACGTGTGCGTTATTGCATAGATTGCCAAACATTCTTTTGTCGCGGGAAAATTCACCATCGTCTGCTCCGCGCTTTATTAGAATTTAGTGACGTAGGTATCTGGGTGCTAGCAGTGCCACTTAAGTGTTTGCTATGGAACATCACAATTAAAGAAAATTAAAACGTAAACATCTTATTAATAAATATTTTATTTAGCATAATTTGACATTTAAAAACAGAAATACCTCCGTTATCTAATACCTCGAAAAGATTGTAAATATATGTACCTATATCAATTGTTAATACTTTAAATAAAATTGTTAAATATGAGTACACATTGCATTTTATTGTTATTTATTAAATACGTCAAGATGGAACAAATCAGCGGCTGACCGAAGCACAGACGAAGCTCTCGAAGCGTTCTGAGAACTTGAAGCACTGGAGGATGGACGAGAGTGCTTCACTGGCTTTTCTGTTTCCCAGAAACTTAGCGCAAAAGACAGCTCGGCCCACAGCGCTTCTGATTGAGTCATCTGCAAATAGAACAGAAAAATTTAGATAATTCACGCAAAATATTTAAGAATTATAATAGGTGTAATTGAAATAACTGAGGGGTCACTGTACTTATCATGTATCATTGCGGCTGTGGCTGCTAGAATCTGCTGTTTTACAAAAACGCTAGTTGTTTTATGTAACAGCTTCTTTATGCAAAACAACTGAAATGACGTTTGATAACTGAAATCTCGAAACAAAATTCAGCTGTTCCGTAGATTTTGTCGAGTACTTATATAAGTGTTTTTTTGCGATTTCTTCTTTGATCCCTTAGTTAAACTTGTTCATCATATTATAAACAAAATTTAAAGTTCTATAATCCCCTACGACGTTTTCAGCTATTTCAATTATACCTTGTATTATTTTTTGGATCTAGTTTACAGCATATTTGCGTAACATTTTCGACCACAGTACAATTCAAATTTTAAGAAAACATGGCCAGAATAGCAATATAAGGATGGTTTGTCTATGCAAAACAGTGAATATATGGTATTGAATGTCGCTAAGGTCTTATACGCATTAGCATATGAATGCTATTTGGCGTTAAGTGAAATTCGTACCTTCTGTTCGACGGCGACTTCTCTGACGTTCCAAAGGAATTCAAATATACCCATTGCGGCGGCCATGCTGCATCCTAAACCCAAGACCACGAACACGCCACCTACGTTCTCTACTCCTAATTCCCCTGCAGCGCCTTCTTCGCTGGCTTCTTTTGCCTGAAATGATAATTATCATATTATTAAAAAAGTAATAGAAATTTACGCAAATTTTAAACAATAACCTCACTTCAGTTGCTCAAGAGGGCGGCTATATTTGAATGGGTCGACGGTTTGAGCCGTCGGTACCTCAATTTTTTCATGTAATTCCCGAACGAATCGTTATTTATCCGTCGTTTACTTTATTATTTTTAGATATATGTACCTATGAGATTGTTTCGTAAATAGACTGTAGATACAGAATTCCATAAGGGGCAGATACATGATTTTCGAGACTTTTAAATCTGTTACTTCGCTTTCAAATACTGCACGTTAGTGACGCAAAAAATATTTGTAAAACTAGACCACATACACATCAATTTTGTCAGTGAATATTTTAGTATTTTAGTTAAATACTATCTGACATAAATTGAGGAAGTAAGGTCTACTCAAAATATATAAAAACGTTATTTCTTTCAAACTCCTTTAGATATTTTCATGAATTTTTTCATACAAACAGATTATATAACTGTCTATAATTCTATACCCTTGCCCTTCGACCATATGGTCGAAAAAATATGTTAGTACCGCGCTTGCGCAAAGTGTCAGCGTCTACCCGTGACAGTGGTCAGCGGTATACTGCCGCCCGTCGCCCACGCAGGGCACAGCATGCCGTTTCGTTCAGATTTATAGGGAATATTTATTTTTATTGTAAAAAGTGCGAATATTTCAAAAAAATCACAGATAGAATTAATGATAGTTATATAATCTGTTTGTATAAAAAAATTCATGAAAACATCTTAAGTAGTTTAAAAGAAATATCGTTTTTATATTTTGAGTAGACCTTACTTCCTGAATTTATTTCAGATAGTATTTAACTAAAATATTCACTGACAAATTGATGTGTATGTGGTTTAGTTTTACATATATTTTTTGCGTAACTAACGTGCAGTATTAGAAAGCGTAATAACAGATTTAAAAGTCACGAAAATCATGTATCTGCACCTTAAGGGTTACTTTGAACTTACAACACAAGCTTCTTCCTTAGGTGCTTTCCACCAACGGTTTTTGACCTCAACTAGCTTGCCGCTTTCAGCTAATTTCAGTAAAGCGTTGTCAACTGCCGTGCGGTAAGACGAATCTATAAAGATATATGAGTGATTCTATTATAAAACGAATCATAGTTGAAGAAAACGTTAAGAAACGACATGTATTTAAAATGTCAATAAATATTAATTGGACATTACTGAAGTGAATTGGTACAAAAGAAGTCATAATCATCATCATTTAAGCCGAAACACGTACACTGCTGGAGATAGCCCCCCCCCCCCCATAATTTGGGAGGTTTGCCATAATCGCAACGCTTGGCAGGCGAGTTGGCGATCGCAGTATGTTGGTAAAATGCATAGAAAATGCTGCTGCCCATTATCTAGTAAGGCCCTTAATCGCTTTTTACGATGATCATTGGAAGAAATGGAATGGTGTTGTTCTTTACTTCCGGCGGCACGCGGAACCTAACGGAAAACAAAGAAGTTGTAGGCGAAGCCCAATAAAACAAGCTATAGTTAATGTTAATCTTTCATTGTTATTGTGGGCAAAGCCCAATGAAACTAGCTATCCATTGACACCAATATTTCCATTTTAATGTAAAAGGTAACTAAGTTATAGCCCATGTAAAATACCTAAATAAATACCTAAATGTTCTTTCGTAACCAGTAATAGATATCTAAGATAATAACAGACTTGAATACCGTAGAATGTTAGTAATAACAATGTATTAACTTATGTTTTAGCCTGTTGAATGCAAAATAGCTTGTAGGAAACAACCTGTTAGAATCTAATTAGATTATAATGCCAGTGTCATTGTTTACTTAAGACTAATTACCGTTTGGATACCTTAATTGTAAATGCCTAACCATTAAACGTGTAGTTCAGTAATCATGGTGCAAGAATGTATGCTCCAATAGGACGACGTCTATTTGTTAATCCAATAAGAAACTAGGAGCCTTGAACTTCCTTACACGTGTTTTCGAATTCTCGACAGGTCGAGACCTGCTCCTTTGGGAAAGTCCATTTTTAGCATTTGTAATTGGCGGAGCGCCCGGGAAGTAAGGAAGTGCGTAGGACACTTGCACTATGCGATAAAACCTATATAAGGGCCGAGTGCCTATTTTTAGTTTAGTCTTTATACATTTTTACACGAATCATCAAGTTAACACGTAGTGTTTGTGAAGTAAGTGGCTACGCTGTCCACTGCTTAGTCGCGATGTACCCTATAACTAGTTAGCCAGTCTTCAGTAATGTGTAGCTAGGATTTAATTGTGTGTTCTGCTTATTCTGATTGACTGTATTTTATATTGTGTGCTGTGTATCTACTGTTTCTTATAACCATTTTATGTGTGTGATTTCTCTGTAATTTTCTATATCATTTCTGTGTACAAATATAAGCAAAGATTGCGACATTCTGACTGGTTTAATTTCACTCTTTCGTCAAGGGAACACCGTCACCCCCGCCTACAACACCTGACTCCCGTTTAAATAACAGAAGTACTTGAATGTAATTTCTTACCAAAGGGCATAGCTATTCCATAGCCTTTAGAGTCAAGTAATCCTCCCACTTGCATTAGTTCGCAGTGTCTTTCGAGCTGGTACTCAATTGCTGTGGATTCCATAAAGTAGGCATAATCTCTTTTGCCTTTCAGCACTCTGTCCAACCCCTCGTCGTTATTCTTGACGAAAACTGATGGTCGAGCTGATTCCATGGCACCGTAAATTCTTTGGTATATGGACACATTGGATCGCTGGTAAAATAAAATATTAAAGAAATAATTTAACTGGCTAGGCTTGTGGAATTGTAATCATATCAAACCGATAGGCAGAAATAGTTTGCAAGACCTTTTTAATACAAATTGTAATTTTTTTGTGCGTATTTTCTTAGAATCTTAAAACAAAGAGCATAATAGAATAAATAAAACTTATCATACCTTGAAAAATGAGTATGTGGAACCGCCTTTTAAGGTTCCATATTTAATTTTAGTTTGCATAGCTAGATCTTCAGCCGTTTTGATCGAGTCGTCCATTGCGGCATTGGTGAGGAAAGCTGCCAGGTTGGCAGTGTAGGAGGAACACATGATCAGAGCGAAGAACCACCACATGCCGCACACCCATCGGGTGGAGTAACCTCTATTTTAGAACAAAACATTTGTTGCTAAAATGTACAGTGTGGAAAATTAATTGTTAAGATAATTGAGTTACCGGTAATAAATTGTTAAGTTGTTCTTAATGGCTATAACACCTACTTCCATTTCGGTGTTATAACAATAACATACGTCTGTCAAAGAATGACAGTTGTAATTTGAATGGTTTATTAGTCGATTTGCACGAATTAGATGAATCAACAATTTTAAATAAACTATCATTTTCTGTAGGCGACTTGCACGAAGTTAATTTATTTGTTTGACGAATCGATAACTCCATGAAATACGTAACAAGCAATTGGCAAGTTTTAAATTTGATGCACACTATTGCATATACTAGCAGTAACCTTTTCTCTAACTTCAATTTTATTGGTAACCTAAGGCTTGAGAAAAAACCACTGAACAACATACACTTTGTATTGTTTTGGACTTACTTGGGTAAAATATCAGAACCTTGTGTCATAATTGAACCCATTGTTAGCCAGCAAGAATTTTTAATATGCCAAATATTTTCTAGCTCCTCAGGTGATTTGTCACAAGGATGCGGATTCTCCCAATCATTTGGCGCCAGTCTAAAACAATAAACAAATGACGATTCATCATAGATGAAAAAGCTATTTTATTGCGTGTATGATTCGAAACTCCATAGCTCACCTAGCTAAAATATGAAGCAATAACGACACCATTAAATAAGCGGCAGCCATATAGATCCATACATCAACCGAAAATGGTTTGAGAAATGAAAACAGCTCCGGTTCGGGTGGAGTTGGCTTTAAATAAAGTATACTTATTCCCAAAGTCATAAAAGGTGTCGTGAAATCCACAGAAGATCGTCGTTCATAAGTTATAGTCAAATCACAAATGGCTAAATCAGCTTTCTGAAAAACAATCCCAAAATGTACTCGAGACATTACTTACTGTTCTTTATTTAAGATTAAATTGTAATGCTACTCACGAACCCTTTCTAAAAGATGTCCCACTAGACCATCCCATTTTTTCGTGTCTTTGTTGTACGATCCGTAGCCATTACCAGGCACTATTTCGATTTCATAGTTCAAGTGTAGTATTTCTTTTAGTATTTCATGTATTAAATCTTTCGAATATCCTTCATATCGATCGTTGCCGGTTAGTGTTTCGCCCTCCTTGGGGACCACTTCGACTAAGTATGGTGCCCCGATGCGTGACACTACCTTGAACGTTTTGTTTTGCCATTTTTCCGCCAAGCGATCTGAGGTTTCATCCGCAGACCGGACATATTCAAAACCAGCTTCTGGATTCCACTTTGCAATACTATTAAATCCACTGTTCGATAATTCCATTATTTCAACGTTAAAATTTAATCGTTCACCCGTTATATTATCTAATTTGATTTGGTTTGTTATACCGACGATAGGATTCTGTAATTAAGAACAGTCAACAATTAATTCGTTGAGTTTCCAAACGTTATTATACTTGATATTATGCTGTATTTACCGTCAGCAAATGATTGATAAAATCTTCACCAACTTCCCATTTGTCTTCAGAATCACAACTTAATTCCTGGGCTTCTAATTTAAATTCTTCAGGAGCATTTTCGATAGCATCTGTTATAAGTCTGGCTGCATCACTAGCGAGTGCAGCTTCTACCTAAAATAGGATAAAAATGGACACATTGTGGAATTTTCATTTATTTTATTGCATTAATAGGATGCATCTCTATCTGACTTACAGTTATTTCATGAGATTGTCGTGGAACTTTCACGTCGTCTGAACCTTTAACTTTCCAGTCTGCCAAATAAGATCTAGTTCTTGAGTCTGAGTGGTCGAAAATCCTCAAACAAGTTACGTTTGATAATCCATAGCGCAACTCCTCTAGATCTAAAGTGTGGGCATCCAATGACATCAAAACGTAGCTCTGGGAAACAAAATAAAATATTTCACAGCTTCTTTTATAATATCCAATGGTTGAATATGTAAAGATTAAATAATGTGTAGACGGCATAATTATATGCCTTTATATTATAGTGCCGACACATACTCTCGTTAGCATCATTAATTTTTCCGGTTGTATTTACCTTCATTTTGGGACTCCATCCGATTGTGTTTATGTAAAGCTCGCGCTTTTTCTTGGCGACGATAATGAGGTACAAACAAAGTGTATTTATCCTGAGTATTCATGTTACTTCGGGTTTGAAGATAATAATACTTTTAAATGTCAAGGTTTTTTCGGATAGAATCATTTTATGCGGATAGTTCGTCGTATGGTTTTGAGACCGAACCAAATTGAAGGACTTAAGAAAACACAAAACTATTATTATTTAAATTGTTTTTCATCTCTAGTCTCTCATAAATCACTCTAAGAAATTGTGGGCTTACCATGTAATCTTCAAAAAACTTGACTTCATTAGCTTGTCGGAGGTATTCAAGTACTCTATCGGCCGGGCAGTCCAGGACGACCCTAGTTTCTCCGGTACCTTTCAAAGCTTTCAGTAATGGCCGGTTGTCATCACCAGGCACCAGTCTTCGTACAAGCCACTTGACCTCGGGATCCGAATGTTTTAATACTTCCTGTAGCCTTATTAGACCTGAAATGATAAAATGTAATAATTAATTAGTTGGGTTTTATTTTTATGTAACAATCATGAAATTAATTTGAGATTTACACTCCAGTAAGTTTTTAGGGGTTCGTAGTAAACAAGGAACCCTTAGAGGTTTTAATTTAATGCAATCAAAAATAATTTAGAAGAAATATAGTTGCGTTAAGGCTTTCACAAACAGGTGCGACATGACAGCGCAACGCATCTCTTGTATTAAAGAACAATTTACATGTGAACTTCATGGAAATTGTTCCACAAGAGTCGCGTCACACTGACGCTTTGCGGCTGTCTGAAGACGTCTTCTTGAAAAACCAATGTCAATTTAAATAGTTCACATAGAAGACATGCTAAGATTTCGTAAGAGATACCGTGGCCCTCGCACATGGGCAACTGAAGGAACACGGGTGGGTTTCAGTCAGTAAAAATCTGAAACGCCCTTTTGCTCCATCCAGCGCGGGAGACGTCAATTGATGATTTCCCATCCACAAAAAAAGACATACTAAGATATCTGCCAAAAAGTGGTTGTAGTATACTTTTTTGCTTAAATCCTGCACAAAATACAGGCGTGATATGATGTTACGTACCAAGATCATCATCATATAATAGAGTGTAAGACCTCCAATCGCTGTCCATAATAAACAGAGCCACTGCTTTGGAAAGGGCTACAGCTTCTGGGTACAAGTTGAGGCCTGGTGGACTCGGCTGCTGCAGTCCTCGAACTGGTGGCGATCGCCATACTGCCTGGAAATTAAACCATCCATGAAACGGGTATTAAAAGACGGTTAAGGAAGCCGAGATCCACTTGTATTCACCGTCACAGTATTTTTTTAGGGTTCCGCACCTCAAAAGGAAAAAGCGGAACCCTTATAGGATCACTTTGTTGTCCGTCCGTCCGTCCGTCCGTCCGTCCGTCTGTCAAGACCCTTTTTCTCAGGAACGCGTGGAGGTATCAAGCTGAAATTTATATCAAATACTCAAGTCTACTGTCCCTTAGAGTTGTGAAAAAATCAAACTTCTAAGCTAACGCAATCAAAAGATATAGCCGTTTATGTCGCAAATTTCCGCAAATTTTCGAAACTCGCAAGGGAATCAAAACCTAAAGGGTACTTCCAGTCGATCTAGAATTTTGAAATTTGGTACGAAGCAACGTCTTATAGCACAGATAAAGGAAAAATTGCGAAAACCGTAAATTTTATGTTACATCATATAATAAAAATATTTTTAATAATTTAAAACTTACTACCCCTTTCCTAATAAACACGTAGAGGTATTAAACACTACGGTTTATACGGAACCCTCGGTGCGCGAGTCCGACTCGCACTTGGCCGGTTTTTTTTAATCATCTATATCTTTTTCTGGATGGAAAATGACGTCTCCCGCTCTGGGCGGAAACGAAGGGCGTGTCAGACTTTAAAACGCACCCGTGTTTTCTCAGTTGCCTGGGCCAGGGCTACTAACTCTGTCGAACAAATCCGTGACTCTGGTAGGCATCGGCCCTAGCAGACCCTTCAATATGTGCTGACATCTCTTTGAGGCGCATTGAACACAACGGACAACGGACTGACCTGTTAGTCTAGTGGTTAGTGACCCTGACTGCAAAGACTGAGGTCGTGGGTTCGATTCCCATCCAGGACAAATCTTTGTGTGATGAGCACAATCATTTGTTAACCGAGTTCAAAAAAGGAGGAGGTTCTCAATTCGGATGTTTATATTTTTTTATTTTTTTATGTATGTTCGGCCATAACTCCGTTATATATAGACGGATTTGTAAAATTATTTTTTTGTTTGAAAGGAGTTTATTCCGAAATCCATATAAATTTCATATAGATCTGATGATGAGTTCCAGAGATAGACACCGGAACTCTTTAAAAATGACAGCAAATCAACCGCGATTTCTGCTATCGCATAAATATGCATTGTTTCTTTGGAATTAGTGCGGGGTGGATACCACAACTAAAAAGTTAAAAATAAAAACTTTTTTACAAAAAAAAGACAACCGACTTCCTTAAAAACACTACAAAGTGAAAAATAACTTTAATTTCGGAAGTCGGTGGCAAAAAAACTATGAATACAGATCCTAAGACACCGACTTCCGAAATTAAAGTTATTTTTCACTTTGTAGTGTTTTTAAGGAAGTCGGTTGTCTTTTTTTGTAAAAAAGTTTTTTTCTGTGTCTGGGTGTACTTTATCTATAATATGTATGTATTTAGAAATATATGTAAGTATGTTTATCAGTTGTCTGATTACCATAGTACGGGCTCTGCCTAGTTTGGGATCAGATAACGGTGTGTTGGTTGTCCTAAGATATTTATTATTATTATTAACGCAATCAACCATATCTAGGAACCTTCTGGCTACAGAGCGGAGATATTGGAAGTTTATTTTACGGATATATGGAAGCTTTTTTCTACGACAACAAGTTCCCCACTACACAACTCCTGTACCGTTGCATGCACCCATTTTACGCGAGTAACATTGGGCGCTGCCGAAAAATCCAGCAATTACTTTGTTTAATACCTATTACTTATTTTGGTGCACAGAATGTGTAGATGACGGCAATACTATGGGTCATTTTACACCCTGTACAACTATACAGACCATGGCCAGTCTATCTACAGTACCCTCCTTCTCAAACTAAACGATAGTGTCAGAATCAACAGCTTTCAGAAAGCTGACAAGTTGCTCGGCTTATGCCACCTTATTTCGGTCAACAAAGAAATTACACTTTGGGCATTTCCGCCGTACATTTCCTTCCTTCTCTAAGAAAACAGGAAAAACGGGAGACACGTGAATTTATTACCCTGCTCAAAATACTACCTGACTCTTAAAGAGAGTTTCACTAACAAGTTTTAATGATACCTGTCCAAATCTTTCTATTGTACTCTTAGGAAAGCTGTTTCTGCTTGTGCTGTCATATTATAACGGCAGTCATGAAAATCTGTCATTCTCAACAGAATTTGACATGGTAATGATAATAATCTTTATTGACATAAATTTGTACAACATTTTTATGAATTCCCTAGCTCCTGCGCTAGTGTACACTGCATTACAGGAGCTAGTGTATTCCCCTAATTACAAGGAACATGTAAATTATGGTAAATAAAGATCAAAAAGTGGAACAAAAGTAGAAGAAATATTAAAATTAAAAGTAATGTAACAAGCATGATAAAAATGATAAAAAAACAACAAAATATTTTACTGAATGTGTTGTATGATATTGTTGTGTTGACATATTTTACTTAATATTTTTACAGGATAAAATTTAATTAGCTCGCAATACTTTAGCCAGCCTTTCGTGGAACATAGATATTTTTTACGAATTTCCAAAAACCATAACAAAACAGTCGTTTGGTTGCCTTAAGCGGACGTGTCCGCGTCATTTTAATTTTTGAACAAAGGTGTAAAGCTGAATATTTTTTATTTCATTAGTGTTCGATAACCAAACCCAACACCCACGGTAAAGTAAAGTATTGCCACATTTAATTTGACATTGTTTACATACGTACCTGTATATGGGGTACACTGGCAGCCCGACAATGTGCTTCGACTGCCAATGCCGATACCGGGTCAGTGGGTCCGAATACAGCGACCACTCCGCCAGAGAGCAGTTCACAAGCTGCGAATACACGGAATTGTAATGCTGCATTAATTACTTAATCACACACAAAGGTACTGTGCTTTGCGTGCCTGTAGTAGTAATAGTAGTATAGTATAACCTGTGCTCTGAGCTCTGAGCTCTGTTCTAAGTACGTTAAATATATAATATAAACTCAAATCAAAAGTCATTTATTCAAATTAGGCTGAGAGTCAGCACTTTTTGAATGTCAAAGTTACACAAGACAGTCTCCCAAAAAACCCGCCCTTCACCAGTACCTAGTGCTATAGCTTGGTAGAAGAAGCGCAACAAATACTCCAGCAGTACAGCTGTCTTTAAAGTTAGAATAACTTGATTCTATACGGTAATATGGAAGTAATTAATATTACAAAAAACAAACATAAATTAAATTATTTGCCTTATGTCAGCTAGCACACGCCAATATACCAACAAAACAGTGAACACTATACTCAAGCTGAAATAAAAACAAAAACGTAAACAGAACTTATAACTGAAATAAAAGCCTCTAGGCATAAAGGGTGTGCCCGCTTCCATATACAATGATGCATATAGCGAACCGACTAAAGAGCTTTCAGATTATAGAAAAAGCGAGCACGCGTTTACGAATTATAAAGTAAATAATTAAGTATTTATTTATTTACCTCCTGTGTAACGCTCATGAACTCTATCCTACATAATATTGATAAATAATTCAAAAGTGACGAAAATACATTATTTGTTTACATTAATGTCAACACGACAAAACTATTGTCTCTCTAATAATTTTCATGTCACAATAATGCAAATCCAAATTGCCGTAAATAGGCGTGCCCTAAATGTGGTATTAATAATTTAAACTCTGTTGTGGTGAATGTATTGTAATCGGCGAATGCAAAATTGATCAAACACCGTCCCGTACAAAATTAATCTAACATTAATGGCGTCAAACAATAATTTGAAAGCATAATGTTCGCTACGGGAAGCACCACATGTCATTTGTTTCTAGTTTATCGACGGCTGTTTGATTAAAATTATGTAAATATTTTGATCAAAACCCAATAATGGTTTATAATTCTAGTTAAAACTAAAATAAGGTAGACCATGTAGGAGATGGCGGGACTAGCTGTATAGATTCCGTGAAAACTGGAAGGAGTCCTCCTTAGGGACGCGCGGGCTCGCGAAAGATAGAAGGAGTGGTGGGAGGCCTATGCCCAGGAGTGGGACAGTGGAGGCTAGTAGAAAAATAAATGTTGTCTTAGTACGTCAAAAGACATCATTTTAACTAACGGAGTATTTTTACACGCTTTATATTAGCTTCACTTGTATGTTTGTATGTATGTTTGTATGTTTGTTTGTAACCGACTCCTGATAGCGCGATTTTGACCCACTTTAAAATGACCAGATTTCATTCAAACTTTGCACACCTATCAAGGACCGATGACAATGCAATAATTTCATAAATTTGTGCCATTATCCTTGCCAGGGTTACCAGGACAGCAAAAAAAACTGTCTTCGAAAACTACGCTGACATACGTCACAAACTACGCTGACATACGTCTCAAAATTCGAAACACCCTAAAAAATAGAAAATAAATAATAGTTTAAAAAAACTAAAAAACACGCTTCCATTGAAAACCAAACTAAAAAGTAAAATGGAATAATAATGGAAAAAAAGCGTGGGGTGCCTGATATCAATAAAAAAAAAACCGGCCAAGTGCGAGTCGGACTCGCGCACCGAGGGTTCCGTACAAACCTGCAGGTCATCATCATCATCATTCGTCATCATCGTTTATGAAATTAAATGTTTTTTTTTTTAATTTTTATATTTGAGTTGACTGAATGAAAGGTAAATTGTGGTTTACGATTTATGACGTATTAAAAAAAAACTACTTACTAGATCTCGTTCAAACCAATTTTCGTTGGTAGTTTTCATGGTAATGTACATCATATATTTTTTTTAGTTTTATCATTCCCTTATTTTAGAAGTTACGGGGGGGGGGGGGGGACACACATTTTACCACTTTGGAAGTGTCTCTCGCGCAAACTATTCAGTTTAGAAAAAAATGATATTAGAAACCTCAATTTTATTTTTAAAGACCTATCCATAGATACCCCACACGTAAGGGTTTGATTTTTTTTTTTTTTGTGTTTCAGTTCTATGTATGGGGAACCCCAAATATTATTGTTTTAAAAAAAAATGATATTAGAAACCTCAATATCATTTTTGAAGACCTATCCATAGATACCCCACACGTATGGGTTTGATGAAAAAAAAAATTTTGAGTTTCAATTCTATGTATGGGGAACCCCAAATATTATTGCTTTTTTTCTATTTTTGTGTGAAAATCTTAATGCGGTTCACTGAATACATCCACTTACCAAGTTTCAATAGCACAGCTCTTATAGTTTCGGAGAAAAGTGGCTGTGACATACTCGGACAGACAGACAGACAGACAGACAGACAGACAGACAGACAGACATGGCGAATCTATAAGGGTTCCGTTTTTTGCCATTTGGCAACGGAACCCTAAAAATACCTTAAAAAGCACCCCACGCTTTTTTTCCATTAATTTGTACTTTTTAGTTTGGTTTTCAATGGAAGCGTGTTTTTTAGTTTTTTTTTTAAACTATTATTTTATTAGGTATATTTATATTCTGCAACAGAATATAAAAATGCAACGGAATATGAATATTACCAGGATCAACCGTAGAAGTTTATTGAAATCATAAATAGGTGCATTAATTACCATTCGTTATTATGCAAAAGAACAACACCAAGATGAAACTTTTCTAATCAAACTGTAAAGAAAGTGAAACATGGTTTCTACAACATGGTGTAAATAAATGGTGGTTAGCTCACCTGCCTTGGAAGCTGTGAAACTATCACCAAACGGAGAGTGAACAGCTTTCATTACAAAGTGATATTTTTCGCTTTCCATCGAGGCTCGTGCTAAAGCGGATGCGAAGGCTACTTCGGTCACTGTGTTCGGCGGGAATATGGCACCTAAACAAGAAATAACAGTTAAAATATCCTTTACGTACCACTTGCTCAAAAAAGTGACATTCTATGCCACAAAAAGCGAACATAACAATAGTCTTTTTTAATCTGTTAAAAACAGGCAAAGAAAATTGTACTGAATTTCATTCATCATCTAGGGGGAGAATGTGATTTAAATTTGGAATACTTACCGAAATTTATACTGAACTACATCTGTGTTTACACCATTGCGTTTGTATATAAAGCATTATACAATTTTTTGAAAAAGGGGTACGCATTTATTATGCAGTTATGATTATTAAATAAAATTACGAAAACCGACGAGGCCGTATGAGCTTGATGCCTTTGCTTTTCCGACAAAAAATATTAGTCTAGGAATTTGCCGCGTTTTTGTTTTCTTCAAATACATAAACGTTAAGTTTAGTTTAATTTATGTTTAATTGTCATTATTTTTAATAAATGCTTATCTCATATTATTATTGTGTTAATTTTTTCGCAAATGGTACGAAAAGTAGAGTATTTTCCTCGGTGATAAAGCTGTCTTAGTCTTGGGTGAACTTAAATCCCTCGCTACACTCAGGACTCGTCTCAAATCCCTCGCTTCGCTCGTGATTTAAGTTTTTAACACCCTCGCTACGCTCGGGAGTAAACCTCGAGTCCTTCGTTACGCTCGCGATTTAAATCGTCACTCGCGACAGAAGACACTGCTTTATCCCCTTGGTTAATAATCTACAAATCTTATGGGGGGTACACATATGTGTAAATATAATCCAGACTGTTTCTTGTCGCCCGTCCCCTAAGCTAAGGTCCGAGCCCACAGGGGGTGCCATTAGTGTGCAGTCGCTTATTTTTAAGTCTTGCCTCGAGGCCTTAATTTGTTGATGCACATATAAACAAGTCTGGTTAAGCAGTCGGCAACCTCGTAGATATATAGAGCAGCGAAATGCTATTCACAATAAAAAGTTGGAACACATATGTGAAACGTTACTCATTTCAATGAACTTATGTCACATTTCATGTGATATAAGTTCATTGAAATGAACATGACCTCCATACATATGCAATGCAACATGTAATGTAACATACGTTGAAATCAAATACGTCTTGTTGTTGCATATAGGGTGGCATACATAGACGAGCAAACTGTAAACATGAGTACATTATTCTAAACCCCCAAGCGTAGAAATTGTATATTTGGACGGGATGTTCGTTTCAACGTATGTTACGTTTCATGTGTACACACTATTTTTCCAGATTTCATCTCAATAGTTTTACATTTCCTTTCAAAAAGCAAAAAGTGCCTTTCATTAAAGGGCCCGTATCCTAGAACCATCAATCATGAATCTCGATTTGATACTGGCAGATTTGATCCTAATCTCGATTCAAATCTAGATAGAATGAGTATTCAAGAGTAAGCATTGTTCAAGAATAGGGACAGGCCGAAAAATCTTTTCATTCTCTAGTATATCAAGCGATTTTTTTTATATTTTTTTCTGTTAGTCTACACTGTCCCACTGCTGAACAAAGGCCTCCCCCAAATCCCTTCGAGTATACTTTTCCCGGGCCACCTCGATCCAACCCTTGGAGTACGCGTTACCCTTCGTTACCAAGCGAATTATAAACAAATAAGTACATTGTTAACATGATTTGCAACTGTTTTGTTGCCACGGTTGGCGTTCTCCTTATATTCCAAGATATTATTTGCACAAAGTTGTATCGCAGTCATAAACCAACTCACCGATGTTAACAGTCGTCTTCAGAGTTTCAAATTTCCGAAATACGGCTCCAACGTTCCCGAGAATTAATATAATTGTTACCACCGTCACGTGCACTCCTGCAAGAGCAATATTGTAGTAAATAACTTTGTAAAGACACTAACTGAAAACAGATTTAAATGTGGCCAAGATAAGCACGACATGATTTCTAGTAAATCTCACTCAAGTAAAACTTGGTACTCGCCCCGGTGTAACATTTTCGAGAATGGATTTTCCGGAATAAAAGTAGTGAATTGGAACAATGAGATTCAGCGCGGCACAGCTGTCGCATTACAAGTTTGCCGGTCGTCGGTGGGTGTTTACCCGACACATTGCAAACATTGGTGAACGGATGCAGAGCGTCACCGGGCGTGGTGCTCGCGCGGGTGGCACCGCGAAACGTCCCCGCGCTTTCATGCACATTATCACAGCTGTTTTGCCAACTGTAGTCGAGACTATTATTAGAAAACGCTAACTAGTGCAGTAGTACGATGTCCCAGTTTCAGGTTAACAGGTGACAACGATCGGCTGCAATTATATCTTATCTAGAAAATGTCACACTGCAGAGTAGCTCTGCTTCCAAAAAAGGAACGAATGAAGTACCACTTTCACATGACTGCTTATTTGCGGTTTCTAGACCATTAAATCCAGGGTTCCTCACGATGTTTTCTGGTTCATTATATAATACGCATCGTATTGGGTCTGCATGTTCAATCATTTTAAAACCACAAATATTGTTCCGTGTTATCCAGTAAACCATTACCACAAACGACGACATTATAGGAAATTTTTAAAAAGGTAAGTATGATTTTTATAACAGGCTTTCACGTAGCTTTCATACAAATCAAGATAAACTTTGAAAGTTAAAACTTGATGTTTGTAGAAAATGCTTTCAGCTGCAAAACTTTGCAATTTTTGTTACTATTCGTTAGGTTTTACAATTTATTTTTTGTTTTGGTGAAATGTTATTTTGAATTAGGGAAATTTAAAATATATTGCTGGGAAACGTTCGTTATCGCTATACAGTAGTTTGTAAGACATTGTACTTTTGCGTGCATGCAAAGGTACTGGAGTTTAGGGTTCACTAATGTTTCACCAAAACACCATTGACAAATTTTTAGTTTACAACCAACGTTTCGTATACTATTTATTTCACAAACAACTTATTCCGAAAATGTTTTATTTTATAAACACTCGCTTAACACACATTTAATTGGCAAATGCTTCTCTTAACAAATGTGTTGGATAATATTTAATTCTTTATGCATTTTTCATGTAATATTTATATTCTTTTGGAAAAATTACTTTTATACCAAATATCATTTTATAATACATTTTCTAAAATTTATTCGTTTCGGGCGTAGGAGGTCACAGTTTTAACCTAACCTAACCTTCTCAAACCATGTCGGATCTGCCCGAAGAGTATTTCAAGGCTTAAAAAATCACAACCGAAATAGCCTTATGACCGAGTGACTTATATTACAAACGTTGTTTTATGAGATAAAATCGTTTCTGGCACTCGCCGGCCGCTGCCGCGGCACCGCTCGCTTCGGTCGCTCGGCTCGTGCGAGGAGGTCACAGTTTTGACCTAACCTAACCTCCTCAAACCATGTCGGATCTGCCCCAAAGGGTATTTCAAGGCTTAAAAAAACCACAACCTAAATAGCCCGAATGCCTTTTATTCCAAACGTTGTTTTATGAGATCAAATGAAAAATAAAATGATTTGTTTGTCAAATAATACGTTATTAAAAGAAAATTTATCGGATAACTATTTTTTTAAGTGAATTATTTGTCAAACTTGTTGTATAATGATGAAATTACAAATCATGTTTTTGCCAATCGTTGCTTGTCAAGTAAATTTTTGTAAATTAATTTTTGGTGAACTGACAGGATACCGGAGTTTAGTATTTGGTATACATATAAAGTAAAGTAATAGAGCCTTACTTCATGGAAAAAAAAATTGTACCTTATATTTCTGTAATCAAACGGTTATTAGGTATGATCTAGTACAAAAAACTGATCATAATAACGGGGTGTCGTAAAAGGCGACTAAGGGACTAACTAGAGAATGGGCAGCAGCGTTCTCTATGCATTTTACCACCAAACTGCGATCGCCAACCCGCCTGCCAAGCGTGGCGATTATGGCAAAGCCCCCCAAATTGGGGGAGGCCTAAGTCCAGCAGTGGACGTCTTACGGCTGAAATGATGTTGATGATGAATAACGGGGACAATAAGGGACTCTCGACTTTGTTTACCGTTTTAGTTATTGATTTATCATCATTCATCATCATTTCAGCCGTAAGACGTCCACTGCTGGACTTAGGCCTCCCCCAATTTGGGGGGCTTTGCCATAATCACCACGCTTGGCAGGCGGGTTGGCGATCGCAGTTTGGTGGTAAAATGCATAGAGAACGCTGCTGCCCATTCTCTAGTAAGTCCCTTAGTCGCCTTTTACGACACCCACAGGAAGAAATGGGGTGGTGTTATTCTTTACGTCCGACACCACACGGTACATTGATTTATACTTATATATACTTTGTGTTTTATGGGCCATAGTTGCCTGAAATAAAGGATAAGTAAATAAATAAACACTCTGTAAATCGTAGATTCATTACGAGCGAACTAAATTATTATCGAACTTACTAGTTTGATTCAGTGAGTACGTAGATCAAACCAGGTGAACTGAATACGCCATGGTCAGACACTTTGGCGCTGGTCCAGCGTGTCGGGCACTGTCACGATTACTATTATCGTTGGGGACTGCTGACGTGTCAGAATTAACTGACCAAATTGTTCCCAGTGTTTGTTCAGTGGTCTGCTGGGTGGGCATTATGGAAAAGTTTTTATGTTTGACCTAAAAACGCGTGTTTACAATAAATTGATCATTTATCTGGTTTTTTAACCGACTTCAAAAAGGAGGAGGTTCTCAATTCGGATGTTTATATATATATATATTTTTTTTATGTATGTTCGGCCATAACTCCGTCATATATAGACGGATTTGCAAAATTCTCGTAAAAGGCGACTTAGGGACTTACTAGAGAATGGGCAGCAGCGTTCTCTATGCATTTTACCACCATACTGCGATCGCCAACCCGCCTGCCAAGCGTGGCGATTATGGCAAAGTCCCCCAAATTGGGGGAGGCCTAAGTCCAGCAGTGGACGTCTTACGGTTGATATTATGATGATGATGATTGTACCAAATAATAGGAACCTAGATACCTACAACTATCAATAGGCAGTGTAACGTTATCGAATAAGAATTTTCATGAATATTTAACTAACATTACATTTTATAACCTCAGTGTGGGAGGGCCATTAGTGGAGCTTTATTCATTATTCAGTTAGGTCGGGGTCGCTTAGTGCTGAGTTCCTATGTCCTACATCGGATCGGTTAGTTGAAATTACTCGGGCAATATATTACCTGTGAATTTCTGTGAACATTATCGAAGGATGAAATGATATTTCTTGAAATTGGAGGTCTAATGTTGCAAAGGACTGGAAATCTTAGTTGAATAAATAAATAACGATGAGACGTTGGAAATAAAAGTATGAAATATCAAAATAATATTCATAAAATGAATGACATCGATGACTTTAAAAAGTTGGCTGGGGCTGACTGGATGCGGATGGTGGAGGACCGGGTGTTGTGATGCAACCAGCAGGCGTAGCATTACCAATTCTATTTCTATTCTCTAAGAATAGACAAAGTTCTTTCTATGTAACTCGTTTAGACTGGTCTGTTAATCTAGTGGTTAGTGACCCTGACTGCTGAGACTGAGGTCGTGGGTTCGATTCTCACCCAGGATAAATGTTTGTGTGTTGTAATTTATCTATAATATGTATGTATTTAGACATATATAAGTATATTTATCAGTTGTCTGGTTACCATAGTACAGGCTCTGCCTGGTTTGGGATCAGATAACAGTGTGTTGGTTGTCCTAAGATATTTAAATTTTAAATTTCCTTTGCCCGAGCTCGGGGCAACACGTAGACTCGCGTTTCTATGAAGACAAAGAGATAGTTATTCTTTCCATAAGGGGATCTAGTGATGTAGTTAAATTAAGTCAATGATTAAACATTGTAAAAATGTAGTTTGTTTTGTTAATTTTTGTGTTACACAATGTGGAAAAAACGTTGTATTTACTGCAACAACAAAATGTTTTACAAATTCGCTAGAGAAATAGATGTAGGTTATATGTGACACTTGTTAAGAAGTATTATTTCAACCCCCAAGTGTCTTAAGTAGAGAAAAATTCGTCGTCATGTAGACATGCAGATATTGTAGACTTTTGTCATCTTTAGTTTTAATATCGCCATGCTTATGAAGCTTTTGTACCATATTTCAGTAATCTGTAATTTTGTCCACTCTTTCGTCCAAGAAGCCAGTTTCAATATTGGTCATAGTACGCGTGCTGAGAGATGACTATGTCCAGCGATAGACTATGGTGATTGATTGACAGAGAAAATAATGAATTCAATAAAGTGCTTCGAATTCATATCGTGAATCAAAGTCGTTTTGGAAAATTAAAATTAATTTTATTCCGATCCGTCTCTATACAAAATTACTTACTCAAAATAATAAAATAAAAGTTGTTTGAACGGCAAAATCCTTTTCATCCCTTTCATCGTAATTTAACGAGACTGAAAGTGACTCGGTAATGATCGTGGTGGATATTCTACATTTTCGTCAAACTTATAACTAACGAATACAGAGGCGCCATTAAAATTAATTGAATACGGTCTCTTGTTCAGACAACTTTTTGTAAATATATATTCGTTGTGGGAATAATCGCGTAAAATAGTGCAGTGCAGAATGATGCTGTGCTGTTTGAATGATGATATGGTTAGACAGGGGGTGACTATCGAGATGACTAATAGAGAAGTATGGCCGAAAAAGACAAGTTTTGCCGACTACCAATCAATTGGGATGAAGGCGAGAAAATTGTCATGAGTAGTAATCATTCATCATTTCAGCCGTAAGACGTCCACTGCTGGACTTAGGCCTCCCCCAATTTGGGGGGCTTTGCCATAATCGCCACGCTTGGCAGGTGGGTTGGAGATCGCAGTGTGGTGGTAAAATGCATAGGGAACGCTGCTGCCCATTTTCTAGTAAGTCCCTTAGGCGCCTTTTACGACACCCACTGGAAGAAATGGGGTGGTGTTATTCTTTACGTCCGGCACCACACGGTACACGGTGCTTTAATGCATATATGTTATAATTAACTACAATTATTTGCGGTTTCATACGTGGTATATTATTGTCCCAATGCAGAGCAAAGACTTCTCCTGATAAATAGTCTTCTAGACTAAAACTCAGCTTTGTTAGCGATGGAACGACAATCTGACACGACCGAAGAGGGATCACGCGCAGTACCAACGCGAAAGCCTTAATGTAACTGCTCAATAACGCAATGAACGTTGTGGAACTGTCAAAATGAAAGCCATTGCTAGTGTGAGTGAGTTACGTAATTACACCTCAGGTTCTTGTTGCTAGTTTCGCGCACCTCTCCAACCACTGACAATAGGTATGTGCCGGTGACTGAGGGCATGGGTGCAATAGACAACTGTGATGATGAAATTAAGTAATCAGTCTCCAAATATAATGTTTTTTTTTTTTTTTAATACTGGGCTTTTGTCGTTAGTATTGCCGCCGTATAATATAATCGTTGTTAGTGTAAAATTGTTTTGAAGTGCGTTCTATTTTTTTGTAAAATAAACGGTTTTTCTATCATGTTTTTTATTTTTTTATACTGCCATGTAAAGAACATCAATCAGTTTAAAAATAAACATCAATCAAAAGCATTACTTCATACATACGTACATCATTTTAAAATCAAAAACCCAAAGCGAAATGGTCCGCACTTATGCGCTTATCCATTAAAGCGTCAACATAATTTCGCGCTTCATCATAAAGTTATTTCCCATACGCGAAAAATGTAGCCGTTTATTGGACAGGCAACCGGATTTAAAAATGTAATAAACGTGCGTCAATCGAGGGTATCGTCCATCGCTGGCAAAAATATTTAAAACGGATTTTTTGTTACACCCGGTGGCGCTTAAAAAATCACGGATGCCGCTGTTGAAAATATTGGAAATGTGGGAAGCTTCACGAAGTGTTTCACTTATACATACATAGGTATAATATGCCGTTTTCAGAATGGGAAGAATGAAAAAAAAATACACTTGTTTACCTGTTTTTTCCTTACTTGACATGACAAAGTATTACACATACATACACATAATCAACCTACAACGTTCCCACTGCTGGGACACAGTCCTACTCTCGGTAAGAGGGAGTGGGCCATCTGCGGCTTAGTAGATGTCACATGTCTTCGAATTTCTGGTTCTGGGACAGGCCGGTTTCCTCACGAAGTTTTTCCTTCACCGTGATTTTCAACAAAAATAGTGACTTTCGTAGTGGTGTAGGAATAAGTTACACAAAGTTAAGCGCTTGTCTGGGTTTGAACGTACGACCTACAACTCGTAATACGCGGCCGTTACCACTGGGCCACCACTGCTCACTGACAAAGAATTGGTATTCACGATATGGGCATTTTCGTTTTCTCATGTAAAGAAAAGGCTTACTGCTAACATGCTCCGTTCCCTGTAAGCCGGAGATACAGTATAGCATCATCCCATTTCTTTCAGTGTCAGTCCTCAAAGGCGACTAAGGGACTTACTTGAAATGGGCAGCAGCGTTCTCTATACATTTTACCACCATACTGCGATCGCCAACCCACCTGACAAGCATGGCGATTTAGGCAAACCCTGCAAATAGAGGGAGGCATATGTCCAGCAGTGGACGTCTTTCTGCTGTAATGATGATGATGATGACTGCTAACAGGAAGACACTGAGAGCCAGAAATTAAACTTTTACCATGATATCAATCTCAAGGGATAAACTCCACCATAAAAATCGAATAACTGAAGTATTTAAATTCTCGTCACGTTCCCATAAATCCGATCGACTTTAGAGCTCAGACCGAATCATTTCTAATTCTGAGCAATTTCCATTTTAAAGTAGCGTGGGAGCTTCCGAATTTCCGTTAACCCCTAAAGTCCTTTGGCGTCAAGAACTTAATTATAACGGGTTGGCTGGCGGTCTCCGTCACCAACCAGCACTTAACTCTTCGTGTGTGATATAAAAGGCGACCACACAACTTTGTAATTGTTCTCACTCCGGCGCATAGCAACCCTAAACAAGAGTAGTTTCCTAACTTATATGGAATTTAAAGCTTCTGTAATGAATTGTGTTAATTTCTTTGAGTTTTGGGCGCTTGGAAATTGTTGTTTGATCTCTTTGTGGCGTTTGTGTGGTGACTAAACAAATGACGAACTATAAACGACATAACACACTACTGCTGAAATTAATTGAATTGAGCTACTGTGTCACCATTTCACGAAAATTTGCGGATTTGTTAATGGTCTGTTGAGAATTCACGAAATGAATTGCTTCTAGAGGAATTGCTTAATACGGCGCTTTTAGGCCCCAGGTCTCTTCTATTCATAAAACTTATTTTGGGTAAGTAACCTAACTTTATGAACACAAATTAAATACCAATTCCAAATTAGGGGACTGAGATATATGTTCGTAACAAAATTATGTTTGGAAGGATTGTTTTAAGGGTGGCAGGAGCCTCGACATACTACTTGTTACAGAGGATTCAGCACATTATTCTGAAGCCTATATTTTAACAACCGACTGCAAAAAAAAAGGTTTCAAGGTTTTCGGGGACGCTGAGGCCGATAGTGAGGTCATCATCATCATCATCATCATTTCAGCCGAAAGACGTCCACTGCTGGACATAGGCCTCCCCCAAGCACCGCCACTTCGACCTATTCTGTGCTTCTTGCATCCAACGTATTCCTGCGGCCTTCACCAGGTCATCGGTCCATCTTGTGGGAGGCCTTCCAACGCTCCGTCTTCCAGTAGGCGGTCGCCACTCCAGAACCTTCCGACCCTATCGGCCATCCGTTCTGCGAGCAATGTGCCCTGCCCACTGCCACTTAAGTTTGGCAATTCTTCGGGCTATATCGGTTACCTTGGTTTTCCTACGGATCTCTTCATTTCTGATTCGATCGCGTAGGGAAACTCCAAGCATAGCCCTCTCCATTGCTCTTTGGGTGACTTTGAGCCTTCTTATGAGGCCCATTGTGAGCGACCACGTCTCAGTGCCATATGTCATCACTGGCAACACACACTGGTCAAAGACTTTTGTCTTGAGACACTGCGGTATTTGGGACGAGAAGATATTGCGTAGCTTCCCGAACGCTGCCCAGCCGAGTCGGATTCGACGATTGACCTCTTTCTCGAAGTTGGATCTACCTAACTGGACAGTCTGTCCTAGGTACACGTATTCGTCCACAACTTCGAGTGTAGCGCCTCCGATCTTCATTGGAGTGGGTATCACACGAGCATTGGACATGACCTTTGTCTTGTCCATGTTCATCCTAAGACCCACTCTTTCGGAAGCTCTACTGAGGTTATCGAGCATTGTACTGAGGTCCTCCATAGTCTCAGCCATGACTACTATATCGTCGGCAAATCGAAGGTGAGTGATGTACTCGCCATTGATGTTGATGCCAGCCCCTTTCCAGTCCAGAACCTTGAAGACATCCTCCAGTGCAGCGGTGAACAGTTTCGGAGAGATTACGTCTCCCTGTCTCACCCCTCGCTGCAGAAGGATAGGTTTCGAGGCTTTGTCCTGGAGCCGGACTGACATAGTGGCGTTTTCATACAAACACTTCAGCACCTCGATGTACCGATAGTCAATCTGGCACCGTTGAAGAGACTGCAGTACAGCCCAGATCTCGATCGAATCGAAGGCTTTTTCGTAGTCCACAAACGCTAAGCAGAGAGGCAGGTTATACTCTTCGGTCTTCTGTATAACCTGCCGCAGCGTATGTATGTGGTCTACGGTGCCTTTACGGAAAAGCCTTTACGGAATCCAGCTTGTTCGGGAGGCTGGAAGTCGTCAAACCTGCGCGCGAGACGATTCGTGATGACTCTTGAAAACAGCTTGTAGACATGGTTCAGAAGTGAGATGGGCCTATAATTCTTAAGCAGGGTATTGTCACCCTTCTTAAAGAAAAGTACCACCACACCTCTGTTCCATGCCTGTGGCGTTTTGCCCTCGAGTGTGACGGAATCAAACAGCTTCTGAAGGGCCTTTAGAACGGGTTTTCCGCCGGCCTTCAGGAGTTCGGCTGTAATTCCGTCATCACCCGGCGCCTTGTTGTTTTTGAGCTGCTTCAGAGCCATCCTAATCTCGTACAAGCTGACGTCCGGGATATCTTCAGTGTAGTGTCGAGTCAACCTAGCTCTCGGGTCGTTAGCTAGATTCATAACGGGGTTTCTGGTGGACGTGTATAACTGTCCGTAGAACCTCTCAATCTCCTTAAACAGCTCAGGTTTGGCGGACACGATTCTGCCATCGTCGGTCTTCAGTTTTGCAAGCTGACTCTGCCCAATAGACAGATCTCTTGCAAAGACTTTGGAGCCCTTGTTTCGCTCCATCGCGTCTTTAATACGTTCCGTATTAAAGAGGCGAAGGTCGCTTTTCAAGGACTTAGAGATCCGTCTATTGAGTTGTCGGTACTCGAGTGCAGGTCCTGAAGACTGCAGGATCATTCCGCGCCTCTGTTCCATGAGCTGTAATGTTGGATCTGAGAGTTTCTTTTTTCTATTTGTACGGCGGGTCTTGAAGAACTTAGACCCGACCGTATGGACAGTTTCCACAAACCCATCGTTATAATCGTCCACGGAGCTCCCTAGGCACTCAAAACGATTCTGGAGTTCGAGCTGAAACCTCTCGGGGTTCTGAAGTTGGATCGGTGCTGGTCGGAGCGTTGACTTCATCAGCCGAGATCTTTCCAGCTTGATATTGATATTCAATGTGCCTCTTACCATGCGGTGATCACTCCCGGTTTTCACCGCGTTGATCACAGAGACATCATTGAATATTTGCTTCTTCGTCGACATAATGAAGTCAATCTCATTCTTAGTTGCACCGTCAGGACTCTGCCAGGTCCACTTCCTGTGCTCACGTTTTCTGAAGAAGGAATTCATCATAAAGAGGCCTTCCTTCTCCATAAAACTAGCCAGTAGGTGACCCCGGTGGTTCCGACGTCCAACTCCAAATTGCCCCACTCTCAACTCATCATCGCTTCGCTTGCCCAGTTTCGCGTTGAAGTCCCCCATAACAACGGTGAAGTGAGTTTTGGAACCATGCATGGCTCTAGAAATATCCTCATACATGGTCTCCACCTCATCGTCGGGGTGTGTCGAGGTCGGGGCGTACACCTGTATGACCTTCAGCGAATACCTTGCGGATATTCTGAGTATAAGGAACGCCACCCTGGTCGACACACTCTCGATCTTCACAACGTTGCTCACAAGGGACTTATGGACGATGAACCCGACACCACCTTGGGACTGCTGGTCGCCCTCCCGGAAATAGAGCAGGTTTCCGGAATTCAGGATTATCGAGTCCTCCCCCTCTCTTCGGACTTCAGATAAGCTTACTATACTCCATCGTAACCTGCTCAATTCTTCCTCGAGCTCGGCGATCTTCTCGTCGGTCCGGAGTGTACGCGTGTTGAATGTTGCCAGGTCCAGTTATCGGTAATTGTGGTAGCTGGATCTTTTCCGGGGATTCTTAGCACCCCTTGCCTCACCGTGACCTTGACCGCTACCATAGCCAAGGGTAGGTGGGCCGCCGGGAACTAGGGGCCGTTTTTTGTTTGTGCTTGTCATTATTTGGGGGGGGGGGGGGGGGGTTTGCCATAATCGCCACGCTTGGCAGGCGGGTTGGCGATCGCAGTATGGTACTCTACAATGCATAGAGAACGCTGCTGCCCATTCTCTAGTATGTCCCTTAGTCGCCTCTTACGACACCCACGGGAAGAAATGGGGTGATGCTATTCTTTACGTCCGGCACCTACACGGACGCGGATAGTGAGGTCAACATGAAAGGTATGTCGCCAGAAGTATAGAAACATGCTTGAATGAATCAATGGATATAATTTGTGCGTCTATGCCCCTGTCACTCTGTATTATTCATTAGTAATAGGTAGATACACCTACAGTACGAATAAAACCAACTCAAGTACCTAATCGGAAGAATTGGAAGAACATCGAACTGAATTACTTGTAGTGAAACTTGATTTTCCTTCACAAATATCTTAATTCAATTTATATATCCAACCGGATCCGACTTTGGACCGACTGTTTGATTTCGGTGATCACGTGGTACATACGGATAACCACACGAACAACGGATCTCGAAGTCTTTTCTCTTTGTGAACAAGACAAATGACCACAAGTAAGTCGTTTGTTACGCGACAGGTTCGCGATGTGAATTGACATTAACCACGTTATGCGTAGGTGTATGTTGGTTTAGGCTTAATAAAGTGTGTTTCGTTAAGCCCTGAAAGGTTTCTGAAAGGGCCAAAAATACTCTTGTTTTTATAAAATATACACAGTTGGTGCGGGAAGTCGAACGCTACAAAATAAAATACTTATCACATTTATTTTCTTAAGAGGGCTCACAATGTATCACGCTAATTTATAAAAAATATAACGGTTTTCATTTATTTTATTATTTATGTATACTCAGTAAAATACAAAGGGTTACGACATAATTATAATTTGAGTACAAAGATGAGGTTTTGATGTTTGGAATTATTATAATTTAATAACTAGTTTATCACAATTGCTGGGAAATTAATTTTATTGAACATACAATGTAAAACAGCGCTCCGATTGGCAAAAAACTTCAAATTTGCGGGCTACATTGCAGGAATCACTTTAAATAGTTATTTATAAATACCGATATCTTTATTTAATTTGGACATGAAAACGCTCGAAAATACAGTACAGTTTCATGGCCTTCATATACAAACGTATTCACGTTAAAGCCGGCCTATTCGCTGAAATGTATTCATAAGATTATAAAAAGGATCTAAACCGTTATAAAAAGATTCCCAGGCAGAGCTAAATAAAATTAAAGAGCAGAAGTCGCCAGCGGTCGTTTTCACATTCGCGGTCCGACACTTACTTGTTTTCAATGCCTAGCCCAGATATAGTGGCATAAAATTTTATAGACTTGTGTAAACTCGGTCTTGTTTAAGTTGGAAAAGTGGTAATGGCACCGCTCGGGGTTTGGGGATCCTCTCATAGGAATACGAATTGAAAATGGAACAATATTTTCATGTAAATCTGCTCGGTGCTTGGTGGTTGAGATTTATTAAACCAGTAATAGGAAGTGATCCAATTCAATGATGTAATGAAACATTCAGTCATTCTTTAGTTCTGTTTCCGTTTATTTAATTAGATTTACAAGCATATTCATCGATCTGATCGAATGGGGTGTATTGGCACTTTTAAATAATATGTTATTAATATATAAAGGTTAATTAATTTGTCAGCGAATCGACATCTCCAGAAATACGTATTAGGTAATTGGCACATTATTTATTTTATGTATTGCAGTGGGGTCACTGCAATTATATTGCTTTTATACTTTACAAGCTTCTGCCCGCGACTTCGTCCGCGTCAAATTTTTGCTCCCCTGACCCTTCCCGTCGCATTGAACTGAGTTTTCGACTATTTTTCGTTGCTGCTCCGCTCCCCTTGATTGTAGCGTGTTTATATATAGCCTTCCTCAATAAATAAGCTACCCAACACAAAAAGATTTTTTCAATTCGGACCAGTATTTCCTGAGATTAGCGCGTTCAACCAAACAAACAAACTCTTGAGCTTTATAATACTAGATTCATCCGAATCGGGCGAGTTAATTCGGGCGAATCAACTAATAAGCCGATTTAGGTCATCTCATATTTATTAGTGTTTCTGCTAATTTGCAAAACCAATAGCTTAGTTTTTTCAATAGACACGCCACAAAGTGTTCGCTAACAAAGTTGTGTGGCTGACTAAGTTAGTCGGCAGTGTCGGCAGGCAGCGCCACGCCTGGACGGAACTTGAACGTTTCTTAACAGCTTCATTATCAACGGAAAACTTCTAACTCTTGAAAACCTGATGAAAACTAGCCAGCTGAGACTGCCGCATGCCGTCCAGCTCTCTCAGTAATTGAAATTGCTCCGAATGACGCCCTCTTAAATATGACGCAAGTTTTTGCTGACATTATGTTCTGCGGATATTATAAATTAATATTAAGGCTACAATTTTCATACAACTCCCTCAAAGGTAGTTGTATGAATATATTGTTCAGTTCTTCTAAAGAAAGAAATATCTAGGGAGTCCTAATGTTGAAGCAATAAAATGTATTTTTTAGCTGTTACAATGGTTAACTTTTACATACGTTCACAAAATATAATATTAGCAGAAACACCTAAAAGGTCGTTGAAAGTTTCACAGGTAGCGATAAAAAGGTTATAGGGTTGAAAATACCGGGTTTCGAATAAAACGGATGAAAAAAAACAGTACCTAACCGACAATGAAAAGGGATCCTATTATCCGCCCGAACTACGAATGAAAATCGTAGCTATCAATGAAAATAACGTTTGAGCTGTGTTCGTATTTGCGGTTTCATAATCCGAAATACAATCCTGAACACATAGGTAGGTTACCTAGTAAAGTACTATTTAGATTCAAACAGAGGTAGTTGTTTCGTAAGTACATGGGGATTTATATCTGTTACTGGAGTATTATTCATTGTTACACACAGGGCGGCTTGTGGCTAAGTAATAACTGTCACACGGGTTGATTGATCAGTTTTTAAGCTACGCTTGTCGCGGTTGGACTGTAGATGGGTGGTTTCGTGCGTCAGAAACATTGATAAGCTGTTAGTCCCGACTGTCATTCGTGTCATTTTTAACAGACGTTACGGGTCGTCAGAAATCCGTGAGTCTGACAACCAGTCTTACCAAGAGATATCTGACCTCCAGGTATGAGGTCCAGTACAATCCAGGTATGATGACTTGTACTTTCGAAAAAATACTTACGTTGACAGTTTTTGTTGATGACGCTGATTGACTTAGTCAAAAAGTAAGTCATTCAGCGTCAAAAATGGGTTTCAATAAGGTTAAGTGTTTACTTTAGTTCCATCAATCAATACAACCAACAATACCCAGTAACTGGGTTGTGGAGGTCGGAAAAGCAGACGCGCCAGGTAAAATACTGGTATTCAGTTGCATCCGGTTAGACTGGAAGCTGCCCCCAACATAGTTGGGAAAAAGCTAGACATTGACATGACAGCTTTGAAGTGCGTATCCCAGTAGGTAATGAGTAGGTAATCTATTTTAGTCTCAGTAACAATGTTTTATCTTAATGAAATACCTTTCGGACAAAATAGAGAAACGTGTGGGCGCTTCGCAGGAAGTGTTTTTATGGTTAGTCGATTTTCTTTTGTTTGTATGTTATTTTTGTCTGTTTCTAACTGAATTGTTTTGCTCTTATATAATGTATTGAGTAGCGAGATCTTTGAATAGCAAAATACCATATTAAAAGCATATGGGTACTCGTAGTTATACTCCATTATTTAAAAAGTTAAGTAATGTAATGATAAGTGTCTGTTTAGTAAAAAAAAAAACTAGTTTAAACTTCCATTAACTTTAAATAACGTCTTTAAATAAGAGAGTTAGTAGATATAGATACACAGATACACAAGACATGTACATACACTCTATTTTATTTTTTAATTTGCTAGACTAAAATGACAGTCGCGATCGACCTTTTTGTCAACATGACAGTTTATCGATAGTAACAGCTGTCATTTTGGTCTAGCAAAGAAACATTCAATTCAGTTATTTTACCAATTATGACCTTTTTTTTTTCGTCCTTTGCACGTTTTCTCATATCACACTTGACATTTGCAGAGTCATAGACATCCGCATTATTGCCATAGTTTAAATATATTAAAAAAAGAAACATAATGTGTTTTGTTTCTTTATAGAAACGATTAATAATAATAATAAAATCTTTATTGATACAAAAACCTTTGACATTGCTTAAAACTAGGTTACATGCTTGTTGACTCCTAAACTGATCTGTGATCCTGTGACTTAGGAGTCAGTGTTCTGCTGTCACTGTGAAAAACCTTTTATTATGAAAATTAAAGATTACT
The DNA here is from genome assembly GCA_947507805.1 of Aporophyla nigra. Classification (NCBI taxonomy): domain Eukaryota; kingdom Metazoa; phylum Arthropoda; class Insecta; order Lepidoptera; family Noctuidae; genus Aporophyla; species Aporophyla nigra. The sequence continues at coordinate 12,699,809 of OX382307.1, read as the reverse complement.
TCACCAACGTCCATTTTACAAATATTATTCTACCTGATGTTGACGTAAACTCCAATTTCATTATGCATTCCTGAAGCACGTCTAAGATCAAGCGTTTGCGTGCCGTGCTCATCGCGTCATGCTCCACGCTTGGCATGCAGCCAGTCCTCAGCAGGGACATGAGAGCTATCGAAATCTATCTACGAAGTACACCCTCGAATAATCCCTTACCTGTTGAATAATGGATGCTTCCACGTATTTATTCCTGCTCTCAGTCACAAAATAGATTGGAACAGAAGGTTAGCAGGTTCATTGTGGTGCCGGACGGAAGAATCGCTCCATTCCATTTCTTCCCGTGGGTGTCGTAAAAGGCGTCTAAGGGCCTAGAGAATCGGCAGCAGCGTTCTCTATGCCTTTTATCACCACACTGCGATCGCTAATCCGCCTGCCAAGCGTGGCGATTATGGCAAGCTCCCTCAATTTGGGCGAGGTTTATGTCCAGCAGTGGACTTCTTTTGGCTGAAATGATGATGGTGACGAAGAGATAGTTAGCTGCATACGAGGGATACATAGACCTATACCGCGGCCCTGGCATATGGGCAATTGAAGAGACACGGGTGGGTTTTAGTGACTAAAAGTCTGACAAGCGCTCAAGCTCCGCCCAGAGCGGGAGACGTCACTTGATGATTTCAAAAAAAAAAAAAAAAACATTTTAGTGAATTGCACCAAAGTTTCCTAGCTACAGTGTTCCCACTGCTGGGACTCAGGTCACCTTTTTTAGAGAGGTCGTGGGTAATCCACCACGCGGGCTTGGTCTGGGTACGTAGATGTCACATGTCTTCGAATTTTTAGTTTTAGGACATGCCGGTTTCCTCACGGCGTTTTCTTTCACTGTTTTGAGAGTAGTGGTGATGAAATCATTTATAAAAAGTAATGGGCTAGTCTAGGTTCGAACCACTGGGCTACCACGGTTCTGGTGCGGTATTTATTTTTAAAATATCGCAGTGTTATGCGGAGATAGGAGCCTTTTTGGCCTAGCCTACTCCTACGACCTAGCCTTTTTGTTTTAATTATTTCGTTGGTTTTAAATGTTCACTTTTGTTTAATTGTATTTTCTGTCCGCGTCCTAAGTAGAATATTTTTATTTCATCTTTTTCTTACTTTGTTTTTCATTCTGTCGTAACAGCGTCTGATTGATCATAAAAGGAATTTCACATGGATGTAAGCTCCTGGCAGGCTCCTGGCCTGAAACTTGCTCAAAAGTATCTGACCAAGTTACTGGCATGGTGTACATTCCTGGAACCAAATATTTTTTTAACAACTCAGTTGTATACCTACATTCACATAAACTTTTTCTATTTCTGTATTCTTAGCTGAATGTTACTCGCCCGTACCTACGTCAAGCGAGTCTACATTATTGTGTGCGTGCATTATCCGCTCATTGTACGAAGCTGACCTTCTATATCTAACTACTTGAGTGTCAATAGTCCCCGGAGTCCAGTTTACCTACTCCTTATTTGAATCGCATTTAATGATGTTTACTACAATACGCTGGGCCCAAGACGGTCGTGATTGTCAAATATTGAAATTGATTGGAATAGTTATTTAAAGGGACCTTCGGGACCGTCGTTTTGTACGTATTTGCTAGTTATACCTACTTTGTTATTATTGGAACAGGTTTTCGTAATTACGTTATACATAAAATACAAGTACAGTGGAATCTCAATAACTCGAATGTCAACGGAAATGCAAAAAAAAAATCGAGTTAACGAGTTTTCGACTTAACAAGAACTTTGAGATACATGATTTAACTGCTGATATTTCGATTTACAAAGGCGCGATTTCAAAGTATATTTTTCGATTCGACTTTCGGAGTCTCCTTTTTGAAATTCGAGTTATAGAGTATGAATATGTATTATCAATACTTTGTAGGGAAATAACATTTTGTTCGAGTTACAAAGTCTAAATAATTCGAGATACCGCGTATTTAGGGGTTCTGCGGAAGGGAATGGCATTTTTTTCGACTTACTGAGGATTTGGACTTAACGAGGTCGAGTTATACAGATTTCACTGTATTTTTCTGCGTCTATTTGTCTTGATGATTTATTTCTGAAATATTAAGTCTTTTATGCCTGCATCAAAAGGTAAAATCATCTGCCTAGCCTTTACCAAAGTATGGTGAGTACTATTTCCAGTGTCACCAGATGCAACTGAGTACCAGTATTTTAGAAACAAAGAAAAATATTTTAAGTGGAGCACGAACAGGAAATACAAGTAATAAAGAAGCAAATCAAAAATTTAAGTTAAAAATAACAAAATAGTGAAAACAATAAAAATAAATGAGGAAGACTTGTGCGAGGCCAAAATCGCTCCTATCTCAGCATAACGCTGCGATTCTTGTAAAAAAAAAAAAATACCTCTGCGCTGGTATTCAGGTAGAGCCCGCTGTGATGCCACGAACATATTTATGGACATGACAATTAATATATACACACAAAAGGACAATAAAAAATATGTAAAATAAACGATAAAATATAGTAAATGAAACCGTATTTCTTAATTAATAATTTAGTTTTTTTTTACATAGAGCGACTGTCACGTCGAAAGGTCAAATAAGGTGCAATTTGAAAAATCACGTACCTCGATACACGTTACGGCAAATGGAAGCTGTATGATTCATATATATTCCTATGAAGCAAGACCCAGGTGTTGAGACATCCAATTTCTTCGTAATTTCACAAGAATCAGATACAGAAACATAAAATCTAGTCTCGTTTGTAAACATCTTGTTAGAATCTGTGACCCTCAGTCTCAGCGGGATAAGCTGTTTATGTGCGAATGGTCACAAACTGATAACATTTAGCGGAGAACCCGATTCGCTCACCGGTAGTTTACAAAACTTGCAGTGTCAGCGGAATTGCTAACTGTACAAAATACCACAGATAACAGTTCCAGTTTACAGACTGGTTTGAATAGATTGCTGTTCCGAAAGTATTTTGGACCTCACTATAAAGTTTGAATTTAGAACGGATTAGATTGATGACAAGGATTATAAAAACAGCAGAAAGAAAAATGTCCGAAGACAGTTTTAAGACTCGACTGAATTTAAAAGGAATGAGTTAAATGGAAAACGTTTTAGACTCCGAGTTAATAAATTCTCTTAAACTTTGAAATGAAATTGATAAAGTGAATTAGCATCACTTGAAAGTAATCTCTTTGTGACAGAGTACTTTCTTTGTTTCGTAAATGAGTAACAAACTTAGGTTCTACATTGTCGAGGTTTCTATGAAAAATTAGTCGCCTTGAACATTTCAATACCTAGCTGTTAATTGTGCGATTGTATTTTCATTGGCTATTGTATTTTTATCCTAAAGAGCGACGCGCGTTTTACTTGTGGTTATCAAGTACACGAACACGCTGTGAATGTGTGCGTAAGCGTAGGAGCTCTCGGTACCGTCCGAGACAATGGCGAAGTCGGAAATGTATGTGTGTTATGTGCTGACGCTACTCGTCATCACACACCCAGTCAGAGCGTGTTTGTACACTTGGTTACTACAAGTAAAAAAATGATGCATATTATTGAACGTTTTTAATATTCTCTGTTTAGGTCATACATGTAAATGAATGTTATCTCTCACAGTTCTATGTTTCAAACAACATATTAGGTTTCCCGTCTTCAGAAGTAGGCGGGGCTCATTTGATGGTCCTTCAAATAAGCCTACACAAGCGTAGTAACAAATCTCACAGTAAAATAAAAAATATTGTGAGTTTTGTTCTGTTTTCGTCTATTTCAGGAATTGGTCTCCATAAAAACTAATAAGAGGAGATTTCAAGTTAAAAAATCTTGTTAATTTTTTACCTTAAAAGAAAATCTAACGTCACGTAAGTTTGCTATTATTCATACTGGCTTTAGAGTTAAAAGTTGCAGAGCTGATGGATTTTATCCTCCGGTGTCGCGCAGACATCGTGTCGAGTCAGAAAGCTGGTGCTCAAGTAAACGTGACAACTCGTAAGTATGAATACGTAAGCGTTCATTACACGCATACACATTTGCATCTCGCCTGGCCGTACGTAACTCGACTCAACTCAATTTCCTAGCACTCAAACGGTTTCCCGGTCGTAGGGGGAGGAGGGATCGGGGGCATTACTCATTTCCGTATCATAAAGCACTTGTGCTATGCAAATTTGTTTACACTTTACAGTATATAAGGTAATAACACTCATATAATTGCTGTTGACTGTGAAGAGAACGCAATTATAAATAAAATTAATTTTCGATGCAGCTACGTGAAATGCCGCGTGTCGTTCGTGGAACAAGCTACAAATATATGGTCCCGTAATGGAGGGCGCGCGGGCGGTTCCATTTTATTATTTTGAAATTCTTGATACTTAAAATAACATTTGACTTTGGAGTTATTAAAAAAGATTCGAGCGGAGGAGGACCTGCTACTCTTATGATCTTATATTTAACCTGTGCCTTTTATTGGAAATTAAGTTTTTGGAAATAGGGGACGATTCTAATAATGTTTGGAAGGCAAAGAAAAATGGTATTACGACTATTTATTTATGTGTATTTAGTATGGCACTTCAACGACTGGTTCACATAAACATTAAGTGAGAGCTTAGTCTTATTTTACATAGTTCTACAATTAACTTATTACAACAAAGGTGTGCATAGCACTAATATGGGATGCCTAATTGATTTACTAGGTATATGCAAGGAGAATAAATGTTCGCAAGTGAGAGTAACAAATAAAGTATCTATTTTACCGATTACAGAAAATTTTAAAGTACTTGAACACGCTCAATCCCTAAAAATTTCTGTATAACGATTTCCCTGCCATTTGAGGAAATGTTTCATAAACGTAACAGGAAAATTTATCCGCCAAAATATTTAGTCGTTATCAAAGAGATTTAAACAAGTCTTACCAACCACCACTCAGGGTGGTACTGTACCGACTAATTACCTTGATTATAATAGATGGACTTTGATTTATTGCGACCAAATTAAATTGGGCAGAAGATTGTTTAAATTCGGCCGCGTCGAGAGCCTATCTGTCAAAGCATTTTGTCGGAATAATCGAGAGTATTACAGAGTGATTTAGGAACATCTGTCATTCCAACACGTTTCAGTATTCCCGTACACTTTTTTTAGGCTTAAATGGATTTTTTGGTCATTAATCGTTTCAGTCATCACGGGAAGTCTATTGAAGTGAGTCTATTGGGAGTCCATTACTTTGTTGAATTATTTTCGGCAAAAGGAGCTGGTTTGGCCTGTAGCACGGTGGTTTTAAAGTGGTCATATTAAATTGAGTTAAATGAGTTGGGATATTGGGGCTGGTTGGAGGGGTTTGCGGTTCAATAATAGCCACCCGAAACAATCGATTAACGAGGTTAAGCTGCGCTTCGTGAGCGGTCAGTCCGTGGGTTGTAATCATCCTCTACAAATTGAGTCCTTTTTACGTCGGAGAGTAGCTTTAGCAGAATCGGTTCGATTGGTCATTTCTGTGGTATTCAAAACGGGTAGTTGGTGTTAGTGCCCAGTAACTGGGTTTGCCGTTGCCTAGCATTTATCTACGATTCGTTTTTGTCTTTCTGTATTAAGTAGTAAGTTGGCCATCCGTGTTAAACACAATAAGCCGTTCAGTTGAGGAGTCACGTTCTGTGTTTTATTTGCAGCGGGATTTTTGGGAGTCTTTTTCATATAGCATAGCATAATGAACCAATAATGTTCCCACTGCTGGGACTCCTCTCGGTGAGAGGGAGTGGACAGTAATCCTCCACACAGGCCCAGTGCGGGTAGGTAGATGTCACATGCCTTCGAATTTTTGGTTCTAGAACATGCCTGTTTTCTCACGATGTTTTTCTTCACCGTTTTGAGAGTAGTGGTGAGGAAATTATTTATACAAAGTAAAGCGCCTGCTTGGGTTAGAACTCACGATCCACAAATCGTAAGTCGGGCTCATTACCACTGGGCCACAACTGCTATTCCATATGCCCTATCATATGGTGTGATCAAATTTTGCGGTAAGCGTAGGGACCCTGCACTGTTTACCGTTTCAGTCGGGAATGTATGACACTTCCTGTGCTTACTGCTTTTGACGCCAGTTCATTGACGTGTGTTGATACTCTCATCTAACAGCGTTCTCTCTGTTTAGCAATCTCTTGTCTGGCAGTGTTGATCTTTAGATCTACTCATATCAAAATTCTCGGCTGACAACGATTGCTATCGACTCGGTAAGAGTTAGAAGTGTAATTGATACCTATCGTCACCCCGTCAAGGGGTGAATGGGGGAGCGGTGTCGCTTTACCTTGCGTTGGTCTCAGATAACAAATGGCGTCGGTGTAGAGCTATCAAAAAACCTGTTACATTTGATGTTTCAGTAGTTTTACCAGTGTTATAGAAATGTTAGACGGTTCAAAAGAACGGCGGTTTAAAAGTTTCTTTTTTGTTTTATTCCACGTTCACACAGCACCGACAACATTAACGTTCATCTCCTCATTCTATTTCATTTTTGATCATTCGGTAGGTGAGTGAAAGACACTGACACTGAGTGCTGAAATCCATGCTCGTTGGATCGATTTGCTAGTGAATTCATTAATTACGAATTTGGATGTAATCGGATTCGGATGTGGTCAAATAATATTCGCGGTCGGCCGGAAAATGCGGAAAATTGCGGGCTGTTGAGTGGTTACGTGTGCCGTGGTTTTCCTTCGAGTGAAAGATGCCTAAAGGAAGACAAAAACCGGTCAAATACTAGTCGGACTCGCACACAAAGGATTCCGTACCACCGTAAAATATTTAAGAAAGAAAGAAGAAGTATTTCTTGTGACCCGCACATAAACTAAACTAAATACAATAAATATACTTGCTCAAATTAAATGAAAAACATTTTTTTTTTGGTTTCATTTAAATCAAATCAAATCATTTATTTTTTGCAAAAATGGGTTATAAGTACATAGATGTTGCTTTTTACGTAGTAAAGTCCTCCAAATTTTACCGTCACATGGGCATGCAAATAATAATTCATTTGATATATTCATTGAATTTACAAAAAAAAAAAAAAAACAGAAAGTCCTGTATGAGACCAAAAGGCATCTCAGGATGATGCTGCGACATTTAAAAATAAGTGTCGCAGTGCTGGTATAATAGGGATGTATTTACCCCTTTAATTTTAACTTTATTTTATTTTTATATTTTACTATTATAGTACAGGCTCTGCCTAGTTTGGGATCAGATAACGGTGTGTTGGTTGTCCTAAGATATTTATTTATTTATTATTGTTATAGAGGCCATACCAGTGCATACTAATAAAATTGCAAGTGTCGACTTGTTAAGGTTCAAAAGATACAGATCTATGATAGACGGAACCCTTTACATGCAGAAACCTAAAAATAAACTAAAAGTGAAGCGTCTGATATTTGCTTTGGTTATATGGAAATACATCAATGGTCTAGTATTCGCAGAAGCGACTGCAACCATGGGGTAGGTAGTGAGGTAGTTAGTGGTTTCGATTATCGAGTTGGATAAAATTCAGTGGATTTCTCGGAAGCAGCCCGGAGTGTGGTTTAGTTATTTGAAATTTAAACGGAAAACGTGGCCGTGGGCGTGTACTCTGCCCACCCTTTCCAAGAACTCAAATGGGATGTTTTGTATAAGTGGTACCTATATCTAAATAACTGGGATCGAACGATTCCAATTATACATTGTAATCAGTCCGCCTTTGTACTTCGTGTTACCGTTTGGTCTAGCCAATCCATCAGGGTTATTCCATAATTCATAACTTCTATTCTTCTTTCGTTCTATTTGGGTCATTGCGCAATACGGTACTAATGGAACTAGATTGTGTTCTTATTGTGTTTGTTTGGAAGATTCACGCCTATCCTATTTTAGAGGTTCATGAATTTGGGGCTCGTGTCATAATAACATCTTCACTGATTGATTGAAGGTTAAGCTATGCTTGCCACGGTCGGCTTGTGGATAGGTGACCATATCTGGATGGGTGATCGAGATTGAGACCACTCCGCGCTTCGGAAGACATGTTGAGCCGTTGGTCCCAGCTGTCATTTCGTAGATCGTCATTCATAGATCTTTGTCAATCGTTTCGTATAGTCTGAAGCCTAAAAGTGTGCCCAGTATGATCTAGGAGTATTGTATTACCCAGTTACTAGATAGCGGAGGTCAGATAGGCCATCGTTTCGTATAAAATATCGGTAGTTAGGTGCATCTGGTTAGACTGGAAGCCGACCCCAGCATAGTTTGGAAAAGACTAGGTAGATTGTAGGGGGGATTGTGGGGGGGGGGGTTGTGGGTTGTAGTTTGAACATTCATCATAACGCATGTAATTTATTAATAAGCTGTTGAGTTTCCAAATAAATAAATAAATAAATTGCTTGGGGACTATTTGAAGTAGATTACATAACTTCACGATAGTATTCCCGTAGGGATAGGTAGTGGTGTATCTATAGTGCATTCACCTATATTTCGCCAGATTTGTCAAAGTGTGTAGTATTTAATTTGTTTGGGTATTAGTTAAAACTTGTTAAAGTAAAAAAATAGTGCGTGGAGTCCCTCCGCGCGGAAGAAGTGAAACTTCGTAATGTGGAAATGATAATAGGAAGGGGTAAACGTTTCTGATAACATTAAAATGTTCGAGTTTTCAAAAACTCTTTCCGTCAAATCATTGGCGTGTTCACGAACACTTTGACCATTGTGCTTTCATACCCCCTCCAAACGTTTTACGCAACCTTGTTGGAAGTCGCATTAGAAGTTTCACTTCAATAAAAATACCTACTTGGAAAAGGTTTTACTTTTCTCACCAGTATTTAGTTATGTAAATGACAAATATAGGCAGACTTATCCCCTTGGGATTATCTACCAGCCCAACAAAAGAAAACATACGATATCGAAGAGATAACATAGTTAACATGACATGACATTGATGGAACGTCAACATTTTAATACGAATTTCTTACAGGCTTAACAGTGTAGTAAAAGCGTGGTTATGAACTAAAAGCTGAAATAACTTAAAAAAAGATTAAAACCAAAACCAAAGAAAGTGAGTACCGACATCGTCGTGGCACTTAACGATCTATTATCACTCCCTACACAATAGTTTGCGTAGGCCCCACTAACTTTACTTCTAGTTTCAATGATGGATTGCTCCCTTTAGTTTATAAATCTGAAGGTTATTTACTCCTGGTTATTTGCTGACTTCTTGTTTTGTCTTTAAACTTCTAAGTGGTTTCTACGAGATTTTAGGGGTATAATTATGAAACTTACCCATTATTGTTTTTATTCCCTCGAATATTTGGATATCGGTATAGCGTTACGTTCTAGTGGGAGAGAGTACATAACAGGATATTTATCCAGTCTATATTCACTGCTGGGATACAGGCTTCTGTGAGAGGGGGTGTGGCCACAGAGTGAGTATAACATGGTAATAAACGATTCTATTTTACAGTCCACACTAGCCCTAACGGATCGTAAGATATATGGCGACATATTGAAGACAAAGCTCCCCCGTCTAAATATAAGGTCGCCGAGCGAGGACATTAGTCAACACCGGCCGGTCGATGCTAAACAAATAATATATTGGCTGGGATCGCCCATCGCTAACTCCCCGAATATGTTTTTATTTTGTGTCGTGAAAACCTTTAACGATCCTATCTTGTTTCTTATTTCACCTCGGCTTTTAAACAAGCTGTGTAAGTTTATGTGCGGAATGTCCCGGAAGCTCATATACGATGTTTTATAGGTCTAGACGTAGGGGCTCGGGGATTTATCGACAGAGCCATTTGTTACTGTACAGTTATCTAAAGGATGTTTTGACGTGGGCCAGTAAGATAGGAAACTGCTAATATAAGCAACTACTTGCAATCAGGCTGAAATGTTAAAATCGAGGTCTACAGCGGACGCTGAGCAAGTTTGGAAAATGCGGAGGTATTTTTAAAAAATAATTAAAAGTTTAGACGGAAGGAAGCACTGGAGTGGCCGGAGCGGAAATAAGAAGAAAAAAGTATTAATAGAAGAGTTTGTTAGCTGTGGGCGATGTCGGGGCACTCCCGGGGCTAAGGCAAGCTTCGGCAATTTGCTGGTTAAAGAGTCCTTCTTGCGAGGCCAAAACGTTTACAATTCCTTTAAAACCTACATTTTGCATACCCACTCACCTTCCTAGAAAATTACAAGCAGCCGGAAAATTCGTTTTTACTGAACCATATTCCTTAAGTAAGGTAGGTACACGTTCAGTACAAACACGATTGTTGAATATTTTAATCCAAAAAATAAGTAGACGTTATCCTGCTTTCTTGAATTGTAAAAAATGAGGATTCACAAATGACTCTTCCGTATTAATTCTGAGTGCTTCAACCTTTTGATAAGCTTAAAACACATTTATCTTACTGAAATAAGACCTGCCAGAACAACAAAGGAATACAAAAAATGTAGCCGGATTGTAGTTTTCACCATTTCTGCGTAGTATACAATTTTATTGTCTGGGCAAAAACCTACAGAATAACTGTAAGAAAGATAGACGAAGTGACAGGCTCAATAATAATCTAGTCATCTTACGAAATAAAAGTTAAGATACCACGTTGTTGAATGATTTCTTGTTTCTATAACGACTTACAATGGCAAAGAAAAACAAAGGGAAACCAAATAAAAACAAGAGGGGTTTTCTATTTTGACTTAATATTCGTTCGCAGAGGAAAACAATCGCGGGTGGATTGGATAGGTAATTTAATGGGTTGTGTAAAAATAAACGAATCGGAAAATAAATAAGCTTTTGTGTACCAGTGAAAGAGTGTAATTTGTGGAAGTTATTGAAATTAATCAGTAGAGTGCGGACCACGGCGGTTCGAGTTCTATTTAGGCAGCTTTGATAAAAAAATGTTCAGTTTGATTTGATGGAAAACGTCAGCTTATTTTTGAGTTTTTATCGAATAGCTTTTGCTAAATTATTTTAATAACAGCAAGTTAAATCAAAAAGCTTTATTCACTTCAATATGCTTTAATTTATTCCTATTCGGAATAATTTTGAATGATCTAAAATAAAACCTTGTTATAACTAAAAGTAGTTTTTTCACATGTTTTATATTTATCCTAGTTATATGGAGAAACCTACTATTATTTAAATCACTATTGGTCACCTAAATAAAAATAAAAGTTGTTTAGTTTGAATCTTGTAGTTTAGAAAGGAAGGTTTCTGCCAACAACATTATTATTCCATAGAAAATAATAATTATTTGTAATTCGGATATCAGTGTAAATTAGAACGATTATTACATCAGAGGCCAGGGACTGTTACCGTGTAACGACTCAGCAGGGGACCATAAAACCGTGACTCCGTAAGGTCGCGCAATTGAATGAGATTATATCACGTTGTTGAGCTGAAACCTCCGCACTATCAGCAGGCTTAGCACGCACTACAGCGATAAGGCATACAACACGGAAACGTCACGGTATTATGGAATATCTCGTGCATAATTCGACAAAATGTCTCGTTGAGATTTTGAGAGTTTGACCTGCTTTGTTGAAGTAATTGAAAAATCCGTTACGAGATTTGAAACAAACAATACAAGCTCAAGAACTGTGTACAAGTCTTGGCTCTAACAATAAAAGTAAATAACCGGAAACTCAGAGAACAAAGAAAGTTGTTTTACAGACAACCGTTTTCCCACCCACCAGAATTAGGACGACTACATAATATAGGTGCTTACATAGCTACAACTAATTAATGGATTTCAGCATTCAATTACAGCCTGATACCACAAATACTTATGCATTTTAGAGTGGTATTACGTTTGGGTAGCGGAAACCGAACAGCATTTAGGTGTATCCCCTCCATTAACCTCGTCCGCGTTCATTTGTTATTCTTGTCGAAGATATTAGTGCACCCTTGTTGCTCCACGACCGCACTCGTTTGTAATTGTTACTGGCGGTCTGTGGCGATAAGCGTTTCATAAACGTTTCTTTATTCATACGGAGAAATTCTTCACCTCTTATCACAGAAAAAATTTAAGAGTTCTCTTACTTTTACTGTTTTCAAATTTGAAGAATTGTTCAATTTTTAATGCAGTAACATTTTAAAAATTTTCAATCTTTTACGGCACTTAAATATGAAGAAGGAAAAAGAAAATGTCTTTGCCCTTTATAATGTTCTTTAAAAGAGAATGCTTGCATATTGCCTTTTATTCTCTACGAGGCAAAATAATATCCACCGACTCTCTTAAGTTTCTTAACCACAACTTTGTTCCTGTAATTCAAAGAGAAGTGTTAAGTAAAAGAAGTGATTATATTTTTCGTCCTAAAAGCGTTGTAGAAGAAGATATTATCATTAGGGCCTCACATTCCTTGTATTCCTTCCCAAAGCTGTTGAATATATGCAGCTCCTTGATGAGAGCAGGCTAAGTTGTTCTCTTAATGAGTTCTCGAACCAAAACTTTAGGCGTAAACTGCTCTTTTGACGAATTAATTTTGAAGTTTGACTTAATGGTGCTCTAGACAGACTTTTTGCATAAAGCCGACGCGCATTATTACTTTTAATAACGGCTTCCGAAAAACAAAGAAGATAAAAACGTTCGCATTTTTAAAATAATCTTTGTTAAAAAGATTGAATAAATAATTGCACACCGTTTATTTTTTACGCCCTGAAATAAACAACTGGAAATTGTGCTGAATATAAAACAGTTATTTTTGTTGTAATGCTCCTGTTCGTTGAGAAAAAGCAATGTCAAGATCTTTTGTGAAACATTTTAATTAAATGTCACTTAAAAAACTTGTAGCAAAACTGGAATAAACATTTTGCTGTTGACGGGAGAGTGGTGCTGACCGCTTGGATTGCGGCCAGAGATACGAAATTTTGCGGCCATTTTTACACTACTTTTGAACGATTCGCGGCGTGTGTAACTCAGGCGTGCCTATATAACTGGAGCACTTTATATCTACGTGCTCAGACCAGTTGTAGGGTTGAAATATGGCTTTTATGAATGGACGAGTTTGTGCGGTTTTTAGGAAGCAACCTTTTGATGTTCGAGTAGCATTCCTGCTTTTAGCTCACTTTGAAAATTGTTTGTTTTTGCTTTGGGAAAAACAAACCATTGTCAAGTAGTTTACTTGTGCCTACGTAGATTTAAACTTTCGTTCGTATAGGGGTGGAATAACTGGTTCAATTTCGCAGTTCAGTAGCATTAGATTTTACCATTAACCTGAAACTTTACGACATTACACATTAATTACACTTGTAGTAATATAATTTAATTTGAGTTTAGTTTAAGTCGTTTGTTGGTCGTCGGTCGGCTATTATTTTAGGTAGTTACGCTAAGGGGCGAAATTAATTAAGTATACACTTAGGGGTGCAAGTACATTGCACTTGGTTAGCTACGTCACAGGCTATTTTATTTAAGTCTGTTTAAAGCTTAGAGCTTGAACAACTTATAGAGTGGTTTACACGATTTGAATATTATTATACTTACTACTTATTATTATTATACGTACGTACGTACCTAATAGGGTCAAGACAAATTAAATCAAGTCAATCAATTTGACCCACATCTATTTTTTGTCAAGAATATCTAAATATATTTTTTCTTATTTCTCCCGTTGCCAAGAGAAGACCATAGGAAGATCCTGATGACAACTGATATAAATCTTGCGACTCACGCCATAAGTAGGTATTACTCTAAAAGGAAGTTGAGTTTCTTCGTAATAAAGATTATAATTTAAAACGGAAGAAAATAAAAACAAGAAAGTGTCGGCGTTCTCTTCTGAACACCACTTAATTAAACATTAAAGAAAATTGTTCATAATTACCTTTCAAGTTCTAGACAGATTGTCGATCGCAGATAACAATTATTATCAAAATAGCACGATATAAACAAATGTTCTGTTATCTTACATGTAAATGTATCTATATTATCGCCTTTTGCATTTCAAGAGCGATTCAGCGTCTCATGGGATAGCAACCGTGTTTCCTTATCTCCCACAAACTACTTTGAAAATATACGCAAAGAATATTCTTTGTTCAGATGTCAAAGAAAATATATAAGGGTATGTATGACACCAGAATTTCGCTAAGTAGTAGAATGTTAGTGGGAAATCTTGTGTTGTCTAAGAAGGGATTTATATGTTAAAGGCTGCTGTAACTTATTTTGCAATTACGTAATACGTTTTTAAAATATGATTGACGAGTAAACATGACAACCACTTTTAGGTACATGTCAATCATATTGTACATACTTATTTAGAACACACAAAACATACACAACCAACGTTTATTTTATTTTATTTTGTTTATGTGTATTATCTTATTATTTGTATATATAAATATTATATATAAATATTATCAATCAATCAACTTTATTTTCTCACCACAATATACATAACTTAATTTACATTGGTCAGATTCGACAATGATACACAATTCAGGTAAGTATATATTGTGGGAGACTGGTGCCTAAGCTAGGCGCGTGGCCTGTGTTTCAGGACACCAGGATCCCACCCCTTTACATTTTCATTTCATAAATTATGTACTAGGCGCGCTGACAGAATGTAAGGAATCATACGACATTTATAGTTTAACTAGCTTTTGCCCGCGGCTTCGCCCGCGTGGATGTCGGAAATTAATGCAAGAGGACGTACTACCGCGATAAGAATGTGTTATTCCAGGTTATATAGGTAATATAGACTCTGTGTGCTATTTTCGATCCAGATCAGCCATTTTTGCGTGATTGAGAAACAAACACCCAATCATACATATTTTCACATTTATAATATTATTAGTAGTAGAATTATAACTCATATTACTTAGGATTCATAGTTTATGAGAACATCATGTGTGTTGGTGTTTTTAAAATAAAAGTAATAGTATTCAGAGTAAGAAGACTGTGACATAGGGCTTGGTTTAGTTGAATATAAGTCTTCCTGGTTTTTCTTAACGCTCCTATTTTACCTATACCTACAGACACTCAATCATTTACCAGACACCGAACATAATTATAGGAATAGTACTTTTGCCAGTGGCTTAGCCCGTATAGCTGTCGGAAAATATCACCCGGGAACCTACTACCGGGATAAAGTAGGTATCCTATCTGTTACGTATCCATGATATAATACCTATATCTTTGTGCCAAATTCGATCTAAATCCGTTTAGCCGTCTTTGCATCATTGAGAAACAAACATCCAAAAATCTAAACATCTAAGCCATTTCGCGGTCTCTTACTTGGAATAATACTATTAGATTTATTTTGAGTATAATGAACACACATGATATTCGCAATTACTATGAAGCCAAAGTAATATGAATTACAATCCTACTTATCCTGTACTACCCGGCCCCTGCCAACGCGCTCTGCGCCCACTTTTTAAATCTCTAATATCTTCTAAGATATTCATTTAAATTACATGCTGTAAAGGGCCATATTGATCTATATTAAATGCACAATGTATTTAAGGTACTTAATTGGATAAGGATTAATGCTGTATTGCTTAAAATCGCTTCGTAAATAAGCCCTTATTTCTCTTAAAAAGTAAAAGATAAAAAATGGTTATTGTGGGTTATCCCTAAGAGATAGACATATACCATTGAGGACATTTTTGTAGGCCTTTTTAAGGTGTACAATACTGTAGTACATTATTTTGATCTATTTCGTAGGATTCAGCCAGGGTTTTTCGAATTTTGAGACGTATGTCAGCGTAGTTTTCGAAGATAGTTATTTTTTTTCTAAAATAAAAGAATCTTTCTAAAATAAAAATAGCCTAAGTTACTCCTTGTTACATCAGCTATCTGCCAGTGAAAGTCCCGTCAAAATCGGTCCAGCCATTTCAGAGATTAGCGGGAACGAACAGACAGACAGACAGACAAAAATTGTAAAAAATGTTGTTTTGGTATATGTATCGTGTATATATCCATATACACTTAGTAAAAAGTGGTTATCTTAATATTAAAAACAGACACTCCAATTTTATTTATTTGTATGTATAGATGTATAGATTATTATCTAGGTTAAGCATGTGAGAAGAATGTTAGTAGATGTAGTGTATGGGTGATTGTGTGGGTGTGTGAGTTTGCGGGAGTGTTAGAGTGCTTGACTGTGTGTTTAGGTCATTGTAAGGATGTTTTTGATTATCAACCTGTAATGTTTCCACTGCTGGGACACAAGTCTCCTCTGTGGGAGGAAGTGGACCGTAATCCACCACGCGGGCCCAGTGCGGGTTCGTAGATATCACATGTCTTCGAAATTTGCTCTAGGACTTACCGGTTTCCTTACGATGTTTACCTTAACCGTTTAAAGAACAGTGTTTTTTTATACTTTATTATATTAGTAAGAACAAAATTCTTAGTAATTAATTACGATCTAGCCAAAAAGGCTAATATGTAATGTAACTCTAACTTAATATGTTACAAAACAGTGGTGATGAAATAATTTACACAAAGTAAAGCGCCTGCTTGGGTTCAAACCTACGACCTACAATTCATAGTCGCAGCTGTTACCACTGAGCCAGTACTGCTCTCTGTTGCTTTGCTTATCTAATGCGGAATAACGCCATAGGAAGAAAGGGGATGGTTTTAATTTAATAATGCGGTATCGCTATAGTTTATAATAATAATAATATCTTAGGACAACCAACACACCGTTATCTGATCCCAAACTAGGCAGAGCAACTAGGCAACCAGACAACTGATAAATATACTTATATATTTCTAAATACATTCATATTATAGATAAATTACAACCAGACACAGAACAAATTATTATGCTCGTCACACAAACATTTGTCCTAGGTGGGAATCGAACCCACGACCTCAGTCTTAGCAGTCAGGGTCACTAACCACTAGACTAACAGGCCAGTTTGCTTCTATGATTGAAAATTAGAACATAACATACCTAAAAATAAAACCTTTACCCAATATTCGTACTAAACTTAACTCAAAAGACACCCAGAACCAACGACTACTTATAAAGTTTCAAAATTATAACAAAGCACCTTTAGATGTGTATTTTCGTGCTGAAAGTGTATAAATTTTGCATATCAATTCAAAGGGGTACTTTTAGGCTAGCTAACAATTATTATGTATAATCTCACTTAAGTCAGGGTAAAGATAAAATATACTATCTGCGTTTAATTCATCCTCAGACAGTCCATAAAGGCATAAGCGTACATTTGCTTCTTCTTTCATTCCCCCAATAAATGTCATGTTTATTTAAGTGAAATTCGTCTGGCTTGAAAAGCTTCTTGTTAAATGTGCCGAAAAATATTTGTTTCTTATTCAGGGACTTCAAATTGCGATTACACGGGCCATTAATTTTATATTGATAAATCAGAGATTTATTTTGTTACTGTGATAATTAGCGAACATATTATGAGAGTTGCTGTATTAAACTTTTAGTTTTTATGTGAGGAAAATGCGACGAAGATCATTTTTCTTTATCTACACGTCTTAAAAATACCACAATTTCTATTACTATACTTATCAAGTTACGAATTTAATACCTAACCATAAAACAGTGCTGATTTTCAACTCATTTTTAAACGTGAAATGATTTTTATTTATCCGGTGACTTTACAAAATGCGAGGAATAAAACATCCGTCTTTCTTAAAAGAGAGTTAGTTTTATTTCTTTGAAACCACAGCCATCAAAAGTTGCAATACGAGGTCATCGTGAGGAAAATTGTCTCGCAGCAGAATTGTTTTGTCAGGTGTCAATCGTAAGTAATGTATTGTCAAGGGGGAGCTAACCATACAGGAAAATTGTTTATGTGGCAACCAATGGGGGTGAAAACATTTATGTCTCACCCGACACACTTTGTGAGATTAATCTCTGCACAACACAACAATATGTTTAAAGGAAGCTGTTGTAGAGGGCTTATGTGAAAATATTGCTTTCAACAAATGGGAGAAAAGTTTTATTTTATGATTAAACATTATCATTTCAGCCGTACCGTGTGGCTTCGGACTAAAAGAATAGCACCACCCCATTTCTTCCCGTGGGTGTCGTAAGAGGCGACTAAGGGATTATACTAGAGAATGAGCGGCAGCGTTCTCTGTGCATCACATTGCGAACGCCAACCCGCCTGCCAAGCGTGGCGATTATTGTATATGTTCAGCAGTGGACATCTTTCGGCTGAAATGATGATGATGATGATTTCAGCCGAAAGATGTTCACTGCAGGACATAGGCCTCCCCCAAAAAGAGGAGATTGTCATAATCGCCCCGCTTGACAGGCAGGTAGGCGATCGCAGTATGGTGGTACAATGCATTCAGAACGCTGCTGCCCATTCTGTAGTAAATCCCTTAGTCATCTTTTACAACACTCACGGGAAGAAAAATGGGATGTTGCTATTCAGTACGTTCGGCACCATTTGGACAAAATGAAACAGATACAAAAAAGACAAACGCTAAAGAAACACCACACCAATGATCGACGAGTAACATAAAGGGTTACTTAAAAGGGTAATCCTCGAATCCAAAGTGTGATGAATTGATTGATTCTGTCTTCTCCGCCTGATAAACAACCCTCCCACAAAAACACTGATTAGTAGGGAACAGGGAGCGTACTGCCGATTCGATTAACACCAGTTCCGACTGACCTGAATAGGTTGTTTGTTTCCTTGGTTCGAGGACCGGTAAGAGGGAGCTAGAGGGATCAACTTAACTGGTTGAACTTACCCACTGATGTTAGGTTTCGTGGTTGCGGTTTTAACGTTTATCCGTTCATTTGTTCTTGTAGGTGTGTTTAGACATGAATTACGTTTGCCCCTTATTCGCTCGTACTTTAGAAGCGAGAGTCATTATTTTCACATAGTGGCGTAAAGAACATATTCAACATATCCTTCACCCGTTTTACCACACATTCAAAGTAAGAATCACTTATCTATTGGGGGAAAAATAATAAAAACACATACGACATAGATAAAAGAACTTCCAGACCAAAAGGTTCGGTATTTGCTTTCAAATTTGGCGGAACCCTTCAGTGAAACCAAATATAATTTTATTGTCAATGATTTCGGTCTAAAAGCTCTCACACGACCGCTAATATTGTACCACAAGATATTAGGCGATGACTCGCGATATCTCGAAATGTCGACCCTACGAGCATATTATTAGGAATATGCTTATTACGAAAAGTTTTAGAAAAAAGTCGAGTGCCAAAAGGGACCGGGAACGCGGTGGGAAATTAAATTTCCGAGGACACAGAGTTTGATTGCTTTTCTGCGGAATTGAAAATTAAAATTGTAGATGTAAGACACATTTGTATGTTAGGTATTTACTTCCAATTTCCTCTCCGGAAATGGTAGCACTTGACATAGGAAATAAGTGATATTAAAACGAAGCAGTTATGAAGAGAACTAGAAGTGCAATGGTTTTTCAAATGAAAATAAATATATTCTCTCTCTCATGGTATTTTCATTAGTAAATGGACAGCTTCTTTTTGATAGTGCAAGGTGATTCTGACAGCACAATTTCTAAATAATTGAGCAGCCTGTAATGTTTCGGCTTCCTTTGTGAAAAGGACTGGGCTGGGAATCTACTACGTGGGCTCAGTGGGGGTCGGTTGATGATCACATGTCTTAACAATTTTGTTTTTAAGATATGCCGGTTTCCTCACGATTTTTTCCTTCACCGTTTTGAGATCAGTATTGATAAAGCTCTCAAAACGGTGAACGAAAACATTGAAAAATGTATTTATACATATCCATTGTCCGCAAAAAAGTCCGACCACTAAACTGTAGCACGTCATTTCTACGGCTACGGCGATCTATTCTCATGATGTGTACGTAAGCTCCGAAAAGCTTCCAAATACAAAAACACAGAGGTTTTGCCGGCGGCTAGCTAGCAAAGCGTGCTCGCACGGGATTGGCTGCTGCATACAGACACCGATTGTCAGAAGCTGGAAATGGATTCCGCCTCAATTCAGCTTGCTCTGTGAAATCTGGGAAATGGAAGTGGGGCTAACTTGCGATTGATTTGTTTCTGTTTGTTATGTGGTTGATTACGTGAAAGGCTTTTTGGGTTTACTGAACGTGTGGTAGTGAGTTTTGGTTTTTGGCGCTAGCTCATGGACTACGGTTAAGTTGATCCCGTCATTTTACCACATAATTCCGTGTTTTGTGCTTTATGCTGCCAACTTGGATGTTTCATCATTATAATTATATTATTATCGTGTTGAACATGAGCTCAGCCTTGAAGCAACTGAGGTATGCCTTTATGTATGATTATAGGATTGAGTTCGTTATTTTTTATAAATGTCGTAAAATATTGCGTATAAAATAATAACTGAATAAGGAAATCTCTTGTCATTTTGGGTTTTGCTAAAAATACACAGACAAATATTTACGGAAAAGCAAAAACATCGCCATAAACGTTTTCACCGTAAATGTTGAAAATATATTTGTGAGTTTTGACGAGCGTACTGCGTAGGTACATAAGCCCCTATGTATTGACGTTGATAGAACTGAGATAGAACACGAATATTCGCGCGTTGATTCAGCAAAAAAGTAGATTTCAGACGTGTCAGCACAAACGAGGTAACGTTAATCTATTACAGATTACAGTACCGTGTGTAGGCACAGAATCTGGGTCACAAGCTACGGTAGGCTAGGTCTTTTAAATCATAATGATTGGTGGGGTTTTGAGGTAAAGGCGCGTTGGAAAGGTGTCCTGGTTACATAATGTCAGGGATCGAACAACCATCGTGTCCCTGAATTAGGAAGCCGACCTTTATTGGTAGGAGAAAAATGTGTGTAGAATGCCTGAGGTGAAGCTTGGCGTAGCGTCGCATACTACGGCGTAGCATCGCGTAGCCTTGGCGTAGCAAAGAAATTCACGTATGACCCGAATGTCTTAGATTCTGTTTCTTAATAGGTCGCAGGTACTTGCAGCGGGACCAATGACCAAAACCATTCTGTTATATAATTATATCAGTTATTCAGTATCTCAGCTCAACGATTTTAGCCCCGCAAATATTTTAACTTTATGAATATTTACTAAATAATTAACCCATTCGACTCCACAAGATTTTTTTTTTAATTTGATCCGCTTATTATTTTTTCTTTACTTAATTTTAAATTAATATTATTACACAAATAAATAATCAATTATTCGAAAAACAAGCTGAAAATACAGAAAAAAGAGCAAACGCAACCTATGCGTTGGTGGCACATAGCTATAAAAATATTATGGGCAAATCCGGCAACGCAAGCCTCGCGTTGCTAGAATGGTCGGCATTATGCAATCATATCAAACCAAACGAAATATCCTACTAATATTATAAATGCGAAAGTTTGTGAGGATGGAGGTATGTGTATGTGTATGTTTGTTACCCTTTCACGAAAAAACTACTGGACGGATTTGGATGAAATTTGGCACACAGATAGTTCATAACCTGGATTAACATATAAGGTACTTTTTATCCCGGTAGTACGTTTCCGCGGGATATTTTCCGACCTCCACGCGGGCGAAGCCGCTGGCAAAAGCTTAGTTCTTTATTGGTTTGGGAAATTAAAAATAATAATGACAAATGAAAACACTATTTAAAATAAGTTTTATTAATAATTGTGATACAGTTTGAAACAATTAACAATGCAAAATCCAGGCTGCTCAGCACAGTCGGGGCAGTAATATCCCATGTCCTTGCGTTTTTTTTTCACTTTCTCCTGTGTCAAACAATCCAGATTCAGATGTATATTGAGCCTGTGCTGGCAAAGACTTTCTTCTTTTCATGGTTAATTTTTGAGTAGAATCACATGCAGTACTGTTCAAAACTTGTCCGTAATAACCATATGTGCAAAATTAACCATCAAATGAATTTAAAAATGACCTATACCAACCTTTAAGTAAAAAAAAATGTTTTTACCTATTTGAACTGTCCTGGGAGCTGCAATCTGTAGATTTAGTGCTAAATTCACAAGCTACGCTACGCTGTTTTTTGCCATCTGCTATTTTTATTCTTTATCTAGAAATTGAATAATAGATCAGTGAAAATAAACAACACCAACAGTTATTTATTACAGAACTTCCTAGCTCTAAATTTGATTTTAAGCTACCAATATCTATCCCAACAACATCCTAAAAGTCTGCTTCTTAGTCCTAGTGCTTTAGTTGTAGAGAAAAACCAGCCGAGAGTTCCGTACAAACTTGGAATTACATCGTCTAACAAGATAATCGAGTCGCGATACACTGTAATCAAAAGTATCGAGGAAGGAAATTAACTTTGCCATTGTAAAACAGTTGTCCCCATAGATTGATATAGCAGGTAGACAGTTTACCAACCGCCAAAAAGTTTAAATTCGTGAACGAACTGTAGGTACCTAATTAAAAGTATCGAGGGACAAACATAACTTTGCCGTTGTAAAACTATCTACTAATCACCATATTCACCATTTACCACCAATATCTTATAAGCAGACATAAAAATAATGGTCATAATATGTACTTACAATAACGAACTAGTGGAGATGTTTGTATAATACCATCCCACCAATTGTTGTTCGTGTGTGCCATTCAACGCACCATTTGCGTTGAAATTTTAACTAGTATCGTTTTTATCGGAATCTAATTAAAAATGACTAATCCACATAAATGATAAATAGTAATAGGCACTTACCTTGCGTTATCACACATCCAATAATTATTTTCACATGTATAAATCAATATTTTTTGACGAAATTCAGAACACGTTTACCGGTACAATAAAGACGACTTGAAAATATGACATTCTGGTTTAAAATTGAAAAACTGTCTGAATTGACATATGACAGTGACGTTTGTCTATGGTTTATCGACTAATATAACAAAAAAAATGAAACTATGGTCCCAACGCATAGGGTGCGTTGGTGGCACACAGTAAAAAACGTGCAAAACGCGAGGGGTGTGTTGCCGGAGTCGAATGGGTTAAATAATTATTTTAAAAAAATGCCTGAAAAACACCTTTAATCGTGATTAAGCTTAATCGGTTTAAATAATTGATTACGTAGAACATAACAAATAATGGGCGACACAGGTTGAATGCGGTGCGCGTATCGGTATGAACATACTCATACGAATATTTATAGCTGTTTAATTTGGTGAAATTTATTTGGGTCGGACTGTTTAAATATCCACTTTAATTATATTAAGCGAACCAAAAAGATACTTTATAAGCCTCTTTCATAAAATAAGGTTGTACTTCGGAATACGTCCCTGTATGCCTGCGGAGTCTTTGTTTAAAATGTTTGTAACATTTTCCTTATTAGGAGGATGCTTCACAGGAATGTTCCCACAATTTCCACCGGCATTCTTTACGACTGCAATATTTTAAGTGGGTCCTCTTACATGAGCCCTTTTATGTTCAATGTTTTTTTTATATTGTGATGTTTAGCTTAATTAGTTCTCCATTCAGGAACAGCAACCAAGCTACCATTGATCATGACGCCCCTGAATATCTGCCATGCAATACCCAAAAGAGTTATGTTTAGCACCAGAGCTATTGAGGTGTCAACTTAGGCTATTAGTCAATCAAATCAAATGAAATCAAAATATTTTTATTTCACATAAACCAACATGGGCACTTATGAAACGTCAGAAGCTAGGTGCACGGTTCCAAATAGTTGATTCCTATGGAGATGAGCCGGCAAGAAACTCCACGGTTACTCTTTTAAAAATAATTAGCTTTTACAATGGTTTTAAATTACAGTATTAATAGGTATGGGAGAACAGTGTAGGACTGTCAACAAGTACCAAGTACTTAATAAAATCGAAATTGCCTACAGTTTACAAGGCCTGCAATGTTCTCACATTCACAAAGTATAAAATCATCTACATAAATAATAGTATTTCATAAATAGTCAATCTTCATCATCATCATCCTTAATGATCCCACTGCTGGAACACAGGCCTCTTCTCGGTGAGAGGCTGTGGGCCATAATCCACCATGCGAACCTAGTGCGGGTTGGTAGATATCACATGTCTTAGAATTTTTAGTTCTAAGTCATGCCCTTTTCCTCACGATGTTTTCCTTCACCGTTTTGAGAGCAGTGGTGATGTTATTTACACAAAATAAAGTACCGGCCTTTTTTATTGTGGATGGGAGATCATCAAATGACGACTCTCTTTCTGCGTGGAGCGGAAGGGCGTGTTAGAATTTTACTGACCCCACCCGTGTTCTTTCAGTTGCCTATGCCAAGGTCACGTTAACTCTTTCGAAGAATTCCGCGAGCCTGGCTTGCCTGGGTTCGAACGCATGACCAACTCGTAAGTCGCAGCCGTTACCACTGGGACACCTCTGTTCCTCTAGTCAATCCTATTCTACTACTATTTTAAAGGAAAAAGTTTTTATGCTTGGATCGTTTGATGTTTGTACTCGTAACTCAATCACCTGAAACGGCCGAACGGAGTTCAATGAAATTTGACACACAGATAGTTTATAACCTGGATTACACATAGGACAATTTTTATCTCGGTAATACCTACGAGAATGATTTCCGATCTCCATACGGATGAAGCCGCTGGCAAACGCTAGAAGACCATAATTAGGTGACATAATGATTGCTGAATCCAAAATTAAGGACAAAAAATCTGAAAAAAAAAAAAAAAAATTGGCAGAAGCAACAACGTTCCAAAAATAACCCTGTTAGACATGTAAGCAACACACATTATGCAGCACTTCATGAATACTTAACAAGTTAATGAGATGCGTCAATATTACCCGCAGTTACTTGGGAGGCGAGCTACGCAAATACGTGTAGATACACGTTCTAAATAATTAGTGTGCGGAGCTAATAGGTTGTGGCGCGGTGCTAACGAGGGGTACCGGCCACATTTGCGAGTGAAGCGCGGTTCAGCGTCTTGTGAACTATAGGGGTGATGCTACATATATAGCGGGAAAGGAACTATAAACTTAACAGGCATATGTCGCTACCATCCTGCATTATCAGCCTATAATGTTCCCACTGCTGGGATACAGGCCTCCTCTATTCGAGGGAGAAGTGGGCAGTAATCTACCACACGGGGCTAGTGCGGGTAGGTAGATATCACATGTCTTCGAATTTCTTATTCTAGTTTCTTTCGTTGTTATCCTTCACCGCTTTAGAGCAGGGTAATGAAATATTTTACACAAAGTGATACGCCTTTTTTTCTGGGTGGGAAATCATCAATCGCCCTGAGCGGAGCGGAAGGGCGTGTCTGACTTTTACTGACTAAAACCCACCCGTGTTCCTTCAGTTGCCTGTGCCAGAGCAACGGTAACTCTTTCCACCACTGCTCTGCTGCTGTTCGCTACCATCCTGCTTGCTGACTAATGTCTACACCCCAGTATCTATGCTTTTTCAAAATTATAAAATAACTCATGGTCCCGTGCCAGTTAGGACTACACATATAATCAGCAGACACTAAGGTATTACAAACATGCTTAGATAAGTACACGTCTGAGTGCAATCGCCATTGGACCACTCTGACAGTGAATGTTTGATCTCACACCTACACCTAAACATGAAATTTACACGGTGTATCTATCGCATGTGATTCATATACAGCTCGGTATCTATCAGAAAGAAAATTATTCCTTTATTAATCGTTTTACTAATGAAACTTTTGAAAATCACTATCACTGTGAAAAATATGTAAAACAAATTTAATCAATATTTAAAAATAAACGGCTGTGACCAGTATTAAACACCATGGCAGGTGATACCAATCACTAAGTTGTCAATACCAGTCAAGTTTTGTTGATGAATTAGTCGCAAGCTAAGAGACAGAAGTCGAAAATTTACTTCAAATAGCCGCGAAAACATGAGTGCCAATGAGCACCAACCACTTTATATGTATGCATACGCGAGACCGCAGAAATTTGGAAGAAATCGTGTTGATCGGTATTACCTGCTGACCGGCATTACCCAGATCTACTATCAGACAAGTCGGATCACATTAACGCTCCGCTTTTTGCGCAAGCCTCTCTATTAATGTATACCACCGTCGCGGTCGCTCAGAAATCGAATTGAGAACTCGCTACACTGGATGGGATTACCTAAGTAACAGTTCGACAAGTTCTCAGTTTCAAATGGTCAATTCAGGAATGGGGTCTTACCCGCTCCGCTCGTCACTCCGCGCTCAGTAAAACGAAGCTTATGCAGACTATAATCAGCGAGACCTTGTGTCCCTCATAGCCAATATGACACCCACGACCTTTCCTTTGATAAATTATGCATATGTCGCGCCTCGCGTCCTCGCATCATCGATGTTGTGACGGCTAAATAACACACGCTTTTGCTCTCCGACACTCGCTAAAGGAAAATTTACATGGAAGAGGAAAAGAGAATATCTTTACACTCGCATATTGCTTTGAAGATGTTTAACGTTGTCTCTCAGCTGTATGAAAGATTCTTACATGTAAACGTAAGTGTAGCCAGTAAATAAAACAGCAAGAAAAGAAGGTAAATATTTTTCATTCGGATTTCTCTGTATCTGGCATGTTACTACAATATTAACTTCAATTGTGAGTGGGCTTATGGAATCACAATATTTCTTGTTGTTATGCTAACTTGAAGTTAGATTTTATTGAACGAGTCGGCCTATATTATGTTGGGCGAACCAGAGCCGAAACATTTTAAGCAAGTCAGATGTTACTTAGATGGTCATATACGCTTTAATTAAACATTGATTAAATTCAAAATATAATCATATTTCTACGTATTATAATAAATCAAACATTTAGAATGGGTTGTAGAAATTAGAGTACCGAACGAAATATAACCAAGTAACAGAGGCAGTCTTTCACAAATCTGTTTGTCTGACACGGCGACAGATTGACGTGAAAACTTGAAGTAACTCTTGCATGTGCAGCCATTTACAAACAAGAAGTCAAAAGCCAGTGCCAAACTTGTTTCTTCAAGTAGTTGCCTTAATCTTACTTGTATTTTGACGTTACTCTTGTTACTTCTAACTGTTTAGAGTTCTCAAATTAAGAGAACACACTTTATCAGAATTAACAAATTCATAGCGAACACTGTATTTTGTTCAACGTTGAATTCCTTAAAACCATTTCGCGATGTTTTCTTACAAAAATTCCGTCATTATTTTAAGCCGAGCTCAATTTAACTCTAAAACAAGTCCCCTGGGCGTATCCAAACAACCATTTGTAAACAGGCGGATCTTTTAACCGGATCACAGCAGCAGCGGCGTTTTGCAACATTTTAGCGTAAGTTCTTTTTTGTTTTGAGTATCTTTTAGTTAAATGAAAAACATCGAGGCGACTGAATGGGTTCCGTGTCCTGAAAAGGCTGTATTATATAAGTTATTGCTCAGTTACGATATCTCAGCTACGATATCACATGTCTAAACATCGTTGTGAGTAGAATGGCTTCCCCGGGGCATATTTAGTGCGTCGGTCGTCAATCTCGCTGCCATCCCTGCGGCTCGTCAAATCGTACCAAGCTGTCTGGTATTTTCTGTGCTTTACAACGTCCCTAGGGATGTATGTGATGTACTGCCTGATATGACTTTGTGTCACTATCGTCTTTGAGAGTTGCAATAGCGATAATTCGTGTCAGGGATTTTTCGGACATTTGTTATATATACGGGCTTATGGCTAAATAATATACTGCACGGTTCGATCAAGGGTTAACCACCGCGTGACGCGGTGGGTTTGTAGATGGGTGATCCATTACATATTGAGACCCTTTCGTGCTTCGCAAAGCATGTTAAGTCGGTGCTGGCTGTCACTACGGGTACTCATAAGGCCAAAAGTCAACCGGTCAACCGGACAACCGGTCTTACTACAGGGTATTTCCCGGCTACTGGGTTGTTCTGGCTGTCGTTCGTTGATCTTTGATAATTATTATGGTTAGTCAGAAGCCTGAAAGTCTGACAACCAGTCTTGTCAAGGGGTATCGTGTTACCCAGTAACTGGGCTGTGGAGGTCCGATAGGTAATTGGTCTATGTAAAACATTGGTATTTAGCTGCATCCGATTAGATTGGAAGCTGACCCCCACAAAAAGGCTAGGAAGATAGAACATAATGAGGTTTTCACATACATTATAGTTTTCTTAGACAATCATAATAAATTAAGCCACCCCTCGAGATTGACCCACATTACCCAATACGTAAATTCTCATTATTCTTGAAAATGTATCCATAGATCTCACGACGTATTTCGCTCACAATTTCCACTCTAAGTTGTAGTAGACATGTCGTTTGTTGCGAACATTCGGCCGATAACGATGTGGGAAGCAATTTGTTACTCTAGTGTTCGACTTAGGTGTTCCAGCAGCTACGAGGCGGTTGCTAATGGTTCACATGTACAACAATTTGTGTCTCACCCCGTGTTTACACCTAAGTATTAAACTAGATGGGCGAACAGCTTTGTTACGATCGCAGATTGAACCTGGGTGTGCCTGACACCGTAACGAGGGCACAAGAAAATAGAGACCTATGGTTAGCAGGTGAAGTCGGACTGTGGGTGATGATGATAATTAAACACGCATTCTACATATTGGTAATACTCTTTATTGACATAAGTTTATACAAACATTTTATGAATTCCCTAGCTCCTGTGCTAGTGTACACTGTATTACAGGAGCTAGTGTCTTCCCCTAATTACTAGGAACATGTAAATTATAGCATACAAAGATCAAAAAGGGAAAAATTTAAAGTAATCTAACATGATGTCCCATCCTTGTATTTTAGGTTTTTGGTGGGGACCTGGTGTACTAAAATACAGGCTTCGGCTTAGTTTAGGCGCCAGTCTCCCACAAATAAAATATTTTTGCCTTTATGTGTAACTAGAACTACAAAAAAAAAACTTGTCTTGAGTTGGTTCCTTAGTATGTTTAATAAGTATGTATTTAGTTTGTTCTTGTTTTATTTGGGGAAAAGAAAATAAAGAATTTATTATTGTTATTTATGATTACTGTTTTCGTTTACCGTTTACAGATGTTGTAGAGACATTTTGTACAAAACTACTTGTCAACTGTCAAAAATGAAAATTAAATATGATAAACAACAATGCCAAATCTTACATATATATGATAAATGGCCATGACAGGTTATCTTGAAAACCAGTAACACAGCTTGTATGTGAAAATAATTTGTTTTATGCAAAAACCTTGCTTTTTAGTTTCTGATAAATTGCGTTGTAAGTCTAATAACTTAATAGTTTTTTTGTAGAGAAACTAACATTCGGTTTTATAACGACAATAAAACATGTAAAAAATCAAATCGATCTTGTATATTATTTTAACATAAAATCTATCTTATAGTATCGCATCGCCTGCCTTGCGATATTACCTACTGCGTTTTCTTTTAACGTTCTTTCTGACCTCACTTTTTTATTTTTACTCGCATCCTTAGGGTCATAGCGTGATGGTACGTAGCTTACCTATAACTTTCATTTTCTGAAGTATTTTTGCAGGTCTAGAGATTACTCTCTGACATAAAAAAAAAACGTGCAAACAAACAAATTTTAACGCTTAATAATACTAGGTAATAAGTATAGAAGAATCTATTTACTCGTAAAGTGAGTTTCTTACAAAGAAAGTATTTTCTTTGTTCCATCATTTATTGTCTACTGTTGTGTAACATACTTGGCCCTAGATCTTTAGAAATGTCATAAAAGAATTCTAAATTGAAATCATCCCCTTATTTGCCTTTTCTTTGAGCATAAAACATCTAGGTTCCAAAGAGCATTTCTGAGTTATAAACATGACAATACTAGTGGTTATATTTTCATCCATATTCTGTACTCATATGAATGAGTTCTCGATGATGAGATGTTTACGGCCCCGGAAAAAATCTCGGTAAGCATCTGAAGGGATTTTTCCATACAAATCTTTAACACAGGTATCTAGCATGCATGTAATTCAAGGAGGAATAAGCAGACTGTTTCTTTGTGCACCTACAGTATGCTTTAATTAACTGATCGTAAACCACTGGAGTATGAGTTGTGAATACACCAAAATTTTCATTTAACCCTTGCGTGCTTAACGCTAAACCAGTGATTTGGGATCATAACAAAATGCCCTCGCTTTGGAATTGTTCGTCGAATCGTTGATCTCCTAAAATTGCTAGTTGAACTGCACGATAATTGACCAATGCGTGTACAGACTAGACAGGTTCCCTCAAATCAGTGTGGTTCTTTCCTCAAAAGACAATTTCAGACACCAATTTATGTCTGGAATTTAAAAAAGTCATACATATGAGTTTCTTTCGGCCAGAAAGGCCGAAAGAAACTCTGAGTGTAGTCAGATAGGAGACGCTAACTTCATCTAGTTATAAAACATAATTGACTAGCTTTTGCCAGCGGCTTCGCCCGCGTCGAGGTCGAAATTATCCCGCGGGAACGTACTATCGGGATAAAAAGTACCCTATGTGTTATTGCAAGTTATAAACTATCTGTGTGCCAAATTTCATCTAAATCAGGTCAGTAGTTTTTGCGTGAAAGAGGAACAAACATCCACACATCCATACACAAACTTTCGCGTTTATAATATTAGTAGGATGTGTAAAAGTGTGTTTGGATAAATCTACTTATAGAAATAAAATCATTTATCATCAAAATTGAGAGCTTGTATAACCCAGCCCAGGAAATAACTAAGAAATAAGTCTATTTTCGCCACTTTTGCACCAATCATGATTATTATCCAACAAACTTTCTTGCCGTTAGGTAGGTTCACACGAGCGTAAAAATCACGCCAGAAGAATTTGCTAAGACATTTCTCGTATTTAAATATTTTTTCTTAGATATTCCGGATAATTTATTTTCAGAAAACTTACAGATATTGAGAGAATGTTGTGCGGTAGACAACTTTGTTCAGAAAACCACATAGTCAAATGGAAATATTCTAATTCATAGAATTCATATGAATGTAACTTTTGTGGCCTGAATCCTTTTGATAGCGCCCTGAAATATGTATTCAACAATGTAATCTTTTGAATAAATTCACGTCACGATAACATTGCTAGTAATAATATGTTATTATTTATCTCATCCCTTAAATGTGGTGCGACGTGACAGAGGTTTATCAAAGGTTGGAGCAGCATCTCTCTATGTGTATAGGATATGTATGTAGATTAAGCAGAGATCACCAATTTGTTTGATAAACGTTGTCGAGTGGCAAAATAGGATTTCTACTTCAATTTTAGAGACAAGGTCATCTAGATATGCATAGTCATATTCACATTATTACTCATTATTGTCACATTATTACTCATATAGGCACTTAAAGGCTAAATAGACGGCAACTTGTATATGAGTTCTATGCAGTGAGGAAACTAGAAAAGTTGGATTTTTTTCCGAATGTGAGTGGCTTTTGCTGTTCAGGAAAATGTACCCAGAGTGAGATATAAAATCAAGCACAAACCCAAGAAATCCTGCTCTTCTGAAATTAAAAATCATTTTGGAATACATGAATTGATATATTTGTTTACATATAACCGGGCTGCAGCGTCGCTCGGGTGGAACTTCGCAGTGATTTGCATTTAAAGTACCTTTCTGGGTTAGCCGTTTGTGGGCAGCACACACCGGTACCTACCTATATTGGGGATTTGGATCGTATAGAGATATATCTATGTAGATACGTTTATGTTAGCCGTATATATATGTACCATGGATTCGGTAAATGATTCTGAAACCACGCGTTGAAATTTTTCGTCCGGTTTTTTTTTAAATCTTCGCTGTTCTATACATTTTGACCGCATCGGTATTGCACTTTTCTTTGAAACAGCAGATATGTTTTAATAACCGATGAAGAATTTCTACTTCGGGTCCTAGTATTGTGTGCTGAATTTATGGTTACAGTTTGCGCGTCGATGTGGAATGACACCCTGTATATTATAGCAACATTGTAAACAACGGGGTATTAAATAAAACAGATGACCGAGCCAATCGAATACAATGTAGTTAGAGCTAAAATATTGCTCTATTTTATCAACTTTTCATTCGCTATATTTTGTTTAGGTATACCAAAGTTTGATGTTCAGTCAATGTTACTTTGTTTACCACGCGAGATGTATCGAAAAGGAAGCGCATGATTTTTGAAAAGATTCAATAAATTAATACCCCATAACTAATGTTTATAGATACCATTCAAGCCCATTTAAAACTTTAATCATTATAAACAAGATGAAAATCCCAACATTAACGAATACCCTTAGATTAGAACCAGCAATAAAAATTCTTTAAATCTCCGTGGCATCATTAAAATGGTTTGTTTCAGTAGACATTCATCAAGCGGTAGTTTAATTAAAACGAAAGTCTTGTGGCAACACTTTTTGCTGTTGACTGACCCAACAGGGTAATGTGATTACAGAACGATGTTGAATATACAGAATGGAGTGTTCATATTATATAATATAATGTTAGGATATTACTTTTTCACCATTGAGGCAAATAAAAATCCATTGAATAAATTGTGAGGTTTGTCTAGCAGTGAACTACTAAAGGTAAAGCTCATGTTGATTAGGGTATCGTGAGTGTAGAATCCTGTTGGTTCCGTATTTAAGTTGAATAATATCACTTCACTGGCTCACCACCACATCAAGCACTACCGTGGAGACCTGGTCTCCCGTCTCTGTTTCCCGCCATTGCTACTGACTGACAGATAATATTAGTGACAGCAGCTACATCCGCTTGTGTGCCTGAGATAGTGTTTACATATCTATGGAATAGATACATTACAGTGAGGTATACGCAATTGGATGCTTTGGAATGGGCAACTAGCTTCATCTTTCTGGGTCATCGCAACTTGACAATTCAAAAGTACCTGTAATTGCTTTATTTGAAATAAATTATTTTAATTTAAGTTTGATTGAAGCTTCACTTCTTTTGAATAGATAACTAGGTACGTAACGACAGAACGTTACAGTTTTGTTACAAAACGTGGATTATATTTTTAGTTCTAGCCTAAAGCTGAGAGCCAGTTATTGCATTTCCAAGTTTATTCCCATATAGGTAAAGTTTTAAATACAAGAATAGTAATTTACCCCCGGACTAAGTTGTCAGTTTTGTAAAATGAACTGCTTCTATACATATGGGGTTCTTAATTGCTATGTGGTTTTAAAATAATCTAAATAAAATAAGGAGATTAAAGCTTTCAGAAGTTCCTCTCTGATTAGTAGCACAAACAAACTGTTTCACTTGCGGCGTGTGGCAAAAAATCACCGCTGCCACAATATTATTTGAAAACTAGCTTTGAACTCCATTTCTTCATACTCCATGTCCGGTGGCCATTAATTTATGCTAAATGCTGGCGGTATTACCCGCCGCTCGTGTAAACATAATGCCGTCCGATGCATTGAGGATAGAATTTAAATGTAAATTTGTTCTTTTTCCCCATTCACGCCGCTTTTTTGTAACGTTTACATTTTGAGATTCAAGGTTAAATTTGTATGGAATATTGTGAAGAGGGTTTTTATGTTACCCGGATGATTTGTATACGTGTACGAATGAGTTGTATGCTGATTCGACTTCGAATGTAATTTAATTCACTGAAATTATTTGGGTACCGTTAATTTAAAACCAAATTCTATCTGTTATTTGCCAATTTTCGATTCAATTTGCTTTTCTTGGCTCAGTCTCCAAAAAGACAGCTAAAAATGACAATGTGCTTTGTACATTTTAAACGTATTCAATAGATAGGGTATAGTTTTCTGCTACAATACGGAATAGAACAGAGTACAGTTTTATACTTCTCCCGAGGCGATAAAATGTATCAATAGCGACAATTCTTCGGCAAACATCGATAAATTCGGTTCAATGTGTATCTTATCTAGGCTACTAGTATTGACACTATTTGTGGCAGTATCTTCATATATTTCTCCATTTCTACCAACAACGCAACATTTACAATGTCATTTTGTGAGTTGGGTTTGTGTATTTTATCAATTTTCTGTTTTGATAAAGGAATTAAATTTTATAGTTAGTTTAGGTTAGGTTATAAAAAATACATTAAACTGGCCACTTAAAGTCGTGTGGTATTTACGCTTCCTAAACTACACTGTCTAATTAGTTTGTATACTGCTAAAAATGTATGTTCCCCTGGAATTACAATATGACTACTAGAAACTTTTTGTTTTTATTCCGTGTATTTTCTATTTATCTTTCCCTCTCTGCGGTTTCCGATGCGCCCAAAATGACCGCAGCCCGAAAATTTACGTACAGCGCGCGTTACGTGCGTACGTGAGTTAGATTTACGATGGTTCGGCGAGATCGAAAGATTTGGCGATGTCGGAGTAATCCGGGCTCGTGCGTTGAGCACGTATGCATCATCAAATAAGTTTGCTTTGTCCTCGTGGCACAAGGACCCTTAGGCGACAGCCCACAGCTTCACACTTCCGTACGTGATCATTACGCGTATGGTGCTTCTATTCAATTTGCTCAGCTAACGAGACTCTGTATTGTTTTCTAAAATACTGATTGTTTATAGCGTACAAAACGTCTTTATCAATGCATCAGGCTATAACTGTGCAAATAAATAATAATTTCGGGCGTTATGTAAAGGTTCTCATTTTACGAGCGCAGAATTATAACTCGTCGGTTTTATTGCACAATCAAATTGTAAATACGATTCAAGAGAGGCCTTTCATAGTAAGAGAGCAATATTGGAGATAATAAAAACATAACGTATAAAAATATAAATTGCGTAGCACTCGTAGCAGGTGCCACGAAGCGTGAACACTGGGGTTATTATCAGCGCGGGTTCCGTCCCAAAAACCCTTTTCCTCTTAGCCGTCTAACCGGAAACCGGAAAACCCGTATTCAATGGGTTATCGTTGGAAATTGTGATTTCGAAAGCGTGTGAGTTTGCACCTCGTATTTTACATTTCATCGCCCTAGTGCTTTTGAGATAAAAAGGCGATTCGAGATGAATTACTCTGAATTTTCCTTGCTTATCATGTGTGACTGGATTTTCTTTTAGAGAAATTTTATTTCAGAACGTAGATAAAAGTCCACGAGAACTAAAAATATTACTGGGAAATCTACTAATTAAATTTCTTTTTTATTTCATCTGGCTTTCATGAAAACACCCACACATGTCATGACGCAATATGTTAAAAACATTTTGTTAGATATTTAGGTATAAAAGAGAGAAAAAAACCAACATGTCCACATTTAGCTCGGGGCATGAATACAAAATGTTAATATAACTGGCATTCTGTTAACACGGAGCAGCGTGGTCGTCCGTTACAAAGAGTAAACAACGTAAACACACAAGTTATCCGCGGCATGCACGCCTCGCTCTCGCTTCGCTCCCGTGTCGCGCTCGGCTCGCTCCCGTCTCGTCTGCGCCACGTCGCGCCATTTTGTTTCGGCTAATTAACGTAGGATTGTCACAGTCCCCCGGGGACCTCGTTAATGTACCTATGTGTTGTACAAAATGTCTAGCTAGGGGTTAAATTAATATTGTTCGCAGAATTTTTGGGGTAGGGTTTTTTTTGTAGATGGTGGTTCGATGATAGTGAAACATTATTAATACGGTCGTGGTGACTGTAAGATGAGTAATAAGGTTGTCACTCGTATTTAATTTAAAACTCATCAGTCTTTAAGTACCAGGATTAATGTTTAGAGTAAGCGTAAAAAAGTTACAATTAACTTGATTAGGTAAGTTTTCCGTTTTATCGTAGGTTGTTTTGCACTACACTGTAGGAGGTCTCTGTTAATGGTAATAAAAGTATCTTACTGTGAAATAAGGATTACAAATATGCCACATAGAACTTTTTGCTTCGGGAAATTCGGAAAAACAATGTACCTACCCGTACTTCTTTTATTGAAATTGAATGGATCAATTTTATAATATTAATTCTGTGAATAATAATCGAGATGCGGACAGCACTACATATAATAAAATCATTTGTTTTCAGTAAACTTACAGGCTCAGTTTAAATTTAGCCTGAAATGTCATCTGTTATATGTTATTTAGCAGGACATGAAAGTTTTACAAAGCTGTGCAAGATTTGCGCAATAACAAATTTAAGTGGGAGTGTAAAACATTTTTTTCCTTTTACACAAAACGTGATCACAGTAATATAACTTTTATTCTTGGTATAAAAATTCTTAGCATGATATACGACGCTGTAAATCATTCCTTTTAGAGTAATAAGTCTGTTAAGGCAGCCACACACTCTGGTGTAGTGGTAACAAGCGTGATAGGCGATTGCAAGATTTAGTGTTAATCTCTTGGAGATGGGGCACAATTTTACTTATTAGGGATTTTTTGTACAGAAAATGTAATTTAAAACCTGGAAATTGGCTCGTTCGTATAACATAGAACTATCAGGATACCTAAAAAAATTATAAACAGTTTAACAAACCCTTTGTTGAACTGTTATGTTATGATCAGAGGTCGGAGTAGGTAGATTGATTTTACGTACTCGCATCATGAATAGTTATAGAAATCAAAACAAGGATAAGTCTTTTTTCCAGGATTTCATTTTGGTACTTACGGGATTGAATCTTCTTTTCTTAATTAGCATTCTTTATAGAATGCGATAGATAAACTTTAAAATTGTTTTTTTTTTACTGTAGAAGGCCGGTCTCCTATATAGTACTATTAAAAAGACAGCAAAAGGACAAAAATTTCTTATTCATATTGATGTATTCTTTATTCTACACATTACAACATTTGAAATTAGTTTCAAAATACCGGAATCCCAGAGGCTTATCCGTACTAATATATACGTGCCAGTTCATTGATCCCATTTCAATCTACCTACTCCGACCTCTGGTCATAAGGTTACAAGAAAAAATAGACAAAAACTACACATAATTATGCCTACTAATAAGGCAGGTTGGAAGTTGTAGTGCAGTGATTAGACTAGATTATTTAGCCCACTCGGTAGCTGTCTATAGGTATGTTTATCTCTTAAATAGACGGCCCAATAATACTGGCTTTCCACCTCTACACCAAAGGCTTGACGTCATATCATTTACTTATAAAGTGCCGCCAAGTTCCATCGACAATATAAGTAACACTTAACACATTAATCGTCGAGGGAGCAGGGGTCACACACGCAGTTACACAATTTCTTCATTGCCCTTTTGGGGGTAGAAATGACCGCATTACCTATATGTATTTATGTAGTAGAGCAGCCGTCACATGGTAAAAAATTGCGAGCATTTTTCCGTAAGCCGAAATAAATGGCATATTATATAAGAAAAAAGTGTTTGTGCGAACTTCGTAGCGAAAAAACTATTTTCAATGTTACTTCTTTGCCTTCCTTACTTACGTACTTTTCCAGCTCTACTTTTGTTCGGAAGTAAGTATCAAAGGAATCAGGTTTTTTGTAAAGAAAACTAGGAGTCTTTCAACAAAAGTTGCAATTCCTAATTAGTTTGCAAATTGGATTACGAACAAAGTTTCGATTTTATCATACTTTGAGCTTTTTTCTGCCTAGACTCCTACAGTTATATTTCATTGACAGCCACATTTCTTTCTTTATTTTTCGCTAAAATTAAGTAACTTTGACCTAATTTAGGTATTACACGTGGAACAAAGAGGTAATACGTTCGATTCATGATACAAATGAGTCCTATATAAAAACATAGGAGAGAAAGATCAAATGTCTATAAAAATAAAAGCCTTTATGGCCTCTCAAATACGGCAAGTAAATACTACAATAAGAAATACAATAATATATTATTTTGTGTGCAATAAAATGTAAAAAAAACAGTTTGCGCCGGTGACAAAGCAATATTTTGATAGGTGTTCTGGTTTATTGCCGACGGCTCGTATATCCGACGGCAGAACGTTACTCAGCGGAGCTAGCTCGTATAAATGTTATAAAACGGTCGTGAACTAACTCTAACTCATTTACCTGCCTCCCATCTATTTATTTTATTTCCAGTTTTACGTTCTGCACCTGAATCGCTCATTATCTTGTTTTGGTAATAAAGATATGAAGACGATACATACCTACCTGAAAGAACCTGAAGAGCAGTGGTGGCCCAGTGGTATGGGCTACGACTAACGAGCTGTAGGATGTGGGTTCGAACCCAGGTAGGTGCTTTTGTTCTTGTATATATTTTAATCACCACTGCTCTTTAAATGGTGAAGGAAAACATCGTGAGGAAACCGGCATGTCTTAGAACAAAAAATTCGAAGACATGTGACATCTCCCAACCCGCACTAGGCCACCAAGAGGAGGCCTGTGTCCCAGCAGTGGGAACAATATAAGCTGATTAAGATGACATATCTCAGTTATTAATTGTTTAATTTACTCTTTTATTCATGTTTATCGAAATGAAACATGTTGGTCTGGGATTTCCTTATAATAACTACGTGGATATTATAACGTTTCGTTTCAACTGTTTATATTCTGTGTAACTCCTCTTCATTATGTTGGGTTCACGGGCGCCTGGCGCTTCATTAACACGGCAGCGTACACAAACATGATATTAAATAACACGGATATTAAATAACAAGTCGTGGATGTTAATAAAACAATTTATTTATTTAAACTCGGCAATGTAAACTTACAAAATATAGTACTGACAGTGAACAGGATATTTGGCACATGTTGAGCCGGCAAAACGATACCGACACCAATCACAGTAGGTATGTTACATAGAGTAACATGTGGCAAAGTGATATTGCTATCGCGTTATGTTCGGTTCCTTACTTTCATCGTTATTGCAATTTACACTAAGTTTACACCCAATTAACTATAAAGTAAATATCTTAACTTATTATTAAAATTTTCCTCAAGTCAATTTACTTTGATCCATCAATAATTATAGCGAAAATTAAATAATTAAACTTATTTATTCCGTTGTAAATTTTCCTAATTATTAAATCTACTTTGGCAGTACCACTGTATCGATTTATTTACATATTAATTTAACTGGAAATATTAACATTCTCTTATTTCTAGTTTTAATGAAATGTCAATTTATTCTAATCGATTTATAGATATAAAACATCGATTTCTCTACTGATTTTATAACGCATTTTTTTAAATCGATTTATAAAGGTATACAAGACTAAAATCATGGGTTAGAAAATTATTTAAGACGTGCCAAGCGTGTAAATTACACATTCGTAAGTCTTATAGTAAATCGTAAAATTTGGCACATGTATCTTTGGCAAAGGGAACGCTACAAATCATGATTCATTATAAAAAGAATTCGTTGAAAACAATATCAAAAATTCGTAACATCGGTTCGCTTACATTACAACAGCACTTAGCCTATACAAATTAGATATGAATTTATTTACAATAATATATCGTAAACATCTACGCTACTCGAGTC
The DNA here is from genome assembly GCA_947507805.1 of Aporophyla nigra. Lineage (NCBI taxonomy): Eukaryota > Metazoa > Arthropoda > Insecta > Lepidoptera > Noctuidae > Aporophyla > Aporophyla nigra. Next base: position 12,660,612 of record OX382307.1, on the reverse strand, counting down.
GACAAACGAACCTTCAGCTAGTTTGAACATTCACAGCAGGTTGCAGCCACTGATGTGGCGACTTGCGCCAGCCGGTGGCTTCGCAGCAAAGGGGGTTAATGGAGCGTCCGCCGCACTTGCCTAGACGTCGCTGGGGGGCGAGGCGGCGGGCTCCGGCCGCTAGTGCAGCTGGCTCTTAGTGCTAAACCCGTAGTGCAGGTAGGGCGAGCCGGCACCGTCGCGCGCGCCGCCCGGCCCGCCTCCTCCGGCGCCTGGGCCGCCGCCCGGGCACTTCAGTGCTGACCGCAGCTCTGACGCCATTTCTGAACACAGCGACGCCTGCGCATGACACAATGCCTTACAAGATGCCCCACATAACAATCATTATCATCAGTGTTTAGCAGTCCACTACTGGACACAGGCCTCCCCAATCGCACAACATTTAACTCGATCTCATCCAGCTCCTTCCTGCGAAGAGCATCGAGTTCAGCTTTAGAGTTAACCACTTTAAGGTTACCGATGAGCAGTTTCCACTCAAGTACACGTCTACTCCAACAGTCATCAGTTCTACGAGTATAGCTGAGATAAAGAGCGAAATCAGAAAAAAAAACTTACCTCCTCTTTCTGTGATCCAGGCAGCATAAAAGTACAGAACATTAGTGAGTGACTATCAAACGAGTTGGTACATTAGTAGACTTAAAAATAAGGGATAACACATTCCGAGAAACAATTAATAACTTTAAAACTCAATAAAAAATAACTCTCAAGTACGTACAAGTACTTAATAAACTTCTATACCTAATTAAAAGTGCTCGAGCTTAATAAACAAACACAAAGAAATCAACACATTTTTGTTAACTAATTACTGTCTCACTAGCATCTACCAAAGGAATGCAATAAGACTCACTGCAGAAAATGTTACCTACACTGTATTATTAAAAATAAACCTAGAACAAAACAAAAGTATAATTAATCATTGAAAAAAATAAAAAAGGAAAGAAAAGGTACATGCGACGGTAACGAAATATGACATTAATCAGAAATTGTCAATAAATTTATATCGAACATAATGTTAATTAATGTCGTTCGTCGAACTGCGTTACTGACCGGAAAAATATGAGCCCCTGGCAATTTTCGGGAGATGAAAATTATTTGCTCGGAAGCTTTGAACATCCAGTTTCAACAAAGGGCAAAATCACCAACAAAAAGGTCGGTTGGCAACAAATATTTGTAAAGGCTACATTGCACATATTGTCAGTCTACCTTCAGATCTGTCTTGACAAAATATGTATGGGACTTACGGCTATTAAATAGACCTACTGATGTGGCGTAGATTCATCTGTTCAGATCGATCTCTCATATTTGGTAACATTAACGCACGATCACAAAAAGGTTCTAGATTCACTCATAATATTACTCACCCGTTCGTCTACGGCGACTTTGCGCGACTTCCAGACGAACTCGCAGACGGCGATGACGCACGCGACACCCATACCTCCCATTAGAACCACGAACACACCGCCAACGTTCGCCAGTCCTAATTCGTTCGCTGTCGATGATGATTTCGATGTTTCATCCTGGGATCATCATAATCATGGTAAGTAACATGGTATTTACACGCATGACAAATATTGAGAATTTTCATGAAAATACAGTTTCCAACGAAAATCGGGAATCTATACTTAATATTATAAAGCTGAAGAGTTTGTTTGTTTGTTTGATTGAACGCGCTAATCTCAGGAACTGCTGGCCCAAATTGAAAAAATCTTTTTGTGTTGAGTAGCCTATTTATCGAGAAAGGCTATAGGATATATAACATTACGCTACAACTAAGAAGAGCGGAGCAGTAATGGAAAATGTTGCAAAAACGAGGAAAATCACACGGGTAGGCGATTCGACGCGACGGGAAGGGTCGGGGGAGCAAGAAATTTAACGTGGACGAAGTCGCGGGCAGAAGCTAGTATGACATAAATCCGGGACACTATGTTGCATTGTTGTAGCTGATTGGTTCTCTTCCAGTGATCGTAAGAAAACTCTTAATTTTATTTGCTATCAACCAATAACCTGTTTTCAAAATAATGTTTTATTTCTGTTTTATTATAAATCGTGAGGTCGTTTTGATCTATAACGCGAATAGAGGTCCCCGTTTTATTTTATCTCGTCATGATTGAAACATTGTTGAGTATACGTGACACATCCCTGCCCTTTTATATCTCCTATAATGCCCCATAAACGTTTAGTGACGGCTCCTGACGTTTCCCGAACAAAAATGCGAAATACGAGGAAAATTATTCGAGTTCTTTAGATGCATTGAAAGGAAAAACGATGGGTTTTTAATGAAAATTCTTCCTTTGAGGTTGCTTTCAGTATTTTCAATAAGATTAGTGGAGAAAGAAGCTAGAATAAAGGAAGCTCCTTATTAATTAAATAAGCGTGTAGTGAATTAGGTTACGGAGTATTTTTGAAACCAAGCTTAATTTTCTCAATTTCTTTTGTTTAATATAGTGAACGTTTGTTAAACCCAACAAAAAAGAATTCGGAATAATCGTGTAACCGTTAAACACCGCGGAGCCAAACTACGGCTACTACGAGTAGCTAACGACGCCATTTTCCTTTTACTTACCCTACAAGACCCTCCGCCACGTTTCTCCTTCCACCATTTTGTTTTCAGAATGTGCAATTTTCCTTCTTCTTGCAGTTTGAGAACGGCCCCGCTTATTGCCGTACGGTACGGCGAGTCTAAAAACAATTCGAACATTCAGGTAATTTAGACACGAAGGTATGTAATCTTCTGTAAATATGGCACATCAAGATATCCAAAACGTTCAGTTTTTTGGAGAGACTTCTTCGTCATTTATACGTGTGTGACAGTGGCTTCCCAAAGCTCGATGGATCTTGTTATTGGCCAGATTTTGTATAGATGTCACTTTTCATTATAACTCTAAAAGAGTGGAAGTTATACAAAAATACTTCTGCACACATCGGGGAACCTCGTTCATAAAAGTTGAAATTGGTACAAAACTACGCTTTTGCCGATACAGTTACAAAACTTTTCTCATTATTCCAAGCGTAAGTATGAATTGTTTGAACTATAGTTTTGACCGTTTATACCAGTTTTGCACAAATTAATGGAAGTATAACTTTGCCATTTATTCGGAGGAATTAATTAAGATTTCATTAATGGCATACAAATACTTACAGCTTCTTAATATATAATGCATCAGTCTGACACATGTCGGTCTAAATACAGAATGTAAAATGGTTCCACTTACTGGGAGGCATAGCAATCCCGTATCCTTTAGAGTCAAGCATTCCCCCCACTTGAGTAAGGTCGCAGTTCCTCTCCACCACATACTCGATGGTGGTCGATTCCATAAGGTAGGCATACGCGCCTTTCCCACGGACTACTCTTTCTTCCCCTTCTTTGTTACTCGTCGCGAAAACTGATGGCCGGGCAGACTCCATAAAAGACCACATGCGTTGGTACGTGGAGAAGTTTGAGTCCTGTTTAATAGAAAATTAGCATATCTCTAAGATAATAAAAACAAAGTCGCTTCCCGTGTTTGTACGCTCTGTAGATCTTGTAAACTCCGCAACGGATTTTTATGCGGTTTGGTGATTCAAGAGGATGGTTTATATGTATAATACGCGGGCAAAGCCACTAGCAAAAGTTAGTATTTTATAAACAAAAGTTTATACTAGGATTGTCCACTTGATAAAATTCTGTGAAGTAAAACCTAAGTATACTAAGCGTTAAATTAACGGATCATGTCTGAAACACAGTACTGCGCTCCAAAACCAAGATAGCTGACGTGGCTCAAAAAGTCGCCCAACTTTAATGGGACTGGGCAGGACAAGTTTACCGCATGCCGGACAAACTGAGGGCTCAAATAGGTCTGACTGATGCCTGATGCCCTGAGATAGTGAGGCGGAGTCGCGGCAGACCACGTAGAAGATGACAGAGGAAGCTGGATAAATGTCGTCATAACTAGAAGGAGGACGCGCGGAAAGGCGAAAGTTGGACGGAGTGGAGGGAGACCCTTATCCCGGTTTGGGACAGTGGAGGCTAGAAAAAAAAAAACCTTATATTGAAAATTAAATGTGGAAAGTTTTGGCGTAAGAGTGCTGTATTAGCTAGGTAAGAGCGTACGAAATGCAAACAAAATGGATGTATGACACCCACAATATCCTCATCCTTTAAAAAGGGCTTGAATAGCCCTATGTAACGTAATCTTTATAAACTCAATATGTCAATTCTGTCTTATAAAACACGGTATACGATAACACACCATAAATCCTTGACGTCATGCTGAACAACAGAATACAGGAACGTTTCATATTTATGAGGTACTTGAACCACGCCTAAATTCATAAGGAAGCACTCTAATACAAAACATTTATTCTATGAGGCAAGAATTCGTCACTTTACAACCGACAACTTATTTCACGATACTTTCTCAAGACAAGCGTTAAGTTTAAAAGCCAGTTTAAATTAAAAGGATGAAGTATCTATTGGTGACTTTGAGGTTTGCAAATCTACCGAACGCAAATTACGGGAATTAGAATTCGTTTCGTTAAGCTGTCACCACCGTCTGATAGAAATCGAGGAGAGTAATGGAGTGGATTACATTTTGGTGAAACAAATTGCCTTCACTTGTAACTGAGATGTAATTTATTTTATAATCGTCTTAAATATCTCGCGTGATATTTTAGAGTAAATGTACGGCTCAAATGTTCGTGCCAACAAGCAACTAGGCACCTCTTACATATTATTTTGGTAATTTGGCACCCACGAGAGTGTACTTACCCTGAAAAATGCAGCAGTAGAACCACCCTTCAGCGCGCCATACTTAATCTTTGTCTGTTTAGCGAGATCTTCAGCACTCTCTATAGGCGAGTCCATTCTCTCCACAGTCAGGAACGCCGCTAGGTTGGCCGTGTACGAGGATATCATGATCAGGGTGAAGAACCACCACATCCCCGCTACCATGCGGGTCGATACCGCTCTGGTGCAAACAACAGTGTATTAATAATAACAACTTCAGTACAAGAGGTAACACTAACGAGCATTGTTAAAATAACTATGTTACCGTGGGACCTGCACTGAATAGTCTGTGGCATTTCAAGTATGTGAAAAAAAGTTGTGATGTGAGTGCGATTTTGGGTTCAGTGCAGTTCCAATTTCTATAAAATTGTGTATTTTAAGGTGTAAAATGCAATAAACGTGTATTTTCTAAATTAAATAAGATATTCATTCCACATTGATACTGGGGCAGAACCAGGACAACACAATATCAATGTGCAGTCAATATCTCAGTGTTATAAGTATCTAAGAAACTTTGATGCAGCAAGCTGTGGATACTGCACAAGCAAGTCTCAGTGCGATATCAGTTACATTGTCGAAACTAGTTGTTTATTTAGCTACTAAATCAACTGTTAGTATTCAACTAAGTACTGTGAAATGGAAACCAAGGCTAGTCAAAATAGCCGACACGTCTCTATTTAAATTGGACGCTCTAGGCGACTACCGATGCTTGAAATTCACAAAGGGCTGTGGTCGCTTTGAAACTAATTAGTAAAAGGGAGTTCTTCATCCAAGCTCTGCAACTGAAGGCTACATTTCCGTTTTGTAATTACCGCGAGATTACTCTTCCACTCAATTTTACCCATTCTTATTATTTCTGATTGCTTTAACCAGTGGCGACTTTGGTCCCATTTTGGTAAATTTTGAACTATGTGATAGGTTTCTTTGGCTTGCCTTTTGTGGACATTATCGGAATTGTAGCCATCAGAGGCATAAGGGACTTACTTCGGCGCGATATCCGAACCTTGCTGCATCAAGGATCCGATAGTGAACCACAGCGAGTTCAAGAGAGTGAACTGATTCTCCAGCACCGGCGGCTCGTCTAGGCAGTTCCTGGGGGAGTCCCACTCGTACGGGCTGAACCTGCGCCCAAATACTGCCCGTCATTCATTTACAATCTATCTCAAGAACACGCGCCAACTTGCTTTTAGTGTAATTTCAACACTCGGAATAATCTTAGCAAATGCTGCGTCGCACAAACATTTCAGTTTGGCACAAAATACGTTTATAGAAGGAACACAAATGGTTCAAGTTTATATTAAAATTAAAATTATAGGGTAGGTAATAAAATCATGTAGTGAAACCCGAGTGTTTTTATTCGTTGTGATTGAAATTAATTTAATTAAATGTGTGCGTACATGATGTGTATGTCATTATTTCTATTAGGGTAAAAAGTTATACATTTCAATAAAACGCTTCCGGAATTGAAATTCACTAGCGAGTAAGTCGGCGAATGATTGAACAACCACTCTTTAATGTTCATCTGGTGGACTTCGCTGAGTTCACTATTTTATCACCAGAAATGAAACGCGTGTTTAGAATGCGAACCAAGTTTTTATTAGTTTCCTCTCTTTTATAACATTTAAAGCGAAAACATGCTTAATTTCATTTCCGGCAAGGAACTGCTCGTTGGCAGTCTGGTACTAATAAAAGTTAATGTTAAGGGTCTTTCTAAATTATCTTACTTGGGCAAAAAGTCACAGCTTTGCTGCATAAGAGATCCGATGGCAAACCATAAACAGTTTGCTAGAGAGAAAATATTTTCCATTTTGTCACCATCAGGAGTATGCGTTGGATGCCATTCGTATGGAGTAAACCTATCGGACAAATACATTTAGCAACCTAATTACAGTCGGCACTCTTCCAACCGAGGCAAGACGATGTTCCAACTGAAAGATCGTCTTGCTTTAGTTGGCGCTATCTCCGAATTGAATCCATATACCGTAAAATATAAGATATATTATACGCTGAATAATGTTCACACATTGCCAATTAGAGTAATTAGTTTAAAGTGCTAATATTCATAAAGAGAAGATATTAAATGGAACTTTCAGTGTATCTGTTTCCAAATTTTGTAAGTGGTATATTGTATATACACAGTGTGTCTACGATTACGTACCTTGCCAGTATGAAGAGCAGTACGGACACGCCGAGATACGCGGTGGCCATATAAATCCAGACGTCGAGCGAGAGCGGCGATAGGAAGGAGAACAAGTTCGGTGGTTGCTTAATGGGCTTGCGGTAAAGCACGGAAATGCCGAGATTCATGAACGGCATTGTGAAGTCAACCACTTGCTCTCTGCACAAACGAAAATAATACAATGAATAGGGTAAATACAATGCGCTTCAACGCGCCACAAAAGGTTGCCGGTCGAATGGTAAGCGAGACGCAAACAATACTCTGGTGCAATTGTTTGTCCACTAACAAAAATACTGAAAATGTTATTTTCAAATAGTAATAAGGGAATTTATAATTAGATAAATTTTCGTGTACCTGTCGTATGTGATGGTGAGATCAGCGATGGCGAGGTCGGCTCGTTGTTCCAACAATTCCCTTATCATGCCGTCCCATTCTTTGGTCTCTCGGTTGTAGGACCCGTATCGACCGTCAGGCGCCAGCTTGAATGTATAATTGAAGCCCAGAATTTTAGATATCTCGTGAATTAGATCTATGGCGTAACCCTCGAACTGTGCGTTGCCTGTTAGCTTCTCGCTGGCCTCTCTCCTCATACAATACGGCGAGCTCTAGGGATTAACAGAACAGATTACATATGTAAATGCGTTAAAAAAGAATTACTACATGAGTAAACAGAGTTTACATACTTGGGGAATACACGTGAAATGAATTCGTAAACAGCAAGCGTGGAGAAATGCTGGAGTGATTTTTTTTTATTTAAATACAGGTTTGTCTGTCTTCTGTGTCTCTGTTTAGGGCTTTGTATGTATCAAGTCATGAATAAGGATATGTCTCGTATGAATGTTTTCTCTCAGGGAATATATTTTTACTGTATACATAAATCCTCTTTTCGCTTCTCGAGAGAACACTCATATATAAATGTGCGATACGCTAATTTTGCTTTTGTGGGCCACGAGAGAGCAGTAAAATGTTTCCGGTAGATTAATGCCTATATCTTGAATGTTATTTATAGCTTACCAAAATGGTTGTTACGATGAGCGTTTTATTCTGCAGTATTTCCACTATCTGCTTTTGGTTCTCGCCGTAAGACCGGGTGTAATTAACGCCTTCTGAAGAGTTCCAAGTTCCAGCTTTTTGCAGTCCTTCCCTTGTTAATTCAATTATATCTAGAGTGAAATCGCTTCTGAATCCTTGATGGTCAAACTTTATCACTCCGGTTAAGCCTTTCATTTCGACCTGTTCATTAAATTAACGAGTTGAGTATTGTGCAAGTTATTTTGGTTATCAAGTTTAGAGATCTATAATAATTAAGTTATACGTACAAACTTTTGGGTCAAATGTACGTTATAGTTTTGGTAGAGTCGTTGTCCTCGTTTATAGAGAGTATAACTTATTGATTATTGTTAATTGAAAACTGATTCAATTACATACACACGCGCCCCATTACGAAAATGAAACCATATTTCTGTTCTGGTGTGGTCCACCCTATCGTTCGTGAGGTTATGACAATGGCGGGGGTTAAGTTAATTACCGCTATTCAATAACCAATATTGAACCTGCCAATTTCATCTTCCATTATTACGGACAACGTGCTCTTTGTGTCTAATTTTAACATACATCTACGAAGTTAAGTGTTGAAATTTACTTCCAAGAGCTGCCATCTTCAGCTAATTACAAAACAAAGTGCTCGTAGAAGCACACCTAACTTAACGGTTAGTATAACAAGAGCGGCACAGATTGACATAAAAAGCGAAATCCCGGGGTGCTTAAGCTGAACATTGCTGGAGCAGTTAATCCGTCAAGTCTCACGTTCCAGCACTTAATCCCACTATGTTGGTCGCAGCTTTGTTCAATGACCACTAAACTTCTCTTTTTATTGCGAGACTTCAGTACGCTCTGAACGAAAATCGGAGAACGTTTGTAGATAGATTTTAAATGAATGGATATTGTTTTGGCATTAACTGTTGAACGAACGCATGCTACGGCTAAATGTACGCTAAAATATGGGTACGCATATACTATGGAAATGTAGTCACGTCATCAATCGTCCGTTAAACTCGAAAAGATTTATCTAAACAACGGGCTATTTTTAAGGGAAGATTTATGCGATGAATTAAACATGTATGCAGATCGAACTTACGATTTTCATGTAATTGATGAGGCTGTACCCGTGGGGCCAAGTGTCTTCAGCTTCGCACGAGAGAGGTCTCACGTCTATTTGTTGCGACGTATCAAGATCGTGTAACGCCTTAGCGAATAGATGTACTGCATCATACATTAGGGCCGTTTCCGTCTGTATACCAACAAAGGATTGCTCTCAGGGAAAATTAAATAAAAACTTTACAGTAACGAGGGTCAAGGGAAATGTTTACGGATCTAATTCTAAGGAATCGAGTGAAAAGGAATAACTAAAGGAACGGGAATTGTATGAATGGCTATGTAGTTTTAGAAATGTACATAAAATTTAAGATGATAATTTAATTGTACTCACCTTAATAAAAGTCATGTTCTCCTGTAAACAAACAATTAATTTTAATATAGGCCTGTTTATGTTTGCTCGTACAAATAACTTTATCATTGGCCTACATACAGATGGGTGATTACCTTAGCCGTAGTGTGTCCAAGTTGGAGTTTGCGTCCTTTTCGGGCTTCGTCGTAAACCCAGTCCCTTACGACTCTTTGGACATCAGCACGTTCAGGGTCAAGTAATCTTAAAGCTGTAATATTTGTGCCACCATACTTGAATTCTTCTAAATCTACGCTGTGAAGGTCCTGTTAAAAATTCAGATTTTTGATACCCGGAATATTTTATTTTATAGCTAAATTGCTTTAATTTTTCTAAAGACTTACCAAAGAAGTGATTAAATAACTATGGTAGTCAGACATCATTCCTATCTGCTGTGCTTGTTGTAGTACATCCCTTATCCTTTCAGTCGCACAATCCAATACAATATGTGACTCTGCTGAATTCTTTATTTGTTTCAGTAGTGGCCTGCAAAGGAGTTTGAACTTTAGTACAAACACTTAAGTATTAAGATAGTTTGTGGATCAACACGTACCTGTAATCATGAGAATCTGGCAGTTGTCTGACAGCAACAGGCAGTTCGGACGGCCCGTGAGCCTTGAGCAACTCTTGCAGACGGACTAAGCCGTCGCTGTTTTCGTAAACTATTGTAAAAGATCTCCATCCCCAGGCTCTCACTAAATCCACATAAGCCTAAAATAAATAAAACCATTGTTACAGTAATTTTCGGTCAATATTATGCGACCAACAATGAAATATCAACAGCCATTGTGTTGAAATAATTAGCTAATTGGCGTTAATTTCATTACTGTGTTTCAGATTAGTATTATTACCGATATGTTTAGTTATTAAATTAAATCCAATGTTTCAATACAACAATAATTTTGAACACATTATTTATACTTGTAATTCATTAATTTGGTATTCATATTGAAACCGTTTGTTGTGAAATTTGCGTTTGTTTGTTGCTTGCAACGTTTGAATGCTTTCATACTGTGTGTCCGTGCTATACAAATGGGCGTTTGACCTAATTGCGGATGTCCAATCTTCCGGGTGAGTGGACAATTTCATTTTTACCAACGACGTAGCCGCAGGCACATATGTGTTTAATGGCCGTATCGTTTTGGTATTCAATTTATGTGGTATATATTACGTTAGAAAAGTGGCGGTTGGTACGAATTAATGATGCGCCGGATATCCATATCCCTATTCGGGGATATCCGATGTAGAAAAAATATTCGTATCCGACTTCGTTACTTTTTTTAGCGGATCGTTTACAGATCTTTTACCTTATTAATTTTCAATACATTAATGAAATTCTATATATAGGTTAGACAGCTATAAAATACTATTAAATCCCATTCAGATTATTTTTTATTTCTTCAAATCAAATATTTAGTGACTAAACTATTAACGAAACAAAAGAATGACCTGCGCAATGCAAGTCGAACTACCTATTTATTCAAGGTCACGCGCACCGACACCAATTGAGTAAGAAAGTTTAGATCCGTATCCGTATCCGCGGATCTTGACACTAAATATCCGTATTCAGAACCATATCCGCGGATATACATTTTTAACACCACTAGTACCTACTAATTAAGCTTATGAATTTGTATGAGTGAAAAGAATGAAAAGGCTGAATAGTATTGTAACAGTGAAATGTATTGAAATCCATTATTATGTGAATACAATAAATTTCTATTAATACGCAAATGATTACTAAGTTTCCTTTCTGGTAAGTCCGTGGACACCTTTTGTTTATTACAAAACGCAGAATTAATTAAAATCTTCGGAATGCGTAACAATTAATGTATAAGAAAGAGTTAAGTTTAATTATGGACAACGTTTTATAAAACAATGAGTTGTTCTAAGCCTTTAAGATCTTAAGTGCTGGGATTTAATTAATTTTTAATCTTCATTTGAAGAATTCTGCACTGAGAAGTTGTGAAGCGTTTCAAACGGAAAGTGGGAAAAGCTACGTTTAATGTTTTATTAACGAAGGTGTTATAGGGATGTCATTAATATAATTAAGGGATCAAGTATCTACATAAATGGCCTATAACGTTCCCACTGTTGGGAAACCGGCCTTCTCTCTGTGAGAGGAAGTGGGTCATAATCCACCACGCCTTGATGGACGTTACATGCCTGGGAATTTTTGATTCTAGGACATGCCGGTTTCCTCACGATGTATTCTTTCGTCGTTTTGAGAGCAGTGGCGATGAAATAAATGGTATGTTTTTTTTTTACTTCCTACACACCGTTATCTGATCCCAAACTAGGCAGAACCTGTACTATGGGAACCAGACAACTGATAAATAAATAAATATCTTAGGACAACCAACACACCGTTATCTGATCCCAAACTAGGCAGAACCAGTACTATGGTAACCAGACAACTGATAAATAAATAAATATCTTAGGACAACCAACACACCGTTATCTGATCCCAAACTAGGCAGAACCTGTACTATGGTAACCAGACAACTGATAAATAAATAAATATCTTAGGACAACCAACACACCGTTATCTGATCCCAAACTAGGCAGAACCTGTACTATGGTAACCAGACAACTGATAAATAAATAAATATCTTAGGACAACCAACACACCGTTATCTGATCCCAAACTAGGCAGAACCTGTACTATGGTAACCAGACAACTGATAAATATACTTATATATTTCTAAATACATACATATTATAGATAAATTACACCCAAACACAGAACAAATGATTGTGCTCATCACACAACATTTGTCCTGGGTGGGAATCGAACCCACGACCTCAGTCTTAGCAGTCAGGGTCACTAACCACTAGACTAACAGGTCAGTCGGTTGCTGCCATTACCAGTAGGTACACATCAGTGTCATTAAAAGTTTTGAATAAACTTTGAATTTATTTAGACACCTTATGTGATTGGATTTTCGTATGCAGACTGGGAATGTCATTAGATATAGGTACGCAGTTAAATTTATTAGCGTACTAGCTTTTGCCAGCGGCTTCGCCCGCGTGGAGGTCGGAAATTATCCCGCGGGAACATACTACCGGGATAAAAAGTACCCTATGTGTTATTCCAGGTTATAAACTATCTGTGTGCCAAATTTCATCCAAATCCGTCCAGTAGTTTTTTCGTGAAAGTGTAACAAACATACACATACATCTATCCTCACAAACTTTCGCATTTATAATATTAGTAGGATTGTCGTTAGATGCTCCGGTTATTGACGTGTACATTTATATTTCCTTGTTCCTCGATATCATCGCCCACTCGAATAAGGCCATCCCTTTGGTAAGAATTATCATCTCCACAAGGAAAACATTTTCAATGTGTCCGCCATTCCCGCGATAGGGTCGACTAAGTCTCGCATACCGACGCCATTTCCCGCAATTAAGATAATTAATTAACAAAGTTTTCTGTGACAGTTTCTAAGCCCTGCAATGTAGGCTTTCATTACTTGTGGTCAATGTTTATGTTTCCCGCAGAAACTGTTTTAGTACTCCTGAGTTTTATTTGATTACATTCCTAAGTCCTAAATCTTATTTTAGACCGAAGAATTACTAGAGTATACTTAAGTATAAAATTAGATTTTAGATGGACCTATCAGAATCGGTTCGTGACAGAATTCAATGGAAATTGCTAGAGGAGGCCTTTGCAAAGAGGCATGGTGAATTAAAAGATATACTGTAACTTAAATAACTGTAAAAACTAAAAATAATTCAAAATAAAGAGGCATTATTAATTAGTAAAAATACCTATCAACAAAAAGGTATATCGGCATTGGCCAGTCTTTTTATTAAAAAGTAATGAGGTTCGACCACAATTCATCAAGAATCCAATCAAATACGAGGTGAAATTAAATAAGCTGGCTATACCCATGTGTTGGGTATCAATATCAAAAAGTTATGAAAAAAATATCAGAAACATATCGATATCAAAAACATATGAATATCAAAAACATATCACTATCAAAAACATTTTTCTTTTTCATCATTGCAAAGGTTCATTGTTCAAAACTGTAAAGGACACTGACATGTACACTATAACACGTCTGATATGTTATGAATTTTGGAAATTCGTAAAAAAATATCTGTTCCACGAAAAATGACAGAAACAGCTGATCGATTACGGGCATTTAACTTCGTTCATCGAAAGGTATTATTTCGATGTTTGGATTTGATTACATATTTACAAAAAAAAAAAAAAAACTTATTAGTTTGTTTTAGTACGCATGTTTAACGTTGTCATTGGTCTAGTAGTTGCAAATGCTACTGCTAAACATGAGGGTTTAGGTCCCTTTTACGGGTCGGGCAAAGTGTTATTGGACTTTACTATCTAAAATGTCTCAGTAGCCAGTGTAACAAACGGAGTCATAAAAATAGTTTTTATTGTTTTATTGTATCTTGCAAAATAATTTAAATCTTACTTCACAATTCTTATCTTACTATTTTAAGTCATTATTCAAAATTGATCAGTATTCTATAATAAAGACCAGTGAACATAATATACTATGTAAATTCATTAAATGGTTCATTGATTCTAGCGGTGCCTAATTAGTTCACAGCACACGATTTCTAATACAGATAACATTCGGGCAAACAGTTCGATAATTATCTAGCTAATAACCGAATTAAACCCGATCCTACACATTACTTGTAATATTACTAATTGTTACTAATTATAACAGTATGTATTGTTACGGTAACAGCGTTTGTAGGTAAGGTTCCCTACAATGCGTTTGGTTATGGGCAGAGACGAGAGGCCACTTAATGCCATAGATATGAGACCCTTATGAGACTTCCGCATACATTCTGTAAGTGCCTATCTCCCCTTTGACAAGGTGTCCGGTTATCGAAACGATAACGGTAAGATGTTATATTATGGGAAGTTTACCTTCCTATTATAGGTACTTACTTACTTACAGTAAAATTTTCTGTAACTACATTTATAACTGATATTATAACCAATAAAACCACTTTCAACGTTTTCAGAAAAAAAAAAACAATTATAAATATTAAGTACAGGTTTAGGAAAGCTTACTGTCTGTCACCAGAAATCTGTATTCGAACAGTTATAAAGAACATTTGGTAATTAACAAAAACATTGAAACACTCACTCGGCTTAACGCGGCTGGATGTGGATAAAGGTTGACAAGGCAGGATTCCCTTCTCGTCCGGTAGTCCCACCTGGTCTCCAAATGTGGCAGTTCCATTGTGTCACATATTGACTGGACGTGGGCCGCAGCTGGGGCCGATTGCGGGCCAAAGATGGCCGCCACGCCGCTTCGTAGGAGGTGACATACTGCGCGGAGAACAATGTGTGTGTTAGTGGATTTTTTCTTTTTGAAAATACTATTGTTTGCGGTAAAAAAAAAACAGAGTTAGAGAACGTTATGTTATAATTACAAAGGATGAAGGGATTAAAATACGTCTCAACATTATATTTCTTATTAATATTTGTATGGGTAAATGAAACTGAGCCATGGTGGTACGTGGTGAGCAGAGGTAACGGCTCCGACTTACAATTTGTAGGTCGTGGGTTCGAACCCAGGTAGGCGCATTACTTTGTGTAAATTATTTCATCACCACTGATTATAGCCCAGTCCCTCTCGAAACGAGGAGGTCTGTGTCCCAGCATGAATGTCGAAGCAGCGATGAGCTGATTATGAGGCGAAACTTATAAAGATAACGTAAATTCAAACTCGTTAAAAAATCTTTGTCATAATTGACTTAATATACTTACTAAAATCTTAACAAAGATCTTACTTTACCTACACTACATCAGTTTAAACAAACCACGAACAACGAATTAACAATATAACAACATCTTAAAAAAATACACGAGTAAAAGAAAGAAAAGTATCACGTACGGTACGGTCACGTTGTCACGGCACTGTGTCGTACGTGATCGCAGGGGGAAAACTATTACGTCACATATCCCGCTCCGAACTGATTGTATCCGTGCGGGAACGGACGACCGGACCCCGACCCGACGGTTACATAAAACGGGCACAGCTACGGACCTTATTATAACGAGAACATTAGTTCTCACCCAGCTTTGTACCGAATAAAAGGTATATTTTTTTGTGATTTTTCTGTAAGATTGATTACGAATGGTTTATTTGACAGGCCTCAGCCTTTTTATTGAGAAGGTATTACAAAAGTAAATGTTTTGCCAATATCGGCGAATAGACAACTTATTTTCGACTTATTTCAGTCGAAATTAAAGATAGGTACGTTCTTCTTAGATTTGTTTCATTTCGGTACCAAAGCGTCTGTCAATAAAATTGAAGAGTCTATTGTTGGACTCGTCTTATTTTATTTTTTGTTTGACGGATAAAATTGTTTTTTGTGTCAAAGGCTGCCAAGGAAAGCCTTGCGTAGGTATCGGTGAACAGATCGTATGCCACTTAGACATCTGCAATAACTATGTTCGATGCCAACTATATACAAAGCCAAGCATTTCTATAATTGCTTCAGAAAGACACCAGAACACAACAATCAAACACACAATATCACACGTCAAGTCATTAACACAAGTCACAACAGTGTATGGTCAGTTTCTTCCCCCGTTAGTCAAGTGCTATACAGAGGAACATCCATCTATCTTCATTAAATAAAGGGTGAGAAGGACATAAAGAAACGTCGGGTGATATATTATGGCGGAAAGATTATGGCTTTGAAGTGACGCCGACGGTGACGGGGTGATAACGTCCTCGTGTTAGCGGGGCCTACTTTGAAATTTGCCTTTCCTAACAACTGCCTCCCAAGATTGGTGGGGAAACTTATGGGTATAAGTTTGAACTTTGAAGTCACGTAGAAGTTATTGGGCCAATTTTAGCCAAATGGGATCAAATAAACTGAATGTATTACAGTCTTGATTGCTTAAGCGACGGTAGGTAGAATTTTATTCCTTGAAAAATATGAGGCCGTTTAAGACCCACATTTGCTAGGTAAATAATACCTCTGGCGTACCACGGCTGACATTTCTGTCGGCGAAAATAGTCCCACGTGTCACAGGTGACATCTGGACATTTTTTGCCTGAGTCAATACGAGGCTTTACTTTTTTTGTGCCTTTTATTTACACCATTAACCTTTTCGGGACAATTTTTGTATCGCCCTAGTACTGGGCACAGGCCTCTTAACCCTCTTTTCACTTTTTTTTTCTATTTAAAGCTACCAAGACCTAGTCTTTTTGTAGGTACAGATGGTGCCGCCGCGTCCTCGGTTTCCAGTTTAATCTATTTATTAAAGGTACAAACCTCGTTTAGATGCATGGAAGCTATCCTGCGGCGAGATGGTCTCCACTTGCGCCAATAACTTGGCTCTCGGCAGCACTGCCCTGTCCGCGTTCACTCGCTCCACCGCATAGCGAAACGCTACCTCCTGTTTCTCATCCTCCGGGTGGAAGAGACCACCTGTGATGACACACATACAATTCTTTTGCATAATTATTATTTACAACCATTCGATAAGCTTCCGTTCCGAATCGAACATCAATCAATGTTATCGAAGGAAGGGCTCATTCTGTAAATATATAAATGCTGTTCACAAATCCAAAACCCGATAATGTTGTCAGTTTAAATCAAATAGACAAAGCTACCGAATGAGGGGCAATTCTCGTAAATCTAAGAACGTTCACAGTGTGATCTCAGTTTTAATGTGTCAAAAATACCTCAAGTTTCCATAAATTTTTGACAAATTTTTGACATTATTTGATTGACCACCGAAATCAGACTGCGACTAGATTTGAACGTTTATTATTACCAGAATTGGCTTTCTGGTTATCGTAGGTGTGTCGTTGACTACCTGACAGCTTGTCGATTAGTTACCATTTCGTATGGGGTCTTTTAATGTATACTACCTTGGTTTTAAGACACGATAGGTGATAAATTATTGTATGGATTAAATATGTGTGGTTTTATTTTAAAAAGTCTCGCGGCTTCGTGTGATTTTTGGACCAGACATTAAAATAGACATTAAAAAAGGCACACAGACAGAAACTGCTGTCCTAGTTTCCGATCACCTATTTATTAGTCTAGGTATTAAAACAAAGGCATAAAAGGCCTATTTAATGGCCTAGTGAAAGCCATAAACAAGAAATTTCCACAGAATCACGACCTTCAACATTAAGGGATTTGAATGTTGGATCTTTCATGAATAAATATTATAGTCTAGTAGCTTTTAGAAATTTTCTTAGTAGGTAAGATTGAGAACTTGAATAATCATTGAATGAACGCTTATGTTAACTTCAATAAAATGATGGGATGTTAAACAGTTAGATGAGCCGTGTTTTCCTTTCATGCCCAGGAGGCTAGAACAACAGTAACTTCGTACTTGTTCACATATACAATATTATCTGTAACTTTCGACATACGCATACATACTGTATGATTTAGTTACGTAAGTATTGTTTGGCAAAACCGCAGACACATTAAATAAATAACAAACACTCTCATACTCACTTAGTCATGTATTCGATTGTAATTACCATTATAGTGTTTGGCGCATGTACGGACAACATTTTTTGGGGGATTGGGTGGGTGATGTGCTATCTTTCACCCATAAATCACCTGTCCTAGATGTCACTCATATATAAGACACCTAAGTATTGCTATTTTTCATAGTTTAATTAATTATTAATCGGTCCGGCCGCCAAACACCCTGTATACTTCAATAATATTTGAAACAACCCAAAATTGGAACAAACTTACACATTAAATTAAACACAAAATTGTTGTTACAATACAGCTGAAAATTATTACCTTAATGAAAATTAAATCGCCCCGAGGCTCTATTCCTAAGACTCAGTTATATTCAGATCATTGCTAAAATATAGATTTTTGTAATACCACCCAGGTTAACACATAAATCAACGTTAAATTCAGATTTCGTTATAATTAATTCCTTATTATAATTAACTCAGTAATGTAATCCTTACCTATTCGGATGGTGTCAGGCAGGGCAGAGAGATGGCCGAAGAATAAAATGAGGAATATTGCGTTCGCCCCTCTCATTCTGAAACAAAGAAAGATGACGTCATTTTACGGACTAGTAGATGTAGAGATGAATTGCAGAATGACCAATCATGTTTTATTCAAGCTGTCGGTCGACTTGAAACATTGATCGTTCGCTCTTTTGCGGAATGTTTGTGGTATATCGACCCTTTTTTTGGAATTTGAATCAGCTTTTTATCAATGTGTATATTTTTTTTGTCTGTTTATTTTGTGTCTCACTGCTGCCTTTTCCTTCCAAACCAATGCATATCATATTTGATCTATTTTATTTGCACACATATTTTCATTATGATGTGAAATTTATCTTGATACATGCCTTACATTAAAAGGTAACTTCTGTATAATTGTATTATCTACACATTCCAAGGACACACAACATAATTGGTAACAAAGATCTTCTTTACCTCTTTGTTATCACTTTCAATGATCGTTTCCTCCCATTTTCCTTCTTGCTACATCTCAAAAAACTTGCTTATTTTATGTAGATACTACTTTCATCGAATATATAAAGTCTTATTTTTAAATTTTACACGAGTTCCTGAACAATTCCCTAACGTATATACGCTACTTTATTGGTTACTGGAAGAAAAAAAAGGTTTTCCTTAACGTACGATACGCGGAAAATGTCAAACGAACTGTGCGATTTGTTTTTTTATAGAAATAGCATTGTTTACTATGTACTTTTACAATTGCGTTGTTTGTACTTAAATTATACATAGGTACCTAACATGGTTACACAGAAACTAAATAATCGTCATCGTACACCTACTTATATTATAAACTAGCTTCTGCCCGCGACTTCGTCCGCGTTAAATTTCTTGTTCCCCGAGCCTTCCCATCGCATCAAATCGCCTACTCGTGCGATTTTCCCCGTTTTTGTAACATTTTTCATTACTGCTCCGCACATCTTGGTTGTAGCATGATGTTATATAGCCTATAGCCTTCCGCGATAAATAGGCTACCCAACACAAAAATATTTTTTCAATTCGAACTAGTATTTCCTGAGATTAGCGCGTTCAATCAAAGAACACAAACAAACTCTTCAGTTGTATAATATTAGTATAGATGTGTTAGTTTGTATGTTTGTTACTCACGGTTTTGGATGAAATTTGACACACAGATAGTTTATAACCTGGATTAACGTATAGGGTACTTTTTACTCCAGTGGGCGGGCGAAGCCGCAGGGAAAAGCTGGTAATAAAATATAATCGTTTGTCGTGTGTTTTTTTTTTTGGAAATTACATTTGGCAGGTCAACCTATGAGGTGGTGCTTAACCGGACTTCCCTGTGTCTACCTTAATAAAAAAACTTAAAACTAGAGCGACTACCCTCTAAGGCCACCTCCTGGGGGTATGGGCTTCGACTTAGGGCATCGCTGGTAGAGAGCAGAAAGGGACGGACTGGATCAGAAAGTTCTTCTCGTGTGTGTTTTTCGTTGTTCTTTTAAACTAGGCAACGGATTTTGATGCGGTTTTCGTCATTACTTAGAAATTATTTTTCCGGAAGGTTTTTATGTATAAAAATAGTAACGCGTTTCGCATGTATGGATTTGTGATGAGATGTATGATAGATTTTAACCGAACTCACACTTACATTCATTTATACAAATCTTTGGTTAGATCACAGTTGGAATATGCTGTACCTAATGGTATGGAACCCCTTGTACAAAAATACATAGATAATCTTGAAATCATTCAACATAAATTCCTTAAAGCCACACATTATCGTTGCTTCCGAAAAAAAAAACATCCTACGTTGATTTATTGAAATATTACAAATTAACTACTTTAAAGAATAGACGCATTTTTTTTAAACATTTGCAACTAATTGACCTGTGTAATAACAAATATGACTGCTCAGAGTTGACAAACAAATTGTGCTATACAGGATGAGTTTTTATCCAGTGCGTAAATTGTAACCATGAATTCAGCATATCATTCTAGACCCCCTTGCGTAGAAAATTTTCGTTGGTTATACAAAAAAAAAAAAAAATCAGCTGTTTCATAGAAAAATGCCTAAATATACCTACCGGGTCAAAATGTATGGAACAGCTGATTTTTTTTTGTATAACCAACGAAAATTTTCTACGCTGGGTGGTCTAGAATGATATTCTATGGATGGATAAAAAATTATCCTGTATAGTAGGTACCCAGAACTATTATGCGGCGTGGAGTGCGAGGACGCCCGCTATTTGAAGTGTACTCTACTCGCACCAACGCGGGAGTCCGCGCATCTCTACGATGTTTAGCAAATAATTATAATACCCTTTTTTCAGAGTTAGATTTATTTTCTTTGTCAGCTAACAAACTTCGCATTGATCTACTTAAAATGATCGAAAATGCAGAAGATTAATCGTATTATCAATTAAGTGTACAAATGTTAGTATTATAAGAAAAATAATAATTTTTTGCATGATTAATTAGTAGTGTTGTACTAGTGTTCTTCATTCCATTTGAATATGTAACATGTGGATTACGTAGTTGGTTACGCACTGATATGCCTAGATTATAAGCTATTGTATCCATGTATAGTGTGTAAATGTTGGTTTTCCTTAACAAATAAAATAAAAAAAACACTTTTTTTAAACTTATATATTATCATAAGAAATCTTAATGTTTTGTTCAATTGTAAACGCCACTAGCGTCACTAGTTTCATACGAAGTCATATGTTATCATAGAAAAAAGGAAATACACATAGGTTTTGTTGAAAAGTGGAATTCTTATAAGGTTGGCTGGCGAGCTGGTTTCTATGGCAGAATTTTATTTTCGTATATCTGGATACTTTTCATAGAGTATCTGAATTGGGATAATACAGTTCAATTAACTACATACACAAACGCGAAAATAACGAAAAGTTAATTGACTGATTCGCAATCATCTGTGACACATTGTTAAATAAAGATGGCGTCCTTTCCCTCAGAAAACTTAATGGAACTTATTCTGTCAGAATCGTGGGAGTCCTCATACCATATCAGAGCAATAATAGCCTTAGAAAAAATACAGTGTGGATACAGTTTTTTTTGTTTGTTAACTGACGAAACATTTTCAAGGAGTCTAGAATTATGTGTTGAATTCATGGTTACAATACGTGCGCCGATAACCCGGTACCCTGTATAGAAACTATGGAAGACATCCCGAAAAAAAATTGTTTTCTATATCATAACAATAACTTGTGATAGCACAATTTTTCTTTGCTTTCTCCCATTGATCTCGTAATTTGAAGAGGAAAACATTCAAATGATTTTCTTTGTTTAGTTTTGGAATACATCGTTAAAATAACATGCACCGGTGAACTGCTACATGTTACTCCTTCTTTATTCATTATGTTTTCTTCGTTTCAATGAGGAAATAAAAAAACTACTAATAAAAACTGTTAACGATGATATGACCCTGAAAGGGTTGATTATTGTGATGATCACTGATTGAAAAAGGTATATACATGGAAGAAGGTAATATAATAGGTAATACGTAATATGGGCTGGTGGACTTAAATATAAGTACATCTTCCATCCGAGATAATTTGTAATGTTAGGGCCATATTGTCACGCTCTCTCTTGCACACCGCATGACGTTAACAAAGCGCGCTTAAAGTGTAATTCGCGTTATCGCTACCATGTGGCCGAAGAATTATAAAAAAAAGGATAATCATAATTTTCGAAAATAATAAAGTACATAACACCGAAATTATTATACTGGCTAGATTGTTTCACAGTTTCACTGTACTGAACTTGTAATGACTGGCTTTTGTTCCCAGGTGTTTATTTTAAATTAAATGTCAACAAAGTGCTATCCACTTTTCAATTAGCAATTATTTAGGGCATTATCAGCCCAAACAAAGGGGCTGAATTCTAATATTAATAGCTGGTTTACATTTCGTTAAGTACCTATACAAATAAAGTGTCAAAGGCCTACCTTGTCACATAAAGTAAACCGAAATGGTTCTAAAGATAACCTTTCTAAACGTACCCAAATTGTTGCTCATCCATTACGCCCACTGCCGTTGAAGACTAGACATAAAATATACAATAGACATGACAGATCCAGAGAACGAAAATAAAGCTAATAAGAGTAGAGTACCTGACTGTCTGTCGATAAGTCTACGTACTGTCAGGGTTTAAGAATAAATTAAAATTGTTATCTATCGATTTGCCTGAAGCGAAAACTCATCGATATGATCGATATGTGTATCCTGCCTGTACAAACCTATGCTGCTCAGACCCGTTTTTTTTTTGGGTGAGAAATCATCTATTGTCTTCTCCCGCTCTGGGCGGAGCGGATGTCAGACTTTTACTGACTAACACACACCCGTGTTCCTTCAGTTGCCTGTGCTAGAGCCACGGTTACTCTATCGAACAAATCCGGGACTCTGGCAGATGGTGCTCAGACCAGAGGGCCAGTTCTTGTAATTTTAAGAAGGCTCTCAGTCTCAATCTGTGAAACACACCTCTAGTTCGATACATTTTTGTCAATATTTTGACATTTGATTGTCGCCGAGATGAGACTGCTACTAATTTTTTAATGTTTGCGATTACGAGATTTGGCCTACTGGTCGCTCACGGAGTCCCTAAAGTTCCGCCTTGCGGTTGGTCAAAGGGCAATGAAACGCAGCACTTTAGGCGATAAACAAACCGACAGAATACGAAACACCACGCTGCGCTCCTAAACGGGAATCCTCCTAGTCATAGGCAAAAAGGCTGCACCGCTGGGCAATAGTCTCCATACGGTGGGGCCAGCCTCGGCAGTGGCGTCCATCCTCAAACAGAGGATAGATGCCGCTACCGAGGCCAGCTTAGAAGAAATGGCGAGACGACCTAGATGCGTATTGCAAACGGTTGGATCTAGGTGGCCCTAGAATGGATACCTGGATGATTTGGGGGAAGGCTTTGCTCAGCAGTGTGTTAGTGTACTGTATAGATTAATAAAAAACATAAATAAATGGACACTCTATTTCAATTTACCGTCTCCTATTCCAGTCTATTTTTCTTTATGGAAATGGTGCCGATGTCGACAATTTCGCCAATGTTCGAAGTGTTATGAGAAAACGTGCGAAGAAAAGAAAACAAAAAAAAAAACCTAAAACCGATACAATTTCCCGTGTCATTGCCGTTGCATACTCCTGTCAAAGAATGTCAATAGTGTTAAACTATGATTTGAATTTACTGTAAATCGGGTTAATTTAAGTTGGTACTCAATTTGCCTTAAACAATAAATTTCCCTGAATTTACATACCAACCTTAAAAGTAATTACGACGTTACCGCGCAAAGGTCATAGCTGTTTGCGAAGTTAGTAATAGGCGTAAGTGGAGTCACGTCTCGCAATGTAGCGAAATAGTTGTTGTAGCTAACTCCATACACGCTGCAGCTGAACGAACTGCTAACTACGTCACAGGTATGTTAGCTCCACGTTATTTTAATTAGTCTTGCTGATGAGAATATATACTCTTTGTTAACGGTTTGTAATTATTTCATGTTATTGAAAACGTTGTAATTATTCTCATATCAACATTCTAGTTACTAACTCAAACTAGATTGGTATTTTGGTGGGCTGAAAACTTAATGAGTATTGTATAATTACATCAAACATTTGGTTAGATTGGAATTGTTTTTACAAAGCCAAACCTGCCGTCGTGTGTGCGACTAAAATCCACAACATTAACCGACAACCAGCATATAATTGACGAGTTAATTTGGGACTAGTCAAACACGGACTTTTACACATTTGATGCAAAATCACCCTATAATGTTCCCACTGCTTGGAACAGGCCAGGCACAAGCCTCATCTCTGTGCGAGTGAGTGAACCATAATCCTCGACACGTGCCTAGTGCGGGTTCGTCACATCGAACGGCTTTGAATTGTGGGTTTTAGGACATGCCGGTGAAAAAACAAACTAGATCGTGAGGAAACACGATCTAGTCCTTCACCGTTTTGAGAGCAGTGGTAATAAAATAATTTACACAAAGTAAAGTGCCTGCATTGGTCTGCGACCTCGAAATCGTAAGTCACGCCCGTTACGACTGGGCCACCACCGCTCTCATCTCTCTGCATTCGATGAGTCTTTGTTAAATACTTGAGCAGAATGAACAGCAAGCCTTAAAAGAGCTCAACCGCACGACGGAATTTTACGAAGCTACTGACCGCTCTGTGCGATCAGTAGCAAATCCTTGGTCAGGAAAAGGTTGTAATTACAGGTATATAACTACTTCCATACTTGTATAATAAATGCTGTTCGTTGGTAAGCGCGTTACTTGAGAACGGCTGGACCAATTTGTTTAGCCTTTTTAATTTTCATAGTACTCTAAATGGAAGTAATACTGGCCCAGTGGTAACAATATATGGCGACAACACAAAGACATATGAATTCTACAAACCCGCACTGGGCCCGCGTGGTGGATATCGGCTCCACTCCGTCTTACCCATCAGAGACCTGTGTCCTAGCAGTAGGTACATTATAAACTTATTATGCTAGTCCGAATAAAGTTTTAAGGGAAAGAAAAATTGGAAAAGTTCCCCGGAATTGGGCAGGATGACATCTGCCGCCTCAGCTAGTATTTCAATAAAAGTCAAATCGGTTTGTATGCCAACTTTCTTTCCCTACGACATCCTGCCAAAGAAATGGGTCAGCTAACATCCGAGCCACCACGCCTTCATTAATTAAAACCAATGGCTTGATTTAAACACGGTAGCAATTGTTGCTAGTTTAGTTCAAGGCTCGAATGACACAGAACTTCTGTTTGTAATCCAAGAGACAGAACATTGTTTTAAGTTACAGTGATATCAAACGGACCGAGTTACTTTGAAAACGTTAGTCAGTAATGTTTCATAATCCGTGATTATCATTCGAAGCTCTTCCGAAGTAGATTTGGGATCGGTTTTTAGTGCAATACCTCTAGGTATGTAACTATCTTGTTTGTGGTCCACTGTCCAGACAAACTGATTGTTGTGATAGTTACAGATAAAATAATTATATTATGAGTGGTTGTAGCATTGTAGTAGAGCAGTAGTGGTCTAATGCTGTCCAGTTACGAGTTGTACATCTACCAACCTCTAACCATAGTAACCGTGTACCGTGTGGTGCCGGACGTAAAGAATAACACCACCCCATTGCTTCCCGTGGGTGTCCTAAAAGGCGACTAAGGGACTTACTAGAGAATGGGCAGCAGCGTTCTCTATGCATTTTACCACCATACTGCGATCGCCAACCCGCCTGCCAAGCGTGGCGATTATGGCAAAGCCCCCCAAATTGGGGGAGGCCTAAGTCCAGCAGTGGACGTCTTACGGCTGAAATGATGATGATGAACCATAGTAAAGTACGGAGTTCCTAGTAGGCTATCTCCGGCGCAATCCGCGATATAATTGCCTACCATACTTGCCTGTCCCAGGGTTGTCACTTTTAGCTAAATTTTAATTCAGTGCCTAGAAATTGGCAAGGGCCGGGAAACTCTATTTTTTACTTATGTGTTGTCTGGGTTTAGGGTTAGTAAGGTCGGTTTTACCTAAACGATGATGTTCATAGTGTTTGTATGAATGACAAAGTTACCTATATTTGCGGTTTTTGAAAAAGTTCTATATCTCAAAAACTGCTAACTATATCTCATTCAAACCAATTTTCATTGAAAGTGTTTTTTGATATCTACAGCATATATTTTTATTAGATTTGTTACTCTCCTCCTTTAAAAGTTATTTTTGTCATTTTTAAAGACCTATCCGTAAACACCTCACAAGTACAGGTTTGAAGACAAAAACTTTTTTTTTAGTTTCAGTTCCATGTATGGGGAGCCCCCACTTTATCTTTTTTTTTGTAGAAAATCGTAATGCGGTTCACAGAATACATGTACCTACCAAGTTTTAACTATGTAGTCTTAATAGTTTCGGAATAAAGTGGCTGTAACATATCGCACCTTTGGTAGAACAAGGGCATAATTGTCATAAATTGCCAAAATGACTTAAATATGCAGAAATGCTTTAAAAAACTAGTAGTTTTTAATATTTGTAAACGATACACCTAAAAGAATATAGTATATAGTTTATGTCATACAAAGCAGAACAACCTTAGAACATTATTAACATAGCTAGACCACATTAAGTACAAAAAATATCTTAAAATTACTCTCCTGTAAAATTGCAAAAACTGCAATTGTGCCCTTGTTCTACCAAAGGTGCGATATGTACATATGAAGTGACTGCGTATCTCAGCTCTACGACCCACTTACTGGGTAACACGTTCCCCTTGGTTGTATCAATCTTTGTAACAATTTACAAAATTCTGTTCTTATTCTTTCCTATTTTATATGCAGCAAAGCTACTTGAATGCCGCATTTCGCTCAGTGTAGAAGCTGTACCAACTACTGATACTGTAAGACAGTTGTCAGATTTCGGGCGTCTCGCTTGCCGACTGTCGCAGATATTCACAACACAGCTGGGACTATTTTGTGTATGTCCTATTTACAACATCTCTCTCGGTTTCGATTAGACATTAGACTGACTTAGCACTTCTGTTTATTTAAGAAATAGAAGCTCTACAGTCGCTGTTTCTAGTGGCGGTGGAAGTAAAGAATAACACCATCCCATTTCATTCTGTGGGTGTCGTAAGAGGTGACTTTGGTTTGGTTTTATTTTTTATTTTTTTCACTACTGCGATTGCCAATCCGCCTGCTAAGCATGACGATTATGGCGAATCCCCCAAATTAGGTAAGTTATGTCCAGCAGTGTACGTTTTTCAGGTGAAATGATGAGAAGCTAGATCCTCTGTGAAGGTTTAGAATTTTAGCTTGCCGTCCATCAAAAAATAATAATTGAAAATTGGGTTTTCTAAAAAACTGGCCAAGTGGGAGTCGGACTCGCGCACCGAGGGTTCCGTACAAACCTGCAGGTATTCACGGTTTATGCATAAGGTTTATGTTTATGAAATTAAATGTTAAAAAAAAAATATATATTTGAGTTGACTGAATGAAAGGTAAATTGTGGTTTACGATTTATGACGTATTAAAAAAAAAACTACTTACTAGATCTCGTTCAAACCAATTTTCGGTGGAAGTTTACATGGTAATGTACATCATATATTTTTTTTTTAGTTTTATCATTCCCTTATTTTAGAAGTTACGGAGGGGGGGGGGGGGACACACATTTTACCACTTTGGAAGTGTCTCCCGCGCAAACTATTCAGTTTAATAAGAAACCTCAGTATCATTTTTGAACACCTATCCATAGATACCCCACACGTATGGGTTCGATGAAAAAAATTTTTTGAGTTTCAGTTCTATGTATGGGGAACCCCAAATATTATTGTTTTTTTTTCTATTTTTGTGTGAAATCTTAATGCGGTTTACAGAATACATCTACTTACCAAGTTTCAACAGCATAGCTCTTATAGTTTCGGAAAAAAATGGTTGTGACATACTCGGACAGACAGACAGACATGACGAATCTATAAGGGTTCCGTTTTTTGCCATTTGGCAACGGAACCCTAAAAACGGACACAATATGCAATTGATGAGAAAATTTGCAATATTCACAATCAATCTATTATAATATTTGTCGTGTTGTTAATGGCTATACCTTCCTGTCAATTTCGCGATGAGGCAAAACAGCAAAAAAACCATACAAAGAACGTACGCACGAATTCTCTATATTATTGCGTTCCCAAAGATGTAAATGTTTTCTCTCCAGCCTAGGTAAAGTCTGTGTGACAAGCAAACTCACTTTCCCACATGTCTTGAAATTCCAGGTACGTAACCTTAGTATATTTGCATATTTTTTGTTGTTGTTATTATCACAGGTATGTATTGCATATGTTTTAATGGAAAGTGGTTACCGTTGCTAGACAAAGGAAAGACTTCTGTGCCCTTATTTACATTTTTTTATCATCATCATCATCAACCGCAGCCCGACTTCACTCACAGCTAGGCCTAGACACCCCCACGCTTCTGTGCCAGCCTCATCCAGGTTTTTGTCCGCGATGGCAAAAATGTCGTCCGTCCATCTCGTCGCCGGACGACTGACATTTTCTCTTGCAGTCTTTGGACGCCACTTTGTCATTGTCTTACTTCACCTGTCATCACTGCGCTTTGCTAGGTGTCCTGCCCAAGTACATATGTGCTCCATAATACGTGTTCCGATATCAGAAACCTTCGTGCGTCATCGTATTTTGACGCTTATTAGCCTGATGCCAAGCATGGAACGCTCCACGACTTTCTGTGCAACTCTTAGTCAGTACACAGCACAGAGGGTTCACGGTTCAGTGCCGTACGTCATGGTAGGCAGAGCAAAAGTGTTAAAATTTTCCTTAATAGGCGGGACTTTGGACGTAATGGAATTTTGGCTGATCTCAAAATGTCCTATGTTTGTATAGAGCAACCAAATTACGTGAAGAACCTCACCCTTAGAGCCCTTATTGCTCATAATCTTCACCCTTCAGAGCTTATTACACGAGACATGTAAGACGCCCGTCACGAGCCACCACGATATTATAACAACAGAGGAATTATCCTTTTTGTTAGGAGAATTAACGCTTGACTAAGAGCTCTTAGTCGTCTCGAGGATTTGCAAACTAACTATCTAATAATTTTATGCCATAAGCTTGTATCTTCTTGGCTTTGTTTCGGTAATCCTGCAAAGTTTTCTAATGAAAATGTGTCTGCATATAGCAGTAATGCTGTAATCACCAAACTTGAAAGATGGTTTGCTCGTGTTATTTTTATTAGCAGGAAAGAGGTCGCACTGTTTCCCATTCTTTTACGATACCTACGCGATATGAAAAGAAGGTACTAAATGAACGTTCGCCAAATTCACCACGCTTGGCTCGCATTCGAAAACGATAAGAGTCTCACTACCTTGAAACCTTAAATGATACCAACGGATAGAAAGAAGATGACATGCAACAATGAAACAAACTTTTTTTTTGTATTACCTATTCCATGTAGTTTCTTTTTACTCAGGTTTTTATTTTATTTTTATTTTATGACTATGAATTTCATTTAATTTTTATTTAATTTAATTTTTTATGATTATGAATTTCATTTAATTTTATGATTATGAATTTTATTTTATTTTATTTTATTTTTTATGATTATGAATTTCATTTAATTTTTATTTTATTTTATTATGAATGTTACTACGAAATTATCAATTACCATCTTGCGCTAGCAGAACTTCTTAAATTATTAACTCGGTGTATTGCTTGGGTTACCAAGATACAGGCTGTGCCTAGTTTGGGACCCGCTGTTAAATCTAAATTAAGTCTTCTGCTGCTTAGAATCTCATATTGCATGCTACTTGGATGTCTGTAAACTATGTGGAAGTTTAATAAAATGAATTTGATTTGAATGAACACTAGTTATTATAGAGGCGCTTGTGGCTAAGTACAAACAGCTGCACGGCTTGATCAATCAAGTTGATCTGCGCTACGCGCTGTTGGTCCGTGAATGGTTGACCATTTTTATACGCTTTATATTAGCTTCACTTGTATGTTTGTATGTTTGTTTGTAACCGACTCCTTATAGCGCGATTTTGACCCACTTTAAACGACCAGATTTCATTCAAACTTTGCACACCTGTCAATGACCGATGACAATACAATAATTTCATAAATTTGTGCAATTATCCTTGCCAGGGTTACCAGGACAGCAAAAAAACTGTCTTCGAAAACTACGCTGACATACGTCACAAACTACGCTGACATACGTCTCAAAATTCGAAACACCCTAAAAAATAGAAAATAAATAATAGTTTAAAAAACACGCTTCCATTGAAAACCAAACTAAAAAGTACAAAATAATGGAAAAAAGCGTGGGGTGCCTGATATCAATAAAAAAAACCGGCCAAGTGCGAGTCGGACTCGCGCACCGAGGGTTCCGTACAAACCTGCAGGTCATCATCATCATCATTCGTCATCATCGTTTATGAAATTAAATGTTTGTTTTTTTAATTTTTATATTTGAGTTGACTGAATGAAAGGTAAATTGTGGTTTACGATTTATGACGTATTAAAAAAAAACTACTTACTAGATCTCGTTCAAACCAATTTTCGTTGGTAGTTTTCATGGTAATGTACATCATATATTTTTTTTAGTTTTATCATTCCCTTATTTTAGAAGTTACGGGGGGGGGGGGGGGACACACATTTTACCACTTTGGAAGTGTCTCTCGCGCAAACTATTCAGTTTAGAAAAAAATGATATTAGAAACCTCAATTTCATTTTTAAAGACCTATCCATAGATACCCCACACGTAAGGGTTTGATTAAAATTTTTTTTTGTGTTTCAGTTCTATGTATGGGGAACCCCAAATATTATTGTTTTAAAAAAAAATGATATTAGAAACCTCAATATCATTTTTGAAGACCTATCCATAGATACCCCACACGTATGGGTTTGATGAAAAAAAAAATTTTGAGTTTCAATTCTATGTATGGGGAACCCCAAATATTATTGCTTTTTTTCTATTTTTGTGTGAAAATCTTAATGCGGTTCACTGAATACATCCACTTACCAAGTTTCAATAGCACAGCTCTTATAGTTTCGGAGAAAAGTGGCTGTGACATACTCGGACAGACAGACAGACAGACAGACAGACAGACAGACAGACAGACATGGCGAATCTATAAGGGTTCCGTTTTTTGCCATTTGGCAACGGAACCCTAAAAATACCTTAAAAAGCACCCCACGCTTTTTTTCCATTATTTTGGACTTTTTAGTTTGGTTTTCCATGGAAGCGTGTTTTTTAGTTTTTTTTTTTACATACCAAGGCCTGTCCGTGCCTCGAAAAGTGCGCTAAGGTCCCGACTGTCATTCCTGGATCTTTGACAGTCGTTACGGTTCGTCAGAAGCCCGAAAGTCTGATAACCAGTCTTACCAAGAGGTATCGGATTACCCAGTTACTAGGTTGTTTAGATCAGATAAGCAGTCGCTCCATGTGAAATACTGGTTTTCAGCTGCATCCAGTTTGACTGGAAGACGACCCCAACTGGGTAGGGAAAAGGCTATCAGATGATCAATGAACAGTCGTTGCCTGCCAGGGTCGCGAAATTTGTTCGAAAGAGATACCGTGGCCCTGGCGTATGGGCAACTGAAGAAACGCGGGTGGGTTTTAGTCAGTAAAAGCCTGAGACGTTCTTCCGCTCCACCCAGAGCGGAAGAAGTCAATTGATGATTTCCCAGTCACAAAAAAAAAACTTTGACTACCATCAACAAACCATTGATGGACGTCGTCGTGACCTAAGCCCACGGTCGGAAAGAAAGTGGGTTTTTTCAGAAACTAATGTGTGTACATCCTGACTCTATGACTCCCTAACAGAAATTCCATTTTCAGCAGCATTGTGATGTTTAGCCATTAATCATTATAATGATGCTGAAAATGGACTTTACGGATACTAATTTCCCCTCTTACACAACATTAAACTGACCTCATAATGAAATTATACTGCAGGGGAAGCGGTAATATTTAATTTCCAATTACCAACCACAAGGAAAAATCTCGACAAAACGAACTGGGGAGAAATAATGGATGAATTAAATTAGAATCTAATAAAGTATGTAAATGTAAATTGTATCTTTGTATTTCCATGTCAGGTCCTGAATAAAAAGGTTTTATGAAGCAATGTACCTATTACATAAAGAAAATTCAGACACAAAGGAACGTATTGTATATATTTTGTCTTCAATTTTTTCTTACGGTATGATTCGCTAATTCCAGACGTCAGAGATGTCACATCATGACACGAGAACAGGCTTTATCAGGTTTCAGGTTATTTAGGGTACAATAAATATGTGGACGTATGTATCTGACATTATACTAATGTACATGTGTCAGTTTCAGACAAGAAATAAGCATCTTATTTCATATTATACCGTACAAAGTAAGATTTCATTCTAAGATTTGTGAAAAATATAAGAAAGGAAACTGAAATTCCCCGCTTGGCTATAAATAAAGGAGCATTGCTTCTATTTTTATTAGCCCTTCAGTTGTTAAACAATGGGCTCAGAAATAGAACCTATTATTTTCAACCTCAGAAATAATAAGATTTCTCTTGAACCAACTTAATAGTTTTGCTCAATGAAACGCGTTGGAAAATGACGTTTCTTATTTGCAATCCAGATCTGTTGTTTTACATTTAATCCTGTAAATGTTAATGTCAATAAAACTACAATACATACCTGTAAAACTACTTAATGTCACTCTCACACGAAACACCTGTGTTATGTACACATCGTCACCAATTAATTTACTACACGAATACACACGAACCATTCACTAACACCAAACACAGATAACATTTCTACATTATAATTAGCGATGCAGTACCATAATGTGGTCGGAAACTGTCAATTGTTGCGTTTTGAGCATAGGATTCGTTTGGCACGTTATTCGTCTTGATTAATCGGATACGTATCGATTTGTATTCGAGAGAGAATCGAGTCATGTGTGTATGTAGGCCGGTTGAGCGTGCGGCGTCCGCCCGCGCCCGTGGCGTCGTTGAGCTGCCGGGCGCGGGGCGCAGAAGCCTCAGCGCGCCTGCGTGCCGACACCCTGCTGATGGTCGCCCATCCACTAAGATTGTATACTGAATCATTTTAAATTGCATACCTTATGAATGGTCAATGATATCACTACGGGTTTTTATTATTATAACTTTGCGAAAGCAGAAAGGTAAGTTTTTGTGGTAGTGCATAGAATTATTTAACACAAAAAATGAAACTTTTCCTTTTGTTTTAGGCGTGCTATTTTTAAGTTTATTGATGCAAAGGCAAAAACAAACAAAAAAGACAAATGAAAAAAGTATTCTTAGTGTAGGTTCAAGATTTAAATAAAACAAACACTTTCAACAAAAAGTCATTTATCATTTAGATGGAATTTCTAGGCCTCTAGTCCGTCTGCCTCGCACGCATCCCGCCACCGTCCGTTGAACTTGCGTCGAGGATTCGCATCGTCAACGCAAATTGTCTTTTCATTATTCACACCGCGATTATTTCGCTCTTTGACAGTAGACAATAAAACTTTGTGCACAAGAATGAAAGCGGTTCTATCGTGGAGACCTCAAAAATCTCTGTATAGAACCGAGTGAGACAGAAAAAGTATGATTTGTCCGTTTCATGTTATTTTATAGTTTCACATTAATGAATGAATAAGTCGGTTTTGATGACGATTGCTATGGCTAGCATCCTTAATCTATAAACTAATAAATCAATTACCCAAATATGTATCTTGGGAATTTGATAAAGATTTAAAAAAAATAACAAGTGGGTAGCTCATTATTTCAATCCCGGGTTTCATTAAATAACTTTATAAAAAAAAAAAAATATGAATAATGACTAAAACTGTAGTGCAAAAAAAAAAAGAAATGAAAAATAGATTAAATGTGAATCAAAATGTCATTAAGGGATCTCAATTTTCTTTCAAGTTGATGTTCGGTTCAAAAATCCAATCAGATTGCTCGATTAAATTTTTAATTTCAATAAGTCGTTGTCCCCTTTGTCCCTGTCAGTAAGTTATAGTAAAGTAGAGGAGATTGCAAGTGTTGTTAGCACTTGATGTATCAGCTACTCGAGCTTCACTCGTTGAGTTCTTGGTTTCAGCCAATTTCCTAGAACAAACTTTGATAAAGTGCTGAGATTGTAAGTAGTTGTTTGTTAGGAGTCAATCTAGCTCTCGACGTCAGCTAGATATTAATTGGATTGGTGCTATCAATATTGGGAGTTTAGACACAATTTTTGTTGAAGCACTAGGTTTTGTAAAATGCGATGGACACAGGTCGTGTCGCTGTCATTTCCATGTTGGACTCACGCCAATGCCGATGTCGCTGTTTGCACTAAAAACATATAAAAAATTCCAAAAGTGGACGAAGCTACCAAAGTTCGGATATTATTAGGAGACAAAATTAGATTACACCGTTACGACGTGACGAATTTATAAAGGTTTTATTATTAGATTGCCTGATAAAGCCGAAAACTTGACGGTGCTCTTGTGTTAGATTTTTCTTGAGAAAAAGGGCGATAAGTTGTGAGGGCAGAAAATAATCGAGTAAGAATGTTGCTTTTTACGGGGCTGGTAATCGTTTCTCTTAATATTTCTTTACATCAAAATGTTGAATTTTTCTACAAGGAAACAAAAAAAAAAACTCAATAGATAAGGAGCAAATTTTTGGTAAGCGGGCACTTGAATACTTAATAAATTAGTCCACGTATGGAAAAAAAATCCAGACGTAGAAATATCGTGGCGGTTTTTTTTCGCGCCCGCACTGCTTTAGCGTCTGGAGTTGAAATTCAAACAGTGTGTTTTTAGACGCACTAGGATGAACTTTGTTGGATTCTCAATCCTAGGTTCAATACCGAGAGTTTAAACTCCAGTGCGCGATAAAACCCGCGATAGTTTTACGTCCTTGCGAATGTAGACTTAGTAAGTTAAAAGTTTGTGTTCGCCTATGTAGGTATCTAATATTGATATCTATTCGATAAGCAGTCGTAAAAGTATGCTTTTAGTGGGACTTTTCAATAGCACCGGGAGGGTACTAAACTTGCCCGACAACTTGAGTACCAATCCAACTCTGGCGCTTGTCCAAGAGATAAAAGTCAAGTCAACCGCGGCAAACGTACATAGCATAGCATTTTATCAATTTCCTGCCCACGTTTGACATTAATCATCCATGCGAGATTACCTACTCTGTGGCTGAACGGAATTCTTTTCAATTTCATTTTTTTTTCCTACTCTATTATACTAATCTTTTCCGGTGAGTACCTACTACTGCAAATGCTTGAACCAAAGTAAACTAAAGAACTTGTATACAGTTCGAATCAAATACTTTAATATTTGCACTGAATTACAACGCTCCCCGAAGGTAGATTTTGTACATAAATAACAATTGAATTCGTTCTGCAACTTGGTCCTGCGACGCGGAAGTTCTAGATTTGTTTATTTTCCTTTCATATAACTGAAGTTTGAATAGGTAGCAAAAGTTTCGAGCCTTTAAACAGTACAAAGGGAGCAGGAAAGTGTAGGAGTTATATTTCGAGAGGCACACTAACAAGCAGTGACTGTATTTCAAAGGGAACGACTGAGGAAGATACGTGAATGTTGCGTTTTCTACTTTTATGTTACGATTCAGATAATGGTTAGTTTTTTAGCATTATTTTGATGTTTACTGCTATATTAGGGTCTATTGATATTTACTTTGTAATCGGCAAAGATCTCGAAGGCTTTTATATGATATCATTTGCTCTTTTCTTGTATATTGTCAATTTATCTTTTATATTTAGATAAAGAAGCCGGTTAGGATGTCCATTTAGAGTGATGTCATTGAGTCGTCGTATAAAAACATAATAGGAACACTCTGTGGGGAGCTTTTTATCTGAGTGGATTAGACTTATAAACTACGCTAACAACAACCTACTTACGTCTATGGCACATTACATAAAGTTAATTGGTACTTGGAGTTTCAGCTTTTATTAAACACGCTGTGTGTGTCAAATGTGTAAAATAGGATACGTGAGTATGAACCAATATGTCTATTTATAGCTTATATACTTAATTAGCCTCTAATGTTCCCATCGCTGGGATTCAGGTCTCCTCTTTTCAGAGAGGGAGAGGGCCTTTAAACCACCACGCGGGTCCAGTGCGGGTAGGAAGATGTCACATGTTTTCGAAGTTTTGGTTCTATAACATGACGGTTTTTCTATGACTTTTTACTTCACCGTGTTGAGAGCAGTGGCGATGAAAAAAAATACAAAATGTAAAGCGCCTCCACACCACCGGGCCACCACAGCTCTATTTATCCGAAAGCGTATCTATTTATCCGAAAAGTTTAAAGCAAAACGATAGCTGAGGTTGCAGTTCTTGAGTCAGTTTCCAAACTCGCCGGGGACGCCTTCCACACGAGCAGTTTTTAAAACTTTTATATCATGTGTGACTAAGTAGTTACATATAAGTATGCAAGCAAGATATACCCCGCGAAAGTTATAATTGCATGCACTTGGCTTTAAATTAATTTAATACTGTTTGGAGAACAGCACATATAGTTAATTTCAGAGATTATCTCAGTGGAGCATATCTAATAACGTGCTAACTCGTAAACAGGAACACTGCACTGTGGTTTGCATTGTCTCCGTGGCCAAAGTTACGATCGCGCATTGCGCCTCCCTTTGTTCCGAGCTCGCTTTTATTTTTACCTCATGGTGGGCAAGATTAGTGGTCCTATACAATACTTAATCTAGGTTGAACCCGGCTCTCGGATAGTTTATTTATGACCCTACACAATGTGGTAGTGAGTTATCCTTCCGGCAGGAGTTTGATTCTTTCCGGCTTTTCTGTTTTAGGGTGAATTTATCTCTAAACAGTATTAGTTTACATATTAAAGTATCAACACTATGTTTAATTTACATATTAAATGCAGTACGAAGAACAAACAAATAAAGAATAAAACCGTTACTACATTACTTATCAAACAGAACTCTGCTACGAAAAATCTAAAACATCATCATCATTTGTCTAGCCTTTTGCCAGCTACGTTGAGGTCGGCTTCCAGTCTAACCGGGTGCAGCTGGGTATTTGTTTTTTACCTGGAACGACTGCCTATCTGACCTTCACAACCCAGTTATTGGGTAGTACGATATCCTTTGGTAAGACTGGTTTGCCAGATTTTCGGGCTTCTGACGACCTGTAACAACTGTCTAAGATCCGCAAATGACACCGGGGACCACCGGCTTAACGTGCTTTCCGAGGCACGGACGGGTCTTGGTATGTAAAGAAAAATCCAAAACAAAATTATAATTTTTTCGAATATCTCCAAAAAAGATATTCATTTTTGTCTTCAATAAAGCACATTGCCTCTCTATAAAAGATAGTAGAACTAGTATCTACCCTAGTTTCTCTAATGTGTTCAGCGCCGTAGCGTTGGGAGGCATTCGTGAGAACTGTTATTGGCATCTAAAATTGAAATGAACCATTAGGAGGGATGCTGCTTCTCAACCAGGAATTCAATTACGTAATGGTTATGTGAATACATCTCCATGATATAGACATTATTGGATAGATTGAATTGGCTTCAATGTCTTACATTCTATGCTATCGTCAGAGTGATTAGCCCTTTATTGTAGTCAACTGCCGAACATTGGTCTCATATAGACTTTGTATTAATTGGAAATAACACTAGGTTTGTTGTGCTACCTATTTTCAAGAAAATCTATTACGTGTTGATTTTATTTTAACCATAACATTAGAACAGCAATTATTTTGAAAGAAGTCAGCTTAAGCAGTAGATAGATATTGTAGATAAACCTTGAAACAAAAAAGAACAGAACATAATTAAAAATAAATTAACTTTTCATTACGAATGTATAGAATTTCTCAATTAATATTTTTCTTAGGTTTCACCCACAAAAACGTCTTTGAATCATACATTTAAGGTAAAAGTATCAAGTGACATCGTCGCTAATGAGGTCGTCAGTCATCAATAAATGCGAAGGTGAGTTTGTTACGCTTTCACACTAAAATGGCTGACTGTTTTTTGATGAAATTTGGTACATGGGAAGACTATGACCTAGGTTGGGATATAGGATAGATTTTTTTCCCGGTAGCACGTTTCAGGCATAAAAGACGGTATGCTGTTCACGACACGACGTGCATAATTCCTAAGCGGTATATAATCAGCCATAATATTCCCACGCCTCGTCTCTTTGAGATAGTAGGCCGTAATCCACCACGCGGCGTGGTTCCAGTGCAGGTTTGTAGATGTCACATGTCTTCGAATTTTTGTTTCTAGGATATCTTGGTTTCCTCAAGATGTTTTTCTTCACCGTTTTGAGAGCAGTGGTGATGAAATTGTTTACACAAAGGAAAACGACTGCCTGGGTTCGAACCTGCGACCTACATCTTTGCTCTCGAAGTAGTAATCTAACAAAAAGGACGTGGCTTTCATGAATTACGATAGTATTTCAATTATTAGTATCATGCTAGTAAAGGGATTTGGATGAAAACTGGCACACAGATAGTTTGTAACCTAAATTCATACAAAGGATACTTTTTATCCCGGTTGTACGTTTCCGTGGAATAGTTTCCAAACTCTACGCAGATGAAGCCGCGAGCAACAGTTAGTAATTGATATTTATCGAAGTAAATACTGGCGACGACAAAAATATTAGGTTGGGGAAAAAGTCTTTTCGCATTATAGTATGTATGAACTTGTAATAAAATCTCTTTGGCTATACTATTTGTATCTGGCTGGTTTTGGTATCATTGAAAGTTTAAATTTTAAAGAACATAATTCCAAATTCAAATTAGGAAAATGTGTGATTTTCATTTGTTTTTCGTACCGTCAAGATGAGTGAATCTAATGAAAAAATTCGATACATTTTAAAATTTTACTACAAAAAAGGTAAAAATGCAACGCAAGCCGCGAAAAAAATTTGCGATATTTATGGACCTAGTGTAGTGTCTGTGAGAGTAGCACAAATTTGGTTTAAGCGTTTTCAATCCGGAAATTTTGATGTCAAAGATGCACGTCGCTCTGGTCGCCCTATTACGGATAAAATGGATGCCATTTTTGAAAAAGTGGAGCAAGATCGGCATACCAGTAGTTACAACGTAGCTGAAGAACTGGAAATTGACCACAAAACAGTTTTGGCGCATTTGAAAACAACTGGGTACACAAAAAAGCTCGACATTTGGGTACCTCACGAGCTCACTGAAAGAAACCTAATGAACCGTGTACTCATTTGTGATTCTTTATTACGACGTAATGAAACCGAACCATTTTTGAAGAAGCTGATAACTGGTGATGAAAAGTGGATCACGTATGATAAGAACGTGCGAAAAAGGTTGTGGTCAAAGGCCGGTCAGGCTTCACAGACTGTGGCGAAACCCGGGTTAACTCGCAACAAGGTGATGCTGTGTGTGTGGTGGGATTTGAAGGGCATTATTCATTATGAGCTGTTACCACCAGGCAGGACCATCGATTCTGAACTCTACTGCGAACAACTGATGAGATTAAAGCAAGAAGTTGAGAGAAAGCGGCCGGAATTAATCAACAGAAAGGGTGTGGTTTTTCATCATGATAACGCTAGACCTCACACATCTTTAGCCACCCAACAAAAATTAAGAGAGTTTGGCTGGGAGGTGTTAATGCATCCGCCGTATAGTCCTGACCTTGCACCTTCAGATTTCCACCTGTTTCGGTCTCTTCAGAATTCTTTAGGCAGTGTCAGGTTAACATCACGAGAGGACTGCCAAAACCACTTGTCGCGGTATTTTGACCAGAAGTCCCAAAATTTCTATAGCAATGGGATCATGTCCCTACCTACAAGATGGCAAAAAGTTATCGAACAAAATGGTACCTACATACTTTAGTTAAATGTAAATAAACTTTATTAAAAAATGTTTTGAATTTTCTTAAAAAATGCGAAGAAACTTTTTCCCCAACCTATTATAAGTTTTGAATGCGGCTTCGTCCACGTGGAGTCCTAATTTTTTTGGAATGTACAGACGCCAACACTTGAAGCTAATTTCTTTAGTGGGTTTTTAACTTTAACGCTAAAGTATTAGGGTCAAGTATGATTGGGAAAATTTGACAGTTTCGGGCAACTTGATGTGCTGGCGTCTGTACAAGTGGAATAAAAAGTCTGTGTGTCAAATTTCATCCTACAAATTGGTTTAGCTGTTTTTGCATGATTGAGTAACAAATATTCAAATTTTACAAACAAGGTTTTTCAATAAAATATGTAAGTATAATGTTATTATGTTTGCACAGCTAAAAGCTTTTAAGTATTATTGAAATGTAATATTGATGAAAAACGTTTGTGTGCCAGCATCATGAAGATTTAATCAGCATTATTGATTTACCCACTAAGTATGCATTATAATGATTAAATAAATTACTGAAACCGAAAACGTGGACTCGTTGGTGTTGATAGTCGCAAGCGCTACTGCTGACGTCCTGCGTTCAATTCCTAAGTACCCAACTTTGTGAAATTACTATTGGATTTTTGAATCTGAAATTTCTTGTGCACGGTTGGTGGTATCGGGCTCGCCACTTCTTACATTGGATCAAACATAACCTCTGCCTAACCTTTCAGGGGATATAGGCGTGATGTTATATTAAATAAATAAATAAACAACATTTATTTCAGAATTTCTTCCATAAGTGTTAGTAACAGTGAAAACTTATGAACTAATGTTAGTAACATTTATTCTAAGCTGTGTGAGGCTCGCCGATCCTGGGGAATATCTACTTGACTGCATGCAGTCGTATCCACCGCCCCAAGATCGGAGAGTCCCACCTATCAGCCAACGCTCTATTAAGTGAAGTTGCGCAATTTTCAGGTAACCATGCAACACTCATTTGTTAAAGTGTACTAATGCCAGGTACCTACTCACGTTTTTATCGCCGTGAAAAACTACGATTTTTCCGATGTTGTATGGATCGTTATGGCAGCTAGTTAACAGACACGTTTATTCTGTCGTATACAAAGGGCCTTATAACGTTAAAAAATTAGGTTTATTTTGTTTTTGGTTGCCAATAATGTAAAGCTAACCGTCGGTGACTTTATTTCTGGTTGTAACTGAATAAATATTATTTTTGTGCTCATTTACATTTTAGGATCTAGTTTAAATTTAAAATTTTGTAATATTGCTTTTCTTCAAATATTTTAACTGTACATACTGTGCAAATTGACCTCTGAATTTAGGTCCTCTCTGTTCTCGCCGCGTTGAAATAAGTTAAAAAGAAAATGACATTTCTTACAACGCTCTGGCAAAGAAAATGTGCTGATGAACTCCTTACTGTTGACTGCAAGACTGAGAGGCCGCCCAAGGTATTCCTTCATGAATATGGTGATTTTGACCCCTCAGCCTTCACAGATGTGGGTACGACTGCCGAGCTCGCATGTTGCAATGATGCATACGTGTACTGTCTGTTCCAAAAGTGTTAGATTAAATGTAAACAAATTTATTAGAAAACGTTCCTAAAGATACGGAAGGCAATTTGTAGTGCCACTAACAACTGATTTAGTGCTTGTATTTGTTCTATTGAATATTTGAATATAAAATTCTAATGTGAAATCACCTTCATGATGTTTTTCATTTCACAATTATGGATAATTTCATGACCTCAATTTTTATAGATGATTTTACAGTTGCATTTTAATCATGTTATTCAAACAGCAAGTTAGAAAATTTGGGATTTAAAATTGAAAATATGCTTTTTAATTCCCTTTAGTGATTGATTACGTAAGAATGTAGCCTGAACAGGGTTTGTTTATATTTTCATTAGACATTTTTGGTACATACTATAGGTAGAAACTGTGCACAGGTAGAGGTTCCTACGTAGTAAATACATAGGTAGAAGATACTATGATTGCAAGACTTGCTTTCTGGCATATTTCTTTCCTAGATTGTCTTTTATTCAAACATACAGGGTGGCAAGAACATTGACGTGCATAGTGAAATCAAGAAATATTTAGCATATGATTCTAGACACCCTAGAATAGAAATTTGTCGTCGGTTATAAAAAAAAATCTTATAAAGAATAATTCAATACCGACGCGGTCATGAAATATGGCAGAGCTAATTTATTTTTAATTAACTGAGGAAAAAATTTAACGCAAGAGGGTGGTACAGTCAGCATCAATATATCGGGACGAAAAGACTGTACAAAATTAGCTAAACAACTATGAGAATTCAATATTAACTCAATGACACAAGAACTGTGTCAGAATGAAGAAACTACACGATAACCATCATTCTGACAAGTACTTTATCTGATTGAGTAAATTTAATTTTCTTAGTTGTTGAGATCATTTTGAACGGTCTGTTTATCCCGATATTTTTGACACTGACTTTTTAGTGACTGACTGCTAACAGTTTTAGCGTCGATGTTTCTGCCATCCTGTATATTTTTAATGTAGCAGTCTAAGTACTGCTGTCTACTACATTTTAAAATTGTTGCTACTTATGTTGATAGTAATGTTCAAAAACAAGTTTACTTCAAAATCATGTAACGTAAAATCGTTGCCTCCCTATTACAGGTAAGTAAGTGGGTTCTTCAATTTCCTTACTCAATAATCATCTAAATTCGAAAGCCTATCATTGCGGAGTATCTACTTCGCTGTTAGTACAAGCTTTTAAGTGCTTTCAATAATTCCCACAATTTCTGCCGCCATTAGCTGATAGCTCAATATTTAATCAGAAAGCTCTCCGCTCAGGGTACGTTCCTGTTGTAATTGCATTTGATTGCCCTGTCTGTTCACTTTGTACTTTTTAGCTAAAGATATTTCAACTGAATCTCACTTGAAATCATGGATTTAATCCATACTTAATATTATAAATGGGAAAGTGTGTGTGTCTGTTTGTCCATCTTTCACGGCAAAACGGAGCGACAAATTGACGTGATTTTTTAAATGGAGAGAGTTGAAGGGGTGGACAGAGACATAGGCTACTTATTTTTCTTTTTTTGTGGCTGGTGTGAACTTAGAAAAGCCGTGCTTTTCGCATGGACAATTGTATGTAGCATGTTCGCGTATGTCTAATGCCCAGAATCTTCACATTCTATCCCCAAATGGAAAGACATATAATATCGTCTACAGTACCGTATTAAAATAACATTCTGTTCCGAGTTCTCTTATGTGTTCTAAATCAGGAAAGGGGAACCGTGTTACCCCGAATTTAACGCAAGTGTAGCTGCGGGCAAAAGCTAGTTTCCTATAAACTTACAAAAATATCGCACCTCCGATCAAATACTGTAATAACTTGAAAAATTCCAATTACGGGTTTTTGTAATAAGAAATATCGCCATTTCTCACTTTACACTCTCAAAAAGACTCACAGCTGTAACTTCACTAATTCACCAATAGATTACAGTTAGCACAGTATTCCATTGCAATGAAGTTGTATGCACAGCGTTCGGAAGTGTTCTCAGTTAGTGTGACATTACACGTTGTGACAGGTACCCGTTCTTTTAGTTGGTAAGCTTTTGGTAAGATACTGTAATAAATCGAAATAATACTGTACAAGTTGACTGGTGAGTACACCTTTGTTACATATTTGTTATCAAATACAGTTATCATTTGAAATGTTACTGTATTTGATATAATTTCAACTAATAATACTATTAAAGTGATTTTGATTACGGCATCATTTCCAAATATAACAGTATTTTAGAAACATTGCAGTAGTTAAACATTATTTTTTAATACAATACAGTCTCAAGTTGAATCGAGAACAACTACTTACGTAATCAGACTAGTAGATAATTTATTGAGGATGGAAAGA
Organism: Aporophyla nigra; assembly: GCA_947507805.1. Taxonomy (NCBI): domain Eukaryota; kingdom Metazoa; phylum Arthropoda; class Insecta; order Lepidoptera; family Noctuidae; genus Aporophyla; species Aporophyla nigra. The sequence goes on along the minus strand of OX382307.1, from coordinate 12,616,841 downwards.
CTGTATTAGATTTACATCGTGACTTGTGAAGATTGTATTAAAAGGAATGAACCTTATGCTAATTATGTTATTATGCGATTTTTTAAAATACAGAGTTCGTTTTTTCACGCCCAAAAAGGATCGTTGTGAATTATGTGTTGGCTATGAGAATGCTAAAGATGATGAGAAGCTAAAATTAGAACAGAAATATCTACTTCATCAACAACAGAAAGTACTGTCACGTCAAGAAAAACAAAGAGACAAAGATCTGTAGAGATGTGATCTGAAGAGTTCTGACAAGAATCTAGTGGCCGTGTATGATTTACAAGCCGTGTTACCAATATCAAAGGGAGATGTTTCTGTGTTCTATTATAAAAGTAAATGAAATTGCTTCAAATTCACGATCACGGACATAAAAACAAAAAAACCGAATGTTACTTTTGGCACGAATGTGCAGGTAATGGAGGATCTGACGAATTAGGTAGCTGTTTACTCAAATACATTGAAAAAGCTGTTGGTACAGCTAATGAAGATGATAATTATAGCATAAAATTTTATTCAGATAACTGTATAGGGCAAAATAAAAATAAATTTATTGTAACCCTTTGTTTACTGTGTCTTAAAATTCTAAAATCTAATTTCTATGATACACAAATATTTGATACCTGCCATACGCAAAACGAAAACGAAACATAAAATCGGGCCCCATCTATGTGTCATCCCAATACGCACAAATAATAAGATCAGAGGAAAAAACTGGCGAGCAGTACTACAACGTAAATGAACTTTCATTTCAGGATTTAATATCATTAGACAACACTTTTTTGGAGACTAAGGTTTGGCGTAGTTGGGCACGCCACAATTGCGGCGGTAAGTCCCCTCTTTGAGGAGTGGATTGAGAGGCGCCACGGCGTCCTCACCTTCCGCCTGACGCAGGTTCTCACCGGGCATGGGTGCTTCGGTGGGTTCCTGTTCAGGATAAAGCGGGAGGAAACGTCCGGGTGTTTCCATTGTGAGGATCGTCTGGAGGACACGGTGGAGCATACAGTGGAGGTGTGCCCTGCCTGGGCGGAGCACCGCCGTGTCCTCGTGGAGGCGATCGGCGGCGGCGACCTCTCGCGTCCGGCCCTGGTGCGAGCCATGGTACGGAGCGAGAGGGCATGGGAAGCCGTCACCTCCTTCTGCGAAGCAGTAATGCTCGCGAAGGAGGAGCCGGGGCGCGTGAGGGAGTGGCAGTCTCTGCACCCTCACGTCCCTAGCCGCCGCAGGAGGAGACGCCCCGGGCGTCGGGAGTCGATAGCGGACTCCCGGCCACCGTAGGCGCGAGCTTGCGGGTGGCGAGCAATGGGTAGCTCGCCGCCCGGTAAGGATCAGGCTCGGGTCGACGGCGCGTAGTGTTCCACGCGCGCCTCAAAGAGATGTCAGCAGCAATGTAGGGGTCTGCTAGGACCGATGCCTGCCAGGGTCACGAGATTGTTCGAAAGAGATACCGTGACTCTGGCACATGGGCAACTGAAGGAACACGGGTGGGTTTTAGTCAGTAAAAGTCTGACACGCCCTCCCACTCCGCCCAGAGCGGGAGAAGTCATTTGATGATTTCCCATCCAAAAAAAAAAAAAAAAAAGGTTTGTCGTAGTAGGCATAGTAAAATCTTCCCGTTTCATCGAATTTCTTTAACTTTGTTGTTTTTTTTTTTTTTTTTTACCTTAGGGATACTAAATGACGTACGTTATTATTAAGGTGCATTTTGCGTCATTTTAATTGATAGTTGTTCCTATAAACCATTTCATAAGTGCTATAAGGCTGTTTTACCAGTCTGATACAAATTACCAAAAAAGAAGCTACATATTTTTTTTTAGAGATGAATACAATGTAAAATTGTTATTTTTGTTTCGAATCTTTGGTTTTACAGAAAATGTAACTAGTATATTATTTTAGTTAAGAGATACTGATTCGTGTTCTTATATTAAACTTTATTTTATAGTTGATTGTATAAGCATCTTAAAAATGACTAGTGTTTACAAGATAAAAATCTTAAATATATTTTTCTAGATAAGGACTTTCGAATATCGTTTCTAGTTTTTGATTTTATTGTTTATTTTGGTGAAAATAAAGAATCTTACAACATGAATACAACATTTTATTTCATATTATATTATAATCTTCGATAAAATAGTGTAACAAGTAAAAAAAAATATTTAAAAAAATAGTGATATATAATAATTAATTATTCCATTAAATAACACCTTTTAAAAGCTTTTCATAAATGTATAACATGTATGTATTACTTTTAAAAAATGCATGGTTTTCGATTTGAAATAAAATACGTTGATCAATTTTGCTCCTCCTGAACATTTCAACTTTTTGAGTTGTTACACTATTTTATCGGAGGTGCGATATGGTGCATTTTACCAACAATATTTTATATCTGATAATCATAAAGTCATCATCATCATTTCAGCCGAAAGACATCTATTGCTGAATATGGCGTCCCCCAATTTAAGGGGTCTGCCATAATCGCCACGCTTGGCAGGCAGGTTAGCTATCGCATTATGGTGGTAAAATACACAGAGAACGCTGCTGCCCATTCTCCAGTAAGTCCCTTTGTCGCCTTTTAGGACAACCACGGCCAGAAACAGGATGGTGATATTCATTACGTCCGGTACGAGACGGAAAAATCAAAACAGTCATAAATTAAATTAATGATATTCTTACATCAGGTAATCCATTTTCATTTTTCCCCATTCTAATGTCACAAAGCTTTTCATCTGTTACTAAAATAATATAACAAAAGAATCATAACAGCGAAATATATTCAAAGCATAAAAGGAGACTGTGTCTTAAAGAACGAGCAATGTCAGTGAAATAATGACTCAATTTATTTTACCAAGCAGTTGCAGGGGAACTGCTTGGTAAAATCTCAACGACAATTAAATGTACAAGACTTGTCAAAAATGTATGGAAACTCGAGGTATTTTTTAAAGTTTGAGTTTGAGATCAGACCATGAACGTTCTTAAAATTGTAGAATTGCCCCTCTGTACATAAAATAAGTACTTGCCTACATCTCAGCGTTTTAGGACGCTTCTACATTTAAAAGATTTAAGTATCAAATGTAATATAAAACCAACATTGCGTGTCCTATATAAAATGTATTCGCCCCAAAAATTGGCAACTTTGTAAAATATCGCTTGGTTAACTTTAGGGTCCCGATATGAATAACATTGGCTCGGGAATATATAAACCGCTTACCATGAAGACGTCAACGGGCAGAAGGTCTGATGTAAGACGGCCTGGATCACTGGCATCCTACTTGGAAGGCACATTGGGGTTATTAAGTGAGGCAACAAGATCAATAATGTATAATGTTCGATGGCGGAGCGTGGTGTTGACCTTTTGAAAGTTCCGGTGAGGTCACCCGGTGGTTCGCAAGATGAGGGTATTAGGCATCCGCCCTTCTGTTTAATTAATGGAGGCTTGACCCCCGTCTAACTTTCTCTGCTTGTATTTAAGAGACCGTTATGTACGTAGGGATAAAATAGTTTCATTGTGTTTTTATGTCAGTTCGTCTGAACTTAGCGCTTTGCCCAGAAGTGGAATGATTCAGGCTAACAGTAGCAGTAGTAATAAATTAGTGCCTACTTGAAGTACATTCTATTTCAGTTCAATAGATGAGCCGCTTTTCAGAATCAAAATGGTTAGGTATACAGCTACTATATAAATGTTAAAGATCACAATCAAATATTCCTACTGAGCGAGTAAAGGAATCCATTAAGTATTAAAGCTTATTCCCAGCAACATACGAGAAAGTAAGTCTTGATTAGAAGTAAAATCAAAGTAGATAGTAATCCCTTTATCTTCAATTCATTACAAAGTTCAGTATATTTTGTTTACGAGTGTTAAAATACCAAGGCACACGATTATGAATATTTATGTGAGAGCATATGAGCTGATGAGCTACGCTCAGTAACTGTAAACAAAGTTTATGCATACGAAACGTCGTAAAGTCGTACGTCACGACAGACTCGCGACAATTTTCCTCGCTACATAAATTCGTCGAGTCTCTGAAAGTAGACAAGTTAATATGAGATTTCATATCGTACGGCGGAAACAACGGTGCGTTGAGCTCAGCGCTAATGAATAAATAACACGCTGTATGTCTACACTCTCTCGATCTCCCACGAGTCTGCATAAATAGGCCCTTTTTTCTTTGAATTGTACAAATGTAAATAAAGCACACTGTACGTAATATATACCCATATTTTGTAGCAATTAAAAAATTTCATTTTACACTGAAAAAGGCTAAATACACAACGCTTGCTGTTGTTTAATTGGCATCAAGTCCTACCGCGCTTCACACAATTCTCGTTTTGGGAATGATATTATTGGTTTGCGTGATAAAAGCGGGAAATCGGAAGTGGTGACAGAGTAAAAGGATAATTAAATTTGCGGGCGGTTAAGCGCGGTGTATCACGTATCGAGCTGTTTCAATAGGTGTGACACTCGATGGCGGTGTTGCCGTCAATTGCCCGGGGCACCGCGTCCGCCCGGGCGGCGCTCGGCCGTCACCGACCCACGTCGAGGGCCATTCACGTCACGTTCACGGCTCCGAATAATTTTTTAATTTTCGAATAACGACTGCGTCGTTTTTATGACAATGACGATGGTTAATGGTGGTGTTTAGAAACCACCTTTGTCATTGTTGTTTTGATTATCTTAGTGCTTTCTTTTTAAAAAGTTAGTAGGTAGGTGTTTTAAGACATTTACGTATATTTCAAAAAAAAAAAAAAAAAAAACGTTACAGTTCACTTAAAATATTGAGAAAAGTAAGTATCAAAATAAAATTAAGGCGAGGTGATTCAACACTCATACAGATTTGAGGGGGTGAGGTGCGGGGAAATCCGCAGGGCGCCTCCCGCGCGTCCTTCTTGTCGAACTCGTTAGCGCGCCAAAAGTTCGGGCGGCGCGGCGGCGGCGGCGGCGTAGCACAGACAGGTCATAGTGTAGCGACATCAGTATGTCCACAGTATTAGAAACCACAGAAAAAAAGATAATACGAGAGCAAATATGTTTATTTATTTGTTTCTAAAACTATTTACATAGTTCTTGATTTCATCCTCGTTGGAACATTTGTATACAGCTGCTAATTCTATCAAGTGTATCCCACTAATATTAAAAATGCGAAACTTCGTGAGTATGGATGTATGGATGGATATTTGTTACTCTGTCATGCAAAAACTACTGAACGCATTTGGATGAAATTCAGCACGCAGATAGTTTATAACCTGGACTAATATTATAAATGGGTGAATATACGCTATTTGAATTCCAATAGTCCATAGACTAGTTTTATGTTTAACTTATTATATTATTGTTTCTGTATGCTTAAACATGAAAGAATATGGTCTTTTATTTGGTCCACATAGTATATTAACGATAATCGTTTAATTTAAGGCATTAATAGTTAAAACTAGTTATAAATGTATACTCCTCTGGCCTCCCCCATTGCTAGATTTAATGATTTTATGGCCAGATAATTTAAATACGTATGCCATTATGTTTTTTTTTTTAATATGATCATAAGCTTTTATAAACATCGAAACATATTTTATCAAAATACACTGTGAAAGTATTTATTAATAAAAAGAAAAAAAACTTATTTTCATGTCATGTTACAATAATGTCACTTCATCTGGCGAAACTCAAAGAAGTAAAATTTGACTTAAAACCGCAAAGGTATGTTTTTGTTCTTGAACTACGCGCGTACAACAGTGTGAAGTTAGAAGCAAGCTATCGACGTTTAGCAAAACTCCAATAATATTGCGTCAGTTTGCGATTCACTGTAGGAAAGTGTGTTTGTGCCAGTCGTTGGAGTATTTCCTTTGGTAAGTCTGTGTTTTTGTATTTTATAGTTACGAAATTGTATATTTGCAAAATGCAATGTTTATTGTGTGTAAATGTCATTTGTTACGTTAAACGGTGGTCAGAAAAGCGAGTGATGTTGTTTTTGTAGCTTATGTGCGATTTTGTCACTTCTCTGGCGTCACTTCTCTGGCATATTTCATGCCAGAGGAAATATATAAGCGCCAGGGAAATGACGAAATTTTTTTTCGTTAAGGGCGATGCTCCGACCAGCCCGCGAAATTCAAAATTTCTTACGTTTTTTGCAATTTGCAGGCCAGTGCTAGGTTGTATGTTGATTAAAATATTATTCGCGCCTGTAAGACGTATGTCGTTACAGAATTATAATCATCAAAATCGCCAATACGGGTTGTGTCCAAGTTCATAAAGGCTTAAAAACAAACAAAAAAACAGAAAAAGTTATTCCTACAGCTTTATGAACTTAGAGCGTCGTATTGATGATTTTGATTATTATAATTTTGTAACTACATATGTCTTATAGGCGCTAATAATATTTTAATCAACATACAACCTAGCACTGGCCTGCGAATTGCAAAAAACGTAAGAAAATTTCAAATTTCGCGGGCTGGTTGAAACATTTATTATTTAATGTTTTTAGGCTATATTTCATTTGTTCTAGATACTCGAGTATAATCAGACACCATGGCGAATGTTAAAAAGAAACAAACAAGGGAAGAGAGGTTAGAAAAGATCATCAAGATGAAAGATTACGCTACCAAAGAATTAAAAACGATCCGGTTAAAAATGCTAAATTAAAAAAAAAAGAAAAGCAGCAATATAAAAAGAAAAAAGAAAAGGGACAAATTAAGAGTATAAATGATAAGACTGAAAGGGAACAAAGGGCTGTTAGACAAATATGGAGAGAGAAGACTAAAAAGCATAGAGATCGCGTAAAGCAACAATCTATCATGAAACCAGTCATGGCAAAGGAGTTCCAGATGGTATCGGAGGGACATGTAAACGAACCGCTGACAAAATTGTAGCTTCAGGAACTGACATTGCTACGCTTGACGACTTTGCTACGGAATTAAACAAATATTGTCCTGGCATTAAAATTTTTGTGATACCCGAAGAAGAAATTGATTTTCAAAAGAAGATAATGGAAGATAGCCGACCAAACATCAAATCTTTTACTGGTACACTAAAAGTACATCAAGTACGAGGAAACTATCTGAGCAACACGTTGTACATGAAGAGCCTTAGCTGCTTTTGTAGCAATTTTTGTCCTCACTTCCACTTAGGCGACATTAAATACCCCAAAATGAAAAAAAAAACCGAATTGAATGTTGATGCAGTATACACCGATTCTGAGGAAGACGTGCAAAACAAAATGGTTGCACAAACATCTACTCATCTGATTAATACTATAGATAATGCAGAGACTGCTATGACTGTCAAGAATGGAGATTTTGTACTTGTGGAAAACAATATTATATTATTAAAAAAAATTATTTAGATTAAAGCGCCTTAAACATGGCTTTTAAGTTTTTGAACGTTTTATAATTAAAATGAGACGAGATGAGACTGATAAGCAGAAAATATTAATTCTGTTATTTGATACGGGTAATTGAAACTTAAGAATCAACAAACCATTGATATTAAAAATAAGGTTAATTTAGAAACTGTGAAGACTGAATGTATATTAAAAATATCCAAATACTATAATTTATGTATGTTTTATTTAATATATGTCCCCTTTCTTAGCTAATAATCAAAGGCCTGTCACTTCCCTGCTTTAATTTGTCACTACTCTGCCAATAGTGTCACTCCCCTGGTAACACATTTTCCTCTGGTGCTTATAAAATCCAAAAAAATATAAAAATCTTCTGGCCCTCATCATTACAAATTTAAAAATAGTGTCATAAAGACAAATTATGAATATTGAATGGAACAGATTACATTTCCTTCAGGGACACAAAAAAATCAAATACCGTATATTCACCCAAATGCGAAAGTTTGTGAGTATGGATGTATGGAAGTATGGATGGATGAATGTTACTCTTCAACCAAAACTACTGAACAGATTTGGATGAAATTTGGCACCCAGATAGTTTATAACCTGGATTAACACATTGGGTCCTTTTTACCCCGGTAGTACGTTGCCGCGGCATAATTTCCGACCTCCAAGTAGGCCCCCATCCTTGTCAAAGCTGGTCACATTTGTGAGAGACCCTCTCCCTTGTGTAACGTCACATATTGTGCAATTTAACATCTAGACATTGAAACAGCAGTTCCGAAATTGGTTTTACTTCCATTTCAAATCAAACATTTGTTTCAATCAAAACAATCACGTAAAATGTTAAAAATTGCAAAATGGCAGAACTATATAAAAATAAAGAAAAAAAATTTGCCAGGGTTACCAGGACAGCAAAAAAACTGTCTTCGAAAACTACGCTGACATACGTCACAAAAAACGCTGACATACGACATAAACTACGCTGACATACGTCACAAACTACGCTGACATACGTCACAAACTACGCTGACATACGTCACAAACTACGCTGACATACGTCACAAACTACGCTGACATACGTCACAAACTACGCTGACATACATCACAAACTACGCTGACATACGTCACAAACTACGCTGACATACGTCACAAACTACGCTGACATACGTCTCAAACTACGCTGACATACGTCACAAACTACGCTGACATACGTCACAAACTACGCTGACATACGTCACAAACTACGCTGACATACGTCACAAACTACGCTGACATACGTCTCAAAATTCGAAACACCCTAAAAAATAGAAAATAAATAATAATTTTAAAAAAAACTAGAAAACACGCTTCCATTGAAAACCAAACTAAAAAGTACAAAATAATGGAAAAAAAGCGTGGGGTGCTTTCTAAGATATTTTTTTATTGATAGTCAGGCACCCCACGCTTTTTTTCCATTATTTTGTACTTTTTAGTTTGGTTTTCAATGGAATCGTGTTGTATGTCAGCGTAGTTTATGACGTATGTCAGCGTAATTTGTGACGTATGTCAGCGTAGTTTATGTCGTATGTCAGCGATTTTTGTGACGTATGTCAGCGTAGTTTTCGAAGACAGATTTTTTGCTGTCCTGGTAACCCTGGCAATTTTTTTTCTTTAATTTTATATATTTCTGCCATTTTGCAATTTTTTCATATAACGTGATTGTTTTGTTTGTGAAACTAAGCTGACATACGACATAAACTACGCTGACATACGTCACAAACTACGGTGACATACGTCACAAACTACGCTGACATATGTCACAAACTACGCTGACATATGTCACAAACTACGCTGACATACGTCTCAAAATTCGAAACACCCTAAAAAATAGAAAATAAATAATAGTTTAAAAATACTAAAAAATACGATTCCATTGAAAACCAAACTAAGAAGTACAAATTAATGGAAATAAAGCGTGGGGTGCTTTTTAAGGTATTTTTTATTGATATTCAGGCACCTCACGCTTTTTTTCCATTGTTTTGTACTTTTTACTTTGGTTTTCAATGGAATCGTGTTGTATGTCAGCGTAGTTTGTGACGTATGTCAGCGTAGTTTGTGACGTATGTCAGCGTAGTTTGTGACGTATGTCAGCGTAGTTTGTGATGTATGTCAGCGTAGTTTGTGACGTATGTCAGCGTAGTTTGTGACGTATGTCAGCGTAGTTCGCGCTATAAGGAGTCAGTTACAAACAAACATCCAAACAAACATAAAAACATACAAGTGAAGCTAATATAAAGCGTGTAAAAAAAACCCGACGTCGATCGTTCCCTCCGCGAAAATAAATTGTCAAAAAAATAGAAACATTGAAATTACATCACAACAATTCGCGGTGCATGTGGCGGCATTTATCAAAGAGGTCTCAGGCGGTCCGCGCGGGACACTGTGGATCGTGTGTAAACTCGCCCACAAAATAATTTGAACCTTATGCTTACAAAAATAAGGTTAATAGTTTATATTTCGTATTTTATTAGTTACTTTTGCGTTTGGTCACGTGATCGCACGGAAAGCACTGACATAGGTCCACCGTCTAAGAGCGCCAACGCGCGACTAACGGACTGAAATTGGCAAGGAAAGTGGATGATCTCCCGATTTTGGTAGGTATTTTAACATAGCAATTATTATAATGATTTTATCAGGACAAACTCAGCGCCTAGACCTAAACAATCTTATTACCTTTTCATTCACATAAGAAATAATAAAAAAACGTTTGGTTTGTAGCTATAAAATTGGTTTTAAATTACGATAAGAGGTATCTTTGGGTTTTTTTTCTATCGAGCAAAGTTAACTTAATCGTGTTTCTGAAAGTAACCACACATCCGTCAGATCCTTAAATTTGACATATATTTTTTTCACAATTGTATAACACTATTTTCCATGTTTTTCCATTGATTCAAAAACTAGTGAGCGCGGACTCTGTTGGATTATAGCGTCTTAAGTGCGTAATTCCCTGTGTTCAGAATGAAAAAAAAAATACAACCGACTTCCTTAAGAACACTACAAAGTGAAAAATAACTTTAATTTCGGCAGTCGGTTGTTTTTTTTTGTAGAAAAGTTTTTTTTAAAATTTTTATTAGTTATGGTATCTACCACGCACTAATTCCAAAGTAGCAATGCATATTTATGCAGTAGCTGAAATCGCGGTTGATTTGTGGTCATTTTTTAAAGAGTCTGGTGTCTGTCTTCGGAACTTATCATCAGATCTATATGAAATTTGAATGGGACCATTTCGGAATAAACTTCTTTCGAACAATAAAAGAATTTTGCAAGTCCGTGTATGTAATAGGTTGGGGAAAAAGTTTCTTCGCATTTTTTAAGAAAATTCAAAACATTTAACATTTAACTAAAGTATGTAGGTACCATTTTGTTCGATAACTTTTTGCCATCTTGTGGGTAGGGACATGATCCCATTGCTATAGAAATTTTGGGACTTCTGGTCAAAATACCGCGACAAGTGGTTTTCGCAGTCCTCTCGTGATGTTAACCTGACACTGCCTAAAGAATTCTGAAGAGACCGAAACAGGTGGAAATCTGAAGGTGCAAGGTCAGGACTATACGGCGGATGCATTAACACCTCCCAGCCAAACTCTCTTAATTTTTGTTGGGTGGCTAAAGATGTGTGAGGTCTAGCGTTATCATGATGAAAAACCACACCCCTTCTGTTGATTAATTCCGGCCGCTTTCTCTCAACTTCTTGCTTTAATCTCATCAGTTGTTCGCAGTAGAGTTCAGAATCGATGATCCTGCTTGGTGGTAACAGCTCATAATGAATAATGCCCTTCCAATCCCACCACACACACAGCATCACCTTGTTGCGAGTTAACCCGGGTTTCGCCACAGTCTGTGAAGCCTGACCGGCCTTTGACCACGACCTTTTTCACACGTTCTTGTCATACGTGATCCACTTTTCATCACCAGTTATCAGCTTCTTCAAAAATGGTTCGGTTTCATTACGTCGTAATAAAGAATCACAAATGAGTACACGGTTCATTAGATTTCTTTCAGTGAGCTCGTGAGGTACCCAAATGTCGAGCTTTTTTGTGTACCCAGTTTTTTTCAAATGAGCCAAAACTGTTTTGTGGTCAATTTCCAGTTCTTCAGCTACGTCGTAACTACTGGTATGCCGATCTTGCTCCACTTTTTCAAAAATGGCATCCATTTTATCCGTAATAGGGCGACCAGAGCGACGTGCATCTTTGACATCAAAATTTCTGGATTGAAAACGCTTAAACCAAATTTGTGCTACTCTCACACACACTACACTAGGTCCATAAACATCGCAAATTTTTTTCGCGGCTTGCGTTGCATTTTACCTTTTTTGTAGTAAAATTTTAAAATGTATCGAATTTCTTCATTAGATTCACTCATCTTGACGGTACGAAAAACAAATGCAAATCACACATTTTCCTAATTTGAATTTGGAATTATGTTCTTTAAAATTTAAACTTTCAATGATACCAAAACTAGCCAGATACAAATAGTATAGCCAAAGAGATGTTATTACAAGTTCATACATACTATAATGCGAAAAGACTTTTTCCCCAACCTAATATGACAGAGTTATGGCCGAACATACATTAAAAAAAAATATAAGCATCCGAATTGACAACCTCCTCCTTTTTGAAGTCGGTTAATAAGAAAATTAAGAGCTTAAAGTGAGAATCGGTATTGTTAGTGTTATTTTCTAACGTGTTCTTCTAGGACTTCTTTAAATGTAGATATGGTACCTATATGGTATGGTTTGCTTTTGGAAACTGAACAAAACAAAAAACAACCGACTTCCTTAAAAAAAACACTACAAAGTCAAAAATAACTTTAATTTCGGAATTTGGTGTCTTAGGATCTGAATTTAAGGTTTTTGCCACCGACTTCCGAAATTAAAGTTATTTTTGACTTTGTAGTGTTTTTTTTTTTTAAGGAAGTCGGTTGTTTTTTTTTTGGAAAAAGTTTTTATTTTTAACTTTTTAGTTATGGTAGATACCCCGCACTAATCTAATCGCGTTATTCGTTCATTTGTCGCGCAAATACTTAATGCAAATTTAAGACTTATATGGTTTTCACATGGACCCCATTGTCCGAATGGAACCAAAATAAAATGGGACCAATCGGGAAGCACCAGTTTTCAAATAAAAAAAAAAAATCATCGAAATCGGTTCACGCAGTCAAAAGTAATGAGCTAACAAAAATAAAATAAAAAAATTATAAAAAACAAAAAAAAATACAGACAGATTGATAACCTCCTCCTTTTTTTGAAGTCGGTTAAAAACCGACTTCCTCCAAAACTAGAAAGTGCAAAATAACTTTAATTTCGGAAGTCGGTGTCTTAGGATCTGTATTTGAGTTTTTTGCTACCGAATTCCGAAATTAAAGTTATTTTTCACTTTCTAGTGTTTTTGATGAAGTCGGTTTTTTTTTGTAAAAAAGTTTATATTTTTTACTTTTTAGTTATGGTATCTACCCCGCATTAATTCCTATACCACTAATCGCCAGGTGAAATTTAATAATTTACTACTGCTGTAAATCGTTGAGGAATTCCCTCGACTGTCTGTCTATGGTTCCATCATCAGACCTGTAATGGTACTTATAAGCCTTATGGGAGCTTTCTCATCAATGGAAATGAATTAAGTTCAAACACCAGGTAATTGCTGTAAATCGTTGAGGGGTTCCCTCGATTGTCTTTCGGCTCCATCATCAGATCAACTCCGGACCTTATTTAAATAGTAGTGATAAAATTGGCACTTTGAACCGTATAAAGTAAGCCCAACAATAGGGAACTGCTGTAAATCGTTGAGGAATTGTAAAAAAGTTTTTATTTTTTACTTTTTAGTTATGGTATCTACCCCGCATTAATTCCTTTACCACTAATCGCCAAGTGAAATTTAATAATTTACTACTGCTGTAAATCGTTGAGGAATTCCCTCGACTGTCTGTCTATAGTCTCCATCATCAGATCTGTAATGGCATTTATAGCCCATATTGCAAAGTTCTCATCAATAGAAGTGAATTAAGTCCAAACACCGGGTAATTGCTGTAAGTCGTTGAAGAGTTCCCTCGACTGTCTTTCGGCTTCATCATCAGAGCAACTTCAGACCTTCATTAAATAGTAGTGCTTTAAGATAATTAATGAAAGAAATAAAAAACGCACTAGTCGCCACTACAATTTTCGAAGGTTCCCTTCGACTTCTCTGGGATGCCATCATCAGATCCTAATGTCCTTATCATGGGACCACCCTTGAGATATCTTCTTTCCAACAAAAAAAGAACCATCAAAACCGGTTCATAAACGAGGAAGTTATAGGTGAACACACATTAACAAAAAATATATATATATTATATACGGTCGAATTGAGAAACCGCTTCCTTTTTTTGAAGTCGGTTAAAAAAACTTTTTTACAAAAAAACAAAAAAACAACCGACTTCCTTAAAAACACTACAAAGTGAAAAATAACTTTAATTTCGGAAGTCGGTGTCTTAGGATCTGTATTTATGGTTTTTTTGCCACCGACTTCCGAAATTAAAGTTATTTTTCACTTTGTAGTGTTTTTAAGGAAGTCGGTTGTTTTTTTTTGTAAAAAAGTTTTTATTTTTAAATTTTTAGTTGTGGTATTCATCCTATTCCAAACAAACAATGCATATTTATGCGATAGCAGAAATCGCGGTTGATTTGCTGTCATTTTTTAAAGAGTTCCGGTGTCTGTCTCCCGAACTCATCATCAGATCTATATGAAAATTATATGGGACCATTTCGGAATAAACCCCTTTCGAACAAAAAAAGAATTTTGGAAATCCGTCTATATATGACGGAGTTATGGCCGAACATACATAAAAAAAAAACATATAAACATCCGAATTGAGAACCTCCTCCTTTTTGAAGTCGGTTAATAAGCTTTCATTTTAAAACATGCATAGGGTACCTATAAAAAATCAAAGACGTTGATCAGAAACCACAAAAACTAAACACTTTTAGTTTGGTCCATGCTGTATAAGATAAATCTTGTCGTACCTAATTCTGAACAAACAACAATAGTACTGTTGACTAAAAGAAAAAACTAAACCTGTAAGTAGTTTAAGCTTAACACTATGTGGATCCACAGGTCCTCTTCAGAATAAAACCAAATCACTTAAGCACCATTTACTCGATTGGCAACGTTAATTTAAAAGCCAAAGCCTTTTAATTTACCGTGACCAACGCTCTGCACGCCAAGAATTACTTCTATCCTATGGTAAGCTGGTAGATAGTGTCTTAATTGTATTTAAAAGATAAAAAGAACTTTGCCTTTTAACAATCCATTATCGCGTACAAAGTCAGATGAAAAGGACGTTTTATGACTCGTCTTTTTAATGCTCTTTCAATGTTTTTAACGCTACGAGATAAGTACTCAGCTACAAGAATTACTTTGTAACGTGTTTGTAACCTGATTAATAATGGCAAAGTTTTCTCGTTACTCCTTCACTGATTTTGTGAACTCATTTTTACTTGTCCGGCGAAAAGCCATCAGTAAGTCCGACCTTCTTCAGTAGATAAAAGTTTGTGTCTGATAAAATTTATTTTGAGCTGGAAATGGAAACTGAAGCGTTGATACTAACATTAACTTTCCTAAAACAAATTGAAGACATTCCTCGATTGATTCAACTGAATTGTTAAATTAATTTTGCAGAGTGTTAGGTTGATAATTGTCTCAGTAGATTCGCAAATCACATATCCGCATAACTAGCTATATGTACGTCTCATTTGTCTTTAAAACTAAGTGTTATTATAATATTGAACCAGTCGCCAATATACTAGCTTCTAAACAACACGTATTTAATTTATCAAAAACCCTAACAAGGAAAAGTGAACCTTAACACAAACACCATATGGTCGCAATCGAGCCGGATCCATCCAGTACGGGCACCTAATGAGAGAACAAAAGGCTCACATTCCACAGCAGCGATAAGCCGACCCTTTTTTTTGCGCGCATCGTTTTCTAAGAATTAGCAAGTTGTTTACTACGACTCGAGGACTGCTAATTACGTAACTACTTTACGCATCGGAAATCAGCTGCATTCAAGTGTTTTTACGTGACAATGACGACGACTGAGGAACAACAGAAATTTCTCTCCGTGTTAGAAGATACTGCAAACCTGCTACGGAAAACACAAGTTAACCTGAGGAAATGTCCTAAAGCACGCTTAACACGAGGATATATCGAAGCACGTATGAAAATCATTGAAGACTATTGGGATACCTTCAAAAGTGCACATAAAGATTTAGTAAAAGTTACACCGAAGGAACAGAAAGGAACTTTATCTTATTTTTTAAATGAGGAGTTTTTTATTTATGAAGATTTGTTTAACGTGCTTCAAGGTGACTTAAAGGACATGGTTATCGCGATATCTGAACAATCTGTAGTGCAATCAAAGTCAGCAAATAGTAGTTTCGGCTCCACAAGTCCACAAAATAACGTCGTGCATCTACCGAGGATCGAGATACCGAAATTTTCCGGTGATTATGAATCATGGCAAACTTTTCAAGATTTGTTTACGTCGTTGGTGCATGATAACAGTTCGCTTAGTGATGTTCAAAAGCTTCACTATTTGAAGACTTGTGTGTGTCAAGAAGCCGAATCACTATTGAAGCATATACAGGTAACTGATAAAAATTATGTAAATGCATGGGATATTTTGAAAAAGAGATATGGCAACAAACGCTTACTTTTGAACCATTCTATGAAAAGGTTATTCAACCAAAAGAAGATGTCTTCTCAATCAGCTTCCCAGTTAAAAGGGTTGTTAGATACAACCACAGAGTGCCTTAACAACTTAATTAATTTAAATATTGACGTCGGCTCTTGGGATCCATTCCTTATATATCTTCTAGTACAGAAGATGGACTCAGAGACGCACAAAAACTGGGAAGAACATGCATATAAGGAAGAATCTGAAAACTTACCTACCTGGAGTGATTTCAAGAAGTTCTTAGAAACGAAGTACCGTACCCTAGAATTAACAAATCACAATAATACATCAAAGGACAATAAAACAATAAAGGAGCGTTCATGCCATGTTGCTACACCAGTTACGGAGAAAGTTTGTGTGATGTGTAAAGAAAGTCACAGTTTAAGTCATTGCAAGGAATTCAGCAAGAAGGAACCTGCTGAAAGAAGAGAGTTTGTGAAAACCAAACAATTATGTTTTAACTGCTTAGTACCAGGACACTCGGCATTTAAGTGTAAAGTGCCAGTATCTTGTCGTCTTTGTCATAGGCGCCATCATTCCCTTTTACATGAAACGAGGACCAAGCAGCTTGGAGAATCATCAGTCACCTCACCTCCAGCTGCAACACATGTAAATGAAGAGCAATCATTACAAGTCAATACAATGATGGCGTCGCATTGCAATACTAAGAAGAAAGTAGCAGCACTGTTAGCAACTGCAGTAGTGGAAGCAACAAGCGAGCAAGGTAACACCATTTTACTGCGGGCGCTTATAGATCAAGGTTCCGAGGCAGCTTTCATTAGCGAGAAGGCGACTCAACTATTGAAGCTCGAACGACAACCTGTAAAAGCAAGCATTACCGGGGTGGGATCCCAGAAGACTGAAATAAAACATGTGGTACAGCTACGAATAAGATCACGATTGGACCGAAACTATTGTTTACCAATCAAGGCATATTTAATGTCCAAGCAACTGACCGCAAAGATACCCACCAAATCAATCAATAAAGAAGATTGGGCACACATTCAAGACCTCAACCTGGCTGATCCAACTTACTTCAAGCCAGGGTCAATAGATCTACTCTTGGGTGTGAAAGAATATGCGGAAATTCTGCAAAACAACCTAATCAAAGGTCCACCAGGCACACCAAGCGCTCAGGAAACCAGCTTGGGATGGATTCTTTTTGGAGAAGTTAATACAACGCATCAAAACCAGTATGTTGTCATGCATCATTCAGTTGACATAGAAGACCTGTTGAAATCAATATGGGAAATTGACGTAGACAATAATAGACACTTAACAAAGGAAGAACAACTGTGTGAAGAAATATATGAAAAGTCAACAACTAGAAATGAAGAAGGAAGATACATTGTTAAATTGCCATTTAATACATACAGTCCACAATCACCAGATGGTAATACAAAATCGATAGCAACACATAGATTTACACTATTGGAAAAGAAGTTCAGGAAATCGCCAGACCTGCAAAAAGAATATAGTAAAGTTATAAATGACTATATAGAACAAGGACACATCGAGAAGGTACCTGATAATGAAAAGGATAAAAGAGCGGTCTACTTACCTCACCACGCTGTTATCCGAGCCGACAAAGAATCCACGCGAACACGCGTTGTATTTGATGCGTCGTGTAAAGGATCAAACAACATTTCATTGAATGATGAATTACTCGTGGGTCCTCAGCTGCAAGAAGACTTGAGAAACATTTTGATGAGATGGCGTATGAAACAAGTCTGTTTTATGGCAGATATAAAACAGATGTTCCTCCAAGTATTAGTGACAAAAGAAGACGCAGAATTTCAGCGAATCTTGTGGAGGCAACAAGAATCAGATAACCTGGAAGAATATCGATTACTCAGAGTCACCTTTGGCACAGCGTCTGCGCCATATTTGGCCGTTAAAACGCTTCAACAGATAGCTAAAGATGAAGCTAAGAATAATACTCTTGTTGCGCAAACTATGAACGAGGATTTCTACATGGACGACCTTTTATCTGGCACAGACTCAGTAGCTGAAGCTAAAGCACTTTCTAAAGATTTATCAGACATACTAGAAAGAGGCGGTTTCCAACTTACGAAATGGGCATCCAACAGTGTCGATTTAATGAAGTATATAAAAGAAGATAAAAGATCTGCAAAAGCACATATTGATTTAAATCTCGATGGAACTCTCAAAGCATTAGGAATAGAATGGAACTTAAAAACAGACCAGTTTCAATACAATCTTAAATTGACACCCACAACCAAGTCAATAACAAAGCGAAGCATATTGTCTGATATACAAAGAGTGTTTGATCCCCTTGGTTGGATAGCACCGAGCACTGTTATGGCTAAAATCTTAATACAAAAGCTTTGGCTTGAAAAGGTTAACTGGGATGAACAAGTTAGTAACACATTAGAACAAGAATGGAAAGAAATAAGATCAGACCTCGTTAACATAACTAAAATACAAATAGATAGATGGCTTGGTACGATGACAGTTAACAAAAACAAAATACAAGTTCACGGATTCAGCGATGCTTCAATGCGTGCATATGCAGCGGCAGTCTATATAAGAATTGAAACTCAAGACAACAAGATTGAAACAAAACTGATAGCTGCCAGAACCAGAGTAGCACCATTGAAGACGATTTCGTTACCTCGTCTAGAACTTTGTGGTGCCCTACTTCTATCAAAATTGATGAAGCAGGTTGGAGAATCAATGAGGATACCGACAACACAAATGTACGCATGGACTGACTCTTCAATTGTTATCGCATGGCTTAGTGGTGAACCTAACAGGTGGAAACCCTTCGTCGCAAACCGTGTAGTCGAAATTGTTGAAAACATTAATAACAAGCACTGGTTCCATGTTCAGTCACACGAAAATCCCGCTGATTTGGCATCTAGAGGAATGTTGTTATCCGACTTGAAGAAATGTAACTTATGGTGGCACGGACCGGGCTGGCTGTCTGAAACAAAAATAAATATTAAACATGAAATAACAGAAACAGATTTGGAAATGAAGAAAACTAAAATCAATACTTACCTGAACGCAGAACGGGTTGAAGAACCTGAAACAACTTTAATATCACAATTTGAACATTTTGAAACATTAACAGATTTAATAAAAGCGATTACTTACTGTAGAAGATTTTTAAACTATAAGAAGAATATAAACAGTGAAAATCAGAATTTAACAACGCAAGAATTAGAAGATACTCTACAGATCTGTATTAAAAAGGCTCAAGAAGAAGAATTTAAAGAAGAAATAGATAGAATAAAAATAGGAAAACAAGTTAAGAAAAACAGTCAGCTGCGATGTCTAAATCCATACCTAGACGAGAAAAATATACTCAGGGTGGGCGGTCGCTTAAGACATGCTAACTTACCAGATGATAAGAAGAATCCTGTGATCCTGGGAAATAGAAACGCACTGATACAGCTTATAATTGCTGATACACATGACAAAACACTTCATGGTGGAGTACAGTTGATGTTATGTCACTTGCGTTTTAAATACTGGGTTATAAGAGCTAAATCACTGGTGAAGAGACACATTCATAAATGTATGAAGTGTGCCAGAATGAATGCTACAACGAAAGGACAAATAATGGGAGACTTACCGATGGAAAGAGTAACTCCGACGAGACCGTTTCTGCATAGCGGTGTAGATTTCGCAGGACCGTTTCAAACACTGGTGTCTAGAGGAAGAGGCAACAAAACTAAAAAGACATATGTGGCAATTTTTGTATGTATGTCCACCAAAGCAATCCACATAGAACTAGTTGGAGACCTCACTTCAGAGGCATTTATAGCAGCCTTCAGACGTTTTGTTGCCAGAAGAGGTAAATGTGCCCACCTGTGGTGTGATAACGGCAAAACATTCGTGGGTGCCAACAGAGAACTTCATGATTTGTGGAATGAAGCACAGATGGCAGGAGAAGTTACATCCACGCTAACTGCAGATGGCACACAATTCCACTTCATCCCAACATATAGTCCGAACTTTGGAGGTTTATGGGAAGCAGGCGTGAAGTCGATTAAGTACCACCTAAAACGCATTATTACAACTAACCTGACGTTCGAGGAAATGACTACAATATTATGTCAGATAGAAGCCTGCCTAAATTCACGCCCGCTGTGCCCAATAGATAGCACTGACCCAGAAAATTCAGATCCATTAACTCCTGGCCATTTTTTGATTGGAGAACCACCGATTATAGTACCTTCACCTGATCTGCAAGCCGTGAAGGTTCATAATTTGTCACGATGGCAACATACACAAAAGATTCTTCATGACTTTTGGCGACGCTGGCAAGAGGAATATTTGACTAGGCTGCAGCAGCGTCCCAAATGGATGAAGAAACAGAAGGAATTTGCAATTGGTGATATTGTGTTGATCAAGACTGAAAATCAACCACCTAGCAAATGGTCCTTAGGACGTATCACAGATAAACATCCCGGCATGGATGGTAACACCAGGGTGTATAGTGTGAAAAGTGGAGGTTCCATAACTAAAAGAACTATTACCAAGTTATGTGCATTGCCAGTTGATTCTACTTAGTTTGTCTTTAATTATTAAGCTACTTTGAATGATTTTAGTAGATATAGTGGATTTTAGTAGCATTTTAATATGTATAGTTAGAATTTCATATTTTTTTTATTTGTATTATTTGTGCTTTAGACTGTCAATTTGAAGTTAGATACTTGATAGTTAAGTGGATAATTGTTAGAACTTAATTAAGATTATAAAAGAACTTAAAGTCCTTTTGGTGGGCGGTATGTTAGGTTGATAATTGTCTCAGTAGATTCGCAAATCACATATCCGCATAACTAGCTATATGTACGTCTCATTTGTCTTTAAAACTAAGTGTTATTATAATATTGAACCAGTCGCCAATATACTAGCTTCTAAACAACACGTATTTAATTTATCAAAAACCCTAACAAGGAAAAGTGAACCTTAACACAAACACCACAGAGGTACTTTCCAACTTTCTAAAAATAAATGAATGTACAAATGGTTTTAAAGCCACAACTACAAGCTCTACTCCAAAATGAAGTAAAGGTTATCTAAACGGTTCATTTTATTTCTTGGAAGCAAGAAACACTTGTACAGTTAGCGGTGGCGGGTGCGCTACAGCCCGCAAGTCACGTACTTCCCTGCAAGTAACGGAACTTGCAATTGTACTTGTAGGAGGCCCCGGAACAGCTGCCTCCCCGAATGTTTGTGCAATAGTTCCCCAAGGAACATCCCGGAAAATTTTAATACTTTTACTAGAACAACAGGAAGAATTCTTAACACAAATGGAAACAAAAGACTTTAATTTATAGCTTCTAGGAAATGTTTAAATTTTTAGTGGAGTTGGAGTTATACTCTGAATTGGATCAGCAATACAAAATAGCTTCTAGTAAAATGCATTTGCTGAAAGTTGTAAAGATCTGTGCTATCATAAATAATGAATATATAAGACTAATAATGGGCTTTAGACCCCATATGAAATTAAGGAACAATAGTTATTTGTGCAACAAGAGAGCAAAGTCGGTTTTTGCTGCGAGTGCTGATTTTGAATCCTGAGCAAGCGAAGGATTCAACGATTGAATCACGAGCGTAGCGAGTGATTCTGATGTTGAATCCTGAGTGTGGCGAGGGATTCAAAGGCACGAGATGCAAAAAACTTTGCTCTCGTGTAACACACATAACTTTTCACTTCAGCAGCGAGAACACTTTAGGAGATAAAATAATAAACAGGAATAGATTGAAATAACTATTTATTGTGAATCAAAATAATTAACATTGTAGGTAGAGGTACCAATTCAATAAAATGGAACATTTTAAAAGTTAAAAGTAAAATTACTGAAATTCTGCAAATTAAAAGTAACTGATTTATTTGGCAACGTTATTGTTGTATTGAGTTTAGTATGATTATCTGGGGTTAAGGTTTCTGTTTCGGTGGCGGATTGAGAAGGAACAACGGTGAACGTTGGTGACTCTGATCGGCTTTCTGACTGTGCGTCGTTGGAAGTGGATGGGCGTGGGTGAAATCAAGGATCCGAGGTCGAATTCAGACTTATTGTTTCCACTATACGCTTACAGATTTTCAATATAGCCTTTCTGCAACCGTATTGGACTTCCACCCGCCGCACAGTGGGTCGAAACTATGATTTTAGTGACTTAGGGCTCAACTTTGCTTTTTTACTTTTTTCTTCATGTGGATGGATAGAGCTCATTAACCTCAACAATAATTGTTCTGATGTATTTTTTCCTAAACTTTATACTTTGGGTAGAAAAATGTGTTTTGTTATTTTTTTGTATGGAGCGGATCAAATAACCTTAAATTCCTGCTAAGTAGCGTGTGATCCCGCGTTGAAACTTTATTTTTCATATACCTTGTCTAGTCTATTATCATTTGATGCTATTAACGTGTGCATAAAGTTGCAACTCTGCCAAATAAATGGATCGAAAAAAATGAAAAAATATATCGAATAAAAAGCTACATTTTTTACTTTCGTAAGTTCTTTTAAGTTAAATTTGATATGGAATAGTAAGTAAAAGCACGTAATAATACACATAGTTACTTAACAACTAACAACAATACATTTAAAAGGTCCCTAATTAGCTTAAATTTACTAATATATGTAGTATTAGTAAATTTGTAAATTTAAGCTAATCACACTAATCATAATACATTTAAAAGGTCCCTAATTAGCTCAAATTTACTAATATATGTAGTATTAGTAAATTTAAAGCTAATCACACTAATCATAATACATTTAAAAGGTCCCTAATTAGCTTAAATTTACTAATATATGTAGTATTAGTAAATTTAAAGCTAATCACACTAATCATAATACATTTAAAAGGTCCCTAATTAGCTTAAATTTACTAATATATGTAGTAGTAGTAAATTTAAGCTAATTAGGGATCTATGAATTTCAATTTCTTTGTTTTAATGACTTTAACATGTTTATGAAATGTTATTTTAAGTTAGATTTAATACTGAATAGTAAGTAAAGATAGGTACATAATAATACAAATTAGTAAAGGTAAACTAACATTACTACAACTAACACAAGCAAACTAAAAACTAACTATAAACAACATCAAACATTACTATTTCCTTTCAATTATGAGTTTGACATTTATAAACTAATAAAAAAAACAAGAAACTTACAAACTACCAAAAAATCTTATTCACTATCGCTATGACTATCTTGTAAATTATCTACATCAATAAAATCTATATCGGATTCTGTGGGAAAAATCAGCAGAAGCTCTTTGACTTTTGGAGAGAGAACCATTATATTTTGTTTCACCATTCGATGTCTTAGACTTGTGATCTTTGGATCAGAAGACAAAAGAAGATTGTGTATAATATCCTCATTTGTCGCCGTTCTACTTACCTTTCTAGAATGACTCTCTCTATATTTCCGGAAATCTTTATTACGAGCTTCCGCTGCCTCTTCCGACAGTTTACCTATAGGTATGGCACCAAAGTGCTTAATTATATCACTCCCATGTACTAACAATTTATGTATACTGGAAGGCATATAATACCAGGGATATAAGTGAACGTACAATTGTGCAGTATCTCTACAAAATTCGGAAAACTTAGAAAGATCCACGCTCTCTCCAGATGCAACCGTCTGAAGAATCACATGAAACCTTTCTATTAAATCTTTATCTATTCCTGTTATGCGAGCTGTTGTTTCTGCATCCCTAAAAAATCTTCTGGCAGTATTGCCATCATTGGTTGTGCCTACTCCTTGCTTGACTACGTCAATAAGTAAACCGCATTCTTTCTTAAACGCTTGCTGTATAGCGCTCTTTCTGAGTGACATTTTTTCTTTGTCATCGCCCCTGCAACTCCATTTTTTGAAGTCCAAACGATAAGCTGCAAACAAAAAGAAATATCACTTAAATAAAAATCTCACAAGTAACTATATAACGTGAAAAAAATTATGAACTAATAAAATTATATTTACCGATATGAAGTAAGCACTCCATGCTTCTTATCCAGGCATGTAAAGATGACATTCCATACTGGAACACTTCTTCGTTGTTCTCTTTTTGAGCAAGTGACTCTAAATTGTTCATCTCTGACGGTTTTGCTTTGCAGATATCACAGACAGCTGAAGATGTGTCTGACAAATATGACGATATTTTGCCGTCTATCATCGTCAAGTGCAATTGATGCTTAACTTCAACTTGATTGAACTTGATTGGCTGAAGTCTTTCTATTTCTTCGGTTATGCTAGCTTTTATAGTTACCACTGTTGACTGCGTTTCTTTGGTAAATTTGAACATTATCGGACGGCAATAGAAAGTTGATGAGGGTCGATCGTTTTCCCAAACAATTGTTCCATCACATTGTTGAAGCCTTATAGGAACTAGACTGGCCATGAAGATAGTTGAGTCATCAAACTCTGCTTCAGTCTTTTGTTTATAATTACTTTGACCTGAGGCTCCATCAAAACCCCATTTGCTTATTAGCAGTAACTCAGTTGGCGAATCCAAATCTAAAGTAATCACTTCTAAAAGCCTAGATACCGTCAAGTTGAGTAAAGCTTGCAGTTTAATAGCAGCTCCTTCTTCAGTTATAATTATGTCTTCTTTCCCTGGATAACATTTTGCCTTCGCTTGTTTTATTTTATAATAAGAAGGGTATAAATCAGACCTATTTTCACTTGCTGCTTCTCTTAGGCTTATATACTGCCACTTACTTAATTTAAGTGAAACTAATAAAGACAGTGCCTTATCGGGTGAATATGTACTACTTTTCGGTTTACTTGTACTTAAACACTCTTTAACTTTTTCTAGATCTTCGGGGTGATTTAGTAAATGGTTCATAATTTTTCCTACATCCTCATTTCCGGTGTTTCTTAAACTAGCAATTGTAGTAGCTTTAAGTTCATCCGGGGATAACGAAAGCGATTGGTTAATTTGATCAACGCGTCTTCGTTTTTGCCTGGAGCCCAATTCCTCGAAAGGTTTTCGAGGTGTAAATGTAGATGTCGAAGCTTCTGTAGTAGATGGTGGTAGATTTTCGACATCTTCAGTATTACAAATCTCGAGCCTTTCCTGTTCAGTGTTCACAGCTTCAGGTATCATTCCTTCGGGCCAGTTTATTGCACGTTCCAACCAATCACCATTTTTTCTTACAAACTGTGCTAACGTGCGACTACTTCGTTCCCATCTTGCACTTATATTTGAACAAAAGCGCGTACAGAATTTTTGGAGCTCAACACTGTTCTCTTCGGTCACGTTTATTTTATGTTGTAGGAATTGAAAGAATTTTTGACTATCCGACAGTGACTTGACCTGCTCTCTTAAAATCATAAATAAATCTAAATTGTTAACTAAATTATCCATTATAACGAAAAAGGGACGATCAGAATCACGAGATGTTAGTAGTAGTACGAATAAACGAACACTAGTTAGTATATAATAAATTATGGTCATTTTATACTTCCAGAATCCAGTGACAAACAATGTTTACTAATTTTTCTACTACCCTCATTAACTAATTATCCTAATTAATATTACAGTAATGACTAAAAGTGAAAAACATTGTTTTTTTATAAGGTAAAAGGTTAAGCTAATTACAGTAATTAAACACACAAATAGAAATTAATTGATTTCATATCCACATTTTTAAATAAAGGTCCCTAATTAGCTTAAATTTACTAATATATTTAGTATTAGTAAATTTAAGCTAATTAGGGACCTTTTAAATGTATTGTTGTTAGTTGCTAAGTAATTATGTGTATTATTACGTGCTTTTACTTACTATTCCATATCAAATTTAACTTAAAATAACTTACGAAAGTAAAAAATGAAGCTTTTTATTCTATGTATTTTTTCATTTTTTTCGATCCATTTATTTGGCAGAGTTGCAACTTTATGCATTTGTTTATAGCATCAAATGATAATAGACCAGACAAGGTATATGAAAAATAAAGTTTCAACGCGGGATCACACGCTACTTAGCAGGAATTTAAGTTTATTTGAGCCGCTCCATACAAAAAAATAACAAAACACATTTTTCTACCCAAAGTATAAAGTTTAGGAAAAAATACATCAGAACAATTATTATTGAGGTTAATGAGCTCTACCCATCCGCATAAAAAAAAAAGTGAAAAAGCAAAGTTGAGCCCTAAGTCACTAAAATCATAGTTTCGACCCACTGTGCGCCGTGACGTTTTAAAGTAGTGAGATCGGCTCCGAAATCAGCCAAGAGCGTTGCCGAAGTTCTCCGAAAGCAGTAACCCGTGTATAGCTGAGGCTCTTCCAGTTTTAAGAAAGTGGCAATTTCTAGCGGTATAGCACCTATTTTATTTACTCCCAAAGGCTGTCTTGAGCATTTATTATTATGGTATTGTATGAAAAATCGGTCGGTTTTTATATTGACTGGACGTAAATGTTGGTATTTTTCTACAATAGTTACATTTATTCTTCACGTACGACAAAAGACCTGTCAAGGTTCGTCTTCGTATTTTTCAATTTTACTAACAGTAATTTATCTGAATGCTTTTCGATATTATTAACTGTTAGCTGTAATAGCTCGTTATTGCGATACGCTCCACTAATTCCTATGATCAGTACAACCTGTAAAGAAAATATTACGTAATTAATATGCATAATTTAACATTTACAGCATCTTTTACATATCTGATTAAATATTTTAACAGTATTGCTAAGTCAGAGTAGGATTCATTGCGCCTCCAAAAATTAGTAGTAGGCAGTAAGTACCTTTATACAAAACAGTCTACACACAAATTTTAATAACTAACAAAATAGATTCTTAGGTACCACTTACTTTAGCGGCAAGAAAATTGCAGTCCGGAGCTTCATTAAGAATTTTTTCTATGTTAAGGGCCGTGAAAATTTTGGACTTTTTAGCCTTATGCACAACTGACATTCTTTTTAGAAAAGATACGAGTTTTTCGTATGTTTCAATATGCACGTTATGTTTTGTTTTTAAAGTAGCTTTCAACATTGAGTAAATACTCCACATTGTAGATGATCGCCTCGTCTGTGATAAATCTAAAAAATAAGATAGCAGCACCGTCTCCGAAAAACGCTTGCGACCTTTGTAAGTCTCCATCTCCATTCATTGAAGATATGGTATGCTTTCAGATATTTTTCGCGAGACTTATCAGGTAGGAAACTTAATTCTGCATTAATAACTTGTTGTTTTAACTCTTCCGGTGTTAAAATGCTGTTCTCGTCGTTAGTTTCACTCATAATTTACGATTATTTTAATATTTTTTAACTTATTCAACTCTTTACGCCAGCTACGAAATTTTATTCCCGCTCTTTTATTCAAATTAAGGCGTGTTCGGAAATAGCACCCATGATATTTTATTATTCAAAATATTTACGTAACATTATTGAAACTAGAAATAAATATTTACAGGTTAAATATCAGTTTTATTTGCAGTAAATACTTATTTTCGTTTAAATACAACAATAAGTTAAAAATTCAATAAATTAAATTACAAGACATAATTATCTTTTTGCAAAATTTCTTTAGTAAGTACAAATTTCCGAACGTGTTTGTCTTTGAGGTCGAATTCAAAATCGGAACTTCGAAAGGCCTTGCCTTTGTCTCTCTCTCTTTCTAATGGCGGGAAAGAGATAGAGTGTAAATGTTTCGAATTGTATGATTAACCCAAGGCTGAATAAGATATTCGCGGTTTTCTGAAAACAAAAATTAAAAAGTTACTTTGTCTCACTGATTTCAGGCAGAAAAACCTACATGTTTGAGCTACTGAAGTGAAAAAATAATTTCCCTATAATCATTAAAGCTAATTTCGTAGCATGTCTTTGAACTTTGTTGCGTTAAGTTTCGCGGTACACAAAGAACATAGAATAAATATAAAGATAATTACTTTGTTCAGAGAGTTTCACTCACCTTAATTTTGCTGCATCTGTTTAATATACCTCGTAACACTTTGTACCTTTTTTACGAAATGAGAATTTTTCTTTGTCTGCACTCGTCACACTCCACGTCGTAAGAAATCCCAAACTCTTGAACACAATTACGTAAAACATCAAAAAGCAACATATTTAAACAATTCTCGAGGTGCGGAATTAACCATTAGAGAACAGTAATTAAGAGATTGAATAGTGGTGGTCCAGTGGAATCGGCCGCGGCTTACAAGTTGAAGGTTGTAGGGTCTCAGGCAGCCTACTTCACATTGTGTATTTAATTTCCTCATCACAGCTAACATAACGGTGAAGAAAAACATCGTGAAGAACCCGGCATGCCCTAGAACCAAAAAAACCGGCCAAGTGCGAGTCGGACTTGCGCACCGAGGGTTCCGTACAAACTTGTAGGTATATAAGTAAAAGTTCACCCATCACGACAATCGAGTCGTAGTTCTGTTCTGTTTCTTGGCTTGGTTTTATTTCTGTCTGTGTTTTGTTCTGTTTATTATATGATTTAACTAAAAATTTACGGTTTTCGCAATTTTTCCTTTATCTGTGCTATAAGACGTTGCTTCGTACCAAATTTCAAAATTCTAGATCGACTGGAAGTACCCTTTAGGTTTTGATTCCCTTGCGAGTTTCGAAAATTTGTGGAAATTTGCGGGCTATATCTTTTGATTGCGTTAGCTTAGAAGTTTGATTTTTCAAAGATCCAAGGGACAGTAGACCTGAGTATTTGGTATAATTTTCAGCTTGATACCTCCACGCGTTCCTGAGAAAAAGGGTCTTGACAGACGGACGGACGGACGGACGGACGGCCAACAAAGTGATCCTATAAGGGTTCCGCTTTTTCCTTTTGAGGTGCGGAACCCTAAAAATCGAAGATATGTGACGCATGGTGGATTACAGCTCATTCCCTCTCATCGAGTGGAGGCATGCGTTCAAATAGTGGATACATTATCGGCTGATTATCATGAACTAATAACAAGACATAGTGCACGAATGTTTCAGAAATCAAAAGAAATCCTGAGGAATCTAATAACTTATTGTTTTAAAGTTTAATGTAGGTTGTTAGTTGAACTTAGGCAAATATTTGAGCCAGACAGCGCTAAACTACTATGAATAACGCAATTAAAAACAACGTTATTCTTAAATAGTTGGCAAACTAACCAGACCGAAGAGTAAAGAAAGTATCTAGACAATTAATAAATAAGATTCCTAGATTTCATCGTTCTCAATATTTTTGTTAAGAGAATTTTAGACGGATAAGATGGACAGAAAACAGCTGGACAAAAGCAATATTGAAGATAATTGTTTTATGTACTCATAATTTAATGGGAATTACACACATTTGCTGAGATTTTGGCGTTGCACATGTCTTTATTGTTATTTATTTTTTATGTTAAATTTGTTAGATTTACATGCTCTTTTTTATTGTTTGTATATCCTGTGCTTGTCCCAAATAAAATATGTTTCTTTCTTTCTTTTCTTTTACAATCAAAGAGGGGCCTTTGCCCAGCAGTGGGCGAAGACGGGCTGTCGATGATGATAATATGTAATGACAAAGAAGTTAATAACGAAAAATATATTGTTTTCTTTCTTTTCTCTAACAGTCAAAAAGATGCCATAGATATGCCCAGCAATGGATGAAGACGTGCTGTAGGCCTGTAGATGATGATAGAATGTAATGATAAAGAAGTTAATGTCGTTAACAATTTTTTCTTTCTTTCCTTTTGCAGCCAAAGATATGCCCAGCAGTGGGTGAAAACAAGCAAAAATAAATATCTTAGGACAACCAACACACCGTTATCTGATCCCAAACTAGGCAGAGCCTGTACTATGGCAACCAGACAACGTATATACATACTTATATACTTCTAAATATATACATATTATAGATAAATTACACCCAGACACAGAACAAATGATCGTGCTCATCACACAAAGATTTGTCCTGGGTGGGAATCGAACCCACGACCTCAGTCTTAGCAGTCAAGGTCACTAACCACTAGACTAACAGGCCAGTCAAAATAATAATATGTAATGATAATATTATATAATGTCAAAAAAGTTAATGACGAAAAATATTTTTCCTGTTTTTGTCGTATTTCGATTGTTACGAACAATACGAGATGAAGACTGGTGCAACGTACATTGTACATTTGAACAAGTTTCATATAGGTATAGTATAACTCAGACACGTATTCGAATAATTCATTTTAATGGCCACCTCGAGGATAGTGGAAGAGATATGTAACGTCGTCTTAGTATTAAATATTTATCCTTTATGTATATTCAGATACTTTTGTTTCGCCATAAGTACAAGATGGTGAAATAGTTTTGGGAATGGATAGAGCAAATTGATATTTCCATAAGCTTCATAACAACACATTAGCTGAAGACGAAATGGTTATTTATAACGATTATATGCTTGTGTTGTGTGATGTATATGAATAAATCATACCTCATCCCCTTTTGTTTTTTGGGTGGGAAATCATCAAATAACTGACATCTCCCGCTTTTACGTGTCAGACTTTTACTGACTTAAACCCACCCGCGTTCCTTCAGTTGCCTATACCAGGGCTACGGTAACTGATTCTAACAAATCCGTGACCCTGGAACAATTCCGCTACCCTGGTCATAACTTACCCCTATAAACAGCTTCGTTGGTCTAGTACCCGCAAAATCTACTGCTGAGCATGACCTTTTTTTTTGGATGGGAAATCATCAAATGACTTCTCCCGCTCTGGGCGGAGCGGGAGGGCGTGTCAGACTTTTACTGACTAAAACCCACCCATGTTCCTTCAGTTGCCCATGTGCCAGGGTCACGGTATCTCTTTCGAACAATCACGCGACCCCGGCGGGCATCGATCCTAGCAGACCCCTTCAGCTGCTGAGCATGTCCTGGATTCGATCCACAGGTCGGGTAGTGTTGTTGGGTTTATTATCTAAAATTTCTCAAAAGCAGCCCAGAATCTGGATTCGTGCCCGATTGATGCCAATTAGGTCGCCCCCTATTACACGGGCCTTAATCATACGTGGCCAAATGTGGGGGTATTATAGGTATAAATCATCATAATCAGCCTAAATTGTTCCCACTGCTGGGACACAGACCTCCTCTCAGTCCCGTAATCTACCACGCGGGCCCAGTGCGGGTTGGTAGATGCCACATGTCTTCGAATTTTGATTCTAGGACATGCCGGTTTCCTTACGATGTTTTCCTTCACTGTTTTAAGAGTAGTGGTGATGAAATTGTTTACACAAACTAAGGCCACAACTAACTAACTAACTTGAGGCCTGTTAGTGTAGTGGTTAGTGACTCTGACTGCTAAGACTGAGGTGAGGAGCAGAACAAATCTTTGTATGATGAGTACAATCATTTGTTCTGTGTCTGGGGGTAATTTATCTATAATATGTATTCATTTAGAAATATATAAGTATGTTTATCAGTTGTCTGGTTACCATAGTACAGGCTCTGCCTAGTTTGGGATCAGATAATGTTGTGTTGGTTGTCCTAAGATATTTATAAAAATAAACGCCTAAATGGATTTGAACCGACAAACTCGTAAGTGGTTGCCTAGTGGTATCCACTGGGCAACCACTGCTCCATATGTCTCGGCTCGTGTTATAGGTATACCTCTACCCAACCCTACAAGGAAACAAGGCGTGATGATATGTATGTTACATGTAGGTTTTACCGCTGATACTAATTGGTCCGATGATTACACAGATTAAGAGCCTTCATGAATGCCGATACTGATAAACGTCTGGTGGACCCTGGACAACCTGCTAAACATGTTTGCTAACTGTAACACTAATACTGTGGCCTTTCTTTAAACATCCTATTGTTTGCTTCTGGTCGAATTTTCATAGCCCACAAAATTCAAATTTTCAGACGTTCATTTAATTCCATTGAATGAGTTTTTCATGAATTAGTTATTGAATTCAATGGAACTAAATAATTTTAGAGGCTTGTGTTGTTGATTTTAATTTTTATAATTTTGTAAATACATACGGGTGTCGGACGCGAATCAAATTTAATCAACATACAGTTTAGCATTGACCTGCAAATTGCAAAAAAGTAAGAAAATTTGAAGTTCACGAGCTACCCTGGAGCAATTAAGATTGGAACCAACTGTTTGCGTTTTCTGATCCACAAAATCAAGCCAACAGCTTTTACAATGTTTGCAACTAGTTTTCCCAGTATCTGAACAGTAAATCAATGCTCTAATCGTGTACACGGTGTTCTGAGTAATCTGCTTGTTGATCGGGAGTTACGAGTGCGACAACAGTGTCGTGGTCACAATATGTTGACCAGAGGCTTTACGGCCACCGATACAGCCTGGTTGATTGGAATATCGATTAAAGGTGGCATGCCAGTGCGGTTCTGCGCAGGGAGCTTGTTTGCTTTCCATTCGAGAGATAATACACTGCCTTGTGTGGTTTAGAAATCAATGGTTCAAGTTTAATTAGTTGTAGGCGAGTTTGAATGTATTTTTTATATTTTTTTGGTAAAGTAGCTCTATTATTAGCGGTTTCTAGGGCGGATATTATTCCACGGGAACGTAGACCGACATAAAAAGTTTTCTTTGTTTTAAATATCCTCTGCGATGTAAGGACGACTGGTCAAGGTGTTTGTCCATAGTGACATGGCGCGTGATTCAGGTGTCGTGTAGGTGACATACGTAGAAAAGCAATAGTAAAAATTATAAAACTTAAATAAACTGTTCTAACATGCACAAAGTGAAGGTATAGATTATAAAGTATTAGCAGGATAGTAGGATGGGAAAATATTTTTAAAGACGAAGCACTTTATAATGGCTAAAAAAGCAAACCAGGGTTGTCCTCAACATCTTTACTCAAAACAAGCTGCTATAGTATTGCTCCTATCCCATAATTGTGTATTTGCTTATTGATAGAAAAATAATCAGAATATGTACCCAAAATACGTGAAAACACAATTATAACCGGCTTCTTTAAACTAATTAATAGGGCAACCTAACTTGGCGTGTCATGAGGCGGCACTATTTCTACAGTTGGACGAATAAGCATGGCCAAACAGAACGTTGGTATTGAGTCTGGACGGTTCGGTGTCTGCAAGATAAATGTAGGCTCGAAAACAAATGTAGGAACTTATTGTACTCTATTTCGTGTACACAACCTAAATGGATATTGCGAACAGTTTTACCCGGTTGAAATGAAATCACTTGACATGTGGCTGGTTCACATCTGTTGAAGCCTCTTGTTTTTATTTCCATCACAATTTATGCTAAACATCTGATATATTTGGGTTCAAACGATCCGCCCAGAGGCATTTGTATGTAAACCAGGACAACATCTGTCGTGACTTTCAGTTGACCTTACTTACCCTTTTGATTTATACATAAATGTTTTGTATTAGTTTCGTGGTTTCATTGGAAACTTCGTTGGTACCTACCACACGTCTATCCTCTGAAAATTCTCCCTCGACCTTCTTAAATGTTTGTTCCTTTCAAAACGCCCAAAAATTTCTTCAAGGCTAATACATGCGGAGCTCTTAAATGATCGTTTGGTAGAAAATCTTTCTTTGATCAGTAGGTACGTGCGAAAAAGTAAACTTGTGTGGCACGTCCCACCTCGCAGTATATTTCATGTAAGTAGATATTCCACACAATTTCCTTGATCCTACTTTATAAAGAGCAATATTGTAACACTTTGGGCGTTCTTGAGCCACGCAAAATTAATTTTGAACTATAATATGCTGCGTATTAAATAACTTTTGGAGAAGGTGCAACTTTGTCAACAAATCTTTACTAATTCGCAAGTTACCGATATATTATGAAACGTAAAGCTTAGTCAGGATAATAATTTCAATATTTTACCAATAATTCATAGTCTTGATTAGATTAATTAGAAAACTGCCTGTGCAAAACTCAGTGTTGGCCCTTTGGTATCGGCCCCGGCTTACGAGTAGTAAGTCGTGGGTTAGAACTCGGGCTGGCGCTTTACTTTGTGTACATAATTTCATCACCACTGCTCCCAAAACAGTGAAGGACAACATCGTGAGGAAACTGGCATATCCTAGAACAAAAAAACCGGCCAACTGCGAGTTGGACTCGCGCACCGAGGGTTCCGTATAAACCTGTAGTGTTTAATACCTCTACGCGTTCATGAGGACAGGGGTAGTAAGTTTAAAATTATTTAAAATATTTTTAATAAATGATGTAACTAAAAATTCACGGTTTTCGCAATTTTTCCTTTATTTGTGCTATAAGACGTTGCTTCGTACCAAATTTCAAAATTTTAGATCAACTGGAAATACTAATAACTTGCGGAAATTTGCGGCATAAACGGCTATATCTTTTGATTGCATTAGCTTAGAAGTTTGATTTTTTCACAGCTCTAAGGGACAGTAGACTTGAGTATTTGATATAAATTTCAGCCTGATACCTCCACGCGTTCCTGAGAAAAAGGGTCTTGACAGACGGACGGACGGACGGACGGACGGACGGACAACAAAGTGATCCTATAAGGGTTCCGCTTTTTCCTTTTGAGGTGCGGAACCCTAAAAATCAAAGACGTGTGACATCTACTAACCCGCACTGGGCCCGCCTGGTAGATGGCCCACTCCCGCTCACGGAGAGGAGCCCTCTATCTTAGCAGTGCAGACCATATAGGCTGTTATATGTTATGTGTGAATAAAGAAATTCATGTTATTATAATCATATTAATAGCGAATAAAGTCAAGATCTACGACAACGCCATTTAACATACACAAACCTGAATTCAAAGTCGGTACATAGCCAAAGTAACTTCGTTTCGTAAGTTATTTGACTGGCGTCCAGAAATCTAAGCGAGATAGAAGCTCCCGAAATCGGCCAATCATGTAACGTGGTTAGTCGACACTATCAAGATTGCAGACAGCTATGTAATCTGGTATTTCAGCATTGAACCAAAGTGTAGGGCTAAATCGAAGTATTCCATGAGTGTGTGAGTGTGAGGTGAGCGTATGTCTCAGAGAGTATTCAGAGGATTTCATCAAACCGTTCTTGCTGAGAATGGCAAGCTCTATCTACTTATACCTCGTATTATCATTCTTTTCCCAATTATGTTGGGGTCGACTTCCAGTCAAACTGTATGCAGCTGAATACCCGGGTAATGCCAATATGCCTCGTAAAATTATTCCAAAAAATACTGCCATTTTCATAGTATATCGCAATTCGGGTTATGATAGGAACAATACGTAGGGTCAAGTTAGGACGAGTGCTACGTCCGGAACAAATATCATATTTTATTCGAGTTCCTAACCTAACCCGCGATCGGATTAGGATTTCGGGTCAGGTTCGGAATAATCGGTATTTTACATGGACCGACTGCCTATCTCACCTCCACAACCCAGTTCCTGGGTAATATCTATACCTTGGATTTTTGCTTGAAATCAGCATTATTTCGTTTCATTCAAAAGACGTTCATTGGTGGAATTATCTGTATGTAGCCTTACCTGACTAACCCGTAGACTCGCTAGTTCGACCGGCCGAAATATTTTGCCTAAAATAGACATGCCCAGAATGACCCGAAAACTCTAATCCCATTTGCTAAAAGCCCATAAAAGAAAAGTTTGTAATTTGTTAATCAAATAAATTTATCCCAGAATTCAATGCTTAATTGTTAGAACACAGATAGTCTAGTATAACTACGTCACCGCAGAAAGTAATTTGTGGAAGTTCTATTTTATAAAACTAATTTAAAATTCTCTCTTTTCTTCCAGAATTTCAAGTTATCCTGAGTTTAAAACAATCCTTAATCCAGGATTATAGGGCTTATGTTCCTTTTTTAAATTGCAGGTAAATAATAAAACTTCTAATAGAGGAATTGGAGGCTGTATTTTTAATACCATGTAAATGGAACATGTTTCCACAGTAGTATTACAGGGTCTAGCTTTCGAGGTAAAGGGAAGCTTTATGCTGTTCCTGCCTTTTATACATCCTGTGTCGAAATTGAATTAGAACTAATATAATATTTATTAGCGAAAGAACATTTTGACACAAGTTTGAATATACATATTTGTATACTTAGTAGAGAAATACAAATTTTAAGCCCTGTCTCCTAAACTAGGAAGATCCTGTATCTTAGGAGGCGGTGTTGTGTGTGAGTTTGAACTATTTATTTATTACTTCACGTACGGTAACATACAGAAGAGGACTCAATGCTATACGTATTTTCTACCAGGCAACCTTTGGGTGATGCAGAGAGTAACAGTCGTAGGTGCAATTACGAAAGTCGAGTAAAAAAAAATATAAAGACATTTTATACCTGTTACAAATTATAATTGTTTTATATATGCCTAATTTAATTTAAGCACAATTAAATTAGATTAGAAAGCAAAGCTTATTGCAAACGAGCCTCAGTGGACTGTTAATCGAATTACTTAAATGTGGGTAGTGTGTTGAATAGTATTTGCAAACTCAATTAATAATCGCGTTGGTATAGGTAATTGGCATATGTGTGTGGTCTGCAGGAATTAAACTTACAAACAACAAACAGGAACAAGACGATATATGTAATTTATTTAAGTAAAGCTGCCGAAAGAAACCAAATTCCATCCGCCGCTAATAAGGTTATTGTGAATGACTTAAAGGAAACAATTTTTTTGTTTTTCTAAAAGTTACTTCTTGAAATTAGAAAACGTTCTACCTGGAATTCATCCTGTATTTGCCAATTTTAGGCTTAGCGTGGAAGCGGTTAGGCGGTTAGCGACAAAACCCGAACAATCTCCAAGTTTACGATGCGAACCCAATCCGCCAGCGCCACTGCTTTCGGTTCCCCTGAAATACTGTGACACTTTCCTAATTATTTGTTGTTATGCCTGTGTAGGAAATGGTTGTGTTGGAGATAGGTCGAATGGCTCAATAATACATCAATCTAATCTATCTAACTAGCATGTATTATCCAACTACAAAGCAAAGACCTCCCTCTCCCTTTTTCTTAGAATTCAGTCTTTTGCTAGTACATGGTGAAATTAAATTAGTTGGTAATTATTCACTCATAACTAATTATTATCCATACTATAATATTATAAATGCGAAAGTGTGTGTGTCTGTTTGTCAGTCATTCACGGCAAAACGGAGCGACGAATTGACGTGATTTTTTAAGTGGAGATAGTTGAAGTGATGGACATAGACTACTTTTTTTTCTTTTTTAGGTGGCTAGGGTGAACTTAGGAAAGCCCTGTTTTTCCCTTGGACAATTGTATGTAGCATGTTCCCGTGTGTCCAATGCCCAGAATCTTTACATTCTATCCCCAAATGGAAAGACATATAAAATCGTCTACAGTAGCGTATTAAAATAATATTCTGTTCCGAGTTCTCTTCTGTGTTCTAAATCAGGAAAGGGGAACCGTGTTACCCGGAATTTATCGCGAGCGAAGCCGCGGGCAAAAGCTAGTACAAAATAAAATGCTTTTCATCATTCGACTTTTTCATAAATTTAAATGACTGCGTGACATGTACACTAAAGGTAACCTAACGACTGTTATTTTATCGTTTTTGGAAATCCGTAAAAATACCAAAATTCCACGAAACATTACAAAAACAGCCTAGTAATCTACGGGTACGGCCGACGCGGTTCGCTGACCAATTACTTTCGCACATCGAATAATGAAAAGAAGGTTTTTTTTGTTTCATTAGTTTTCGTTATCTAATTGTATCTAGTGCCAGCTAATTTAATTATATATTTTAAGTCTATTTAACTATCTACAGCTTTGGTATCTACAACTAATTATTCTATGTAAGTCCTTAACGCATAATGAAGTAGAGTGTCCTTAACTAGTGATTTGTTTGCATTGATATCTTCTAAATATTATTTAACATAATAATTTATTAATATGTAATAATAATTTATTAAATGTATAATAATTTGTTAATATGTATAATAATTTATTAATATATTATTCACTTTTTGTTTTTACAACATTGAGTTACAATACAAAGTGGTTTTTAACTCGTTCAACAACCAACGACAAACACCAAGTCTCTACCAGAGCGCCATCTAACGGTGGTGAGAAAAAAAGTTTTCATACGTGAAGCCTTGAAAATGTGTGCAAATAATAAAGAGGTTAGTATCGGCTATGCTGAAAGGAAATAATTTATATCATAGGGACTCTTAGCCAACGCCATCTAGTGATTCAACGTAAAACTGACAAAGTACGATCCCGCGTAACAATTTGGTTTCAGAAATGTTCAGCGTCGACAAAACCGTGAACTACTACAGTAAAGAAATTAATGCGGGTTGTATGAATATCAGGAAAGAGGACGCTTTAAATGCTCAAACAATATTTTGCTTTCGTTTAGATACATTCTATAGTCATGATCGCTAAATATGATTTTAAAGACATTAAAGAAGATGCATGGAAACGATTTGGTTACAATTGATTTAACTTTAATTTCATATGAATCTGCACAGTTACATATTAGATAATAATGCTAAAACGAATCTACTGTCTTGTCATTTTAATACTACAATGTTACTTTTAGATCATAACGTGTTATAGTTACACATAACGGGAGCAGTGCTAATTTTAGCGTTGCAGTTAGGTGTTTGAGCCAGTAGAATAGCATTCGAAACAATTATAGTTAGAGCATCCGTTCCCGCATGGACATTCAGGTCAAGTGGTTTCGTTTCTTGTGGAGATTCACTAGATCATTCTGTCGGGTTTCTTCAAGTCGATAACAGGAAGTTACTTAGATGTTGTGTTGGTTTGTGATTAATCATGCAAATGTCAAAGTTATCCCTGAGATGGCTTACAACAACATTTTGTTTACTTTACGCTCTTGGAGATAAAACTATTGGTATGTTTTACAACCTATTATTACTTTCTTATTAACTTGCCTCTTCGTTTTCACCAAAAACAATTCTTATGTAGTCTTTTACCGATTACATTTTCCACCTTTTCTTACCATTCTTTATATTAGGTTTATTTTACTTAATTTGTTTTGTCTGCACTCAAGAATATAACATTTTCTATTACCGTCCTAGGTGCTATTTTTGATGACGGCACATTTTTATTAGAAGCCGCTTTCAACGTTGCACTTACCGCGGCATCCAAAGACCAAGAAAATCCATTTGTAGCAAGTGTTATACGAACATCTCCTGGAGACGTATTAGAAACAGAAAATGCGATGTGCACGCTTTTAGAGGTACCTTTCATGTTTCAGAAATAACTTAATGAATTGAAATTCTTCATTCGAAAAGATAATTTTATCAACATTCTATTACAGAGTAATGTGTTCGGAGTATTTGGGCCAACTAGAAAAGGTTCACTACAGCATATTCAGTCTATAGCAGATTTCCTTGAGATACCCCACGTTATTACAGATCCTATAGAAACACAAAATCGTAACTGGTCTGTTGTTAACTTGTTTCCACATCACTTGGCTTATTCACAGGTATTTAGAAATGTTTTTTCACTTCATTTGTTTTTAAATAAACATTCAAACAAGTATGGTGTTCTATTTTTTCAGATGTTTGCTGACCTAATAGAATTGAAAGGTTGGACAGATTTCACTATAATTTATGAAGGGGCTGAACTTCTGCCATTCTTTGACAATATTTTATCAATGCAAGATCTAGATACTGGACAGAAAATTGTAATCAACATTGTTCAATTGCCTGATTGTGATGATTACAGGCAGGTTCAACTTCCAATTAAATTTATTTTCAGTTTATAGGGAGATGATTTAATTAATGTATTTTTTCGTTTTTTTTTTATTTCCTAGGTCTCAACTTAAGTTTATAAAAAAGTCGGGGTCTGTGAACTATGTCATAAACTGTGGCAGAGAAACTTTGCCAAAAGTACTAGAGCAAGCACAACAAGTGGGAATAATGTCTGATGAACACAGTTATCTGATTATGAATCCAGATTTTCAAACAATGGACATAGATCCATATAAACATGGTGGCTCTAGTATAACAGGTAATATATTTTACAGTTATAGGATTTAAAATTGCAAATAAATGAAGTCTCATTTTCTTAGTCATATCACAATTTTTGAGACACGTAAACATGTTGACTTCTTACAATAATTACATTGTTTTTCATGTTTAGGAATTCGCATGTTCGATCCAACCTTAGAACCCATTCAAAACTTTATCACATCTTTAAATGAGAAAGTAGCTGAACTATCTGACAACAATATAGAAAATGCGATTGCAGAAAATGGACTGACTCTAGATTTAGCTCTGGTATATGACGCCGTTACTTTATTTGTTGCAACTTTAAATACTATGGAACTAGAAGAGGGTTCTAATGTGACTTGTGATGCTGAAGAAAGCTGGGCTTATGGTTCCAGCATCGTGAATTATGTTAGGACTGTGAGTAATTTTCAACCAAAATTATGTTGAATCTCAAATTGGATTTAGTTTGCATTAATGCATGTTTGTTCTTTATTGTAGATGGAAGTTGATGGCTTGACAGGAATTATAAAATTTGATGAGGATGGCTTCCGTTCGGAAGTAGAAATAGACGTACTAGAAATCATGACCTACGGTTTAGATAAGGTATATAATTGAATAATTACGCCCTTTACACTTGAAATAGATTAACTGTCGGGTAATAAATAAAGTTTTTTCTGGTTGCATATTAGGTGGGAACATGGACATTTGAAGATGGTTTTGTTGAAACTAAAGATGAAGTATCAGCAGCTGAACAAGAAGGATCTGAAACAATGAAGGGCAAGCATTTCATTGTTCTTACTGCTTTGGTAAGAACTCACAATACTCCAGTAAATCAATATAAAATGATGAACAATATAAATAAATAAATCATAAATAAATATCTTAGGACAACCAACACACCGTTATTTGATCCCAAACTAGGCAGAGCCTGTACTATGGTAATCAGACAACCGATAAACATACTTATATATTTCTAAATACATATATGTTATAGATAAATTACACCCAGACACAGAACAAATGATTGTGCTCATCACACAAAGATTTGTCCTGGGTGGGAATCGAACCCACGATCTCAGTCTTTGCAGTCAGGATCACTAACCACTAGACTAACAGGCCAGTCAATAAAAGCTATGTTTTATATTTCTTGTAGAGTGCTCCATATGGTATGCTTAAAGAATCTCCAAAAAAACTTGAAGGTAATGATCGATACGAAGGCTTCGGGATTGAAGTTATTGAAGAATTGGCAAAAATGAATGAATTTAATTATACATTCGACATACAAGATGATGGTGTTTATGGCTCATATGATAATAAAACTAAAAAATGGAATGGTATGATGGAGAAAATAATGGACGGTGTAACTATCATTTGCCTCTATTTTGGACCAATTTCACAAATATGTGACAAGTTTTTATTTGGTATTAAATAGTTGAGTTTACAAAATACTGAATAGTTAATAACCTTATTGAGGCATGTTGTCAAAATTTTAAAATTTTGCAGAGAGCAGATTTCGCTATAACGGACTTGACCATAACAGCAGCTCGACAAAAAGCAGTGGATTTCACCAGCCCATTTATGAACTTAGGTATAACTATATTATATAAGAAACCGACCAAAGAACCACCTGATCTCTTTTCTTTCATATCACCATTTTCAATGGGAGTAAGTACTCTTTCAGACTGCTTGAAAACACTATGTGTATTTGTGTGTTGTATATGTATTTTTTTTATTGCTTTGTTTTGTCATTGCAGGTTTGGGGATGGCTTGCAGGAGCGTTCGTTGGCGTGTCAGGCCTTTTATTTATATTAGGACGACTAGCACCAGAAGAATGGCAAAACCCATACCCATGTATTGAAGAACCGGAAACTTTGGATAATCAATTTACCTTAGCGAATTCATTTTGGTTTACTTTGGGAAGTGTGCTTACACAAGGATCAGAAATCGCTCCAATGTCAGTGTCTGATTTGTTTTATTTAAAAAAAAAAACAGAAAAGCAAAACTTTGAGTGATCTTTGTTCATTGATTTATCAGCGCCGACTCAAAATTTTAAGGTTTATTATTTTTTGCTTTTCTGTTTTTTTCGGCGGTTTATTTTTTTTTTTAAGTTTTTATTTTGTAATTTTTTTGTGGCTTTAATGTTCTACTAATACTTGGCAAGATATACCCTATCCAATGAAAAAAGAATTATCAAAATCGGACTACTCTGCACAAAGTTATGCGTGGTTATACATTACAATCAATGAGTGAACAATCAATCATCCTCTGTTTTCCGACCCTTAGGGTTCGATTTTGTTTTCCAAATTTATATGGGACCACCCTCGGAGTATACTCTTTCCAATAAAAAAAAAAATTTTTTTTTTTATCACAATCGGACTACTATGTAAGAAGTTATGCGTGGTCATACATAAAAAATAAAATTAAAAAATATACGCGTCGAATTGATAACCTCCTCCGTTTTTTTTTTCATCGGTTAAAAATGAAGTTTAATATCAAAATGTACCTAAATTTACGGCATATTCATGTTTTAGTGCCGTATCTACTCGAATGGCTGGAAGTATGTGGTGGTTCTTCACTTTAATCATGGTTTCATCGTACACCGCTAACCTTGCTGCCTTCCTCACAGTTGAATCCAAGTTTTATGCTATTAAAAGTGTCAACGATCTTGCAAATAACCCGTATGGAATGACTTACGGAGCTAAAAACGGAGGTGCTACATTCAGTTTCTTTAAGGTAATGGAAATGCGCTATGAATAATAAATTGAATATGAGAGTACCAGTTATATTTAAATAAAAATCCAATTCACTGTTTTTTAATATGTTTTTTGCTTAGGAATCGGATAATTTAATTTATCAGAAAATGTATCTATATATGGAAAACCATCCAGAATATCAAACAACTAGCAATGATGAAGGGCTAGACAGGTAAGTATGAAACAAAGAAAGTCTAACTAGTTTGTGTGTCACACTGCACACTATATACCTACCTTCCAAAAATATTTATGTTTTATTTCAGGGTGAAATCCGATGATGAAAACTATGCATTTCTAATGGAATCGACATCAATCGAGTATATGGTTGAAAGAAACTGCGATGTTGCGCAAGTCGGAGGTCTATTGGACAGTAAAGGTTACGGGATCGCTATGAAGAAGAGTAAGATTTCTTGCATCACTTTGATTGTTCCATATAGCTACCTCATTTAATGTTTGACAGTACCATAAAGAGCATTGTATATAACAATGCTTGAGAGAGATAATATGTTAAAATTGCTTGTTTAAAATAAATGATTAAAATGAATGAATGATTACAATATGAGTATCAACATAAAACCTTGAAAATTTGAATTTCACCTTTACCCTAGCCGATCTAATTAATTTATGCATAACATCTTATACCTGTACCTACATTCATAGCAAATAAAGTACTGATTCTGATTCTGATGGAGTATTTACATATCGGCTGTTTATCCCCTTAGTCAGTTGAGCGTGTTATCACCTTAAACACTAATATCTAGTAGACTTATATGTAAATGTCTTAGTTTGATTCTAGAAAAGGCCCTATCGTTATCTGCCTGACCATGTCAAGATACGCCGCCATTTCAAAATTATGCTAGTAATGTACAATAGTAGACGAGAGCAAACCTTTTTTTGATATTTTATACTTTTTTTTCTCGAAATGCCCCAGCATTGCTGGGCAAATCGTCGTACGCTGAGCGTTGAGCGATATGACGGATGTTAGTTAGTCAAATCAAGAAATGGTGGCGTATCGTGAAATGTCAGGCAGATAGCGATATGGCCATTTTTACGATCGGACGATGACATAAGTAAAAGTTTATAATTTTTATCCAGATTCACCCTACCGCCAACCAATGAGTGAATCCATACTACAACTGCAAGAAGAAGGCAAACTAACCAGAATGAAAGATAAGTGGTGGAAAGAAAAAAGAGGAGGCGGTGCTTGTGCGGTACGCTAGACTTTTATAATTTTATTCGAATATGATTTATTTTGACTGAGACGTTACAAGCTGTGCTCCAAGCTCCACTGGCGTGCTATCTTTTTAATGATGAATGTTATTTAATTTTTTTATATATTACGAGTCTTTTAAACATTTAGTGCGTATTACTTTT
The DNA here is from genome assembly GCA_947507805.1 of Aporophyla nigra. Lineage (NCBI taxonomy): Eukaryota > Metazoa > Arthropoda > Insecta > Lepidoptera > Noctuidae > Aporophyla > Aporophyla nigra. Next base: position 12,572,761 of record OX382307.1, on the reverse strand, counting down.
TCATATTACTTTGCAAACATTCGTGCTTTCAATAAATTTTCAATTTTCACAGATGATATAAATTCACAAAATAATAGCTAAACACGTTACTTAAATCCTTTGACGTTGAGATATTATCGTTCGGCAATCCCCTGAACCATTAACAAAGTTCTATCGATCAGGATGACGACGCAGGCGGCGGTGAAGCTCAGCCCTTAGTTCTCGCGAACGTGGGAGGCGTTTTCATTGTACTCGCGGCCGGTTCGGGCATGGCCGTTGTCTGCGCCTTTGTTGAGATGATCTTCGACGTATGGATGATATCCCGGAAGATGAAGGTACTACATGCCATTAATATTCATTACATTGTGACTCTATAATGGTTTTACTTGCCAGCTTGCTCTTTACAAGTCAGTGAGATAAATGATAGTTTGGTTAGGGAAGTAGGTATTAAGAATTCCAAAGTTTTAAAAAGTTAAGGTAGTTAGTGGCCTGTTTATTTTATCCAAAGCTTTTGTTAAAGTTAGATTCTTATTAGTGAAGCTTATTTTATTTCCATTCCTCTCCTCTTAGCTCTGGTACTCATAATTATTATTAAATGGAAAAAGATGCTGACAGCTAGGGACTTGTTGTTTGTTGACCGTTCCTCCTGTTTTTCTTACATAATTGTTTCTACGTTTTTATCCAGATATGGCCACATTACATTGTAAATATGGACATTTTTATTTTGAATTTGTGTTTTTTCGTTTTACCAGAATTGCATGTTCCAGTGTGACCCCTCACCAAAATATAGTCGCTTCGTGCCATTCTCCGTAGTTATTATTGTTACCATTGGTAAGTATTGAACCAACCTATACAGTAGCCCTATAAACCTTCCGATCTGCCATCTAGTGGTTTTACCAAAACGTAGTTAAGTAGTCTATTCTTTTCTCTTATTCATCAGTTCTGTAAATTATACCTTTCAACTAACCTATCCTAATAAATTTATCGATTGAATCACAGTCAACAAAATAAATTACAGGTATCATTCAGAGAAGAATTGATAGCTGAACTGAAATTCATACTAAGCTTCAGTGGAGATACCAAGCCGGTTCGTCACAGAGAATCCACAGGCAGTGGTTCAGGTGAATCAAAGGGTGACGAAAAGAATGAAGGAGATCCGGAATGCGCAGATGATGACGACAGACCTGACCCATCACCAACCCCACGCTCCGAGAGGTCAAACCATTCTCGTCATACTTTGCAGTTGAGCAGGAGACAAAGCAATGCGGTGCAAATGGCAAAAATGAGGAAATATAGTTCAAGAAGTGCATTATAATATGTGGAGCAGCCATCTATTATTTTGAAGCCAGGGTTTTCTGTTTATCTACCTGGGTACCTAGATATTGTTTATCTATATTTAAAACAGTTTTTCTTTTCTTTCAATGGTTGCTAAAGTTCGATATAAAATTCTTTGACTGAATTCAATATAACTAATGCATATCTCTGTTTATTGGCTTTACAAATGTATTCATTGTAAACTATCCGCTACGGATGAAAATTAAACCGTAATCTAATTATCATGTGTCTGGCTCAGAAGTTAATTAATGCGGTCACGTCCGAATAGGTAATTATTCTGCTAGTTATGTATTTGTTTTGTGTTTGTTTGTATAATTTCTCACCCACATAAATGCGACAAGCAAAAGTTATTGGTTTTATTTCTGTGTTTATGTAGGTTCTAAACTACATACGTGTGAAGTATTTTTTGAATGATATATCTTGCATCTTTGTCAGTCATAGAACGAAAGAATTTAAGCTGTTTCTAACCTGCTAAACTGTTATTCTTAAGAAGATCTGTCATGAGAGTAGTCTATTTATACTGTGTAATTAATATTCTGCCTTTCTTGACTGGTGTCTCAAATTACTTGTCGTCAAACTAGTAGATAGTGTGTCACGCTGTTAATTAGCACATGGTTTGAGAAATGCGGTGCTGTCCGTCCTTGTAATGTGTCGAGCGTGAGGAGGGTGCGGTAATGAAGGACCTTGATTGAGGACCCGCCACTCCTTGGGGTCATTCCTTATATTTTAGGACTGTTGACAACAAGCCTTAGGTAGATCACACACTTTATAACTCGCCACGCGACGGGGCGCAGGCCACGCACCCTACAGAGGGTGTACTTAGCGTTAGTGACTTAGTTTTTAAAGTTTTAAGCCCTGGCTGGAAGTTTTAATTTATTGAGGCAACCACAGGCAACGCCGGCTAAGTAGCTGTCAACCGACTAAGTCGCCCTGCGAGAAGTATCTACAATAAAAACTTTTTACCAAAAAAATTAACCGCCGAAAAAACTGAAAAGCAAAAAATAATAAACCTTAAAATTATGAGTCGGCGCTTAGAGTGATCTTTGTTCATTGATTTTCCAACGCCGACTCATAATTTTAAGGTTTATTATTTTTTGCTTTTCAGTTTTTTCGGCGGTTAAATTTTTTGGTAAAAAGTTTTTATTTTATAATTTTTTGTGGCTTTAATGTATTTATAATACTTGGTAAGATATACCCTATCCAATGAATAAAGAATTATCAAAATCGGACTTTTCTGTATAAAGTTATGCGTGGTTAAACATTACAATCAGTGAGTGAACAATCAATCATCCCCTGTTTTCTGACCCTTAGGGTTTGATTTTGTTTTCCAAATTTATATGGGACCACCCTCGGAGTATACCCTTTCCAATAAAAAAAGAATTATCACAATCGGACTACTATGTAAAAAGTTATGCGTGGTCATACATAAAAAAAAAAACAAACAAAAAAAAATATACGCGTCGAATTGATAACCTCCTCCGCTTTTTTTCGTCGGTTAAAAAAATAGAGGAACTTTGCGTTGTAGTGTGTGATCGGGCTTAGAAAAAGAAATCGAAGATTTTTTGTTTTATATCCTTACTTGACTGCCTAAGAATTTCGTGTCTTCAATCTTTTTCTTTTTTGATTAGATATTAAATAAATGAAACTACATACAGTGAAAGCGTAAAGAATATTAACAACATATTCATATATATTATGACAACCATTTTATAATGTCATAATCGTTGCCCTAATCCCAATTTAGTTATTTTTTCATCGACACTTCTCTATTAGTCGTCATCTCAGGAGTCACCTCCTTTCTATCCATATCATCATTCATTCACACAGTCTATCCATCGTTTCTTTTGTCTTCATTTACTTTTATTTATAGCCATAGACATTCATACTCAAAACTTTTCTAACGACATTTTCATCATTTCTCTATATCTATTTTGTAAGATTGTTTAAATATAATAAAACAGTTTATCTAAATATGCCTAAATCCTATGTTTTAAGTTTAAACCAAAGTAATCCCTGTGGCTGTCGATACTCGACTGTAAAACGCTTATCACAAGTCATTTATAAGGATCCTTTCGCTAACAAAGTGTAAATTAAACCCGAGATCATATTCCCCATAATAATTTATTTACGTAAACCGCAATAACTACGTGTAAACTTATAAGTCGCTGTCGGGCAATTTGTAAGGCTAATGGTACCGCAGTGAAAGATAGTGGTCACAGAGGTCGGTCTCCATTTCACGCTGGACATTGAAATAATAGCTTGATGTATCAAAACTAAGTACTTAGAAATGTCGCTTCATCGAAGAAAGTATTTTTGAAAGTTCTTGTAAACTAGCCCGCTGGATAAATACTTCTCTCATGGCGGTACTTGAGACTAACTCTTGCCAAAAAGCTGAGCCTGATAGTAAATTGGCTCGTTAAACCTCTAAATGGACCACTTCTTATCTCGTGTGTCATAAAGGCATTTTTCGTTCATTTTTCCTTGAGTGTTTAAGTATACAATGATTTACAGCGATTAAATTATCAATCCGTGCAATTTTGTTTTGCCTTCTTGTTGCCCCTTACCACTTCTTTCCGGTAAGGTTATGCCGAAAAAATCCAACGATGGAAAAATGTGCTAATAAAAGTCTATTACCGGATCTGATAGCAATAACATTTTGTTTTAAATTTAAAGGAAAACACTTAAAGCCGTGGAGACAACTCTCAATGTTGGATTATTTTGGGAACAGATTATCGTTAGTTAGACTCGATTAAACATGCTACTTTCTATTTTTTGGGCTGTGTCAACCGAAAAGTGTCAAGTTTAAATCAAGTTAAATCATTATATCAGTAGTTGTGACTGGCACTGAACCTTCTTATGAAATCGGTAATACTTTTATTCTTAACTAAACAATCCTTTGCTGTTTTAAGTCACCCATAAATTAATCAGCTTCTCTTTTTGCCTTCGAAAAAGTAACCACTATGGGAAATACAACGTAATTTGTATTAACTTGAACATGAAGCTCATTTATAAAGAATTGTCATTAGGTCACTGAATGTTGCCCTCAGATATAACGGGCGCATTACGCGAGACCTATTTTTTATCCCACTTGACAATGATCATAAATCCATAACGCGATGACATATGTGTGGAAAACAAGTCGTTAAGTAGCTGCCGGAAAAGATTCTATTTCTGAATGCCAAGAATACAACGAAGTGGAACGTTTTAATCAACATTTATTATAATTCAACAATAAGCACATAATTTGTTAATAATAAATGATTTCATTTGTCAACAAAAAAGTTAAATATTTTGTGTTAAAAATTCTACTACGTTTTTCTTTCACCCACCACGATCGTCCTTCTGATCAAGAATGTGACTAAAATTACTGCACAGCTCTATGCATCCAGGAGTTGAGTGCACCTAGATTAGTATTAGTTTAGCTTCTGTAATACAGTGTACATTAGCGCAGGAGCTAGAGAATTCATAAAATGTTTTCATAAAATGTTAATAAAGATTATTTTCATTATTAATTTAGCTATAAGATCGTCGTTTAGCAAACGCCACACTGAGACTGCGCGAAGAATGTCTGGAGCTATGCGAATGGTGTGTCCGATGAGTTTCAGTAGAACGGATCGAGTGAAGAGAACGTACGTCGTCTTTCCCTTCAGCTTTGGCCAGTTCTTCGAAGCTGCCTTCCACGGCGTCCTTCGGTGGTCGCTTAACAGGCTTAATGTTGCCACTGAACTTTATGACGAATTTGAGCTCTTCCACTAGTTCGTATTTGAAGGTTGTCTGTAAGAAATGGAAGAAACATATTAGTTTGATTGTTCTCAATGATGGCAGACTACTTTCTGTCATCACGATGCATAGTTAAATTGACGTCAAACAAAAAAAAGTAGCGAAACATGGCAATCCCTTTGATCACCATTTAAACTATAATAAGAGTATTGCTGTCTTTTACTGACCGACCGCAAAAGAAAAAGACAAGTGACGCTTTAGTAATGTCAAACTTAATTATGTGGCATTGAATTTGTGATTTTAAGTATGATCAATTGTTCATCGTATTTGCGTCGAACAAAATCTTAGTTCAACTAAAGACAGGTCTTATTTATTTCCATCTCTGTCCTTTTTATGTTATCCCACAACCAGGCGCGACGCGAAAGCGCGACGCAACGCGACTCTTGTAGAACGTTTTCTATTTAAACTTCATGGAAATTATTCTACAAGAACTGCGTCGCGCTTTCGCGGTGCACCAGTCTGAAGAAGCCTTTACTTGTACAGTTTTTCTCCAGACGGTATTTCGGCCATGGCGGCCAATCTCAACGGAGACTAGCCATTGACGCGGGAGATCTTATAGTGCACAAGTGTGTGCGCAGACACAGATACACTCACTCTTCACTCTCATAGTCCGATGGGGCCTCAGGCGCAGCACCAACGGCTTAACGTGTTTTCCGAGGCCCGGGGTAACACACCGCCAAACTTCGAGCTGTGTGTTACTAAGAAATTACAGTAGAGTCCGTTTAGAACGACTTCGCATGTAACGACCAACCGTTTTTAGCGACGTAAGTATAGGCGCGTGTTTGGTTTTAATATGAGCCACTATGAAAGTACATCCGTTTATTACGACTCCGCTTACAGCGACCGACCGCTTTTAACGACGGAATATCACGCAAAATTGTCCGGTTACAACGACGACGAGCGTTGACGCGTTTACAAATAAATCGTAGGTAAGAAACTATCTCCGCCCCGCGCTTCCCCCTTGCCTGCACGTCGCTGATTTTAATGCGACTGTTTAGTTTACGGCGTTAATTTGCGGGTGATGCGTGATTTCGCGTACATGAATGACTTCTTCAAAACGAAAGTTTCTCTGTTGAAGAAAAAAGTGTCATTATTATTATAGATTATATGTACATTATGTTAAATAAATAAATATTTTGATTCAAATGTTTTTTTTTCTGTTGGTCACGTAAATATTATTAAAACCGGATTCTACTGTACTATAATACTACTAGGTACTAACTACTTATTGTTTATTATTTGTTTTCCTTACTAATACTTTTTCATAGTCATTTTTTTGCAGCTATAAGTCATAATGTTCTGAAAACAGTAACTGTTTTGCAGCTATTTGCGACAGTACAACATACAATAACAATTAACCCAGTGTGTCAAGAGTACCTACTCTTGTTTTGTAGGAGACACTCTAGTTTAATCAAGTGCTGTTACAAACACTTGTGAACTTAATATTGTTGTCACTGTACAACCGATCTATTCTGTTAAAAACTCACCGTGAGAACTTAGGTGAAGTGACCTAAAAATGAGCTGTCATTATATATGCTAAGGATCGGCACTAATGACAGCTCAATTTAATCTCACTTCACCCTAGTTATCACGGTGAGATTTCTACAGAATAGCACTACATATAACGATGGTGCAGTGAAGTGTATTTTTCTGAATTTTATAGTTAAATCGAAGCATATATTTTGATCTCATAATACTTTTCTAACATTATTAGTGCATCAAAGCGTCATTTTACAATTTACAAAGCCTATTTTTAATCAAGTCTGTTTCAATGACTTGTGAACTTAATATCGATGTCATTACCTATACAGATACTTCAACGAAACGTTTTTCTGATCCTTGGGTTACATTTAGATCTCATGATAATTTCGTCATACTTTTAGCTCTACCTAGCCTGCGGACGTCCTTCCTTACGTTTGCCGATTCACGGTCTCCACTCAAGAAGACGTCTACCCCAACGGTCATCGGTTGTACAGCTAATGTGGCCGACCCATTGCCACTTCAGCTTGCTAATCCTTTAAGCTATGTCGACTACTTTGGTTCTCTGCCGGATCACCTCATTCCGAATTCTATCCCTCAGAGATACTCCAAGCCTAGCTCTAACACTTGCAGTACTCAGGGCAACGCTTCCACAAAGTGGCGCAAGCGGCATTTCAGCGGCTTCCGTCGGCACTTGTCCATATGGGACAAGGTCCCTAGCAGTTCTTTCGAACTGAAAAACGTGACGTGGCGGCTTTTCAGCGGCCCTATGTTGACATCATGTCCCTATCAGTCCGTAGACTGAATATGTGATAGATGTAGCCACCCAAACCCCTGGAAATTCACCCGTTATACAACAAGCATATCTGTAAGACACGTGCTAATGTCAGTCTGACCGAATTATCGATCTGAGATTAAGAATACAACATTCAAGAATTTTAGATGATAGATATAAATAAGACATTGAGTTGAGAATCAAGACTCAAGAATCATTTTCTACTAACTAACAACGAATGCACCAACATAATATATTATATAATAAAATTCATAAACTAATTAATTTTGATTACTTTTCATTTCTTTGACAGATACTTTTCCAAGCAAACCACACTCACACACATACACACACACACACACACACACACACACCCACACCCACACACACACACACACACACTCCTCACTATTATCTCATAAGCCTTTTTAATAAAATGTTCATCAGAATTATTACGCAATTATATATATTTAAAATGTGTACAATCCACCTAAAGAACACTGTCCTTCAAGATATAGGACTCTCCTAGTTTGAAGGGCAGGGGTCTTACTCACATGTAATAGCCATACCTATCTATAACTGAGACAATACTGATGTTACCTAGGCTAAGTGTTTTGTTAAATAAATGAAAATAAAAAATATAGAGTTGTGGAGCAACTCTCTTGTAGATCTAAAGACAGCCCCAAAGAGCCCACCCTTCACCACCTCTAATTAGTCATAATGACTTTAATAACCCTACCAACCTAAGGTAACTATTATAATGAAAGTCTCACTCAGTCGAACCTCAAAAACACTCACACATACTTCGATGAATACTAAATTAGTCTAATCTGGGCTTCAAGCCTACTACATTCAACTTATCTAATTATAATTGCTCTCTTACAACATATCACTTGAACATAATATGGCCTCTTGGCTTACACCAAGTCTTCTTTCTCACAGGTGAGCGCTAAATATCTGCAATAAAGTCTTAATTATGTGGAGAGGTAAAGGGATCGTTGCGCTTGCGCTTAAATCATCTCTTATAGTTACGTTAATTTATCAGTGTACAATTTACCCAGTTCAGTGAGACGGTGAACCGTTTTATAACGTTTGTCTCCTTTTACGTGCTCCATTAGACCTAACGCATAGGACCTCTGAGGACACTAATACGATTCTAACCAAACACGTTCCCTAAGCGGCAATTAAACGTCTTACTCAATCCTAGGGCAGTGTACTGCGAAGTCCACTGTTATTGAGAAAGACAAGTGTTGAGCAGTTTTAAGCACGTACTCATGTGAATGACACCCTTATAGCAGTCTCTATAGTACAACTACAGTCCCTTTCTGAGGTAACACAAACTAGCACAAGCGCACCGTAGACTCAGTCTCTAGCAAAACTCATTGCGATCGTTCTTGGTGCGCGCCGAAGTAGAATTTCGTCACTTCACATTTCCTTACTCTTCCCCATTTAGAGGATGACTGCATCCAGATTTCGTGTCTCGCTAAATAGTGTCGATTCAGTAATTGACCTACAAACAGCCGGGTGGGGTTTTAACGAGACACGGTCCCTAGCGTTCTTAGAACGACTACCAATTCACTTAGTGAACGTGTGTGAAGCCTACCCCCTCTCCCGGAAATGCGCGTTCAACAAGTCCTCACGCAACGCGTTCCGTGGCGAGGCCTTTTTGGAAACAGTAATCATCACTAGCATTTGGTTGATTTATAAAGCAAAAATAGGGCTGCTTTATAGCCTAGTTATGAAGTATCTACGGTTCTGCCTACCGGCTATCATGTGTTAGTTATAGCGTGAGGCTTTCCCCGATTCCCTGTAACCAACCGCCAATGACAAATATCTGTTAAAGTACGGATTAGGAAGTGGGCATGCTATTTCTAGATAATCTTATATCATTGGTTAAAACATAAAAGTAGCTTCGCCATGCCAAAGTAAATAATCAACAATGGATCCTCTGCGATAACACTAGACTTCTATGTTTAACTCACAATATACGATCACCCTGCTAGAACAATAAAGTAAATAGTTCGTAGTTACGCTGAATGCACTATGACTAAAGGTAAAAGTTAACACTTACCAGATAACTCCTTGGAGAGAATTATATTACTTACGAAATAATGTGTTTATTACCAGCCACCTTAGCACCATTCCTCATAGTTCACACGTCTCCTAACTTCATCACTACCGTCCTGATCCAACTCTCTAAGATTCACTCGCCTTTCATGACCTTTACATTAACTCTAGTCTAACATAGCTTAGTCTAAACTATAAACCTATCAACTATTTAACGTAATAATAACACTCTCGCTATTACGACCTTTGCACACAGACATAGTCACACTCTCTATTATAAGTTCTAACTCTCTCAGCCTAGCCTAAATCGACCGCCTCTTCTCGTGCCCTCAAGCCAACTGCCAATCTCCACACATCTTTCTCCCATCCCAAATCTCCACGAGCGTGAGAACCCTCGCAATTCTCATACTTTTGCAAAATCGCTTTGCATATCGCTTTATATTTTTTTGTGAAATTTATTAATTGTTGAAAAGGATCTGCTTGGGTCTTGTTTATGCCAACTAGATGTGAGCTAATGCACCCTTGCTATTATGCATCCACCATCGGTTCTGAGAATTTGTACCAATTAAGGGACTTCAAATATTACTTTCGACTGATTGTTGGCACTTTGCTGCTCATAAAATATAAATGAATTACTTTGTAAGTAGTTCGATATTGTTTTGGGATTTTAAAGAAATATATTACTTCGTTATTTATTAAATTATTACGGTAACGTGTCGAGCTGTCAGGCCATAAAGTTAAAATTGAATGTGCTTTCTCCTAAGAGGCACGTTATCGTGTCACAATTTTAGAAGAAATATAATAATTTATATTAAATAGGTGACATACCGTCACAATTACATAATCTCCACTAAAAGCGCCTGTCAAAATTCAATCTAGTAGATACGTAAATAAAAATCATGAAGTACTTAAATATACAGGTGGCAATGCTACCAAATGTTTATGAATTAAATAACTTAAGTAGTCAGTGTACTCACGCTATATTTGACGGATCTCTTGAACACGCCCCACAGCATATCCAAGATGGATATGAAAATTCCTACGATGCAGCCGACGCCGAGCACCACAAACGCACCCAGCATGTTCTTCATACTCAACTGTTTCGGATCTTGGTCACGTTTGTCCTATTATAATAAATATTTTGTCTATCAAATAATCATATTCTTTGGCATAATGTCCATTCTTATTTTGTATGTTTACACTGTCTTTTATTTATTTTTTTCGATAATGATACTTTAAGGTTAGATGCAAAAAAAAAGACACTCAGTGTACGGTCGTATGTTCATTAAAATATGATTCATCCGTGACTAATATGGCTTTACAGAAATACAATATTTATAATTGTATAAATTATAGTATTTTACCACAAAATAGTTTTTCAATGGAATTAAAAGAATTTAGAGGGTTGTATCGATTATTTTTATGATTATAATTGTATAAACACATATGTATGTATGTGTTACGGTGGTAAATTGTATTTTAACCAATAACAACCTAGCATTGACCTGCAAATTACAAAAAATGAATGAAAATTGGAATTTCACGGGGTGCTTTTGATCTTAAGCAATAGAAATACGCAATAATCTTTGTCTGCATGTCTATCTGTCGGTTTGTTTATGTGTGTATGCCTATTTTATGTATTCTAGTTTGCAAAAAATAATAATTAAGACTTATGTTACCCCGCACTTTCCACCGCCTCTTTTCTCCTTCCACCATAAATTTCTCATTTTTTCAATTTCCCCATTTTCCTTCATGTGTAGCAATGCGTCATCTATATATTTCTTGTATGGCGATTCTATAAATACAAAAATGGAAATATTGGTATCGAATAATTTAGAAATGACCAAATAAATGAGGTAAATACTGTGTGAAAGATGATCAGTGGTCCTAGTGTGATCGATCAAACGCATCGACCCATTCGGCGCTCTATTGGTCCTTCGCCATACCAGGGCCAATCGGAGCGCCGTTCGTGCTCCCACTAGGATATTAGGCGCCCAAAAGTAACTCACACTAGGGCCACTGGTTAGAAAGGGGGTGACATCCAAGATTACGACTAATGGAGTAAAGGAAGTATGTAAGTAAAAGACAATGGTGATGATGACAAATAGAGTAGGTATATCAAAAAACATGTAAAGCATTCATACTCTTTTTCATTCCGATGCCATAACTTTTAGAGTCGAGCAACCCGCCGACTTGCAGTAAGTCACAGTGTCTTTCTATATAATATTCTAGGGAAGTGGATTCCATGAAGAAGGCATACGGCATGGTTTCAGCCCTGAAAATAGTGAACATTTTATTAATTGAAGACTCTGAAGCTATTAAAAATATTTGAATTTTGCATAAATCGAGTATCTAAATTGTATTTCGAATCGTGCGACCATGATTTGTTTGAACTATAGAGCGACCAGCTCCTATGTCGCACAGTTTTCACGACTTCACAAAACATCCGAGTTTTGTTTTACAAGATAGTTTAGTATTAGAGTATTATACACTTATCCTTCCGGAATAAATTCTCTAAATGAAACTGAAGAACCATATTCAAATCTGTTACGTAGCTCAGAACAACAACGCAGTCACAGCGACACACACGAAAAGTGATTTTAGTTTATAATAAAATATATTGACAGTTAGAGGTACTTATTTCAGGTTACCGAAACTAACATTCTAACTCCTAAGTCGTTCTCTCCGACGAGCCAATCGTTTTGCACCATTTTCTTGTACATTGCCTGATATATTGGATTTGTGGAATCCTGTAAGAAATGAAATGTAGTTTAGTTTTTTTTTTTTGTACGATGAAATTAAGTTAGTATCTACAATAGGGAATATGCAAGTATTTCAAAACGTTTTAATAATTTTAAATATATTTACGCACATAGTACCTAAAGTAGGATTAAAAAAATAAATGACATTTATTTTTAATGTTTTTGTTAGTTACTTATTAAAATAAATAAATAAATAATTGTAAAATGTTCTGATTTTAGGTGTTACGGAACGTAGACTCGAAACGAGTCGTCCTCGAGCGCCGGACGTAATGTCAAAAGCCATGTGAATAAACATTAATTCTTAGCAAACTGCTTGAATTCTCATTAAGATTTCTATTGTGTATTCTGTGACTAAAGAAAGTAAGAAAGTACGTTTTCTGCATGAATAAAGCACAAAACATATTTCAGTTTTTTGATTTAAGGCTAAAAAACGTTGTAAACAAAGCAGTAGCATAGGTCAAGACTTCACATTATGGCCGTCAACATCATGCAATTTTGAATTTATATTACTTTTCTTGCAGTTATAATAAATTGTTGTTCTTTAGTGATTAAACAAAATAAAAAAAAACAATTACAAACAAATAAAAACCTCAAAAAACTGTTTGGTGGATCCCAGCTTCTTGGCTCCATAGGAAATCGACTCGTGTTTGTAGAGGTCTTCAACCGTATTAAAAGGCATGACATTCTTTTCGACGATAAGGAAGGCTACCAATGTACCGACGTAGGATGCTACCATCACCATGGTGAAGAACCACCACACACTAGTGATCATACGGGGAGCTAAGGCACTGTAAACAAATATTTTGATTTACGTTATTTTCATTGCTTAAGTATACAAAAAGAAATAAAAAAAATTACACGCATATCATGGGGCTGGGGAAGACTGGATGCGGAAGGCGGAGGACAGGGTGTTGTGGCGCAACTTGGGAGAGGCATATGTCCAGCAGTGGACTGCGATAGGCTGAGTTGATTAACAACTAACACTGCATTAAGATTGAAAATTCAAAAACTATTATTTTTTATATTAATTTTTGAATTTTCTATTTTTTAGGGTGTTTCGAATTTTGAGACATATGTCAGCGTAGTTTGTGACAGTTTTTTTGCTGTCCTGGTAACCCTGGCAAGGATAATGGCACAAATTTATGAAATTATTGCATTGTCATCGGTCCTTGACAGGTGTGCAAAGTTTGAATGAAATCTGGTCGTTTAAAGTGGGTCAAAATCGCGCTATAAGGAGTCGGTTACAAACAAACATACAAATATACAAACATAGAAGTGAAGCTAATATAAAGCGTGTAAAATAAATTATATAAACACAGTAAGTCATCTTTCTTTATTGAAGAAAGGCTATTACAGTGTAGATGAGTTCATTGACGATAAACGACAACCATAATTAATTTATTTGTAAATGATGACTTACTGTGTTTATATAATTTATTTTTATATTTATTTTTGAATTTTCAATCTTAATGCAGTGTTATTATTTAATGTTTTTGTTATACATTTTTTGACATATATTTTACTAGTGATATTGTTATATTTTAAATACGTGATGAATTCTAAATATGAGTGCAGTGAATGTAGTATTTTTGTTATTATTTATTTTTTTGTTCGATCTATGATATACTTAAAATGTAAATGACTTATGACTTAACACACATCATCAGGCCTGTATTTTCCAAAGGGTTAGGCAGAGGTGTACCGCCTATAGTTCACCCACAGAGTAAATATAACGTCTACTGGACATAAAGTTCCGTACTCATAGTACGACAAAAATTAAGTTAATAATCTTAGCAGGTTAGCAAATCTGCTGAATCTTTAAGTGTATTTTTTTTTACTTCAATCAATTTAAAATTAACCAGTGATCGTATCACGATTCATTTTTTCTGTGTGTAAATTAGCATCATTATCATTATAGCCGAAAACCATCTACAGCTGGACATAAGCCTCTCTAAGCACCGCCACTTTGATTGGTTCTGTGGTTCTCGCATCCCTCGGAAGACTGGAAGACGTAGCATTGGAAGGCCTACCACAAAGCCACAGAAATCCGCTATATGTGTGCAAGTAAACAAGGAAATTAATAAATACTAGTGATCGCCCATTGGTCGAAATTCGACCGTGCTTCATTTGAATAGAAATACATTATTAAATGAAAAAATATATATAATAATAAAAAATATAAAAAATATGGTTATATTTGACATTCAGTAACACTATAGACAAATAATATTAAAGACAAATATTCTTGATATGATCATGGATTTCAAAAATGAAATAGCTTATATATTATATCTATAAAATCAATTTATTACCTATGGTTATCCTTGACATTCACTAAGATTCATTTTCAGCAACGAACTTAAATCCAATATAAGTTCCTTGGACCATAGACACAAAATATGAAAGACAGATATTCTCGATTGTACCACAGATTTGGACCACAAATAAAAGAATATCTATGTGTGTACACGGTAATGAATAGTAGTGTGTGTAATGTGTTATTTATTGAAAATGATGTATTTTTACGCATAATTAAAAAAAAATAGATTCGTCACTTCTTCTCTATATAAACTATAAGTGTGCGAAATTTCATACACCTCCATCCGCCCAATTTTTGTAAAAACGGATCCAAAGTTTTCGCTTCACGTAATAATGTATAGATTCTTTATTATTATTTACTTACATTGGCGCAATTTCAGAACCTTGCTGCATAACAGAACCAATAATCAGCCACACTGAGTTGGCGAAACTGAACTGATTGTTTAGTTCCTCGGGAGACTCAATACACGGCACAGGATTCTGCCATTCCTTGTTAGAAATACGACCAACGAAGATCATCGTCACACCCAGAGCTAGCTGGATCAGCATCATGTAGTACCACACCTGGATTCAAATGAAAGGAATTTAATGCGACTAGGAACAAAAAGGCGAAAGGAAATGAATTAACATATTGTTAACTTTTAACACTAGAAGCGCTGAACATACCGACTGAGGTAAAATTGGATAAAAAAGTATGTATATTGCAATTACGTGGTTGAAGTTTCGTATAATTAATAAATATAATAATCATCATATTTCATGAAACGTCATAAAAAGTTACGATTATATGCATAATAAAATATTAATTAGAACAGGAAGAACATCGAAATAGGTCAAATTTGGAACGTCCGCACTTCTAATGTTAACTTAATGTTTGTAAATTAGGTGCATCTTCAAATAGTTTAATCATATAAGAGAGTAGATTTAAAATATTACTGTTTAGGATGTTTTTTCCTAAATTCACGGGCTGGTGAAAGAGAAATCGTGAATTTAGCTCCCGCGAGTTGTTTTTCTCATGTGTACTACCAGCAGAACTACACACACCAGCACAAGTAGGTATATTAAACTTAGACGCAATTAAAGGAATTTGTAACCCAAATAAATATAAATCACATATAAATGAGAACCCCAAAGGAAAGACTTACTTAAACAAAGTATGGCGAGAAAGAATAAAGCCAGACAGAAAGAGTAAAGACTTTAAACAGTCAAGTTTTTATGAGTCGTCATCATCAGACAACTGCCTAGCCTATTCCCAACTATGGTGAGGTCGGCTTCCGGTTTAACCGAATGCAGCTGAAGACCAATCTTAACCTCTGTAATTTACAACCCAGTTACTACTCTTACAAGTAACCCTACCCAACTGTCACCCACCTATCAGAATGAAACTTTGCACATCGATATAACACTAAAAAATATTGAACACGTGTTTTTTTATTTTTTCGGAATCCACTTTTTAGGGGTAGAAACCACCCCCTCAACCACACTCTGCCCAGAGTTACGTGGGTTAGCCTACTTAGGGGTTATTAGAGGTGGTTTCTACCCCTAAAAATAGGATTTCGGAAAAATAAAAAAATACGGGTTCAATATTTTTTAGTGTTATATTGATGTGCAAAGTTTCATTCTGATCGGTGGGTGACAGTTGGGTAGGGTTACGTGTTAGTAAGGCTGGTTATCAGGAGCACCTATGGTGATAAAATTATGCAGAGACGAAAGGATGGGTGTCAATAATAGGTATTATTAGGTAATAATAGGTATTATATATTTTCCCCTAAAATAAATTTGAATTTTTATTCATATATTTATCAACTACGGGTAGTTGTATTTAAAATACAAACCAAATGAAGTCAATTTTATTATGTTTGTAACAAAAAAAAGTCAAGTTTAATGCAGAGTCGTGCATGCCTGTTTTGTTCTTTTAAAACCAAAACCACTCATTTTATGCAGTTTATTTTCAAAACAGTACAAAAATTATTATAAACCACTATGAAATAAAAATCTTAGCGCTTAGTAGGTGGCGAGTTTTTGATTGTTCAATAAGTTTTGACGTGATTATGCGGGCAGAAAATGACGCATGACGAATGACAATCGGAACTTGTCACTTACGTACACTATGTGTATTGTGTAACATACGAGCGCACGGGAGCAACATTTTTTTAGTTATATATCGTCGTTGCAAATTTAAAATCTCCTATGTAACAATTTTCACAAATACGAGCTATACATATATTTTAAAAGCGATTTTGTATACCTACCTATTGCAAAAACTCATATGTCAAAACTATTTCCAATATTCGGAGTCGAATATTGGAAATAGTTGCTAAATCTGGTTTATTGGTCGATAGATATTGAAATGACAGACTCGAAGGTGTGCATGACTCAAAAATTAGGAATTTTGAGTTAGTTCTCTTTAGATCTAGGGGTGCGATATGTAAAGGATAAACTGTTGCGAGATTGCGCTGACGTATTTAAAAAAAAACTACAAAAGTTATTAATTTTTGAAGAAATCTCCCAAAATATCCTATTTCAAACTATAAATAAAATCAAAAATATTTATGAAAGATAAGATGTATTATGCAAAACGCACAGAGTCGATAGACTAGTATTAAAATAATGTAGCAGTAGGGTTCTGTGGAATTATTTTACTTTTCGTGATTTATAGAGGAAATTACCTAGGTTATTGACACCCATCCTTTCCATTAAATTCATATGAAATACCTCCTTAGAGAAGACAGCCATGAAGGAGAACATCTCTGGTGGCTGCTTACTGGGCTGCTTGTATAGGATACCGATACCAAGAGTCATGAATGGCGTCGAGAAATCGATGACAGTCTGTCGCACCGCTGTCATTGTGAAATCGCATATGGCTAGGTCGGCTTTCTGCAACATTGTAGTAAAATAAGTGTTACAGAATTTTTCTAAAACGAAATGATACCCACAAGGCTCATTCAATACCTGAGGTTAATACCGTTCAAAATCTAGTTGATATTTCTTGTCAGCGACAATCAGTTAATTTATTTATTTAATACTTCTACTTGCACTTTCTAGAAGGGCAGCCTCAATGCCATGGGCATCGTTGTCAAAACTGAGCCAAAAATCAGAGGTAACTTAGACAGATTTAGACTTAGATTGGAATGCCAACATTCTCGAAATATGGCAATACATTTTGAATGCATGGTCAACCTAGATTGATCAGTTTTAAACACTAAGGATCACGGACCTTTTTCTGCGTATCTCTAATATTTCGCATATACATAGGTAGTTCTGCCTGTCTATATTTATCACAAAACATAAACAGGAGAATTGGCTAGTGTCTGACAAGCTTAGAAAATCCATGTGAATCCAAAGACACATAAAAATTGTTTTGCAAAAATATCAATGAAAATGTATTTTATTAAAAAGTAATAGTAAGCAGTAAAGTATTTCAAACCATACTATTTTATAATTTGGTTTATTACGTACCTCAGTCATCAGTTGTAAGGTCATTCCACTCCAGCCATCTTTGGTTAGAGAACCATAATTATTCTCAACAGCAAATTCGTAACTGAATCCTAAGATTTCACTCAGTCTATCAATTATATCGATCGTAAACCCTTCATATCGATCGTTACCTTCCAATTTTTTGTGAGATTCCTTTAAGTAACCGTATGGTGGAGACTGTTGAAAAATAAAAATTAATAATCGGTTTTGCACTTTAAGTACGACAAAATTACATAAAGCAGCCCTCCAAAAACGCCCACTCGTTCACCACTTTCTAGTGCTTTAGCTGGGAATGACTTTCAAGTTTCGTGTGGACGTAAACAGTAGTAATATCCCATTGATTCCCGTGGGTGTCGTTAAAGGCGACTAAGGGACTTACTAGAGAATGGGCAGCAGCGTTCTCTACGCATTTTACCAACATACTGTGATCGTCAACCCGCCTGCCAAGCGTGGCAATTATGGAACACCCCGTACCCCGCGCATTGTTAGGGGGAGACCTGTTTCCAGTAGTGGACGTCTTTCGGCTGGAATTATGATGGAGAAGTTTCAAGTTAAAGCCAAGTTTAGCAGAATTAAAATAAGCACGCGCAAGGATCAACTTTTAGTACAAATATAGTAGTTAGTTTGGGGTGCATTACACCCCCAAATTAAAATAACTAACAGGACTATAAGACTTACCGTTGTTGCTATGAGTACTCTCAATGTCTTGTTCTTCAATGGTGATTCTTGTGTAATTTCTGCATCAGCGACAAATGGCCTTGTTATATATAACATATTGTCCTTCCATGATCCTATCTAAATTGAAATAATTAGTTAACGATATTTGTCGTAATACAGTAGCTATGTTAGATCTATTTGGTGCAAGTTTGTATTTCAGTTTGAACAAGTTTCTGCCCGTGACTTCGTTGGTGTGGAAGTTGTAAGACCCCACAATATACTAAAGTAGTAACAGTAAACATTTTAATAGAACTTTTCTGTATACAACGTTTGCAGTTTTGGTCTCAGCATATACGATGCTATATGATATAATTATATTATGTTCAAAAAAGAAAGTTCATGCAGACGAAGTCCCGGGCAGAAGTTAGAGTATAAGGTAACATACGATAGAGTTTGTTTAAAAATTAAATCGTTTTCCGATTGATATAAGGTAATGTTGAACGCATAACATTACCTTATATCAATCGGTATATGATTGCGCTAGGTAAGTATCCCGTTTTTATCGAAGTCAGTAGAATGTCGATAAAAACGGAATGCCAGACATTGTACTTACTGTTTGATTGCCAGCAGGAGTTAATTCTAAAACATCAAAAGTGACATCCGTACGCTCTCCCAACCCGTCGAAAATCAGTAATCTTGTAATTCCATACACCTTGTTCTATAAAAATTAAAACAATCTTTTAGAGCACTAACAACAGTCTCAGAGAATAGTTCGCCAGAATTAAACGTTTGCACTGATTCTATCGTAGTACCTTAGGACTTAGGAGCAAGCCCATTGAATTGTCACTAAAATACCCTTAGCCAATTGCTTTCTAGCATTACAAGATAAATTATTTCATAGCCTAACTATAGTTTTTAACTACCTTACCATAACCTAGCTTGGCTGATGAAGAATGTGCACAGTGCGGACTGTAAACATGGCAGAATACCATACCTTTTATGGTATTCTGATGTGTCCGCAGTACCCAAAGATTAAATAAGTAGGTAAAGATGAAAGTGTTAACAAAGCGGACAGGTTAAATTCTTACGATAGAGGAAATTAGTAACACATTCATCATTGTTTAGAAAGTTTCAACTTTATGTCTCACTACTAAACTTATCCATCAAAATAATCGTTAAAATATCACTAATAAATTGTATTTTAAAATTTTCGACGAAAAAAGAGGTTATAAAATTAACCTTTATTTTTGAATGAAAAACATCTTAAGGTGATTTAAAATTAGAATTTCAGGTATTCAAAGTAAATGAAAATGGTCAATTTATAAGCGGCACTAAAAATTGGTATACACATATATGTACGTTTGCTGATACAATTGAAACAAGTGGTACATACAGGGTGACAAATGGGAAGTTGCCTAAAAAAGTATATGCATCTCTTTCCCCCTTAACCATCTATATATATATATATAAAAATGAATCCCTATTTCCCTTGGTCACGCCATCACGCGTGAACGGCTGGACCGATTTCACTTTTTCTTTTTTTGTTGTGCTTGTAATTGTTAGGAAAAGGTTCTTATGAAAGAAAAAAAAAAGAAAAATTGCGCGTAAAATTTGAAAATTTAAGAACACTTATTTAAGAATACTTAACAACCATATAATAGGACAATGTAAACTTTTTTAATGTAACATTATGACATTTGACAGAATTGACAGAATGCGTGCTCAAATATCAAAGAGACAGGACAACGTCTGTCGGGTCAGCTAGTATCGTATAAGGATGGGCCCATGTAGGTACATTCTAGAATGTTGTCAGTTTCTATTGAGATGCCGTAAAGGACAATACATATACATTAAAAAAACTTTTTACAAAAAAAGTAAAACCGACTTCCTTAAAAAAAAACACTACAAAGTCAAAAATAACTTTAATTTTGGAAGTAGGTGGCAAATAACCTTAAATACAGATCCTAAGACACCGAATTTTTTTGTATAAAGTTTTTATTTTTAAGTTTTTAGTTATGGTAGATACCCTGCACTAATCTAATCGCGTTATTCGTTCATTTGTCGCGCAAATACTTAATGCAAATTTAAGACTTATCACATGGATCCCATTGTTCGAATAAAACCAAATTAAAATGGGACCATTCGGGAAGCACCAGCTTTCAAATAAAAATAAAAACATCAAAATCGGTTCACCCAGTCAAAAGTGATGAGGTAACAAACATAAAAAATAATTTAAAAAAAAAACAAAATACAGTTGAATTGATAACCTCCTCCATTTTTTGAAGTCGGTTAAAAATTGAAAAAGTTTTACATAGTTTCCAAAAACGGCTTGATTATTGTACAAATTCAGATAGAAATCACTTCGAAAATATTTACCATCAATACTTAGTTATTCCCTAGCCAGGTTTCGTCATTTAAAAAAAAAACTGAGTAAATGTCTGTTGAAAATTTTCGATTAAACTGAAACTTATTTCAGATTAAAATGACTAGGTACTTCACTGATTTAATATGTATTTTTATTGTTTTTTTCCCTGTACTCATCTTAAAATGATAAGTGATTACTTTAGGCAACTTCCCATTTGTCACCCTGTACATAGCTAACAACTTACCGTCTTCATAAAATTTAGGAGAGTCGATCCGTAATCCCAGGCTTTATAATTTTCGCAGCTCAATGGTTCAGCTTCCACGTTTACTTTCTTTAGGGCTGCAGCAAATACTTCCACTGCATCGTATATGAGGAGAAGTTGGGTTTTAAGCTGCTCCGGCTCTAAGGCCTTCCCGGTTTCTAAATTGAACGTCGTCGTAAAGTTCCACAATTTCTCATTGTCTTTTTTTTCTAGTTCTGCTATACGAAATCCTAAAAAAAGATTGGTTATTAGTATGTCATCTTTTTCAGGATTTAAAGAGTATTTCCTTTCTTATAAGCCTCCACAGAAAGCAGAAGAGTACAAGTTTTGGAATTGATTAACGTATCTTTTATTTTTAATTATATTTAAAAACTAGCTTTTCCCTGCGGTTTCGCCCGCGTGGATGTCGGAAGTTTTGTTCCCTTAGTTTCCAACCATATGCCTACATGATTAATTTAATGATGTTGACTTGAAAATTAAGGACTTTCCACACAACTACATTCCCTTGTTATGCTCATCGGGGATAGAATTATCAAAACGCTGAGATACATATAGATTAATTTTTATCAAGTTTGAGGAATCTAGCTTCAAAACTGACGGACTTTCATACAAACTTCCATCCCCTATTTCACCCCTTTACGGAGGGAGTTTCTTTAAATTCTTTCTTAACTGACGTCGCCTACTCATAATCTACCTCTGTGCTAAATTTCATGTTCGTAGGTTTAGTAGTTTTTATATAAACCGTGACATTTTAGTCGTTTTACAAATGTTGTCCACTCAATGTATCCGACATAATATACCTCTAGGCGTGATTAAAATTGTTATCATTAATGAAGATAATAAGTACTAAGAAAAATAAATGCATTAGAATTATGAAACATCCTATTAATAATGTTTTGCGTGTCATACGGTACAAAACGTACCTACCCAGTGCACGAGTCGACTAGATCATCCCATCTCCATTGTCCATGAGACAAAATATCAATTTAAAACTACGTCCTGAATCATCATAATTAATAATATTTATATTTTTTAGTTATTCAAATGTTAATTTTTTGCTTATGGATGTGTAGTAGTAATTGGTTACATGAAATGGGCTGCCGTTGTAAGACTTCTAAAATGTTACGGTGTACAGAAAATTTCTCCTTTGCCCATATTTTCACCTATTTGGATTAAGTTGTAATACTCAAACAATAGAA
This sequence comes from Aporophyla nigra, assembly GCA_947507805.1. Lineage (NCBI taxonomy): Eukaryota > Metazoa > Arthropoda > Insecta > Lepidoptera > Noctuidae > Aporophyla > Aporophyla nigra. Next base: position 12,550,305 of record OX382307.1, on the reverse strand, counting down.
CTAACCGGTCATATTAACCCCGCCGTATTGGTACCGACTCATGTCCAGGGTAAAAAGGTCGGGCGACACGAAGATGTACGAATGCTCTTCGGCCATCATGCCCACCTGTTGTGCGTGGAGTAACACCTGTTCCAAGTTCTTAGACGGACAATCCACCACGAAGTTTGTGTAGCCGTTGTGTTTAGCATCGATTAGGACTTCCCTGAAATGTCAAAAATATTTTACTAGATTTTTTTACTGCGTAACTAAAAAAACTTTTTTACAAAAAATAAACAACCGACTTCCTTAAATCACTACAAAGTGAAAAATAACTTTAATTTCGGAAGTCGCTGTCTTAGGATCTGTATTTATGGTTTTTTTGCCACCGACTTCCGAAATTAAAGTTATTTTTCACTTTGTAGTGATTTTAAGGAAGTCGGTTGTTTTTTTTTGTAAAAAAGTTTTTATTTTTATTTTTTTAGTTGTGGTATTCACCCTGCACTAATTCCAAACAAACAATGCATATTTATGCGATAGCAGAAATCGCGGTTGATTTGCTGTCATTTTTTAAAGAGTTCCGGTGTCTGTCTCCCGAACTCATCATCAGATCTATATGAAAATTATATGGGATCATTTCGGAATAAACCCCTTTCGAACAAAAAAAGAATTTTGCAAATCCGTCTATATATGACGGAGTTATGGCCGAAAATACATTTTAAAAAAAAACATATAAACATCCGAATTGAGAACCTCCTCCTTTTTGAAGTCGGTTAAAAATTACATTGACACCTATAGATAGAATGGGCGCTGTGTCTTGAACTTTATTCGTCTATATTTATACGGCATTCTACATTTTCAGCTTACAACGTACAGTTCCTGCAAGGGTCGTGGATTTATTTAAAAGAGTTACCTTTGCCCTGTCACAAGCAACTGTGGGAACACGGGTGGGTTTTTGTCATGAAAGCCTCGGTCACACACAGCGAATACTCGCTGCGAGTGCATTCGCTGCAAACAATGATCGCAGTGACAATTCGCTGCCTGCCTGTCAAACACAGCGAGTTCTACACGAGAATTTCGACAGTCCGTTGGTGCGCAAAATCAAAATGTCGTCTGCTCGGAATGACTATACGCAGCGAGTACCCTGTCACACACAGCGAATACTCGTGGCGAATGCGCATTCGCCGAGAGTAAAATTGAACATGCTCAATTCAAATCGCGGCGAATTCAGCTCGCGGTGACTGAATTTATTCGCAGCGAATAGTCTGTCACATACAGCGAATACTCGCGGCCAGTAGGCATTCGCAGCGATTAATCGCTGTGTGTGACCGACGCTTAAAAGTCTGATACGTCCACCCACTTCACCCCGAGCGGGAGAAGTCAATTGATGATTTCCCAACCAACAAAAAAAAAAGTCCGTACAGCTCCTATACATAGTAATGAGCCTTCAAAGATATTCGAAACTAAACATAAATAAATAAATATGGATGTTTCACATAGCTCTGTCTGGTGTTTTTTACGTACACGAACAAAACCACAATAATTAAAAACATCAGACTATTTTTAGCGATTCTCTCTTTATAGTTTTACAAGTAGGACTATAGAACGACGCCTATTTGAGAAAAATAAACACTGTAACACGGCGCAGCTTGTAGAATGACGCCCACACTTGACGAATACAAAGAGAGAGATTATTTTATGTTTTTCAAATCAAACGCAAACTGTCTAGCCAAGTCTGAATTCCTGCATAAACTTATTTGAACGTGGGTGTAAGAGTATTGTGAAGCCATTTATATCGATGCATCATTCACGTGTGCATTGTAGTCGTATCGAAAGTTTAGTGGAAAAAAGAAGTATAATTTTTGTTTCAGGAGAAAATCCTAGACTGTTTTGTTGGTAAACAATTTGACGATCACTGCCAAGGCATGACCCACAACACCAAAAAAATTAGTTCCTATCCGAAAGACAAAAGACCAATTCTCGTAGTTTAAAACGTTTAAAGTCTAGTACAGCCTCACCTTGACGACAATCAAATGTCAAAAACTTGTCAAAAATGTAGAGGAACTTGAGGTATTTTTGGCAGATTGAGACTAAGAACTAAGACTGTGAACGTTGTTAAAATTACGTAATTCCCCTAAGGTTTCATATACCTATGATGTCACAGGCACTTATCCCAGGTATGGTGGTAGTAAGTCCCGGGACGAGTTTCTTTACATTTTGGTTAGTAAAAAGTAAAGTTTACCTGTAGTCATCACCGCTGAGTTCTCGCACGGTAACTACGTATGGGTAAGTTTCGTTGCCAAGGTGCATCAATTCACTCACGCGCACCAGACTGTGTCCCTTCACGTACAGTAACGTGAAGTTCCGCCATTCCTTATACGCTATTAAGTTTTCTAAAACCTGGAAAATCATGAGATACAACAATTAGTCTTTTGTTTTTGTGGGTAAGTTTATTCTTACATAACCTTCTTTCCGACCCCAATATTATTCCTGCGTTTGCTGAAAACTAGTCACGGAAATGTACAATTCGTTTTTATGTAGTTTGAAACTTTTATAGAACAACAGGATTCTGATAGTCTAGGTAGATGTTGGTCTCCAAATCCACGTAATGCTATTAGAGCTCTATACTAACCACTCTAGCTGTAGCGTATACGCTTTATGTCCATAATTATATCAATGATAGTACTGGGCGGCATAGACGCGAAAACTGTAACCATGAATTTTAGTGGGTTATCAAAAACTAATCGGCTATTTTATAGAAAAGTGCAATATATACGCGGTTAAAATGTATTGGATTAACCTATTGTTTTTAAAATTGGTTTAAAATTTAAAAGCATAAATAAGGGTTTCAGAATCATGTACTGAATCCAAGATAACATGTTGCGCGACGACCTAATCTATTTACAATAACAAATAAATATCATTTATCATCGTCATTTCGCATTTATCGTGGTAACCTACATTTTCAATCTATCTTTGATTTAAAAAATCGCTCCCACAAGTGATAAAATGTAAATGTATCTAATATGAAAAGGAAATAAAACTATCATCCAAAATATGGCTAAGCATAAAAAGGTCTCCCTAGAGTTATTACGAATATCAAGTAACACGAATAAGGAAACGTTTTTACCGAGAAAAAGAATTTGCTGACACCCTTATGTGGTGAAAAACTATTAGTTTTCTTTTCATAAAACTGTGAATCTTTCCCATTTTCAGTATAATTATGTATCTACTTATCTACTGTATTTTCATTTAATAAGCGAATCTATATTGTATTACTATATTATTTCTATATTTACTATATTTATATCATAAAGCTGAAGGATTTGTTTGTTTTTTTTTGGTTGAACGCTATATATAATATAGATATAATCTCAGGAACTACTGGTCGGAATTAAAAAATGTTTTGAGTTGGGTAGCCTATTTATTGAGAAAGGCTATAGGCTATACAACATCACGCTACAGTAAAAAAAAGCAGAGCAGCAACGAAAAATGGACGAAAACTGGCAGGCAATTCGATGCGACGTGAAGAGTCAGGGGAGCAAAATTTGACGCGGACGAAGTCGCGGGCAGAAGCTAGGTACTTATAATTCGGCATCCACATGAACGTATTAATATCGCGGCGGGATTTCTACGTGTACTGGATTTTAAACGCACTGCTTAACGCCGACGGTTGAAAATCGAACAGAGCGCATCCCAGCGCATCGAAAAAATATCAGTCTGATTTTCAATTCTCGATGCTAACTGGTGCGTTGAGATTTAGTGTCTCTCTTTGCCTCACCTTATCCCGTTTCATTTGGTTCGCCTCGACATTCTTCGCCAGATGTTTCGGGTCTGGGTCGTCGAGGGTACTTGGACTTGCTCCGGGTCGTTGTTGGCTACAGACCTCCAAGTGAGAAAGGGTCTAGCTCGCTTCTTTGGATCTGAATTCGTGTAGAGGACTTGTTTGGTCATGTTTTCCTTGGGTCTTCTCATTACATAGCCGCGCCCTTCAAAGAGCTTTTCTTCGATTGGGCGGATCTTAAAACTTTCTCAGACATGTCCGTTACTTACTATGTCCTTAAGAGTAATCCTGCCCAACACCCTCATATCGGTCGTGTGTGCTAGAGATCTAGTGCGCGAAAAATGCTGCTGCGATTTTATTACGTCAGTGGGAACGTAGGTATAATAAGAAAACATACTACAAAGATAACAGTAGACTACCCGAAGAACTGACCTAACAAAGTTTCTTTGTTCCTGATTGCTTGAAATATTTAGATATCTGCAGCCACAGAGAGGATTCCAGGAAACGAGTGATCTAATATTGATTACTTATGCCTGTCTCAGAACCCCGTCTATAAATTAACTTTTGAACTATTGGTAGGAAAGGACCATGAGGGATTAGTGGCTAAGCAATAATAACGGCACGGGTCTATCGATCGGGATAAGCTTTACTTGTCTTCCGTGGATGGACCATCTTCACATACCTTGCCGTTGGGCCCGGCTGTCATATGAGGATCTTTAACAGTCGTGACGGGTCGTCAGAGTCTCGAAAGTCGGACAACCAGTCTTACTAAGGGTTATCGTATTATTAGGTACCCAATAATTGAGTTGTGGAAGTCAGATAGGCCATTACATATCACATTTCAGTAAAACATATATGACATACCAGCAAATTGCGAAAACCGTTAGATTTTTTATTTTGCAGGCTACCTTTTTGCATTCACCTTAACAAAAAATAAAAAAAACATAGCGTAAGATTAAAACAGCCAAAGAAATAGTTAAAATCATCGCTTTCCGTTTTCTTTTAAAAGGCAAAGATTCTACAAAGTCACGATCTACGAACGAACAGAGAAGCAAACATAAAACAGCTGCTGGCTATCATTTCACGCAAGATACAAGAATACATTAGTTATTGTTCTCCCAACTAAGTATTTCCCTCAGAAGCGTACTTGTAGAGTAGGAGTTTGTATAAATATGTGTTTGTACAACGATTAAAATACTTAAACTTTACTTTCCCGGTAAAATATACAAAACTACGCCTTTTGATCTTTGTAAAAAAATCACGATAGACACGACCTTATTTTGAGGCAAAAAAACGCGTGTAGAATAAAGCTCCTAAATATTACCTATCCTTATTATTAATTATTACAGTGTCCCGTATTTGGCTTTCATTGTGTTTTTGTTTTACATTTAAGCTCTAAAATATATCATTTTAATGGCATAACATTTCTGCTTTACGAATTAATATGAGATTTTATGAGGTTTTATGAACAAAAGCTCTTATAATTTATGATATGGTATACATGAATTTTTTTTTTTCGTAGAATATCTGAATTATTAAGAATGTATCTAATGGCTTTTCATCATAATTTTAAACTGCTCTTATTCGTGATTCTTCAAACACTGTCGTAGTAAAAAGGTTCCATTACATTATTCAAAGTACTAACACATTTTTCTCTAAAAATAAAACAAAAAGTCATTTGATTACCTTCTTTGAAAGAAAAATAATCAAAAGTAGAAAAATAACTTAATGGCATTTCAAGATGTTTGAAGCTGGAATGGCCAGTTAGCACACTAACGATAAGGAAAAAAGTTCGAATAAAAATATATCTTTATGTCCTAAAATTCTGGAAATGGTTTCAGTTTTCTAAAGATGGAGTTGTAAAATTGCTGGTCTGATAGAAATGTCAGAAGTGACAGAAATCTCAGACCAGCAATTTAAACTGGAACTTATAAAAAAAAAAAAAAAATGTTTTATTTCATTAAATTATTACACGTAGACAGTTGGTGGGGTCTCCTTTTAAGCATATAGATGCCTGTGCCAGGAGGCGCCGGTCTTTTATTATATCCTTCAATTAGTGTAACATGTAACTAAACAAAATAGTAAATTTTTATTTATAGTCATTAGTCTGTTGGTGGGTGAGTATGTGTGTGTATATGTGTACGTGGGTGTGTGTGTGTGTATGTGTGTGTGATTGTTTTATTCGTAAGCGATTTTACTTTATATTTAATAGAAGATTCTCTACGTCATCGTAGCATAAATTGTTTATCCAGTTGACCAGCATCGATTTGCATTCCTTAAACGGTTTAGTGAGTATGGCCGCCAAAAATTGTACAATAACAGTTGGGAATTGGTAACACACGGTAACATACGTGAATGAAAGTAACACACGTGAAATTGTTAAAGCCTTGTCTACATAGACGGGAGAGAAGTTATCAATTCTTTAATAGTTATTTTGACAACTCCAAAACAGGTATGTTCTCGAATTGTGAAAGTAACGAGTTGATGTAGGTTTTATTTATAGGTATTTAATTTATCAATTTATAAGACGTAATGAAACATTTTTTTTTTTAAATTAGGAACTCTTTATTGTTCATTTTCATTTGTAATAATAATACTTATAAATGTCTTATTCGTAACTACTTAGTTACAAAATGCAAAAATCAGATCTAGAAAATTCACTTACGCAGGTACTTTAAAATGAGATACATACGTAGCTATATCCAAAAACAAAACTATAAAAACATAAAAGGTGTAATTGAAATTATTATTTAACCTGAAAAGAAAAACACATTATACTTATCATTAAGGATAACTTTAAGAACAGGCGCAACCCTGAAATCTTGAAAAAAATCAGCTCGTAAAATTATACAAGTTCAAAATATCGATCAGTTGATAGTTTTGTGATTTCAGGGTTGGTCCAATTGTATAAGCTCTTCATAATGACGACGACAATAATTATTTTGGATTTTCAGTTTATTTCAATTACTTAGGTACATGTTTTTTTTAATAAGTTTTAAAGCTAAAGTAGAGCGATTTTAAGTTTTCTATATTAACAGAAAATAAGAATAATATTTTTATATTTAATTAGACCTTTCAAATCAGTTCAACAAGCCTTTTATTAAACTTAAGTATGTTTCTATTTTGCCTTTTTGTCTCTAAGATTAAAAATTGTCAATTTAAGAAAAGACGTAAAACTCTCAATATACAGGACCAGTTTATATCCAGTGCGCAAACTGTAAGCATGAATTCAGCATATCATTTTAGACCCCCCAGCATAGAAAATCTTCGTCGGTTATACAAAAAAAAAAAAAAATCCGCTGTTCCATACATTTTGACGCCGTAGGTATTGCATTTTTCTCTGAAACAGTAGTTTTTTTTTGCAAAACCGACGAAGAATTTCTACGCAAGAAGTCTAGAATCATATGCTGAATTCATGGTTAAAATTTACGCACTGGATAAAAACTTATCCTGTTACATATTATTACGCATAAAAGTTTCAAAAACTAAATAAAAATTCAGTTTTAATCAAAAAACTTATCTTTCCCACATCTATAAAAAAAAAATACAACATAATTCAGTAATTATATCGCACTTAAAAATAAATCTGATCATAAATTAAATCTTTTAATAAATATTTTTTGGCATTATACTCTAATTGTACTTTTTTCACAATACTTATTTCAGGAACTTTATCTCGATCTCTTTTTGTAGGAACAAAATGAAGTGTGGGTTTACGAATTGTTTTTAAATATTGTACAAAATAACTAACCGTATTATCAACTTCTACGCTCTCAATGAATCCAACATAATATTTCCAGGACTGTCTTTGGAAGTATCTAACAATCACACTATCACCTACGTAATAATTTTGTTTTTTTTCTTCGGGGTCCGGGCGTTCATAGTCTTTGGCAGCGTTTAAAATTTCTAGAGTCTTCTCTTTTTCTACTTCAGTATTTTCAATTTGCATTTCACGGTGACTTCCTGATAGTTTTTCAAATCTTTCGCCACTATTCTTCACTATCATTTCTGTATCTACTATATTATCTTTAGTATTATCATTTTTCTCTTCTTTTTTATCTAAAAATGAATCCGAGTCATCATCAGGTATAAATACTTCGTCTTCCGAGGTGTCATGTACGGAATATTGCTCGTCATTTTCTGTGCTGCTAACATCAGATTCAGTTTTGGATTGAGTATTACGATGTTTCTTTGTTTTATTATTAAAAAATATGCCTGACGTCGTTGGGGCTGGGTTGTCTTCACAATTTTGTACTTTATTTGTATTATGCAAATCAAAGTCTTTGTCTATTCTTTTCAGTCTCAGTGCTTCATTATTCCAAAAACATTTTCCATAAAACGCACGATTTTCTGATCTGTATCTCACATCTGATAATATTGTTACTTTCTGTTGGTTCTTATGTTCAGCAGTATGCTTCCGCTTTACCTTTTTCTCGTTTTCTTTTTCTTCCTCTTCATAATCACTTAATTCTGAAATTTTCCTTGTTTTCTTATTAATTATTCGTCTCGCTTTATTACTTCGATCTGGACAGTTCACGGTATCATTTTCTGTTTCCAAGTCTTTAATTTGAACAAGCAGGTGGTTTTTAACATCTAAGCAGTCGCAATATCCTTTGGGTTGTAGTCCCCCTCCACAAAAGCAGCTTAAGCATCTAAATTTGATGACATTCAGCGTCTCTGTGTTCATAATTTGATGCAAAGTCATAGTTTGTGGCACTGGCATTAGAGCATCAGTAACTGAATATTTAGCAATATCTGTTTCTGATACATAAAAGGTCAACATTGTAGTGTCTGACTCTTTGAGGATCTTGTAAGCTATTTCAGCATTTGGTATATCGGTGCCCTGTGAAACATAGTTATCAAGTCTGCGTTTAATTGCACCGCCGACACCATCAGCTGCACCTTTGCCATGCGATGCTTCGCTAAAATTCCACGTTGAGAACGGAAATCCCAATGCTTTTGTGTATTTTGCAAACTGGTAAAAGTTCTTTTTTTGTTTATATTGGCTGCTTGGGCCATCTGAGAAGAAATGTACAGCCACAGTAGTCGGAAATTTTGTTCTTACGTGGTAAAGAATAGGTTCCAGATGGGCCCATATGGCCTCTGGTCCATGTTCATTGCTGGGCGATAGAGATGCAAATGATTGTGGCTTGTTTCCATTTGTATATAAGACTCCAGTATGTATGGTTATTTGACATTTTGATGCACCAAAGTGCATGGACTGAACTTCAGTTGCGAGCTTACAAACATAATTCTCACTGAAGTCGATATGTATTGCTACTTCATTGTTATCTAAATTTTTGGTACATGATAAGTACTGAAAATATTGGTGTTTAATGTTATACACATGTATTCGAATAATATTAAGATCCCTGTTAAATTTTTCTGTCAATGTTTCCAATGCTTCACTTATCTGTTTTTTTTCCATATTCTTAGTGATATTTATATTATTATCTTTTTTGTTCACATATTCATGGTTCTCTAGTTTAAATTCTTCATAAGTAACTATTTCGCTTTGGCTGTGACTACCATAGTTAAAGACAATTGACTTACCATTGCATGTGGAGCATTCTCCGTAAGCACATTTTTTAGAATCTAAGTCGCATTGTACTTTTGACAAGATCGCATCTAGTTCTTTGGTATCAATCATTCCTAAAATCTTTAATTTATCAGTCTTTTTTATGAAATTTTCATGTTTTATACATCCGCACGTTTCTCTGTTCGAGAGTTTAGGACGCAACACGTAAAACGGCCTATATTTTTTAAATGAGGAATATTTTGCCCTGCCACCTTCTGCTCTATACTTTTTATAGAGCTCCTTCAGAGTTTTTAATAAATAGCGTCGCTGTTGCTTAATTTTCTTCACAGTTTTGACTTCATTCTTTCCTGATGTTGCTCGAGTAACGTCATCTCTTTCATAAAACTGTTTAATTTCTTCTACTATCATTTTATTTTTCCTTAAAATGTCTTTTCTGTAACGAACTCTTCCTTTCAATCCAAGTACAGCTGATGTTTTACTTTTCGTTTTGTATTTGTTCATAATATTACTCTCAACCACATTTTTAAGAATATTTCGTGCCTTATTATTCTTTGCATTTTCGTAAGTACCCTGTAGAGAATTAACTAAAACATTATAGTTTAGAAGCTGTTTCTTCACCTTTTGTTTTTCTGGAGTAGTAACATTGGGTATATTCTGTTCTATAAAGCATTCAGTTTTAGAAAGAGGTGTCATTTCTATAGCGTCTTGTATTGTAGTTGTAGGATCTTGATTTATTTGGAGTTCTGCAACTTTTTCTTTCAATTCTTCTATGCATGTATTTAATTGTTTTTGCTTTTTAATTAGCCGGTAACATTGCTTTTTAAGTGCTTTATTGTTATTTGTCAAATAGGTAATTTTAGTGTCATATTTGGTTTTTATAATAGCTAAATGTCTTAAGAGCTTTTTCCTTTCTGCTAGTCGTGCTTTTTTAATAGATTCACTGTATGCATCAGATGATTTAGATCCCGAATTATCTATCTGAAGATCTACAACAATATCTTTTAATTTATTTTTCTGGGTATTCTTTCTATATCTCCACTGTTTTCTTATGATTTTTTTTTCATTTTCAGTACATTCATTGATTTTTCTCCTATTTTTATTCCGCTCTGCATTTTTACGCTGAAGCTCTGCGAATTTTTCGGGGTTATTTAAGCGCATGCGCTCTCTATACTTCTTTTGTTTTTCCGCTGCTGTTAACGGCATCTAGAATTAAATATATATCAAATGATGATAGCACGCACATACTGTATCAACATATTAAACTCTTACAAAATCGAAAAAAAATATATTAAAAAAATCTAATTCATTTGCTGCTATCCAATAGCCTTTCAATTAATTCTCTTACTACAGTTAAGAATATTATTTAAATAATAAATTATAGATATTGTGTTATGCACAGGACTATATTATCTACTCTGCCTGAGCAATAATAATGTTTTTTTTTTTAAATAAAATCCGATCAAAATTTGAAATTATAACAATATCACAAACAACCTGATCAAGATATTTCTATCGTGTACACTTAGCTTAACAACAGATCACGAATGTTACGTAACACACATAGTAACACACCGTATCATTCGTGAATCAAAAATATTGTGGACTTAACCTAAAAAAAATGTATCAATGTGAGTTTTGAAGTCGGAAGACATTTTTTAACTTTATTTGTTGACTAATTAGTCTACCTACACATACAGTTTAACATAATTTAGTAAACTTGCGTTCTTACCTTACATATCAGCCCTTAAAAATATGAAAATCTTCCGAGACAAACGTGCCGAACGACTAAAAGATCACGTGTGGTAAAAAATAATGGCGTCTTTTATTGAGCGGTTGGCAAACCTGTAGTGTGGTGTTGCCATGACTCGAAAAGTATGTTTTAGAACTTGGATTCTCGTTAGTTTCACAGATATACGGTAACTTACGTGAAGTAACATTCGGGAACGAAAAGTGGGACATATTTTTGAAATGTGTTTTTAATATTTTAAACACTTTAATTTTATTTAAAAAAACAAAAAGAATATAGAAAATTTGTAGTAAAAGTTATCTATTGCAAAATTGAAGAGATTAACTATCAAATAAGTACCCGTTTCTAACTTCAAAGTAAGAAATGTCGTAGTGGGACACACGAATTTTGTATGAACAAGAAAAGTGACAATCTTTAAAAAACAAAATATCGCTCATTAAACCGAAATTAACTTCTAAATAAAAAATATATGGGGTTATATATTAAGTCTGGTAACCAGACACACATACAGCATATCATAAAATAAAAAAATAAAACCTGGAAGTTTCAATAATGGTGAAGGACACAAAATTTTCTCCATTTGTACAATTTTTCGCGGCCTTACTCTAGTATGTATATATATTTGTTTATTTATTTTATTATATAGGAAAGACGAGCGTTTTTCGTACTGAATATTAGCAAATTCTGTTTTTACAAAAGTAGATGAAGCAATATTGTGTTTCCTTCTTCTCGTTAATATATTATGATCTAAGGGTAGGGTTTTATATTTTTTTAATATTATATGTATAATATATAATTTTCGGACCGATAATAAATTACTTATTTGGTATAGCTCATTGGTGGCAAAGGTCCTTTTTTTGAAGTACATTACTTTTATTAATGTCCGCTGCGCTCTTTCAACATTGAGGAAACGTGTTTTACGCGCGCCCCCCCAAATGGAGATACAATATATTATTACAGATTGTACTAGCGCGATATAAACTTCATTTAGAAGATTTTTTGCTGAGTCACTTATTGGAACTATGTGTCGTAATGTTTTAAAAATCCAAATAAATTTTCGTATTCTCGCAGTAATTTGTTCAATTTGGGGGTACCAGGACAAACTTTGGTCCAACATTATACCTAAGTACTTGACCTGATTAACTTTACTGATGATTGGACAACTGCAATCGACATCAACTGTCCTCTTACACTCATGTATTTTAATGTTGAAGTTAGGTTCTGGTTGGACATTTTTATATATTGAGAAGCAGATATAATTAGTTTTGCCTGTGTTTAATGTAAGGAGATTTGTTTTTAGCCATGAAGCCACTTGTAACATACCTTTTTCTGTGTTAGTTTTGGTTTCAGCCCAGGTTGAGCCAGTGAAGACGATTGCGGTGTAGTCGGCAAACGAAAATATTATTGCTTCATTGATTGTCATATTACATAAGTCATTTAAATATATTAAGAAGAGTGTAGGACCCAGAACGCTTCCTTGAGGTACGCCGCATGTTACATCAACGTCCTCGCTGACAAAGTTACCTAGTTTAACCTTTTGCTTTCTCTTTGTCAAGTAATCGGCAAATATAGATAGTTGTGTATCTCTAATACCAATTTTTTCAAATTTTTTGATAAGAATGGGGTTAGACACCGTGTCGAATGCTTTTTTTAGGTCTATAAAAACCGATAAACACCTTGTTCCTTTATCGAGTTCTTTTGTTAGTACTGTAGTTAAAGACGTGATGGCGTCTTCCGTAGAAGTACCACGTCTAAAGCCAAATTGAGATGGAGATAAAATTTTGTTGGTTTGGAGATAGTTTATTAATCTGGAATTTAAAAGTTTTTCTAATATTTTTGCTATTACAGGAATAACAGAAATTGGTCTATAGTTATTAACATCGCCCTCCTGTCCACCCTTGTATATGGGGGTTATTATTGATTTTTTTAAAGAGTTAGGGAAGATGCCTTGTTTAAAACAAAGATTAGTTAAATGCGTTACTTATAAATATTAAAAAGACAGTTCAAAAAAACCAAAACCTAACCAAAAAAAAAAAAATTATCAAAAATCTTACACTGTTATAAGCAGAAGGGCTGGGATACATGTTCAGGACGGACCATTCATCATTAAAGAGATCGTTGTGCTGTATGCTGACATGGGGCAGTTCTAGCATATCACATAGTGCCTGGATGCTCTCGCTGGCTCGTCCGCCTGTTCCATCTATGATACCAATCACGCCTTCCTGGAATTTAGATAGGTAGAAGCAGGCTTTATGAAACAGACAAAATTATTTTTTAAAGTTTAAGTTTAAGAAAATAATAATAAGGAAAAGAGCAATATTATTATTTCGGTTTTTTTTTTTTTTGTTACGTATTTGAATTAGGAACATTTTTAAGATAAAAAGAAGTTAGAACTCATCTGTACTAATATTATAAAGTTCAAGAGTTTGTTTGGTTGAATCCGCTAGTCTCAGGAAGTACCTACCTACCGGTTGGAATGGAATAATTCTTTTAGTGTTCGGTAGCCCATTTATCGAGAAAGGCTTTAGGCTATATAACATCACGCTACAACGAAATGGAGCGGAGCATCAATGAAAAATGTTGTAAAAACGGGGAAAATTTATTCCTTTTGAAAGCATCCGTTGACAATCATGTATGTATGTCTGTTTCTTGTTCGTCTTAAAATTTTCAAAAAAGAAATCAGCAAGAGCAAATGTTTTTCTTTTAAAGTTGGCTCACTATAACGATTTAATTGTCATCAAATCTAAATATTATAAAGCTGAAGAGTTCGTTTGGTTGAACGTACTTATCTCAGGACTACGTTTAGTGTTGGATAGCCCATTTATCGAGGAAGGCTTTATAACATCGCGCAAGGACTCTAACGAGCCTAGCAAAAAGAAAAATTGTTACTTATTCGCAGACGTCGCACGGGCAGGCGATTCAATGCGACGGGGAAGGTCGGGGAAGCAAGTAATGCGGACCAACTCGCGGGCAAAAGCTAGTGTAATAATATAATGGAACTCTTTCGTGTACCTCCACTATCCATTATACTATCAAACGCAACAGACCTAATTCTAATCCCTGTAACTAAGGGACTTTCTAGAGAATGGGCAGCAGCGAAAAATTATTTTTGTGTTGGGTAGTCTATTTATTGAGAAAGGCTATAGGTTATCTGACATCACGCTACAATCAAGAGGAGCGGAGCAGTAATGAAAAATATTGAAAAAACGGGAAAAATCGCACGGGTAGGCGATTCGACGCGACGGGAAGGGTCGGGGGAACAAGAAATTTAACGCGGACGAAGTCGCGGGCAGAAGCTAGTAATTATATAAAACCTCAACGGCTAATACAGTTAAGTTTAGTAGATAAATTTAAACACATACTTAAAAATACACTCAATTGTTTTAAATAAAACAAAACCATTCCAGATAAACTTTTTAACTGTACATAAAATCCCAACATTCATTTTTCACTAAAGACGAAATTCAATTTGAATCTAAGATGAACAAAGAAAGTTCTGCGTTCTGAACCCGAATTATCCCAAAGCATGTAAAATAGGTGGGCAATGAAAAAGAAAAGAACAATTGGAATAAATCGTAAAAAAGTTGCGTTTTACAGTCAGATCAATGAACAAAACTGAATAGATAGAAGCGAAAGAAAATTTAAAAGAGAAATCCATATCAATCGCAGGATCACATTATTCTTTCACGCGAATAAATTCAAATTGAATGAGCAGATGAAGTAATTTCAATGAATTTTAATGAAAATTAATTTTACTGTGCTTTTCGACTCATTTCGTGCTTGATTCTCGTCGCTTCTGCGTGAATCAAACGGAAAATTGGTCATCTGTTTTTTTTATGGGTGTTTAGAACCAAACCAGGCATTATAACCCCTTCTGTTTTATAATACTTAACGTAGGTACAAAAAATAGAGAAGGTTCTCAAGTCAACGCGTGTATAAAATATAAATTTGACATATGACCGCATAACGCATAACTTCTTACAGAGTCGTTCGATTTTGAAAATGTATGTTTAGTCTGACAACCAATTGTACAGAAAGCTGTACAATTGGTTGTTTTTTCCACCAATAATAAATACATTGTAGTTTGTACCTACCTCCGCCAGTTCGCATACATATTTGCTTATTTCCAGAACCTCTCCTCTTACAGACACTTCCTTTATAGAGGTCCTGAAATTAAAACTTTTCGCGCTCACATCCAGCGCCACTTTCATATCATCGGAGTCTTTGTAAAATATACCGCCTGAAACACAAAAAATTACAATATTTCCCTTTTATAATGGAAAAATTCGATACGAGAGCAATAAGAGTTCCACAGATAATATATAAATTACTTGTAAAATCTAATTCTGAATTTAAAAAAAAATTGTCAACACAACCACGAAATAGTAGATTATTAACCAAGGGGATAAAGCAAAGTCTTCTGTCGCGGGTGACGATTTAAATCGCGAGCGTAACGAAAGACTCGAGGTTTACTCCCGAGCGTTGCGAGGGTGTTAAAAACTTAAATCACGAGCGAAGCGAGGGATTTAAGACGAGTCCTGAGTGTAGCGAGGGATTTAAGTTCACCCAAGACAGCTTTATTACCGAGGAAAATACTCTACTTTTCGTACCATTTGCGAAAAAATTTACACAATAATAATATGAGATAAGCATTTATTAAAAATAATGACAATTAAAAGTAAACGTATTTTTAAAACATTAACTTATTTATAATAAAAAATTAAATTTAAAATTTAAAAAACCCCCGACATAAAAACCTAAGATCCCTTTAAAAAGTATAAAATAATTAAAAAAAACTCAATCTTAAAGTACCTAAGTATGTATTACTAATTTAAAAAAAAAATACGTCGCGTTGGGGGACCGCTCCAAACCTAACAATTTAATTCATCATCATCATCATTTCAGCCGTAAGACGTCCACTAGACTTAGGCCTCCCCCAATTGCGAATCAGTCTAAAGACAGCCAAACCAACATATTTACAGTGTACCATTTCACATTCAACGATCTGTTTATTTTGTGTCTATTATTAAGTTACTCTGTATGGTTGTCTCAAATTTGTGAATAAATATATTATTATTATATTATCATTATTATAATTTGGGGGGCTTTGCCATAATCGCCACGTTTGGCAGGCGGGTTGGCGATCGCAGAATGGTGGTAAAATGCATAGAGAACGCTGCTGCCCATTCTCTAGTAAGTCCCTTAGTCGCCTTTTACGACACCCACGAGAAGAAATGGGGTGGTGTTATTCTTTACGTCCGGCACCACACAATTTAATTACAAATAGTCTATTACCTAACTAAAGAAAACTGTTATAAAATTACTTCTAAATATTGCATTTAGGATACGACCGTCAACGACGTCTGCCCTCGCAGAGCGGTCCCCCAACGCGACGTATTTTTTTTTTTAATTATTAATACATACTTAGGTACTTTATTATTTTTTAGATTATGTTTTTTTATTATTTTTTACTTTTTAAAGGGATCTTAGGTTTTCGTGTCGGGGTTTTTTTTAAATTTTTAATTTAATTTTTTATTTTATACTTTTTATAGGTATACTTATTATAATGTCGATTTTGTTAAGTTGTAAATACATAGAACTTCGCCGTGGCCAACAGGAAGATGGGAAGCTTCCAAAAACAATATCAATTCAATTTGATGATGACACTATCGGCCGGAGTTGTGTTGACGAGAATGGACGGATTCTGATAAGGCCACATAATGTAACTTTTCAAGGTCTTAGAGGATATGGAAATATTGAAAGAACAATGTTTCCTATCATTTTATGTTGGGTAATTACGGCATATAAGTTGCAAGGGACGACAGTTGAAAAAGCTGTGGTTTACGTAGGTAAAAGTACTTTCGCAAAAGGCCAAGCCTATGTAGCCTTAAGTAGAGTATTTTTACTCTGCTTAAGGCTACATAGGCTTGACCTTTTCCTTGGATGGTGTAGCAATTTGTGAGCTCGACCAAAGAAAACTATTTAATAACCCACATGACAAATCATCTTTAGCAGAATTGCAAAGACTGAGATGTAGTCATTGATACTCTCTCGTGACAATCGGATTTCTATGTCCCAATTTTCCCACCACCAATTTTCTCATCAAGCGAAGCTAAGAACATTCTCGATTCAGTCATCACTATTCTCTTTCAGTGCGCTTTCATTTGAGACCCCACTCGAGTATATTTGTAGACATTCGGTTATCCTTCCTCACTTTCACCCCCCACAACTTTTAAACGGCTCAACCGATTTTCATCAAACATGTCTAAGAATACTCGCACATAAGTCACCTTTAATAAAACATAATAATAATTGAAATCGCTTCATCCGTTCGGGAGCTATGATGCCACAGACAGACAGACACACAGGCAGACAGACACGTCAAACTAATAACACCCCTCTTTTTCCGACGGGGGTTAAAAATAAAAATAAACTTAACGTTTATGTATTTGAAGAAAACAAAAACGCGGCAAATTCCTAGACTAATATTTTTTTGTCCGAAAAGCAAAGGCATCAAGCTCATACGGCCTCGTCGGTTTTCGTAATTTTATTTAATAAATAATTATAACTGCATAATAAATGCGTATTCCTTTTTCAAAAAGATGTATAATGCTTCATATACAAACTCAATGGTGTAAACACAGATGTAGTTCAGTATAAATTTCGGTAAGTATTCCAAATTTAAAGCACATTCTCCCCCTAGAGGATGAATGGAATTCAGTACAATTTTCTATCGCTGTTTTTAACAAATTAAAAATGACTATTGTTATGTTCGCTTTTTGTGGCATAGAATGTCACTTTTTTGAGCAAGCGGTACGAAAAAAACACATGTAAGCACTCTTTAACCTTTGTTTACATTATTACAGAGTATTTTGTTAATATTGATATGCAATGTACAAAGCTTAAAGAATGGAATCGCATGGAAATTTCGAGAGTTTATAAATTGACACAATTTTAAGCTAACTAATTAGGTTAGGTATGTCAACAACGAATAAATAGAACAATAAGTTTGAAACCAACCGATGAGAGGTCCTTCTTTCTCTTCCTGTGCTAAAACACATGGTGATAACAACACAAAGACAAACGGAACTAACACATACATATTTCTTTAAAAAAACATGTCACAACCACATCATATTTAAATAAACACTGTCACGAATAATCACAACACAACAGTGACAACGTATCACATTTACGCGTTAACACGAACTTTTGAGTCTATAAAAGTAAACGAGTTTACAGTTTACGTCTTGGTACGGTAATTCCGTAAAACTTTACAGTTAATCAATGGTTTAAAACATTGTCGTAATAAACGTTCAAAGTTTAGGCGGTGTGTCGGTAATGTGTTTAGATTGGTATTGGTCGGGCGCACGGCGGCGGCGCGCGACACCGACGGTTCAGAAATAATCCCGCGCCTATATTTAGGACAGGTTTTCCACAAAACGACATACTTTATCTCGATGCCGTCTGTCTCGGTCTGGAACGATGTCGCGAAAACCGATTTACGAACAAAAACTATTGCTTTTTTCAGCTTCTTTTAACTTTTCGCGGTGTAATACGAAGATTCCAATCTGTTTTTTGCAGTAGTACAGATTAAAAGATATTAGGAATAATACAAATATAAAAACAAGTGTGTCTGACCTGAATATGACTGAACAGTGATTTGTGGGATTTTTCGTACTCTATCTGTAGATATCTACCTAATTAGTCAAACAGTAAACAAAACTGTCCTTAGCCGTATGGGTTCGTATAAATTTGGTGTCAGACGTAAAGAATAGCACCATCTCATTTCTTCCCGTGGGTGTCTTATGAGGCGACTAAAGGGTTTTACTAGAGAATGGGCTGCAGGGTTCTCTATGCGTTTTATCTTCATATTGCAATCGCTAACGCGCTTGCCAAGCGTGGCAATTATGGCGAACTCCTCCAAAAAACGAACTGGTATTGACTGGTATTGGTAGCGGTTCTTGGGGGAGGCCTATGTCTAGCAGTGGACGATTTTCCGCTGAAATGATGATGCATAGGTACATCATCATCATCATCATCATCATCATTTCAGCCGAAAGACGTCCACTGCTGGACATAGGCCTCCCCCAAGCACCGCCACTTCGACCTGTTCTGTGCTTCTCGCATCCAACGTATTCTTGCGGCCTTCACCAGGTCATCGGTCCATCTTGTGGGAGGCCTTCCAACGCTCCGTCTTCCAGTACGCGGTCGCCACTCCAGAACCTTCCAGCTCCATCGGCCATCTGTTATATATATACTTTTTTGATGAGTATTCCATTTATTGTGTCACTTTAATTTCATAGAGCAATCTCACATTAAATTCACAATCCAATTGAATAATTGCTCTTTAACAAGATGCTTCGATATTTCACGAAATAAATAGCCCGAATGTATAATCGTGAAACGATAGTAGCCATAATGAAAATGAACAATTACCTTGATAGCTCTCATAGTCTGAACAATGCTCGTCCATACTCATACTTAGATTGAGAGCAATTCGCTAAAGTAGACAAAAGGAATTTATAAACAATATCGGCTTTTTATATTATTATCGCGAATTATTCGGAGGATTGTTATAAAGATTAATGGAGCGTTTGTGCCAACGCTGAAATAGCAATTAATTCATTCTTTTTCATTTTTGGAATGAACATCTCAATTAGGAAATTAGTTATTAGATTCTCTGTTGTCGGTATTATAAAAAGCAATCATGTCTTCTCGATTATGATATCTACATTATTGTTACTGATACATACAATACATAATCGTATTTGTAGTGAAGCAGTAACTAAGAATGAAATGTTTAAAACAAATAACATACCCTGAATCAAGGTATGATTCAAGCGAATGTTCGTGAACGGACGCCGTCAGTTGGGGCTAGACATTCCTGCGATGCTGCGGCTTGTTTTAATAATTATACTTTTTGATTGTTTTTTATCCTATATTTGCTGTGCCTACTCTCGGTGCTTTTAACGTGACGTACGCCTTTCTTACATCGTTCTCAAATATAATTATAAATACAAAATTAATGATGTTCAGTTGGGACTGGTCATCTCTAGACTGCGACTAGAGAATGGGCAGCAGCGATCCCTACGCATTTTACCACCATACTGCAATCGCCAACCTTCCTGCCAAGCGTAGCGATTATGGCAAAGCCTATGTCCAGCAGTGGACGTCTTACGGCTGAAATGATGATGATGGTTATCTCTTACCCACCACAGCTTATTTTATAATTTTATTCTTTTTTTATTGTTATTTTTCATCCTATATTTGCTGTACCCACTCTCGGTGCATTTTACGTGACGTATGCCTTTTTTACATCGTTCTCAATTATAATTATAAAATCAACATTAATGATATAGGTAACTAATATTTTGGAAAAATATAATTTAAAAGAGTTTCCATGGATTTTCTTGCCCGTTTTTCTTCATATTTGGGTACCAACTACGCTTTGGATTGGGCAACTCGCTGCGTATTTTTGACTGACCGACTTTTTGACTATTCAAAAGTGCCTGTAAATGGTTTAATTGAAATAAATGCTATGGGTTTGAGATAAAATATGTCAGTAAAAATTGTATCGTCAAATAGCGAAGTTATCTTTAGTCACTACAAACGTTTCATCGAACTTCTGACAGGTAAACTCTTCGTTTAAAAGGTTTGCACTTAGTGGAAACTAGGTCGCCATAACACGTCTATAAGGAAAACGCGTACTGGTCCCAGTTAACTGAACCCCGAAACCAATTGTTCCACATTTCGTGCAGATTAGTTGGTATGCACGAGAGTGCCGACCATTGAATCACAGACGTGCAGTATGGACTGTAGGAAGAACACGAACTTGCTGTTGTAAGGGAGATAAAACGCACGTTCATAAAATGCGATTTTCTTTTGTCTGGAATACAGGAAGAGTATGAGAAGCCATGGTTTTATTTTGCAAAGTAAATTGTAGTATCAGTTAGGCAAACAGTCTGAAAGAAAACTTTTAAAATTCAAACCATTCTAAATTGTTTTGACTGTAACTGGTGAGAAAGGCATAAAGATGTTTAAAGACAAATCCTAATAAATACAGCCGTAGATATGCATTATCACGGCTGTAGAACCCTAAATAAATACTGGTTTATTCACTTGCCAGCTAATTTCGTCGCACGCTACGAAAAGTCTTTCGCGTGGATTGATCCTAAATAAACATCAAATGGAAATTTACAATGGCGCGATCGATGAAAACCAATAAAATGTTTACGAGCATGATTTCCAAACTTGTGTTTATGAGTGAACCTATTGCTAAATACAATCTGGATATTACAATAAACAACTGTAAATTCAAACTAATTTTAGACAAGGACTGAAAGTGAAAACGATAGAAGGCGTTTAAACTCTAAATTGTTCGTTTAATGTTTTCATATTCTGAAATTAAGTTGTTTAAACTGTAGTTCATCCGTCTATGCATACAAGTGCAATGAATTAAAACTTAGGATGAACGTTGGTTATCACTATAGCACACCTTTTAGACTTGTTTACTTTATTTATTATATTAAATTCGCCACTTCGCCGCAAAATGTTATGAAGGAAATCAGAAAGTGATACCGTGGGTACAGACACTCAATTTGATGTGTAAACAAGATAGGCGAACCAACAGTATTTGGACGCTCGTTTCTTAACTTACATTTGTTGTTATTTTTCAAGCTGTCTTGTATTTTTTGGGTAAAATCAATTTGTTGTTACAGAACCATGAAAGAAATTGTTTATTTTTAGGTGAAATGCGTTTGTGTGTAAGAAAATTAGTCAAAAAACGTAGAATGGAAGGAGCAATTTGGCAATATATGGTAGCAAAGTACGTCGTTTAGTCCAAAATAATTTGGAAAATGCAAATCCAATTTCATGAGGCTAGAAGGTATGAATAGCAAATGGCACCAGGAAAAATGGACACCAGGGACCAAAACCATGACTCGAAAGTCTCATACATTCGGAAAGCAATAGGCAAAAACTATATGAGGAAATCTAAACACTTAGGGGACTGGCATGCAGTGGCGGATCCCTTTTTTTTGGTTGGGAAATCATCAAATGACTTCTCCCGCTCTGGGCGGGGCGGGAGGGCGTGTCAGACTTTTACTGGCTAAAACCCAGCCGTGTTCTTTCAGTTGCCCATGTGCCAGGGTCACGGTATCTCTTTCGAACAATCTCGCGACCCCGGCAGGCATCGGTCCTAGCAGACCCCTTCAGTGCTGCTGACATCTCTTTGAAGCGCGCGTAGGAACACTACACGCCGTCGACCCGAGACTGGTTCTTACCGGGCGGCGAGCTACCCATTGCTAGCCACCCGCAAGCTCGCGCCTACGGTGGCCGAGAGTCAGCTATCGACTCCTGGCGCCAGGGGCGTCTCCTCCTGCGGCGGCTAGGGACGTGAGGGCGCAGAGACTACCACTCAGTGGAGGATCCCTAGACTCAGCATAAAATGGTCAAGAAACGAGATAGAAGTCAATAAGAAGATTGGCAATCTGAATATCCTATCTAGATGTAAACTGATAGGTCTAGGTAACCTTTGTAGGAATTATACCTACATACATAAATGATTTTCAGTTATCCAGCAGTGTTCTCTATCACTTTTACCAACATATTGCGATCGCCAACCGGCCTGCTAAGTGTGGCAAACCCCTCCTAAATTGGGGGAGGCTTATGTCCAGCAGTGGACGGCTTTCAGCTGAAATGATAAATATATAAATATCTTAGGACAACCAACACAACGTTATCTGATCCCAAACTAGGCAGAGCCTGTACTATGGTAACCAGACAACTGATAAACATACTTATATATTTCTAAATACATACATATTATAGATAAATTACACCCAGACACAGAACAAATGATTGTGCTCATCACACAAACATTTGTCCTGGGTGGGAATCGAACCCACAACCTCAGTTTTAGCAGTCAGGGTCACTAACCACTAGACTAACAGGCCAGTCAAAATGATGAAGTCAATGATGATGATGATGATGATATAAATTATAACTGCAGGCATGATTAACAAAATTGTGTATCCAAATCCATTTGAAAATAGTTTTTCTTTAAATGTAACATCGAAGTGTTATAAGTAAAATGAAACTATTTAATGATCGTTTTTATTATATTTGCTTGAAAAATTACCAATCCTGTAAAAAAAATATCCCATTTTAAAATATGAAATCGGAAGAATTTTGCCGTTTACTTTCCAGTCACATTAGTCTATTAAGGTCAAACCACGTAGGACAACTGAGTGAGCATCTTACGTGGAACCGTTCAATTTGATTTCTCAAGAAGCGTTCCCACTTAAGCGTGGGGGTTTTAATATCTTTTCACAACGTTAATTTCATCTGGATAAATATTATCTTCTTTATATTCTGGCAAATATTTATTAGTACCTACACATATAATTTGAAGTAAAAACTTAAATAATATTGTGAAACTAAATTCTTAGCTAATTCTTCTAACTATAACTGGTGCCATGAACTGTTTTAATCTATCAATGGTGTAACAGTAAAGGGTTAACCTTCTAAGAATCCACACTAATATTATAAATGCAAAAGTAACTCTGTCTGTCTGTCTGTCTGGCTTTCCTGCTAAAACTACCGAACCAATTTCAATGAAATTTGGTACACAGATAGTTTAGAGCCTGAGAAAGGACATAGGCGACTACTTTTCTTTGCGGAAAAGTGGTTTTAAGGGGTTGAAAGGGAGGATGAAAGGTTGTAGGGAAGTATTGTCATTTTTAAAGCTAGAATGATGAAACTTTTTTATTTGGCTTTTATTACATAATATATATTTATGAATTATATTTAAAGTTTGTTAAATTTTTACCCTTAAGGGGGTAAAATAACAATAGGGAATACGGGATGAAAGTTTGAACGAAAAGGAGAATGACAAGATTAAATGGACGAAAACTGGCAGGCAATTCGATGCGACGGAAATTCAATAAAACAAGGTCAAGGATATCGGTAGAGTTTCTTACCCATCTTCTCCATAGGAAACTAAATACGTTTTAGAAGGGACGGCTATAAACATTCTATTTTAAGAATATAAATTTTGACGTTCAAAAGTGCATTTTATGTGTCTATTTGAAACAAATACTCGTAGTTTGACTTTAACTTAAAGTAGTTGTAAAAATATTTATATAAGAAAAAATATAGACTCTACTTCCGATTATATTTTTTTTTTGTAAAAGGCGAGAAATTCGACCTTAAAAAATGAATAGTCGGTAGAACAAGGCAGTAAAATTATAATTATTATTCATCGGCATGCCTATCCCAAAAAATAATAACGGAGCCATTTAGCCGGAAGAAAAGAAAATTGAAAATCTTTAATGGACACGGAATCATTTCTGTTACCAGCCAGCAGCCCCAGGTGGATTATGTCCGTTACTTAATTACTTTTATTTTAACTTTTATAAAAACCATTTGTTTGGCCACTGAAGCCTAAAAACTTATTCTATACAGGCCGATAATTAGGCTTTGAAAATGTTGGTTGGGTCTTGATTATTAAAAACATGTTCCTACGTAAAAAATGGCAAAACACAAATGGTTAACCCATTATTACTCTCTGTTGGTTGTTCATCACAGCTCACTTGTATAAATGTTACCAGTTTATTCCATACGGCTGCCAGTCACCATTTTGATAGTAGCTTCACTTCAGCCTAAAGACGTCTCTACTGGACTTATGTAAGCCTACCCCAAAGGTGTTTGCTATAGTCGCCACGCTTGGCAAGCGGTTTGGCGACCGCAGTATGGTGGTAAGATGCATAGCGAACGCTGCTGCCCATTCTCTAGTAAGTCCTTAAACGCTTTCTACGACACTCACGGAAAGAAATGGGATGGTGCTATTTCTTACATCCGGCAAGATACGGAACAACAAACTGACAAAGCTTATCTTATTTCAATCTTAAACAAAAAACATTTTTTAGAAAAAAAATTAGTGTTTTTTCAAGACCTTCAAATTCCTGCCAAATAGCCAAAAAGCACCTTAGACCTGTCACATTACCAACCATAACCAACTTACCTACAAAAAATATGAAACGTTAGATAAACCAAGAGTAACAAACGGCCACTTACCGCTAATCGGTACAAGTACGTACGTGTCTGAGTAGCGCAATAATTCAATACTCGACTCCTATATTTATACTACCATTAGTAGGATAACGCTAGACAATGGGACTACGGAGTTAAATACAACGGCATGTGTGTACCTTTCGCACTTTCTAGGCTTTTCGGAAAGGCAAGAGAAAGTTAGACGTGTCCTTAAAAAAATTCAAATAAGTTTTTATTCCTTCTGCTGTGTTGAGCTTATAATGTACCTACTGCTGAAATACAGGCCTCCTGTCTTAGAGAAGGAAGTGGGCTATATCTACCACTTGGGCCCATTGCGGGATGGTAGACGTCACATGTGTTCGATTTTTTTGGTTCTACAACATTTACACAAAGTAAACCTCGTCAGTAGGGGCAGTTACCACTGGGCCACCACTGCCGTGGGGCAGTCATGTTTCCCCTTTATATGGGCTAATTAATCTGTGTCTTGTTTTAGTACTGTCATACTAAAATCGTGTCCTTATGGATTGAGGAGACATGTCTCATATTTAAATGCGGGTATTCTGCCGTGGGGCAGTCATGTTTCCCCTTTATCTGGGCTAATTATTCTGTGTCTTGTTTTAGTACTGTCATACTAAAATCGTGTCCTTATGGATTGAGGAGCCATGTCTATTATTTAAATGCGGGTATTACAAATATTGTATTTAGTAGTAAATTAGCCGATTTTGTAGGCCTGTTTCTGGAATTTGTAAAACCCATAAAAAGTTTCAGGTGGCCCCTCAATTCAGACGCGTCTGGATTGAGGAGCCACCTCAGAACTCAAAAACTTGCCAATGGATATTTCTGGAAATTTTTAATTGTCATCTAAAATCGATAGAAATATGAAGTATCTAAATCACTCCTGCGTACGATACCTGTTCTAATTGGCCTTAGGTATAAGTATCTTTACCA
This sequence comes from Aporophyla nigra, assembly GCA_947507805.1. Taxonomy (NCBI): domain Eukaryota; kingdom Metazoa; phylum Arthropoda; class Insecta; order Lepidoptera; family Noctuidae; genus Aporophyla; species Aporophyla nigra. Next base: position 12,524,256 of record OX382307.1, on the reverse strand, counting down.
TCACCGGCCAACTGTTTACTATTGTCGGGCGTTTAGATACCTAAATGTATTTTGTGAAAACAAAAACTGTCCTGCACTACTTAAACGTAAACGCTCTTTAAAGAGAGAGCATCTTCAACATAGTAAAAAGTATTAAAATATAACAGGGCAAGTTCTCTGAAACGTCATTAAACCAACACTGGGTCCCCACGACAGCACGTTACCAACAAGCGGGTCATCTATTGGTACCTTAGTAATTAAGCCATTTCTGCAACAGACAACGATATGTGACTTACAGACTTTTAGTTTAGCAAGCAAATTTGGACTCGTTTTTATGCAGAGACTAGCTTCTGCCCGCGACATCGTCCGCGTCAAATATTTACTCCCCTGACTCTTCCCGTCGCATCGCAGCCTGCCAGTTTTTGTCCATTTCTTTGTTGCTGCTCCGCTCCTTTTGATCGTAGCGTGAAGTTATATAGCCTATAGCCTTCCTCGATAAATAGGCAACCTGACTCAAAAATAATTTTTCAATTCGAACTATTAGTTCCTGAGATTAGCGCGTTCCACTCCCCATTTTAGGGAAGTGGGGGGTTAGAAAGAGACAAAAAGTAGCTTATGTCACTCTCTATCTTTTCAACTATCTCCACTTAAAAAATCACGTCAATTCGTCGCTCCGTTTTCCCGTGAAAGACGGACAAACAGACACACACACTTTCCCATTTATAATATTAGTATGGATGAGAAGAAATTCAAATTCAAATTGCAGCTGATAGACGCCCACTGCTGGATATAGCCCTGTCCCAAGCACCACCACTTCGACAGGTTCTGCCCTGCTTCCAGGGAAAGCCAAAAACATGTTGAGTTTACTGTGGTGGTGAAAGGTGAGTGTGGGGTGTGTGTGTGTGTGTGTTTGTTTTAAGTACCATCCGAGGACGTGCGTATGAATACACAAGGCACGACCGAGGACCTTTTCAAAGCGAGGACCTTTTCGAGGGTCCTCGGTTTGATTTGACCAAAGATTCGTATTCTGCAAGCGATTTTGAGCCTTTCTGTATACTTAATAGGAAAAAGTTGTCTGAACCTCGGTTTGATCAAAATTTTTCATAATCTTACACACGCATTGTGTATCCACCAGGTGGCGCCTGTGTCACCTCATACACAGCCTCTTTACACTCATTTCACGTTGGTTGTATTATTCGAGAACTTTTGTGTTAACTTTAACACAAAGGACCTCGGTTAGGTAGCTTTTCCAAACAATGTGTATTTGAGACCTCGGTTTGCTAGATTTTCCGAACAATGTGTATTCTAGTCCTCGTTTAGACAGTTTTCCTCGTGTGTAGAAGACGAGTTATGTGCTATCATTTAAATAAACTTATGGAGGAAAATAATAGTTTAAAAAAACTAAAAAACACGCTTCCATGGAAAACCAAACTAAAAAGTACAAAATAATGGAAAAAAAGCGTGGGGTGCTTTTAAGGTATTTTTTTATTGATATCAGGCACCCCACGCTTTTTTTCCATTATTTTGTACTTTTTAGTTTGGTTTTCCATGGAAGCGTGTTTTTTAGTTTTTTTAAACTATTATTTATTTTCTATTTTTTAGGGTATTTCGAATTTTGAGACGTATGTCAGCGTAGTTTGTGACAGTTTTTTTGCTGTCCTGGTAACCCTGGCAAGGATAATGGCACAAGTTTATGAAATTATTGCATTGTCATCAGTCCTTGACAGGTATGCAAAGTTTGAATGAAATCTGGTCGTTTAAAGTGGGTCAAAATCGCACTATAAGGAGTCGGTTACAAACAAACATACAAATATACAAACATACAAACATACAAATATACAAACATACAAACATACAAGTGAAGCTAATATAAAGCGTGTAAAAAATCGAAGGTATACTGAACCCTTAAGCAAATCGTTAGTAGCTACTTGGCGCACGAGGAATAAGGAGGCTTCTTCTGCTGTTTGTGCTAACTACCTAGGCCTTCTAGATTACACAACATTATGATTTCAACCATAAAATATTTTACGGTCATGGGACACAAACAACAAGTTGAAGTAAACAAGTACAACGAAATAAAGAAAGTTTTATTTTAAAACTAGTTTTTTCCCGCGGCTTCGCCCGCGTGGATGTCGGAAATTAATGCAAGAGGACGTACTACCGCGACAAGAATGTGTTATTCCAGGGTATATAGGTAATATAGACTCTGTGTGCTATTTTCGATCCAGATCCATTCAGCCATTTTTGCGTGATTGAGAAACAAACACCCAATCATACATATTTTCACATTTATAATATTATTAGTAGTAGGATTATAACTCATATTACTTAGGATTCATAGTTTATGAGAACATCATGTGTGTTGGTGTTTTTTAAAATAAAAGTAATAGTATTCTGAGTAAGAAGACTGCGACATAGGGCTTGGTTTAGTTGAATATAAGTCTTCCTGGTTATTCTTAACGATCCTATTTTACCTATACAGACACTCAATCATTTACCAGACACCGAACATAATTATAGGAATAGTACCTCCTTTTGCCAGTGGCTTGGCCCGTATAGCTGTCGGAAAATATCACCCGGGAACCTACTACCGGGATAAAGTAGGTATCCTATCTGTTACGTATCCATGATATAATATATCTTTGTGCCAAATTCGATCTAAATCCGTTTGGCCGTCTTTGCATCATTGAGAAACAAACATCCAAAAACATCTAAGCCATTTCGCGGTCTCTTACTTGGAATAATAATATTAGGTTTATTTTGAGTATAATGAACACACATGATATTCGCAATTACTAAGCCCCCCAAATTGGGGGAGGCCTAAGTCCAGCAGTGGACGTCTTACGGCTGAAATGATGATGATGATGATGAAGCCATAGTAATATGAATTACAATCCTACTTATCCTGTACTACCCGGCCGCTGCCAACGCGCTCTGCACCTGCTTTTTAAATCTCTAATATCTTCTAAGATATTCATTTAAATTAGGTACATGATCTATATTAAATGCACAATGTATTTAAGGTACTTAATTGGATAAGGATTAATGCTGTATTGCTTAAAACTGCTTCGTAAATAAGCCCTTATTTCTCGTAAAAAGTAAAAAATAAAAATGGTTATTGTGGGTTATCCCTAAGAGATAGACATATACCATTGAGGACATTTTTGTAGGCCTTTTTAAGGTGTACAATACTGTAGTACATTATTTTGATCTATTTCGTAGGATTCAGCCAGGGTTTTTCGAATTTTAAGACGTATGTCAGCGTAGTTTTCGATAACAGTTATTTTTTTCTAAAATAAAAGAATCTTTCTAAAATAAAAGTAGCCTAAGTTACTCCTTGTTACATCAGCTATCTGCCAGTGAAAGTCCCGTCAAAATCGGTCCAGCCATTTCAGAGATTAGCGGGAACAAACAGACAGACAGACAAAAATTGTAAAAAATGTTGTTTTGGTTTATGTATCGTGTATACATCCATATACACTTAGTAAAAAGTGGTTATCTTAATATTAAAAACAGACACTCCAATTTTATTTATTTGTATGTATAGATTAAACAGACTATTCGACTCAAACAAAACGACTTACAGAGAAAATAATTAGATCGACATAATTTGGGCTAAAAACTTGAGGTATTCCGTGAAGCACACCCAAACGAAGCACACCCAGACGAAGCACACCTAAAGTATTCCACTAAGCACACCCGTAGGTGCGCTTCAAATAAAAATTTAAAATAATTAATTTCCTATTCCACGAAGCACACCAACGAATATCACTCGCAAAGTGCGGGGACTAAGAAATAAAAATGTCGATAGAAGAAAATATTTATTACATTAATATTACAAAAATTACAAATATTGTGTCACATTATTATAATGAAACTGAATGATGTTAGAAATTTAAGTTAGTCTTTTCATCATCATCATCATTTCAGCCGTAAGACGTCCACTGCTGGACTTAGGCCTCCCCCAATTTGGGTGGCTTTGCCATAATCGCCACGCTTGGCAGGCGGGTTGGCGATCGCAGTATGGTGGTAAAATGCACAGAGAACGCTGCTGCCCATTCTCTAGTAAGTCCCTTAGTCGCCTTTTACGACACCCACGGGAAGAAATGGGGTTAGTCTTTTAAATAATAAATATTTTCTCCTATCGACATTTTTATTTCTTAGACCCCGCACTTTGCGAGTGATATTCGTAGGTGTGCTTCGTGGAATAGGAAATTAATTATTTTAAATTTTTATTTGAAGCCCACCTACGGGTGTGCTTAGTGGAATACTTTAGGTGTGCTTCGTCTGGGTGTGCTTCGTTTGGGTGTGCTTCACGGAATACCTCAAAAACTTAACATAACATTAAGTAACACAATGTTTATTTAGAAAATAATAAAGAAATATTATCAAGTGAGATCAAAATAATTTGGGAAGCATGAAAACTTAATAGCTAGCTATAAAACTATTAAAGATAAATCACATATTATATGCCAGTCAAATTCAAAATTTCTTGCTTTTTTCGCTAATTAAAGCGATAAAAAGGATTAATTGTTGTATAGAGAGTGAGAATATTTTTGTTGAGTGTATACAGGTTATTTGTACATAATAACTAATTAAAAAATTATAACTATAATGAATCCTGGAAAGGAACTTTGTTCCATCCGGGTGTCCCTTGACACCTCTAAAGTTTTTTTATATATTTCTATGGTTTGCACTAACAAGTTGGTTTTACTTTGATGCGGCACGCGGCAATTGTTTGTGTTCGTTCGCGCAAAAAAGACGAAAACATTACAGTTCTGTTTACAATTTGTTCGTAGAAAGTGATTATGTGACTTAATTTCTTCCTTTTTATTTATGTATAATGTTAGAGAAAAGAGAAAATTTCCGTGAAAATATTGTGTAAATAAACATTGAATCGTAACATAACATCACGCCTTATTTCCCCGAAGGGTAGAGGTATACCAAAAGTACACCTACGTTTCGCCAGTTATGTTGGTATAACATAATACTTTGAAAAGCGCCTACAAACGTGAAGATAATCGACTCGTCCTCGCTTGGTACTTCATTTTTAGAAAATGTGTGTAAGGAATAATTCGGAACATTCTACTTACATGAATAAATTATCTAATGGTATTTAGGTAGGAAGTTTTTTCATGTCCTCGCTGTGTTCAAGTTCTACTCGGAAAACTGTCCTCAGTTTAGTGATATAAAGTGTAACACAGCGTCCGCAGTTAGTACAAGGTATAAGAAATATTGTGTAAAAATACGTCCTCGGAAGGGTGTCGCAGGGCTGACTTAAGGGGTCCTCGGTTGGCATACACAAAGTCCTCGTATGTGCATCGCTGGTCACATTTGGCTGTGTATTTCAGGTCCTCGGTATGATAGCCGCAATTCATACAGAAAAATGTTGAGATAGCATTATGCCAATAAGCTGATCACTATATATTTAGTCATCTGTCTCTTTCTATCTTATTCAAAAAGGCCAACGAAGTATTAAAACCAGTTTTTTGGAGGGTCCTCGGTACGGTCAAGAACTACCAAGGTCCTCGTAAGGGTGTCTGTACAAACAAGGGTGTGTGTGTGTGTGTGAGAAGGTTGCAAGTTTTATAATAGACTAGTAAAACTTTTCTCCAGAAAGGAGAATCCACTCTATGCCTGTATAGTTTTGTTCGAGTAACCAACTTGTCAGTTTCTTTTAAAGTGTGGAAATGAGTAAAATTTTAATTTTTATTGAGTTTTTTTATACAAATGTGGGTCTTGAAACAAAAGAATGTCATAGTGAATGCGATCTTACACTGTGTGGTTGACACCCTGTGTCTCTACGTCTGTTGGTGACTTTGGCATAAGGGGTGTATAGATTCTGCGAGACGATGTTATGAAAGATAAAGAATTGTCTCATAGTGAGAATTCCACAGCATTTGTACAGGATAAGTTTTTAACCAATGCGCAAATTTTAACAAATTAAACGAGTTATAATAACCATGCAATTTATATTTTTATATATCTAGTACAAAAAATTAAGTTATCGTTAACGAAAGATGTTTATTTTGAAACTGGTTTTTATGGTAACTTGCGCGCGGCGCCGGTGCGGTGGCGATGGTGAACGACCGAGTGTAGCTACAAGTACCTACCAGCTGTTCGATCAGTCAAAATTCTAAGAAGTTCGAAATACCAACGCCGGCGCGCGGTTACTGACCTATTCCTATTGTCGATATCATATTACGAAATATGTAGGATGTCCACAGTTTACTGATTTAAGGTCGGATAAAACATGAAAAAAAAGTATTGAAAAAATAGTTGAAATGTGTTCTATTACTGATACTGAAACACCAAAAAAAAAAAAAAATTGCGCACTGGTTAAAAAAATCCTGTATAGTCAACTTTTGGGAAGAGAAGGCAACGGAAGTTGCTTACGTTTAATACGGCTCTTTGGGCTCTCTCCAACTTTAGAAGAGAGGTTTTAGGCGCCCCACCCCACGTCGTAATACAATATGTTAAAAGAGATTGGCATAGACTCTCTTAACAATCTTTGCCTCAGCAACATGGCAGAGGGTTCTAAAAACAAAAATCCGTTTCCTGATTCTTGAGGCCAGGTCTATGTGCGAAGAGAAGGTCAGACCGTGAGAGTTTCGGTTCGAAATATCTTTTATTAAGACTATCGAATCCCCGGAACATTATTACTCACAAACAGCTACTGAAACATTTGTGCACAGAAACTAACGTGAATGCAACACATTCAAATCAGTACTAAAATACTTATTGACGCAATCAGTCAATATTTTACGACCATGTTGATACAACATGGTCAACATGGCACATTGGAGAATGCTGCCAATTACCAAATTGTATTCTAGAGCACCCATAAAAGGCATTATATAAGAGGTTTTACATACTTATTCGATAGAACATGGTTCGGCATAGCTGTGCGGCAAAGTAGATTGTAATGTAGTCATAATTATGTTCGGGTAAAGCCGACTCGACCATGATTCAGCGAGGGCAGATATGCCAAAAAAAGCGAATGAAAGCCGACTACGTTTAATATTTGTTTTGGATTGCCTTCGTTGTTCAACATATACCGACGAATCGATGCAAACATATGTGTTGCACTCCTTAAACCATCCAAAATAGACATGAGGAAGTCGCTTAGGTTCTCCATTCCTGTCGCCAGTGTGACCGCTTGCGGTTCTGACAGTAAGTGGATTTAATATGGCGAACAGGGCTCGCGTGCTCGAGTCGCTCACAACCCACTGCGGACCACTCGACGACACTTTATTTCAAACTGCGGCAGTATTAATTAAAGTTTTCATAATAAGTCTATCACAACAATTTTATGTTTACTTTAGATGAAAATGAAATGCTGTTCGTTGATTAACGCATCATTTAAAAACGGTTGTCCCGATTTGACTATATTTTGTTTTATAATGTTCACATTTTTAAGGTTCCGTTGCCAAATGGCAAAAAACGGAACCCTTATAGATTCGTCATGTCTCTCTGTCTGTCTGTCTGTCCGAGTATGTCACAGCCACTTTTTTCAGAAACTATAAGAGCTATGCTGTTGAAACTTGGTAAGTAGATGTATTCTATGAACCGCATTAAGATATTCACACAAAAATAGAAAAATACAATAATATTTGGGGTTCCCCATACATAGAACTGAAACTCAAAAAAAAAAAATCCATCAAACCCATACGTGTGGGATATCTATGGATATGTCTTCAAAAATGACATTGAAGTTTCTAATATCATTTTTTTCTAAACCGAATGGTTTGCGCGAGAGACACTTCCAAAGTGGTAAAATGTGTCCTCCCCCCCCCCCCCCCCGTAACTTCTAAAATAAGGGAATGATAAAACTAAAAAAAATATATGATGTACATTACCATGTAAACTTCCACCGAAAATTGGTTTGAACGAGATCTAGTAAGTAGTTTTTTTTTTTAATACGTCATAAATCGTAAACCACAATTTACCTTTCATTCAGTCAACTCAAATATAAAAATTTAAAAAAAAAAAATAATTTCATAAACATAAACCTTATGCATAAACCGTGAATACTTGCAGGTTTGTACGAAACCCTCGGTGCGCGAGTCCGACTCGCACTTGGCCGGTTTTTTCCGAATATTATTTCACGGAAAATTATAAAAATAGGAAAAATTGTTTTTTTTATTTTCTATAGTAACTTTGTGGACAGGAATACATCTGTTAGGTCAGCTAATTCTGAATAAAATGCAATATAATAAAAACAAATGTCCACTATCATGAGAGTAAAGTAATATTTTTAAATAACTTTAAGATTCTCAAAGCACGTGTAAACGCCTAACAATAAGTGGCCCAAAGATGGCCGCTTGGGGCCAAACACTTAATAGATAAACTATCAAAGTCGTAACCTTCAGACAAAGTAATTTATCACTCACAGTTTAATTTTATTACACCAGACTTTCGCAGCCTCTTCAGTCAAAAATAATAAAAACAAACTCATTTTTAATATCGCAGCTGGTGTTTTATTACTATTATACTGTGCTTCTGCAGTTGGTAGACATGCTATGAATATGAAGATGCGTTCAGAGACGTGATTTTTGATGAAGGCATAAACTTTACGAGGACTTAGCAAATATCAATAGTGCATCATGAGGGATAATCTTCTATACTATATGATCATGCAAATCCTAGTCTACGTTAGATAGAAATAAATTGATCATAAATAAAGTCTTTGACCTTCCACTGAGGTCCCACCGATCAACAAATAAATCACTTAAGCTGTTTATGTAAAATTTATGGATGTTTCAGCGAATTATGGCATTTGATGTGGCTGGGTCTTAAAACGTGATTCATAAGGTGTTCTGGAACTACAGGTAGATATTATAACTGACTAGCGACCCGCCTCTGCTTGCAAAGAGGTTTTATGACTTGAAAGAATAATCGGGATTTCATTATTATCTATAATATGTATGTATTTAGAAATATATAAGTATGTTTATCAGTTGTCTAGTACCCATAACACAAGCTCTGCTTAGCTTGGGACTAGATGGCGTTGTGTGATAGTTGTGGATTATTATTATATTATTATTATAAAATTATTTTATGTGGAAACGCCGGAAGGTGATGGCCCTAGGAGGACATTTATACTGACCTTATTAGTGACATTCTTCAGAAAGGTCAGGTGCGTAGTACGCGCAACCAGCGGGCATGTATGATCAGATATTTTAATGTAAACGAGGCACAAGGTGTATGTAACAATCGTAGCAGGTGCAGCCTGTAGGTCCTGTCTCCCCTCATGGGAAAGACGTCCACTACTAGACATAGGCCACTCCCAAGCACCGCCAATTTGACCGGTACATTTTTGGGGGGAGAGGGTTGCCCCAATCGCCACGCTTGGCAGGCGGGTTGGCGATCACAGTAAGGTGTTAAAATGTATAGAGTATGCATGCCCTTAGTCGCCTTTTACGACACCGACGCCGCCGCAACGGGAAGAAATGGAATAGTGCTATTACTTACGTTTGGAACCACACGGTGCATAATATGTATAACACACGTAAACCTGCTATGTACTGACTTTAACTTTTTATGTGTGAAATGGCATTGTTTAAAAAGCAGCGAAGAATTTCGTGATTCCGCGAACAGAAAAAATGCAGAAACTTGTTGCATTTTATCACTAAAAGAGGGATGAGATACAAGAAAAGAACTAACGAAGTGCATTCCTTTTGTTCATAAGAACGGATCAAGGAATAGCGGCCTCGAATGAAGATGAACAATTGCATAGAAACACAATGCTTAGTGAGAATGAGGACGGTGCATCTGTATAGGTGTTTAACAAATAAATGGGTTACCTAGAAATCTCAAGCTTTAATTAGAAAACGAGGTTGTACTCAAAGTGATTAAGGTTTTGCGGTCTCACCTTCGAATTACGTATTCACTTCTTCTAAATAATTATTTATTCTAATGTTGCAAACTCAAGGATCATTTTTTACTGTATTTTATCGTTTAGCTTGATAGTGCCAAGAAAGTTCCACAAATTGACCGTAGACTGTAACTGTCATAGTTTTAAGAGAGTTTTAATATAGTTCAAAAGTTTTGCTGTAAACTTTCTGATTTTACTTACTAGTTTCATATAGGATGTCAGGTGGAGTAAAAATTGTACTAAAAACGGTTATCTATACATGTATGTCATCATAAACGTGATATGCTCTTGATGTTTTTGTCTAGACAATGTTGCGAATGTTCAAAACAGACCTTTTGACTTTCTATCACAGATATACGCTTAATTCTCCAGCTGTAAAACGAAATTCGTTCAGTGACGTAATTGCAAAGTTTGATCCTTTCGCGTTGTAGTCCGCCAAGTTTTAGACAACTTGAAGCGTCGCTATCGATCTAGAACAAATATTGTCTAATACTCGACCGGAGCGAACTTTAGTTTGTTTGAATTACTTTTTCTGAGTAAACAGTTTTAGAAGAAAGAATGCGTACCTAAGGACACAGGACATGCACCCGTTCGATTTTGTTTTCAAACTTCGAATACAGTAATTCTTGCGTTCAGTTTTGATTGAACGGTTCACGTTTCCATTCTTATCTTTCTCAAGACATCTTAAAATCTATACCTAGCTTGGTTTATGATTTCAGTTTGTGAGACGTCAATCCTCTTCGAACGCTATTAAATATACGAGCATCGTGAAAACAAAGCAAGTGCTTTATTCTGCAGTTTATCTGTCCAATCAGTCAAACTCCATATCGGAACTTCAATACTTATAAAGTATGTTTTGAAATTGTTATTAAAAAGCGCCTTTTATAAAAAGGGAAATACGAGCACCACATCTAAGCTGCTTGCAGATACTTGGATATTTATTATTTTTAAGACTTTTAAATAGGAAATATTTGAGATTCACAAAAAGAAGTTCATTGTGTTAGAATATTCATTTTATTAGAGTGTTTAAAATATTTTAAGGTATTATGGACATTTTTTAAGGTTCGATCTTTACTTCTGGCACCACAACGAACATGGTGTCTTTAATGTCTATAGATATCTATTGTATTGGGTTGTTCGGTAATTCATGTCGTTTTTTTTTTTTCATATTTTTCAAACTAAACTTATTTATATTAACAACAAACTTTAATCAATGATATATTGACCATTTTGTTGGATGACCTTTTACCATCTTTCGGTAAGCTGAAAAATTCCACGTTCTATGAAGTCCTGGTTTTTAGAAGCGAAGAACTGGTCCAACTCATTTTTTACAGCATGATCGGAATCGAAAGTTTTACCATTCAAATAGTTTTGAAGGGAGCGAAATAAATGGTAATCTGATTGTGCTAAGTCAGGGCTATAGGGTGCGAGGATGCGAAACGCCGGGGCGAAACTCCGCTGCCGCGACAAATCGCGGCACGGCGGACAGAGCTCCGGCAGGATCTCATGGCGACATGGCGGGTACGATTGTCGCAACCCAGCGCAGGGCACGCCACAATTGCGGCGGTAAGTCCCCTCTTTGAGGAGTGGATAGAGAGGCGCCACGGCGTCCTCACCTTCCGCCTGACACAGGTTCTCACCGGGCATGGGTGCTTCGGTGGGTTCCTGTTCAGGATAAAGCGGGAGGAAACGCCCGGGTGTTTCCATTGTGAGGATCGTCTAGAGGACACGGTGGAGCATACGGTGGAAGTGTGCCCTGCCTGGGCGGAGCACCGCCGTGTCCTCGTAGAGACGATCGGCGGCGGCGACCTCTCGCGTCCGGCCCTGGTGCGAGCCATGGTACGGAGCGAGAGGGCATGGGAAGCCGTCACCTCCTTCTGCGAAGCAGTAATGCTCGCGAAGGAGGAGGCGGGGCGCGTGAGGGAGTGGCAGTCTCTGCGCCCTCACGTCCCTAGCCGCCGCAGGAGGAGACGCCCCGGGCGCCGGGAGTCGATTGCGGACTCCCGGCCACCGTAGGCGCGAGCTTGCGGGTGGCGAGCAATGGGTAGCTCGCCGCCCGGTAAGGACCAAGCTCGGGTCGACGGCGCGTAGTGTTCCACGCGCGCCTCAAAGAGATGTCAGCAGTACTGAAGGGGTCTGCTAGGACCGATGCCTGCCGGGGTCACGTGATTGTTCTAAAGAGATACCGTGACCCTGGCACATGGGCAACGGAAGGAACACGGGTGGGTTTTAGTCAGTAAAAGTCTGACACGCCCTCCCGCTCCGCCCAGAGCGGGAGAAGTCATTTGATGATTTCCCATCCAAAAAAAAAAAAAAAAAACAGGGCTATAGGGTGGATATGGCATCAGTTCCCAATTGAGCTCTGTTAATTTTTGACAGGTTATCAAAGAGGTGTGGAGTTTGGCGTTATCATGATGGAATATTTGCGATTGGCCAGTCCAGGGCGTTTTTTCTTGATTTCTTCATTCAATTTAGATAGGTGACGACAATAGACATTTGAATCAATAGTTTGGTTTCTTGGAAGTAGCTCAAAGTAGACTATACCCTTGTAATCCCACCACACAGAAAGTATAATCTTTTTTTGGTGAATATTGGCTTTGGATGTCGATTGTGGGGGCTCATTTTGCCTGATCCATGATCGTTTTCGGACTACGTTATCATAAACGATCCATTTTTCATCACCCGTTATGATTCTTTTTAGAAATGGGTCATTTTGGTTACAATTCAGCAAAGAATCGCATATGTTAATGCGTTTGGCGAGGTGGATTTCCTTTAGTTCATGAGGAACTCAAACATCCAGTTTGTTTAAATAACCAAGCTGTTATAAGTGCAAGTAATCGGTTGAATTCGATATGTTGAGCTTCTCTGCTATCTCTCGTGTTGTCATACGCCGGTTAGTTTCGATTAACGTCTTTATTTTGTCGTCATCAGTAGTGGTTGGACGACCAGTATGTGGTGCATCTTGCACATTAAAATCTCCAGAGCGAAAGCGAGCAAATCAACGCTGACACTGGCGTTCAGTAAGGCAGTCCTCACCATAAACTTCACACAATTTCTTCCGAGCTTGCACCGCATTTTTGCAATAAAACAATAAAATATGCTGATAATGCTCTCTTTGATTGTACATTTTCAACTTAATTTTTAACCAACTTGTTTTTACTAATGACGCTCAGTCTTTGACTAAGGATAGTCTAAAGTATAATCTTTAAAATAGTATATAATAATGTAAGCCACGCAATCACTACTACATGAAATTGCAGTTCAAACCATCTATGAGAAAAAACGACATTAATTATCGAACAACCCAATATAAACAAATAATAAAATCATAGCGAGGTCAAAACTGTACATTGACTTTATTTCAGTTTTTTCCCGAGGGCTGGAAATGATATACAGACAATTTTTTGTTTTATTCTATTCATGTTTGTCTGAATGTATGTTCTAGCATCACACAAAAATTACCCTGTTTTCTATAAAGATCAATGGCCTCCCTCTATCGGACTAACTGAGGTTTGAGTACTAGAAAAGTCAGAAGTAGCAAAAAAAAAAAATATCATTCTTAGTAAATGAGGCTCAGATGAGTGAAAACAATGAAATTATTTCATCCATTACTACGCTTGGCTGAATATCCTGGCCGGGATAACCAGGATAGCAAAAGAAAAAAAAAACGCCAAAAATTCGCATTTGTAGCTTAGCCAAACTATAAAATAGAAAAAAAATAAAAGTTTAAAATCTAACAAACACGCATTCGTAAAAAAGCGTGGGATGCTTTTTGAGGTACCTATTTTTAATTTATATCAAGGACCCACGCTTTTTATCAATTATTTTCCACTTTTAGTTTGGTTTTCTATAAAAGCATGTTTGTTAGTTTTTTAAAACTATGATTTATTTTTCTCTCCATGTTATGACGTGCATATTGGAGTAATTTTTTAATTTTCTCATTGTGAAGTTCGTCAATATTTGTATGCAGCCTCTTACCATATCTCTTTGTCTCTGCAATCCGAGCATATTCCCTCAGGATGACCCGTTTCTGTGCAAGTTATGCGAGGATTTTTTTTGTCTCATTTCGATATTATTTTGTTTTAGCTGTAAATGTAATGTAAACTTAATAAGTAGGTATACCTATTACCTTTTTATATGTTTCATTCCTTCCACTTTTGTATTAATGCAAGGTATTTACCTTGCATTAATAAACAAGTCTATCCTTTTCTACCTTTTAATATATGTTTTTATCACTATTGAATAATCTATCTTGTTAAAAAGCTACTACAGGCCGAGTAACTGCTCCACCCGATGTCTAAATATTTTAGATTTTGCTCTAACTTTTTCCACGATTTTGCTTTCACCCTACTTTTTCATTTATATTTTTTGTGTGTTTTGTCTGTGAATACGTTTGTTTGCAGTAAACATGACGCAAAGAAGCGTCATGTTTACTGCAAACAAACGTATTCTCTTTCTTTCAAATAAAGATTGCACTGAAAAACATTACGTTGTCCGTAAGTTCAGCGGCCGTCTAGCGACATAAGTGTTATGAGTGTCATACACAACACTAACGAGATGTCACTTTCACAATGAAACGAATTGTCTCACTATTTTTGAAATATTTAATAAAAATTCAATGAAAAGATACAAGTCACAATGTGTCGGGACAGTGCACGATTTATAATAAAATATTGAAGTTTTTGCATGAGAACGAATCTGTTCGCGATCTAGACAAAGGGGGGAATTAAAATCCTTTTCATGTCCGACCCTTAGAAGTTCCAATAACGTAAGTATTTCGATCCTTATAAAACCCTTTGAAATGTTAACTGATTCAAGTATTTTAATTTAATTTGAATAGTCATATTTCGAAGGGTCTGAATTTAAATTTTGACCCTTTGGAATCGGAATATGACTGTTCTCACTGGTGTCTGTCCTCGGGATTATTCATATATGTAGACATTTGATGCTTTCGATCCACAACTGCCTGTCTCTGTATTCAGAAGTGTGATCATTTATTTAAGTTTTAACTATGTAGATCATGATATCCTGAAGATTTTATCTTCACCGTCCAAAAATAAATGGCTTATACCCAACTTCTCATCAAATACTCAACACCCTCGATATGACTACAATAGCCGGAATATCGAAACGTTAACTTTTACGATAACTGCAAGTATTCATGCAGAACCGGGAAAGCATTTAGTAAAGACATTATCTACAAAATCCATTTCCTCGTATGACTGGGCATGAAAGTAAACGTCACTTCCAGTTATTGATGTTCGTGACGTCATTATATGAAAGATTACGTCACTACAATGTATATCGCGGGATTTGTTATAAAGCGGTATTGTAGTGAGAAAGTGATTCATCAATGAAGAAGAATAAATAATTGATGTTAAAGTCTTATCAATACAAATGCAAATATGATAATGTCTGTCAATTTGGCACGCTTACAAAGCTTAACTACACACTTCATGAAATTCGACACAAAGTTGGTTTTGTAGGAAAATTACCATACCTACTTATGAATTTTTATCCTGGTAAATTGTATTGTTTTCTCGCTGGCAAAACTGTGGCTGTAGCTGCTGTAAAATGTAACACAAAATAATAGGAATCGGAGCAGTGTTAAAATTTAAAATTCAGTTGCTGTAGGTAGTGCAAAATCTAAGCCGTTGATTGGCTCAAACACATAAGCTCCAATTGTAGGTATTCCACACAATGCATGCAAACATGTAAGGATTAGCAGGAACGCTTCGAGCAGATCGTTACTAAATAGATAAACTTTGAATTTATGGACCAGCCGTACCGTGATTGTCCACGTTTCGGCTCCGTAGGCCATAACAGGCAGAACGCACTGATCGAAGACTTTCGTCTTTAGGCCCTGCGGAATACGCGACGAGAAGATACGACGAAGCTTCCCAAACGCTGCCCAGCCCAGCTGAATTCTTCTGTTAGCCTCCTTCTCAAGGTTGTTTTTACCAAACTGCAGAGTTTGTCCGAGGTACACGAATTCTCGAACAACCTTGAGGCCACCGCCATTGACAGCAATCGGTCCCGGAGTTGCGTGTTCGTTGAACATAACATGGGTTTTGTCCAAGTTTATCCGGAGACTAGTGCATACAGAAGCATCAACTAAGCCGTCCAGCAACTGCTACAAGTCCGGCAGCGATTCAGCCAGTATGACGATGTCGTTTGCAAATCTCAAGTGTGAGATGTAGTCTCCGTGGGTGTTAATACCGAATCCACTCCAGTTTTGCGTCTTGAACACATCCTTCAATGTATTAGTGAACAACTTTGGGGAAATTACGTCCTCTTACCTCACTCTTCGACGCAGGAGGATGTGCTTACGTTCGTTGGTCCTGAGTTTGGATGGTCATTGATGCGTTTTCATAAAGACATCTCAGGACTTGGATGTATCGCCAGTCAACTCGGCGTCGCTGCAAAGACACCAAAACAGGGCAGGTCTTGATAAAGTCAAAAGCGTTCCCATAGTCCACAAACGCAGGACACAGCGGCCGACTATATCTTCGGACTTCTGTATAATCTGTGGCACTGTGTGGATGTGGTCATTGTAGTAATCGAAAATCGAGAATAACTTTTACTATGGGACCAAACCAGACATCGCGAAAAAAAAATCTGCTGTTTCATTCAAAAGTTCAATACCTACTCGACCAAAATGTATGAAACAGCTGATTTTTTTTCGCGATTTCAGATTTGGTCCCATAGTAAAAGTTGTTCATAATGATGAGTACAATGACCCCTTAAGAGGGTGTGCGTTAATTACGGGGCATGTTGTATTCGGTGCTTAGGAGCGAAATCTGTCTGTAGTTCTTTAAAAAGGTTCACTGATAGGCAATCGCTCCGTGTGAAATATTGGTATTTCAGCTTTATCAGGTTAGACAGTAAGCCGACCCCAACATAGTAGGGAAAAGGGTAGAAGACCTGCCTAGCAGGTATCTCACCATCAATTCTGACAATAGGTGGAACTTTCTACTTATAACGTCCAGGAAATAATTCGGCGTATTAAATGACAGTAGCATTGAGAAATATTGTTACTAATCTACATAGACTAAAACCCACTCCCACGAAATGTGATAGCGGTACGTAGTCTTGGATCATTTTAAAGTGCCACAAAACTGGATAAACCGCAAGTTGTCCTTAGATATATAGGAAGGATATTATGTTGAATCAAGTGGGCGAAGTCTTTCTAGACGCTCTTTATTCGGTCGCGCCTTTAAACTCTTTCGATCTCCAATGGCCGTCGCTTACGCTTGCTGCGTGGGTGGTGCTAAGAACCCTTTGAAGTTTCCCTCAAAAGAAAATGCTTTTATGTAGGCAAAATACATGCCTATCATACATGCATAAGTATGACAAAACATAACAAAACTTTGTCACTAGAAGGAATTTCTATTTCAATAAATCTGTCTAGCCTTTTCCTAACTATATTGGGTTCCAGTTTGCGGTCAAACCGGATATAACTGAATACCTCATGACTATCTTATGATTTCCATCTAGTAACTAGTGAAGTTAATTTCAAATAAAAGCATGACGTCGCTCGAGCCTTTGACGACGCACATGCCCTCAAATTTTCTACGCTCCAAAAATAACAAGAGCAATTTCACTGGTCGGAAACACAACACCCTTTTTTATTTCAGCCACTCCGACATCTACCGCACAAAACTTGTTATGTAGTTTTTGTTTTTGCGTAATGTAATTTTGTAATTTTTGTTCGTCAAAGGTTGTGCAAAATATACACTCTGTATACAGATAACTGTAAGTATACATCGACTGTCTTTCATACTTCAATAATTCACTCTGTGTACATAACTCTCAATATGCTTCGTACCTGCCACACGAGAGCTTATTAAAAGCCAAAATTGATGCACAGCGGTCTCATTCATAACAGGCAGTTATAAATCGCTGCCATTAGGTAATGCGTTTGTACCGTACCGTGTAAAGTGTCGCTCTGTGCAGGCGTTGTCAACACTCTGCTATCATAAATCAATCCAACTTTACCCACAACACATATTGCCCGGGCAATACAATGCACTTAAGTTTCGGCGAAAATTCGCATGTAACCATTCATTCTGTAAAGTCAATTTCCGTACAATTCCTTTGGAATAAATTAACCCATTTATTATTTGGTACTCCAAGAACAACAGTCTTGCGAAGTAGTACGGAGTTGCGGAAGTCGAGCCAAAATCGTTTTCATAGTAAACTATTGATCCGGGATACTAGAGTGACTGAATGTAATATGCATAAACGAGCGGTTGTGTCGGTTGCAGTACACAACCCGCCCTACAGAAAGAATAATAATTAAATGGAGTACTCAATCTAACATGTTACCCACCAGATCTCCTCTGTAGATCAGATCACATAGCGTTTGTGGCGCAGAGGGCAAAAACGTCCATAATTGAAATTGCAAGTCATTGTATAATTATGCCGTATCCACTATATGAATTTTACTATGTTCACATAAATCCCCTAGTCCTGTTAGTCTAGTGGTTAGTGACCCTGACTGCTAAAACTGAGGTCGTGGGTTCGATTCCCACCCAGGACAAATCTTTGTGTGATGAGCACAATCATTTGTTCTGTGTCTGGGTGTAATTTATCTATAATATGTATGTATTTAGAAATATATAAGTATGTTTATCAGTTGTCTGGTTACCATAGTACAGGCTCTGCCTAGTTTGGGATCAGATAACGTTGTGTTGGTTGTCCTAAGATATTTATTTATTTATTTTATTTTATTTATAATTAAATAAATGAAGTTATCATCGTAGCAGCACTATAACAGAGTTTAGTATAAGCATAATCAGCCAATTCCCCATTTCTTCCCGTGGGTGTCGTAAAAGGCGACTAAGGGACTTACTAGAGAATGGGCAGCAGCGTTCTCTATGCATTTTACCACCATACTGCGATCGCCAACCCGCCTGCCAAGCGTGGCGATTATGGCAAAGCCCCCCAAATTGGGGGAGGCCTAAGTCCAGCAGTGGACGTCTTACGGCTGAAATGATGATGATGATAATCAGCCAATAATGTTCCCACTACTGGAACACAGGCCTCTTCTCATTGAGAGGGAGGGTCGTAATACACCACGCTGGCCCACTCCGGGTTGGTAGGTGTCACATGTCATCGAATTTATGGTTTTAGGACATGCTGGAATCATCACGATGCTTTCTTTTACCGTTTCGAGAGCAGTGATGATGAAATAATTTACACAAAGTAAAGCGCCTGACTGGGTTCGAACCTACGACCATGAGCCGCGGTTGTTACTACTGTGCTACTACTGCTCTGTCTCTATAACAGATTTCAATTTTTATTTATTTGCTTCGCAAACAGGTAACAGAGAGAGGCATTTGCCGATCGGCACTTCATTTACTATCTACTCTGTGGCACTCATCCAAGCTCCTAGGACACGTGAAGGAACCTAACTCACAGTATGATTTAACGTATACATTGGCAAAGTTAACTGTGTGTAAGACGATCTTCCGCTATCTGTGCAACAAACAGACGAGGTTTAGTCCCATCTCGGCACACATGAATTCTTTAAGCTGGCGGTGTTTCAAAAACTTTATATAAGTAGTTTGATATTTTATGCATTTACTTTTTCGTACGAATTGTATGTTTATACATTTTAGTTATTTTATCGCCTTAAAGAGATGTCAGCGATAAATGAAGGGGTCTGCAAGGGCCGATGCCTGCCAGGGTCGCGAGATTTGTTCGAAAGAGATACCGTGGCCCTGGAACATGGGCAACTGAAGGAACACGGGTGGGTTTTAGTCAGTACAAGTTTCACACGCCCTCTTGCTCCGCTCAGAGCGGGAGAAGTCCATTTGATGGTTTCCCACCATAAAAAAGGCGTTACAAAAACTTTTCGTGGGTAGGTTGACATTTGCGTTTTAATTTTTTTGGACCGGACCTTTATAAGTTTTGAAGTCATCTGAATTCAAGAATCGAATTAACAGTCTTTAGTATCGAAGCTTAAAAGTCAAAAACTGGAAAAATGAAGTGTAATATAAAATGAAATGGATTTGTGTCAATTTTATACACCATAAAATTTTTGTCTGCAACTCTATTATTCTATTAAACTCAAAAACTATTTTATGATGGAAAAGTAACTAACTGAGAAAGGAAGTAGCTTTAAAAACTTTTGAAAACAAATGAAAGCAAGTGGGTACTTCGACAAACAGTAAAGATAAACAAGTGCACTCAAACTTTGATCGAAGCACTAAAATAAATTATAAATGCTCCCGCAGACGGGCACAACGTGTCAGAGCGACGGGAGTCTATACCAATTTTTAGAAAACTTCATGGAACTTAAACTACTATAAGTCGCGCCGGTCTGCGAGAGTCTTAATTTTTAAGTTGGTTACCACTCACACACACATGTGCATCATATTTATTATAAATCTTGATATCAATAACAATAATACAAACACATAATAACTATTTGTTTTGGTTGTTTTCCATAACATTAAATAAACCATAATCCACAGAATATTAATATATCCATTGGCCTCCAGCTGTTAATTGCGGAACGAATGTAAAATAACAATGAAAATGATGTGTGTGACCCGATTGCAATAAATAGTGAGTAAGTAGGTACGATAATGGTGTAGAATATAAAAAAGCACTTTCAACACGACTAGCATCCTTATAAAAACAGTAGTGAAGTGTTCGCGGAGCCACAAATTTTATAACATGAGTACATGGCGATTACATCATTTAGCATTGCACAAGGTGAACCAGGAAACGGATAACAAATTAACATATTTTTGAGCGGGCTAGCTGCAAATACATGCAGTGGAACAATGACTGCCACTTGAGTATTCTGCCACACAGAGAAATATATAATTTTTTTAATTATTTTTTCGCAGAAAACATACTACTTTACTCATTTTTCTGTAGTTACAACCCATTCCCATATTTATAAGCATGGCTGGCAAAACTTCAGATCTACCTACATCTTCATCATCATCATCATCATCATTTCAGCCGTAAGACGTCCACTACTGGACTTAGGCCTCCCCCAATTCAGGGGGCTTTGCCATAATCGCCACGCTTGGCAGGCGGGTTGGCGATCGCAGAATGGTGATAAAATGCATAAAGAACGCTGCTGCCCATTCTCTAGTAAGTCCCTTAGTCGCCTTTTACGACACCCACAGGAAGAAATGGGGTGGTGTTATTCTTTACGTCCGGCACCACACGGTACACGGTACAATCTCCTAACCCCTATCCCAATTTATTTGGTGTCAGCGCAACATGTCCCGTTATCCTAATGTACCTCTCTATTAAACGTCATCTCGGTAATCACCCCTTCCTAACCATATCCACACAGCACACCCATCGCTTCTTTGGTCTTCCCCTACTTTTATAGCCATCGATATTCATTCTCAAAATTTTCTTTACAGTCTTTTCCTCATTCCTCCTTATCGCTTGCCTATATGATGGCAAACACTTTCCACACATCTTCAAATCTACTAAGACCGTTAAATAAATCCATTCTATCGAGGAAACCAAAGCATATTCTACCGTGGATGAGGGAAATTACATGTGAAGGACACGCACAACCTTGTTAACATACAGTGATTCAATAAATATTAATCTCGCTTCGCCATCCGCTTATGCTCACATTAATGGTCGTCTTTATTGTATAGTCTGGGAAGAAGATTATAGTTTTATTACTTGGAAACTGTATATTATCAACACACTGCTCGACACGCGTACTAGACTTTGAATGTAAAGAATTGTCATTTGTTTGTGATTCCTTTGATTTTTGGCTAGTACCACAAATGTATAATTATATTCATCTCATTTGTTATATCGCTATTAACATTATTTGGCTTATCGTTCTGTCCATGTTTATCAACATGAACTTCTTCTTTTTACTATGCAATGTTATATAAGTCTTGTTGCGTAGTGCAAGCCTTTTCCTTTTGTTTTGCCTTCCCTTATTTGTGTTCAGGTCAATCGAGCTTCGTTTTACAATTTCCCTTTGACTATATAGTGCACATTGTAAGTATTGTAACTTACAAGGTTTCCACACGACCCAATCACAATGCCCGTGTTATTGTGTACCAGATCCATTATACTTTGCTTGACCCTAACAACCTAGTGCTAGCGTTGTTATATTAAATTCTGATTCAATAATATATTGAAAAGGATCTGTATTCTCGTCACTTATAAGATCTTAATCTCCAAATAAGGTATTCGTTTCGATTAGCATTAGGTAGCTTTTTGTAAGTTCATTAGCTTTTACGGAAACTCCCTCCTTTTATATTGGGTCAAAAGACCATAATATACAGTTTTATTAATGTCTTCGGCCTTCTTAGGCTGTATGATTGATAATAAACTATAGATTATGACAGTTCCATTCTTCATACAAATATTGAAAAAGCAATTGTTGTATAAATAAACAATTTAGTTGAACTCGTCTATATTATTAAATGAGTCAGTGAACAAGAAACTGGAGTGATCAATCTGCCGTGTTGGATTATGGCAATTTCTTCTTTGACCTTTCATGGAACTAGTTAGTCCTAGCTGAGTACTGAACGTATGTTTAATGCAGCAGACCTTTATAGGCTAATGAGTTGACGTAATTTATTTGTAGGTAAAGGTACAACGACTAGGCCATACTCGTAAGTAAACACAAATTCTGTAAGAGGTCCGGATTTAAATAATATAAGTATTATGTATTCAAATAAATATAAAGCATTTTGTTCGTGCCCATTGTAAAACCTCAGGAATCCGCTGGATGCGGGAAGCACAGAACTGCACCCTAATTGCGAAACGCGAGACGAATGTTGTTTAACTATGAATATTAAACCAATTCCTACCGATAAAAAGTTCCGCAATTACCCCTCTGGTCGCCCAGTGGTGGTGCTTGGGGGAGCCAGCAGTGGACGTCTTTTGCCTGAGATGATAATGATGATGAATTGTAAAAGTCTCTTTTCCAATATTTTTTTTTGTTTGTTGGTGTCTGTCTTTTTAACCGACTTCAAAGAAAGGAGGAGGTTATCAATTCGACTGTTTTTTTTAAGTTTGTTAGTCCAAAACTTTTGACTGGGTGAACCGATTTCGATATTTTTTTTTAATTTGAATGCTGGTGCTTCCCGAATGGTCCCATTTTAATTTGGTTCCATTTGGACAATGGGGTCCATGTGAAAACCATACAAGTCTTAAATTTGCATTAAGTATTTGCGCGACAAATGAACGAATAACGTGATTAGATTAGTGCGGGGTACATACCATAGCTAAAAAGTTAAAAATAAAAACTTTTTACAAAAAAATAACGATTTCCTTAAAAAAACACTACAAAGTGAAAAATAACTTTAATTTCGGAAGTCGGCGGCAAAAAACCTTAATTACATATCCTAAGACACCGACTTCCGAAATTAAAGTAATTTTTCACTTTGTAGTGTTTTTTTTTTTTAAGGAAGTCGTTTGTTATTTTTTTGTAAAAAGTTTTTATTCTCTGTTTTATTATGAAAATAGCTTTTGCCAGCGACTTAGTTTTGCCATACGTATAAACCTTTCTCTTGAATCACTCTATCTATTGGTGGCAACGGCATTAAAATCCGTTCAGAAGTTTAAAAGATCTAAGCGAACAGATGCAGGAAGCGACTTTATTTAATACTATGTAGAAATGATGAAGGAAAGAAAATACAAAACATTATTTCCATAAGCTATTGGAAATGGTCTTGAAACCCCATCCATCTATTCCGTACGAGTAGGATTAAGTGGGATACTAACGAGCGCTCTTAGATCCTATCATTGCTCATAATTACCACATTTCACACAACTGGGTAATCAGTTTATGATATCATTAGTAGACAGATTATTTTACTAATTTTTCTTAATTTATCTTTTACTGTACTTTTTCCTGGAACCCAGTACGTGGGCAGTGATCGAGTAGTTATATTTATATACTGTTACCACCACGGCCTACCTTAATTAATTTACCTTTCATTTATACATTTGATCAAACTAAGATAAATATAAAATTGACTTTATTCATAAACACTTCATAAAACGGGGGTATTTTAGGCCCCTTTTTATCACATCGAATCAAATGAAAATAAACGTGATCTGGAATAAATATCGGTTATTCATGAATAAAGATTTTTCATGGGGCTAACCCTGTTCGAATTAGGATCGAATTTGTAAATGGTTCATGAAAAATTCGATTAGATCGCATCGTTCGGTCTTGTTCACGGTGTATTACCTACTCTCTTGTGGTGGCAACTGATTCGATCTCTTTCACTCAATTAGACAAGCTTTTCTGTTTGAAATGGTTACGAATAATGTGTTATTAATTGATCGGTAAATCATTATTTTACCAAGCACATTTTTAACCGACTTCAAAAAAAGGAGGTTTCTCAATTCAAACGTGTATATATATATTTTTTATTTGTGTTCGCATATACCTTCGTCGTTTGTGAACCGATATTAATGATTTTTTATTTTATTGGAAAGAAGATATTCCAAGGGTGGTACCATGATAAGGAAACCGGGATCTGATGATGGCATCCCAGAGAAATCGATGGAAACCTTCGATTGTAGTGGCGACTAGTGCGTTTATTATTATTTTCATTAATTATCTTAAAGCACTACTATTTAATGAAGGTATGAAGTTGCTCTGATGATGAAGCCGAAAGACAGTCGAGGGAACTCCTCAACGAATTACAGCAATAACCCGGTGTTTGGACTTAATTCATTTCTATTGATGAGAACTTTGCACCGTATATAGTGCGGGGTAGATACCATAACTAAAAAAAGTTTTTAATTTATAGGGTAGAAGGTAGAAATAAAAATTTGTGTAAATGACTCAGTCAGTTAGTCCGAAAATGTGAAAATTTAGTTATGCATAATCATAATTAGTTACTAAATTTACCACGGCTGGGACCCAGGCCGCTTCTCTATGAGAGGGAGTGGGCCGCAATCCATTACGAGGGCTGACGCGAGCCCAGTAGGTACCGGTTGGTGGATGTCATCTTTGAATTTTTTGGTTCTAAGTTATGCCCATGTTTCCTCACGATGGTTTTGCTTCAAGGTTTTGAAAGCAGTAGTGATGAAAATACATATACAAAGTGAAGTGCTCGCCTGAGTTCGAACTCACTCGTAAGTCGTGGCAATACCACTGGGCCACCACTGGTCGTTGCTTACAAGTCTCCCTAAAATAAAGCCTTTTAATGGCTCTCAAACGCATTGATTACAGCTGGCTGAAATTAAAAAAAGAAGAAATAAATATACTTCCTAATAATATACTATCCTTTCCTTTCTTTTTTTAGTCAGTGTCAAGCTGTTTGAAAGTTTCTCGAAAAAGTCATTCAATTGAATTAAATGAACTAAGGGGGTTGTCTTCATGCCAGGATCGCGAGATTTGTTCGAAAAAGATACCGTGGCCCTGGCATAGGCAACTGAAGGAACACGGGTGGTTTAGTCAGTAAAAGTCTGACACTCCCGCTACGCCCAAGAGCGGGAGATGTCATTTGATGATTTCCCACGAAAAAACCAAAAGAGGGTTGATGATTTTGATGTTCATAATTATGTGAAGCTATATTTGTTACTTTCGCAAATCATATTTTAATCAACATACAACCTGGCACTGACCTGCAAAATGCAAAAAACGTTAGAAAGTTTGAATTTTGCGGGCAACCCTGCTCCCACCCAACAGAACATGCCAGCTCCAGTTTATAACGTTAATGTTCACACCGCCAGTCCGAAGAGCAACTACTATAAGGGCCCATCCATAAATAACGTCACACAAATTTCATGATTTTCAG
The DNA here is from genome assembly GCA_947507805.1 of Aporophyla nigra. Taxonomy (NCBI): domain Eukaryota; kingdom Metazoa; phylum Arthropoda; class Insecta; order Lepidoptera; family Noctuidae; genus Aporophyla; species Aporophyla nigra. The sequence goes on along the minus strand of OX382307.1, from coordinate 12,498,630 downwards.
ACCCCCTCCCCCGTTCTTCTCACAATTTGTCACATTTGTGAGAATAGTGTGACGTCACATATTTTCCAATTTTACATCCAGACATTGTTTTTTTTTTATAATTTTTCTTTCGTTGTTCATATTTCGTGTTTTAATAGTACTTTAAATATGTATATACAATTTTGAAATGTGACGTCACATAATTTAGGGCCCCTCCCACCCCCTTGTCACACAATGTCATAATACTTCGACCCCCGTCCCCCCCTTAACGTGTGACGTAATTTATGGATTGCCCCTAACCTATCATCATCATCAGCCTATAAAGTTCCCACTGCTAGGACACAGGCCTCATCTCGGTGAGAGAGGGGTGGCCATACGCGGCTCCAGTGTGGGTTGGTAGATGTCACATATCTTCGAATTTTTGGTTCTAAGACATGCCGGTTTCCTCACGATATTTTCCTTCACCGTTTTGAGAGCAGTGGTGATGAAATAATTTACACATAGTAAAGCGCCTGCTTTGGTTTGAACTTACGACCTACTCGTAAATTGCGGCTGTTACCACAAGGCAACCACTGCTCGCAACGACTATAACCTATACTTTAGTTTATTAAATCGGACTACCAATCACCATTTTAAATTACCATTAATTCACTCAATACATAGGTACTAGGTGTGTACACATATTAACTGTATGCATACTAGTTGGACACTGGCCATTTGTTAATTAATTGGTCAGCGGTGATTGCATAGTACTTAACTACCCATACATTATGTATGTTTCATTCGAATCTATTCTTGTAACTTACTGATCAATACTGGCTGTGAGTCATATAGCTATTAAGTATAGTAAAAATATTTTGGACATTAGAATTTAGAAGCATCTACGTTACTTTTTCATCATCATCATCATCATCTTTTCAGCCGAAAGACGTCCACTGCTGGACATAGGCCTCCCTCAAGCTCCGCCACTTCGACCGGTTTTGTGCTTCACGCATCCAGCGGATTCCTGCGGCCTACACAAGGTCATCGGTCCACCTTGTTGGAGACCTTCCAACTCTACGTCTTCCGGTACGCGGTCGCCACTCCAGAACCTTTCGGCCCCATCGGCCATCTGTTCTGCGAGCAATGTGCCCTGCCCACTGCCACTTCAGTTTAGCAATTCTTCGGACTATGTCGGTTACTTTGGTTCTCTTACGGATCCCTTCATTTCTGATTCGATCACGTAAGGAAACTCTAAGCATAGCCCTCTCCATCGCCCTTTGGGTGACTTTCAGCCTTCTAATAAGGCCCGTTGTGAGCGACCACGTTTCGGTTCCATATGTCATCACTGGCAACACACACTGGTCAAAGACTTACTTACGTTAGACTTACGTTACTTTTTTACTACGATACATTTCTTCAAGACAAAATCCAAAAAAACGGCTCCTGTATCTTACATTAGTAAGTCATTGTCATCTGCCTAGCCTTTTTTCAGCTATGTTGGGATCTGCTTCCAGTCTAACTGGCTACAGCTGACTACCAGTATTCTTACCGGGAGCAATAGATAAGAGTTTAGAAGCATCTACGTTACTTTTTAATATGGAACCTATATTTCTTGAACGGTAACAAAGAACGGCTCGTACTTCTTACATTAGTAAATCATTATCATCTGTCTTTTCGCATCTATGTTGAGGTCAGCTTCCGGTCTAACCGGTACAGCTGACTACCAGTATTTTTACATAGAGCGACAGTCAATCTGACCTCCACAACCCAGTTACTGGGTAACACGATACCCTTTGGAAAGACTGATTGTCAGACTTTACTGTGTGTCTGAAAATCAGTCAGTGTTTTCCCACAAATTACTGCCGAGACCATCGTCTTACCGTGCTTTCCCACGCATGGATAGGTCTTGGTACGTAGAGGTGGTCACCCAATCATGGACCAATCGCGGCAAGCGTAGATTAACCTGATCAATCGATCCTTGCGGTTTGCCATAAGACTCATTATTAAATACTCAACGAAATAATTTGTGTCCATTTGGTACATACTTAGATAGAAGAAGAAGATTATAGGTTAAAACACAGAACATAAGGTGGTTAATTAACAATGCCAATATACTGAACACGACAGTCCCATCTCTGGATTAAATCCAACCCGCGCAGTCAATTAAATAAAGTGTGACATTAGAATCACATCTGGAACACCTTCATCCATTTCTATGCTGATTCGGGAAAGACCTTGGGCATGTAAATAACTACTATACGGAGTAGCCATAATTGTTGGAAATGGTCGCCAAACCAGTTCCCTTGCTAATTAAGCCCTTTTACGGCTGTTGTAGAGCCTCAAGCTGTATAACTTATTTCTTTTACTCAAGTTTTTGCTTTAATAAAAAGTACCTAAGCAGTTTGGTTAGCGAACTATTTCCATATATTTGTGTTTGTACTAGCAATATCTGTGGCTTCACCTGCGGGAAAAGTATAAAGTTTTCTAGAATATGCCTTGTACTGGAGTTGTTATCCAAGGAGACCGATAGAAAAACTAACTTTTGCATTTACTATTATATTATTGAGGATACTTTTACTACACAATGTGCACTACACAAAATATGTAAAAAAAAAAAAATTTGCGTCTCACGGTGTTTTGCAAATTGTTGACAGCTTCAGGACTCACACACCAATGAATAATTTCTGTGATTATAAACGGTTAAAAAACTAAAAACAACTACAATTTTATTGGATACACATTTAACCTGTCCAACACGGAACACCTGAAATTTTTCACCTACCAAACGTTGTGATTATGTCAGCCAAATATATTCGTTGACACGTCCCAAGGGACACCTTTATAGGCCATATTCCGATGAGAACATGCTGTTTAAATATTGATGCTGCACATTACCATTTTGACATTAAACCTTTGAGATTTATTAGCAATCAAATATGTATTGCCGAATCTGTGTTTTTGCCGTTTCACCTCGATAAAATTACTTTTAGTATGTACAAAAGAGATTGGACAAAATTTGTACCTATTAAAAAAATGCCGATGTGGACGACTTAGATTTTGTACTAGCTTTTTCCAGCGGTTCGCTCGCGTGGATGTCTGAAATTATCCCACGGGCACATACTACCCAGATTTAAAAAAATCCTATGTGTTATTCTAGGTTATAAATTGTGTGCTTGAGTAATAAACATCCAAACATATTCAGTTTTAAATTTATAATAATATTAGTAAGTCTATTGGTACGCCTCTGCCTAACCCATTGGGGAAATAAAGCTCGATGTTATGGTATATTTTTATATGCTTATATAAACTATATTTTTTCATTTAGATCACTTCCATAGGCCTCACCTATAATTGTGTCCTTTTATTTATTCGTAGGTACCTATGTAAAAACGTTCAACGACTCAAATTCTACACCTGTATTTGTGCGTGTCAAGAATGATAAATTACCCACAGTGTAAATTATGCAATGCGTAACCAGTCAAACGTACAAACCAATTGAACTAGGATAAAAATAGAAACACTTCAAGGGTTTAACGTGTGGTTTTTTAAAACAATACTGAAGGTTACAAATGAAAGAAACACATCGTACTGTTATGGCGCCCAGCTGCAAAACCTCATTATCAAATGAAACGCTATACATCTCGACGCTCATTAACGAACTTACTTTTATCCTCTACACATCAAGCGTTACCTTATTTATTTATTTTACTCAACCAACTGAAGATCAGCTTTCAAATGCTATGTTAACTAAAAACGAAATGTTTTCCTCAAACTCTTTAAAAAAACTAACGAACATTGGAATAACATTGCACACCAAAATGAAACCTGAAAATGTAAAAGCCAAACAACTGAATGCAGTCCAATATCCTGGAATGCAACATGAAGATAACAGAGAGTAAAACCTCCCGAAGGTTTATTCCCATGATAATATGTACAGAGATAAAGGTAGGTGTACATAGTGGGATGCTATCAGTGCTCTTTATCAGAAGCGGGCACGGGCAGTGCGAAGCCGACTACGGCATGGGACACACGCGTGGACGGCGCGCCGCGATTCACCCGTGACGTGATTTACGTAAACGCGATCGCGAGTTGAAAGTTTTTTAATACGGTAAGTACATGTTGGGTTTTTAGTGAGAGTAAAACAAGTGCTTCGTTTAGACTTATTGAAACACACCGCTTTAAACTACACATTTACCTAATTGAAAATTTCTTCATTTATGTTATGAATGAATCGTCATCCCAATAAATTGTGTTCTCGTTAATTGGCATTTTAACTACATACATACCGAAACGCATTCATAATTTCCGTTTGTATTAGTCTAATATTGCAGCAATAATATTTAAATGGAATTGATACATTCTTAACGAATTTATCGATGCAATGTCTGCACTTTCGTCCAACTCAATAAATTCATATCAGGGTTTTTTGTATGTCACTGATATCAGCCCATCAAAAACACATCCGTTCATTCTTAACAAGCCAAAGTGTCTTCGTGAATTGATTTGCGTGTTCCAGAGACTACCTACGTATTAAAAAGTAACTTTAGTAAACTACATTTTGTTTTTGTGTAAAAATAAATTACATTTCAGTGAAATTCTCTTAACAAAATTAATTTACAAACCCGCGATAGGCAGAAGCGTTTTATAACCTCATCATGAAAACAATTTACAAAATTTTCCGTTTAATAAATTTTGATTACGAGAACAATCAAGCACAGATTCTGTTAAACAATAACATCGGCACCTCGGCAGAGGGCTTTTGATTTTAAGCACTTACGAACCGCGAAATTGATGACGATTTAATGTTTTTTCCCATTATGTATAAAACAACTCGCTATAAGTACTTGCTTTAAGTAACTTATGGTTCTGCCTACGTGATATTTTAAACTTTACTTTGGAGTGAAAAGAGTAGGTTCGTTTTTCTTCAAATACCTACCAAACTAGCCACTTTGTCAATTCATAATCTTCAGAACTAGCCCCTAAAGTTAATGTATGTCACATGTTTTCAAATTTTTGATTCTAGAACATGCATTTTTTCCTTCGCTGTTTTGAGAATAGTGGTAATGAATTAATTTACACAATGTAAAGCCTCTATTTGGGTTCGAACCTACCACCTACAACTCTTAAAAACATAATAAAACATTAGGTTACAATGACCCCATATACCTTACAAACAGGCCTTACAAATAGGCACATAAGTATTATACAAAACTTATGTTAGTAATAGTACCTTAAACAATGTTAGTAGCACTTCTTAGTGGCGGCTGTCACCACTGGGCCACCACTGCTCTCCTGTCTGTGAATTGTTATTTACTCAATCACTTTGGTAGTAAAGCTGTGGAAAAACCAAACAAAAATAATAAAACATTACAAAGGAAAGATCCATAGACTCATGTGCAATACCAGTCTGGTAAAAAATCTCATTCACTAAAATTATCCAAAAAGAAACATGGTATAAAATGAAGCTAAATTAATTTAGTAATGCTAATTCAATGCAGAATTCTTCATAAAACTTCGTAAGTTCATACAAAGTTTGTAGGCTATTACGAGATTTTAATTAAACTTTGGATCTGTATTTTTGCATGCAGACGCCAATATTAGATGCTTACATTATAAAGAGTTTAGCAGAATTAAGAAGAATAATTTTCTGCAATCTTTTTAACTTAGTTATTTACGCAGAACAATTTTCAAATTACGTTTCGTGGTTTGATGAAATCTTAAATTCAAGGATAGCTTTCATTAAAAATTGCTATTATTTTTTACTAGCTTCTGCCCGCGACTTCGTCCGCGTCAAATTTTTGCTCCCCTGACCCTTCCCGTCGCATCGAATTGCTAGTTTTCATTCATTTTTCGTTGCTGCTCTGCTCCTTTTGATTGTAACGTGTTGTTATATAGCCTATAGCCTTCTTCAATAAATAGGCTACCCAACACAAAAATAATTTATTTCATTACCGCGATTAAACAAACAAACATACAAACAAATTCTTCAGCTTTATAATATTATAGTTTAGCTAGATTTGACTGTATCTGAAACTCATTCTAGATATTTTTTAATGATTCGTTTTTATTTGCTAAAATAAATTATGCACTATACAAATAAATACAAAAGCAAAAGGACACCTACTTAGGCGTCTTAGTACTCGTCCGCATCACTGTCATTTAGAAACGTGCCCAGAAGACCGGCAGCATTGCCACAATGAATGGCAATGCTGCCGGTATTATTGCAGTTTCAACAACTTGTACATTACTTTGTCCGTCGAAACACTAAGATGGTTTGACTGCTTCGTTTGTCTAGTGGTCGCAAGGGCTACTTACTGATGAGCATGAGGTCCTGCGTTCTATTTCTTAGTCGGAAAAAGTGTTATTGGGATTTTCCTTCTGGAATTTCACAGTAGTGTTGATGGCAATAGGCTCGCCCCCTATCTCATGGGACTTAAAATATAATTGCCAAAGGAGATGTTTCATTTTTATATGGGGCTCCGGCCATAACGTGTACCGTTTAGCGAAGCTGGGTAAATTACTCATGAATAGACTAAAGTAACATTTTTTTCATAATATCTAATGGTTTTTATGTACAAAATAAAAATTAAATATGTTTGACGTTTGTTCTAAGAGTTAGCAAGTGGTTATTTTAAATTCGTTTAGAAACACACTTCAAGAATGGAGACTAAAGATTTTTGTAACGATGAAATGGTCACACTTAATTATGTTTACTCAAAAATATTTATAAGAGAATAATAGTAATTTATTTTAACACTACAAGAATACACACATTTTTTAATTATTTTCTACTTAACATTGATTTCATGAGACATGATTTCAGAACGAATGAAGTCTGCAAGCAAACGAGACGCCATGTTGAATAAAACATGGCAATAATTGAAAAACTATTATTTTTTGTACACAACAAATTAGGCGCAAATTAACCAGATAATATTTTTCCCTAATTTGTGGTATTTTTTCCTCTTTTTTGATAAATGTACATCTGATGGCCGAAAATGAAACATCTCCTTTGAGTGTACTACAGAGGGGCTTGCGTACTACACTATCAGTAGGAATCGGTTTTGACAGTTCCGCAACATTCATGGAGTTTTTTTACGTTGCTAAGCAAACAATTTTTTCGAACATATGAAAGAATGGATGACAAATAAGCTTCAAAATTATTCAAATTCCGATTAATGGTGTGTTTAGCAATTAGGGTGCAGGTACACATCTGCTTAACCTTTCGAGGAATATAGGCGTGATGCTATGTTATTTTCAGTGTAACAATAGGTGAAAAAAGAAACCCTTCATACATTTCGGTCATAAAGTATGAAATCAACTTTTGTTACACGAAAAAGGTCGTCATAGAAGCCGCACTTTCAACGTTAGTATTTTTTTCATGATGTTAGTCAGGGTTGAGGCATGAGGAGAATGCCTGACCGCATTCCGGAAGGTCCCAGCAATTTTCCACGGAATAGTAAGAAATGGAGCTTTCATAATTATAAGGTATACATACTACACATAACTCAATAAACCCACATTCATACAAACGCGCGATGTCTGTCTCGAATTTCATTAAACAGCTTATCAACTGGTAGTTTAAATTTTTCGACACTCATTTGAGTGAATTCAAAATCAACATATTTTTTAAAAACTAATAATATAACGAGATAAAATTTGTTTGTATCTAAGTAGTAATTTCTGGATCGACTACAACGATTGGTACTTGGGGGAACGACATAGGCTACCTTATATAGAATACTATGGGGGCGCAGCCGCGAACGGATGCTAGTTTTACATAAAAACTCGGTGTAGGTCTATTCTCTAAGACCGTCAATAAAGTTACGGGCTTTTCTGAAAGTAGTTCGAAACATCGGAGTGAACACCCAAATAATTAACTTTTTCAGACGGATTAAAACATATTGGGAATAGGGGCAGAGTCACTGTCAAATCGTGGTGTCATTCATCCCGCGGTCAGGCCCAAACTAATCTTATGTACGTAGTTGATATAGAATAAAAAAAAATTACAAAAAAAACCGACTTCCTTAAAAACCCTACAAAGTGAAAAACAACTTTAATTTCGTAAACTTTAATGTCTTAGGATCTGTATTTATGGCTTTTTTGGCACCGACTTCCGAAATTAAAGTTATTTTTCACTTTGTAGTGTTTTTAAGGAAGTCGGTTGTTTTTTTTTTGTAAAAAAGTTTTTATTTTTAAATTTTTAGTTGTGGTATCCACCCCGCACTAATTGCTATAGCGATATATGCGAATATGCTATAGCAGAAATCGCGGTTGATTTGCTGTCATTTTTTAAAGAGTTCCGGTGTCTAGCTCTGGAACTCATCATTAGATCTATATGAAATTTATATGGGACCATTTCGGAATAAACCCCTTTCGAACAAAAAAGAATTTTGCAAATCTGTGTATATATTACGGAGTTATGGTCGACGATACATAAAAAAAATATAAACATCCGAAAGGTGAACCTCCTCCTTTTTGAAGTCGGTTAAAAATGCCCATAAGTTCAGCCGAAACTACGGATTTCATGCTTAGGGAGTAGACCCTTTGAATGAGCATCATATACATCAGAATTACCTGCACAACATTCAACAGACTTTTAGTACTCCATTTATTGATTACTCCGTGTTCTCTGCTGAGTAGTTCAAACCGCAAGTGAGAGAGGGTCATTCGTCACCAACTGCTACATATCCGATACATGTCATCCATTTTCCTATCACATCACTTTTGATGTATCATTTCCTGATCTTTTGGTATGAATAATATATTCACACCTACTTAGTATGCACAGGCAAACAGTTCTATTTCAATTATATTACGGGCATTGTTTCTTTACTGGGCGTAAATTAACTTAATTTGTTATTATTGTTTCAGTAAAAGGGTCGCTATTTTTTGGGTTACTTTTTACTGGTTTACTTAGGTACCGAATAAGGTTTGTCAGGGCTACGCTTGCCGCAGTTTGTCTGTGAATGGGTGACCATTTTTACATACCAGGACCCATCCATGCCTCGGAAAGGGTCCCGGCTGTCAATCGTAGATTTTTGTCAGTCGTTACTCAGAAGCCCGTATGTGTCTGACGACTATTCTCACCAAGAGCTACCGTGTTACCCAGTAACTGGGTTGTGGTTGTCAGATAGGCGGTCATTTCACGTAAAATGCTAGTACTCAGCTGGAATTTGACACAAACATAGATGGGAAAAGGCTAGGCATACATTGCCTTATTTTTTTGCTTTATTAGCCTGTGCTGTCCCACTGCTGAGCAAAGGCCTCCCCCCAAATCCTTCCAGGCATCCTTTTCCAGGGCCACCTTGATCCAACCCTTGCAGTACGCATCTAGGTCATAGGGCACCTCTTCTTGGGCCGGCCCCGGTTGCGCCGTCTATCCTCAGGCAACCACTGTGTGGAGACTATTGCGCAGCGGTCACTGTGCAATCCCAGTTTCACCTGGCAGCCTTTTTTCCTACGTCTAGGATTCCCGTTATGGAGCGCAGCGTGGTGTTTCGTATTCTATCCGTTCGTTTAACACTTAATGACTTAGGTATAGAATATTTTAAATAGTTCGTAATAAAGTCACACAGTTGCTACACATTTCTATTTTACAGTCTAACTGAATGAACGCTTTAGAAGGGTTATCCGAGGGATATGAATGATTTTTTACAACTGACAATAAAATAACACTTTTTATGTGCAAACATTCAGACAGCGAGTTTAAATGTTAGGTCCATTAACTTGAATGAATTTTGACACTATATGTTAACATCAGGTACTGTCCCGGTGTTAAATTCACGCGTCCCGCACGTACACATGACTACACATCAACCTATACATTTCCAGTTTTCGCTGGCCTCGCATTGTATAGGGTTTTCGTATAATGAGAAGTCAGCTAATACTGGAAATGTATAGCTTGATATGTACTATTAAATGCACGTTTTTTTTCTAAGCCCCGCAAGTTATGGAAATCCCGACCACTGCTCTACAAAATAGAACAATAACAAAGTAACATTCGAGATTCGCTGGTAAAATAAAACTTTAGTGGTTGAAAAAGTTTCACAAAATTCGCGGATGCAAACGGTCCTAGGTATCAGTATAAAGTTCGGTACTCTTTCGCTTCGCTTCTAATACTGTTGCGCTACAAAAAAGTTATGGGAACTGTAAAATGTTATCACTGTAGCACAGAGCCACTTGTAAGTGTAAAGACTGACGTAACAGAGTCCACACAGAACTTAAGTTCCCACGAGCAGGACATTTTCTAAATTAACTGTGTTCCATTACATTAGAAAACTGTTTTCAACACTTGCCCTCGTTACTCTAATTAAACATCAGGATCTCGTGGCTAAGTAATTACAGCCGCACGGGTCAATCGATTAGGTTAAGCTACGCTTACTGCGGTTGGTTCGTGGATGGGTGACTGTCTTTACATACCAAGACCTCTTCGTGCCTGGGAACCGCGTATTAAAGTCTATTTATTGGTCTCGGCTATCATTCTACTTTGACAGTGGTTACGGGTCGTCAGAATAATAATAAAATAATAATAGTAATAAATCTTAGGACAACCAACACACCGTTATCTGATCCCAAACTAGGCAGTGCCTGTAGTATAGTAACCAGACAACGGATAAATATACTTATATATTTCTTAATACATACATATTATAGACTAGCTTCTGCCCGCTGCTTCGTCCGCGTTAAATTTCGTATTCCCCTGACCTTTTCCGTCGCGTCGAATCGCCTACCCGTGCGATTTTCCCCGATATTGCAACATTTTTCATTACTGCTCCGCTCCTCTTGGTTTTAGCGTGATGTTATATAGCCTATGTTACTCGCAGATAATGTAGCTTTTTAATGGTGAAAGAATTTTTAAAATCGGCCTAGTCGTTTTTGAGTTTATCCATTATACAAACAAACAAACAAAAATACAAATGCCTCTTTATAATATAAGTGTAGATAAATTATACCCAGACACAGAACAAATGAATGTGCTCATCACACAAAGATTTGTCCTGGGTGGGAATCGAACCTACGACCTCAGTCTTAGCAGTCAGGGTCACTAACCACCAGACTAACAGGCCAGAAAACCGAAATACTGACCATTCGTTTTAGTAGTACCCGGTAACTGGTTTGTCGAGGTCAAATTCAGTATACAGATTTTCAGCTGCATCCGGGTAGGATGAAAGCCGACCCAAAAAATAGTTGGGAAAAGGCTAGGCAGATGACTCTGAGTGTTACCTGGGTAGTTTTAAATAACGTTCCAACAGTAATCAATTAAAAAACTTTTTACCAAAAAATTTAACCGCCGAAAAAACTGAAAAGCAAAAAATAAAATTAAGGTTAAATTTTTTGGTAAAAAGTTTTTATTTTATATTTTTTTGTGGTTTTAATGTACTAATAATACTTGGCAAGGTATACCCTATCCAATGAATAAAGAATTATCAAAATCGGACTACTCTGTATAAAGTTATGCGTGGTTAAACATTACAATCAGTGAGTGAACGATCAATCATCCGGCATCCCCTGTTTTCTGACCCTTTGGGTTTAATTTTGTTTTCCAAATTTATATGGGACCATCCTCGGAGTATACCCTTTCCAATAAAAAAAAGAATTATCACAATCGGACTACGATGTAAAAAGTTATGCGTGGTCATACATAAAAAAAAAAAAACAAAAAAAAAGTATACGCGTCGAATTGATAACCTCCTCCGTTTTTTTTCGTCGGTTAAAAAGGTATTCTCAGACCGGGAGCATTAGCCTGATATTTAACCTTTATCAGCGAACTAGTTGAATTAATTCAACCTTTTTAATTATATGTAGTAACTTGTCCTGCTGGTTTCACTTACCTCTATACACTACTTAGAAGTTGACAGCACAGCCTACTCGAATGTTCTCGACGAGGTAGCGCCTTTAGATGCTTCTGTTCATTTGAGTATTAACATGTAATGAGGCAGGGAGTGGGCCTCTCGCCCAACTACCACGCGGGCCCAGTGTGGGTTGATAAAGTCACATGCCTTCGAATTTTTGGTATTAACACTAGAAGCGCTGAACATACCGACTGAGATAAATTTGGATAAAAAAATATGTATATTGCCATTACGTGGTTGAAGTCTCGCATAAATAATAATAATCATCATATTTCATGAAAATTCATAAAAAGTTACGATTATATGCATAATAAAATATTAATTAGAGCAGGAAGAACATCGAAATGGGTCAAATTTAGGACGCCCGCACTTCTAGTGTTACCATTTTTAATACTAGAGAATTTCCAACTGCCCACAACATAAAATACAATAATAATATCTCTGCGTGTGGGATTCATGTCCCCGTAAGCCGTCTGATAGGCGGCTTCGTCCTTGTGTGGGATTGTCATCCGTGGGAGGAGATAGTGGTAATCCAAGGGTTTGTTGACGAAACCGTTGTTTTACTAACAGATTTATTTTCTGTTTTATTTTAAAAGAGATTATCTTATCGTTGTGCTTTGCACTATAGTAGTTGCATTTTGGCATGGCATTAACAGCCATTGCCCTTTCAGTAATACCTCTGTCGTAAAAGATCTATAGGTACTAATAGTATAAAGCTCAAGAGTTTGTTTGTTAGGTTGAACGCGCTAATCTCAGGAGCTACTAATTCGAACTGTACCGTGTGGTGCCGGACGTAAAGAATAACATCACCCCATTTCTTCCCGTGGGTGTCGTAAAAGGCGACTAAGGGACTTACTAGAGAATGGGCAGCAGCGTTCTCTATGCATTTTATCACCATACTGCGATCGTCAACCCGCCTGCCAAGCGTGGCGATTAAGCCCCCCAAATTGGGGGAGGCCTAAGTCCAGCAGTTGACGTCTTACGGCTGAAATGATGATGACGATGACTAATTCGAATTGAAAAATTAATGTTAATGTTGGGTAGCCCATTTATTACAAAAGCCTTACTACTATATAACATCACGCTACGACCAATAGTAGTGGGCGCAATGAAAAATGTTGGAAAAACGGCGAAATTATTCCATTCGAGAGTTTCCGTTGTGGGCGCTGCGTAAACGCTTAAAGCAACGCAACATGACTGACTTACACATACATACATACATGACAGTGTGACGGAATCGTTCCTCTAAAAATAAAAATAGAATTATGACAGCATAGGTATGTCTATCTTTTAAGGTTGGCCTACTATAACTTTTTGAATTGTAATCATATCGAAATATTATAAAGCTGACGAGTTTGTTTGGTTGAACGTACTAATCTCAGGAACTACGTTTAGTGTTCGATAGCCCATTTATCGAAGAAGGCTAATATCACGCTAGGACCCTTAGGTATCGAGCAAAAAGAGAAATGTCACGAATATGAATACTTTGTACGGGCAGGCGATTCGATGCGACGGGATGTGGTTGAGGGAGCAAGAAATTTGACGCGAACGAAGTCGCGGGCAGAGATAAAGGTGGGTCAGTGACCACTTTTTCAATGCTAAAACGCACGCCGACAGGTAATACAACAATTAGTTTGGATAACAGCTAAAATATTAAGGTGTCATAAATATATAATTAAGGACTAAATAAAACAACTTAGTTTGTGGCGGGCCCCGGCGGCGCCATCTGTCATATTTCGCCAAGTTATTTAAACACAATACAAAATTGTATAGAGTAGTTCTGCGTTAACTTTTTGAACAGTTTGTATTGTTATACGAAATGTTTTTGGCAAGTTAAATTGAGGGTCGGTGAAAATGTCCAACCATAATAACTCTTGAAAAAGAGTGAAAAAGAAAATTGTTCGTAAACCATTTTGTATTTGAAAACTGTCAGAATATCTGGAACCTTTTGTTTTCCTTTATAATTAAACCTGCTCATTTGGGGTTACTTTAAAAGGGCAGTCAAACATCTGCCTAGCCTTTTCCCAATTATGTTAGGGTTGGCTTCCAGTCTAACCGGGTGCATCTGAGTATCAGTATTTTACATGGAGTGACTACCTATGTGACCTCCACAAGCCAGTTTCTAACTAAGACTGGTTGTCAGACTTTCTGGTTTCTGACTGCCTACTATGCTTTCATTTTTTTTTCTATCCGCTAACCAACCGCGGCAAGCTGTTATTATTTTGCCACGAGCCCCTCGTAAAAGGGCGGTCATAAATATAATAAATTTTGGGCGTCATGCCCAGACCACAAAATACTTGGTAGCACAAAATACTTTATAACCACTTGTTTAGGTTATTGCGAAAAAGGTACCTATTTGTAAAATGATAAAAGGGTTTTCGGGTATAACAGCTTTTTTATATGCAGACAAAATAAGACCACCACTCAGAGAGGTATCATATAAGTTGCCTGTATTGAATACCCCCGTGGCATATGCGCTGATCTACAAAGATAGAGAGTGAAAACGCAGAGAGATTTGGAATTCCAGAGGGGAATTAGGCAGGGACCATGTCCCAAGTTGCCAAGTACAACTCGGGACACGACGTTCGGATTGGCAAATTCTGAATCAACAAGTACCATATGGCACATGCATTTCATAATTCATGAATATTGGTGTGCCCGGGTAGGGAACTTAGCCTCCACTGTCCATCCGTCCTTTCATCTATCTGTCAGCGGGCTGTATCTCATAAACCGTAATAGGCAAACAGTTGAAATTTTCACAGAGTGTGCGTATATCTATTGGTGCTATAACAACAAATTATAAAGATATTGTCATTCTGGCTTTTACCTTAAATCAGAGGCCATTGACTATTACGGTGTAGGTTTATTACGCATTTGTATAACTATGTACAAGATTTAGGGGCTTTGTTGTTGTTTACTCCCTAAGGTCCCATCGCCACCAAGTAGTCGTTAGTTCATTATACCTAATCTATACAGGATGTTTGGCGCATTGTTCGACAGAAAATTTTTGGGCTTGAGTGGGTCATGTACTATCTTTCCCCCATAGACCCGATGTTCTAAGTGTCACTGCAGTCGAGATAACTTTTTTTTAGTATTTGGGGGGAAATCTTCAAAAGGCGCCCGGTCTTCGTGGATAAGACCGGGGAGTGTTTTTACCTCACTAAAACCACCCCGGTGGTCACCATCTACACATGGAAGGGGTACCGTTACCTCTCAAAAGACCAATCCGGAACCCCTTCTGTGCAATGCCTGTTAGGGCACATCTCTGGGGAGACTGTAAAGGGGCCTCCCCTAAACGTAACGCAGTAATTGTGCTAGGCAAAACGTAACCACTGTGCGCCCTCTTCCCTGAGATCACTCAGTGGGTGGACTCTGAGCGCCCGTGACCCTAAATTCCCGCCTGCCTTAAATGATTCAGGCGGGGTTTCGGCATTTTAGGCGTCGGGTCAGTTGTTTCTCCGACACCTTCTTCTCCGAGCGGGATCAGCCCTCTCACGATCCCGCTCTGCAGCCTCCTTCTGGACCATCATAGTCTCACAGAAGGAGACCATGCCTCTAGTTCGCAGAGACCGCCAGCATAGACCCAACTACTGCTGGTAGAGACAAATCTCGCCCGATCCTTGCGAATAGAACCTGTCTTTCAGAAGCCCACGCCGGGCATTCCTCTAGCGTATACTGTGCAGAATCCAAGGCGCCTCCGCAGTGATGGCAATTTGCCGTGGCCTCTCACCCAATCCTGCTCAGTCACTGAAGCAACCGTGCTCGGTCAGCACCTGAGTGAGCCTATATGAAATGCGCTCCCCTCTTTTCAGCCAGGCGTCGAAGTGCGGTAGGACGGCTTCGAAAACATGCTTACACGAATATTGCGGATGTTGCAACCGCTCGCGCCACCGCTCGAGCGCGTGTCGCAATCGAGATACCTTACCTGAATCACCGTCTTTAAAACGCCATATTTTTAGGCTTCCGTTGCCAAATGGCAAAAAAGGAACCCTTATAGATTCGTCATGTCTGTCTGTCTGTCTGTCCGAGTATGTCACAGCCACTTTTTTCCGAAACTATAAGAGCTATGCTATTGAAACTTGGTAAGTAGATGTATTCTGTGAACCGCATTAAGATTTTTACACAAAAATAGAAAAAAAACAATAATATTTGGGGTTCCCCATACATAGAACTGAAACTCAAAAAAATGTTTTTCTTCAAACTCATACCTATGGGGTATCTATGGATAGGTCTTCAAAAATGATATTGAGGTTTCTAATATCATTTTTTTCTAAACTGAATAGTTTGCGCGAGAGACACGTCCAAGGTGGTAAAATTTGTCCCCCCCCCCCCCCCCCCGTAACTTTTAAAGTAAGGGAATGATAAAACTAAAAAAATATATGATGTACATTACCATGTAAACTTCCACCGAAAATTGGTTTCAACGAGATCTAGTAAGTAGTTTTTTTTTTTAATACGTCATAAATCATAAACCACAATTTACCTTTCATTCAGTCAATTCAAATATAAAAATTAAAAAAAAAACATTTAATTTCATAAACATAGACCTTATGCATAAACCGTGAATACCTGTAGGTTTGTACGGAACCCTCGGTGCGCGAGTCCGACTCGCACTTGGCCGGTTTTTTAGTTTATTGTTGTGTTTGCACCAAATAACTTTTATTGCATTCTATAATGTATGATTATTCTAAATATATAACATAAATTCGATACCAAAAATACATAACGAGCTTTTAAACTCTTAAAAGTGAATTAAACATTGAAAAACAGCGACACTAAAGGGGTCTAATCTATGAGTGACAATTAGAACATGGTTTTATGAGTGAAAGATAGCACATGAACTACCCAATCCTCCAAAATATATTGTCGTTCCATGCGCCAAACACCCTGTTTAGGTACCAAAGCTTAGTAATTAAAACTTTTATATGTAAGTGTATCTTCTTAGTATGTTACCCTGATTTTGTCTACTCTTACATAATTACTTGTGGTACTTGTCCGAGATATATTGACTTTGCTAACTATCGACTGTTCTTTTATGTCGTCGTTAAATCCATTAGCAGATTTATGTCGAATGATGTTGTGCCTAAGTCGTAGTACAGTATTTTTCGGCGCTCCTGTTTATACAAACTGACATGTTATTATGTAAAAATAATAGTTTAAAAAAAACTATAAAACACGCTGCCATTGAAAACCAAACTAAAAAGTACAAAATAATGGAAAAAAAGCGTGGGGTTAGTTTTTTTAAACTATTATTTATATTCTATTTTTTAGGGTGTTTCGAATTTTGAGACGTGTGTCAGCGTAGTTTAGACGTATGTCAGCGTAGTTTTCGAAGACAGTTTTTTTGCTGTCCTGGTAACTCTGGCAAGGATAATGGCACAAATTTATGAAATTATAGTATTGTCATCGGTCCTCGATAAGTCTACAGAGTTTGAATGAAATCTGGTCGTTTAAAGTGGGTCAAAATCGCGCTATAAGGAGTCGGTTACAAACAAACATACAAACAAACATACAAGTGAAGCTAATATAAAGCGTGTAAAAAGATGCTATTTAGTAGCCTAGTGTATTTCGGAGCAAAGGAAATAAATTAAAAATTATACATTTTCTACTGTTTTAATTCAGTATTCAGCAGTGGCCGAGGTTCGCCCCAGTCTTTAAAATGTAATGCACGTCTAAAAGCTATTTCTGAAAAGAATATGACGAGAATTATAATATTTTCGTAGTATTCCAACATTAATTTAAGCATAACCAAACCGTATTTTTCTTAAACTTGTGTAAGACGGTTTGATTTTACACTTTGAAAGCCCGTTTGCTTAATTCGTATCTGTGAAGAGTTTCTTAACCGTACCATGAGAACAGAATAAAATTTGGAAGACCTAAAATTGTGATAGCGGTAAACAGCAGAAATGGACTATAATTTAAAACAATATAAAATTTATTCAGGGTCTAGTCTTTTCCTAACTTTCATAGAACTGAAGACTTTTTAAGAATAATATAAATTATCTGTTATATTATTCTGTTAACAAAAAGAGAAAAAACCCAGTGATCCACCAAGAAAATATTTTTCTTTGTAACTTTTAATTGGTATCAATGACGTCGTGTTTTATTATTTTTTAATTCTTCTATTGTATCTGACTCTTTATTTTAAAAACGACTTAAGTATATACACAGGATAATTTTTTATCCAGTGCGCAAACTGTAACCATGAATTCAGCAAATCACTCTAGACCCCCCCAGCGTAGAAAAATTTTCGTCGGTTATACAAAAAAAAATCAGCTGTTCCATACATTTTGATCCCGTAGGTATTGCATTTTTCTATGAAACAGCAGATTTTTTTTTTTGCATAACCGACGAAAGTTTTCTACGCTGGGGGGTCTAGAATGATATGCTGAATTCATGGTTACAGTTTGCGCACTGGATAAAAAATTATCCTGTATAGTAGTACGAATTAGGTACCCATACGAGCCATACGACTTAATCGTATCGAAAGAACTTTTGTGTAAAACACTGAAAACTCCACTATGACAATATATGTGTTATATGTTAGTGTTTTTATTAAATGAATGCTGACTGAGAGCTAAATAAATGAAGATTCAGTGTGTGTAAAAGATTTGATTAATCTGAATAACCGTAAAAACTACAGCGGTTCTCGCTTTGGGGTTACGACTTACGCAACCGTACCTTAATATTTGTTCTCATTTCTCAGTTTTTGCAAGACAAAGGAAAATATCCTATAAAAATGTTAATCAACAAAACTGTCACACGTCGTGAAATCTTATTAGGTAAGTCTTTCTAGTTTTTAACATCTAGGAATGTATTAGCAAATTTTAAAGGAAATATTAATAATATGTACAAGTATCTAAAAACAAACATAAAAGAATCACAGGGCATCAAAAAACTCGTCCGCATCGCTGTCAATGGGAAAAGTGCCCAAAAGGCTGGCAGCATTGCCACGTTGTATGGCAATGCTGATTCTTTGGCCAAAAAATAGGCCAGCCCTCTGGTCACGTGAAGCGTCGACCAACCGCATGGCTATGTCTCGATAAACCAAGTGTACACTCGGACCCCATGGCCCTAGTGTTTCAACCCCAAACGGCTCAAATATATAACTCCCAAGGAGATTGGAAATAATTTCACCGTTTGAGGTTTTTCGCACCTGCTGCAGTAGCCCCGGCACAGCCCGTCGTACAGGGAAGATGGGATGGCGCAAGGGTGTCGACACATGTTGCGTCCCACACCAGAGGCCTGCCTACCTTCCAGGGCATTATGGTCATTCCGTCTGGTCTCTTCCCATCGTCACGTGCCAAGCCGTTGGGTTCTAAAACAGCAGGCACATTGGCGGTGACAAGAGCACGACGGATGATGTCATTAATACTGGCGTGCCGAGCCAAACGGCCTGCGCTCTTATTGCAAGATAGGCCATGGTGTCCGAAACAGTCGACAGCTTCACCGCACTGGCAGCGATGCGGAGCCCCGTAAAGAGCACCCAGACGCAGACAGGTAGCGAGCCGATTAGCAAATCCATAAATTGGAATTAAACAGCCAAACCAGACTTAATTATAATCCAAATTACTCCGTTTACTACGGGTATCTAAATACTTAGTAACTTTAATAACAAAAGTTATACAATTTACGCACTATTTAATAAATTGTGGGTGCTAACGATAAGTTTCAGAAAAGGTTGTACTATCAAATTAATTATACTTAATTAGATTCCAGTCTAAGCTAGAAAGAAAGAATCTAATAACGTTTAAAGGTTCTAAGCGTTTTTATAAGACAAGATTCCACAATGAAAAGCCATTTTTCTACCAACATCTAAGAGCCTTTGTTGTGACAGAAAAATTCCGTGATACCAACGTCATTATTAATTTAGCTCATTTTAATGACCACTAAAATAAAAACTAACTTTATATTTAGATATAGTAAAATAACACTAGTTTTCAATTAAGTCGCGGTCGGTGTAAAGAAGCATAACTTCAGCGGTTGACATTTAATGTCATTCTATAACAATAGAACTAATATGAGGAATTTTCAGTGGCGCGCCGCTGTCACCGCACCGAGTTCCATACGCGTCCGAGGCGAGTGACCAGGCATGTAATTTGTGGCCTACTCTCCACACAATAGCAATGCAGTGTGAATACTGCACTACATTCATGATAATAACCAGAACGTAGATAAAAGACCTACAAAAGTATATTTTTATGGTCTATTCTAAAAGTATCTGATAAAAATGTAAAGTGGATCAGAAAACGTGAATGGTGCCAAATATTATAGATTTGTTTATTTTAATACTTAAACTCGAAATTCTAATTTCATCGGTCGTCATTAACATATTTTTTATTCGTCAAGTGAGGTTATTTTATTAACCAACTTCACAATTAGGAAAAGGCTTTGTATCACCTCAATTTTCGTCAATAATTTCTCAATTACAATTTCATAAAGATATTCAAACAAAAATTGTTGGAAAAAGTGATCAGATATAATGTATTATATTACCGGTGTCCTGTCAGTTCACCAAAAAATTATTTACAAATTTTTACTTGACAAGCAACGATTGGCAAAAACATAATTTGTCATTTCATCATTATACAAAAACAAGTTTGACATATAATTCACTTAAAAAATACTTATCCGAAAAACTTTTTTTTATTAACGTATTATTTGACAAACAATTCATTTTATTTTTCATTTTATCTCATAAAACAACGTTTGGAATAAATGTCATTCGATCATTAGGCTATTAAGGTTGTGGTTTTTTAAGGCTTGAAATACCCTTCGGGGTAGATCCGACATGGTTTGGGGAGGTTAGGTTAAGTTAAAACTGTGACCTCCTACGCACGAGCCGAGTGAGCGAAACGAGCGGTGCTGCGTCAGCGGCCGACGAGTGCCAGAAACGACTAAATGTTAGTGAGGTAGTTCTATAAAATTATGCAAAACAATACCTTCATGATCACTTTGTGACTGGTTTAGAAAATGTATTATAAAATGATATTTAGTACAAACGTAATTTTTCCGAAAGAATCTAAATATTACATGAAAAATGCATAAGTGATTAAATTTTATCCGACACATTTGTTAAATAAATGCTTGTAAAGCGAATTTTTATAAAATAAAACATTTTCGGAATAAATTGTTTCTGAAATAAATAGTATATGAAACGTTGATAGTAAAACTAAAAATTTGTCAATGGTGTTTTGGTGAAACATTAGTGAACCGTATATTAGCACTGTTTATGGAAACCGAATCATTATACCGATGAATGTGTTACTAATTCCTTTTAGTGAGTGATTGCGTATTAATTAAACCGGAACAAGGATTGTTTATACTCTCATGACATACTTTTGGAAGAGACATTAGTTCAATTTGAGTTTTATTTTTCATTACACAATAAACCACAAACACATGGTTTTTTAATTGTTCGAAACTTAGTTCTTACCCGAAATTACTCTGTTTTAGCATAAAATTTAATAGGTGAGGTTTCAAATACTCCATTTAAAACCTCACTTATTCAACAATAGAGTTTCGAAGCCAGTTTTCCAGAAATCATTTAGCTGATACAGCATAAGAGCAAATGAAATTGTAGTATAGCAATGTAAGGTAGCAAATAACGGCTTATGAATGGAATATCTCACTGTTCTATATTTCCAATATATCGACGATATATCAAATCGAATGTTACGAATAACATGGAAATATTAGATTGTTGCATACATTCAGGGTCAAGTATGAATTGCGCAAACAACTGTGGGTAAGTCCTACAGTTGGTTGCACAATTCAAAAAATTTATAGGTACGTAAGACCTTAATAAAAAGTACTTTTTATTATTACAATATAATAAAATCATAAAAATATTACTCTGATAACAAACAATCACGTAATAACTAGGTCAGGATACAGAACAAAATAATATGCATATTAAAACGATATCAGTATTAATGAGGCAATTGATAGTGACTCACTGTGGGCATAATATTGTAAAAATCGCCATATCTAGATCACTGTACTCAATTAAGTGGCATTCTGCCCACATATTGTCCACAAAACGCTATTTACCCTAGTTTCTAACGACTTCATATGACGACGAAGTATTTTAATATCAATCTGTATTTCAATTTCAACTTAGAAGTAGTCTATAATGTAGTGCAGGAATTAATATAACCGCTTGAGAGTGTAGCTGAAGGAGTTTGTTGTTGTTATTGTTGCAGCTGTCAGAGTTACCTAAAACCATAAAAAGTGGTATCGGTGAGGGTGACCGTAAATCGATTATTAGGAGGAATATATTAACTGATAGGAAACTGAACAAGGTCTTTTATATGGCGCCGTGCCCCGTGTGGAGATCAAACTCAATGTATACCGCTCTGAATAAAACGTAATCACCACTGGCTGCCTCAAGCCCGGTATGCTGTATTCACTAGCTGAAATAGCGCAATCATAAATTCGCAGAGCGGTGGCTAGCTCAAGTGAAAGAGCCAAGATGGTTTCCGACACACAACACCCTTTGCAAATTAACATTCGCGTGTCACATAGGCTGAACCCGCAACCGCTTTTTAGGGTTCCGTTGCCAAATGGCAAAAAACGGAACCCTTATAGATTCATCATGTCTGTCTGTCTGTCTGTCCGTCCGTATGTCACAGCCACTTTTTTCCGAAACTACAATATAAGAGCTATGCTGTTGAAACTTGGTAAGTAGGTAGATGTATTCTGTGAACCGCATTAAGATTTTCACACAAAAATAGAAAAAAAAAC
This sequence comes from Aporophyla nigra, assembly GCA_947507805.1. Classification (NCBI taxonomy): domain Eukaryota; kingdom Metazoa; phylum Arthropoda; class Insecta; order Lepidoptera; family Noctuidae; genus Aporophyla; species Aporophyla nigra. The sequence goes on along the minus strand of OX382307.1, from coordinate 12,476,068 downwards.
AATAAATTTTGGGGTTCCCCATACTTAGAACTGAAACTCAAAAATGTTTTTTTCATCAAACCCATACGTGTGGGGTATCTATGGATAGGTCTTCAAAAATGATATTGAGGTTTTTAATATCATTTTTTTTCTAAACTGAATGGTTTGAGCGAGAGACACTTCCAAAGCGGTAAAAAGTGTGTGTCGTCCCCCCCTCCCGTAACTTCTAAAATAAGAGAATGATAAAACTAAAAAATTATCCAAATTCTGGGTAGGCTGTATATATTTTGGTGTCGACAGGCTAAGAAGAAGAATATGACACATCGAGTTTTAGTAAAAGAACGAACGTTTTGTGTAATGTTCACTATGCCAATGATACCCTATTTGACAGTCTCTTTCAGAAGATCCAATGTGTTTGGTGTTCTGAGACAATCTTTTTCTGAACCAGGTTTCATTCTTGCACTTGGAGTGCTTCGTGTTCTGGTATGTATATCTGGGTATTGTACTATACAGGCTGTCCCAAAAATCAACGTCAAGCCGAAAACGGTTGATAGGCCAGGTGGTGACAGTTATCAGAAAAATAATTTAAAAAATCTAAGTTAAGTACTTTTCAAATTATTGACATTAATTTATTTTTTTTGTGAGTGATGTAACCCTGAATAACCCTCCTGTAAACTACATTCCAAAATTAAAACATCACTTTTTTGCTCCACCATGTACTAAAAATTATTACATCGCCCAACTTTAACTGACTGTACTGAAAATAAATAATAGTTTAAAAAAACTAAAAAACACGCTTCCATGGAAAACCAAACTAAAAAGTACAAAAAGTGGAAAAAAGCGTGGGGTGCTTTAAAGGTATTTTTTTTATTGATATCAGGCACCCCACGCTTTTTTTCCATTATTTTGTACTTTTTAGTTTGGTTTTCCATGGAAGCGTGTTTTTTAGTTTTTTTAAACTATTATTTATTTTCTATTTTTTAGGGTATTTCGAATTTTGAGACGTATGTCAGCGTAGTTTGTGACAGTTTTTTTGCTGTCCTGGTAAACCTGGCAAGGATAATGGCACAAATTTATAAAATTATTGCATTGTCATAAGTCCTTGACAGGTGTGCAAAGTTTGAATGAAATCTGGTCGTTTAAAGTGGGTCAAAATCGCACTATAAGGAGTCGGTTACAAACAAACATACAAATATACAAACATACAAATATACAAACATACAAGTGAAGATAATATAAAGCGTGTAATAAAAAAATGCTTAACTTAGATTTTATTTATAATTTTTCTGATAACTGTCACCACGTGGCCTATCAACCGTTTTCGGTTTGACGTTGATTTTTGGGACACCTTGTATAATGGTTGTCTGTAAAAACGACCACTACCACAAATGACTTATCATTTAAAAATATTCAAAAAATTATACCGCACTTCTTTTCTGTTTCGAAGTATTGTTATTTTTTTGTTTCAGCATCTAGTATTCCTGCTAAGGCTGTGTTCTGTTAATCCGCTCCTGTGTTTGCTTATTGCGTAGGCTTCAGAAGAGCCGTTGCCCTCTTATCCCTAAACGGGAGCACTATAGGTGGTATCTGAGGGATTACATCCGGAGTATGCAGCCACGAATGTGACGTGAGAAGTCATGTGGGTTCCTAACTTCATAATCATTAAAGCAAACACGAAGCCTGCCAAGTCAATAATAATTAATGTGGTGTTTAATATTTATAGTTATTGCTCTAAGGGTTTCAGACATCCCATCACGACCGCTGTCTATAGTGGTCTATATGACACTGTTGTTTAATCTTCAAGAAATTGACTCGAATAAAGACATAATGGAAAACGTATTTCCTTTCCCATTTCTATCGGTTCATTGTTTTCTCCAATATTTTTAGGTTTCGTTTAAAGTTCGTTCGGCGACATATTATCTTTGAAAAGCTTATTTACAGTAACAGCTATTGGAGGATTCCATTAAACGGTTTGGAATGCTTTCTAACGTAAACAATCGGTATTTCTACAACATATTCGCAATAACAACAACATTTCGAGGAGCTATTATGAGGATTAAATTCGTACTAAACTTTAACAATTATTAGTTCGTTGAAATTCAATAAAAAGTTTGGAGTCGGTAACTTTCACAGTCCTTTCTGAAATTGAATCTTTTAAAGCGATTATAAATACTGAATATTGTAGAAAACGCCTCGTCTAGCTGGGTATTAGCGTTTAAACCCGACTTCTGCTAATTAGACTGCCGTTTTATTAATTTCATTGGAATCTTACGAGACTCCGAGAATGTCTTGATTATTTTCTTATGAAGAACTTCTGCAAATATGATTAAAAATACTAGATTAGCCTAGCCGGGAAGAAAATGGCGTAGCTCTTGGTTTAGATCAATATTTGAAGCTTCATAAGATAACATTTTTTTCCGTGTGGTGCCGGACATCAAGAATAGCACCATGCCATATCTTCCCGTGGGTGTCGTAGAAGGCAACTAAGGGACTTACTAGAGAAGAACGTTCTCTGTGCATTTTATCACCATACTGCGATCGCCAACCCGATTGCCAAGCGTAACAATTATGAGAGCTGCTATTCAGTATTGGACGTCTTATGGCTGAAGTGAATGATTAATGAAGATAACAATAACATAGTCTAGATCAGCCTTTCTCAAAGTGGGCGATAGCGCCCCCCTTGTGGGCGCTGCAGGCCTAAAGGGGGTGGTAAGAGACCCAGAAAAGACTGTGTGGGGTGTGTAGACTCTACACACCGCCCCCATTTTTTTTCTGGGTCTCTTACCACACCCGTTTAGGCCTGCAGCGGCCACAAGGGGGGCGCTATCGCCCACTTTGGGAAAGTCTGGTCTAGATACTAGCCTAAAGTTTCTACAAGCTCTCGACAGTAGTGCAATAAATCCAATAGAATTATCTTAGATTGTATTAGGATCCAAATATAATCAAGTCTGTTATTCTGAGACAAATTGTACGGATTCAAGGTGCCTTGACGTTAATTAGATCTGCTCCGTTTATGAAGGGGAGACTTAACAAGATTCCACAGTTTAGAGTGAACCGTGCTGAAAGATGAGAGCTACTGCGGAAACCCGGTTCTTGGATTGTGGTGGTAGTAAGAACACCTGAAAGTTATAACTTGAATTTCACATGACACATATTATTAGTTTTTTTTTTTTTTCAGTTTTTGCATTATGGATTCGTAATGAGCCGTAAATCAAGAAAACGTTAGTGCTGCAATATCAAGGTATTATAAGTAGGTAGCTACTTATGATTTTCGTTCCTTCATAGTATAATTCTGGAAGGTACGTATTTAGGATTGTTATATAGATATTCCAATCATAGTTTCAATTTCTTCATTTCTCTAGGTGTAATATTGGTTAGATATTACACCTAAAGAAGTTCTTCAATAACAAATATCGCTTTGCCCCAAAGGAATAAATTCAGAAGTTGAGAAGGACGAACTTGTGTAACCTTTACAAACGATCAGTATAAAATTACTTGTTTCGGTTTTGGCTAAGTTGCCATAAGTAATTTATAGACATAATACAAGTCGAGAGTCGAGATAAATGGCTCCCACTCCAGCCTTGAACTCCAGCCGCAGTAATGAGGATCTTGTTGACAATATATTAACTTATAGAAAAAAAGATTGATGTTAGTTTGCTAGAACAAACTAAAAATAACTGTAGTCATATAGTTCTAAGAATAGCTTCGGTGTTGGATGAAATAAAGACACAAAATCCTACCGAATTCCAAGTCTATTTCTGGTTTAAATCTAGCGTTAATCAACGAACGAACTATTTGATTAACGAGTTTACTCCACTACGGTCCACAGTCCACTACCCAGCTGGACAGTTCATGTCCTATAAATTGTTTTCTTTTTATATTATCACATAAAAATCTTGGAACATGTTGAGATCCAATGATTTGCTATCCTAAATCTTTCATACCGAAAGTTCCTAATTAAGAAATCTGCAGGAAGCGTGGGTGGTGAGCTGTCTACCAAATTATTACCAGGAGATACTTATCCGTACCCACGCAGATGTCTTCCAGACTTCATCAATAAGTAGCTAACAACTTTACTACCTACTTCATAAAATTTATTAACGAACCTTTTGCTAGCGCCCTTTTAAAATCAATTAATTTATGTACCCAGCCTTTGGAAGCTCTATTGAGTGCACATTATTTTGTTTAAAAGTCCTTCAAATTAACACAATACCTCTTCGAACAATACTTTTATGTTTGCATACAGAATTCACTCAATCCACTTGCGAAATTGCCTTGTTCGTTCTCTCAGGCCGAAGTCACGTTGCAGCAAGTCGATCCAATTTAATAGGTACAATTTGATTCACAACAGCTTTCTAAGGGTTTTGATTTTTACAATGGTTCCTTTTTTTATACAAATACTTACAGTTTTTTAGCATATTCAATATTAATTCGACTTCAACCAACCGTTGAGCTTAAAATAGAATACCCAGTGATTGTAAAGCGATAACTGAAAATGGGAACTGTCTAAAAATACGCAGCTGTTGATTGACAGTATTTGATGAAAATCGCTTGATTTGAATTCTACTATAATAATTAAATATAAATCGAACTATTATGAATGTGAAAGTTTGTATATTTGATGATTAAAACAGATAATGGATTTGGATGATATTTTGCTCACAGATAGATTATGATTAGCACATAGAAATTTTCTTAGCCTGGTAGTACATTTCCTTAGGATATATCTAGCTTTTGCCGAAAAGTATCCCACGGGAACATAGGTTCTACTGGGATAAAAAGATTCCTATATGTTAATCCAGGTTATAAACTACCTCAAAATCGTTCAATCATTTTTGCGTGATTGATTAGCAAACATCTAAACATATAGCCTTCCAACTTTATAATATATAGATATACAATAGGAATAGAAGGATCATATTCATATTGAAACGAAAAACTATTATCGATGTTTTATGCTTTAAACTATCAAGCTTTTATCGTGAACCAACAAAAACCCAACAAAAAATTCATTGTGGAAAGAATTATATATCGTTTACAACGAAATAAAGTTGGACTATAAAGAACTCTAGCAACATTTTAAGAGAAAGAATGCCTGATGAGGTCGGCAGTTGTCCCAAATTGAGATTTGAATATCTGAATTAATCAAAGTCAGAATACTATTGTGGATAACAGCGTGTTTTGTGGAAATAATAAATATTTATATCTTCCAAGTGAAATTAGTAGCGATTTCACTATTAACACTCTACTGAACACACGATTAATGATTTTATTTAGAACAGTTTTGAAAAGAAATGCTGAAAATAAAAAAATATGATGAAAATATAGTTAAGGTGGATGCGCTTATGTAGCATTTAATCTCATTGATTTTTTTTTTCTTAAATATCATTCAATGGGATTAAATAAACTTATAAAATAATAGTGAAAATTAAAAAGTGTTTATTCACAGAGTTAGCTTTTTTACAAAACATGTCACCTCTGCCAAACTACAAGGCAGTTTGTTGGAAGACCTCTTTTTTTTATTTGAAGTTATCAACAAAATGATAACACTTTCTCACCTACACGCTAAACAATTCATGCTTATAACAATATGATACAGAAACATACAATACACAAAATACTCTTTTTTTTTCATTCTCCAAAGTGAGGATTTGACAACACACATCAAAGAGGTAATTATGTACTTTACTTTATTTTAAAATTCTGTAAAGGTATATTTGTTACGGTTGCGAATCATATTTCAACCAACATACAACCAGACTCTGAAGTGCAAATAGCAAAAAAGAAAATTTTGAATTTCGTGGCCTACCCTGTCGGTTCCACCTTAAGTGGACACTGACTCTTCTTTCTCGTCAGTCTAAGCAGTTAACTTTTATGAGGGTCAGATTTATCTGTAACCGTCGCCAAAGAGGTGTCAACGACACAAATTAACGAAGTATTAATTTGTTTCTAAAATAATAAGGAGTTACGAACTGTCACTATGTAAGTTCCTACCAAGATTAAAGGTTGATTTATTCTACTTCCCACATCTGTTTACGGACAACCAAACTCTGCCATGTTATTTGATTTTATTTCGGGCATCATAATGACATGAGATCCAAGAAAAATCATGTGCCTAAAAAGTTTTCACTGAGTAGGTAACAGCAGACTTAAATAAATTGTATGCGCTAAGTTCATAGAGTATTTATTTTAGTTTCACTAAAAATAAAAATAAACTTTAAACTGCACCAGTATTTTGGTAGTTTTGCGCAAGATTTCTTAGATAAAACTACTGTTACTTATTACAATCTGAGTGTATCTTTTGGTACACTAATTACAATTTTTCACTCTGTATATCCTAGTTTGAGTAAAGCGGAGTAAAAGGTTGCAGTGGGAAAGAGTTAAGATTAAACAATAAGATGTTTTGTTGTAACAGCCGAATAAGGTTAAAAGTACAGGGGCCGTACGTCAGGTCTGCGAACTTAACAAGATTTAAAAAAAAAAACATTGATTTGTAACATAATAAAAAGGAACACTACCTTTCATTTTGAAGTTGTTTTTTTTTTAATTAGTATTTAATATTTTCAGAATGTGCCATAATTCAATGCAAATATATATAGGTTGGGGAAAAAGTCTTTTCGCATTATAGTATGTATGAACTTGTAATAAAATCTCTTTGGCTATACTATTTGTATCTGGCTGGTTTTGGTATCATTGAAAGTTTAAATTTTAAAGAACATAATTCCAAATTCAAATTAGGAAAATGTGTGATTTTCATTTGTTTTTCGTACCGTCAAGATGAGTGAATCTAATGAAGAAATTCGATACATTTTAAAATTTTACTACAAAAAAGGTAAAAATGCAACGCAAGCCGTGAAAAAAATTTGCGATGTTTATGGACCTAGTGTAGTGTCTGTGAGAGTAGCACAAATTTGGTTTAAGCGTTTTCAATCCGGAAATTTTGATGTCAAAGATGCACGTCGCTCTGGTCGCCCTATTACGGATAAAATGGATGCCATTTTTGAAAAAGTGGAGCAAGATCGGCATACCAGTAGTTACGACGTAGCTGAAGAACTGGAAATTGACCACAAAACAGTTTTGGCGCATTTGAAAAAAACTGGGTACACAAAAAAGCTCGACATTTGGGTACCTCACAAGCTCACTGAAAGAAACCTAATGAACCGTGTACTCATTTGTGATTCTTTATTACGACGTAATGAAACCGAACCCGTTTTTGAAGAAGCTGATAACTGGTGATGAAAAGTGGATCACGTATGACAAGAACGTGCGAAAAAGGTCGTGGTCAAAGGCCGGTCAGGCTTCACAGACTGTGGCGAAACCCGGGTTAACTCGCAACAAGGTGATGCTGTGTGTGTTGTGGGATTGGAAGGGCATTATTCATTATGAGCTGTTACCACCAGGCAGGACCATCGATTCTGAACTCTACTGCGGACAACTGATGAGATTAAAGCAAGAAGTTGAGAGAAAGCGGCCGGAATTAATCAACAGAAGGGGTGTGGTTTTTCATCATGATAACGCTAGACCTCACACATCTTTAGCCACCCAACAAAAATTAAGAGAGTTTGGCTGGGAGATAGTCCTGACCTTGCACCTTCAGATTTCCACCTATTTCGGTCTCTTCAGAATTCGTTAGGCAGTGTCAGGTTAACATCACGAGAGGACTGCCAAAACCACTTGTCGCGGTATTTTGACCAGAAGTCCCGAAATTTCTATAGCAATGGGATCATGTCCCTACCTACAAGATGGCAAAAAGTTATCGAACAAAATGGTACCTACATACTTTAGTTAAATGTAAATAAACTTTATTAAAAAATGTTTTGAATTTTCTTAAAAAATGCGAAGAAACTTTTTCCCCAACCTATTATATATTTTTTAACTCTAGGGATACAGTTTGCTTCGGAAGAGAACAATATTGCGGCAAGCAATAAAAAAAAACAACTAATAGGTACAAGAGGGATGAAGAAAACGATATGCGTTGGAATTGGATTTTTCTTCTCTTATACCCAAATGTGTACTTACGTTCGTGAGCTAAATTACGCTGTAATTTTACCAACAAGTTGGAGCTAAGGTATGCAACCTGACCAAGGCAATATTAACTTAGTAAAAATACTGTTTGATCTACTGTCAAATATTGTTTCCTATAAAGGAGCTTAATAGTTATACTACAGATATCATTTTTTTTTAATAGTTTCTGTCAGTAGAGACTAATACGAAAAAGTGCGTCGTTTTGCCCTGAATGTTTCACATGCAGAAAGTTACGACGGGACAACGAGTACCTCTATCTTTGTTATAAAAAATATAAATCCCAAAATACACATACCTAACACATCAAAATATACTCCCCGTCAAAGTCCGTCTACCTCAAAATGTACGGCTATTACCAGATCGATGCATATCACTTCTAAAATTCATAGCCCAGACACATTACCATACAGCAAGCACTAGTTGAGCATTTACCATAAAACCCACCGATAGAAGACTGTCTAGGGATCATCCGAGGATACCGAAAACATTTGAAATTCAATTGTCTGCCAAAGCGAGGAAAACAAAAGAATCCGCGCACGTAATTACCAAGTGAATGAATGGGTAACAGAATGAAATGACGTCTGAAAACTTCTAACATTCAAACCCTCATTAATGTGTTAGTTCACATTCAATTTACAGACGTTTTTTACGTTTGTTTCGTCTCGTAAGCATTTTGAATTTTTTGTTCGAGTTTACTTACAGTATCGGAGTAATTAATGAGAAATAATGGGGAATTTATAATTATAACAGAAGTATTTTTTTTAACTAAAATGATAATCTTTGGATAAACTTAAAGTTTTTCTTTGGTTTAAAAAGTTTACACCACGTACAAGAGTCGATTTATTGGAAATTCGCCAAACTCTAAAAATGTGGAGGACTTAAAAACCACTACAAAAGCAATATTTTCAGTATCACTTTTTAACATGGACAACTTTTGAACAAAAGTTGTCTGATGTTTCGATAAATTGCCTCTGTTTTATTCAAGAGCGTTTCGCTCACTAATCGAAGTTCTTAGTATCACAAAGAGACATTATTTACGCCATAAATCCGTGGCTACATCAAGACGAATCAGCAATTAAAGTTCAAGATTTAAAGCTACTTCAAGACTGTTCATCAGATCAGTATCACTAACAAATTCTTGCTTTTAATTGTTTGGCAAACGTCCCAAATTGATATCTTGTTCTAAGCTATCATTGATCCTTCACATTACAGTAAATACTGGATAGAATTTATAGTCCGCGCCTGTTCTATTTGACTCTTTAAATAACTGTATCATTTAGTATAATTGCTTCAAAATTGCCTTTTTCAAATCCGGATTTACCACCATTAATCATCCCGGGATTATTTCGGATACACAAATGTTTAACATTACCCAATCTCTTTCAGCTATCGGACTATTGCCTTCAATTTCCTAAATCCCCTTATTTACATAACATTTAGTGAATTTATGAATATTTCATGAGAATATTAATAGCGGAGCATCATTTTACCTTAGGTAATAACTAAAACAACCTTTTATATGAGATTCAGACAGGGAAATACTTATTATTTTTCCTATTCATAATATGATTTACTACCAAAATAAGCCTACAAAGTCGTTATCTTAGCCCATGTCACTGTCGCTAAAGTTGAGATATCCCAAAAACTTCTTTCTCGTAACCAATATTCTTGACACATTGTTCTATTTTGCTAACTATTGTTTTTCCTTGTTTCAGATAACGTTTCGTGAATTTTGCAAATGTGTAAGCAGTGAAAGTGAACAATACATGAATAGTTGTGCTTTAAAAATGAGACCTCCAAATCTAAATGACAATGACGCTTCGCCGGTCTGACAGCTTGCCCACGCGACTTCGGGTGGCGCCGGTCCCGTCAGAACCCGACAGCGGTCGACCGGGGGAAAAGATACACGATTCTTACACCATCCCTAATTTTAGTGACACGCCAGCGCGTGAGGAAGTTATCGCCACTTGGAAATCCCTTCACACGGATGTCAAGAAAATAAAAAATGGATTCGCACTCACAAACGACCAACCAAGTCATGGTGAAGATAAGAACGATTGCCAATCACAAAGTTTTGTACCTACTTTGCCATGCCTTGGTAGAGATCGCCAAAAGAGAATTTCTTATGAAACCCGGCCAACCGAAGTTGGACCTCGTGAAAATAATCGTTGCACGTCATTCCTTCTGGATACAGGGCAAACAAGTACTGTTGAGTGCGGAAAGAACTCGGCGCATCGACGGCGATCCTTGCTGCAGCGTCTTTTGTCATGGAGGACTCCAGAATGTGATTGTCGTGAAAAATTTACACCAAAGTACCAGCCAGCTCCTAGATTACGTCCTGAGGACTTGTTATGCACGTGTGGCGTTAGTGGCAATAGGTATAAACTTCCAAAAAAGAGCAAACGAAACCGAGAGCGGGGTCGTTCTAAAAGTGTAGGATATGAAGCGGCGCGTGAAGTGGCTCAGTTTCGTCGGTTAGTGTAGTGTTTGAAATTCAGTTTGTAAATAATCTACCAGTTGAGTACTGGTAAACGGGTTTTGTTTATGGTGTCTAAAGAGTTTTGGTGCGGTAGGTGTGCGAGTGCTGGCGCGACAGTGGGTGCTGAGACGGCAGCTGCGCTTCGGGCGCGCGCGGCCCTCACTCTTGCGCGACGGTACTACCCCGAAGGCGGGTGGGGCTGGACCATTACCGTGGTGGGCACTATCGTGCAAGTGCTCTCCCACGGTCTGCAGCTGGGTGGTGGCGCTGGACCCATAGCTTGCTCGGCTGCTGTCAAGTTCCATGTTTCGCCGTTGTATACACATGGTAAGTACCTATACCCTTATTTTAACTGTTTCTTTAATCCACTCAGAAGCGCTTCTGAATTCTTGTACGCTAACTTTTGACGAATCATGATAAACTGAACAAGGTATGAAAAATATTATAAAGCAAAGAGATTGATGTCTGTCAGTTATCGCTACGAATGCCCGGTTCACGATGACTGATACTACCAACACACAGATATTTTTCGTGGATATATAGTAAAGCTCTTGGCTACTGGGTTCATATTTTACAATATTATGCTTATTTATTTTACAATTTCAAACATAAATGAAGAGCGACTGTGTACATGTTTCTTGTCTACAAACGGAGGCCTGTCCAATTTGGCTCATCAGAAAATGTTAACCTAATCAACCTTTGAGTTGTAGGTTTTATTGAAACTTATTTTAAAGAAAAGAAAAAGCTAAATTTTGCATGAAATATATCGGAAGTAAACGATCAAGTTCATTTTCAACCGTTTTCAAAAAAAGAGGAGGTTATCAATTCGACTGTATTTTTTTGTTTTGTTTCCTCATACATTTTGACTGGGTGAACCGATTTTAATGATTATTTTATTATTTTTAAAGTGTAGACTATACTAATACTAATCTCAGGAACCACTAATCCGAATTGAAAAAATCTTTCTCTGTTGAGTAGCTTATTTATTGAAGAAGGCTACAGGTTATGTAACATTACGCTGCAATCAAAAAGAGCGGAGCAGCAACGGAAAAGGGACGAACTGTCAGGCAATTCGAAGCGACGGAAAAGGTCAGGGGAGCAAAAATTTGACGCAGACAAAGTCGTGGGCAGAAGCTAGTAGCTTATAACTATTTTAAGCAGTTTTAGTTACCTAACTTTTTAGGTAAACCAAAAACTAAAAAACGTTCAAAAGAAACGAAGTTTTAACATGATAAAGCCGCGTACCACCTTACCTTGCGTAGTTACGCAATATTATGCCTAAAAGTAATCCTTGTAAGTAGCTCTCCGTCAACTCGACACAAAAAGTTTTTAATGTCATTTTGTGTGAAATAGGTAATCCTCTCAAGGGCTTACCCTATTTACGACGTTACCCTTTTTATAATGCCTTTGTGATTTTTTAATGCTGGCAATTGCCTGTTCAGATACAGATTTTTTTCTCCTAAATTACATGCAATGCCAATGTGGTTGAAAATTGAAAGCTCGTAGCTCGTAGGTGGCAGCACAGGTCAACGTCTACAAATCGCCATTGTTTTAATAAAGTTTACTTTTGTGGCGAGCACAAATTAAACGAAAACTAGATAAATATTATGAGATTTGGAGTTTAACACTATTAAAAAGCAAGCTAAGGAAAAGGGACCGTTTACCACGGGAATAAAACAGATACATTGATACATTTGTACGCCCAATGGCATGACATAGCACACTTTTTATTTTCTTTAAATATCATCATTATTGTACCTATGTTAAACAAATGAATAAATGACTTATGACTTTTGTAAGGCATTAAATTATGAGCGTTTTATAATTTATAGGTCATCTTTTGTTTGTTGACGTGAAGGTACTTTTTTGTGAAGACTGGAGGCGTAGGTATGACAGAAATAATCCTGATCGGAGTTGAGAACTCGAGGATGATCTTTCTAACTGAAAAAAACTTCAGAGATGTTATTTCTAGCACTAATCTCATATGACCATATAAACTCAAACACACCTTTACTATATTACCGACTTAATGTTTTCGTATTATCACACAAGGGCCTGAAAGTACTTAAAACGGACTTAGTTCTCTTGGGAATATCACCTGTGTACAATTTTTTGTCATATAAATCTTTACGTTTTATAAGAATAGCACAATGTCTCGACGAAATATCGTTTGTTCTGAGAGCTTTCTCCCACAATTTTCGTCTTTTAAAAACTTGGGCAAATACATGGATCCCCATTATTTTGCAGTCCATCACTGCGCAACGGGGGATATCATATATTTACGCGTAAGACAAGTCGTTTGTTTACAAAAAATGTACGAATAGTGACAGCTAGCTGTCAAATTCTTGGTACGATGGCAGCAGCGACATCTAAAGTGAGCAAGTGGCAGGTTTTGTTCTCCTTCAGTTGCTACCTAAATCAATTGCGATACTTACGATGCATTTTGAAACTAATTCTATTGATAGAAATTTAAATTATATTGAAATACTCACTGTTCAAGAAATAGTCATTCAACTAACTCTACCAATTGTATTTTTCGAATTGCACCTATTTATACAGGCTGCAGGGCTGCGCTACCTGCTACAATGGAAAGTGATTGTAAACTGTATTGCGTTCTATTTCTATTACATTCTGACCGCGTAGGTATTGCAGTTTTCTATAAAACAGCTGTTTTTTTACGTTTATACGCTAGGAGGTCCAGAATCATGTGCTGAATCGAATCAGTCAGTCAGTCAATGTCCCTACTACTCTGTATTTTTACATGCTAAAATATTTCTAAATATACCACCGAACGTAAAATGTATCATTTTCTATGTGAATGAAGTACCTACAGGTACTTAGATATAACTGCCACCATTTTTTATAATTATCAGAAATTATCCCAAAGGAATGAACTACTGGCAAAAAGCATCCTAACTATTAATCCAGGTTATAAACTATCTGTGTGCCAAATTTCATCCAAATCCATTCAGCCATTTTTGCATGATTGGGTAATAAACATCTTAACATGCATAATGTCACATTTATATTATAGGATTAAAACAACGCCCTTATCATAGTGTTAGAATTAAATTTCATGAGGACTAAAACCATTTCGTATTACATGAACCTAGGGACTTTTTTACGAAAGCTACGACACGAAAATAGGTTACTACTACGTATTCAAAATCGCCTCTTGAAACGAATATAAAATCGCTCTAACGTAAGAGCCGAATCGCTTCGTAGAACCGCGTTGAAAGATTAATGAAGTATCAGCTAATTTATCATGTAACATTTCTTGATGGCTCTCACAAAAGTTCAGGATCGTGACAGCCGCGTCCGCTTGATCCTCCTGACGTCGCAGATCACGAGATACGCCTCAATTCGAAAGCCTTGGGAACTGAAAAACATGTTTTTATCGATTTTGACATTTGTAATGATGAATATGTCAAATAGGTTTTCGAAGTGACACTTTTAATTCTTTTACTTAAAGTATTCCGCGAAGTTCCTATTCTCTTAAGTTTTTATTTAGGGTCAGGGTGTATATTGACCAAAATTTTACTCGCAACCGTAATATACCTACGTATGTTTTCACAGAACATCCCTCCAAGTTTATTGAATGATTTTTTCACTATTTTGTGACATAATCAATCAATGGGATTAAATGAAGTTGGTGCCGTAGTCGTATTGATGATTTAAATGAATTTCAAGTTTCCTATAAAAACATTGTATTTAAGGGGTAAACGCCAGCGTAGGTTGGTCAAGCCATCTTTCAAAAAAATTATTTGATCGATTAAGTTCAAATCTGTTACACACATTAATTTCTGTGACCCAAACGTACATACGTGTAACATAAATAAATGGAGGAAAATATGTTTTTTTGTAAAGTTTCGCAAACTGCAGCGTGTGACATATCAAATGAACAAGCTTAGTATGAGGGTGTCAAATATATTTTAAATATTTATAAAGCTATTTAGAAAAAAAATAGGATATTGACCACTAGACCTTATCTCTGAAACTGAGCTTAAAATTACTAAAAATGTTCAGACAATAGTTCTACACTTATTCAAACTAGGCTGAGAGTCAGCACTTTATGAACGTCAAAGGTACATAAGACAGTCACCCAAAACGCCCGCCCTTCACATCTTCCTAGTGCTTTAGCTGGGAAAAAGAAGTGTACAAACTCCCCAGCAGCACAGCTGTCTGTTAAGTTAGAAGAACTTGATTCTATACAATAATATGTGAGTAATTTATAATATGGAAACATACATTAAATTAGTAATAATATTGAATTTATCAGATAATATTTTTTAACTATAGAATGTTGAATTTAGGTGGAATGAATTTATCCCAAGAACTATAAATTAATCCCCCCTCATCATCATCATCTGCCTAGCCTTTTCCCAACTATTTTGGGGTCGGCATTCAGTTTAACCGGATGCAGCTGAGTACCAGTATTTTACTTGGAGCGACTGCCTATCTGACCTCCACAATCCAGTTTCTGGGTAAGACTGGTTGTCAGACTTTCGGGCTTCTGACGACCCGTAACGACTGTCTAAGATCTACGAAAGACAGCCGGAACCAACGGCTTAAGGTGCTTTCCGAGGCACGGAAGAGTCTTGGTATGTAAAGATATAAAATTAATTCCACCCTCGGAACTCTTTATCGTGTGGAGTACAACACTAAATTAGCCAGTTATACAAAATCTGTTCTGTTCGTTTCCTTTTTGAAGCGAAAACTTCTTTAGCGCCGTTGGTTGTGATTTGAAACTCAATGAAACGAAAAAGCGTCAGTAAAAAGAGACAGACATAACTTCATAAGATTTAACGTGGGAGAAAATGAGATAGGAAATACATGACGTCATGACCATGGACGAAAGAAATTTGGATACGGCAAATATTGTCACATCTGAACTTCAAAAAATTAAAACACATCAAAAATGTTTTATGTACTTGTACATATTATTATTATTTCAAGTCTATTATCGTGCCTATATATTATTTATGTAAATACGGAAAAAAAAATGAAAACTAAAAAAGAAAAGAAAATTATAATTGCGATAGCACGGCGAACAGTGATGCTGGTGACGGAGGCACCGGTAGTCATTTTCCATAAACCTGGAACAAAAGCAGTGTTGTAGTACCTGAATATTTAGAGATAAATGAAAATTAGAAAAGTCCGTAAGTTACTAACATTGCCGGTGGCTGCAAAATCATGTCAAGTGGTGGTGGTGGTGCCCTTCCACCACCCCGCGTCCTCTAGCATGCGAGCTGAAAAAGTACAAAATTTCAGTTACATTAACAGTAATATTACATACCTACATACGTGTCCAATAACCTCTTTTTTTAAGTCGGTTAAAAACAAGCCACCCAAAAATTTTACCATTAAAATGTACGGAAGTCTTATCCACACATTTCATCATCCGTACAAAACACAAGGCGATTTTAGTGTCACGTGACCTAAAATTCCCGGTTTAACAATCGAGTTCCTTCATCTTTTTAGGTTGCGTATTTTTCATTACAATGTTACGCAAATATCTTATAAATGCATAATAACAATAATACAATACATAGTAACCTAAATAACGTCAATAGTTTGCTATCAATAGTAGAATTATTACTCGTTATACTGCGAAATCCGACGCCGGCCGCGGAAAAATGGCGGCAAAATGGATGACGATGTTTGTTGAACTATTTACGTGCAAATCTTTGTCAAAAACACAATCCTGGCAATAAAAACTGTATTTTACTTACCTATCCATCTTACGTTTCAACAAAAACACTTCACACACACAACTTTGCACTTAAAACTTAATTATAATCGTACGGATCACCACGCTCATCCAAATGTTTATGTCAAACTGTCAACCTTCGTTGGCGCGTTTCAGGGCTGAGATAAGCGATTATATTGCATTGCCCGTCTATTGTGTACTCACTCGTCCATGCATAACCATCATAAATGTAGATAATTCTTGAAGCCAAAAATGTTGAAGGTTTCAGTTCTACCACGTGTGAATTGCACACATGCCAATTTTTTTTTTACTTTTGACATTTAATTTTTATCTTTTCTTGACCGCTATAATTACCTATAAGGCACAGAGTTGGAAAAAAATAAGAAGCAATCAGCGACTTGTTTACCGTCGACACAACGATCTACGAAAATTGGTTATTGTTTTGCTAACTGACATTTTCCTAGGCAACAATAAAGGACAATGGAACCAGTGGATCTTGATGGAGATTCGGTTTCGTCCACCACCTGTCTTAGGTACTAGAAAGTTTTCATTATAACACCGCGCAATACCACTGTATTTAGTTGTACTTACTATTGTAATGTAAAAGTGTAGAAGATGTTGTTTTCTATTATTTTTTGGGAGGTAATAGTACCTAATAGTCAATTTATGTGTCAGAATTTTGTTATAGAGATGTTATATATAGCTTTTAATTTTTATAAAATATTGCCTTCCAACGTACAAATACATTGTCAGGGTTGCGGCAAGTCCCCTCTTTGAGGAGTGGATTGAGAGGCGCCACGGCGTCTTCACCTTCCGCCTGACGCAGGTTCTCACCGGGCATGGGTGCTTCGGTGGGTTCCTGTTCAGGATAAAGCGGGAGGAAACGCCCGGGTGTTTCCATTGTGAGGATCGTCTGGAGGACACGGTGGAGCATACGGTGGAGGTGTGCCCTGCCTGGGCGGAGCACCGCCGTGTCCTCGTGGAGGCGATCGGCGGCGGCGACCTCTCGCGTCCGGCCCTGGTGCGAGCCATGGTACGGAGCGAGAGGGCATGGGAAGCCGTCACCTCCTTCTGCGAAGCAGTAATGCTCGCGAAGGAGGAGGCGGGGCGCGTGAGGGAGTGGCAGTCTCTGCGCCCTCACGTCCCTAACCGCCGCAGGAGGAGACGCCCCGGGCGTCGGGAGTCGATAGCGGACTCCCGGCCACCGTAGGCGCGAGCTTGCGGGTGGCGAGCAATGGGTAGCTCGCCGCCCGGTAAGGACCAGGCTCGGGTCGACGGCGCGTAGTGTTCCACGTGCGCCTCAAAGAGATGTCAGCAGCAATGTAGGGGTCTGCTAGGACCGATGCCTGCTAGGGTCGCGAGATTGTTCGAAAGAGATACCGTGACTCTGGCACATGGGCAACTGAAGGAACACGGGTGGGTTTTAGTCAGTAAAATTCTGACACGCCCTCCTGCTCCGCCCAGAGCGGGAGAAGTCATTTGATGATTTCCCATCCAAAAAACAAAAAAAAAGGGTTTTCGTTAGTTTCTGAGATATTAAATTGATTTAAATGAATATTAGGATTACTTTCAAATTGGTACAATCCCAGTTCTCGCTTTCATATCGTCATCGTAGGTTACTATCACATACCAAAGAGGTGGCACATAGTATGCGCGCCTTAATGGCAGGATGTGCGGTCATGGGATCGGTCACACTTGGTGAAGGGGCTCGCTAGGCATGGGGGCTGATATCAGTCGGGGGTTCAGCGAATGTACAACTATCTCTCGGGCCTCCGACATTAGTACTAGAAGGCACAGTGGGGTTTTAGTCAGTACGAGTCCGAAGTATACTCGCCGTTCATCTCAGGTGGAGGGTAGCCATGAGGACTTCCAAGGAAAAAATATATATTTTATCCCACACCACAGTTGATGTTAGGGCCCTACCTAATAGACGTTGGCTCCATGAAAATGAAACTCATAAAAAATATTATCATATTCAGCTATTCAGGAACTTCTGTTAGTCTGAAGAAAGTATCACCTTATAAAATTGAACCATTTTAAACGATTCACATTTGAATAACGGGTACTAAAATGAAAGTGTTAAAAGCCAGGAATATATCACATCCCGACCACCAACGTCATATTCGTAACTTTCAATTTAATACTCCAGCTTCCCTGAATTAAATGTTATAAAATTAACTTGGTTATCCATGTAAAACCGCTGTCATTACGTAAACTAAGGTTATAAACTAGATAGTTACCTGCTGGTTTACATACATTTACGTCTTAAACTTTTTAGAGAAGAAATATTTAATATCATTGCTTTTCTATATAGGTAGGTACTAGGCCGCCTATTTTTTCTAGGCAGACATATGCGAGTTTCTTTTAGATATGATAATTTACTTAGTTTCTTAATAATTCGGGACACACATTAAAATGTAATTGACAGATTGTGATTTTTCGAAGTAGGCACTGCTTATATGCCTATATGCAATACACGCCACTGTTTTATATTTCCGCAGCATTTTAGCGCCCATCTCGGTGATTGACGATCGCTTCCCTAAACCGATCATTTATACTAATTTTTTTTAATGTTTGGTGGCATTGTTGGTTGACACTTATTCTTGAGTATATTCCTTTACAACGAAAAACTCACTTAAGTAACTAACCCGCTTAATGGCAAAAGACATCGCGGCAGGCCCACACGGAGATGGTGGTATGAGCTGGACTCTTTTAATAAAGATTGGTCCTTGGCAGCTCTGGATAGAGAGACGTGGACGTGGGCAATCTAGTCAGGAGGCCTTCGCCCAACAGTGGGACATAAACGGTCTATATAAATAAAAACGGGACACACTATTTCAAGTAATTTCAAGTAACATGCCTTTTACTTTCAAATGACCGAAAAAATATAGCCTCTCTCTAGTTTAAACCAAGATTTGTTGGAATAAAGTTTTTAAACGACAATAGAGCGCCCCATCCATCTCTGTCGCTTAACCACTGGCCTCAATTCGAATAAACTTTGTGTTAACAATGTACTGTCAGTGAAATTAATTGTTAATTTAATTGACACACTACGGCAATCCACCGTATTATGGCTATTTAGTAAGCTAGCAAAGAATGACTGTTGTGGTTTGATTAAACGGGCAATTAAAGTCAGTGTCAATCTGCTAAACTATAAATTTCCCTGACTAGTATAAAAAACATGTAAAAAGTACAATTTTCTTCCCCCAAGAGAATAAAGCCCGGCTTTTCTCGACGACCCGACGCTTCCGTATCAATCTTTCCACTTTGACTAGAAGGAAATGCGATAAGTATACGGGTGTTTCTTTCACTTTATTTATTCACTAATAAATAAAAACTGCAGTATAATTTTCTTTGTTTGTGAGGGCTTTTTGCTAAGACATAACAGCCGCACGGGTCGATTGATCGAGTTAACCTACGCTTGCCACATTTCCTCCGAGGGTGGGTGACCATCTTTACATACCAAAAACTTCTCCGTGTCTCGGAAAGCACGGTAAGCCATTGGTCTCAGCTGTCATTTACGTATCTTTGGCAGTCGTTACGGGTCGTCAGAAGCCCGAAAGTCTGACAACCACTTACCAAAGGGTATTGTATTACCCAGTAACTGGGTTGTGGAGGTCAGATTGGCAGTCGCGCCATGTAAAATACTAGATGATGACGAATTTTCTTTGCTTAGTCGTAGCTTTAAGTTTTGATTACTAATGTAGGTATTCATATTTTACCGTTATGAAAGACAAAAGTATTTCAATTTAAAAGCTCTTTATCGGTTTAAATTCCTTAATAAAACATAGCCCTGTAGCTGAGATCAGGAAATAAGTATCCTAAATTTTTATGTCAGAAGTTTCTTGCTATTAAAGTGTTTTTATGTTATGTCGTAGTCAATAGCAGTTGAAACTTTGCATAATGTTTTTATCCGCTCTAATTCAGCGGAACTCTTCTAAATATGGTGTTTATACTAGGGCCAATTGCACGTTTCGTCATAATCATCATCTTTGCTGGATAAAGGCCTCCCCAAAGCTCCACTACTTTGACCGGTTCCATACTTCCCACATCCAGCGGATTCCTGCGCCCTTCACAAGGTCATAGTTCCACCTTGTGCGGGGCTTCCCAACTCTACGGCTTCCGGTAAGCGGTCGCCACTCCATTACCTTTCGGCCCCACCGGCTATCTGTTCTACGAACAATGTGCCCTGCCCACTGCCACTTACAATACAATTACCCTTAGATTATAAGATCTCACCTTCCCTAAAAATGTATTTCTTGCAAATAAACATTCGATTTGATTTAAATAGATAATTTTCGGACAATGTCGGTTACCTTGGTTCTCCTGCAGATCTCTTAATTCTTGATTCGATCACGTAGGAAAACTCCAAGCATAGCTCTCCAACGTTTAGTCGGGTTAAATTAATTAATGTAGAGTTTGTAGACTCGGAGTTAAGTAATTCACATTTTAACTCTTATTACACGTTGCACCGCCGTTCGTTAACCAGACATTAGTGTTTTTTGAGTCAGGAACATTGCAGTTCAATCGACGAAACCTGAAATGGAATCAAATTAATGTTCGAACGATGAAAGTTAGTTGTTTATTTTTGTACTAGACATACACTAACGTACATAAAAATGAAATTAATAAATTAATTACATTTTAATCGTATTATGTATTTTTAGATTCCACGGAGATTTATTGATTGACGGGAAAAATATTACTAAGTTTTTTTTACCATTAGTATTTATTTTTATATATGGTCAAGAATATATTGCCTGCTGATATATGTACCAAATTTAGAGTTTCTACAATGTCAAATCACTACATAGTATAAAACGAAGTCGCTTCCTTCTGTCTGTCCCTATGTATGCTTTGATCTTTAAAACTACGCAACAGATTTTGATGCGGTTTTTTTATAGATAGAGTTGTTCAAAGGAAGTTTATACGTATAATACGTGGGCGGAGCCGCTGGCAAAAGCTAGTAAAATATATAATCAGTTATCAGCGGTACCTAATAACGTCAATTTATTTTGACATTACTAACACTAACCCAGATTTAGTGAATTAACTCTCCCACATTAGCGGGTTAAATATTTAAAAGTTTATCTCTAGATTAACCTCTAATTCTTGGTGGCGCAAGATGAATTATTTGAGTAATCCTGATAGCTGTTAACTCCAAGTTATTTACGATAACCTACGAATATGCTAGTGGGCGTTATAAAGACGTTGAAATTGTCTTTGGAATTATAAGTTTGCTTTAACGGTTTTAACATCATATTCATTCTCCTGTCAAAATCTTTTTTATTTGGGCTAGGAGCAGCATGTGTTCGTCGTACATTTTATCTCATTAGACGTCAAATTATTATTTTAAGAAAGTTTACAGAATCTTCTTTACATAGTATAAAACAAAATCCCTTTCGGCGTCTGCACGCTTAAAACGGATTTTAATGCCGTTTCCATCAATAGACAGAGTGATTCAAGACGAAGGTTTATATGTAAAATACGCGGGCTGGAAAAAGCTAGTAATCCTTATATTCTCTACATTCATATTCATTAATTCAATTTTCACCCGGACTTTAATAATATGGCGGCTGGTTTCTATGGCGTACGAGATTTTCGACTCTCGGTCAACAGAGGCACCTCACCGCGTCGAATAAACACTTTGTTTGATTTTCGACTCTCGGTGCTCTGCAGTACGTTGAAGATTCAGAGCGCGAATAAATCCCGCCACGGTTTTATCACGTACTAGCTGTGCCCGCGAC
Source organism: Aporophyla nigra (assembly GCA_947507805.1). Taxonomy (NCBI): domain Eukaryota; kingdom Metazoa; phylum Arthropoda; class Insecta; order Lepidoptera; family Noctuidae; genus Aporophyla; species Aporophyla nigra. The sequence goes on along the minus strand of OX382307.1, from coordinate 12,454,128 downwards.
TTCATTCGCGTGCATGTCGGAAACCTATTATGTGTCGCTTAGATGGTGTTCGTACCAGTCCTCTATTGAAAAGGAAGAATCTTTCGATCTTGCATTCGGTGAAACGCTACTTGAGGTTCGTAGGAAACCTCAGCTTTCAAATGCAGTCACTACATCTTCTCTGCAGTCGAAGTAGTATCCCTCGGATTTTTTAAAATAATAACGTTTGACACGCAACGCGGGCTTACATTGTAACCTTCCAATAAACAAATAATTCAGGTAGACACAGCCTAAAAATGTGGGTTTTCGATAGATACGCTCGATAGAAAAATGTTTACACGGCTACATCCACAATTCCACACGAATGCCAACCAATGCCAACTGCTAACGATGAGTTATAGATGTTAGCTGTAATATCTTTATTGTATAGTACAATATATTATTTAATTTATACTCACTCGCACTATGTTTTAACACAGTTAGACGCCCACGATAAAATCGAGTTACGTCTGAATTGCGACTGTCTGTTTGTCAAAAGGATTTTCATGTAAATTTTCTTAGGCTGTGCCCTAAAGTCGTTAATTTTGGAGTAGTTAACTACCTACATATATATATTATTAATTTCTGGACGAATTAATTATCTGTGTGTAGAAATAATTCATGGTCTCTGAGTTTGACTTAAAGACAATAGCAAAGTTAAACTTCAGGGATGAACAACAGCACAAGTAGCATAGAAACACAAAACTAGTTTGTAATTAACATAGGAAACGCTTTCATATTGTCCTAGCTTTTCCTAGAGTCTAATAATTACAAAGAACTTATCCTACTATTAGCATAGTTATAATTAAATAAATACATCTACAATGATCGAAGGAGATTCTAGACTAACTATCTATTACAATAGGTTATGGGTACCTACATCTTTTACAGACGCCACGGGTAGTCAGAAGCCCGAAAGACTGATAACCAGTCTTATAAAACTTCAAGGGTTATCATATCACCCAGTAACTGGGTTTGTGGAGGTCAAATAAGCAGTCACTCCATGTAATGTAATACTGATATTCCGCTGCATCTAGTTGGACTGGAAGCAGACCTCAAAATAGTGGGTTAAAATCATCAACTGCCCCACTTTTTCGGTGGGACAGATGATAATAATGATAACGATAGGTTACGGCCACCGTTTAAGAGGTGGTTCATGTAGTCTCCCTACCTGATAAAATTGTAAGGATAATATTGTGATAGGCTTGAGGGCGCACCGAGCTTCTGGCACTAATTGAAGCATGGTAGCTCTGGCTAGGCGGGCGGTTAGCGCGCTAATTCTGGTGATTACTTCGAATTTTGAAAATGTAAAATTTATACGTTATTGAAAATATTTTTATTTCACATAAACCTACGTGGACACTTATGAAACGTCAGAAGCTAGGTACACGGTTCCAATTTGTCGATTCCTATGGAGAAGAGCCGGCAAGAAAATATATGGTTACTATGGTTAAAAATAGAGTGAATAAATAAAGGTTAAATAAAAACGATGAATATTTTCGTAAATTCATATGTGCTTAACTGTAAATTGAATTGGACTGTAACTACATCAGTACCACTAACGTAACGCGTTACGGCTATTTACATTGTTAACAGTATCCAAATATATTGGCCATCTGTCTGAACAAATAAATCAAAGTGCCCAATGTTGGCATTATCCTATTTGTCTCACGATATTAAGAACGTGATTCGAGTTTTTTACGTTTTCGCAACAAATGGTAGCTCTATGTTCCACTAAATTCTGTGTTTCTCTCTATATATTCTACAATACTGCTATGTACAAAAGCCCATGCTACTCTTTTATCACGTACTGGTCTAAACCACTGTTGGTTTCAGTCTACAATTTCCTTTTTCCCTTTGGCGCGGAAACATTGCAATGTTCCTATTTCCTACCAATAAATAAATGATGTCAATTGTACTAACCAAATTAGGTTTCCACTGTCTGTGGTTTAGGTTGTTCAGTTAATTTGGCAAGACCACAAACTATCAAGTATGAGTGTAGTGAACTACAAATATAATCAGTCTAATAAATTTTAAGTTCTTATTCAAATTCTCGTTAATTTTGCTGTTGACATTATTCTTTTAAGATTATATTTTACTTTTAGATTTGTATTTATGTAAAGCTCAAAGAAGTTTTTCCACGAAATAAGAACAAAATGCACTGCTCAGCTATTCAGTAGCTTTTCTGTGATAATGCTATTTATGGCTTGTCATATTTTACTCGGAGTGGCTTTCAGAGTTTTGTAGTAAAGGATCTTCATCGAGATAATGTTTAGGTACGAGAACATTCCGAAATTCCTCGAATGCTTGGTTAAAATTTAATGAGAAAGTCAAAGACATTTTTAGCTATAACATAGGTACAGTCACCAAAACGGATCAGTAACCAGAGCCGTCGTATATACACACATCAACACGGTCTAGGGATATTTCATACTCAATTAAATAACTCGAAAAGTACTGGCCGCATTGGAATCTTTTATACACCGATTTGTTTGTAATTTATCTCAGACTAATTCCAAATTCAAATTTTTGAAAATTCTTTTGTTTCGGTGGCATAAAAATGTCTTGATGTATAGGAGAGGGAATTTTCATTTGTGCGAAATTTAGAAAACAATACGAATTACGTTTAGTTACAGTTTTTTTCATTTTTAAACGAAAGATAAAGTTAAAATTGAGTTATTGTAGCCATGCAACGCCGACATTTGACGAGGTCGGAGATGTTACGAGCTGTGGGAATGCTGGAAGCTGGATCTGTTCAGCGTAATGTTGCTGAGGCCATAGGGACCCATCAAAATGTAATTTCAAGATTGTGGACACGCTATCGTGCCACAGGTGAAGTAGCGGAGAGGCACCAGGGGCCAAGTCGCATCACTACCCCCAGACAAGACCGATTTTTGCAAATTACTGCGCGAGCACAACCAAATGCAACGGCGACTCAATTGGTCCAAAGGCTGCGAGTGGAACACCAAGTGCTTGTGAGTGACCAAACTGTAAGAAGGCGACTGCATGAAAGCAATCTACGCTCTCGTAGACCACTCCGGGTCCCACCTTTACGGAGAGGCAATCGTGGACGACGATTAGAATGGGTTCGGAACCACGTGGACTGGGGCCGTGACCAATGGTCCAATGTGCTGTTCACGGATGAATCCAGGTTCGGCTTCCATCCAGATTCACGAAGGACGCGTGTTTGGCGAGTTTCTGGACGATGGAGCCGTCTCCAGAACCCTCAGGAAGTTCACCCATACCAAGGAGGAACAATTACGGTTTGGGCAGGAATTCGTCTTGGAGGACGGACGGATCTCGTTTGGGTGCGGGGCAATATGACGGCAGAACGATACGTCCAACAGGTGCTGGGGCCCGTAATCTTGCCCCACAGAACACAAATGGGGCAAGATTTCCTGCTCATGCACGACAATGCCCGGGCACACACGGCGAGAACGGTAGCAGCTTGGTTACATACACATAATGTTAGGGCCTTAGACTGGCCTGCTCAATCGCCAGATCTAAATCCCATTGAGCATGCGTGGGATATGCTGCAAAGAAGAGCTCTGAAGGAAGTTCCTGAAAATCTGGCTACAGAAGATCAACTTTTTGCGCACCTCAGAAGGACATGGGACAATATTCCGCAGCAAGACATTGACAACCTTGTTCTGAGCATGCCGAATCGTTGCCGATGTGTTATGAACATCACGGGCGCTTTCTCAGACTACTAACTTCAAGTTTATAAACACAAATTAAATGATTTTTCTATTTTTTTCAGTTTTTACTCACAAATTAAAAGTTCATTCATATACGGTTTCCGTCTATGCTTCATTTTTTTTCCATAAAATCCTGAAATTTTAATCTATAACTTACCCATTATTAAAAAATGGTAGAATATTAAATAACGTATCTTTTAAATATAGACATGTCATATAAATAATTAACACATTGATAGTAATTCGCTTTTTTAAAAATATCCCTAGACCGTGTTGATGTTAGAAGTGTAGTTGAAGTTTAGTAAGAATCCGATGAATGTTTTACAATGAAATTTAATTTGATGAATTAACTATTTTGTTTGGTTTTCTTTTAATTATACTAAATTTTATTTGCAACCATCCGTAAGGTTTTTGCTAAACTTCAACTATTTCTGACGACCCTGGTTATTATCTCTTTTGGTGACCGTACATAACGTATGATGGCAGTATTCCCCAAGCGGGTGCGAAGAGATTTATAGTAGAAACACCCAATTTTCATAAAATTATTTTATCAAATGAACTAAGAAGTTCATTTGATAAAATAATTTTATGAAAATTACTTAAGGAGCCCCCGGCGGGCTTAAGCTATTTTCACAAAATTATTTCTTAAGTCCGCGAAATTCAAATCTGATCTTTTTTTTAATTTTCTGGTCAGGGTCGACTTTTACGGGTGTCACACTGAAGGTTTTTAGAATAGGCCAGTAAGAAAAGCAACCAATGAAAGATTTATTAAAATTTCGTAATATAAACTCTTTGGTAATCTGTAGATGTGTAGTAAACACACATGTCATTTGTTTTTACAAATTAGCGGGTATTTAAAAGTGTCTGTCGTGCGTCCAAATGAATTGACTAGAGAAAATTTTCGCTCAATAGTTTATTACAACTTTCGTTGCGGTGTTACTCAACAACAATGTTACGATAGACTTCGATTAGCGTTTCATGAAGAAGCCCCATCCTGTGCTGCTGTTTACAACTGGTTTAATGAGTTTAAACGTGGTCCAAGCATACTCCCTGATGATTCGCGAGAAAGACGTCTTTCTACGGCGAATACTCAAGATAACGTGAGTGCTGTACGACTAATATAGAAACTGATAGAAGGATGACATATTATGAACAGATTCGGGCAGCTTTAGGCAATGGTATGAATCAAGTATAAAAAGTCTTACATAAACATTTAAGCATCAGAACTTTTCTTAAACCTTGAAAATACCGTGGTTATTTTTGCAATAGGCGTGGAAGAGATCCCTAAAGAAGAGTGGGCCTATAGCTTCAATCAATGGTTCCATCGCATGTGACGGTTCTTAGAAAGAAAACGAGACTTAACTTAAAACTGATCAAAAATATTAACAGACTTCTACATCATTCCGTTTTTATTTACTAAAAACTTTGTGCGTTGAATAAAATATGATTCGGGGCAGAATTTGGTATTTCATTATATGAACAATTACAACCCAAACCGTCCTAACATAAAATGCGATCTAACTTGAGTTTTAGCCCAAAGCTTTGGGTACTTTATTTCGATTTTGGTAAAATACTTAATACAAGAACGAAAACTTAGCACCGGACTAAGTCTGTTGTCATTGTCAGTTTCGTAAAATAAATGAGGGGTAATTTACAGTCTGATCTCAGCCTCAATCTGTCTAAAATACCTTGAGTTTCCATACATTTTTGACAAGTTTTTGACATTTGATTGTCGCCGAGATGAGACAGCGACTAGATTTTGTTTTTAATTACCAGAATTGGCCATCTGTATTTCGTTTTCTTTTACGATCTTATTTAAAAACCAGAATCGATGATTTAAACGATATCCAGATAATATATTCTCAAGGAATAGTATAAACCATCGATCCTGCAAATAGCAGAAAACGTAACTAAATTTGAATTTCATGAACTACCTTAGCACATCGCCCTTAATAACAAACTTTAGTTTCCAAAATAGAACACTAACAGCCAGAGCCATCTTGGCACAACATAACAGAAGGCTCTTAATTCATATTCAAAACATACTTGATAAGTTCAGTTCAAGCATTAACATTCGCACATAGACTACTAACGAACAGTTGCCAAAAGACGAAGGCAACATCGATAAATACCTATGGTAGTTGGATGCTATCACGTACATTAGGCCATTTACCTCGAACCAGACGTGCCAAAAAACGTCTTGCCAATAATCGCTTTACCTATAACTGGTACTGGAGTAGGTATTGACCCCTATTTTATTGCGCTACAAATAGGGGGCTGTATTGTAATCTATACTAACAATAAAGCTGAAGAATTTCTTTGTTTGTTTGAACTTTTTAAGAACTCGCTTAAATTATCTCTGGAACCAACTATCGGATTTTAAGAAATCTTGTTACATTAGATACCCCATTTGATGAGGTAGGGTATACATAGTCATAGGGTACACAGTTATAATTTAACACCATGTTTTTTTGGGTGGGATATCATCATATGACGTCTCCCGCTCTAGGCGGAGCGGGAAGGCGTGTCAGACTTTTACTGACTAAAACTCACCTGTGTTCCTTCAGTTGCCTGTACCAGGGCCACGGTAACTTTTTCGAACAAATGTTTAACCCTGGCAGGGATACAACGACCCCTAAGAGTCGAACAAAACGAGTACAATCAAAAGAACGTTGAGCAAAAATGCAGCAATAGCGCGGGCGGGCGATGAGATGCGACGTGGTCATTACACGGACAAAACCGTGGGCAGAAACTAGTCTAAATTAAATTTGCATGCCTAAAACAGACAAATTATGACTGAAATAATAAAACAGACTGGCCTGTTAGTCTAGTGGTTAGTGACCCTGACTGCAAAGACTGAGGTCGTGGGTTCGATTCCCACCCAGGACAAATCTTTGTGTGATGAGCACGATCATTTGTTCTGTATCTGGGTGTAATTTATCTATAATATGTATGTATTTAGAAATATATAAGTATATTTATCAGTTGTCTGGTTACCATAGTACAGGCTCTGCCTAGTTTGGGATCAGATAACAGTGTGTTGGTTGTCCTAAGATATTTATTTCAATTATGGACTGTGCATTAAACCTCCAACTTTCACAACTGGCAACACCCGGTTCCTGCAAATTAATAATAATTATTCATAAACTAAAGCTATTAAGCGTCTCATCCGATGTCTAAATGGTGGGTATTTACAAGAATAACGACTGATGTTATTTAAGGCTACATACAACCACCAATATCAACATACACCCTAATTACGTAACGTACTATCGATCAGAATCTGAATCATTTTTAACCGACGAAAAAAATGGAGGAGGTTCTCAAGTCGACGCGTATTTTTTTTTTATGTATGACCACGCATAACTTTGTACTGAATGATCCAATTTTGATAATTCTTTTTTTATTGGAAAGGGTATATCCCGAAGGTATATCCGAAAGGTATATCTCGCACATAGTTTTTTTTTCCAAATTTACATGGGGCAACCCTAAGGGTAGGAAGAAAGGGGATGATTGATTATTCACTCATTGATTGTAAAGAAAAACCCCGCATACCTTCTTACAGAATAATCCAATTTTACAAGCATGTAGTAATTAGTAGATTATAAAAAATTATAAAATAATATATATAGTTTGGCGCCGACTCAAAATTTTGTAGGCTTCTTATTTTTTGCTTTTCAGTTTTTTCAGCGGTTTCATTTTTCAAAAATTATTTATAATCCATTGCTACATATGTTTGGAAAAATTGTCTGCTCAACTACATAAATAACGCAGTGAATGTTGTTGAACTGTCAAAATAAAAGGGATTCCAACTGATAGTGTGTTACGTAATTACCGCTCTTATAAGTAGGTGTTGGTAAAATTACACTGTACTTACATTGATATTGGTAATCAATGTCTATCAGGACATCCAGATAGACGCACAGTACCAGATACCTAGTGTTCCAGCTCACCGCAACTAAGTTTGGTAAAAAAAGAGATGCAATGCAATATATAAATAGACTAAGTGAGTAAATAGTCGCTGCATTCGGCTTTGAAAACCACACGCTAATCGCTGATTCTACCTACTCCTGCGCTGAAAGAACGTTATTCATAATTAGTTCTGTTAATTAAATTTACGTGCAATAACTGTCATGAAAATGTCTGCTTTCTGTTCAACAGAATATGTATTTTTATAACTACCAAGATAAACTAGATCAGACTAGGCTAAGCATATGGAAACACCATTACACCGAATCCGTTTGGTCTGAGAAAGACTTCAATTTATCTAGTAATCGTATTTGTTTAGGAACCTATTTGTGGTTTTGTAAGGGTTAGGTACTAAACTAACAATGGGCTAGCCGTGGGTCAGCTCTACCACTACATTTTGCTACATTTGTAGCAAAAGAGAGGGACCGAACGTGCCGTTATCAAGCAAATGAAAAGGTAATGTGTAAACAATGCCTTTACGTCGATATGCGCTATTACCCATAAAATTTTAACAATCAGATTTAGATTTTCCATCATCCAATCAATCAACAACTGTACATATTATATTTATAACAAGATCAATACATTGAAAGCTGGCCTGGCTGAATCAATTTCTACAGATCCACCAAAAATTTCTGGGAAATCTCAAATCCTGACAGGTAATCTCTGAAATAGTTGTCCAATATCATTAAAACTTTACAAAACGACCCGAACTGCCCACAATTCATTGCCCCTCTATTCGCATAGGCAAAACCGAATGGACGTGTGTGGCCAGCTCCGACCATTGTGTATATGAGTCATTATCTCAGCATCGTTAGTGTTGGATAGACGGATTTACTCTATTACTTACTTGGTCGGGTACTTGTGACTTTGAGTAATGTTGCCGCTCTTTTATGTCGATTCTGTCGAGTTGTGCGCTCTATAAATAGGTAATGGACATTATTTTAAGATTCGTAATAACTCTAAAGGCAGTGATGACGTCTATAACTTGTTTATGGCCATAAAAGGTGGTACTATTATCCGGGGTCAAAATAGAGCCCGCTAAAATATTCTTAACAAAATACTCCCCGAACTCGCAAACGAATTTATAAAAGCTTAATCCAGACAATTGAGGTAGATATAGCGCAGTTGTTACTTGTATATAACACGGAAATATGATTGTATCCCTGTTACAAATCGTGTACAAGTACAACGGTGTCTGTGATACTCAATTTGTCGTTCGATAGCTTTTGCTTCTCCCATTACGCATGCCATCTTTTCCGTGTGAATGGCGCACAAGATGTAGTACTACAGATTCCCTATGAAAGGAGTGGAAAATGGGCAAACGTCCGCGCCACGAGAGTGTCTTTTGTCCACGTCTTGTCCTATACCTCCCATATGAATTGCGTTGAGAAGAGAAGTGACAAGTAAATATTATATGGCCGGTAATATAAAGACGTTTGATGTAGTGTTTATATCGTGAAAAGCCGTGTGACTGATGAGTTTTCTCATCGGCAGAAGTGATGAGTTTCCGTGCAAATGTACATCTGTATTTTACCCACTAATTGCCAATTTCACCATTGACACTGAAACTGATTAGTACATCTAAACTACGTTCAAGAGCTGTCAGTGTAAATATTCCACAGCAATGATAATACTGACAGCTCTTAAACGTGGTTCCAGTTTATTCGGTGAAATCTGCAATAATGGATGCAACTTTGTATGGAAACTCACGTGACAGGAACTCTGTGCAAAATTGTATGCGACTTGACTCTGCGGTTAAGGCTGTCCGTTGTGTCACAGAATAAATGAATTTAAGATTTTTATTAAGTAAGATTATTGCTTGCATTCCGAAGAGAACTGACGTCTTAATTGTGGTGTTAAATGAAGTCGACGATCTGAAACTCCCAGCCTGCATACAAATGGCTTCATTCTCATGTTATTAGTATTGAATGTCGGATTTAGCCCAGCTATATTCAGTGATAGTGCAAATACCTATATTGAAGACGCGTCTAAATAATGTAGATTAGTAAGTAGGACGGAGCTTACTAATAAAGTTGAAATTCTGTTCGTAAATTGTAAATTTATTACAATTGTCTAGGTAATTTACGTGACTCTTGGGACTTGAGGCTACCGTCTTAACTGTTATAAATACTTTAAATTTATGCTAACTCCTAAACCTACTGCTTCTCATAGCAGTCATCTTAACTCAATTTTATTGCAAAACATTTATGAAATATATTTTATTGTAATAACATTTATTCTTAATTGAAACATTTTAAGGGCACTAAGGGACATCATATGAAGACTATTACGCTGACTATAAGTTAAATTAGTCACCATAAATAGCCTTTAATGTTCCCACTGCTGGGATACAGACCTCCTCTTGGTGAGTGGGAGTGGGCCGTAACCCAGCACGCGGGCCCAGTGCGGGTTGGTAGATGTCACATGTCTTCGAATTTTTTGTTCTAGGACCTGCCGTTTTCCTCACTATGCTTTCCTTCACCGTTTTGAGAGCAGTGGTGATGAAATTATTAACAAAAATTAAAGCGCCTGTCCGGGTTCGAACCCATGACCTGAAACTTGTAAGTAGAACAATACCACTAGGTCACCACTGCTCTCGGTTAAGTAGTCACTCGCTCAATATTTTACTATATCCGGTAGATAAACCTTCAGAACAACCTTAGTGACAGAATGAATTTCCGATCGCCGCACAGCTTTCCACTTACATGCAGTCTGAAAGAAATCTTATGCATACATAATATCATATTATATGATAGGATTATACCAACGTTCATGAAGGCAACCTCGTTCAATACCAGAGATATTTGCATTATCACCACAATAGTCATACCCAGTACCCGGAAGGTACCATCGCAGCCACTGGTGGACGGCCACTTTAGAACCTTATTGCTTAATGCATAAGCGTGAAAAGTGATCCACTGCTATTATCCGTGGTTGTATCTAGTCCTCATCATTACCGAAATTCAGATTTTACACAACTGCCCAAAAAAGGAGTGTAATGTTTTCAGGGTTCATATATGTTTTTGCTGCTGACTTTCTATGGTGGTATACAACTGAACGAATATTATTAATGCCTTCGGTATTAAAAACTACCCAGACAATGCTTAGTTTAATAAAATATTAGGTTGGGGAAAAGTCTTTTCGCATTATAGTATGTATGAACTTGTAATAAAATCTCTTTGTATCTGTATCTGGCTGGTTTTGGTATCATTGAAAGTTTAAATTTTAAAGAACATAATTCCAAATTCAAATTAGGAAAATGTGTGATTTTCATTTGTTTTTCGTACCGTCAAGATGAGTGAATCTAATGAAGAAATTCGATACATTTGAAAATTTTACTACAAAAAAGGTAAAAATGCAACGCAAGCCGCGAAAAAAATTTGCGATGTTTATGGACCTAGTGTAGTGTCTGTGAGAGTAGCACAAATTTGGTTTAAGCGTTTTCAATCCGAAAATTTTGATGTCAAAGATGCACGTCGCTCTGGTCGCCCTATTACGGATAAAATGGATGCCATTTTTGAAAAAGTGGAGCAAGATCGGCATACCAGTAGTTACAACGTAGCTGAAGAACTGGAAATTAACCACAAAACAGTTTTGGCGCATTTGAAAAAAACTGGGTACACAAAAAAAGCTCGACATTTGGGTACCTCACGAGCTCACTGAAAGAAACCTAATGAACCGTGTACTCATTTGTGATTCTTTATTACGACGTAATGAAACCGAACCATTTTTGAAGAAGCTGATAACTGGTGATGAAAAGTGGATCACGTATGACAAGAACGTGCGAAAAAGGTCGTGGTCAAAGGCCGGTCAGGCTTCACAGACTGTGGCGAAACCCGGGTTAACTCGCAACAAGGTGATGCTGTGTGTGTGGTGAGATTGGAAGGGCATTATTCATTTTGAGCTGTTACCACCACGCAGGACCATCGATTCTGAACTCTACTGCGAACAACTGATGAGATTGAAGCAAGAAGTTGAGAGAAAGCGGCCGGAATTAATCAACAGAAGGGGTGTGGTTTTTCATCATGATAACGCTAGACCTCACACATCTTTAGCTACCCAACAAAAATTAAGAGAGTTTGGCTGGGAGGTGTTAATGCATCCGCCGTATAGTACTGACCTTGCACCTTCAGATTTCCACCTGTTTCGGTCTCTTCAGAATTCTTTAGGCAGTGTCAGGTTAACATCACGAGAGGACTGCCAAAACCACTTGTCGCGGTATTTTGACCAGAAGTCCCAAAATTTCTATAGCAATGGGATCATGTCCCTACCTACAAGATGGCAAAAAGTGATCGAACAAAATGGTACCTACATACTTTAGTTAAATGTAAATAAACTTTATTAAAAAATGTTTTGAATTTTCTTAAAAAATGCGAAGAAACTTTTTCCCCAACCTATTATTTGGCATATTTGTGTAAACATGATCAATATAGGTAGTACATAATCAATCTGCGTAGCATTTCCTAACGATATACTGGGTGTCCCAAAAATCAACGTCAAGCCGAAAACGGTTGATAGTCTAGGTGGTGACAGTTATCAGAAAAATAATAAAAAAAATCTAAGTACTTTTCAAATTATGGACTTTACTTTTCATATTTTTTTGTGAGTGATGTAACCCTGAAAACCCTCCTGTAAACTACAGTCCAAAATTAAAACACAACTACCTCAGTTTTAAAGAAAACATCACTTTTTTGCTCCATCATGTATTAAAAAATTATTACATCGCCCAACTTTAACTGACTGTACTGAAAAAAAAATGCTTAACTTAGATTTTTGTATTATTTTTCTGATAACTGTCACCACCTGGCCTATCAACCGTTTTCGGCTTGACGTTGATTTTTGGGACACCCTGTATTGGGGTCGATTTCCAGTCTATAATACCAGATTTTAAATGGACCGACTGCCTATCGGACTTCCACAATCCAGCTTCTGGGTAAGACCTTGATAAGACTGTATGCCAGACTTTCGGGCTTATGGCTTATGACTACCCGTACCGAATGTCAAAGATGAATGACAGCCGAAACCAACAGCTTAACGTGGTTTCCGAGGCACGGAGCGGTTTTGATATCTAAAATCACTATTGATTACCTATGTTAACGTTTCATTTAACATGTTCAGACTTATTATCTGTAGCTTCATATTAATGCATCATACCATATTTTGTTTTGAACTCAAATGTTAGTGCTCTAACACTGTTACACTGTTAGTGTTATAACCAACCAGTTGATGTCCGAAAAGGCTCGACTGGTTTCTCAAGAGCTGGGCTGTTCACAATGGTGTACTGGTGCCTACGCTTTTGGAAGAAGGAAATGAATGTTGGGTGTGGCAAAAGAAGCTTGAAAGCAGAATAAATGCTGTGGAAATGCGTTTCTTGCGAAGCATTCGTGGTGTCACTATGAATGATAGGCTGAGGAATGATGTGATAAGACACCAGTGCGGTTTTAAAAAAGAGGTAGTGACAATAATTTAAAAGAGTATGCTTAGATGGTTTGGTCATATTGAACGGAGGAATGAAGGGCGGCTAATTAAATGTATTTACAAGGAAAATGTGAGTGGAAGCACCGGATGGAGACGCCCTAGGAGGACATATAGAGACCTTATTGGTGATATTTGACAAAAATGCGTAGTATGCGCAATCGGCGTGCATATACGACCGTAATAGAGGCAAAAGGAGTATGAGAGTGTGATTTTTTGTATTTATGTAAAAACTAAAATGATATTTTCCGCTTACGTTATTTAAAGCTCGACACTCTATTCACATTACGGTTTCTCTCCGCATGTCTGTAAGCTCCAGTATCATAGCTCGTTATTTTTAGATGAGGTTTGTTATCTTCAAATTGATCCAATTTCATATTAATATTGTCCCGCTATATTTTATTGTACCACAATATCCCGATAGATAGTGTTTTATTGCGTAACTTGTAGTGCCGAGGAAACAATAGCCTAGACCTGAATAGATAACTCAAAATAGGACGAATAGTATTATATTTCGAACTAGCATTTGCCAGCGGCTTCGCCTGCGTGAAGGTCGGAAATTATCCCGCGGGAACGTTCTACCAGGATAAAAGTACGTTAATCTAGATTATAAACTATGTGTGTGCCAAAATTCATCCAAATACGTTCAATGTATTTTTGCGTGAAAGAGTAACGAACACATACACCCATAAATTCTCACAAAGTTTCAAATCTATACAAATATTATAAAGCTCAAGAGTTTGTTTGTTTGAACGCGGTAATCTCAGGAACTACTGATCCGAATTGAAAAAATCTTTTTGTGTTGAGTAGCCTATTTATCGAGGAACGCTTTAGGCTATATATCATCACGCTATAACCAAGAGGAGCGGAGCAGTAATGAAAAATGTTACAAAAACGAAGAAAATCGCACGGGTAGGCGATTCGACGCGACGGGAAGGGTCGGGGGAATAAGAAATTTAACGCGGATGAAGTCGCGGACAGAAGCTAGTTTATAATATAAGTAGAATTGATACAATGACAGTGGAAACATCATCATCATCATCAATCAACATAAACGTAACAAAAACGTTTTTCCGTAACACACTATCAATGACAATTCGAACCATTTTCAAATATATTGTTCATCCATTACTTCGTATGTTGGGAAAATATGTCGGCTCAACAATTTACATCACGCAATGAATGTTGTATAAATGTCTAAATTACACCCGTTGCTACCTACTGCTGTGTTACGTAATAACCCCGCTGCTATTGCACATTAGATTTCTGAATCAATAGATATTTTTATCGCGAACTATAAATAACCAATTAGAATAAAAGCTTTTAATTGAATTTGTTTGAGAAAAAAGGTATCTAAAGCAAGAGCGAATGTTCAATATTCTATGTATGTATGTGTTTAAACGGGAACCTTTCAGTATAAGTGGGAAACTTTCAGTACCTACCTATTCCTGAAACATATTAAACATAACTAACGAAGAAACTAGATTAGCATTCACTTTTCTTGAATACAGTGAACATAAACTTAAGTCCTAAACTAGAGCAAGCATGCATTTAGAAACATTCATTTATAAATTTTTAACCGACTTCAAAAAGGAGGAGGTTCTCAATTCGCCTGTTTTTTTATTGTATGTATGTTCCACGATGGCACTGGCAATTGTGGATGGACTTCGAAAAATCTTTTTTGTGGACAGGGTATGCCTCCATATAAATTTTAATTACTTTGGTTGGCTATTTTTGGCGTTAGACTCAATACATACATACATACATACAAAGAATCACGCCTTTTTCCCATGGGGGTAGGCAGAAACCACGGAACGCCACCTGCTACGATCTCTACACACTTCTTTTGCCTCGTTTAGGTTCATACAATTGGTCATACACACACGCCGGTTGCGAGTACTACGCACCTGACCTTTCTGAAGAACATCACCAATAAGGTCCCTATATGTCCTCCTAGGGCGTCCCCTCCCGGTGTTTCCACTCACATCTGCCTTGTAAATACCTTTTGTGAGCCGACCTTCATTCATCCTCTCAACATGACCAAACCATCTAAGCATACTTTTTTCAATTTTTGTCACTACATCTTCTTTTACACCACACCGTTCTCTTATCACATCATTCCTCAGCCTATCATTCATAGTCACACCACACATGCTTCGCAAGGAACGCATTTCCACAGCATTTATTCTACTTTCATGCTTCTTTTGCCATACCCAACATTCACTTCCATACATAAGCGTAGGCACCAGTACACCATTGTGAACAGCCAGTCGAGCCTTATCGGACATCAACTGGTTGGTCACAATCGCATGTAAAGCACCGTTTACTTTATTTCCCGCATTCACTCTTTTTTCCACATCTTTATCAATCTTTCCATCCCTTGTAAACAAACTCCCCAAATATACGAACTCACTTACTTGCTGCACACTCTTATCATTTATTTTTACATCACATACCGATACGTTCTCTTCTCTTTCAAACACCATGACCTTCGTCTTAGACTCAATAATACGTGTTTAATCCACTTTTATATAATCTAGATGATATTCTACTGTTTCCTGTCACTGGTGCTTACATATACACCAAAACACAAAAATAAAAACTGTTTCCAAAAAAAAAAATATTACGGACTGCTGAAAAAATTACAAAAAAAAATTGTTTAAAAAACTAAAAAACACGCTTCTATTGAAAACCAAACTAAAAAAGTACAAAATAATGGAAAAAAAGCGTGGGGTACTTTTTAAGGTATTTTTTTATTGATATCAGGCACCCTACGCTTTTTTTCCATTATTTTGTACTTTTTAGTTTGGTTTTCAATGGAAGCGTGTTTTTTAGTTTTTTTTAACTATTGTTTATTTTCTATTTTTTAGGGTGTTTTATATAATCTAGATGATATTCTACTGTTTCCTGTCACTGGTGCTTACATATATAGATACCAAAACACAAAAGTAAAAATAATAACTGTTTCCAAAAAATAAAAAATAATTACGGACTGCCGAAAAAATTCCAAAAAAAAATAGTTTAAAAAACTAAAAAACACGCTTCTATTGAAAACCAAACTAAAAAGTACAAAATAATGGAAAAAAAGCGTGGGGTACTTTTTAAAGTATTTTTTTATTGATATCAGGCACCCTACGCTTTTTTTCCATTATTTTGTACTTTTTAGTTTGGTTTTCAATGGAAGCGTGTTTTTTAGTTTTTTTAAACTAATGTTTATTTTCTATTTTTTAGGGTGTTTCGAATTTTGTGACGTATGTTAGCGTAGTTTGTGTCGTATGTCAGCAAAGTTTGTGACGTATGTCAGCGTAGTTTTCGAAGACAGTTTTTTTGCTGTCCTGGTAACCCTGGCAAGGATAATGGCACAAATTTTTGCATTGTCATCGGTCCTTGACAGGTGTGCAAAGTTTAAATGAAATCTGGTCGTTTAAAGTGGGTCAAAATCGTGCTATAAGGAGTCGGTTACAAACAAACATACAAGTGAAGCTAATATAAAGCGTGTAAAAACACTTTAAAGTCGGTAACTAATAACTAAATTATACATCCAATTACACCGACTTCCGAATCTAAAGTTATTTTTCAGTTTGTAGTGTTTTTACGGAAGTCAGTTGTTTATTTTTTTGGAAAGAGTTTTTTCAAAAACAAAAGCTTTATACCTACAGATATAACCGAAATGTCAATATTACTCTCATTACAAAATACATGTAGTTCCTATCTACCCGAGCTGAATTTCTGTTGATTTATAACTTATAACGGACATAACAAAACTTTCGTCCAATAATGACTGAATAGGGAAGTTTAAAACAATGAATTTGCAACATTATGATGATCGATGAGTTTCCAATAGAACTTTTGACTTTTGGATGTTTTTATCTAATATCTTTGTTGAGTTTCAACGCTATTATTTAATCGTAATCAGAAATAAATGTCACCGACCTTTGAATTTCCCATTTCTTCCCGTGGATGTCCTAAAAGGCGACTAAATGACATACTAGAGAATGGGCAGCAGCATTCTCTATGCAGTTTACCACCTACTGCGATCACCAACCCGCCTTCCAAGTGTGGCGATTATGGCAAAGTCCCCCAATTGAGGGAGGCCCAGGTCCAGCAGTGGACGTCTTACGGCTGAAATGATGATGATGATGATATGGATGAGCTTTTAATTTTGAAAGTGTCTTAATTTATGTGATCTCTGGCAAACATCTCTATCCCATCACAAGTATCTTCGGATTACTTTCTGGGAAGCCCCGGCAACTTAATTGTATCTAGATTTAAGATAATAAACACATTCTTTTTTTTTTTTTAAACATGAACTTATTCTCTCTCTTTTTTTTGTGATTGTGATTTAAAGCGATTATTCCCGTTTACTAAATTTAGTTGCATGATTAGTCGTTATCATTTACGTAACAGATTATTGCAACGTCCTCATGTCTGCTAATTAGATAACTAGATACATTAATACTATCATTAATCCTTTTAATGAGCGTGGGATTATGACATAGCTGCACAATGCTCTTTACCACATCACACTGGACCCTATCAAAATACCAGCGCTATGACACTTATTTTTAAACATGCAGCATCATGCTAAGATACCTTGACCTCGTACAAGACTTTCTGTTTTCTTTTTCAATATTGTTTTTTTTTTTCTTCGTTGATGCATGTGCATCCTCCCTATCCTTACATACGGTGCTCAAACCTGGTCTTTGACAGTTCAGCAGAGGACCAGGCTCGAGGTTCGCCAGCGAGCGATGGAGCGTAGTATCCTCGGAGTTAAACTTACCGATCGGATAAGGAACACGATACTACGCTCTAAAACACAAATCGTCGACGTCACCCAAAAAGCAGCCAAGCTCAAATGGGACTGGGCCGGACATGTTTGCCGCATGTCGGATGCAATGTGGGCAAAGACCACCACAACATGGGTCCCCGAAAACGCCGTACGGCATTGCGGAAGACCCAGGCGTAGATGGCGGGACGAACTCGACGCGTACATGAGGGATTGGTCCTTACTGGCTCAGGATAGAGATCAGTGGAATAAGGAAAGGGAGGCCTTTGCCCTGCAGTGGGACAAGACAGGCTGATTATTTATTATTATTGATCACTAGCTGACCCGCCAGACGTTGTCCTGTCTCTTTGATGATATTTGAGCACGCATTCTGTCAATTCTATGTCAAATTCATAAAGTTACATTAAAAAAGTTTACATTGTCCTATTATATGGTTGTTAAGTATTCTTAAATAAGAGTTCTTAAATTTTCTAATTTTCCGCGGAATTTGTTAATTTTTTTCTTTCATAAGAACCTCTCCTGACAATTACAAACACAACAACAACAAAAAAAGTGAAATCGGTGCAGCCGTTTACGCGTGATGGCGTGACCAAGGGAAATAGGGATTCATTTTTATATATATATAGACTAACTGACCCGACAGACGTTGTCCTGTCTCTTTGATGATATTTGAGCACGCATTCTGTTGGAGGACACGGTAGAGCATACGGTGAAGGTGTCGAGGTGTGCCCTGCCTGGGTGGAGAACGGCCGTGTCCTCGTGGAGGCAATTGGCGGCGGCGACCTCTCGCGTCCGACCCTGGTGCGAGCCATGGTACGGAGCGAGAGAGCATGGGAAGCCGTCACCTCCTTCTGCGAAGCAGTAATGCTCGTGAAGGAGGAGGCAGAGCGCGTGAGGGAGTGGCAGTCTCTGCGCCCTCACGTCCCTAGCCGCCGCAGAAGGAGACGCCCCGGGCGTCGGGAGTCTATAGCGGACTCGCGGCCACCGTAGGCGCGAGCTTGCGGGCGGCGAGCAATGAGTAGCTCGCCGCCCGGTAAGGACCAGGCTCGGGTCGACGGCGCATAGTGTTCCACGCGCGCCTCAAAGAGATGTCAGCAATACTGAAGGGGTCTGCCAGGACCGATGCCTGCTAGGGTCACGAGATTGTTCGAAAGAGATACCGTGACCCTGGCACATGGGCAACTGAAGGAACACGGGTGGGTTTTAGTCAGTAAAAATCTGACACGCCCTCCCGCTCCGCCCAGAGCGGGAGAAGTCATTTAAGGGCCTTGGTCCGGTTTAATGCCGTAAAACGGTCACCTTATGAACCTATCTTCTCATTAACGGCTTGGTTTGAAGATTTGAAAAAAATATATTTCTGCTATAGATTCATGTACATAATTGTAACAGCTTTGTTATTTGGAAATATTTTTACACATAAAAATAAACGGTTTTAGGCACTACGATTTTACAATAAAACATTGTAAATTAATCAAAATTTTGCAAAGAAATACCCCAATTTTAAGCCGTCAAGGGTAGAGGGGCTCTGCGCAGGCGCGGGCTGCAGTCGTGCATTAGCATTCAGACGGGAGGGCTGTGTCGCTCGCTGTTCCGCTCCAGCTATCGACCGACTACGCGCGACGTGTGTGTTAGTGTAAATACTTACGAATGTATTGTAACAGTGTGTGTTTATAGACTAGCTCCTTGCAGAGGAGTCGATTTGTTTGTGCGCGTGGACGCTTTATTAATGGTGGCATTTCTAAATACTTTTTTGTTTATATATTTTATTGTGTGAACTGTAACATAGTTTGTATTTAAATAAAAATGCCCAGGCAAAGAAAGTGTTTAATTTATTAGCGATTATCCTACAGTTATTGACTATTTCTGTTTTGTTGTAATTTTTAATTTTTAGTGTCTCCTTACCAAAACTGTGCGTTACAAAAACATTTTTTTTTTTTTAATAATGTTAATATTTCTCATGTAAGTGAAATTTGTTTTTTATGGGAAATAAAGATATCTCTAACCCGAAAAGTTGTCTTTCTTTAATCAATCACATACCTGCATGTTTAAAGAAATATGTCCAGTATAAACATCAAATAGTTGCGTCTTTCTAAAGTATCAGCCATTGATCCACCATTCGGTACCTTTTACAGTCGTAGGCAAAAATACCGACTTTCGTCCGTCTCTGCATAATCTTTGGTCGTCGTTTTAGTTTAGCGCGCCGCCGCCACTCGTTACGTGTGTGCGGGAGTATGGAGCTTAGCTCCGCCCAGATGCTCAAGGTTAACGAGGATACTATACACCTTAATGATTTCCCATCCAGAAAAAAAAAAGCACGCATTCTGTTAATTCTATGTCAAATGTCATAATGTTACATTAAAAAAGTTTACATTGTCCTATTTGTTAAGTATTCTTAAATAAGTGTTCTTAAATTTTCTAATTTTCAGCGCAATTTTTGTATTTTTACACGCTTTATATTAGCTTCACTTGTATGTTTGTATATTTGTATGTTTGTTTGTAACCGACTCCTTATAGTGCGATTTTAACCCACTTTAAACGACCAGATTTCATTCAAACTTTGCACACCTGTCAAGGACTGATGACAATGCAATAATTTCATAAATTTGTGCCATTATCCTTGCCAGGGTTACCAGGACAGCAAAAAAACTGTCACAAACTACGCTGACATACGTCTCAAAATTCGAAATACCCTAAAAAATAGAAAATAAATAGTAGTTTAAAAAAACTAAAAAACACGCTTCCATGGAAAACCAAACTAAAAAGTACAAAATAATGGAACAAAAAGCGTGGGGTGCCTGATATCAATAAAAAAATACCTTAAAAGCACCCCACGCTTTTTGTTCCATTATTTTGTACTTTTTAGTTTGGTTTTCCATGGAAGCGTGTTTTTTAGTTTTTTTAAACTACTATTTTTTTCTTTCATAAGAACCTTCTCCTGACAATTACAAAAACAACAACAACAAAAAAAGTGAAATCGGTCCAGCCGTTCACGCGTGATGTCGTGACCAAGGGAAATAGGGATTCATTTTTATATATATAGATAGATATAAAAACATAACATAATATCACGCCTCGTTTCTCCAAAGGGTTGTGCAGAGGTGTACCTATAGTACAGCCACATTTCGCCTGTTATGTTTAAGTCCCATGTAATAGGGGGCGAGCCTATTGCCACCAACCGGGCACAAATCCGGACTCTGGGCTGCTACTGTGAAATTCCAGATGGAAAATCCCAATAACACTTTGCCCGACCTGGGAATCGAACCCAGGACCTCATGCTCAGCAGTAGCGCTTGCTACCACTAGACCAACAAGGCAGTCTATATTTTTTCTTACTTTTTTTATATAATAAAATAGTCAGTAGTCGTAACAGCTAATGACTTAATAGCCAAGAGCCTCAACAACACCTGACGAGGAGGGTCTCGTTAAGTAGCTGGATCAAGGCCATAATTCAGAAAGCGGTATTTTTGGACACAGCTCGTATTCTTAGGATGTTCCTATCTTTGAGGGCTACTATTTTTTTAGATTAACTATATTTTTAAATGTTTTTTAATTCTTATATTAAAAAATATAGGTTATATGTACGGTGTAATAAAATCGTCATCATCATCATCATCATCATCATTTAAGCCGCAAGACGTCCACTGCTGGACATAGGCTTCCCCCTATTTGGGGGACCATACTGCCATACTGCAATCGCCAACCCGCTTGCCAAGCATGGCGATAATGGCAAAGCCCCCCAAATAGGGGGAGGCCTTTAATACAATAAAAGATTATAATGACTACCCATGTGCCCGTGGGATTCCCCATCCACAAAAATGACAAAATTACATACAAACTTTTATCGCCTATTTGACCCTTCTAGGGGACGAATTAAAAAAAATACATTCCTTATTGCTCACTTTCGTGCTTCTAGTCCCAACGGTGTAGGCTGTGCGTTATCAGTCAGTGACTGAAAAAGAGTTTAAGGCTTAGCTTTTAGTAAAAGACGTTTGTAATTTCTTGGAGATATTTACGTACCTTTTTTTTGGATGGGAAATCATCAAATGACTTTCTCCCGCTCTGGGCGGAGCGGGAGGGCGTGTCAGACTTTTACTGACTAAAACCCACCCGCGTTCCTTCAGTTGCACATGTGCCAGGGTCACAGTATCTCTTTCGCGCCTACGGTGGCCGGGAGTCCGCTATCGACTCTCGACGCCCGGGGCGGCTCGTCCTGCGGCGGCTAGGGATGTGAGGGTGCAGAGACTGCCACTCCCTCACGCGCCTCGCCTCCTCCTTCGAGGTGACGGCTTCCCATGCCCTCTTGCTCCGTACCATGGCTTATTTACGTACCTCATAATTTCAACCGAAGGGTATCCACTGCTGGGCATAGGCCTCCCCCAATTTGGGGCACCTACCATGCTTAACATGCGGGTTGGCAGTCTCAGTATGGTGGTAAAACGCATGGAAAACGCTGCTGCCCATTCTCTATTTAGTCCCTTAGTCGCCATTTTGACACCCACGGGAAGAAAAGGGATGGTGTCAGTCTTTACGTCCGGGACCACACGGAGCATTTACATGCCTATAAGCTAATAAATAAATTCTTTAGTAGCGTAAAAGTGTGTACAAACAAAGTGAAATACCTACTCCTGCGTTAGGCAAAAACATCTGTGTTACAGGAGCCAGTATAATAATAATAACTTTATTCACAAAAAAAATAATACAGAAACACATAATGGACAATACAATTCATTGCAAGTTGCAAAATCTGTACAAAATATATATAACCCTGTCACCTAAACTAGGATAGCCTGTATTTTAGGAGACAGTGTTCGGCCAATTGATTGTTTAAAATGATTTATTACAACAAATGAACGTATCTTCTCCCAAATAGTAGGTCCCATGCAATATACACAAACTTTACGATAAAAAAAAAATTGCAAAATATTAGTAACATTCAAAATAGTTCAATTATGATACCTATTGATTTTTATATAATTGTTTAACGGCTCCCAGAATGACCTTTTACCTTAGGCAAACAAACATTGTTGACCCAGCACCTTATTGAGCTTCCGTCTTCATCTTGAGTCGTTTAATAAAGCCCAAGGCCGTAGCCTCCGGTGTGGAAGACGACCGGATTTTCCTTGTGATGAGCCCCCCGGAATTTGTTCAGATCTATGGCTTGTGGGCCTACTGTTATGTCGGAATCCTCTAGTTTGTTCCTTCCTGTAATACGCGTTCCTTTAATATAAGAGTTTGGGATGTAATGTAGGTCGAATTTAGTGAAATAGTGCTTTAAGTATACTATTATTATATTCTGAGGCAAATTATGAAAAAGAAATCTGTGTGGCAATCCGTTAGTGCGCTTAGAACTCGAGAACCAATCCATAAATTGGATTGGTTCTCGAGTTCTAAGCGCACTAACGTTTTAGTTTTCTCTTGTCCGCCACAGTCAACACAGATTTGGCTAAGAAAAGAATGCATGGAAACGAAATGTCTAAAAACGAAATTTCTCGTATATTATTATGATCTCGTTATTACAAATAGTTGAATTCGATAATCTAAATATTTTCAAAAGTTGTATAATACAAAGTCATTGGCAACCAATTTTATGATGCAACTATTAAAAATAGCGCATAAAGTCTGTGTTATGCCAGACACGAACAAATAAATAAGACTTTAAATAAATACTAATTACACGTGATAATCCTAACATAACATAACCGGCCTGTTAGTCTAGTGGTTAGTGACCCTGACTGCTAAGACTGAGGTCGTGGGTTCGATTCCCACCCAGGACAAATGTTGTGTGATGAGCACAATTATTTGTTCTGTGTCTGGGTGTAATTTATCTATAATATGTATAATATACATAATACATTTATTTATTTTCTCCCACAAGTATAAAACATACACAGTTTACTTTACAAAATAAATTTAAGATGGGAGACAGGAGCCCATACTAAGTAAAACCTGTGCTATGGGTCTCCTGGTCTCCAAATCTCGAACACATTATTTAGGGCTATAATAAGGAAATAAAAAAACAGTAGCAGGGAGCGCTTACTGCTAACGATCTATATGAATATAACACTAGGAATAAGAATAGTAAGTTGTGTTTTAGTATGATTTTGAGGTTGTTGATGGGTGAATATTGCGTGTGTAGTGGTTTTGTGAGTGTGATGTACAAAATTGTGCTTGCTGTGCAATGGGTGTGTATGTCTGTGTAGTGCATGTATTTGTGTGTAGTGCATGTATGTGTGTGTAGTGCATGTATGTGTGTGTAGTGCATGTATGTGTAGTGTATGTGTGTTATACTTCTCTGTAACTGGATAATAGTTTCTCCGTATCGCCATAGGTAAGTGTTAGGAGCCATTTTGAAACCTTACGCCTGCATTCCATTCTCGTTAGTGGATAAATTGTTAGCAGCTTATTTGCAATATTATACAGACGTGGCCCTTGGAAGAAGAAGAAGAATCGGCTGAAACATGTCCTAGCTGGTCTACCTTGACAGACTTGATGAAAACGCCGACTCTTTAGGACTGGATTAAAACTACTGTAGTTCAAGGAGGCATGTTGCCTAAGAATAGTAGCGAGAACGTACAGTTGTCTCACCGTCAAAACTTCGGCTTGTTGGTACAGATCTGTCGTAGGAAAAAGCCGCGGTTTGAATAGGCTTATTTTTAGAATAAGTCTTTGAGCTCTTTCTAGTTCAAGGAGGTGTGTTTTGGCTGCTCCTCCCCATGAGGAGATACAATAGGCAAGGATAGATTGACAGAGCGCCAGGTAGACGGTTCGCATGACTTTAGAGTCCGCTACGTGCCGAAGATTTTTGAATATGTAAGAAAGTTTTCGTATTCTCTTGGAGACATTACTAATATGTTCCTTGAAGTTTAAGTGGTCATCTATTATTATACCCAGGTATTTAACGGATTTCGATTTGTTAATGCATGGACAGCTACATGTTAGCGGTATTTGTTGGGGACAAGAATGTGCGATTAATTTGTGTGATGGGATGGGAGTATTTCGTAACGAAAAAGTTAGAAAAAAGGTTTTAGTGGCATTTAAAGTTAGCAGGTTGGAGGCAAGCCAGTGGCAGACCTTGTTGAACCCTTCCTGGGCATAATGAAAGACTTCGTCCCAGGTGTCCCCATAGAATGTAAGGGTTGTGTCATCAGCGTATGCGATAACTTTGCAATTTTGGAGATTCTTTCAGAATTATGTATGTATATTATTTAGAAATATATAAGTATATTTATCAGTTGTCTGGTTACCATAGTACAGGTTTTGCCTAGTTTGGGATCAGATGACGGTGTGTTGGTTGTCCTCACATATATATATATCGGAACAGGAGGCCGATCAGGGTGAGAATCTTCCCCAGAAAACATGATGTGTGGGTGATGTGTAGGTTGGCGAGCAAAACAAGGTGTTCGAAATCACACTGCTAATTTATTAAGATAGGTAGGTACACTGAACACAACGAGTCGTATGACAGTTCCTAGATTAGTGTTGTCTGTGCGGCTGCTAGCAGAGAAGTGAGTGGTCCCCTCCCTGCGATCGTACTTCTTGAGTAAAAGCCCGCGCAAACTTAAATCTAGACTCCGTCAAAGCGTTGACGTTACAGCGCTTCCGCCTCGTTGTCAATGCAGCTCCCGTACTAATGACTTCTCGGACATATATATAAAATAGTAATATTACAAATATGTAAGTTTGTATGATTAAATTTTTGTTATTCAATTACGCAAATGTGGCTGCACGGATTTGGATAAAATTTAACAAACTAATAGCTTATAAACTGGATAAAGAAATAGGATATCTACTTTTATCCCGGTAGTACGTTCCCATGAAATAATTACTGACCTCCACGCATGAAACTCTATGTGTCCGTGTTACTCTTTCACCCTAAAACGGATGAACGGATTTGGTAAAAATTAGTACAATTTACGTGAAAAATGCGTTAGAGCAATGCTCAATATTTTTAGGTCGATAACTACGGTAAAATAAAGCATTCTTATTTATAGAAAGCTTTTCGTGTGTAATCTTAGTAATGTAAATATTATTTAGGTGGAGAATAAATATTTTAACTAGTACTGAATGCCTAATAATACTTACAATCTTGTTTTCGCCCAGTTCGCCCAACATTTCAGATCAAAAACAAAAAAAAAACCAAATCAACAACCCCACATCTGTCTGGCCTTCTCCTATGTATGTTGGGGTCAGCTTCTAGTCTAACCGGATGCAGCTGAATACCAGTTTATTACATGGAGCGCTTACCGACTGTCGGTCTGTACCTTTATCAAGGTGTATAGTACCCAGACTTTCGACTTGAGACTTTCGGGCTTCCTCCGACCCGTAACGACTAGCAAAGCGTATCAGGTCCCGGTTGTAATTTGTGAACGAATGACAGCCGGGACCATCGGATTAACGTGCTTTTTAAGGTGCGGAGGGGTCATGATATGTAAAGATGGTCACCCATCCAAGTACCAACCGCAGCAAGAGTAGCTTAACCTTAATCACTAGACCTTTGCGGCTGTTATTACTTAGCCACAAACTCCTCTGTAATCAAACTTCGCCTATAAAAAAACACGCTACCATTGAAAACCAAACTAAAAAGTACAAAATAATGTGAAGCGTGTTTTTTAGTTTTTTAAAACAATTATTTATTTTCTATTTTTAGGGTGTAACGAATTTTGAGACGTATGTCAGCGTAGTTTGTGCCGTATGTCAGCGTAGTTTTCGAAGACAGTTTTTTTTGCTGTCCTGGTAACACTGGCAAGAATAATGGCACAAATTAGTTTGTGACGTATGTCAGCGTAGTTTTCGAAGACAGTTTTTTTGCCGTCCTGGTAACCCTGGCAAGGATAATAGCACAAATTTATGAAATTATTGCATTGTCATCGGTCCTTGACACGTGTGCAAAGTTTGAATAAAATCTGGTCGTTTAAAGTGGGTCAAAATCGCGCTGTAAGGAGTCGGTTACAAACAAACATACAAACATACAAGTGAAGCTAATATAAAGCGTGTAAAAATAACAAGAACCAAAGATACTAACCTAATAGCCTACTTCCCTATAGTTTTCTAGACAAGATTTCATTAACAACTCAAAATGGTACAACCTCTTTTCATAAATTAAAATACTATCTACATACAGCACAAACTGGCTACTTACAGTCGAAAATGAAATGATGCCATTAGAGTTTTCTTTTTAATTCTTTTTCTGTTCATTAATGGCTTCTAAAATGTTTTTCAGTCAAAACAGCCAGTGATTAGATTTAAATCATAATTCAATCTTCTTTGATAAAAACAAACTTTTATTTTTGTAGGTACGGTTTTCATTTCCAAAATAATTTAAAAAAATAAAAGGTATTTCGATATCCTAATCTCGAATAAAAACTCATGTAAACTATAGCTTAATGTTTGACAAGACAGTTAAAATATTTACACCATCAATCAATTACTGTTGAAAATTAGGTCGAAGTGAGCAAGCAACTGAAACGGGTGAAAGCATTACATAAATAAAATAATATTTTAGAAGTTTAGTCAACCATTAATTTTCTCGAAATACTTAGAGCCATTTTAGAGTTCTGTTCATAATAACTTAGAGCAATGTAATAATATATTACAGTCTATCAGGGAACAAAGCCGGTTATGAATTTTAAACTAAATTATTGAAACGTCTGTCATCAGGGAAATGATACTTTGTGATTAATTTTATTAATAATAGAGTTTCTGTCAGTATCAGTAACCTACGCCGCCGTCAGCTGTTATTAGCAAAATTAATTTTAATGAGTCGGGAAGGCCAATTTCAGATTATTAATTTGGAACATTATTTTAATTACACGCAACGAGGAATGTGAAATTAAAATTGTTTTCCGCATTAAATAAAAAGATATTGTTACAAGTGAAAATTACAGCTGTAATAAGCTTACCGTATAGGTGCACATGTGAATTCCACACTCACCTACATCTAATTCTAGGGACAGAAAAGAAATTTAGTCTACTAAAGAATACCAAGTGCCTACAACGGTGACTTTTATGTCCCAATAATGTCCTAAACAATTTTCGTTTACAATTCTTGAATTCTCTTTTCTCTCTCTTTATTCTAATTCGCCGCATTATTTCTTATTTCTTCAGACATTTTCCTTCTTATTAATTTAAAATGTTTGTCCTTGACACTTCCCGTGTCGCTGTCTACACATACCTTTATTTAATGTCGCCGATCCGCATCCCTGCGCTTCATCCTACTTTCAGCTCAATATCATGTTATCTCTATATTTTTACTCTGTGGTGAAAAATTCTACGTCCACAAAAAGGAACTTTTACTGAACTACTTTTCTGTGTTGTATCTGGTTTAAAATGTTCTACTTATTTATTCATTACTTACGTAGTAGCAAGTTTTAATAATTCCAATAATAACAACTTTTTATCACTCTTCCGTTTGAAAATATGATGATTTCAGCTTTTTTCTTTCGAGTTTTCAAGACCTTAACAAAGTATGACAGGCTATTGAAAAGTTTAAGCCAATCATATTGATGTTTTTTTTATATATGAAACGCTTTTACAGCGACTGTCACTACAACACAAATAATTTATTTTATCTTAACAAACAATTGCATAAAAGCTTTAAAACTACGTCACACTACTTTGTGAGAGATTGGTGTCTGCACTAAAAATACCTGTAAAGCAGATCGCCAATCTTACCATACTAACTAATATATTTATTTTAGCGTATACTATTTATTATACGATATATATGTTATATAAACATATATCAGCGATCGCCATTCCGCCTGTCAAACTTAGTAGTTACAGTTAATCCCACAAGATTGATGGTTCGTTGCAGCTAAAGAGATCAACAGTATTGCATTAAACATTTACGAACATTATGATGTTTATTTGTGTAGTCTTGGATTTAATATGATTCTTAACATTTATATCAAATGTGTTTGTTTTATAAATGTTTTGTGAGATACATGATATCGTGTGAACCAACTCCAATTCGTTTTCATATCACAGAGGTACGTAAATGTCATGTAACTGCAGTTGACGATCGAATAACTTGTTTTGAATAACAATAATAGTCTTACAGTCTATGGTAGGCTATTTTCATCGTTTACAATACACAAATGTGATCAAACGAACTTGCAAGAGAATTACTTCTTGCTACAATATAGGTATGGTACAGACTCCAGCACATCGAGCTACTACCATATGTCAGATTTCTTTAATAGATTTTCTACTTTATTCCTAAGGCATTAGGTTCAAGGTTGATTGGGATAATTTGACAGTTTCGGGTACCTTGATGTGCTGGTGTCTGTACATGATATCGTTAATAGTTTGTTTTTTTTTAACACCTTCCACTGTCCCATTCCTGGGCATCGGCTTCTCTGGCCAAAGTTACAATATAATATTTTACTATCGCACGGGTCGATTGCCGCACTCGGTTTCTGGACGGGTGGCCATCCGTTGCATATCGAGACCCTTCCGTGCCTCGGAAAGCATATAAAACCGTTAGTCCCGACTGTCATTCGTAAATCTTTAGCAGTCGTTCCGGGTAATCAGAAGTCCAGAAGTCTGACAACCAGTCATACCAAGGGGTATCGGGTCACCCAGTTACTGGGTTGCGGAGATCCGGCTAGACTAGCCTTTTCCCAACAATTCCTAACATTGGATTAAAAATTATTTGTAAAAAATATACTATTTTTGAACAGGTACGACCTATTTTATGAAATAAATCTAATTTTCAGTCATTTTTCAATAATGAGGGGTATAAAGAAAGGCAAACGAGGGAAAGGTGTCATTAACATAATACATAAAGTAAATTTACTTAAGGAGGCTAAATTGTAGCGTATCAGCCATTTAGGCTCTGTGAGCTGTTTGTTTTTATAAAGCTCCATTAACGTTAACGTAAATACAGTTGAACCTTACATTAATTTACAGACTTCATGATTTATTTAAGGAAAATTGTTTTAGCATTTTGTATTTCTTGGAGCTTAGTATCATCTCTAGCTTATACGAAAGCAAGATTTTGAAAATAATACTTATTATTCATTTATTTATACATTCAGAAGTAAGTACAAGACACAAATATTTACATTTAAGTTGATGTAATTATAATCTTATTGTAGATTTGTCGTGCATCAAAATAATCGACCGCATAAGAATTGTTCTCAAGAGGAAGGAGAGAATCCCAAGGCTTTCGCCCTGCACGGGACACAACGGCTGTTAATAAACAAAATAACTCCATAATTTATTTTTTTATGGAAATACAAAGACCCGAGAACTCTTGCAGTACGTGAAAGTCACAACAAAAGAATGAATTGGTGAAATCCAACGTATGGGGTAGATATACGATACTTTTTCTACGAATATTTTTTTTTCATTTATTTTAGAGAAAGTCTCGTCTGCCAGTAACATTGACGAAATTTCTCGCACGTATCCACCTAACACCTTGTCTGTGACTTGACATGTATTGAGAATGTGCGATTCTATTGTCACGACGTGTGATGCAGTATATATTGACTTCGAAACCGAATAACATTCCAATCTAATGTTCTAAATTGTAACTCATCTCATCTAACCGAATACAGCTGAATACGAGAATATTACATGAAGCCGCGAGATTGTTCGAAAGGGATACCGTGACCCTGGCAAATGGGCAACTGAAGGAACACGGGTGGGTTTTAGTCAGTAAAAGTCTGACATGCCCTCCCGCTCCGCCCAGAGCGGGAGAAGTCATTTGATGATTTCCCATCCAGAAAAAAAAAAGGGTGGCACTGTTACTTAAAATGTGAGCTTTAAATATTGAAAAAACAACATGGTGGCCATTTTATTTGTTCCGTTGTTTGCCACAGGTCACATTGTTGTGAAGCTATTCTGTCTTAGCTACAGTTAACTTCCATTTTATTTTCTCGGCAAACCCATCAATAAAAAGTCCGAATATGACTCCCGTGGAATAAATCCTGAATTCGGATTTATTCCACGAACCGTTGACGAGTGAAATAATTGCGACCGGGTTCCAAAGATAACTTGAAACTTGAATGAATTCAAGTGTTTTCCTTTTATACTTTCATTCAACTGTCGAAATTAGAAGTTTTGTTGTTCTACAACGATCAGTCGGTTGTAACGATCGTCTATTGTCTTTGCCAACGGTTCCTTCAAAGTTGTTGTTAGACGACCTCTTCACAGACTTAATTCGTCTGTTTGAGGGTACGTAGTTTAATTTCCTGTTTTAACGGTGTTTGCAAAATGACATTCCATTAGCAATTTAAAAAAGAATTAGCTTTTTTCCCGCGTAGGTACATGAGCTTGGCTATGAGAAAAATGTTTTTGAGTTATGCTAGCGTGGAAAAATTTTAGCACTTTTTGTAAAACAAAGAATTAGAAGCTATCTACTCAACAGAATCGGTATGTAACGATTAGATGCACTTTTTGTACGTAGTGTACGAATGTAGAAATTATCTTTAAAGAAAATACTATCGATAAAACGTTATTTGTAGATTGAAATTCAGCAACAACAAACTTGGTGCAAAATAGTGGAGAATGTTTAAAACTAGTTGAAACTATTATTAATTTGAGAAAGAAACAACGCTAAAGAATCATAATCATAACAAAACCCCATCCATTCTTGTCTAATAAATACCTCAAATTATCGCCGAAAAAAAAACATCTGCTATGAAATAATTTGGTTCACCATCAAGAGATAAGATTTGTGTAATCGCCCCGATGACTGGTCTACATTGATGGATGGTTCATCTTCCGATTACTACCGAGTTCTCCCGAACACTCCCGATTAACTCGCTCGTTCTAATGTGAGTAATAGCAGGGTGATTCGGCAGATTTGAATACCTATTTACCAATCTGTCCATCACTGCATGCCTCGGTTTCGTGTTTACAATTTGATGTCGAAATGTTTTGGCATTGAAATAATAAATAATTTGAAGTTTGTTTTTAAGAATTCGGGTTGTAAAATAAATCAAAATTTTAATGTAATATGGTACTTCATAATCAGCCTAGAACGTTTCCCTGCTGTGACTCAGGCCTCTTCTATGTAAAAGGGTGTTGGTTATAATTCATCACGTGGGCCTAGTATGATGCTGGATGTCACTTGTCTCCGAATTTTTAGTTCTAGGACATGACGATTTCCTCACGATGTTTTCTATCACCGTTTTGAGAGTATTGATGATAAAATATTTTTCATAAAATAAAGTGCTTGCTTTTTTTGTGGGTGGGAAATCATCAAATTACGTCTCCCGCTCTGGGTGGAGTGGAAATGTCAGACTTTTACTGACTAAAACCCACCCGTGTTCCTTCAATTGCCCATATACCTGCAGGCTTTTATTATAATTAAAGTGCTTGCTTGGGTTCGAACTCACAGCCCACAACGGGGTATTCGCGGCCGTTACAATTGCGTTACAGTTGATAACTATAATCTGCGTTTCAGAAATAAATTGCTGCTCTATATATCTCTAATAATATTGATCACATGTATGTTAAATTATATCGACAATGTTTCCTATTACATAGACATTATTACATTAAAACGCATGGATGATAAAATAATCACTAAATTTAATTCACGATGTGAACTGAAACTGGCGCTGAAAAAATTGTTTTGAGCTTAAATCAAAAATTAAAAAGCCGGACCATATTCCGTGTGAGAACGATGCGATTGAAACTGACAGCGTACGTAAAACATTGTCACTCAACTCAAGCAAACGCTGGATACGCTATTTGATTCAATTTATTTTTAAAGCACTTTTAGTACTGAATCAAGAAGATAAAAGAGATAGAGATAGAGATATCTGCATCCTATCTGTCGCTAAAGTAGGTGTGTCCATGTTAATGCGCTGTTCGAGATGTACTGAAAATATCTAAAAAATAACTTTAATTTCAGAAGTCAGTGGCAAAAAACTATAATCATGATCCAAAGGCACCACTTCCGAATTAAAGTTTTATTTCACTTTGTAGTGTTTTTTTAGAAGTCGGTTGCTTTTTTATTTTATTTTTCACTTTGTGGTTATGGTATCTACCCCTCACTAATTCGTATACCCCTACAGGCCAGACGGGTAATTGCGCAACTTGCTATCAGTAGGAATTGGTTTCATATTGATAGTTAAACAACATTCATTGCGTTATGCGTTGCTGAGCCAACAATTTATTCGAACAAATGACGCAATGGTTTAGCAATAATCTTTAATCCCATTCAGATTCTGATAAATAGTGCGTTTCGCAATTAGGGTGCAGGTCAATAGCAGTGACAGGATATATTAGAATATCATCACGTTAAACGATTGGTAGTTTTTCCGTTAGCTGCCACTTTGATTAAATACGTATTATCGAAGCTAACGTAAACACTACTAAAGCAAAATCAATAAAATTTATATGGGACAACCCCTGAAGCATAAACTAACCATTTAACACGTTAACTGCCATGGGTAAAATCAGAAACAGTCAAAAATGTACTTAGTGTGTTTTGACTTTAAGTCGATTATTGATTAAAAAATATCGGACACATAGTCCGATAAGGCAGTTAACGTGTTAAAAAGAATTTTTAAATAGGCCCACAGCTGTAACATCGGTGAACATACATAAAAATATAAAATAATATACAATATAACATAGAACTTCCTCCTTTTTGAACGGTCAAAAACTAGGTAGGTGCTTTTCAGGTTAAACAACTGAAAATAATTCCGGGATTTTTAAGTGGCTAGCTAGACCTATCTACCTATCTACTGACTTTCTCTTGAGAGAATTTAAAATAAAAAGGAAAGTATTTCTATACTATAACGTGTATTTTTTACGCGTCAATATCAGAAACATCCTTGTATCGAGACCATTAAAATTAATGTAAGAATAAATTCGGGGTGACCCTAAAATATTGAGCTGTGGGCAGCCATGTGTCTTGTGGCCGTGAAGTCTTTAAGTCCTCTATAAATTACGAGCCTAACCTAACCTACGTCAAATTTCTTTCTGACCCTTGAAGGCACTTGATATACCTAACTATACGAGTATATTTGAGGATAAACATGTTGACATTGTGCGGCTTATTTCTAAACGTTGCTTAAAGTTAAGAGACGTTGAAAACAGTGAAGAATGTATGGTTCGACAATCGCTAACCAAACATAATGCGGATGCTTGTACCATTTGAAGTGGCCGATCTCAAGTAATTTCCAGATTCATTGAAACGGAATAATCCCTACAAATTTTTTTACTCGAGCTATTTATAATTTAATTCAAAATAGTCCTTTAGCTTTCCTGGGCCTCAAGTCTGCTATTTTTTATAAATTCGTCATTCCAACACGATCCCATTGTCATTTTGCTAAAAGTTCGTAATCTGCTAAATTCATAATGGTGGATCATTGGTCGGTCAGTGGTCTCGTAATAGAATCGTGGTACAATGACATTGTCGTATTGCCATTATTATGAAACCCGTTAGTAGAAATGATTTTCGAAAAACTACTACTAAATTTCAACATTTAATCATGCCAAATTTCATTTATATATATTTTTACATATTATTTATAAGTGTTTTAAACAATCTGAAGTAGTAAGAAGTTCGTAAATAGCAAAAACATTGCATTTACATGTATAACGCGGATAAATGTGAAAATAGACAACTCAATAATATTTTATCTGTTTAGCTGTCAAAGTCAAAGGTGACATTACTGCTTACCGACGTTAATCTGCACCCTGATTGCGAAACGCACAATTTATCAGAATCTGAATGGGATTGAAGATTATTTCTAAACCACTGCGTCATTTGTTCGAATAAATTGTCGGCTCAGCAACGTAAATAACGCAATGAATGTTGTTTAACTATGAATATTAAACCAATTCCTACCGACAAAAAGTTCCGCAATTACCCCTCTGTTTTAATTCTAGCGGCCGGTGTTTTGTTAGTTAATTATTTATTAAATATACAAAATGGGGTCAGCGGGTCGTCTGCGAAACGTTTTTACAAAATTCCGCTTCGCGAATATCAATAAAGGGGTTTGTATTCATTCTCGTCAAGCGACGGGTTCGACGACGTCTTTTGCATTCCGCCCATCTTCTTTCCCTAGCATCCACTGCGTTGGCTAGCTCGAGAATATTTGCTCGTAGTGAATACATTTCTCCGTTCAATATTCACACAAACACGATATCTAGCTAGCAAACACTTTTCTTGACAACCGAGCTATTAGAAGCAATGACTGACTGCACAATGACGGTCCAATGGTAGGTCACTGATCAAAGGAACTGTCAAAATTTTAGCAGATTACCGCCTGAGTCAGTCATTCATTTGTCATTATGTACGAGATTACCATTCTAAGCCATTTCTTTCAATGGAGTGTCAGTGGTTGACCATTGGAAAGTCATAATGACGCCATTATATTAGTAGATTACTAAACTTGTGAAAATCAACAATTATGAAATCAATGACAGACCATTTTGACACTATTGTAATAGCAGACTTGAGGCCCTGTAAACACGTGTATTGCGCAGTACCTACGCAGGTACGGTCAGCCTTAATTTTTTATTTATTTATTCACTCCAAACAAACAATATCCTTACAGGCAAGCAATATCCTCCCAAGACGATATTTTAGTTTAATTAAAAATTAAGTAGTTTCACTACTTGTCAAGTGCCATTACAAATTTTATAGGTAGCTTATTCTATCAAATTCGTCTAAAGCGCAACAGAAATATATCGACGTCATCAGCAATGAGGTTGAGAGTGCAGAGCTGGGAGGGAGATATCATCATCATCATTTCAGCCGTAAGACGTCCACTGCTGGTCTTAGGCCTCCCTCAATTCTTTGCCATGATCGCCACGCTTGGCAGGCGGGTTGGCGATCGCAGTATGGTGGTAAAATGCATAGAGAACGCTGCTGCCCATTCTCTAGTAAGTCCCTTAGTCGCCTTTTACGACACCCACGGGAAGAAATGGGGTGATGTTATTCTTTACGGCCGGCACCACACGGTACCGGAGGGAGATATACATATTGAAAATCTTTCAGATGATTGCCTATAATTTGTGCGACAATTAGCTATAATAAGGTACGCAGTTTGTAATATGTTATTTATACTTATAATATCAAGGAACAAGGACAATTAGACACTGAAATGAAGTCTTGTCGGAGGAATCTTTTTGAGGCTGACTGTACCGGTAATATACTCTCTTGCACGAGGTGAAATATCTTAGATCGAAGCCTCAGGGAATCAAAGTCACGCGATGTCTCTAGGGCCGCCCAAGAATTTACGATTTGTAAATATTTATCGTAGATTTCAACTTAGTTATACTCCAAGAGTCAATATACTTTCAGACTATGCTTTGATCTGAGGATATTACCTATTTGAACTGCAAACGTGATTATCTATTGGTTGTGCTTAGAGACACTTTTCTTATTATCATATCAATAGGTAGGTAACGCTGAATATAAATAAAACTATTATACAGTACCGTAAAACCTTACAACATTGCCCTTTAGGTTCGACTTTGCCCAGTGATGTGTTTTTTGTAAAACTCGATACATGGCAAAATTGTCTATAGTTAGAAGTATTTTTTTATCTACGGTAGAAAATTCATCATTTTTCTGGCAACAATTAGTGGCGCTATGTCACCGGTGTTACTTCAGTTGCCTGTCAGAACTTGTCGAGGTTGGAAGTGTTTTTCGTGGGCAAAAACTGGTTCAAAAACTTTCCCAGAAAGTGGTAGTTGCAGTTACACCAGGTAAGTAATTTTTTTGTCACTTTTAATGTTTCAAATGATTAATATTGGCTTAATATTTCATCCAAAACCTCTCATAGATCGTAAGATATTTCGATGGGCAAAGTTACATGCTTCTTTTTGGTTCATTGCTTACGACATTGCCCACCATATTTTTTCTCGTAGGGTTGTCACCCATAAGTAACTTTTGAATTTAATATGTTGTACTTATGACACGAATTGCAAAATTAAAGATGGAGGTCTCCTTGCAAATAGCATTTATGAGCATTTATGTCAGTGGAAAAAAAGGGTAAAATTACTAAATATAAAACAAAATCAAGGAAAAAAAATCAGTAGTCACAGTAAAAAAATATTTCAGTGAATCAAGCTTTGAAATTTCCGACAGTCTGATGAGTACAGCTGAAACAGATGATTCAGAATATGAAACATTAAATGACTATATAACGACATGTTATTTTTTGTTATACTTAGTAGGTACTTTGAATATTATTATTATGTTGGTACTTATAAGGCTGTTTGATTAAAGTTGCAAGCAAACCTAGATTCTACACCAAAATGTCTTCTCAATTGACTGTTATTCCTATAGATTCGCTTTTGACGTGACAACGTCTTATAATTCGACGGAGCCGGCTGCATGCACGAAAAAACATGACTCATGTGGCGTTACCTCGCTCTGAGGCGTTCCATTTAAGGTTTGAAGTGCAAGCGAGAGCTCGCATCAGTATTTTCTTATGATGTTGTCACGTTCAACTATCGTTAGTAAATCGACTTTACAGACAACCCATTTTTTTTAGGTTTTTTTTATATTATATATTTTTTCTTAATTTGATAATATTTACAAGGTAACACTAATGTTTATGGTAAACATTAAGCCGCGTGCGAATGAATAGTGATTTTGTTTAACTGATTTTTTCAAACCTATTTTTTTTTTTTTTTGTTTTATTTAGTCCTTTAATGATTATATTTTGTGTTGGTGCTTCTAGAATAAATGAGTTCGAATTATAGTCGTAAGTAAACCTAGACTCTACACCAAACTTTCCTTCTCAATTGTCTTTTATTCCTATACATAGGTTTTATGTTCCTATTTTTATATTTTTTTACTTAAATTGTTAATATTCATAAGGTTACATGACTTTCTTATCTATAAGAAGATTCCGTGCGAATGAAAAGTGATTTTGTATAACTAATTTTAGCGTATAGTATAATATACCATAATAGTAGCGAATTGGATTATATATATAATCAAATTCTTTACACACACACACTGCATCTATGTTTAAGTGTTCTTTGATCTCAGTTGTTTGTAAAGATAGGTTTAGTTATTGTGTATTAATTTACTTCATGAATATACCGAAGATCTTTATTTTGTATCTATTATAGTTTGTACTTTTTGAATTTATTAAAGCCAATAAAAGTTTCCAGCTTAATAAGTTTTTCATTGAATAATAAAATGGAGCATTTTTTCAATGGTGACAGCCCTAGTCATTGATCATTTTTTCAAGAAAAATGTTCTAGGTGGCGTTTTCACTTTGCCCGCTCAATTTTGAAGGATAAGGTATATGTTTATTCATCTCATATTTTGATACAATACTGCATTGCCCAGTATTTATATTCTGTTCTTTTTTAAATAACGATACGATTTATAGTCTCGGAAATACTCAAAGTTGGCAAAGATGCCAGAAACGTATATTTTTTTGCCCAACACATAAAATTGTTTTTTTTACTAACACACGTACATTTTCTTGGATATTTCTAGTAATCAATATAGAGACATGGACATAAAGTACTATGTGGTACAAACATACTATAACATACACTCACACTTTTAAAAATAACTGGCCTGATGCAAAAAAAAACTCATTTCTAGGGAAAAGTTGCCAGGTTTTACGGTATAGCTAGTCGTGACAACTAGCAGCGCTCCCAAAAGCCTCTTCTATTTTAATACAGTTGAAATAACGATCATATTCCTTATGTCTGTGAAGGTTTTTTTTTAAACATTTATTCGCTTTATCAAATAAAAGATCGGAGTAACCGTTGCGTCAAAATTCAGTCGCCTCGCGTTCATTTCCATAAGTTCTTCAGTTCACTCACACTTCGTTCTCTTTTTAAATATACGGGCTAAATCAATAAACTATCAATCGATAGGTATCGAAAACTGAGAATATTGTGAAAAGTAGAGCATCACCCGGACAACATTATCTAACTGCAGAAGAAGTCTCTGTACCAATTACGTGGGACTCACAGACGTAGCCATTTCTTTGTTTCATATTTAATGCAAGCTTCTTTAAACAGTCAGAAACCATTTACAGCACGGTAAAAATATAAGTTACGTTTCTGCTTCCAACCAACTACACCAAACCTACTAACTTGATGTTTATAAGAACCATTAGGAATTTGCGGTCTCGTCTAATTGCATTCCGGAGATCCTCGATTTCTACAACCACGATAGGGTGCATGAGAGAGTCTTCACGAGTGGCGTGAAGTGAAGATCATCACTCATTGTGACAGCACCGCTCCAACACAGTAAATAACTTGTCATTCAAGTTAGGGTTTTAAATCAACTCTATTAAAGTAAAATTTAAGAAAAAAGAAAGAAAATGGGCCATTGTCTGTGGGTAGATGCCCCATACTCACTTAAGATCTAAGAATCCATACATGAACTCATGAGCCCATCTGTGGAGATTGCCTTTGCTCTGGCCCACTTGGATTCGAAATCTATTTATACAGGTTTTTTTTTTAACCAGTGCGTAATTTTTTTGGTGGTTCAGTATCAGTAATAGAACACATTTCAACTATTTTTTCAATCCTTTTTTTTATTTTTGATCCCGTCTTTAAATTCAGTAAACTGTGGACACTCTACATATTTCGTAATATGATATCGATAATAGACATGTAACCGCACGCCGGCGTAGGTACTTCGAACTTCTTAGAATTTTGACCGATCGAACAGCTGGTAGGTAGGTACTTGTAGCTACGCTCGGTCGTTCACCTTCGCCGCCGTGCCGGCACCGCGCGCAAGTTACCATAAAAACCAGTTTCAAAATAAACATCTTTCGGTAACGATAACTAAATTTTTTTGTACAAAGATATATCAAAATAAAAATTGCATGGTTATTATAACTCGTTTAAGTTTAATTTGTTAAAATTTGCGCACTGGTTAAAACTTATCCTGTATGTTTCCAAGTCGACCACGAATAATGCGTGCCCAAGCGGAAGACTCTTTGATGGTTAGATAACAATTTGAGGGGGTTCTTACAGTTCCCGCCATATATTCGGTCTTGCTGTGGAGGCATTACTTTTGGTTGGACAAGCAGGTAACTGTTATAACTGACGTGTGGCCAAACGTGCCCGTTGATAGTACAGGCGATACTGTCGAAGAAGTGCACTCATTCAGCTTGGCGCTCCACTAAACAAGTCTTCTAAACTCTCTTCTCTTCTTATTTTAGCTTCTTTGAATCATTATGTTCATAAAGTGCATCATCATGTCACATGGCTTATAAAATTTTACTGGAGTTGAGAAGTTAAAAAAAAATCTGTGCAAGGGAAACACGAAACCTTACAGCGCGACTACATTTTATTCAATTTAACTTCTATAATAAACTCAAAACCCAGAAAAGAAAAACCCTAGAAAGTATCTAGACATAAAACAAGAAAAAAATATTCTAAAACTCACTCCACAGCGGGCACAGCTAAGAAAATAAATGAATTTTCTTAAGTAAGTATACCTAAATTAACTCTGATTTTATTGTGACACATTTTGCTTCAACATTTCACATTGTCATCTTCAGAACGAGGGTTTTATATGAAGGCATAATCATCATTATTTTGCTGGTTTGTCTTCAAAGTTGTTCATTCTCTTTACGTGTTATTTCACGTAATGTCTATAGCTGGCAGCCGAAAAGGATTCAACAATTCCTTCATTCAGTTTTTTACTCATGAACACTCCAACCAGCATTTTCCAGATAATTGGATTTTCTACCCAATCATTACACATACGCTACCTTCTTTTCTTCAATAGGTTTCATTAAATCAGTGAACACACTGAATTGAAAATTCCATTAAGTCCGTTTCATTTGGAAAACGGCGTCTGATATGAATACTGGTCTAATGAGAAACGCATTTCCTCGAAATCAAACGAGAAACGGAAACGAGAAAGTTTGCGAACAATCTGCAGTGTCTAAGTTGCAATAGGTACCTACTTGAAATAGCAGGAAATATTGATCTGTCATACATCAAATGCTTCCGACACGTACGTATTCAAGAAACTAAGTCCCGATTTCACCAACACATGTAAAGAGTATAAAGATCACTTTGAAGCTCATGCCTAGTTCTAAGGAATTGACTATATATTATCATCACGGAAACACTTGACATCTTGTCCATTACGTTTCATTAAACCTGAAAAACTTTTTGTCCAAAAAGTAAAGATAAGTAGGTAGGTAATCTTTGAACATTCAGAGTTAGCTATAACATTTTTTGGTTTGAATTTTTGCGACGATCTCAATAAAATTAGAACTTATCACTCGCATATAATTCATCATCATCATCATTTCATCCGAAAGACGTCCACTGATGGACATAGGACTCCCCCATTCTAGAGAATGGTGGTAGACCACTTGAACCGGTTCCGTGCTTCCCGCATCCAGTGGATTCCTGCGGCCTTCACAAGGTCAAAACCCACCTTGTGGGAGAACTCTAAGTCTTCCAGTACGTCGTCGCTGCTCCAGAACCAGCCCCATTGGCCATCTGTTCTGCGAGTAATGTCTCCTGCTGGCCACTGCTACTTTAGTTTGGCAATTCTTGCTTATAAAAGTTTAAAATTAATTAAATACTTACTTGCTTTTGCCAGCGACTTCGCCTGCTTGGAGGTCGGAAATTATCCCGCGGGAACGCCCTACCGGGATAAAAAGTACCCTATGTGTTAATCCAGGTCATAAAAAATCTATCTACCAAATTTTATCCAAATCCGTTCAGTAGTTTTTGCGGGAAAGAGTAACAAACATCCATACACACAAACTTTCACGTTTATAATATTAGTAGGATTATGTAAGAAACTACATTTTTTAATCTATTTTTAATCGTTCGAATTAACGTTAGATCAATCCACGTGTTAGTGCTAGGCTCACGTATTTATTATAGCCAGAATAATTATCCTATTTCATTACTGACAGAGACAAAATGCTAAGTAAGTAATAATAATAATATTCCACAACTATCACACAACGCCATCTAGTCCCAAGCTAAGCAGAGCTTGTGTTATGGGTACTAGGCAACTGATAAACATACTTATATATTTCTAAATACATACATATTATAGATAAATTACACCCAGACACAGAACAAATGATCGTGCTCATCACACAAACATTTGTCCTGGGTGGGAATCGAACCCACGACCTCCGGCATAGCAGTCAGGGTCACTAACCACTAGACCAACAGACCAAGTATAAATCAAATAAATAAAATTACTGCTACTGTTGTGTTACAAATTATAGGTACCTACCTAAATTATCGCAGATTAAGAGAAATTCCTATCGAAGACAGGAGACCCGTGTGCCACCCGTGTAAACCCTATAAGCTGTTTATTTGTTAAGTATGCACATGTCTAAGGAAAAATTAGAGTTTCTCAGATAATGGAGCTAGAAGGTTAGGTTAGCAGAATAATTCGTTCCGGTACCTTCCATAACTAGCACTTAAATTCCGAAGAAAGTAGCTAGAATCGTCCGTACCATTCCGAATTTCTCCCTCCATCTGTCCCCGACGCTGGTCATTCGCAAACATTTCAAGTCGAAACAAAAAGTGCCTACTTACCTACTTAATAGATCTGAGATTCGTTGAACAATATTTGTCTTTCCTCTACTTTTCTCAACAGGAATCAATTGATACAACTTTAATCTGAACATCTAACAGACCCGAATTCAAAGAAAAAACAAAGTGAAAACGTGACGAGGCGGAGATTAATCGAATTGGGTTTCGTAAAGGACAAAATAAAGTTTTCTTGAATTCTTACAACTAGAAAACATTTAAAAGAAATATAAAGTAAAGCAGTGTTTATAACAGGACATTTTGTGAGATTCCGTCTCCTTGGTTGGTTGAATTGCATAGTGCAGATGATGGCACTATTCGTGCCAGTGCTCTGGCAGCGAGACTTGACCTCCCGAGTTCCGGACGGATATTCCGCTACATTTCAAGTGACGCCGATAACCGCGGCGATTTCGTCGCGATAACGTTCCGGTTTCTAGTTCTCAGTTTGAAATTCTGTAGTTTTCGTAAGCATTTTCTTGAGATTTAGTAGAAACTTTGAATAATATGGTCTTGCTCACCTCGTTACTACATAACGAGTGAGAGAGACAGTATTCACTCCGAAACTGCATAAATAACAAAATGGGTATTGAATTATTTAAGAAACTAATCTGCCTAGGCTCTTCCTAACTATATTGAGGTCGGCTTCTACTCTAACCGGATGCAGCTGAGTACCAGTATTTTACATGGAGTGACGTGCCTATCTGGGCTCCACAGCCCAGTAACTGAGTAATATGATACCCCTTGGTAAGACTGGTTGTCAGACTTTCGAGCTTCTGACGACCCGTAACGACTGTCACAGATCCATTAATGACAGCCAGGACCAACAGCTTAAGGCGAGGTTGCAGTACTTTTTAACTTTTTTAAACCTCTGTAAATCTAGCAAAATGGCTAGTTTCCGTAAAAAAAAATATTTAGGAAAATTGAACATACTGTTAAGCGCTGTGTGAAAATAGAAACGTGAATTAAAACAATTGGCTCGATAAAAAATAATCATAAAGTTGACACTAAATCGCCATTTAAAACGTGTACCTTGAAGAGATTCCATCATTAAACCATGTAAAACTCATACCAAAAGATAGGTTTTATTGTTTTTTAGGGCATGCTGAGAAAATATTTTATATTTCCTTATCATTTTGTCTCCACGAAACGATTATACACAAAATCTAGCAGCTCAAGCGCTCGCAACGACCGGCCAGTGTTCGCCGAAACGTCTTCAACTACAAGAGGGCCTTAACGTGCTTTCCGAGGCACGGAGGGGTCTTTGTTAAGTTGGTCACCCATCCACGAACCAACTGCGGCAAGCTCAGCTTAACTTGATCGATCGATCCGTGAGGCTGTTACTTAGTCACAAGCCCCTCAAATTATCTAAGAAACTGAAATGTAAATATGATTTAAAAAAGCTGTAAGCTCATTTTGTTATTAGGAATTACGAACATCACCGCCCGCCCCTGTCGCAGCTCAAAGGGTTTACTTAGTGGAATAACTACATAATAAAATTATATTATGGTGAGCTAACAATGAAAAGATAGTCATCATCAAGATAGTTTTGTGCTTCCCGCATCCAGCGGGTTCCTGCGGCCTTCACAAGGTCATCGGTCCACCTTGTTGGAGGCCTTCCAACTCTACGTCTTCCGGTACGCGGTCGCCACTCCAGAACCTTTCGG
This sequence comes from Aporophyla nigra, assembly GCA_947507805.1. Classification (NCBI taxonomy): domain Eukaryota; kingdom Metazoa; phylum Arthropoda; class Insecta; order Lepidoptera; family Noctuidae; genus Aporophyla; species Aporophyla nigra. The sequence goes on along the minus strand of OX382307.1, from coordinate 12,410,033 downwards.
CCCCATCGGCCATCTGTTCTGCGAGCAATGTGCCCTGCCCACTGCCACTTCAGTTTAGCAATTCTTCGGGCTATGTCGGTTACCTTGGTTCTCCTACGGATCTCTTCATTTCTGATTCGATCGCGTAGGGAAACTCCAAGCATCCTGTATGAAAAGATAGTAAAACATATAAATATATGTTATATTGTGCTTAAAAAATATAACGTACGACGGCACTTAGTTTTTCTCATAGCTACACTTACCTGCCTATTCCTATTATTTATTCTTTAGCTTTGCTGTAAATCTGTCAAAACTAAGTGCTTAACTGAAAATCTTAGTCTAGTCTAGCTATTACCCTAAATAAGAGATATTTTTGCAGACTTTTAGTATGATATTCTGGCAGCAACACACGCAAGTGCTTCACGAAATGAGTAGATGTATGGAATACCATACACCTACTTATTTCGTGAAGCACTTGCGTGTACTGGCAATAGCCATGTCTTCAACAATTTTTAGTTACAACGACATCAATACGTAGGACCTAAATTGTATTGTATATTGTGTTGTATTTTGATTTTAATTGTATTTTGATAACAATTGTATTTTGATTTTAACTGTATTTAGGTAGCAATTGTATTTTGATCTTAATTGTATTCTGATTTGAATTGTATTTTGCTTTTAATTGTATTTTGATTTTAATAGTATTTTGATTTTAATTGTATTTTAATTGTTAGTTTGGTTTTGTTTGTGATATGATTTTACGTAAGTTTGAAAACTATCTAAATCTAATTTTTAAGTAGGCACCCAATTTAATCAACAGAGAAGTGATGCATGTTGTGCTTACCTGTAAGAAATTGGTACACTAGACCATAAGTATAATGAATGTATTTCGTAACATTGTATCAGTGTATTCAATTGTTGGTAAGCCAAATAAATAAAATTAAAATAAAATAAATAACTTTTGCCAGCGTTTCTTCCGCGTATTATACATACAAACCATCCTCTGTAATCAATCTGTCTATAGATGAAAACCGTATTAAAATCTGTTGCGTAGTTTAAAAGATCTAAGCGTACAGACACGAAAAGCGACTTTATTTTTTTTAACACGCTTTTATTATCTACGTAACGGAATCTTTGAACGTGATTTCCACCCCCTTCAAAACGTTTTAACGATTAATTTGAAACTCCACTTATCAAGGACCGATGACAATTCATCAATTTCCTATATTTGTGCCACAAGGATAGCAAAAAAAAACCGAAAAGCCCGCTTTTGTAGCTAGCCCCGGAGTTAGGCGAACTAAAAAATATAAAATAAATAATAGTTTAAAAAACACGCTTTCATAAAACGCTTTCCAAAAAGCGTGGGTGCTTGATATCAATTAAAAATACTTACCTCAAACACCACTCCACGCTCCTCCACTTCCATTATTTTCTACTTTTTAATTTCGTTTTCTATATAAGCGTGTATTTCAAACTATAATTTTACAAAGTAAAGATCATACATAAACAGAATTATGTAGGAAAAATAAAAACCGCAAAAGATGAAATCCCTAAGAAAACCTACGTATAAAAACTAAAGTCAATTCACACTACTGATTTAATATGGAAGCGATAGTCGCTAATTTCAAATTTCCCAACGTTTTTTGCATTGTGCAAGCTAGCGTCTGGTTGTATGTTGAACAATATTGAATTCGCTACGGTAATATTTTAAGATTTTAATTATTCTAATTATTTAAAGCTTGTTACTGTCGCGAATCATATTTCAATCAACATACAACCCGACACTGACCTGCAAATTGCAAAAACTAAAGAAAATTTAAATTTTGCGGACTACCTGATCGCATCCACCATAAACAAACTATATCTGAATAGAGATGTACCTAGATGTACCATTGATAAATGATAAATGACTTTATTTTAGCAAGTAGGTTTGTACAAACACTTTTACACGTCAATCATATTTTTTAAAGCTAGATGACGTCGGCGTTTCCTATGTCACTGACATTATCAATGTAAATGAAATCAAAAGTAACAATGATAATCTCCATATTTTTTTCAACATCTCCAAAAGTCTACTTTTTTTTTAGTATCTCCAAACTATAAATACGACATGCTTAATTAATTCATGGTTTTAGGAGTTATGATGGAGGAAGAGCAGTAAAAATAATAATAATTCTAAAATGTTTTTATACTTTTATATTCTAATATTTAAAAATATAATTTATAAGAGTTATAGATGAATTAAAAAAAATATATTATATAAATAATAAAGATTTTTATTTCGGAACAATATTTCCAGTTTTAGTTGAACTCGCATTGTAAAGATTTTTCTTACAATGAGAAGTCAGCTTATACTGGAAATGTATACCACCGTGCTTACCCATTACGCACCGCACAAACGGCTTAACAATTGAAGAGCTATAAACTCTTCGCTACAATTCTCAGGATGAGGTCGCGACTGTCTCTCATTCTCCTGAGTAGCGAAGCGAAGTTCTTGCGCGCAATCGCGTGAAAACCATCGGTATGAGCTAGCGGAAACATTTCCGACGCGCTAAAGTAGCGAGGAAGTCTCAACAACATCCTGAAACCATTGTTAAACTGGACGTGCAGGACATTTAGTGATCTTTTAGTGTAATTGTCCCATATAGGTTACTCGTGTACAGACTCTGGCAGTACCTAAGCCTTGAAAATTGTAAATTTTACTTGGTCTGTACACCGAACAAATCTTACGGCTCTATGTTGCACGGGACAGTGAGTGCCCTGCGCTTCCTTCTTCTCTTACTAATGCAAACTTTTAAATCAAGAATGATGCACTGTGGTATCCCTACAAACATATTTTTTTTTTTTGTTGTCATTTGTTGTATTTAATCAAGAATGATGCACTGTGGTATCTCTCGAAATACATTTTTTTTTTTTTGTTATTTGTTGTATTTAATCAAGAATGATGCACTATGGTATCTCTCGAAATACATTTTTTTAGAGAAGGTAACCAATATTTGCAAATAAATTATTTCATTCAATGTAAAAGTGAAAAACAATTTCGGTTGTTATTGCTTTTTAGTGAGTTTACTTCGTTATAATGCGTATTTTGTTCTGTACAGCGCCATCTATCGTCAAATAGTTGAACTCGAATGGAACTTGTGAAAGCATCTCGCTGTTTCTTCTAAAAACGTATCATTAGTTGTTAGAATTGGAACATAGATGTCAGCACAAGACACTTTCACCAACTTTTACTTTGGTTTCACTTTTTACGTCGTAGATGGCAGTGCCTGTACGAACCTACTTGCGATACAAAAGTTAGTTTTTAATCGGGCTACGGTCATTGTACCGGGGATCAGAGTGGGGCAAAAACTAATTGTAAAACAACTAACAATTAAATTGCCAAATTTAGTTGCAACTAACAACTAAAATAATTAATTGTAATTGTAACGTGTCGCAATTAACAATTAATTAATTGTGCTTGTAAAACTTAGCGATTACAATTAAATTAATTGTGCTTGTTAAAATTTGCAATTACAATTGATTAATTGTTAATTGTTTAATACACGTTTACAATTACAGTTAACAATTAATAAATGTAAGTAACTGAAAAATATAATTCGAACAATGCAAGAGCATTCTCCATAATATTCTCAAAGATATGTAAAGCCTGGATTTAAGCCAGAACATTACGTAAAATACGTACGTACGTATTCCTCTGGTATATAAGTATTTAAAAAACGTACCGTCAAGCAGTCCAAGACGCGGGCGGTAGTGAAATCGTCGATGTACTTGAGCCCTGAGACTGCAACTCTTGATTCAATGAATCATTATTGTCCGTGTCAGAAATATTAATTGACGTTGACGACATGTTACTGTAATCGTCTTCATCCATAACTAATAAGTTTTTAAGAAGTTGTAGAAATATCCGTAAAATAGGTAGGTATATGAATTGTTCAAATCACTCTTAGTATGTACATTCAAACTATTACTACTATTTTTTTATTTTTTTTTAGTTTCAGTTCTATGTATGGGGAACCCCAAATATTATTGTTTTTTTTTTCTATTTTGTGTGAAAATCTTAATGCGGTTCACAGAATACATCTACTCACCAAGTTTCAACAGCATAGCTCTTATAGTTTCGGAAAAAAATGGCTGTGACTTACTCGGACAGGCAGACAGACAGACATGACGAATTTATAAGGGTTCCGTTTTTTGCCATTTGGCAACGGAACCCTAAAAATATTGAGGAGCGAGTGAGGCGCACGCGCACAAGTCGAAGGGGGGGTGCGGGGCGTACAGTGTGCACGCTATGGACTCCTGCCATATTTACATTTATCAAATACGTAGTTAAATTAAATATTAATTGTTTAAAACAATTAATTTAAATGCAAATAAAATTTTAATTGCAGTTGAATTAATTGTAAACCACAATTAACAGATTTAATTGCAATTGATTTTAATTGCATTTCACAATTAAAAAATAATTGAATTAATTTAATTGCAATTAATTTAGTTGAAATAAAAATTGTAATTGTTTGCTTCTACAATTAAAAAATTAATTCAATTGTGCCCAACACTGCCGGGGATTAATGCACAACAGGGGTTTCACAGAGACTGACATGAGATCAAAAAGGTACCTACTTCATTGGGTAGTTGAATGTTGACAGACCGTGAAAAAGTTCATTTAGTTCATGGCATCATAAAACAACAATTCAGGATACTTACATGGCAGATCAGATATGAGTGGACGTTGGCAGCGGACAAACTAGAAGGACATACAGGGTTAAATTGAAATAGCTAGCGAAACTGAGTATACATGATGGCTATCGGGATCTTAACATGATAAAACGGATATAAATGAATTTGATGAGTTTTTTTTTTGTTTTTTTTTTTTTTGAGGTCTTCAACTGCAGGTAGTGGAGTCATTTGAAATATCTGTCAGTTTTCTTTGTACAAATTTTAACACCACAATACTAGTAACACACTACCAATTGTCGCTGATCCAAAGAATAATCATCAATTGTTAAAATGACCCAATTGGTGATGGTCTTCAGAAAGGTCAGGTGCGTAGTAAATACTCGCAACCGGCGTATGACTGTACAGAAAAAGAGTTCGTAAGAATCGTAGTAGGTAGTGTCCTATAGTTTCAGCCTACCTTCATGGAAGAAAGCGTAGGTAAGTTTTTGTATGTATATTATGTTACTTCTATAAATCTCGCTAAATGCCATGGGCGTCTGCCAAGGTCGCGAGATTGTTCGAAAGAGACACCGTGACCCTGGCACATGGGCAACTGAAGGAACACGGGTGGGTTTTAGTCAGTAAAAGTCTGACACGCCCTCCCGCTCCGCCCAAGAGCGGGAGACGTCATTCGACGATTCAACATCCAAAAAAAAAATGAATGCAATACTGATACTTTTATTTTCTCTTCACTTCTTCACAGATAGGTACAGTCTCCACAGTTACTTCACACCAAATTGAGCTTTCACGGCCAAGTGCCCTTGTTAGGGTTCCGTTGCCAAATGGCAAAAAACGGAACCCTTATAGATTCGCCATGTCTGTCTGTCTGTCTGTCTGTCTGTCTGTCTGTCTGTCCGAGTATGTCGCAGCCACTTTTCTCCGAAACTATAAGAGCTGTGCTATTGAAACTTGGCAAGTAGATGTATTCAGTGAACCGCATTAAGATTTTCACACAAAAATAGAAAAAAAAACAATAATATTTGGGGTTCCCCATACATAGAACTGAAACTCAAATTTTTTTTTTTTTCATCAAACCCTTACGTGTGGGGTATCTATGGATAGGTCTTCAAAAATGATATTGAGGTTTCTAATATCATTTTTTTTTAAACAATAATATTTGGGGTTCCCCATACATAGAACTGAAACACAAAAAAAAAATTCATCAAACCCTTACGTGTGGGGTATCTATGGATAGGTCTTCAAAAATGAAATTGAGGTTTCTAATATCATTTTTTTCTAAACTGAATAGTTTGCGCGAGAGACACTTCCAAAGTGGTAAAATGTGTGTCCCCCCCCCCCCCCGTAACTTCTAAAATAAGGGAATGATAAAACTAAAAAAAATATATGATGTACATTACCATGAAAACTACCAACGAAAATTGGTTTGAACGAGATCTAGTTAGTAGTTTTTTTTTTAATACGTCATAAATCGTAAACCACAATTTACCTTTCATTCAGTCAACACAAATATAAAAATTAAAAAAAAAAACATTTCATTTCATAAACGATGATGACGAATGATGATGATGATGACCTGCAGGTTTGTACGGAACCCTCGGTGCGCGAGTCCGACTCGCACTTGTTTATTAACTAGCCATTCGCCAACAAAATTGACGGTTGAACTCTGTTGCCATTTCATAAAAAGAAGAACGGATTATTAAAATCTAAAAAAAAACCCTAAACTTCAGAACTAACCTTGTTCAAGCTTACTGGTATCTTTTGTACTTAATCTTTTCTAAACCGTAATTTATGACAGATGACAAGCAAATTTACCTACCTGCCTACTACTTAATACATGAAAGCACTAAAGACATCTCCTCATGAAGGAGGTAAGTACCTTACATTACGCTTTCCAGCTAGTAGATATCGATGTCACAAGATGACTCACCTACACTTTAGAACACCTGTATAGACAGTCTTTAGAAATTCAGGATAATAGAAAGATTTGGCAAACTAGGTATTGATACGTACCGTGCATACTCGTACTTAAGATATTGACTGAACCTCTTCTATTCCTTATATTGATGAAGTCTTACTACCATCTTTTATTTAGATTTTATGTGTTAATTACGTTTTTAGGGTTCCGTTGCCAAATGGCAAAAAACGGAACCCTTATAGATTCGTCATGTCTGTCTGTCTGTCTGTCCGAGTATGTCACAGCCACTTTTTTCCGAAACTATAAGAGCTATGCTGTTGAAACTTGGTAAGTAGATGTATTCTGTGAACCGCATTACGATTTTCACACAAAAATAGAAAAAAAAAAAAAAAAATTTTGGGGTTACACAGAACTGAAACTCAAATTTTTTTTTTTCATTAAACCCATACGTGTGGGGTATCTATGGATAGGTCTTTGAAAATGATATTCAGGTTTCAAATATCATTTTTTTCTAAACTGAATGGTTTGCGCGAGAGACATTTGCAAAGTGGTAAAAAGTGTGGGCGGGCGGAGGGGTCTGTCAGATGGGAACCACGGGAACCAATATGTCTTCCGCGATCCCCGACCGGTGCTGGCCCGCCTCTGCGGGGGAAGGGAGGTGTTAAACCCCTCCCCCCCCCCGTACATCACAGAGAGGCGCGCGTGGAACACTACGCGCCAACATCTCGGGTCCTAAGGAATAGGTTAGACAGGTACCTATGCAAACAGTAACAATCTTTATCTACTTCTGGACATTTTAGGCCCAAAAACTGTAGGTCACATCACAAATATTAAATTAATTTCACGTAGATCTTCTACGAGACGCGGAGGGTAGCACACATGAGATGTAGTTATATAACGCGTTGGAATATTAGTTTCGATGAGCTAGATTCGTGCACAGATGAGTAGACACCTAATATTTTTAATATAGAAAACTTTTATGAAAGAAATACCATATAAACCTTTATCTTTACACATAGCTACCTATCCTTATACATTATCGTTACATTCGCAACTTATCAGTGTCGGCGTTCATCACAAGTATTTACAACAACCGCCATCATTCATTTTCATTAGATAGCCAGTCCACCAAACTTCCTAGACTAAATGAACAACACATAAATAAAACAACATCACTTGTAGTTTCCGTATTAATATTATAGGTCATCATGCTTTGGATATTATAATATGTTGATATGAACCTCTTTCCTCACAAAACGAACAGGCATTAATTATTACTTCTTGTTTTTATCTGGGTTTTCTAAGATATGCTTACCTACTAACTTCCAAACTATGTTTTGACTCCCCGCAAAACGAAGGCACATAGACAGAAACTCAAACCTATTAATATCACACGCAAAAAAAATTCAGCCTGTATAAAACTCGTATATGTCTGTGTTGTGTACCCAAACTATTATCTAACAAAATAATATTGTATTTGTATAAGCGTTTTATTAACTTCCTCCGTTTATGTTTCCGGTTACTCTGGTACTGTTGTCTGTTACTCTGTTTGTTTTCCATTATTTAATAAGTAACTCAAACAATACTCAGTGAAGTACATATTTGAGTCCCTTCAGAAAAAACAATTATAGAAAAGCTCCAATGTTTATTTCAGTTGTTTTTCGAATAAGTTACGTTTTACAAGTTGATACGATTTGCTAACTAACTTCCCTATGTTTTTCCTTCCCGTAAAACAAAGGTACACAGACAGACACTCAAACCTTTCAATTGCTCAGGCAAAAAAATTATAAATATGGTAATACTTCAACCTGTATAAAACTTGTATGTAGGTGTTAGGTACGTACCAAAACTATTATCTAACAAAATAATGTTGTATTTTTACATTAACTTCCTTCGTTCATATGTTTCCGGTTACTCTATTTGTATTCCATTGTTTAACAAGTAAATCAAACAATACTCAATGAGCTAAATATTTGACTCTCTTCAGAAAAAAAAAAACCGGCCAAGTGCGAGTCGGACTCGCGCACCGAGGGTTCCGTATAAACCTCAAGTGTTTAATACCTCTACGCGTTCATGAGGAAAGGGGTAGTAAGTTTAAAATTAATAAAAATATTTTTATTATATGATGTAACTAAAAATTTACGGTTTTCGCAATTTTTTCTTTATCTGTGCTATAACATGTTGCTTTGTACCAAATTTCAAAATTCTAGATCGACTAGAAGTACCCTTTAGGTTTTGATTCCCTGGCGAGTTTCGAAAATTTGCGGAAATTTGCGGCATAAACGGCTATATCTTTTGATTGCGTTAGCTTAGACATTTGATTTTTTCACAGCTCCAAGGGACAATAGACTTGAGTATTTGATATCAATTTCAGCTTGATACCTCCACGCGTTTCTGAGAAAAAGGGTCTTGACAGACGGACGGACGGACGGACGGACGGACAACAAAGTGATCCTATAAGGGTTCCGCTTTTTCCTTTTGAGGTGCGGAACCCTAAAAAACAATTATAGAAAAGGCCCAATGTTTATTTCAGTTGTTTTTCGAACAAGTTACGGATATAAACCGACTGAAAAACGCAAACAAGGAAACAAATAGCAATAAAACCGACAACAACTAGCGTTTAGGTTTCCTGTCGCGACGCTCTCACTTGGTCACTCGAACTGGAATAAATTGTAATATCGGTCAAAATCATAGAGTATGCATAAATGGAGTCTAAATGTCAAGCATTCTTATTTCAACTCATTAACGGGGTTCCGCCTTAAGTCTGAACAAACAGGCGCAATGAACCTCTCATACAACATTTTCTGTGTAAACTTCACGGAAACTGTTCTGCAAGAATCGCGTCGCATTATCGCGTCGCGCCAGTCTGAAGAAGCCTTCATGGTGTGAATCGACGGCGTGCAATTTCGTCTTCCAATTTTCGCCTTCAAAATTACAGTACATCTTATAAGCAGTTGCTACACAATTACAGAAGTATTCTCTCATTTACGTTACTTCCGAACGCACATTTCTCATCCTGCTGGATAATCGCGTAACACACTTACAGTAGGAATGGTTATAATTTTGACAGTTCAGCAACATTCGTTGCGTTATTTAAATTATTAAGTTAATTTTTTCGAACAAATCATTTTGAAGGATATTGCTCATCTTATGATTGTGATTGATACTGTATTACGCAATTCGGGTGCTGATCAGCATCATATCGCCATTCAAATTGAATGCTGACCATTGGATCGCCTTTAGACTATCCTGTTGTACAGACCTAGCTAGACTCTTATTCATACGTACATACATACAAATATTATTAAAGAGATAAAGTTTGTTTGTAGGAAGTAATCTCTGCAACTGCCTGTCGGAATTGACAAATTCTTATTGCATTTGATAGCCCAATTCTTGAGAAAGGTTATAGGCTACTTAGCATCACGCTACGACTTACTAGGAGCTGAGCAAAATGAAATAAGTCGGAAAGAACGCGAAGTAAAAGCCATACGACGCGACGACGAGTCGGGAGCCTAATTGCCACGCAAACGAAGTCTTGGGCAAAAGCCATTCATTAATCATTTTGTTTCAGTGTCGAATAAGAGTCACAAAATGAAAACACATATGAGTATTAGCACTCCATTCGCGTTACATCTTGGTTCAAATCCAGCAGCCCTCTCGCACGTTGATTTATTGTTTAGGCGGTTATTTATCAAATAAGCGAGGCGGACGACGTGGGGCGACGACCGCGCCCTCCGCGTTTTTTAATACATTTTTCCGAGTTTTTGTATCGTCAGCGAGATAACGAGCTGTTTGTATACATTATATGCTCCTCTTTTGGATGTGACGTTGTCTAGTGTCTCATTTCAAGAGGGCAGAATATCGGTATTCCCTTTTGGGAGTTTCGTATTGACTTATATAAAGTTATGCTTTACAATTGGCTAAATTGACAAGATCCTTTGCAGAAACATGAATAAGACTGATGCATCTTATGCTTTGCAATCTTGCAGCAGAGAAAAGCAGTAAATTTTCATGGGCATTCGCTCAAGCACAGTGATAGTAGTGTTTTCAGAAAAGCTAATTCGTTTTACTTTCCATGCAATTTTTTTTTTCACAACACAGCGCACATAGACATGTATGACAAAACATTTTAATTGATTTTATATGAGCTATTTTAATATTACTAATCTTTTTTTTTTTTTGGATGTGAAATCATCAAATGACTTCTCCCGCTCTGGGCGGAGCGGGAAGGCGTGTCAAACTTTTACTGACTAAAACCCTCCCGTGTTTCTTCAGTTACCCATGTGCCAGGGTCACGGTATCTCTTTCGAACAATTTCGCGACCCTGGCAGGCATCGATCCTGGTAGACCCCTTCAGTTCTGCTGACATCTCTTTGAGACGCGCGAGGAACACTACGCGCCGTCGACCCTGGTCCTTACCGGGCGGCGAGCTACCCATTGCAAGCTCGCGCCTACGGTGGCCGGGAGTCCGCTATTGACTCCCGACGCCCGATATTATTAATCTTACTTTATTATAACGATCACACACACTTCCCTATGTATTATTATATATATATAGCGTATGGTACTCGTGGGTTGCAGCTGAAAATTTGCGTCTGGTGGTAAACCTTGTGTTGTCTCCTGAAGTTATGCTGAGCTGGAGCCATTTTGGAATTATGATAATTATTTTCTGTTTTTATAGTTTTATTTTGTCTGCAATGCTAATAAACGCATTTTTCTTTACTTGTTTATTTGGCTACTTTTCTCATCATCACATCTTCCGAGATACTTAAATCAGATTTGCAATCGCGAACACCCACGTTACAGAAGAAATTCCAAATGCGGCAAAGTTTTATTAAAAACACTTCATGACCTTTGGCTTCAACCTCATTTCCCTTCTTTCTTACTTTACTTACACTTCTATAACATAATTTGTTTCGCTCGCACTTTACCATACACTCACAAAATTGTTCTTTTAGTCTTTACATTCGCGTGTGACACAGTTTTCATCGAGATATCGAGCTGATTTCAGCGTTTCTTTATGACGAAGGAACATTCTGAAGATAGTGTATCGCACAGTTTATTGTTTCAAACTTTATTGTTATAGGACAGCTGATAATGTAGAGTATTTGTATAGAAATGAGCAGAAAATTTCTAAGATTTTAGTTATATTTTGCTTAGACAGAATATTCTGTAACTAGGTACCTACTGAAATGTCTCTAGCAACTAGACTAGATTCGTGAAATAAGATAGCATATTAGCGTAATATACAGACCAATTTAACAAAATAATACTAACCATTGAAAGGTGTAAAAGGGCTTGTACCTAAATTATGTTTCCATACATGGACAATTTGGGGTTTATTCACTTAATGATAAGCGGCTGTTAAAGCATACATTTTTGACGTTTAAAGCTAAGTTTATAAATAAAGGAGTTCAGTTATAAAGATCACAAATAGAGTATTCTCTACCTTCGTAGTAGAAATACCTTTGTACTCCAATTATAATGATATCAAAAATAATCGGTCGTAAGCCTCAGCTAATCTACATAGTGTCCACATTGTCTATTAATCAGTAAAACAGTAGGTGAGCATAGTCAAACCGTCCTAAATATCTTGTCACATAATCATATAACCATGACTTTAACTTCATAAAAGTTTATTTTAAACAAAAACCGACTTCAAAAACAGTAGTACGAAGTGAAAAATTACTTTAATTTTGGAAGTCCATTTTTTACCTTTTAGTCCTGGTACCTACCCCACACAAATTCGTATACCTTCAGTTGCTAAATAAATAACACTGACAACAAATTATTATAACATCATCAACATAAACTAATTAAAAAAATACGTATTATTGAAACTAACTCAAAACCACTAATGCAACCACTTGGTAAGTATACCACTTTCTAACCAATATTTTTTCAAATCTTTTTATAAATGACAGAGTTCTGAGATAACAAACATAAACAAAAACAAAAAGAGAACTGAATTGAGATCCTCTTCCTATTTTTCGAAAAAAAGTCGGTTAAAAAGGAGTATAAGTACGCCTAGGTATATAAATGATAGCCTGTGAACCCACATTAAAAAAACCGGCCCACCGAGAATACACCGTGTATTTATCTAACAACGAAATACGAGAAAACCAAATCACATAAAAAATTCAAAACACCTGCAACGCAATACATGGCAACAATAGTCTCCAATAACAAAGCTTTTGACCTGAAAACTAAAAATAAGAACAAAGCAAACGAATAATAGTTAGTCGGACGGAGGATAACTACATTTCATTGTTTTTCGAACATGGGGTGAATACAATTTATAAAGCCCTTTCAGTGAAGCGTTACAAAACAGGCGTAACTACCGTATTTTGATTGATATCGTTATTGTTGTTGTTTTGATTTCTTATTTGGTCATTTTGTATTATTTTGTAAGACGGGCTTGAATACTGAGCACGGTCTTCTTCTTCGTAACACTCTTCGTTCTTCGGTCGTGGTCCTCATGAAATTTCTTGACTAGGGGCTGATGTGATTCGCCTCACGATTTCTCGCCATCCAATCCGATTTTTGGAATTGTGGGTGCACGTATATAATGGATCGCCCACTGCGGATTTTATTTGATCAGTCCATCTCACGGGTGACCGTCCACGTGGTCTAGTGCCCTCCACTCTACCCTGTACGACAAGGCGTTCTAAAGAGCTACCGTCACGCCTCGAGACGTGTCCGAAGTATTAGTATGTGCGTTTGGACCAGATCAGATAGACGCTTTTTAATATTGAGCTCTTGGCGTATCGAGGTGTTGGTACGAAACTCGTTCCACTGAGCACGGTAGGCACTTGATAATCATCATCTCAGCCGAAAAATGTCCACTGCTGGACATAGGCCTCCTCCAATTTGGGGGATTTAACCAAAATCGCCACGCTTGGCGGATTGGCGATCGCAGTATGGCGGTAAAACACATACAGAAAACTGCTGCCCGTTCTCTAGTAAGTCCTTTAGTCGCCTCTTACAACACCCACGGGAAGAAATGAGATGGTGCTATTCTTTACGTTCGGCACGGAACGGTAGACACTTAAAACGAGTAAAATAACGCGACTTTTGACTTTAATATATTATTATTGTCATTATGTATTGTATATTAGTATATAACAATGATTACCTTTAGATGCGTTACTGGCGCTCAATATTGGCAAGAGAAATGCAAGTCAATTGCCTGAAGTGTTATTAGTCACAATAGTCATGTACCATCCAGCAGCAGAACATGCAGCAGCGAGTGACGTCACTAAATACATGTTCATCTCTTTCTATCAACAGGAATCGGTATGGGTCTTTCCTGTTCTTTGCGTACTGTTTGATTGTATGTATGGTATGTACTAGTTAGTTACACAATCATGGATTACGCTGTTTGTGAGTGCACTAATGTTCGTATATGACACTTCAATTTATACGAGTAATACATCATTGGTATAAAACCTCTATCACCACTAAGCAGCTAGCTCAGTTTAATTTACCTATTTAATTTTTTCTTTCAATTTTGGGGATGTTTTCTTTCAGGATCGAATTGAATTTCCACAATGGAAAAAACAAGCCTTTTGAAAAATGATCTTAGAATAGCTTTAGCATTGTAGTCAAATAAAGTATTTATTTACTTTTATCCCTATAAAATATCTCTAAACTTCATAAAGTCATATTTTAAGGACAACCCACTGTTGTCTCCCCCAAACTCGATTTATTTATAGAAACCATTCCTTACACATATGAATGAATCTGTCTGCAGTTTCGTATCTTATTTCAATATACTCCCACATTTGACTTTACTGAGGCCGTTATCGGACCCTTTGTTGGTAAATAATAGTTATCAATGTTATTCGATGTTATGCACACTTACTTTAATTTGCTACGACAGTTATTGTGCTCAAGAAAAGTAGCTTTCCATTTAAACATATTTGTTTGCAACGAATAAATTAACCAAAGAGAAAACAGAAAACATAACATTCACAGGATAGCCAATAATTAAAACACGTCACATCATAATCATCAATTCAGCTGAAAGACGTCCACTGCTGGACATAGGCCTCACCCAATTTGGGAAGTTCGCCATAATCGCCACGCTTGGCAGGGGTTGGCTTTCGCAGTAGGTATGGTGGTAAAATGCATAGAGAACGTTGCTACCTAATCTCTAGCAAATCCCTTAGTCGCTTTTTACGACAGCCACGGGACGAAATGAGGTGGTGCTATTCTTTACACCACACCACATGGAACACGTATTAAATAAACACGTACCATTATTAAAATGATGCAACGGATACTAGTTTCGGGGAAAGCGTAAAATCTCTAATTCACTGTGAAATGGATCCTGTTTTCTTTTCTTTCTTCGTTCGTAGTAAAGTGAACGCAGCGTCAAAGTAGGGACCGTCTGTAACAACCCTTATAATTATACGGAAGCCTGATATCTGCGCGTGGGTAGTTGTCTACGAACTTTACAGTTTCTTTCCTAGAGTTAATTAATCGCGTTTTCATAACAAAATATTAGTTTTCTCTTGAGTACGTTTAATTAGAGTAATAATAACAACATAAATATGATGTTAGTCTACGACCACTGTTCCCGCCTACACACTGAAAGTTTATCCGATGTTTGCAGAAAAAGTTTGTAGTTTATTTGTTGTTTTAAAAGCATCATATCGAGTAACACTAAAAGTGGGAGGATTGAGGGTAAATATTTACCTTAGGTTGTTTCTCCTTGCTTGGTGAGGCATGCCATTTTCTTTCGATTAATAGATTATATCTAATAACTAGCTTCTGCCCGCGACCTGACCCTTCCCGTCGCATCGAATTGTCTGCCAGTTTTCGATCATTTTTCGTTGCTGCTCCGCTCCTTTTAGCGTAATAATATATAGCCTATAGCCATCCTCAATAAATAGGCTACCCAATACAAAAATATTTTTTCAATTCGGACCAGTAGTTCCTGAGATTACCGCGTTCAACCAAACAAACAAACTCTTCAGCTTTATAATATTATTATAGTATAGATGTGCCTACATAGCCTACATATTTTTTTTTTTTTAATTCATCATTATGACGTCTCCCGCTCTTGGGCGGAGCGGGAGGGCATGTCAGAGTTTTACTGACTAAAGCCCAGTTCCTTCAGTTGCCCATGTGCCAGGGCCATGGTATCTCTTTCGAACAAATCTCACGACCCTGGCAGATAACTTACATAATCAGCCAATAATGTTACCAGTTCTGGGACTCAACACTCAGTGAGAGCGAGTGGACCATATTCCACCAAGCAGGCCGGTTCGAGTTCTTCGAAGTTCGAAAATTCTAAGAAAAGTCTTTTAATTCTTGGATATAAGACATGCTGGTTTTCTCACAATGTTTTCCTTCGCCTTTTTGAGAGAAGTAGTGATGAAACAATTTACACAAAGAAAAACGCCTGTCTGAGTTCGAACCTACGACCTACATACACTTCGTAAGTCGCGGTCGTTACCGCTCGCCAACTACTGCTCCTAACGTACTATACTTATAATTTTCATATTATTTACATACTTAAAATTCAATACACGAATTGAAAGCCGATAATTGCAAACAATTTCCTTTACAGTACGGTTAAAAAATTATCTTAAAATATAAATAACATCAGGATGTTTTCAAGAGTCACAATTAAAATTGAGTAAGTAAGCGTGCAGGGAGGTTCCTTGTTTGCATACAAATGAGCTGATAAACTCATTACTACAGTAAGATTGGAGATCCGCTGCAGAATTAATTGGTGGCTGTTTTAAATAAAAATATTATCAGTAAGATAATGAAGGTGTTCACTGAATGAAGGTAAACGGTGATATAAATAAAAGGATGGTCATTCGTTTCATCATACAATGGACACTAGTTTGTCTTTTGTTTTTAACCCCCGACGCAAAAAGAGCGTATCATCTCATAATGTCAAACTCCCAAAATGACAACCAGACGCAAAATGTCCACTTCTCAGGATGTCAACTTCTTAGAATGTCAAATTCGCATAATGTCAATTTCTCAAAATGTCGAATTCTCACAATGACAAATTCGCATAACGTCAACTTCTCACAACGTCAACTTCTTAAAATGGTAAATTCGCTTAGTGTCACTACACCTCCACGTAGTGTCTATTTACGCAGGTATACAAAGGGGCATATTAAAGTAGGTTTAAAATATTTGTTGACTTTCAAAATAAAATATTAAAATTTAAAATCAATCCACTGTATGGTGTGTCACCTTAAACATATACAAAAAAAAAACCAACATAATCGAAATGACGAAAATATACCAAAATCAGAACAAAACTGATAGAAAAATTTGGTTCTCCATGGGAATAGAAAAACATGCATAAAGCTGCTTGTTTTAATTTACTTTTTGAATAAAGATAACCGCTAAACTGTAATCTTTAAAACAATGCCATTTTCAGACTTGCATTTTGCAGTGCAGTTAAATATTTATATTATTCAATACAAAAATTTTGTCACGGAGTCCTTTCCTATTTCTTAGAACTATAAAAAAACGGTTCGTTATTCTCTGATCCCAACATTTTGCTTCTTTTTTTTTTGTCATTTTGATGAATGGTTTTTTTAGGGTTCCGTTGCCAAATGGCAAAAAACGGAACCCTTATAGATTCATCATGTCTGTCTGCCTGTCTCTCTGTCCGAGTATGTCACAGCCGTTTTTTTCCGAAACTATAAGAGCTATGCTGTTGAAACTTGGTAAGTAGATGTATTTTGTGAACCGCATTAAGATTTTTACACAAAAATAGAAAAAAAACAATAATATTTGGGGTTCCCCATACATAGAACTGAAACTCAAAAAAAAAACATCCAACCCATACGTGTGGGGTATCTATGGATAGGTCTTCAAAAATGACATTCAGGTTTCTAATATCATTTTTTTCTAAACTGAATAGTTTGCGCGAGAGACACTTCCAAAGTGGTAAAATGTGTCCCTCCCCCGTAACTTCTAAAATAAGGGAATGATAAAACTAAAAAAAATATATGATGTACATTACCATGTAAATTTCCACCGAAAATTGGTTTGAACGAAATCTAGTAAGTAGTTATTTTTTAATACGTCATAAATCGTAAACCACAATTTAGCTTTCATTTGGTCAACTCAAATATAAAAATTAATAAAAAACATTTAATTTCATAAACATAAACCTAATGCATAAACCGCGAATACCAGCAGGTTTGTACGGAACCCTCGGTGCGCGAGTCCGACTCGCACTTGGCCAGTTTTTTTAACACGCTTTTATTGGCTTCATACATATTCTATTATGTTTGTATGTTAGTATGTGCCTATATAACGGAAACTTTGAACATGATTTTGACCCCTTTCAAAACGTCGGATTAACTCGAAATTTGCCACACTTATCAAGGACCTATGACAATACAATAATTTCATAAATTGTGCCATTATCCTTGCCAGAGTTACCAGGAAAGCAAACAACAGTCTGTGAAAAAAAAAAAAAAAACGAAACACCCTAAAAAATTTAAAATAAAAAATAGTTAAAAAAAAAAAAAAAAATCACGCTTCCATAGAAAACCAAACTAAAAAGTAGAAAATAATGTAAAAAAGCTATACCTATTCAAAAGACCTTGTTAAAATAGATACTACGTGGAAGTGTTACTAAGCGAATTTACCATTTTAAGAAGTTGACGTTTTGAGAAGTTGACGTTATGCGAATTTGTCATTGTGAGAATTCGTCATTTTGAGAAATTGACATTATGCGAATTTGACATTCTATGAAGTTGACATTCTGAGAAGTGGACATTTTGCGTCTGGTTGTCGTTTTGAGAGTTTGACATTATGAGATGATACGCACAAAAAGAGGGGTGTTATAAGTTTGACCGCTATGTGTGTTTTGTTTGTAACACCGTAGCTCTTAAACGGGTGGACCGATTTGGGTGCAGTTTCTTCATTATTTAAAAGTATGCTTTCTAGCAGTGGTTCTTCGTCATGTTTGATCAAAATCGGTTCGGCCGTTTAGAAACGACGATCTTTTGATCAAATATTACCTACAGATTCTTATTAAACTTAAAGTGCCAAATAGTAATATTTATTTATTTTAGAGAGGTTTGGATTTCAGTTGGAGCTTTATTATTTTTTTAAATTAAACCTTTGTTCATATAATTTGGTATAGATTAAGTCAAGTTACCCAGCCCTTTAAAATTCCTAAATATTATTCATCTGTTTAAGTTTGTTATTTGAACTTTGCGTTAAGGCTGTTAAAGTTTAAAATGGTCTGCATGAGTATTTAAATTGGTTTACTTTAGAAAGTACAATTTTATGGATGATACTAATAGTAGAGTCTTTGTAACTGACGATGTAAATAGAGCCTTCTCTCAGCTGCGTTGGTGGTGTAATGGTCAGCATAGTTGCCTTCCAAGCAGTTGATCCGGGTTCGATTCCCGGCCAACGCACATTTTTGCAGTCGGTTTTTATTCGCCAATATTTTTGATGGAAAATGTAAGATATTATACATACGTACCTACATGGCTGATACGATAACATATACGTACATGGCACATGATTAGCACTTATACAAAGATTTAAGGATGTACATTACAGACCTAATACCTTTTTAACCGACTTCAAAAAAGAAGAAGGTTCTGTGTTCCACTGTTTTTTTTTAATGTATGTTCACCGATTTCTTCGCCAACTATGAGCCGATTTCAAAAATTCTGATTTTAATAGATAGGTTATGTTCAGGAGTGGTCTCAAATAAATTGTATTGCCTTTGTTTTGAAAGTTTTTACGTTAGCTTCGATAATAGTGTATATTTAATCCACTTTGTTTATCGTGATGATATTCTAATATACCTGTCACTGGCTCACTGCTTTTAACATGGCCAGTAGAGGTATTCGAATTAGTGCAGGACCATAACAGAATGCGCGATCATAACAAAAAAAGTGAAAAAATTATAACATTTCTGCAAAGAAAAACAGCCGACTTCCGAAAAAACACTACAAAGTGAAACCCAACTTTAATTTCGGGAGTCGGTGATCAAAACTAAAATACAGATCCAAACACACACACAAAAATGATAATAATATTGTAACATGTGCATGCGGAGCATGACAACCGTAGAAAGGGGTTTTGTCGATGGAAGAATAGACAAAGTGACGTTTCGTTTAGACAGTACACTCTCCTATAAAATCGTGATTTTGTAGATAACCATATAACTTTGTGGCCGTCGAGTAAAAAGTTTTCTACTGTCTTTAGCATGGCGATTATAAAATCAAATTGTTTTCCCTAGCCTAGGCGACTGACAGTTGTTAGTATGATTTTGACAGTTGAAATAGAAAACTTTCTTCTAAAATAGTCTCTATCAAAAAGAACGTAGAGAAGGATCTTTAGAAATGAGAGACAAAATGACAGATTGTAGAAGGATTTCTACGATGAGATGTCAAAAGTGAAGAAACAAAATGTCACATTGTATGAAAACAGCTGTGTCTATTCATCGTAGAAATAGAAGCGTCATGCTACGCCTGCGGAGGGCCTTGTTGGTCTAGTAATCGCATGCTGACTATGAGGTTCCGAGTTCGATTCCCGTATCCGGCAAAATGTTATAGGGATCTGTCTGGATTTGTGCTTGTTATGTGATTGTCTTAGAACCAAGAATTCGAAGACATGTGACATCTACCAACCCGAACTGGGCCCGCGTGGTGGATTATGGCCCGCTCCCCCTCACCGAGAGGAGGCCTGTGTCCCAGCAGTGGGAACATTATAGGCTGATGAAGATGATGTGATTGTTTTCGTTTCCCCTTTGAGGGCGATGCCCAGGCCTCTGCATAACCCTTCGATTATTACAGGCGTCATTTTAAGAACAACTCTCGTAATTTTAAGAACGTTACAGTCCGATCTCAGTATCAATCCGTCAAAAATACCTCGAGTTCCCGTAGAACAATTTTGACAAGCTTTTGGTATTTAATTGTCGCCGAGATGAGACTGCAACTAGATGTTGAACGTTTTTATATAGCAGAATTGGCCTTCAGGTGTTACGTAATATTGTAACGGTAACTTTCACTGAATATCTACCGTTATAGTTCTAGTTAATTCAGCACTTTATTTGCCTTTATTTACGAGATGTTCGTACACTCGGCGGTACTAACGTTGCCAACTTATTACAGAAAAGGGCTATATTATGTAATGTGACAATCTCACAGTCGTAAACACGGATATTATTAGTCGTAAAAATAACCCAATATACACAATATGTTCACCGTGGTATATTTTTTATGATCAAAACAAAGAGCAAAACCAAGTGAGTTCGGAACAATTATGCCTGGTATTTATGTAGCTATATAAAAGTACTTTTAACAGAATTTATTATCAAATTAATATTATTACACTTCTTTCGTACCCCATATTGTCCCGTGGGTGTCGTAAAAGGCGAGTAAAGGACTTACTTGAGAATTGGCTGCAGCGTTCTCTATGCATCTTACCACCATACTGCGATCGCCAACCCGCCTGCCAACCGTGGCGATTATTGCAAAGCACCCCAGATTGGGGGAGGCCTATATACAGCAGCGGACGTCTTGCGGCTGAATTATGATAATAATACTTAGGCTCGGTGAAATGTAGGTGTACTATAGGCACCTGACTGGCCTGTTAGTCTAGTGGTTAGTGACCCTGACTGCTAAGACTGAGGTCGTGGGTTCGATTCCCACCCAAGACAAATCTTTGTGTGATGAGCACGATCATTTGTTCTATGTCTGGGTGTAATTTTATCTATAATATGTATGTATTTAGAAATATATAAGTATATTTATCAGTTGTCTGGTTGCCATAGTACAGGCTCTGCCTAGTTTGGGATCAGATAACGGTGTGTTGGTTGTCCTAAGATATTTATTTTATTTATGTATTTGTTCTGTGTCTGGGTGTAATTTATCTATATTAAGTATGTATTTAGAAATATATAAGTATGTTTATCAGTTGTCTGGTTACCATAGTACAGGCTCTGCCTAGTTTGGGATCAGATAACGGTGTGTTGGTTGTCCTAAGATATTTATTTATTTATAGGTACAGGTCGGCCTACCCCTTCAGACGTCATGTTATGTTATTTCTACGAATTATGGCTGAAGGTAAATACTGCTTCATAGACATGCAAATAAAAAAATTCGATATGGTGACATAACATAGTTTATCTAATGTCAAAAATACCTACTTATGACACTAACGGTTACTTTACCGACAAAACAGTGGTAGCCCAATTGTAACGGCCACAACTTGCTAGTTGTAGATCGTAAGTTCGAACCGCACTTTACTTTGCGTAAATTTATTTTACCACCACTGCTTTCAAAACTGTGAAGGAAAACATCGTGAAGAAACCGGCAAGTCCTAGAACCAAAAAATCATAGACATGTGACTTCTACCAACCCGCACTGGACCCGCGTCTTGGATTATTGCCTACTCTCACCGAAAGGAGGCTGGTTCCCAGCAGTGGGAACATTTAGGCTAATTATGTATGTATCTAAACTAACTAGGTGTATCTACTTTTAATCCCAGGCATTGACCTCAAATAGAAAGCATCAACCAATTCACCACAGAATTCGCATTTTTTGTAACAAAACAAATGATTAAATGACAATAAAAACCGGAATCTTTTACAAGTTTAAGTTAACCGACTATACATCATTGCATAATTGATTCCTAGCGCCATTCATCGCCGTTATCATTGAAAGTTTATCGCTCGACAATAAAATGCGTCCTGAAGGCGCAATTCTAAGTTCGATGAACTTCCCTATCACGGTAACCCTCCACTCCCTCCGTTACAGGACACCATAAAAGATACTTGTTATGCGTTTAGTTCAGCCTAATGGCACGATTGCCGAATTTCCCTGAACGAAGAGGGTCTCGATAAAACATCCAACCCACTTGAGTCCCTTTCTATAAAATCGATATTTAACTGTAATCATCGTACGCACGGCTACAGATCATGCTTTATATTTCCAGTATAAACTGACCTCTCATTTCACAAAAAGCCTATACCATACGAGGTCAGCTAAAACTGGAAATGTGTAGCTTAATGTGTAGACGTGTGCACACTTACTAAACGAGTACCTATAAACAAGACACATATTTATGGTTCAATAAAAACTTGTCTTAATTACATAGTTATTACCGACTCCATAATTTTTTAAATTTATATTTCATACTTACATAAATATCATAAAAACTGTAATAAGTAAAAAGACTCGAATTTCGACTTTGGCTTCTCGAGAGTCGAGACCTGGTTTCGAATAACGAGATATACAGGGTGTGCCAATTTAGGTCCAGTTTTAATAACTTGTTTACGAGATAAGAGGAATGTCAAACAAAACTAATTACACGACACATTTTCATGAATATTATCATAATATATCTAATGTTGATGTGGTCCAAATATGTATGGTTACAAGAACAGTATCATAATCTATATTTTTAATACAAGATCTTAAAGACCAATTTCACCACGCCCATTTATAAAAAGCGCTTGCTAAGTATCTGAGCGAAAACAAAGGTCAGCATGGTCTCAGATTCGCAGCCAACTTATATAATGTCACTGAGGAATTCTATTTCGAAAATGTTATTCCTGAAAAACAAGCGTTAGAGATACATACAGATACAATTACGGCGAACCTCAACTAAAATATTCGGGTTATTTGTCGATTCACACGAATATTGTCGCCCAAATCGAAAAAAACATTATTTTCTATAGACGACTAGCACGAAGTTATTTTTTATTGCTTAAAATTAACAAGTGAGTCCCATAAAATTACATAATATGTAAGAGTGTAGATTCGCCCGGTAAATTAGTGCGAATCAACTAATAAGAGAAATATGCACAAAGCACTTTTGTCAAGATACGTCAAGCTAGAAAAAGTTACAAAAGTAAGCAGGATTTCAAGATTGTAGACCATGAAAATAGCCTAAACAAAAGTAAAACAAAAACACGAGATCTAAGTGTACTTTCAATATGCACTTATCATCAAATAAATAAAACTCTCTACGAAATTAAAAAAGATTTTTTTATTGGCGGCTAGCTTTTGCCCGCGGCTTCGCCCGCGTGGATGTCGGAAATTAACGCAGGAGGACGTACTACCGCGGTAAGATGTGTTAATTCAGGTTATATTATAGGTAGTAGCTGTTACCCGCGACTTCGTCCGCGTGGTATTTAACAAAAAGTTTTCATAAAAACTGTCTTTGAAAACTACGCTGACATACGTCTCAAAATTCAGCGTGTTTTTAGTTTTTTTAAACTATTATTTATTTTTTCTAAAATAAAAGTAGCCTAAGTTACTCCTTGTTACATCAGCTATCTGCCAGTGAAAGTTCCGTCAAAATCGGTCCAGCCATTTCAGAGATTACCCGGAACAAACAGACAGACAGACAGACAAAAATTGTAAAAAATGTTGTTTTGGTATATGTATCGTGTATACATCCATATACACTTAGTAAAAAGTGGTTATCTTAATATTAAAAACAGACACTCCAATTTAATTTATTTGTATAGATACGTGGTTTGGAATAAGCTATGAAAATAAGTGTGTAATAAATATAATATTTAGTTACTCAAAACAGAGGACAGTAAACATAACACAGCATCACGTTGTTCACTCAGAGGGTTGGGCAAAGGTGTACTTACACTCACATTTCGTCAGTTATGTTTAAGTCCCATGGTATAGTTTGTTGACTGGTAGAGAATGCCTAAAGCATGTGTGCGAAAAGTTTAAATAAATAAATAAATAGTGCATATTGCCATCAACCGGGCACAAATCCAGACTCTGGGCTGCTACTGAGAAATTTCAAATAAAAAACCCCAATAACACTTTGCGCGACCTTGGAATCAATCCAGAAACCTCATGCTCAGTAGCGCTGCATGATAGTAGTACATGCTATTAATACAGCTTTACAAATTAGTTCTCTAACTACAGTCCTGTGCGAGCACTGCTCTGTCCGGTCCCCTAAAGTGCCATAAAGTATAATGACTTAAAGTTACATAGTGCTTGTGAACTTGCTGTTACAATTTCAGAGTATCGTATTTCACAATTTTCAGTTCAAGATAAGTTTAATTATGAAACTTTTTAACAAAAAATTAAACCGCCGAAAAAACTGAAAAGCAAAAAATAATAAACCTTTCAGTCATTTTGAGTCGGCGTCAAACAATCAATGAACAAAGATCACTCAAAGCGCTGACTCAAAATGGCTGAAAGGTTTATTATTTTTTGCTTTTCAGTTTTTTCGGCGGTTTAATTTTTTGTTAAAAAGTTTTTATTTTATAATTTTTTGTGACCATAATCTACTAATTACTACATGCTTGCAAAATCGGACTATTCTGTAAGAAGTTATGCATTACAATCAATGAGCGAACAATCAATCATCCCCTGTTTTCCTACCTTTAGGGTTGGAATTTTCTTTCCAAATTTACATGGGATCACTTTAGGGATATACCCTTTCCAATACAAAAAGAATTATCAAAATCGATCCACTCTGTAAAAAGTTATGCGTGGTCATACATAATAAATATATATATATATACGCGTCCTCTGTTAGGTACGAACCTCCTCCGGTATTTTTTCTTCCCTTAAAAATTATAATCAATATAAAATATCGTAATCAGCCTATATTGTTTCCACTCATAGGACACAGGCCTCCACTCGGTGAGAGGGAGTGAGCCGTAATCTACCGTACCTACTACTACTGTTCCTATCTGTTGGTAGATGTCACATGATGTATATGGTGTAACGATATAGTACGCCCAGACATTGTTACTCGGGGTGGAGACCGGGTGTCCTGAAACACAGGTTTTGGCCTAGCTTAGGCACCAGTCTCCCACAATATTATAATGTGTATTAATAGCTTAAGACTTAATAATATGGACCTGTAAACTTTTTAATATTGTGGTGAGAAAATAAATAAATTGATTGATTGATTATAAAAAATAAAAAATATCTTAGGACAACCAACACACCGTTATCTGATCCCAAACTAGGCAGAGCCTGTACTATGGCAACCAAACAACTGATAAACATACTTATATATTTCTAAATACATACATATTATAGATAAATTACACCCAGACACAGAACAAATGATCGTGCTCATCACACAAAGATTTGTCCTGGGTGGGAATCGAACCCACGACCTCAGTCTCAGCAGTCAGGGTCACTAACCACTAGACTAACAGGCCAGTCTTGATGATTTTTGGTTTTAGGACATGCCGATTTCCTCATGATGTTTTTCTTCACCATTTTAAGAAAAATTTTCCCCTGTCTAGGTTCGAATCTACTCGTAGCCAGCACTGTTCAAATAAATTAAAATTAAAATAATGGACATTTGTACTACACATGAATGTTTTAAAAGTTGTACTGTCATTCATAACGATTTCTTCACGCTTCAATGTCAGTATTAGTTACAGTCGTAAATATTACGCGTCCTTAATATGTCTTGCATTTAGTTAAACTAATTATACAATTAGTCAGGCTTACGTTTACTGTTTGTATCTTATTAACAATATAGATTCCCACTGATAATGTTTTACGCAATTAACCCTCGTGTCTTCTACTGTCTTTTGTAGAGAAAACTAAATTTTTTAAGAAATTGGATAATAAGTCAATAAAAGTCGTTAGCCACGCTATCGAATGAGTTTTGAGATCCGTAAAGATAGCTGTTGTAAGAGGTAAAACTAAATAAACAAATAATAATAAAGAAATAAAATTGAACCTAACTGAGAAAATTAACATTTAATTACTTTTTAACGCTTTTTTTATGTACAGACGCCAACACTTAAAGCTACTACAATCCGTCAAATTTCTTTAATAGATTTTAAACTTTATCGCCAAAGTATTAAGTTCAAGATTGATTGGTAAAATATTACAGTTTCGTTTAGGTTGATGTGCTGGCGTCTGTACAAACTGTAACAGCTGTGTACGGTCATCAAAAGAGAAAAGTAACCAAAGTAAAATGTTATCTAATAATGTATAGTATATTATTATATTAATTTTATTAATAGAAAACATTAATCAGTTTCTTACTAAACTATAAAGCAACACCAATTAACTCGATACTTAATCTATTCCTGGATTATCCAAAGTAGACAAAGCCCGTGGTAACTGCCGTACTTAAAATGTTTGTATTCAGACACTTGTATTGAGATGTCTATTTATAATTTTCTTCCAATAAAATCGATCGTTATGTAAGTGTTTACATTGTAAACGTGTTGAAACAACTGTGTAAACAAAAATATGTGAAATCATTAAACTGCTACAGATTAATAGGATAAAATAAAAATAAATAAATATCTTAGGACAACCAACACACCGTTATCTGATCCCAAACTAGGCAGAGCCTGTACTATGGCAACCAGAAAATTGATAAATATACTTATATATTTCTAAATACATACATATTATAGATAAATTACACCCAGACACAGAACAAATGATCGTGCTCATCACACAACGATTTGTCCTGGGTGGGAATCGAACCCACGACCTCAGTCTTAGCAGTCAGGGTCACTAACCACTAGACTAACAGGATATAGGTGTAATGGTCAGCACAGTTTCTTTCTCAACAGTTGATCCGTATTCGATTCCCGGCCAACGGCAACGCACATTTTTGAAGAAATAATAACCTCTTCCGTTTGAAACATAATCCCTTTTCATGATACCTTTTCTCACATTTTATCCAATTAATTTATTTCATCTTAGTTTCTTACATCGCGACAATAAATAGTGAAGAGCTTGAAAATTGTATACAAAACGAGTATGAAGACGGGAAAATGTTTCTACCTTCCGAGTCGAATGCGGACAAATGCAAAATGTATCCATTTCCGTGTTAATAGAGTTTGTACCTCTATACGAGGTGAAGCACCGCTTAGAAACTTGCACCGGTCGCAGGCACTCGCAAGACCGTGGAACAACTCGCTACAAATAAAAAAGCAATGCAGAAGAGCACCCGACGGTAAAATCGGAGGATTGCACCTCCAACTCTCAATTTCCAAAGAAACTTCTAATAAGAAAAGTTGCACTGAAATAAGATTATGAGTGTGCTTCCTGACGCCCCGCTCCTCATTATTTACCTCGCTTCGTAGAGCCGTAACAAAAGGAAATCATATTGGAGAAAAGAATTTCCGAGAACGAACAAAGAATATTAGAAAAGGGTACTTACACTTACAGATGAGAAAGCAAATTAAAGATAGTAAGAATAAGTTTCATGCCATAAGTAGATCTAAGTAAGCTTTCTGGGACCACTGAACTGAATAAGCATTTTATCGGGCAGAATTATCGCCCACTATGTAGAACAAAGGAGAAATTATAAAGCAAGATACCTTGTCGCACTTAATAAAATCTCTTGTTTACAGTTTAGTACCTGCCACCTTATCAGCAATCAAGTAGTCAATCAATCAGTCTGTTAAGCAAGCACTGTAAAAAGTATATCTAACAGCTGTCCGAATTAACACCGAAAAATAAATAAGAATTAACGGTAACATTAAAAGCATTGAGTTGTGCTCGATTATTGCAGATAACGAGAACGTCTTAATAGACTTTGACTACTTGTCAGACGGATTAAACACGCAACGAGGGGGACATAGGGCAAGTGCAGGGACCAGTATAACTAGACACTGCTCGATGGCGATGGTTTTAAAGTCAAAGAGTTGTACAAATAAAACATATTCGCTTTCTTGTTGCGTGACATAAAATTAAATAAAATGGTTTATTTTTTATGCTATCTGTATCTTTTACATAGCCATATAAAGAAATAAGCTAGATGGAACCTACATTTCCTATTTCAGTACCCATCAGAAAAAAAATGGCTGAAAAGGCGAAACGAACTCAAAGGTCAAAGTTTTTTTTTTTTTTTAATTAGACATATATAAACAGACATAATCTTGGTCAGACCATGTGAGGACCATATACATTAGTATCTGAGATAGTCCTTTGGCGAAAGAACCACGCTATCCAGCAAGCATTATTGAGGCAGTAGGTAATCGTGTAGCTCAACGCAATACTTAAAGAGCTCAACATATATCGGGTGAAAAATAAAATAAAACCCGTAACGAACCTGACAGGTCGCACACTTAATTCACATGATACTGTTGCTCCACAAATAAGAAAGGTTTTCGAAAGTGAACGTAAGTAACAAGTGCATGTTTATAGGAACCGGCTACTCCCTTTAGTATGAACCTTTGCATGTCATTATTGACGTGACACGTGCCGCTGACGACGTAGTCAAAGGTGGGCTTAAGGGGCAGATACATGATTTTCGTGACTTTTAAATCGGTTACTACGCTTTCAAATACTGCACGTTAATTACGCAAAAAAATATATGTGAAACTAAACCGCATACACATCAATTCTGTCAATGCACTGTGACTAACGTGCAGTATTTGAAAGCGTAGTAACAGATTTAAAGTCATGAAAATCATGCATGTATCTGCCCCTTAAGAGGGTTGCGCTAAAGTAGCCCTTTTTTTAATTTTTTAGGTTAGTGTCATTTGATCAAAATATGATTCATGACCGTAAAAAATATGTGTTAATAGAATTATTATTTCAATTTATTAATCTTTTACATATAAGATACACATTTAAATATTATTATAAAAGTAAAAAAAAAAAAAACAAAATGGCCCATCGGTACCAGGAACCGGGTCCAAGCTACGCGTTCCGTGTCCAGGAGTACTGCTTTCTGAATCAAGCCCTTGGCCCAGCCGCGCAATGAGAGCCTCCTGTGGTGTCACAGAATTATATATCGGCTGAAATGATGATGATGTAGTCTATAAGATAAAATTGGCCGCAAATGTCAGGATTTGATGAAATTGTTGTACATTGTGAGAGAGTTATACATATTTGTTACGGTCGTGAATCCTATTTTGATCAACATACAACCTGATACTGCAAATTGTAAAATACGTGACAATAATTGCATTCGCGGGTAAAGGTGGCGTTTCTCCCTTAAGGCCCGTACGGTTGCTAAAGTAATGGTAAAAGTGTTAAAATCAGGTCTGCTGAGTGAGTCTCACATCTTTCTTGAAATGTTTGTATCTAGAGAATATAAATATTATAATGATAGTGTGTTACGAAATTAGGGTGCAGCTCTCCGCAGGCCTAGCACGAAATTTTGACGTAGGTTTTGTAAACGTAAGTAAAACGAATTTACAACAGCTCCACATCCAATTTGTATCAGACTGCGATATTAATGAAGACTTCAATTTAAATATTTGGCAACAAATATTTTGACATGATTCAACAGGTAGTTAAATCATGTCAAATGTTTGTTCTTGTTGCTTACGCTATAAAGTTATGTTATGATACCTACATTAACATGACTATACAATATTTATTTATTTACTTAAATGTTTAACAACAGCACATAAATGGTAAATTATGCATAGTCTATATATATGCCAATTAATAGGTAAACACAACATTGACAACGAAGACGATAGATTCCCGCTTAGTTACTACCTTATGTCTAGGTGTACAATTGATTAAGAAAAAGAAAAACAAATTGAAGTTATGAAAATAAAACAAAAAATAATTAGGTAGCTGGGTCGTTCTACTTTTTTACCGACAATGGTCTGTCCTTCGTCTTGTTATGGCATCTCGTTAGAGTATTGATATTTACGGTTTTTTAATTTGGTTCAAATAAACTACCGTAATTTTCTTATCTATTAATATTATGTCGTTTTTATTTTCTCTAACCAGCATATTTAATACGTCTCTTTCCCGTAGAATGCCGTGACAGCCGAAATGTGGTCTCAACAGAAAAAGGCCACTCTGTCACATTTATTTTTTCTAAAACAAACATTAAAAAAAAAAACTAGCCGGACAGAAAATTTTAATTAGTCCTAATGAAAACACAGATGCAATTTTTTTTAAATCCCACACAGAAACCACAATTATGGATAGTTCAAAAACAAAAAAAAAACAGAAAAACTTCGTTTCACTGTCGGTAAAAAAGAAGAACGACCCAGCTATGTTTTTAGCACGTAACTTCCTACTGCCTCCATTTTCCACACACGTCTGTCCACTGCCAATGCGGCCCCTAAGTAATATATGGAATAAAAATACATAGTTTGTTTTTTTGGGAATGACATCTCGTGCGTGCTGTCATCTCTGCGGTTGTCGGGCGCTTAATCGGTCTTTCCAGTGGCTTCCTAAAAAAAAAATTAAGGACTCCAGGGCTTAAGAAATTAAAACTAAAGCGACTTAATGCTAAGGGCACCCCTTGTATGATACGGACCGTTATTATATTGTTTTAATTATAGTAAATGTGAAGATTAAGAGGGTGTTTTTTTTTTCTGGTTTCCTTTTCTTGTCATTTAATTTTCATCACGATCTGGCAGTTTGAGTAATTTATGCGACCTACACAAATGTCCTTTCTTTGGTATTGTTCGTCGAATCATTGATCTCCTTAAGTGCTGAGTTGAGCTACATGATGATTACTGACAATTGCGTGCACTGATTGGACGGGTGCACTCAATCTGTGTGGTTCTTTCCTTAAAAGACCACTTCAGACACCAATCCACATGATCTGAACAAGATTATGTCTGGACTTTAAAAGAGACTATGACCTCTGAGTTTGCTTCGGCCTTTCTTCTCAGAGTAGTCAGATAGGAAACGCCGACCTCATCTAGCTTTAAAAAATATGATTGACGTGTAAAAGTGTTTGTACAAACCTACTTGCAAAAATAAAGTCATTTATCATTATTTTAAAACCAGCCTGTGCAATGTAATGTGGACTTTGGTAGACCACCTTTACAGTCTTTACATATATCCAAACAAATCCAAATGCACTTTGACCAAGTTGGACTCGGAAATTAAGGCCACATAACTTTTTGCAGTGACGCTTCTGACCGCTAAGGCAAACTTAACAGATTCTAAGATAGGATAAAGTTAATTACTTCGTACTAAAATTAAGTTATAGCCTGTTAACCCACCGTTACATTTTCAGATGAACTTTATGGTTCCTTTTGCCCTCATAACAGCTTATTCTATTACCCTATATCGCTATATAGGGTTCGCTTGAGCACCACAAATTAACGCGGGGTAGCTGTCAGTTTTATGACGAACGAATAAAATAAGATGGTTTTCCAATCAGATAGAAGTTAAAGATGCAATTAAACCGTGTCATTAGATCCAACAGAAGTGGCGAATTAGACACATGATTGGAAAATTAGTTCTTGAGTATCTTACGTATCGTATTTTGTCTAATTCCGTAACAAAAGCTAATGGATAACGTAAATGAAATCTGTTTTCTGATAAACCTATCTACTACGTTATAACTGAAAAATATACTTCGCTTTAGGACTTTTAATTTTCATTGTTAGTGTAAAAACAGCACGCAATTGCACATTATCAGTCAGGGTCGGTGGCTCATTAATTATAGCGGCATGGGTCGATAGGTTAAGCTACGATTGCCGCAGTCCGTTACTAGATGATGACCATCCATTACATATCAAGATCTACGTGCCTCGGAAAGTACGTCGCAATTTCATAGTCATTCCGGGTTATCAGATGTCCAAAAATCTGTCATTCAGCTTTACGAACGGGTATCGTATTACCCAGTTACTGAGTTATGGAGGTCGGAGAGGCAGTCGCTCCATGTAAAACACGGGTATTCAGCTGTTCCCGGTTAGATTGAAAAGTGACCCCAATATTTGATGGTTGGTAGAGTACCTGGAAACTCCGAGTAGGTATATGATTTCAATCTACAAAAAATATAAAAACATCGCACTCATCCATTTTTGGCAACTTGTATCTTCTAAAGATAAATAAAAATGTTTATTTTGATGTTGTGAAGTCGATAAGGAAAATAATTAAGACGTGTTATGACATGAACTGATATTAAAATCAATTAAGGTATATCCTCGAGAAACCTCTGTGGTGACAAATCGATTTATCATCCACCATCAGCAGTAATCTTATACAAATATGGGCGCCGAGGATAATCAGAAATATAAACAATAAATTTCACAAGAGAGTTTCGATTTATAAATCATAAACGATCCTTGACATGAATGCTGTGGCGTGAAGATGGATCGTAACATGCACTTGATGGCGCCCGAGACACATTTAATATAATTTAGAGTTCACTTTGTCAAATAAACAAGACATCTCCCCATGTAACAGAAATAAAATGAGGATAAATTGAAAAACAATTGGATATAAGCAGTAAAACATTGAACTTTATCATGCATTTCTTCATTATTGATGTGTAAAAGTGTTTGTAGTAATAAAATCATTTATCTATCGTCATCATCAGTCTACCCACTCACAGCTGGACATAGTTCACACTTAATGCGAGTACATAATCTTGCTATTTAAAAGTTAGTAAAAGATAAGTAGTGTACGCAAATCGACGACCGTAAGGTTCTTCGCAGGAAGACTGGTAGGAGCTAGATGAGAGTTGCCGAAAATCGAGTTGAATGGCGTCATACAATTTCGTCGATTCGTGTTCTCCACTCAAGAACACGTCTATCCCAACGGTCATCACTTACACTACTTACCTTTTCACTAACTGAAAATAGCACATTATCTTCAGCCATAGATCTGCCAAAGATTCCATCAATTTGCTGCATGTAAACATGCGTAGTGTCTCCACCTGGGTTATCGCCCCTTCTAAAAGCGAATAAAAATGTGTGTGTCATTGGTTTACCAACCCTATACTGGTTAGGCCTAAAAGCGTTTATTTTAAAGTCAAAGGTTGGTACATTCCACCGGCATATAGATAGCTACATATATAGACAGCACAACCACAGTGTAATAAAAGTACTTCATACAGTTTTCAGCTGTGATTATTATAATCATTTTGACGTGAAAAACTACTCGAGGAATGGTTCTGTACCACATTTTAAATCATGACTAAAATTAAACAGATATTTATACCAACATTCTGAAAGAAGTTTTGAGAGAATCCAAAGTCCAAGAATGAGCTACGATAAGGCTAGCATTCACCAAATAATAACTTACAAGATCACAGTCACAGCGGAAACAGAATACAGTTTGATATTTGGGTCTGTACAAAAATGCCTGTACATTTTAATCTAGGGTATACAATACTTTACCCGAATACCTTATCCCGGATTACAATTGCCAAGGAAGCTTGGCACATTAAACCAGCCATTTCATCTCAAAACAGTCGCGATGTCGGACTGTATATAGTTAGACTGTGGTCCAACGATGTTGTCGCCACTTTACACGGTTTTGAACTTTTGACACCGCGGCGTTTCGCTTCATTACGTGCCATCAATCTTTCCGAGCGAACACGTCGCACATCGTGATGCGACACCGCGATAGCTATTTGTGTTACCTATAATCAACGTTCACACAACATACGGCGAGCTCGATAAGAAAGTCAGCGAAAATATGAATAAATAAAATATGGGCGAACCTAAGCAGGGGTTTTACGAAACTTTAAGATCTGGAGCTATATTGTAATCTATTGGTAAAGATACTCTTCACCTTAGTTACATAGTAAGTGAACTAGTCACTTAAATGCACACACATGTCATTAATATTTAATTTGTGAACATTACACGGTGTTTTCTCAACATTTTATTTCGATTCCCAAAATGAAGACGTATAAACAAGTGGTGGAATTTTTAACAGATGTAAAACACAAGATAGTAATAAATTCGGAAATGTACACAGAATGTGTTGATTGTATTGTGTATCAAACAGAGTGTTTGACAATAAGATTAATGGGTTTTGCTTGTATACATTGTAAGATGCCCTTTCAGTGAATTATGATAAGGCTGCAGAAGCAATATTTTAAACCCAGGACATACTCATTTAATTCTCCCAAAATATATGGCTATGTTCAATAAATGCACTTAAAAAATTAAAATTTGTGTGCATGGCAGTCAGACTCTTCGAAATTTACGACTGAAAGCCGAAACAGAACTGCACCGAAAGCTAGAAGACACTTTGGCCACACAACTGGGTGAAGGAAAATAGTCGTGAATATTGCGCCTAAAATAATTTATAATACCAACAAAAAATATCATTAATTTACAAGTTTCACAGTTATTGGTGAAATGATCAAAGTTACGACGTTTCAAGAGGAGAAACGGAATCAATTTCCCCCATAAGACTTATTGAGAAGTTGTTTTTCTGTACATGTTCCGGTATGTGAAAAATAAGGGAAATTGTCATAAATCATATTCACTTCCAGGTATGAGGAATGTTATACGTGGAAGCAGAGACTGTTGATATACATAATAAGAAAAACAAAACACAAAAAAGGAATGAAACTATTAGTAAATAGGCTGACTGAAAAATAACTTCCAAACAACAGCAATTCAATGAACAGTCATATAATAGATTAAGCCGTGTTGCGGAAAGCTGAACAAATAGAGACGCACCGACGGCTCCGCGGCCATAAATCTGATGTTCGATACTCCCTTTTTTTAAGCCAAGACCTAGGTTTCCCGAAAAAAACAAGGCATTAGAACAAAAAGGTTTCCATTTCAGAAATAGCTGATCGTATTATAAAATAAGATCTATATAATAATATCTTAGGACAACCAACACAACGTTATCTGATCCCAAACTAGGCAGAGCCTGTATGTACTATGGCAACCAGACAACTGATTAACATACTTATGTATTTCTAAATACATACATAATATATAAAAATTACACCCAGACACAGT
The DNA here is from genome assembly GCA_947507805.1 of Aporophyla nigra. Classification (NCBI taxonomy): domain Eukaryota; kingdom Metazoa; phylum Arthropoda; class Insecta; order Lepidoptera; family Noctuidae; genus Aporophyla; species Aporophyla nigra. The sequence continues at coordinate 12,374,823 of OX382307.1, read as the reverse complement.
ACAAATGATTGTGCTCATCACACAAAGATTTGTCCTGGGTGGGAATCGAACCCACGACCTCAGTCTTAGCAGTCAGGGTCACTAACCACTAGACTAATAGGCCAGTCACATATATATGTATACACTCTTTTTTTTATGGATGGGAAAACATCAAATGACTTCTCCCACTCTGGGCGGAGCGGGAGGGCGTGTCAGACTTTTACTGACTAAACCCACCCGTGTTCCTTCAGTTGCCCATGTGCCGAGGCCACGGTATCTCTTTCGAACAATCACGTGACCCCGGCAGGCATCGGTCCTAGCAGACCCCTTCAGTGCTGCTGACATCTCTTTGAGGCGCGCGTGGAACACTACGCGCCCATTGCTCGCCGCCCGCAAGCTCGCGCCTACGGTGGCCGGGAGTCCGCAATCGATTCCCGACGCCCGGGGCGCCTCCTCCTGCGGCGGCTAGGGACGTGAGGGCGCAGAGACTGCCACTCCCTCACGCGCCCCGCCTCCTCCTCACGAGCATTACTGCTTCGCAGAAGGAGATGACGGCTTCCCATGCCCTCTCGCTCCTTACCATGGCTCGCACCAGGGCCGGACGCGAGAAGTCGCCGCCGCCGATCGCCTCCACGAGGACACGGCGGTGCTCCGCCCAGGCAGGGCACACCTCCACTGTATGCTCCACCGTGTCCTCCAGATGTATACACTCTAGTTGTCATTGATACTCAGCATATAATGTTCTACTGCTGAGACCAGTGCGAGTTGGTAGATGTCACATATCTCCGAATATTTGGTCCCAGAACAAGCAGGTTTCCCCACGATTGACCTTCATTGTTTTGAGAGCAGTGGTCATGAAATAGTTGACACGAAGTAAAGCGCCCTTAGGTATGAATCCACGACCAACAATTTGTGAGGCGCAGCCGTTACCACTGGCCCACCACTGATATAATTATACTCTAGTATCAAAGTTAAATAAAAATTATTCATGAACAAGCTATGGAGTGTCCCTTGAACAGCTCTAAATTACTCAATTCACAACGGCTGCATTTCTGCAAACAGTGTTGCGCAGTGCCCATACAAATGGTGGCAGAACTCTCTGATATTAATCGCACTCTTCCGCCTGCCGCTACTGCACAGAATTTTAAAACTGACTCATTAATAAAAGTCAGTGGCGAAGATACTTGGGACTGTCCCCAAATTAGTTTCTTTATCTTAACTTAATGTACAGTCTGTTTGCACGTCACGAAAACTCTTTAAATGTACACTTCATCTACTCTATCTTAAATTATAATCAAATTTCTCATGGAGACGAAATCGTTTAAAACTGGTAAATAGAACAATTTGCTGAGCGCACAGACCGCTGTGTCTATCTTGTTTTCTTGTAATTATTGAAGTCTTGCAAACCTTATTTTGCATGTTTTCATCTCCTGATTAGTGCCAGGCACTTTTCCCATTCTCTACGTAAACACCCAGTCATCGAAAGTAGACCCACTAAACATCAACCACTTTGGCAGTCCCTACGCGCACTTCCTTACTTTCTTCAACGATATGTTTGGCATCTCAATAACATAATTTATAGTTTCAAAACATAAAACCTCGTTTCCCCTGAACTGGCTGATTTATAGCCGGATCGACTTAGTGATTGTATTGAGCGGTGCACCGACACAAATCAAGTGGGACATAAATCTGGGAGGCGAATCGCACTTCGCACCTCGTAAACTGTCGCGGTGGCGCGGCGCAACTGTCCCGTCGAGATATTGCGAGCTGTTCACTGTTACAGCCACACATGGTGGTCAACCAAATACTAGTCATTAATTTTCTAGAGAATCATGAATTATTTGAATTGTTTTAGATGTGTGTGATGTTTATTCAGAGGTTCTTAAACCAATCTAGTATGACAGTCACATTATTTTTGTCTCACTTTTGTAATATTATTTATAAAATATGTGTACTAATGAAGGATACTAATTGTATCCTATACTAATTGGTAGAAGTACCCTTTTATCTCTTGTGAATCGTTAATTGTTGAATTGGTTGATTATAACCAAATATTTTCGACGAAAAGTTAGTTCTTGTTGTTGCGAAACATGTAACGTTATATGTATGAAAAGGCTCTACAGTTGCTTGAAATATTTAATAAGTGAATATTATACTGAACAGTACCTATATAATAAATTGACGCTACTGCTTACTCATCGTCTTTATTGCATATAAGGAGAATTTAAACAGACCAGAAAAGCATCCAAGAAAAATAACTTTGACAACAAAATGAGCGTAAAAAGGAGATAACAAGTCATATCTCCAAAGCTCTTGACAACAAAACGTACGTGATACAACGCACGAGGAAAATACACGGTGTTATTCAAAGCTCACGTGTTCTTATCAACAATCTGTCTTTTCCACTACAAATAACTCGAACAGGCTTGTTTATGCGGATTCAATCTTATAAAGACAACCTACCACTGCTACGCAAGATGCACGGAGGAGTTTTTCATGCTAAGTCACCATCATCATTATTTCAGCCGAAAGACGTCCACAGCTGGACGTAGGCCTCCCCCAAGATCCACCACTTCGACCGGTTCTGTCCTTCCCGCATCTTGCGGCCTTCACAGAGTCATCGGTGCATCTTGTCCGACTCTACGAGACGTCCGGTACGCGGTCACCACTTCGAAACCTTTCGGCCCCATCGGCCATCTGTTCCGCGAGCAATGTACCCTTCCCACTGCGACTTAAATTTGGCAATTATTCGGTATCCTTGGTACTCCTGCGCATCTAACAATAAGTCCTGATATGATCACGAAAGGAAACTCCAAGCATAGCCTTCTCAATTGCCCTTTTGAGTGACTTTTACCCTTCTATTAAGGCCCATTGTTTTCAGGCACACCGTTCATTTGTTTGCGCATTCGTGCGTAGCATAGCCGTAGGTTACAGTCAGTGAACGAGCCTGCAATTTCCTGACATAGAGTATCTACGTACACTCGCGTAGCATAGCCATGTGCTGCTGTGGTGTGGTGCCTTAAAGCTCGTGTCAGGTGTCAGGTGTCAACGTCATTCTGTCAAAATTTTATAAAAAACCGCCCTGCTCACGAAGAATCTCTTTTTTTAATTCCTCACGCGTGTGCGACAAATTTAACTTTATTATTATGGTCGGAGATGCGATTTCGTGGATCACCTCCTACAATGTTATTACTATACTTAAATGTTATTGAAATGCTTTGATCCCGCCACGGGGCGTTACAGTCCGTTAAATAAAATGTCTAAGCAAGTGCGACTTCGCCCATTCTTTTGAACAAGACGTCTGAAAACGAATGTGGTCTATGAGTTAAAATTGCGCTAGTTAGACCACTTCGAATTATGTATTTTCTTTGTCTTAGTTCGTTCTTGTTATTCTCTTGGGATCGAAAATGAAATGAACTTGTATTTAGTTCAGTTCTAATTAACTTTTATTTCGAGTTAATTTATAAATACTTTATCATCGCTTAGCCTTTTCCCACTTATATTGAAATCGGATTCCAGTCATAACAGCCACACTGCCTGGCCTTAGCCATAATTAATAGGCTGGCCAAGCCTTTACATCCCAAAAGCTCAAGGAAGCTTTAGGGGGCTCTACGTTGAAAACGCATCCTTGACCACCATGTTCCTTTCCTAACCCATAAATATCAAATATTTTCCTGAAGTATAAGTAAGTATACGATATCTCTAAGATATTATAGGTACGATGGATTACGTAGAATACGCATTTATTGGAATTCCATTGTTAACTCCGTTTTTGGCCCGCCAAAGTACCTAATATATATAAATCTCTAATATAGGCATGTCACACACCATATCGTCAAATAGTATAGTAATTATTAAATGAACCGTTGTTTAATCTTTTCTCATCTATGTTGGGGTCTGCTTCCAGTTTAATTTTGAAACGGATTCAGCCATAATTATCATCGGCAATAAGCCTAATATCCCGAAGAGCCCAAGGAGGATCTAGGGGAGATAAAGTTGAAAAATTATCCTAGACCAAAATGGTCCATTCCTCCTCCATATCAAATATTGTTCTGGAGGGCTCAAGACATAGCTTTATAGTTCACTACGTTGAAAAATATTCCAAAACCGACATGGAAGGAACTTGGTTGATCTATGATTTCTTCCCTGTCTCGTATCAAATACTTTTCTGAAGAATATATCCCCAAAGAAGAACATTGTCGACCAACATACTCTTTTGCTGCCAAATATTGAAATTCCAAAGTTAACACCATATTTGGCCCACCAAAGTACCTAATTTAAATGTTATGTAATGTAGGCACGTCACACAATGCTTGCGTCGTCCGGTAGCCCTCCGGCAATCATGACGTCACGCCCTCCGTACGCCTCCGACTGGCTCCAACCACGATTTGTAATTGCCGATAAATTCGCAAAGTACAATTTTTGTCTCGTAAATAACACAAAAATGGCCGGTGGTGGCCATTTAAAATCATTTTAACATACCAATTAGTTAGCGAGATTCTCACAATTCGTCATCAATTTTCCAAAGCAATTAAGGTTGTTTGTAATAAAATTCGTATATTATAACTTCGATCCGCGCATATTTCTTTTTATTTTTAGACCACCCCGAAAAATCGATTAGGGTACAAGTACATCCATTACTAAGTGTAAACATTATAAAAGAAAAAGCGCTCCAGGATATTGCTGGATTTGAGCAGAAATTAAAATAATAACTCATTCCTTTCCATTCAATGAAATTGGTTGATTTAATGCATTTGATTCCAAATTATTGTTGTCAGCTGAATTTTAATCTGCCTTCGTTTATTTTAGGAATTAAAGAAAACAAAAATTAATTTGATTGAACTGAAAGATGGTCTTCAGGACAATTACTTTAAGACTACAAATTAAATATATATCAGTCCTAGCATTATTTCTAAAATGGCGTCCAATTTTCGTAACCGCGCATTTCTTTGCTAATGAAACTGTTGTTATTTGTTTCAACAAATGTTTTTGTCTCCTGCTGATGTCGCTGTTCAGCTTAACAATGCAATTTGCTTTGCAACAACCTTTTTTCTTGAAAGTCAACAAATAAATTGTGTGAAGAACGCAAATGTTTGAGTGCTTTGTTAAGATTTCTTTTTTCTAGATCTAATTCTGGATTTCATAAGTTCAACCAAACGAGCTTAATGTTTTTAAACTAAAGCCATCTACTAAAATTATTACATGTCTCTACGGACACATATATCAATTCACAAAATTGCATTAAAGTTATTTTAAAAATCTAGAAATGTTTATTTTCTACTCATACCATTCATTGTGAAAACCACTCGATTCGAATTCATTTCAAAGTTTTGCGAGTAAATTCACTCCGTTTACGACAGTCTGTGACAGGATTAAGATTACAAACTCTATTTATATACTTCGTTTCATAGAATTTTAATCCCTCTTTATCTTTAAAGTGTCTCAGAAAAGATATTTTTAGATTAAAGGAACTTCATTGATATCATTTACGGTTATAGTTTTGGGCTAGTAGTAGAAATAATATGTAGACTGGTCTGCGCTAAAAACCACCTGATAGCAACTATCCTTTTTTTAAATTAATATTCTTTTTCTTGCTAAAGTAACAACAATAACAGTGACAGGAATTTCTTGTAATATTAATAACATAAACCAAGTAGATAAAATAAAACAAACTTAAAAACCACTAATCAGAAATTGACCAAATTTATGTGGGACTACTCGGTAAGTATGGCTGTCAAACCAAGATTTTTTCCAATTGATTAATAAATAACAGCGTTTTGAATTAACAAACATAAAGAAAATACAACAGAATTGAGAACCTCATCCTGTTTTTGAAGTTGGTTAAAATATATGTATAATACCAAATCTTAGATCTTTCACTGAAATACTAAAAGCATAATATTTAACTGAAAGAGCAACGCATTAACTAACTAACTACCTACTGACGTAGGAAATAATAATCATTTTACGATGTTATTACCTACACCAATTATATGTATTTAGAAATATATAGGTACGTTTATCAGTTGTCTGGTTGCCATAGTACAGGCTCTGTCTAGTTTGGGATCAGATAACCTTGTGTTGGTTGTCCTAAGAAGAAGAAGAATAATGCTTGTAACCAGAGTTATATTACTTACTTCACACGTTAAATAAATAAAGAAAACGCAAACAAAATGACACTGAGCAAAAGTCACCTGAGACATGAAATAGAAAATTATTTTTCTATTTAGCACGTAACATCCGGATGCGACTGTAATATTATAATGTCTTTGCTTTGAAATATTTATAAAACAGGTGTCGTCTGTCACATTAGCAGCGGGGATGTTTCAAGAGATAATCTTGATGAATTTATGAATGAAATTTAATCCTTTGAGTTAATTGAATGCAATATTTACAATAGAGTGGATCGAATTACGGTCAAATGAAATTTAATTGAATTGAAATATGTTATAGTCGTCATAGTGACAGAGGGGCTCGTGGCTAAGTAATAACAGCCGCACGGATCGATCGATCAGGTTAAGCTACGCTTCCCGCGGTTGGTTCGTAGATGGGTGACCATCGTTTCAAACTCAAACTCAAAGCATTTATTTCAAATAAACAAATTACAGGCACTTTTGAATTGTCAAGTGGCGTTAGTTACCCATGGAGAAGAACGGGCAAGAAACAAAAAAGTTTTGTTACAAAAAGATGGTTACATCATTTGTTGAAATTATCAATGTGAGAACAATGTAAAAATATGTGTACAATAAAAGCGACCGCAATTTATTTAAACAAAAATAAAATAACAATTCAAAAATTAAAATAAGCAGCTACGAGACGACCAGTCTCTACTGATGGCGCCCGTTCACGCACATGACGTAATGTATGTATGTTTGACGATGTACATTTATTATTAATTTTTTTTACATTTTTTACACTTTGACATCTACTCATTATTTGACATTATATACCTACAATTCTAATTTGTACTCTTTAATATTGGTTGTCATGGCAATAGTGACATTTGGTTTAAATAGTGTATTGTCTTATTTACGAAAGACTAATATTTATGTAGACTATTTTATACTTTGTGAGTGTGAGAACGTTGCAGGCCTTGTAAACTGTAGGCAATTTTCCATTTTATTAAGTACTTAGTGTTGACAGTCCCACACTGTTCTCCCATACCTATTAATATTGTAATTTAAAACCATTGTAAAAGCCAATTATTTTTAAATGAGTGAGAGAGAGAATAACCATGGAGTTTCTTGCCGGCTCTTCTCCATAGGAATCTACTATATGGAACCGTGCACCTAGCTTCTGACGTTTCATGCCCTTGTTGGTTTATGTGAAATAAAAATATTTTGATTTGATATGGATCAACGCCATTTTGTTCAACCATTTTGAAGGGAACTTAATGATAGAACGCTTTACATACCAAGACCTCTCCGTGCCTCGAAAAGCACCGCTAAGCCGTTGATCCGGCTTTCATTTGTAGATCTTTGACAGTCGTTACGGGTCGTCAGAAGCCCGAAAGTCTGATAACCAGTCTTACCAAGGAGTATCGTATTACCCAGTAACTGGGTTGTGGGGGTCAGCAGTTGTTCCATGTAAAATACTGGTATTCAGCTGCACGCAATTGGACTGGAAGCCGGCCCGAAAAGGCTAGGCGGATGATGAGTCATAATAGTAACTGTAAATTGTATTTTGATACTAACAATTTTATTAGAGATTTTGTGTTAGTTTGGAAACATATGTTTCTTCCCAATCATATTCATATCATTTACCATATTTGTAAGAAAATGCTACTTTATATGGTCTTAAGATTCAAGTCTGCCAAGTGTGGTGTGCAAATATTAATAACATAGGTATATTTATTACAGAGTAAAGTATTAGTATTAACTAATAAACATTATTGATTACCGTGTATCGAGTACCGTGTGGTGCCGGACGTAAAGAATAACACCACCCCATTTCTTCCCGTGGGTGTCGTAAAAGACGACTAAGGCACTTACTAGAGAATGGGCAGCAGCGTTCTCTATGCATTTTACCACCATACTGCGATCGCCAACCCGCCTGCCAAGCGTGGCGATTATGGCAAAGCTCCCCAAATTGAGGGAGGCCTAAGTCCAACAGTGGACGTCTTACGGCTGAAATGATTATTGATTGCATAATAATTAATTAAAATTACAGCTTGCGGTATGACGGTTAAATTTATATAATAAACACACACTCTATACAGGGTGTTTGGCAGAACGTTGAACATATGAAAATGGTGGATAGGTGGGGTCATCTGCTACTTACTCAGCCCTAATTTATTTAGCCCTGGCCCCCTGGATATTTTTCAAAATTTATTTTGCTTTAAAGTGTATTTTTTATTAAAAATGGGTAAAACAGGCAATATAAAATAGTTTTTTTATCTTTAATGTTGGCAGATTCTTATAAAATTATTGCTTTATTCAGATATTAGCTATAAAAAAAGTTATGAGTCCTTAAACTTCTAAGAATTATAAGAATATGCCAAAATTAAAAAGATATTTTTTTTAAATCGCCTGTTTTACTCATTTTTAATAAAAATTACACTTCAAAGTTAAGAAAGTGGTGAAACTAGAAGAAAGCAACATTATTTTTTTTAAATATCCAGGGCGCCAGGGCCAAATAAATTAGGGCTAAGTAAGTAGCAGATGACCCCACCTATCCACCATTTTCGTATGTTCAACGTTCTGCCAAACACCCTGTATAAGATGTCAAAGTTTCATTAAATGGCAGAGTATCAAAGATGTCAAAGTATTATATAAAAGATTACAATTAGGATGTCAAAAAATCATTCAAATAGTTGTTGTAACGCTTTTTTTTTGGGTGGGAAATCTTCAAATGACGTCTCCCGCTCTAGGGTAGAGCAGAAGGGCGTGTCAGACTTTTATAAAACCCACCCGTGTTTCTTCAGTTGCCCATATGCCAGGGCCACGGTAACAACTTTCGAACTAATCTCGCGACCCTGGTAGGCATCGGTCCTAGCAGACCCCTTCAGTATTGCTGACATCTCTTTGAGACGCGAGTGGAACACTACGCGCCGTCGACCGGAGCCTGGTCCTTACCGGGCTTAATAAACACACACTCTATTTAGGATATCAAAGTTTCATTAAATGGCAGAGTATCAAAGATGTCAACGTATAAAAGATCACAATTAGGATGTCAAAAAATCATTCAAATAGTTGTTTGAATTATAATAACGAGTATGAAGTTTGTGTATAGAAGATAACCCTTCATAAAATGATGTTGAAACTGAACCACTAATATAACTGAAAGCTCGGACTTGGAATGTTCGGGTTAAGATAATCCCACTAAATGTCCATGCATAATGTCTACGAGAATTTTGTGAAATTATGACTAATGATCCTAAATATATATAGTATGCAATTCCACGAAAGGAACGTGACTATACATACGAAATATTCACAAGTGGTCATTGAATATTTGATTAGTTAATCCAATTCTTGGACATATGAATTTAAAACTTTACGACACATATAAATGGGTTAGGAGACAGATACAAAATACGCTACGATTAGTTCATTTGTAAGGGAGTTGTTTGTTTGACTTTGTGTCAAAAACTTTAGATTGTATGGCGTTCTAATCTTATTAATCCCTTGGATGTTGAATGATCCGAATTACAGAACTAACATCGAAAATGTTAGCTTCCGTTACACTAAGAGAAAAAAAAATGTGCTCGACTCCTGTAGCTCAGCGATTCCTAAAGTGGGTTTAGCCGAATCTAGAGGTTCCTTAGAAAAGTCATCGTCTTATTATTTTTTGCGAAATAAAAAGCAATTATTGATAAAACAGTGACAGAATTTCATTCTTAACATAAAAAATTAGAGAGTGTTTCACTTCCAAAACATTTGTGACGTTTATTTGTTAACACACAGTGTTTTATAGTTTGAAGAACCACATTTCTATAAAACAAAAGATATTTGGTGTAGCTTATATTCAACCATCATTGAGTGAAACTAAATCTCGTAAAAAAAACCTACCACTTTTTATTTTATTATTCACGTTTCATCCAGGTAAATGGGAGAAATTTTCTCATTGTTTTTTCCCCATACAATTGAGCGTTACAGACACTTGGTCTAATTGATTCATGATCTGGCAGTTTGAGTAATTTATGTGGCCTACTCAAAGTCCTTTCTTTGGTATTGGTCGTCGAGTCGTTGAGCTCTTTAATTTCTGACTTGAACGGCACGATTACTGAGAAATGCATGCATTGAATAGACTTGGCCACTCAATTGCACTCATGTTTGTTTCAGCTTTTCTTCTCAGTGTGGTCAGATAGGAATCCCCAATCTCATCTAGTTTTAAAAATATGGTCGACGTGTAAAAATGTTTGTGTAAACCATCTTACAGAAATAAAATCATTTATATCGTTTATTTCTTCTCCCATCTCTACGTCTTAAGTTTCTAAAATGTAAGCTATAAATATATTTATTATATAGTCTCCAGATTATATTATCTTTATCTTATTCGGTAACGGAAATAGCTACTTTATAACGCGCAAGTTAATTATAACTCTCGGACTTTTGACTAACGACGATCGATTTTTTAATTTATATTTTGACACGTTCTGAATCAAATTAAATAACAGACCAACAAGAATGAATGTATTTCGGCGCCTGCTTATTATAGACATTACACCATTAGACAATTAATTGTTTGTAAGCGCGCTTTCTGTTATTTACTGTCGTAGATATTTATATTATTTCGACACCGGTTACTAGACTAGGCCGATAATTGATGAAATGATAAATACAATACTGTTAATTGGCAATTGTTATTTCACGAGTAATCCATTACATCGACCTCCCTAGATGGTGCAAAAGTATTCATCGTTGATCAGGTGCAAGCATAGAGCCGGCATCAACACCAACCTGTATACCTATATCAAGTATATTCTGTGGAAACCCAATTTCCTTTAAGCTTGTTCATAAAGGCAAAATCTTGTCGAAAGAAAATCGTCTAAGACGGCTATTGCGCACGTGGTCCTGGATTCAATCCCTAGGTTGGACAAATCTTTTTTTTTTTTTGTTTTTGCTTTTAGCAGTTTATATTTTTAGGAGTTAAATTTGTGACCGGTTACTGGGAAAAGGCTTGCCTTCTATTGCATTTAACTTTAACACAATGACGAAATGAGAGTATGTTATACAACCCTTGAAATGGAATTAAAAACAGTTATAGAGCTGAGCTACGAACACAATCATGACATCGAAATACATAGCTACGTAATCACGTATGTTAGTGCGTCTATAAACAAAAGTTAGTAAAGTACTCGCTGAAGATAGTAAGCCCATTACTACGCCATGAGTATGCTACTAAATTGATACTATCAATAAATTATTGTAAGCTCATCATTCATCATCATTTCAGCCGTAAGACGTCCACTGCTGGATTTAGGCCTCCCCCAATTTGGGGGGCTTTGCCATAATCGTCACGCTTGGCAGGCGGATTGGCGATCGCAGTATGCATAGAGGAAGCTGCTGCACTTTCTCTAGTAAGTCCCTTAGTCGCCTTTTACGACACCCACGGGAAGAAATGGGGTGGTGTTATTCTTTACGTCCGGCGCCACACAGTACACGTCCGGCACCACACAAGCCCATCGTTTACATTGTAAGCTCATCGTTTACATAAACATATCACAATATACAGGCATTTCAAATACTACTCGATATTCACACATGTTTGCTTCGGAGGCTCGAGTATAAAACGCTTAGAAGTCTAATCTCCATATACAGTGTGCCAATTACTTTATTATCGAAGCTAATAAGAGAGAATATAGAGTGTATCCACGTTGCGAAACCGTAATAGTACGTAATTGTATCGACACGTAGCAGGTAAGTGAGGTAATCCAGCCAGGGGCAGAAGTTAACTGACTGCTAAGTTGTGGCCAGGCGTTGTGGGGAGCCGCGCCTGGCCGGGTAATAGTTGTGAATCTGTGATAGGGTTCCCACCTGAGCTCGCATGCAAATGTTTGTTAATTGCAAGTTGTGGAGAAGTGATGAATAGCGTTTTAGGGTCGCAGCAGTTGCGCATGTTAAAATTTTTAAAATAAATATAGGCATCTGTAAGCATCTTCTTATTCCCCTGAGTTAATAATTTTAGCTGCTAGTTCCTTCCATATTTTCTGGGAAATTGGTCTTGACGGAATCAAAATTCGCTATCAGGATGCATATGTGATGGTAGTGTCAGCCCTATTGGTGCACCGTACCGCGTATCACACCGGTCGTCGAATGTGGAGCAGGCGGCGGGCCAGCGGCGATGCCTCCGACAAAAAATCAGTGTAAGCTGTACACCAAGGCGCTCCGGTCGCGCGCTCGCTCGCGCCGCCAGCACTCGCCCGCGTGCCCCTAGCGCACGAACTTACCGCTCCGGCTAAACTTACTCGCAACTTCCGAACGAATTCTCCGGTCCAACCTTCCGATCTACAACTGTTTCCCCAATCAACTTAGTACTCCAGTGGAAATCTAAAGTGAAAAGTGACATATTGTTAGTTGGTGTGTAAGTTAACAACATATGGCCGTGGCCCGAGGTCCGGTCGTTAGGCTGCGATCGGTCGTGCCGCCTCGCCGATAGAATCACGACCGAGCACGTGTGCGCCTATTGCGTCTGGAGGCTCACCATTCACTTCACCTATTTTGTCATCTCACACTTGCATTGAACTGTTTTATTTTCGAAAGTATCGATAGAAACTATATTAGTCCCCTTCCTAATTAGGAATCTAACAAACTTGAATAGAGCGTAAACGAACAGTAATAAATACAAACACACATAGACATGATTTCACTTTGTTATGTACCTAACGTGTGAGTCATGTTTCTGTTAATTAAAACTTTTATTTATTAGGAATTTCTTAATAAATCTGCGAGATTTTTTAGCAATAAACAAATCTACTCCAATCATCCTCAATACAGGTAATTGATTGATTCTTAACTCACATGCAATTTCGGTGAAACTTCCGTCAAAGTACAGTCTGGGTTAATATTTGGCGAGAATTTTCTTGTCTGTCGTCGTCTGATCCCTTAATGAAAGCGATTGAATTTATCTAGCTTTAAAACTCTCACACAATTTAATTTACCTAAAGGTACACAAAGCAATATGTCTTTCAAAAGGTCCGACTCGCATTTAATAACATTTTCGGAATCTGGCTCGAATTTTGCCGAATTCTTCTTAATTAAATTAACTGCTTTCAGACCTTTGACATCTATTGGCTAAGAGAGTGACTTCCCAACCGTTTTTATTTTCCCCCAACATCCCTCCAGAATCTTTATTGCCAATTGTACTGAAGGAAATGTGGCAAGTTTTCTTCCTAAACTCACTTTCATTAATTTATTATGGAGCCCAAAAGTTTTACATAACTTATCCAAGTTTTAATGATATTCTATTATCGATTCTGAATTTCTGTTTCTTGCTTTGACGTGAGAAGAATTTCCGAAAACACAAATGGCGTTCCTGAATTAAATTAGATATTGAATGTTTAGTACCAAACAATAAAAATAATTACATTAATTTTAAGATCACATGTTACCGCAAACATTAATCAAATCGCGAAACTAAAACTAGTTTGGCGTGTGTACATACATCTACTTACTTACTTAACACTGATTAAATATTACTAGGTCAATTAATTTCCGTTCTCATCTTATGACGTGTATATGTCGCTATTTATATACAAATAACATCAGCACCCTAATTGTGTAACAAACTATTTATCAGATTCTGAATCCTTTTGAGTCTTTTTGCTAATCCATTTTTTCATATGTCCGAAAAAGTATGCTTGACAACGTAAACAACGACATGAATGTTGTGGATCTATCAAAATGAAAGCGATTTCTACAGATAGTACATAACGCAATTACCCCTCAGCTTGACGTTAATACGAAGGAGTACGAAATAGATCATGTCCACAAAAATAAAACAAAAGAAAACTACGAAGAAAAAGTCAAAAACGGGATAGAGATGAAAGCTATTCGAAAAGACGTAAGACAGTCTGTGAGACATAATTAGTAGATGAAGTTTCATCCATACCACTACAAAGGGATTTGAGATAATTAGTTACCTTTAAACAGGCGTTAAATAACTTCCTTCCTACGGAAATATTTGGCCATCAGCTTAACGGTAGGAACTCAACGTACTATGTTGTTTACTTCATTTATTACTCACAATTAGAGCCTGACCACTATAAAGACAGATTTATTTCACTCGGCGCGGCAGGGAAGGCCGCTGTAATTAAACTTAATTACAAAGTTGGGTTAAATAGCCAAGTTGACACATCTGATATAAATCATTTTCAAATTCAAAGTTAATATTATTTTTTGGACTCGTCAATCACAGGGAGGGTGTTCGTAGATGGAACCATCTTTACATATTAAGACCCGTCTTGAGTCGGAAAGCACGTTTAGTCGTTGGTCCCGGCTGGTAACTACCAGTCTTACCAAGGTATATCGTGTTACCCAGTTACTGGGTTGTCTTGAGGTCAGATAGGCAGTCGTTCCGTGTAAAATACTGGTATTCAGTTGCATCCGGTTAGACTGGAAGCCGACCTACAGACATAGCTGGGAAAAGATTAGGCAGATGATGGACTCGTCAATTATCCTAAGCAGCATGAACATTAGTTATTTTTAGACTATCAATTGAAGATCCGTATCTATAATTAAGATATGGTTAATTATTATTTAGCGTTATTTATTACCGCTAACTGGGTTACAAATAGAAATAAAACAGTTACCTCTTTTTGACGGTTACTATAGCAATTAAAAAACGTTTTGTTCGTATGTTAACTAAGTCGGCAATGTCTAAATCATAGACATGATCAGCCAACCATATTTAACGGTAAGTGGCAAAGTCAGAATAGAAGTGGATTAATCAAAAATTCTAATATAGTCCTAAAATAATATTATCAAACCCTCGCTTGTTACTTTACTTCTTGTTGAATCGCTGTATCAACTTAGGGATTTGATTCTTCGGTCCTTTTTATACCAAAACATGGAGGCTCAGTAAACCCGATTACTTTTTCGTGAAGTTCAGCGTATCCCAGTGCAAAAGTTTTCCATATGCGGGTAGTCATGAATAGGCAATTCGCAATATTTCCGATCACGTACTGCCCCGACTTTGGGTCCTGGCCAAACGTCACCAATAATTTTATTTCAATACGCCACGAACTGAACTTTCGTTAAGCTTGAAAATTAAAAGGTTGTGGAGCTTATGAAGGCAGCAGTGCAAACTTTCAGGGAGCTTAACTGTCAGCTTATCACATACGGATTTATCTGAACCAAACAGTTAAGTAGTTGGAATTAATCCTTCTCCAGATTTAGCTGGTGTATTAAGATCATACTTTAAGAAAAGAAAGTTGAGATCTATGAAAAATAAGACGATTCAATGAAATTCAGAATCCTAATAGTAATTTTCAGCTAGTATGGATGCTTACGCCATTTCTAAGCAATCCCTAAGATATGAATACTGGAACCCTAAAGCGTGAGAAAAAAACAAGTTCCCAAATAAAGTTCGCAGCATATATCTTAAAGACATCTCGTAAGGAAGTGGCTATAAAAACTATCGCTTGGCCAGACCTACCATAAGCTAGTAACTACATGTATTATAAATCTTAGTACATAACTGATGTTTGACAACTTGTAACTGTATTTTATTAAGATCGAATCCATATCGAAATGTTACGGACAAATATCGGTCAGTAAAGTATTGTTCGATGGTCTACAATCCAGTTCTGTCACAGAGTACGTGATATACTGTCGATGGAAGCCTCCACAGCGATAAAGAAACACTAATAATAATGATCGTATTGGTATGTAATAAATGTTCCATTGTATTTACGGCTTATTCTATTACTTTTTGCTCTCGTCATGATGTACCGTAACCTGTCTTTACTAAAGATCGATCGTCTGATATACAACAATGTATAAGTGTCTCTGAGCCAATCACTTGACAGACTTGACGACTTTAGGTCGCTCTTGTTTACTAAAACTTAACTACCGTGTCATAATTTTCAGCTTCATAATATTTCACGAAATTCCCGCGTTTTATATCTTCGCAATTTGTACGATTATTATTGTTCCCTAAGAGACACCTCCAATTTCCGAAGGCTCGTCTTATCTTATTTAAGTCTCAGTGACAATGTCGAAATTATTTACGAAATTCATTGTCACATTGACACAAAAACATGATAATAAAATATGTATGACCTGATCATCCCTGGTCGTGCTGCACTGTATCGTCCTTCCTTTAACGACTAGTGGTCACCAAATAAATTGTCCGAATGTGCAGTTTTATCTGGTAGATTATAAACTCGTGATAAATACGCGTAACGTTTTGAAAATAACGTATTGCTGAATTTGGTGTCGCGGTGCTGGATGTAATAACACGGCATTAATCGTATGTCTAGAAGGTGAGTAATGTGGTAGCGTCAAAGTTGGGACGTTTAAGAGCTCTGTGATTGATGGCGCCGCGCGGATTGTTTTAAACTCGCCTCGCAAGTACTCGCTACTCTTACGAACGCGAATGAAACAAGTGTTAATACAATTAGATTTTTACTTGCCATCTTTATTAATTTTAGATTAACTAATGTAATTCGCATTTTGTAATGATTTCATAATTATAAAACTTGATTTCCCAAGGTTCGATCTGACGCACAGTACAATTTAAAAACGACTTGAATTTCTCCGTGTTAGATCAAACATACTTGTTGCTCAATAGAAATTAATGATATTCTCGATCGGTAGAGCTATCACAACCATTCGATATGCTTCCGTACCGAATCGAATATCAATCAATGTAATCAAACGATTCCTATAAACGCTGTTCACAAATCCAAAAACCGAAAATGGCAGTTTAAATCAAATAGACGACCGCTATTCTTTCGACAACTGTTTGCTGTCGGGGACAAGACAGATCAGGTTATCGAAATGTGTCATTTTTGATACGATGGTCTATCGAAAGGTGGCAAAAAGACAAAATTACCAGGCCGTCATATTATATGTAAGGAGTACATACCATCTAATAACATAAGTGCCACGTCAGACGTGACTAGGCAGGCTGGCTGGCTGACCCAGTTGCATGCGTTACGCTCCCAGCAAGCATCTCACTCAATTCCTGTCAGCAGCAATCAACGCCCCCCACCCATGACACATGGCTGCAAACCCTACCGTCATTCATATTCATGATGTCAGTTTGTCACTTACACTTTAAACACAAGTCGACTATCATCCTATTGTACAAAGGTTGGTACTTTTACTGTCTCTTAGAAAAAACATTGATCGTACGCGTACATAGAACTGCAAATTGAACAACTCTGTCGAAATATTTAGGTGAATAAAATGATGTTTCCGATTAGGTATTTGGATTGACAGTGACAGCTAAAAGATCTGTCACAGGTACCTTCTGAACGGGCTCAGCGTTATTAGTAAAGTGTAGGTGATTGGAAAACGTCTTGACAGAGGTTAGAAGATTGAAAAGTACATTACATACCTTTTAAGAAACTATAACATAATCGATCACGAAAGCTTATAGGAGCTTTAATAATGTCAGGTTGGACAATTTAGTATAGCCCAAAGATTACCTAGATAAAATGGTAGCCATCAACACTGTAATAGATAATGTACCTACCTTACATTTATGTGGTAATAAAGTCCACCAACTATCCGCCACAATACGACCACACTCGATGGTATCTCAGATCAGTCATAAACCACAAACAACAGAATTCTCATCCTGGTTCAATCTCACTATAAACTGTGCTATACGAATTCGTCCGGAAAGGTTTGTAATATCATATTAATTGTCTAAGAAATCTTCGTAAACGACATTATCACTGATAACTTTTACGTGATGCTTTTCAATTTTCACCTTATGGTATTAACAATAACTTACAGATAAGAATGCCAGTACCGGTTCATATGCAAAACCGTCTAGGTACTTTTCTATCAAAGAAGGTGCAGTCAGCCTTAAAAAGATCTAAACATTAACAAGAATAAATTTGATTGAAGACTACAGTCTGTGTTCTATATTATATTGACAATGTGTAGCTTCAACCTTATTGCTGGCTGTAAGTTAGAGCCGTTTGGGGTTGAAACAATATCCTCGGGGGCGGAGTGTTTATCGACTATTTCGGGACATCACTAAGAGGTTGGTCGACTCTGCACGTGACCAGAGTGGCCTATTTTTAGCCCAAAGAATCAGCATTGCTTTCCAATGTGGCAAAGCTCGTTGCTAGTGTTTTGGGTATTTTTCCCATTGAGAACGATGCGGACGATTTTCTTTTTATGCCCAATGAGCGGTTCCCTTTTTACACGCTTTATATTAACTTCACTTGTATGTTTGTTTGTTTGTAACCGACTCCTTATAGCGCGATTTTGACCCACTTTAAACGACCAGATTTCATTCAAACTTTGCACACCTGTCAAGGACCGATGACAATACAATAATTTCATAAATTGGTGCCATTATCCTTGCCAGGATTACCTGGACAGCAAAAAACTGTCTTCGAAAACTACGCTGACAATACGTCACAAAAAACGCTGACATACGACATAACTACGCTGACATACGTCACAAACTACGCTGACATACGTTACAAACTATGCTGACATACGTCACAAACTACGCTGACATACGTCTCAAAATTCGAAACACCTTAAGAAATAGAAAATAAATAGCGTGAGGTGCTCTTTAAGGTATTTTTTTTATTGATATCAGGCACCCCACGCTTTTTTTCCATTATTTTGTACTTTTTAGTTTGGTTTTTAATGGAAGCGTGTTTTTTAGTTTTTTTAAACTATTATTTTTATTACTTATTGTAAATAATATATTTATATTTTAGTCATCATCTGCCTCGCGTTTTCCCATTTATATTGGAGTCGGCATCCATGTCTAACTAGATGCAGCTGAATACCCTGTAGTTTACATGGAGCGACTGCTTATCTCACCTCCACAACCAAATGTAATACTCCCACCCTATCCTACTAATATTATAAACGCAAAAGTTTGTATGTATGGATGTATAGATGTATGGATGTTTGTTCCTCTTTCACGCAAAAACTACTGAACGGATTTGGATGAAATTTAGAATACAGATAGTTTATTATCTGGATTAACAGATAGGATACTTTTTATCCCAGTAGTATGTTACCGCGGGATAATTTCCGAACTCCACGCGGGCGAAGCCGCTGGCAAAAGCTAGTAAAATATAAAACACTAACATATTATATACTAGCTTTTCAGATTTGAGGTCGGAAAATATCCCGCAGGAACGTACTACTCTACTAATCCAGGTTATAAACTAACTGTGTTCCAAGTTTTATCCAAATCCGTTCAGTAGTTATTGCGTAAAAGAGGAACAAACATCCATACATCCATACATCCATACATACAAACTTTCGCGTTTATAATATTAAGTAGGATTTAAAGCTTGTCAAAATACTACAGTTAACTACCCGTGTACTATGCTTTGTGGCTTCACATTGACTCTGTAGACAATTAAATGAATTCTTGCCGCTGTTTACATCTTATGAGGCTGACTTTAACAATAGACATTTGAAAAGGGCATCTGTTACACAAACAGTCACCATGCTAATTGATAGTCTCATTTAATAAGCCGGTTTTCAATAAAGTCAAAGGGCATATAGCCCATTGAATGTAAGCTAATAACATAAAATTACCCACATACGTTCATTAAGTGGTCCTAAAAACATGTATGTATTTATAGTTTCCTCGGCCGTCAATGAAATTGCTTGTAAACAGCGTTCAATATTTCATCATAGCTTCAAATTATGCTGTAAGTACTTAGGCATATGTAGATTGTCGGTACTGTCGACAAAAAAGATAAGTAGGGTAAGGAAAGGTATATTGGCGATAAAAAATTATAAAACTAATTACTTAGGAATTCGACAAGTAAACAAAAATTCAGTTTTATTTTATTATGTTACTTATTTATTGAAGTAAATAATAGAAAAGATAAATTGACAAAAAACTAACATAAATGCCAATAAATATCAAATTAATAATCAAAGTAATCAAAGGTAAGTTGGCGACAGAGTCCGGTATTTTGGTGATAGTGGTTAGGAAATTTGGTGATATTATGGAAATTGCCAATATAATCAGGTAAATCAAAATATTATTCTAAACAACGATCACATCTGTAATACAGTTTTTCCTCAACGTCAGTATCATCGATAGAAACGCAAATCTCGTGGTATGGCGTCAAACAGTATGAACGCTGGATCCATTTAGCTCCATTCCTTTTTATAACATCTTTTGAGTACAAAACTTCACATAAGCCACACTCCCAATTCGTCTAGTTTTGAAAAGAAATCTTTGATCATTGATTCATTAGCCATTGAAGCTCTGTAGGCCGAAAGATTCTCCGGCACGCGAAGGCATAAGTGGTACCTGCCCTTAAAGCTATTCCACCACCATTTGCTTGCAATGCGATTAGTTGATGGCAAAAAATTCTCGCGACCAGCCACTTCAGCAAAATCATACGCATATTTTCTAATTTGATAAACTGTCAGCCCGAAACCCAATTCTTGCATTTCTATTATATAATTAAAAAGCCTTAACTCTATATCACAAGGCAATGCAAAAGGCCTCCCCATTTTTCTTGCAGAATCCTCTTCATTCCTCAGGTAACGTTTCAAAGTGCTCCAAGGGACTTCTGATTCTTTAGCAGCTTTATATATTGTTTTTCATTCGTCTCTAACTAACCTGACAGCTTTTTGAAGTTGCTGATGACTGTATTTTCTATATTTACTCTCTTTCTCCATTGCTAATTTAAAATAAAAACATAAAACAGGTTATTTGGTGATATAAAAAAACTTGTATAGGTAATTTGGCGACAAAAAAAAGAACGAAATTTTGAAAAATAAAATACATTCACGAATACCTCAAAACATAACCTTTTACACACTATTTTTGACTTCTCTAGTTTATTATAAATATAAGAGCAAATTAGATCTCAAGTTAACCTCTAAAAAAAGCATTGTAAAATGTTGGCAAAACACTAAGAAACCACGGTCGCAATTTAAGGAATACTAACTTACTTTCACTGAATCACGACTTCAATACAGCTTTTTTCAACAGTTCGTTAGTTTATTTATTGGTTGCATATAGTTTTAACACGAAACACCGCTATTAATCGACTTAAGTTTATGCCAATACGTGATCGCAACCAAAATCAACAAACAATGGCGGTTCTGAAGCGCGACTGTCAAAAAAGTTTGTTTACTAAACTCACGAACGCGCTCCGCTAGCAAGTGATGTATATTTATCCTTCTCGCACTCGCGACAACTCGCTAGCGCTGTCTCATACATGTGCTTGAATAGGGAACTGTGTGATATTCTGTTAAAAAACTATCACCAAATTACTTGTATCACCAACTTATATCCCCTTACCCTATGCATGCAGACAGCTTACTATGGAAAACTCCTTTTTAGTTGATGTTGCGCCTGTGATGTAGCCAATGTACTCATTTCATCCTTTGTCGAAGTGAGTCACTTAAGATTTAAAAGAATAATTGGGAAAATTCGATACGTTAATTTGACACTGCGCTAGATATGAATATAATAAAAAAGCACGATACTTAGGACCCCCCATTTCATTATATTTTCAGTTGACAGTAAATGCCTGACGCTGATTTTCAGCTTTAACTCTCGGATGCCTCACAAACGCAAAATAAATTAAAATCTATCGGTTTAAATTGCAAATGAAAAGGTAGAGATTTGAGATTTAGAATTATTCGTTCCTTGGCTGTACACATAACATCAAGCTTAATTTTCCCGAACGGTTAGGCAGAGGTGTACTTATAGTGCACCCAATATAAGTCTTGACTCTCACTATAAGTTTTGTTTAAGTCCCATGTAATTGGAGGCGAGCCCATTGACATAAACCGAGCTGACTCCGGGCTACTAATGAGACTGACCTGGGAATCGAAACCAGGACCACATGCTCAGCAGTACTTAGGGCTTACAAACACTGCACTGCATGCAGTATTTCTTGCCTGTACGCGTACACTTAACTCCTTAGTTCACTGTACCTACTACGTCTACCTAGACGCCATAAATCGTCCTTTCTCGCTACTATATGCCCACATGAGTTTATCTACTTATTGCTCAAGTCTTCGCTTTGATTTCACTATTATGTTGGTACGATACTGCATCGAGCTTAATGCTTTGAACCCAGAATCGGTACATAACATAGGATTTTGTATACTAAGTTATTAATATTTAGGTTTCAACATCTCTTCAATTACTTAATTAATCAAAGTTGGCAACTACCCAATTAAGATATTACCACATACCAACAGTAAATTGTTTGAATTCTTCAATTCGCTTGAATATTATGAAACTTGCTTTTGCGAGCGGCTTCGCCCGAGAGGTGGTTGAAAATTATCATGCAGGAACGTACTACCGGGATAAAAAGTTATTTTCCTTTACGTTTCTTTTATAGTTGATTTTGTACTGTATACTGTCTCAACATTGTTGTGTTAGATTTGTAAGGGAAGTAGCGAGACAACCCCAACACAAGTACTTCGGTAACTTACTGGGGCTACCTCAATTTATGTTATAAATGCAATGTTTGTAGATGCAATAAAAATATTTTATTTTATTTTAATTTAAAAAAAGTATATGTTAATCAATTGCCTTCTGCCTAGCCTTTTCCCAAGTATGTTGGGGTTGGCGTCCAGTCTAACCGGATGCAGCTGAATACCAGTAGTTTACATGGAGCGACTGCCTATTTGACCTCCACAACCCAGTTACTGGGTAATACGATACCCCTTGGTAAGACTGGTTGTCAGACTTTTGGTGTTCTGACGACCCGTTACGACTGTCAAATATCTACAAATGACAGCCGGGACCAACGGCTTAACACGTTGAGTGCCGAACACAGATTGATGGTGAATCTTATATGGCCACAGATTTAGAGCGCATACAAAATTGTTAGTAGCAAGCACGCGATATCGCGTGATCGGCCATAATGCAGAGCCGACGAATCACGCGATATCGCGTGATTGGCACAAAACGTGTTAACGTGCTTTCTGAGGCATGGAGGGGTCTTGATATGTAAAGATGGTAACCCATCCACGGACCAACAGCGGCAAGCGTAGCTTAACGTGGTCGACCAATCCGTACGTAATTACTTAGCCACAATGCAACACATTATTGTATATGTTTATCTAGATTATAATTTATTTGTATGCCAAATCTCGTCCAAATCCGTTCAGCCATTTTTGCATGATTGAGTAACAAAAATCCAAAAATACAAATATTAATAGGATTACTTAGGTATCTACTGAAATAATTCACGTAAGAAATCATTTCTAGAAAGGAACCAGAGTCATAAATTAAACCCATTAAAGAAATGCTTGGTCACAGTTCTTTTAATCGAAGCGTTAGATATTTTCATATTAATATCATACAAACGAGCACGACATAATTCAAACACTTTGTATGAAAACCAAACTTCCGTTCCTTTTGTTCCAAATATATTTTACAGACTGAAATGGTTTGGAAAGAGTTATGTGGATGTAAAAGTGACATTAATGCTCGCTCGAATAGTCGCGTTAATTAACTAAATAGTTCATTTATACGTCGTTACGAAGAGGTAAAAATCTGTAACAATCACGCCATGACACGTTAACGGCCAATTAATTATTTATAAATGCAACATCTTCATAATTTACATCGCTTCGAAGATTAGAAGGGGAGATAAAGTATCCCGAAATTAAAACAAAACTCCCGATATTGCATAATAAACTTTTTGTTGTGAATCTTTATCTTTAACAGTATGAAACAGAGTCGCATTTTGTCTGTACGCATAGATCTTTTAAACTACGCACTACGAAGAATTATACGCAGGCGAAGCCGCTGGCAACAACTAGTGTATTACATTGTGTAAAATGTTGTCCATGGGAAGAAATTCAAGTACCTACTGGAGGTACAGCTATTATTCTTGCATTAAACGATGTGGTTATTAATAAATAAAGAAGCTGCACCGTACAAAATTTTATTAAATTAAAAACGAGTCGTTATCAGAAATTAAATTTAAAATTCCGAAGTTTAAAAAGCGGCATTGAAAATGTCTGGACAGATCGCTTAATAAGGGCCCGTAACGAAACAGGGAGTAATCAAAAACAAGTGAAGTGCTGTTAGCGCTCATAAAAAGCTTTTTAAACCGTCCCAGGCTTCATAACTGACAACCGCTTAAAGGCCAAAAATTTCACAATTGCTTCCATTTCAAGCAGTTATTCAGATTTCATTCGTTGCGAAACAGCAAAAATATTAATTTATACATTGTGGCTGGAGTCCTCTTTTTCGGGTGGGATGTACAAAGATATGTGATACTTGCTTCATTAAAAATGTTAAATATATTTAAGGTTAATGAAGATGGGCTTGTGGGTAAGTAATAGCAGCCCCACGGGTCGTTCGATCAGTTTAAGCAACGTTTTCCGAGGGTGGTCCATGGATGGGTGAGCATATTTACATACCGATACTCCTCCGTGCTTCGAAAAGCACTTTCAGCCGTTGGTCCCGGCTGTCTTTGACAGATCTATGACGGTCGCCGGTCGTTACAGATCGTCAAAAGCCCGAAAGTTTAAACCAGCCTTACCAAGAAATCGGCAGCGGCGACCTCTCACGTCCGGCCCTGGTGCGAGCCATGGTACGGAGCGAGAGGGCATGGGAAGCCGTCACCTCCTTCTGCGAAGCAGTAATGCTCGCGAAGGAAGAGGCGGGGCGCGTGAGGGAGTGGCAGTCTCTGCGCCCCCACGTCCCTAGCCGCCGCAGGAGGAGACGCCCCGGGCGTCGGGAGTCTATAGCGGACTCCCGGCCATCGTAGGCGCGAGCTTGCGGGCGGCGAGCAATGGGTAGCTCGCCGCCCGGTAAGGACCAGGCTCGGGTCGACGGTGCGTAGTGTTCCACGCGCGCCTCAAAGAGATGTCAGCAGCACTGAAGGGGTCTGCTAGGACTAATGCCTGCCAGGGTCACGAGATTGTTCGAAAGAGATACCGTGACCCTAGCATATGGGCAACTGAAGGAACACGGGTGGGATTTAGTCAGCAAAAGTCTGACACGCCCTCCCGCTCCGCCCAGATCGAGAGAAGTCATTTAAAGATTTCCCATCCAAAATCAAATAACGTCTCCCGCTCTTGGGCGGAGCGGGAGGACGTGTCAGATTTTTAGTGACTAAAACCCACCCGTGTTCTTTCAGTTTCCCATCTGCCAGGGCCACGGTATCTCTTTAGTTGAAACCCTCAGGTTTCACAAAATGTGATTAAAAGAGGAGCTAGGAGTACATTTATTGTATTCGTTTAAGACTAACTATTTTACTTAAATGAATCGAATTGTCGACTGTTTAACCCAGATCGATCAACATAAACGAGATTTAAAATTCTTTCTAATTTATTATGCGTCTCAGTCAGATCCCCCGATAAAGCCAGTTGTCCCTGAAGATTTATAATGGAAATTTTATTGAGAATTTATTTTTAAAACGTTCAATTTCATGACAGTTGGGAGAAATTATCACGCAATTAAAAGGATTCCCTAATGCGAACAAAAAGAGGAAGTTCGGCCCATATTTTAGACGTTATTAGCTGTGATATAGTGTTTATTGGAGGATGCTATTGTTTTGCTTACACTGTCGTGTGGGGAAGCAAGACAATACAATTATGTAGGCCCCAGATGGCCCATCACTCTATTAGTTACGAACAAGACTTGGCTATTAACACAATATCAGTAGCAGATACATTCCTCGAAATGAATGTATCTGTTAGCGATACTTGTATATAGATCAGCTAATTATTTAGTTAGTCTCCTTTAATACTCGTTAAATTTGTAAAACTCACTGCTGAAAATAAAAGAAATACTGGATGATGAAAATAATCTGAAAACTACTTACAGTATAAAGAACTATAAAAGAAAATGATATAGGTACACGATAAGATAGTCAAGTACAAAATAAGCTGTAGGAAACATCAAGGGTCTGAAGGTCATCTTCGTGAAAACGGTCGCACCCTTGTCAGGAAATATAACGAGATCATGTTTTACGAGCTTGTTTATCCGAATTCCTATATACATTATACATAATATATACTTGTCATTTATACATAATATATCAATAGGACAGGGCCTCACCGACAACCGTAACAACAGAGAATACAGGAAAGAATTTTCCGGTAATTTTTCCACCAGCCAGAATCGTGCGAGATTTTAGCTAAAGATGGCGGGCGAAAAATAAGCATATAATCGAACCCGTAACTCACAATAAGTGTACCAAAACATCAAGCAAATGATCAAAAACAACGGTGTGGGAGCAAATACTTAGTTTCGCCATGTCTCCGTAATGTTTGGCAATAAATTGAGATGAACAAACAAGCGTCCTTATCTTATCCGTACCGGTGGAAATCTTGGCCGCAGTCGAAGCCTATCAAATATCTTTTCACAGTTTCCGCGCCATTTAATCGACAAATACTGTAACATGTCATGTTATTACACAGAACATTATCTCCGTGATACTTTAAGTGTGTAATAAAGAAGCTTCTGTCCCTTTATTTTAATCTGGCTAAATCCCTTCACAGCCGTAGCTATATTTGTATATTCTGCCTTCATTTTAATTGAAGGTCGGTCCTTATACCATTATATCCAGATACCGTTAAATCATCAATATACTAATATGTGCAGCAAAATCTTTGTACCCCTTTTTACGATAATTACGAAGTCGGAAGGGAGACATTCGGAATCGTTAAAGTTTATGTGGGGTGCAGAAAGCTAATATTTTTTATGTAATTCAAACATACAATTTAAATGAATTACGACTACTAGTATATATTAGGTTGGGGAAAAAGTCTTTTCGCATTATAGTATGTATGAACTTGTAATGAAATCTCTTTGGCTATACTATTTGTATCTGGCTGATTTTGGTATCATTGAAAGTTTAAATTTTAAAGAACATAATTCCAAATTCAAATTAGGAAAATGTGTGATTTTCATTTGTTTTTCGTACCGTCAAGATGAGTGAATGTAATGAAGAAATTCGATACATTTTAAAATTTTACTACAAAAAAGGTAAAAATGCAACGCAAGCCGCGAAAAAAATTTGCAATGTTTATGGACCTAGTGTAGTGTCTGTGAGAGTAGCACAAATTTCAATCCGGAAATTTTGATGTCAAAGATGCACGTCGCTCTGGTAGCCCTATTACGGATAAAATGGATGCCATTTTTGAAAAAGTGGAGCAAGATCGGCATACCAGTAGTTACGACGTAGCTGAAGAACTGGAAATTGACCACAAAACAGTTTTGGCGCATTTGAAAAAAACTGGGTACACAAAAAAGCTTGACATTTGGGTACCTCACGAGCTCACTGAAAGAAACCTAATGAACCGTGTACTCATTTGTGATTCTTTATTACGACGTAATGAAACCGAACCATTTTTGAAGAAGCTGATAACTGGTGATGAAAAGTGGATCACGTATGACAAGAACGTGCGAAAAAGGTCGTGGTCAAAGGCCGGTCAGGCTTCACAGACTGTGGCGAAACAAGGTGATGCTGTGTGTGTGGTGGGATTGGAAGGGCATTATTCATTATGAGCTGTTACCACCAGGCAGGACCATCGATTCTGAACTCTACTGCGAACAACTGATGAGATTAAAGCAAGAAGTTGAGAGAAAGCGGCTGGAATTAATCAACAGAAGGAGTGTGGTTTTTCATCATGATAACGCTAGACCTCACACATCTTTAGCCACCCAACAAAAATTAAGAGAGTTTGGCTGGGAGGTGTTAATGCATCCGCCGTATAGTCCTGACCTTGCACCTTTAGATTTCCACCTGTTTCGGTCTCTTCAGAATTCTTTAGGCAGTGTCAGGTTAACATCACGAGAGGACTGCCAAAACCACTTGTCGCGGTATTTTGACCAGAAGTCCCAAAATTTCTATAGCAATGGGATCATGTCCCTACCTACAAGATGGCAAAAAGTTATCGAACAAAATGGTACCTACATACTTTAGTTAAATTTAAATAAACTTTATTAAAAAATGTTTTGAATTTTCTTAAAAAATGCGAAGAAACTTTTTCCCCAACCTATTATTACTATTTTTGATAATATAGTAGGTATAGGTTGGTGAAGTCATAGAAATAAATATTATAGCTGCGTGTGTAGTCACTCAAAGATAGAATTGAAAGTATATAGGTAGCTATGATTTATATTCATAATATATATAATAATATAAATGATGAGGCATTAACCGCATTATTACCTTAGCTCACCACCAAAGTACTGATATCAAATTGATATTTCTTGATGAGACAGCGATTTACCTACTTCTGAAACTTAAATGAATAAAGCTCATCAAGTGAACGGTACTTTCGCGGCTAGTAATTATGATATTATAAAAAAAAACTTTAAGTACGCTTTCTTTGAGGCACAGACATATATCAAAACAATTTTTGGCAACTTAATAATGATCGTCTTCATAAATGTATTAATTGCCTGAGTATATTTAAAGGTCATTGAATGATGTATGCGCAATTAATGAATAACCGAGTATTTATTTTGTGTTCGTTTAAAGTAGGGTTCGCATAAACAAAATGTAAGTTCTCTTGTAGAAGTAAATTGCAATTGAGAAAAAAAAAATGTACCTTTATTTTCAAAACCACCCATAAACATTTTTGGAGTCAAAGAAGATAGCAGACTTTTTATATTTTTTACTTCTTCAATACCTTAAACTTTGATGTTATTGCAGATACGTAGTAGGTATTCTCCAATCCAAACACCCTTGGTACATGGATTTAAACTTCCATAATATTCACTTTGAAACTTTTACAATGAATTAATTTTTTACGGCACTCATAAATTTTAAACAAAAAAGCCCACACTTCTTTTATACAAACACAAAAGGTTTCAAGTATAGTTTTGTTTTGAAAAGAACGCTTTTATTACCAAGGTAGAGTTATCAAAACTTTCAGTAGGTAGAGACAAATATTGTGAAACCAATCTATCTAATTCAGAGATAGTTTGTAGTGATTTACTAAGTAGGTACTGAACACTGATGCTCGATCTAAGAAGATTTGTGTTTGTCTAGACAGACGGCTTCGACTCTACTGTCCTATTTGAACCTATACAAAATAGTAAATCTGCGCATATATCACAATCTATTCCGGATGATGCGGACGCGATACGGAAGACTTTTTATCAAGGTTTCATTGCGTGTTCTCCGTGTACCAACTGTGCATTTATTTTTTCAAAAATAAGTTGTATTCTTCAAAGAGTTTTCAAAAAGGCGTTCGTCTTATTTTTAAAAGTAGCATGATCAATACGAATGGTGATCCTCCAGACATAATCGGCGCCAGATTCATATTTTCTAATCTAACTAGGGTATCCTTTTCTCAACTAAACCAGAAGAAAAAATCTATCCAGTGTACAAAAGTGTTCATCAATCTGTGTACTCGGACATGAGAGAGCGCGACGGTGTGAGTGCGGAGCGGCGGTGATGCGTGCGGCGCATGATGCCCGCGCGCATTGATGGAAGAGTCATGGTCGTCGGGCGGTGCGCCGCTGCTGCGCACGCGGTCTCTGCCGCTGGTGCTGGAGGCGGCCAGCGGCGCCGCACCCACGCGACAGGCCAGGCTCGACCCGCGCCAGCTACTGACGCTCACGCGCCACTACTACCCCGAGGGGGGGTGGGGCTGGGGTGTGGCTGCCGCTGCCACTCTCGTGCAGATCCTCGCGCACGGCCTGCATCAAGCCTCCGCTGTGTTAGCCGTCGAGACCGTCAAACGATTTGGTCCAGAGACTCGCATGCAAGCAGGTACAATATCATAGAAAGTATTTTCCGAAGATTACTTTTTTAACATGTAGGCAGACTGGCAGGCTGGCGACCCTATATAAATTGGGACAAAAAGTGATGATGAAAAATGATGTTGATGAAGCCCGGCAGGGTCAGCCAAATTGCAATATTTTACCGACATACTGTATTTTTGTTGGGGCTTTTACTTGATTGGAAACAATCATAATTACACGTAAATGTTTATCAGTTAATGTCTTAATGGCCTAGTCGTTAAAGCCTCGCTCATAATGCAAGAGGTTTTGAGTTTAAATCAGCGAACGTACCTTTGTTAGGTACATTCTTTTTCTCTCTCTCTGACTTTTTTTCATATGTAGTTTCTGTGTTTAACGTTACTGACATTGAAAGAAAAACATCGCGAGGAGACCTGGAGATATTAATATAAGTCTGAAATCGTACATTGGGCACTTGATATCTTATCCAGCTTGTCCTGTTGTTTGCAAGCTACATGAGTTGAAAGACGCTGCTGAATTTGCCTAGCTCGTAGCCAAATTCTGAGTTGACGATATTTAGATAGTTAAAGACACACTAAGAGCTCTTATACACGAGGGGCGTGTTGCCAACGGCAAAATTAACTGCTGCCGTCGATACGTGTCGGCGGCAGCCGAAGACATACCATCTTCAAAGATCAACGTCATCATCGCGTGACGGCAGGTAACTGCAGCCGTCGGGCTGCAGCTACCTGCCGTTGGCAACATGCCGCTCGTGTGTAAGAGCTCTAAAATGAAGAAGAACATATCTTGAGCAAGTATGGCCTTGTTGAGCCTTTTCTTTGAGAAGATGCTTTTGCCGTGCAGCGGGAGAATAATAGGCTGGTTTTCATACCGATATTATTTATTTATCTGTTTATTTAGAGGTAGCTTAAACACTGAATTGTTATATTGTGAGAATATAAAAGCAAAGGTAAACTATTACTTTACACTACTGAGCACACATAATCACAGTTCCCACGCACACAACCCTTACGTTAAAGGTTTTATCCTCAAGAGCTCAAGAGTCTTGACCCTTGAAAAGGTGCGAGTCCATAAAATATCCCAAATAAAGACGTTACAACTCAGCCTTTAACTTCGTATCTATCACAAATAAAATAAATCATTGTGTGACATATTTCTGGACCAATGAAATATCGGAAAGGTCAAGATGTTAACGATGTCCAATACTGTCCATATGGGAAATAACAGGCGGATTCCTTGTCTCTCTACATTTGTTATGTTCGACATTTTTCTGGATTACCGCCCTCAGTTTTGATGTATGGAACCCGTTCGAGATTATCGTGAAATGACTACATTTAAAGAAATTGAAATTACGGTTCTGATACGTGCGTGTAGTCAGTGAAACTTTTTGAGATGGATCTTCCAGGAAGGACAGATTTAAAATTACCTTGTAATTTGTTTTATTAGCTTTAATGTTGGGCTTAGTAATATTGAGGATATCAATCATAATAAGATGACGCGAAGCGGGGACATTGTTGTCTCCAAATAAATATTTATGCTGATGTAATACATTATGAAGTAGACATTCTAAACTAACTTTTTCTATTGAAATTTTATTTTTTAATCAGTTTATTTCAGATAATATTATCTAATCCATATAATTTAAAGAAAAAAAACAGTGAAAACGAGAGATGAATAAATGAAATACAGATAAATAAATTATTACAATTATTACCTATAATGCTAGTAAAATCTTTTGCACTATGTTAGTCAACACCCGTCACAACATGCATCCACTTGTTCTGGATAGGGCAATCCGCACGAGATACAACCATCTGCAGTATACTGTTGATACTGCCTCGCACGCGCTGCAACAAGGAGGCTACTTTCTTCTTTTCTTTATGAACTTTATTTTAAATAGTCTTATTTTCATATCATATCATATGTGTCAAAAGTAGCTTAAATAGATCCGGTATTGATTTTACCGCCATCCACATAATACTTATTATTATTTATTTCTAGTACTTAACTGTTGCGTCAGGCCCACAGCCAACATATCCCGTCGAGACACATTGACCACTCGCCTGTATGATATCTCATTACATATCTGTAAGTTTGTTTGTTTGCCCGAGCCAAATAATGTTGGTAGCTCATCTTTATTAGACAACAATCCGTTTATATTTAGTTTTTCAATCACAGGTTACATGAATCATGTGAACGTCTTTTTAACCGACTTAAAAATGGAGGAGGTTCTCAATTCGTCTGAATTTTCTATTTGTTTTTTTTTTGTGTACATATGTCTGTTCCACGAAATTTTCGAGAATTGTGGATCTATGTGGATATTTTTTTTTAATAATAGATGCGTGAGTATGCCTCAGGGGTGGTGCCATATAAATTTTACTGGCTTTGCTTGAATCGCTTTTCCGTTAGCTTCGATTATACGTATTTAATCCACTTTTGTGTATCTTGATGTTGTTCTAATACTTCCTGACACTGCTGTTTACGAAATAAGTACCTAATGGTATACGAATTTGTGTGGGGTAGGTACCGAAACTAGAAAATGAGAAACTATCATGAAATTGTTAAAATTATTTGCCTAACTTCACCATGCCGTCCTAACAAACTATGTAACAATTTTAAATTAGAAACTATCGGTTTTTACTTATCGGTTTGGGTGGCATCCAATTTTCCGTAGTTTACATGTTAGAACAGTAAGCTCGTTATGCACTGGGGAATAGTTTGCATACAAAAGCCGATATTTCCATAGCGCTGGGCGATACACCATTAAATAAACTTTTGCAACAATAGTGGGAAAGTTAAAATGATCATCTGAGTCCATTATATTCCGCTTCAACTCTAATAAGTAGTTATTATTGCTTACAGTGTAGAGTTTCAGTAGTAATGCGTACTGCGTAGGTAAGTCTCTCATTCTCCAAGGTTCCTTCGCCCGTAGACGCTTTCACAGCTTCCCGACGTTCAAATATTTTTCTATACTCATGTAAATACACTAGAGTGAATCACGGGCCCTCTCAAACTTTGACAACACGCAGATCATTTTACTTGGGAGAAAAATGAGTACATTTTTCATAAACATCAGCTTTGTCATCGCTATTTGTTATCCACAAGGGAAGTTAATGGCACAAAGAAATTGAATCGTGTAATCAAATCAATAAATCAATATCTTAGGACAACCAACACAACGTTATCTGCTCCCAAACTAGGCAGAGCCTGTACTATGGCAACCAGACAACTGATAAACATACTTATATATTTTTAAATACATACATATTATAGATAATAATTTACACCCAGACACAGAACAAATGATTGTGCTCATCACACAAAGATTTGTCCTGGGTGGGAATCGAACCCACGACCTCAGTCTTTGCAGTCAGGCTCACTAACCACTTGACTAATAGGCCAACAAACTGAATATGGAAATTCAGATGATTCGCGATCTCTAATTCAATTCATAGCATAACATCACGCCTTGTTCCCTTGAAAGCTTAGGCAGAAGTGCACCTATAGTATGTACACCCACTTTTCGCTAGTTATGTTGAAGTCCTCTGTATTAGGTGACGGGCCTTTTGCCATCAAGTGGGCACAAATCCAGTCTCTGGGCTGCTACAGAGAAATGTCAGATGAAAAAGCCCAATAACACTTTGCACGACCTGGGAATTAAACCCATGACCTTATGTTCCGCAGTCGCGCTTGCGCCCACTAGACCAACGAGCAATTCATTCACATATGAAAAAAATTACTTAAGTAACTTTTCTTTGAAGTGTAAAAGTAGATTTATATAAAATCTTAAAGTAAAATCACAAATACGAGGACAGTCCTTTGGAGACTTTCAGTCGAGCAGAAAATTTGCGATGAACGCAGAATGAATGCATCATATACAGTCTAGTACATTGAGCTTCACGACTCATACATAACGTAACAAAGCTTCTTCTACACACTTTAAATACTTTTGTTTCGAGAAAGAATTGCAAAAGGTTGTTGTCCTGAAACTTATCTAAACATAGAGAAAAACCTATACATATTGGATAAGGCTTATATTACTTAAAATACCACACAATTTTGCTAGATTGTCTACGACAAAAATGTCTACACGGACTTCTTTGGTAAACCCTTTTATCATTAGCTATTAGCGTCAGGTTTTGTTTGAGCTTCTTGCTAAGTAAAGTTGGACTGTTCCTACAAAAACAAATCAATAGCAATAATATTTTGATCCTATAAGCAGTTAGCAACTAATCGAGAAATATGAGAGCAGTAATGGCCCAGTGGTATCGACCGCGACTTACGAGTTGTATGTCGTAGGTTCGAACCCAGGCAGGCGCTTTACTTTGTGTAAATAATTTCATCACCACTGCTCTCAAAACGGCGAAGGAAAACATCGTGAGGAACCGGCATGTCCTAGAACCAAAAATTCGAAGACATGTAACATCTACCAACCCGCACTGGGCCCGCGTGGTAGATTACGGCCCACTCCCTCTGACCGAGAGGAGGCAGGAGGAACGGTATAGGCTGATTATTTAGAGAAATATGAAAGAAAAAGAAATAAATTACTCTAAGGATAGAAGAATGGTAAGATGATGTTCATGGTGATGAGGCTTTCAGCAAAATTTAATAGGTTACATTCCGGTTCCGATTCCGGTTCTACAGTTTCCGATACAGGGTTGTATTGTTAGCTAGAACCATAAGTGCGTCGTAAAAATAACAGTCGATAAATACAGGGAGATAATGTGTGCAAATGTTCGTCAAGAACCGATTACTTGCTGAAATAGAGTCGTTAGTGATCTTTATATCTGCCGACTGCGTTGTGTCTCTATAGGCGGAAGTGAGCATTTTATGTTCTACTAGCTTTAGCCCGCGGCTTCATCATTTCAGCCGCAAGACGTCCACTGCTGGACTTAGGCCTCCCCCAATTTGGGGGGGCTTTGCCATAATCGCCACGCTTGGCAGGCGGGTTGGCGATCGCAGTATGGTGGCAAAATGCACAGAGAATGCTGCTGCCCATTCTCTAGTAAGTCCCTTAGTCGCCTTTTACGACACCCACGGGAAGAAATGGGGTGGCGTTATTCTTTACGTCCGGCGTGCCCGCGGCTTCGATACGTGAAATTTCTTCTTCCCCGACCCACCGCGCATAACTTCATTTTCGCTTTGCATTCTTTCTGATTTGTTTCCTTTGCTCGGCTTCTACGGGTTGTAGCGTGTTTCATAGCCTTCTTCAATAATTGCGCTAAATATTTTTAGTTCCGGAGAATAGCGCGTTCAAACCAAGTCTTCAGCTTAGTAAGAAAAGAGCGATGTAATACGCAAATACGCGATACTACAAAGCGCACTTACCGCTTTAAATATATGTACCTATATCCATCTTTCTCACCCTTATTAGTATTAGATAAACGTTGAGTAAACTCATCGCAAATTTAAAACAAAGAAAAATGAATGATACTTCTGAAACTGGTTAAAAGACTTCGTTTCCTTGATTTCACTTGACTGACATTCACCCATAGTTGTTGTTATTACATTGATTTTGTTTTATATAACTTTTTTCGTATCTAATATGTAATATAATATCGTTTTATTTTCCCAATTAAAATAAAATAAAATAAAAAATTAAGTAGTTTAGACGTCCCAAATTCTCATACAGCGCGGAAAATATTTATACGGGTAGCGTTAGACCTTAGACGTCACTAGACGTTAATGTAAGATCAATTTCATCAACAATAATCAATCTTACCAAACCAATACTTATCGAACATTTCTGCTCGTCATTCTCATTATTTTCGATATCGCAATATTGAAGACCCGACTCCTAAATATATGTCATAGGTTTTATATATACACTATTTCATAAATACCGCAAAACGTGCGATAGTGAAAATGATTTCCCAGCGTGTCTAAGATAGGGTAGATGCCCCAAATGTCAATCATCGCCAATCGTTTATTAGGATCGAGGCGAGGCGAGAGACAGGCCGATGCGTGTGTCGACCTCATAGCACATTTATCATGTCATAGAACGTTTAATATGTTTCAGTTCGGTGACAGCCGCCACGGTAATGTGTTGACGGTGAAAGATTATAATTCACGTGTTTTTTCAATCATGACATCGTTTATTTTATTAGGTATTTAATATATGAAATGTTATGTATGGGAGATTTTGCATGGCCCATTTCGTAATTCGAAAGATCGTTGGTAAATCTTAAGTAACTATATATTCCACAGTAATTCTGCATACCTGCACGCGTAGCATGACCACCATAGAAAGAACTTTGTCTATTCTTGGTAGAATAGAAATTGAATTGTCATGTACGCCAGCATAAAACGGTACAAATCTTTCTACAATCTTTAATCTTTCTACAATCTGTAATTTTGTCTATTCTTCCGTCGACAAAACCCATTTCTACGGTGGTCATGCTATGCATGCTGAGAGCGACATGTTGTAGTGAGATAGTGTCCAATTTT
The DNA here is from genome assembly GCA_947507805.1 of Aporophyla nigra. Lineage (NCBI taxonomy): Eukaryota > Metazoa > Arthropoda > Insecta > Lepidoptera > Noctuidae > Aporophyla > Aporophyla nigra. The sequence continues at coordinate 12,338,574 of OX382307.1, read as the reverse complement.
TTATGAAGGGGATAATTTACCTTGAATTATAGTCATAATAAAAAGTGAAAAGAAAATAATAATATTATTTCCACTTTTCTGAAAAAAATGTTTACAAAAGTGGGTTTTTTACTTTACAATCCAAACTTCCATTGTAAACCAAAAGTTAGTCAGTAGCAGTTCACAATTTATTAAGCCAATAACATCTATGAAAAAGATAAAGGAAAGTCAGCTTTTGTTTATAAAACCTTTGTAAACATATTTTTGTATTTTGACTAATCTATATTATTATTTTTTTGTGGGAAATCATCTAATGACGTCTCCCGCTCTGGGCGGAGTGGGAGGGCGGGTCAGAGTTTTACTGCCTAAAACCCCCCCGTGTTCCTTGAGCTGCCTCTATGCCAGGGCCATGGTATCTCTTTCGAAAAAAATCTCGCGACCCTGGCAGATATCTATCATTTTTCAGTTCATCATCATCATCATGTGACAAATGCGAGCACTGACTGGACAGGTCCACTCAATCTGTGGGGCTCTCTCCTCAAAATACCATTTCAGACATCGACATGATCTCAACTTGTAGAGACCAAGATTATGTCTGGAATTTAAAAGCGACTGAGACATCTGAATTTGTTTCGGCATTGCTTTTTAACCGACTTCAAAAAGGAGGAGGTTCTCAATTCGGATGTTAATATGTTTTTATTTTTTTTATGTATGTTCGGTCATAACTCCGTCATACATAGACGGATTTGCAAAATTCTTTAAAAAACTGGACAGGAACTCTTTAAAAAATGACAGCAAAACTACCGCGATTTCTGCTATCGCATAAATATGCATTGTTTGTTTGGAATTAGTGCGGGGTGGATACCACAACTAAAAATTAAAAAATTAAAACTTTTTTACAAAAAAAAAACAACCGCCTTCCTTAAAAACACTACAAAGTGAAAAATAACTTTAATTTCGGAAGTCGGTGGCAAAAAATCCATAAATACAGTTCCTAAGACACCGACTTCCGAAATTAAAGTTATTTTTCACTTTGTAGTGTTTTTAAGGAAGTCGGTTGTTTTTTTTTTTTGTAAAAAAGTTTTTATTAAAGTAGTCAAATAGGAAATGTGGACCTCAACTAGTTTTTGAAATATGATTGACGTTAAAAGTGTTTGTTCAAACCTACTTATAGAAATGAAATCATTTATTAACTAACATAATTTTATGGCCTTTTCCCAATCTATTTGGGGTTGGCACAAATGTCTTTTTTTTTCCATTATTCTCTATTTGTCGTCATCTCGGTAGTCACTCTCACTTTCTAGCCAAATCATCTTTAAGACCGTCCGCCCATCGTTTCATTGTCATTGATACTCAAAACCCAATATTTTCCAGCTCTTTATTAAAAAAAACTTTTTTACAAAAAAAAACCAACAAAGAAGTTTTTATTTTTAAATTTTTAGTTATGTTATCTACCCTGCAGTAATTCCAAACAAACAATGCAATATGCATTGTTTGTTTGGAATTACTGCATGCGATAGCAGAAATCGCGGTTGATTTGCTGTCATATTTTAAAGAGTTCCGGTGTCTGTCTCCGGAACTCATCATCAGATCTATATGAAATTTATATGGGACTATTTCGGAATAAACTCCTTTCGAACAAAAAAAGAATTTTGCAAATCAGTTTATATATGACGGAGTTATGGCCGAACATACATAAAAAAATATACTCCTCCTTTTTGAAGTCGGTTAAAAATATATCTCTTTGTTAGGTTCATTGATCATCAATTAGAAAAACATAACTTACTTGTTCACCTCTTTAAAATGTGGTTGACAGTAAGCAACATTCATAAATGGGACATTCTCCCTCTCTCGTCATATGAGGCGACCATATGGCCCAAAGATCAATTTGTTTGTGTGCTGCATATCTGTCTACCTTGTTTGTAGCGTCGCGAAAGTTTTTCTATTTCTGTTTACTTGTTGTGAATGAACTTGTGAACTAGGCGTGTGTCCGAATTTACCTCACTCCGACAGAATAAGGCCAAACAAAATGAATATATGCCAACTATTACCAGCCAATCAATATGCTCTGGCAGATATACCATAGCTTTACATACAAAACATGGAGGGATGTTTTTTTATGCGAAGCATTTTAAGTAATAAAGCAGTAAAATCCGGAACAGCAACAATTTGGAACAATAGCCCTAAATGAAAAAGGGATATTGTGAAACAAACCATCAGGAAGACACTTTTTGTACTTACATGCAATTTGCCAAAGAGGATAAAATCCGATTTTGTGGTAAACTTCGAACAAAACACACCATTATATGTCCCTTAACACACTATCAATACTACCCGTCATCGATTTATTGTAACAAAGTTTAATTTATACCAATCATAATAATTATCTGTATTTTACCTCCGATGGCAACAGGGGGTGACATAAGTTTAACGTGTGTATCTGTGTGTCTGTCGGTGGCATTGTAGCTCCCAAACGTCTGAACTGATTTTGTTTTTTTATAAACCTCTAAGAAGTCAATGAAAATGCCAAACAGACGACGCCCAGCAATAATGAATGTATGCTATTGTAGAAAGGATAACATTTTCAGTAGCCGACTCCCAACACGACGATGCTTTGATCAAATTATTCACTTACAATTTCTTAGGGCTAATACGCTTTACTTTTGAGAGGTTTATGTGTGTGTCAACGGTTTCTAACATTTATAATTTTTGGGTAAACTATGTCACGACAATACACAACCTATATTTCAGCTGTAAAGTTGGACAGACACAGCAGATAATATGAAACTATCTGTAAAATGCTGCAGATGGCACCGACATATGTTTCATATCATAAAGTTTGAGGCTCCTCGCGAAGCTGTCCACTACTGTTGCACGAACAAACCAGTTTTTTTTTAGCAACACAATAAAAAGTTATCCTTGATAGAATAACGTAACTGTTGTCATTAAATACTATAGGTCCATGAATTTAAACATCTTGAAAAAAAAATAAGTACCGTAAAGAAAACGTTATTGAAGTAATAGAGCTACTTTTTCCATTTCATTTTATTGGATGTCCTATCACATATTAGCCGATAGTGTCCGATATGACTCAAAATCAGTAAAAAACTGACAATTTGCTAGTTATTTACTAGACGATGACACTGCGCAATTTCTTTATTTCGATTCGATTGAGACGAGCGACCAAAAGCTCGCTTTATATGTTCCAGTGCATTTGTTGCCGTCTAAAGAATAAGCCCAGCTCTTATTTATAGCGGTATATTTCGCCTTTACTGCTCCCTTTTCATATAAAGTTTCATTCTTAACAAAACTAGAGACACTTTTCGTAAAAAAGCTAGGGACATCTAGGATACATTTGAGGAGAAAGTATCAAGCTACTTTTTCAAGACGAATGATAGAAGACTAGAAGTAGAAACCCGTATATTTGTCAGAGCCGCAGAACACGAGAACAGTACCAAAAAAACTTGATAATAAAGCGACAGCTGAGGATCACGAATCACTCATCAATCCTAATCTAGACTAAACAAAGTCTCGTGGATATATTCGTGGGATGTGTGACCGATGGATGACGCTCCAAAGTCGACGAACTTCACAAACGCCCCGTCGTCGTCCGTAAAGTTTTTCAATAGAAATGTTTGTTAGACATCAGACGGACCCCGCACAAATAGTATACACTCAACATTCGTATTATTTTACAAATAACTCTTTAAGGCTTCTCTCGACAGTGGAGCGCTGGATAGCATTGCGTTCTATGATTAGTACTTTTGAAGTTCGAGACAATCTGTCTTCGCTAGACAGTATTGTGATGCTTTCATTTATTATTTTTAAATCCTTGGAAATAAATTAGGGTCTGTCTTCAAAGAAACATAATGGAGATAAGAGTTTAGAACGTTCTGAAGATTTTGCTCCAAAGAACGCTCCATACTTTCAAAAATATAATAAAAAAATATCTATGTTTTTCTATTAATTCATTACATTTGGTTTCATTGTAACGTGATATAATCTCATTGATCTTATTTAACAGAAAACATTTACCTAGATTGCTACCTAGTGCATGAAGCAACTATCTAGTAGGTACATACTGTTTACGAAAACAAGTGAAATGAAATTCAGGGCACTCGAAACTAACTACAAAGTTTTGGAGCAACATAATGATAGATGTCATCCGTTGCTTGTTTTCATTATCAACTGTACAAGCACAAAATAAAAGAATACACTCAAAAAGCAATGTTACCAATGGACCCAATAACTTTCGAAATGAAGTATTAAAAATATTATGAAGTAAAATCGGAGAAACCGATGCACAACTTGATAGAAAATACTTTCGTAATGATGGACCCTGGAGCAGAAAGTTCAAAATAAGTTGTCCGTTCAGCTGTGTCGACTTCTACATCAGAAATTGAATTGCATAAAATTTACTTATTCATTGAATTCACGCCCTTACTCTTTCGCACGAAAGCGCTGACAACGACATGAAAGTAAGAGTATGTTATATTTTATTATACCATTGCTAATAAAACTTGGAAAATTATATCAGAAGCAAGATTTCATACTGTATTGTATTAAAAATATTCTCATTTCTTTCGCATTCACGACGCAACTTGAAAATATAACAGATGGCAGACATAACTGATAATGAATATCTCTTGAGAGCGATTATCATTTAGCTTAATGGACTATTTAAATAATAAGAGGCCTTATAAGTGAATAATTTCCATTTAACTAACGTGTCAAGTTTCATATAAAGTGTAGTCATCGTCGTGGCGCAGCTTAGGGATGTCTCTTCGTAATTCGAAGAGTTTAACGCCTGAATGCAAAATTATGGCAATCTTGTAGGAAAGCAATAGATCTCGACAACACTAGTTTTACTTTTTCTAATCGAAGTCAAACTGATAGAAAGAAAATACGTTTATTTGCGGTAAATATGACGCAAAGACAAACTAAACACAACATAAATATTTAAAAAAATAGCTGGGGAAAATATGCGTCAAATCCACGCAAAACGGCCATCGCTCAGCATAATACTGCGACTCTGTGCGAGACAGAGCCCCAGCGCTGGTTTTCAGCGACAGCCTGCTGATAGATATTAGAATTACATCATTCATTAAGTCTCCTAGACAGGGACAGGTTCGTCTCATGCGTAGGACACTAACAACTGAAACACACAAATGCCAATTCAAAAAGTATTTATTTTGTTGACAGACACTTAATTAACATATCACCTTACCTTTTCGAAGAAAAAGCCCAGACGATACGTTTCGGCCCGAAAATAAATCACAAGATGGAAAATTCATGAGCGCCACAAACATTTGTTTGGAGCGTACTTCATGCATAAAGCAGAAGAACGGCTATAACATTATGTCAAATTATTTAAACTGTCGCTTAACACATATAAAGGTGTGTTCATAAATATTTTTGACATAAATCTCGTTTTCTCGGAGCCAGCCCTGCAGGAGCCACGCGTCCGTACAAGGCAGACGGAATGCCTGCACGCGAATCTTTACGACGTCGGATAACAATAAACATCACGAGCTTTTTGTAGCCGTCCGCCACTTGGTAAGCAAAAACGTGGCGTAGACAGCTAAAGCACTGAAGTTGGACTATTGTGTTTATAGAGAAAATCGTGGATACGTATACAAATTTGATTTAAGGCTTTGTATTGAGATATTTTCTTGGGGATTGTTTGTGGAACTGTGAAATATTCGTATATTTTATCTTAGCTGGAAGACATGGCTTGGTCCGTCGCTATGAAACTCCTTCGCAGGATCCTCGTACTAGTCAGCACAAATACAGCCTAAATTTCTGTGAAGATGACGGTACGCTGCTGATATTGCCTCATAACAGATACTGTTCAATGGCTTATTCCTCTACGTCTGTTCCAGGATGCCTGGGTGCGTTATCAGCGGGGGTGGCGCTCGCGCTGTCGCCGGTGACGGTGGCGCTGTGCGTGCGCAAGTCCACGCGCGTCACGGCTGTCGTGGGAGGCCTGGTCGCCGCCCTCGGCTGCCTCTTTACCTCGTTCGCCACGCAGTTCCACCAGCTCTTCTTCAGCTATGGTAAGTAGAACATTAACGAAAAAATATTTTGAAAATGATAAATATTAATATTATGATGACCACAAATGAGAAAACTGAGCGTGAGATGAGGACTCCATGTGAAGGAGTGACGAATTACATCGTATGTCAATTTTGTTCAAAACAGATCGTTACCACAAGATAAGTTTATATAGGTTTACACAGTTTTGTAATATGTAAAGCTATTCCTGTATAGCATTACAGGATCTAGGTAACCAGCAGCACTCAAACCGAATTAAATTAACGATGCGCCTAATAATACTAAAATGTCGTAAGGAATCCGGTTCAGGACGTGCGCGTACACTTGCATTAACACGGAATAAATAATTGGAACGTTAATGCACCTGAAACCGCCGCGCGCGCTTCTGACAACTCAATTTATTTCATCAGATTCATATCCGAAACCCGTTTTAGTGAACTTCAAAGGTATCCGCTAATTGGGTCTCTGTGTAAATAAAAAGATATCTACACACTCGTACAGACAAAAATAGAAACCTGAATATTTACTGAAACGAGTTATTTATTACATGATTTATCAAATATTGTCTCACTCATAGAAATTGAAAATATAACAACTTTATTTTTTATCAAACGTTTGAATAGAACTGAATTATTTATGTCTCAATTCTTAGAATTTGAAGTTGAATTTTCAGCGTAGTAAATAATCCTTAGAAATAATTCAACGAAACGAACTTCGCTTTTACGGATTGGCTGACGGGCTATTACCGAATAAGCCACAAATCGAATCGGATCAACGTGGCGTGTTTTATTCTCGAAGAAATGCATAGGAAGGTACGATATGGTACCTACCTACATATTGGCTACAAATCTTGCGAATAACGTCGGATCTTCGCAAGCTAAAGTGTTCCATACAAAATATGAGAATGTTGAAGCAAACTGCATGCGTGCTCACATGCACGCTGTGAGCTAGTTCGATCTTCAAGGAGAACACGTTGGCGCCCGGCAGAACGCGGCATTAGCATTTAAATTGGGACACTACCGCCGCGTTACAGTGAAGTGCCTCTATTAGCTACTTTGCACTGAGCTTCACTAACCCATACATCCCATTCGAAAACCAAACTAAGTATCAGTTGATGCATCTTCTTTACATAATACAAGACAAAGTCGCTTCCCGCGTCTGGACGCTTAGATCTTTTAAACTACGCAACGGATTTGAATACGGTTTTTATAAATAGATAGAGGGATTCAAGACGAAGGTTTATATGTATGTACTAGCTTCTGCCCGCGACTTCGTCCGCGACTTTTGCTCCCCCGACCCTTACCGTCGCATCGAATTGCCTACCAGTTTTCGTCCATTTTTCGTTGCTGCTCCGGTCCTTTTGATTGTAGCGTGATGTTATATGCCTGCCTGCCTGCTCTTTCAATAAATAAGCTATCCAACACAAAAACAATTTTTCAATGCGGACCAGTACTTCCTCAGATTACCGCGTTCAACCAAACAAACAAACTCTTCAGCTTTATAATATTAGTTGAAGCCGCTGGCAAATAAAGTTTTTTTTTTTACATAAAACAGTTTGTGACTGGCTGGCACGCAATAAACGACTACAAGAAGCGACTAAGAACATAATGTTCCTTAAAGACTCCAGACTTGCACTACGTAATTCTTTTTTGGAACATCACCCCCTGATCGAGCCATAAGGAGGGGGAAGTTTGTATCCGAAACTAAGTTTCTGGCAACAGTTACTTGTTTTATATAATACTTTCCGGGATCACACCGATCAAACTTATTTCTTGCTGTCTCAGAATCTGGGAATAAGTCATATCATGAAGCTATGGAATAATATCTTGAATACCGACATAGTTAAGCTGACTTACGCTTTCGCTCGAACTATTATGAGCTCCATGCTTGTGTTCTTCGAATCCTCGCAATCTTCAGGGAAATCAGGACTCTAGTTACAAAGGAAATACTGATTATATGTTGGCAGTTGCATAGATATGAGGAAAACTTTCACAACTGCAACTGTCGACTACACGGCTAACGATAGCAAGGAGGATCGTATTATGGTTAGATATCGCCCTGTTACATGGTTAAAATCACGATAGCAACACAATATCAACTGACTTTCGATTGGTATTGCGACGGCCACTGCAAATGCAACGAGCAATGAATGTGCGAGTAACGATGCTCGAATAACGACAGTACTTCACACCCATTGCACTGTAACACGGACAATAACATTCTAACACAACAACTGTTATGATACTAGTCATTGTCATGAATAGAAATGGGCAAATTCGAATTGATTTTCGGGTGTAAAACATTCGTGTGAAAAGGAATACATTGGCCAGCACTGTTTTATTTAATTCGGTATTAAAATATGATCTCTTTGATTAAGGCGCGGACTGACTACGATTTGAAATGCTACAACTACATGCTACAGCTCCAACAAATAAGGTTGAAAATTGAATAAATATTTGGATTGACGATGTGACTAAGCTGCGAATTGGCATTTATTTTACGGGTTTTATTTAGATTATTCGGACTACACACATTAAATTAAATAATTGTCTGGTTAAAGTTTTAAAGTAATGTTTATTCTATTGAACTCTTTAAAAAAAAAATGTTGTTATCGCTGAAAATACAGAGATGTTCGACGTCAAAGTTTTTTTTTGTGAAACAATTTTTATTGGGAATATCAAACAATTTTTCACTATTCTATTCGGTTAGAATTTTTCTTTAAACCCTTCTCTGTCCACTGTATTTTTTGTGTCGTATATTTTCGTTGCGTTACGTCATACTCGATTGTCAAAGACACCAGTGTTTTGTGAATATTGAGGTAACACCGCGCCTTAAACACTTCATCAGTGGACGTTATCGTTTTGAATGGCAATAATCTTATGTCTTAACCAATATAGATATCATCATATATCATACCTAGGTCATCACCATTGGCCTAACCTTTTCCCAAGTATGTTGGGGTCGGCTTCCAGTCTCACCGGATGCAGCTGAATACCAGTAGTTTACATGTAGCGACTGCCTATCTGACCTCCACAACCCAGATATTGGGTAATACGATACCTCTAAAAAAATAAGTATAAAAAGAAGTAGCGAAATAACACTAACGCAATGAAGCTGAATCATGTATGATACCTACCCACCCACTTCATGGATCAGTAGGTAACATAGCTAAAGGGGTTGCTTCAGGTCTCATGTAAGACGAAATAAAAACCCACTTTTATCTAACTAGGATAGACATCTATCGCTGAAATATCACGGAATTAGCTGAATAATCGGATTTTATGTTTACTACTGCTTTTTCTCATTCCCACATTACGTCTTATTTGTTTTACTGTCGGTTTACGGTGAATGCTTCAACCAGCCCGCGAAATTCAAATTTTCTTACGTTTTTTGCAATTTGCAGGCCAGTGCTAGGTTGTATGTGGATTAAAATATTATTCGTGCCTGTAAGACATATGCAGTTACAGAATTATAATCATCAAAATCATCAATACAACGAAGGCCTAGGAATTACTTTTTCTGTTTTATTTTTGTTCCTAGGCCTTTATGAACTTAGAGCGTTGAATTGATGATTTTGATGATTATAATTCTGTAACTACATATGTCTTACAGGCGCGAATAATATTTTAATCCACATACAACCTAGCACTGGCCTACAAATTGCAAAAAACGTAAGAAAATTTGAATTTCGCGGGCTGGTTGAAGCATTCACCTTAATGCCCTTTCGTATCTCTTTTATTACGTCCTAGAATGAAATTATTTACATTTATTTCATGCCATTATTAGGTACATAGGTACCTATCTTCACCCATTTTTGTAAAGACGAATGAAATTTTATGACAAAAACAAGCTAATTGGTTTTTTTACGGCCAGGTACCTTTTTGGTATAATAACCAACTGCTCGCCTTAGACAAGTCGTGCACTTATTTTACTTGGATTTTACCCCACACTATGGAAACCACGATGAATTTTTAGGAAGTTTTAGGTATTGAAAGTTCCAACTAATGGTGAGTCCACACTGTACAAACTTTGAAGTCTGAGTAAAAATTTTTGACGCAGACATCTTCTTTGAATGTTGGCGCTAACTTTTCATTAAGTCAGATTTGGATTTTCGACAATTTTTAGTTCATTTCATAATTAATTATTTGGCTCCGGCACATCGACATTAGTCTGCATAGATAACATTCTGTAGAAGTTGATGACAGTCCGATTCGTGTGGACCCACCCGACCCACCATAAGGTGACGTTTATGTTTTGTAGTTTCTGACAATAGCTCATGCTTATAAATCAATGCAATTTCAAAAGGTTATCATTTTTTATTTATTAGAATTATCACAAATAAATAAGATTTATCGGTTTATATTCAGTACCTACGAAGGATCTAGCAAAAGCGTTTCATGAAAAGAAAACAGACTTAACGTCTCGATACCGCAATCTGATGCAGCTTTATCTCAACAAAGACCGCTTGCTGAATAAACATGATTGCAATGTCTAATGCTATTGAACAGTTTGTACACAACACTAAAAGTCTTGTATTTATACGTATTTCTCACGACTTTTACACTCGTTTTTCAGCCGATTTAATTCAGTTCATGTTTCCATTCAATTCAACTTATCAAACATAGCAGAGCGTTCATTTTGTGTGTGTAACATGTGACTAAGTCTGTACATTAGTTACAGTGATGGGACAGGGCTGCTAAAGACAGTTTTTTTGTCTCGGGAACAAAGTAGAATTACACATGACTGAATAAGATAAACCTGCTAAGACTTTTATATAATTAATATAGTATCTATATGCAAATGTGTAATTTAGTATCAGAACCTAGTAATTTATAACTGGTATCAATTTTAGCTGCACACGTAATGGGTAGTTACTAGTCATTAATTTACATTCAAACGTAATCAATTAGGAATCTGTAATTAGCGATAAATCTATCGTTGAGTGAGATATACCTCCCTATATGGCTGAGCGTACGTTCTGTAGGACTCAACTTGGTAGTAGGGATTGCAATCCAGCAAAATGAGCTACCGCAGGCCAGTGGGATCCAGCATAATTTGAGGAACTGCGGGATCGGGCTACAGATTGCGAATCCGCAAGCAGCATTTGAAACTGACGGAGTAAAAGGGAAGCATTGGACTTTGTTAGTGGCATAATGAGCCTTTTCGGCCGCCGGCCGTCGTATATCAGTTCTATAAGACGTAGATTACGTTCTATAAGACGTAAATAACACTATCGATGCTATTTGTAGACTTATTGTTTGATATTTATAAATATGTAATATTTTCTTATTGATTATTTGCTTTAGTAAGATACATAAAGACGTACGACGTACTAAATTTATATGATCTCAAAAAGACTAATTATAATGACCTCAAATAGAGATTAGAAGTACATAATATTATTTTTTGAACTTTTATAAAGATTAAGCACAACAGTGAAATAATTGGCCAATCAGGTGCTGCCAGATATTGTAGATTTTTGTAACTTTTATTAATATTAGATAAACAAAGAATATTTATTTGAATTAAAAAGAAAATACTATAACCTTTGAAATGAATCCAATAAAATTCCCGCTGCATTGAAAACAGTGTTGGATTGCAAACCCTAATTTGTAGTGACGTATGTAACATGAGAATACAAAGATGATTTGTCCCAATCATATTACTGCTCCCCTCGTGAACCCTAACAAGCGGTGATATCCTGGACGAGTTGACTACATCAACTTCCTCAGTGCAAAATGCAACGTTATTAAGCCAGTTTTCCAACAACATTATTAGTTATGAATCCAAAAATATGTTGATTTTATCGTAGACCCTCGTAGACAGTGTCGTAGGCGCGTAGCAAAGAAAACTACGCTCGCTCGTAGTAGCTACGTCGTACATGGAGTACAAAAACTGCTACGTACGATATAATAAAATAATCAGTATTATCAAATAGAAAATGATGAAGGAAACCCTACACGTTGCATTGTGTAATTTTCATTAATTTTAACATAATTATAATACTTAGCTGCCATACCGTTAATCCGATTGCGAAAATATTGCTGGGAGTTGTGCGAAGAATATAGGCATAACATATAAATAAATATCTATGCATAATTCATCTAAACGTAAATTGAATTTTTTAAAGATAAAATTAAATCTTTGATAGTGTTTTTTGATACAATCGGAAGATTTGGAAAATTACTATGATGTTGTTTTTTTTTTTTTAACTATTTATATGCGCATATAAACAGACAAGAAGAAAGGAACAGATAAATAGGTACGCTTATTTCTACAGAAATCTCTTCCAGCACACCTGCAATTGGAGAGAAGATTAAAAGAGATGTAGAAAACGTGTGTAACGGTAGAAGAGAAAAGATAAAATCAAAACTTATACTACCTCATCATCATCATCATCATTTCAGTCGTAATACGTCCACTGCTGGACATAGGCCTCCCCCTATTTGGGGGGCGTTGCCATAATCGCCACGCTTGGCAGGCGGATTGGCGATCGCAGTATGGTGGCAAGATGTAAAGAGAACGCTGCTGCCCATTCTCTAGTAAGTCCCATAGTCGCCTTTTACGACACCCACGGGAAGAGATGGGGTGATACTATTCTTTACGTCCGGCACCACACGGTACTACCTACCCTAATTTAAATATACACAATAAACATACAAAATAAAAAGGCTAGTAATTGGTTTTAGTAGGTAGACATTCACATGAAGTTTTAATACCTTTACTCATATTACAGGGACTGTAGTAGGTGTGGGCGTGGGCCTGACAAGGGACTGCTCAACACTCATGGTGGCGCAATACTTCAAACGGAGACGGGAGCTCGTGGAGATATTCATCGTCAGCGGAAGCGGACTGGGCATCGCCGTCATGTCCACCTTCATCAAAGGAGTCATAAGGTAAATATTATATAGACACTTCTTGGAAAAGGACCGGGGAATCAATAACGGATTAATTGGTTAATTTTGTTGTTTCCGTTTTGGGACCCAAATAAATTTCCTTCGAATGTTTAAGGTGTATGTCTGTTAGTCTAGTGGTTAGTGACCCTGACTGCTAAGACGGAGGTCGTGGGTTCGATTCCCACCCAGGACAAATCTTTGTGTGATGAGCTCAATTATTTGTTCTGTGTCTGGGTGTAATTTATCTATAATATGTATGTATTTAGAAATATGTAAGTATATATCAGTTGTCTAGTTGCCATAGTACAGGCTCTGCCTAGTTTGGGATCAGATAACGGTGTGTTGGTTGTCCTAAGATATTATTATTATTAAAGTATTTGGAAATACAGGGCGTGTGTTATCTACTGTTTTTTATTTGGTATACTTAACAAGCACAAAGTATAAAATATTGGTATCATTGTGATAACATACAGGGTCAAATTAAATTAGATAGCAATACTTTACACACGTGTTGGGTATAGATACGATATGGTATCTAATACAACCATTTACTTAATTACATTTAATAAACTTTCAGAGCGATCGGCTGGCGCTTAGGACTGCAGGCTGTGACCGGAGTAGTATTCGCTACCTTCATACTGGGCACTTTCTACCGATCAGCGTCCCTATACCACCCACAGAGAAGAGCGATATTGCACCTTAAGAACCAGAACAAGATCAAACGGAAGATGAAGGATAGGAACAAGACCGATGACCGCCAGCCATTCTTCGATTTCTCCACACTGAAGTCTAAGACAGTGAGGATCTTGCTGATGTCAACCGGGATATCGGCGTTTGGTATCAATACGCCGATATTCTATTTGGCTTACCATGCTGAAGAAGAAGGTACTTATATACGATTATAACTTTTCCCTACCCAACAATGCATCACCTTATGCGACAAAAGTTGCCGGAAGCGTTTTTTTATTCCTAACTAGCTGTTACCCGCGACTTCGTCCGCGTGGTATTTAACAAAAAAGTTTTTCATTCGTTTTTTTTGTGAGATCCTTTTTTTTCTAAAGTAAAAGTAGCCTAAGTTACTCCTTGTTACATCAGCTATCTGCCAGTGAAATTCCCGTCAAAATCGGTCCAGCCATTTCAGAGATTAGCCAGAACAAACAGACAGACAGACAAAAATTTAAAAAAATGTTGTTTTGGTATCTGTACCGTGTATACATCCAGACATATTACAAAACAGACACTCCAATTTTATTTATTTGTCTAGATGTCTAGATGATTGAATGAAATACTGACTTAAATCATTAAAGAAGTAAAATTAATAGAATATTACTTAACAACGTATATAAAATTCTCTATTATTGAACTGCCTCGTTGTTGATCGCTGATCGCAAGCGTTACTGCTAAGCATGAGGTCCTGGGTTCGATTCCCAGATCGGGCAAAATGTTATTGGGTTACTACTGTAATTTCTCAGTAGCAGCCCGGAGTCTCGGAGAATTTGTGCACGGTTTGATGGCAATAGGCTCGCCCCTATTCAATGGAACTTAAACATAACTGGCAAAATGTGGTGACTTAATTTCCGACATCCACGCGGGCGAAGCCGCGGGCAAAAGCTAGTTGTTACTAAAATCGGAAAGAGCATCCACTTCGATGATTTAATACACAAAAAAATGTTTGTTCACATGGGTACCTTGGGTACGCAGGTATTTTGCGCCCAAGATTCTTAATCTTGTTCTTAATCCCATCAGATTATTTAAATTCTTCAATCACCTCGCTAGTAAATTAAGAACATCCTTATTATCCTCCAGGTCTAGGAGATACAGTAGAACTCCTGCAAGCATACCTCGGCCTAGCCTGGGCGGTAGGATGTGCAGCCTTCGGTCTCCTGGTCCGTCAGAACTCGGCAGAATGCAGGATAGCTCGCCAGTACCTGACTCAAGCAGCCGTGTTCGTGTGTGGACTGGCGACTATGGCCCTGACGGCTGTGGAGGGATCCTATCGAGGCTATGTTTTGTTTGCTTGGGTTTATGGTAAGCAATGCCTACTTTTAAAGTATGTACAATAACTATGAATTTTAGTAGGTAGTACGTAGTGGTAGTAGATAGTCTTATTATAAATATAATTTTACAGAAGAAGGTAGGTGCATGTAAATAAAAATAAATGAAAAAAAGGAAATTAAATGTAGGAGTATGGTTAGGCTCTCCCAAGTCCTTCAGGGACTACCTACATACAAAACTAAAGTCACGTCTTTTTCCAATGAAGGTAGGTAAACACAAACAGATGCTACACATTTTCTGAGTTTCAAACGAACAAAGTATTGTTTTTTTTTTTTTAATATACAATTTAGTTTAACATTTAATGTAGGTAATTTTAGATTCGGATTTTTTAAGCTCTTGATTGATATTTTTTTTTTTTTTTTTATATCTACGATATTTTATATTTATCCTGAAATTTTGGATTTAAGTAGGTAGGTATCTATCAACCTTCAATTAATATTTGCGCACCACCTACCTACCTTGTAGAATATGATGGAAACTTACTGTGTAGCTAGGTACATTTCGACGCTTGAAAGGCAAAATTGACTAAGCGACATAGGGCTACTATGGCGCTTAGTCAATTTTGCCTTTCAAGCGTCGTTATATTTGTCGACTTACTGTTCCCGTATTCTTGCAATTAAATATTATCCTAATTCTTTATCAGTAAATAAGTACAAAATATGGTAACACTTCCAGGTATATTCTGCGGAGGCTACCACTACTCGCTGAAGATGTATACGTACGAGCGCGTGCGCTCACGCAACTTCGCGCGCACGTGGGGCTTCGTGCAGTGCTCACAGGCCGTGCCCATCGCCATAGGAGTGCCGCTGTCAGGTGAGATGCAACCTAAACTATAGGGTATTATTCTCTATAACTCATACATACGTATACGTACCGTGTGGTGCCGGACGTAAAGAATAACACCACCCCATTTCTTCCCGTGGGTGTCGTAAAAGGCGACTAAGGGACTTACTAGAGAATGGGCAGCAGCGATCTCTATGCATTTTACCACCATACTGCGATCGCCAATCCGGCTGCCAAGCGTGGCGATTATGGCAAAGCCCCCCAAATTGGGGAAGGCCTAAGTCCAGCAGTGGACGTCTTACGGCTGAAATGATGATGATGATGATGATACGTACTATGTTTTTTTTGAGCGCGACTGAACGCAAATTTGTCAAAACGCTAAGTATTGTATCAACTATTGCCCTTTTTTTATGGAAATAGGTAATCACCATTAATAGGTCTGCTTAACTCCCTCTGTTCTAATGGCTTTAAATTTCCAGGGTACATAAACGTGGGTTGCGGCGGCAAAGCGGGCTACTACTTCAGCTCAACATGTTCCCTCATCGGGTCCCTGTCTCTCTTTTGTATTGATCTTCATAGGCGCAGTGTTGCGCACAAACACACCAAGTAAGGACTAATCATTTTACGTTGAGATTAAGTGGTAGGTGGGTGTGTACATAACTTTTTTTAAATGTCGAAACACTGCTTACCACAGAACCTCCTTTCCTTTAATGGACACATTTTTACCCACCATCTTGATTCTTATTAAGATGGGCATACCTACCCAGCTTTACGTCTAAGGAAGAAAAAGTCAAGAATTTCTTGTGGTGGGTTTTGGAGAGAAGCAGGTCAAGCATAAAGAGCTCAGCCTTTTGGCCGGTCTTCTCGAGTTCAGAATAAAAGACTGAATTAAACTTCCATACGGTCACTGACAGTTGCCTTATATTCAATTTGTGTTGCAGAGAAAACGGTGGAACTGCAAATTGCGAATCGACGTGCGAGCCTTCGCGACGCAGCCGCAGCCGCGAACGTGAACCGCGCACGGCCGCAGGCGCAGCCACCGCCTTAGGTACCTAAATAATTCAATGTATCTTCTATATATAAAATTCGCACAGCCTAAACCACTGGTCCTAGAGACATAAAATTTTGAGGGTGTGTTCTTTGTGAAGAGTAAATATCCACTAAGACAAGGTTTTTTGGAATTCCATCCCTAAGAGGGTGAAATGGGGGGTTGATTTTTCTGTGAAACTTTTTACTCTCTGGGTCGGAGTAAGACAAAGCAAGCAGTGCGATTAGACATTGTTTACCTGTATTAACACATAGAGTACTTTTAATCCCGGTAGTAGGTAACCTCCTGTGGGATATTTTTCAACATCCACGCGGGCGAAGTCGCGGGCAGAAGCTAGTATAACATAAAATGTGAAACCAAAACTATCAATAAAAACGAAACAATATGGTTTTCCATAAAACATTCTGTCTGAGTAGGTATTCCAAGGAGGATTCACCCGTTAATAGGAGGAGTATTCCATCCGGTTCCTCCTTACCTGGAAATTAGTGACCCGTCCGAGCATGCAAAATATTTGAACTTTTGCCATCGATAGATACGTTAGGAAGAAGTGAAATACCTGTGATCACTGCTTAATTGCTCTAGTTATCAATTATTTCAATAAAAAATTCAATTCAGTTCTAGGAGCAGAATTCGTAGCGCCAGGTCGAGCGGGTCGCGACCTCCTGCTGGACAGCATTCGGCCCGGCACCCTGGGCTCTCCGCCGCCGAACGTGCCGCCCGAGCTGACCTGCATCAGCGAGGAAGGTGGTCTAGACCTCGACCTTGATCTGGACATACCAGAGCATCTCCTCGAGGACTTAGACTGCGGGGGTGATTGTATCACTAGTTGTAATAAGGTAATGAGTTTTTTTTTTTTTAGTTTTTGTTTCGAATTTTTTGTGGCATTGTACCTAGGATAAAGAACAAGCAGCCCGCTAAGCTAATACTTACCTAACTGGTTGCCATAGACTACGATTTTTTAAATATAGGTCGGCTGTAAAATATCAAAACCCAGTATCTGCATAAAACAAAATTTTATAGGAAAGCCGAAAAACGATTTCGTAGAACTAAACTCTTGCTCTAGAATTCTAGATACTAGGTTTCCAACTTTGTGTAACTTTGTATTTGACTAATTTCTGGGAGTTTTTGCTAGCCTAGTATGTGGAGGGTGGTCTTTAGGGTCGAAAAAGGCAAAAAATACGTTTAAAAAAATGTCAGTTACTAGGTTTTGAAATTGAACAGCCAAGGTAGGTATATACTTCCTATAGGCCAATGGTGGCCCAGTGGTAATGGCCGTGATTTACGAGTCGTAGGTCGTAGGTTCGAACCCAAACATGCGCTTTACTTTGAGCAAATTATTTCACCACCACTGCTCTGAAGACGGTAAAGGAAAACATCGTGAGGAAACCAGAATATCCTAGAACCAAAAATTTTAAGACATGGGACATCTACCACCCGCACTCGGTCCGCGTGGTGGATTACGACCCACTCCCCTCTCAGGGCGAGGAGGCGTGAGTCCCAGCTTTGGGAACATAATAAGCTGATTTTTATTTTGCCTAATTCCTAGCCCCGTTTGTAGGTTCATAATTTTACAACAAGAAACCTGCTGGTGACTTCTACCATTTCTATAATGCAACAGCATTCCTAAGTTCAGTCGTTAGCTATTCTTTGGTAAATAGCTTGATGGTCATTGCTAAATTATCAGAGCCTTATTGGTCGGTCGGAGAGGATAATCCTTACGAAGAAGACTAGTCAACTGCTAATTTCAAATTCTTGTTCCCAGGTCGAAAACTATTTAATGTTAAGTGAATACGAAAACAATCTGATAGCCGAGTTGCCGACCCTCAACGAGCGGCGCGGGCGGCGCTGGTCCATCGTAGTGGCCAACTCTTCACCACAAGAAACCACCATCCCTGAACGTCCCGACTCACCAGAAGTTCAAAACTCTAGCAAGTGGAAGAAAAAGTGCCATAACACAAACAATAGACTGATTACGGTGATCAATGAGCAATCACTCTGAAATATTAGTGAAATAATATTCAGACAATAAATAGAAATAATCATTTAGTGTACGACCTATAACCTCATTAATTTATTTGATGTGTGTGAATAGTAGCGTTTGTGTATTGTTCAAAATAATTTATTAAATTATTACTACAATTTTATTGTTGTTTAATTATTGCCTCTAGCCCTAAATCAGCAGTGTTGGTAGTTCACAGGGACATCAGAATTAAAACCACAGTACATACAATGTAACTAAATATAATGTCATTGATATTTCGTTATCTTAAAAATAAGTAATATATTAGTGAATACTGCACCAAAAATACAAAGGAACATAATATAATTATTTATTACCGTTGAGGAACCACAATATCTTCTAAGAACTGGGCGAAACAGCGCATCGCTTGCAGCAGGGCAGCGAGAAGTATTGACAGAGATAAGCTGAGCAACTTCTGGTTCTCGGTATGCACAATTTCGTTGTTCGCAACAGGAACTAAACTTTGGCTCGATCCTACACTAGGTATACTTGAATAATCACAATCAAAGTTACGTTTTTTTGTACCGACAACTTTCTTTTTATTTTTACCTTTAGACAATGCACGAACATTGTCGACATCACATGTCAGATCTATCACAATGTAATCCGAAACATTTTTATCAACATTCAGATCTTTAGGTTCCGCCGGATGAGACCCGGCCTCCGCGTCTTCAATAAAAACACTTACATTATTAACAGCGGTCGAACAACTTGGAATCTCATTCCTATGCTCAGCACAATGAGGTTCTATAGTTAGGCACTTCGTTATTACTTCTTGTTTATCGTCTATAATTGAACTTAAATTTTTACTTACGATATCATTATTGTTAGGACTTATGTTAAGTTTGAGAGAGTCGTCAGTTTCCTCGGATGACATTCCACTGTCATTGTCTTCGAGAACATCTATGTCTTCTCGATGTTCATTTATATTATGTTGCTTAATAGTATTTATGTTAATCTTAGTGTTACCGAAGCTGCCGTACGAAGGCGACATGGGAGTGCCGGCAGTCGATTGCTGTAGTACCGTGCCCGCGCAGGGCACGGCCTCGGGTCAAGAGGTCTTGGCGCAGCTGATGTTACCCTTTATGACGATTTCACTTGAAGTAGATTCTTGGGCCCCAAATATGCTATCCATGTCCGACAATGATGCATTGTCCAAGGAACTGCCATCGTCGAGCAGAAGCTCTGATCGTAAACCCTGGAATTCGATACACAAAATAATAAGAAGAATTCACAAAATAATAAGAAGAATTCACAAAATAATAAGAAGAATTCACAAAATAATAAGAAGAATTCACAAAATAATAAGAAGAATTCACAAAATAATAAGAAGAATTCACAAAATAATAAGAAGAATTCACAAAATAATAAGAAGAATTCACAAAATAATAAGAACAATACAGAAAGAGCATGTTTCAAAAAGGGTATTCCAAAGTGGTACCTAAGTGATTGATCTTACCTCAGAAAAATATTCATACTCTTTTTCAAAAGTCAGTATAAACACACAAAATATAGCTGCTAATATGTTGCTACATAGGGAAGTCACGATGAAACAGAAGTAGAGTGTGCTGGAACCATCTGAAATAGGAAAATAAGTTGTTTGAATTTAAAGTTGTAAATAATTTTTAGTCTTGAGTGTTCTATGTTGTTCTATGGAAATAATATTGTAACTCTCTACTGTTTGTAGAGATGGGACAGGATGCTACACTTATATGGGGTATGGATCAATGCCAATGCTCCCATAAAATTTGTTGTAATGGAAGTAGGTATGCCTATAAAATGTTAGAAAATATGTGTTACTTACTCAATGGCAAAAATGATGTTACAGTTCCAAATATTGCCATTAGAACCAAAATAAGGAAGCTCAAGTTGGCAAGGCATTGCCGAAACACTGTTAAATTTTTATCATAAAACAGAGTCGAGGTATAAGTCGTGAGGATGCACTGAAACAATAAACATTTTGTTAGAACTATTAGAATTCATTAAAAAATCATGCTGATCAGCTGAATTTAGTGACACTATAATCTTGGAGTGGGTAGACGGCTTCCTATTCATATGATTCATAATGGATATTGTTAAAAGTCTGATTTATACATAACAAGACGTATATGGCGTCTCATCGCACGTCTTTTTCGAAATGTTCAACTTATAGTTGATAGTTCTGACCAACCAAAAATAATATAAGAATTAGGGACTACTCAAATGATTCTACCAAAGAGCGCCAATACAGATGGCGAACACGACAACGGTATTCGCGCCAATTCAAATGAAAGGACAGCAAAATGAATTTTGCAAGTTTTATTTGCCAACAATTTAATTGCCAAATCTATCTTCTGAAACATAGTAGTAGGATGTTCATTTGTAGACCCTAAAATGCTTATAATCATACAACATTTTACCCTATTTACACTAGTACTGAATTAAATGACTATTTAACTAACTATGTCCTCATGTTCTTCTGAAATGAATTTGGAAATACCCTAAATACAATTTCATTATCAAGATCAATTAGATAGAAATTTTTGAAAGTACAAGATATAGAAGCAAGACAAATAATAATTAGTTAACATACCTGCATCCAAATGTATAAAGTGCCAAATCCACATATAAAAATATTCAATGCCGTGAGGCAATGATTATCCACCTGCAAATAATTACATAAGTTTTGTGTAATTGCACTAGTATATGAGATTTACTTCATGCTCATAAATATTTATAACTCACATTAGTAAGGTGTTTATTATGAAATGCCCAAGAGTTACAATGCAATAACAGAGATGAATGTTACAGATAATTTTTGTTAACATTTTTATTGAGACACTCTTAGTGTTAGTTCAAGTTAGTAAGATGTTTATAAGTACACATAATATTTATTATTTAATTCACATAATGCATTGTAATGAGTACCTTTTAAGTAGCTTCAGATCAACTTCTGAGAACAACTTCTGACAACAACATTTGAAATCATAAATATCCTACATTTTTATTACTTTCTTTCCCTGAAATGTTTATCCTTGTCTGTTTATCAATGATGATCTTACCTTGAACAGGAACAGGAAGAAATATACCAGGAAGCCCAGAGAGAGGAATGAGGCTGAAAAGGAAGCTATCCTATTTGCGAATGAAGTAACATTTGGATTTGGTGTTAATGAGCCGAGTATATGTATTTGCTGGTATCTGTCATATAATATTTTGCCAGCTGTAAAAAGACACATTGTTAGCACAAAATTATTAGTAATGATATAAAAAAACCATGACGATAATAAAATATAAGTCACTATGGGACTATAAGAGTTATTGATCAGAAAACTTAATTAATATTATGCTCAAGATTCTCAAAATCTGTAAAACAAATCAGTACATGATTCGACTATGTACATACTAACCTTGACCAATAGTAAGTTATAGTGCCATAGTAGCCCTTTAAATCCTGTCCAATTTTTATTTGCCCCTTGACATTTACCACTATGAAAGCATTAATGAATGGATGAAAAAGAGTCTGTATTTCATGCTTTTTGATTAAAACAAAAAATTGCACATTATTACCTTCATAGTAAAATATCAAACACAATAATTACAATTTATAGATCATGCGTGTGGACCTTGATGACTTTTAATGAGTATGATATATTATTTTCTATATAAACACACACACAAACACAGAATATTGTTAGATAAAGTAACATGCTTTATTATACACATCTATGAAAACAAAAATAGCTAGACTAGTTCAATTCAAAAGTTTTGACACTTTCTATAACTTGTTAAATACTGTGACAACTATGTAAAAATAAATAAACAAAATTCTTCAACACTTGTTTTGACTAGCTAGATATCACTTAAATTAATTTCATTTAACTGCTCATTAAGATGTAGAAATCATGGTGCATTCATATTATAGCACCTACATTTCATCACTGACTTTATATAACATAGACATAAATCCCTCTCACCAATTGCTCCGCTGGCTACGAACAAAAAAGCAAGGCCAGTGTCCAAAGAATTTGTGTCTTGCAAAACTTGGAAACACAGACTGAAACATAAAGAAAACAATTTATTACTTAAAAAAAAATAATAACTAATGCATTCCGAATGAAAGTGAAAGTAGCAAAGAATGTATTGTATTGTAAGTTATCCAAAGAGAACAACTACAATACAGAATATACCTAACATCAGTGAACGAAAATAAAACATAACTTGTGGCATGAACGTGCTACCTAGGTGGCACAATTTATTGAGCAAATAGACATTAGATTTGTTTTTTTTATTTGGCAAACAATTACCATACAAAACAAAAAACACAAGAGACCAAAAACACTATTTTGAATATAATAAAATAGTACTTACGATACAATGTACGTAGATGTTAAAATGATCAGGCCACACTTAAATATCAACATATTATGCTAACAAAATAAATTAGAACAAGACAATAATTACTCCAATCCAACACTTCGTCTAAAAGATACAATACAAAGGCAACCTGACATTTATTTCGAATTTGACGTTGACATTTGACATCACAGTTGGGAGGAGTGTATTTTTTTTACCATTCAGAACAAAGGCTTTTTATGAGCAGAAGAAGCACACTCCCCTTAATTTTGAAGGCAACTTTTTAAAAATTATGGAGATTGTGAGATAAAAAGTGTAAAAGTTAAAATGAAGAATTCTGGACGATTCAAGGGGGAAAATTAAAATATGATTATCATTCGAATATCCAAGACGAACGGTGGTATACATACATGGTAGATGTTGAAAAAAATAAATTTCCGTAGAGAATAATGATCAACTACACTCATATGATTTCAAGAAGCGTCACATGCATTCGTAGTATCATCACGTGGGTTTTTTTTTTTGGATGGGAATTCATCAAATGACGCTTTGGGCGGAGCGGGAGGGCGTGTCAGACTTTTACTGACTAAAACCCATCCGTGTTTCTTCAGTTGCCCATGTGCCAGGGTCACGGTATCTCTTTCGAACAATCTCGCGACCCTGGCAGGCATCGGTCCTAGCAGACCCCTACAGTGCTGCTGACATCTCTTTGAGGCGCGCATGGAACACTACGTGCCGTTGACCCGAGCCTGGTCCTTACCGGGCGGCGAGCTACCCATTGCTCGCCGATCACCTCCACGAGGACACGGCGGTGTTCCGCCCAGGCAGGGCACACCTCCACCGTATGCTTCACCGTGTCCTCCAGACGATCCTCGAAATGGAAACATCCGGGCGTTTCCTCCCGCTTTATCTTAAACAGGAACCCACCGAAATCATCACGTGGGCTAACCAAGTAATTTAATGCTAAGAAAATAAAGATGTAACGTAAATAATACAGCTAATGGAAAACCAATATGAAGCAGGATAATAATGTATACTCTGACTGGCTTTTTTTATATGTTAGAAATCCTCAAATGATGTCTCGCGCTTTGGAAGGAGCGGGGGTGCGGGCGTGTCAAACTTTCAATGACTAATACCCACTCGTATTCCGTCAGCTGCCTCTGACAGGGCCTAGGTAACTCGTTCGAACAAATCCGTGACCCTGACAGGCATAGCCTGAATGGCTACGTGCCTAATTCAATCCGAAGAATGTAAACATATTCATTAAAAAATATTTATCTCACCGTGAAATTGTCATCATTTCAGTCGTAAGACGTCCACTGCTGGACTTAGGCTTCCCTCAATTTGGGGGGCTTTGCCATAATCGCCACGCTTGGCAGGCGGGTTGGCGATTGCAGTATGGTGGTAAAATGCATAGAGAACGCTGTTGCCCATTCGCCTTTTACGACACCCATGGGAAGAAATGGGGTGGTGTTATTCTTTACGTCCGGCACCACACGGTACCGTGAAATTGTAAATACCGTTATATTAAAATCTATCTCGTGAGATTCTAATCTATCAAAAGATTGTGAACCGTAACATACTGCTTACAATTTAACGCATTATTTTTAGTTAGATTACAATCTATCGAAGCGAAACAATCAAAGTGTGAAAAAGCATGCGACGAAACACACCTCGCACCTCGCACGCTGATTGACTGAACGTCATGTGCACCGCGCCGACATATTCGTCCATTATTTTTTTTGTTGTCGAATGTTAATGTCTCCATAACATTATGAACATCGTAAGGTAGGGTTAGATCTGTGACCGACCTCGCGCGAGCCGAGCGAGGGAAGCGGGTGATGCCCCAGTAGCGACCGTTTACTTCCAAGTTGATAGCAGTTACTTGGTTATTTAGTATCAGTGCAAGATGCGATCCATTGCATGCAAATTTGATACCGGTTCACAATTTGTCGGCTTGCCATGGACAGATTATAATCTATCGAAAAATAATGCGTTAGATTGTAAATAGTTTTTGTAGTTCATAATTTTTCGACAGATTATAATCTGGATCATCTGCCTGGCTTCCTGTTACTTCGTTGCTTACTTTGCTCAATAAAAATTAAACCTGTGATTCAAAAAAACTTCTTCTATCTTTAATACAGGAACCATGCCGCGTTATTTATTTTGCATGGTTTAATTGTTTACTTTGTTAGGTGTCAAGACATCAGTTTAAAAATAAATCACTTTACTTCTATGCGTATTTCAAAAAGCAATGATAGCGGTGGCGGTTGCTGACAAATCTAACCAGTATAGTCGACCTCGTAATTGCAGCCGTTACAACTGCACCACCACTACTCTAGTAGTAGTAGTATGACGTGGAAATGATACTAAGCAATTACGAGATTGACTATACAATTAATGTCACTGTCTACCAAAGCCTCTGTCTATGCAAAGTCATCATCATCATTTCAGTCGAAAGACGTCCACTGCTGGACATAGGCCTCCCCAAAGCACCGCCACTTCAACCTATTCTGTGCTTCTCGCATCCAACGTATTATTGCGGCTTTCACCAGAGGGGTAATTGCGGAACTTTTTATCGGTAGGAATTGGTTTAAAATTCATAGTTAAACAACATTCATTGCGTTATTTACGTTGCTGAGCCGACAATTTATTCGAACAAATGACGCAATGGCTTAGAAATAATCTTCAATCCCATTCAGATTCTGATAAATTGTGCGTTTCGCAATTAGGGTGCAGGTCATCGGTCCATCCTGTGGGAGGCCTTCCAACGCTCCGTCTTCCAGTACGCGGTCGCCACTGCAAAGGTCATGTCCAATGCTCGTGTGATACCCACTCCAATGAAGATCGGAGGCGCTACACTCGAATTTGTGGACGAATACGTGTACCTAGAACAGACTGTCCAGTAAGGTAGATCCAACTTCGAGAAAGAGGTCAATCGTCGAATCCGACTGGGCTGCAGGCGCGGTCCGAGAGGGGGGGTTCTAGGGGTCATGACCCCCCCCCCCCCAAAGACAGTCATGCTGTCGAAACCCTGAACGATTTGCCTGTCTTACTATCTTAAAATTGTTCTCACTTGAGCCACGGAGACTCCGATGGTTATTTGCAAAAAGATTTTAACCCGGGACATCATTCTGATCAGCAGCGCTTGCGACTATTAGACCAAAGAGAATTTACCTTCCTAAAAATATTCTTCAGTACTCATGGTGACCCCCCCCCCCCCCCCCCCCCCAAAATGTTAGGCTGCGACCGCGCCTGCTGGGCTGGGCAGCGTTCGGGAAGCTACGCAATATCTTTTCGTCCCAAATACCGCAGTGTCTCAAGACAAAAGTCTTTGACCAGTGATGACATATGGCACTGAGACGTGGTCGCTCACAATGGGCCTCATAAGAAGGCTCAAAGTCACCCAAAGAGCAATGGAGAGGGCTATGCTTGGAGTTTCCCTACGCGATCGAAGCAGAAATGAGGAGATCCGTAGGAAAACCAAGGTAACCGACATAGCCCGAAGAATTGCCAAACTTAAGTGGCAGTGGGCAGGGCACATTGCTCGCAGAACGGATGGCCGATGGGGTCGGAAGGTTCTATGCAAAGTATGATAGTATAATATGCCATGTGTCGGACGTGACATGGGGATGATTATAAAGATTATTAATTTTAAAATAAAATTTCTACACCATCTTAGTAATTGTATTTTTCTATATACATATATTTATTTTTACGCGTTTCCCATCTATAACATAGCGGGATTAAAAACTGAAAACTCGACGTAGCACAGTTAAAAGTTTACGAATCGCTATAGTTTTGTTTTGGTTACTTTTGTGTTGATCATAAAATTAACGAATTGTAGATAAACATGTAAGAGATTTGGAATGTAGCATTATTCAAAGCCCCCAAATTCCTCAAAATTGAGGGAGGCCAATGTTCAGCAGTGGACGTTTTTGACTGAAATGATGATGATGATGACTATTAACACTTTACAAGCTCCACAATTTTCGACATTTAACATTTTCAGGAGGCCTATACTTAGCAGTGGGTTCCGGACTGAAATGATGATGATGATGATAATGAACATCTCTGGCAAATAAATGGTGCCCCATTTTTTTTGCAGTCAACAGTTGCACAATGCGAAATATTTATGTAATTAGAAGAAGAAGAATGCGTTGCAGTTTTTATTCCCAATATAATATTATTAAGGCTTTTCTATGATTCATTTATCAAAACACAACGGTACTTACAAGAATCTTTTGGGTAGATCGGAAGACCTAAATCAGAACCAATGCCAAATCCAAGTCTTTTTGGACCGTACAATAGTAAATTATTTCAAGAAAAACTTTTTTACAAAAAAAAAACAACCGACTTCCTTAAAAACACTACAAAGTGAAAAATAACTTTAATTTCGGAAGTCGGTGTCTTAGGATCTGTATTTATGGTTTTTTTGCCACCGACTTCCGAAATTAAAGTTATTTTTCACTTTGTAGTGTTTTTAAGGAAGTCGGTTGTTTTTTTTTTGTAAAAAAGTTTTTATTTTTAAATTTTTGGTTGTGGTATCCACCCCGTACTAATTCCAAACAAACAAAGCATATTTATGCGATAGCAGAAATCGCGGTTGATTTGCTGTCATTTTTTAAAGAGTTCCGGTGTCTATCTTTGGAACTCATCATCAGATCTATATGAAATTTATATGGGACCATTTCGGAATAAACTCCTTTCAAACAAAAAAAGAATTTTGCAAATCCGTCTATGTATGACGGAGTTATGGCCGAACATACATAAAAAAAAAAAAAAAAAAATACAAACATCCGAATTGAAAACCTCCTCCTTTTTGAAGTCGGTTAAAAACAAACGTATTGTAGTCACTTTTTTCTTTAAATCAATTTTGATTTGGCAACATCAAATGAAAGAGAATGGCGGGATTTGAGGAATTGTCAAACTAGTCAAAGTCAATTAATGTCAAAGAGTAGTTTAAGTTTACCGATTGAATTTTATTAAAATTTACACGATTAAAAGCGATTTATCTATTATCAAGCCATGTCTTCTTTGCAACCTATCCACGCATTGAGTTTGGGTAAGTGTATATATCGTCACATCTACGGCAAACTTACGAATCTGCAGAAAATGTATTCTACAGGGGAGCGTTTTGAAAGTAAACATCAACGATTTCTTTTTTTTGTTAACGGGTATATAGGTACCATGGTACATTTTGGTTTTTAAAATGGTACTTTTTTATATAATGAATAACGGATTGTCAATATTTTAAACATTACGAACAGATTTTCATCATAATATCGATTTTACCAAAACTACAGATTCGTAAGTTTGCCGTGGATGTGACGATATTTGCCTGTTTGCCAAACTCCCTCTTGAAACTAAAATCGTCTAACCGGGTGTCAAATATTTATGTTTCTTCATGGCTCTTCTGCGAAAGTCCAAGAACTTTGTTTTTTGATGTGCTGATAGTCTGACACACGGAAACACCAAATTAGAATAACGATACAGTAAATTTAAATACATGGGTGTGGTGCCTGTTCTCAGTGAATGTAGAGTGATTTAAAACAAGTATTGCAAGCATCTGCATTCGGTTTTTATTTCTCTGAGCTCTTCCATAATTAAGTACTTGAACATACCCTTCTTTTAGACATCAATCTGCTAAAGGAAAGGACACTGACAGATATACTGCAAATCAACTCTTTGGCTATCTACCATAGAACTTAAGAAATAAAATTTAAAAGAGTTAATATAGTTTTTATCAGATCGGATATATATTAACTGAGTGATAATAAATATTCGTTTTAAGTATTGTTTATTATATATTAAGCATCATTAGCATTAATAAACGTCTAAGCTACTCACTGCAAATAATAATAGACAATTATGTCATCCACTCACATTTAAAAGATAGCTTCTAGTTATCAACCGAATATGCACTAATATTGTGCACTTGGACTCACTTGGGATCATTTTGGCTTATCTTATTATTTTGTATGTAACTGTATCAAATCGAGGTATACCAATAAATAAATAAATAAATTGTTGCCTATCCTCACAATCCATGTTCATCACCAGACTTGTCTTAATCAAAATCAATCTGCCAAACCTTTTTTCAACTAATTTAGAGTCAGCTTCCAGTCTGGATGCAGCTAAGCTTGTCTTAATCATCATCTGCGTAGCCTTTTCCCAACCATGTTGTGGTTGGCTTCCTGTCTAACTGGATGCCGGTTAATAGCAGTAGGTGGAGCAACTGCCTCTCTAACCTCCACAGCCCAGTTACTGGGTAACACTGGTTGTCAGACTATTGGACTTCTGACGCCTGTAAAGGATCCATTTGTTCTTAATTCATGGTCAAATGAGGGTGTCTTACCAATCAAGGAATATTGATGTGAAAAGTTGTGCTGTTATCAAATTAATCTGATGATCTAAAGTGGCAGCTTAGGGCTTTTGACTAACAAAGTTAAGCATTATCAATACTGTTCATGGTTTAATTGGACATGAATACCTACTGTGCCTAAGTACCACTTGTGTATAAACAATTTAAATACTTATAATTTGTCTATACATAAGTAGTAATCTGTACTTAAATACTTTTGTAAAGCAATGTTAAATGTATAGTCCTTCAGACCGTATTTCGGCCATGGTGGCCAATCTTAATGTAGATTAGCCATTGAAATTATATTTTACAAATGTGTGCGCAGACATAGACAATAGACACTCACTCTTCCCTCACTCTCATAGTCCCATGCGACAGCAATCCGAAACGACCGGAAAGAGATCAGGTGCAGGACCATTGGAATGCTTTCTGAGTCATGAAACAAAACATAAGGCATAAACTGCCAACTTCCAAACTTTGGGCTGTTACTAAGATATTGCTAATAGAGACACCCTATAACACTTTGTCCGACTTGGGAATCGAACCCAGGATCCCATTCTCAGCAGTCGCACTTACAATCATGAGACCAACACGGCAGTGTTGAATGTATATTATATGCGGTTGGTTCTTTAAGGAAATTTTCAATAAATACATAAAATGTCAATTAGTTATTTAACTTCAAACTAAAGACAAAAATGAAACAGGAAATCTTTGCTTGATAACTTTATTAACAAACAAAGTACAGTCATTTACATCACAATATCATTATAGTAAATATTTTTTTTACAGATTCGGTTCAGCAGCAGGCTTTTGTCAAATATTTCCACTCTCTACCAGAGGTGAGTTATAATTTCATTTAAATAATTATCACATAAATCATGGAATACTATTTCTGTCTGTCATTTACAAACATACACATCTATTCTGCATCACATCCACAAATAATTTTAAAGTAAAAATAACTTTATAGATATTTTATGACATATTATTTAACATTATGTATGACTAGGTAATTGAATAAATATATTATTTAAGAATATTTAAATCCATTACATTGGCATGTCTTAGAACCATGAAGCAATTTTACTTTTTGCACTAGAGAATTTATTTCCAACAGATTTCCAGAACCCAGTTGATTCAGTAACTGGCTGTATTGGAGTAGTTTCAGTACTTGGTGTTTGTGTAGAAATTGACTGTAAATCATTATTTTGTTTTTTAAGAAGGGGCTGTTCAATTACTTCTGGCGGAGGAAGGTTGTTTTGTGTTTGTACATTATTTTTTGGAGGTGCTGTTCGTTCTTCTTTCGAGTATTTAAGAGGTTCTGAGTCTTGACTAAATTGCTCTAGATGTTTATTTTGTTGCTGCAGGTTATCTTGTGATCCAAAATCTCCTGAATTTTGTTGCTCTAGATTTACATGCTGCCCAAAGTCTTGTAAATTTTGTTGCTCCAAGTTATCTTGCTTCCTAAAGTCTTGTAGATTTTGTTGCTCCAAGTTATCTTGCTTCCCAAAGTCTTGTAGATTTTGTTGCTCCAAGTTATCTTGCTTCCCAAAGTCTTGTAGATTTTGTTGCTCCAAGTTATCTTGCTTCCCAAAGTCCTGTAGATTTTGTTGCTCCAAGTTATCTTGCTTACCAAAATCGTATATATTTTGTTGCTCTACATTTGCCTGTCGTCCAACATTTTGTACGTTTTGTTGCTGCAAGTTATCTAACTTTTCAAAATCTTGCAAATTATGTCGCTCTAAATTTACTTGCTGTCCAAAATCTTGTGAACTTTGCTGCTCCACATTTTCTTGCCTCCCGAAATCTTGTGAACTTTGCTGCTCCAAATTTACTTGGTGCCCAAAGTCTTGTAAATTTTGTTGCTCCAGGTTATCTTGCTTTGCAAAATCGTATAAATTTTGTTGTTCTAAATTTTCTTGCTGCCCAAACTCTTGTAAATTTTGCTGCTCTACATTTACTTGTTGCCCAAAGTCTTGTAAGTTTTGTTGCTCCAAGTTATCTTGCTTTCCAAAATCATGTAAATTTATTTGCTCATTGTTTTCTTGCTGAGAAAAATCTTGTTGTTTTTGTTGGTCCGAGCTTTCTTCATAATCTTGTACATTATGTTGCTCTAAGTTATGTTGCTTTTCGGAATCCAGTGGATTTGGTGGTTTAATGTTTTCATACAGTGAAAGTACATGAAGATTTTGTTGCTCCGTATTTTCAATATCTTTCTGCTCCTGGAAATCGTGATGCTGATGGAAATTATTGAGCCCATGAGTGTTTTCGTGATGATGAATATCTCGGTTATAATGTTGTGCATTTGTATTATTTTTAA
Source organism: Aporophyla nigra (assembly GCA_947507805.1). Taxonomy (NCBI): domain Eukaryota; kingdom Metazoa; phylum Arthropoda; class Insecta; order Lepidoptera; family Noctuidae; genus Aporophyla; species Aporophyla nigra. Next base: position 12,306,723 of record OX382307.1, on the reverse strand, counting down.
TAACAGTATTTTCATCCTGATTCTGTAGTGTTTCTGAGCTTGCAGGTGTGTCAGATGGGTATTTTTCTGATTTTAGATCTGATAAATCTTCAGGGCCAATATCTCCTCTACCTACGTCTAGAGAGGTTTCTTTCTCCATCTTTGTGTCATTTGATTTATTGACTTGACCTATGTCTTTTTCAATAACGTGCATCAAATCATGGTAAGGTTTTCTTTGGCTATTAATTTGCTCCTGCGAAGCGCTTTCCATAATATGGTGTGCTTGCATTGCGTTTCCATAAGAATTTTGAGTGTTGGTCTGTACTTGTGAAAATGCGTGTTCTTCATTACCCGTTAACAGAGTTTGTTCGAAACTATCTAATTTATTCCACAAACCGGAAAGAGGCGCTGTGTTTGGTGAAATTGTATCAAAAGCGTGTGAGATGTCGGTGTTCGTAGTCTGTTCTTGTCTTTGGATATTTGAGGAATCCCAGTTGCTGCTTTGGTGTAACTTATGAGTTTCTTGAAAAGAGGTATCGTTGTTCAAAAATTGATTCTGATTGGTATGTATGTTGAAATGTCCATCATGTAAGTTAAAATATCCAGTGTTACCTTGTTCGTTAGTGTCAGGGATTTTGTGGGATTGTTGTGTATTACTTGTTATCTGCTCAGCAGTTTGGGAGTTGTCTGGAGTGATCACTGAGTTAACAGGCTGCTGATCTAGGCCTGTCTGATGAGTAACGAAAGTTACTTGATTACTATTAGAATTAATATGCTGACTGTTGTATTTATTTTGCTGTATATTTTGATCTGAGCCAATGTCCAATTTATCCCATTCACTCATGTGATCGTACTTATGTCGTTGCAATTCAAAATATCTGAAAATATCGTCGTCGCTCAGTTGAGTTTGTGTTTCTTGCTGGTTGAATTTGTTGGATTGTTCATGATCTGTGTCCTGGGTATTAGAATTTTTTTGATCATCTTGGCTTTTGTAATTGAAACCCCATTTATCCTGAGCTTGTTGATCATGAGAATTATTTTTTAGTTCTGTTTCGGTATCTTGTGTGCGTTGTCCGAGATCATCTAAATTAAAAGGATTTATTAATTTGGATTGCCACATAATATGGTTTGTTTTTAGTTAATTGATGATTAAAAGATTCAGTATTATTGTTTTAGTTAATTTTTGAAAATGATATTTTTACAAAGGCAACCTAAAAATCCGTCACCAACTTATGTAAAAGTGTATCATGCAGTTGTTGACAAAACTTATTTTAAAATAAGTACACGTATTTATTTTATAATAGTGGACTGGAAATAGAAATTACTTTTTTTTTTTCAAAAAAACGGTAAGTTAAGGTTTAATATGTGACTTTTTATTGGAAAATTACCTAAATAAAAAAGTTACGAGCTAATTAAGAGATCATATTAAGTAACAAATTAATTGAAAAAGTTGATTCTCTTTATAAATGGGCGAATACTCCTTGACTTCCAAATTACCAGGTTTACTTGATCGAATGGCAAAGAACCCCATTATTGTGTCAATTTGATTTTATTTACATACGGTTACCTACCATTCATAAAATATGTAATAATAGCGCCGTCAAACCAGTGACTAGAAGCTTGATTTCGTAATATAATCACAACACGTGTCTTAAATCAATACGAATTTTGAATATCTTAAAATAATCAATACTTTGAAATAAAAAACTGCCTTTGTAACGTAATTGACAGAAGGTTTAAAATCAAACAATTTATATAGAACTTAGTAAAGCCAGCCACCAAATTACTACTTACTTAAGCATTTTCTGTTTAAAACTATTGACGAATTAAAGAAACCTGATACCATAAAAGAGCAATGAGAGAAGAGAAGACAATGAGATGTGGTTAAATAACAGAATAGTTCTTTTATATATTAATATATTCTTTTGTTAGTATAACTAAACACAAAAGTTTATATTATTAGAAATACAAATATTAAAATAAAATTTAAATAGGTATTGATTAATAGTTTGTTAAATTAGTGATGAAACAGTATCGACGAATACATGATAATGTGTGGTTTTGAGTTAGAAGATTGTCTTTTGTTTACCACTTACTTTGGTTGTTTTGTTCAACGTTAGACAGTTGCTTATTTATGTCTTGAGGTTTTTGTCCTAAATCTTCGAATTTATCCCATGTGTTGAGGGCTTGCTGTCCAGCTTCTTGTTGAGAGCCCCAAACAACTTCTGCTTGCTGCCCTGAATTTTCTACTTGTTGACCCAAATCTTCTATATTTTGTTTCTGTTGCGACTGGCCAAAATAATCTAGGTTCTGGCTTTGTTGCTGTTGACCGAAATCTTCAAGGTTCTGACTTTGTTGCTGTTGACCGAAATCTTCAAGGTTGTGACTTTGTTGCTGTTGACCGAAATCTGCAAGGTTCTGACTTTGCTGCTGTTGACCGAAATCTTCAAGGTTCTGACTTTGTTGCTGTTGACCCAAGTCTTCTAGATTTTGACTTTGTTGTTGCGTGTCTTCAAACTGATCAGTGTTAGAAGAACGAGCCACTCGTATATGACCGTTCTCGTCACAGTCTGCTCCGCTTGCGTGTGAGTGCTGGTAGTGCGACCCAGTCGCCGAATACCCTAGGTTCTGTGTTGAACCCGTCAAACTTTGAGAGGATTGACCATCGTAGTATGCACTCGATGCTGGCTTGATAACATAAGGATCTCCTTGACGTTCCCATGATTTATGGTATGAATAGGCAGATTGATAACTTTTGGGTTTTGTATTTATATTCTCAACTTGATTGTTTAAATCGGCGGCAGCGTTAAATCCTGTATTATGTACTGCTGCTTGTGTCAAGGCACCCGCCGCAACTCCATGATGTCTGCCAGCGTTGTATTGGGATTGCATGTTATAAGCATTTAAACTGGAGTCAGATGAAGATTCTTGGTGGTTTGTTCCATATCCCGCGACAGAATATGCGTTGGCATTCGTTTGTGATGCTCCATTGCGTTGTGTGTCATAATTAAAACGAGATTGACCAGATGTTGTTTTAACATTAGCGTTATATCCACTATAAGCCGACTGTGCCCTCTGAGAATCCACTCTGTGCGTATCATATTGGCCATTAGATGTGCGACCATCTTCGTACAGTTCACTATTTCTTGGGAAAGGGTTATCTGTAGAAGTAGGCGTGATAACAGCGATTGAGGGAATTGTGTCATGTTTTTCCCATTCCTTACGGTAGTTGTACGACGACTCGTAGTGCTTGGCGTTATTAGGTCTGTACACAGTACGCTGGTTATCATTACTTAAGACTTCGGCATCACTGGTAAGGGAATTTTGGTCTACTAGGCTAGATCCGTGTGTGTGATCGTACGTTTGAGCAGCTACCGGTATGGTTACTCTCGTTCCTGGCCTGACGATAATTCTCACCGGCGTCGCACTTATTAATCGAGTGTTAGCAGTTGAGGCATAGCCTCCAGAGTGTAAATTTGTATTACTGGTATCATAGGCAGCGTGCTGTTGGAAACCAGACTGCGCGTTATATCCTGCTGCGTGGCTTGTTTGCCTACCGTAGTCGTACTGGCCAGTTCCTTGTGTTTGATCTAGCGCCTGAAGATCTTCAGTATGGATATTAAGACCTGAGTGTCCTGCCGCTTGATATCCACTATGTCTTGAACTTTGTGATTGACTATTGGCATAAGCTGCATTGTACGCTGAAGCTGCAGCATTGTGCGCTGAAGTTGCTGAACGTGATAGTTGTGACTGTGAGTCACCGTAAGAATTGGTTTCTTGGAAGTTACGCCCACCAAGATTACTAAGGTCATAATGACCTGAGCCATAAGTACCTCTGGAATTGGCAGCGCTGTACACACTTCCAGTTCTCGTCTGAGCGCCATCACCTAACTCTCCATCGACTTGCCGCACGAGACCACTCATTTGATTTTGAGCTAAGGAGTCCATGTTATGAGCGCGTTCGTAATTTCCACCCATGTTACCTCTCTGAGCGCCATAAAACCCTGCTTTAGTTCCATCATCCGAGGAGCTCCTTGAAAATTGAAAATCTTCCTTTTCTTTGTATAGCTCAGGCCTAGCCACTGCTAAGGCCCAAACCGCGCCCAAGACCATAAGACGCCTCATTTTGAAGTAGTGGTCCACTCTGAAGAAAAAAAAAAGCAATTTAATACCTGTTTTTTGTTTGTAGGGAACCTACATGTTACACATATAATAAAAACTTTATAGTAAATATGTTTTTTTTTACACGCTTTATATTAGCTTCACTTGTATGTTTGTATATTTGTATGTTTGTTTGTAACCGACTCCTTATAGCGCGATTTTGACCCACTTTAAACGACCAGATTTCATTCAAACTTTGCACACCTGTCAAGGACCGATGACAATGCAATAATTTCATAAATTTGTGCCATTATCCTTGCCAGGGTTACCAGGACAACAAAAAAACTGTCTCAAACTACGCTGACATACGTCTCAAAATTCGAAACACCCTAAAAAATAGAAAATTAATAGTTTAAAAAAACTAAAAAACACGCTTCCATTGAAAACCAAACTAAAAAGTACAAAATAATGGAAAAAAAGCGTGGGAGCCTGATATCAATTAAAAAAAATACCTTAAAAAGCACCCCACGCTTTTTTTCCATTATTTTGTACTTTTTAGTTTGGTTTTCAATGGAAGCGTGTTTTTTAGTTTTTTTAAACTATTATATAGGAGATAAATCCACCATAACTGAATTTTTAGAAAACGCAATATTATTGATATTTTTCTGATTTCGCTTGTAGTTTTTTTTTTCTAACTAAATGTGATTTTGCACAATACTTCAGACCCATGTCAATATTTTTTTATAATACATGGTATTAAAAAAGGGTATTTTGAAATAACGTTTTGATTAGAATACAAAATTATAACTCCTTTTTTTGGAGACCGATCTTTAATTTAGAAAAAACACGTTGAACGTCTGCTTTAATCAATAACTAACTAAATTTTTTATCTCAAAAACGTTGAATACGAATTCACCATAATTTGATAGTCTTCTAAACCATGAACGTTATAGCAGTGGAAAAATGTATTTTTGAGCCTTTTTTCACTTCTCGAACCGAGTTTAAAAAGATATAATCGAAACAGAACCAAAATGGTGGACATTTTGTATAACATATAGCGTTCTAGACATTCTGTTGTGTAAATTTTCTATTACTTGTTCGGAAATATCTCTCTCATAACTCTCTTTTTAAACTGTAGGTTGAATGTCGGTTTTCTATTGGAAATAACACGTTTTGAAGCAAAACATAAGCACAAAGTTTTATATTTGAATCGAACTTTCAAACACAGACAGCAATAAAAAATATACCTATTGTTGAAAATTTGGGTTTATATCTTTTTGAAAAGAAGCTCTTCAGCTGTCAACCTATAATAAATGTAAATAAAAACCCTAAAATTATGTGCGAAACGTACACAAAATACGTAACACAAAGTTAAATTAAAAGCTTATGTTATAAGTTAACTTCAACACCAGAAAATATTCGATTACGGTAACGTTATTCATATATGACGTAACTGTCATAAGCGTTTAATAATAAGGCGCAAGTATTAAGAGCAAGTTGAGGGCAATAATAACTGCCCCTGCCCCACGCCATACGAAATGTTACAATGCCACGATAAAACAAAAGAAGTTAAAATAACAAGTATGATAAAGATATCACTATGTAGGTATAATCATAAAGGCGTTGCATCACTGGGAGCATTCGCCTGATATAACTACCCAAAAATCCATTTGGAGTATTTAATATACTATATGCATTACCATAACCTTGATTCACCAGTGAGGGTGTATTTAATGCTCGAATCTGAACAGTAATACAGACAATGCTCATGACGCGCCTGAACATAACTTCGCGCCTTTATTCACCAAAGAATTAGGCAAAACTGTGTACACATTTCTCCACAATAGAACTGACTAAAAACAAGACTAGGTAATGGGGTATTAAAACTATAAAAAATCCGAAATCCGGGAAAACCATGTCGCGGCCTGCAGGCACTTGTTACATTTTACACTTATTAAATGTTCTATACAATTTACCATAAATGCAGTATTAACTTTTTTGAATGCAATGCAATGTTTTATTCGAATATAACACGTTTGCCAATAATAGTTAAACAGCATTAAATATAAAAATAGATAGGTATGTTTTTGTATTACTGTGTACAGTACATATTACACACATACATTTAAAGATTACAACTTTCTAAACATCTATGAGAATTAACAAAAAAAAGGTTTTAACATAGGCACAAAATAAAATAAACGGCGTATATAACTTACCTATTATCAATAAAATACAGAGCACTTGCACAAATATTAAAATTTCACACCGCGACTACTGCGTGTCGTATACTGACATTGCTTGATCAGGACGCGCCAATTTATTGAGCTTTAATATTCTATCTCCAGCCAGATAACCTCATGACCGGAACATGAGTGATCTTTTATTCTCAGAAGCGGGCTTGCAAATAAACTAAATCTTTAGTTCAAAGCCTTGAGTGGCCCAACGATCACTGTTATTTATATTGGTGATTGTCAACTTATAGGTTTGTGTTTGTATGCTTAATGATTCAGCGGTAAAGTGACTTCATTCATAAAGTTTCAACTAAGTCAAAGTGTTAGGTATTACTAACTATGTAACTATGCTTGTTTCACCTAGGACTGCGTTTTGATTTTGCACTATTTATTTGGTTCAATAGTATCTAAACAAATTCACTCGCCGATAAGATTTCCGAAAAACCAATCGAGTACTTACGCGATTTCTGATTAGTTTGATGACCTTTTGCATATACTTATCTTTCTCTCCGACTCTCCGAATTAACTAATAATATGACACTTATTTGTTGCCAGTTCGTGGAATATAAATAGTTATAACAATATTATTAACAGTGTGTTGTTGTTAATTATATTACATATGTTAGGATTTTAATAATTGCTCATAGAGGAACCCCCCCCCGCTTCTCAATCATGAAGTTGCTGGTTCGGACCTGGGGGCCTAAATCCGTCAACGAACGGTCGGCGTCCGAAAGTACATAGTTATAATCTTCGTAGTGAACCCTACATTCGATTAATTAACTTTGTTGGAGAGCAAAAACACATCAGGAGTAGGGACCAAATCGTTATCATTAATTCTTAGATCGGGTCTTTAAAACTAGCCTAGGTGATACGAAATAGGAATCCCCCGCATGTTCGGCCGAAACTACGGATTACGGTCTTAGGGAATAGACCTCTTGGCGTAAACCAATATAATTTTTTCAAATGTCTAGGACCTAGACTAGGTCTTTTCTAAGTCAATCTTCAGAAATCATAGACATGCTGCCGAATATCAAGGACCACTACGGGCTGATACCAATAGATATAATACGGGATGAATAATATGTGTGAACAAATTCATATAAAATGTTTGACATAAATAGTTTTGCCGTCCCTGACCATTGAGCCCGAAGGACCCTGACCCTGATGTTTGGATAGATCTTACTTACTAGTTTGAAACATTCAATGCGCACATTGCAATTATATTGATTGATGCCTTTTCTTCCGTATATGTATGAGAAGAGGCCTTTGCCCTTTAGACTCTGTAAAAGTGCCTGTAAAACGCAATTCTGGCTCCAAAGAGAAATTATGTATTTCATCATAAATAACAATACTCAGAAATGGCATTGCTCTTATTTAAAAATGGGACATCAACTGAGGAGTAATGAAGACTGACACTTTTAATACATTATCCACAACAATATTTTATACGTTCTTGACTTATTTGTATAATTTTTTCTTGTAATTTATTAATAGGTTTTTTATTTATGTTTACGATAACTTTGTAAGAATTTATTTATCACACATTACTTCGCATTAATTAACCTCATAATCTGCTGGAGACGCTGGCGTTCAAAGATTTTTGTTGAACAATATTTTTTATAAATCATAAAAACTATCGCCATAGTAATTTCTACTGCTAATGATGCGCCATCTCATAGACCGCATGACTTGCAAAAGTATATACATATGTTCGATTTTTTATAGATAATTGTAAGCACTGCTTAATCAAAGTAATTGTATTGAAATTATAAACTGTATTATCCGATTCGAAGAAGTAGTTTTAAGGGACCGCAAAATTTTCAGAAACCTGTTACAACAGTGAGGATTTTTGACCGCAATGACTACTACAGTGTCCATGGAGTTGACGCAACTACTGCTGCCAGGGAAGTATTTTCCTCAGTGGCGAACATTAAGAAGATGGGCCTTGAACCGAATCGCCTCGACTACTTGGTATTGTCGAAAGGCAATTTCGAAATTCTTCTAAAAAAGATACTTTTGGTAAGTCCCACATCCTTGATTCCTAAAAACTATATACGTCTTTTGCTGTGCATAACAGTGTTCAGTGTCAAATGCTTGTTAGATATAAAAGAACATTGAACTGTGTGTCGCACTTGACGATAATTATGTTCAAGATAAGGTCAATGTTATATTGATATTTTAACACCTAACTATGTATAGCTACTAGTTATTAGTTTATTATTTTATAGATAACAATAGGACAACCCTAGAAAATGCAATGAAACATTATTTACCCAAATGTTTGTGTTGCTAAATCATAACTCAAAATATGGATAAAAAATACACAATTTATTTGGTCATCGTCACTTATAAAGAAGAGAATTATAGAATACTAGCTGACCCGACAGACGTTGTCCTGTCTCTTTGATGATATTTAAGCACGCATTCTGTCAATCTATGTCAAATGTCATAATGTTACATTAAAAAAGTTTACATTGTCCTATAATATGGTTGTTAAGTATTTTTAAATAAGTGTTCTTAAATTTTCTAATTTCCCGCGCACTTTTTTAATTTTTTTCTTTCATAAGAACCTTCTGATAATTACAAACACAACAACAAAAAAAAAAGTGAAATCGGTCCAGCCGTTCACGCGTGATGTCGTGACCAAGGGAAACGACACCACCCACCACACACCTACTTCGCACGTTTTGTACGACTTGAGAAAACATCCAGATTTCATTATTTTTAACCGACTTCAAAAAGGAGGAGGTTCTCAATTCGGATGTTTATATGTTTTTTTTAAAATGTATATTCGGCCATAACTCCGTCATATATAGACGGATTTGCAAAATTCTTTTTTTGTTCGAAAGGGGTTTATTCCGAAATGGTCCCATTTAAATTTTCATATAGATCTGATGATGATTTCGGGGGACAGACACCGGAACTCTTTAAAAAATGACAGCAAATCAACCGCGATTTCTGCTATCGCGTAAATATGCATTGTTTGTTTGGAATTAGTGCGAGGTGAATCACAACTAAAAATTTAAAAATAAAAACTTTTTTACAAAAAAAAACAACCGACTTCCTTAAAAACACTACAAAGTGAAAAATAACTTTAATTTCGGAAGTCGGTGGCAAAAAAACCATAAATACAGATCCTAAGACACCGACTTCCGAAATTAAAGTTATTTTTCACTTTGTAGTGTTTTTAAGGAAGTCGGTTGTTTTTTTTTTGTAAAAAAGTTTTTATATGTATGTAAGTTGAATATGAATGTATTATACACATAAATCTTCCTACTAATATTATAAAAATGTGAAAGTTTTGGTGTTTATTACTTAATCACGTAAAAACCATAGATTATAACTTGGATTAACACATATGATACTATTTATCCCGGTAGTACGTTCCCGTAGGATAATTTTCGACCGCCATTTGGTCAAAGCCGCTGGCCAAAACTAGTTCAGAATAAATTCTAAAAAATTATGGTGAAAACAGAGACAGACACGAAAAGCGACTTTAATGTAAAATATGTATAAATAAAGATTTGTCAGAACGATCTCTTTTAATCACTATATGACCAATAAGGATAAATCAGAAAGATCTAAACACGAGGAGACTGCAACGTATAACGCGTAATGACACGTGACCTTAAACTTTATCACGGCTATCTCACGTTTATCAGTCGGCCTCTTGTAAACACGGATCATCTTAAACACGTTTAATTGTAATAATTGTTTAACACTATTTTACTATAGTTAAATGGACATTGCACGTTGATAATGAGCGTTCTCGTTAACTGTCCTGATTTTGCATAAGATGACGATGTTTCGTACGGACCGTACGGTCTTAGTGTTAATAATGTTGGTTAGATTGACGAGCTCTCGTATCGATTGATCAGGTTAAGCTACGCTTGCCGCGGTCGGTTCGTAGATGGGCGACCATATTTACATACCAAGACCTCTCAGCATTTTAAGCTGTTGGTCCCGGCTGTTATTAGTAAATCTTTGACAGTCGTTACGGGTCGTCAGAAGCCCGAAAGTCTTACTAGTCGTACTAAGGGGTATCGTATTACCCAGTATCTGGATTGTGGAGGTCAAATAGGCAGTCGCACCATTTAAAATACTGGTATTCAGCTTCATCCGGTTAGACTGGAAGCCGATCCCAACATAGGCCTTAAGGAAAAAGGCTAGGAAGATGATGAGATTAACTGACTAAAATACGGCTATCATCATCTAAAAAGGTGTGGGGAAAACCGAAGTTGATTAATAAAGATGTTTTATATCCAAGACAAGTATGAAGTCTACAAAAAAAGGTTAATATATAGCAGGTACTTCACCTTTCAAGATTTTTTGTCCGAACTGTGTTAAAGAAAAAATACTATTGTGACTTTTAGATTAAGAAATAAATCTAGTAAACACTATAAAATTTATGGTTCTACACACAATACTGATGTTTATTTTTATAGGTAAGGCGTTATAGAGTAGAAATATACGTGGCTGAGGGATCAGTAAAAGGCAGCGATTGGTCGCTGAAGTACAAAGGTTCGCCCGGATACCTCTCACAGCTGGAAGAAATATTTGGCGAAGGATTGGGAGCCTCTGAAGAAACGACGCCATGCTTAATGGCAGTTCATATCAAGACCGATGCTGTTACTAAAGTAATTGTATTCTGATATTATTGTTTGGTGCAACTTCTATCAAAATTAATATCCTGATCACACCTGGTGATGAATGCGATGTGAATGAAATGTCTTAATTTTTTCCCGCGGCATCTTTCGTGACCTTTTTTTTTTGTTCCGTTTTCGAAAACCATGGATGTCTTCTGCCTTGAGGCGGGCGGAGGGGTCTGGTTGACTCTTGACTGACTAAAACCACCCTGATGTTCCCTTTGCACACTTGGACTGAACATCATGGGAAGTTGTGCGATCTTTCATGAGCTGTCGCGACTCCGCTTTGTTTTATTGCTGTCCATATAATGAACATGTTCATTATATTGTAGGGTCGTCTCTTGGGCGTAGCGTGCGTGACTGCTGGTGACTACCAGATGTCTGTCACGGAGTTCACCGATGATGACTTACTAACGGAGCTAGAAACTATCACGGTACAGATGGCGCCCTCCGAATGTCTCGTACCGATTAGCGAACTGGAGGATGTAAGTACAAACTGTAAAAGAATTTGGCAATATCTGTATATGTTTTATGTTGTGTGTTATATAATGTTTTTTTTTATGGCACGCCCTTGCGTGCGGAGAGGCAAATGTTATTACTGAGTTAACCGACGTGAAACCGAATTTGTAGCCTACTTATCTGTTTTTTTAAATCTGGTGGTACACTCAACCGCAAATCAGTGATAATAATTTATCATTCATACCGCCTTTATGTCGTTAGCAATAAGGGCAGTTTTCGAAGAGCAACTTGTGAGAACAGTTTAACAAATTAATTAATTCAATGTCAGCTTCACTTATTCCATCAGAAAGTAAATAAATATTTTTAAAGAGTTTTTTTTTATATCGTCCAGTATAAAGCATTAAGAAAAGTGATGGAACGAACAAACGTCACTGTGACTAAATTGAAGAAGTCTGAATTTTTAACTGAAGGGCTCCTACAAGACCTGAACCGGCTGCTCAAGTTCAAGGAAACCCAACAACAAGACGCGAATGCTTTCCCGGAGACTAGGAAAGATGTCGCTATGACCAGTTTGGCAGCAGCTATTAAATACTCTGCATTATTGAGTGATAGTACTAATTTTGGAAGGTATGTAAAACTATAGAAATTAACTTCAGTAAGCACAGATTGTCTTGCTTTAAAGATTTTTTATAACAGAGTAAGCTTGATAATAAAGAGGCAAACTTTTAAATGATAAAATTCATGTAATACCGAATATTAATCATTCCGCACGGTCCCATGCCGAAGAGTTTATTTATTTTCGACTTTATTTCAATGCGTGTAATGTTGTTATTTTCTTGGCACATAAAAGCACGCTTCGCCAAGTATGCGTCGTCCCGTAGTTTGCTTAATCATTCCAACATTATTTCAGATTTCGTCTGACAACCATTCAAGCTGACTGTTACCTACACTTGGACTCGGCAGCTCTATCTGCCCTCAACGTGTTCCCTGAACTTGGAGACACGACCCATGCGCCCTCCCGGAGTCTATATGGACTGCTGGATAGATGCCGCACTCAGCAGGGCAAACGGTATGTATCGTGACACACGAACTATGGTCAGGTTCAAACGTATTCGCAACCATGCGGCTATGACCAGAGGGGCAATTCTTAGTCTCTATCTGTCAAAAAATCCGCGAGTTTCCAAACATTTTTGACAAGTTTTTGACATTTGATTGTCGCTGAGGTGAGACTGCGACTAGATTTTGAATGTTTTTAATTACGAACGTAAACGAAACAAAAGGAGAATGTAAACATCGTAGCAGGAGTCATTCTTTAGTTACTGTATGTGTTTAGTGAAGTTGAATTTATGTGCACATCAACCTATACATTTCCAGTTTTAGCTGAGTTCGCATTATATACATTTTTCTCACAAGGAAAACTCAGCTTATACTGGAAATGTGTAGCTTAATTTGTGGCCGTGCTACGTATGTTGCCAGTTAGCAGACCTATCTAAAACCTTGAGAGTGCCGAAAGTGCATGATTGTAAAGACTATTTAATGGGGCATTTGCTCATATCAAATATGTGCAACTTCGAAAAGTCCAACCGATCAGCTATATAATTAGAATACATTTCTTTCAAATTTCCGTAATCTTTACATTCAATATATTCCGATTCAGAGACGTTTATAAAAGAAGAGAAACATACAAATCAATACCTAGAAAGATTTGAGTATATTTTAATTATTTACAAAGGTGGTTTAAATTAAAGTAAACAAGTTGTCTTATTCTTAAAATGATTCATCTTAACAAAGTTATTATGAATCATTTTACAAGAAGCCGGTTTGGTCATTCTGACATCATGGTGAGACACTTAAAATGTCACTGCATCAATATTATTTAATTACGTCCTTTCGTGATTAATGCTATGGTATGTTTTATTTTTTTCATAATTTGACGTGTTATGCGGATATTCTATTAGATGCTGTTAGAAACAGCGTGTTTAAAAATATGACGTCATTGTTTAGTCGTTTTTTTTTTCCAGCAACAAACTTATAACGTCAACAAACATTTACATTATTAACTTTAATTGTCATTGACAGCAATATTGACAGCTATCCGTACATAATAGCTCCATCCATCCATAAGGAGGTTATTAGAGAATGGGCAGCAGCGTTATGTATGCATTTTACCACCATACTGCGATTGCCAACCCGAACCCTGGAATGATGAACTATAATTATTTGAACAGTCTCTTAGCCCAATGGCTACGACAGCCGCTCCGAGATATAAACCTTATCAACGAACGACTGGATATCGTCGAGTTGCTGATGGGCAACTCACAGCTTCGACTACAGTTGCACGAAGACCACCTGAGGAGGATACCTGATCTGCAGGTCTTGGCCAGGAGACTGACCAGGAAGAAGGCTAACTTACACGACTGCTATAGGATTTATCAGGTAAACAGAGGACAAATTATGTATAGTTTTAGGTACTTAGTAAGGGGACGTCTTGTGCTTAAATACTTTTGTTGGAGGAAGATGGGTCCATATTTTGATCTTGTACCATTTTTATTTTTTACCATCTATGTAACATATGGAATGCAATAAAGAATTAAGTATTGAGTATAGATGCAGTCAACGCCTGAGCTTGAAAGATACATTTAGGTATGAGGCGTACTAGGAAAGTAAGGTCATTATGATATCAATTTGGAGAAAGCTGAAACTTTAGTAACTTTGAAAAGTATTTATTTAAACACTAGCTTCTGCCCTCGACCGTTCACAACACGGACAAAAAAAAACAAATTAAGTATAGTTTTAGGTACTTAGAAGTGGATTTCTTATGCTTTAATACTTTTAGAGGAAGGTATGTCTTAGACGCTCTCGACACTTGAGCTTGAAGATATATTTAGGTATACAAGGAAAGTAAGGTCATTATGATATCATTTTGGAGACAGATGAAACTTTAATAACTTTGTAAAGCATTTATTTAAATACTAGCTTTTGCCCACGACCGTTCCTCCGCGTGCAATTTCTTAAATACATCCCATTAGCATCGCATCGCCCGTCAGCGATATTACTTCGTTTTCTCTTCTTTTTTATTTTTTCCTTTTTACTTGGCGCCTTGGGTCATAGCGTAAAAATAAATAGCCTATAAACTTTAATTTTTTTTTCAAATCCGACTAGTAGTGCCAGACATTTTACTTCATGTACACATACTAACAAAGGAACAAATTTTACCTCTTGATAATAATAGTACAGATTTACCTTGAGTTGTTTAAACGTCACCTGCATGATTCGGGTATAACCCACTAATTCTCAGTTCACCAGTGGGCCCTACTGTGAGTTTCATTTAACCATCTCGATCTAACGCATCGGCCGCGTTCGGCGCTCCGATTGATCCTTCACCAAACCAGGGCTAATCGAAGCGCCGAACGCATTCGATACGTTTGATCGAGATGGTTAAAAGGACTAGACACTAGGGCCAAGAAGCCTTTAGTTTTTACACAGCAATGTAGTTAAATTAAGTGATCTAAGAACAAATAAGAAAAATAATGCTCAGTAAAAACATTATTCGATAAGTATTGGAAAGGTCGATAACTAGTTCGTCGTTATTTACCATTGAGATTATTTCGGATATTTTGGCATCATGTTTTTGGTCAGCTTGCAACCACATACTTGAGTTTTTAGTACTTCCCCTCTTCCATCTATAGACTCTCTTACTCAGTATAGCTCCGTCTAATCCTTTTAGGAAATCTGGTATGACGGTTATATTACACTGGTCAACAAAATTTCAACTTTGTCGTGCCACACGGACTTTTTTGATATTTTTTACTTTAATTGGTTATTGTAATAAAAAATAAACAGTTAAAAAAAATTTGCTAGACAAAGATTTTATTCTATTGAGTAATTTAAAATATTAAGAAAAAATACGGATCTCGTAAATCAAAAGTTTATTTTTTTATAAATGACTTACAAAATCTAAGATTTTCTTGAATATTTAGCTTCTGGTTGGTCCCTTTTAATTGTCCAGCAGTAATCTGCTAACATATTTTGGCTCTATTACCGCTATCTTGCCCTGGTACCGCTTTTCCATATCAGAAATATCCTGATGGAACCTCTCGCCGTGCTCGTCACTGACAGCCCCTAAATTGTCAGGAAAAAAATCCAGGTGCGAGTCTAAAAAATGGATCTTAAGTGACATGTTGCAACCTAATGCTTGATATGACAATAACAGCTCGCTAACCAACTCTCTGTAGCTGTCACTCTTGTGGTTACCCAAAAAATTTGCAACAACATTTTTAAAAGACTTCCATGCTGATTTTTCTAAATCGCTTAATTTTTCTTCAAATCTTGAATCTTTTATTAACTCCCTAATTTGAGGGCCAACAAAAATACCCTCTTTTATCTTTGCATCACTTATTTTAGGGAATTTTTCTTTTAGATACAAAAATCCACTCCCATTGCGATCCATTGCCTTCACAATTTTTTTTATTAATCCTAATTTGATATGCAATGGTGGTAGAAGCACATTATTTGGCTGTACAAGGGGTAAATACTTTACGTTTTTTTGCCCAGGAACCAACGATGCACGCGTAGGCCATGTTTTTTTTATATAGTGATTAGTTCTGTCTCGGCTATCCCATTCACATAAAAAGCAGCAAAACTTTGTATAACCCAGCTGAAGTCCAAG
Source organism: Aporophyla nigra (assembly GCA_947507805.1). Lineage (NCBI taxonomy): Eukaryota > Metazoa > Arthropoda > Insecta > Lepidoptera > Noctuidae > Aporophyla > Aporophyla nigra. The sequence continues at coordinate 12,290,635 of OX382307.1, read as the reverse complement.
TAATAGTGCAACAACTTTAAGATCACCGCAGATTTTGAAGGAATATGTACTGTAATTTATTTTTTCAAGTAAAAGTTTCATATTTTCATAAGTTTCTTTCATATTTGCAGCATGGACCACAGGTACAGACGGAAGCTTATTTCCATTATGCAATAAAACTGCTTTTAGACTTGCTTTCGAAGAATCAATGAATAAACGCCACTGAGAGAGATCAAAATCTATGTCCAACATTTTCATAAGCTCATTTATGTTATTGCAAAACACCAAATCTCCATCCTGAGAAAAATACGTTCTGAAGTGTTGATCACGGTTTCGAAAATAGCTAACTTTTGTATTATGATGTAGCAAATTCCATTCTTTTAGACGAGATCCTAATAGTTCTGACTGTTTTTTTGACAAATTTAAATCTCGAACCAAATCATTTAGGTCTCCTTGAGTTATCAAATGTGGCTCCTTTGCAATTTCTTCAAACTCAAAGTCATCGTCCTCGTCAACACATACACTTGAAGTAGACGGTTGTGAATTATCGTTCTCAACAGACGTAGTTGCAACTGGTATTAGTTCTGGCAATTTTTTACAATGAGAGACTGGTCTTATAGCCGAAGATAAGTTAGGGTAAATAACTGTGTTTTTTTTTTTCTTGTAATTTATACCTTTTACGTCAGTGAGACAAAAATAGCAATCTGAAACGTGATCTCGCTGTTTAGTCCATATCATGGGTACAGCAAACGGCATAGGTCGTGCACCTTTTTTCCAGTCAGTTAAATTTTTCACACACGTTATGCAACAGACATGAGGGGCCCAGGATTTGTCTTGATGGGCGACAGAAAAACCAAAACATTGGTGATAACACTCCATCACAAGATTTGTAAAATTTCGTCGTTGTTTTTTGAATGTAAGTTCTCCGCAGACATAACAAAAAGAGTTAGGATCATTAATACACTTCCTTGACATGCTCACAGGGTTAATAAATCCCAAAAAAGTGTTCAAATTCAACGATAAATATTTTTATAACGATTTACTTGTAAGCGTTTCTGTTAATTTACTGCCGTAGTACTAGTTATGAGTATTACCGTATCACAACAAATAGGAGGCTAATTGACATATGGGCAACTGTGATTTAATAATGAGGGTAGATTGATAAAACAAAATTAGCTATCAAAGTTCGTGTGGCAAAACCAGTGTTGACCAGTGTTATTAAAGGGTCGTTGAATAAAGAACAGTCTCAATTATATTACTCTAGAACTAACCCAATATCATAACAAATTCCAGGCTATTAATAGGCTGCCAGCTCTGCTGCGTTGTCTAGCTGAAGCAGAGAATGCAACCGTTCATTCATCAATCACTGAACCGATATCGGAGCTGAATGAAGACCTGGGCAAATTTCAGCAGATGATAGAAACTACCGTCGATATGGAGGCCGTTGAAAGAGGTAACAAACATTCATTTAAAATCTTAGATTAATTAGTTATCTAAGATTTTTGAATAAATATCAATAACGATAGTTTCGTGTTTTGAAACCACACACTCAATACCGTAGAGTCAGTTCACTCACTCAGGCACTGTAGCTCTTAAACGGGCGAACCGATTTGGGTATGGTTTTTATAAAAAGTAGTCTTTCTAGCGGTGGTTCTTAGATATGTTTTATCAAAATCGGTTCAGCCGTTTCGACACGACGATCCTTGGGTCAAAATATTACCTACAAGTTCTTACTAAACATTAAGGGCCAATACGTATTTTTTTTTTAACTTTTAGAGGTTTTTGCTGAGGTTGGTGTTTTTTAAATTTTTAATTAAACTTTTTTTACAAATGTTTTCTAAAAATAAACCTATCCATACTAATATTATAAATGTGAAAGCCAAGCTCTGTCTGTCTTGGGTTTGGGTACGCTGTCGAGCACATCCCCAGTTACATGGGACTTAAATATAACTGGCGAAATATGGCTGTACTATAGGTACACGTCTGCCTAACCCTCCGGGGAAAACGATGTAGTAATATAATTAATTATTTTCAGGTGATTTCCTCGTAAAGCCATCATTCGACGAACAACTTCAGAACTTAGGTAAACAACTGGAAGAATTGCAGTTATCGGCTGATAGGGAACTTAAAAAAGCGGCCAGAGATCTCGAGCTTGATGCCGGCAAGAATATCAAGCTAGACAATAATCCTCAGAACGGATTCTTTTTTAGGTAAGAAAATATTATCGTTCGGTTTGTGTAATGATTATTTTGTAAAACTAGCTTTTGCCAGCGGCTTCGCTCGCGTGGACGTCGGAAGTTATCCCGCGGGAACGTACTACCGGGATAAAAGTACCCTATGTGTTAATTCAGGTTAGAAACTTATCTGCGTGCCAATCATACAAATCCGTTCCGTGGGTTGTGAAGGTCAGATAGGCAGAGGCTCCATGTAAAATACTTCTATTCAGCTGCATCCGGTTTCACTAGAAGCCTACCCCAATATAGTTGTGAAAAAGGCTAGACAAATTGATTACGAATAATCTCTTGAAGTCTCTTTCGATAGGTATTTCGCATCACACCTTGATTATAATAATAATAATAATAAAATAACTTTATTGACACAAAAAACCTTTGTATACAATAACAATATAATATAATAATAATATATTTTTTTTGTGTCAATAAAGATTATGACCTTACTAAGGGAAATTCTATAACATTTACAGAGTTACTTTAAAAGAAGAGCAAGCACTGCGTGGAAACAAAAAATATACCATAATCGACGCGGTAAAGGGAGGCGTTCGATTTAAATCAAAGGCACTGGAGAATATCACTGAAGAATATACTTCTGTCAAATTTACGTATGAGAAGGAGCAAGATAAGGTAGTCGCTGAAATAGTCGGAATTGCAGGTGAGGTCAATTTAATTCTTTGTTAATGTTTTATGTCTTAACGACGCTACATTGAAGTTCTTTTTTTTTTGTTTTAATCTGTAATCAGTCAGTGAACTATCAGCAGATATGGGATAAGTAGGGCAGAGCAGTGGTGGCCCAGTGGTAACGGCCACGACTTACGGGTAGTAGGTCGCGAGTTCAATCCCAAGGAGGCGCTTTACTTTGTGTAGATTATTTTATCACCACTGCTCTCAAAACGGTGAAGGAAAACATCGTGAGGAAACCGGCATGTCTTAGAACCAAAACTTCGAAGACATGTGACATCTACCAACCCGCACTGGGCCCGCGTGGTGGATTATGGCCCACTCCTCTCACCGAGAGGAGGCCTGTGTCCCAGCAGTGGGAACATTATAGGCTGACAGAGTAATTTCTTCATTAAGAATCAATAATTTCTTCGTAGTATAACTGTTCCGTCCCGTGACCACAGACAACCGGTCGTTACAAGGGTACAAGTAACTATTTGAAAGAGGTATACGCCTTCCTTGCTGAGAACCAGGCTGACATTGGTAACAAATTAGCTCGCCGAGGGGTCACTTGGTTGTTTGACCCGCCAGCCTGCCCCCATTGGGGGGGTATTTTTGAGGCCGCGGTGAAAGCGGCAAAGGGACACTGTCGCAGATTGTTGGGAGACACCGTTCTCACCTTTGAGGAGTTAGCTACGGTATTTTGCCGCATTGAAGCTGTATTGAACTCGCGTCCATTGTGCCCGCTGTCTTCGGACCCGACCGACTTGGAGGCCCTAACCCCGGGCCATTTTTTGATTGGACAGCCACTTGTCGCCCTGCCGGAGTACCCTTTTGTCGATGTGAGCCAAAATCGGCTATCGCGGTTTCAGTTGGTGCAGCAGCTCGCTCAGAGTTTTTGGAAGCGTTGGAGCTTGGAGTATTTGCACATCCTCCAGCAGCGCGTCAAGTGGACTGATAAAACGCATCCGCCCAAAATTGGAGACCTCGTCCTGATTAAGGATGCCAACCTTAAGCCTTTGTATTGGCGCCGGGGGCGCATTCTCAATTTGGTGGCTGGCACCGACGGGGTTCCTCGTTTTGCAGAGGTTTTGGTGGACGGATCGGTCGTGAAGAGAGCGGTCGCAACCTTGTCAAGATTGCCAATTGATTAGCGGACGGGAAGGCCCGTCCGGGGGGGTAGATGTTCCGTCCCGTGACCACAGACAACCGATCGTGCGACGGTTTTTTGTTTGCTCTGTGCGCCTGCGCATCTTGACGTGTAGCGGAGTGACAACTATCAATTGTCAGTTTCATTTTGACACTTGTTTTGGTCTTGATAATGGTTGGTTGGTTGGCTATTTTGTCTTGAGAGCCTTGTTGTTAATTAATCTTGTTGAATCTATAGTTTTGCGGACGGTTTGTTGTGATCCGATTGTTTTGTGTGTAAGCCACCCCTTTTGACGATGTTGAACGGGTTTTATTTTGGAATTTGATTGAAATAGTGTGATCGTAAGAAAACCGCGTGCTGGTAAATCTCGAGCGTATTGAAGCGGCCTTACTCCTGGAATACTAACTTCACTACACAATGCAATATACACTCATTTGCATGCATGGATCCGGGTGGGCTCGGAATCGAGACCCCAGAGTTCCTCATCCAGGTGAGTGATTGAATGTTTGTTGATCGGCTCCGCGCACGGCGGACGGTTCGACCCACGCTTACCCAAGACCCGCCCAAAGTGGCCTATTTGCTGTCTGTCCTGGAACGTGAGGCCTGGCGTCGAACAATAACACAAAGTTGCATTTCGCGGTTTGTACACTCAGATCTTTTAAACTACACAACTTATTTTAATATGGTTTGCATCAGTAGATAGAATGATTCCAAAGGATGATTTATATGTATAATACGCGGGCCAAGTCGCTGGAAAAAGCTAGTTTACTTATAAAATGGACATATTGTCAATTAAATTAAAGGCTATAGGGGGATAAGCATGGATAGGATGCCCCCAAACGGATTGCGGTGATTTTTTTTCTGTAAGTCCCTAACAATTAGAGATAAAGATTCTCCAAATATCAACCCTTTAAAATGCACCGTTTCGGAGTAAGAATTAATATTCAAAATATGGAAAAAAATCGATATTTTCTGAATGGCTCAACCGATTTAGCTGAAATTTTGATATGTTTTAGATACAAATGCAAAATATTGAAAAAAAAATTGGCACCTTGGAGAAAAATATATAAACTTGAAAAAAAATTTTTTTTATTTTTCAAAAAATAATTCCGGCTCTTTGCGATCTTGGTACAGTCACCAAATTTTTTTCGCAAGTTTTTGAGTTCATCAAAATTAACATATAATCAATTCAAAATTTTTCATCGGGTGCGTCATAGTTAAAAAAAATGAAATATCAGAATTTTTTTTTTTTTTTTGACGTTATGCTTGACATACAATTATGAAAAATTTTCTGCACTTTTCTCACCTCATTAAATGTAACATATAATTAATTCAAAAATTTTCGCCGGGTGCGTCATAGTTAAAAAAAATGAAATATCAGAAAATATTTTTTTTTTTGAGGTTATGTTCGACGTACAGTCATAGGAATTCTGCTGTGTTTTTTTAACCTCATAAAAAGTAACATATAATCAATTCAGAATTCTTTTTTGGGTGCAACAGAGTTTAAAAAAAAATATCAGAAAATATTTTTTTTTCTTCAGGTTATGCTTTATGTACAATGACGAAAATAGTTCTATGTTATTTTTACTCCATTATAAACGATGGAAAAATAATTTATGGATGGAATTAGTTGTATGGAAATATAATGATTGATAAATCAATATTCATCACTTTCATCGGAAATAAACAGTGTTATGTCGGTAGATTCAAAAAGTGCTGTTAATTTTTTTTTTTTTTTTTACTATTACACAACGCCATCTAGTCCCAAGCTAAGCAGAGCTTGTGTTATGGGTACTAGACAACTGATAAACATACTTATATATTTTTAAATACAATAGATAAATTACACCCAGACACAGAATAAATGATCGTGCTCATCACACAAACATTTGTCCTGGGTGGGAATCGAACCCACGACCTCCGGCATAGCAGTCAGGGTCACTAACCACTAGACCAACAGGCCTGTCAAAAAAAAAATGAAATGAAATGAATGAAAATGAATGTTCAGCTGGTCGTGGAATTTTCGATAAATACCGACCGTAAGACAAATAATAAATAATAGCAGCTATGTGTGAACAACAACCTACTGTTCTACGGCCATTGGCGCACTCACAGAAATATCTCTAAATTCCAGATCGGCTGATACTATGAGGTGTATACTCGATAAAACAACGATAGATTTTTCGGGAAATATGACGGGATTGTACTTGAAACTTAAGAATATTCGATTGATCTTTGAGGAATTGTAATTTTAAAGTGCCGTCGTTATTCATAATTTCACTCAAATACGAAATGGCTTGTAAATATTGATAAGTTCCACTGAATAAGATTTTGAGCTCTTTTTCTGTCAATTCCGGGAAATCAAGCAGATCGGTGGATGAAATATTCTGGAAAGGTCTCTTCTTTCTGAGCAATCCCTGTTCTTCGACTAAATCAGCTAAAGTATTTTTGGTGTTTTTTTGCGAGACCATTTGTTGTACAACTTCGGAAGATATTTCAATATCTGAGTTCAATCGCTTCCCGAATTGATTTAACAGAAAAGCTGCAATCCTGTAATATACACCTACACTAGATAGTATTTTATTGTCTAGTTTGTGATCTAGACGGCAATTTTTTTTTTAGCATGCCATCGACCGCCTCAACAACCCAACGCAGTTTCGTCACGAATCGTGAATCATTCGAATCTGTAGTACTGTTTTTGGGAACACTTCAAAGATGGCATGAGTACTACATAACTTTTTACGTCACGAAAACCGCGATCGAGGATAAAAACGTAATTTTCTTGGACTAAATCAGATAAACCATTAGATTCCTCAATAACGCGTCGCATAATTTCGGCATCATTTATAGTTGCCAGGATTAGTGGTACAAATTGTAAAAGGCTTACAAAGATGTTGTTTTTATGGCCAGAATACGATTTTCGTTGGTAACTATTATTGGAACTTTTCTGGTGGTACGCATACGTCCTCAAAATTAAAAAAATATTTTCTGATATTTCATTTTATTTAACTATGACGCACCCGGCGAAAATTTTTGAATTAATTATATGTTACTTTCGATGAGGTGAGAAACACGCAGATAAATTTTCATGATTGTACGTCGAACACAACGTCAAAAAAAAAAAATATTTTCTGATATTTCATTTTTTTGAAATATGACGCACCCGGCGAAAAAATTTGAATTAATTATAGGTTACTTTAGATGAGGTCAAAAAAACGCAGAAAAATTTTCATCATTGTATGTCAAGCATAACCTCCAAAAAAAAATTATTTCCTGATATTTTATTTTTTTTAACTATAACGCACCCGGTGAAAAATTTTGAATTAATTATATGTTAGTTTTAATGAACTCAAAAACTTGCGAAAAAAATTTGGTGATTGTACCAAGATCGCAAATAGCCGGAAAAAAAAATTGAAAAATAAAAAAAATGTTTTTGCAAGGTTGTATATTTTTCTCCAAGTTGGCAATTTTTTTTTCAATATTCTGCATTTGTATCTAAAACATATCAAAATTTCAGCTAAATCGGTCGAGCCGTTCAGAAAATATCAATTTTTTTCCATTTTTTGAATATTAATTCTTACTCCGAAACGGTGCATTTTAAAGGGTTGATATTTGGAGAATCTTTATCTCTAATTGTTAGGGACTTACAGAAAAAAAATCACCGCAATCCGTTTGGGGGCATCCTATCCATGCTTATCCCCCTATAGCCTTTGCAGTACTCATTACGATTAATGTTTTTATTTAAAAGTAATTTTAAAATGAACCGTAAACAGTAACGCTCTAGTGCATAACTGAAAAAAAAGTGCTTCGATTTACATTTAATATAAAAATCACGAAAAACAACGAGAAATGCGACGTTTCCACCTCGCGCGGGATGTACGCTCTTAATGAAACCGAGTCACTTGTACTCCCCGTCATTTTTATATTTTGTACTGAAACATACGGTTAGTCTGGTTACGGTGATATGGAAGGTCAAAGTTTGAACTTTTATCATAAAAACAAGTTTTAAATGTTACATAACTTTAAGTAACACTACTCTCTAAGTACGAAGTACGTAGTTACGGCCGAAATTACGGGAGTTTCCTACTTCGGACCCCGAACAAATCTTATGTCGAAGGGTACGAAGGGACACCCTCGGAGTCCGAACTCAGAAAGAACGACATCGCGAATTGTCAGTTTTCCTTGATCCCGATGTGTTTTTGGCTGTCCGAAAAAATAATTAATCGGGAGTAAGGTTCAGTCCGAAGTATCGATCTATTTTAGAACGGGTCCAGTATCTTCGTTAACGGACTAGAAACAGACTAGAGAATAGGCCCCAGTACCGTTGCAAGCACCCATAACCACAACTTTTTTGCGTGCGTTACATTGCTTATTGCCATAAACAGCGGTTTTCACACCATACATTAAAGTTGTTTTTCAGCAATCGTTTGATGAAATGAAATGATGATGATGAAATATTATCAACAACACTCTAAATAATTCCGACAATAAGGAAAAATTACATAGAAAACATCAAGTCGTCATTGTTTTAACAAAAAGTATGGTAAAACATTATTTTAAGTAATATATCATCCTTATCACATATACTGGCAAATAAAAAATTAATTAGATTATTAATACCATTAGGAATTTCTCAGTAACAGGTCAGAGTCTGGCTTTGCGCCTCGTTGACATAAGTGGCAAAATCTGGGTGTACTAAAGATACACCTCTGCCTTCCAGAATTACAGGCATGATGTTATATGTGTGTTAAACAATGTCACCAACACAATCCTCTATTTTTTTGTGGGTGGGAAATCATCAAACGACGTCTCCCGCTCTGGCCGAAGCGGGAGGGCGTGTCAGACTTTTGCTGACTAAAACCCACCTGTGTTCCTTCAGTTGCCTATATGCCAGGGCCACGGTATCTCTTTCACAACAATCACGCGACCTCGGCAGGCATCGGTCCTAGCAGACCCCTTCAGTGCTGCTGACATCTCTTTGAGGCGCGCGTGGAACCCTACGCGCCGTCGACGCGAGCTTGGTCCTTACCGGGTGGCGAGCTACCCATTGCTCGCCGCCCGCAAGCTCGCGCCTACGGTGGCCGGGAGTCCGCTATTGACTCCATCAATACATTCCTAATAATCATTTCAATATCAATTCTCTATTGAATGTTTCAGCTGGATATTCGGAATGCCTGTTCTGTTTATCCCACATCGTGTCCCGGCTGGACGTGCTGGTATCGTTCGCGGTGGCGGCAGCCAGTGCGCCGGCGCCCTACGTGCGGCCCGTACTCACGGACGGACTGGACGAACTGGTGTTTGAGGAGCTGAGGCATCCCTGTCTAGAGGTCGCAGAAGGCGTGTCTTATATACCCAACGATGTGGTTTTTAAAAGAGGTATGTTCTGCCATTTTCATGCCTTTTTAACGTGGAGAAATGATCATGCGTACTGCGCTACCACGGGGTGATCGGCTGTGCAATATCAAAACCCAGTATCTGCATAAAACTAGATCGGTTCGGTCGGGTCGGTTGCCGACTTTGTGTAACTTCATATTTGAAAAAAATCTGGGAGTTTTTGCAAGCCTAGTATGTGGAGGGTGGTCCATAAGATCAAAAAATGCGAAAATACCCGTTTGAAAAAAATGTCAGATACAAGGTTTTTAAATTGAACAGCCGAGATAGCGCAGTTTTGTGGGACTCCAACGCATTAATAACTACAGAGTATCCTCCTGTACCACTCACACAAAAGCATTTTTTCGCGAACCCGCCGCGGCTTTCCGTTTCCGGACCAACCTTTGGGGGATACCCCCCAACACCGGCGCACCAGAACATATAGCACGCAGATACCACCTTGGGAACCAAATAGCACATGGACACATTAACAAGTGTAAGCCAATTGGAGTCCTTAGAGAGCCTTTGGATTTTTGGTCTGAATTAAGTAATTATTATGAGTTTGAACAGACCGTAATCATAACATATACGTGTTACTAAAAACGATGTTATCGACAGCTGAAAATTTTCAGTTCAAATGTGGACGCTGCTGTATAAACCTCCTCAGCTAGCTTCTATCGACTTGTCATAACATCCTCCGTTCACCCGTTTGTGTTCGCCTACACTCACGTGCTGTAAAGTTCAATAATGTCTAGCAATCCTTCAAAAATGGAGAGTATCAGACACATAAACTTCTCACGACGTGTAGATCTCTGGACCTAGTGTGAGTTCCTTTTAACCATCTCGACTAAACGCATCGACCACGGCCGGCGCTCCGATTGGCCCTTCACTAAACCCAGGCCAATCCAAGAGCCGAACGCGGTCGATGCGTAAAGTTGAGATGATTAAAACAAAGTCACACTAGCTACTCTAGTAGTTCTATGCGCCCTTAGAAATTGTGAAGAATACTTGTATAGTTTCAGAAAGATCCATAAACAGTTAATATACTTTTTGGTGCGTGACAAACTACTAACGCTACCATATTGGTTTTTCATTAATTTTTACAAAACGCTTCTCTTTTGGTAAACATTACCGAAAGCGCACTACTGTCCTTATCATTCAAGCGCCAATAGACCTTGGAAGTATTCGTGCTGGTTCGAACGGACATGTTTTTTGCGCACAGAATTTCCTACGCTCTGCTAAGCGCCGAAAGTTGAAAATCGAAAAGAGTGTTTTTATTTTTTGATTAACTGAGATATGCTTTGTTACATTCTCAATGCTCGTTTTAACTGAAAATCTTTTTCTCCAATTGCAACGGACGTGGGTCCGAAATGACATTTGGATGAACTCATATTAATAGGTAGTCTTATTTTTTTTTTTGTGGGTTTGAAAATCATCAAATGACGTCTTCCGCTCTGGGCGGAGTTGGAGGGTGGTGGTGTCAGACTTTTACTGACTAAAACCCATCCGTGTTCCTTCAGTTGCCCATATGCCAGGGCCACGGTATCTCTTTCGAACAAATCTCGCGACCCTGGCAGGTTATTATGTAGTCTCATTTAGTATGTCGTTTCGCTGCGATTGTTTTACTGACGTTAAGAGGCCGTCTACGAAACTGTCGATTTCGCTGATTTATTTCATTTTACAGAGTGCAGCACAACATGAAAGATCGTTTCAGTTATTATCAAATGAATGGGCTCCTTTTTTATTTATTTTTTTGTGAATTATAATGCGGGATTTTGGTTATTACTTTTTAAGATTATTTACTACCAATCCTTTTAATTTTTTGGTTAGATTTGTTAAATCGGTTAGGTTAGGTTACACGTCACTACTACTACTACATATATGCATACATATAATATACATGTATAACCTCCATACCACCAACACACCCTACCCACCCTGCCAAACCTACAACCCACATTTAGTGGTGACCGCGTCCGGAGTGACGTCATAGGATGATGCAACATTGTGAACCGTGCGCGCGATCCGCCATTCCATGGCCGAACCGCCGCGTGAGCCAGACCGGTCGGGGTTGACTTTGCCTGGTTATAAATATGTGGGACCGGGAAATTAATTGAACTGAGGCGTGCCGGTGAATGCATGAGACAGTATTTTTTTCCTCTTATAAAGTATCACATTAGGTGATACTTTATTCACATTACAATCTAGCCTATTAGCTAATAAGTAATTTAAATATAACTTAAACTGCTTAGTAACTGTAAAACTAAGAAATCATCCAATAACGTCTTTTGTATTCACTAGCAGTTAAGGAGAAGACACTTGATTAACGTGTTTTTTATAAAAGTTAGCACTTTCACTGCAGTTTGTGTTCACTTGCATTAGACAGTGCCGCGAAAAACATGACGAATAATATAATAAAATCACAAACTATTTCAAAGAAACAAAAAATCGTAAAGTGTTCGAACAACAAGTGAGAGAGACAGATCAGGATTTCCTTCACGAGGTATCGTTAATAGCAACGACGACCACATACAAAGCGTTAGCGCCACCGCCATGAGACGGTGAAGGACACCTTGGCCCATACTTTGGAGTTGGGCGGCAGCGACGCATGACCGAGCCCAACAAAAAGTGAACAACGTTAGAGCACCCCTATGAATGGATAGCACTAGACGTCGCTGACCCATTCCCTGAAAGTGAAAGTCGGAACAAATATTTCCTGGTTGTCATGGATTACTGCACTAAGTGACCGGAAGATTTCGCCATTCCAAATCAAGGAGCTTCAACGGTTGCTGATAAATTAGTACTCGAAATCATCTGTCGGTTACCCCAGTACCGTCACAAATCTCGTCTCAAATTTTTCAGACGACATCTCGGGTGAGGGGTACTCACAAAAACAAAACCACTTCATACCACCTACAATCTGACGGAATGGTGGAAATTTTCCACCATTCTTTCCACTGGAAAGATTTAATTGACGCTGGAAAGATATCTGGCTAAATTTATAGCAAGCAGACAAAGGAATTGGGACACATACACATACAACCATTTCTGCTCTCATACCGAAATGCAGTTCACGAGAATACGAACGTGACGCCAGCCTTCGCGAACTTTGGAAGAAAGTTAAGGTCACCAGTGGATTTAATTACCGGCATCCCTTCTGATACCCCACGTAGTATAACAAATAATACAAATGACCTGCGTAACAATATAAATGACGTATATGAGAATGTCTCATACCGGCCCACCAGCGGCGTGCAGTCCATATAAGCAAAAAGACACTGCAGACCCTAGACCCTAGATCTGGACTAGTTACTAATATTTCAAGAATAAAAAAAAATATGCTAAGTAATAAAATTATTCAAAAAGTTCAAACGTCTAATATAAATTAGTACTCGTAGCAACGTTCATACCGTTCTGTTAATTTACTACGGCAAAGCGTTCACAGATCGCGGCGCAAACAGGCACGCAGGCAGCGATCGAAAGTGTCTACAATTAATTCATAAATGTACGCATGTAGTGGTAATTTCTTCTACATTTTCGTGTCTATACATTGCACACATAAATCGAACTCCTGCCGCAGGCTAACCAATCACAGGCGTCCCTGCGCCATTATTGGCGCGCTGTGAGTATTATACGATCAAGTTGAATATGTACGTTTGTTTACGAAAGGATCCATATTGATTTCTTACATGTGAAGCGCGCTGTTTTATGTTTTTATTTTGATTGAGTTTTTTTGTGATTAATTCATTTACAAACGTTAATATTTAGGTAGATTTGTTGCTTATTTCAATTAGTTTTTTTAACTGTTTTAATTTTTCGATTTACCTACTACGCTTTTTATTTGTTTTTTTTTTTTCAAAATGTTGTTCGATTAATAGGTTTGTGTTGAAAATTTGTGTTTGTTAAAAAGTGTATCTAAAGGGAAATGTGTACCTGAGTAACGAGAATTAACCCAGCAAAGAGGTAATGCAACTCGTAAGTTTCATAGTAATAATTAAGAAATATAAAACCGGCTTTGTTGTTGTTTACACACATTTAAATTATTTTATTTTCCTTGCTAGTTTAGTAGTTCGAGTACAGTGTGGAATTGTTCGGGATGCAGATTTACATGATTTCTATCCCGCGGCTTGCTTAAAGATAAATACATTTGGTAATTATCGTAGTAAGAAACACACAAAGTTAACAACAAGTACACATCTTTCTGTGCTTTCGACGGAAAAAGAATTATTGGTTGAGTGAAGACGCATACCAACTTTTTATGACGATGATTTAAAATCACATTTAAAAAAAGATAGGCGCGTAGATGTCATTTATAAATGAGTTTGTTTAATTTATTATTTTTGCTGTTACCCGTACTTAATTTACTTAGTAAATATATTTACATATACGAATCACATGAAGGGCCTTTTTCAACTATCACTCACTTGGATTAGATAATTGAGGTGGCCGAAATCATTTATTAGCATCATCAGGAAATTGCCATTTCAACCTTTTAAACCACCCAGTGAGTGTTTCTTCACTAACTTGAGCAATTACGAAAAACTTTTTTTTTTTTTGAACTGCCTACCCGGTCCAACAGGGGGGTCTAAAAAGGCCACTTTGGCAGAATCATAATAGGAAAATATAATAATAAATATATAATCATATTATAATCCGTAAAATGGTCACAAACTGACAATTCATAATATGTTCTGCGTACAATTCATTAAACACAATTCATCTATTTGACAGTTTTGTATGGAGATTCGTAAAATCGTCCTCATGATATGAATTGCTTTATTGAAGTTTAATGTCAAATAGCAGAATCATAAGATGTTACTCAAGAACATCATCTTCCAAATCAAATTTGGGATTTAGTGAAAAAATATCGTAATAATGGCCAATTTAGGCCTTAAGAAAATTTTCTTGAGCACGCTCGTGATATGTAGTCTATTTTAAGTCACCAATGAATTGTGGCACTTCGAAAAATGGACATATCGTTCGAAATGTGGGACCCCCAGGTTTTTTGGGTTAAATAGGCTAAATATATGTCGTGATAAGGTCCATGAGCTGGAGCCGTACATATGTACTGCCGCGCTGGCATGAGTACTACCTACCTTCAAGAATAGTAATGAAGTAGTCAGTTTTAAAGTAGATTTTAGACCCCCTGATATCTGAGAGAATGAAAGCTCGTTGTGACAGGTAGATGTGATCTGGTTTTGACAAAGGTTCACTAGTATGGTTGCATAACCCAGTACGCAGCAAAGGGAAATCTCCTAAACTGCAAGCAAAATGGGATGAACCATACAAAAAATAGTGACCAAGATCAACGACGTTATCTACCGAATACAAAAGAGTATGGGAACTGTATCTAAAATTGTTAATGTAGATAAATTGGCGTGATACTACGAAAATAATGTTGTTCGGGACGAGCATGTCTTTGGAGGGGGCAGTAGATCGTAGTCTTGAAACGTCAGGTTATCGCCATCTATTATCAAGTAGCACTGTACTACACGAATATACTCGGGATCTATCTGCTCTAGAACCATCTGGCGAGGCCGCCGCCATCGCCATCTATGATCGCGGCATAATGGGCAGCAGCGTTCGCCATGCATTACACCACAATACTGCGATCGCCAACCCGCCTGCCAAGCATGGCGATAATGGCAAATCCCCCCCCCCCCCCCCAAATTGGGAAAAGCCTATGACTAGCATTGGACGTCTGCCGGCTAAAATGATGATGATGAAGGTTGTTATGTAAATAGCGGATTGTAAGACTGTGAGGATAGTTCAGTGATGAATGCGAAATGCTAAACAGTGAACGACAAGCGAGTGACAAGTGATTCGGATTACAAGTTTCTAATAATTGTATTTGTGACTATTTTAATAAAACATAAAGTTTTTTTTTTTTTGGTGTAAATTGGCATTAATGAATTATCTAATAGCTCGTAACATAATTATAAAAATACATTTTCTCAAAATTACAGGGTTAGAAATTTGATGCAACTTTACACAAAAGAAAAGATATATTTACACAAATATCACAATCTTATCGCTGTTGGTCCATAGACCACTTTCGCCCAGTGTCCTTGGTAAATGCAAATGTATAGTTTAGTAGTATAGTACCCTGACCTTAACGTTGCAGATTCAAGCCTGCTACACATAGTGACAGGCGCCAATATGGGCGGCAAGTCGACGTGGATGCGCTCGTGCGGCGTGGCGTGCGTACTGGCGCATGCGGGCTGCGCCGTACCCGCGTGTGCCGCGCGCCTGCCGCGCCTGCGCACTGTGGCGGCGCGCGTGGGGGCCGCCGACGCCGAGCGCGCCGGCCACAGCACCTTCATGCGCGAGATGGTGGACACGGCCGCCATACTGCGGGTCAGTAGTACTGTAGTACATGTGTGTCTGCGCACTGTGGCGGCGCGCGTGGGGGCCGCCGACGCCGAGCGCGCCGGCCACAGCACCTTCATGCGCGAGATGGTGGACACGGCCGCCATACTGCGGGTCAGTAGTACTGTAGTACATGTGTGTCTGCGCACTGTGGCGGCGCGCGTGGGGGCCGCCGACGCCGAGCGCGCCGGCCACAGCACCTTCATGCGCGAGATGGTGGACACGGCCGCCATACTGCGGGTCAGTAGTACTGTAGTACATGTGTGTCTGCGCACTGTGGCGGCGCGCGTGGGGGCCGCCGACGCCGAGCGCGCCGGCCACAGCACCTTCATGCGCGAGATGGTGGACACGGCCGCCATACTGCGGGTCAGTAGTACTGTAGTACATGTGTGTCTGCGCACTGTGGCGGCGCGCGTGGGGGCCGCCGACGCCGAGCGCGCCGGCCACAGCACCTTCATGCGCGAGATGGTGGACACGGCCGCCATACTGCGGGTCAGTAGTACTGTAGTACATGTGTGTCTGCGCACTGTGGCGGCGCGCGTGGGGGCCGCCGACGCCGAGCGCGCCTGTTAGTCCCACTGCAAGCCAAAGGCTTCTCATATGAGGCGCTTTTGCCTTGCAGTGGATTTATGTGTATATAGAAGACACGATAACTGCTCACCTTACTTAGAATTAAACATTCAAACTTGCTACCTACTAGGGTACCTTTGCCTTACCCTTTGGGAAATACACGCGTGATGTCATGTTACTTTGCCAAAAAATGTATAACCAAAAGTATTATTCATTCCAGACGGCGACACCCGACTCGCTCGTCCTTATCGACGAATTAGGACGAGGCACGTCTACGTACGAGGGTTGCGGAATAGCTTGGGCTATCGCAGAGTAAGTACATAAAAGGTCCCTTGTAAAGCTTACAAACATATAGGCAAGATAAGATCGGCAAATGTTTTGTGCGAGCGGTTGCCAAACTGTACGGTTTACTTCGAAAACCTTTTGTCCGAAATAAAGTCAGAAAGTACATAATATGAATTGAAAAGATACATTGATTTTAGATACTTTGAATCGTATCTTGTAAATACGATTTAAATGATGACGCGTCGGATTTGTCAAGAGTTTCGCCCGCACCGCACAGTTGGCACGAACCGTCTGTCGATAAAATTTTGTAGGGAGATAGATGGCATCTTAAGGAAGGGCATAGGTTAGTGTTGGTCCAGATGTCGCGGCTCCGTGGGGTAATAACTGAAATCTACGCCGGTGAAGTCGCGGGCAGAAGCTAGTCATAAAAATACATTTTACCGAATCCGTCGAGATAATAAAGGGTGTAAAAAAACGCTTAACGAAACCGAGAGACACCTGTCTTATAATCCTCGTCTTTGTGATATTTTTTTAGTACAGAACAATACTTGGGAGATGTTGAAAGATCCAAAGTTCCATCGTTTTTTGTTCTGTTCATAAAAATAAGTTTTAAATGTTTAAAGTTAACTTTAAATAACCCCTAAACTACTGTACCATTGCATGCACCCATGACCATAACGTTTTGCCTGCTTTGCATTGCAAGCTACCGTAAAGAGCAGTTTATCGCACCAAAAATAAAAGTCGTTTCCCAGCAATATTTTTTACTCAATGTTCCTTCCTTTGAGCGCTGTGATAGTTGTTTTTTACAAATATCGCAGCATTGTGCTGAGATAGGAGCCTTTTTGACCTCGCACGGGTCTCTTACACTTTTATTTTTATATCTTTACTATTTTGTTATTTGTATCTTAAAAGTTTATATGTTATTCTTATTGTTTGATGGTTTTGTTTTTTATTGGAAATCATCAAGTGACTTCTCCAGACTTTTACTGACTAAAACCCACCCGTGTTCCTTCAGTTACCCATATGCCAGGGCCACGGTATCTCGTTTGAACAATCTCGCGACCCTGGCAGGATGTGATGGTTCTTTTTACGATACGTTCTGTATAAAGTCCTGCTTAACAGTTTTCACAACATTCCTCATTTACAGGGAACTAGCAACGAAGAGTAAATGTTTCTGCCTGTTTGCAACACACTACCAAGAGCTGACGCGACTGGCGAGTGCCCACCCAGGCGTCATCGTGAACTCGCACGCGGAGGCTTCGGTTGTCAACGGGCAACTGTTGTTGTTGCATCGCATCGCGCCTGGACCCGCCCTGCATTCTCTAGGACTACACGTGGCTAAGCTCGCAGATCTGCCCGAATCTATTATTGAGGTGAGGAACTTATTCAGTCGCATCAAAAAAATGTTCATCACCGTGGGAAGCACCAGGATAACCAGCGGAAGCGGAGCACGAAAATCACCCTCAATCCAGTTGCTTCTGGATTTATTGACAATGCCCATGTGGTTAGGAGACTGAAAAGAAATTACAGTCTCTGAATTCACAACAAGGCATCGGATCATTAAAGGTCATAAATTGATACAACATAACTGATTAAAGTCTGACAACTTATTACTTTGTATAAATGGACAAAAACAAAATTGTACCTCCGTGCCTACTCTTTCCGGAGATACATCCGGGATTTTACGTTATCTTATCAATAATTAGCTTGTGCCAGCGGCTTCGCCCGCGTATTATACGTATACACCGTGACATTTTAGTTCGTCTTACAAAGGTTGTCCACTCAATGTATCCGACATAATATACCTCTTGGCGTGATTAAAAAATTGTAACCAATTAAAAAAATACATTCTAAAAAAAAAAACGCTTTAGAATTATGGAAACACCCTGTTAATAATGTTTACGTATCAAATGGTAGTGAACATACATACATACCCAGCGCACGAGTCAACTAGATCATTCCATCTCCATTTTCCATGAGACAAAATACGACATGCGTCATCATAATCCACACTTCCACACTAATATTATAAATGCAAAAGTAACTCTGTCTGTCTGTCTCGCTTTCCTGCTAAAACTACTGAACCGATTTAAATGAAATTTGGTACACGGATAGTTTAGAGCCTGAGAAAGGACATAGGCTACTTTTTATTGCGGAAAAGGGGTTTTAAAGGTTGAAAGGGGGGATGAAAGGTTGTAGGGAAGTATTGTAATTTTTAAAGCTAGAATGATGAAACTTTTGTATTTGGCTTTTATTACATGATATATATTTATGAATTATATTTAAAGTTTGTTGAATTTTATTTATTTTATTTGGTATATGTCAATCTCTTAGGGATAATCCACAATAACCATTTTTTATCCTTTACTTTTTACGAAAAATAATGGCTTATTTACGAAGCGATTTTAAGCATTAATCCTTATCCAATTAAGTACCTTAAATATATTGTGCATTTAATATAGATCAATATGGCCCTTGACAGCATGTAAATTAAATGAATATCTTAGAAGATATCAGAGATTTAAAAAGCGGGGAGCGGAGCAGCTGGCGGGTCGTACGTCCGTCCCGTCCATCCGTTGGCAGCGGCCGGGTAGTACAGGATAAGTAGGATTGTAATTCATATTACTTTGGCTTCATAGTAATTGACAGCATGTAATTTAAATGAATATCTTAGAAGATACCAGAGATTTAAAAAGCGGGGGCGGTGCGGCTGGCAGGCCGTAGGTACGTCCGTCCCGGTTGGTAGCGGTCGGGTAGTGCAGGATTAGTAGGATTGTAATTCATATTACTTAGGCTTCATAGTAAATGCGAATATCATGTGTGTTCGTTATACTCAAAATGAACCTAATAGTATTATTCCAAGTAAGATACCGCGAAGTATGGCTTAGGTGTTTAGATTTTTGGATGGATTTGGATTTTTGGTTATCCTGGATACTTACCATATAGGATACTTTAACCCGGTAGTAGGTTCCCAGATGATATTTTCAGCTATATGGGCGAAGCCACTGGCAAAAGTACTGTTCATATAATTCCTATGATCGATTTGGTGTCCGGTAAATGATTGTGTGTCTGTATAGGTAGAATACGAGCGTTAAGAAAAACCAGGAAGACTTATATTCAACTAAACCAATCCCTATGCCGCAGTCTTCTTACTCTTACTCTGAATACTATTAGTTTTACTTACACACATGATATTCTCATAAACTATGAATCCGAAGTAATATGAATTATAATCCTACTTAATACTAATACTATAAATTATGTGAAAATATTTATGATTGGGTGAATGTTTCTCAATCACGCAAAAATGGCTGAATGGATCTGGATCGAAAATGGCACACAGAGTCTATATTACCTATATAACCTGTAATACATTCTTACCGCAGCAGTACGTCCTCCAGGAGGACGCACTCCTCCTACGTTAATTTCCGACATCCACGCCGGCGAAGCCGCGGGCAAACCCTAGTCAATAATATTTTTTATTGGTGTCTGAAATGGTCTGAAACCACACAGATTGAATGGACCTGTCCAATCAGTACACGCATACTAGTCATAATAGACATTCTAACCTCCGTGCTTCGGTAGATTGCCAGCTCTGAAGTCTATTATAATGCAAATTTTTATTTTCGTTTTAATTTTCAGTACGCCGAGTCGCAACAAGCGCAGCTAGAAATCAACTTGTTCGACGTGGAGGCCGCTGTTAAAACGAAGGAAACGACAGAGGGTCACAAATTAATCGCAGATTTCTTACGAAAATGCAAACTTATACAAGAAAGCACAGCTTCAGATGACATTATGATGAAGGAAATAACGAAGCTAAAGCAAGAATTGCTACAGTCTAACAATAAGTACGTGGAATCTCTTATGGCCTGAGGCCTCTCTATGGCTTACTTTAATGTTTAATAAATATTTTTTAATTTTTATTTTTGCGTTTTGTTGATCTACCCACACCTACCCAGCCCGACACTCAAAATATGTAATGACGCCAGCACAACAAACAACTACAATCTGTCAAATTTCTTTAATAGATTTTCAACTTTATCGCTAAAGTATTAGGTTTAAGGTTGATTGGCAGAATTTGTCAGTTTCGGGTAGCTTGATGTGCTGGCGTCTGTACATCGTTGTATGTTGACTCCGTCGTTGATCTGGTAATTACAAGCGCTACTAGTAACTGGGTTCGAATTCCATGTCTGGCGTTATTGGGTATTTCTATCTGAAATTCGTTAATACAACCGGAGTCTTGCCCGGTTGATGGCAATAGTCTCCCCTATAACATGGGACTTTAACATAACTGGCGCAAAGTGGTTGTACATATCTGCTTTATTTACCCTTCAGAAATACAGACGTCGTCCTGTGATCGTGTTATGTATGCTTATCATTGTTTTTTTTTTTTAATCTATACTATAATATTATAAGGCTGAAGATTTTTTTTTCCCAAATAAAGTTTGATTGAACGCGCTAATCTCAGGAACTACAGGTCGGAATTGAAAAATTCTTTTTGTGTTGGGTAGCCCATTTATTGAGGAAGGCTATATAACATCTCGCTACGGTCAAAAGGAGCGTAGTAGCGAACGAAAATAGACGAAAACTGGCAGGTAATTCGATGCGACGGGAAGGGGAGCGAAAATTTGACGCGGATGAAGTCGCAGGCAGAAGCTATACTCCATTTGTTTAGGTAGTTAACTAAATGTAAACAATCTTAACATGTCTTTTATCTAAAAAACTGTCTAAAAATTGAATCTAAAAATGTTTACAATTAGGTATTTACTTAAACCGATGTTAGGTAGGTAACTTAATTTAAATAATATTTGTTGGTCTTTTATACGATTTATTTTATATAAAAAGACATATCAAGATTGTTTACCTTTAGTTAACTACCTAAACAAATGGAGTATAGTTGTAAATATAATTAACCGATGAATACTGTCGGTGGGCTGTCCGTCAATGAGGCCTTCTGTACCACAGAACAGATAAAGAGGTTAGAAAGGAAATAGTTCCTGATTTGTATTAGAACGCGTGTCGCCGCTTGTCTCCCACTCTTTAACTCCACTACAAGCAAAGGTCCCGAACGTACGCGAATTACGCACACTAATAAATTACACACACTTAGATCACGAGCTTGCTATTGATTGTCACACTAACGCAAACACTGTACTTGACGTGCACTCACACACACGAAAAGCAATTTATTTCTCATACATGTTACGGTGAACAAAAAGTCGATAATCGATATCGATAAAATTACTGTAATTCTTAAAAATTTTATTTAAGTTTTGCATTTTTTTGCTATAATATCGGGAGAGGGACGGGGTTGGAATAGTGTGGACATTCTAAATACATAATAATAGGTACCTATGAAATTGCCGTTTTGTATGAAAAAAATTAAACGAATTTTTTTCATGTATTTTTATTTGTATTAATCGAAATAATCACCCATGCAATCAATGCATCTTTGCCAACGCAGTGGCAGTTTATTGATGCCCTTCTTAAAAAAATCAGCTGAACAGGAGGCAACAAATTCTTCAAAGGCATTTTGTACTGCCTCTCGGGTATTGAATTTTTTTCCCGCCAAGAAGTTATCCAAATTCTGGAAAAAGTAGTAGTCTGTAGGCGCAAAGTCTGGTGAGTAGGGCGGATGACGGAGAGTTTCCAACCCCAGTTCTTGCAACTTGGAGACCGTCTGCTGTGCAGTATGAGGTCGCGCGTTGTCGTGCAGGAGCAGCGGAGACGAGCGATTGACCAATGCTGGTTGGAGATGTCCCAGCTTCTCCATCATTGAGTTCAGTTCTTCACAGTACACATCTGCAGTAATGCTCACTCCATTTGGTAAGAAGCTGTGATGAATCACACCGGCGCTAGACCACCAAACAGTGACCATCACTTTTCTAGGGGTAAGTTTTCGTTTAGGGCATTCTTTAGGTGCTGAACCAGGATCCAACCAACTTGCTGAGCGCTTGCGGTTATCAAAGAAATCCATTTGTTGAAAATTGTGCTACATTTAGTAGGTATCCATTGTATTCTACCGGTTGCCTCAATCCACAATTTCCTTATATCTGGATCTGTTGGAAACCTAATAATAAAATATATGTTTTCATTATAAACAGCTAACCTCAAACCAAATTTTAGACGAAAACCCCACTCAGAAACTATATTGATAACCACAATTAACAATAATTGGTGTTAATTAACAAAGGTATTTTAATTCCAATATTACTGATAATAATCAATTGAATACATTCGTAATATCGACAGTGGTGCCGATTCCCTTATTCACAAACTAAACTAAATTTAAGTTCAGTGCATCTTTTTCTTTCTATTTCATTAAGAAAAGGACAGAAGATAAATTTTAGTTTAGTCCTGTCAAATTAATCAGCGCTTCATACAAGTTTAGACGTGATTAAATACTTGCCTACTAAAATTACGTCAATTTACGTCAAACGCTGATTAATTTGACAGGACTCAACTAAAATTTATCTTCTGTCCTTTTCTTAATGAAATAGAAAGAAAAAGATGCACTGAACTTAAATTTAGTTTAGTTTGTGAATAAGGGAATCGGCACCAGTGTTTACAACTTGGTGCAACACTATCGATACGCATGGAATTTCGCGGAATTCAAGCATTGACTCGGCACACGCGACTCTCGCAATGATCGCAATACATCGCGCGATCACTCGCGTAGTACAAGATGGTACCCATCCGTTGCAAGCAGTGTATAATTTTGCATCTTTTTTTCGATTGTGTCGTTTTGTCTACAAACTACATAATACAATTGTAATAATTACAAATAACACTCGTATTATAAGGTTTTAGGAATTACCGGTGAAAAGAAATCCCTTCTCGGGCTACACTACACATCTGGCTTCTTTTCCGACACGTTATGATAGCGCAAGACGGCATAATTATTATTTTTTCGCGGAGCTTCGTACGTTGTCACAATACGAGCGCGACTGTTGGCCGGTGACGCTAATTTCGGTCGACATATGAGCGTTCACAATATGAGCGGCGCGCGCGCCCCGCCCACAAGGCCCTTCTAACCTCTTTATCTGTTCTGGTTTCTGTACTGTCGGGCTTTCGCTACAAGCGAGCTCCGTATGGAGTCCTCTTAACTCGTAACGTTACATTTCAAAGAATTAGTGACGAAATCGATCCACTGAACCCAATGAAGCATTGTCCAGTCCAAGCATCCAAGTCCAATCCAGTCCAAGCATTATCCACTAACAATCAAATAGAGCTTCAAATTTTTTTTATCACCATCTCACTATACAACTATTATCTGAAAGTAGATACTAATTTACCAGTTAGATGGGATATCAAATGGTACATTTTTCGAACAGATGGCCCGAGCGGTGGCGTTGAAGATAGGTGCGAGGGAGTCGATTGAAACACGTTTGTGTTAGCAGCTGAGGTTTATATCAAACGTTAATAGTATGACTGACACAAAGTTTTTTTTTGGAAATAACATTGCTGGCCTATAAGGTTGTCGGCTGCTTAGCCGGACTTGTCTGGCATCCTTAGTAAATTAACGCCTCCAGCCAGGGCTGCTGCCGTTGTTATCAGGGGATCGGGGTTAGATAGAACCATTACTGAGTGTATTCTTTCTTTTTATTATACTGAGTGTACGTCATAAACTCACCGAGAAAAGGCTTCGAAAACGTTGCGTAATCGCCATGCGCCCGCGACGTCCTCGCTGTGCAGCCGCAACGTGATCGCGACGTATTAGCTGTGCGCCCGCTCCGCTCTGAAGACGCTCGTAAACCGCTAGTGTGATAAGGCCCTTACGCCCCAACAAATAGAAAACTTTGGAAGAGGTATCTTAGGAAAGTGTTTTGTACCTTTTCTAGCATCAGTGTTTCGGTCGCGGTGTAGGGGTGCCAAACACGCACTGGACTCGAGTTTGTTTCGAACTTCGAACCAGAGTGATTTACAACAGCCTAAACAATTTGGTAGGCATATAACATCAGGATTATGAAATTTGCTAACTATGCCAGTCACATTCAAAGTGCAGAAAGGCCGTTATCTAAATTAAAACTACAGATTCGGCGGGCATTTTTCTTCTCCGCAACAGTTTTCTCGCAGAAGGAAAGGTAGATCACGAGTGCTCTCCCGTCCCGCTGCAGGCACTGGGCGTCGTTGGAGGCCGGATACCTAATGCCATTGCTGTCGCCCCCAATCTACAGGACCCGATTTGACGGCGCGTAGTGTTCCATGCGCCTGTTAACATTGGAATGGGGACTTCAGAGTGTAGGCCGACACTAGTCTGTGGCGACGAAGCTCACATTCGCACCGGCAGCTCCCCGCCGCTTAAAAGCGAGGGAACACCAGGGTGGTTTAAGTCATTAAGATTCTGACAGACCCGACTACCTACCCCAGGGTGGAGCAATCACCCGAGAACAAAAAAAAAGGCTAGCCTTAAGTGATCTTGACATTTGAAAGTACATGGAACTCCTCAAATAGAACCAGTATTCTTGGGATTTTGTAAGTGCTCAATAGATAAAAAACAGCTAGTTAGGTTAACCTAACCTTTGAGTAAGTTAGGTTAGGCTAACCTAGCCTTCCCCCCCAGTGGGTTCCCGCATTGACGAGGCGGGGGGGCTCAGTAGCCGTGGTTTAGAACCCCACGGTGAAGCTAAGAGGAACCCGAGGAGGGGCCGCTCATCAGGGTTTTTCCGCTCAAAGCCGACGACGTAGCGGCCAACGCGGTGTCGTTTGGCGACATCGCGAGGGTTGGAGGCCGCGGTGGGAGAGGAGTGCCGGTATTGAGGTGCGCCGCTCTCCCTACCTGAACGGGGTCGCCACCGTCCGATGGCGAACGCGGTGGGGCCGCAGGGGAAGAGGAGTGTTGGTATAGCGTTGGCCACTCTCCCTATCCCCTGCGGCCGAAAACTGGTAGGCGACGGGGCCACAGTCCTGACCCGTCGCAGGGGGACCAAGGGTGTCATTCAAGGGGTCGTTTGGCACCTATATGCTAATTGGTCCCCGGGGTGGTCACTGCGGTTATGTGTTCATGCGCGCCGTGAATAGGGGTATCCCCCAGAGGTGGGTCCGGCGACGGACAGCCGCGGCGGGTTCGCGGAAGAGTTTTTTCGTTCCCGTGCTCCCGCCATAAGCGGTGTAGGAGGACACCGTGGAGTTTTAGTGGGTTGGAGTCCCACATAACTGCGCTATTTCCCCTTAGTAGCGCAGTATGCATGAGCATTTCTCCACGATAAAAAAAAAGGCTAACCTAGCCTTCCCGGTGTCACCACTGCGTCGACTGCCGCAAGGACACGGCGCGACATACGCTGGCAGAATGTGCCGCTTGGGAGGAGCCGCGTCGTGCCCTCGTCTCAGAAATAGGCAGCGACCTGTCGCTGCCGGCCGTGGTCGAGTCGATGGTCGGCAGCGAGGAGTCCTGGGACGCAGTGGTATTGTTCTGCGAAACAGTCATGTCGCAGAAGGAAGCTGCGGAAAGGGAGCGGGAGATATCTTCCGCTCACCCAGCCCGCAGCAGGCGTACCGGGCGTCGGCGGAGGGCGGACAACGCCCTCTTCCAGCCCCCCTTAATGGGTCCAGGGGTGACGGATCTGGGGACATCCATCGCCCCCTATTCCTTAGGACCCGAGATGGTGGCACTTAGTGTTCCACGCGCGCCTCTACGTGATGTACGGGGGGGCGGGGAGTTTCACACCTCACTCCCCCCCTAACGTGAGGAGGCCCGCAAAGGCGGGCCGGCACCAGTCGGGGATGGTTCACATATCGGTTAAATATTTATTTAATATTAATCAGGCTCGCTTCGCTTTCTCTTGCATTCTAAATTCTCTTGATACTTGAGCTTTCCTTCTGGAACGATCAAAGAAAATATAACCTATCGGAACGTGTGGTTTCACGCTCGCTACGCTCGCCTTTGCATTCATAATTCTCACAGTTACCTAGGCTTTCCTAGCATAAATCTATAATGCAACTCCTATTTCTGTTTGAAAATATAAAACAAAACCGAACCCAACGCAGGCGGGTTGTTCAAATTTTCGAGCTCGCGTTCTCGCTCTTGCATTCATAATCTCATAGTAACCTGGGCTTTCCAGGCATAAATCAACAATGTAACTCCTATTTTTGTTGAAAATATAAACAAAACCGAACCTAAACCAGACGGGTTGTTAAAATTTTCATCTTACGTAACCTATTAATTAAGAGTATAACCTGCCTCTCTGTTTAGCGTTTGTGGACTACTAAAAAGCCTTTGATTCGGTCGAAACCTGGGCTGTACTGCAGGCTCTTCAACGGTGCCAGATCGACTATCGATACATCAGGGTGCTGAAGTGTCTGTACGAGAACGCCACTATGTCAGTCCGATTTCAGGACCGGACCTCAAAACCTATTCTTCTGCAGCGAGGGGTGAGACAGGGAGATCTTATTTCTCCGAAACTGTTCACCGCTGCACTGGAGGATGTCTTCAAGGTTCTGGACTGGTAAAGGGCTGGCATCAACATCAATGGCGAGTACTTCACTCACCTTCGGTTTGCCGATGATATAGTTGTCATGGCTGAGACTATGCAGAGCCTCAGTACAATGCTCGATGACCTCAGTAGAGCTTCCGAAAGAGTGGGTCTCAAGATGAACATGGACAAGACAAAGGTCATGTCCAATGCTCATGTGATACCCACTCCAGTGAAGATCGGAGGCGCTACACTCGAAGTTGTGGACGAATATGTGTACCTAGGACAGACTGTCCAGTTAGGTAGGTCTAACTTCGAGAACGAGGTCAAGCGTCGAATCCGACTCGGCTGGGCAGCGTTCGGGAAGCTACGCAATATCTTCTCGTCCCACATACCGCAGTGTCTCAAGACGGCAGTCTTTGACCAGTGTGTGTTGCCAGTGATGACTTATGGAACCGAAACGTGGTCGCTCACAATGGGCCTTATTAGAAGGTTGAAAAGTCATCCAAAGGGCGATGGAGAGGGCTATGCTTGGATTTTCCCTACGCGATCAAATCAGAAATGAAGAGATTCGTAGGAAAACCAAGGTAACCGACATAGCCCGAAGAATTGCTAAATAGAAGTGGCAGTGGGCAGGGCACATTGCTCGCAGGACAGATGGCCGATGTGGCCGAAAGGTTCTGGAGTGGCGACCGCGTACCGGAAGAAGTAGAGTTGGAAGGCCTCCAACTAGGTGGACCGATGACCTTGTGAAGGCCGCAGGAATCCGCTGGATGCGGGAGGTACAGAACCAGTCGAAGTGGCGGAGCTTGGGGGAGGCCTATGTCCAGCAGTGGACGTCTTTCGGCTGAGATGATGATGATGATGAACCTATTAATTTGCAACTCCGTTTTAATTGCTTACTACTTATCAAATAGTGCTGTGACTAATTACTCAGCATTAAGTACCCGTCACTCGTTCAGAGTGAAGTAAGTTTGAAAATAATTCCAGTAAAACAATATGGTTATGATTTAACAATTTTTTATTAATAATGAAATAGCAATCACATGAAAACAATTTTAATGCGACTTTTAAATTAATTCTCTTATGCATTATTTATGTTTAATGTCAAAAACTATATAATTCAGTGGCATGTGTTGTAGACATCTGTGAAAATCCTTTAAATATTATACATATATGGAAAACAATTAAATTTGTTATTGAATAGACGCCCTAATGGTATTTTAATTCCATGTCACAAAATATTATTTGGAAATTTACTTTGAGAATAACAATTTAAATGCGATATCTATGAATCTACAATGCTTGCTAGTTCAAAAAAAAAACGTCTTATAAAAATGCTTTCATTAATTAATTAATTAAATTCTGAAACTGTCAGTAGGATTTTTGTTTTGAACTTTAATTTACATTATTAAGAAAATTTACTCTGTTTAACATTTGGTCAGCACAAGGAACAAAACAGAAACTTTTGTTTTGTTTTTATGTCAAAATGCAGTAATTTTTTGGTACTGTCTTGTTAGTTGTGCTACTAAATGTTTTTACAATATTTACACTTTTGCCGGTGGGACAAAACGATAAGCTAGAATATTTACATTAAATTATTTACATTATATGTCACAACAGGCGCATACACATTTTTTGGAAATAATGTCAAAACCAAACAGTTGCTTTGTGTGTGCAATATTATCACTTTTTGCATTTGTATCTAATACTTAATTAATCAGACTAACCCTGTAAATAAAATCAAGTTTAGTCTTGTATAAATTGCGTAAACCTCAAAAACATACCTGATTTAGGTTTACTTTTGCGCTAACTTATTTGACATTCATTATCTTTCCAAAATATGGATGTCCTGCATATCTTTTCAAATAATTTTAACATCAAAAAATTATATTGTCTTATAAATTATTATTTAACGCGGAGTTTTAAAATTGCCCCACCGCTTTTAATTTATTACATCACAAGGGCGGCCCTGTAAGGCCACGCTTCCACAGTCAGAAATAGTTAAGTAAATTCTCATAATTATAATTATGTTGCCAATAACGGTAATATCACTTGAAGCTTTAAAAAGATAATAACGTTTTTTTATGTGGCTCATTTGCAAAAATAATTGAACTGTCATTTCTTACGCAAACGAGCAGTATTACTCTATTTTACTTAAAGCTGTTTATAATATGTATAAAATAAATAATTGCAACATCACGCCAAAAACGGATTCGTGTACTAAGTAATAAGCGTATCAATGTACTCTTCTTATAAGAACGTTACCTAGTTATTTTATTTTATATTTTACTATTAGGTACAATTCTCGCTCTCCCGAGGACTCAATCTCAATCAATTGTTAAAGCGTATTCGTCTTTTGTTACACTAGCGAGTTCCTATTTTATCTACAATAAGTGTCAATAGGATTCTCCGCCTGTGGAAACGTGACATAGGAGCTAGTGGTTTCAGCACACAGCTCTGTCGGGCCGTCCCTAAAGACTAGAATCGAGCCTTCGATTCGGCTACTCTTCTCACGAGAAATATAATCGCACTGCATTCTGAAACGTCCTGCGGCACATCGGGCACTTGTCGGCCGCCAGCGCGCACTTGGCGCACGCCACCACGTGTCCGCACGGCACGAAGCACACGTTGCGCTCCTCCGCGTAGCAAATTTTACATAACTTGGAGTCGTCTATGGAGTTCTCTGGCGTTTCGGGAGGCGTGCTTGGCGGGGAAGTGGCCACACCGAGCGCTACGTCTCGCTCTGCCGCGGGTACTGCGCATGCTTCTGTCATCACCTTCTGAACGTACTCCCGACCCTTCACTAGCTGCACGAAGGCGCAGCGGTCGAACCAGCGTGCGTGCTGTTCCCACGGCACGTCATCGTTCTCCCAATCTTTCAGACCTCCGTCGCAATAAAAGCATTTGGTCTTATCACCTTGACCAGTGTAGAAGAAGCCAGCCTCGGCGAGTTCCTCAGGTTTTTGTTTCATGCATCTTGGCCAGTCTCGGAAGCTACGCAGGCGTGCGTTTTCGGAGGCGAAACGAGGGTGCACGGGGCCGGCCATGCGCGGCGGCGAACTGCTGCTGGCGGCCGAGCGCGCGCCGCACTCGTCGCGCCCGCTACTGCCCGTGTCGGAGCTGGAGCCGCCGCCCAATTTTCGGACGAATGAGCACTGCGGCGCCCATCGCTGATGGTCTTTTGCAGGATCGTCGCCTTCGACCCATCTCATAATTTCTACCTTACAGAATGCGCAGCGTACTTCGTCTCCACGGCCGAGGTAATAAAATCCATTACGAGCGAGCTCATCTCCGGATAGGAACGTGACAGGCCATTTTTCAAAAGTTTTAATCCGTTCATCTTCTCTGCGCATATCAACTGTGTCCGTCACGAAGCTAAAGGTGTCGTGGTTGTCCGTCTTGTCGGTGGAGAACGAAGAGGAAGACGAAGGTATGGAGGGTGACGAAGCCGGAGAGCCGGCGTTTGGGTCGTAGCTCGGCGGCTGCAGCACTAGACCGGCCAGAGGTTTAAGCTTAGCCTCGCGCGGCGCGCTCCTGAATAGCGTCAATGCTGAGGCAGGGCCATTGGATGCCACTGGAAAGAAAGGAAAAGTATTTGTTAATATTACAAAGCTTCATAAATTTAGGGATCGCGTTTATGTCTATCGGTATCAACTAAGTTGGTCTTAGATGTTTACAGTTCCGTGAAGATTTATGTCAATTTTATTTGGTAGGTGATACCTTTGTGCTTATAATGATAACACCAGTAATACCACTAACCTCAAAGAAAATGGCATGATACTTTATACAGGCAAGACGTGTAATGAGTTCAGAGCTAATTTAATATCACTTAAACATACAAGATGCAGTCATATGTAGAAGATGGCCGTGTGCGAGTGTGCGTTAAAAACAGTTTCACATAACAACAAGTTCGCGGCCGCCGGGGCCGGCCCGGCTGGCTGCGTCATCGACATTCCAATGCCTGCCGCCGCCCCGCAGCCCGCCCTCACTGCTCCCTAAGTGCACTCAGTGCGCATGAACCGAATGACCACAATCAGATTTCTAACCCTAGTTTACGAAAACGTCCAGAACCTAAAACAGATGAGTAGTTTTGAGATTCTTATTAAGTGGAAAACATATAGTGGTAGATAACGAAAAAATCCAAATTGCTCCATGGTTCCCGTTTTGGAATTTTCTACGCACATTTGCAAGAATTTTCGAGAAATTTTAAAACTATGGTCGATAAAATACTCATGAACATCAAAAGCTTTTCAACTGTCAATGGTTGCAATGGCCTGGCTTCTATCTCAGATAAATTTTCATCACGAAAATTTAATGATTTCATGCAGCAAAGAAAATGCTAGAAAAGAACTTCTGTTTTATCATTTCTAATGAGAAAACGCGATATTTGTCTAATTTTTATTCTCACATACATTTCAGGCTGATAATCAAACTCAAATCCTGCTTGGAAAGATAGTTCCAATGTTACCAAAACAATAGGCCTCCAAAATAGTTAATGGCCGTCAGTATACGGATCGATATTTACCATTTCTACTTTTAGTGTCGACTAAAAGAGGCATTTTGGCGGGGATTGTACACACAGAACTTTTCACGTAACACTGCAAATACACATTGCAAAAAAAACTAGAACTTTTGCAAATAATGGTTGAAGAATAAAACGATAGCGCGATATCGTACGGGTGAGTACGGACATCGTTGGCTGTACGTATACTGTGCCGCCTGGTGGAGATATTGTGCTACAGCGACCACCCCACTGCGCAAGCGTACGCACTTCAAAAGAGGGTTTAAATAGTCGGACTGCAACCCTCCGCGATCACGAGTATTGTTGTACACATGGGGTGCGTGCTGCGTTTCGGCAATTCGCCATTGTGAGCTGAATACAACACAGCTGTTAGGTACGACATTCCGTAGACTGTAGGCAATGTTAGAGCTTTTAGGATTAAAGGAAAGAAAATCTTCGAAAAGTACGGAAAAGCTTTTAGAGCTTTAGAAAGCTTCTAGAGAGCTTTCTAGAAGATTTAGATTTTCTTTAATTTTAATAATAAGGATTTTTTTACAATTCCTAATCATGATAATATACTTTGTTACTATTTTTAAGTCATTAGTGTCATTACATTTAATTATGATAAGAATTAATTATAATTATTGATTTACGATAAGCCTTTAATTTTGGGTGTTTATTTTATCGGTATGCAGAATCTCCACTTTATGATACAGTCATGATGCTGTTATTGGAACTTATTTTCATGTACGTACGTATAATGGATGCAATAAGGAGAAGTGCTAAGGGGGCAGGAAGAGATATCTATAACCACTCCAAGACAAGAAATATCGAGCAGATAAAGATCTTGGTTTTATTTTGTTGCGTTAGAATTTCTTTGATTACCCCCCATTTTTTTTTTCTATATTCAAAGCGATAAGACAACATAACTTCATCACTGCTATAAAACTTAACCACTTTTACAAAAGTTAATTTTCCCCTGAAATGTGGGTAAAACTCATTCTACTTTATCCCTCAAATTCCATCTGGTAACACTGATAGTAAGTTCTCAATCAGGCAAGCGTCTGGTGCGACGTTGCCGTGCCGTTCACAGCCGACCGGATTTCATTCATATTTGAGACGACGCGACGTTGCCGTCTTCAGCGGAAACCGCGACCACACAGCGTAAAAAAGGGCCTGTGGAATGTGGCAGTAGTTTACTGATGGGCGGGTCTAATACAACACCAAATAAAAAGTAGACAAAAGTGGATGCTTGGAATGCGGACAGTACGTCTTTAAAAGAACAAAAACGAGTAGACATGTAAACTGTCGAATATTCAATATTTACTTCAGTAATATTGACTAAATATTAAATAAGAAATGACAGGGTAAAATTAAACACAATGTAGTACAAAACATAGTGTGTACATTAAAGACGAAAATAAAGAAAATAAAAAAAGACGATAATTAAAGACGATTTGTATTGAAAAAATATTCCTCGCCAATAAATCAGCAAACATGTAGGTTGTAAGTCCAGCGGGCAGACTGATATCATGTGCAAAGTTCACGTCACTCGCCACAAAAAGCAAATGAAATTCAGCATTGTGCCTTAAGAGAGCGGCGAGAGGCGGCGCCGGGCGGGAGCAAGCGTGGGGAACGGGACGGGGCCATGTTCTCATGCCTATGGGTGGTCGGCGCTCGGCTTTCGAATTCCAATGCCTCGCCTGTAGCGCCTACGCGCTAGACTGCTATCTATTTAGCTACATACATCTAAGTAATTTCAGTACAGTTGTACCTAGACAATTTCTCTTTAAATTCAAACTGTTTACCAGTTGTTGTAAGTAGGTAGGTACTTACTTCTAGATAGAAGTAACCCAAAAATGAATCAGTCTTCAAATGGGATTGTATGAATGAATTTTATGCTTGTTGCCTTAACGTAGTATAAACAAACCATGGCTTCTCTCATCATAAAAGTCGGAAAAATAAACTAAAGGATACCCCGGAATTGGTGTCAGCGGAAGAGTACATCCGCCAGATGGGGCACATACATTACATATCAAAGAGCTCGGCATTGAGTATAAAAAGTACGAGGAAAAATATTCTGCTAGAAACAACTAACACAAAAAATCCAAATGGCAACGATAAGATAAAAAGGCCGAAATTACTTATAGCTTGATAGAGGATGAATATTGATCCTTTTAGTATTGCGTTATCTAAATAACTATTTAATATTATCTGTGACCCAATCGCCGCACCGTTACCCGATATTGGACAGTTCCACGTTCATTTGGTACATTCTTGTGTATGTGTAAGTACATAAACGACCTACTCCGCAAGGCGTCTGCTGGCGGTACTGCATTCCAAAATTAAACTTCCCGAAATTAGCAATCAACTTATTAATTTTGTAGCTACTGTAAAGATCACGTTACACGTGAAATCGTTAAGATTGAAGAGACAAGTACTTTTGAAATACCACTACTTGTTTTTTTTTTTTTTAGTGGAATTTAGTACAGTCATCAACAAAATTAACGTTTTTATTAGTACCAATGTTTTTTTGCTGATTCTGTCTAATCTCCAGTAGATTACGTCGACATCCACAACGGACGTAATAAATCGCGGCGGAATTTTTCCGCGCACTGGATTCTGACGCTCTTTGTTGAACCGAACATTGAGAATCCACGAGAGTGCAGAGCGAGTGAGTCTCAGCGCGTCGAAAAAACACATTGTTTTGTTGTATTTTCGACTTTCGGCGGTAAGCAGTGCGTTGAAGATCGAGTGCGCGAAAAAATCCAGACGCGATTTTATTACGTCCGTGGGTACGTAAAAAATATTATTTTTTGTACATAATTAATTACAAAATACAATCCTGATGAAAACAATAAGTGATCCATTGGTAGTTTATTGAAATATTATTTGGTAGTTTACATTATTTGTTTGTTTACATTTTATCTATGGTCAATACATAAAGCCAATCAAATAATTTAAAAAAAAAGTCACACACGGATAACAGATGGCGCTACTAGTATGTGTAGCTAAAATAATAATTTTCAGAATTGTTATTCCAATCAACCACAGAGGAAAAAATTGTGAGGGAAACTTATGGGAATAATAATGGTTTTACCTATTAATGACGTTCGTAAGATCATAATGTATACCTAAATGGCATACAATTCCCATTTTACACAGGATGAGCAATTAATTCTACTAACCATATATTTTTAAGCGAGTCATGTATTATTATTTACTCACAAAAATTATAAGTTTAATAGAATTAATTCCTATGACAATGTTGTCTTCATATTGATTACATCAGTTAGGTACTTACAAATTTGGTAACAGCAAAGAGGCCCCATTGGGTACAGTATAATCAAACGGCAAGGCCGCACAAACACTTCTCTTGAGCCATGACAAATGGATTTCTCCTTATTTGTTGGTAAATAAAATGAATGCCTTTTTACTATTATTCCTGACATGGTCTAGTCTTGATTGAGGAAAAGACTAAAATAACAAATATTATCTTCAGTTTGAAAATGATAATATCTTATCTGTATGATATGATTCTTCGAAAGTGTGTATAAGTCATAATGATAATTATATTAGGAATAATCTTGGTTTAAAAGGGTTCTTGGAATATTCCATTTTCTTTATGTACACAAAACACTTTAACCACTTATTGATTGTCCTCTACTCAATCAGCATTAGTTTGCTTTATGACATCAGCAAATAATTTTAACTCACACTTGTGTTGATAGATGGCATTGGTATAGAGCTTGAACAATTGAATTACACTTTTAAGGGTTTATTTATGTTGTTATTGAGCTAGTGTTGTTATTGTTATTCTACAATTACAAGTACCTATGCTATGAACTGAAATTAGAACCAACCTTTTTGGAAAAAAAATATGTTTTTCTTTAAACTAACCAATTTATTTAATTGCAACAAAGGAAATAATAACGCTTTTCTATCAACTGTCTCAATGTCAACATTCCAAGGTAAGAATAATTAGGTAGCAATCATTAATGAAGATTTGGAATGAAGGAATTTGTCAGCTGATAATATTGTTCTGTTTTGACCATAAAATATTTTGGTCTCCAGTTATATTTACTTACATTTTTTTGTCAGAGATTTTAACCTCTACCAAAAAAAAAAATGTACCTAACCTGAATTTTAATATTTGCAAATATTGAAAAAGCTGCTACTAACTCTATTTTTTCAAGCCTGTTTATGGTAGGTTTATCAATAGAAAAGATTGACATCTCACATTTAACAATATTATAATAATTATTAGTTTGCTGCAAATTACAATACCGTTAACGTTTACAAATAAAACAAACACCTGAAATGCGACTACAAATCTAGTGACGAGGATAAGTGACGTCGCCCTCGTTCCAAATCAAACAACATATGGTCATGAAAAGGTTATGTAAAGGAAATCGCTTTTACCTTTGGTTATATCCATTTGTAATCCAGATTTTTTTGTATTTACACAAGGTAAGGAACACGACCACATCAAATTGATTGTTTTTGACTAGGTTCCTACAAGCAGTTCTCACTCTCACTTGTCAAACGTAAAACGGATGAACAACAAACAACACAACTTTACAACATGAGTGCGAAACTCGCGACTGAAGAAGTGAAGAAATGAACGAATGACGTCCACAGCGGTTCACGATCGATCGCTGGGTCCGTATAGTGAGTAAAGAATGCGTCACTCGTCGACGTTCGGACTAAAACTATTCAACGCACAACGCTCGCTCTGCGACTCGCTGCCAGTCGCCAGCGCCTCAGTAATAAGTGTTGCCAGATAAGAGATTAAAATCGTATCTGTATGTTTATCCGGAATCTACAATATAATTTTAAGTAAGATTAAAATTACAAGTACCAAATCAAAGTTATTCTCAGTACAGAAGTTTTTCGAATAGTTCTTTCAAAAGAAATTCGATTTCGATTACTTTTATCCACGTTATCTTTGCAAATTGAATACAAATTAGTCTCTGTGTTAAACAATAATTGAAAAACACACATTACTATCATATTACAGTAAACTTTTTGACAATAATAATAATTTAAAAGCCAAACACATTCCGAAAAACATTGTCCTCAATTCCTCATATTTATACGAATCGGTTTTAAAACGCGGCAACATTACGTTGCTACTACTGCTATAGAGTTTAGTTTGCTTTGAAGTTAGGTCCCCTTTTTTCAAATTTAAAAATATAAACCTAACAGTTTATTAGTGTATTAATTTTGTTGACATTTTTTTAAAGTTTTTATTTTGTTCTTGAAGTTCCCGCCGGTTAGTTCGTTATTTTTGTATTGCTGCACCTAATTATTTGAGTGGCCCGAATATAAAGAAACAGAACTTACTTAGACATACATTTTCAGGTTTTTTCGTATAGTTGCCGATATAAATGTATAATCTATTAAACAAGTGAATAAATATTTATATCTACCCGCTATTACGTGGAATTTTTATATCGAGTTTAACTTTTAATCTTTATTTGATGTAAGTAGGTAGGTAGATAGTATGCTTTTACTCTGTACATACTATAAAACATAGAACAGTGCGATGCAATCAGGGAAATTGAATGTATATTTAAAGAAAAGAAAAAAAATGTATAAATTTATCGAGATCACGAAATCGGGATTTATTGTTTTGGTAGGTAAATAATATCTTGACCATCTTCTTTTCCAATATCTTTGGCATAAGTAACCACCTTTTTTATTATCATTTCTAATTTTAGAATAATTCTTATACCCACGCTACTCAAGTGAACTTTGAAGATTAGGTGATAGCTATTAGAAAGATGTTAGGAATTTGAACTGCCTAACTAGGGTAAATATGCTAAAAGTCGGCCCCCTTACGGTTTTTCTGTTTTGGGATCGGTTTGGCACCATCAATTTGCAACGAAAGGATAGCTTCCGATGCGGTTTTGGATAGCTTGATAAATATATTTCATGTTTATGGGCATAAAGTTGACTTTTCTACTGTTAGGAAAAAGTACTAAGGTTTAGATGCGTCGAGAACGAAAAAACCCTAAAGTCGGCCATTCAAGGCCCATGGTCGGTCGCGTTTTTCCCAAATGTCGGCCGGGTATAGGGTGTTTTAAATTAAGATAGACAAATATTATTAATATGATTTATTTTGCAGGAGTCTCACTAATTATACATTATTAATCGTATTTGTTTAATAGTAGGTAAAGTATTCTTTTTATTTGCACTTAAATAATGTTAGGTATTACAATTTACAACGAAGTAAACAACACAAAAAATAAAAAAAATCGTATTAAAATACTTCAAAAGTGATTGTTTTTTAAACTTTTAACGTCTTCGTAACAATATTTATAATAACATTAAATATTTGTCAAACAAGTCGGTAAATAATAAAAAATGTTAAACATTATTATGCTATGGTAAATATACGTAAATGTGTTTGTCATTAATTAAAAAGTCTTAATCTCTTCAGTCATATAAAAAAGTATGTACCTACCTAGCATCAACGTTTTTGGGCTTAATTAGGAACTCTCGTTATACAATATTCAACAATATACAAACTAGGTATATAATAATATAGGTAAGTCTAGGTACATACAATAATCTGGTAAACAATTAAATTATTTTACCAGTAATAGGTAGTAAAGTAATATTTAACAAAAGAAATGAATGTTTTTCATTTCGCATTTTTAAAGCACTTCGACGAAGTAAAAAAATACTAGGCTTTTTAAGGAGTATCTAAATCTAAATCAATTAAAATACAATGGTGACAAATAAACTCGTTAATAGCAACTTCCGAATATGGTAACCCTTTTTTAGTCGTACATTGAAGATGAAACCATTTTGGGAACCGATCACACCCAACGTTTTTTAAGTTGTCATCTTCGACATCGCTAACGAGTACCTCCTCACACCCAGCACAATTAATACGTTTTTTAATTTCTTTAGTCTTTCTAGTTTTCTTCTGTGTATCTTGTCTCTTCTTTTGAATGGCCAACTTTGCTGTCGCCCTGACTTCCTTTTTAGCCGTCATACTTTTTTTCCGGTCCTGGACTTTTAGTAATCAGCCTGTATAGTTGGGCTCGAACTCGAGGCAGGTCGACATTACGATCTTTAATGTTTCTAAAGCCGGCCCCTATTTTGTGTACATTATTTCTCGAGATTCAAGTAATATCACCCCGGCCGGTATTTGGCGACTAAACGTAAAATAGATTTATTTGCCTATATGCGTTGCAAATTCTCTTATTAAGCCAGTGAAATTAGTACAATTGGAATTTATAAAACAGACTGCATTTACTTTAAGTCGGCCACGGCCGAGAATCCGGTTTTAACTCAAAATTGGTATTCTATTGGCGGCCTCCTATTTTTCCATTAAAACAATACGTAAAACACTGAAAAAACTATCTCAAAATATAGTAAAAATCACTAATTACTGATAATAAAGCTTAAAACAAAAAAAAAGGAATGTCTTACTGTTCTAATATCAATCCCCGAACTGTGGGTATTC
Source organism: Aporophyla nigra (assembly GCA_947507805.1). NCBI lineage: Eukaryota > Metazoa > Arthropoda > Insecta > Lepidoptera > Noctuidae > Aporophyla > Aporophyla nigra. Next base: position 12,251,622 of record OX382307.1, on the reverse strand, counting down.
ACAGCAAGTAAGGTACTTTAAGTATGAACTTGACGCTTCGAGACGGCGCAATCGCTACTGACGCTCAGTGTGCGAAGAGTGAGTGACGTAATCGGAAAGTAACGGTTTGTACATATAGAGTATAAACTAAGGTTGTAATTCGAGTGGCAAATTTGTCACTTTATTACGTTTTAAATGAATGCAAGCTGAAAATGTGCAGACGGCCGAAATTTGGGGAGGGGCCGACGTATGGCGTATTTACCCTACGTAATTATCCTTTATTTCGGTCATGCCTACCATCCTATCTATTTTTAAATAAATTTGGGCATATAGCAATAAGATAAACAAAGTGAAATAAAATTACGTAAAATTATCAGGCGTAGTGTTGGACGACCTTGAACAAAATTCCCTTTGCGGGGCAGAGATCACAAAAACTACGTTTGGTTAAGAAGGGAGTGAAAAAATAAAAAAACCTGTACCTGGCACTGAAGTACTTGGAGACTTATTTTCCTCATCTTTCCTTGGTATGTTTTCCTCCATGCCCTGAGATGCAAAAGGAATATTTTTGAGTTTCACTTTACACTATTTGATCAACCATTTTAGATTCGTTCTGCTAATATTAAATATTTAATTTAGCGAGTATTTTAAAAAATCTGACGTTTATCACACTTGATCAAAGATAAATTTACACCAGAGATAAACAAAAACAAATCGACGGTTGCAAGGAGGTGGTTTGCCTACCTCCTTGGAGCACATCGATTAGTTTCCTTGGTTAGTTGGTTTTTTTACCTGTAAACGAGCACTTGTGAACTAGCGAGCACTGCAGCTGTCGCTTCAATGCTACGGGTAAACGCTGAGATACGGCGATAAGCATCCTACGTAGTAAAACGTAACATAACGTGTCAGAACCAATGATTAGCTCATACGTATTGCATAGTATTTTTCAATCAAACCCTGACTCCGCCGGTGCAGTGTGCAATCCTAGGTAGTTTAATCCTCTCCATTTCTAAACAGTCCTCTTACGTTAATTAACCAATTTTGGGATCGAGTGGGTGGGCTACAGGGTTTATAGGTTTATCTACCTTGCATCATAGGAATTCCTGAAGAATTTAATACCTACTGTGTAATTCAAGAAGGTGTATATATATAGATATCATCTAAGTCGTAAGTAAAACGCGTAGATGGCCGCATCCCGCATGCGGTATAATATCTGACTTTTAGATAACTACCATTCGGATTTCTTAAAATATATACTTACACAGCTGTTAGCTTAATCAGGGCAGATGTCAATCTACTTTAATAATATTACATTGTGAAGGTAGGTAGTACAAAAAGCTGGTAATATTTGATGTTGGCAGGTGCGCACGCAGCTTGCGCAGGCGCGGGCGGCGGCATCAGCTCAGCCAGCTGCCGTCCCACGTGCTCCGCAGCTGTCGCCCTCATCCCTTGCACCCCACCTTCTTCTCCACCCCTTAATTCATTCCTGAAATTAGCCAAAAAAATCGACCCAATTTACTTGCATACTCCACAACTTACTTTCTTTGTTGGAATAGGTGTTAGAATTGGGTTTGTATCTCTTTATAGTTCTTACTTCTAATAGGTTGATACAATGTTTGTTTTAATTTGATTATTTATGCAAATAAAAACAAAAGTCCTGTGGCGTTCATTAACGTTTAGGTTAAAAATGACCACTTAAAGTTAGTCATTAAATAAAATTCGTGGAACACTAGTAAATTCATCGTAATAGGATAGGGTAAAACTCACTAAAGGTCTGTCTGGCTGCGGCAATGCACCACAGACGCATGTTAGTAATAATAAATGCATATTTTAATGAATGAACTCGGCCCGACGAGAGTGGTGCCTACAGCGTTCACTTCGTGACTTAACAATGACCATAGAGTAGAGGCTCACAGATACTATGTATGTATACATTATGGTTAGACTCAGCTAAAGGGTCGGAAGATGAGGCCGCGTGGGAGCCAAAATGAGATGGGGAAAGGTAAGAAAAATATGATTTTACAATCTTTTTTAACCGACCACTAAGATGGGACTCGTTTTTATAGTAGTTTCCTTAAATGATTGACTACCTATGAAATAATACATAGATTGGGATTTAGGAATAAACTAACAACAATCTTCCTAGATAAACACGGTCCTTTTCAATTCTTGCGTTGTATGTCTAAATAAAAATGAAATGCTGTCCGTTGGTAATAGAGCATTACTGGAGAAGCACTCGACGGAAGTGGTCAAGTTTCGATTTTAAATATTCGTTATGGTCGGAATAAGGTTTTTTTAGGTTTCTCGGACTGTTCAGAACTGAAAATAACTTTTTCGTACCACTTGCTCAAAAAAGTGACATTCTATGCCACAAAAAGCGAACATAACAATATAGTAATTTTTAATCTGTTAAAAACAGGGAAAGAAAATTGTACTGAATTTCATTCATCCTCTAGGGGGAGAATGTGATTTAAATTTGGAATACTTACCGAAATTTATACTGAACTACATCTGTGTTTATACCATTGAGTTTGTACCTATATAAAGCATTACTTATGCATCTTTTTGAAAAAGGAATACGCTTTTATTATGCAGTTATGATTATTAAATAAAATTACTAAAACCGACGAGGCCGTATGAGCTTGATGAATTTGCTTTTCCGACAAAAAAATATTAGTCTAGGAATTTGCCGCGTTTTTGTTTTCTTCAAATACATAAACGTTAAGTTTATTTTTAATTGTCATTATTTTTAATAAATGCTTATCTCATATTATTATTGTGTTAATTTTTTCGCAAATGGTACGAAAAGTAGAGTATTTTCCTCGGTGATAAAGCTGTTAGTCTTGGGTGAATTAAATCCCTCGCTACACTCAGGACTCGTCTTAAATCCCTCGCTTCGCTCGTGATTTAAGTTTTTAACACCCTCGCTACGCTCGGGAGTAAACCTCGAGTCCTTCGTTACGCTCGCGATTTAAATCATCACCCGCGACAGAAGACACTGCTTTATCCCCTTGGTTAATAATCTACTATTTCTATCGCAATGATTTATAACTATGTATAATGAAATTAATGAAAGATATAATGAAAGACGTTCTCCTTTCCCAACAATAAATTGTACAATTTATTGTTGGGAAAGGAGAACGTCTCGGGGTAGCATGTTTATTATAAAATATGAATCATAAACATTTCAGAATAAGAATCCAAGGATTCTGCAATGTTTGGCGGTTTTTCAAAATCATAATGTTTAACAAACTTAGTTGCTAGGGTCAATTTGTGCCGCTTCTGAAATGTTGTCTTTGCGTGCGGGCGGGCACAAGGCATGGCGGTCCAATAGCGGCTCGCGGCGTGGTATGCGGCCTGCTTTTCCCAGAACTCTTCGCTCTGTGCGCAGCTCGCGGGACGGGATCAGTTGCACGAAGTACCCAGCCAGCCTGCCGAATACAAGTATTGTGCTGATACGAAACACTTCTTATTGCCAACATTCGGAAATATAATTTTTCTTCTTGCATAATCTAGAACACCTTACAATTAGGAGACAACCGTAGGAGTTACTTATCTAATTCGAATTATTATGCGAGTTACATAAGTAACTCCTACGATTCATCTTCCGTCCTTTTAAGAGGACGATAGTAATAAGTGGGTTAGTTCAACCCTAGTCAAGGTATTCGTTTGTAAAATACATCTAACCGTAATTTCATACTTTGGGAACACTGTTCAGCTTCAGGTCAGCGCTGTTGATTCGTCGCACTATGACCATGATGGTGATGTTCCTTAATTAGACAAGACACTTACGACGACCACAATTTGAATGGATCAATAAAACCAACGCAAACTGAGAACCAACATTATACCTATTGTACCTACTAGGTATGTTAAACAGAGGGGTAATTGCGGAACTTTTTATCAGTAGGAATTGGTTTAATATTCATAGTTAAACAACATTCATTGCGTTATTTACGTTGCTGAGCCGACAATTTATTCGAAAAAATGACGCAATGGTTTAGAAATAATCTTCAATCCTATTCAGATTCTGATAAATTGTGCGTTTCGCAATTAGGGTGCAGGATAGGTCTCTTGCAACAGCATCATCTATGAAAGTCGTTTACTTAGTACTAATGCGGTTGATAGGTAACATTAATTTATTTAAAGGAATCGAACCTACTCAACCTTAAGAAGTACCTACATGGGGCTATTCAATTTTAAATGAGAAAACGTTACGAAAACGTGTCACAATGGATGTCTATACAATGCACTATTTTTTCCTATCCAAATCCGTTACATTCCATTCCACGCAGCCGCGGGTTGGGCTGTTGGGCACGAAGCTATCTCGTCGAGATTTCGAAATTCCAAGAAAGGCAGAGCCTTATAAATTATCTCAAAAGCGCCGACGCGGCCCTGCAGCCAGAATGCTTTTTTTACACCACAGGTAGGCTGGCGCTAAGAAGGCGAAGGAATTTATAGTGTGCACTTTCCAATTTGATACTTGAATTCAAAATACAATATGTTTTACTCAGATGAGTGGAATAATGTAATATTGCTGAAATAAGACAAAGGCATAGGTAGATTTAGAAAGAAATTATTCAATGAAAATATAAATAACCACATAATTTATAATAAATAAAAAGAGCACCTTCAAGATGATGTTCCCGGATAAATGGTTTTAAATACAATAATTACATAAGAAACATTTGACATAATGCAACTTGTAGTTAGATCATAATAAATACCTACCTAAAGGCAACGTCACAGCCACAAAGTATCAAGATCCTTCCCTCGGATCTGTTATGTATGTAGGTACTATAAAATACCGTGTAAAAAATGTGCGTGGTACACGCGTGCAGCACGTTTCTAAGAAGATGGCACTGTAGAACAACCCAAGGCATTCTCGAGATCAATAGCCCTGAAGGTCGGCTCCACTAATAATAACAACTATTGTCACATGGCGCCCAACATAAAATTCATCCCACAATACAGCTCCAGCCGCCTCCTTTGGAGAATAAATTTTATCGATTCCGTTTTGCATGGCAACACGAACGTTACGTTCTTTTTCGTATCGCAACCGGCTCCCTTTAACAAGCTCCGATTGAAATTATAATTAATTTAATGCCTTGTTAAATTTATCTGATGTTACTGAATATCTCATGAAAGTATAAACGACCATTGCCTGAAAGAAATTGACATTGGTAAGAAATACTATTACAATGTTAGTGGTTTATGGGGATAGGAGATTTAGAAAAAAAGTAGTTCTGAGAAAATATTCTTCGATGGTTTCTTGAATCATTGCCGCGACCATAAAACATCTGCTAGACATTAATGCTAGAGTCGCGAGTCGCTAGTTGAACGAAACAATGGTCTCTCAGAAGGTCTGTAGCAAAGCAAAGTAGTTTTTACATGCATGGTGGTTAGGTTGGTATTCCATTGAGGTAGCATTACGGATGGTGTGCAGTGGAATTTGGGGCACAGAGCTGACTCAACGATCTAGTCCCTTCCCCTATCGCGAAGGTAATCTTTGTGAAGTTAAACTGCACGGATGTTAACAGTTAGCTGTTTTCCGATTCGAGTCAAATTTAATTTAGATTTAATTAACTTCTCTGGCAAAGGAAGCTCAGCATTAGTTTTCTGATCGCTTCTCAAACTATTTTCATTTACGGCGTTTTAACTATAAAGTGGGCATAGTATGTCATCTAATTGGTTGTAAGTAGGTACATCTAGGTGGGACTGGGAACGTTAGCAAACCCATTGGTCTATATTTTTTGATTGTGTATCAAACTAGGTTTGTATTAAAGTTTGGATTTATTAGGTTCTGTATTCAACAAACTTTCAAGACATTACTGCAGCGGATCAAAGAAAGCGATGGTTGGTTCCAGAATCATGTAGGTACCTACGGGCTGGGCAACGAGCTGCGCACAAAAAACGCGTAAAACTGTTTACTGCCAATTGGATCGAGCGTGTTCTCACTCCGCATTGATTTATAAATATTATTTGCCAATGATAAATGGGTCCGGTATTACAAAAACCCCAGTCTACAGTCCTATATTTTCATGTTTAGATCAGGATAGCAAAAAAGCACGAGATACAATGATGAAGCAAAATGATTTTCACGAAGAATACGAGTAACTGTCTACCCACTGCGACTGGTATAGTAGGTATGGTAGAATGATGAAGGAATAAATCATGGGAAAACTTATGTTGATAATGAAGTCGTAGCATGAATAGATGGTTCCAACCAGTGCCAAGAATTCAACAGTGACTGACATTCTTGATAAACATTGTTTAGACCTTAAACGTGAAGAAAATGAAGAATACGTAAAACGTAGAACTTAAAATCAAGCAGGCGAAGCGTATTTCCATTCTGTACATGGCCAAAACGCAACCATAGGAATCTGTTCGCGTTTACTTTGTAATGCAATTCTTAAATTTGTGATTACAATGTATACACGAATTTTGCGTACTACTTGTATATAGTTTGTAACGTAGACGCGCACGTGCATCTTTCCAATTTATACAAGGCCATAATGCCACCACAGGAATTTGGTAGGACTTCTGATTGCCGGGCTTCGATTTACGGGGTGGTAGAGCTCTCCTATGAAGGAAAAGTTTAGAACCCCCCCCCCCCCCCCCTACCTTTTTGAGAAATTTTATTTTTAATATTCTAACCTAACTTTCATATTTTCGTGTATCGACATCGATTTATAGGCCGGAAGAGGTGTGGGGTTGACGAATAAAATGAAGGGGAAGTAGCAACGCTCGACAGGACACTTCGCTGACAGGGCTCGTCAACAGAATCAAGGCGTTTCCATAGAAGGGCACAGTTTTAACCTAACCTCCCCAAACCATGTTGTTTCTGGCACTTGCCGGCCGCTCGTCTATACAGGATTAGTATGCATACGGACTAGCACTGTATATTATGGAACAATTTAGTTACTTTGGCCACTACAAAGTGTACACGAGTATTTGCGTACTACTCTTGTATAGATTGGAAGACCTTGATTAAAAAGTGATTTCCAATCTATACGCGACTAGTTTCACACCCTTGCGTTTTAGCCTTGTATAGAAAGGAAATACGCGCAGGCGACATGCACATTAAAACTTCTCAAAATCAAACTCAAATCATTTATTTCAATTAGACCATTTTTACAGACAGAGGAGGAGGAAGTTAATCAGTCAGAAAAATGAAGCCAGTGGTATCCTACCCGCCTTACGAGGTCTTAGGTCGTGAGTTCGAACCTGCTCCCTAATTGCGAAACGCACAATTTATCAGAATCTGAATGGGATTGAAGATTATTTCTAAACCATTGCGTCATTTGTTCGAATAAATTGTCGGCTCAGCAACGTAAATAACGCAATTAATGTTATTTAACTATGAATTTTAAACCAATTCCTACCGATAAAAAGTTCCGCAATTACCCCTCTGGGCAGGCACTTTATTGTGTATTTCATTTCATTACCACTGGTCTCAAAAAGGTGAAGGATACCGGCGTATCCTAGAACCAAGCATTCGAAGACGTGACAACTACCAACCCGCACTGGACCCGCGTGGTGGATTGTAGCCCACTCCATCTCACTGACAAGAGGTCTGTGTTCCAGCAATGGGAACATTACAGGCTGATTATGATGAATTGTGTTGGGAAAAATTTTTCAAGCCTCTGTAGCCCTCAAAACTGTCGGATTGTTATAGAAAGTGTGTTAAACAAATATGGTGCAGTTTAAAAGTAAATATGGTTACCAGAAGAAGTTGTGAAAAGCCACGTGCAAATTCTGATTGCAAAAGATATAAATAGCGCAAGGTTGAGCTCCACAGCATCCGACCGTGGTTATGATGCTTCTGAAAATAGACTTTTAAGAATTCTTAGTTTCTACCTACATTTCTGACAGACTTGGCTAGCGACGACGCGACGTGGGAATTATTCTCATTGTTTTTGTGTTAGTTCTAGTCTTTTTTTATTACTGAATGGGCCTGCTCTGACCTCGATCACGGCTGATGAAAAGCGATTGATGAGGTGTATGATGGAACGTGTGTGTGTTCCGAAGATGCCTGTTCACTCTTGTTTTGAAGATTGACGGGGTAAATGTCGAAAACACAGTCAGTCAACAGTCTAAATGTTTGTTTCTTTTGATCGCGCTTACAAAGACTTCTGAGACCATTTAAAATCAGGACAGTAGGTAATCTAATTAGTGATGGAAAACGTGTTATTCTTTAGACAACAGGAAAATACAGCTGTCTATTCTTTCCGACATCATTGGATTAGCCATCATAATTTAGTACGTCTCTAGCTATGTTATGTAGGCGTAAATACTTATCTGCTTTGTAACTGCGTATTTTCCTCAATCCTCAAATTAGTAGGTAGGTACTTATTTATAGGACAAATTCGAAAAAGAACCTTCAATCCTGTTTTTTTTTTTAAGTTTTGTGTTAGAACCATTTCCATAATTCGATAGGTAAACCTCTTATGTCATGATCGGGATGGTCTTAAACTTGTATGGTGTAATGACTCATATAAATAAAGCTTATAGAGGTCTAGGGCCAAATATAAGTCATTTTCATTTTAAATGGGGTACTTCCACGATTGCGTCATCATAATCTATGTTGATGTTTTGATGGGCTTACGTCATTGATTACTTTAATACTTAGAATTTCTGAGATATATATAAGTAGATATGTATTTGGTTATTTTCCGGTAGTGGCCTTACTGGCTATAAATATCATGAATGGAAGTAAACAGAAACAGATTATCTTTTGAGATATTTTTGACATGAACGAGTTTAATGGAGTATGTACAATACATTCAAGTTTTCATCAATGCCTCGCCTGTGTTGTAGTGAGTAGCTTCTCACTCACCACAATGCCCGCATGGACCTACTGGACCCGCTGGACTGGTCTCATTTCTTTTGTTAATGTCTGTACAAGTCATGTTGTGGCCTTTTGTTTACCACAAATAACGACTTCGTTTCTTATTACGGTTCTCACGCAAACATCGTCAAGCTATCAACATTTACTAATTATAAAATAAATATCATTTTATCTATTTGTAAAGAAACTAATGTTTGTTTGATTTGAATAATCTATTTGGGTGGTTGCTTTTGGACTTTGGGCATTTGTACTTTGAAGCAGAATTTCTAAATTCTGACCGCTTGGATATCGGAAAATATCCCACGGGAACGTAGGTATATAAAGTAGGTATCCTACCTAATAATCCAGGTGGTAAACTGTCTATATGCCAGTTTTCTTCCAAATCCGTTCGGTTTTTTATGCGTGATTGAGGACCTAACAGACATCCAAACATACAGACATTAGTATTTATAATATTTCTAGCTATTGCCAGTGGCTTCACCACATTCAAGAGAAACAGATTAAAGAGGTAGATTTATCTGTATAATATACCATAAATAAATCTACCTCTTGAATCTGTCTATTGATGAAAAACCGCATTAAAAATCCGTTGCGTAGTTTAAAAGATCTAAGCGTACAGACACGAAATGCGACTTTATTTTATACTATGTAAAGCAGTAGGAAGTAGGATATCATTAACAATGATGTTTTTATGAGTAGTGTTCACAATTACTGTTTGTTTTTTATTTATTGTAATATGAATGAACACGCAGAAAGATAATGTTTATCATTGTGTATTAATATGGCGTCATATTTTATCCGTCTGTATTTTTTTGGTGACCTCAGAGTGACCTTGTTGTTCAGTCTCTGTGACAATAGTGTATAATTTCCCATGACACGTCATCTTCGTCGTAATAGGTATCATTAATGGATATTTCCATTGAAGACCTTGAACGTAAGTAATTTAATTAATAAAAATGGTCACGTGATAGGTAGGTGCATGGTTGACTCTGTTTACAAGATGATCGCAGTTTACAATGGCACTATAGAATAAACTGGAATCTGATTCATACAGAAGTCATTAAAATTAATTGACCAATATCAATTGGTAGTTATCATTTCAAGGTCACGTGTCACGAACCTAACCTGAGACAATGTCACCTGTACCTTAAATGAATCATTTAGAAGATTATTTCTGATCCATAGAGTCTTGTGTTCGAAAAAAAATTCTGCTCAATAACGTAAATAACGCAATGAATGTTGTGGAACTGTTAAAATGGAAGCGGTTCCTACTGATACTAAATTATAGAATAAACCCTCTGCTTAGGTAAGTTTTAAGTAAGTAGGTAGGTATCTTATAATGTTTTTGCTTTGCTTTCAATTATAAAACGCGAAATCTCTAAGGAGTAACACCTTAACAGATCTATTCACAACCATTCGATACGCTTCGATACCGAATCGAAAATTAACCAGTGCTATCATAGGAGTCCTATAAACGCTGTTCGCAAGTCCAAAACCCGAAAATGTTTTCAGTTTAAATCAAGTAGACGACCGCTATTCTTCTGACAGGTTTTTCAAAATGTGTTATTTTCGATACAATAGTCTGTCGAAAGCTTGTGAATAGCCATTCAGATTGTCTTTGCAAGTAATCTCCTTTAATAAACTGATTCTTTAAAGAAATAATTGAGAATGGCATGGACTAGCTAAGAACTTAGGTAGCTGTCTTGAGTCCACCCTTTCAACCATCTGTTAGTTCGACCTGCACGCGTAGCATGACCACCATAGAATGAACTTTGTCTATTCTTGGTAGAATAGAGATAAAACTGTCATGCTACGCCAGCGTAAAACGGTACAAATCTTTCTACAATCTTTAATTCTGTCTTTAATCTTTCTTCAATCTGTAATTTTGTCTATTCTTCCGTCGACAAAACCCCATGGTGGTCATGCTACGCATGCTGGGCTAACTATCTTAGCCGTGTTACATTGGTGATTGGGTCGACATGATTCGGCGCCATTCGGCACAGCCGGGCGGCAAAAAATATTCCCATTGTGCCCTTTTAACCTCCAATTAATCCGTTCTAAACTCACAACACCAGCTTCGAAATATTTTTATTAAAGAACGATAATAATCAAGAGATTCTAAAACTGATGCCTGTGAAACTTGGTAACGGGTGGCCGTTTCTGAGATGTTCAGGCATCTTTACTCTAACACATAGTGTAGGTAGGAGTAGGTACCAAAGAATACATACGCAGTGACTGTTGAGAAAAGAATAGCGCAACACTCCCAAATAAGAAGTGTCGTTGCCTTTGTCATGCAAAACAAGATCAAAATATATGCTGAGATTCGCAGTACAGCCGACATGTTTGTGTGATGTAATTCGAGAGCATAAAAAGCTACGAATTTTGTCGATCACACTACAAGTACTTAAGTATATGTGTGTTTATAAACGCGTCTACTGCGCAATTTAGCGAGAAGCCACGACGCCAACGTTAGTACATGCTTGGCGCTGGAGGTCGACCGCCTGGCATTGCCAAATTTCAAAGATGACGTCACCCGCCAACACCACTTTAACAGACCATGCGTATCGCTAAACAGGCTCTCTGACGCGTGTTGAATAAAACCAAGGGAAATCGTTGTTCATCTCAAAAGAGCAATGTATTTAGAACATGAGGATATCTTCAAACACATGAACAATAAACATTAGAATGTAAGGCGATGTAAAAACGGTCACGTCTTTTGCCACTCAACGGTCGATGTCTCCTTGGGAAAAATAAAGAGGTGCTCAAGTTACCCAGCTTCTTTAAGTAGACAGGCAATTAGTAGAGATCTGATTCCACCACACACTAGCCACGGGCAAAGTATATTGTTACCGCGTATTTGCATATCTTATTTATACAAATTAAGGCATTTACACGTGAGCACACTACAATACTGCGTCGTGTTAGTGTCATCGAGGCGTTGCTATTGTTGAGTTTCTCTCATCACGCCTCCATGCTCATATTGTTTGTATCTTCGTGATCTGAAAGTTAGAAGCATTAGAATTTGAATAAGTTTCGTAAACAATCCCTTATTAAATGTAGGCGTGAGGTTGATAACAGTAGCGATCTGACACACAGAGTATAAGGAAAGTTACATTTTCATTTTATGTACGTAGTTTATGTTAATTAAGTTTTTTTGGGCATGGTGATGTAAATATTATATGCCAAAGACGTTAATGCAGGTTTGAACATGTCTTAATTAATTCAGAATTTTTCGGGGACTGCTACGATTTTAATGATTTCTTGTTTAGCAGGTGCGAGTAGTGCAACACAAATGCTGCGCCATTTCCAGTTTCCGTAAAAACAAATGTTTCCAAAATCGCCGCAAAACTTCGAAGATATTCAGTTAAACTGCATTGTGTAGTTAGTTATTATAATAACAATGGTGAAGATAGCATGTCTGTTGTTTTAGAACAAGGCCGAGGCGACGCACTCCGTCCGGCTCGCGGCGTAGGATCTCATTTCACGTTGCGCCTTAGGTCTAGCACAATGAACATTGTTCACCGTATTCAAAGAAGAATGCCTCCACGCACATATTATGATACACCGCATTGTGCTCGCGAAAGGCACATGTTCAGGGAACAGAGGGATATTTACACAACACCGCGGCCGCAGCATATCATGTGGGGCTATGTGAAGTTATGCCATCGTCTGTGACTCTGTATCTACCAACTGACACAAGTATAATGGCACTGTTTTGAAGTGTCTGTACGTTAACATGTAGGTAAGCACCTGATTGGGAAATACAAACATGTACGGCTATATTTGGCTAGTCTCAAAACGATCCCATTCTAAGAAATAAAATAACAAAAGCAAAGGTGAACTCACGTAAAGCAGCTTAAGTTAAAGGAGGTCTAAGAAGATGTTTTTTAGTGAAATAAGAGTAATTTCCTGTTGTCGAATAAAAGTGAGACAGTGTGTTCTCAGCACAAACACAACTTAAGTAGAATGTAACAAAAATTGGAGGTATCAACGCTGAAAACGCCAATAAAATGAAAAGTATGAGATATAACAAGTTAGGTCGGTTATGGTAGTATGCACGACTAAAGGTAGTCATTTTTCCAAAACTGTCTGTTACCGTGGGTGCATAGATTTAGAAAAAAATAAAGAAACAAATAAACAACCTTAATATGTTCTGTACCTATCTATATTTTTACGCTGGTCACCTCATCGAATTTTGCAACACTTGGAAGACAATTGCAAACAAAGTGGTGTGGGGAAATAAGAAAATCGATAGGTAAGCTACTAAGCACAATTATAAGGTAATATCCGAGATGTATCGTAGATTGCTCACACCAGCTTTCTATTTGAACGAACTGACTATCTGTCTGGTTGTTCGGCGGTAGCTTTCGCAAGCCTGTGCGTCGCCGGCGAGCCGCGCCGCGTTGCGGATAGAAAGCGCCGCGACCTCACTTTCACTGTGCTAGCAAAACCAGAGAATGAATAACGTCACCCTGCATGGCACACCTTCCTGGATTGAGGTTGAGTTCATTTACCTTTTTAATTTGAACTTACGTACCGGAACTTTATCCACATTTTCATATTCTTTGTAAAGAGTTCTCATTGGACCCATTTACCACTAAAACTTCTTTTGCACGCACTCGGCTGGACGCCGAATTTTTTAAAAGTGCATTGTGCTTAAGGTACCTTATTTATATAATCTTTTCTATCGTCCTTGTTAGTGATCCTAAGATCTTTACTATTTGTTTCTGTTTTTACCCGTAAGAACCTGTAATTGGCTTTATGTTTCATATCAAATTGTTATAGCTCTTGGTTCTCCTATGAATAAATAAATTCTGATGACAGCATAATCAATTGACAAGTCAACAAGTACAAAATCTTTGACCACACTAGTTCCATTCGATCGACTCTTTCTTTATACATATAAAGGTATTAAAATGAAAACTTTAGCAAACTTTGTAGCCAAAGTGGCTGTTGAAAGATCATTTCTCATAACATGGCGTTCATAAAGATAAGAACAGTAGCCCCGACGTGTCAAGATATTGTAAACTTGTGCAATTACCGGGAAATTATTTAAAACATAACAAACGAACGTGATGATCAGAGGGGATGTCACTCATCCAACTCGTTGACTCAATGTACTTCGTGTCAATTGATTTCCAATAACAGTTTACAATTGAGACGAACGATGCATGCGGGGCCCGCTCAATTGTTTAATCAACAATCGACTGCAGCAATTTGTGACGCCATTATGAGTTTTTAAAATAAAATGCCATGAGAAACGTAAACCTCCATGAACACGGCCGCGGCGGGAGGTCCCAAACTCGACGGGCAAACAGGAAAACTTCGCACGAATCAACACATCTTGTGAACATTCGCACTCTACGAAAATTTATGGGCCTTGACGTGCCAGTCAAAACACCAACTCTTGGAATCCCGAAGTTAAATATTTGTTCGTTATAACCGTAGCCAATAAGATTACCACGGTTTCGACACAAAAGATTGTTATAGTTGCAACACGGTCTGCAGCCTGCACGTTCTCTGTCCAGTGAGTACTTTAACCACTCGCGCACATTATATATGCGGGTGTAGCAACTAAATCTTTGATTGCTTAATTACGTAGAAATTGATAATACTGTGCGAAAAGGCTTTGGTAAAGTAAAATACTTGGAAAATTACAACTTGTATGAGGCAGGATGCACGGTACAGTGGAGCGAAACGGTTGCGCGCGGCGGCGCAGAATGTTCGTGAACCGTTAAATTATGTAACGAATTCAAATAATTTCATTTTAAACTTTAAACTTGAGGACCGAAAGCCTAAAATTGTCTGCAAATTCTGTACTACTTATCGCGTTAACGCCACAAACTGAGATAAAATTTCGTAGCCGGCAACTTCGAGAATGTTACAACTGTAAAATTGGACTTTAATGGTGATAACGCATGGTTTATATTTGATGCACGTTGCGATGGTTCGAGAGTCGTTCTAGAACGTTACAGTTCAGTTCTATGAACCGCTTCCGCCGTTGCTCCTTCCGTCTCGGGTTGCTGGTTGCAGACATTCCTGAGGCGGACCGGACCCGGCTTAAGAATGCTGACCAGACGGGGACGCGCTGATGGCATGAAAGCTTAATGCTCCCTCGAATGACGGCCCTCACTGGCATTCCATACTAAAGAGACAATATCGTCCCAAAGTTACTCGTGATCTTTCTGTCTCTCAGAAAATATCGATTCTTTTCATTATCTGAAATATTAGACTTACGCCTGTCTATTCTCGTATATATCTTCATATCTAACAAATTATCAGTATTTTCTGTCGGGTCATGTCATAAAATTTTTATCGAAGTATAAACCGTGAGAATGATTATGAGCCACGATCCCATGTCTTTGGTCCATTCATGGTGCGCTTGAGACTTGGTCCCACGCACATTTGTGATCCATGTGTGACTACAAATGCTGCTTGCATTATGGTTTACGCAGTTTCGTTTTAATAACACAAATATTTTGCCTTGTTATGAACCGAGGCTATGTTATTTAAGTACTTATATATTATTGATGTTTAACATCGTATCTATTGATATCATAATTATTTCATTTGGAAATGTATCCAGCCATACTCAGTAGAAACATTTTAACATCAATACAATCATATTGTAACTAAATAATGCACAATCTGGGAAGTTATCAGTATTTTTTTAAATTTAGTAACATAATAATGTTCCAGTTTAGAGTGATTCCCGCCAGGCCGCCACACATGGTCTCTTTATACAGATTTCTCAATGACAGACATTCACAAGTTATGGGAACATTTTTTCGGGAGCGTAACGGTTTTTGTATTATTTTTTGTCGCCTTTGACCGTGTGAAGGGACCTCAATGGATGCATGTGAACCGGTCGCCCATTTACAAAAGATCTATGATAATACACGAGAGCTACCCTCATTCAACGAGAGCTTACACCTCGGGAGAGGGGCGAGGGAGCTCTTTCTTCGCTGGTGTTATGTTAAGCGTCTTCAATGAGCTGTTTCTTTGAGAACCGTCTCTCTTTCTTTGCATTGTTTGATGTTTTCACATGGACTTGTTACCGGGAATTGTGCAAGTAGTAGGAAATATCATCTTTTCCCACAGCATGTAAACTGACTGGCATGTAACCGTAGAAATAGTAAAGTAGTCAGTTCAATCAATCAATCCATCAATCTGCCTAGCATTTAACCGACTATGCCAATACCAGTACTTCACGACTGCCTATTTGACCTCCACAACCCAGTTATTGGGTAATACAATACCCCTTGGTAAGACTGGTTGTCAGACTTTCGGGCTTCTGTCAACCTGTAATGATTGTCAAAGGTCCACGGATACCAGCCGCCTTCTGAGGCACGGAGTGGTCTTGGTATATAAAGATGGTCACCTATCCATAGACCAACCGCGGCAAGCGTCGATCAACCCGTGCGACTGATATTACTTACCCACAAAGTTATCCAATAATCTTTACTTCATCATCATCATCATTTCAGTCGTAAGACGTCCACTGCTGGACTTAGGCCTCCCCCAATTTGGGGGGCTTTGCCATAATCGCCACGCTTGGCAGGCGGGTTGGCGATCGCAGTATGGTGGTAAAATGCATAGAGAACGCTGCCGCCCATTCTCTAGTAAGTCCCTTAGTCGCCTTTTACAACACCCACAGGAAGAAATGGGGTGGTGTTATTCTTTACGTCCGGCACCACACGGTACAATTTTTACTTACTTTAGTATAAAACAAAGCATTTAATGTTTGTACGCTTAGATCTTTTAAACTACGCAACAGATTTTCATTAATAGACAGAGTGTTTCAAGAGGAAGGTTTAAATACATAATACGCTATAGAATCAATAAAATAGACTAGGCACTCATAAAATAAGCAAAACAAAACACTTCAAGCCAGTTAAAGTGCGCTAAGAACAACAAAGTAGTGTATCAAGGTTCTGCCGCTCTGTTATATAAAAGTTACAAAATGAAAAAGTCCATAACGAAACGAACCCTTTCCTTTTGATATGGAATGTCGGCCCGTCCGTCCTTCAAGCGATTATGGAACGTCGACTCGGCCCAAATTACCATAACACGTTCAAACTCATTAAAATAGAATTAGTTAATTGTTTAGAAGAACTAGGTTGATTG
The DNA here is from genome assembly GCA_947507805.1 of Aporophyla nigra. Classification (NCBI taxonomy): domain Eukaryota; kingdom Metazoa; phylum Arthropoda; class Insecta; order Lepidoptera; family Noctuidae; genus Aporophyla; species Aporophyla nigra. Next base: position 12,234,668 of record OX382307.1, on the reverse strand, counting down.
ATAGACATCGAAAACTACATTCTATAGTCATTAGTTAGGTATCGTCATAAGAAATGTAAGTACTTATCAACTCATTTAACGGAACAAACAATTCCAGACAATAATTATCTTGTTATTAATTGAATCCATAAACAATAGCTCCCATTTTTCGTAACAATGTAATTGTTGACCAACTTTTTATTATCTTGTTGTTGTTTTCGTCTTTTTCTTATCTGTTATTGACAACACTGATGCATGTACCTAGGCTATTTTTAGCTTCATTCATGAAATACTAGACTGTCATAAGTCATTAAGGACAGGAGGGCCTTTGCCCTTCACTAACGCAGCACAGACTCTTAAGAACTATCAATAAAATACATACTAAGAAAAAGAGGAACACAAAAGTTATTTAACCAAAAATGTTACTATTCTTTATTTCAATAATACTAGCGACATAACCAAGTAAAACTCCTTTAGCTAGCTGTGAAAAGTAGATTTTCGCGAATTCCATTTGACCTTTCGGCCGGCGCGGCATGCGAGGCGCGGCTGGCGCTGGCTCGGTCGCGTTCTCACGGGAACGCGCGGTGATTGCACCGCATTACGCCCTGCACTGGGTCGCTACGACCGCCGGCACATACAGCCACTCGATGGCGGACGAGCCTTTATTTTACATAGATTTGATAGGAACATGTCACCAACGACTAAGCGCATTAAATGTTATCAGTCATTATGAAGTCCTGTATCAAAATAACAATAATTTAATTGTGGAAACAAACACTGCAGAAAAAGATCCTGGACCATCAACACACAGTTTTACTTGCCTGAAAATCAATGAGGAAACTAAAATAAAAGTGGGCTAGTAAAAGGTGAAAGGTAAGAAGTATACGCAAGAGGCCTATATTTAGCTGACGTCAAATAACTTGGTTTTGACGGTTTTGACGTAGGTACATATGCTTACGAAAATATCGTCATCAGAACGAACCTGCTACACAGTGCTACGGGCTTATTTTCGCACGCGTCATTCGTAGTAATTTCGTAGAAGATGTTGCGTAGAAGTCGTAGTAGATCTCGTAGTACTCGCGTAGTAGTATCGTAGAAGTACACTGCCGTCGTTGACGCTTGTTCGGGGAATTCCCGCTTTATCAGTCAATAATATCAATTTGATTGTGTTGACTTGCAGTTTATGAAAACACGTCGTTTGCACTTTTTGATGTAAAATTTGTTTGTGTGTAAGTTTATATGTAGGGTGTGATCTCTGGAATTATTAGACGAATTTGCAAAATTATTTTTGCCTTTGATAGCATAATTCTTGAGGATGGTTAAAGGCTAGTTAAGTTGAAGTTACGGCCCTATGGTTAAATTCAGAAAGAACATTAAGCGAAAACAACGTAATATCGCTCTTTAAAGAAGATTTTTTGAGAAATTTCTCTCCAATTTCAATACTCGATATCTTTATTGCTTTACCATAATATGTTCTTAGATGGTAATTAAACATAATATGTTTAGTTACCATCTAAGAACATAATACGAGGAGATTTATTTATTGAGTTAATCTTCTAGCACACAAAAAGGTACAAAGAATTTAGCCTTAGGCATTAGCCTTAGGCATTTTCTACCAGTCAATCAAGGGTGGTGAAGAAATAAGATAGCAGGTGTTTTTAGCGGTTACGAACCTAAGGTCCAAGACGTCTGCACGATAACAGTATCGTGGAGACTAACAGTAGTCTACTAAGCAATGCCGACTAGTATGCAGTACTTCTGCTGCAGTGCTTTGTGCACCTATCCTTTTGCTGTACCCTTCAGGGTCCATAATGATCTAAATCATATATTATACTAGCTTTTGCCCGCGGCTTCGCCCGCGTGGATGTCGGAAATTAACGCAGGAGGACGTACTACCGCGGTAAGATGTGTTAATTCAGGTTATATTATAGGTAATAGCTGTTACCCGCGACTTCGTCCGCGTGGTATTCAACAAAAAGTTTTTCATAAAAACCGTCTTTGAAAACTACGCTGACATACGTCTCAAAATTCAACGTGTTTTTTTTTTAACTATTATTTATTTTTTCTAAAATAAAAGTAGCCTAAGTTACTCCTTGTTACATCAGCTATCTGCCAGTGAAAGTTCCGTCAAAATCGGTCCAGCCATTTCAGAGATTAGCCGGAACGAACAGACAGACAGAAAAATTGTAAAAAATGTTGTTTGGGTATATGTACCGTGTATACTTAGTAAAAAGTAGTTATTTTAATATTTAAAACAGACACTCCAATTTTATTTATTTGTATAGATGTATAGATTATGATTTAGATCATTTCCCTTAATGATGCCATAATGCCTTGCCATAATGATCTAAATCATATATTATACTAGCTTTTGCCCGCGGCTTCGCCCGCGTGGATGTCGGAAATTAATGCAAGAGGACGTATAACCGCGATAAGAATGTGTTATTCCAGGTTATATAGGTAATATAGACTCTGTGTGCTATTTTCGATCCAGATCCATTCAGCCATTTTTGTGTGATTGAGAAACAACAACCCAATCATACATATTTTCACATTTATAATATTATTTGCCCGCGGCTTCGCCCGCGTGGATGTTGGAAATTAATGCAAGAGGACGTACTACCGCGATAAGAATGTGTTATTCCAGGTTATATAGGTAATATAGACTCTGTGTGCTATTTTCGATCCAGATCCATTCAGCCATTTTTGCGTGATTGAGAAACAAACACCCAATCATACATATTTTCACATATATAATATTATTAGTAGTAGGATTATAACTCATATTACTTAGGATTCATAGTTTATGAGAACATCATGTGTGTTGGTGTTTTTAAAATAAAAGTAATAGTATTCAGAGTAAGAAGACTGTGACATAGGGCTTGGTTTAGTTGAATATAAGTCTTCCTGGTTTTTCTTAACGCTCCTATTTTACCTATACAGAAACTCAATCATTTACCAGACACCGAACATAATTATAGGAATAGTACTTTTGCCAGTGGCTTGGCCCGTATAGCTGTCGGAAAATATCACCCGGGAATCTACTACCGGGATAAAGTAGGTATCCTATCTGTTACGTATCCATGATATAATATATCTTTGTGCCAAATTCGATCTAAATCCGTTTGGCCGTCTTTGCATCATTGAGAAACAAACATCCAAAAATCTAAACATCTAAGCAATTTCGCGGTCTCTTACTTGAAATATTACTATTAGGTTTATTTTGAGTATAATGAACACACATGATATTCGCAATTACTTTGAAGCCAAAGTAATATGAATTACAATCCTACTTATCCTGTACTACCCGGCCCCTGCCAACGCGCTCTGCGCCCACTTTTTAAATCTCTAATATCTTCTAAGATATTCATTTGAATTACATGCTGTAAAGGGCCATATTGATCTATATTAAATGCACAATGTATTTAAGGTACTTAATTGGATAAGGATTAATGCTGTATTGCTTAAAATCGCTTCGTAAATAAGCCCTTATTTCTCGTAAAAAGTAAAAGATAAAAAATGGTTATTGTGGGTTATCCCTAAGAGATAGACATATACCATTGAGGACATTTTTGTAGGCCTTTTTAAGGTGTACAATACTGTAGTACATTATTTTGATCTATTTCGTAGGATTCAGCCAGGGTTTTTCGATTTTTGAGACGTATGTCAGCGTAGTTTTAGAAGATAGTTATTTTTTTCTAAAATAAAAGAATCTTTCTAAAATAAAAATAGCCTAAGTTACTCCTTGTTACATCAGCTATCTGCCAGTGAAAGTCCCGTCAAAATCGGTCCAGCCAATTCCGAGATTAGCGGGAACGAACAGACAGACAGACAGACAGACAGACAGACAGACAGACAGACAAAAATTGTAAAAAATGTTGTTTTGGTATATGTATCGTGTATACATCCATATACACTTAGTAAAAAGTGGTTATCTTAATATTAAAAACAGACACTCCAATTTTATTTATTTGTATAGAGTATAGATGTATAGATGTATAGATGATTTAGATCATTATGGACCCTGAAGGGGTACAGCAAAAGGATAGCTGGTGCACAAAGTACTGCAGCAGAAGTACTGCATACTAGTCGGCATTGCTTAGTAGACTACTGTTAGTCTCCACGATACTGTTATCGTGCAGACGTCTTGGACCTTAGGTTCGTAACCGATAAAAACACCTGCTATCTTATTTCTTCACCACCCTTGATTGAGTGGTAGAAAATGCCTAAGGCATTAGCCTTAGGCATTTTCTACCACCTGCCTAAGGCTAATGCCTAAGGCTAATGCCTAAGGCTAAATCCTTTGTACCTTTTATAAATAAATCTCTTATCAGTCAACATGCTACCTTTTTTGTGTCGGTAATACCTATTTTGTTTTTATACTGAATGAGCCTAGTAGGTGGCCAGACTGAACACGTTGATTACAGCATCAGCGGCGTTATTCAGGTCTTTGTTTCAAGTGAAGGGCTCTTATACCACTCCAGCAAGTGCGAAATTACTCATTATTAATCATTAGAATAAATCACTTATATAATCTTAATTGATATCACAGAATGATGGACATTGCGTGGTATCAGTTAAGATTATTCAGGTTCTAATTTTAATTTCTACTCACCGGTTTTTATTGAGCAATATTAATATTCATCATGAATATTGCTCAATATCTAAATAATTATGTATAATAATGTAGATATACTACGTCTTCGACGTCGGGGACAGGGCGATGCGCCTCAAGTGGAGTTGATCAGGACATCTAGTTAGCCGAGGAGATGGCCGATGGAGTAATGCAGTGATCAAATGATGGCCACGGTTAAAACCGCTTTGAGTTGATGATATCGTCAAAGTCGCGGAAAGGGCACGGATGAGAGACGCAAGAAACCGAGAAGTATAAATAAGTAAGTAAAAAAGCGTGGGGTGCCTGATATCAATAAAAAAAATACCTTAAAAGCACCCCACGCTTATTTTCCATTATTTTCTACTTTTTAGTTTGGTTTTCTATTGAAGCGTGTTTTTTAGTTTTTTTTTAACTATTATTTGTTTTATGAAATTACTAATAAAATAATTAGCAATTGAAAAGACAAAAATATGTGTAGGAATACGTTGGATGCGAGAAGCACAGAATAGGTCGAAGTGGCGGTGCTTGGGGGAGGCCTATGTCCAGCAGTGGACGTCTTTCGGCTGAAATGATGATGATGATGATGTGTAGTTGGAAGTTACATAAATGTAACATGACCCCTGTATTCCCCGAATGTTTGAGCAGAAGTGTCTAGCCAAGTTTACTGCAGAAAAGTTTTGAAAAGTTCTAGCTTCTAGTTCTAGTACTTAGTAGTAGTTCTAGTTATGAAGCAACAGTGAAATTGTCATTTCACCTGATGGTTGGAATTGACACTATTAACAACTCACTTCGCTTCACCGAACTTCTGGCACTAATTTGAACTCTGGCTAGAATGGCTTGCTCCTAGGCTGATATTTGAGTGCACATAACACTTGCCGTCCTGTCGAGCGCCCTAGCAGACACGACAGTTAATTTAATCTTATATATTTCTCGTTTAAACAACGATTAAGTTGTAAGTGGTAATCCCGATTTAGTGTTCTTCGGCAACGGTTTTTCGGGCATAAGCTACGTACGGCAAGCTACCCTACGGCGAGTGTTTGTCTTGGTGTGCCGCTGTCCCGAAGACCAACCCTTCGTTACGCTTCTGGGGTGCTGAGCAAATCCGTCATCCCCGCCGTACGATCGTGACGGTGTCATCCTTAACCGTACAGCACATCTCTGCTCATCGGCCATCTTTCACCTGCGACCGAGGGCGATATTCCGCCTGCATCTACAGGGCAGTACCTATCCCTGCAGAAGTGAATAGAGACGGTCGTATACCACGACCTAAAAATTTTTGTGTGCCTCCGGCTAACCTAGTTACGTTAATTTATATTAGGTAAAAAAAACTTTAAAGGTGCACGCCCGTTTTTTATTCATTACCTACCAACTGCAGGTGGGTGTAGAACGGGTGGAGGCTACACTGGCTTCGCTAAATTTAGGTATTTCTTTTGTATCATTAAAACAATTACACATTTTGTAAATGTAAATTGTATACGTTATGAAAAACATGTAGAATTGAGTTACCTATTGTTAAAAAACTGATGACCTTCCGTGAAGTATTTACGCCATACTTAAGGGTTTATTTGAGATGTTTTTGAGATTTTTTTAAAATCTTTCTACTATCTTTAATTCTGTCTTTAATCTTTCTACAATCTGTAATTTTGTCTATTCTTCCGTCGATAAAACCCATTTCTACGGTGGTCATGCTACGCGTGCTGGTTATCGTATGTTTAAAGTGTATGGTTTAAAATATCTTCTTCCTTCAAGATCATATTCCTTGATTTTCCCGGCGAAATTTTTACAAAATTTATCCACAGTAATCCAAGATACCAACTCCACTCGTAGATCGTTCATCGCTTCATAATTTCCGTACTGTGCGACTTTTCCCATTGGAGCGCGCGACCGCGACTTGTTTCCAATCAACAATGGAATGCGCCGACTTTTTGGTCTGCGCCTGAGCAACTGCTCTCGCGCACGGGATGATCAAGTTTTTATCCAACCAGTGTTAACACAATTGGCAACAAGGATCTTAGATTACCTTAACTGTTATTTCTAAGTAGCTTTTGGTATTTGATGTTGGAGCTTCTTAAATAAAGTGGTCGTTTAAATCTCGCTTACATCACAAATCACGTTTGGCGTTAAACGAATTCAAAACATCGTTCTATTTCGGTCAAGCGTTTGAAACTGACGGAGACAGAATGATTTTATAATTGAGTGTGTTGGCGCTTAGTCATTTGTGGCCTGAAAATTGCTGTTGTTAAGTTTCTCATCTTCGAAAGAACGGACTCGCAATGAAAAGGTATTAAAGTATTGCTCGGTTAAGGTGGAATAGTCAGGGTAGCCCTCAAAATTCAAATTTTCTTAAGTTTTTTGTAATTTGCAGGTGAGTGTCACGCTGTATGTTGAACAAAATTTGATTCGCGGCCGTAACGCGTATGTATTTACAGAATCATTATTATCAATAAAATCACCAATATAACCCTTTAAGTTTATTTAATCCCAATAAGTCAAGCAATGGACAATATTGTAAAACTTTTTTACTTGTATACGGGGCTTTTGTCATCTTTATCCGTGTATTTTTTTTTTTTTCATAATGTGCGTTTTGTTTGTGCAGAATAAACAATTTTCTTTTTTCTTACTAAGTCTTTTTTAATGAAATTGAATTTCAATGGTTACCTTAGCGCATCCACCTTAAAGCCTAGGTTACTAAAACGGTATAATATGCTTCAATCTAAAGTATTAGTGTTCTAACGCTCCGCCTCCCAGTTAACTCGCTTTTCAACAATATTAAACTTAACGATTTCTCAGTTATTGTATGATCCGTTAGCTTTTATAGTTTTGTCTTAGAACAAGTCTTAACTGAGTATTGCTGTGAAGACCAATTTAACTAAACACTTGAATTATTTAACCAATAACTATAGACTCTTTTAACTAACATCGTGTCTTAGAGGCTGTTAAATTTGTTCGCTAAAGAGAATCCGTAGACCATAGTCTGTATTTTTGGTTTATGGATAGGCAATTATGTGTTATATATGTGAGTACTTTAATTATTTACCATAAATGCTTTTAAATAACATCATGTCATAAAGTATTTTTAACCTACACTATTAATATGGAGGCAGACCCTATAAGACATGGTGTCGTGTCATGTGGCTGTCAAATTAGTTCACTAAAGACAATTCATAGATTAAGTCTATATTTAATAGTCTATGGTTAGCCAATTTTCTACAGATTCAATGAAATACTGTTGTAATTATTGCAAAATCAAAAAGTAAATAATAAAGCATTTAGTGACCACAGCAATATTTGTGATCATTGATGTTTCATGAATGACATAATAACTTGAGTCATTGCCGATATGAAAGTATTTACTTTGAAATGATGTAACCCGTGGATGTTACCCTTAAAACACCTATTACTTAATCGTTCATTGTCATATTTGGAATTACACAATGTTAAAGTAATAATAAATATCTAAGTGGATTTATCGGTTCTGTCGTCGCATTTTCCGTTATGTGAATGCACAAAGATATTTTTTATTTTGAATATATATGTGATTCAAACACGATCGTAATGGCAGCGTATTAAGAACTGTTTAAACCCGAATTATAATAAGGAAACAAAAGAACAATGACTGGGTACCTACTGAATAAAAATACGCAGTGGACTTTACAGACCTTCACATTTTTTTTTATTGAATTCTCGGTACAAAATTCGTCACTGCGTCATGGTCTTATCGATGGGTGGGACCTAGGTCATCTAAGTCGATTGACTTCGTTATCGACCAATTCAGTGGAGGAAGAAGTAGGTAAGTTTTGTTTATCTTCCTTACTCATTGGATCAGTCTAAGCATCTCCTGGGTCAAATGAGAGTCTAGAAGTAAGAAAAAAGAGAACATTTCTATCCTTAAAACACGACAGTAATGGAACCGATTTACCGATCCATCATCATCATCATCATTACAGCCGAAAGACGTCCACTGCTGGACAAAGGCCACCCTCAATTTGGGAGGGTTTGGCGTGGTGGTAAAATGCATAGAGAACGCTGCTGCCCATTCTCTAGTAAGTCCCTTAGTTCCCTCTTACGACACCCACGGGGTTTAATAGTATGGTGTGATGAATGTGCTATTCTTTACGTGCGGCACCACATAGAACATTACGATTTACTGATGGAATGCCATAAACTTGTGATACGCAATATGCTGATTGAAGGCTGTTCCTTCGGCGGCTCGGTGCATTAGAATAATGTTATTGGTCCTATGAGTCAGAGCTGATGCGCCCACGCGTCGTCACTAGCTTTTAACATCTAAATATACTCGGATATCGTTATGGCAACGATAAGATTACTTTGGTTAAAGTGTTTATCATGTTTTTGGGTGATATGGTAAGAGGTGACGGTTCGTTCTAGTTCTGAAGATGAGATAATCAGTTGTGATTATCTTATTTAGTTACCTAGATAGGTTGTTGTTGAGCTTGGAACTCAACACCAATATTGAGCATGCTTGCATCACTCTAAAATATCTTATTTTAAGCCTCTTTCGAGGAATCCTTGCAAATATCCCATTTCTTCTTTCTTTTTCTTTCTTTCTTGGGTGTCGTAACTGTAAGAGGCGACTAAGAGACATACTAGAGACTGGGCAGCAGCGTTCTCTGTCCATTTTACCATCATACTGCAATCGCCAACCCGCCTGCCAATCGTGGCGATTATGGCAAACCCTTTCAAATTGGAGGTGGCCTATGCCCAGCAGTGGACGTCTTTCGGCTGTAATGATGATCCATTTAATTCATGATCCGATGCACTTTGTTGGACAGTTTATGTAGCTCACATTTTTGCTGCTCTTACAGATATCTTGGTCTGGTGGGAATCCTTACTCCGAAGACCTATATAGTTAAGAGACTGCGTAGCCAGCAGTCTCACTACTTACAACGTCTCACCCTGTCTAGGCTGAAGTCTACGTGATTTAAAGATCTGTTGTCGTTTGAGTGGCCAAAGTTTTGCCCAATACCAATGTGACAACTGTAATTATCGACCAGAAGAGGAAGCAGGAGATCTGAAAGTGTAGCCTGATTCAGCAAGGGGACGCTTTGCAAGAAGTGTATAGATATGTAGTTTGTTTATTTCTTAGTAAGTCTTTTAGTTATATTAGTAAGATTTGTATGCATACACCTATCTGTTTGTATGGTTAATATGAATACGACAATCCGTTCCATTACTAAAATAACGAATTTCACTCGAAAAGCTGCCACGTGCCATGCCATCGCAGTACCTACGGAATTAAGCGGGCACAAGAGCATGGGAATTGGTACAGGGTGCTTACTCTCGAATATAATTCCAATAGATAGACATTAGTCAAACGTCAGTTGGTTGAGTTAAACGTCAGGGATTGGCTAGACTCAGTGAGTCCAGCCAATCACTGACGTTTGACTGTCAATTCCAATGTCGATCTATTGGAATTATATTCGAGAGTAAGCACCCAGGAGTGGCTTAAATGAAATTGGGCTGGACACATCTGACATATGTCAGACAATCAATGGGCCAAACTTACAACCCAATGGGTCCCGCTTACTGGCAAGTGGCATCGCGGCCGGCCCAGACGGAGATGGCGTGATGAGCTGGACTCTTTCAAGAAAGATTGGTCCTTGGCAGCTCTGGTCAGAGTGCCGCGGAAAGAGAGTAGGGAGGACTTCGCCCAGCAATGGGACATCAACGGCTAATAAAATAAAAAGAGTAAGATTTGAGGAATAACCTCCTCAATCCACACAACTAGCAGTTTTCAAACAGTAAGTATAAGAATGATATTATACCTAAATGTCAAAGTAACAATAAGTATACAAGGTAGGTATTATCCCTGTTTTCAGATTACCACAACAGTACCAAGTTTCCTTATTAAATTTAAATAATAAGGAAACAAATTTTAATTTTATCCTATCATTAGCTTCTGCCCGCGGTTTCGTCCGGGTCAAATTTTTGTTCCCCTGAGCCTTCCCGTCGCACAGAATTGCCTGCCAGGTTTCGTCCATTTGTCGTTACTGCTTCGCTCCTTTAGATTGTAGCGTGATGTTATATAGCCTATAGCCTTCCTCAATAAATAGGCTACCCAACACAAATATAATTTTTCAATTCGGGCCTGTAGTTTCTGAGATTACCGCGTTCAACCAAACAAACAAACTTTTCAGCTTTATGATATTAGTCTATAGTGAGTATAAATATCATTATTATAGCCATAAAGCCACCAAGTTTACTTTGAGTTGACAACATTAGTCGACGTAGGTAGGTTCACACGGACGTAATAATACCGTGGCGGGATATTTGTGCGCACTGGATTTTCGACGCACCGTTTAGCATCGAGAGTTCAAAATCTAATGCGCGATTAAATCCCACCGCAATATTTTTACGTCCGTATGACGTCGACGTCGGGATTCATGCGGCATTACTAGGGTTGCCATTCGTCCCGATATATCGGGACTGTCACCGTCATTAGGCCGTGTGTCCCGACGTCCCGACAAAGCACTATTGCGTCCCGTTTTATTGCGCGGTCACGGCAATTCAAATACGCGCGCAAAAATAATCGGCCACGTTGTTGCGACGAGCCGACGTTGCAAGTTCGGCGCTAGAGGATTTCGCTTATGCCCGCGGTGGAGAGGATCTTCAAACTTTGGACTCCACTAAAAAACTATTTTAACGCTGAAGAGAGACCACCTAAAATTATTTCAGTTTTTTTTTAAAGTCCGATCAGTGATATTTATTTCCTATTACAGTCCAATCTGACATTGTTTAAAAAAAATATATATAAAAGCATTGGAGAAGAACAAAGTCTCAATAATCGAAATAAAACAAATATTACAGGAAACACAAAATTTACTGACAAAATAAAATATGAATCCTAAATTTTTTTTATCTCTTTGCGTCCCGACTCCAGCCTTGCCAAATATGGCAACCCTAGGCATTACTGATTATAGGTAATAGCGTTGCTGAACCATAGGCTAAAGCTTTACATTAGCCATTGAATGACTGCATTATATAACATTTTATTTTTGTATTTTCCTGCAGCCATGGCTCCCTTTATGCTCATTGGTATATAAATACATTAGGTATAACGGTGGCTATTTTAATTTATTAATACATTGTCGTTATCAAGTTCTGTTCCTACTATCGTGGTGAGGCAATGGTCACCGCTGCCCGCTGCGGTATCAAGCACAACTGTGCTCACGACCTAGATCAAGAGTGCACTCAGTTACTGTTGCTTGTCGATAAATTTTATATTTCTTTGGTACTTCTTAACCCAGCTTAAAACGCGATTCTTCGATTTGTCAAAAAGGCCTAATTAACAAGTGCGTCAGCTGAAGGGGACTTGGACCTTGAACGAAGCCTTTTTTATATGGCTTCCGTTGCGGTTGTGAGTAAAATAACCTTCAAAAATTGGCTTTTGCTTTGGACAATTAAGCTGTAACATACACAAAATGAATACCTAAAAAACTCGAGCGACTAGAACAAGGAAATAATCATAGATACAAGAAAACAACAGCGGTTTTAATTCACACATCCTAATTTATTTAGGAGAATACACTTGAACTCGGCCCATAGAGTTTCGAAAGTAACGGGCGGCCTCATTGTGGTTCGATTGCCACTGCCAAAAAATAGCCAAAGTCTACGATTCGGACGTTGACCTTTAAACGGCTACAATATCTGGGAATTAGTGAGTCACACGACTTGATTTACTCAAGTCATGGGAAGTTTGACTATACTTAGGTATAAAAATGTTATGAGGAAATTGACCTCAACACAAATTATTTTCCTTATAAAACCAGGCAAGAAAAAAATCCTTCGAATTTTGACCACAAATTGGAAATTAATGTGAAACGATAATAGTTTAATTTTGACTCAAAACCAACTCTAAAGTATGTCTTAAAATCGTTTGAATGTCATTTACATTTAAATGTGTTTTCATTAATTAATGCAATAAAATGCTTCCTACGTTTAATAAAGCATAATTCAAAATCCATCCAATTTCTAGAGAAGACCAAAGGCGAACCAAAGACAAATCGTTTAATGTCCCAACAAGGTATAATACACCTGCATCAACGAGTCCAGGTTTTTAACAAATCGATTTATGCTAATGCATATTAGCAGAAGCAAATGAAATAATGGCCTACATTACACCCACACGGGATCGACAGGGCCAATTCGGGAGTTGCATCAGGGCTACGGCTGTTTATTTTGGTCGCATGACTCGAAACATGACGGAGCAGCATGAGATCACCAGTTCTCATTATCGACCAACTGAGAACCCGACTTTGTTAAAAAAACGTTGAAAGAACAAACTGTCAAATCACTTACCTACTTACCTAACGTTATTTTTTTAAATTTACGTTCTAATTCTAAACTTTTGAAAGGAAAAGACGATATAGTATTTATATTTATAAATCATCTGCCCTCCTGTTTCATACAAATTAGTTATGTAGATAATTAGTAACCGCATTGTCTAAGTTAAGACTGTATTCCCCCACAGATTATAAAAACAGACCACCGCGAGCATAACGTTACGTTTAAAACCACAGAACTTATTCCGTGTTTAAAACAGTACAGTGTACGCGTCTCCATATTGATGGTTAGAATACTTAGAACCAATATCAATGAATATTTTAAGAACAAATCCGAAGAATATAAACTAGTTTTACCCCACACATTTAGTTGCGGTAGAGCATGTTTTATATGAATTAATAAAATTAGCGCAACAACAGAAAAGGAGTCTAGTGAAATTTTGATCTCTTTTTTGCCATCTAGTAAAACATCTTTTGCCGGAACGTTTATATGCGCAGATCCGAAAATAGTAATACTCGTAATATTAGTGTTATTATTATCTGTATCAAAACCAGTATGCCATCGGCTTGAATTAAGATTGATTTCGTTTCTATTGAAATCGAGACATGAGAACTAGAATCATTTTTGTTCGCATAATCACTCCATGGGTAAGTTCAGTTATAATATCATAAGTAGAGATATATCTTTGGGGCCAGCATCTGGCTACAATCATGTCGAAACTTGTTCAACACGTGCAATTAGAGGGGGTCACACAAATAATGTCTGATATTATTTAAAATTTTCGCCATCCATTATTCTCTCCCTAAATACTGGGCCCGTACCAAATTACGTATTAATGTATTCAATCCAGTTTCTATTCATATGTAATTCAATGTTTTTGTAAGCTTTTTAGAGCAAGAACCGTGTCGCAGATGAGCCCTGAATTGAGAAATTTAAATAAAAACTTGGTGCGATCTTTACAAATAATATTATCCATGAATAAGTAATAACAATTGAATCCGCTGAGCTATGGGCTTTTATTTGGAGCGGTTTTAGAAAGTAGAGAATAACAGACAGTTTTAAAAGTGTAACGGTGCAGAGGTATCTGGGCTAAGTATGTAAAAGTCCTGAACAATTAAGTTACAAAACCGGTGGACATCTTGATGACAGATTATACTGTTAAGGACATAAGAGTGATGTCACTCTCAGCATTGGCGGCGAATCACTGAGTTGGTATTAGTCCATCAACGGATAAAATAAGAGTCCCGAGTTTTCCATCTAAATTTGCAGTTGATGCTGATCTTTCTTTGCAAGAGTGCCCGTTTTTATTTTGACTATAGCGTGTTCCATGATGTGAAATAAATCCTTCGATTTAATGACTCTTGCTCGGACATAATACTGGTTGGTTATGCGCGCGTGCGCACGACCTAACTATTGTCATTTACATCATTGACTATTGTTCCCTGTTCCGTGACTTCTAATAGCTAGGTAAAATACTAATTAGCTACAAAAGACGATATGCTTCTACCTATGGCCGCCAAGGTAAAGTTTTTATTGAAGTTCTTTTTGTCGCTATGTGTTTGTGAAAATTCTAGCCTGATGCAATATTCTATTTTTGTCCGTTCTTTTTTCATGTTTGGTGTTGTATTATTTTTTAGTGCCAAAAATATCTTACCAACTCTAAATGACCTTTCGAATTTTAAAACTGGCTTGTAAATTGCGACAAAAGACCTAAAGATGTATGCTCTAGGATGCAAATTAGTACTTGGTACTTACTTACGTACACATTGGTACTTGTCTCTTTTCTAAAGACTGAAGCAGCTAATGCAAAAACCAACACTAGAATAATGTTCTGGTGGAAAAAGAAGTACAAAAAGAAGATTTCGACGTTAGGTAGATCAACATAATAAACAGCGTAGAGTTTATGTCATTAGATTCACCTTCGTTAGAATCAATTTTAGGCGCCAAAGCCCTTCGATATTTGGCATTTATAAGATTAATTTACCTCTCTGTGATTTCCAAGCAAACCTTGTAAGTAGCAAAAACTTAGGTACAGTCAGCACACAGTGATTTACGTCTTTTGCAATGCCTTCGCGAAGTTATTTAACGTATAGCGAATCGCAAAGCTGGTGAATGTCATTTTGCATGATGTATGTCCGAAATGATAGGAAAGGCATTACTGTAGCTGTAGCGGTGTGCCGATAGAGCGGATGGTCCCATTCCACTGCGATAACGGTACCAACCACCGCTCGCAAATAACTATGCACCTACCACGAAGTTCCGGTGATCAATTTATATATGTATGTTGTGTTAGATAATTACGTGTTCCATTAATAAAAATTATGAATGGGTCAAAGAATTGCGTCATCTGAGCGTTGATAAGCGATGTAAATCGTTACGTTTTGTAAACTCTTGTCCAATCTAGGTAAGTCTATTCTAATATCAACTTACGTTACTTGATGAAAATAAAAAATATCTTCAGATTTTTTTATGATTGTGACTGTAATGGAAATATTTGATAGCAGTTGATTCATTTTAATCTCTTGTGAAATGGTAATATTTGTAGTTGCACGTAAATGGTTCCCAGTAGGGCTGGAGCCAACTCTCGCCGGCAATTTAAACTTCATTTTGAACCCTAACATCATAAACTCTTTGTTCATTGGAATAGAGTTCAATATCCTTAAATTCAAAATAAGATTTATTGCAATTGGCGTTGAGAGCGAGGTCCATTTAAGTCCGTTGATTTGTGTTCTCACGCCTTAAAAGAATAGTTACTTTCAGGATTATGGTCGTATCCGTTATATCCATTCGTCATGGGCCTGAATTAATATTCCTTCGCTGTCATCTTATAGATAATTGTGATCTCTAACAGCTGAAGTTAGTAGAATTTAGTTAAAAAAGCCGGCGTGGCCATACTTGCTCTGTGCGAAACGTGCGACCGCAACATTCCCAGTGCCTCAAACGATGCCACTTGTGGCGATCGGCGACAGACGACCGTTTATGGCGAGGACGATCGCGACGGAATGTGGTCTGCTCTTCCACTGCCGGCGACTCATGTGAGGAGTGGACGGAGTGGCGGGGAACTGGCAGAAAAACGCGTCAACGACCTTGATAGAGAACCGAGGAAAATAAAGTATGTTTTGTGTCCGATAAGGCTACTTTTACCTTTGTTGACTAATGCAAGGAAGGAAGGAATAATTTGAAAACAGGTAAGCACCTACTTTACCATAATCATGTTCTGATACATTCGAGGATAATTTTTATTTTACCCTATGGAGGGTTTTTTTGCTGGGAGAACCGCCATTGTGAAAACGATTTATTTATCCGATGAGCATTAGTGACGCTTTCGTAGCCATGCTTATTCTAAAATGCTTTATATAAACTTTTGCTTTTGTTGTTATTTCTAGCAATTTCTAACCTAATGTTTGGCCTGCATAGCTGTCTCTCATCACTTACGCCAAATTACAAAATGACTCGACAACCACGAGAATGCATGCTTGCCAACTACATACCTAAATGACACTCAAACTTATTTGTTTTAAATGCTTGCAAAGGCTTAGGTATGCATTTTGATTGCTAAATGACTAAATATTACAAGCTAAGCATTCTCAATGAAGCAACCGCTTTTAATTTGTCATGGGTTTCTAATAAATCATGTATCGAAGTAATAAATAGTATCATTAACAAGTGCATGGAACTAGGAAGTTCTTTGGTGTACAAGCCTTGTACGGGTCAATGCACAAAGGTGCCGACGAACGACCATCTAAGAGTATCAGGCCCACACAGTGCCCGCCGCCGGCTAACGGTGCCACGCTCAAATATTTTACCATTACACTGAGCATGAGCCTAGTCACCTAACTGTGAATAAATACAAGTACTCACTGTACCTATCAACCTTAAAAACATGTAAATGTTATGTGCAGACGTGATATTCTCTGAAGATATACTTATTTAGGTTGTTAAGTGACGGCGGAGGGCCGGTTGCGGCGTTTCGGACACGCTCAAAGAAGTAAGTGCATGCGAACTCCTTGCCTTCGTGAGCCTGTACAATGTGGACAACTGATGCGGGTAACGTCGAAACCTGTAGATTGAAACGTCGATACGATATGTGGACCCACTTCAATAAATCTACCCGTTTATCATAAACCTGCTCTCCACAATCTTGCGGTCTGCAAGTCCATGTATCCATCAAACCAACTTCGCAAGTAATAACATTTCCAGCTTGTGAACAGTGTTACGTGGTTGTTTACGTATTGTGTTAAATAGTAACGGTTTCAGATTGAGCGGCGCGTGCTGAAATGCGGCCAATCGATTGGGTACGTATTTAGCGCGAGCAAACGTACCAGCAGCTAGGATATTAGTAGCGAGCTGGCCAGCCTACGCAATCTCAAATAGAAATAATTGCAGTTCCGCCGACGTTCAGATCCGTTGAATCACCCATCCATTTCAAAAGAGCTTTCGTCAATCTAGCAGCGGTAACGTTGCGTCGTGTCGTGGCCATCTCATTGGACGAGCAAACTTGACAAAAACATGGCCGTTGATGAGTACTCAGTCATCGATTGTGAGTAGACCTCCAGCATATTCATCCTTTTTTGTGAGAATAAAAACTAATCTTATCGATATTACTAAGTAACCTATTACTTAGCCGGATAGTCACTTCCTGAACATGTGTTATGCTTAGATGGATAGAATAATAGGCATGATGATTTCATACTAACGTCATGTATGCGAATTTGTCACGAGTGTTTGAACAAAAACTCACACCCACTACCACCCAACCCAGAAGTAGGTAGGTGCGTTTACTTTTATGTTAGTTAAGTGCCAAACAGCAATGATGTTTATTCGCCGATCTAGGGACCCAAAATCATGCCATATAAGGTTTCATAGTGGGTTTCTGATGTTGGTAGACCATTCGAGTCTAGAGCAAATTATAATTTCAATTTGAGCATTACAGTCCGGCCACCGAAAAAATGTTTGCGGACACTTGTCAGTGCAACAATTCCAGTAACTAATAAAGATCAAAATTCGCAAAAAACGTGTTCGTTTGTATGAAACTGACGGGTGTCAAGAATGCATTCGCTCGACACCGGACTGTAAAACATTTTGCGTTCTAAATTCTTTTTTCAAAATTACACGTGTGGTAAAAGTTTCAAATGGCATAAAGACGCCATCTTGTTTTTCAAAAAAAAAGAAACGGTCGTTGTCATATAAAAACCCAGATGCTGTGTATGTAAAGTATCTAGACTTTGAACTTGTCACCGAGATGAGTTATAAGAACAGTCCCCGGTCACGTTGCGCATCGTGGACGCGTGGTATCAATCTTTTATTGAATAGACTGCACTTGTTATGTGTGTAAATGACAGCAATTTATTTCCCGTCGTCTCAAGCGTCCAACCAGCGCGAGTGCAGCTCTGGAGGTCTGCGACACATTCATTGTACACTCATGCATCATGCTCCATATGTTTTGCTTTTTGCTAAATATTTAGTTTATGTCGCGTCAGTTTCAGAGATGTACTCTGAACATTCACATAATATTTTTAGTGAGTTTTAGAATTTATTGTCTATTGCTTAGCGATAAATTCAAAACGTCAGTTTCTCACTCTGGTTTAGTCATTGGCATGGACGTTAAGCCAATGTAAAGCCACGTTCTATATCAATTTTGACATTAGATACCTATATCTTAGGATGCTATGTCCTTTATCGTATGGATGTCAGGATAATCTTCAGAATGCTAAATGTTAGGTAATAAATGTGGAAATATCAAACATTTGGTATCATTGCAGAAGTTTTCAGACACCTCCACGTTAAGGCAACGTTTTGATGTAACCAATCAAGTCTGTGTAGAGAGCGTAGCGTCTACGCAGCGTCAACTAACGCTATAATTAATCTCACACGCCCTTACCTAATTTCTAAAGTATTATATAACTAGCTTCTGCCCGCGACTTCGTACGCGTTAAATTTCTTGTACCCCCGGCCCTTCCCGTCGCGTCGCATCGCCTACCCGTGCGATTTTCCCCGTTTTTGCAACATTTTTCATTACTGCTCCGCTCCTCTTCGTTGTAACGTGATTTTATATAGCCTATAGCCTTCCTCGATAAATAGGCTACTCAACACAAAAATATTTTTTCAATTCGGACCAGTAGTTCCTGAGATTAGCGCGTTCAATCAAACAAACAAACATATAGATAGTAGTAGATTATGTCCTATAATGTTTCTACTGATGAGACAGTCCCACTCTCTTTTAGAGGGAGTGAGCCATTGGTACCGATTCCCTTGTTCACAAACTAAACTAAATTTAAGTTCAGTGCATCTTTTTCTTTGTATTTCATTAAGAAGAGGACAAAAGAAAATTTTTAGTTTAGTCCTGTCAAATTAATCAGCGCCTGTCACTACTCCATACAAGTTTAGACGTGATTAAAAACTTGCCTACTAAAATTACGTCAATTTACGTGAAGCGCTGATTAATTTGACAGGACTAAACTAAAATTTATCTTCTGTCCTTTTCTTAATGAAATAGAAAGAAAAAGATGCACTGAACTTAAATTTAGTTTAGTTTGTGAATAAGGGAATCGGCACCATTATCCACCACTTGGAGCCAGTGCAGGTTGATAAATGTCATATGTCTTCGAATTTTTGGTTCTAGGACTTTACTTTTCTTCCCGATGTTTTTCTTCACCGTTTGAGGGTTTCTAAAATAATCGTGTAAACCGATTAACATTAACTAGTACCAAAATAATTTGCATTCCATAGTATATATTTTCATGATTTCCTTGCGGTCTTTCGTTATTATTAAAACGTGGATATTAGAACGCAATACGCGTGCAATGCATTTTGTGTCGCGATTGCTTTCGTTTCGCCATGCCAATGTTTTCATTGCCTTTCAAGAACTATTTATTTTCTATTAAGTTTTCCTCATTATAGTTCCGCATTCCTGTAATTGGTGCACATATCCTTATCGAAACCAATATAATTTCTGGTAATGATTGCTCATTGTTACTAACAAAACAATACGTGCATTTCAGTATAAACCGATAACAATACTAGAACAATAGGGATGTTATCAACTTAGTATTGCAAAGTGAAATGTCGATGGAGCGTTGACCGCTGAGTAACACTTGTTGCGATAACCCGGCTTTGTCTGTTTTGCTTTATTTCTGCTCTCCCTGGTGGTAAACATCCATGCGTCATCCCCAGTGGTCTCTGATCTACAAATAAATAAACATGTGGTCTCTTCCAGCTTTGTTTTACATTAGAGGAGAATCTTCCATATTTTTCACGATTTGTTCGTATGGGAATTGATATCGATAAAATCCCATGGCCCTGCTCTAGGACTCTTGACGCATATGATGTGAAATCTATGGTCTCGATAACGTTTTTATGTATTAACTGCAAGTGCTGTTTATCAGCACTGAAAGGGTTCTCTTATTCAAGAATTATGCAAAACGGCTGTGTGAAACGTGATTGTCAAGTTTGTATAGGTAGGACGCATCTCATTAGCAAGGACATCCATATGCATCTTTCGTTTAAAAGTTTAAGACAATGGCTGGTGTGGTAGTCGTGACTCGGCCGGGTATGACATGCAGTGTGTCAAAGAGGAGCATATGGATCGGCTCAAGACACTACACCACTGTAAACACTGGATGTACAGCAAGTCATTTGCAAAACAAAGACCGCAGAACGCGGCCGAAATAAAAATATTTACGCAGCCACTGCTGACTCAAGCATCGCTTTGTTTGGACGGAGGAATAACCTTTTTGCAAGAAAATAAATTAATGTCAAATCACAAAAACAACAAGGACTTGATTATAATCCGCTGCGTTTTACCCAAATTAAAGGGCAAAACAAATTAATGGGAAAGTGGACAAGCTAATACAATATGTACCATAAAGGACATATTTTAATTATTACGATATAAATACACGCAGGTGATGATGACGTTTAAAAACAAAAGGGGAATCGGTAATTTGAAATTCAACATTTTAAAACCTAGCCTTGTAACAGGTAGAAAAAATGCAATAAAGACTTGCATAAGTATTTATTTATAAACAAACAGTATCAATTTACATTATTTACAATGAGCGGTGTCGGCACGCGAAGGCGACACGGATATCGCCGGACGTGAAACATTAGTTTAATGAAGTAACGACAATTTGCATGAAATAACTTGCGCCGCGTCCGTGCACCCGCGGCCTTATTCCATGACTGCTCTCAATGACTGCCCCAAGAGCTATTTGACTCATGCTCAATGAACATGAATCTTAATTGAAGCGAACTGGCAATGTGAATTGTTGATGAATGTTTGCTTTTGTGATGCCGTTATACATACAGTGTTGCAATGCATGCAGGAATTTATTTATATTTCCATACAAAAAAGGAACGAATATGTTTGTTTTCCTTTTTTCGCGTGACATGATGACACACATTCACAAGCTGTCAGGTCATGACTGTAATCCTTGAGAGGGTAGGCAGAGATTTATTAACTGTCTCTCGTTCTGAGACCACTCCTCAGACTTCGAACAAAAAGCCTGTTGTTCTGTGTCACTACTTCCTCAGGACTCTGCTTTCAGTGGAACCAAAGTTGAAAGCTAGGTAATTTATCTCACAAGCATGGAAACCTAGCCACATGAGATTTTATTGATTCTTCGTATTTCAATATATTTTTGACAATTAATAAAGGGAAGAAGAATCTTTAAATGTTTCTTACGCTTTTAGAACTTAGAAAACGATTACGTCGTACATTCGTACTCAAGAATGTATTCGGAATTAGGCACTATTGCTGAAAGAAGGATTCTGCACAAAATACAAAACTTAGTAAACTTCTGATTTATCTCTACGTTTTACTACCGGGTATTTCCTGCTCTAGCCATAATAACCGCCTGCATACAATTTTTGAATGAAGTTTCTGATCAACTTGTAGTGTGTCGTCCCAAGCGGGCAGTGGTGCCGATTCTGTTGTTACAAAATTCTCTAAACTAAACTAAAAATCACTAAAATTTAGTTTATTCCTGTCAAACGACGATTTCCTATTCTGAAATAGACTAAAGTGACAGAACTTAACTATATTTTAGTTTGATAGCACTAAGATTGCACTGAGTTATTAATTTAGTGAAAATGACTATTTTGCTATTCTGAGTTTGCCGGTTTTCACCAAAAATTTTGACTATAATAATTTATTTTAACTAAATCTGACTATTTTTAATCGCGATTAAAAAGGTGTCGAATAAAACTAGTGGTCATGAACTAAAATTCACACCAACGCCTTGCCTTCACGTGCAAAAACAGTGCTGTATTTTTTTTTCTTTTGCTTATATCTCGAAAATGGCGTGTCCTATCGCAAAAATAATGACATTTTCGACCCCCTTCTATAAACCCCACACATATAAATTTCAACATGTGGGTAATATTTTTTTTTCAAACAAAAAGTGAAAAATTCCATATAAAACACGTCCGTGCGCGCGCCTTCGTTTCTAAAAAAAATTCATTGCGTAGCGCACACAAGTACCACCTTGCGAAACCAAAAGAAAAAAAAAACACGTTGAGTCGCGATTGTCAAATTCGATTTTAGTCATGTCAAAATAATTTTTAAATTTAGATAATTTTTCTTGCAGAATAGCGTTAAAATTCTCATAGCCAAAAGTAAGGAATTTTAGAGATAGTTTAGTTAGTTTAATTCGGTGTACAACAGAATCGGCACCAGTGTCGCACTAAGTTGGTTTAGATGTTTGGCGGGTTAGAGGTGGACTTAAACTTTCTTTTGATGACGCAGGTATGCTCTATTGGGCTTAAGTCTGGAGTTCGTGCTGCCCACTGCAATTTTGCAAGGCCAATGTCTTGAATGTATCCTTCAACGCAACGTGCAACGTGGGGTGATTGTGGGGTCATTATCGTACATAAGCAGAAATTGATTGTGCCACATGAACCCCCAAACATGTTCTTAAATGACCTCGTTGATGTAGCGAGTTGCAGGTCAGTGGTTGTTAAGAATAAGCAACTGCTTACGGCAAATTACTCCTCCCCAAACTACCATAGAGACTCCATAAAATCTCACGGTTTGAGCGGACAAAGTGGCTAGAAACCTCTCCTATTCTTCTCCACACTCGCTCGCTACCGTGAGAAGCGCGCAAACTGATTCCACACTCATCCGTTAACAGTACTCAAGGCCATTGTAGATTGGTTGTTGTGGGGTATAAAAAGAGTCGGAGTTTCTCCATTTCATCAGCTCTTTGGCATGTTCATGACCCCGCAAGACTTGGACGACGCATGGTCAAAAGGGTAAAATAATACACCCATCACGGAGCTCTAATGTGGAAGATTTGCCGAAGGTGGTGGCCCAGAACTTAGCGTTCGGATGCTTCCGATAAGTCCTGATTGAGTTCCGTGATGGATGGCCGGAACCAGAAGGTATTACAGCCACAACATTGGAATATGTTACGCCGGTAAGTAAACTGGAATTTCGGATCCTGGATATAAGGTCCAGCCTCATAAGAGGGCCTTTTTTGTAGGTTGAAAATCATCAAATGACGTCTCCCGCTCTGAGCGAAGAGGGAGGGCGTGTCAGACTTAAAACCCACCCATGTTCTTTCAGTTGCCTATATGCCTCATAAGAGGGTCTAAGGTCATCTTCACTGTGGGCGACAACAAAGCATTAGGTTGGTATCTGTTTTGGCCGATACTGCAGTAGACCTCGTCAACCTACGACTAAGAAGATGATCATTGGTGCATCAAATTATTCCAACTTTAGCAACTATTGAATCTACCAGAATATTCCCACGTTCTACAAAATGGCGTGTCTTTATTAAAATTATAGTAATTCCTCATATTCACAATGGGCGAGCCCTTGGCATTATTTCACCCACACTCGGTTTACGCAAACAATTCTCAGAAATACCCTTCGGAATTGTCATGAAGATGCGTCAAGATAACACTCGTTTAAGATGGATGGTTGAATATGATGATACCTAATCTGCGACACACCTTGGAGATTGCATTATCGATGGCAGCTGAGCGCCGACCAGCAAGCGTTGTCACCGGCTATTTATACACATACAAGTTTTCCAACGTTTTATTTGAATACTGACATCAATAACAACGTTAATAGCTGGACATTTGTCCGCTTCTGAGAACATCAGCATTAGGAATATGTTCCTAATGGGCGTATAAAGAGTCGTTAACAGGGTTATCTACAAGAAAATTTAATTTTGATATAAAAATCGGTTGGAATAATGTATGAAATGTATTGTTATCGTGATTATCACGTACAGAATGCATGGAGATAAGCAGGTTAGCTAGGTATCAGCGCTTGGCGCCGCGGGGCGGACGCCAACGCTGTGACACCATGATTACGACTTGACGTGCTTGAGCAATTAGATAACCAAATAATCGATTTTTTATCCGTAATGCGTCCTTATTCTCGGTAATTGGAAAATGATATGAAAGTTATTTTAATGTGACTTTCCAATGATATTGTTGATTGAAGACTGTCGTTTTTAATATTAATAACTCCTGATAATTGACTGATACGAGTAGCTATTATTAATACTTGCTCACTCCTGCACGTATGTGTTGTATCTGTGCTTGTCATAAAGTGTGGGTATATAATCACGTTGCATTTAGTATTTGACGAACGTGACCAAGCAACAAGTACTCACAATACTTAATTTATTTTACTAAACCACTTTTGTATTTAATGTTCCTATACGCTCTACTACATTGGGATGTGGGGCGTATCGCAGTATTAGGTACATGCACATAAAAGCCAACGTCATCCGCCCCATATTTTTCGTAGTCGAAGGCCATGAAAACGTCATAACCTATTTCACAATATTATCTCCGTAAGAGCAATTCTGTCCAGACAGTCGAGATAACCAAGGTAGGTTGATGAATGAGTCAAAATTCCATGAATAGTAAAACAGAGCCCTTATGTGCAGGGCGATAACACAGCATACTTGAAACTGGAAAACACCAATTCTTATGCTAAGGCAAGTAATTATGTTTAAATCTCCTTCGTCTTTGGAAAAAAAAATTAGGCCCACGTTGGGCGCCAAAATTGCAAGCTTATCCACACTAATATAATATCAAATGTAGGTCATAATAGGGTCCAGAATGTAGAACAAAGACTGGAAAAGGCACTTACGAGACTTTAGAGTGCTCTTGAATACATTCAACATTATCTCTTAATATATCTATTTTATCTGTAAATGGTTGACGTATGCTATCGTAAATATGGACTATCTAGATAAGATATGACTGCGGTCGGCGTTAAACCGTCTGCAATGTTGGTTATAAGCGCCCCCGTTGTTGCTGACATATGTCGTATATTTGCATTATTTGTAGCCAAAGGTGAGCAGCTGGGATTTATACTGTAATATAATAAAGTTGAATAGGTTGTTTGTTTGTTTGAATGCGCGAATGTCTGGAAATACCAGAAGGATTTGGAAAAAAAGATTGCATTCCCTTAGGAAGGTAATTTAAACATCACGCTACGATCCTTAGGAACCAAACAAATCCTTTAGGAGAAAAAGTCAGAAACCATGAATGAAAACAGAGTAACGGGGCACGGCTACCTCCAGAATATAAGTATCAAGTTTATGTTTAAGCTAGAAACTACACGCGGCCGGTTGTAGGCTGAAGCTAGTAAATAATAATCATTATTATCAATTCAGCCGAACCGAACCGAACTGTACCGTATGGTGCCGGACGTAAAGAATAACACCACCCCATTTCTTCCCGTGGGTGTCGTAAAAGGCGACTAAGGGACTTACTAGAGAATGAAATGATGATGATGATGATGAACGCATTTAAATGTAATTGTCGATTGGATCGACCACACGATACAAGTGAAAATGCCGAGTATAGCCGATTCAGCGTCACCGTGACCATTGAGTTAGAAAAAACGCTCAGTGAGCCACTTCAAAAAAATACTGTAATCAAGAGTTATAAGTGTGGATATCTATTTAGAAGATGTAAGCGGCTCGCTAAATGTTGTTGATGTTCAGCATACTTCTCAGTTTACGGCTGGATTAAACAGGAAACGATTAACTAAATTTAGGACGCCATGTGCTACGTTTTTGGGCAACATCACTTTCGATAAGGTATTAGACAGGTGTACTTTATTAATAGAACAGCTAGGATTTGGTTTCAGGAACGTCTCAATACTTTTACAAGATTCTATGGAGAAATAACAGTTGTATAGGTTCTGAACGAATTCTTTTATTTCATTGGTTTATTTGTATTTCAAGTAAATTCTGGGAATAGTGTAGTAATCTTTGGGCAGTCTCTTATCGACGGAGTTTCAAGAAAAATGATAAAAATAAACTTAATTAATTCTTGGTATTTTTTAAAGTTGTTGTTTTCTCCATTAGGCTGCTTGTTCTTGACAACAATGTAAACTAGGTACTTATTACTGAAAAAACTTAAGTATCTGCTGCCGGTTTCTATTTTGGAACCAGAGAAGCCCGCAACTATTTCATGAAAAGCCATTCATTGGGATTGAATGAACTTAGAGGGTTGTATGTCACCAACTTGCCTGCCAAGGGTGGTGATTATGGCTAACCCCCCCCCCCCCCCCCAAACAGGGGAAGGCCTCTGTCCAGCAGTGGTCGTGTTTCGGCTGAAATGATGATGATGAGAGGGTTATATTGATAATTTTAATGATTAAAATTCTGTAAATACACGCGTTACACAAAACGCGTAAGAAAATTTGAATTTCATCGGTAGATTTTTATTATATCTTGACAACAACCAATCTCTCATTCACTCTCAACCGCTTGAATCCATCTCAGACTACAAAGACATATCACGTCGACGTCGTAGTCGAATCGTTTTGTATTGATGATCTACCTAACAGCTTGTAAAGTTGTAACCCTGTAACACATATGTACGTGTTACAGTCGCGAATCCGATTGGAACGAAGTTCCTTATGGCGCGTTGCGAAAGGGAGCTAGACGGAAATTAAGAGAAAAAGTTGTAACGACACTTTTTAACCGACTTAAAAAAAAGGAGGAGGTTTCTCAATTCGATCGTATATATTTTGTTGTTTGTATTTGTTTTGTATGTTGTTGTTTGTTGTGAGTAGAGAGAGAGAGAGAGAGAGAAAGAGAGAGAGAATATTTTTGTTGAGTGTATACAGGTTTTTTGTACATAATAAACAATAAAATTAAAAAAAAAATAATGAATCCTGGAAAGGAACTTCGTTCCATCCGGGTGTCCCTTGACACCTCTAAAGTTTTTTTCTTCAATATATAGCCTTGAATATACCCTGACATGGAAATTTAAAAAATGTTAGAAAATTTGAATTTCTTGTGCAACCCTGATGTTTTCTGGCTCATACTAATAGCTGTGACTGGTTGATCGAAACAGCAGCAACCAATCAGATCATTGCAAAACTGGACTACACGTCACAGCACAGATTATATGTATAGGCTTTCAAAAACCGGTGAATCCCACATCATACTGAAGTTGATTTATTAGTTTTTACATAAGAAAGCTAGCTACCGTAAATAATAGGGTTTTCCAGTGCTTCGATTTCTCATTATAATGAGAAACGGAAATGAGTAACATAATAACCCACATAGCTAGGTATACCTAGCCTAGTGTAATATTATGTTACTGGTATATACTATGAAATTGCTAAACGAGTGCCCAAGCTGGTAAATATAGATGTCATTCTTCACTGTCTTGGACATAAAGATGTATGGGTAGGTATATGGATATTTGGTGTCCGTTTCGACTGGTCAAACATATTGTCGTAGAAGAAAAAAGACTAGGTCAACATTAAGAAGGAATTTGTAAAACACTAACAGTGAAAGTCGCAACTTCGTAGATCCAATATTCAGAAAGTTATAAAGGTTTAACCATGCCCGCGTGGTCGGCACATGGAGAACCGCGCGGCCACGCAGTTCTCTTAAACGGAGCTCAGTAGAGGTTCCATTCTTTTTGCTAACCACTGATACGATTTCGAAGAAAAAGTAGACAGTATGCATAAACCTACCTACACTCGGGCGAAGGCGCTGACAAAAGCTAGTGAGTAATACATTCGATGCGTCCAGGGCTCATATATCTAATAGAACTGTCAATATGACATAATTGTCGACAAAATAACACGAAAGCTATGAAACATACTGAACTCTTGTAAAATTATCGGATTTTCGGCTGTCGGCTTTATTAAAATAAAAGAATTTACAAAATCGGATTACTTAGTAAAGAGCTATGTGTGGTGAATGGTGATACATACAAAAAACATATTAAAAAATAAACGCGTCGACTTGAAAACTTCCTCCTTTTTTTTCGTCGGTAAAAAAAGATTCGGACGATCTTTCAAGAATGTTGTACACGCAGCTACAGGTCAAGCTATCATCATCATCATCATCATCAGCCTATAGCAGTCCACTGCTGGACATAGGCCTCCCCAATTGCACGCCATTTAGCTCGATTTTCGGCAACTCTCATCCAGCTGCTACCAGCCACCCTGCGAAGATCGTCGCTCCACCTAGCCTGCTGGTCAAGCTATAATTTACCAGTTTTAGCTGACCTCGCATTGTATAGGCTTTTCGTATGATGTCAGCTTATACTAGAAATGTATAGCTTGATATGTAGCCTTGCTTACCAAAATTAAAATGGGGAATTGCGCACAGTACCCCAGGCAGCAACAAACGATAATCCTCTGTATCACGATAAAAAGGAGTGACGACAATACTGACTGCCATCTTTTGTTACAACCGTCATATTCTTCATTGCGATTCAAGATATCACAGGATTACTAATTTTATTGTAGGTAGGTAGGTACTGCTGACTAATTACCGTGTCGCTTTTGCTTAGGCTTTCACGATTTTCTAGTTCATTCTGAAACTTTTCGATTCCAATTTACCTATGTGTCCCGCACAGGAGCATAGTATTATGTTGAGCGATTTCCGTTTTCCGTTGATGTGATGGATGCATATTTTCGCCCATCTTGGTACCTATTTAAGTGTTGTTTTTTTTTTCTTACCGAAAATAGACGTACCTATTTATTTATCGCGTAAACGTCTGAAACTTTCACACCTACCGGATTTAAAAGTATCCGTTTCATCTAAATCTGTGTAGCCACTACGACATCAAAAGGTAACTGACAGAGAGACATTCAAATAATCTTATTTAGGGTTTTTGGAGATTGGAAATTCGGGCAGCCGACCTTTGAGACATTTGTTAGACAAAAAGTAACCTATGTACTACCTCATAAACTCATAATACAAATTATGTTCTTGCCAAATTTATGCGAAATCGAGTGGTTTAACATACAGACAAAATATTTATCTCGGTACCTAGATAAATATTTATTGCATAAGTATGAATCAATTCTCAGTAGGTAGGTTTATTGACGTGTAAAAGCATTTTATCGTTGTCATTTAGGTACTATGTAGAAATAAGATTGTACGACACAAATATTTGTTATGTAAGTATTTATAAGTGACCTGCTGTCTTGTATGGAGATATATAAAACCATGGTCAGACCTGCTGTCTTGTATGTTGGGCCACAAAAGGGATGAATGAAAGGCAATTGCATGCAGCTGAGATGAAAATATTAAGAGGGATGTGTGGTGTTACACGACTGGATAGACTAAGAAATGAGTACATAAGAGGAAGTCTGAAAGTGGCACTAATAACTGAAAAGTTGTGTGGGACTCGGTTGTCATCATATGGTCACGTGATACGGAGGAATGAGGAAAATGTCGTGAGGAAAGTATTGTGTATGAATCTCGATGGCTTTAAGAGTAGAGGGAGACCAAAGAAACGATGGATGGACTGTGTGAATTATCATATGGATAGAAAGGGGGTGACTACTGAGATGACGACTAATAGAGAAGTGTGGAAGAAAAAGACATGTTGCGCCGAACCCAACTAAATTGGGATAAAGGCAGGAGAATTATGAATTAACGCAAACTCTTTAAGAGTATCACTCAACCTATTTGAAAATAATAGCCTCTCTAGAAGCTAAATATCTTAGAAATACTGCGTAAATACATGCGCAAGAGTAGCTGTCAGTAGGCGAGTACTGAAGTCCATTGTTTTAATATGTAAGTAACGTTCGCTAGTGTTGTAACTGTAATCAACAAGATACCGTGTACTATGTAGGTGCGATGTGCGATAGCGGAAAGACGTAGTTTCAGAAATGTTGGTAAATACAGGTTGTTTCATATTTTCCACATCTAATAGGTATATTGTTTTTCCGTGCATGTCAAATTATTTATTTCAGTGAAGGTGGAGGAGCTTCTTTGTAACAAATACGTTTTAATAATTAATGATTTAATTAACATTAACTTTCCTTTTTTTCAATTATCAAATGTGGTAGGTAAATGCCGCTTTGCAATATACTGTCGCTGTCGTCAACCATGCTCTCTCCCTAGCCTATTTCATTAGGTACTCCCCAGGAAGCAAGAAGTATGACTGAATATGGTGAAATAAGTTATTTTGCGTTTTTCCCCTCCCATGATTACGTCAGTTATGTTTAATGTTCTGTGCACGCGAAAAGCCCTCTTTGGCCAATATTTTATCCACAGTCGCGGTCAAATAATACGGGTCGCTGACGTAAATCCTTGTAACTTGCAAGTTAATAAGCAAGCAAGAAACTAATTTCGAATTTGGAAATCAATTCAATTCGTGGTTATTTGAGTTTTGTTTGTTTTCTCACTTTTGTTTTCAATCTGTCAACCCAAAATGATAAAACGCTATCATTGTGGCCTTTCACCATCACTATTGAATACAATAATGTCTCTTACACCAACATCTTGTAGGTATTTTCATACAGCTAGCTTCTAAGACTAATGTCTGATTTTTTAATGTCTCGAAGTATTTAGCACAAAAAAGACGGTATTTTTCCAAAAAATGTTTTTCTTTTTTCACGATCATTTCTCCGCTATACTTTGGTATAAAAGTTTAAAAGGTATTCAGCAGCATCCGGTTAGATTGTAAGCCGACCCTAACTTAGTTGTGAAAAGGTTAGGCAGATTATGATTTGTATCAAATCAAATCATTGCCGGCAATCCAGACTCCGGAAATCTTCTGAGAATTTCCTAATGGAAAAACCAATGACATAACCCGGGAATCTAACCAACCTCAGCAGTAGCGCTTAGGACCACTAGACCAACACTCTCACTCGTCACAGTCCGCACAGGACCGGTGACATCATTACATTCTAAATTCAAAATTAAATAGACAAAGAGAATTATGACATCAGAGGGGCAATTCTCGTAATTTTAAGAACGTTCACAGTCTGATCTCAGTCCCAATCTGTCAAAAATACCTCGAGTTTCCATACATCTTTGATAAGTTTTTGACATTTAATTGTCGCCGAGATGACACTGCGGCTAGATTTTGAACGTTTTAAGTTACGAGAATTGGCCGTCAGGTATACGGAATAATACGGATAGAATTTCTGGTTACTGATTAGCCACCATTTTGGAATGAAGTCAGACATAGAAGTAGATTTACTTAGAGCTCTTGAGAACACAAGGTCCGGTTGGTTCTAGATCTCGAGGGCAAGGACGGCTCTTAACCGCAGAACCTTGTTGTATTACTAACATGTTCAGTAAAGTATAAAATGTATCGCAAAACGTTTTTAATACTATTTGATGACAGAATAAAATTTATAAAAGTGGTATGTAAAATCTGAATAAATGATTAGGCAGGTACGATTTTTAATTTCAACAGAATAGGCGGAAAATCCATAGGTACAAAGAAATTATATGTAATCTGTACACTGAATAACAATATAGGTTGTATTGACGACTAATACATATTTCGACACAAACGTCAGCGTCGTGTTTTTTTTTTTCCCTATCATTTAGTAGCGTGTGGTGCCGGACGTAAAGAATAACACCACCCCATTTCTTCCCGTGGGTGTCGTAAAAGGCGACTAAGGGACTTACTAGAGAATGGGTAGCAGCGTTCTCTATGCATTTTACCACCATACTGCGATCGCCAACCCGTCTACCAAGCGTGGCGATTATGGCAAAGACCCCCAAATTGGGGGAGGCCTAAGTCCAGCAGTGGACGTCTTACGGCTGAAATGATGATGATGATCATTTAGTAAAGCTTTCTGCTTTCTGTTGGTGTCCCAATGTGGCGATGGGTCTTACGTAAATGAAGCTGCTGATGAAACAGTTTGGAAATTATGTCAGTCCTTAGCAAAATCAAAGATGATTAACTTTTAAATGAATTGATAGGTATTATAAACTGCCTTGCTGGTCTAGCTAGTGCCTAGACTCACGAGTCAAGTTGGTCCGCTTACGACCAGTCGAGTTCAATTCTCAGGTCGGGCAAGTGTATTAAGTATTGGGTCTTTCCATTATTATTTTTTTCAGTAACCGCTAGGATTTGTGCCCGAGTGATGGCAATAGGCTCGCCCCTATTACATGGGACAAAATTGGCGCAATGTGAGTGTATGAGCAACTATAATAGGGACACCTACCTCCACGATTCTGCCTAAACTTTCGAGGAAAACAGGCGTAATGTTATTGCTTTTAATCCACCTACGTAAACAAATGTTCAGTAACCTACTTATGCTGACTAACAATCAATTTTGTGGAACAGCAAATACTTGTAAGAAATGCTTCGAAAGAATTTAATAAATGTAACGAGTCTAGTCTCCATGACACAGAATAGAAACGAGTTTAAATGCGGGTACTTTACATTAATGTTAGCTTTACCTTAAACTATCTAGGACACATGTGGCTTATTATCACGAAACTTACATTAAATATGTATCTACGTTGATATCACTTAGTCAAACATTCTACACATGTAGGTATCTAGTGTAGAATGTAAAATAATGCTGCTAAACAAGTGAAGTAAAATTTTGCTGAGAGAGAATCACAAATTCGACAATTTACATATTTTGTTAACTGTTATTTATTTATTTAACCATTTATGTACATACATATTAATACCTATAAACAGACAAGGAGAAAAGAACAAAAAATACGAACAGAGGTGATGCTTATTTGTAAAGAAATCTCTTCCAGCATACGCGTACCTGCGATAGAAAACAATTCTGGACACAGTGTGTAAAAGTAGAAGAGAAAATAAAATACATCAACATCTGCCTAGCCTTTTCCCAACTATGGTGGGGTTGGCTTCCAATCTTACCGGAAGCAGCTGACAACCAGTATTTTACATAGAGCAACTGTCTATCTGGCCTCGACAACCCATTTACTGGGCAAACGATACCTTACCTACCAGCACGCGTAGCATGACCACCATAGAAAGAACTTGGTCTATTCTTGGTAGAATAGAGATAGAATTGTCATGCTACGCCAGCATAAAACGGTACAAATCTTTCTACAATCTTTAATCTGTCTTTAATCTTTCTACAATCTGTAATTTTGTCTATTCTTCCGTCGACAAAACCCATTTCTACGGTGGTCATGCTACGCATGCTGGTTGTCACACTATCGGGCTTCTGAAGACCTGTAAATACTGTTTATAATGCACTAATGACAACCGGGACAAACAGCTTAACGTGCTCTCCGAGGCACGGAGGTGTCTTAGTTACTTATTGTACTGTTTTCCAACCTGCGGGTATGATCAGCCCATTTGAGTTAACCTGATTGTTCCTCCAACGTCAAATAATTTTCTACTTTGTCTTACATTTTTATTATAATCTAGCTTTTTCATACATTTGAACCTTCTTGAATCACTCTGTCCATTGATGAAAATCACATTAAAATCAATTGCGTAGTTTTAAAGATCTAAGCGTACAGACGCGGAAAGCGACATTGTTTTATACTAAGGAAGGATTCATTCTTTCTGTTTTATTCCGAGTATGCTTCGTTCCCAAGAAGCCAAGAGGAAGCTAATCTTACTCATATTGGTCGATTACCGATATCTCGAAGTTTGATGCTTTGCTTTTGTTTTTGATTTTCAGATATTGAGTTGTTGTTTGACTTTTGTATTTCAATATATTTGAGCGCGAAATTATTTTTTTCAAAAGATTTATATCTACCAATTCAAATTGATTTCTTTTATCTCCAACAACAACACGGAGTAGTCAATTTGAAATACAAAACAACTGCTGTATAATATTAACATTTCATGAAAAAGGACATTACAGCAAGCGAGGTGTATAATAACAGGGCATTAGCCTCTTGTCCTTTATTGATATGCTGAAAACATGAATAAATGTAAGGGAAATCAAATAAATGGTTCAGACAATACATTAAAGCCCTGTTCTGTATATTCTGATCGCACAATACAAATATACACAATGATTCAATTATGTGCATGTTAAATTATATTTTGATCGCCACATTTTTCAGTGGAAATGTCCACGACTCCTTTAACATTCGTAAATTGTTATTCCTAGCATCCTGTAGGTAGCGCTAATCTGTGATATCGTGCTATTAGGACTTCGTTCGCGACTTTACCCGCGTGTATTTCGTATTTACTTCTATACATTCCAACACCCCTACACACTGAAAATGTATGATCATGCAACGCCTGCCTCGTTCGCGACTTTACCCGCGTGAATTTCGTATTTACTTCTATACATTCCAACACCCCTACATACCGTGTACCTATGTACCGTGTGGTGCCGGACGTAAAGAATAACACACACCATTTCTTCCCGTGGGTGTCGTAAAAGGCGACTAAGGGACTTACTAGAGAATGGGCAGCAGCGTTCTCTATGCATTTTACCACCATACTGCGATCGCCAACCCGCCTGCCAAGCGTGGCGATTATGGCAAAGCCCCCCAAATTGGGGGAGGCCTAAGTCCAGCAGTGGACGTCTTACGGCTGAAATGATGATGATGATGACCCCTACATACTGAAAATTTATGATCATGAAACGCCTGCCTCGTTCGCGACTTTACCCGCGTGAATTTTGTATTTACTTCTATACATTCCAACACTCCTACATACTGAAAATGTATGATCATGCAACGCCTGCCTCGTTCGCGACTTTACCCGCGTGAATTTCGTATTTACTTCTATACATTCCAACACCCCTACATACTGAAAATGTATGATCATGCAACACTTGCCTCGTTCGCGACTTTACCCGCGTGAATTTCGAATTTACTTTTATACATAACAACACCCCTACATACTGAAAATGTATGATCATGCAACGCCTGCCTCGTTCGCGACTTTACTTGCGTGAATTTCGTATTTACTTCTATACATTCCAACTCCCCTACATACTGAAAATGTATGATAATGCAACGCCTGCCCGCGCTATTACTTCAATTTTCGCTTAGCGTTCTTTCTGACTTCTTTTTCTCGGATACTTAGAGTCATAGCGCGATGTGAAATAACCTGTACCCTTCCACAAGAACTGAGCTATCAGTACAGAGATTACTGCGTTCAAACAAACTCTTCAGTTTAAATATTATTAGGTACCTTCAGCCCGCGACTTAGTCCGCCTGAAATGTCTTGTCCCTGACCCACCCCATCAGTATGTCCCCCAGGGCTGTAGCTAGACTCGAATTTGAGGTAGGGCAGCATTGGCTACAGGTAGGGCGGAAGTAAAAAATACACTAGTCACAAAATTTAAGGGATATTAAAAAAAAAAAAAAAATGTGATTTTCTACAAGCTGTAACTCCGAGGAAAATGATCGTACAGAAAAAAATAAAAAAGCACGTTGTAGCTCCATGTATCTAGTTTTCAGATACGGCATGATTTTTTTTATCATGTTTGGGTCTGGAGAAATAACAAGGAAACAACAACCAAAAAAAATGTTTCCAAATTTTTTCTCGTCTTAAAAAGGTATACGGGCTTCAAAAAAATATTTTCCATTGTTTTACTAATATTAATAACTCTGGAAATAATGATTGTATAAAAAATCGAAGGAGGGTTTTGGAAACTGCACAACATTTTCTTTAAGATACCCTGTATGGCTTTTGTCGAAAGGTTTTTTTTTTTACTTGAAAGCTTTGACTGAAAAAAAGACAAAAATTCGCATAATTAAGTATATTTGGATAACTTGGTATAACTTTGGATAAAATGGATGAACGAAGGATATCGTGGGTAATTTTTCAACCTCAGTGTCCCCTAAAATCCCTGAAAAATTCAAAGCGCTACGATTTTTTTTTTCTTAGTGCCCCGAAGCTTTAAATTCTTTGTTTTTGCAAAAATCACCATTATGAACAATTTTTATTCGTTTTTACGATGAAAAAAAATTTTTTTTCTCTAAAATCTTTATTTTTTCGATCAAAGAGATTGATTTATCAAGATATTTAAAAAAGAGTATTTTTTTAAATTTTTGTTTTGATTTTTCCTTTATTGTCAAAAAAATTCACTCGATTTTTTCTGACTGCTGCAACTGTCTTAGTTTCAAATCTCATTTTTTTTTAAATCAGTAAAAAAGAAATCGATATTCCCCCCGCGGATTTCAGCTTTTCTTCACACAAAAGGGCTACAGTCAGGTGGAAGTACCAGCTTCTATGGGAGTGAGCCAGTCCTTTGTCAGTCGTGCTTATGCCCGATTTAACGCGACTCAAAGTTACGATCGTCGTCCGGGTCAAGGCAGACAACGAATCACTACCGATTGTGATGATCAAGCTATTCTAAGTTCGTCGAAGTCCTACTGCGCACGCCCACACGATCGCTAATCAGTTCCGCAATCGTCGACAACGTCCTCCCCAACAACACATTTCGGTATCAACGGTCGAGAAAATTTGTACAACAAAAAAAAATTAATTTTTCAAATTTCTAGAAAAATCAATCTCTTTGATCGAAAAAATAAAATGTTTGAGAAAAAAAAAAATCATCGCACAAACTAAACAAAATCGATTTTTTTTTTGCGAAAACAAAGAATTTGAAGCTTCAGGGCACTATGGAAAAAAAAATCGCAGCACTTTGAATTTTTCAGAGATTTTAGGGGACAATTTGAGGTTGAAAAATTACCCACGATATCCTTCGTTCATCCATTTTATCCAAAGTTATACCAAGTTATCCAAATATACTTAATTATGCCGTATTTGAAAACTAGATACATGGTGCTATAATGTGCTTTTTTATTTTTTGCTGTACGATCATTATCCTCAGAGTTACAGCTTGTTGAAAATCACCCAAAAATATGTTTTTTTTTATATCCCTTAATTTTTGTGACTAAATCATAATTGATCTGCTCTGAAGCATGGGCTACTACATCAATCAACATCACCATTAGGTCATGTACATTCAATAGCTATTCATAGACAAATAATATCTGTGACAGAACATGAACATGGATCTAAGGACAGCTATTAAATCCTCAATGATGAAGAACAAGCGAACAAGACGGTTGAAATTTTTCTCTGCATCGGCATATTATAATTAAATAGACCCATTGCTTCATGTGATGGCGCTTCAAATGCCATCTATACGCAGAGAAAAGAATTATTATAATATGAAATGAATGTCCCAAACTATGGTATGTTCGGAAAAGTTTAGATACCTATTGCTACATTTTTTATCTACAACTATAAACATACATTCCAATTCTAATAGGTTCTCTTCGTTTTTGGTATTTTTAAGGTAGGGCATTGTGATTTTAAGGTAGGGCATTGCCCCACAATGCCCCCCCTAGCTACGGCCCTGATGTCCCCATGTAGGGGACATACTGAAAATGTATGATCATGCAACACTTGCCTCGTTCGCGACTTTACCCGCGTGAATTTCGAATTTACTACTATACATAACAACACCCCTACATACTGAAAATGTATGATAATGCAACGCCTGCCCGCGCTATTACTTCAATATTCGCTTAGCGTTCTTTCTGACTTCTTTTTCTCGGATACTTAGAGTCATAGCGCGATGTGAAATAACCTGTACCCTTCCACAAGAACTCAGCTATCAGTACAGAGATTACTGCGTTCAATCAAACTCTTCAGTTTAAATATTATTAGGTACCTTCAGCCCGCGACTTAGTCCGCCTGAAATGTCTTGTCCCTGACCCACCCCATCAGTATGTCCCCATGTAGGGGACATACTGAAAATGTATGACCATGCAACACTTGCCTCGTTCGCGACTTTACCTGCGTGAATTTCGAATTTACTAGGTACTATACATAACAACACCCCTACATACTGAAAATGTATGATCATGCAACGCCTGCCTCGTTCGCGACTTTACTTGCGTGAATTTCGTATTTACTTCTATACATTCCAACACCCCTACATACTGAAAATGTATGATCATGCAAGACCTGCCTCGTTCGCGACTTTACCCGCGTGAATTTCGTATTTACTTCTATACATTCCAACTCCCCTACATACTGAAAATGTATGATAATGCAACGCCTGCCCGCGCTATTACTTCAATATTCGCTTAGCGTTCTTTCTGACTTCTTATTCTCGGATACTTAGAGTCATAGCGCGATGTGAAATAACCTGTACCCTTCCACAAGAACTGAGCTATCAGTACAGAGATTACTGCGTTCAAACAAACTCTTCAGTTTAAATATTATTAGGTACCTTCAGCCCGCGACTTAGTCCGCCTGAAATTTCTTGTCCCTGACCCACCCCATCGCATTGCATCGCCTGCCCTCTGTTCCTTCATTTTTGCTTAGCTTTCTATCTGACTTATTTTTCTTTTCGCTCGGTTTCTAAATAGGTAACGTATAAACTTCCTCAATTATTGGGGTATCAAATGAAAAAAAAAAATCTTCTAGATTTGAAGAATTATTTTTTGCATATCGCATTAGCACGTTCAAACAAAGAAACCCCCCCCCCCCCCCCCCCACCTTTATAATAATTAACGAAGGTCTACGCGATTTTCCATTTCTATTTTTCGGATTCATAACAAGCTAGTTTATAAATCAGCTACATAGTATGACATGCGGTTGCAACTTTTAGGTCCTTTAAATGATTAAAACCGGACCTATATGGCCCTTTAGCTACTTAAAATATTAACTAACATACTGCAAGTACAAGGTAGACTAGGTAGGAATGGTCACCAATTAAATGTAACTTTGCACACCTAAAGCAAAGTTTGATAAAATCTAAATAGATTAGCGACAGGATTATGACCATTTATGACGTTGATTGCAAAGCTTATAATTATATCAATTTAAACAAATAATAACGGTACCAATGTAGAAAGTACCGGCATGATACTAGATCTGTTTTAAAATCGATGAAGAACATACAAACACAAACTCACGCCTTTTTACAATTGGGGTGAGGAAAGGGGAGACAGAAACTACAGAACGCTTCTATGATCCTCACATAGGTACTCCTTTAATATCTTAGGACAATAATATCTTAGGACAACCAACACACTGTTATCTGATCCCAAACTAGGCAGAGCCTGTCCTATGGTAACCGGACAACTGATAAATATACTTATATATTTCTAAATACATACATATTATAGATAAATTACACCCAGACACAGAACAAATGATTGAGCTCATCACACAAACATTTGTCCTGGGTGGGAATCGAACCCACGACCTCAGTCTTAGCAGTCAGGGTCACTAACTACTAGACTAACAGGCCTTTGCCTCGTTTAAGTTCATACATCATACAGGCTCGCCGCGCGCCGGTTACCATTACTACACACCTGATCCTTCTGAAGAATCCATGAAGAATGAACTAAGTATATACCTACCTACCAGATCAATGAATATGTCCACAATTCCACTAATTTGTAACTGGTCAGCAATATAGTGTGCGAGACAGTCGGCTTGCTTTGCTCATGATCTTCATTAATACAAAGGCGATACAACAATGCGGCGAGCCTCATTTGTCACACCAGCTTCGTCGTCCATTATCCACTCGCGGCCGGACCGAGAGCTTTCATCTCGCCTCTGACTGATGACCTGATGGACATTTGAACGATTATCGGCTGATCCCATTGTCAGTCAAAAGGTTCAGCTCTCACGTTCCACAATGAGGCGGCTGATCAAAGTGTTACGAGTTCAAAATTGTTGGTAAAACGTTTGGTAAGATGTGGACTCTTTTGTTGTATTAGAGCTTTTTAGCGTTTTTAGAGCATGATTGGCATTATATTATGGAGAAGTGCCTATCGACATTAAGCTCTAATAGAGTTGGTATGGAATTAATATAATTACATAACATAACATAACGCCCCGACGGTTAGGCAGGTGTACCTAAAGAATTACACCCACTTTTCGCCTGTTATAATAAATATCTTATCTTAGGACAACCAACACACCGTTATCTGATTCCAAACTAGGCAGAGCCTGTACTATGGCAACCAGACAACTGATAAAAATACTTATATATTTCTAAATACAAACATATTATAGATAAATTACACCCAGACACAGAACAAATGATCGTGCTCATCACACAAAGATTTGTCCTGTGTGGGAATCGAACCCACGACCTCAGTCTTAGCAGTCAGGGTCACTAACCACTAGAATAACAAGCCAGTCAAATAATAACAATATAAAAAGAAAAATAAAAAGTGTTATAAGTCCCATGTAATAGGGGGCGAGCCTATTACCATCAACCAGGCACAAATCCAGACTCCGGGCACAGTATAAAAACTTACAGTAGGACGACGCCTTTGATCTCCTTGTAAATGCCGACAACGTGTAGGCATTGTCGCAAGAGCTAGGGTTGTCTCAAGTAAACTTTTTTAAATTTATTTTAGATCAACATTATTGCCTAACCATAATTTGCATCTGAAATTTATAATACAGGAACTATTATATTAATGTGCTTCGTCTATGGTCTGACACGCAAAAATATACAATTCTAGATTGAGGTTGAGAAAAAACACATGTCACAATCCAAGATGGCGGATATTTCTCTAAATTAAATTTCATTTAGAGAAATATCTGCCATCTTGGATTTGAAAATTGATGTTATTTTCATAATCTTCACCCCAAGAAATCACAAAATTGACACGAATAACTATTTTTTTTTTTTTCAAAAAATGTCCTCCATCCTGGGTCAGGTACACTTGCACGATAGACATTTCCGCGAAAGACACTTGACCTCATTTTTATTTGTAGGGATTTCGTAAATCTTGAAAATGACACCCATGACGAAAAATTTGCAAATTTTCGTTGCGCCATCTTGGATTTTAATTTTGACCCCATAGTCGGTTTTAGCGACCTCTAAACCCATGAAAATGATACCCATGACGAAAAATTTGCAAGTTTTCGTCGGTGCCATCTTGGCCGCCGCACAATAAATAAATATCGGCTACACGTCGCGCCGCCATGTTGGCTTTCTATTAAATAAACAATATTTTATTTATTTGTTTACCTTTCATCCATGCGCGGCAATTGATGAAATCGCAATTCTTTATTAATGTAAGATGACGACTTGCAATCCTTCACAGCACACGTCGTATGCACCATTTTAATAAAATTATTTTTAATTAATTAAAACAAAAATAAAGTGACACACGATAGCCCTGAAAGTTTTATCCCGAACTACTAACACGGTAGCGTATGCAGTTCGGGAGCGCCCTTCCCCCGTCTCGCCCCTCACACCCCGCACGATTGCCCTGTCTAGACGTCTTCGTCGGACGACTGTATGATTTTTAGACTGTGCTCCGGGCTGCTACTGAGAAATTCCAGATGGAAAATCACAATAACACTTTGCCCGACCTGGGAATCGAACCCAGGACCTCATGCTCAGCAGTAGCGCTTGCTACCACTAGACCAACGAGGCAGTCATACACACGTTTATTGACGACTTATTAATTGGTATAATTTTCCAATAGCTTCTGTGGATATAGGGTTGCCAGGTCTTAAAACCGAAAAGCCGGACAGACCAGCCAGTTTAGCCGGACGCCCTTAATTTTTCTCAGTATAACACGACAGTAAAAAAGTAAAACAGATTTTTATCATTTACCATATAGTCTATCTTAAATTCGAATTAAACAACAATGAAATTAAATGAATCATTCTTCATTATGTTTAATTATTTAATATCCCAAAAAAATACTGAAAGCCTTACAAAAGCCGGACAGGCCGGACACTTCCTAATTCGGCCGGACACGCAACCAAAAAGCCTGACTGTGTCCGGCTTTATCCGGAAGCCTGGCAATGCTATGTGGATACCACAGAGTTAATCAATTTTTCGCGTCCTTATTTTCTGCCGGTTACTTTGTCTAGGAGTTCCTAGACTTCAGAAGAATTAGGTCTTCTATCAAGGTGCAGTACATCGGCATTGTTTCAGTTCAACGACCCAACGGTTCTGTAACATTAATTGTTCGCGTTCGCGTGATGCAACGCCGGTTGCTGAATGACGTCAAACAACGCATGGAATCCTACATACAGCTGATGTTTACCAGTAAATGTTGCTAATGTACAATATTAATTTATAGTTCGCATGAAAATGAAATTTTCTGCGAACTTCGTCAGATAACTTTTAAAATAAATATGGTGATGTACCTCAATGAAAACATCTTGCGGGTTGTGTGACGTGCGTGACTGTGAGAACAAAAATAAACCTTACCTTTAATAAAATTGTTTTCCTTCACAATTACCCATGTTAAATGCATATCTTACCGAAAATCCCTAAAGCTTCCGTAGCATTGTTCGTTGTACTTGTTATACAAAACTCCTCAAATATCTGATAATCTACAAGTAGATCTGTTTTAAAACCAACCCAAACTTTTAATCATTAATTCGCAACATAACCATTCATCATCAAATATTCTGCCGAATTCCTTCCTACTTTGTTCTGGCAGGCAACATAGACAAGGAATAGAGTCCAAATCTAGGAATAATAATAATAATCCAAAAGTCCAAATCTAGAAATAGCAGATCAATATAAATTAACAATTACAATTTACCTACATAATAATTAAATAATTTCTTCGATATTTAGCACCTAAAAAGGTATCTTATGTCAAAAGTAAAGACGTTGGTATTTATGTGTGCATACTTACAAAGTATCACTAAATTTAAAACGGCACATACAGAGCAACGACCAGTGTTTATTGCTTGGAGCGGAAGCTCCTTTGACCCTTTGTTTATCAGCAGCGGAGCGGCGCACGGCGCGGGCGCATGAAGCCGGATATGCAGTGTTGCTGACGGAAATGCGTCGTCAGCGTGCATCAATAGCTGCACTTGCAGGGCCTGACGCTTATAGGGCTGTCACACTACTAATAATAGTGAAAATTTTAATAAGTATGGGTTGTCGGATTTTTTTCTACTTCTCAAATGGTTATGTTGAGAACCTCCATTCTATTTTTATTAAAATTATTTAAATGACCAGAGGGCAACAATATTTTGTTTAATGTTTTCAAAGAACATAATTATACCTATGCTTTCTTCACATTGACCAAGGGGATAGTGGGCAAATAATTAGCTATTATTATTATTATTTTCTTACTAGCTGAAAAATTTAACGACAAAAATATTACCTATAAAATATAACAGGTACCTACCAAAGTCAGTAGCGTAAAACCAGTAATGAAATACACATTTAATAAATTTTAAAAAATACCTGTCCTTCATACAGAAGGTATCAAGACCGGATAATT
This sequence comes from Aporophyla nigra, assembly GCA_947507805.1. NCBI lineage: Eukaryota > Metazoa > Arthropoda > Insecta > Lepidoptera > Noctuidae > Aporophyla > Aporophyla nigra. The sequence goes on along the minus strand of OX382307.1, from coordinate 12,191,354 downwards.
AATGTATTTTCCCCGCGATTATAAACGAAATAGATAAACTTAATGACTTAATGAGTGTGGTCAAGCGACATTATGTAGGTGTAGATTAAAATGATAACTAACATTTTATAGGCACTTATCGATTTGATATTACGCAGCTACAACTTTGAATTTATACTTCCCATCTAACTTTTCTTACTGAGCACTTTATACACCGTTATTAATTTACTAGTTATGATTCTTTGACCATTTCTATTTACTGAAATGGTTAGCCTGTCCATTCGAGCGGAGAAACGCAAATATAAACATTTGGAATGCAAATTGGTTATCTTATATTTTCTTTGTGCTGCACATACATATACTTTGCTCTCTGCTTCAATGGACAGCCAGCCTTGTTTTGTGAGGCGTAAGTGTCAAAGTAGCTCGCAAAATTCAAAGGAGAAACCCAAACTCTATAGAAACTTGGGCCTGGCGTTACAGGGCTGGAATTTAGCCATTTTTAATTTTTCTGCAATGTGCAGGTCAGTGTCAGATTGTACGTGGATCAAAAATGATTTGCCAAAGTAACTTTACCGAATAATAATAATTTACAGAATTATGACCATTAAACTCATCAATTCAATTCTCTAAGTTCAATTCACCCTATTGAAAGACTATTCCGTGAAATCGTGACCTTTTTAGGTCAGGTCGTAACGTAGAGAGTCGCAACGATCATTTTTATTCTGCATATAAGTTACAGTCGCAATTTATATATTGTTAAAAATACAAACTGACACTGACTTATCTTATATCGTTAAACGAGCAATTCTTTTATAATCTGAATCTCGGAAACGGCTCCAACGTTTTTCATGAAATTTTGTATACAAGGGGTTTCGAGGGCGATAACTCGATCTAGCTGGGATTCATTTCTAGAAAATGTCGTTTTATGCGTTTTTTCAATAATCAACTTTATCAATAACCAACTTAAACAGAATCTTATGTTTCTTTTTTATTGGAAGAAAAATAATAAAATGGAAGTTATATTAAATATAATTTCTAAAAAACCCAATTTACCAAAAAAAAAAAAACCAAGCATGGCTCGTTCATTCAGATAAATATTGCAAAAACGTAGGAAAAACTGAATTCCATTTAATAATAAGCTGACAGCATGGTGACACCCCTAGGTAACGTTCTGTTATTGTCAACGCGTAGTTCGTCACGACCCAAATACGAGCTGTACCAGCAACGCTAACAGTGCACTTCTCGACTTGACAACTGCAGTTACAGCGATCTACATTTAACACGTGTTTTAGACATTTGCGTTGCAGATGTATTTGGCTTTTGTCGCTACTGGATATCGTTTTCCAATAGTTTCTGAGCAGCCTATATGTAACATTCTACTTATTCTAAAACGTTTGCTCTACTACAGTAGAGCTGAAAAGCCTGAAGGGAAAAAGGTTTACCTGGTCTTGTAAGCTTCTAGCCAGTGCTGCCAACCCTATTGTTTTAACAGTAGATCTACTGTTTTTTCTATGGCATCCCTGTTTTCTGTTTTAGTCGATATTTCTACATTTTTTTTTTTGTATTTTACGCCCCTTTGAAGCAAAATGTTGGTTTTTTGCTTTTCGTCTACTGATTAATTTATAGTCTAATATCCGAACCTAAATCGACCTTCACCGAGCTGATAATAGAATAAAACTTATTTTATAATAAATTTAGTATATTAGAAAATATATTAAAAATGGGTCGTCAAAAAAAATCCTGGACAAAATATTTTAATTATTTAAAAAAAAATGATTTTTCATGAAATGTTGCAACATCAAGATAAAAAGAAAATTTTATACTGGACTTAAAGTATACGTCATATAGAATGTGCAAACGTAGTGTTATATTAAAGTTTTTCTATTATCATAACTAGTGAAAGTAACTGGCATCGACATACCTGTTTATACCCCCCCCCCCCCCCCCTTGTTTTTGCTTGAGACAACCCTACGTTTGCACATTCTATATGTTTTATACTTTAAGTCCAGTATAAAATTTTCTTATTATCTTGATATTGCAACATTTAATGAAAAATCTTTTTTTTTAAATAATTAAATATATTTTGTCCAGGATTTTTATTGGCAACCTATTTTTAATATATTTTCTAATATACTAACTTTATTATAAAATAAGTTTTATGCTATTATCAGCTCGGTGAAGGTCGATGTAGGTTCGGATCTTCTACTATTATAAAAACTAGACAAGTCATGTAAATAGTAATTTCAGAACAGTAACTTTACTGTCTAGCGTAAGACGTATTGCCCGATTAATTAAAAAAAAAAACTTTGAAAAGACGAAAATGCATATTTATTCCTTTTTTTTTAAACAGCACTTAAATAAACTATTTCCTGTTTTCTTCTGTTTTTTATTGTTGATTTGATGTTATTTTGACTTTGGTAGGGTTGGCAGCACTACTTCTAGCAGTATCTATTCAGTTTTAAAACCGTAGTATTAGATTGACGACCGAGACGACGGTTCCTTAGAAACTCTTCGTATAAGTTATGGACCTAAGTAGAGTGACATTTGCGGAAATTACGGTTACCAATCATGCAAGTCATCCAGCATGCAATTTATATGGGGAATAGGTACATAAACAACTTATATTTCCACTTACGACAGCACTGCTGTTGTTCAACTATTCGAGTTGGGTTTTCCTAGCACCTAAATGACAAACAAAAACTTTCCCCAGCAATCGTCAGTCTGTGACGTATAATTACGACAGACAATAGGTACCTACCTATTGACCTGACCTATTACAACTAGAAGACGTGCTTCTCTGCTCGTAGCAATCGATTCATATCTACATGGGACAGGAAGGTCTTCTTTTAAGAAGTGTTTCGGAACTACCTAACAAGATTTTGCAAAAAAATATCAGTTATAGTGGATGCGCCAAGCTAGCCCATTCAATTTGTAGGTCAAGGCCGTATGTTGAACAAAATATGATTCGCGATCGTAACAAATATAACTTTACAGAATTATCACCATTAAAATCATCAGTTGAACCAAGTTAATGTAATCCCATATAATGGATATATCACATAGAATCCCGAAATAGAGGGTTTTATGTACTTTTTACTTTCTTTTAAATAGGTTCCGGTACAATTTGTGAATACCTTCTAGTACTACTTACTTACTGTCATTTGGCGCCCCTCATCCCGCCAACCTTTCCCATGTCACCTTATTTTTGAAGTGAAAACTTCTTTAGCGGCGTTGAGCACTTTTTCTGTAATGGGTATAAAATCTTAAACTCGCGTCAGGACACGTGACCTGATCGAAAAAGCGTAGGACGGATGGAGAGTAGACAGCTATCCCCTCTCTACGGCGCGGCGAAAATGTATGCCTGGGCCTACTGTTTCGTTTAGGCGGCGCAGGGCGCTTGCGCGAATGTTCGTCTATGTTACAGCGTGCCACGCGCATCCATGGATGGTGACAGCTGATGGCTCGACCGTCTGTGTAGTGATCACATTGTTGTGTATTCGTAAAATTCGTGAATATAAAGGGCTTAAAATATGGAAATTGAACAACAAATTATTCCCTAACCATTCCAAAATATCAAACATGCTCAACGTTAATAATCAAGTTTTCACTTCTGCCGGCACTCCCGGAGTGCATTTTTTTTTTTTTTTTAATATTCTTGAATATGTCGAACATTTATTTCAACTAGGATAAAACAGAAAGGCGCTCGCAATTAACAAAAAAAACAAAACTACTTGGACTCTTCTAATTTTATATCAGAACGCCAATATGGAATTATAGCTAAAAATGATACCACAGTCACTATTGATCTGATAACAAAAATCAGGGATGATATAGATAAGAAAAATATTGTTGTGGGCGTGTTTATTGATTGAAAAAGCTTTTGATACTGTAAGTCAAACTACTATCAGAAAAATAGGAAACATTGGTATCAAAAGTAATGCACTTAAAATGTTCAAATCTTACCTAACAAATAGACTACACGTAGTGAAAATAGATAATGTCAAAAGTAATGCTGTTCGTATCACATATGGAGTCCCACAAGAATTCATATTAGGACTGTTATTATTTTTTATTTACCCGCAGAAAAAGATGTGCTACGCAACTCATTTATTGCCAAGTTGCGGTGCACTGGTGCACTTGTCTGCCACGCTTAAAATTGCCCCCAAAGTTAGCGTCCGGGGCACGGGCCAGGCTTGGCTACCGCCTCCCCCCTCCCCCATAGGGCCACGGCAGCTGGGGCACACAGAAATTTTGCGGGCTCTCTCGAAACTTCCACCTTAAGCTCAATTCTGCTCTCAGGCACAGGAAGTACTGTATAATTATTATATCTTACTATCTACAGTATAGATACAGTTTTCAAGCGCACATTATCTACACTATACTGATACCCATATGTTTACAACATTCCATAATTGTTGTCAGAGCCCACCTGTGGGATTAACCACCCACGACTGAGGTGAGCAAACACTATCTTAACTCTAAATTACTGGCGATATTTGTACTCAACTGCTTTATTTACTTCTCAAACAATGTTACTGGCTACGTGTTTGTCTTTCTGAATTGCTTTACTACGTACATTGGAAGGCTGGTAAGGCGGTGACCTAGTCTAAAAAGAGAAAGAATATATTTGTACCTAAATGAAATGATAAAGGAAGAGTGAAGAACTGAGATGTGTGCAAATACTCGCCGTTCACATCGTCTAGTGTCTAACATGAGTTGTTATCGTAAAGTCCAGCGTTAAAACACTACAGATTCATGTCCAATTTCGGGGATGTCACACCCCCTATCTCTATCTCAACCTTCTGAGTAGGTGGATGGGTGTGGTTTCTTATCCTAGATCTGAACAACGAATCGTGGCAACGTCATAAAAAGTTAAAAACATCTTTGTAAAGGGGCCAGATCCACCTATATTTCGATGGAGCCCTTTTCGAACTCTACACATGCCACACACAGCGGCTGATTATACTCTTTGGTCTTCCGTATGGATGTTGTTTACGATATTGAAGCATTTTTGAAACCTGGCTTGTTCTGAACACCTGACACAAATCTCCTGGGGAGACGGTTAGTAACGACTGTCGTAAACAGTCACCAAAAGATATAGGACGGCCCTAGGTCGTCGGATATAGTTGAAGTTTAGTAGGAAACCCATCGAGATGAATGTTTTTGTTAAATTTGATAAATCGACACCTCCTACGTAGAGTATCGTAATCAACAAATTTCGATTTTTTACTTATCTTTATTTTCATACTTCTAAATATGCATATTTAGAAGTATGAAAATAAAGAAAAGTAAAAAATCGAAATTAGAAGTATGAAAATAAAGAAAAGTAAAATATCGAAATTTGTTATAAATATGCATATTTAGAAGTATGAAAATAAAGAAAAGTAAAAAAATAGTAATTTGTTGATTACGATACACTACGTAGGAGGTGTCGAAATGGTATAGCTAGAGTTTCTCTGAGAGAGTTGTTTAAAGATATTGGTATTCTTACGGTGGCATCACAATTCATCTTCGCCAACATCTTATATATTAAGCAAAATATACATCTGTACACTAAGAACAGTGATATTCATAATATTAATACTAGAAATAAGGACAAGCTACGTGCTCCCTTTCACCGGCTTCATAAGGTTCATAATTCATTTGTTGGTCTTGGTATTACCTTTTTCAACAAGCTTCCCTCTGCTTTCCTAGATTTGCAGTTTAATGAGTTTCAAGCTAAAGTAAAATCCAACCTTTGTTCAAAGGCATACTATTCTATCAACGACTTCTTAAACGATAAGAATAGTTGGTCGCTGTAATTAACTCAATGTTTATGTTCCTTCAACCAGAATCAGAATTAGCTTTCCTCATCGTTGTGTATGTAAGCGGGCACGCCCTTTATACCCGGAGGCTCTTATTAGGCTTTAAGTTCTATTTACGATTTTATTATTTCAGCTTGAGTTTAGTTTTTTAACCGACGAAAAAAAACGGAGGAGGTTATCAATTCGACGCGTATATTTTTTTTTTTGTTTTTTTTTTATGTATGACCATGCATAACTTTTTACATAGTAGTCCGATTGTGATAATTCTTTTTTTATTGGAAAGGGTATACTCCGAGGGTGGTCTCATATAAATTTGGAAAACAAAATCGAACCCTAAGGGTCGGAAAACAGGGGATGATTGATTGTTCACTCACTGATTGTAATGTTTAACCACGCATAACTTTATACAGAGTAGTCCGATTTTGATAATTCTTTATTCCTTGGATAGGGTATACCTTGCCAAGTATTATAAGTACATTAAAGCCACAAAAAAATATAAAATAAAAACTTTTTACCAAAAAATTTAACCGCCGAAAAAACTGAAAAACAAAAAAAAAAAAAAAACCTTATAAAATTATGAGTCGGCGCTGAAAAATCAATGAACAAAGATCACTCAAAGCGCCGACTCATAATTTTTTTATTATTTTTTGCTTTTCAGTTTTTTCGGCGGTTAAATTTTTTGGTAAAAAGTTTTTTTAATGTTTTGTTCGTATATTGGCGTGTGCTAGCTGACATATGACGCATAATTTGATGTATGTTTTGTTTTGTTTTATAATATTAATTACTTACATAATAATAATAATAATAAACCCGCAGGGCAGCTTGTGGCGAGCTGTTGGGCAGTAGCGACCCCACGGACCCTATCTCCTGGGAGAATTCTTGTTCCTCATCTCTAGCTTGCCTTTATTGGCCGGCTGGAGTGAACACTGATGAGGTTCAGAGCTCCCGCCTCATTCTTGCCTTTATCGGCTGGCTTGAGTGGAGATTCGCAAGAGCAAACGTGCTCGAGGAAAGGAAGTATTCCAGTAAGTGCTCGTAGGGATCTTGACCATCTTCCGGGCTCTGGGATTGTTCTGAAAGCCGTGGAATACCTCTCCACTTCTCAAGCACCTCAGGAAGTGTTGCCCCCTTGTCGCTACGTCACTATGTGCTAGCGACGTTTCCCGGGGGCCCATTATTGAGTGTGCAAGTCACCCCCTGCCATTTTATCCGTGTATACAAAACATTGATCAGGCAGGGGCCATAGTCCCTCCATAGTTGCGGTTACCAATCCACTATAGCCATCCAAACCTATAGCCCAATTTGCTTTGTTTCCATATTCTGTAATAGTTCTGCTCCAACCGGGGATTGTCTTTGGATGCACTTGCATAGTGCATACAGGGATAATCGCCGGTTGCTGCCCCCTCATCATTTAAAATTGTCTAAGGGGCCTCTGCGAGTTGGCTTCGGCCCCTCGTACGCCTTCCAAAAGACCGGGATCCTAGGGTCCCGAGATATGTTAACATAATAATAATAAACCCGCAGGGCAGCTTGTGGCGAGCTGTTGGGCAGTAGCGACCCCACGGACCCTATCTCCTGGGAGAATTCTTGTTCCTCATCTCTGGCTTGCCTTTATTGGCCGGCTGGAGTGAACACTGATGACGTTCAGAGCTCCCGCCTCATTCTTGCCTTTATTGGCTGGCTTGAGTGGAGATTCGCAAGAGCAAACGTGCTCGGGGAAAGGAAGTATTCCAGTAAGTGCTCGTAGGGATCTTGACCATCTTCCGGGCTCTGGGATTGTTCTGAAAGCCGTGGAATACCTCTCCACTTCTCAAGCACCTCAGGAAGTGTTGCCCCCTTGTCGCTACGTCACTATGTGCTAGCGACGTTTCCCGGGGGCCCATTATTGAGTGTGCAAGTCACCCCCTGCCATTTTATCCGTGTATACAAAACATTGATCAGGCAGGGGCCATAGTCCCTCCATAGTTGCGGTTACCAATCCACTGTAGCCATCCAAACCTATAGCCTAGTTTGCTTTGTTTCCATATTCTGTAATAGTTCTGCTCCAACCGGGGATTGTCTTTGGATGCACTTGCATAGTGCATACAGGGATAATCGTCGGTTGGTGCCCCCTCATCATTTAAAATTGTCTAAGGGGCCTCTGCGAGTTGGCTTCGGCCCCTCGTACACCTTCCAAAAGACCGGGATCCTAGGGTCCCGAGATAAGTTAACATAAATAAAAATAATAATAATAATAATAATCCACAACTATCACACAACGCCATCTAGTCCCAAGCTAAGCAGAGCTTGTGTTATGGGTACTAGACAACTGATAAACATACTTATATATTTCTAAATACATACATATTATAGATAAATTACACCCAGACACAGAACAAATGATCGTGCTCATCACACAAACATTTGACCTGGGTGGGAATCGAACCCACGACCTCCGGCATAGCAGTCAGGGTCACTAACCACTAGACCAACAGGCCTGTCAAACTAAAAAACTATAATACTGTATAGAATCAAGTTTTTCTAACTTAACAGACAGCTGTGCTGCTGGGGAGTTTGTTCCGCCACTTCTTCTTCCCAGCTAAAGCACTAGGAAGTGTCGAAGGGTTGGGCGTTTTGGGGGGACTGTCTCATGTAACTTTGACGTTCAAAAAGTGCTGACTCTCAGCCTAGTTTGAATAAATGACTTTTGATTTTGATTTTGTACTTTTGTTTTCCATTAATTAAATTAAATTTATTCGAAAACATGCTTCGGTTTTCTATTCCAATTCCAAATATAATACGTTCTATGGTCATTCGAAGATTTGTGCATGCGATTCCCGATCTTACTGTGATTAATTCAGGATCTCAATTCATTTACGTCCACTTTCTAGAAGAGAGACGAGAGTTATCTGGGTAGAAGCAAGGCATAGTGCCTAATCAAGTTTGGCGGTGCACCCTAAGCTTTTTACCTTAGGAACCACTTCTAGCTACTTTTGACCATCCCCTTGTCCGAATTCAAGTTGTAACTCTTTTAGTAATCAGGAAAGTTACAATTTTTGCTGATTATGATGTTAGGATGGGCGAGTTGTCAGGTGATAGTGGGACACAAAAGAGGTGAGGGTGAGGAAATGCCACCGGCAAACTCTCCGCCACGCATGGCGACGATGATGTTTCGAAATGGTGTTGCCACCTTTTTTATTACCTACCTGCCACTATTTTTTTATATATTTTTACTAAAAAAAGCACGTCACGCTTGTTTCCATTATTTTCTACTTTTTAGTTTGGTTTTCTATGGAAGCGTGTTTTTTAGTTTTTTTAACTATTATTTTTATCCCTATTTATTACCTATATTAGTTCACCTGCTGTATTTTTTAAATAAGTAAATGTAGTAGCCTAACCAGCCTTCTCATAATAGTCGGTAGGATACATAAAATAATACGAGTAACCTATACTCATATTAAGTTGACAACCCTTCTACCGAAAATGTCACTCTCGTTCGTTCACAGGTTTGCAGTCATGGCCGCAGTACTAAGTATGACGTCACGCTATAAAATGAAAAATGGCCGCCTTAGTACCGAACGAGCGCTGGTTGTGGGCGATGATGGAGAGAGGAAAGGGGTGGGTAGTCATCGCAGAACTTGCCGCGGGCGGATTTTATTTCAAACGTAACCAATAAGTAGGTACTGTAAAGGTTGTCTACCAAAGTCGACCTTAAGTTGTGCAAGCTGGCTACAAAATAAGTTTCATACATTCAAACTGTCAAGAAAGGGATAGCAGAAAAACAGCAGGCGTGATATTGTCCTGACAAGCCAAAGCAAGAAGATTTTAGAAATAATTAGCAAAATTCCCCAACAATAATGTTTCATTGTTCGATCCCGGTACCTCAGGTCTTTACAGTACCTACCAAGTAGGTCACATAGACACCGCAACATCCTCAGAGTACTAAGGGTGTTGCGGTGTAATAAGGAGTAACAAAAAATAAACGGATTGGTACCAGAAGGTCGATTGTTCAATTTCCGTATTTCAGTTTCTTGTTTACTTAGGCCCACATTACTCCTAGCATAAACACACAAGGATATAATATACGTACCAGCAGTCGTGTATCACGTGAGATGGCATTTAGTTGAGCTCAGGCCGGTGATAATTACGCCGACACGAGTCCACGACATAGGGCGGCCAATTAGCCGGCCCGCCGCCATTCACTCTGTACCGGCCGGGCCATTCATAGCTCCCGCGGGAATCATTCATCCCTGTCATGACACTTCTCGGCGAGTCTTTGTATCTCCAGGGCCGCGTCGACGGCTAGAAAATAAATAGAGAGACTATGTAGTTACATATTTATTGTAGATAAATATTATCCGTCCTCCCATTGATATTAAAACGCGGTTACAAGTAAGAAAAGGTTAGAAACTAAAACCACTAATATTTTTTTAGTCTTTATTTTTTAAAACGAGTTTTCTTATAGACCTTGACATACAAATAGTTACCCCATCCTTTTTTAGTGTTCCGTAGCCAAATGAGAAAGAGGAAATCAGTGTGTTAAAATTCATGTTATTGTGCCCTTTCGGAACAAACATAAGTACAGACAAACTGATAAAATATTTAAAAAAAATATTTTCTATTTTATCAGACTCAATTACTTTTAGTTTTACTTTACCACATCTCGTAATACTTCCATTTTTTGTAAAAATATTTCATGTTGGTACAGTTTTCACTTCGCTATCCTATTTTATTGTTGATAGATAAGTATAGATAGATAGATACAACATTTTCAATATCGGTAGAACTGTGCATGCCTCAACTGTGTAAATATTTATCCCAACTACAGGACCCTTCATTGTGTATGTTCCGAATTTCCGATACGCACTTAGCCGGCATTTTAAAAATAAGTAGGTATCAATTTTTGACGTACCTCTGAGTTTGTTCTTCAAGATAATCACAGCATTGTGTTCGAGGATATGAAGACAAAAGTGAATTGTTATTACAAGTCTTTATCTCGGAGTCGCATTTCCGCGTGGTCCGTCTCAAGGCGCTCTTGTTCTCAAGCGAAGGGCCAACAGAAGGTCAGGAAGTAAATGTACAACGTTATTCCAGCTTTGAAAAGTTCAAATGAAGAAAAATATACAAAACCGGGGTTGTCTAACAACGAGAGATATCTTTTCATATGAATGTAACTGCAAGAAATTAAAACAATATGTTACTAAGTAGAGGTCGGACGGAAAGAAAGAAAACTACTCATAGAAAAACACAAACTATTCTCCCCCAATTTGGAGGTTTACCATAACCGCCACGCTTGGCAGGTGGGTTGGCAACCGCAGTATGGTGGTATAATGCATAGAGAACGCTGCTGCCCGTTATCTAGTAAGTCCCTTGATCGCCTCTCACTACACCCATGGGAAGAAATGGCATGGTGCTATTCTTTACGTGTGGCATCACGCTAACTGTCCTTTGATTATGAGTAATTATCTAACCTATTTTTAGGCTGAACTTGGAAAGCGTTCCATTGATAAGGGGAAGAGTTATTCAGGACCTCAGTTTTTGTAGGTATATGGAATAGATATAAACAGTTAATCTGTGCAGAAAAATGTTTTTGAAGCAGTTTTCGCTACTGACAAAAGTACCTTAGGGGTGCTATTTGCCGCCATGGGATCTGAAGCCATCATGGGATCTAGAGGCAAAAGTCCTCGTGTATATGTGGGACTGGCGCGAGGAGGCAAAACGCCGGGGCGAAATTCCGCTGCCGCGAGAAATCACGACACGGTGGTCAGAGCTCCGGCGGGATGTCATGGTGATATGGCGGGTAAGATTGTCGCAACCCAGTGCTGGGCACGCCACAGCAAAAAAAAGGGGTGCTACTTGTTACACACTTGTTCGGGTCTCGGTATGATTCGGCACAGCCGAGCGGCAAAGTTGAATATATATTCTGCTGCCCGGTTGGATCGAATCGTGCCGAATCATGTCAAACAAGCTGTGTAGCACGCCTTAGCAGTGATACTTTGGGATGCTGCAAAAAACCATGGGCTTTACCATTAGTGGATTTCTCACATAACATATCAACTACTTACTTACATATCTGAAGTAAGTACTGTGAGATGAACATCCGATCAGTATGCAACTGACGGGATAGGATCACGCTACTAAATATGCAATGTAAACGACCTGGCAGTTGGCACGTCTCGTCACAAGACGTAATGTGGCCGCTTTGTCGACTCTCAAACAAAATTCGGTCAGTTTTATGTCAATCAACGAAGTTCGCCATTCCATATAACAGAAAATATTGTCTGAATGTTTAGCTGGATCTGTCTTAACAAAGCATGCAATTTTAGTCTACAATGTAACAGCTGTTGCTAAATTGATGTGCTGATTCAACTGTAGCTTATTTATTAAGACTTGCTTCTTCCACATTTAATTGAAACTTCCTTCGACTGACTAATGTGCAATGTATGATGACTCGGCGGAGTGTCGATAAAATTTTGCTCCTATTTTGGTGGCTAAGGCTATTTAGGATAGTATCCATTTTCGTACCAATTAAACGTCATTCATGTTGGCACGAAGATAGATGAATTTTGGCAAATGTTTGGTCTTTTCCATAAATTCTCGCTTAAAATATTCGGAACAGCAAAAATATTTTCGACTCAATATTAACTTGTGTTTAATAATATAATGCTAAACCTTTTAATACCAAGTGTCTAGCTACACTGTACTACAGCCATAATATCATAAGTAAAAGGTCGCATTGCTGCAGAAATAGTGGCAGGATATTAGCCATCAGCTGTGAGCTCATTTCCTTAGTTGACTCTGAGTACCTCAGGAAACGATAAGCATTTCATATTATGCGGCAAGTTTAATTAAAATATAATTAATTGCATCCCACTTGCACACATGGGAACCTCTCATTTCCATCTCCCTATTCGAGAACATCGAGACTATGTCGCCAAAATAATAAAAGGCTTTGTTTAAAAAATTCGTCATACGTTCTTTAAAGGCAGCATGTTTATAAAAATATAATTAGTATGATAACCCTATATGCCATGTCATTGGCGCCAGTGTGTACATTCAACGTCATAGACAATATTATATAGCTTTAAAATTCCATTGGAGTTACTCAACGAACGTGAGTATAAAGCAAGTTATTATGGTCATACACAGTAATGCACAGACAAGTTAGCTGTGTTTTTTAGTTATTAAAGAGAATGTTGCGATGTTGGTTAGTAAACGACTATTTTATTCACTATTGTTGTTCTACCTACTTGATACGTAAGTAATGCTTTCACGCTAAAGATGACCAGAGATATATTTTTGAGTTCTCATAATAACTTTGAAGTATGAAGCTGTTGATTAATTAAGTACCTACCTATTTCGAAGGTTTTCGAGATTCTAGAACAGCTAGCAATTAACCATTACCTCTTATAAAAGAATGCATAATGTTGATCCATCAATATACATAGAGAGAGAGGAGAGAGGATGATACAGCTGATTATCAATATTTTTAAGCGATTCCGGCCGTTCATATTATTTCGGGATATCAGACATAACAGTAGTAGATATAAGGTGGGTACACGCGTTGTTTGTTCTTATTCAACAGTGAAAGCCGCATATTGTGGCGAGCGCTTGCAACACCAACGTTAGCACGGAAGCGATACCGACCGACTTATTCGTTGCTTGCCAAATGCTCACTTCGATTAAAGTACCCAGTAGGAACGTACCCCGATTACGTCATCGTTTGCTGGATGGCGCCATTCGTTCCAATTTAGCATCTGTGTGCTTGCTCATGAAATGCCTCTTATTTTGATCAACGGCCAATGACTCTCCATTTAGATTTCTAATCATATTATCAACGAAAACATCTGGTAGCTTCTATTTGAGTCTAAATGAGATCATTTTAAATTAAACCTCCCTTTGTATTCAACGAATGTTCAGAAATAACGAGCTTCCTGTTTGTATAGTTAGGATATTTCTACCGGGGAATCCCAGACTCATAGCGGCCACTCAAACTCCCTTGTCTTACGGTGAAGTACTCTAACATAATCGAAGTATCTTCATATAAGTGGACATTGATCTCTAGAGTTCATTTTCTTCTTTGATGCGATCTAAAATAAGAATAATGTTTTTGGCTGCCAAACTTACTTGAATCGGTAAGATTTAAATAGGTTGCCCTGACACATCAATGTGAAGTTTGTACGACCCAATTCAAAGCCGTTCTATTCTGATTCTGGCCACATCTGCAACAACGGAAAATGGATAAGTAGTTGGTATCATAAATATATTAATGAAACGACGATTGTTAACACAGCTGGTTAACCAAGTTTGATATCAGTTACCTACATCCGCGTTTGGCCTGTCTGTGGAAGATAGCGTGAAGAAAATGACATTATGACATGACATGAATGACATTAAGTTCTCAATTGCAAAGCATTTTTCCCCTTTTCTCAATTTCTTAAAAGCATACAGGAGGGAAAAAACAAAAACTAAGATGGTTGAAAAAAAAAAAACAAAATTGTCTTACGTTCAAAAACCGCTTTGGAAGTCATGTTAATGAAGTTAGCGGGTCGTGACTAGTAATATGTCGGGTCGAGTCCATAAGCGGCTGGACTTGGTACATCCCTTGTTGGTACGTGTCTGTGAATCAGCGCGTGACTGCCCAGGCGCTGCGTGCGCGCAGAACACTACACATTGTTCCAACTAAAATACAATGGCTGATGTCATACAATAACGTGATGCGTTTTAAGGGCATACAGACATCATATGGGATGGTTCATTGTTTTCTTTAAGAAGTCGTGTAACTCGTGGTCGTCTTCATAATACTGACCGACTGGCAAAAACTACCAAGCCTTGTGTATAAACTTAGTCGGTCAATCTCTATTTTAGTGTTTCTGTGCAGCAGGAAGATTGCAGTACGTGGATCGAAATGCTTCACATAAAAGCAATTTCTTAGATCATTCAACACATATCAAATGGGATTTTAAGATGCAATTGCATGTTGGAAAGCACTGCCTGAAACATTACTAACGCCATCATAGGTAAAAGCTTACACCCAAACTAGACTTCAGCACAAAACTTGGGAATTTACAAGTAGGTATATGTAATAGAACAACAATACATGTGACATACAGGGATAAAAATAGCAGTATTGAAAAGGCATATTTAGAAATTATAAAAATAACTATGTATTAGTAACACGAGCTGCTCAATCCACGTGATGGCGATGACTGCTAATACCTATCAATACTTTTGGAACAATGAACATTATTAAAATACCACATCAGTGTGACCACAGCCGGACTTTACCATAACCTACAACTAATGTAGGTATGACATGTAAGCTAATGGAACATATTGTATGTATTCGTTCGATAGCGCGGTTATCGAGTGACCCACTGTGACTCGCCGATAGCTGCAGAATGCAAACATACCCTCGCAACAATAGCCTCATATACATGACATGGATACACTGCCCAGTCTAACATGGCCGGTGGCGAAATGTGGAACTAACTTTAAATGTAGGTACTGAACTTGATGTTTTTGTAAGGCTTTTGTCGATTTGGTCAGCCGCGCTGGTCACTAAATAAGCTACAGCGGTGCTTTAACAAAGCGTTCCTCAAATGTGACCCCTAGCCGCACTGTGTATAAATGAATGGGGAATGAATGGCCCCGACTATGCGCGCAATATGGTACGCAGCGACATCTATCGTACTGTGTGCACAGTAGGTGACCTTTCATTGCTTTCCTAGTGTGAGTACCATCTTGCTAACTGGCCAATGTTTTTATCATGCGTTAGCATTGCTTACGGGGAAAGCGTCAGGGTAAGACGACAAATTAAAATATTTTTATTTTTTGTATTGTGCCGGTTAGTTTCAGGTTGTATTTTGATCTAAATATGGCCGTAACAAGCATACGTCAAATATGGAATCTGTCAAATATAGAATCTGCCATATGTAGACTCTGTCGTATGTAGAATCTGCCATAAGTAGAAACTCTGTGAAAAGTAGAATCTGTCAATAGTAGACTATGATGTGAAAAGTAGAATCTGTCAATAGTAGACTATGATGTGAAAAGTAGAATCTGTCAACAGTAGACTATGATGTGAAAAGTAGAATCTGTCAACAGTAGACTATGATGTGAAAAGTAGAATCTGTCAATAGTAGACTATGATGTGAAAAGTAGAATCTGTCAACAGTAGACTATGATGTGAAAAGTAGAATCTGTCAATAGTAGACCATCATGTGAGAAGTAGAATCTGTCAACAGTAGACTATGATGTGAAAAGTAGAATCTGTCAATAGTAGACTATGATGTGAAAAGTAGAATCTGTCAATAGTAGACTATGATGTGAAAAGTAGAATCTGTCAACAGTAGACTATGATGTGAAAAGTAGAATCCGTCAATACTATACTATGATGTGAAAAGTAGAATCTGTCAATAGTAGACTATGATGTCAAAAGTAAAGTCTGCTGTAATTAGTAGACTATGATGTCAAAGGTAGAATCTGTCAAACGTCATCTAAACGGGTCGTATACTTATAAAAATCAATTCAATATGTGTCCCCCCACCCCCCAACATCCCATTATGCTAACGTAGCTCGCGATTCATATTTTGATCAATATAAAACCTGATACTAACCTGCGAATAAGCTGCCTTATACAGGATAGAAGTGATGACTGCAAGTATACCTACTAACCTATTCATTTAATATGGTTAGGATGTGAGGACTGAGAAGAAAGCCCGTACGCTTTTAGCTTCCCATTTAACGAGAATGCTGCGGTCAAAGATATCCGTCGTGAGCACCTGCCTTGTTCATGCGGGCTGGCAACAAAACTGGCGCAACCGAGATCATGCAAATAATAAGTGTTAGCGCCATTTACCACCAATCTCATAGCCTTCATAATAATCACACTTTTATTTTGTTTTGATAAGGAAGTATTTTAATGGAACTATCGCAACCTCGATCCGGTATTTTTTCGAGAATAATAATAGTTATAATCTAAATTGGAATTGCCAAATTGTAAAAACAACAGGGAAAACTGTATCTTAAGAACATATGTAGAAGTATTCTTTTCACTACCTACGTTAGTAATACCGAGCTAATATAGGTATGGGGTTATAGTATAGGACCTTAGCAGTGACGAGGGGCGAAACATGGTGAGTGGAAGCCATTCCAAAAAACCTTGCTTCCCCAAAGGGATATTAACCTTATCAATAAAACGTTTCATGAAGTCGCGATTTCAGTCATTTTCTCTATTGTGAGAGCGAAAGCGACAGTCATAATTAACTGACGACAGCTAAAATGCAGTGCGAAGATAAGTTAAAGAAACGCGGATTACCGAAAGTAGCTACAATCCCATGCGTAAAATTTCCGTGTTCCACGCGGGCCCAACCACGGGCAAAAGCTAGTATCACATAAACAAGCACAAGCACTTCAGTCGTAAGTGGGCGTGTTGATACCATCATCTCAACAACGTTGCAGTTGATTAGATTGGCGTTCGTTGACGAGTGTCACTTCACTCCTTAACACTGTTGTCTCTGTATCCTCTTGTACTTCAATTGTTTGATTGTTACAAAGAGCTTTGTTTTGAAATAATGTTCCATCAAGTTATGCTAAAACTGTCTATTATATCTACTTACTACGCACCTGACCTTTCTGAAGAACCTCACCAATATTTTCTATTTTTATAACTTCTTTTAAACCGCACCGTTGCCTAATCACATCATTCCTCAGCCCATCATTCATAGTCACTCCACGCACGCTTGCAAGCTTTGCAAGGAACACATCCACAGCATATATTCTTTTTTCATGCTTCGTTCGTCGGTCGCACCCAACAGACACTTCCGTACATGTATTAGCGTAGGCTCGTTCACATAGTGTGGTGTACTGGTACTGGTGCACCGCGTGGACAGCCACTGGAGCCTTTTTTGGAGAACAACTGGTTGGTCACAATCGCATGTTTAACACTATTTACTTTATTTCCCACATTTACTCTCCTTTCGACATCATCTATCTTTTCATCCCGTGTGAACAGACTCCACAGTCTTAACATTTATTTTCGCATTATGATTAGGTAAGTTGTTTCTTAACTCGATTATATCTACACTTCTACACTAACTATAAAGAGGTAAAGAGTTTGTCAGTTTGTTTGGTAGGAAATCTCAGACACTACCAGTCAGATTTGAAAAAATCTTTTTGCATTTGATGGCCCTATTCTTGAGACAGGTTCTATTTTTTTACGCGACGACCCTAAGTAGCCCAGCAAAATAAAAAATCGGAAATAACGTTAAGTGTAGTAACACCACGGGCGCCCCTATGGGATACGACGCCACGAGTCGGAGCCAAAATTTGAGGCGAAGCCGCGGGCGAAGTGCTTGTTGGTAATAAAGAAAAATTACCTTAGTCTGTTGTAATCGGTACAGCCCGATTCAAACTTTATGTCGGCTCCGAACATGCGGCGAGTAGCGCACTTTTGAGTTCTGCTGCTTATGAAGTTTCTCGCCGGCTCTTCTCCGTAGAAATCAACAATTTGGAATCGTGCACCTAGCTTCTGACGTTTCATAAGTTCCCATGTAGGTTTATGTGAAATAAAAATATTTTGATTTGATAGAGCCGCCTTTAATTAAATCGGACTGTACATAGTTACACTAATAACACGTACATTGAGTCTTGATTGCAAAAAAATATTGAATTAGTGACACCCACACGGGTCATTCAAGTCGTGGGACACATTGTTCGAAACGTGGAGATCAAACTGGAGTAGCCGACATACCTGCTAGATTTTTCTGGTTCACGTCATTCGTCGTAATGCAATGGCCTCATTCGGGTCAGGGCAACATGAGGTCAATTGCTTTGTTCCAAATCCAGTTCTTTTGTTCTATTTTACGACCGGCCGATGTTAAAGTCAATTGGATTGAAAACAAAATTGATGTTGACTCGATTAAGCAAGGTTAATTTGTTTTATATCAGGAAAACAATTTAGTACCCACGTACAGTCAAGAGCATAGGTGCATATATTATTATGGACAGCTCAGCAGTACTGACCTCATGATTATTCCAATAATACCTATCACGATGACAGCAAATATTTATGACCATTTAGGATGGCATATGCAATGGCAGCATACTTATGTAACACTGAAAGAACACCAAAACTATCTGACAAGTGCGCTAAAATATAAGATGCTGCATCTGGTTCCAGAACTACACGTCACGTCTTAGAATGCTGACACTTCCAGTAGTATCTAAGATACTCTCATATACTCTGCACTGCGCTGAAAATTGAGATTATGTCGATTATTCTGCCAGTGTCAATTACCCATCTTAAAGGTGAGTATCAATATCATACTTGATAGGCAGAATAACAGTGCACTAGAGCAGTGGTGGCCCAGTGGTATCTGGCGCGGTAGCAGCCTAACATTTTGGGGGGGTCACCATGAGTACTGAAGAATATTTTTAGGAAGGTACATCCTCTTTGGTCTAGTAGTCGCAAGCGCTACTGATCAGCATAATATCCCGGTTTATAATCTTTTTGCAAATGTCCATCGGAGTCTCCATGGCTCAAGTGAGAACAATTTTAAGATAGTAATCGTTCAGGGTTTCGACAAAATGACTGTCTTTGGGGGGGGTCATGACACCTAGGACCCCCCCCCCCCCCCCCGCCTCGGACCGCGCCTGAATGGTATCGGCCCCGACTTACGAGTTATAGGTCGCAGGTTCGAACCCAGGCAGGCTCTTTACTTTGTGTAAATAATTTCATCACTAGGTACTGCTCTCAATACGGTGAACCGAAACATCGTGAGGAAACCGGCATGCCCTAGAACCAACAATTCGAAGACATGTGACATCTACCAACCCGCACTGGGCCCACGTGGTAGATTACGGCCCACTTCCTCTCACCTAGGAGGCCTGTGTTCCAGCAGTGCGAGCAGAATAGGCTGAGTATGATGAGGCAGAATAACCGACATTGGATGTCAAAAATTATCGTCAGTTATGCTACCTGTGAGACATTTTTTTTGCAATGAAAGCGGCACTTATTACGTTAGAGAAGAAAACTTGAAACATTATACCTACTGTCCAGTTTCTGTACTGCCTAAGTGATGCTGACGTCACATGATTTTATCACAACGAAACATTCTACTGAAATAACTGAGTAGGCAGATGGACACGTCTTTCTGAAGATGAAGCCATGTCACATATTTTGGCGACGCATGTCGCGACAGATAGGTATTCCTTCGATGTCATATGTTTGTGCTGTTACTTGTATAATAAAACTTCAACAAATGATCACATATATTTGGGGTCTTCTTGACGACAGGGATTAATGGATGATTCATAAAATCAGATATTATTGCCGGGCTGGTCATGGTAATATATTTATTCTCGTGACTGTACCTACCTACTTAACAATCTATAGATACTAAATATTGTAGTTATATTAAAATATAATGCTTCAGGACTTTCGGAAAAACTGGATTTTTATGCCAGAACGCATGAGAAAATGTTGAGTAAATAAAGCTCAGTTTGGAGTAGCGAAAGGCGCAGTATACAATGCGAGTGGGTCGCGACTCAAGTCGCGACATAAGGCGGGTAGGCCAAGGAAGGAGTGCCTATGACTCACGTCGGTGGCGCCCACGCCTTTTAAACTTAAATTCTACAAGACAGATGGAGCCATATAACTTCAGTCTATTGCTACATTATCACAATTGATTGTGAAGATTATATCTAGTTTTCTTACGACCTATCTTGCTTTCAAAATGTACGATTCAAAATGTGACTGGGTTGGAGTCATTAGTTTTACCTACAAATGGATTTTTCCAATTTGCTTACTTGTGGGCGTTACCGTTTTGTATTGTGTAGGTGGGGTTTATGAACATAACATGTATTCTTAGATACCTATTCCTACTTACATAAACAACAGAACATGGCCACGGCTATAATTCCCTCGGAGATCTTGTGACTGCTCTCAAAACTAGTATTTTCTTGTAACTTGCAAAGCGAGTTATGATTGCAAGTTATGGCGATGTCACGCTAATTCATACTCGCCCCAACAAGTCATCCTCATAAACCGTGTGTATTAGTTTCCTTTCTTAATTCAAAGACGGTTATGGTTGCGCCGGCGCCGGCGATTCGCTACGCGCCCACATCTATGATTGCAAGCCAAGACCAAGGGAACGAACTCGAACCTTGCCTGACAACTGTCTGTGACCAAAAATACTGAAGAAATTGGTAGGTTTTAACTGGACTCGTAGACTAGTCAAATAAGCTAAACATCTTTGTTATTGAAATCAAATATTTAGGCACCAACAAGTATGCAAGCAATCGACAGAAGTCATATATTGCAATGATGCTGTTTTGTAAGCACCTATTAAAAGAGTCATTATTATCTAAACTTAGAAACAGGAAAATTGAATGGAAGCTGTACGACCGCTGCACTACCAAGTGCATTCAACATAGTAGTGACATAAAATACGTCGTTATACAGATAAAACATTAGAGAAAACCCGAGAGATAAATTACTGGATACATTAAAAAGAGCGAGATAAAGTATACAGGAAAACAAGACCATATTAATGCATTTATCGAAACACACAGGTCCAAAAAAGGCCTTGTTTGAAGTGCTGATTCAGGTTATACTCGCGAGAGGGCGGGACGGCGCTTGGCTCGGCGCATGCGCACGGCACGTGATCGCCAGCGCAGCAGCCTTGCAAGGACGTTGCGTCTATGCACAGGCAACTATCGTTAATTAATTCCACCTTCACGCTGACTCACCCGCTTGTTATATTACACGTTGAAAATCTTTGCAGATGAAATATGCACTAACAGCGACATCTGTATTTTATCGAATAGAAATATTTTTGCAAATTATCATTCCCTATGATTCTAACCTGTATTCTTTAACGCGGTTACGATTCTGAGAAATATACCTGAGCCACAAGTTCGGATTTCCCCAACTGAATTTTTGGGATTATTAATTGGCCCCTCATTTCATCGACCGCAAGAGCAAAATTCCTTTGTTTTAATTTAATGGGACAGTACATGTCTTTGAGTAAGAATTTATTATAAATATAATAAATTTTGTAATTTATTTAAGACTACAAGCTAACGGGGCCGGCCAGGCGATAAGGTTTTCCTGGTCAAAGCTCAGAAGCAAATGAACACGTTCTTATTGAATGTATGGAGCTTCTGCGAAACGTTGACTCAACTAGGTAGGTACGCACCGATTGCTATGCAACTCTAGTTACACAACCTTTTTGGTATTCAGTATACTGCGTAATGTTATTATTCCTAAGAAATGAATCAACGGTTGTGTTAACTTATTTTAAGTGGAAGTAAGTTGAAAGTTCAATACTTACATTTGATAACATACCTAAAGTTCGCCTGATTGTCTCTGCCCCATGATTTATGGAAAAGCAATGGAATAATTCTCCTTTCACAATACAAATAATCCCTTAAACTGCAAAGCTTCTAAACAAACAAATAAACTGGTCGGCTTGAGAACTTACTCAGTCTTTTCTTCGGTCAAAAATTTATTGAACATTGCAGGTCTAGAAATTGACATCAGCAATTTAGCAAGCTTATAACAATATCGGATATAATTAATATCCAATTTGTCAAAAAAAGCAATTATTATAATAAAAAAACCAGTACTTATTAGGTACCTACAGCAAAACAAAGCAATATAAATATTAAATTTCAAGTAAATAAGAATTTGGACTTACCCAAGAGTCATTAATTTGGTACATCCTATTTTCTCATTAATGAGTTTCGGTTGATTAAGTATTTGGTTCATAAACAACAAAAATATTTCGATAAGCTATCAACACAGCCCTAAAAATAAAACGTTAGTCATAGATAACTTAATTTTTTTGGTGATGTAACTGTGGAAATTACGATAACGGTGGAGTTGTTACCATTGTATTCGTATAATATAAGCGCCGTTATTCTCTAAGCCTTAGGTCACCGGTCCCCAAAACATCTTCGATTTGAAACTGCTTTTGCACACTCAACTGCTACGCGTAAACTGAGCCGAAATAATGAGCCATTTTCGAGTCTGTAATTATTCGTATAATCCCGTACCTCTGAGGAAAATTATTAATATTTCCTTAACTATGAACTAGCGACGCCACGCTCTTAAGTATTTATAACCTGTCAAAAAATAATATACGAATTAGATGAGAACCTAAAACATTAGGATTGAGTCCCGAACAGAACCCAAGTTGAGTGCCAAGTTCTCAGATTAAAAAAAAAAACCTGTGTGTCAGCTCCGAGGCACGACTGAAGTTTACTCCTTGCGAACAATTATAAAATATCATCATCTGCGTAGCCTATTCCCAATGTTGGGGTCAGCTCCCAGTCTAACCGGATGCAGCTGAGTACCAGTATTTTACATGGAGCGAATGCCTATCTGACCTCCACCACCCAGTTACTGGGTAATACGATACCCCTTGGTAAGGCTGGTAGTCAGACTTTCGGGAATTAAAATATATATAGATTAGTAAACATATGCTATGTTTACTAATCTATATATATTTTAACTCATAATGTAACGTAATGGAAAAAGTTTGATTTTACTCCCCTTAAATTTTTATACCCCGGGCTTATACATAAAAATCAAAGGAGTAAACTCCAAAAAGAGTCTTCCTACACATAACTAAGTACCAGTAACTGCTTATGAGCCGACAGGATAGCATAGCTCTCCCGTGAATCACCGCGGTGTGAAGGTGCGCGACTTTCGCATATTAATATAGTTCCAAATGCGTCGTGTCGTGGCATGGCGTCGTCTGCGCTATTCCCGTGCGCGGCGGCGCGCTATTCCCGGCCAGACGGCCGCCGCGGCGCCGCCAGTGCATAGCGAACTTCTTAACACGCACTTCACCTTTATTACAAAAAAAAAACTCGCCTTTGATCTGAGAAAACAAAGATTTGAACCGTATCCGCACTGATTGTTCGAGCATCTGCTCGCAAATGTTTCTTTAAACGAATGTTTAATATCGTATCTTGATTTCCCAAGGTGCTTCATAATAAGTGGTTTCGTGTAGTAATGCAATACATTTATACTGAGCATTTAAAAGCAGTTGCTGAAACTTCACAGACTTTCCTTTTTTTCTGTTTTATTGCTAACTAGTATCCTACCCCATCTTTGCAGTTTTTACACCATACATGGAGATATATTTATTACTAAAATGTGTAAGTTTAATATTATTGTGTTTTACAATTAAACATAGGAAAAAAATCTCAAAATGGCGGTGGAACCCATATCGAATCCGTTATTTTGATGTGGTTGGTAAACGGACGGATACGAAAAACAACTTCATAATATGTATAAAAACAGCTTTTTGATACCAATACTCGCTGCTATAAACTATTGACAATTAATTTGAAAAAGGCAACAATGTTCAAGAACTGTACGCAAAAGAAAAAAAGCAAAGGATACCATCGGTAAGGTTTTTCAATCCAGTGTATTTGAGTACCATGATATTAAAAAAATTACACTGCGTTATAATCTAACCTACAATGTAACTATATCAATTACTTATATGACGTACAATAGTATTATCAATAAATGGCGCTTACACGTTATTCCGAAGATAGGCAGAGTTTACAAAGGCCATAATTCTCACTTTAGTCGTTAGGGACATACCACACCGAACAATCACATGCCTCACACTTATGCTTGACAAACGCTGGTGTAATATCACCCTAACAAGAGCAATAACGTTTTGTAGGCACCATTTCAGTAACTTGCTTCACACCAAGTTTACTTACACATAGTACGGTCGAATTGCACTTTATCTAAGGCTAAAGGAGGGTAATAAAAACATTTTTGTAAAGTTGCCTATGTGTTCGATATTTGTCGTTTTCGGGACCGATATAATTATTATTATTGTGATTTAAAACCCTATATAATTAATGCAATAAGTTACATACAATGCAAACGTAAATTATTGTCATATGAACGAATACAAGCAGAATTCTTCTGGCATCATGAAAACATTCAAACCCTCTCAATTAGTTGGTGCAAAGCAAGTTATAATTGTTGTAATATCAGATCATCTTATATCACTAAAAACTTCCATACGACATTATATATTACTTCGAGAAGGCAAAACGTAAGTTACAGAATGACAATTCTTACATCAGCCTTCCCTTTTTTACCACAGCCTACAAAAAAACTATTTACATGGAAAATAAATTAATATATAAACCTATATGCCATTAACACAATATTTCATTTCATTGTATGTAGTTTACAGTTTCATAGTCATAATAATATGTTATTTAGCAACATTTAAATATGCCTCAATTTATATTCGATTACTTATACAAAATTATTTGCCCATATTTGACCAAATAGAAATGGATTTATTAATCATATAAGTACCTAATATAAACACAATTAAATTGGGGCAATATTATTTTGTTTGGTGACTGAGCTATGTTCCCAAAGTAAGAACAAGTAAAGGCTAAAGATTAGTAATATGTTTGATGTAAGAAGCGAAGAATGAGGGCCAAGACTGGCTATTGCAAAAAAAAAGTTTTGTTTTGGCAATAGTGGTCATAGTCAGCAAGGCAGAGCAAGAAAATATTGTGTGGGGCAGAAAACCACCTATGTCATAAATAGTATTATTTATAACAATGTATTTAACTTTGGCTGAAGTCAAAGTTGTCATTTACATTTTCATTTAATCCAACAATATTAAATTTATATAAGTCGTACGTTATGATCTTTCGTAGTCAATTATTTATTTTATATGTAACTATTTTAAATGTGTAGTTAAACTACGAATTTGATAATAAATTGTTTTGTAAACAAATATAATTTCATATTTAATTCCTTGACATTCATTTTACATTATTATTGTATTTGACAATTTTCAAAAGAATTTTTAAAATAAAATTAAACTGCATGTTTCACTGGGATACATTTTAGTAGAGATATATTCATAGAAAGCAGACAGATGCAAAAAGAAACTTTAAAAGCTTCAAACTTATTTGCAGGAGCTTTGTCTTAGTGGAAATGATGATAGCTATCAAATATAGCATTTAACTACTAATTTGAGTAATAACGGATACTTTTTTTTGTTGCTTTTTGTTTCTATTGTATTCACATTATACATGTCAATGTTTTTTTTTACTTTTTCCATTTCATGAGTTTTTTTTGTTTTTATTTTAATTTTACTGGATACATCTAATGTAGGCCCAATGTTATAAGTAAGGTATATTTACAGCATGCACATCAAAACTTATTCAAGACTATGTATGAGCTAGTCACCCACGACTAAATACAATACATGTTGTTGCAATCGTGGCCGAGAGAGTATGTAGTACCGTGTTTTGAATGCACCGCGTTTGATCTGAAAAGAAAAAGTTTTTTTGTAAGTACTATATTCTGTGTTTTTGTTTTTACAAAGGCAACCTGTTTTTAAAGCCATTTGCTAAAACAAACTTGTTTGAAATGGCTTTTAGTGAGGTACTGGGTGTATCATACATACACGGAATGTCATGGTGTAATTTTCAACGCTAAATGCGTTACAATGGATACAGACCCGGAAAAATACTACCTATTCAGTATCCCACCGGGAAATAAGAATAATATACCTAATTAGAATTGGGCCAGTGAGTTTAGCTTCTACAAGAAAATTAGTTTCTTCTTTTGCGCTATTTGGCATTTCGATGTACCTGAGTGTGTATGTTGCCACAGTCAGGCGAGGTAGGCCCGCACGAGCGCGCGCACGCTGGCGCGGCACAGCGGACACGCGCCCAGCGCGGCCCCGCAGCGCGCGCACGACACCAGGTGACGTACCTGAGTGTGTATGTTGCCACAGTCAGGCGAGGTAGGCCCGCACGAGCGCGCGCACGCTGGCGCGGCACAGCGGACACGCGCCCAGCGCGGCCCCGCAGCGCGCGCACGACACCAGGTGACGTACCTGAGTGTGTATGTTGCCACAGTCAGGCGAGGTAGGCCCGCACGAGCGCGCGCACGCTGGCGCGGCACAGCGGACACGCGCCCAGCGCGGCCCCGCAGCGCGCGCACGACACCAGGTGACGTACCTGAGTGTGTATGTTGCCACAGTCAGGCGAGGTAGGCCCGCACGAGCGCGCGCACGCTGGCGCGGCACAGCGGACACGCGCCCAGCGCGGCCCCGCAGCGCGCGCACGACACCAGGTGACGTACCTGAGTGTGTATGTTGCCACAGTCAGGCGAGGTAGGCCCGCACGAGCGCGCGCACGCTGGCGCGGCACAGCGGACACGCGCCCAGCGCGGCCCCGCAGCGCGCGCACGACACCAGGTGACGTACCTGAGTGTGTATGTTGCCACAGTCAGGCGAGGTAGGCCCGCACGAGCGCGCGCACGCTGGCGCGGCACAGCGGACACGCGCCCAGCGCGGCCCCGCAGCGCGCGCACGACACCAGGTGACGTACCTGAGTGTGTATGTTGCCACAGTCAGGCGAGGTAGGCCCGCACGAGCGCGCGCACGCTGGCGCGGCACAGCGGACACGCGCCCAGCGCGGCCCCGCAGCGCGCGCACGACACCAGGTGACGTACCTGAGTGTGTATGTTGCCACAGTCAGGCGAGGTAGGCCCGCACGAGCGCGCGCACGCTGGCGCGGCACAGCGGACACGCGCCCAGCGCGGCCCCGCAGCGCGCGCACGACACCAGGTGACGTACCTGAGTGTGTATGTTGCCACAGTCAGGCGAGGTAGGCCCGCACGAGCGCGCGCACGCTGGCGCGGCACAGCGGACACGCGCCCAGCGCGGCCCCGCAGCGCGCGCACGACACCAGGTGACGTACCTGAGTGTGTATGTTGCCACAGTCAGGCGAGGTAGGCCCGCACGAGCGCGCGCACGCTGGCGCGGCACAGCGGACACGCGCCCAGCGCGGCCCCGCAGCGCGCGCACGACACCAGGTGACGTACCTGAGTGTGTATGTTGCCACAGTCAGGCGAGGTAGGCCCGCACGAGCGCGCGCACGCTGGCGCGGCACAGCGGACACGCGCCCAGCGCGGCCCCGCAGCGCGCGCACGACACCAGGTGACGTACCTGAGTGTGTATGTTGCCACAGTCAGGCGAGGTAGGCCCGCACGAGCGCGCGCACGCTGGCGCGGCACAGCGGACACGCGCCCAGCGCGGCCCCGCAGCGCGCGCACGACACCAGGTGACGTACCTGAGTGTGTATGTTGCCACAGTCAGGCGAGGTAGGCCCGCACGAGCGCGCGCACGCTGGCGCGGCACAGCGGACACGCGCCCAGCGCGGCCCCGCAGCGCGCGCACGACACCAGGTGACGTACCTGAGTGTGTATGTTGCCACAGTCAGGCGAGGTAGGCCCGCACGAGCGCGCGCACGCTGGCGCGGCACAGCGGACACGCGCCCAGCGCGGCCCCGCAGCGCGCGCACGACACCAGGTGACGTACCTGAGTGTGTATGTTGCCACAGTCAGGCGAGGTAGGCCCGCACGAGCGCGCGCACGCTGGCGCGGCACAGCGGACACGCGCCCAGCGCGGCCCCGCAGCGCGCGCACGACACCAGGTGACGTACCTGAGTGTGTATGTTGCCACAGTCAGGCGAGGTAGGCCCGCACGAGCGCGCGCACGCTGGCGCGGCACAGCGGACACGCGCCCAGCGCGGCCCCGCAGCGCGCGCACGACACCAGGTGACGTACCTGAGTGTGTATGTTGCCACAGTCAGGCGAGGTAGGCCCGCACGAGCGCGCGCACGCTGGCGCGGCACAGCGGACACGCGCCCAGCGCGGCCCCGCAGCGCGCGCACGACACCAGGTGACGTACCTGAGTGTGTATGTTGCCACAGTCAGGCGAGGTAGGCCCGCACGAGCGCGCGCACGCTGGCGCGGCACAGCGGACACGCGCCCAGCGCGGCCCCGCAGCGCGCGCACGACACCAGGTGACGTACCTGAGTGTGTATGTTGCCACAGTCAGGCGAGGTAGGCCCGCACGAGCGCGCGCACGCTGGCGCGGCACAGCGGACACGCGCCCAGCGCGGCCCCGCAGCGCGCGCACGACACCAGGTGACCGCACGGCAGGAACACCACGCTCACCTATGCGGACATATCACATTATTGTAGTAGATTCAAGCACACCCAAAACGAAGACATATCTATACTAATATTATTATAAAGCAGAAGAGTTTGTTTGTTTGGTTGAACGCGCTTATATCAGGAACTATTACGGTTAGAATTGAAAAAATATTTTAGTGTTTAGTAGCCCATTTATCGGAGAAAGGTATATGCTAAATAACATCACGCTACAACCAAAAGGAGCAGAGCAACAATGAAACATGTTGCAAAAACGAGAAAAAGTTATGCCTTTTGAGAGCTTCCGATGAGTCCGATGCGTAAACGATTAAAGTAACAAGACAAAAAAACAAAAAAAACATGTACGACGGAATTGTTTCTCTTAAAAAGTTCAAAGAAAAAGACCGCGATAGCATACGTCTATCTGTTAAGGTTGCTTACTATGTTTTAATTGTAATCAAATCTAAATTTAGTGAAGCTGAAGACTTTGTTTAGTCCCTCAGCGCTGACCGTCGGTTGCCAAAATGCATTCAGTGCTACGCTGACGGCGAACTGCGACGCGTGTGTACAGTTCACAAGAAAAATGAATCCTTTTACTGAATGCTCTAATATGTGCGTACGGTCGGTCGCTCCGTCAGCGAAGCAATGAACGCATCCATACAATCTCATAACTCGTCGGTCAACCGACGTACGGGCGACCGACGAGCCGGACCGACGGCTCGACCGACCGTACGTGCGTACCAAATCACGCGCGTACCGTCAGCGTAGCTGTGTGCGCGTTCATAGACTTGCATAGATGTAGCTACGCCGACCGTCGGTCGGACATTTTAGTCGTCTTACAAAGGTTGTCCACTCAATGTATCCGACATAATATACCTTTATACGTGATTAAAAAATGTTACCATTAATTCAGATACTTACTAGGTACTAAGAAAAGAAATAATGCATTAGAATTATGAAACATCCTGTTAATAATGTTTACGTATCAGATGGTACAGAACATACCTACCCAGTGTACGAGTCGATTAAATCATTCAATCTCCATTTTCCATGAGACAAAATATCACATTTCAAACTATGTATGTGATGCGTCATCATAATGTTTTTTTTTTTTTTTAGTTAAGTATTCAAATGTGTATTTTTTTCTTATGGACGTGCAGTAGTCATTGTATATATGAAGTGGGCTGCCGTTGTAAGACGATCAAAATGTCACGGTGTATATTTATAACCCTAAAGAAACCGTGACCGACTGACTGACTATCAACACATAACTCAAACTACACAACAATTGAGCTGAAATTTGGCGCACAGATCATAGTTATTATGATGTATACAGGATAATTTTATAACCAGTGCGCAAATTTTTTTTGGTGGTTCAGTATCAGTAATAGAACACATTTCAACAATTTTTTCAATACGTTTTTTTTTTAATTTTTATCCGATTTAAATCAGTAAACTGTGGACACCCTACATATTTCGTAATACT
Organism: Aporophyla nigra; assembly: GCA_947507805.1. Taxonomy (NCBI): domain Eukaryota; kingdom Metazoa; phylum Arthropoda; class Insecta; order Lepidoptera; family Noctuidae; genus Aporophyla; species Aporophyla nigra. The sequence goes on along the minus strand of OX382307.1, from coordinate 12,161,089 downwards.
ATTTTTGATCAATTGTAATAGGTCAGTAACCGCGACGGCGTAGGTACTTCGAAATTTTTAGAATTTTGACCGATTGAACAGGTGGTCGGTCGTTCACCTTCGCTGCCGCGCCGTCGCCGCGCGCAAGATACCATAAAAACCAGTTTCAAAATAGACATCTTTCGTTAACGATAACTTATTTTTTTTGTACTAGATATATCAAAATAAAAAATGCATGGTTATTATAACTCGTTTAAGTTCATTTGTTAAAATTTGCGCACTGGATAAAAAATTACCTTGTATATCCCGAGAAGGGGTTTTTGGAAATTCGGCCTTTAAAAGGGGCGAAAAGGGGTAAATTTGTTAGAGAAACGTGGTACCAATACATATCTATTAAAGATAAAAAGGCTGTAATTTTCATTTTTCTACCACCAAGCTGGGCTAGTCAAAGTTAATAAACTTGAAACTTGGCAAAGTATGTTTTTTTTTTGAACTTACGTTTTTTTAAACAGAACCTCACAGATGTTTAAGCGGTATCAAAGTTAGTTAGTCAAAGCGATTTCGGATTAGGTCGAAACCCGGTAAGTACTAACACTTAAAATAAAACAAGTAAGCGTTTCAGGGTTTTATTTTTAAATCATCTCTTAACGGGTTGGAAAAGAGTCATAAAGTTTCGATTTTACTGCTTGCTTCAAGTAACTCAGTAATGGATATAAATAATATTAAATCATCCAACGGAAACACACCTAATGTTTTTTGATGTAAAACATCTATAGGCGAGGGGTAAACCTAAATTTTGGCTGGCGACCGTGGCGACGCACAGTGGGCCCATACTGAAAATTAGTGGACTTAGGCAACAAAGTTCCAATATTGATGCGATTATTTGATTTGATGTGATAATTAACATATAATTAATACGTTATTTTTGATTATACCATATTTATTTCCTTTCGTAAAGTATGCTTTATGAATATTATCTTTACAAAATATTTTTTTGTTTTGCCTTGCGTCGCAGGTTCGCTAGGTTCAGCTACATTTCTCAAGGTCAGCCCTTGGATGGGTGACCATTTAGTTTTTGTTTTACCTTGTGTCGCAGGTTCGCTAGGTTAAGCTGCTCTTCGCCAGGTCAGCCTTTGGATGGGTGACCATGTAGTTTTTGTTTTGCCTTGTGTCGCAGGTTTGTTAGGTTAAGCTACACTTATCAAGGTCAGCCTTTGGATGACCATTTAGTTTATGTGTGGCGTTTTGCGTGATACAGAGTAGTCCGAATTTTGATAATTAACATATAATTAATATGTTATTTTTGATTATACCATATTTATTCCCTTTCGTAAAGTATGCTTTATAAATATTATCTTTACAAAATAATTTCGATGTTTTACATCTGCCAGGCGTCCCGCGACGGCTCACTTTTTTACACGCTTTATATTAGCTTCACTTGTATGTTTGTATATTTGTATGTTTGTATGTTTGTATGTTTGTTTGTAACCGACTCCTTATAGCGCGATTTTGACCCACTTTAAACGAACAGATTTCATTCAAACTTTGCACACCTGTCAAGGACCGATGACAATGCAATAATTTCATAAATTTGTGCCATTATCCTGACCAGGATTACCAGGACAGGCTTAACTTGCCTGAGCGTCTTTTGTATGCTGTCCGCTAGAGGGCGCTAGTTAGTTGACGTACCGTACATCTGTGACGCGTTCGAGCGGTAACTGCTCGCGCTTAATATAAAAATCTAGCTAATAAATGAGTTTGTCAAGACTTTTTTTGTGTTAAACTTGTTTTTCTTGAACAATAAACTGTTATTGTAATAAGTGAGTCCTAATTTGCTCCCCACCGACGCTATAAGGGGCTGCCCAACGTGTGTAGATATTTCGTGCAGTGTATTACGGAGTGCAGATCGCGAAATAACTTGCAACGATCACAAAAAATAACCGTAGGGGACTATTATCAAACCTAGGAGTGTGTTCTTCTTGTTTATCCTGTGTCTTCAGTGACCAAAATGCCAAGAACACGGTCAGAAGAAAACTCTGACTCGAATGGCGCCGCGGACGCGGCCGCCGTGAACATTACAATGTCTCAAGAAACTCTCGCTAGCTTTATAGCATCGAATGCTCTCCGCAGTTTTTCGATGTTATGTACTTGAAGGACCTGCTGCAGTTTGGTGGCAAGGTGTGAAGCAGTCAACCAGCACGTGGTCGGAAGCCGTCACCAGAATAAAATGCGCCTTCGGTGAACATGACCCGCCACATCGCCTTTACCGTAAACTCTTTAATATTAATCATCAAGAAGATGAAAACACTGACTTGTTTATTGCTAAGGTACAATATTAGCCAAGTTCCCAAAGGATGACCTCTCAGAGAAGGTTCAATTGGATATGGCATACGGTCTACTTAACACGCGCATTAGAAAACGCGTGACGAGAGAATGCGTTAATAACTTCGACGAGCTGCTCTACAAGTCTCGACAGGTTGAAGATTTGGTAAAAGAAGTTGCCTAGTTTTTACGATTGTCATGGTTACAATAGTTAAAAGATCAGCTACATGTTCTCAATAAAATGTTATTTAATGGCAACAACATAGTTATTCCTAGCACTATGCATGATTACATTTTAAAATTGGTCCATGAAGGACATCAAGGTATAAACAGTTGCATACGCCATGCAAAGACAACTGTGTACTGGCCTAGCATAGATGATGACATCACTAAATTCATATCACAGTGTCCTACATGTCTTACTTACCGTCATAACAATGCTAAACAGCCAATAATACACCATGAGTACAAGATGCTACCATGGTCGAAAGTTGGTGTTGATATCTTTGAATTTAACAAAAGTAAATATCTTATTGTTATAGATTATTATTCAAAATATGTAGAGATAGCTTATTTAAAATCAGATTCAACAGCTAAAACTTTAATAATACATTTAAAAACTAATTTGCACGTCATGGCATACCAGAAACCATGAATTCAGATAATGGTCCACCTTTCAATAGAAAAGAATTTAAAGATTTTACTACTGAATGGGGTATCCACCACACTACTTCAAGCCCATACATGAGTCGATCAAATGGAATGGTGGAACGAGAGGTTGGTTCAATTTAATCCATGTTTTCAAAATGTAAAGCTGACAACTCAGACCCATACATTGCTCTACTGATGTATAGGAACACTCCTAAACACACAGGTTATTCACCTGCACAACTGTGCATGTCACGCAACTACGCACTAAATTACCTACCTCGGACACCACAATAACACCAAATACAGTTGACACCAGTAAGGTAGAGAAGAAAATTAAAAAACAACAGTTAAAAACAGCATTTTATTACAATAGAAACACAAAAACACTTCCAACACTAGACATAGGTGACAAAATCTATTTTAAACACAAACCACTTGGGTTCCTGGTATAATATCAGAAAAGGATAGTCTTCCTCATAGCTATATTATCACTTCTCCTCAAGGATCTTTCCATAGAAATCGCGAACACATATTGAAACCAACTTCAACCACTCCTCCGTTGACTGGTGACAGGTACTGCTAACCTGAAAAAGAAAACGAAATTAGGACAGAGAATAATATCCCCAACCAGTCAGCACCATATGTGACACTATCAGGGCGTACAGTTAAGAAACCAATTAGATATGATGATGAATATAATTAAGTTTCATGTACAATGATAAATAACAGACTTGTATTTATTTTGTACCTTGAATTGTCAAACGTCACAAGTGTCAACGTCAACCATCAGTTGCGTTCCGTTTCAAACTTTTGTAAAAGTTTTCATGGTTTGACTACTTGCGATTGTACTAAAAAAAAAAAGAACGATTGAATACTTACTTTGTTTTATAAACCAGTTGCTGGCCATGGAATCTTGTCAGGATAATTTCCTAAAACTTAAGTAGTGTTAACACTTTGAACGCCGCGCGTTTTTGAACTAGTCTAATACCGTACGCCGGCGATTTTTGCATTATTTTGAAAATTTGTAAATAATAGTCTATTACAGATACCTACATATTTTTTTATACATTGTAAATTTAGGTTTATATTTGTTATTTATGAAATAAAATTATTAAATATATATAATGAAATGTATTTATTCGACAGTTTTGAATAGTGCACTGAACAACTCGAAACGAAGCGGGACGGGGCGGCGTACTGAGCGACAGGAACGTACGCACTCCGCGTTCGTTCCTGTCGACTTGACACACACATAAAAAGAGCTACGTGTCTATAATTTTGAACATGTGTGCATTATGGATGTAGCTAATGACCAATAACAGCCAACAGTTACTTATAGTTATCATGGAATTGAAAGTAGGTTAATAAGTTAAAAAAACACGGTTTTATAAATAAACCAAACTAAAAAGTAGAAAATAAATAATAGTTAAAAAAAAAACTAAAAACACGCTTTATATAGAAAACCAAACTAAAAAGTAAAAAATAAATTTTAATAAATTTGAAGTAAGAATAGTATAAAAAATCGAATAAATGTAAATGAATAATAGTGTAAGAAAGAAAAAAATGTTTTATTTCAAAAAAAGCGTGGGGTGCATGGTGTCAATAGTTAATAATATTTCATTGACAGATATGACCAGAAGGATTATCTTTTCGATAATATCTTAAAAAGCACCCCACGCTTTTTTTGAAATAAAACATTTTTTTCTTTCTTACACTATTATTCATTTACATTTATTCGATTTTTTATACTATTCTTACTTCAAATTTATTAAAATTTATTTTTTACTTTTTAGTTTGGTTTTCTATATAAAGCGTGTTTTTAGTTTTTTTTTTAACTATTATTTATTTTAAAATCAGCCTTGTCGTTAATCTCATTCCTCTGATCTATAAGCTTAAAAATTGGTCTGAATATAATTCTGTACATTTCGATTAGTATAGAATTAGATTCGAACCAATTTTTTTGTCGGTTTGTAACGCGAAAGTTTGTGAGGATGGATGGATGTTTGTTACTCTTTCACATAAACCATACTGAACAGATTTTGATGAAACTTTACAGTAGTATAGCTCATACGTTAGAATAACACAGTGTACAGTTTTTAAAGATTTTGTGTGATTTGGCCATAACATAATAAGGAATTTTTCTTTCTTGAAAAATTCCTGCCCTTGAGAGTTACTTTGGATGTGCTGTCTAAACCTCTTAGAGTTACACTTACGAGTTACTAAGTAACTCGTAAGTGTAACTCTAATATAATAATACGATGTCATAATGTAAATAAACTAAGCTTTTTTCCCACGAGGGCAGGCAGAAACTATAGAACGCTACCTGCTACGATCCTTACATACTTGCCTCGTCTATGTTCATACATCTGATCATACATGCACGCCGGTCTGGTGTTGGTCTTTCTTCCATTTCAGCGATCTTACACATCGCTGGTTTTCGAGAATAACGACTTAATTCAAAATTTTGTCAAATTGAATAGGTACTGAATGCCAAACGATCATAAAGCTTTGATTCAATTTGACAGAATTTTCAATTATGTCGTTATTCTCGAAAACCAGCGACATGTTTCTGTCACACCGCGAGCCAATTTTACCTTTTTCCAGAACAACTTAACATTGACCCTGTAGTAATCAGAGAACTTCCTGCTATATTTTTCTTCCTTTTTATCCTTTTTTATTTCACTTTTCCTTTATTTTTGAGTATTTCTTCTTAACCATCTGTCACATTTGTTGCCCGATTCATTTAATTTTGGGCCTTATAAGCTAACACATTAAGCCATGTGTTAGCTTATAACACCTGCCTATGCACATCTTTCTTCTTCCACACAAATTACTTTCGACTCATTCGCACATAGCACATCTAGTTTTTTATCCTTCACCATCTCACACCCCTCATCCATCTTATTTTTAAACCTCCCTGTACATTCAGCGAAGCTAAGCGACATACTACCGCCCGCTTTTACCCCCGTGGAAACAAATAACGTGGTGTACTTATCATGGCAATCGTGGGATTGTTTGTCTTAAACAGTTCTATTATTAAAGTCCGCGACAGCATAAATCTATCTTTTATGTGGAAGCCATTATTGGCAAAACAGTTGGCCAAAAATATATTTAAATTGGGTAGTTTTTTAACAATGCACAATTTAGAGTAAATGTTTATTCTTTTTTAAATTAATACCTTTACCGCTTTCGGTATTAAAGTGTAAAAGACAAAGTTTATCTTCAAACTTTGTCTTTTACACTATGTAATTTGGACGAATAGTTTAAAACTTACTACTATAAGAATCACGAGAGCAGAGCGCCATTTAAGACTTGCCTGTTATGTTTGATGTGGATAGTCTAAAGCAGCCTTTCCCAAAGTGGGCGATAACGCCTCCTTGTGGGCGCTGCAGGCCTAAAGGGGGGTGGTAAGAGACCCAGAAAAAAAAATGGGTCGTTGTTTAGACTCTACACTCCCACAAGGGGGCGTTATCGCCCACTTTGGGAAAGGCTGGTCTAAAGCCTAGGGAAGGACATAGGCTACTTTTTGTCAACACACCACTCGAAGCCGCGGGAAGAAGATTAGCTCCCATCTTCTATATTTAAAAGCGAAAGGTCACTCATACATTCACTCTCTGATTAATCACGAAATCTCAGAAACACTGGACCTACGAAGATGAAATTTGGCACAGAGGTCGATTATGAGTAGAAGACGTCAGCTAAGAAAGGATTTTAGGAAACTCCCCCCGTAAAGGGATGAAATAGGGGGTGCAAGTTTGTATGAAAGTCTGTCAGTTTTGAAGCTGGGTTCTTCAATTTTTGTATTCAGACTGAGGTAAAAAAAAAATATCAGTATCTCAGCGTTTTTGATAATGTTACTCCTGAGAAGCTGAAAATGGGGATGAAGTTGTGTGGAAAGTTCTTCATTTTCAAAGTCAACATCATTAAATTTATTATTTAGGTATATGGTTGGAAACTGACGCAACAACATATCCGAAATCCACGAGGGCGAAGCCACGGGCAACAGCTAGTATGTATTATAATATGATAAAGCTAGAGTTTGTTTTTTGTTTGAACGGGCTAATCTCTGGAACGTCGGATTTGAAAAATTCCTTTTGCAGTTGATCGCCAAATTCTTGAGGAAGGTTAAATATATGACTAATCAACAACGACCCTGAGGAATCGGGGAAAAGGGAAAGAGGCATAAAGACACTAAGCGAAAACGAGGCAATAGCACGGGCAATTTGTTCACGTCTTCTTCTACAGACCTATGGATTTAGTGAAAGATTATAATTATGCATAGAAAGGTTGTAACTTTTGACAGAACGGTGAAGAAGAAAACTTGCTGCGCCGACAGACATGATAAGGACACGAGCATGTTTCAGGTCTTTTCTTTCCCTACGCTCAAAGTATATGCTACGGTCAAAATATAATCCAGTCGGATTTTATTTTTTTATATTAGACAAAATCTTATGCAAGACTGTGAAAACACCTTGCAGATCATTACTACAAATATAAACTCTGCAACGTTCATAGGGCTCATAGTATAAAACATCTAAGACTACATTGACTACTTTATTGCATTCTATCGGTAAATTACTACACTATGTACCAACATTAACTGAAGGTGACGCGATTGAATGACTCATATAACTTCCCGACTACATGTTATTACTAATTGATTTCCTGTCTGGCTCGACAATGTGGAATAATTAATTAACTGACACAACTTTTTGGATAACTACCAACATTATTTCGGTATTTCCTTACGCTGATTAGGGACTTTAGAACGCGAAAAATTATGGTACTTTTGTTGCTAAGTAACATACTGTAACCACTTAACAAGTCACTAAATACGTTTAACGGTAAACGAATTAACTGTTTTGTGGTGCAAGCAAGCGCAAAAATTACTGCATTAATCAATTTATAAGACCGTGGTTTCCATATTGAAATACGCTGTTGAATTTTTCATCCATTATTTAAAAAAATAACAACGGTTTCTAACAAAACTGTAAAACCTACGCGATCAAAATGAATGGAACAGGTTTCGCGTCGATGAGGATACGTAATTAATTGTATCGAAATTATATCGTAAGCCGCGGCGTCTGCGTCGCGTTTATGCAGCTCTCACGCTGTTACCTACGCTAATTATCGCCGTATATGGGGACACCCTTAATTATTATAACAAATATAATACCAATCCATTATTTTGCCCCTGCAGGGTTTGTCCTGACCCTTTTCTCATAGAGAAGGCACGAGCATCTACCACCACGCTTACTCAAGAAGGGTTTTCTCACGATGGTTTCCCTTTAGTAATGTGAGTAATGTCCAAGATAAACTCAGACGATCAACAAGGTTACTCTTTAGGCATTGCTTAGCCATCAAGCCTGTTTTTGAAATAAAAACCTAACATAAATCGCAATACAGCTCCTTTTCCAAGGTTGTAAAATTTGTATTAGGAACTGTCCTAAAATCGACATAAAGGTCGAAATATAAAAAAACTGTGCCGTAGATTTAGGATAGGTTTAAGTAGTATAACAAATACAAAGTCATCACTAACCTCACAATCCATGCACACTTTACATAATCTAGCCTCTTTCAACTGTCTGTTCTCTTCTTCCAACGACAGCTTCTTTCCCTCCGGCGCAGGCGCTTCCTGCGCGTTATCATTATCAGTTTTAACCTCCTCTTGTACTTTAGTTGTAATGTTACTGTTCTCAGTCTCTGTTCTGGTGGAAGGTCTGGTAACTGGTGGGCTTTCGTCGTCTCCGATGTAGTGAACTTCTATCCCGCCAAAATCTTCATGTTCGTCGTCACTCTCTTCGTCATCGTCCGGAGTCATCGACCTAGCGGGACTACTGTTATCGCTTCCATAGGGGCGAGTTAGTAAGGCGACGTGTTGTGCAGGGATTCTGAAATGGTAATAATACGTTTCAATTTGATTTATTTTGCGAAAAGCAGACTAATAACAAATTAAAAATGTGTTAATTACAAGCTTCAATTTTGTGTGTATTCTTAGTAGAGACAAAAGCCTAATGGCCATCCCAAAAAAAACCACCCTAGGGTAACTCGTAATGTGATGAATAGTAATAAGGGATCGTTCAACAATTACGTGATCATTTTTGGCCGTTTTTTTAACCCCCCCCCCCCCCCCCTATGTGATCACAGCGTAATCTTTTGTTTTAACCCCCCCCCCCCCTCGCCTTGATTACGTAATCTTCGTCCGTGCTTAATGTTTGCTGTTTTATTAGCACTGACACGTATGTCATGTTTCTATGGGTCTTAAATGACCTAAATTTGGGAAGAGGGTGTGTCATTTGTCAAAATGCAAAAAGTAAGAACTAAAAAGTAAAATCAATAAAATAGATAGTTTCATTAGTCTTCATTGAAACGACGAAATGAAATCAACTCTCTCTCTCTATTTAAATATTTAGTTATATAAATGATGACGTAATCATGGATTCTCTCCCCCCCCCCCCAAATAATCCAGATGTATATACAAGCACCCGACCCCCCCCCCCCCTTCGGTGATCACGTAATTGTTGAATGATCCCTAATAATAGCGGTAGTATTTAATGATATTGGGACGAACAGAATGTTCAAAATTATAGAAAAATCTATGAAAATTGAGAAATGAAAATCAATAACAAAAGGGATGTTTCAGAATGAAGATAGTACATGGCAACTGTCATTCTGACAAAAACTTTATCCAATTGAGATAGTTTTTAATTTTCTTAGTTTCTCTAAATGATTGTACACAGCCTATGGAGGAAATAGGAAGAAAAAAAACTTTAGAGGTGTCAAGGGACACCCGGAGGAAACGAAGTTCCTTTCCAGGATTCATAATACCTAGTTATAATTTTTTAATTATTTATCATGTACAAAAAACCTGTATACACTCAACAAAAATATTCTCTCTCTCTCCCTATCTCCTTCTCTCTCCCTCTCTCTCTCTACCTCGCTCTCTCTCCCTCTCCCCCTCTCCCCTCTCCACCTCTCTCCCTCTCTACTCACAACAAAAAAAACAACAACATACAAAATATATACGGTCGAATTGAGAAACCTCGTCCTTTTTTTGAAGTCGGTTAAAGCATGTCCTGACAACTTTTCGTAAGATTTTTTTCCGTCTAGACCCCTTTCACAACGCGCGATAAGGAACTTCGTTCCAAAAATATACGAATTCCGATTATCGATCTCGTCTGGGACGGACAGATGAACACGCGTTTCAGAGTATCCACCCTTGACTAGCAGTTTTAGGTTGGCCAAACGAAATAAGCCAAGGCAAATACGGGCTATGGCATCATTGAAAGCTTGCTGTAAGCGAACAAACTCAGAGGTCACAGTCTCTTTTAAAGTCTAGATATAATCTTGGTTACATAGTGTGAAGACTATGTAGATTGGAGACTGAAATGGTATTTTGAGGAAAGAACCTCACAGACTGAGTGGACCAGAGCAAGCATTTGTCACTAATTGTGTAGCTCAACGCAGAACTTAAGGAGCTCAATGATTTGACGAACAATACCAAAGTTACTAAATGATTACGGCAGTTATAGCTTTATAATAAGTATCAACGTGTACCCGATCAAGCAATGTCTTAAGGACTGCTTACCCAGCTCTCGGTGTAAACTCTCTGAAGGTTTCAGACAGTATGTCCCGAGCGAGTCGGCTCTGAGGCGTCATGGACCAGGGCTCCTCGTTGAGCTGGTCATCCAACACTGCGTCGATCAACGCCTCGGACGATGTGTATGGAGTACCTAGAAATTCAATGAAACAATGTTATTAAGTAACAAACAAAGGCTCGTGGCTAAGTAGTAACAGCCATACGGGTCGATCGGCGGTGCCGGACGTAAAGAATAGCACCATCCCATTTCTTTCCGTGGGTGTCGTGAGAGACGACCAAGGGACTACAATGGGCAGCAGCGTTCTCTACACGTTTTCCACCATACTGCGAACGCTAACCCGCCTGGCCAAGCGTGGCGATTATGGGAAACCCCCCTCAGAGGAAACCCGCTTGCATTTATAAAATCAATATTATATTCGCCTTATTAGTATGTGACATACAGGATTCCCCGGTGACAGTATTTCCGTTCTGCAGTACTACTGGTGAATCAGTAGTAATAAATATTAAAATAATCAAAATACTTACTAACCCGGGCGGTCGGTGTAGGTATATTAGAGGGATTTTTAACTATTTTTGGATTGTAATAAATTCGAGGAAAATGTTATCGAAATCTTTGGAATATTTTATTTAAATAATATTAAAACACTTCTATTGGAAATAAACAAGACTAAAAATGTCAGGTCGCTACAAGAAGCCATGTGAGCTCAATGGTGACATTTCCTTTCGTAGTCAAAAGTTTTAAAGCGTGATCATTCCCCGATTAGCAACTCCGAGTACGGTAATACAAATTTTCGACAGCATGAATGGCGTGCGATTCAAGAGTCCATGTCCAGCAATGTTTTAGGCTGATGATGATGATTTCTTGACAATGTAAATAAGATGAGGTGACAAAAATTGAAAAATGTATGCTTAGATGGTTTGGTCATGTTGAGAGGATGAATGAAGGACGGCTCACAAAAGGTATTTACAAGGCAGATGTGAAAGGAAACACCGGGAGAGGACGCCCTAAGAGGACATATAGTGACCTTATTGGTGATGTTCTTCAGAAAGGTCAGGTGCGTAGTACTCGCAACCGGCGTGTGTGTATGACCAATTGTATGAACCTAAACGAGGCAAAAGGAGTGTGTACAGATCGTAGCAGGTGGCGTTCCGTGGTTTCTGCCTACCCCCATGGGAAAAAGGCGTGATTGTATGTATGTATGTAAATAACACAATGACATGACACAACATTATGCCTTGTTTCCCCAAAGGGTTGGACAGAGCTTTACCTGTAGCACACCCACATTTCACCTGTTATGTTAAACACAATGAGAACAGACAGCTGTGCTGCTGGGGAGTTTGTTGCGCCACTTTTTCTTCCCAGCTAAAGCACTAGGAAGTGCTGAAGGGCGGGCGTTTTGGGGGACTTTCTTATGTAACTTTGACGTTCAAAAAGTGCTGACTCTCAGCCTAGTTTGAATAAATGACTTTTGATTTTGAGTATTGTTGAATTGACAAAATGTATGGCTTTGTAATTGTGATTTTTGACATTTACCCCGCAGCTTAACACAATATTACGTGCAAAGAGAAGTTATAAAGTTGTTAGTGAAAGGTCAATCATCTCAGCTCGTCGTATTTTTACCGCCAAACTTCACCACAGTGTGATCTTTTTTTACGAGTGACAGATACAAAATTCAACTTTGCCTCCATGCCAATACATTGGCTAATTCTTCGTTATTGGTGTCACTAACCGGTGCCGGTAACCACTTCCCCAAAGTGGGTCATCAGCCCCCTTATCTGCCCGATACGTTATCAACAGGAACCGTGAGTGCACATACCAACAGTCCGCAATCTATTCGCTATCGCTCGTCGTACGCGAGCCGCATCCAACCCTGCGCCTAATGCTGCCGCTGCCATCGTGCTTTCCATACATTCTTCTACCTGAAAATATAAGTACAACAATTTAATATATTTATAAATACATATTATAAATTCGCGTCTTCTTCCCATGGGGGTAGGCAAAAACTACAGAAAGCCACCTGCTACATACATCCTTACATATTTCTTTTGCTTCGTTTACGTTCAAGTGTAGTTATAGATAGTTAGATAACTATCTATAACTACACTATATATTTACTAAAATCTCTTTGGCTATACTATTTGTATCTAGCTGGTTTTGATACCATTAAATAGATGACTTTTTTTGTTAACCTTTAAGTCCCTGAGATACCACATTTGGTTCGCCGCGTAGCAAACTTTAACCTTATTTGTAAATAAGGCTCTGAATCGTTTGAAACAATGCGAGCATAACGTAGGTAATTGGGGATAAAGAAGTTAATCTTTCTGCTCCATGGCAATCTGTTCTAGAAACAATAAGCTGAATTCAAATGCAATCTACGAGAAACATAAACTGTTGAAAAGTTTCATTCCAGGAGACTTCGCTTTGTCTTGTTGTGGGAATCTTTTGGTGATTCGCCATATCATGTCTCTTTAGTTCAGAATGTTGGACTACACCTTTTCCGCTCAGAATCTGAGCAAGCATTCACGTGTGTTGAAAGCTTCTCTTGGTACTTCAGGCTCCTTTGGACTATGTCTTGTCGGACAAATTTTAATGCGAGGTATAGGTAGGTATATGATTTATTGCTAATATACTGCGGGAGAAGAGAATGGGCAGCAGCGTTCTCTATGCATTTTACCACCATACTGCGATCGCCAACCCGCTTGCCAAGCGTGGCGATTATGGCAAAGCCCCCCAAATTGGGGGAGGCCTAAGTCCAGCAGTGGACGTCTTACGGCTGATATGATGATGATACTGCGGGATACCGAATAGTTCTTAGTGCTTTGCTCTGGAATCTTTCTTGTATGACGATGTTTCTGTTGCTGGTGGTAGTATACGGTGTACGATACGAGTTTGTTAATGTTAAAGTTTTGGCCATCGTGCCATACCTTATCGAATGCCTGGCCAATGTCAAGACAGACCGCTGAGCAATACAGTTTTTCTACCGGCTATGTGCCGACTAAGTGTTGCGTCGATAAGTTCATATCCGGGTGTTTTCCCTACCTGCACGCGTAGCATGACCACCGTTGAAATGGGTTTTGTCTATTCTTGGTAGAATAGAGATAGAATTGTCATGCTATGCCCACATACAACGGTACAAATCTTTCTACAATCTTTAAATCTGTCTTTAATCTTTCTACAATCTGTAATTTTGTCTATTCTTCCGTCGACAAAACCCATTTCTACAGTGGTTATGCTACGCGTGCAGTAGGTTATTTATTTCTCGGTTTACTTCTTTGGAACTTTTCAGGGGTAAATTGAGCACATTAAAAAAAAAGTAAAAATGATTTCCGCGAAGCAAACGAGCCATTTCTGTTGTTTTGCTGTCCGCCAAAATTAGTAAAACTAATGAAGAAATTCGATACTTTTGAAGTTTCATTACAAAGAAAAAAAGGAAAAATGCGACACCAAACGGAAAAAAACATGTGACGTTTATGGACTTAACGTATCAGTTGTAGTCAAGTTGGTTCAAGCATTTCCAGTCCGGGAATTTTGATGTCAAAGATGCAGCTCGCTCTGATCGCCGTTACGGATCGAAGTCGATGCTGTTTTTGAAACAGCATTCGTATTTACGACATAGCTGAAGTATTAGGGGTTGACCACAAACTAGGTTTGACCCATTTGAAAAAGTCTGGGTGTACATAAAAGCTTATACTTGGGTGCCACTGAAAGAAACCTAATGAATTGTGTACTCATTTGCGTATCCCTATTTAAACGTAATAAAACCGAACCATTTTTTGAAAAGTTTGATAACCTACGACAAGAGCGTGCGAAAAAGATCACGGGCCAAAGGCATCAAACTCGACAGACTATAGCAAAACCCGAATTAACTAGCAATAAGGTGATGCATTGTTCATGTGCAAGGGCATCGTTAATTATGATCTTTTATCGCCGGATAAAACCATCGATTCGGATCTCTATTGCTGATCAAACTGTGGTATTTCGACGCGCTGAGACGTACTCGCACTGCACTCTGTTCGATTCTCAAAGATCTTCAACACACAGAGTTGAAGATACAGTGCGAGAAAAAATCCCGTCGCGATTTTATCCCGCTCGTGCCACGTGGGCTTAATGTCTAAGGTACTCGCGCTTAACGATGCGCTGTGGACTGTGATACGCTTCTTAGAGTAACCAAGGCATTTAAAATGTAATTTATTTACCTGACTTTCTGTGATAGGAAAGTTGTCACCGTTTCGTCGTCGCGCATTACGTGCACCTTCAGAGAACTGAAAACAGCAAAGAAGGGCAAGTTAATTTTTTCATTCATTTGTGGGGCCCGCAATGGCCTCAGTATCTTTCGATAGAAAAAAATCTGTTGCTTTTTAATATAAGTGATACAAAAGTAGAAAAATCGACTAAGTATCTGTAACAGATATTTAGTAATCGAAGGCCAAAGAAGTATGAAAGTAGAATAAATGTTATGGAAATACGTTCCTTGCGAAGCATGTGTGGTGTAACTATGCAAGGTAGGTTGATGAATGATGTGATAAGACAATGGTACGGTTTTAAAGAAGATGTAGTGACAAACATTGAAAAGAGTGTACTTAGATGGTTTGGTCATGTTGAATGAAGGATGGTTAACAAAAGGCAGATTTGAGTTAAAACGCCGCGCCGGGAGGAGACGCTCAAAGAACCTTAGACTAGTGAGCTTATTGGTGACGTTCTTCAGAAAGGTCAGGTGTGTTGTACTCGCAACGGGCGGGCATGTATGACCAGATTTATGAACGTAATCGAGGCAAGGCGAGGCAGGAGTATTTAAGGATTATAGCAGGTGACGTTCCGTAGTTTCTGCCTACCCCCATGACAAAAAAGGCGTGAGTTTTGTATGTGTGAATAAAGTAATTGAAAGATTGTTAGGTACAGTTATCATGGGTAAAGTTTTTCATGGAAAGTAAAAATGTCATAGTTGACGGTACAGAAAAAGATGATAGTTTATTTGTTGTCATTTTTCGCAGCTGTATGATATATCTAGGAAATGTCATAGTTGACAGTACAGAAAAAGATGATAGTTTATTTTTAACCGACTTCAAAAAGGAGGAGGTTATCAATTCGGATGTTTATATGTTTTTTTTTTTTTTATGTATGTTCGGCCATAACTCCGTCATATATAGACGGATTTGCAAAATTCTTTTTTTTGTTCGAAAGGGGTTTATTCCGAAATGGTCCCATATAATTTTCATATAGATCTGATGATGAGTTCGGGAGACAGACACCGGAACTCTTTAAAAAATGACAGGAAATCAACCGCGATTTCTGCTATCGCATAAATATGCATTGTTTGTTTGGAATTAGTGCAGGGCGAATACCACAACTAAAAATTTAAAAATAAAAACTTTTTTGCAAAAAAAAACAACCGACTTCCTTAAAAACACTACAAAGTGAAAAATAACTTTAATTTCGGAAGTCGGTGGCAAAAAAACCATAAATACAGATCCTAAGACACCGACTACCGAAATTAAAGTTATTTTTCACTTTGTAGTGTTTTTAAGGAAGTCGGTTGTTTTTTTTTGCAAAAAAGTTTTTTTTTGAATTTTTTTCACTTCTGTATGATATATAATATATGCAGATTGACTATAGTTCAAATTTATCCGCACTAAACTTGTGATCAGCAACATTTTTGGATAAGTTCACAATACCTCATTGACATAATTGTTGTTTACATTTTAGTCAACTCACTACCTTGTGTGAACTTTAATACAGGAGCCAGTGTAATAGGTGTCTTACTAATAGATTGCAGGTATTTTAGAGCAGCATGAAGACAAGACGATATATGGCTTATCTTCTCATCTCTCTGATGATGATGATTCATCAGCCTATAGCCATCCACTGTTGGACATAGGCCTCCCCAATTGCACGCCATTTAGCTCGATTCTCGACAACTCTCATCTAGCTGCTACCAGCCACCCTGCGAAGATTGTCGCTCCACCTAGCCTGAAGAGGCCCTACCTTACGTTTGCCGAAACGTTTAGTCACACGAAATATTGTACCAAAAGTAGACTTGTAAAAAATTCTTAAAAGATATACTTAAGTATGTAAATAATAATCATTTCATTTTATATCGTATCATAGTGAAGTCTCGATACTTACGCTAACAGTCCGTTGCACGGAGGTTCGGTTGCGACAAGTGTCGACGAACTCCTGCCCCTTGACCAGCAGCACGTAGCCGCAGTGAGGGAACCAGTGCGCGTGCTCCGACCACGGAGTGTCGCCCGCCTCCCACTTGCCGAGCCCGCCGTCGCAGTAGAAACAACGTACCTGGAATAAGTTAAATAATATACTTAATTACAATCATTACTAGTTTTGAGTACTGGTGTCCCAATAGGAACGGCCGCGACTTACCGAGTTGGAGACCGTAGGTTCGTTTACTTTGTGTAAATTATTTCATCACCATGCTCTCAAAACGTTGACGCAAAACAAAGGGGGGAAAGCGCATATCCTAGAGCTAGTAATTCGAAGATATGTGACATCTACCAATCCACGCTGGGCACGCGTGGTGGATTATACGGCCCATATCCTCTCACAGAGTCGAATTCTGTTTCCCAGCAGGCAGTGGAAACATTATAGGATTGATTCTTTGTTTGATTAGTTCTGAGAGATAGGGAAGGACGCACTAGAACGAAATATACTGAGTTTATTAGAGATGTTCTTCAGAAAGGTCAGGTGCGTAGTATTCCCAACCAGCGCGCGGCGTATGTGTATGACCAGATGTATGAACGTAAACCGAAGCAAAAACGATTATGTAATGATTGCAGCACGTGCTGGTCTGGGGTTTCTGCATTTAAAAAAAGTGAGTAGCTATCTCCGTGGCTATGACTATAACTCATTTTTGTTGAAAGAACTATCATGTTTTTTTTTTATATTGTTAATCAAGAATCGACAAATTGGAATCATCCAAATTACTACCGTGAAAACATTTCAAGCATTACTCTAGTGCTTGAAATGTTTTTGTGAAGTCCTACTTATATTGTATTTTAAAATAAAAATGTCAGACTTTGTTTGTTACGCAGTCACGAGAAAGGTGATTTGGCATAGAAATAGTGTATGACACAAGAGGATACATTTTATCTTGGTAGTACGTGGATAATTGGGATAATTCCTGACCTCAACGCGGGCGAAGCTGCTGGCAAAACTTAGTGATAAACTGAAGGCCTACCTCTGTTGATTTTATATTTTTTGGAGTGTCACCCATTTGAAGTGTTACATAACGTCAACAAACCGTTTTCCATAATGGTATGGTGCTAACATGAGACGCATTAGTATTGTACTTAGTTGAACGCATAGACGCATGTGGCTGCAATGGAATGCCAGGAAGTAACAAAGTTATTGACAGGATCAGTCTAACAAGTTTCGTAGACAGGTCAGTTTTTGCGAGAAGATAACTGACGGATAGCGGCGTTGTGTTTTAAAAAACAGAACTCAATGTCTACCTCAATTGCTAGATAGGTTTGAAAGTTGTGCCCATTGCTATTTTGTCAATGCTATGAGCTTCAGAACAGTGCAGCGGTCCAGGCCCACTGCGGATGGACCAATGACAGACAACGCATAGCCTGGACCACTGAGTTTTATCATCATCATTTCAGTCGAAAGACGTCCACTGCTGGATATAGACCTCCCCCATTTTTGCCACGCTTGGCAGGCGGGTTGGCAATCGCAGTGAGGTGACAAAATTCATAGAGAACGCTGCTGCCCATTCTCAAGTAAGTCCTTTAGTTGTCTCTTACGACACCAACGGGAAGAAATGATATTAGATGGAATTTTCAAAATAGTTGCTTTCATAATGAACATGAAAATCTTAGAGTTACTAAAGAAAGATTGTTGAAATTACACCTCCTTATATGTGCCTGTAAGTGAGTCAGTATAGGTAGATAAATACCTGATCGTCAGTCCCAGTGTGGAAGAAGCCGGCCTCGGCGAGCGCGCGCGGGCCTTGCTGGCGATCGGCGGGCCAGCGCTCGAAGCTGGCCAGGCGCGCCGCCAGCGACGCGTACTGCGGGTGGCGCGCGCCGCCGCCCACCACGCCCAGGTGGCGCCACGTGCCGCCCTGCGACAGCACGCGCTCGTTGTGTGCCGCGCCCGACCTGCAACCGGCACACCCTCTTTTAGATGCGGAGCAGACGATCTACAATTTTCAACGTAAGGACAACAACGAGAAGGAAGGAAACGCCCGGGTGTTACCACTGTGTGGATCGCCTAGAGGACACGGTGGAGCATACGGTGCAGATACGTCCTGACTGAGCGGAGCACCGCCGTGTTCTCGTGGAGGCGATCGGGGGCGTCGATGTCGCGCGTCCTGCCCTGGTGCAGGCCATGGTACGGAGCGAGAGAGCATGGGAAACCGTCACCTCTTTCTGGGAAGCAGTAATACTCGCGCAGGAGGAGGCGGAGCGCGTGAGGGTTAGATAGCTAGTCTGTGCGCCCTTACGCAACCGCAAGAGGGACGCCCCGAGCATCAGAAGTTCATTGCGGACTCCCACCGCCGTAGGTGCGGGCTTGCGGGCAGTGAGCAATGGGTAGCTCGCCGCCCAGTAAGGACCAGGCTCAGGTTTACGGCGCGTTGTCTTCCACGCGACGCAGATGTCAGCATTATTGAAGGGTCCGAGAACCGATGCCTGTCAGGGTCTCGGATTTGTTCGAAAGAGTTACCGTGGCCCTGGCATAGGCAACTGAAGGAACACGGGTGGGTTTTAGTCAGTAAAAGTCCGACACGCCCTTCCGCTCCACCCAGAGCGGAAGGCGTCATTTGATGATTTTCCACCCACAAAAAAAGGGACAAAAACACGGAGGACAAAATGACCGCGCGGTAGTTATTTGCTGGCTGATGTTTGATGCAATCAACAAGACACAGTTCTGCGCAATACCTGATATTGGCTTTTTAACTACAAGCCTTGACAGTTCATAGGTTAGGTCTTAAAGAACGAAATATTACAAAGGTAACCTAGAAGAACAATTTAAAAGTTCACAGTTTTCGTAACACTGATTAAATCAAACTTAACCGTGTCGGGTTTGATCGTAAGAACTGGAGTTCACAGGCCATGCTACGCTGCTGGCATAAATTAAGAAGTATGTCCCTATCAGTATTTCAGTAATCACGGCTTATTCTTCTAATTTTTGGGGTACTGTGTTAAATGTTACAACAAAATACCTTCTGATATATTGCAATTAAATGAAAGGAGGTTTAAAAGTCATATTAAAAGTACACTTTGTAAACGAGCTTATTACAAATTAGAGGACTACATCCAAGATAAGAACGCTTGGAAACATGCTGGTCTCGCTCCATAGGACAGTCTTAGAGTTTATCAAACTAGTTGCTAACTTAATTGTGTAGATAATATTTATTTTTTCTTCTATGACACTGTTTTACATTCTGTAATTACTGTAACTCACACACTGACAGTTTATATGGGTAGTTCATATAATTGTTTTTTTATTATTTTTTTATTTAACTGCTTTTGTTAATTTATTTTTATTTTCTTTTAATTTCATTTGTTGTGTATATGTATCACGGAGCATATTTGCTCCGTGATATGTATCATTTGCATCGTTGTATATGTAAGCGGGCACGCCCTTTATGCCTGGAGGCTTTAGTAAGGTTTTAAGTTCTGTTTACGATTTTGTTTCATTATTCATTTCAGCTTGAGTTTAGTGTTCAATGTTTTGTTGGTATAATGGCGTGTGCTAGCTGACATATGGCGAATAATGTATGTTTTGTTTTATTATATTAATAACTTATACAATATTGTATAGAATCAAGTTCTTCTAACTTAACAGACAGCAGTGCTGCTGGGGAGTTTGTTCCGCCACTTCTTCTTCCCAGCCAAAGCACTAGGAAGTGTCGAAGGGCGGGCGTTTTGGGGGGACTGTCTTATGTGACTTTGACGTTCAAAAAGTGCTGACTCTCAGCCTAGTTTGAATAAATGACTTTTGATTTTGATTTTGATTTAATTAAGGGGAATGCGCCAGGGTAGTCCGCGAAATTCAAACTTCCTTTACGTTTGTAGCTACTTGCAGGTGAGTGTCAGGTAGTTTAAATGGTTTTCAGTCCACTCACCTGGGAAGATGTGTTATCATTATTTTATCTAACTAACTTTTACAAGATCACAACACAACTAGACACACGTTTTTTGTGCTTTGGTAAATGTGTGAAAAAAGGGGTCTTTGACCGTGACTAAAGTGATCTATCTTGTAAAACGAGCGATCTGCGCGTGAGTCATAACTATAGCTAACGGGGGACTTCATGAACAAAAATACAGGTGATATTCGATATCACTTCAATTCGTTATCAGTGATGTCATGTCGGGTGAATTACCCAATGATATCAATTAATGAGTAGGATTGCTTTATTCAGACAAATAAATATTTATTTACATGCACCAAATTGATGACATCTTTCCATTGAATTACCTTAGTTTCTGCACATATCAATTCATTCAATACTCCGATAACGCACGAAAATAAATCAATTGATAAGAACGCTTACCTAATTCGGATCATTGAAAATTATGAAATTGAATGACGAAATGATGTTGTTATAACTTCAACAACTGCAATGGTTCCACCAGTAATTAGTATTAGGGTCACTTCAGAAATTCCAGAACTTCAGAAAAGTTATACCGGTAAAAAACTGTCTTTGGTTCAAATTGGTACAACCACAATCCACCGGCAATAGAAAGTTTCGTGGCAGCGCAAACTTTATAGCCATTTATTAAATCACTATAAACTGAAAACCACACTAATCCATCCAGCGATGACGGACGGCACAATTATATTCAACTTTTGTTAATATAATGTAAATATTCACTTAAAAAAACTTGAGTAATTCAACGCGACCGCTGCCATAAGTGTCTTACTGAATACTAATTTGTCTGATCGGAAACTACGATTTTCTTGTTTGAGTGCGAAATGACTAAGTGGCCATGTAGGTCGCTTCCGAATAAACCAATATTTTCCTATTATTCGGAAGCCACTTATGACCGAGGTTTCAATGTAATTGTTCCTTGTTGGGCCTTAGAACATTGACACTATCAAACAGGTGTATTAATGCCCTTGAGTTAGATCACCTTCTAAAATACTTCTTTTCATTGACAGTCGTTACAGTACTTAGAGTCAAATGTGGTAATTTACTGTTCCTAGCCAAAACCTTGGTTTAAGCTAGTTACTTTAGTAATTATTAAACTTATTTTATGTGGAAATGTTAGTACTGAATTATTTTTTGTGTGGCGTTCTGAACTGAAATAATATGTATTACACAGTTGTGTATAACAAATTAATGTTTACAGGAATTACGATTTCAGACATAGTTAAGCTGTATTAAATTATGGATCAGTCTGCTACAAGACCATACTGGACTGCATTTTCTGGTTAACTAGATTTGCTAGTGGCTACCTTAATAAATGAAGGGGCCTCCAGCCAGGGCTTCAACACCTAAAAATAAAGCGACTACACGCTAAGGGGTGTACGGACCTCGGTTTCAATATCGCTGGAAGAGGGCAGCAAGAGACGAGTTGGATCGAAATGATTATTATTTTGAGACAAATTTAATGCTACAGGCTCAGTGGCGCGGGCTGGCTCGAGCAAGGGTCGGGGCGGACAAGGATTGAGACGTCAGATGTCGGAACGGAGGACGGCGGTCTGCGACGGTGGATCTTGAGAGTGCTGGTGAGGTTACTACTCTCCTGTAGTGCTATCCTGTAAAATTCTTACCGTGATAACTTAGGTGAAGTGAGCTGACATTATTGCTAATCCATCCATAGCATCAGATAGAATGACAGCTCACTTTTAGGTGTTTTCACATAAGTTCTCACGGTGAGATTTTAACAGAATAGTTCAGGCGAGTTGTGGCGTCATCGGGGATGGTGGTATTAACTGTGCAAGCCATTTCCATGTTATAGCTAAACTTTTGTACGTATCTATTCTTTAGACGAAATCTATCATATTATAATTTGAAATAGCTTTTGTGTATGTCTGAATTACCGCGTGGTTCTTCTAAGCTACCCAACGGATTTTGATGTCCACAATAATTTAGTGCATCAATTCCGAAAAGTTTATAATACTTCACACAGAAATCTCGAGGTTATGTTAAGTCGTAAAAACGGTTTAAACCAGGGGCAGGTCGCTAGTAAAAGAGTGAAACAAAATAACTTACGATTGCGGCAGGTTATTCAAGTTAGCAGGTGGCGACTGCGCACGTGGGGTGTCGTTGGGCGGCGATGGAGACAACGATGGTGACGATGACACGGAGATGTGACCAGCCTGGGCCTGCTGAGCTGCCTCGAGCCCAGCCGCGTGTTGACATCGTGAGAAATACCTGCAGAACAAAGTAATACCACATTCATTAATACGCGTGAGGGATGATGTGGAAGAAAAAGGAGTCAATGATAGTGACGGCTGACACGGGATGGTTGAAAAGAAAGTGTTGCGCCGACCCCAAGTAACATGTAACCAGGGTAGGAAAGGAAGGAGATAGGTACCTAAATAGAATTTTTTTTCTTTGCACTTGGTTAAAAACAAGGTGATTTTGGTGTGTGATGCTAGTCTATCTTTATAATCAGAGATGTTATTTAAAGATAAATATTCAGTTTGCAAAACAGACGATATATTAATTACACTAGGTTGCATCATAATTATTAAGATTAAAGTACATATGTGATGGTATTAAACTGGTTAAACCGAGCTGAATGCTCCTCAGAAATCAACTCTAAGAAATGCAGCTGTTTAAATGTCAAGTGCTTTTACTTATCTCTGTCTTAAATTATCAGATGCGAAGATGTATAAAAGTATATAGTTATAAGTACATATTTCACAACAATTGCCAACTGAATATACTTGTGACTTTTACTTATGTTAGTTTGGGTCAAAAGGTTCAGGTCAGACTGTAATATGACTGCCAACATACTTTGTACTTGGCAACATTCAGTTAAGGGGTGTGTATTTTTTTTTTTTTGCAATTTGCAGGTCATTGTTTGTTCAACTTGCTGCCTGAAACTGACCTATAAATTGCAAAAATGTAAGAAAATCTGAATTTCGAGAGGTACGTTAGCACATCATCCTTAATTAAGTAAAGGTCATATTACTGAGAAATATGTTTTAACAATAATGTTGTTTCTTACATTCGGTGTACTTCTAGAGGTGAAACTGAGCTGAAGTGGTTGAATGGAGCCAGCTCCCCTCCGCACCAGGCACAACGAAGGCGACCTTCACCAGCGTGGTAAAATCCAGCATTCACTAGCGCTTGGCGGGATACTGATGTGTCCTGTATAAATATTACATCAGGTGTTACAAGCACTTAGATAAAGAAGTCTAACAACTCTAAATGTACTTGTGATGCTTCCTAGGAAATGGGATGAACATTATAAATTCTAGACTCCGTTATAGATATTGTAATTGTAAAATTTATGTCCAAATTTTCAAAGGCGACTTTGAAAACAGCAGTGTACTGCTCAAATACTAGAACCTGACTGAGAAATTACACTATAACTATGTTATAAATAGTTATAGTGTAATTTCTCAGTAAGGTTTCACAATGGGGTTTTGAAATGGGTTTAGTTGAAATTGGTTATGAGTAGTTATGAAGGAAAAGACCCCATTCCTTAGGAACATCACACTATGATAAAGACTACTAATAAATTAATCCAATATTAAAAAGCATTTCCAAGCAGACTATGAAGGTTTTATACATTATTCTTTATTCAGTGCATTTATGACAATGTTATGGTTATGTATGGGAAGATTAAATAGTGTGGGCACAGTAATGTACTCTGATACTCTTTATAATAAACGAAACAAACAAGATATTGTATTTAAAATTAGAAATGTATGAGAACTTAATCTCTTTAGAAGTCATACAATGGTGTCATCTTGATAATTACTCATCATGTAAACATTACAATAAGGTGCCAACAGCAAGCAAACGTCCATTCTGTATATTAATTGCAATGATCTAGTCTACCACTGAGGGGACATTTTATAACAAAACAATTGTGAAGTAATTACTTCTAGGCAACTCATAAATGAATTTTATTACAATAAATTTTTGCTAACTAGTTGCTATCTAGCTTTGAGGTGGTTCTTCCCCTAAATCACCTACAATTATTTTGGAAAGTCAATACAAATAAACAGTTCATATCGCACTACATAAAAACATGGTAAAATTACAAAATAACATTGATTGGTACTTTATGACCTTGATGAATTGATTGAATGATTAACCTACAACTGCAAGATTAATACTTTTAACAATTGCTTACATCTACGCAACAAATAAATTCTTCTCATACAGATAGTATTTAATACTTTTTGTCAATAGAACTATTTGTCTGGACATAAACCTCGCAGTCTCTTGGGAGTACAAACAAACTTTACCATTATAATACAACCTAATTACAAATAGAGAAATTATTTTCTTACATCCCAATTAATAAAAGATAGAAGTCGTAAAGCGTCATTCTTATAAGTTTCATCTTCTTCTGTTAGTCCGTAATCGGGTGCAGTGTAAGTATGGTCATTCTGCACTTCGTCAGGAGGCACAGATGGTCTACGAGTGTATATAGATGGAGGGCAGTCAGGCCCTAGGACTAAAGGCACATTGCCCGAGAATTCAGGATGCACCACGAACGGACAGTTTGGCTGCAATTGCCGATGCCTCCACATCACCTGATCTCCGTAATTCCACTGTGATATTTTACTACCACAACAAAAGCACTTCACTTCAGTACCTTCGCCCGTATAGAAAAACCCTGCTTTTGCAATCCTTATAGGATCTACGGGTGCTGATGAAGGCCAATAGGTAAATGTATTGAGTCTATTAGTCTCATAATTCATTTTAAAAGAATGTGAACACAACTGCACGGATTGAAATGATAAACTATTAGCTACAGGTACTTAGGCAAACTTGATTCTTACTCTTACTGTGTATTATATGTTTAGTGAAAGAAATGCAGCTAAAAGCCTGACGAATGATTATATCACTAAATACACCACCAAATAAATAACAATAATTTCATGTACGACGAATGAATAAACACACGGATCAATAAACGAATACAGATAAAGGGAAAAAGTAAAAAATAAGATGATTAAGTTATGCGAAACTCGACTACGTTATTATATATCTATGTGGTCTGTGGTCGACTCGAGTGGTTCCAACAACAAGAGTTTGGTTGTATTCAATTTAAAATAAAAGTAGCCCACGATTTTCGGGGTATAGGGGGTTATCGATGTTAAAGTTTGTATCTTTACGCGCCGTCTGATTCCTTAGAAACTCAGTCTTCACTACCAAGTTTCTTCATCTTGACAAAAAATAAGTTATAAAAATTCTTAAAATTCGCGAAAGTTATATATATAGATGTAAAAAAGTAATTAAGTGTTTAGCGCACGGCCGTAGCTAGGGGGGGCATTGTGGGGCAATGCCCTACCTTGAAATCGTAATGCCTTACCTTAAAAATACCAAAAACTGAGACAAATTATTATATTAGGTTGGGGAAAAAGTCTTTTCGCATTATAGTATGTATGAACTTGTAATAAAATCTCTTTGGCTATACTGTTTGTATCTGGCTGGTTTTGGTATCATTGAAAGTTTAAATTTTAAAGAACATAATTCCAAATTCAAATTAGGAAAATGTGTGATTTTCATTTGTTTTTCGTACCGTCAAGATGAGTGAATCTAATGAAGAAATTCGATACATTTTAAAATTTTACTACAAAAAAGGTAAAAATGCAACGCAAGCCGCAAAAAAAATTTGCTATGTTTATGGACCTAGTGTAGTGTCTGTGAGAGTAGCACAAAGGAGACGGATACGCTTTCATACAATCTTGGGCCTGGATGTAAAAATATGAAATTGGTGTCTATTGATAGGTAATATATTATTAAACAATCACTGAAAATTTTGCAGATTTTGGCAATCTGAGAACCGAGTTAAATAAGATTAAGGAAAAGTGAGGTTACGTCGCCTCTTACGACATCCACAGGAAGAAATAGTGTGCTGCTATTCTTTACTATTCTCTCTATTCTTAATAATTATATATTTTCTAGAAGGGCTGGTGGCTAAGTAATAACAGCCGCACGGGTTAACCGATCAGGTTAAGCTACGCTTGCCACGGTTGGTCCGTGGATGGGCGACCTTCTTTAAATACCAAGACCCTTCCGTGCCTCGGAAAGCATGTTAAGTCGTTGGTCCCGGCTGTCTTTTGTAGATCTTAGACAGTCGTTACGGGTCATCAGAAGCCCAGTCTGACAGTCTTACCAAGGGATATCATACTACCCAGTAACTGGATTGTGGAACTCAGACAGGCAGTCACTCCGTGTAAAATACTAGTACCGGTTAGACAGGACGCCGACCTCAACATAATTGGGAAAAGGCTAAGCAGATGATAATTTATATAAGTATTTGTAGGGTGAGGGAGAAAAATATTTTTAGTAATATTTTTTATTCATCTTCAATTATGATCAAATTGTCATCTAGAAACTGTGCAGGTGGTACTATATTATCTTGGTACCTAGCCCAACTAAGGTACCATATTATTTTCATAACAAGAGGTGGTCTTTGATCCAACTCCCAGCAAGCTTGGCAAATATGGTCACTGCATTCAAAAAAGTGGTTAATATCAGATAAAATGATTAAATACTTTAAAAAAAAAATCTTGGTCCGATAGTTACTTAGTTCTATATAATGTAGCGACATGGGCCTTTTAAATGTTTACCTATACTTTATTATATTAATTAATACCGAACTACCTGCTAAATATCTCAAATATTATGTTCACCGATAACATGTGTGATTATTGGAGAGCGAGGAATACTGTCCTACCGTGATACAGTTTATACTATGTAGTACAGAGGTCAGTGTGAATTACTCACTAACAACCAAACAACCATTTACGTTTGATATGAGATCTTATTTGTTGTTTTTTTTTATACATACATATAACTCATTGTAACTAAGGTTGTTATTGTGCCACTAGAAATAAGAAAGTTTTATTTTTTATTATTATTTTGTTAGTATAATGGTGAAGGAAAAAATATTGTAAAGATTGCAAGCCAGCGTGGTAGACGTTGGTGAGGTAAACAGGAAGTGAGCAAGTACTTAGTTACAGATTGTGGTGTACGCCATTGACGAATTACTGCTAATATCATTTCGTCATCCAAATCTCGACGATCTGTTGTATTACAGCGATTAGTCGCTATGCAACAATTTACACAACGATCCATGGAGTCAGTTTCCAATCGGTAGGCTGTTCGTAGAATCCAAAATGACAAGTCCAAGTCCAACGTTTAAGCGGGGTTCTCCGTGTCGGGTAAGGTAGCAAGGCAAGGGTCATACAAAAAGGTAGCTCCGAAGTCCGTAGAATGAAAGCAGGGGTTGAGGAAACATCAATAAAACTATGGGCGGAAACACGATACGCACATGCACTAAACAATATGAAACGAGTGAGTGTCAGTGTTATGTCATGCATGTCATGTCAGAGTTAGCACAGACTAAACACACATTAATCGATTAACAAACGTGGATCAATTATTTATGTTAATAGGGAAGATGCAAATATAATATTTATGAAAATTTTATGATTTAAATGTTAAAAAAGTATAAAAGAAGGGCCACTGCAATGTTTTTATTGTACATAATGTTGATTTTTAACAATAATTACGTATTAAAATTACTTGAAACGAAACGTATTTCAAAACACCAATCAGCGTTTAGTGACGTCACTCCCGTTACGACGACTTGTTGAGGTTATGGTTGTAAAAGTGAATATTATTTTATGGGAATATTAATTGCGTTTTCTAAATAAAAATGATAGTTGGGATTATCAAAGCAGACTCCAGGAATTTATTTACCAAGAGTTAGTGTTGACATGAGATCTTTTTTCAGAAAAAGGTTTCCTCCAGACATTTTAAACTTTTACCAATTATCGACGTCGATCTCAAACTGTAAAATTAAAAATCTACTATAGACAAGTTTTGTAAGTATTAGGTAGGTAACTAACGTGTTTTTACGTACAAGCAGATTAACTAGGCATACTCGTATAACAAGTATATTCGCCTTAAGACGTATAACACACACGACATATAACAAGTATATTCGCCTTATGACTTACGTCAAAGTGTTCTTCATAGCATCGAATAGTGGTCTTTGGAGAATAATTGTCATTTCTTTTTGCAGCTTGATATCACTTTTTTCTCAATTTTGGGTCAGAACGTCTAGTCAAAAACAATTTATTTGGAAACTTTGTTAAAGTATACACGGACTCACTGGCTGGATTATTAGTGGTATTGTTATGATCACCTGATGTTAACGGATAGTCCATTTTAAATTTTACCCAAAAAATATCTCAAAAGTCGAAAAAATATGCAAAAGTATGAAAGCCGACGAACAAATACAATCAGTGACAGACAAGAATGACGTCATCGGAACTATAGGTCCGTTTTCGCGGGAAAATTTAAACTGTCAATTTAAAACCGCATTTTTTCCGATAAATTACAATGTTTTAATTTTTTAATATATTTGTGGTCTATTCTACATGGAATTCTTTAAAGTGAAAACAAAAATATTGCATGTTCCCTATTATATAAATATTTAATTGGTTTAAGCTGTGCAGTATGTTATTTCTAATAGATTTAATTATTTTAATTGAATTAATCATCTGGTGAAGGCATCTTCTTAAATAGTATGAACGTTAATCGATTACAATTTAATCGAGATTCCATTTACTTGGGAACCTTAACTTAATTTTAGGATTTCTCATTTTCCGGATTGTAAATTGAGTTGATTTTTCTGATTTTGATATAGAAAAATATAAGCTTTTTTTTAAACCATTTCTCCACTTATTACAATTTGGCCCAGAAATGCCCGTCTCCTTTGGTTTAAGCGTTTTCAATCCGGAAATTTTGATGTCAAAGATGCACGTCGCTCTGGTCGCCCTATTACGGATAAAATGGATGCCATTTTTGAAAAAGTGGAGCAAGATCGGCATACCAGTAGTTACGACGTAACTGAAGAACTGGAAATTGACCACAAAACAGTTTTGGCGCATTTGAAAAAAACTGGGTACACAAAAAAGCTCGACATTTGGGTACCTCACGAGCTCACTGAAAGAAACCTAATGACCCGTGTACTCATTTGTGATTCTTTATTACGACGTAATGAAACCGAACCATTTTTGAAGAAGCTGATAACTGGTGATGAAAAGTGGATCACGTATGACAAGAACGTGCGAAAAAGGTCGTGGTCAAAGGCCGGTCAGGCTTCACAGACTGTGGCGAAACCCGGGTTAACTCGCAACAAGGTGATGCTGTGTGTGTGGTGGGATTGAAAGGGAAGTGGGGGTTCATTATGAGCTGTTACCACCAGGCAGGACCATCGATTCTGAACTCTACTGCGAACAACTGATGAGATTAAAGCAAGAAGTTGAGAGAAAGCGGCCGGAATTAATCAACAGAAGGGGTGTGGTTTTTCATCATGATAACGCTAGACCTCACACATCTTTAGCCACCCAACAAAAATTAAGAGAGTTTGGCTGGGAGGTGTTAATGCATCCGCCGTATAGTCCTGACCTTGCACCTTCAGATTTCCACCTGTTTCGGTCTCTTCAGAATTCTTTAGGCAGTGTCAGGTTAACATCACGAGAGGACTGCCAAAACCACTTGTCGCGGTATTTTGACCAGAAGTCCCAAAATGTCTATAGCAATGGGATCATGTCCCTACCTACAAGATGGCAAAAAGTTATCGAACAAAATGGTACCTACATACTTTAGTTAAATGTAAATAAACTTTATTAAAAAATGTTTTGAATTTTCTTAAAAAATGCGAAGAAACTTTTTCCCCACCTATTAGTTAAATTGTTTTTTCACAGTTTGAGATAAAAAAAAAGTAGCGATTGTTGTAGCGATAGGTATCTAAACTTTTCCGATCATACCACAGTTTATGACATTCATTTCATATTATAATAATTTTCTAATTCTGTATATAGATGGCATTTAAAGAGCCACCACGTGAAGCGATGGGTATATTTAATTATAATATCTGTGATGCAGAGGGGATTCCCCGAATCATAGATTGCAACATGGGCTATATTGCAATCTATGGTATGAGGAATCCCCTTTTAAACAAAAATAAACATATACTAGAGATTGATTAAGATTTTTTGTAGTTTGTTAAGTGAAGTGTACGGTGTTTTAGTCAAAAATCGATACAATTGTTATTCTTATTACTATAAATATAGACAGACATAGAATAAACAGTGTACCTACTCACAATGTATGTTCAGCGCTTATACACAGCACACAGTTTATTGTATTTTATTATATTTTGTTTACTCACAGTTAGTACGGCAATGATAGGGAAGAGCGGAGTCTCCTAATACAGGCATTGTTTGCTTAAAAGGAGGCTCCAATCACCACTAAACGTAATGTAAATGTTAATTGTGACCAATAAATTATTTTGTATCTGTATTTGTAAGTGCCGTGTCGTCTGCAAAGGCAACAATCTTCCCATTTTGGAGTTTAAGGTCACAAAGGTCATTAAAGTATGGGAGAAATAGAGTATGTCCAAGGGCACTACCTTGAGAGACTCCGTAGGTAATGGGAAGGTCTTCACTTATCCAACCGCCAACTCTGACACATTGAAATCTGTTACTAACATAGTCTGTAAAGAGTTTAAGCTGTAACCCCCTAAATGCCTATACGCTCAAGTTTCACTAGCAACCTGGGGACTGAAACTGTGTCAAAAGCCTTTGCTTATGTAAAAGAATATCGCATGCGCGTGTTGGCTTGTCTTTCATCCTACAGCATTATGAAATGAACAATAAGTGTTCAGTAGGTCCTTCATATCTAACTAGCTGCAATACTTACCAACTTACATAACGTATTGCATCTCATCCTGGGGAGGAGCTCCAAAAACTATTATTAAACCTATTGAGATTGCGCAACGTGCTATCCTAAAGGTTTGCACTTTTAAGCCTCGATTATTTTCAACTTTCTTGTTATACCAATATTGTGAAGTACTAACTGTTCGACAGTTCTTCCTACTTACTATCGTTCTAAGGCAACATAAAGATCTGAACTATGACCGCAACTATAAACGTAGGCGCAGAAATCAAATAGTGTGTACTCGTAAACACCAACCGCACACTTCTTTCATTAGAAGATTTTTTGTGTTTTTGGGTCCTTATATTTATACCAAAATGAACAATAACTTGCATATCTTTTCTCTTAACAAGAACCAGTGTAAACATAAGGTAAAGGAATTCCTTTTGACACTATCTTATGATGAGTCAGAAAACCTTTTAATCGTACCCGCGTAATCAGATTTATTTTAATCAATTTACTATCTTAAACGGAAATGCAAATACTAACTTTTTTACACATATTAAAACGCACACATACACCTACTCATCCGCACTCATATATTACACACACACACACACACACATACACACGTACACACA
The DNA here is from genome assembly GCA_947507805.1 of Aporophyla nigra. NCBI lineage: Eukaryota > Metazoa > Arthropoda > Insecta > Lepidoptera > Noctuidae > Aporophyla > Aporophyla nigra. Next base: position 12,129,062 of record OX382307.1, on the reverse strand, counting down.
CACCCCACTTACTCACACACTACACACTCTACAAGTTCTACTACTAATTTTAAGTTTTATCAATTCTCTTTTTAATAGAATTACTGTGTATGAAAAAATAATATAAATTAGTTTTAACAAAATTTGAAATGTTGGCTAAAAACCTCCCAGTCCGTTATCAGAGAGGTATGGCGCTGTAGTCGAGATATAGGTTTTTCACCTAGTTCGGCTACAGATGCAACCCTGTTATATTATTTTCATTATAGCCTACAATTTATTTTTCTTTACGCAAAATGGTTGTTGTATTGTTAATATTTTTTTGTGTCAATAAATAAATTATCTATCTATCTATCTACTTAAAAAAATGTTTTCAAGCTCAGTAATGATTTCAACTAAAGCAACGTGACAGCGAAATGTCGACTGCGTTTCAATGGGATGCGATTTAGTAGCCAAATAATGAATTATAGCAGCAGATTTCTCGTGCTCCCAATAGTAGTATGTAATGTACAGCTTGGCAAAAAAGAGTCTTGAAAAAATGAGGGCGTCTATTTTGCAAGTATGGCCACCCTGTTTACTAGGATTAAAGTGATAAGATACTTGTAGTTTTAATCAACAAACACGAGATCCCGGAAATTCTAAACAGTCAAGATTTCAAGACTGGATAGGCACACAGGCTTTCACTTTTATTGTATTCAGTAGATTGCGCATTATTTCGATGGAATAACGTTTTATCAAAGAGATGCGATAACACTATCTAGGGTATTCACAACCATTCGATGGTTGGTATGCCTGTGTCGTATTTGACATGAATGATGAAGAAGGAATCCTGGTAATGCTGACAGTTTATAGTCGACAAGAAGGCTACGAACAGCTGCTTACTGTTGGAAATTAATCGGAAGTCGGAGACTATGTATAACATGTCGCATTCGAAAGGTACGAGCCATATCAAATAAACTTGAGCAGTTGACTAATGAAGCCGTCAGGTATATACCACCACCACTATTACTATCTACATGAAAATGAAGTAACACGCTAAAATGTAGGTTTTATTTAAAAAGAAAAGCATGACATAACATCTGTAGGCGAAGCCCAATAAAACGAGCTATAGTTAATGTTATTCTTTCATTGTTGTTGTGGGCAAAGCCCAATGAAACTAGCTATCCATTGACACCAATATTTCCATGTTAATGTAAAAGGTAACTAAGTTATAGCCCATGTAAAATACCTAAATAAATACCTAAATGTTCTTTCGTAACCAGTAATAGATATCTAAGATAATAACAGACTTGAATACCGTAGAATGTTAGTAATAACAATGTATTAACTTATGTTTTAGCCTGTTGAATGCAAAATAGCTTGTAGGAAACAACCTGTTAGAATCTAATTAGATTATAATGCCAGTGTCATTGTTTACTTAAGACTAATTACCGTTTGGATACCTTAATTGTAAATGCCTAACCATTAAACGTGTAGTTCAGTAATCATGGTGCAAGAATGTATGCTCCAATAGGACGACGTCTATTTGTTAATCCAATAAGAAACTAGGAGCCTTGAACTTCCTTACACGTGTTTTCGAATTCTCGACAGGTCGAGACCTGCTCCTTTGGGAAAGTCCATTTTTAGCATTTGTAATTGGCGGAGCGCCCGGGAAGTAAGGAAGTGCGTAGGACACTTGCACTATGCTGTAAAACCTATATAAGGGCCGAGTGCCTATTTTTAGTTTAGTCTCTATACATTTTTACAAGAATCATCAAGTTAACACGTAGTGTTTGTGAAGTAAGTGGCTACGCTGTCCACTGCTTAGTCGCGATGTACCCTATAACTAGTTAGCCAGTCTTCAGTAATGTGTAGCTAGGATTTAATTGTGTGTACTACTTATTCTGACTGTATTTTATATTGTGTGCTGTGTATCTACTATTTCTTATAACCATTTTATGTGTGTGATTTCTCTGTAATTTTCTATATCATTTCTGTGTACAAATATAAGCAAAGATTGCGACATTCTGACTGGTTTAATTTCACTCTTTCGTCAAGGGAACACCGTCACCCCCGCCTACAACACCTGACTCCCGTTTTAATAACATTTTGGTCCTTGCGAGCCGGATCAGGTTCAAATAGAATAGAGTGAACCAGTCAGAATCATGAGTCACAGAAGTGAAATCACTACACGCAGCAAGCTACGAAGACTGGCAGAAGAAAAGGGTACGCGACAAGCAGAGGACATCGTCTCTGACTCAGGCCTACCATCCGAGAGGGCTCCAGGTTCTCCGTCCGTAGCACCGACATGGGCATCGACGTCCGCTCGTAATATTCCGCTCACAGGTGGCCGATTAATCGACCACAGTAAATTGACGTCAGAGAGAGCGCACGGGGGGCAGGCAGCGACCAAGGGTCGCCACACCTCGCCGCGCAGCAAAATATCGTCAAGAAATAGCCACAGGAGCGTCGATTATTTACGTAAACGAATCGAGTACGAAGCGGAGCGCGAGTTAGTGCAGTTAAAAGAGAACCTGGTCAAAGACAAGGAAAACCTTGTTAAGAAAAGGATGGAGGCAGAAATAGCTGAGATGGAGGCGGCCGCTGAAAGCGATGATTCGAACTCAGATGTGTGTACGACACAGCGCGTCGAAGAGTGGGTGAAAACTACGCCCCAAGTCCCCCAATTGATTGAAGTATTGGGGACGCCGGCTGTGTCAGGCGCACCCGTTGAAAGGGCTGCCCCCCGTGAAACATCTGAGTCCCGTGATGAAACCGTAAGTAGAGTGAATCTTGTGAATAACCACCGTGGTTCGTCAGTGCCGTGTGATCTAGATCAGTCTCAAGTACCTAGGGCATCCGCGTCTGTACCGTTACCTAACATAACGGCACCAATTACGCCCAGGTACATGCCAGAAACGTCAGATGGTGTGAGGTTCCGGTTACCTAGCCGTTTTACCGCCTTTACCACTCCGGTCGCAAGTGTACCTCGAGTAGCAGCTACGCTCGAGTCGGATACACGGCGGCAGATGCAGTACGGAGCGGATGAAAGAGAAAGGCGGAGAGAATCGTCAGGGGACAGAGACCGGAAGATAGACAGACTGGCAGAGGCTATCACGAATATGGCACGACCACCGCGACCGGTACCAAGACAGGCATATGAATTGCCATATTTCAACGGTGACCCAGCCGACTGGATATCATATCGGAACATGTACTGGGACACATCACAGATGTATAATTTCAAGGCTCACGAAAACTTAGCACGACTAAAAACCTCGTTACAAGGCAACGCAAAAATATCAGTGGAGGACTTATTACGATCATCAACTGATCCGTCCGAAATAATGCGCGCGCTAGAGGATGAGTTCGGTCACCCGACCTTAGTGCTACAGTACGCCATACAAAAGGTCAGAGAATTACCTAGAGTAACGGAAAGTGGACGCGAACTAAGAAAATTCTCGTCAACTGTTAGAAATTGTGTTTCGTTACTCAAAAATATTCGGGCGGATGGTTACATAAACAATCCACAGCTGGTGAGTGACCTGCTGAGCAAGCTGACACCTGTACAACGTGCGCAATACGGTGACTTCGCAATGGGCCTGGACAACACACAGGGGGTGGACTTAAGAGTGTCTCCGAACTTGGAAATATTATCACACTTTTTAATACACTTGACACGCTCAACGTCGTACTACACTCAGGCGTGCATGTTTGAGTCCAGCCCATCAAAGCCCCCTGCCAAGCAACAGCAGAAGTACGGCGGGACCGGTCAGTCCCGACCAGCCAACGCCGCGCGCTCGGCCGCCAGCAGGCCTCCGTTGACACAACGAGTGAACACGCAGAGCGACGAGTCTACCGCTCCTGAAGAATGCGTTATATGTCAACGAAAGCACAGAATAGAAGAATGTGACCAGTTCAAGAAGCTTACCGTTCAACAGCGTTGGGACACGATAAAGGAAAAGAACACATGTTTCAAATGTCTCGTGAGTAAACATCCCAAGAGGTTCTGCCGTGCGAACAGATGTAAGAAGTGCGGGTTCGGACATCACCTGCTGTTACACGCGGATAAGCAGCCGAAAGAAAAAGAAAATACGGCTATTCCAGCAGAAAATAAGACGGAAAGCGTCACTAATATAGGCGAGTGGCGAGCTACGGCCCTACTAAAAATCATTCCAGTGACGGTCAATAGTGATAAGCAGTGTTACGCGCTACTGGACGATGGTGCGACCGTGTCACTCATCGACAGCTCACTCGCCACCGACTTAGTGGGTCCGTGTGTTCCCCTCTCGCTAAAAACCGCGGGTGGCTACGGAGTAACAGACTCAACGTCGCGAGTGGTACAAGTGCGCGTTAAAGGGCCTAACGGTCAGTGTCATAACATTACGTGTCGGACAATAGTAGACATTAAACTGCCCACGCAGACAGTGTCCACCGCAGTGATCGACGACAACGCGCACCTACGCGACTTGGGCTGCGTAGAGATGAGGGGAGCCGAACCGCTGCTGCTGCTCGGACAGGACAACTGGGAGCTGCTCGTCAGTCAGGACATCCGCCAAGGAAAATCCGGTAAGCCAGTTGCCTCACTCACTAAGTTAGGTTGGGTCATACATGGACCATTTAATAATAATAATAGTAAAGAATGTGTTAATTGCATGACCGTTTCCCTACCTGATTTGCATAATTTAGTAAAATCACAGTTTGAGCTAGAAGCTATAGGCATTTCAGATAATTTAAGGAAACATAAAGATGTCGAAAGGGCATTAGCCGTGTTAGACAGCACTAGCCATCGTACCCCCGACCAGTCACAATGGGAGGTCGGTTTGTTATGGAAACATGACAATATTCAGTTGCCTGATAATTACAATCAGGCTAGGCAACGGCTGTACGGCATTGAGAAACGTATGCGTAAGGACGCTAGTTTCGCTGAGGCATATTCAACTCAAATAAGTAGGTTAGTAGAGGAAGGTTACGCGCGCAAAGTGAACGGTAATATAGACACATCACCTATTTGGTATTTACCGCATTTCGGGGTCGTTAACCCGAACAAACCGGGCAAGCTGCGTCTAGTGTTCGACGCAGCTGCCACGTCTCACGGAACGTGTTTAAATGACAACCTACTAACCGGACCTGACTTGTTGAATTCCTTGCTCGGCATATTAATTAAGTTCAGAATAGGCCCCGTCGCATTTTCAGGGGATATCGCTGACATGTTTTTAAGGGTAAAAATTAGGGCACAAGATCAAGGCGCGCAATTATTCTTATGGAGAGGCGCGGATCACCATAAAGAACCAGATACGTACGCGATGAATTCCATGATATTTGGTGCAGCCTCGTCCCCTACTACGGCAATATATATACTCAACAAAAATGCCGATGAATTTATTGATGTTTATCCCGAAGCTGTGGAAGCCATTAAATCTAGGCACTATATGGACGACTATCTAGATAGTGCTTGGACCGAGGAGAAGGCTAACACGTTAATAGAGGAAGTGACCAGAATACATGCATCCGGTGGATTCATAATCCGGGGGTGGGTCACTAACTCATCGGAGCTAAGGGAAAGGCTGAAAATAGAAATGCCTGATAAGGTAGCCCTTGAGAAGGGAACAGGCTCAGTAGAGAGGACCCTAGGTTTAATATGGTCACCTAAAGACGACGAGTTAGGTTTTGATCTGTCATTTAAAAGACTACCGCCTGAAATCATAAATGGTAGTCTAGTGCCCACTAAGAGACAATTTCTTAGTATGATAATGTCGATTTACGACCCACTAGGTTTTCTATATCCATGTGTAATTCAATCACGCATATTAATGCAACGAATATGGAAGTCGGGAATCCAATGGGACGAGCCCTTAAAAGATAAAGACGCCAAAGTGTGGTTTAATTGGCTGCATAATTTGTATCGATTAGATAATTTAAAAATACCGCGGTGGTACGGGTTAAAACTCGATAACTTAGAGTTACACGCGTTCGGGGACGCCAGCGAGCTGGCTTACGCCGCGGTAGTATACCTAGTGGGCTCTAACTCTGAAGGTAGGAGGGAAGCGGTTATGTTACTAGGGAAAGCGCGAGTAGCTCCACAAAAAGTAATATCCATTCCCAGGCTAGAGTTACAAGCAGCAGTGTTAGCCTGTCGTTTAGCAGACACCGCCCACAAAGAGCTAGGTATACGAATCGATCGGAAATTCCTGTGGACCGACAGCAAAACTGTACTAAAATGGATAAATTCCGATGCACAGGAATTTCAACGATTCGTCTCACACAGATTAGCCGAAATAGATAGGCTGTCAGACAGAGGCAACTGGCGCTGGGTACCCTCACAGGATAACCCAGCTGATAAGGCCACCAGGTTGTGCTGGCCCGATGACCACGCAGAGTGGCTCTCGGGCCCCTCGTTTCTATGTGATCCACAGGAGCTGTGGCCTGCGTGTTCCGAGGCTGAGGCGTCGGAGGCGGACCTTGAGCGCATCCAGCGGGTCCACGCCGCAGCAGCACCGATGGCGCCACTCCTAAAGTACGAGCGCTACTCATCATGGTCACGCATTCAGCGCGTCATGGCGCGGGTGCTCATCTTCAGCGACCGATGTCGCAAACGTCGGTCGACCACAGAGCTGTGCAGTCAAGACCTAGAAGCTGCTCACAACAGCCTGTTGAGGCTGTGTCAAGAGGAAAGCTTCAACAACGAGCGGGCCACCATCTTAAAAGGCCTGCCCGTTCCCAGCAGCAGCAGCATCAAAGCTCTCGACCCCATGATAGCCGACGACGGGTTGCTACGAGTGAGAGGGCGTCTGAGTGCCTGTGAGGTACTCACGTTCGGCGAGCGGCACCCTATTATCCTGGAGGGCCGCCATCCTCTGACGAGAAAGCTAATCGCCCACTACCACGCGTTGGCTTTACACGCCAACCACGAGACAGTCGTCAACAATCTGCGGGAAAAATACTGGGTCACTAAAATCAGAACCTCAGTAAAGACAGTGGTTGCGAACTGCCAACTCTGTCGCGTCTGCCGAGCCAAGCCCGCGCCACCGAAGATGGGCGACCTGCCGCTCGCAAGGCTTGAACCATCAAGACGAGCCTTTGTGCGAGTAGGGGTGGACTACTTCGGCCCGATGGAGGTCGCAATCGGACGACGGCGCGAGAAGAGGTGGGGTGCCCTATTCACCTGCCTCACTACGCGCGCCGTCCACCTTGAGTTGGCCGCTTCCCTTAGCGCCGACTCCGCCATACTAGCCTTGCGGCGCCTCATAGCGCGCCGCGGGCAACCGGCGCATCTGTACTCTGACCAGGGTACCAATTTCATCGGGGCCAATACCGAGCTTCGAGCCGCCCTGAAAGATCTTAACCAAGGTCAGATAAGGGCCGAGGCCATTCACCGTGGCATCGAGTGGCACTTCAATCCCCCGGCGGCCCCACACATGGGTGGCTGCTGGGAACGCCTGGTGAGATCCGTAAAAAACGCACTTCGCAGTACGCTCAAGGAGCGTGCCCCTCGTGAGGAGGTCCTTTACACCCTCCTCACTGAAGCCGAGCTGATCATAAACAGCCGGCCACTAAGCTACGTGAACGACGACCACGACCAGCCTGTGGTCCTGACGCCGAACCATCTACTCCTGGGCACTGCGTCCGGGAGTACTCCGTTTGCATCGAGCGACGCCGGAGACATCGACTCTCGCCGGCAGTGGCGGCGCGTGAACGCGCTCGCCGACATGTTCTGGCGGCGCTGGCTGCGAGAGTACCTGCCTACGCTCCAACGTCGGGAAAAGTGGTCGAACAATGTGCCGAACGTACGTGTCAGTGATGTTGTAGTGATCCTAGACAACAATAGACCGCGAAGTGCGTGGACCAAAGGCCTCATCAAGGCTGTGTATCACGGCAACGATGGTATCGTCCGTGTAGTAGATGTTAAGACTGTAAATGGGGTCCTACGTCGACCCGTAGCGAAGATTATTGTGCTTCCCACAGACCAAGAGTTGTAAGTCGGTTGAACCCTGTTACAGGGGGTGGAATGTAGGCGAAGCCCAATAAAACGAGCTATAGTTAATGTTATTCTTTCATTGTTGTTGTGGGCAAAGCCCAATGAAACTAGCTATCCATTGACACCAATATTTCCATGTTAATGTAAAAGGTAACTAAGTTATAGCCCATGTAAAATACCTAAATAAATACCTAAATGTTCTTTCGTAACCAGTAATAGATATCTAAGATAATAACAGACTTGAATACCGTAGAATGTTAGTAATAACAATGTATTAACTTATGTTTTAGCCTGTTGAATGCAAAATAGCTTGTAGGAAACAACCTGTTAGAATCTAATTAGATTATAATGCCAGTGTCATTGTTTACTTAAGACTAATTACCGTTTGGATACCTTAATTGTAAATGCCTAACCATTAAACGTGTAGTTCAGTAATCATGGTGCAAGAATGTATGCTCCAATAGGACGACGTCTATTTGTTAATCCAATAAGAAACTAGGAGCCTTGAACTTCCTTACACGTGTTTTCGAATTCTCGACAGGTCGAGACCTGCTCCTTTGGGAAAGTCCATTTTTAGCATTTGTAATTGGCGGAGCGCCCGGGAAGTAAGGAAGTGCGTAGGACACTTGCACTATGCTGTAAAACCTATATAAGGGCCGAGTGCCTATTTTTAGTTTAGTCTCTATACATTTTTACAAGAATCATCAAGTTAACACGTAGTGTTTGTGAAGTAAGTGGCTACGCTGTCCACTGCTTAGTCGCGATGTACCCTATAACTAGTTAGCCAGTCTTCAGTAATGTGTAGCTAGGATTTAATTGTGTGTACTACTTATTCTGACTGTATTTTATATTGTGTGCTGTGTATCTACTATTTCTTATAACCATTTTATGTGTGTGATTTCTCTGTAATTTTCTATATCATTTCTGTGTACAAATATAAGCAAAGATTGCGACATTCTGACTGGTTTAATTTCACTCTTTCGTCAAGGGAACACCGTCACCCCCGCCTACAACACCTGACTCCCGTTTTAATAACAACATCATTCGTGTATTTCTTTTCGCTGCTATATTAGATTTATCCACTAGCACTGATCTGTCAGTTTTACATCTCTTATATGAGAACCCTAGAGTGTAAAATCTTTCTTAGATGTTCACGGCTCCAATTGTTATCCAAGTCTTCTGTAACTTATTGGTAATACATTACGTAGAGTAGGCATCGGAAAAATAATAAATGTAAAGAACGATGAACGATTATTTGGATACAATCTGACGCATATAGACACAAAATAAACTTATTACAAGTCTATTTTTTATGATTGACGTTGTACTCATGTCGATGTATACCTTCAAATATCTCGGTACCTTGACACTTTTGGGTACCGTGTTATGAAACATTTTTGTTTGTCTATGTGTCCTCTACACATACATACTCAACATGATATATTCTACTTTCATCGTGCGTCGTGAAGTCAAAAAAATCAAAATGTCGGCGCGCGGTGGGTCAATATGCCAGCTTCCATAGAAAAAGGTTCGAAGCTCGAACCCCTTTGCGTTCCGATTTGGATATCACGGTGTGGCAAATAAATGAATTTTATTTTAGCTCGCCCTTGTCGATTTCACGAGTCGAATTAATTTGACACATTTTTTTCACTTTCTGCAAATACCCGTTTTTTTTGCTTACTGACGTTCTATAACGTTTACTTTCATAAAGTTATGTACGGAAAATGTAAAATCACTGTGCGCAAGTAATTAAAAGTGACAAAAAAAATTAAAATCTGGGTAACACGAATGAGTCACTTGGGACCACGAATGAAATTCCCAAAACACGAATGAAATCTACGTGACACTAGTGATATTGGTTATCCATATATTTTATAACTAAGTTTTTGTTAAATATTGCACTTGAAAGTATTTATGTAAGTAAAGGTCATGGTCAAGGTGAGAAGAGGGAACAACAACAAAAATACTTTTACTAAGTTTTTATGGCTAGGTGGTAATAAAGGGACATTTTTCGAACACAGATTCTAACGCCTTCTGTAAGAGCGCCCAGACTGCAGAGGAATCATGCCCAGTGTTGCAAAGGACTCGAGTCTTCGAGTTGTAATTTTAAAGACTCGACTCAATTATGCAAGGCTCAGTGTACTCAAAAGGCTCGGAGTCTAGAGTCAAGCCGAGTCCGAGTCATTCTTAAAAAGGACTCAAGTCTTAGAAAGGACTCGAGTCTTAGAAAGGACTCGAGTCTTAAAAAGGGCTCGAGTCTTAAAAAAGTCTTAAAATGAACCCGATTCTCAAAGAAAAAATCGGAGCATGAAGATGCGACTTGTAGCTCATCATTCGAAAAGACTCGAATAGAAGGCAATAAGTTCAAATTAGTGGTTATGATGTAACTATGCGTACAATAAAATCTGACGAGTTATTCGAGTTTTTTCGAATGATGAGCTACAAGACTCGAGTTCATTTTAAGACTAAAGCCCTTTTTAAGACTCGAGTCCTTTTTAAATATCGAGTCCTTTTTAAGACTCGAGTGGCTGTTAAATGACTCGGGCTCGGCTTGACTCTAGACTTCGAGCCTTTTGAGCAAACTGAGTTTTGCATAATTTAGACGAGTCCTTAAAATTACGACTTGAGGACTCGAGTCCTTTGCAACACTAATCATGCCGTGTGCATTCGCTGACCGTGCATAAACAATAGTGAAAAGTCACCCTTCCTTCCTTGAGATAAGCCACCACGGTATGGAGAGAAACTTGTCCACGGCTACCCCCAAAGTGTAGAGTCTGCACTTCTTCAGCAAAGTAACTATAATTTTCTGAAAATGTCCATGTCCGGAGAATTGTTTCGTCGTGATTAAGGGATTAGGATTGTTTCAATAGAGTAACAGCTTCGTATTGATTTAGGATGTTCACAGTATGAATAAAGAATTTCGGCAGGGAATGCTCAAGTATAAATATCAGGTCTTTAGGCTTTATTTTCTTTGTCAATTTTTTCACTATATTTATTTCTTTGGAACTCACTGTCTTTTTATCTCTGCACCATTCATTGTACTTAATTTCTTCCTGATTATTGAATTCTTTGTATGATATAACTTTGTTTTTATAGGTTCCACAATCTCTACCAACGCGCTTTTTGTTCAAGTTGTCACAACAAAGAGCGTCAGCAATTTTATTTTTCTTTAAAGCGAAAATTAGTTGATCTATATTTGTAGTGCTGTACATGCACATGACATGTTTCCTCTGCATCTCATGGCAAATAGACCCCAAAATGGCCGTAGAGTTACATAAGTTATCCGTATGTTTATTTATTTATTTATTTTATTATTTATGTACACACAGTAAAAAAAACAGAGTGATAAGACATATTAAAACAATTGAGTACAAAGGTACTGCTTATTTCTTAAGAAATTTCTTCCAGCAGACCTGCGAAAGGAGAAATGAAAAAGAAATGTAGACAATAGTGTGTGAAAACAAGAAGAGAGATATGAATATGTGAAGTCTTAAACTAAAATATACATATATTATGCAAGAATGTTAGGATTGTCTTCAAGAAATTTTGGTACGTAAACTTTTAACAGTCCAGCAGATACCGTTTTTGTTTTAGTATTCCGTATTTTTGACATATTGTTTCTTCCCTGCGCCAATGAGACTGTTAATGTCATCTTCACAAACAATTTTAATCAATTCTTCGACGCTGTCAATGCCTTGCTTAATCTTTTGTAGAAATCAGTTTTTTAGCCACTTTATATGAAGCTTTAAATTAGCTCTAAGTTTCATATTGCCAGTGGACTTTAAAACAACTTGTTCAGCTGTCGATTTTTTGGCAGCATTAGGGTATAGAGAGAGGATGTATCAATAGGCACTTGAATAGGTATTGTAATGTTTTCTTCAAAACCATTATATGCTCGATTTTGTTTCATTTTATTTACTTCCTTTGTTAAATCACTGCTGCGGTTTTGGTACTTCTTAATTAATAAGGTCATTTCCTTTTTTATCCATCGCATGTTTTAACTTTATGGCTTTAATTATACTTTGCTTTGCTTTTGCTTTTTTTCTTTACTTTATTTTAACTTTTTTTTTATTTTCTTTTCTCGCAATTTTTTACACAATCCTCACATTTCAATGATAAAGAAAACTCGTTATTATTTTTCTTTTTGAGAGCTTCACCCACTTGAGAAAAGATAGTTAGGTATTTATTGTACCTTCCGTTCTTTTACTTTCTTCTCCAGGTATCGCTTCGAATTTTCTTTCCATCGTTTACTTTGTGCTTTTTGTTCTCGTGACGTCATTTCGTTGATATTCTTTTACTTCATGCTCTGTTTTCCTTTTTAAATAAGCTTCCTTTTTTTAGCTCTTTCTATGACATATTTATCTTGATCGCTTTTGATTCGTTTATATTTTTCCCTTCTTGCAATTCTCTCCTTTCCTTTCCTTCTCCTTTGTAACTCACCTTCATTTTTCTTAGTTTTTTTTTCGCCATTTAAACCTTAAGCACTGTACCATATACTATAAGTAAAATTATTTAATAATTTTAACAAAGAAATTAATGGTAATTATCATGAGAGACACATCAATGGGAGGAAACTCTTAATGACAACAAATAAAAATAAGGTTTATAAAATCAAATTGATTCTTTACTTGTTTTTAGCTTTTGTATCGTCAATACAAAAGCTAAAAACAAGCAAAGAATCATAATCCTCCTTTTTTCGTAGTCAAGTAATAAACCGTTCATTCGTGTAGAATGGTATTTCATTAGTGATACTCAAAAAAATTACACTAATGAAATGACACGAATGAAATTTTTAACGAATAATCTAATTTATTGCCTTTTAGAATACTCTAGACGCCATTAGAAGGCCACAAAATATCGCGGTTATTTGTTGCTAATTCACGTGTATGGTAAAGAATTAATTGATTAAACACTTATTATCATACTATTATAAACACGAATGATTCGATTTTCTTACTAAGCACAGAAATCCAATTAAATAGCGATTTCTTAGCGAAAAAACGAAGCACGCTTCTGCTTTCACTGATCGTTTACGTGCCACTAAGTCCTTTACGCAGCATAGAAGTGGGGATGGTGGAAAAGCACCTAGGATTTTCTTAATAACGGAACGTTTATTTAGTCGACACTAATGATTGAAAAAAGTGATCGCAAATTAAAAGATAGAGAAATCGTATTGTATAACGTATTAATTTAAAACTACCAGCGTAACTTGAGTTTATGGTTACTAGTATGTAACCAGAATTTAAAGAAATACAATTTCCCAGAGTGGACTTTTTTATAATTAAAGTTTTGTTGAAAAATCGGGAAAATGACCAGTGACACAAATGAAAAAATAGATAGTTTCTTATTATTATCTCGAGTAATAAATATGAAAGTTGAATAATTCTATGTGTAAACTATTAAGATGTAATGTAAGCATCGTATTAAATAGAAATTACGCATATTCCAACAATAATAAAGGAGTTATTTCATAAACCCACTATTTACGTGTGGTTTGAAATCGACCCCCTGGAAATCGATGTCAACGTTATTCGGAATGTAGCCTTTCTCATTGATAATGTCACAGTCAGTGTCAGTGTCAGTGACTTATCAATGTCAGATTACTGAGACTGACGGAGTGACGGCCACTGTGGGAGTCGGTCTGTTGCTATTGGCTTGGGGAGTTAGAAGTTGTAATAAAATTATAATTTTTACTTTAATATTTCTAGCTGCTAAACCATGTTGATATATATTTTGATGTTTCTGTTTTTGCTAGTAGCCGTGGGACTTGTTATACATTTCTCTTTGGATAAAAAAGTAATTTACAAAGATTTGAAAGGTAAACATGTAGTCATAACAGGTGGATCTAGTGGAATAGGAAAAGCCGCGGCGGTAGAGGCAGCTAGGCTTGGGGCTAATGTAACTGTTATTGGGCGTGACGTAGGTAAACTGACCAGTGCCGTTGCCGAAATTACCGCAAATTGCTTGGATAAAAGTAACCAAAAAATACAACCTGTCGCCTTAGACGTTACCTCTGATTACAAAGCCATAGAAAAAAGTTTCGCATCTTTAGAAGAGAAGCTTGGCCCCATATTTATGTTGGTGAACTGTGCTGGTATGTGCATATGCGGCCAGTTTGAGAAAATGGATGTTGATGTTATAAAGCAAATGATTGATCTCAACTATTTTGGCACCGCATACCCTACTCGATATGTTTTACCAGGAATGAAAGAAAGGAATGAGGGTCTGATTGTATTTGTGAGCTCTGAAGCTGCATTAATTGGTAAGTGCATCAGAAAGTTGTTTTGCTTCATTCAACCTTTGCTGTGTCTGTTATCGAGTCTCTTCTAAAGGATTTTTTTATTGCAACATGTGGTACACACGGCTACAGGTCAAGCTATACATTTCCAGTTTTAGCTAACCTCACATTGTATAGGCTTTTCATACAGTGAGATGTTATATTATACTGGAAATGTATAGCTTGATGTGTAGCCGTGCCTACTATTCAATCTTTAATAACAGTTATCAAATTTTCCAGGTATATATGGGTACAGTGCTTACAGTGCTGGCAAATGGGCTGTCCGAGGGCTTGCAGAGTCAGTACTCATGGAGCTTGTGGGCACTGGCGTAAGATTGACAGTAGCATTCCCCCCTGACACTGATACTCCTGGCTTGAAGAATGAGGATCTAACGAAACCTGAGGAAACAAAACTTATATCTGGATCAGCTGGGTTGCACTCAGCTGAGGATGTTGGAAAGCAAATGATTCTTGATGCTCTTGTAAGTTTGCTTTAGTTAATTTTAATTTAGTACCTAGACTAAATTGTTTTTTAACAGCTTACTAAGAAGTATATCGTCGTTGCAAATTTAAAATCTCCTATGTAACAATTTTCACAAATACGAGCTATGCATATATTTTAAAAGCGATTTTGTATACCTACCTATTGCAAAAACTCATATGTGAATATCTTAATGTATCGTTAAAATATTCGCTAATTTAATAAAATCTCATGTTTATTGACCATCGAAAACTCCTATGTGCCTGATGTTATAAACTGTAAAACCACTTATGTGACGAATAGTTGCAACTTAAATCTCCTATGTGCAGAAAAATAATTAAATTTATATAAATATACGCTGTATAAATTATAAGTATAAGTTACGCTGTACCGTGTGGTGCCGGACGTAAAGAATAACACCACCCCATTTCTTCCCGTGGGTGTCGTAAAAGACGACTAAGGGACTTACTAGAGAATGGGCAGCAGCGTTCTCTATGCATTTTACCACCATACTGCGATTGCCAACCCGCCTGCCAAGCGTGGCGATTATGGCAAAGCTCCCCAAATTGGGGGAGGCCTAAGTCCAGCAGTGGACGTCTTACGGCTGTAATGATGATGATGATGAAATATACGCTGAACGACACATTGATATAAGACAAATTCTATCTCAATACATTATAAGTCCTTTACACTTTACATCTAAAAAAAAATAGGAATGTTTCCTCAGTTTCTTTTTCAGGAAACAGTTTTTTTCGTTTTTCTCGAAAAGTTACTTTTCTTTTTACACATAGGAGATTTTAAATTTGCAACGACGATATATAGACACAAGTAATTTTTCCTTGTTACTGAGAACTATAAGAGCAACTTGTAGGTACTTACAGCAACTACAATTTACTAAACTGTCCAAGGTAGTCATTGTTTGTGCTGGTCCAATCAACTCAGCCTGTTGTGGGCTACTATTGGACATAGGCCTGCCCCAAACTGAGCCATAACCCTGGTACCCTAAGCTGGTTCCTTGATGAAAAGGAATTGTTTGAAGGACACTAAACGAATCACAACAGAAGTTTGTTTGTTATATCTAGGGGTGTTTAGTATTAATTTGTTTATTATTTGTTTCAGGTAGGCAAGATATATTCTGTTTATAGCCTCTCTGGTACATTACTAAGTACTTTATTCGGTGGCTCTATAGAAAGTGGCTGGCAAGTTGTTCTGCAAGTATTCTCAATGGGATTTTTAAGGATCGTCATGGTTGGAATCTTAATCTCCTTCCATAATATTGTTAGAGATGGTCTGAAAAAGAAGGGTAATGCTAAAAGCAAATAACATTAATAATACCAACAGTTTCACTTGTCACAAACATCGGTGACACCCTGGAGTTTTGTACTAAGAGTTCCTGTTGCACAAAAGCCAATGGGAAGTACTAATTGTCATGCATTTTTTGCCTTTATATAAAACAAACAAGCTTATAATTTGAACTAGTCAAAATATACAAATTGACTACTGATTTTTGCCTGTGGGTTCGCCATTGTGGAGGCCGTAAATGAATCCATGGGAATGTACATATGGCTACACACCTATTTTAGCTAACCTTGCATTGTATAGGCGAAAAGCCTATACAATGCAAGGTTAGCTAAAATAGCATAAATACAGTGAGGAGTCAGCTTATACTGGAAATGTACAGCTTGACCTGTGGTGGTGCACACTACCTGGATTCAAGCATCCTGTGTGTTAATCTAGGTTATAAACCATCATTATACTAAATTTCATCCAAATTCATACTCAATAGTTAGTAATTGATGACCTGATAAATATTGTGTTATTATGTTCATCATATACTGATATCAGATAATTATGTATTTTATGCTATTCATATTTTAATAAAATTATTGTATGTAAGATAATTAATGTTTAGCGATTGAAGCTGCATTTAGTCAAAATACCTACATTCTTAATTATTCTAGCATTTTGATATTCATTTATAGTGTCTAGCTAGATAATAGCGAAACTTTTTATAAAAACTTTTTGCCAGTCTCTTTTTGTTTATGCACATGACCTTTGCATTACCCCACTAAAAACAATGTATATTTATATTCAGTCTTCAGATAATCTCAATATTGCAATAAACATAAGAAAATTTGAATTCCTTGGGCTACTCTGGGGGTTCCAGCATCTCTTTGATTCTTAATGTATAAGCACTGGAGAAATTACTAAAGAATGAGTAGCAGCGTTCTCTATGCATTTAACCACAATACTGCGATCGCCAACCCGCCTGCTAAGCGTGGCGGTTATGGCTAACCCACCTAACTTGGGGTAGACGCATGTCCAGCCCCCCCAGTGCGTTCCCGCATTGACGAGGCGGGGGGGGGGGGCTCAGTAGCCGTGGTTTAGAACCCCACGGTGAAGCTAAGAGGAACCCGAGGAGGGGCCGCTCGTCAGGGCTTTTCCGCTCAAAGCCGACGACGTAGCGGCCAACGCGGTGTCGTTTGGCGACATCGCGTGGGTTGGAGGCCGCGGTGGGAGAGGATTGCCGGTATTGAGGTGCGCCGCTCTCCCTACCTTCCGCGGCCTAAACAGGGTCGCCACCGTCCGATGGCGAACGCGGTGGGGCCGCAGGAGAAGAGGAGTGTTGGTATAGCGTTAGCCACTCTCCCTATCCCCTGCGGCCGAAAACTGGTAGGCGGCGGGGCCAAAGTCCTGACCCGTCGCAGGGGGACCAAGGGTGCCATTCAAGGGGTCGTCTGGCGCCCATGTGCTAATTGGTCCCCGGGGTGGTCACGGCGTGTTATGTGTCATGTGCGCCGTGAATGGGGGTATCCCCCAGAGGTGGGTCCGGCGACGGACAGCCGCGGCGGGTTCGCGGAAGAGTTTTTTTCGTTCCCGTGTTCCCGCCATAAGCGGTGCAGGAGGACACCGTGGAGTTTTAGCGGGTTGAAGTCCCACATAACTGCGCTATTTCCCCTTAGTAGCGCAGTATGCATGAGCATTTCTCCACGATAAAAAAAAAAAAAAAAAGACGCATGTCCAGCAGTTGATATCTTACAGGTGAAATTATGACGATGATGGTGAATAAACAGTAACTAGTAGATAAATGTACGTTGGAATGAAACAAGTACAATAATGAGCCACATTTGTGCTTCCTTATTTTTCAATGCAGGATAAATAAATTTGAATATTAGCTTAATCATGATGTCAGCTTAAATTAAAGATTAGCTTAAATGTATCACATAGTTTTATATTTGTTAATATTATTATATACCTTACAGATTTTGTTATGTACTTTATGAGATAGCTTATTTTGATAATTTGTAATTTTTGTAAATCAAAGGTCAACTAAGTCAGTTAAATAAAAACAGTATTAAGTACACCACCAATCATTTAATAAAATAATAAATGCATGTTTGGGATTATAACTTGTTTAACTAATTATCACTAAGTACTACATGAGTTCTGTTGATACATCAATTTGAAGCCATCGCCAACATACGATTCGTCAGATCGAAACCATACTACAATAGGTCCTGCACCATTGTCTGTGGAAAAACGATTAATTAGGCGATTAAAGGCATCATAATTATCTGATATAAAGAAGTGTATTTCTTTGTAGGTATGTGTTGTTTTATTAAAATGAGTAAAGTTGAAATAAACGGCGGTTTGCTCAAGAAAGTCATTGTAAAAATAAATAATAATAAAACATTAAATGTTTTATTATTATTTATTTTTACAATGACTACAACATTAAATGTTTTATTATTATTTATTTTTACAATGACTACAACATTAAATGTTTTATTATTATTTATTTTTACAATGACTTTCTTGAGCAAACCGCCGTTTATTTCAACTTTTTATTGTAGGCTATAATGGTCTATAAATATAAAACTTGTAAAATAGCTAGAAAGGAAAAAGGTAACTGATGAAAGTAACCTGTAATTGGCGCATTTACGGTGAAGTCCTGAAAAACAGAGCCATCGTTCAGGCGCTCGCCGCAGAGCCTAGTCGCAGCTATTAGCAACCAGTCGCTTGGACAGTTCAGGATTTCCACTCCAGCTTGACCAGGAGGGATTACTGGTAGTCCATCTATGAACAAAAGACCTCAATTATTACAAAATAATATCAATAGACAAATAGGCATTCTATTTACCATGATTTGCGATGAATATTTCCTCTGAGCTTAGTTTTTAGTTTGGCTAAATTTGGGAAGCAAAGCAACCTGAGTAAGCAACCGTCAGGAGAATTTTGTTCCTTGTGTTTCAGTCCCCTCCTTGTACAAAAGATTGCTTCATACCGGGCTCGTCTAAACGTCGGAAATACTAAGTACCCACTTATTGAACAGTTGAACTACACACCTACCTATAACTGGGCGAGGAACTAATGGAATAGATCTCTGGGGTAGGGAAAACATCATTCTTCACAGGCCAGACCAACAGGCCGTAGGAACCGTCGCTTACGATGAGGCCTGCTCCGGTAGTCTGGTGGCGCCTGACGCAGCCTTTACTGACGGGTTTCGGTTTGTTTTGTTTGTGAAATGTTGATCATTGAATACAACCACAGCGGAAGTACTACACGCAGCCATACGCTTCTTATCACTTGACATGCTGGAGTAGTAGTCAACAGGCCGTACTAGGTCAACAGGCGTAGCAACGCCTGGCGCCGCCGCACGGTGGATCGAAAATCGGCTGTAGAAGACATAGGATCTCGATTTCTTAAAAGTTATTTTTTTTGCTGGAAATGACTTCTGCTGATCATTACTGTTCTATAAAATGTCATATGAAGTAAATATGTGCACAAATGGAAGAGTTATAATTTTTATAAGAAAAAAATGTATGGAACTAGTATGAAAAATCGAATTATCTCCTAAACGGCATGTTCAACCGTAATATCCTTGGAGGTGGTCATAGTGCTAATTATTTATGATTTTTTAGTTGCGGATTTGACGAAAAATTTCATGCCGTTTTTTTTTTTAAAATCGTCAAAATATTTTCATTTGTTTTTTCATATGAAACGATTCCTTTTAGTGTTTATGTTGAAGAACACGGACTTTTAACTACACGTAACATAAAATAGCATCACTCCTATATTTCCGAAGGAGTTGGCAGAGGTTTATAGTACACCCACACGTAGACAACTATGCTTGAGCTAGATATTTATCAACACATCATGAGTTTTAAAACTTTTCATACAACCAAATTACCAATTGTTTACTCTTCTAATGAGTCCGAAAAGAAGTGATTAAGTAACTACACTGATTAGGTCTTCTAATGAGTCTTTATAGGTGATTTAATGATTTTCAATATCTCACGACAATGCCAACTATGGATTACATTCAACTTTTCCTGATAAGTAAGCTAATTTGTTAATTAGCAGTGCTATGAGTTCTAAGAATAGTTAGTGACAATTATAAATTTTCATTAGCTAATGAGAAGATAACTAATGAGGGTAGTTACCTAATTATTGGCGTTTTGCAATAAAAGGGCTACAGTTTTGTTTTATAATTTAGTTTGTTCACAACTGTGTAACTGCTAACACTAAATCTGCGACTATAAAATCTTAGAATGGAAAGTTTAATCACGAATTTAGACTTGTTTGTTCTTCTACGAAGTGAGAGTACTTCATTTGATCATGAAGTATTGTTCAGTGCAGTTGTATCCCGCATAGGCGATTGCCTGTCTGACGAAGACCGTGTTGTTCTCAAAGAATTTTGTCGGAGATTTACGCGAGCCGCTTTACAAAGGTGGCAGAAATCCAACCGATTCCTTGATAATTTCAGGAGAAAGTACGAGAATTGGTTGTGAGCAAATATTGACTGGCCGAGTTTTGTGCAAACTTTAGTTAATCAAGAACCAAGTGTTCATGAGATACCAAGAGCGCCCTCAGTCTCTCCAGAACCGTCGACATCAACGTCCATTGGAACAATGACGAAAAGATCCCGTAAACCATTCGAAGATCTGGGAAGTAAACAAAAAAAGAGAAGATCTGATGAACACACAGGCGAAGATTCCAGTGAATTGGCATATGCAGCTGCAGCACGTTTAAAAGAAGAAGGGCATGGAGATATCGCCTCTGTCATCGAATACATGATGAAAAATCCTGAAGCAGCCGCTTAATTAAATGAAACGCTTAAGAAACCAGCAAAAACAATCATATTTACGTCAGAAAAGGCGCTTGGATTGCTTCTTTCGCTAAAACTCTCAAAGTGGCAATATATTACGTTGCGAGAGGCTGCCATTCGGGAAGGTGCTAAGGATATTTATCCATCTTACTATAAAGTGCAACAAACTAAGCTTGATTGCTACCCTCCGAAGCAATCAGTGACAGTTACTGATTCATCGGCTAGGATTACACTTCAAGCTTTACTTGATATCACAGTTACAAGAATCCTTCAAAGCCTTTCTAAGGAAGAGCATAACAAGCAGTTGAAGCTGATATCCAAGTGCGGATTTGATGGTGCTTCTAACCAAAGCCTATACAAGCAGAAAATGGAGGGTGAGGAAGATGACTCGAGCATTTTCATGACCTCCTTGGTGCCACTTAAACTGACAGATGGAGACAACATCTTATGGACGAACCCAAAACCATGCTCAGTTTTGTATTGTCGTCCAGTTCAGTTTACTTTTGTAAAGGAGAGTGAAGCAGTTGTCCTTGAGCTGAAAAAACAAATGGATGAAGAAATTGAGGCCCTTATCCCCACAGAGTGCAATAGTAATAATAGGGTGACTCATGAACTAATGATGACGATGATCGACGCTAACCTTTCTGAAGCTAGATCAAATGCATCGTGCTACCTGTGCTTAGCAAAACCTACAGAAATGAACCGCTTAGATGCTGTAACAACAAAAATTGTGTGTTCTGACCTGTATGAATTTGGCTTGTCATCCCTACACGCCCGTATAAATTGTATGGAATGTCTGTTACACATTGCATACAGGCTCGACTTCAAACGGTGGGCAGCGAGAAGTGATGAGCACAAAGAAATGCTACAGACAAGGAAGAAAATAATTCAAAATAAATTCAAAGATGAGCTCCATCTGTTGATTGATATAGTAAAACAAGGCTCGGGAACCACCAATGACGGGAATACTGCAAGAAAATTCTTTGAGTTTCCTAATAAAACCGCAGCTATAACCGGTTTGGATGAAGACCTCATCAAAAGATTTGCTGTAATTTTACAAGCAATTACATCTGGAGAGCAGGTCGATATAATAAAATTTAAAGATTATGCCCGCAAAACAGCAGAAAAGTACGTATTATTATACGACTGGTACTACATGTCGTCAACCGTTCATAAATTATTAATCCATGGGGCTGACATAATTGAGAAAAATAATATTGTGCCGATTGGGACTCTCTCGGAAGAAGCCTCAGAGTCTCGAAACAAAGATTTTAGGAGGTTTCGAGAACATCATTCGCGGAAAAGAAGCAGGCAGGATTCCAATCAAGACATTTTAAATATGCTTGTTGTTTCTTCGGATCCTTTGCTAAGTGCACAAAGGCCTAAGTTAGATGCCAAGAAAAAGCAGAGCTTTTTTGCTGAAACTCTCGACTTAATTCAATTTCAGGAATCTGAGTTCGAGTTTTTGGATATATCCAATCTGGATGCTGACTCAGAATTGGAGTCTGACAACGAGAGTGATAAGGAAAATTTGTAAAAAAATTATATATGTATTTATTTGTAAATTTGTATTTGAGTCTGTTTCGGTTTTTTTTGTAATATTTAATGATATTTTGTCTTTTTTTTATTTATTTTATCTTATTTTACAAATTCTTAGTATTAATTCCTTAAATTAAATTATTTTGTATATAATATAACTTTATATGTTACTTAAATAAGAGTTTGATAATCTTTTTTTATTTAAATTAATAAAAATGTGTAAAAAAACAGCAATTTTTTAATTTAATTTTTCTTGTTTTGTGTGTTCTTAATATTTGGGTTAATAACATATCGAACTTTTTAACTTGGACACTAAAAGGGATCGTTTTACATGTAAAAATAAATAAAAATATTTTGACGATTTTTTTAAAAAAAACGGCATTAAATTTTTCGTCAAATCGGCAACCAAAAAATCATAAATAATTAGCACTATGACCACCTCCAAGGATATTACGGTTAAACATGCCGTTTAGGAGATAATTCGATTTTTCATACTAGCTCCATACAAATTTTTCGTAAAAAAAATATATTTCCTTCGTTTTTGGGCAGAATTAACTCGGGTGTCATTTTTGTACATAGTAATGATCAGCAGAAGTCATTTCCAGCAAAAAAAATAACATTTAAGAAATCGAGATCCTATGTCTTCTACAGCCGATTTTCGATCCACCGTGCGCCGGTCAGCTGAAGGGCCGTGAATTCCCACAGCCTGCATGTCTCGGCAAATGTAGCAAAGCCTGACGCCGGGACCGCGGCAGTACCATGCATCGTGTACAACAGTTAAAATGTTATTTTCTTCATAATTGAGCGGTTTAAAATTAATTTAGGAACTCTATTACCACCGCTGTTTGTAGTATCTAGACGTTGTTACCGGTTTAAGGATATGGTATGAGTATACCTACTCGTATGCTACAATATCAAAAATTTTAACCAAAAGTTCAACGACAAACATCATCCAGTAACACGATTCGCAGGAAACGGATATCATCATGTTATCAGCCAAACAAAAGACGTGGTCCACTATCTATGCAATTAAATAAAATTGAAGTGTCTGTTTATAATTTCAAATTAATAGCTTCTCACTAGATGCATAAGAAAGTAGATATAGGTACGGTAGTTAATCAAAAAATCATTTTATTTTTTTTTTTGCCTATCTGTCTGTTTGTTCCAGCTAATCTCTGAAACGGCTGGACCGATTTTGACGGGACTTTTTTTTACAGATTTTTGACATTAGATATTATAAGATGTAACTTATGCCACTTTTTGTTCCGGAAGCACATTCCCGTGGTTTATTTCCAATAACCACGCGAGCGAAGCCGCGGGCAGCGGCTAGTTAAAATTAAAGTTGATCTAAGCAACACTACAGTGAACAAATGAAATAAACACAATACTAATGCAACGTTAAAATGCAGTATGTAATAATTGCGGTCAATCAAACCTAGGCTTCAAACTAACCTATGTAGCCTGCCTAGGTCACAGTTATTAAGGTAATGTGGATCTATTAAGTGAACCTACCCGTGTCGTAATTGACTATCTGCATGTTGCCGCTGTTGCTGTATGTGACACTGCAGGTCTCTGCTTTACGCTCTATGCACATGGCGTAATTAAGATTGTTCTGAAAAGGAAATGCATGGTTTGTTATAATGGGCTACTAAACTACTTTAGGTATAGGTGATCGGTACCAACCCGCACTGGGCCCGCGTGGTGGATTATTACGGCCCACTCTCTCTCACCGAGAGGAGGCATGTGTCCCAGTAATGGGAATATTATAGGCTGATTGAAATATTATTAATATGTAATAGGTCAGAGTAGAAAAAATGTGACAGGGGAAACATGTAGGCTTCCCATTACATAATAGAGACCTCTTCGTGCTTCAGAAAGCACGTTATGTCGTTGTTCCCGGCTGTCATTCGTATATCTTTGACAGTCGTTACGGGTAGTCAGAAGCCCAAAAGCCTGACAGTCTTAGGGCGCGTACACATAGAACGTCCGTTTTACAGGATCCTTTTTAACTGATCCGTCGCTACTGGAGGTATTAATTCACACAGCATTTACAGGACCGATTTTAACGGATCCGTCGCTACTGGAGGTATTATTCACATAGCAATTACAGGACCGATTTTAACAGATCTGACTTTCGTTCTTCAGTATATCGCCTACTTTCTACGAGGATGGTCGTTGTCGTGTTGTATTGGTACTATCGTTGTCTGCGTCGGAGGAAGCCCCGGCGTTATTGGGTACATCAATTTTTAAGGCATATTTCATTTCCGTTGTGTGTGGGTCTTTTTTTACTGGATCCGGAATACTGTCATGTGTGTGAACTGACTCATACAACTACATACGCTAATAATATATATGTTTAAACGGACCTGTAAAACGGATTCCTGCTTATTTTGTCGGATCGGTATTTTTACTGGATCCGGAATACTGAATTCTCTGTGAACTCGCTCATACAACTACATACGTTAATAACATATAAGTTTAAACGGACCTGTAAAACGGATTGCTGCTTACTTTGTCGGATTGGTATTTTTTACTGGATCCGGAATACTGTATTCTGTGTGAACTCACTCATACAACTACATACGCTAATAACATATAAGTTTAAACGGACCTGTAAAACGGATTGCTGCTTACTTTGTCGGATCGGTATTTTTTACTGGATACTGAATACTGTATTCTGTGTGAACTCACTCATACAACTACATACGCTAATAACATATACGTTTAAACGGACCTGTAAAACGGACATTCTATGTGAAAGCGCCCTTACAAGGGGGTATAGTAATATACAGTAACTGGGTTGTGGAGGTCAGATAGGCAGTCGCTCCAAATAAAATACTGATATGCAGCTGCATTCGGCTCGACTGCAGCCGACCCTTGTTGTTGGGAAAAGGCAGATTGATACCTTGTCTATTGATAAAAAGCAATTTAATTAAAAAGAAAATCCTATGTATGTGACCTACATTACAACTTACATTAGTTCATATTGGTGAATACCTACTAAATAACTTGGGATCCTTGAAATAACGATATCAGATTTATCTCGATAGTTGAAGGATTCTAAATAGCCTTGAGTTTCTGTGAAGTATTGTTGGCAGCCTGTGGGAGCAGCTAGGTCATCTGACGACGACAATTGTGTTACCTGTAAAATCATAAAACACTAATAAAACCATTATTTTATAACACTACACGTCGCACCGGCACGGTTGGTATATTACATTGGCATTTTTTTGAGCGATTGGTTGCTAGTTGGATTCCCGTGCAGAAGAAATATTTTTAGACGTATAGCCTGGATATACGGTGCATTCAAAAAGTTTGTTGTTTTCCATTTCAGCTGTAAAACCGGATTATGATTAAAAAATGTTGATTCAAATGTTTGAAATGTTCATTATATTTAACTTTTTTATTGACGAATTACCTATGTTATGGGACTTTGATGACCGGCTTCTAGTTTCAGTGGAAAAAGTTGACTTACTTTTGGAGGGCACTGTAGTTGCTGTTCGCAGACTTGACGCTCGAGAGTCGCGTTTCGTACATAACGATGTAGGTAGTGATGATAAAGTATTTACCTACTTCCTTAATTTATTCCTAACCTAATTGAAACTGAAATAGAAAACTGTAACTACCTTTATCGAAAATAGTCTGCTGTCGGAAGAGACGGTTTGGAACGTAAGATAAATAGGTCCGTCAACATCACCAACTTCAATATAAACTGAAACAAAGTTTTTTATCAAACGGGGTCCGCATTACCTACTCTTTGATGTATCTTTCTTAAATTCTGAGGTAGGTCCTTGCAGTATTTTTATCCCTCGAAGCGATACGCGCTTTACTTGTGGTAACCAAGTGTACGAACAAGCTTTGAATGTGTCTGTGAAGAAGATTTGTCGACATACACACGGGCGTAATAAAATCGCGGCATGATTTTTGGCGGACTGGGTTTTCAATTCTCGGCGTTGAATCACGCATTGAGAATCCAACAAGACTATCCCATAAATCGAACAGTGTGTTTTACTGTACGATTTTCAAACCTCGACACTAAGCTGCAGTGCGTTGATAGGATGCGAGAAAAAAATCTGCCCTGATTTTATAACGTTCGCGTCAACGTCAAGTTAGTGTCAGCACAACATACACATCACACTCACTTCGGATTTTGCCATTGTTTCGGATGGTCGCTACGTGAGATAGGAAGATGTATAAAATTGTTTATTAAGAAAGTGTATGTAGTATTCCGTAGCATGCATTGTGTTTCTTACCGTGTTGACCCGAATTGATCCCGCAAAGGATCGGTATTATGCTATTAACATTCTGTCCTGATACAATGAACTGATCATCTTGGCATGAACCATCCGAGGGTGGAAGCAGCTGAAAGCATACATGTTTTTTAATTACGCACGAATCGTTAATTATCGATCAACAAATAAAATAACTCTACTTTAGGTAAGTGGCTACCTACAGTGTACAGGGTAGTAATATAGTGACAGACCTGGATCCCATGTAGGCAGTTTTTATACCACAGGGTGCGTGAAGTTCCATTTCACCATTCGAAATTTCTAGAGTTATCTTTTTGTACTGGGATGTAGAACGCACTCACTTGTTTTTCACATTCTTGTAACTATTGTAGGTACTCACCTCGAAATTGGTAAAGTCCATACGTATTTGTGTAATGTCTTCAGAAGCTTTGTCCAAAGTTAAAGCACAGGACAGTCTTTCCGTGCTCGGCGAGGGAAAGTCAGGGTTTGTGAACCACCCTGACTCCGCAGCAGAACGGTCGTCACATACAAATTGAGCTGGAACATTGTTAACAAAATGTTTACCTACTTAATTTATTTAAAATCGCTTAGGGAACAAAAAATACTGCTGCATACCGAAACTACCACCACTTGAAGATCTGACGGAAGACGGGAGAGAAACTAGCGGTAGCATTCTTATAAAATATACTGTTATAAACGCTCCGTTAACGTGCTGAATAACTGCCCCGTTGGTCTCGTGGTCACAAGCGCAACTGCTGAGCGTGGGGTCCTGGGATCGGCTAGTGTTATTGGGTTTTTCCATTAGGAATTTCTCAGTAATATCCCGGAGTTTGGAAGTTGGCAGTGTGATATCCCGTGCCTCGGAAAACACGTTAAGCTATTGGTCCTGTAGCAGATCTCTGTCGGATTGCCGTTTCATCGGACTATAAGAGTGAGGGAAGAGTGTGTGCCTCTGTGTCTGCGCACACACTTGTGCACTATAACATGTCCGCGCCGATGGCTAGTCTCATTGGCCGTTATCGCCGAAATACGGTCTGGACTACTATACTATAAACGATACTGCACATTACTTACTGACGCAACACGTCCCATATCCATCAGCGCAACTCCCCATCGTTGCTCCTCCGGCGTCGTTGCACTCTGATTCAGGCAGGCACGTGCCTTCTAGACCACTGCTAGAAGTACAGGACTCATGATCAAATTCGACCACTTGAAACACTTCCAGAAAACGTGTCCTTGGCTTCTGTTTTTCATTTAACTGCTTTGGTCGTCTCGATCCCACCGCAGGACACTTCTTGCGAATATGTTTTCTTTTAGGTCGTTTTCTTTTCAGTACATTGATGTTTTCTATTGTGTTGTTATAATTTATTATTACGTCTTCAGAATTAAAATAACTGACATTGTTACCGCTCCTAATATTATCATTACTAAATGTGTGTGATGTTGAAATAAAATCGTGGCGTTTATTTTCAGTTTTTTTAGGATCGATCAACATTAAAGGCATGAATCGATCTTGGATTTTGTAATTGGTTCTGAATTCCGGATTGGAAAAATTGTGAAGAGCGTCTCTTCTTTCAAAGATTGCCGCAGAATACCAGCGCTCTGTCTTGGTAATTACCACAGTGCAGAGTAGTAAAGTGAAGTGTTGATTAAATAAATACATTTTCGCGCACAAATAACCGCAAAGACCAGCCTCTTAGTAGGATGCACGCAGAACTGAATTGCAGTTAATGTGACGATGCACTTGGCTTGCCCCGTGGGGACAGCGTGACGAATGTAATTATTGCCTAGAAATCGTTCTGGTTTGCTAATCTGTCCCATATAATGGATAGCGGCATGATGCATGTACCCATGGCTTCCAATTACTTTTATTAGTTTTAACTGCACACATTATGTCTGACGACATCGTATAGGCTTGTCTAAATATCCAATTTAACGTAGGTAGATAATAGCCTGGGCTGACGGGTTTAGGTCACACAGATCAGTTCGTAATGAATAAAAGACAAGGCGAACCGCGCCCTGTCTAACAATCTAACACGTGCCGATAATATGGAAATTGTGTGTACTTTTAGCCAAATACAATTTGATTGTTACTAATTTTCCGGATTTTATAGGCAGCATAAGTAGGTAATTTTAGAGCCATGGTGGCCCAGTAGTATTGGCCCCGACTTACGAGTAGTCTTGGGTTCGAATCCAGGAAGGCGCTTTACTTTCTGTAAATAATTTCGTCAACACTGCTCTAAGAACGGTCAAGGAAAACATTATTAGGAAATCGGTAGGTATGTCCGATCCGAATTGTAGAACTAGCAATTGGAACTAATTGGAAGACATGTGACGTCTACCAACCCGCACTGTAGATTACGGCCCCACTCCCTCTCACCGAGAGTTGGCCTGTGTCCCAGCAGTGGGAACATTATAGGCTGATTATTATGATGTTTTTTTGTATTTCTTGTCTAAATCGTGAAGGAATAGATAACTGATGTTTGTCTGACTGTCTTGATAAACTGAACTAATACAGATTTTCTCGAACTCGTAGCTCAAACGTGGTGTGTATCTTGAACAGAAAATAATCAGTCGTAGGTAGGTAGGTAATAACATCATTTGTCCATTTTCATACTTTTCTACATTCTATTTGGAAAACATCTTTGTAGTACATTCAGCTTGATCGGCCAACGGAGCGTGCTACGTGAGATGTCACACACCCTAACTTAATTAATCGTTGAACTGACGACTTTAGAAAAACAGCTAAGTGAGAGTGGATGCAGGAGTCGGAAAATGTCCCCGGGTGTGGCAAAATCAAAAGTCATTTATTAGGTTTAGGCTGACAATCAGCACTTTTTCAAAGTCAAACTTACATAAGACATTCCTCCAAAATGTCTGCCCTTCACCACGTTCTAATGCTTTAGCTGGGAAGAGGAAGTAGCCTAACATACTCCCCAGCAAGCTGGCAGAAATTGGGATAGACCTAGTTACCTAATAACCAGCTGTGAAATAAGGCTATATTCGGCAGAAGGTTGAACCTATTCATAAATACTGCTGAGTGTAGCCATAGTCGCTGACTACTGGAAAATAAGTTCAGTACGATCTATCTTCAAGAATTCCACTGCTTCCAAATTTATACTAATTATAAAGAGAGAAAGTTTGTGAGTTTGGAAGTAATCTCTGGAACTAACAGTCGGATTAAGAAAAAAAAATGGCATTTGATAGCTCCATTCTCGAGGAAGGTCATAGACTATTAAACATCGCTACGACGTTTAGGAGTCGATCAAAATCAATAAACCTCTGAAAGAAAGTGGAAAAAAGTCGGCCAAAATTTCATGCGAAACAAGTCGCCGGCAAAACTTAAATAAAATGTTGATCTCCAAATTATGTCTACCGAATAGTTCTAGAGATATCTAATAATAATGTACCGAACCGGGCCACTACAGCCATTACTCCTATTATAATTAATTCACCTATGTCACGTACGGATAAAACTTGACGAACTTGGTCTAGATATAAACGGAGATTATTGTTATTATGTATCTACCTAGCCTATGTGTTCCACACCTTTAGGGGCTGATGCAATAAATGCAATAAGTATCTTTGCTTTTTACTTGCTATAAGGCAGGGTACATACCTAGTAGGTCTAATGATAGATACAGGGCGTTCAAAAGGGCTTACAAAATCTGCACTTCCAGCTTCGGCGAAATTACACCGTTACGAGGAATCGGTAGGAGTCCTGTAGAAGTCCAATAAAATCGTCTATTTCCCCCAGACTATCATGAGGGTTTTTTCTCGTGAATTATCGCAAAATGCAACTTGTCCGACATTTTTCCACGATAATGTTTAAACTTCTAATTTGTAGCTATTACTTTAGCTACATAGGAGTATGTAACTCACAATTCGTTGTACCTAGGTATAGGTCGGTTAGGTTGAGTAGATAGATACTAGTCGGAGTGCCCAGGTTCTGGCAGCTGCAATTTAGATAATCAATTATAGTAAGTGGCCCTGTGACTTTTGACGAGGCATTTGCATGCCTGTGTGTATCAAGTTGAACACATAGTCACTAAAGAAAGATTTTAATGTGGTAGGTAAATCTAGATTGTGGCCCTGCCATAGGCGAATGAAGGAACACGGGTGGGTTTTAGTCAGTAAAAGCCTGACACGCCCTTCCGCCCCACCCAGGGCGGGAGACGTCATTTGATGACGTCCCACTCAAAAAAAAAATCTAGATAAAAGGCTTCTTTAGCGAAGACACCGTACAGAAGTTGCGGGAGTGCAATTCAAAGACAGACTGTTAATTTTTTTAATCCACTCGTGTCAACACAATTTATTATTTTATACCTTAGGTACTTTAATATGATATTTTATTGAGGACATGAGTAATAATTTGTAAATATTTCTGCACGTGACAGGACCAAATGGCCGGCTGTGTATTGTCCTTGCGTGTCTATGTGTATGCCGCCACGCCTGCGCATAGGTACGCGCTTTTTCCAAAGCTCTGCGTACACGCATACAATGAATGCTGTCATACATTATGTTGCGAGTACCTTATCACACATGTGTCCCTTCGTTCTAATATGTTGACATACTGGGCCAGTATAAAAGGCTAACGCGTTTGCCGATTCAAACATATCGGTCTGAGCTTTCAGGGGTTGAACTCTAAACATGCTTTTAAAAGTAAGTTATTATTTATTTTAGTAGTATTATATTTTATTAATTTGTGTTATAGTGTTCGCGTTGATGTCTTTTGTTTCAAGTTCTTGGGACGGTCATTATTAGCAGTCATTTTTAATTATGATAAATTATAACTTAAATAGCTCTCCAATTTTATAATTATAATATAAAGGTTTGAGATGATAAAGGACTTGGTTGCTTACCAAATACATACACACAGAGAACTCATCTGTGACTCGAAGATCGGAAACGTGAAGCCAGTTTCGTGTTTATCACAAGTGTCATTTTCGACACGGTAGCTTGAGTTCCAGCGAAATCATCAAAATAACTAGTCGCAGTGATCACCCCATTTTGTGGTCTTCCTAGTCCCTTTGTTAAATTAGCTAGCCATTTCATGTGTTTTTTTTCTTTCCAGTTAATATTCTTGGTGTGCCTGGCAGCCGCCACTCACGCTGGGCTTGTATCTCCCTACGCCTATGGCGGCTGGAACCCGAACCCGTACAGCTCCTACCCTGCTCAGCCAGCAATCGCCTCTCAGCACTCCAATATTCTGAGATCGCCGTTCAATCTTGGCCAGGTACCTACATCATCATTCATTAGTAAAATAACGTATTGCGAACTTTATGAGATTGTGACAAATAATTTCGAAGGTACGGTCACCAAACGGTATAAGTAACCACGGGTTGTCGGATATAGTTGAGGTTTAGTGAGAAACCGATGGATGGTTTCGAATGAAATATAAATGAATAAATAGCCAACAAACAGTTAATTTAAGTTTGGGCTCTCATTTGAGTTCTGAGTTTGCAGCTGTTTATCCAGGATAAATTGTCCACCGACAGCTTCGTTGATCTTGTTCTCTCTAGCACAACTCCTTAGTTTTTGAGTTCGACCTACAGACCGGGAAGTGTTATTGGGTTTAGTAGAAGGCAAACTGGCTCGCCCCTTATTACAAGGATGGTGGTCTGACAAATTTAATTTTGTAAAATGAGGGCGTAGTCTGCATCATACTCTACATGATTCATTTTTCGGGAAAAACGGGTGTGCTGCGTGATACTCATTGAACAGCAAATTTCTAAAAAGGTAATTTTTTTGATAACAGGTATCGACATACTCGAAAGCGATTGACACGCCATTCTCAAGCGTCCGCAAATCTGACGTGCGCGTGAGCAACCCTGGTGTCGCCTACTCGCCTGGATACGCGGGCTTCGCGTCGCCATACGTCTCCCATGTTGGTGTCGCCCCCGTTGCCAAGGTAACCTGAAGCCACATCAACATCTTTAAATCAATGGACAGGTAGAGCAGAGCGTCACGGTCGTGAACAGGCTCTGTTAGTTAGGACTAGGGTCATCTTTATACATTAGCTATCACGGACTTATTTTAGAACTTTTTAAGAGGAACAATTCCGTCATACATGACTGTTGTGTAACTGAAACTGTTTACGCAGCGCACGCAACGGAAGCTCTCAAAAGAAAGCAACTTTCCCATTGATTTAAATAGTAAAGATACGGTCGTCCGAACATTTGACGGACGCGGTCGCCCAACAAAAAACACTAACGCCATCTATTAGAACTAGTATGAACTACGATGTCAATCCGCGTGGTCTGCTCCTAGACGTAACCTTGTAAGACCCCTCTTGGTGTGGTATTTTTCGAGGTACGAAAAATAAAAAAAAACCTTTTATTTTTGAAAATTTATATTTGTTGCAGTTTGTTGGTGTTATTAAGTTTTCATTAGCCTTCGAACAAAACAATTGTTTTAAATTATTTATAGTAATATTCTATCTTTTCATTTCATCAGCTACAACGAGCGCCGCTGCAAAGTTATGTCGTACTTTTACGCGGCTTCGCTTCGTCTTTGTCAAAGGTTGAGACAAATATAAAAGAAAATTGTTTTAAATAATGTTAGCAGTGGATTTAATGACATATTTTTAACTTATCGGTGATATGAAATGTTATCATTTTTTTTATTGTGCTTTTTGTCGTAGTTCACGCAACCCTTCACGGCACAACTTGGCATTTTTGCTTGCAAAATATACGACCGTTCCGAAGACAGCCGATCGCGTTCTAGTTCACTTCGATAAAGGGAAGACCATTTTGGGACCAAGTTCGAGGCGTCATTGTAACATGCGGTCCGCCCTGTCCTTACGCAGTAATATAATATGTCAATGAACTTTCCTGATTTTGGCAACATTGTTCATCGCTGCTCCTATTCCTCGTAGCGTGATGTTATAAATAGCCTTATAGCCTTCCTCGATAAATGGGCTATCCATCATTCTCCTGACCTTATGCCAATTTAATTGGGGTCGGCCCGTCTTTTTGCGTATAAATGGGCTATCCAACCAACCAAACAAACAATGTCTTCAGCTTTATAGTATTTGTTTCGATATCAAGATATGTACCTACAGTTCTTCAAGAAAACATTATCTGCACTATTCTGAGGCTTACTGTATGTTTACAACTATTTATTATTGTTTTCAGAGCCCACCTGTGGGATTAACCACCCACGATTTTAATTAGAATCATTCTGTAAAGCCATAATTGTTATGCAAAAATCGTAAGAAAATTTGAATTTCGCGGGCTACCTCAGCGTCTAGGTCAACATCATTTTTTAATAACTACTGGTTTATAGGTTAGGTATACGTAGAATAAGTTCCAAATGTGACCGCTAGATGTCACTGTGCTGATGACGCGTAATTCTGAATCGCGGTGTTAAGATTCTCCGTGATAGAGTTGGGCTCCCCGATATCGAATTTTAAGGTATCGCTTCTCGGCCTTTTGGCTAAGATCAAAGTGTAGTATCTGTTCTTTTCAGCTTAATATCTGAAAGTTCCCTCAATGAGGGACCAGTATATTAATCTGATTTTTGGAAGCTGACGGGATGTTCGGGGCTCGCTCCACTCCCGTCACGGGTCGGCCCGGCATTGCAGTGCCGCCGGGATCGGCCCACATAATACCCTAAAAAGAAGCTATGCTTAGAAATAAGTGTGAGGCTCTACCAATGCATCATTTAATCATGAATGATGTCTTGCAAAATCTCGCGGGTTATCTGGGCGTGAATTCAAAATGTATCATTACAAAACAGAGAAACCTTGAATGAGTAGAAAACATACCTTTTAGGTTATAAATTGATGACAATTGTACCATAAGTAGTTTGGTTCTTATAAAGTTTAATTAAAATAATGTCAAGTTCACTTTAAGAAATGTCACAGAAGAACGTTGATGCTTTTGCGGGGACCTTGCGGCCCTTAGATATTTCCCCTGGATTCACCACTGCATCTATGTGAAATCTGTGCCTAGGATACGAAAAACTGAATAAAACTAGGTTATATTTTTTTTTAATCTAGAAACTATTTTTATGTAATTTGTTCTGTTTTTTTTTCAAGGTGGCCACTGCTGGTCTTCTTGGAGTGGCATACTCGGCTGCACCCACAGTGTCCCATATGACTTACAGCAATGGACTCGGCCTCGCATATGGCTGGTAATAACCGATGAGTTTAAAGTTAGATTATTTAATTAAAATTGTAAATGCATAGAATGATTCCTCTTCATTTGTTACCTGTTAGTTGTTAACATAAATTATTTACCTACATGGTAGTATTTTTTTATAAATTTATTATTTTCCAAAAATCTGTGTTTTATTTAATGAGTACAGAAATTTCATATCATGTAGATATATCGGATTTTTTTCAAATCTGCAACAGGACAATAGCAGAAGCTTCTGTAGATGTTAACTCCTTGATCTTTACTAGTCACTGTACTTTTGATAAAAGTCGAGACCTCGCTGGGCTCAAAGTGCTAGTATCCCGCACTTCTTTACCTTTTTTATTACTGCACAAGGTTTGTCATGTTTGCTGTCATAAATAGGGTTGTGAAATTGCTTTTGATATAAAATCTGTCAGTATAATTAAGATTTTTCTTTGTATCTGTACATATAGATTAGCTTTTTGCATGGGTGAACGAATGTACTACCGGGATAAGCGAAATGACATCAAAATCCCTTCTTCCGTTTTTGCGTGATTGAGTAAGAAACATCCAAACTTTCACATTCATAATAATAGGATTGATTTGAATAGGAATTTGAAAGTAAGGGAATTTTACATTATTGATCGGTTGCGTATACCATTAGGAAACCAATTAATCTGTAAAGTTTAGTTACTGCTAGTTTGCTACTAATGTTACCTACTTTGCACTAGGAACACGACTGTAAAGTATGAAGCAAAACGACGAGACGCACAGTAAATTATGCATTTGTGACTTGTAGCTTAAAATTGTAGTAGCAGTGAGATTATAGTAGTTAGTTGTGTTACAAATAGTATGATTATTAGTTACTTCAACATTAAAAAGTCGTTCTATTACTATTTTCAATTTAAGTTCACGAGCTTTATTTGTACAATCACAATTGTTTTTGTATAATTTCTGGGACCCAGCGGTATAATGTGGCTCTACCTAGCAGCAGTGACAGCCCTGGTCACAAAGTCACAAACAAACGTCATCCACTTCTGGGATTTGTCAGTTTTGTTGTAGTTGTAGTTGCCATATTTTCTACTTGCCAAGTTTCTAATCACATTAAATAAAATTACCTGTGTGTATATATAAAGATACGGGACAACTCGTTTAACTAAGTCAGTAATACCTTCAGCCTAGATAGTTGCGCTTGTTTGTTCACGTCGCGTTACTCTGTGTGCACATGTATTATCTTTACAGCCAGCGATAGTGTTCGTAAACATACACTTGAGTAAATTGTCTGGGACGTTTAGTTGTGGTTTTGAACCGCAGTGAGTATGTCTGATAGCGGGGACAGCGACGTTGCATGGACGTTCTATAAGGACCGTCCGGAATGGACCGACGTGACACCAGTGCCGGAAGATGAGGGTCCTAACCTAGTCGTCGTCATCGCTCATTCAGAAAAATGTACGTATACACATTACGTAGTAACTTGCTGTTCAAAAGAACATTACACTCATCATCATGTGTATTTTTTACATGATACCAGCACTTGACAAACTCAAATTCGTATAACCTTCAGTTGAGAAAGGACACACAAGTCATAAAAACTCGATGGGCTCATTTCCATAACTTGATTATTTTTGTAATAGTGATGATTAATTGTTTATTGACTATGGTCAGTGTAATCTCTACAGAGTATGCTGTATGCTTAAATGGTTTGGTCATGTTGAGAAAATGAACGAAGGGTAGGTAACAAAAGGTACCTAAAAGGCCGATTTGAGTGGAAATGCCAAGTGGAGGTTATAAAGTCACTTTATTTGTCATTGTCAAGAGCAGGTGCATAGTACATGCAACCAGCGTGTGTGTATGACCCGATGTGAATGTAAACAATCCAAAGGGAGTATGTAAAGATCGTAGCAGGTGACATTCTGTATACTCCATTTGTTTAGGTAGTTAACTAAAGGTAAACAATCTTGATATGTCTTTTTATATAAAATAAATCGTATAAAAGACCAACAAATATTATTTAAATTAAGTTACTTACCTAACATCGGTTTAAGTAAATACCTAATTGTAAACATTTTTAGATTCAATTTTTAGACAGTTTTTTAGATAAAAGACATGTTAAGATTGTTTACATTTAGTTAACTACCTAAACAAATGGAGTATAGTTACCTATACCTAGCTACTCCATGGGAAAAAAGAGTAATTTTATGTCTGCATGTCACCTCAACCCGTTTACAATTATTTTCCTCTACTTTCAATATCTTAACCAACCAGTTTCCTTATAATATTATAACTTGTTATGTCCCTTGAAAATATTAAATAATAATAATTATTAATAATGTGACATTGTTTTATTTCAGTTGTTGACGTACATGATTATTTCCGGGCCGTGCTTCAAAACAATGAAAGGTCTGAACGAGCCTTACACCTAACAAAAGATGCAGTGGAACTGAACCCAGCTAACTATACTGTGTGGCAATACAGGTGAGTCTAAAATAGCTATAAAATCTAATTAACTACTGATGGTAAGTGGTACAAACAATCTATTAGCTAAAGAGAAAAATTTGCGATAGATTAAATGTGACTGGATGATTGCCAAACCTGCCAATTAGCACGAAAATAACTTGATCTTGTACTGTGCCTATTAATATTTAAATTGCATAATGTATTGTTATTATATAAAGTTGTATAATTGCATTGGAGGTGATACAAATATGACAATTGACTAGATAATTGGGTTCCTCCAATTATTATTAATAAGAGCCTGTATTGTCCTACCGTAGGGCAAAGACCTCTCTGTTCTCGTTTCACTTCTCTTTGTGTCAGAGCTAACACCCTAATTGGGTAACTATTTCAATCTCATTCCTTTTCTTTTTAAGAATATTGTTAATCCATAATAAGTTTGAAATAAAAATCTATTCAACAATGCAAATAATAGAATGATAAACGATTTTGAACTGTCACAATGAAAGTCATCCCTACTGGTAGTGTGCTACGCAGTTACCTGGCAGCTTTTGTTGTTACGTCATATTTTTTGTAGCAGAATTGAGCATGGACCTTATTTTATGATTTCATGAATAGTCATGAGTTAATTAAATAAATAAAAAGCATAAAGGTAGGCTACTTCTTCTAAAGTCACCTAGAGTCAATGTTACCTGCATAAAAATATAAAATAAACAGCTTTCAACTGTTTTCCAACCACTATAAATAAACAAGATTAAAAACGTGTTTGCAGCAGCTGTGGATACAGCCAATTGTATTGAGATTAAAAACATGTTATTCACATTACTTCACCTATAGTTGTCACCTTTTAGCATGGTAATAGTGGTCACTGACCTCACAAAAGTGTTGTAGCATTTTTTATTTTAAAATACATTTAATACTTATCTCTGTGATCTTTAACATGTTCTAATAAATAGTATTTTACATTAACCTATATGGGCATTTATGGAACATCAGAAGCTAGGTGCATGATTCCAACTGGTTGCTTCCTCTGGAGAGTCCATGGTTACACTATTAAAAGTAATTGGCATTTACAATATTTCCAAATTACAGTGTTAATAGCTATGGGAGGACAGTTTAGGTCTGTCAACAAGTACTAGGTACTTAATAAAATAGAAAATGGTGTACAGTCTACAGTCTACTAGGCCAAAACATTCTCACATTCACAAAATATAAAAGAATACACATAAATGATAAACCAAAAACCATACATATTTAATATTTAGGTTTTTACAGAGAGATATTGGAGAAAGGGTAATGACCGCTTTTGCCATGCCAAAACACTACAACTGTAGTAGGGTGTGTATCTTCTTGTTAAAAGTAACTCCAATGCCTTGATTTACTTGTTATAATAAACTTTCATTATATTTTTACAGGAGAGATCTACTAAAGGCCTTGGGAACAGATTTGAGATCTGAGTTGGATTATGTAGAACAAGTAATTAAAAATTCACCTAAAAATTATCAGGTATGCTACTATTATTTTAATTGGATATTTTTATTCTGTATCGTGAAATTAAACCGTACCGTGTGGTGCCGGACGTAAAGAATAACACCACCCCATTTCTTCCTGTGGGTGTCGTAAAAGGCAACTAAGGGACTTACTAGAGAATGGGCAGCAGCGTTCTCTATGCATTTTACCACCATACTGCGATCGCCAACCCGCCTGCCAAGCGTAGCGATTATGGCAAAGCCCCCCAATTAGACGTCTTACGGCTGAAATGATGATGATGATGATTTTTATTCTAATTGTTAACATTATCTTTGCTCATACCAACTTTTTGTATGTATAAATATTGCGTTTCACACATAGGCACTGGTTCCTGTTAAGATCTAACATCTTAACAGGAATCATTAAAGAGGGACAAAGTGTTTGAATTTAAATTTGAAAAAAAAAACAGCAATTTTTGCAATAAGATCTGTATCAGTGTATTGATGATTTTAACGATTATAATTGTGTAAATACATGTTACCATTGTAAATCATATTTTGACTCATTTTGATGTTGATCAAAATACGATTTAAAACAGCAACAACAACCTGACACTGACCAGCAAATGGGTAAAAACGTAAGAGAATTAGAATTTTGCGGGGAACCTTTAGGGCTTCCCCTATAACAGCCTTTCCCAAAGTGGGCGATAACGCCCCCTTGTGGGCGCTGCAGGCCTAAAGGGGGATGGTAAGAGACCCAGAAAAAAAAGGGGGCGTTGTGTAGACTACACCACTTTGGGAAAGGCTGCCCTATAACAACCAGTGCCCATGTGTAGATAATAAAGTTCATTGATACATTAAGTTGCTAAGCCACACAAAGGGTTGTGAAACCGCACTACGACGCCATCGCACTGGTCTTAGAGAGATGAGGAGTGATATGATGCGCGACTGTGACAATGTTGCCGTGGCACCACATTTACAGCGTGGCATGCATCATGTGGATTGGCCTTTCATTTTTATAAACCTAGGTTATAGGGCTCTCTAACCATCAGTGCTACCCTATACACCGTGACATTTTAGTCGTCTTACAAAGGTTGTCCACTCAATGTATTCGGCATAATATACCTCTAGGCGTGATTAAAAATTGTTACCATAAATTAAGATATTAAGAAAAATAAATAATGGATTAGAAATGTCTGTATACCCAGCAGGACCCTACGTTTAATCCGATTGAAAGTTAAATGTTAACGTGCGTAGTATTTAGTACCTTCCGAATCATATAAGTAAAAAATTAGTACCTTAATTGTTACAGCGTAATCTACAATTATATTCCAGCAGGACCCTCCGTTGTTTGAAGGTCTATAGACAAATGTTATATGGTCCCGTTTAGCGGTGTATTAGTACCTTAAAAATACCTTAGTTTAATTTTAAAATCACGATTATTTAATGAGAAATGCACCTGCAAAACTTGTGTCATGCTTTCTTTGACTAACGCCACCATACGTACTAAAAGCTGTGAAAGCTCATACATCGACCAAACGAAACGTTGGTTCGCTGAAAAAGTACAAAAAGTTTTATAAAACAAATTTTTCAGCTAAAATACAAACTTTTTGAATTAAACCTACGTTTATTTTAAAAGTACTAATAAAATGCTTATAAGAAATATGACTGTCTGGACTGAAAGCCTCAAAATAAAATAGGGTCCTGCTGGCTTGATAAAAGTTTTACAGGTGCATTCCTAATTTAATCGTGATTTTAAATTTAAACTAAGGTATTTTTAAGGTACTAATACACCGCTAAACGGGACCATATAACATTTGTCTATAGACCTTCAAACAACGGAGGGTCCTGCTGGAATATAATTGAAGATTACGCTGTAACAATTAAGGTACTAATTTTTTACTTATACGATTCGGAAGGTACTAAATCACACACGTTAAATTTTAACTTTCATTCGGATTAAACGTAGGGTCCTGCTGGGTATACAGACATGGATTAGAATTATGTAACAACCTGTTAATAATGTTTATTAAATAAAGAAAGTGATAATGTCGGTATATGGTGTGCTGTGCTATACGTATAAGATCTTTATTAATTTATCTATTTATAATTTTATAGGTCTGGCACCATCGGAGAGTACTAGTAGAATGGCTTCAAGATCCAACACAGGAGATGGAGTTAACAGGAGATGCCCTGATGCAAGACCCTAAGAACTATCACGCCTGGCAGCATCGACAGTGGGCAATTAAAACATTTGGGTATGTATCTCTCAGCTTACAAATTAAAGTCACACCTGCTTGTATGTAACATCCATTGTCACATTTAGGTTGCTAGAAAAGTTCAGTCTAGTTGGCATTATTAAGAACTATGTATTTAGGTAACAATGAGAACTGTGGCCTAGTGCTATGGGCCCCAACTCAAGAGTTGTAGGTCGTGGGTTCGAACCCAAGCAGGCGCTGTACCACAGAATATATATTAGTACCTTACGGTACAGAAGTTTCACTCCCGAGTTTAGGTATGATAAACGCAAGCGTCCGGCCACCGTACTAGTCTCAATAGGCTTGCACTCGCTCGACTTGTCGCACACGCAGCGCACGCACCCGCGGATCAAAAGTAAACTGTTAATACCGTAAAGTACCTACTATTGTATATTCTACCTCTCT
The DNA here is from genome assembly GCA_947507805.1 of Aporophyla nigra. Taxonomy (NCBI): domain Eukaryota; kingdom Metazoa; phylum Arthropoda; class Insecta; order Lepidoptera; family Noctuidae; genus Aporophyla; species Aporophyla nigra. Next base: position 12,087,767 of record OX382307.1, on the reverse strand, counting down.
GACAGCCCTAGCAGATTGAAGCGAGACGGCAGACAGTTATTGTACTATGAACGCTATACGCAATGCAAAAGGTTGAAATTAGGTTGTTTTCCAGAATAGTAGGTAAATATCTCGGGGATTTTGCGCCGTTTGTATGGAAGTGAGACAGGCCTGGCTGTACTTTGTCTAAATAATATCATCACCACCACCACCATTGGTGTGGATGTTTTTTCCTCTTTCACGCAAAAACGACTGACCCGATTTAGATGAAATTTGGCACACAGACAGTTTATAACCTGGAATAACACATAGGGTACTTTTTATCCCGGTAGTATGTTCCCGCGGGATAATTTCCGACCTCCACGCGGGCGAAGCCGCTGGCAAAAGCTAGTATTGATATAATTGTAAAGCATGCATTGAGTTTTTTAACGCGTTGACGTCAACTGTGTGTCCCAGACATGTAAAAAACAAGAGGAGATATACAGGGTCAAATTAAATTAGCTAGCGCAACTCGGACTCCGGTTAACGACCTATGGCAGTGTAGTTGCTTGGGTTTAATCCGTTTGTCCTTCCTAAAACTGCCACTCAAAGTTGGATATTCGGAAACGCGTGGTGTTCATTTTGGGCCATATCATGTCTAAATCGGAAGAAAAATAATGTATGAATTCCGATTATTCACTCCGTCTGGGATGGACAAATGAACAGACATTTCCAAGTATCCACCCCTTTTACGGTGGCTTAACGGAATAAGCCGTTACTTGAAGTATGAGCTGAAAAAATGCTTTTTTTAAATTGTGTTAAATTATCTATACCTATGACGTCTGCGGGGTTTCGTTAGGTAATTTAATTTGACCCTGTACCTCCTCGTACATTTGGGACACACAGTTGACTTTATGAGACAGCGTCAAGATCAACAATAAATTTATTATACTTACAAAATCAGAAGTTGTTGGAATAGTATTAAACAATAATGTTTAATTATTGTTTACTCAGAGGTTTAGACCTGATTCCTCACAAGGTCTCTTGTTAATTACCCATTGTTACTCAAATTCTAATCTTTTTACAGACTCTACGAGAAGGAAATGGATTTCGTTGATAACCTTATCACAGATGATGTGCGTAACAATTCAGCGTGGAACCAACGATACTTCATCGTGAATAACCATCTAGGCTGGTCGGACCTGAATGTACAAAAAGAAATCTGCTATACATTGGAAAAGATTAAATTTATTAAAAACAATGAAAGCGCTTGGAATTATCTAAGAGGCGTGTTATTACATGACAAGCGGGGTTTAAGTGGGAATGGCGTAGTATCTTCGTTTTGTGAAGAACTTTATAAGAACAAGTGTCGGTCTCCTTACTTGTTAGCGTTCATTATAGATATTTGTGACGAAGCTGTTAAGAAAGAAGAAATTAGCCTTCTACACTGTGCGACTAGAGCCGTAGTACTATGTCAAGCATTGGCAGGGAAATACGACAAAATACGTAGCAAGTATTGGAATTATATGTGTGATAAATTTAAAAAGGCGGCCGAACAGGAGGAGATTGATAAAGAAGCGGCGGCAAATATGGAAGAATGATTATTATTCCAATATATAGCAGAAATATAATTTCAACTGTTATAAAAGATTTTCTTTTTCTGTGGTATCTTGAAGGCCACTGTTTCAATCATTATTTTTTGTACAAACTGTGTAAGTAATTGATGATAAAATAGTACAAGTGTTGAAACGACAAAACAGTCTTTATTTGCAACAAGTTTTATTCTGTTATTTTCTACTGTATTAAAGAGTTTAATCAAAAAGGCGCTATTTATAAAAAAAGCTAGTATTTTCCTTGCATTTGTGTCATAGGTGTTTGTGTATCATTTGTACACTGTTTCATCATAATAAAATAATTTAATGGTATGTGTCGTTTTTCATTTGTAATGAAAGAGGAGATGGATGATATTGGAGTTGCTAGCATTTTCTGCTCTACGGGGTAATCGTATCACACCAGTGAGAATGATGGCTTTCATGTTGAGGAGACAATTTTTCGAACATATGATGTAATGTATTACTAATGATCCTTCAATATGATTCATCATCTGATTGGCAGTGCGTTACGCAATTAGGGTACGGGTCTTAAGCTTTGTGGTCATTATTATTACATTCAACTGTCGAACGCATTACTTGCAGCATTTGTTACGCAAAGCAACACGAACGTGCGCTAGCTTCGCCGAGTTGGGGTTACTCAGCAGGGTCTTTTGAAGTGGAACCATCTGGCTCGTGGGGGTTCCTTGGGGTCAATATCATCAGCATCATCTTGGCCAATGTAATATTTGTAAAAACTGTACGAAGTGTAACAAATCGATGATACAGTTAGTACAACTGTCAAAAATATTAACAGAGAAACTTTTCTTCTGTTTCTTTTTGCAAATTTTATGAATCGAAACCAACGGGTGCTTTTTTTAACAAACGCTTCTACGTTTTGCTTCAATTGTTTCGGATGTGTGGACATGGGTATAACAATAACTATATTTGTACCCCCCCCCTACTGTGTTGCTCCCCTCCTTTTACACGGCTTAAGCATAACTGGCGAAATGAGGGTGTACTATGGGAACAGCCTAACCCTTTGGGGAAACGAGTAATGTTATATTATGTTATGGTACTACATGTCATTATTTTTTTTCCTTTGGTGGCATAGCGCAGTTAGCCTTTTCTGATTCATTGGGGTTAGATTCACCCGGCTCTTTAAATTGTATGTCAGGATTGCAGTCCAGTAACTCATCTCGTCCGATCTGCAGCGCTGCGCGGTGACTGGACATGCCCAGGATCTTAGGCAAGTCTTCACGTAGCGCGCGCGACACCACCTCGCAGCAACACGGCAGGTTCGAGTTAAAGTTTGCTATCAGGACCGCTTCTTCCTCTTTCGGAGGTTCAGGTTGTGGTGGTGGTGTTGATGGTGGTGGTTGCTTTGAACAGAATTAAATTGGTTTTTCAATGTCTGTAAGTATATTAAGTACCGGTAGGTCATGTAAAAGTGGGTGAAATGAGACAAATTTCGTGAGAGTTTTCAAGTTACTCAATTTTTACTTAAATTAAATTGTCAATTTCGATTCAACCCGATTACTACGACCCATCCTACAGAGTGTCTGACAAATATTCTCGAATAATTTAGTCTTTATCATGTTACCTAGATAGTACCTAACAAAAGTATGATATACATACGTAAGTAGCAACTGAAATAACAAAAACCACTCATCGTAATAAAAAAAAAATCACAATACGAACAACCCTGAAATCGTGCTTGTAGAAGACCGGTTACTCTACTCTTTTCTTGGTAAACCAATTTCAGCGATTGGGGCTATCTCCTTGAGCCCGTAAAACTGTGCAACATTGACTCTCCTTTAAAATTACTTTGGAAATTTCGGTGTATTTATGTCTCTCTGATGAAGATCATCTGTCCTACTCTACAAACTAAGCTAACTTTGCATACGCACTCACATTAAGGGTCAATTTAAATTGCGGTAGAATAGAATGGATGCGTTTATTTCGACCTGCACCCTAATTGCGAAACTCAATATTTATCAGAATCCGAATGGGATTGAAGATTATTTCTAAACCATTGCGTCATTTGTTCGAATAAATTGTCGGCTGAGCAACGTAAATAACGCAATGAATGTTGTTTAACTATCAATATGAAACCAATTCCTACCGATAAAAAGTTTCGCAATTACCTCTCTGATGCACGAGAAGATGCAATCCTATTAAGAATGTGGCTCAACAAAGATTGCGAATTTTTGGGAAGACTCGCCAAGCTCATAAGGCGTTGTAAAAAAAAGCTATCCCTGCCCCTCCTTTGCCGCAATTTAAATGTTGCATTTCCAACGCGACAAAACTATTGCGAGAAATTAATCTCGAGAGCTTTTGGTCTGATTCCAAATATTCGATAGTAACTAGAAAAAAATGCGTGGTAATAGTGAAAATGCGTTGCAAGAGTGTGACCTACGTAGTAAGTGTGAACTGAGCAGCAAGATATGGCGTATCAATGTGAACTGCGTAGCATCAGCAAGTGTGAACTCCAGTCGAATATAAACACTGTTGCAATCTACTAGTCCTTCAGGTACCCGTTTTACTTGCACTAATTTTCTTGCATGTCGAAATGCACTTTGACTACGTTGCTTAAAATAAATTATAATTAGGTACTTACTTGTGCCGGTACTTTTTTAGCCTTCTTTTTTGGCATATCGCAGTCGGTGTCAGTGCATTTTATATGATATTTCGACATGGCTGTAATTTTAAATCAATGTTCAAATGGTACTTAAACAATACAAATGCTTAGGTATGTATCTAAGTTTGATTCTTATACTGTTATGGTCCTTCCACGAACAACGAAGGAACGTACGATCAATATTTGCCTCCTGAAATTCTATATTCGATCTGATTTGCTGGTTGTTTTTTGCCAGTACTGTCACAAATATGGTGTAGGTACTTTCAGAGTACAATAGAGTAGCTAGTAGTAGGGGAGACCGGGGACAACTGAAACAATTTTACTAAAACCATGTGCAGGGAAGCATCTATAGTACGCGCATCCCTCGTATTTATATCGTTGAAAGAGTTGTTATCTAGCTCCTAAATTAAACATAGTTTATATCTATATTTCGAATAGTTAACTTACAATTACATATTAAAGAAGATCGGGCGCAGTGGTTCTATTGACCCCACCCCAAGGACGGTTGAAACAGTATGTAGGGATAATTGAAACACTGAAAATATTTTAGGAACTACTGAAGGTTTTTAATCAGTATTTACCAAATTAATTTACCACTTACTTATTTATTGACATCGTGACAAGTCTGCATCCGTTACATTAATATTTCGAAAATTATAAATGCAAAAACATCTTTAACATACACAACTCAAAATATTTGTTATTTATATAATTTTAGTGCTCTAATTTGTGCTATTGTATACTATTTCACATTATTGAAAAACTTAATATCCTATTGTGCTGTAATGGCACTTACAAGGGGGAGAAAAAAAAGGAATTTCAGTCTCATACAAAACAACTTGTTTCAATCATGACAATGTTTCAATTATGACAATGTTTTAGTCATAAAAATGTTTCAGTCATAACACTCGTTTATTGACCCGTATAGGTTTGCCTCTAATTGTAAAATTTAATTTCAGAGAAGATCAATCAACTTAGCCACTATTTGGCACTTAAAATTTAAAATATTTTTATGGGACCTTTTACCCTAAAACTGGTCATACATAGGTATGTTTTAACAAAAAAATAATCTCCATTAAGGACTAGGTAAAAGGACAAAGTAAAAGAAATAAATAATTCTAAAAATAAAAACTTTGTTATTTCATTTATGTAAAAAACTATCCTCTGGTATAAATAATAGTTAGTGGCAAGAATGAGTTTAATAGTTTTCAGAGAAGGAACGAATGCCATTTTGTGGCCTAAAGTAGGCTTTCTTTTACAAAGTAAAAAAACCGGCCAAGTGCGAGTTGGACTCGCGAGGGTTCCGTACAAACCTGTAGGTATTCACGGTTTATGCATAAGGTTTATACTTATGAAATTAAATGTTTTCTTTTTAATTTTTATATTTCAGTTGATTGAATGAAAGGTAAATTGCGGTTTACGATTTATGACGTATTAAAAAAAAAACTAGGTACTAACTAGATCTCGTTCAAACCAATTTTCGGTGGAAGTTTATATAGTAACATCATATATTTTTTTTAGTTTTATCTTTCTCTTATTTTAGAAGTTACGGGGGGGGGGGGGGACACATTTTACCACTTTGGAAGTGTCTCTCGCGCAAACCACTCAGTTTAGAAAAAAATGATATTAGAAACCTCAATATCATTTTTGAAGACCTATCCATAGATACCGCAAACACGTAAGAGATTGATGAAAAAAAAAAATTGAGTTTCAGTTCTAAGTATGGGGTTCCCCAAAATTTATTGTTTTTTTTTTTCTATTTTTGTGTGAAAATCTTAATGCGGTTCACAGAATACATCTACTTACCAAGTTTCAACAGCATAGCTCTTATAGTTTCGGAAAAAAATGGCTGTGACATACACGGACAGACAGACATGACGAATCTATAAGGGTTTCGTTTTTTGCCATTTGGCAACGGAACCCTAAAAATGAACCAAAAATATGTTTTGAAAAAGTGGAATAGTATGGATTTACTCGATATTGAACTTTCGCAAAGATTTACACGCCTTTTTCAGATACACCATCGTTTTGATACACCAGCCACTTAAATTTGTAATTATCAATCTTTTTATCGAATCTTACAACGTACCCGTGTTCTGTTATTGAAAAAAGGTGCATTATTATATTTTATTAATTGTTTACTGTCTAGAAAACACAACTTTCGTCTGTGCAATTGGGTAAAAATGCTGAAGATGTGGGGACGTTTGCAACGTTTCGAACGTCCACAGAAAGTTGTTTTAAACGTACCCGTGTCTCGTCTTCTACTTCAACACTGAATATTTTGTTATAAATTGACTTTAATATTAATCAACAGTAACAAAAAGACTCTTAAATAGATAAAGAATACTCTAAAACAAGAAAACCTGACAAACAACAAGATTAAAATAGGAAAATAACAAAAATAAAAAAATCGTGAATACTGATTTTTTATCGCAATATTCTTCGAGCCGTCCTAAGTTGGACTACGTCGCTCGCTCGTTCGAGCCGTGCTAAACACAAAACCGAACATGGCCGACAAAGCAACGAACGACGCGTCACACGCGTAGTTATTATGGTTTTCGAGAAATTGAACTTGTTGTAATCATGACCTGTTTTAATTGTCCCCGGTCTACCCTAGTATTTGAGACCGCAGTGCATAGGCTGGCGCTTTGGTCTTACATAGGCGGTGTCGATCCAAAAGGACACTGTTTCAGTGAGATCGGTCACCAGGATTCCCAATATATCTGGTCAGGCACTGCACACACAGTGTCTGCAATCGCAAAATGGCAAGATTGTATTTTTATCTAAGTTCTAAGGAATACTTAAGTATTTATTTACTTGGACATCTATCACTAACGTATGGATATTTCTTAGCATAGAGAGGAACACACGTTTCTTGTTAGACTAACGTGACCATTACTGTGTTCTGATTTACTGTTATAGCTGGGATTGTAGGAGATAGTCCCTTGACGGCGTTTCAGCATCTTTGTTTAATCTTATTGATGTATGGTACCTAGTTCTTCCATGATTAATTTTTCAGGCGATTTTAGACTATAGAGGACATTTTGTCACAACAATTTTTTAAATTTTTCGTTGTCATCGTCAGTCCGCAGCTAAGTCATTATTTCAATAAGGTAAAGAACAAAGAGGTGATGCTAGAAGAGTAAATTATTAAGTACGAGTAGGTATACCGCCAATCTGCAGTGGAGCAGCGGTTTGTTATCTGAAAGAGAACCAACAACGTGTTTAAGAGTAGGTGTGGTGACTGTTTGATAACACTCATATTTTTGCTGTTACGTAAGTAGGTACAAAAATATACCTAACTGGTTTTCTTTAAAATGTTTGAATGGCCAAGGCGACACATGTAGAAAATATCTAACCATAACCATAACATGACGCCTTGTTTCCCCAAAGGGTTGGGCAGAGGCAGGGCCGTAGCTAGGGGGGGGGGGGCATTGTGGGGCAATGCCCTACCTTGAAATCACAATGCCCTATCTTAAAAATACCAAAAACGAAGATAACCTATTAGAATTGGATTGTATGTTTATAGTTTTAGATAAAAAAATGTAGCAATAGGTATCTAAACTTTTCCGGATATACCATAGTTTGGGACATTCATTTCATATTATAATAATTATTTTCTCTGTGTATAAATGGCATTTGAAGCGCCATCACATGAAGCAATGGGTCTATTTAATTATAATATGCCGATGCAGAGAAAAATTTCAACCGTCTTGTTCGCTTGTTCTTCATCATTGAGGATTTAATAGCTGTCCTTAGATCCATGCTCAAGTTCTGTCACAGAAATATTTGTCTATGAATAGCTATTGACTTACCTAGAGGTGATGTTGATTGATTTAGTAGCCCGTGCTTCAGAGCAGATCAATTATGATATACTTACTAACAAAAATTAAGGGATAAAAAAAAACATATTTTTGGGTGATTTTCAACAAGTTGTAACTCCGAGGAAAATGATCGTACAGCAAAAAATTAAAAAGCACATTGTAGCACCATGTATCTAGTTTTCAGATACGGTCATGATTTTTTTTATCATATTTGGGTCTAGAGAAATAACAAGGAAACAAACAAAAAAAAAAAATTTTTACAAATTTTTCCTCGTCTTAAAAAAGGTCTACGGGTTTCAAAAGTTTTGTTCCATTGTTTCACTCAAAAGTTCTTTTAGAAAATTTAATGCCCTTTAATTTAACGTATCCAGAATGCCTCTACAATGATTTGCCGCGGAGTTATCGTGAGTCAAAGCATAAAAGTACTTTTTAGGGTTCCGTTGCCAAATGGCAAAAAACGGAACCCTTATAGATTCGTCATGTCTGTCTGTCTGTCTGTCTGAGTATGTCACAGCCATTTTTTTCCGAAACTATAAGAGCTATGCTGTTGAAACTCGGTAAGTAGATGTATTCTGTGAACCGCATTAAGATTTTTACACAAAAATAGAAAAAATTCCCCATACATAGAACTAAAACTCAAAAAAAATTTTTTCATCGGACCCATACTTGTGGGGTATCTATGGATAGGTCTTCAAAAATGATATTGAGGTTTCTAATATCATTTTTTTCTAAATTGAATAGTTTGCGCGAGAGACACTTCCAAAGTGGTAAAATGTGTGTCCTCCCCGTAACTTCTAAAATAAGGGAATGATAAAACTAAAAAAAATAGATGATGTACTTTACCATGTAAACTTCCACCGAAAATTGGTTTGAACGAGATCTAGTAAGTGGTTTTTTTTTTAATACGTCATAAATCGTAAACCACAATTTACCTTTCATTCAGTCAACTCAAATAAAAAATTAAAAAAAAAAACTTTTAATTTCATAAACATAAACCTTATGCATAAACCGTGAATACCTGCAGGTTTGTACGGAACCCTCGGTGCGCGAGTCCGACTCGCACTTGGCCATTTTTAACTTTGACAATCAATAACTCTGGAAATAATGATTGTATACGAAATCGAAGGAGGGTTTTGGAAACAACACAAAATTTTCTATAAGATAGCATGAATGGCTTTTGTCGTTTTTTTTTTAATTCAAAGCTTTGACTGAAAAAAAGACAAAAATTCGCATAATTAAGGATGTTTGGATAACTTTGGATAAAATGGATGAACGAAGAATTTCGTCGGTAAGTTTTCAACCTCAAAGTGACTAACTTATATCTCTGAAAAATTCAAAGCGCTACGATTATTTTTTTTCATAGTGCCCTGAAGCTTCAAATTCTGTGATTTTGCAAAAATCACCATTATGAGCAATTTTTCGATTTTGATTAGTTTTTTCGATGAATTTTTTTTCCTCAAACATTTTTAATTTTTTCGATCAAAGAGATTAATTATTCAAGAAATTTGAAAAATGAAAAAAAAATTACAAATTTTCTCGACCGTTGATGCCGTAATGTGTTGTTGGGGAGGGCGTTGTCGACGATTGCGGAACTGATTAACGATCGTGTCGGCGTGCGCAGTAGGATTTCAACGAGCTTCCCGAATAGCTTGATCATCACACTCGGTAGTGATTCGTTGTCTGCCTTGACCCGGACGACGATCGTAACTTTGAGTCGCGTTAAATCGGGCATAAGCACGACTGACAAAGGACTGGCTCACTCACATAGAAGCTGGTACTTCCACCTGACTGTAGCCCTTTTGTGTGAAGAAAAGCCGAAATCCGCGGGGGGTATATCGATTTTTTTAATTACTGATTTTTTTGAAGGCAGTTGCAGCGGTCAGAAAAAATCGAGTGATTTTTTTTGACAATAATGGAGCACTATAAGACCTTGAAAAAAAAAATTTTTTTTTTTTAAATTTCTTGAAAAATAATCTTTGATCGAAAAAATAAAGATTTTTAAGAAAAAAAAATTTTTTTTTTTGAAAAAACGAATAAAAATTGTTCATAATGGTGATTTTTGCAAAAACAAAGAATTTGAAGCTTCAGGGCACAACGAAAAAAAAAACATAGCGCTTTGAATTTTTCAGGGATTTTAGGGGTCACTTTGAGATTGAAAAATTACCCACGATATCCTTAGTTCATCCATTTTATCCAAAGTTATACCAAGTTATCCAAATATATTTAATTATGCGAATTTTTGTCTTTTTTTTCAGTCAAAGCTTTCAAGTAAAAAAAAAAACTTTCGACAAAAGCTTTTCTATTTTATTATTATCTTAAAGAAAATATTGTGCAGTTTCCAAAACCCTCCTTCGATTTTCTATACAATCATTATTTCCAGAGTTAATAATTGTCTAAGTTAAAAAGTACTTTTTTGCTTTGACTGACGATAACTCCGCGGCAAATCATCGTATAGGCAATCTGGATACGTCAAAGTAAAGGGCATTAAATTTTCTAAAAGAACGTATGAGTGAAATAACGGAATAAAAAATTTAAAACGAGAAAAAATTTGTATTTTTTTTTTTTTGGTTGATTGCTTGTTATTCCTCTAGACCCAAACATAATAAAAAAAATCATGGCCGTATCTGAAAATTAGATGCATGGAGCTACAACGTGTATTTTTTGCTGTACGATCATTTTCCTCGGAGTTACAGCTTGTTGAAAATCACCCAAAAATTTGGATTTTTTTAAAATTCCCTTAATTTTTGTGACTAGTGTATTTTTTACTTTACCCTACCTGTAGCCAATGCTGCCCTACCACAAATTCGAGTCTAGCTACAGCCCTGGGCAGAGGTGTTCCTATATCGCCACATATCGCCAGTTTTTTAGTCCCATGTAGTAGGAGGCGAGCCTATTGCCTTCCACCGGGCACAAATCTACACTCCGTACTGTTACTGAGTAATTCCAGATAGAAAATCTCAATAAAACTTTGCCCGACCTGGGAATCGAACCCAGGACCTAATGCTTAGCAGTAGCGCTTGCGACCACTAGACAAAGAGGTAGTCACGAAGCAGGCAGTCTAACAAAAAAATATTAAAATTAAATATTTTATGCTATTCCATGACCAGCACCATCTACCTATCCCATTTTACAGCTGTTGTGTAGACGCCAGTGCATCGCCAATCAATTTAAAAGGAGAAGCTTTAATGAGCACCTATTAGACAAAGTAGGCTACGTAAATAAGAATCTATTTAGTTCTTAAAACGTGTTCGTCCTCTCAAAAATATGACAACTCGATTGGTCTTTTAATATTGAAATTACTCCGGCCTAAACAACAGTCAGTTACTATGTTAAACAATATTGTTAACCCGCTGTGTCAGATTGTATCTACTCTGATGCAGGATAAGTAAGAGGTATTGTTAGACTGTTGGTAGAGCAACGCGAAGTTGTGGCCATAGCGTGCGTAAATTACTGCGCGAGTCCTGGATGCAAGAGCGAGCGAAGCGAACACCAAAATTGAAGCACCCCGTGACCCCGCCTTGGAAAGGTTAGGTTATCTTTTGTACATTTATAAGTAAAGATAATGGAGTTATTTTGTCAAGTCAAGAAAAATATTAGCCTATTTTTCAGCTGCCTCTTACCTTAGGCTGCCGCTGGAAGGGAAAAGCATCGAGTTCCTTTTTAACCCCCGACGGAAAAAGAGGGGTCCCCCAACGCGACGTATTTTTTTTTTTGAATTATTAATACATACTTGGGTACTTCAAGATTGAGTTTTTTTATTATTTTTTACTTTTTAAAGGGATTTTAGGTTTTTGTGTCGGGGGTTTTTTAAATTTTTTTTTTTTTTTTTTTTACATTTACGCATGCAAAATTTGGAGGATTCATAATGGTCGGTTTTCCGCACTGACTGCTGCAATATTACGAATTATATCATTAGAGTTGCGCACTGTAATGCTGCTTAAATGCTTGAATCTGAACTGTTACATTACCTACACGCAAATGCTCTCGATGAGTCACTACCTTATGATGTAATCGTAATAGTCAGTCTGACACGTTAAAGTAAATATCAATTGTTTATGGCGTTGCATTTTCAACTAAATACTTATTGTTTATACCTGCTCTCGAAGTTGAGATCCTATATTAATACTCTTAGCACGCAGTCTAGTCGATGATTTTATTCTAATAACCTGACAGGCGTCAAGACCCTTGACATACGTGCGAAACACTGTAAAAGCTTTACATCCGCTTAGATCAAAATACAAAGTTCAACAGATGCTTTAATTTAATAGGACAATAAAGATGACGCCATGTACTGGCATTTTACCGTCCGAGTTTTAGTGGAAAGGACGAAGGCCTTCTGTCAATCATGTGGCAATCATTATTTTCACCTCAGTCACGTACAGAGCCTAAAGAACTTCGTCTGTTGAAAGAGCGGTTGGCGCATGTTAATTGTAAATGCCACATTTGCCAACATCCCCGTGACCTAAGACGATCCTCCGATCTGTCCTATGAAAATACCAAATATACAAAAGATATAGAAACACAATCTGATGGCTATATTTCACTAGATTCGAATGGATTCGTTGCGGATAATTTCATCAAGCATGCTCTTTGTCCAACCTGCTGCATGACGTTGAATCTTCTACGTGGAGGCGTAGTCAGAGTATTAAAAGATGAAGAATCAGAAACCACGAAGTCAATGTTCACTACCGATGAATTCACTGACAAGGGAATCATGTCACAACAGAGAACAACTGCATTAAAGAGTATTATAGATGGGAGGTCCTATGAGTCCGGTTTGACTTTTCGTGATTATCTAACAGACACCTCGAGTGAAGCAACAATACGAAATACAAATAAAAATAGGCACACCTTGCGCAAACGGTGCTTCGATAGGGTGACTTTTCAGGACCCTTGTTTTGAATACCCTGCGAAACCGCATGCAGCCGCTGATTGCGTGTGCTTACAGGATTTCGTTGATTCTATAAGGCCACCTTTGAACTTATCATCATGGTAATTATAGAAGAAAAGTTGTTCTTTATTCATATTATAAAATTTCTGGACCTAGCTATGGTTGATGCCAATACACGGATTCATTCTTCATGGAAGTGGACCTATCCTTTTCTAAAAGTTAAAACGCACCACAGATATTTCTGCAACATCCACTTTATCTACAGACAGCATCTTTCTGAAAGATTTATTACTTATTCTAATTTAAATACCTACTTATTAAATAATATTTCTAGAGTAACATGTTTGTTTAATCATAAAATCATTTACGAGTACTTACTTACGTTGAAGTCTTTCAGTATTTCCGACGTTTGGCTCCCAGACTGGAGCGGGCCGGGGCTGCCTTAAAGCGGCTCCTGCCCAAGCAAGGGGGTCCAAATGCCTTCTACCGGAATCCGGATGCTCTACGCGGGGGTCGTGCGGCTCTTTACGGGGCACCGGTGTGGGCGCCCACATTGAGGCTGCGCCCAGTACGCCGGTTGTGTGCGTCCCAGAGGGTCATGGCCATCAGGCTATTCTGGGGATACCGCACGGTCTCCTGTGAGGCGGTCAGCCTTCTTGCCAGATTGCCGCCATGAGGCCTGGAGGCAAAAGTCCTTGCGTATATGTGGGAGTGGCGCGAGGAGGCACAACGCCGGGGCAAAACTCCGTTGCTGCCGCGAGAAATCACGACACGGTGGACAGAGCTCCGGCGGATCTCATGGCGACATGGCGGGTACGATTGTCGCAACCCAGTGCTAGGCATGCCACAATTGCGGTGGTAAGTCCCCTCTTTGAGGAGAGGCTAGAGAAGCACCACGGCGTCCTTACCTTCCGCCTTACGCAGGTCCTCACCGGACACGGCTGTTTCGAGAGGTTCCTGTTCCGAATAAAGCGGGAGGAAACGTCTTTTTTAAATGAATGATATTGACTTGAAATGAATTATAAAAAATCACAACTATTCATATTTGCACGCCATGTTATGTGGCAAATATATCAGAATCTATATTTTATTTCCCTTTATAATATCCGGCGTGCATGATCTTATTATTGTATGGGTACACATGTTTTTAGCAAATAGATCATATCTTATCTAAAGCCCGGGTGTTTCCTTTGCTTGAATCGTCTGGAGGACACGGTGGAGCATATGGTGGAGGTGTGCCCTGCCTGGGCGGAGCACCGCCGAGTCCTCGTGGAGGCGATCGGTGGAGGCGACCTCTCGCGTCCGGCCCTGATGCAGGCCATGGTACTGAGCGAGAAGGCATGGGAAGCCGTCACCTCCTTCTGCGGTGCAGTAATGCTTGCGAATGAGGAGGCGGAGCGCGTGAGAAAGAGGCAGTCAGTGCGCCATCACGCCGCTAGCTGCCGCAGGAGGAGACTGTACGGGCTTTGGGAGTCGATTGCGTACTCCCGACCATCGTAGGCGTAGGCTTGCATAAGGACCGGGCCTGTGTCGACGGCGCGTTGTGTTCCACGCACGCCTCAAAGAGATGTCAGCCAAATTGAATGGGACTGCTAGGACCCATGCCTGCCAGGGCCGCGAGATTTGTTCGAAAGAGTTACCGTGGCCCTGGCATATAGGCAACTGAAGGAACACGGGTGGGTTTTAGTCAGTAAAAGCCCGCCACGCCTTTCCGCTCCGCCTAGAACGGGAGACGTCATTTGACGATTTCCCACCAACAAAAAAAAAGTACCTAGTACCTATATGATATGAGAGTGATTTCCTTTCGCACCTTCAGAATTATAGAGACCTAATTAGAAATTTATGATTTCCACTTTGACTCATAAAACGATAAAACTCTTATAATAAAAGAGGCCTGTTATTGTGGTTCAGGGCATTAATGCCGTAGCTAGAAGGACCGACGACCTCAAAAAGGTGACTGGGACAGCCAGGATGCGGAAAGTGGAGGACAGGCTGTTGTGGCGCAGTATGGGAGAGGCCTATGTCCACCAGTGGACTGCGATAGGCTGAGCTGATGATGATGATATTTATGTTTATATGTGCTCGGGTGGACGAAGATGGCTGATCTTATCCCGAATCAATTCAAACGATAAGATTGACTCATAATTGTCAATTTATGTGTCCAGGTGCAGTTTATCATCAAGCAGTATTTCTAGATCACGATCTGTGTTAACTCTGGCTAATATTTAATTTTATTGTGCATAGGTGTGTTTAAATTGGTTTTTATTTTGAGTAAAGCTGATACAGCAACATTTGGGAATACTAAATGAGCGTTTGACTTTTTTTTCTACTTTGTATCAATTATTTAATAACTTCTGCTCTCTAAACGGTGAAGGAAAACATCGTGAGGAAACCGGCATGTCCTAAGAACCTAAAATTCAAAGACATGTGACGTCTACCCACATGCACTGGACTCGCGTGGTGGATTATGGCCCACTCCCTCTCTTCTCACAGAGAGGAAGCTCGTGTTCCAGAAGTGGGAACACTATATGCTGATAATGCTTAGTGGCAGTCTCGTATTGATGTAATGAGTCTAAATTTTTTTGGTCGTCTTCGTAAAGTAACTTAATGAACCAACGAATCCCCGTAAAAACCGTTAAAGGCCAGCTTCTTCAAAAGCAATTCGTAAGCATCCTTTTCACAAAGGCTTTTCGAATTTCGAGTATACACATAAAATCCATTTTTGAACGTCAACAGGCACTTTTGAACGCCAACCATATTGCACATTGCACAGCTAGGAGACTGCATGATGACCCTATGCACTATGGTCTTCGCCAAAGTTTTGACTACGTTTATCAAATGACAATGTGGAGGAGTCTGCCCAGTTTCTCCTAAATGCCTTATAGTGCGTAGTTTAAATTGGTGGTGTAGTTTGTGTTTATATAAAACATTATCTAACTGCATCAGACGGACAAGTTAGTTGGATAAGTTAAACGAAACAAGACACTCGTCTCTGGACGCTTTGATAAGACCTAAGCTGGATTATGGAGCTGAGGACTTTGTGGCTTCTATCTCAAAGGTGCAATAAGTTCAGAGATTTGTTACTACCCGATCCTATGAATGGAAAGTGTGGAAACCATATATCGTCAATATTATAGAAATATTTAACAACGAAAGGGTTGTAAAATCTATACTAATATTATAATGCTGAAGAGTTTGTTTGTTTGGTTGAAAGCGGTAATCTCAGGAACTACTGGTTCGAATTGAAAAAATATTTTTGTTTTGGGCAGCCTATTTATTGAGGAAGGCTTAGGCTATATAATATCTTGCTAAAATCAAAAGGAGTGGAGTAGAAACGAAAACAGGCAGACAATTCGATGCGACGGGAAGAAGGGTCAGGAAACCAAAAATTTGACGCGGACGAAGTCGCGGGCAGAAGCTAGTATTTCTATAAATGTAGTGTGTAGTGGGTGGAAATATTGGGGTGTGACGCCCTAGGAGGAAAATAAATATAATACAATTTATTGGTGATGTTCTTCAGAAAGGTCAGGTGCGTCGTACTCGCCACTGTTGTGCGGGTATGATCAAAAGGCCTATTCTCGTAAGAAAACGTTCAAAATCTACTAGCAGTCTCGTTTCGGCCAAAAACTTATCACAATTGTATGGAAACTGGAGGTACTTTTGACAGATTGAAACTGAGATCGGACTGTGGACGTTCTTAAAAAAAAACTTTTTAACAAAAAATTAAACCGCCGAAAAAACTGAAAGGCAATAAATAATAAACCTTAAAATTAGGAGTCGGCGCTTTGAGTGATCTTTGTTCATTGATTTTTCAGCGCCGACTCCTAATTTTAAGGTTTATTATTTATTGCTTTTCAGTTTTTTCGGCGGTTTAATTTTTTGTTCAAAAGTTTTTATTTTATGATTTTTTGTAGCTTTTATGTACTAATAATACTTGGCAAGGTATACCCTTTCCAATGAAAAAATAATTATCAAAATCGGACTACTCTGTATAAAGTTATGCGTGGTTATACATTACAATCAGTGAATGAACAATCAATCATCCCCTGTTTTCCGACCCTTAGGGTTCGATTTTGTTTTCCAAATTTATATGGGACCACCCTCGGAGTACACCCTTTCCAATAAAAAAAGAATTATCACAATCGGACTACTATGTAAAAAGTTATGCGTGGTCATACATAAAAAAAAAAAAAAAAAAAATACGCGTCGAATTGATAACCTCCTCCGTTTTTTTTCGTCGGTTAATTACGGCAACTGCCCCTCAGATGTCTGAGCGTAAACTGCTGGAATAGAAGTTGGAATGCAAACACCTAACCAATATTAATTAGCAACATCACACACTCTTAATACTTTTGTCTACATATTTTCTGTCACTCTCTGTTATCTTCTATACATACTAATAAATAAAATTGAAGTGTCTGTTTGTAATTTCAAATTAACAGCTTTTCACTAAATGCATATGAAAGTATATACGGAACGTACATCAAAAACTCTGTTCTTTTGTGTCCGTCTGTTTGTTCCGGCTAATCTCTGAAACGGCTGGACCGATTTTGCCGGGACTTTCACTCGCAGATCGCTTATGTTATATACGGAACGTACATCAAAAACTCTGTTCTTTTGTGTCTGTCTGTTTGTTCCGGCTAATCTCTGAAACGGCTGGACCGATTTTGCCGGGACTTTCACTCGCAGATCGCTTATGTTATAAGGAGTAACATAGGCACTACCAAATGTAGTACCTATACTAACACCGGTTATTTTTTGTCCCGGTACCACGACCATTTACACACCCACGCGGGCGAAGCCGCGAGCACAACTGGTGTTTTAATAAGTAGGTACTGTCAATACTCAAAGGTGTGCTCCGCACTTTTAATATACCACGCTAAATAATTTGTCTAGTGTATCAATACGTCCTACTAATATTATAAACGCGAAAGTTTGTGTATGGATGTGTGGATGTTTGTTCCTCTTTCACGCAAAATCTACTGAATGGATTTGGATGAAATTTGGCACACAGATAGTTTATAACCGGGAATAACACATAGGGTACTTTTTATCCCGGTAGTATGTTCCCGCGGGATAATTTTCGACCTCCACGCGGGCGAAGCCGCTGGCAAAAGCTAGTTTCGGCATAAACGTAGCAAAAGGAGTATGTAAAGATCGTAGCAGGTGGTGTTCTGTAGGTTCTGCCTACCCCTATAACAAAAAGGCGTGAATTTATGTATTTAAGAATGTATTTAACAACTTGTTTCATCATCATCAGCAGCCTATAATGTTCCCACTGCTGGGACACAGGCCTTCTCTTGGTGAGAGGGAGTGGGTCATAATCCACCACGCGGGCCCAGTGCGGATTGGTAGATGTCACATGTCTTCGAATTTTTGCTTCTAAGACATGCCGGTTTCCTCACGATGTTTTCCTTCACCGTTTTGAGAGCAGTGGTGATGAAATAATTTCCACAAAGTAAAGCGCCTGCTTGGGTTCGAACTCACGACCTACTACTCGTAAGTCGGGGCCGATACCATTGGGCTGAACTTGTTTACCGCTCATATTTTCCCTATAAACATTTCACACGGTAAAATCACTGTTTTATATAGAATCTAAGAATAACTCAGATGATTCTTAGAATAGATCAATCATTTGCTCACAGCTTCATTGTAACAATGTACCACTAATACGTAGTTGACGAAAACAATAAATGATTTATTATGTAAATTGTAAACGATGGGTTTTAACGCGAGCACGCCTTTAAGACGTTTATAAATTATAACAACAGGTAAACGATTACTGTTGAGGAAATTGGTTATAAAATGTTAGTAGCGCATTACTAGGTGATCGGTACTGGATTCCGATAAACACCATGATTTAGCGGTAATTGGTGATTTTGTTGTGTAAACAAAGAATCGTTGGCAGGTATCAAGTTTGGGATTGACTTTTCGAAATATCGAATTCAGGTGGAAACCTGAACTATTAGCAAATTGGTCCAAGGATCAATTTCTGCATTCATTTTTAACATCGCGCTTGAATTCCCCGAAAGTGGGCAGAGGGTTGCTACCCTCTGCCCAACCAATACACTCACATTTCTACAGTTATGTTAAAGCTCCAATTATGTATTTTAAGAAAACGAGAGGTTTGTACGTACACTGAGTAATGGTTGCAAACTAGATTATGCTAAAACTGAGATGCTTAAAATTATAACTGTATCGAAATAAGGTATGATTTTTTTCCTATCAATTTATTATTGTTTTATTTCTTTTTTAATTTGTAGTTTTAGATAGTGTAAATAATACAATTTATTTCCCAATGTATGTTTCGAAATTAAGTTTATTTACTGTTTTTTTAGTTTACTTAATTTCTTGGCTCCAAGGTTGTGTCCATGTAAGTACCAGTAACCAGTAACTCCCAAAATAAAAGCTTGACTTTCCATTAAATCAAATACAAATTTTTCTGTTCTTTTCTTCTTGTCTGTTTATATATGTGTGTATATAAATGGTTAAATAAATAATAAATAAATAAATTTGTGTTGTGCATTGAGAGACAACTTTTATAATATTTATCTTTACTTATCTCGGGACCAGGGAGTGCTAGTCCTTTGGAATGTTTACGAAGGGCTAAAGCAAAATCGCAGATGCTCGTTAAACAATTTAAAATATGTAATATATTGGCTAGAGGTGCATCGGAGTGCTAATCGACGGTAACGATATTGTGTTATTTTATTTTATAGTGGAATTTATTTTTTAATGGTGATTAAATCTTATTGTATTTTGTTGTATTGTTTGGATTAGATTCTATTGTGAATGTATTTTCATTTAATGTATTTTGATTTAAAGTATTTTAATTTAAAGTTCTTTTATTTTAATTTAATGTATTTGAACTTATTGTATTTTATTTTAATGTTGTTATGAATTTAATGTATTCTGTTTTAGTGTTGTAATGAATTTAATGTATTTTGTTTTAATGTTGTAATGAATTTAATGTATTTTGTTTTAATGTTGTAATGAATTTAATGTATTTTGTTTTAATGTTGTAATGAATTTGATGTATTTGTGATTTAGTTATTGGGACTTTGTGCCTTAGCACAAAAAAATAAATATTATATATTATTTATTTTGAATCATTTACCGATGATTATGCGCTGTATGCATTATGCAAGTACACCCAAGGAAAACCCTCGCTAGGTGTAGGACTATTGCAGATCATGGAAACTAGCATATTTAGATATGGTTTTGGTAGGTTATCTTAGGCTGGTTACTTAGAACATTGGAAGGACTATGTCCCCAGCTTGACTAATGATAATATAATTTTCACGAAAAAATGGCAGCAGCTGACTTTACACTAACTTATTGTAAGCAAAATGTTCAGAGGTGCTTGTAAAGTGCAGAGGTACCTATTCCACGGTTATCAGAACAATCTTCTTCTTCTTAGCGTATCGATAGCAATCTAAATAAAGTCAGCCCAGAATTTGGCTACGAGCTTAGCAGTTTCAGAGGCATCCATCAACTCCTGTAGCGTGCAAACAGCAGGACATGCTGGACAAAATATTAAATGCCGCATTGTTTGTGGGACAGCACCAAATTTACACTCCAGGGCGGAGCCATCTATGAATTTCCATTTGAACAGGTTCTCTCTACTTCAGCCTACTTGAGTCCGGAGCCTATTTAAAGACTTCCAGGAAAGCCAAGGCAGCTCGTGTCCAGGTGCGAGATTTTCAGTAGGTGGAACGAATGGGTGTGGTAGGGAAGCACCATGTCGCCACAGGCTTAGTCGTTCCTTAGACCGTTCGCCAGTAAGTGGGAGGACACACTTCATAAAGCTGTTGCGGCTTTTCCCTTTGTGACACGAGGATGTTATCGTGCAAAGGGTGTCGTGTGTCAGAAACCATCTTGGCTCTTTAATTTGAGCTTGCCACCGCTCTACGAATTACTGGTGGCGCTATTCCAGCCAGTGGATACAGCAGAACAATCTTAGACCCCGAAGGTGGTCAAGATCGCTTTCTTTCCTCCGAGCCTGTTTGCTATCTCCATTCAAACCGACCAATAAAGGCAAAAAAAAGGCAAAAGCTCTGTTACTTGTCAGTATTCACTTCAGCCGGCCTATACAGGCAAGGCAAATGTGAATAACAAGACCGATCCCGGGGGATATGGTCCCTGGACTCTCTAGGGTCGCTACTGCCCAACAACTTGCTACATGCTCTCCTGCGGATTTCTGTACCTCTCTATATTTGGCTTTTCACCCAAGACCTGTTCCAGCCAAGTAAACTTTACCAGCATAGACTTACAATTTGGAGCGCGTAAGCCACGCTACAACGTTAAGATATGCCGGGTTATTATTATTAACACCCACCCACTCACACCCACTCACTAATTGAAAACATTTGAATCTGATACGGTATAACGAAACTAGTTTCTTGTTAAAATTATGGTTGGGTTTGATCACACAGATCAAATGCTGTTTTGTGAAATGTTCAGAGTTGATTTCTCCTTATTCGCGGACGAACGCCTGAAAAAGGTTACGTTGGGTCACACATTTTCAGATTTCTCTTTTGAATGCATATATATAGTCCTCCAGATCTCCAGACCGTATTTCGGCCACGGTGGCCAATTTCAACGGAGACTAGCCATCGGCGCGGGAGATATTGTAGTGCTCAAGTGTGTGCGCAGACACAGGAGCACTCACTCTTCCCTCACTCTCATAGTCCGATGGGACGACAATCCAACACGACCGGAGAGAGATCAGGCGTAGGACCAACGGCTTAATGTGCTTTCCGAGGCACGGGGGTATCACACCGCCAACTTCCAAACTCCGGGCTGCTATTAAGAAATTCCTAATAGAAAACCCAGTAACACTTTGCCCGACCCGGGAATCGAACCCAGGACCCCACGTTCAGCAGTCGCGCTTGCGACCACGAGACCAACGCCAAGTTTCAATGTATACTTAGTACTGAAATAATTTGATTTTTAATGACTTTCTACTCATTTTATATAAAGCTGTTTGAAAGCAAGTAAATTAATGTTTGACACCATTTGCGTAGTTTGAAGTTTTATGAAAATACTCTAGTGTTGTTTTTCCCCTTTTCTCAGGTATGAATACTGTGAATGTCAATAAAATATCCTCGTAATTTAAATGTTGTACCTTACTGTACGTACCTCATTTGCTTTTCGGTAAGCAATTATTAAAAGCATCTGTTAAGACATTCTATTATAGTAAATATGTGCCACTTAAGCTATTGTCAACGTACGAGCTTAAGTTTAAGGAAAAAGACTTATGGTTTTACACAGTGCGCAGGATTCTCCTCAAGGTTAGTCATCAAGCGTGTGTTGAGTTATATAAGTCAGCGAAGGCGACCGAAGGCTATCATTCGTTTGTGGTGCAGTACCCAGTGACCCGCTCATCTCAACATGCAACTGTTCGGCTTGGTAGTTCTGGTGCTGGTGATGTTCGCCATGCTGATGGGCGGCGCCAGCGCACACCCTAAAGACGCTGGCAGTGCTTTGAAGAAAGGAGCTAAAGCTGTTGTGAGTATATTGTTTTCTGTCTCTTGGGGACTTTTTGTGAGACCTGAAATTGAGTCCTATTTCTTTCCATAAAATTGAATTCAGCTTGACTGCATAGTTTTGAAATATAGTTGTAAAAACAAATGCGAAAATACTGCATTTAATTATTTCTTATGTTTCAACATTTTAACTTGGAGTAGTATTTTTAATGGCCTATGTCCAGCAGTGGGCGTCCTTCGGCTGGAATGATGATGATTATGAATACTTTTATATTGATATGAACGTCGGTACCTCAAAGATACGCAGCAGCATGTAGCATTTATCTTTGGAAAATTCCTTGTCAACTTCATGCCTCAAGAGTTAATCCCAACATTATCTTTAATAACTTAATTTTTATATTTATTACAGAAAGCCGGAATCGGAGCCATTGGCGCCATCGGCACCGGCCATGAAATCTACGAACAAATAAAGCACAGGAGGGGTTAAACTCACCGCAGAGAAACCATCGTATTGTGCATCTATTCTGATAAAGAAAATCCAAATTTTATTGTTTCAAAAATGCATTCAGCATTCATTACAAAATCACGTTAAACTATTATTTTATAAATGTTAAATAAAAATTATATCTAAATATCTATGAAATGTTTTAATTGATCAACATCACCAAGTAGATCTTCATTTTGTATTTTTTTTATTGTACAAAATGTCCTCCTTTTTGCCATGTTCAGTTTTTTATATTTTACCTACTTACTTTAGCAAAGTACGGTCCTCTTAGTCCAGATTATATCTGACACCCCAACTACAAATAGTAGGTAATGATATACCTAGCCATACACATAGCTATTGTATACCGTTAAGGTCGATGCGCTAAGGTAGCCCGAGAAATTCAAACTTTCTTCTGTTCGCAATTGCCAGGTCAGCGTCAGGTTGTATGTTGATTAAAATATGGTTTACGACCGTAAAAAATATGGCTTTACAGAATTATAATTCTTACATTAATTAAAATAATCAATACAACCTTCTTAGTTCATTTAATGACATTGCATATCAATTTCATGAAAATAGCATTCCTATAAAAATACAGGATATCCTGGCGCTTCCATCTTAAGCTCCTTAAATAACTGTAGTCCTTTGAGCTATAGGTACCGTGACTGACTCATGCGTGTCTATTTTAGGATAGTACCATTCAAATCTGTAATATAAATAATAATCTGATAAACATAAATCCATAAATGAAAATATATTTTGTTTTTCGTCTCATATTTACCCCAACTGATCCTGCCTATTTCATATTCCATATCTTGAGACTATACTTCGACACTGGCTTAGGGACACCCTTACTGTTAACAAAAAAAAAAAGAAGAAAAAGCTTTTTCGTGTTAAGGTATAAAGTTGTGGTAAAATCTCGTTGACTGTGTACTATTTTGTATTTGGCTGGTTTTGATACCATTAAATAGGTGACATATAAAAAAAGTAAAAACGAATTCCCGCTATTTTTCTATTACTTTTTTGTCCGCCAAAATGATTGATGAATCTAACACGAAAATTCGTAACATTTTGAAGTTTTGATACAAAAAAACCGGCCAAGTGCGAGTCGGACTCGCGCACCGAGGGTTCCGTACAAACCTTCAGGTATTCACGGCTTATGTATAAGGTTTATGTTTATGAAATTAAATGTTTTTTTTTTAATTTTTATATTTGAGTTGACTGAATGAAAGGTAAATTGTGGTTTACGATTTATGACGTATTAAAAAAAAACTACTTACTAGATCTCGTTCAAACCAGTTTTCGGTGGAAATTTACATGGTTATGTACATCATATATGTTTTTTAGTTTTATTATTCCCTTATTTTAGAAGTTAGGGGGGGGGGGGGGACACATTTTACCACTTTGAAAGTGTCTCTCGCGCAAACTATTCAGTTTAGAAAAAAATGATATTAGAAACCTCAATATCATTTTTGATGACCTATCCATAGATACCCCTCACGTATGGGTTGGATGTTTTTTTTTTTTGAGTTTCAGTTCTATGTATGGAGAACCCCAAATATTATTGTTTTTTTTCTATTTTTGTGTGAAAATCTTAATGCGGTTCACAGAATACATCTACTTACCAAGTTTCAATAGCATAGCTCTTATAGTTTCTGAAAAAAGTGGCTGTGACATACTCGGACAGACAGACAGACAGACAGCCAGACAGACATGACGAATCTATAAGGGTTCCGTTTTTTGCCATTTGGCAACGGAACCCTTAAAAGGGTAAAATCCGACACAAGACGCGAGAAATATATGTGTCGATTATGGCTTATAAGTAGTGTCAGTAAGAGTAGCACAAAGTTGGTTCAAGCGTTTTCAGTCCGGGAATTTTGATGTCGCCCAGTTACGGATAAAGTCGATGCCATTTTCGAAAAGTGGAGCAAGATTAGTAGTTACGACGTAGATGAAAAGTTGACAAGAAAAAGTTTTGACTGGTTTAAAAAAAGCCTGGGTATACAAAAAAGCTCGTATTATGGGTGCCACACCAGCTCACTTGAAGAATCCTAAAGAACCGTGTACTCATTTGCAAGTCTTAATGGCAACGTAATGAAATCGATTTTTTGAAATTCAAATGGGCCACGCTGGGGTAAGTTCTCCCAAAATTGACCACCTATAAAGGCTTATAACTTTTGAACCAGGACCGACTAATTTTGATATTTGGCGACTAATTTCAACTAATAAGCGAATATGTTTTTTACATCATCAAAATGAAAATCCCTATGTCTAATTTTTTGAAGTGAAAACTTCTTTAGCGGCGTTGAGCACTTTTTCTGTAATGGGTATAAAATCTTAAACTCGCGTCAGGACACGTGACCTGATCGAAAAAGCGTAGGACGGATGGTTTTAATTTGGAAAAGCGCCATCTATTAAAACGAATACGAATCACTTGGCTAGCCTTGGTTAGTATGGTTATGGAATCATAGATGACGCTAATATAAACTACTAAACACGAAGAGTTTACAGTAAAATATATGTCATTAAAAGTGTGTCTAATTCTAAAAAAATAAAATCGTAATATAGCATAAGCCATAAAATAAATATTACTTATGAATTAAATAATTGTAACAAATAACTTTTTCTAAGACAGCAACTCGATTATAGATGGCGCTCAAACTAATCATTCAATTTTTGAAGTGAAAACTTCTTTAGCGGCGTTGAGCACTTTTTCTGTAATGGGTATAAAATCTTAAACTCGCGTCAGGACACGTGACCTGATCGAAAAAGCGTAGGACGGATGGAGAGTAGACAGCTATCCCCTCTCTACGGCGCGGCGAAAATGTATGCCTGGGCCTACTGTTTCGTTTAGGCGGCGCAGGGCGCTTGCGCGAATGTTCGTCTATGTTACAGCGTGCCACGCGCATCCATGGATGGTGACAGCTGATGGCTCGACCGTCTGTGTAGTGATCACATTGTTGTGTATTCGTAAAATTCGTGAATATAAAGTGCTTAAAATATGGAAATTGAACAACAAATTATTCCCTAACCATTCCAAAATATCAAACATGCTCAACGTTAATAATCAAGTTTTCACTTCTGCCGGCACTCCCGGAGTGCAATTTTTTTTGCCTCGTTAAACGGATACATATAAGACAGAAGGTTGAAAGTAAAACAGCTTCTAACTTCTACCTTTTGTGCGTCGTACAGATAGGTACCTATAGGAGCAATGAAAAGACCATGGGATTAAATGTGATAGGATCTTGTTTTTAAACAAAATAAAAAAAATCCATCATGTTATGAATGTTTAAAATAAAAACTATTTTGCTAAACATTTCTACAATTTGTCCGATTCTTATCCTCCGTTGTTGGTCTCTTGTTGAAAGCACCATACAGATTTGAGTGGTACCTACTGTCCTGAAGTTGGCACACATGAGTCAGTCACCGTACTTAAAGCTCAACAGACTACAAAATATTTAAGGAGCTAAACGGTATACGATTGCTATGTATATGCTAACCTACTATTGGTAGTTGGGGTGTCAAGCTATATTTAGACTAAGACAGCCGCATTTTGCTAAAGAACCTAGGCAAAATAATATTGGACACAGCAAATAAGAGGATTGCTTGTTAAATAAAGAAATTATAAAATGAGGATATTAACTTAAACTAACAACGTATTGATAAATGAAAGCATTTTATAGACATTTAGATTTTTTTATTCAACATTTATAAAACAAAAGTAAACGAGAAGTTATAATTAATGCTATGGACTTTTTAGTTAAAATAACATTTGAATTTTCTTTATCACGATATTCAGTTTAACCCCTCCTGTGCTTTATTTGTTCGTAGATCTCATGGCCGGTACCGATGGCGCCAATAGCACCGATTCCGGCTTTCTGTAACAAATTAAAAAAATTAAGTCATTGAAGAAATAATGTTGGAGTTTACCATTGAGGCATGGAGTTGGCAAGGACATTTCAAATGATAAGTGCTAAAAAAGGGTGTGTATTATTTAAAAAAAATGTTAAAACATGAAAAATAGTTAAATTCAAAACAAATACGAAACTACACAAAACTATGCAATTAACTTGAATTGAGTTTTATGGAAAAAAAGTCCCCAAGAGACAAAGACAATATACTAACAACAGCTTTAGCTCCTTTCTTCAAAGCACTGCCGGCGCCTTTAGGGTGTGCGCTGGCGCCGCCCATCAGCATGGCGAACACCGCCAGCACCAGAACTACCAAGCCGAACAGTTTCATGTTGAGATGAGCGGGTCACTGAGTACTGCACCACAAACGAATGATAGCCTTCGGTCGCCTTTGCTAACTTATATACCACAACACACGCTTGATGACTAACCTTGAGGAGAATCCTGCGCACTGTGGAAAACCATAAGTCGTTTTCCTTAAACTTAAGCTCATACGTTGACAATAGCGTAAGAAGTGCATGTACGATAGTAGAATGTTTAAAAAGATGTTTTCATCATGGTCTTCCGAAGAGCAAGTAAAGTAGGGGCGCAGTGGCATTTTAATTATGTAAAGCACCTTTTATTATTATTGATGGTATTCGTGCTTAAAAAAACTTTTTACAAAAAAACATAACCGCCTTCCTAAAAAAATACTACAAAGTGAAAAATAACTTTAATTTCGAAAATCGGTGTCTTAGGATCTGTATTTAAGGTTTTTTTGCCACCGACTTTCGAAATTAAAGTTATTTTTCACTTTGTAGTGTTTTTTTTAGGAAGTCGGTTGTTATTTTTTTGTAATTTTTTTATTTTTATCATTTTTGTTATGGTAGATACCCCGCACTAATCTAATCGCGTTATTCGTTCATTTGTCGCTCAAATACTTAATGCAAATTTAAGACTTATTTGGTTTTCACATGGATCCCATTGTCTGAATGGAACTAAATTAAAATGGAATCACACGGAAAGCACCAGCTTTCAAATAAAAAAAAGAATCATCAATATCTGTTCACCCACTCAAAAGTTTTGAGGTAACAAACATTAAAAAAAAATACAGTCGAATTGATAACCTCCTCCTTTTTTTGAAGTCGGTTAAAAAAAGGGAAAAACAACGCTTATGTCCAAAGAACTTCAAACTGTTGAAACATTAACATACTTTCATTTGCTTGCTTACAAATGTGCAGGTTTAAAATTCAAATTATTTTAGTACTTTAATATAGTTGTACACTCAAGGAGAAGTCTGAATACGGCGAAATCAACTCTGAAAATTCTCGGAAACTGTCTTTGACCTGTGTGATCTAACCCTACCGACATTTTCACAAGAAATAAGTTTGACCAGATTCTGATGTTATCAATTAGTGAGTGGGTGTTACCCATTAATAAGTATTCTTGATATCTACGTATATTAATACTTTTGACATAATATACATTTGTACTTAGCGATGTAACTGCAAACGTATCGTCTTTTGAACGACAGATGGGCACAATACGATCGGATCCCGTTTTTTATTGTGAGGCAGAGGACCCTTAAAACTCTTTCCTAAGCTTTACCCAGTCAAGATAATATGTTATGTGTAGATATTTATTAGTCACAT
Organism: Aporophyla nigra; assembly: GCA_947507805.1. NCBI lineage: Eukaryota > Metazoa > Arthropoda > Insecta > Lepidoptera > Noctuidae > Aporophyla > Aporophyla nigra. The sequence goes on along the minus strand of OX382307.1, from coordinate 12,059,347 downwards.
TCATTCTTCACAAAGAAGAAATGGCTCAGGTGTCCCTCCCGTTTCTAATACATAACATTACGACTTACCAAACCATATGGTACTAGGAAGTTGTACATGTCGTGCGATTTGATTTATTAACGCCAGCATGGTATTTATTTATTTATTTTATTTTTGTATGTTACAAAAGATTTTTGTTTAGCTGGAAATTTGGAATCATTTGAGGACGTTTAGTCTTTAGATAAGCAGGCACCCGAATTTGTTAACGTCAATGGAAGTTTTTAATTTTAAATATTTCAAGTTATTAAAATATTTATGAGGATGTATAATATATCTATCACATATGTACAAAACATGCAAAATAATTTAATCTTAATGGTCGAAACACGTCCAGTGCTTGGTATAGTCCATCTCGAAGATTACCCTATCCTATCGGATCTCATCTCGGATAATACCGTACCCAAACTTATCCGTCTTTCACGGTGCATATTTAAAACGGACGTGTGTTTATGTCAAGAATTGGATGAAGAGAAAAATTACAAAAAAACATAACCGCCTTCCTAAAAAAATACTACAAAGTGAAAAATAACTTTAATTTCGAAAGTCGGTGTCTTAGGATCTGTATTTAAGGTTTTTTTGCCACCGACTTCCGAAATTAAAGTTATTTTTCACTTTATAGTGTTTTTTTTTAGGAAGTCGGTTGTTATTTTTTTGTAATTTTTTTTATTTTTAACATTTTTGTTATGGTAGATACCCCGCACTAATCTAATCGCGTTATTCGTTCATTTGTCGCTCAAATACTTAATGCAAATTTAAGACTTATTTGGTTTTCACATGGATCCCATTGGCTGAATGGAACTAAATTAAAATGGAATCACACGGAAAGCACCAGCTTTCAAATAAAAAAAGAATCATCAATATCTGTTCACCCAGTCAAAAGTTTTGAGGTAACAAACATTAAAAAAAATACAGTCGAATTGATAACCTCCTCCTTTTTTTGAAGTCGGTTAAAAAAAGGGAAAAACAACGCTTATGTCCAAAGAACTTCAAACTGTTGAAACATTAACATACTTTCATTTGCTTGCTTACAAATGTGCAGGTTTAAAATTCAAATTATTTTAGTACTTTAATATAGTTGTACACTCAAGGAGAAGTCTGAATACGGCGAAATCAACTCTGAAAATTCTCGGAAACTGTCTTTGATCTGTGTGATCTAACCCTACCGACATTTTCACAAGAAATAAGTTTGACCAGATTCTGATGTTATCAATTAGTGAGTGGGTGTTACCCATTAATAAGTATTCTTGATATCTACGTATATTAATACTTTTGACATAATATACATTTGTACTTAGCGATGTAACTGCAAACGTATCGTCTTTTGAACGACAGATGGGCACAATACGATCGGATCCCGTTTTTTATTGTGAGGCAGAGGACCCTTAAAACTCTTTCCTAAGCTTTACCCAGTCAAGATAATATGTTATGTGTAGATATTTATTAGTCACATTCATTCTTCACAAAGAAGAAATGGCTCAGGTGTCCCTCCCGTTTCTAATACATAACATTACGACTTACCAAACCATATGGTACTAGGAAGTTGTACATGTCGTGCGATTTGATTTATTAACGCCAGCATGGTATTTATTTATTTATTTTATTTTTGTATGTTACAAAAGATTTTTGTTTAGCTGGAAATTTGGAATCATTTGAGGACGTTTAGTCTTTAGATAAGCAGGCACCCGAATTTGTTAACGTCAATGGAAGTTTTTAATTTTAAATATTTCAAGTTATTAAAATATTTATGAGGATGTATAATATATCTATCACATATGTACAAAACATGCAAAATAATTTAATCTTAATGGTCGAAACACGTCCAGTGCTTGGTATAGTCCATCTCGAAGATTACCCTATCCTATCGGATCTCATCTCGGATAATACCGTACCCAAACTTATCCGTCTTTCACGGTGCATATTTAAAACGAACGTGTGTTTATGTCAAGAATTGGATGAAGAGGCAACGAATGAATGTATTTGGCAGTAGTACGTCCATTTCATTGCTTCTACCTACACTCAAGGCAAAAAGAAGTTATTTTATGTATGTGACTTGTCCATCCATGGGGTCTACAGGACCAGGTATTTAAGCCTGGCTAGGCTAATAAAAATTCATGTGCAATTTAATTTTATTGGTAGTTCAATCGACATTATTTGTCTCAATAGACTTTTCCACGAAATAGTCATTCAATGGGATTAAATCAAAGTTATTATTCAAACTAGGCTGAGAGTCAGCACTTTTTGAACGTCAAAGTTACATGAGACAGTCCTCCAAAACACCCGCCCTTCACCACTTCGTAGTGCTTTAGCTGGTGAGCAGAAGTGGCGCAACAAACTCCCCAGTAGCACAGCTGACTGTTGTATTATGTTCAAGAGGTTAAAATCATGTCATGGTTGAAATAATGCCCGCTTTGGTTAACTGGATAGAGTTTGATTCCATCTACTAGGTAGTTACTTCCCTCTAATTGTTGCGACTCGATTATACAAAAAGTGTTATTATAGGTATAAGTTATGGGTTTCATAAGCATGATCTCCATGGGTGCTGGTAGGTAAGCTTCTATAATTCTGCGACGATGGGCTCATAGGTATCTCACTTTTATATGTCACGTGTATGTATTTTGTAATCAATATTTCACCCACTTGTACTGAAGCTGTCGGGCTGAAATGTGGCACACACGCACACACGTTGGTTCTCGTGACAATGCATGAAAAAAAGCTTTAAAAAATATATATAGCTTCACACGTATGCACTGCATTTGTTATAAGTAGTTACAAAACACCCGTCAGCGTGTTTTCGGGTTGTCCCAGCGGACTAAAGGCTCGTGCAGACAAGCGCGACGCGACGTCGAACAATTTGTATGACTGTGTCGCGGCAGGACATGTCGCCCCTGTGTAAACGGTTGCGAGCGTTATCATAGAAATTGTTCTACAGATGTAAATCACCGATTCGCGCGCGACCGTCGCGTCGCACTAGTCTGAACGAGCCTTAAATTGTGGTGTGATAAAATAACTTGGTGTGTTTGACACGCGACATCGTTATGTTTTAGGTATAATACAGTTGAAATGTACCGTGTGGTGCCGGACGTAAAGAATAACACCACCCCATTTCTTCCCGTGAGTGTCGTAAAAGGCGACTAAGGGACTTACTAGAGAATGGGCAGCAGCATTCTTTATGCATTTTACCACCAGACTGCGATCGCCAACCCGCCTGCCAATTATGGCAATCGTGGCGATTATGGCAAAGCCCCCCAAATTGGGGGAGGCCTAAGTCCAGCAGTGGACGTCTTACGGCTGAAATTATGATGATGATGACAATTGAAATATTGACAATTGCGACAAAAAAATAAACAAGGTGCAGTTTTGGATCTACAAAACATTTCAGGAGGTATTTATGTAAGTGATTCTCGACCTGAATCAACAATAAAATGGGCAGGTTTTTTTTTTCATTTTATTCTTATTTACGGAAATCGGTAAGTGTGAACGGTTTTTTAAAACGCGGCCAGTCTGTACGTGTTCTTAAACTGCACTTTCACACACACAAACAAACGCAACCGAAATTTCTTTCATAGATCCAATGCCGCGCTCCCCATCCAGAGTTATTCAAAAAAACAATAAAATTGAAAAATCTAAAATAAAAAGATTATTGACTTGGTATCGTATTGTTATATGATTACTAGCTCACCCGACAGAAAATTGAAAAATCTAAAATAAAAAGATTATTGACTTGGTATCGTATTGTTATATGATTACTAGCTCACCCGACAGACCTGTCTCTTTGATGTTATTTGAGCACGCATTCTGTCAATTCTATGTCAAATGTCATAATGTTACATTAAAAAAGTTTACATTGTTCTATTATATGGTTGTTAAGTATTCTTAAATAAGTGTTCTTAAATTTTCTAATTTTACGCGCAATTTTAAGTTTTTTTCTTTCATAAGAACCTTCTCCAGACAATTACAAACACAACAAAAAAAAAAAGTGAAATCGGTCGAGCCGTTCACGCGTGATGGCGTGACCAAGGGAAATAGGGATTCATTTTTATATAAATATATATATATAGATAGAAGATTTACGAGTCTCATAACAAACTCCTGAAATGTTTTATGTTGTTTAGATCAACTGAATAGGGAAAAGGAGATGAATTGGTTTTTTGATGGTTGCAAATGATTTTTCAAGACAACTTAATTCATTTGGCCGATTTTTGTTTTATTTTTTTCTGAATTTGTTCTTTTAAACACCGAAAACAAAAACTCAATCGATATCGGTTTTCACTAGAAGACACATGTCTTCTAGTCAGATATGCAGGTTGGGAACGCCATTAGATATACGAAGTTCAACTACTTGTTGTATTGTCGTTGCCGCCTTGTATAAAAAGCCGGATAGATGCCCCACTTTTCAAAAAAGGTCTATTGTAGAAAAATAAGCTCTTAATTAGAGTAATACAACATGTAGGTATATCAAAACATGGGTCTTTGATCTATTCGTAATGGTTAATAATGGTTTTGAGTAAATAATGTTTTAGTAGACCTCTCAAAAAAGGGATAGTTGCCTACTACAGCGCATATCTAGTAGCCCAACGGTAAAAATGCTTCGAAGGATAGTTGCCTCGTACAGGGATTGCCTCACTATGTTTTTTTAAGTAAATAAACTCAACATAATAAAATATTTTTAAATATTATACTTAAAAACTATAAAAATATAGCTACAATAGCCTTCAAACTTTAAGTCATATTTGTCTAAACTAATATTATAAAGAGGAAAGATTTGATTTTTTGTATGTATGTTTGTAATGGATAAACTCGGAAACTGTTGAACCGATTTTAAAAATTCTTTCACCTACAGAAAGCTAAATTATCACCAAGTAATATAGGTTATATTTTATCCCGAAAAAATCCACAGTTCCTGTGAGTCACGGCGTCGAAGTCGCGGGCGAAGTGCTCGTTATTAATAAAATATTATCTTTGCCAATTCTTTGTAAGCAAATGCTAAATTTCCGTCTGTACAACTTATGTTGTTCGGGCTTTATGTTGATACATGCGAGGCATGTTGATCACCTGGAATGCATGCATGAAACAGTTTATTAAAGTTTATTTTATTTTATTTAAGCTAAGTTATAATGAAACAGTTTATTAAAGTTTATTTTATTTTATTTAAGCTAAGTTATAGTAACAATGAGTAAAAAAAAAAAACAAAAAGACAAAAATCTGTCTTTGCTCGTTAAATAATTGATAGTTACGGATAGTTTCCCCTAGAGCGACTATCCGCAAAAGTGACTAGGGCGACTATCCTTTTTGTTACGAATACTTGCCCTTTTCATTTGCAAAATAAATTCAACAATAAAACATAATAAACACTGTATTTTAAACTCCAATGCATGTACAGAAACAAAAATTTTACTGACACCACAATCAGTAATAAAAATATTCAATAGAAATCACCTACCAATATAATTTCGACGCTCGTCGAAGTTACGCCGCAGAAGATTTTCGCTCACACGGCCGAAACATGTACGGATATACTGATGGTTTACATGACACTTAGGACTGCGGGAAAGCCGCTTAAAATTACAGTAAACCGCTAAAGCCACTAACATCCCCAACATTGTGTAATTCAAAACCGGGGCAAGTATCCCGCTTGGGCAACTATCCGGCTTTTACCCTATTATGGCTATGTGTTTGGGTTTATGAATACTGTTGGATGTTAGGGATTTTAGTCAGTAAAAGTCTGACACGCCCTCCCGCTCCGCCCAGAGCGGGAGAAGTCATGATTATGGATGATTTTCCATCCAAAAAAAAAGGATAATCTAGACTTCGAGGTTTGCATTTTGCTAAAGTAGGCAAGCAAAATAGTAAAAATTGAACACAGCAAACGGGAGGATTGTTCGTTCAATAGAGAAATATTACAATATAAGAATCTACTTAGCGGTGTTTGAGGTACCTAGGTATTGATAAATGAAAGCATTTGATAGATGTTTAGGTTTCATTTCTTAATTCAACATTTATAAAAATATATTTTAACGAGAACTTATAATTAATGCTCAGCACTTTTGAGTTACAATAATATTTGGGTTTTCTTTATCACAATATGTGCACAATACTATGGTTTCTCTGCGGTGAGTTTAACCCCTCCTGTGCTTGATTTGTTCGTAGATCTCATGGCCGGTGCCGATGGCGCTAATAGCTCCGAATCCAGCTTTCTGTAACAGATATTAAAATTAAGTAATTGAAGATAATGTAAGGGTTTAATACAAAAGGGTGCATATGTCATTAACGTTCCCATGAATGTCAAAAGTGCTGTTCCAAGTTACAATGATAAAACATGAAAAATAGTTAAATGTAACAATTTTGCGGAAATATTCAAATCTTAGTAGCTAACTCGATTGAAGTTTTATGGAAAAAAATAGGCCTCAAGTTCAGATGTCACTAAAAGTATCCGAGAGACAAAAAAAAATCAATATACTCACAACAGCTTTAGCTCCTTTCTTCAAAGCACTGCCGGCGCCTTTAGGGTGTGCGCTGGCGCCGCCCATCAGCATGGCGAACACCGCCAGCACCAGAACTACCAAGCCGAACAGTTTCATATTGAGATGAGCGGGTCACTGGGTACTGCACCACAAACGAATGATAGCCTTCGGTCGCCTTCGCTAACTTATATACCACAACACACGCTTGATGACTAACATTGAGGAGAATCCTGCGTACTGTGGAAAACCATTGTTTAGTCGTTTTCCTTAAACTTAAGCTCAAACGTAGACAATAGCTTATGTGGTGCATATTTACCATAATAGAATGTTTAAAGACATGTTTTATGATTGTTTGCCGAAAAGCAAGAAAGGGAGGAACTGTGGCATTTAAATTATATTTGTATCTTTCCTCTCCTCTTGGAATTCTCGGTATTAGTGCTGCCAATGGGTAAAAACCACACTTTATGTCCCAAGAATTTCAAACTGTGGAAATGTTAGTAGTCATTAATTTTCTTGCTCTATATCGCTTTATTTATGAGTAGAAATCTATTTCAGTCCGTGAGTAATAATAATAATAATAAAACTTTATTGTTCAAGAACTGCTATGTACAAATTGAAATAGCACTAGCCTCCACACTAGGATTCCCTTTGTCCTGGAGGCTAGAAAACCCAGAGTATACTCAGGCTTTCGTTCAGTAATAGGGCGAAATAAAATACCCAGAAACGGGTTTTTGATTTGTGTGACAGCTTTGGCATTTCATATCAGATTCAGATTTCATTAATTAGGGAGTGGGTGTTAAGATCTTTCAGTAATAAATATTCTTAGTATCTGTTTATACTTTCGTCATATAAAATTGTATTTAGAAAAGTTTGCAAGCAAACTGCAAAAGTTTCGTGTTTTGGACGACAGAATGCGATCAGACCCCGTTGTTATTGCGAAGCAGAGAACCCAGAACTTAGACCATTTGTCGTTTCAACCGAAAGACATCCACTGCTGGAAATAGGCCTCCCTAAATTTAGGGGGCATTTTGTCGTAATCGTTACGCTTGGCAAGCGGATTGGCGATCGCAGCAGATGGTGGTAAAATACAAAGAGAATGCTGCTGCCCATTCTCTAGAATGTCCCTTAGTCGCCTTTTACGACGCCTATGGGAAGAAATGGGGTGATGCTATTCTTTACGTCCGACACCACACGGATCAGACCATTGAACTTCTGTTATTTGGTTCGATAACTCGTTGTCATTTTTGTAGCTAGTGATATAATCCTATTGCTGTATAAATTTTGGGATATCTGATAAAAAAAAACCTACTAATAGTTTTGACAGACCTCTCTACCTAAAGAATTCTGAAAAGACGGTCAAGTTCAGGACGTTATGGTGGCGGCATTAAGACTTCCCCACCAGGCTCTTTCAATTTTTGCTACGTGGCTAAAAATATGTGTGGTTTGGCGTTATCATGATCAAGGACCACCCTTTCTGTCCTGCCAGGGTCACGAGATTGTTCGAAAGAGATACCGTGACTCTGGCACATGGGCAACTGAAGGAACACGGGTGGGTTTTAGTCAGTAAAAGTCTGACACGCCCTCCCACTCCGCCCAGAGCGGGAGAAGTCATTTGATGATTTCCCATCCAAAAAAAAAAAAAAACCCTTTCTGTTGATCTTAAGATGTAAGCTGTCCTCATTTTCTCAATTTCTTGCTTGAGTCTCATCAGTTGTTGGCAGTAGAGAACCGAAACTATGGTTTTGGTCTGTTATAAAAGCTCATAATAAAGGGTACCCTTCCAATCCCACGATACACACAACATCACCTTCTTATGTTTCACCGTAGTCTTTGGAGCTTGAGTCCTCAGTAACCATGATTTTTTTCGCACGTGCTCGTCATAGTTGATCCAGTTTTTATCGCCAATGATTGATCTTTTCAAAAATGTACTTGTGAGGTGGTGTGGCGTCTAAATATCGAGCTTTTTTGTGTACCCATACTTTCTTAAATGGGTCAAAACTGTTTTGTGGTTAACCCCTAAACTCTCCATCTACGTTGTAACTACTAATCTTGCTCCACTTTTCGAAAATGGCATTGACTTTATCCATAACAGGGCGACCAGAGCGAGCTGCATTTTTGACTTCAAAATTTCCGGACTGAAAACGCTTGAACACACTGTGTGCTACTCTCATTGACACTGTGTATATTCCATAAACGTCATATCCTTTTTGGCGTGTCTTGTCGCATGTTTCGGTTATTTTGTATTAAAATTTCAAAATGTCACAAATTTCTGTGTTATATTCATCACTCATTTTGGCCGATGCAATTGAAAAATAGCGAGAAATGTTTTTACTTTTTAGCGTTCCGTTGCCAAATGGCAAAAAACGGAATCCTTATAGATTCGCCATGTCTGTCTGTCTGTCTGTCCGTCCGTATGTCACAGCCACTTTTTTCCGAAACTATAACTAAACTTGGTAAGTAGATGTATTCTGTGAACCGCATTAAGATTTTCACATAAAAATAAAAATAAAAAAACAATAAATTTTGGGGTTCCCCATACTTAGAACTGAAACTCAAAATATTTATTTTTCATCAAACCCATACGTTTGGATATTGAGGTTTCTAATATCATTTTTTTCTAAACCGATTGGTTTGCGCGAGAGCCACTTCCAAAGTGGTAAAATATGTGTGTCCCGTAACTTCTAAAACAAGAGAATGATAAAACTAAAAAAAAATACATGATGTACATTGCCATGTAAACTTCCACCGAAAATTGGTTTGAAGGAGATCGAGTAGATAATTTTGTTTTTATTCGCCATAAATCGTAAACCGCTATTTACCTTTCATTCAATCAACTAAAATATATAAAAAGAAAAAACTAAACATTTAATTTCATAAACATAAACCTTATGCATAAACCATGAGTACCTACGGGTTTGTACGGAACCCTCGGTGCGCGAGTCCGACTCGCACTTGGCCGGTTTTTTTTTGAATACCATCTATTTATTAATCTCAAAACCAGCCAGATACAAACAGTACAGCCAAATAGATTTTCTACAACTTTATACCTAACAAATACTTATTCGTTGACAGTGCCGAAGTAAAAATCCATAATTACTCGATTGAGTCTCAAGATATGAAGTAGGCAGGACCAGGTAGGGTAAATGAGACGAAAAACAAAACAAAAAAAAAAAAAAACATTTTGAAACAGATTATATTACGCTATCTATTGACGTCCTTCATTATTATTAAGATAAACATTCAATTGAAGATGTGATTACCATAAAGATTTTAGTGTTACAGAATTCCAGAAGTAGACTCGCATGAGTCAGACACTACTCACTTATATATAGCTCAATATACTACATTTATTAATGGAGCACCTAATTTAACACGCTTGGTCAGAATACCCTAGCTTAGTTACTACGAAGAGCTGTAAAAGGCCAGAAAGTTACAAAGAGGTTTAATCATAAAAAGAAAAACAAAAAAGTGCAAAATATTAAAGGATTTTGGAGAGGTGGAAGCGCCAGGGTATACTGTATAGAAATGTTTTTTGTTTAAAGAAATTGTTATAAATTAGGCTTAAATTAACTTAGAGGGTTGTATTGATGACTTAATGATTATAATTATGTAAAGCCATATTTGTAACGGTTACAAATCCATGACCATATTTTAATCAACATACAACCTGACACTGACCTGCAAATTGCAAAAGACGAAAGAAAGTTTGAACTTCGCGGGCTACCTTAGCGCCGGTATACTATGGTTATGTGTATGGCTAGGTATATCATTGATAGTAGGGGTGTTAGATATAATCTGGACGTAGAGGTTCGCATCGGTTGCTAAAGCAAGTAGGTAAATAATAAAAATTGAACATATGAAACAGGAGGATTCTTTGTTCAATTAAAACATTACAAAATGAGGATCTACTTGGTGATTTTTAAGGTAAGTATTAATCGATTAAAACATTTCATAGATGTTTAGTATGTTGTATAATTTTTATTCAACATTTTATAAAACGATAGTTTAACGAGAACTTATAGTTAATGCTTAGGACTTTTTAGTTAAAATAACATTTGGGTTTTCTTTATCACAATAGTTCCACAATTCGATGGTTTCTCTCCAGTGAGTTTAACCCCTCCTGTGCTTTATTTGTTCGTAGATTTCATGGCCGGTGCCGATGGCGCTAATAGCTCCGAATCCAGCTTTCTGTAACAGATATTAAAATTAAGTAATTGAAGATAATGTGAGGGTTTAATACAAAAGGGTGCATATGTCGTTAACGTTTCCATGAATGTCAAAAGTACTGTTCCAAGTTACAATGATAAAACATGAAAAATAGTTAAATGTAACAATTTTGCGGAAATATTCAAATCTTAGTAGTTTACTTGAATGAAGTTTTACGGAAAAAATTGCCCTCAATATCAGGTCCCACTAAAAGTACCTAAGAGACAAAAAAAAAATACAATATACTCACAATAGCTTTAGCTCCTTTCTTCAAAGCACTGCCAGAGCCTTTAGGGTGTGCGCTGGCGCCGCCCATCAGCATGGCGAACACCGCCAGCACCAGAACTACCAAGCCGAACAGTTTCATGTTGAGATGCGAGGATCACTGAGTACTGCACCACAAACGAATGATAGCCTTCGGTCGCCTTCGCTAACTTATATAACTCAACACACGCTTGATGACTAAACTTGAGGAGAATCCTGCGTACTGTGGAAAACCATTAGTCGTTTTCCTTAAACTTAAGCTTATACGTAGACAATACCGTAAGTAGCGCATGTACAATAGTAGAATGTTTATATGTTATCATTCTACTATTGTACATGCGCTACTTACGGTATTGTCTACGTATAAGCTTAAGTTTAAGGAAAACGACTAATGGTTTTCCACAGTACGCAGGTAATGGTTTGCCGAAGGTGGGTGTAGTGACATTTTAATTATGTAAAGCATTTTATATTAAAATTCTCGGTACTCATGTCTGATAATAGGGGGAAACTACACTTTATGCCCAAAGAACTTAAGCTGTTTAAATGTAATCAAACATTAATTTGCTTAATTTAAATTGTATAACTTTACATGAGATGTGTAGAAAGTACCCAAATCATTAATAATAAATTATTTTAGTAGTATAGATAGTAATATATATTCAAAAGTGAAAACTGAAAAGGTATGACAAAATTTAACGTTGTTTAGGTTTTCATTCGCGAAATAAGGGAATCAACTCTGGAAATTCCGGGAAACTGTCTTTGATCTGTGTGACCGACATTTTCACAAGAAACCAGTTTTGGCATACCGTATCAGATTCCGATGTTATCAATTAAATTAGTGTGTGGGTGTTACAATCTTGCAGTAATAAATATTCTTGGTATTTATTTATACTTTCGATACATAAATTGCTATTTAGCAATGTAACTACAAACGTTTCGTCTTTTGAATAACAGATATGCACAATGCGATCACACCACATTTTTTATTGTGAATCAGAGGATCCTTACAACCCTTTCCTAAGCTTTATCCAATCGATAGATACTTATTTTATAAGTCACCTGTATCATTCATTCTTCACAAGGAATGAATGGCACAGGAGTCCCGTTTCTAAGAAATAACATTACGATTCAACAAACCATATGGCATTTGGAAGTAATACCTTTTAAGCGATTTGATTTGATTTATTAACGCCGGAACTGTATGCTACTTAGGATTATTGTTTTACAAGAATCATTGGAGTACATTTAGTCTTTAGGTAAGTTTTTAACGTCATGGGGCTACACCACTGGAAGTTTTTCATTTTAATAAGAAGATGTACTTGATGTATCTATTAAATGAACAAAACATCAAATTAATTTAAGTGGACGAAAGATGTCCAATGCAGGGTTTATGCCTTCTCGATGACTACCCCGCCGGTGCTGCGTTGCCCTCAACCAGCAGATTCTTGAAACCTCAAAAGTTTAGTTCAGCATCATCATCATTTTAGCGGAAGCACTCCTGTTGAACATAGACCTTCTCCCAAGGGCGGGGTTGCCATAATCGCCTCGCTTGGCAGGCGGGTTGGCAAACGCAGTATGGTAATAAAATGCATAGAGAATGCTGCTGCCCATTCTCTAGTAAGTCCCTTAGTCATCTTCTACGACACCTAAGAAATGGAATGGTGTTATTCTTTACGTCCGACACCACACGGTATAAAAAAGTTTAGTTAGAACAAATTAATTCACGTCATTTCTGCTTAGCAACAAAACCTGTGCAAATTTTCTGCTGACCTATAAAATGTTCATTGATAATGATAACGTTCTTTGTATATTAAATTCAGAGTATAAATGAGGACTACAGATTGCAGAAAAGTAAGGGAAAATTTGAATGAAATAAAAATTAAATTTTATTATTTACTTTCTTATAGAACCTCGAATGACGTTTTAAATTAAACTTTTAGATTAAAAGAAGGTTACTGGATTAATGGAGATTCTCGTATCGCTTTCTGGATAATTGTCTCTAGGTAAAGACGAAATGGTATCGTGGTCACGTATGTTTCGAGGGGGTGAAGCATACGCGGGCGGGTAAGTGGCACGCGGGGCCCCGCTCTCTGCCGCACTCCGCCAGCAAGCTATAGTCCGACCGCTGTAAGCGTGACCCTCTCTCGTGAACCAAAATATTTCTGCAGAGGATCGCGCATACGGCAATCGGACTGTCGTGGAAAGTTGTAGATTTACGTGATACTAGTTGCGCAGTTTATAGAAATATATTTATTTTCTCAAAGTATGTAATGAGTACATAATATGGTGCAGTAAATAAATGTAAAATAATATTTTAATTAGGCGCATACACTAGTGTTTTTATTATTATATCTATTTACATACGAATACTGGCCTACTTATGAGTTCCTATAATAATTCCAATTAGTTTGTTGTTTGAATGGTTACTCGTATTAAAGATGAATCCAAACTGATTTTCCAAAAATCGGTTCTTTACACAGGATATTTTTTATCACTACCCAAATTTTCATAGGGTGCTCTATCCATGAATATGAACAACTTTTACTATGGGACCAACTCTGAAATCACGGAAAAAATCTGCTGTTTTTAACAAAAGTTCAATACATACTCGACCAAAATGTATGAATTAGCAGATTTCATTCATGAGTAGAACAACCTATGAAAATTTAGGTATTGATAAAAAAATTGCCCTGTAGAAATAAAAACAACTAATTAAAACAACTTTTATCCTACTAATATTATAAACGCGAAAGTTTGTATGTATGGAGGTATGGATGTTTGTTCCTCTTTCACGCAAAAACTACAGACCTGCTTTAGATGAAATTTGGCACACAGATATTTTATAACCTGGAATAACACATAGAGTACTTTTTATGTATATATATGTTCCCGCGGGATAATTTCCGACCTCCACGCGGGCGAAGCCGCTGGCAAAAGCTAGTATATCTATACAAATAAATAAAATTGAAGTGTCTGTTTTTAATATTAAGATAACCACTTTTTACTAAGTGTATATGGATGTATACACTGTACATATACCAAAACAATTTTTTTACAATTTTTGTCTGTCTGTCTGTTTGTTCCGGCTAATCTCTGAAATGGCTGGACCGATTTTGACGGGACTTTCACTGGCAGATAGCTGATGTAACAAGGAGTAACGTAGGCTACTTTTATTTTAGAAAGATTCTTTTATTTTAGAAAAAAATAACTGTCTTCGAAAACTACGCTGACATACGTTTCAAAATTCGAAAAACCCTGGCTGAATCCTACGAATTAGATCAAAATAATGTACTACAGTATTGTACACTTTAAAAGGACCTACAAAAATGTCCGCAATAGTATATGTGTATCTCTTAGGGACAACCCACAATAACCATTTCATATCTTTTACTTTTGACGAGAAATAAGGGCTTATTAACGAAGCGATTTTAAGCAATACAGCATTAATCCTTATCCAATTAAGTACCTTAAATACATTGTACATTTAATATAGATCAATATGGCCCTTTACAGCATGTAATTTAAATGAATATCTTAGAAAATATTAAAGATTTAAAAAGCGGGCGCAGAGCAGCTGGGGGGTTGTACGTCCGTCCCGTCCATCCGTTGGCAGCGGCCGGGTAGTACAGGATAAGTAGGATTGTAATTTATATTACTTTGGCTTCATAGTAATTGCGAATATCATGTGTTTTCATTATACTCAAAATAAACCTAATAGTATTATTCCAAGTAAGAAACCGCGAAATGGCTTAGATGTTTAGATTTTGGATGTTTGTTTCTCAATGATGCAAAGACGGCCAAACGGATTTAGATCGAATTTGGCACAAAGATATATCATGGATACGTAAGAGATAGGATACCTACTTTATCCCGGTAGTAGGTTCCCGGGTGATATTTTCCGATAGCTATACGGGCCAAGCCACTGGCAAAAGTACTATTCCTATAATATGTTCGGTGTCTGGTAAATGATTGAGTGTCTGTATAGGTAAAATAGGAGCGTTATGAAACACCAGGAAGACTTATATTCAACTAAACCAAGCCCTATGTCGCAGTCTTCTTACTCTGAATACTATTACTCTTATTTTAAAAACACCAACACACATGATGTTCTCATAAACTATGAATCCTAAGTAATATGAATTATAATCCTACTACTACTAATATTATAAATGTGAAAAAATGTAGGATTGGGTGTTTGTTTCTCAATCACGCAAAAATGGCTGAATGGATCTGGATCGAAAATAGCACACAGAGTCTATATTACCTATATAACCTGGAATAACACATTCTTATCGCGGTAGTACGTCCTCTTGCGTTAATTTCCGACATCCACGCGGGCGGAGCCGCGGGCAAAAGCTAGTAATAAAATAAAATCATTCATAATGCTAGCGGGGTTCTATAACGGGTCCACTATCGGCTCTAAATTCTTTGTCAGAGCCTCTCAAAGGCATACCACGGTTTCGGCGGGAATCTACCAACTCTGAAAGAATATGTTTGTGATAAAAGTTGACAAGTTTTGGCACCATTTTATTTTTCCAAAAGACGTAATTTTTTTGGATGTTTACAATTTCCATTTTTTCATCTTCTCCTCCCCATATCCCGAAAATGCAATATCGTCGCATGCGTCGGCCGCCGCTCGCTTTCATGATTTTATTACGATACATTGTAGGTAGATAGGTATTTTGCGCCCATGCTATACTGATATAAAGTAGGATAACAAAAAAAAAAAGTTTTGAAAAAAAATAAATGCCAATGTGTTCTATTACTTATACTGAACCACCAAAAAAATTTGCGCACTGGTAAAAAAAAAATCCTGTATGTAGGTATTCCATGTACCCTACACGGAGGTTTTAGACCATAATATCTATCTCTATTACAAAACGAAAGTTGTGTGCTTATACAATAAATACGAGTACTACGTCAGTGTCAAATGTCAAAATTGGTGTTTTATGTAAACAAATAAATATTCAAATTCCTAAATTTCAGCTTCTTGAGCCTCAGTCTTGAATATTTTTTTTATTTTATTGCGTTTATTCACCATTTTTGTGACTAAAGTATCAGTTTACACTTCAATGTTTGCTTGAGTAGTCGGCGACAACGGGCGTAATAAAGTTGTACACGGGTACTCTCTAAGCCGCGCTGCGGCCGACTGAGAAGGTGCGGGAGCGGAGGGATGTGCAATATCATTGCACGCTTTTTATAAATATTGCTTTTTTAAATTCTATTTGTTCTGTTACATTAAAATAAACCCATAATTCCCTAATGTCTTTAATGGTGCACGTATAGACGAAATATTATTGAAATTGCTTTAATTACAATCGAATAAAGCCGTTTTTTTCTAATAAAAACGCTAATTTTGAGGAAACTTTGCGATTTTTTTGTATCTAGCCAAATTATGTCAATCGTGTATTGGCCCTCATAATTCACTAAAAAATATCTTCAATTTTAATAATCATGAAAAAAAAGATCGCAAATTTGTAGTTTTTGAGGACAAAAATTGATTTTGCGTGCATCCGAAATGCGTCAAAACATCTTCTTTGAAACCCATTTCGTCAAGGGGTATACCAATACATGAATTTGTTAGTAGTCCGTCCACTGTACGTCTACAGTTTCTGCCTTCACACAAGTAAGAAGTAGGTTTATGTACGGGCCACATTCCATCCATGTGTCCATACGTTTACAGGGCCTGCGTGAATGTCTTTCTGCTGAAATGATGATGATGAAGTTAAACTTTAACATCATCATAAAATCAGCCTATAAGGTTCCCACAGCTGGGAAAAGGCCGTCCACTCTCTATAAGAGTGATTGAGCCGTACTTTTCCACGTGGCTCCAAAGCCACCCACCCACCCACTCATGTAAACACCTTCTCCATTTATTCTTGTAAAGCAAACCTAACGCCTTAGAACAAAAGGAAACATTTCACCGTGGTAGTTCCTTCGTTCGCTTTTATTTTAGATATTTATTATTATTAACACCACACCAGTACTGCAAGATGGAAACCAAATAATTTAATATTCGTGGATTTTTTGAGCACGTTGTGGTTTTGATGAAAGTGTCATAATTTCGAGCTTTAAAAAGCGTTCCAGAAAGCTTTTCAAAAGCCTTTGAATAAAATTAACGCCCATTTAAAATGTAGTTGGTGTAATTTCAGGGCCTTTAAAATTCGACTTCAAATACAAGATGAAATCAGGATAAGTGTCAAAGGAATCTTCTACATAAAGAAATACCTTCACCCGAAACCCGTTTACTAAGATTTGTATCAATTTCATCAAAGTAAATTCAAAATTAATTTTTGTTGTATTGTCCCAAATTCCCAGTTTTCAGAAGGTATCGGAAAGTAATTAATTAGGTATTAGAATACAAATCGGTTTATGTGGCGTACTTTAAAGAGATTGAAGTCTCTAATTGATTTTGAAGTGGGTTCCTAATGATGCTCTTTAAGTAGTTTAAAATAAATTCAATTATGCCGAAACCCTATTACCGAAGTTTAGGAAAGTAGAATTTAATAAAATGTTTATGGCCCAGGGGTGAATATAAAAGTGTCAGACGAGGAAGAAATATTTTTTATTGGAGAACCATTTGTGTGGTGACTGAAAAATGTGTAGTCTTATCTTGATCTAGCTGCTGCCCGCGGCTTCGATTGTGTATATTAATTATCATGTATGTAGTGTTATATATATGTAGTGTTACTTTTTTTACTCCTGGTACTATCAGCTATCTTCAATTGAAAGTCAGGTCAAAATCGATCCCACGATTTCGGATATTAGCTGGAACAAACAAAAAACACGCAGACAGACAAAATGTTTAGAAAGTTGTTTGCTATAAGCACCGTACCGTAATAAACGTTGATGTCTGCAACACACGTAGGTACTTTGTTAAGCAATAAGTACTTGTGATCAATTTAAACAATATTTGCAATTTCTTACCATAATTTCCTTTTCCTTTCCTTCATTTTCCAAAAGTGAGTGTTTTAATATAATATTACACTAGTCCAAAAACAACACAAGCAACCACTGTACACATACTCACACATACCCAAAACGCCCACATAAAAAAACCCGACATAAGATATATAAACACAAATTGTACACAGGTGATCTCTTACTATTTTGGCAATGTCATAAGTTTATTATTTGAATGTTTGTATCCGACCTTACATTCATTTCTGACCCACGAAAATTCAGTCAATCTGTTAATCCATAATCTACCGATTGTGAATTATGTGAGCTTATTTGGTTCACATACAAAGATAATTATATTAACTACTGTTCATAAATGGCGACTTTAAACTTTAATTTTAACACTGTAGCAAATAACATTGATAACATGAAACTTGCCACATCGTTTGTTACCGAACCGGGTCAGTGCTCTAAACATTTAGGGAATGACGAAACCGCGAACATCTTACACATGAACATACGTAGTCTTAATTGTAACTATGATAAGCTCAATATTTTGCTAATGAGCCTGGACTTAAGCTGCGATATAATTGTCCTATCGGAGTGCTGGTTAAGTAAAGTTATGAAATTACCTGTTCTTGACGGCTATGTCTCATATAAATCAAACTTCTCTAATCAAAATGACGGCGTGGTTGTTTATGTATCCTCTAAGTTGGACTCATGCACATGTACTGAACCTAACTTTATTGATGGAAACTGTCTACTGCTCAAACTACAGAGTATCGCTATTGTTGCCGTGTACCGTTCGCCTTCGTACAAACAAGTGGACAACTTTTTGAGTAGCCTAAATAATGTTTTAACTTCCTTAAACTCATTCAATACGGTTGTTATAATGGGTGATATCAATATCAACATAAGCCCCAACAGGAACGATTCTCGTGCCGATGAGTATCTTAGTCTGACAGCCTTCCATGGCCTCCTACCAGCACATGAAATACCTACACGTGGTGAAAGCTGTCTCGACCATGTAATGCTCAAAACTAATAATATTTCAACGGTCTTTGTGTTGAATACGTTTATTACTGATCATTCTCCAACTTTACTCTGTGTTGATCTTAAGTTAAGTCATTCTAAAACTAAAACGATTCGTAAGAGACTCGACATGAAATCCGCAATAGATGATGTTGGAAATGCAGATTTCACTGCAATTCTATCATCAAACGATGCCAATTTCGCGGCCGAAAACCTTGTTACCATTTTATCAAACATAGTCGAAACAAATACTAAAAATGTCACATTTTCGCATAGGAATATAATTCTCAAACCTTGGATAACACCAGGCCTTTTAAGATGCATAAGAAATCGCGATAAACTTCACATAGAATCTGATAAAGACATTAAAAATATGGTCAAAAGAGTCACTTACACCCGTTATCGCAACTTTTGCAATGAACTTCTAAAAAAACTAAAGAGAGAGTATGAACAGAATGAATTTGAAAAAGCAAAGGGTGATCCCAAGGCTACGTGGGATGTAATTAAGAATATTGCTCAACTTAATCAACAAAAATCTACACCTGACGAATTACTGCACATTTTAGATGACCCAACCTCTTCTATAAATGCAGTTAATGACTTCTTTGTTAACATAGGGAAAAATTTAGCTACCTCTATCATGCGTAACCAAAACCAGAGTAATGCAAGTCCCACACAAATTCCCCTCCCACAGACGAAGAACAGTCAGGATCCAAATTTAACAGGTACCTCAATGGCTTTACTAGATGTCGATGACAGAGAGGTTGAGTCAATTATTATGGGACTTCGTAACGATTGTGCCGTAGGATGGGATGGCATCTCAGCAAATTTCTTAAAAGAAATACGCAGTTTCATTTTACCTTCTCTGACCCATGTTATTAATTTGTGCTTTTTGCATGGAAAATTTCCAAGGGTATTCAAAAGAGCTCTGGTGCATCCTATCTTCAAGAGTGGGAACAGGGGCAGTGTCACAAACTACAGACCGATTTCAGTATTGACCACAATTTCTAAAGTTATAGAGAAAGCACTCAACGCACGTTTGGTTAAATTCCTGAATACAAACAAAGTTCTAGCACAAAATCAATTTGGATTCAGACGTGGAAGATCAACTGAAGATGCAATTATTGATCTGACAGAGCATATCAGCAGGACACTAGATCATGGTAGCAAATGCATCGGCCTATTTCTTGATTTGTCTAAGGCCTTCGACACTGTTTCGGTGCCCATCCTTGTCGATAGACTAGAATCCATTGGAATAAGAGGAATTGTACTTGATATTTTTCGTAATTATCTAGCAGAACGAAGTCAATCTGTCAAGATTGGTACTCTTATCAGCGATGAGCAGGGTGTCAGTTACGGTGTGCCCCAGGGCAGCGTGCTGGGTCCAACTTTGTTCTTAATTTACATAAACAATTTATGCATGTTAACACTGCCTCATACAAAAATCTTGTCATATGCCGATGACACAGCACTGCTCATTGATGGTCAGAACTGGGAACAGGCAAAGGTTTATGCGGAAGACACCTTGAGAATTGTTATGGATTGGCTATCTGGCAATCTTTTAACGCTTAACCTAGACAAAACCTCATTCGTGACTTTCTCCCTTTCGCAAAGAAGTCAACCTCAACCAGACACGTATGTAATTCAGGCGCATTGTTGTGATTCTGCCAAGCCTTATTGTAACTGCATTTGCATTAAAAGAACACCAAACATAAAATATCTTGGAGTCCACGTCGATTGTTTCCTAAATTGGAAGAAGCACATTGATGAACTTGTCCCCCGTATTCGTAAACTCATTTTTGTGTTCAAGAAACTTAGATCAGTGGCAAATATTAAAACACTGAAAACGGTGTACTTTGCGCTTGCCCAATCATTGGTGGGCTACTGTATCTCGGTCTGGGGTGGCACCTTTGCAGTAAATATGTTACGTCTGGAAAGAGCACAAAGATCGGTCCTTAAAGTCATGTGCAGGAAACCCTTCAGGTATCCTACCGCAGTTCTCTACAAAGAGTGTGAGGTCTTGACTGTTAGACAACTTTTTGTGCTCCAAATAATATTGCGCAAACATGCCACTATACCACACTCCCTACAGCTACGACAGGGAAAGCGCAAAAGAACAAGAGTGTGCAGCACAGACAGACATAGAACAGCACTTGCTCAGAGGCATTATTGGATACTGGGCTCACGGGTTTACAATAAACTCAATGCCATTCTAAATATTTGCCTGCTTACCCACCAGCAATGCAAAAACGCTGTAAAGGACTGGCTGATAGGTCTCACTTATGATGACTCTGAGAAACTCATTCAATTAGTGGGTTAGCTAACTCTCTCACCAACGCATACCTTCTGCCCTTTTGGACACACACTGCCAAACACACACACACAAACACACCCTCACACACACACACACACACACACACACCTCATAAACACAGATACACACACCCCTACACACGTATACACAATATACACACATACTCCTTTTGTTTATAAAATTAAATAAGTTTATTGTTATTTTTGTACATCTCTTTTTCAAAATAATATTGTATAGTATTAGAAACTATTCTAGTTGGTCCGGAGGAAGGTGATGGCATTCGTGATACAGGGTCATCCTAGTACGAATGCCAAAGCACTCCTTTGACACTTAAGTGCAAATTACAGAAGAAAAAAATCTATTTTTAAGGAGATTTACTGTACCTCTTATTTTAGTAATAAAGATTTTATATTTTTTTTTTTTAAATATTACTTGAACAATAGGTGCATTAATGTACCTTTGCATCAGAAAAATAATGGTGCTCCTATTGTTATGCCAATTAAACAAATAGCAGAGATCGTTTACAGGTCGGTGATTAACTGGATTTTCCTGACTTGTCCAAGTTATAGTAAAGTCCAGTTATTCCTCTCAAGGTACCCGCAAACAGTCGCGATGCGACAGCGAGACGGGATTTTCGTAGAACAATTTCTATGAAAACTACATGGTTCTTAAAGAGTGACGTCGTGTTGTCGCGTCTCGCTTCTCTATGAAGAAACCCTTAAGGACACCTCGGTTCGATGCTCCGGTAGCCAAAAGAAAGTCCTTTGACTATTTCATAGACTTTGGGATGTATAATTAGAGTAATATGGCTTGCCACAAACCTCTGAAAACGCTTTTATCATATTGGAATAGCCGGTATGTTTTGTGAAAATTGTTTGACATGAACGTGAACAACGCCATAAATGTTGTGCAACTGTCAAAATAAAAGCGATTCCTACTAATAGTGTACTGCAAAATTTCGCTCTGGTTGGACCGGCAGTTGTGTTAAATAGTGCAATCACGAATGCTTCGCTTCTAGGCTAATGTTGCAAAATAGGTACATTTGCTTAAATGGCATTTTAATTTTTAAGATGTCATACTGAAACTATAGCAAGGTCGATGTGTGTTTGTTTCAAATATTCATTGATAATTCGGCAAAGTTCGAGAAATGTAATATCGCTCAGTCATAAGTCGCAGGTCTCTGGACTGTAAACGATGTTCATTATAATAAAACTTGTGACCCGCCTTTGCTTTGCATGGTTTTCGCTACTTGATGACAGGTGAAGATTTATTCATTATACATATTTAACGACGACGAATTTTTTGATGAGAATCACATTCTTTTCTCGTTACAATAAGGTTGCTGTTGGTTTGCTGCTATCAGAGGCAAAACGATGAACGGACTGTAGCACTCAAATTTAAATAATTATTTGTTTTTAATGATTTTGTGATATTGGCAATGGTCTTGTGAAAGTCTAGATATTGTCATCAACACAAAAATAGGTTTTCTTGAAAAGGTAGCCATTATGAAAGCTGCTGGGAAATAGAAAATACCGCAAATATAGGTGTAACAATTTTATTAACGATGTTGTAAGTTTCATAAGTGCATTGATTATAAATTAATTAAATAATACTGTAACGGTGGTATGGGAGAAGATTAATCTTTGAATGATGTATGTTATTTCTACTGGTGGTGGTTTTGTTGGTAGATTTCGTGACCTGTTCCAATGACGCCGATCACGCCAAGGCCGTGTTTCTGTAAATAAAATAAACATTAGTTAGATATTATTTTTTTATTCATAATGAGAGTTCCTGAAAGACTGCTTGCGGAAACTACCACCACCTATAAGTTTTTAGTCAGGAAAAGGATTGATATGGACTAAATATGAAGAAAGTTCTATTCTACTTACGGTTTGATTATCAAAGTAAGATACTTTAAACCTCCATAATAGAGAAAATAACTTATATGTAAAGGTAAACATTTAAAAAAGAAAAACAATCTTCATCATTCTGTATCTACTTGTCAGTTAAAAGATAAGTAAGAAATATGTATCTTGTCTACAGTAAAGCTTGTGGACATTAATGAACTAAATTAAATATTATCTTGTATACGAACCAGACTGCTTTAGATAGTTAATTAGACTTTAGTAAACGAGGTCGTTTATGAAAGGGTATTATTTGCACTCACAATAAATTTGCCGCCCTTTTTGATAGCGCTGCCGAAGCCCTTAGGGCTGGCGCTAGCTCCGCCCGACATCAGCGCCAGGACTGCCATCAACAGCACGACGAGACCGAACAGCTTCATGATGGAAGGATGATGTTTAAAACAATTGACTGTTGTTTAACTGAAGAAGCGCTAACTTCGAATGATGATTGATCTGAATTCGAATCCCCTTTATATATTCTGTAACATTACGGTACATGAGAGGGTTTTTCGTGTTAGTCAGAAATAATAAGTTAGATGAAGTTCGTACGGAAAAGCACAATTGAAAATAAGGATAATATAAGTGGAACTATTTAATTGGAGCTTTTACGTCATACAAACTCGTAGTTACCCACTAGCACTAACGCCACACCAGGGGGCAAGTACAGCCTCTGTGATAGGCTTGACTGACGCATTTAATCATGGGTTTTGCTCCCAAACTGTGATGAAAATGTGTGAAGGCTGAAAGTCATCCAAAAGGCAATGGAGGCGCTCTCCATCGCCTTTTGGGTGATTTTAAGCCTTCTATGCGTGGAGTTTCCCTACTCGACCGAATCAGAAATGAAAAGATCTGTGGGAGAACCAAGGTAACTGACATAGCCCGAAGAATTGCTAAACTGAAGTGGCAGTGGGCAGAACGGATAGTAGTCCGTAGTCCGTAGCGGATTTACGCTACACTACCTATTGAACATTAAAAAAAATTAATTACATCTTGAATTTATTAAAAATAAAAACTTTCGAAACATTACATGACGCTCATATTCTCCGAATGGTTACGCAGAGGTGTATCTATAGCAGACGCACATTTCGCCGGTTATGTTTATTAAAGTCCCATGTATTGCACAGATCTACATTTTGGGCACTTTATTCTAATTTTGTGTTCTACACAAAGTCCCAAATAGATTACCAAAACAGAACGCACAACAGCACTTGGTCCTTTTTAGGGTTCCGTTGCCAAATGGCAAAAACGGAACCCTTATAGATTCGTCATGTCTGTCTGTCTGTCCGAGTATGTCACAGCCACTTTTTTCCGAAACTATAAGAGCTATGCTGTTGAAACTTGGTACGTAGATGTATTCTGTGAACTGCATTAAGATTTTTTCACAAAAATAGAAAAAAAAACAATTAATTTTGGGGTTCCCCATACAAAGAACTGAAACTCAAAAAAAAAAAAATTCTATCAAACTCATTCATGTGTGTATTTATGGATAGGTCTTAAAAATGATATTGAGGTTTCTAATATCAATTTTTTCTAAACTGAATGGTTTGCGCGAGAGACACTTCCAAAATGGTAAAATGTGTACCCTCCCCCCGTAACTTCTAAAATATGAGAATGATAAAACTAAAAAAAATATATGATGTACATTACCATGTAAACTTCCACCAAAAATTGGTTTGAACGAGATCTAGTAGGTAGTTTTTTTTAATACGTCATAAATCGTAAATCGCAATTTACCAATAATTCAATCAACTCAAATATAAAAATTAAAAAAAAAAAACCATTTAATTTCATAAACATAAACCTTATGCATAAACCGTGAATACCTACAGGTTTGTACGGAACCCTCAGTGCGCGAGTCCGACTCGCACTTGGCCGGTTTTTAGTACACTGTTAGGAACGCTGTAAGGTTAACAGCCAATTTCGGTTCGTAAGAAAGAAGCTTGAAGCTTAGAATATGGATAATATTCTTATATAATACCTAAAAAACAAAAACCTACGGTGAAGAAAAACATCGTGAGGAATCCGGTATGTCATAGAACCAAAAGTTCGAAGACATGTGATGATGTGACATCTAACAACTCGCCTTTAACCCACGTGGAAAATTACGGTCCATTCACTCTCAAAAAGAGAGCCTTGTCGCAGCTGTGGGAATATCATAGATTGATTATGTAAATACCTTCTTTATATATTCTTGTAAACGTAATATCTAAGGATAAAAGAAACCATTTCACAGTAGGTAGTTCCTTCGTTAAATTTTTAAATTAGGTATTTATTATTACCACCACACCAGTACAGGAAGATGGCAACAAAGAATTTTATATTCTTGGATTTCTTTGTGCTCGTTGTAGTTTTGACAGAAGTGTCTCAATTCCGAACGTTAAAATGAGTTCCTGAAAGCTTTTCAAACGCTTTTGAATGAACTCGACGCCATTTAAAATAAAGTTGGTATTATTTCTGGGCCTTTAAAATTAGAATAAGTGTCAAAGGAATCTTCTTCATAAAGAAATACCTCCATCCGAAATCCGTTTAGTACGATTTGTATCAATTTCATCAAAGCAAATTCAAAATTAATTTTATTAGGTATTTGTCCTAAATTCTCAGTTTTCAGAAGGTATCGGAAAGCAATTAATTAGGTATTAGAATACAAATCGGTTTATGTGGCGTAATTTAAAGAGATTGAAATGTCTCTAATTGATTTTGAAGTGGATTCCTAATGATGCTCTTTAAGTACTTTAAAATAAATTTAATTATGTGAAGCCCTATTACCGAACTTTAGGAAAGTAAAATTTAATAAAATGATTATGGCCCAGGGGTGAATATAAAAGTGTCAGGCGAGAAACAAACTGTTTTTATTGGATAACATTGTGGTGTTGTGAAAATGTCAAATCTTATCTTGTATCTTAGCTGTTGCTCGCGTCTTCGCCAGTGTGAATGCCGGAAATTATTTACGGGGAAAACTAGCCTATGTTACTCATTACATCATTAAGCTAAAGTTCAGTTATTTTGCTATCTATAAGTACCAATATGCTTTCTTGCGTATTAAGTAAAAAGCTTTTACTTTGATATTACAAATAGACACATACATTTTATTTATTAGATAATGTATCTTATAGACAGGAGACATTTCAATTTGCATATATCGATGATGCCAAAAATTCAAGACATGTTAGTAATGAGAGTAATGAATGCCCTTTTCTGTAAAACCTTTGCCCTGCAGTTGGACGATCACAATCGATTAAACATCACCTACTATTATTTCCATAAACATAACATATATAGCTTACATAATAACATTTCCATAACTCAGCAATGTAGCATATCCGGCAGTTACAGAATATTAATTAGAAATCTTCGTATCAATAAACCCAAGTAGGTACTAACGTCAAAATGAATAACCGCAGCAAAAAACCCTTCAAATGATTTTGTCCCTTCTTCAATGACTATTTCCTTATTTGTAAGCGTAGATTTGCAAATCCGCTGTGACGCGTAAAGAACAATGGAGGAACTGAATGACTACCCACCGAGATGAAGACTATGAAAAAAAATATGGACATGGGCAAGTGAATGACCATGATGATCATGAGGCTCATCGTCAGCAGCCTATAACGGTCCCACTGCTGGGACACAGGACTCCTTTTGGTGAGAGGGAGCGGGCCACTTATTCCACTACGCGGACCCAGTGCGGGTTGGTAGATGTCACATGTTTTCGAATTTTTGGTTCTAAGACATGCCGGTTTCCTCACGATGTTTTCCTTCACCGTTTTGATAGCAGTGGTGGTGAAATAATTTACACTAAGTAAAGCGCCGTCTTGGGTTCGAACTCACGACCTACCAGTCGTAAGTCGCGGTGGTTACCACTGGGCCACCACTGCTCATGAAGCTGTTCGGTTTTATTCTGCTGTTGATGGCAGTCTTAGCGCTGATGTCAGATGAAGTTAGATCCAGCCCTAAGGGCTTCGGCAACGCTATTAAGAAGGGCGGCAAAGTTATGGTCAGTATTCTTTTAAGGACAAAGAAATATGGTTGTTTCTAGACAAATTATAAAATAGACATCTAATAATATAAAGTATCTTTGGCAACTTTAATAAAGTAGCCAATGCTATTTTAAAGTTTTAATCTTCAGATTTTCTCGTATGTATTGACTTACAAGAAAATCTGAAAATTAAAACTTTCTACTTCCTCTTTCCGTGTGGTGCCGGAAGTAAAGAATAGTATCATCCCATTTCTTCCCCTGGGTGTCGTAAGTGGCGACTCAGGGACATACTAAAGAATGGGCAGCAGCGTTCTCTATATATTTTGCCACCATACTGCCTGCGATCGCTAACTCGCCCGCCAAGCGAGGCTATTATGGCAAACACCTCCAAATTAGGGGAGGCCTATACCCAGCAGTGGACGTCTTTTGACTGATATGATAATGATGAAAACCGTCTTATCTATAATTTTTTTTTAAAGCTGCGTCGTACAATAGATCACAATTGCTTGCTAATAAGTATGTGAATTACGTATGCACGGACTTAGTTGATGTTATTTTACTTGTCCTAACTTGACTTCTACGACTTCGTGGTTAGATAAATTACTCCACTATAGAATAATATTATGTTTGGTGTGTTGTTATTAGTAGGTACAATTTAATAGAAGTACTAGTGTAAAACAAAAACTCTGCTCTTCATCCCGTAGTTCCTATCAACCATCTTGGGATAGAGACAATAGTATATAACATACCTTTACCTACCCCTATTGCTCTTAGGTATGTTTTTATATTTTTGTTTATTTTATTTTCTAAGTTGCCTCGTTGGTCTAGTGGTCGCAAAAGCTATGCTGAGCATGAGGTCCTGGTTCGATTCCCGGGTTTGGAATTTCTCTGTGGCAGCCCAGACTCTGGATTTATTCCCGGTTAATGGCAAAAGGCTCGCCCCCGATTACATGGTCATCATCATCATCATTTCAGTCGAAAGACGTCCCCCAAGCACCGCCACTTCGACCTGTTCTGTGCTTCTCACATCCAACCTATTCCTGCGGCCTTCACCAGGGCATCGGTCCATCTTGTGGAAGGCCTTCCAACGCTCCGTCGTCCAGTACGCGGTCGCCACTCCAGAACCTTCCGACCCCATTGGCCATCCGTTCTGCGAGCAATGTGCCCTGCCCACTGCCACTTAAGTTTGGCAATTCTTCGGGCTATGTCGGTTACCTTGGTTTTCCTATCGATCTCTTCATTTCTGATTACATGGTACTTAAACATAACTGGCGAACTGTGAGTGTGCACTTCAGCCCAGTCCTTCGGGAAAACGAGGCGTGATGTTATGTATATGTTATGTCTTTTCTTTTCAGAAACACTGTCTTGGTGCATTTGTCGCATATGAACTATCCACGAAAAAATCAACAATTTAAACAATGTTTGCATTTTCTTACCATAATTTCCTTTTCTTCATTCAGCAAAAGTGAGTGTTTTAATATTACTTGAACAATAAGTGCTATTATTAATGTACCTTTGAGTCAGAAAAATAATGGTGCTCCTATTGTTATACCAATTAAATAAATAGAGAGATCGTTTACAGGTCGGTGATTAACTGGATTTTCCTGACTTTTCCGAGTTATAGTAAAGTCCAGTTATTCCTTTTTAAGGTACCCGCCAACACGCGCGATGCGACAGCGAAACAGGATTCTCGTAGAACAATTTCTATGAAAACTACATGGAAATTGTTCTAAAAGAGTGACGTCGCGTTGTCGCTTCTCTATGAAGAAACCTTTAAGGACACCTCAGTTCGATGCTCCGGTAGCCAGAAGAAAGTCCTCTTACTATTTCATAGACTTTGGGATGCATAATTAGAGTAATATGGCAACCATAGCAAGGTCAATGCGTGCTTGTCCATATTCATAGACAATTCGGCAAAGTTGGAGGAATGTAATATCACTCATAAGTCGCAAGCCGCTGGAATTTAAACGATGTTCATTAAAATAAAACTTGTGACCCGCCTTTGCTTTGCATGGTTTTCGCTACGTGATGATAGGTGAAGATTTATTCATTACACATATTTAATGACGACGAATTTTTTGATGAGAATCACATTCTTTTTTCGTAACAATAAGGTTGCTGTCAGAGGCAAAACGATGAACGGACTGTAGCACTCAAAGTTAAATAGGTATTTCTTTTCAATGATTTTGTGATACTGGCAAAGATATTGTCATCAACACAAAAAAAGGTTTTCTTGAAAAGCTAGCCATTATGAAGGCTGCTGGGAAATAGAAAATACCGCAAATATAGGTGTAACAATTTTATTAACGATGTTGTAAGTTTAATAAGTGCATTGATTATAAATTAACTAAATAATACTGTAACGGTGGCATGGGAGAAGATTAATCTTTTGAAAGATAAATATTATTTCTACTGGTGGTTTTGTTGGTAGATTTCGTGACCTGTTCCAATGACGCCGATCACGCCAAGGCCGTGTTTCTGTAAACAAAATAAACACTAGTTAAATATTTTTTTCTTATTAATAATGAGAGATCTTGAAGACTCTGCTTGCTGACAACTACCACCACCTATAAGTTTTTAGTTCAGGAAATGGATTGATATGGACTAAATATGAAGAAAGTTCTATCCTATTTACGGTTTGATCATCAAAGTAAGATACTTTAAACCTCCGTAATATAGAAAAGAACTTAGATGCAAAGGCAAACATTTAAACAAGAAAAACAATCTACATCATTATGTATCTACTTGTCAGTTAAAAGGTAAGCAAAAAATATGTATCTCGTCTACAGTAAAGCTTGTGGACATTAATCAACTAAATTAAATATTATCTTGCATACGAACCAGACTGTTGTAGATAGTTAATTAGACTTTGGTAAACGAGGTCGTTTATGATAGGGTATTATTTGTACTCACAATAAATTTGCCGCCCTTCTTGATAGCGCTGCCGACGCCCTTAGGGCTGGCGCTAGCTCCACCTGACATCAACGCCAGGACTGCCATCAACAGCACGACGAGACCGAACAGCTTCATGATGGAAGGATAGTGTTTAAAACAATTGACTGTTGTTTAACTGAAGAAGCGCTAACTTCGAATGATGATTGATCTGAATTCGAATCCTCTTTATACATATATTCTGTAACATTACAGTATATGAGAGGGTTTTTCGTGTTAGTCAGTAAGACTTAGTTTGGATGAAGTTCGTACGGACAAAAATCAATTGAAAATAAGGATAATGTAATTGGAACTATTTAATTGAAGCTTTTACGTCATAAATACGAGATAGTTACCCACTGATACTAATGCCACGCCAGGGGGCGAGCACAGTATCTTTGATAGGCTTGAGTCATGCATTTAATTACGGTGTTTTCTCCCAAATTGTGATAAAAATATATGACTCAAACCTATCACAGTAGGCCGTGCTCACTCTGCAGGCTGTCTAATGCCCATGGGTATTAGATAGCCTGCAGAGTTATTATTAGTGTCAGTGGGTAACTACGTATGACGTAAAAGCTTCAATGAAACAGTTCCACTCACATTATTCTTATTTTTAACCGACGAAAAAAA
The DNA here is from genome assembly GCA_947507805.1 of Aporophyla nigra. NCBI lineage: Eukaryota > Metazoa > Arthropoda > Insecta > Lepidoptera > Noctuidae > Aporophyla > Aporophyla nigra. The sequence continues at coordinate 12,028,690 of OX382307.1, read as the reverse complement.
ACGGAGGAGGTTATCAATTCGACACGTATATTTTTTTTTTATGTATGACCACGCATAACTTTTTAGATAGTAGTCCGATTGTGATCATTCTTTTTTTATTGGAAAGAGTATACTTCGAGGGTGGTCCCAAATAAGTTTGGAAAATAAAATCAAACCCTAAGGGTCAGAAAACAGGGGATGATTGATTGTTCACTCACTGATTGTAATGTATAACCACGAATAACTTTATACAGAGTAGTCCAATTTTGATAATTCTTTTTTCATTGGATAGGGTATACTTTGCCATGTATTATTAGTACATTAAAGTCACAAAAAAATTATAAGATAAAAACTTTTTAACAAAAATTAAACCGCCGAAAAAACTTAAAAGCAAAAAATAATAAACCTTAAAATTTTGAGTCGGCGCTGAAAAATCAATTAACAAAGATCACTCAAAGCGCCGACTCATAATTTTAAGGTTTATTATTTTTTGCTTTTAAGTTTTTTCGGCGGTTTAATTTTTTGTTAAAAAGTTTTTCAATTGTGCTTTTCCGTACGAACTTTATCTGAACTAAGTCTTACTGACTTACACAAAAAAACCCTCTCATATACCGTAATGTTGCAAAATATATAAAGAGGATTCGAATTCAGATCAATCATCATTCGAAGTTTGCGCTTCTTCAGTTAAACAACAGTCAATTGTTTTAAACATTATCCTTCCATCATGAAGCTGTTCGGTCTCGTCGTGCTGTTGATGGCAGTCCTGGCGCTGATGTCGGGCGGAGCTAGCGCCGGCCCTAAGGGCTTCGGCAGCGCTATTAAGAAGGGCGGCAGAGTTATTGTGAGTTCAAATAACACCATATCATGAACGACCTCGTTTACTAAAGTCTAATTAACTATCTAGAGCAGTCTGGTTCGTATACAAGATAAAATTTAATTTACTTTATTGTGGACGAGATACATATTTCTTGCTTACCTTTTTACTGACAAGTAGATACAGAAGGATGTAGACTGTATTTCTTGTTTAAATGTTTATCTTTGCACTTAAGTTATTTTCAACATAACGTTTAAAGTATCTTACTTTGATAGTCAGACCTTAAGTAGAATAGTCTTTTCTTAATATTTAGTCCATAATAATCAATTTTTTGAACCGCAAACGATGGTGTAAACGGTGGTGTTGTCTGCGAGCAGAGCCTTACAAGGCACGAGAGGTTTATTAAGAAATAAATATCTAACAGGATACAGGATACATATGATTATTCTATGTATTTATTCAAGTAAATTGTATTTTGCACCAGTGAGAACCCCATTTTTATGTCCACGCAATCACTGTCCATTACAAGGTTGCCTGGAAGAGATCGCAGAAAGCGATAAGGCCGCCCATTGTATGTTTTTTGTGTTAAATGTTCTTATTGTTATGTATTTTCTGGTGTACAATAAAGCATATATAAATTAACTAGCTTCCGCCAGCGGCTTCGCCCGCGTGAAAATTCACCCCTCCAATTCACCCTCTTAGGGATGGAATTTCAAAAAACTCTTTCTTAGTGGATACCTACTCTTCACAAAGAATACACCCTCCAAATTTCATGTCTCTAGGACCAGCGGTTTAAGCTGTGCGTTGATATATCAGTCAGTCAGTCAGTCACTCAGGACTTTGAATTTTATATATATAAATTAATAAATTAATAAATAACTAATGTTTATTTTGTTTACAGAAACACGGTCTTGGCGTGATCGGCGTCATTGGAACAGGTCACGAAATCTACCAACAAAACCACTAGTAGAAATAATATTTATCTTCCAAAAATTAATCTTTTATCATGCCACCGTTACAGTATTATTTAATTAATTTATATCCAATGAACTTATGAAACTTTAACATCGTGTATAAAATTGTTACCCCTATAATTGCGGTATTTTGTCTTTCCCTGCAGCCTTCATAATGACCACCTGTTCAGGAAAACCTATTTTTGTGTTGACGACAGTATTTAGATTTTCACAAGATCTTTATCAATATCACAAAATCATTAAAAAGAAATACCTATTCAAGTTTGTGTGCTATAGTCCGTTCACAGTTATTTTACCTCTGATAGTAGCAAACTAACAGAAACCTTATTGTAACAGAAAAGAACAAATGTGATTCTCTTAAAAAAATCGCTAAAGAGATTGTTTGTTTGGTTGAACGCGCTAACAGAAACTGCGTAACTACGTAATCGGGCCTATCTCATGCCTTTAATTTTTGCTAAACTTGTATATCAAAAACATATTATGCGAATGAATTATTTATTTGATAATATGAAAGTTAAATATCTTATTAAGGTAAATAATATTGTTACGTAGATCGTAAAGTCTAGCAACATCACGCGAACTCCATCTCAGGAGGGGGCAGTGTTACGTAAATCGAAACTACTAGAAACGACACGCTAACGCCATCTGTTATCAAGTAGCAAGTACTACACGAACAATTGTACGTAGACGCCACCGCCATCTATTATCGAATAGTGGGATTAAACAGTAAACAGTTGTCTCTGGAAGTTTCTACGCTACTTGTGAACTGTGGCACATTGTCGAATGTTCGCGAATGTTCTGCTCGGGATTTAAATAGCGGATTGTCGGGCTGACAGTTTGATTCGTTTACAAATAATAATAAATAAATACAATAATAAATAAATAATAAATATATAATAAATAAATATATACAAATGCGGTCGAATGCGATTCAAGTGATACAGTACAAATGAGACAAGTGGTTCCTTTTGACGTTTCTTGTTTTTGCGGTATTTGTGTTTATTTAATTAAACAGTTTGTTGTGTTTCGGTAATATTGGTTTTAATTAATTTATCCCGAACCCCAGCTCGTAACCATATTATATTCTGTACCTACTACAACCCGTGCGTCCGATGGAATTTCCAATAGGTAAATTACCAACTTCCAAATACGATTAAATAGGGGATGAAAGTTTGTAAACTTATATAAGTTTATCCATGGGGGTTGAATAAATCAACCGCCTTAGGTAAACTTTCAAAAATCTATTCTTAGTGTGCAATTTCGTTACATAAGGAACTCTTGCGCAAAATGCCTTCAGACCCAGCGGTGTAGGTACGTGGTCTGTCAGTAAATGAATTTAAGATTTTTATTTAGTAGACAAGCTGTGTCCTCTAGGATTTCCCATCGTCAGAAATGACGAATTTCCATAAAAAACTTTCGTCTCCCCTTTGGAGTAATACATTTTAAAAACCCTTCCTTAGTGCTCATTTTGATCATATATATTAAAGGAACTATTGTGCAAAATTTCATACTCCCAAATCAAGCAATTTAGGCTGTACGTTCATTTTACTATTCAAGAAAAATCCTGTTGTTTCAGTGTGGGTTTGTTTAAAACCAACATTCTGATAAAAAACTGTAGTGTACGTAAAAAATATTTAGTGCAGTAGCCAAAACGACCTGAAACCAGGCTCATTCCGATTTAGTAGAATGATGAAACGTAAACTACACAAAATAATTGCCCCAGAGCAATTAATTTTGTCTAGTGTTAAATCTATACGTAGATTTAAAAATACCTACCCAAATATTGGATAACTTACTACAGTAAGTTACTTGTGAGCCTAAATAATGGCGAAATCGATATCGAACATTTTTGGCCATCAATTTCACCGTATGTTTTATGCAGGTACTTAAAGTACACATACATTTTACCAGATAAGTACATAGCCCGTAAACACAGTTAATTAGGAAACAGGTGCAAGTAAAGACAAAAGATCACAAGTTTGTGGAATTACTATGTATTTGTTAATTACGATCGAAGATACAGTTATTAACAAATTAATAGTAGTATAGTGGTAGTCAATTGTTTAAACATTATCCTTCCATCATGAAGCTGTTCGGTCTCGTCGTGCTGTTGATGGCAGTCCTGGCGCTGATGTCGGGTGGAGCTAGCGCCAGCCCTAAGGGCTTCGGCAGCGCTATCAAGAAGGGTGGTAAAGTTATTGTAAGTATTCTTATAATACTATTATGTTCGTCTTAGCATTTCGGTGTCATCTTAATAACAGTTTTTCGCTTTGTTTCGACTTCGGATTTTATAAATTCTATCTTAAGTTGACTTCAACGAATTTTTCGGTTTAATATTAAGAACAATGGGTAAATAATGGTAAATTCATTGGTGATTTCAATTCTCGACGCAATACTGAGAGGTATATGTAAACATCAACATAGAGCACATCTACAAAATGATTTAGTTTATGCATTTAAGTAAATTAAGAAGCACTGATGAATTGTATGCCACCGTCTGTTTGATTTTTAATGTAACTATATTTTTTACAGAAACACGGACTCGGTGCCATCGGTATCATAGGAACTGGCCACCAAATATATCAAGAATCGAAACAACAGTAGTAAAAGGTCATCGCATTTAATTATTCCTAACATATTTCAGTAATTTATTTAAATAAACGTTGTCTCTATAAATGAAATTATTTTATTTCCAAATTCAGTTTTTACATAGTTTAAGATAATATTTACGTTATTAGTATGTTCAATATAAAACTATAATCTGTGTATACAGGGTTATTTGTAAAACACCGGCAACCTTTCAGGACTATGTTACTAACATCACAATCAATAACTTTTGTTCTATGACTTTTAAAAATTCATCATAATTTAGTTTATCAAATTTTCATACAAAAATCAGCCGCCCGTAAATAGGTCAAGTTCAAGCGCACCACCGCCCTAACCCCGCTCCCCTTGCTAATGTAGTATCCCTTTCTTTTGCTTCCCATAGACTTCGTAACATTTAGAGCGTTCAATTTAAATATTTTTATTTTTGTATGAAAATCTGATGAACTAAAGTATGATGAATTTTTAAAAGTCATAGAACAAAAGTTGTTGATTATGATGTTAGTAACATAGTCCTGAAAGGTTGCCGGTGTTTTACAAATAACCCTGTATATAAGGTAACCGTTACTGACTAATTGATCTATCAATACACAACTCAAACCACTGAACGGGTTGCTTTGAAAATTGGCACGAAGACAGCTATTATGAAGTGAGCACCCGCTAAGAAAGCATTTTCCAAAATTCACCTCCTAAGGGCATGAAGCGCCCTCGCTTTATGAAGCGTGGGCGCTTCATGCCTCCGCTTCATAAAGCTTAAGGGTATGCCCTTAGGAGATGAAAAGTTTTTACTAAGAAACAAGATTAGATAGACTTCTTTATTCGAAACTTTACAGAATCTCTATAAGTACATAAAATTTTTGTAACCAGTGCGAACATTTTTTTCGGTGGTTCGGTGTCAGTAATAGAACATATTTCAACAATTTTTTCAATATTTAAAAAAAAAAAATTTTATTTGACCTTAAATCAGTAAACTGTGGGCACCCTACATATTTCGTAATATGATATCGACATTAGGAATAGGTCCGTAACCGCGCGCTGGTGTAGGTACTGCGAATTTCTTAGAATTTTGACCGATCGAACAGCTGGTAGGTACTTGTAGCTACGCTCGGTCGTTCGCCTTCACCGCCGCGCCGGCGCCGCGCGCAATTTACCATAAAAACCAGTTTCAAAATAAACATCTTTCGTTAACGATAACTCAATTTCTTTGTGCTAAGATATATCAAAATAAAAATTGCAAGGTTATTATAACTCGTTTAATTTGTTAAAATTTGCGCACTGGTTAAGAACTTATCCTGCATATCAAAAGGCAATCTTTACTGAATGACGGATCCAACAAACCACTGAACCGATTAGGCTAACGGCTGAACAGATTGGGATGAAAGTTTAAGACTAGGACCTGGGTTAGGACATAGGTTTTTTTTTATTCCGGTAGTACGACCTGTGGTGATAATTTTTGACATCCACGTGGGCGAAGCCGCGGGAAAAAGCTATTTGAGATATTCTTGTAACGAGCTACGTAATCAAGCAATACCTTTCATTGTGTAGTTGTATGTACTAGAATACAAACCTTCATTTACTAACCTGGTATTTATTAGGTCTGTGCTTCGGAAAACCCGTTAAGTCGTTGATCCCGTTTGTTATTTGAGGATATTTCGCAGTTGTAATGGGTCGTTGCTGAGAGCCTGATAGTTTCATAACCAGTCTTATCAAAGGGTATCGTAGGTTTCAGTAACTGGGTTGTAGAGGTCAGATGCCAATCTAACCACCACAACTCTCAGTCTCTCCATGTAAAATACTGATATTCTATTATTGACTATTACGGTTATTTGTGGCATTTTTCTATCTTTTGGCTTTTAAATCTCTTTTTTTAAATGCTCCTTCATTTAAGAATACAGATTTTCAAGAGAATACAGATTGGACGTGTGACATAAGGAACATTTTTATCGGCCCAAAAAGATTCCCCAGTGCCTAAAAACCCGCTTTTTCAACCAATCTGCCCAGCCTTTTAACCTATGATGCCGAGAAATGGACGCTCACACAGGAGAATGTTCACTGCATACGAGTAGCACAAATGGCCATAGAGCGAGCCATGCTTGGCATAACTCTACTAGACCGAGTGCGTAATACCGAAATCTGTCGTCGGTCGAAAGACTACGACTTCGGGGACAGGACGGAGCGCCTCAAGTGGAGTTGGGCAGGACATCTACTTAGACGACGAAAGGCCAGGCCGATGATGAGGATAAGTTAAAGAAAAATCATTCTGTTTCACCATGGGGATGTTTGCAATTAACCTTCTGAAAAAATATAAAAATTCTAGGAAATTTTAATCGATCAGCCTAAACATGATGTACATTTAGCAATACATTTGTCTAGATTGCCTAATCTAGGTAAAGTATGTATGTGTGACAACATAAAGAACAAATTCAGACTAGAAAATAATTTGTATAACTTACTTGGTTACTTGTGAGTCACCATTTTATCTATCGAATGAGTGTCATGACACAACATACTCAGCCTAGCCTATATAAGCCTACAACATCCCACTGTTGTGAAAAAATCTCTCACACATCTTCTCTGTGAGAAGGAATAGCCTGTAATCAGTGCGAGTTGGTGAATATTACAAGTCTTCGAATTTTTTGTAGAAACGAACCTTCGAAGATTTTCTGCCGCATAGACATGCTGTTTTCTTCACGTTGATATACCATCACTTCATTTTATTTCAGTCAAGTGTTTAGTGTCAGCAGTGTGAGAGCAGTGGTGGCCCAGTGGTAACGACTGCGACTTACGAGAAGTAGTTCGTAAGTGCGAACCCAAGCAGGCGCTTTACTTTGTGTAAATTATTTCATCACCACTGCTCTCAAAACGGTGAAGGAATACGTGAGGAAACCGGCATATCTTAGAACCAAAAATTTGAAGACATGTGACATCTACCAACCTGCACTAGGCCCGCGTGGTGGATTATGGCCCGTTCCCTCTCAACGTGAGGACGCCTGTGTCCCAGCAGAGGGAAATTTATAGGCTGCTGATGTTTAGTGTCAACATGTTGCACATCCCGTATCATTCCATAAACGAACCCAGATCGTCATAATAAAATTGCACAGCACTTCACTGGTTGTTGCTTATTCATTTCAAATGCTTGCTTAGAAATTGTATTGGACGTCTCCAATAAAATCTCTACCTACCCTATCAATTACTGAGGTATGTAGGAATTGTCGTAAGAAGTCTTAGATAATGTACAATATGATTACAGTTGGTACCTACTTTATAATGCATTTGAGTGAATCAGTTTTGGAACGAAGTTCCTGATCACACGTTATACTCTGCTCTATAGAGATAGACCGAAACAAAAAAAAAATGTTATTATTTATTTTCTAGTTTTTAGGGAGTTTTGAATTTTGAGACGTATTTCAGCATAGTTTGTGACGTATGTTAGCATAGTTTTTGAAGATAGTTTTTTTTTGGCATCCTGGTAACCCCGGCAAGGATAACGACACGAATTTATAAAATTACTGTATAATCATCGGTTCTTTATAAGTATGCCAAACTTCGAGTTAATCCGACGTTTTAAAGGTGTTCAAAGTTTCCGTTATATACTAATATACCAACATATTACTAACACTTCTAACATACGTATGAAGCTAATAAAGGCGTGTTAAAATGGCCAATATTTTGAACGTCACGACATTTTTGATTAGGAAAAAGCATAATTTCGCAAAAGCGAAAGGAACTTCGTTTCACCGAGTGTCCCATGACACCTCTCGACTTCTTTTTGTTTTCATACGAGACAGCTTTTTATTGCACATAAAGGAAAATTCTGATTGTTTCCTCAATTTTCGGGAGGCCACAATTGCTATACCGTTTCAAATAAGTATATTAAAAATATTTCAGATAGGTAGGCAGCGTTAATTGCTGTACACCACGTTGGCTTTCCGTGAAAAGGTTAGAGCAGAGTGCCATATTTTGCCAGATAAGAACATAGCCTGTTATAAACACAGTTAATTAGGGAACTGGTAGGTGCAAGTCAAGAGGAAAGAGTAGATGGAGAGTGAAGTAAGTATGTGGAGTTACTTTTTGTTTATTGCAACCAAAATTATTTGGTTTTGTATGCATTAAATTGAAAAGAAAAAAAAGGCCAAATTCATTAAATAATGTTTTTAATAAATTAATAAAACTATGACAGTGGGTGGTGTGGTAGAAGATGAATCTTCGGATGTTTCTTCTAGTTGTGCTTCTGTTAGTAAGAATATGTCATGGTTTGTCCCAGGCACTACGAAGGCGAAGAAAAAAATGAAACGATAAAGAACCATTGTCTACTGCTGTTTTGATTCTTGATATATTTGGTGACCAGTTCCTATGACACCGATCGCGCTGAGTCCGTGTTTCTGGAAAAAAAAAAATGTTTCAAGATAAACTACTAGGTAACAGGTAATTTTTCTTAGTATTTAGTAACGAAATAACCTACAATAAATACCCGATTGTTTTGATTTATCAAACTGCAAAATTCGTGGAAGTAAACTTGTAACAAAAGTTATGCTATCCAAAGTCAATGCAAAGCAAACAGCTGTTTTCTAAATGACGTCGCATTATGAAAATAATACTCACAATAACTTTGCCGCCCTTTTTGATAGCGCTGCCGAAGCCCTTAGGGCTGGCGCTAGCTCCGCCCGACATCAGCGCCAGGACTGCCATCAACAGCACGACGAGACCGAACAGCTTCATGATGGAAGGATAATATTTAAAAGAATAAACTGTTTTACTAGTTTGTCGTCGAAGACTGGCTCCAAATGATGATCCCTTAGTCTCCTGTTGTCTTTTTATACAGAAATATATTCAGCTGGGAAAAATCGCTCCTCGAACGTTATCATAATATGTCTGCCTCCCTACAGGGTTTTTGTACTACGTCACTATACTATTTTAATTCCTGGTACTCAGAATGAATGGCACGTTGTAAAGCACAACAAATTGTACTTACTCACCACTTGTAGTATACTGCCGGTCATGCCTAGAATATTAAACGTAGAATAAAATAATATGGCAGAACTCTGATGAAAACCTACTAATACCTGCTTATGTATAACCCATATTTGCAAATAAATGCTATTCTATTCTATTCTAATATTATTAATACTCGTTAGTCTAGTAGCCATAAGCGCTACTGCTGAGCATGAGGTTCTGGGTTCGATTTCCGGGTTGGACATAGTGTTATTGGGTTTTTCGAGAGTTTCTCAGTAGCAGCCCGGAGAGTGGATGTGTGCCCGATTGGTGGTTCCTCCTATCAACATAAGTGGCGAAATGTGGGTGAACTAAGATTTACCTTTGCCTTATCCTTCGGGGAATGCGGACGTAATATTATCTATACTAATATTATAAAGAGGTAATATTTGTTTGTAAGTTTGTATGTAGGGGGTAATCTCTGGAAATACTGGTCCGAATTGAAAAAATCTTTTTGAGTTGGGTAGCCTATTTATCGAGGAAGGCTATAGGCATATAACATCACGCTAAAACCAAGAGGAGCGGAGTAGTAATGAAACATGTTGCTAAAACGGGAAAATCGCACGGATATGCGATTCAACGCGACGGGAAGGGTCGGGGGAACAAGAAATTTAACGCGGACCAAGTCGCGGGCCGAAGCTAGTGTTATATATTATTTTGCTAACAAAATATCTACTAGGCGTGTTTTTGAATTGGCTGAGTTAATTGTTCTAAATAAAAAGATAACTAGGTATAGTTTACGTACTGTATAATGTTTTTGATCTAGTTTAATTTTAAGTTAGTATGTGAGGTCTATACAACCAAGCAGACTGGGAATTCCCAACAGTTCTGCCATTGAGAAAGCGTCTTTATTTACGTAATGGTGACACAGAAACATTCATCTTGATCTTCTTTGGCGGCTATTGCCGTTATGTTTGGTTCTTTGTGCGTATTTTATTTATTCATACCTCAAGTTTGATTATATTTCAAGAGACTTCAGAGCGTCGTGGCCATTGTCCCAGCAGTGGGAAAATTACCGCTGTTTTGGTTGAAGATAGTCATAGTATGTTTTTGGGACCATTGATAAATATTCAGCACAAAGTGTGTCCGAATGTAAATTGTGCTAATTATCCAGTACTTAATCGTTTAATCGGCTTCGGTATAATTGAGTTTTAATTACAAACACCCAACTACATAATCAAACATTTGCATTTATATTGGACATAACATAATCCTCTATCATCTGCCCATATCATATTTGATATTATTAACCCTTCCCCAACAAGGTGTGATGCTATGCTATATAGGCTCGTTAAGACTAGCGCGACGCGACGGTCGCGCGCGAATCGGCGATTTATATCCGTAGAACAATTTCTATGAAAACGCGCGCGACACTTCACACAAGGGCGACCTGTTGCGCCGCGACACGGTCGCGCCGCGTCGAGTAGCGCGACATACAAAATGTACTAAAAGCTGTCGCGCCGCTACAAGGACGTCGCGCGCGAATCGCCCGCGATTCGCGAGCGACGCGGCGACGCCATACAAAATGTACTAAAAGCTGTCGCGCCGCTACAAGGAGCGCGACTACAAGGATTCGCGCACGAATGGTCGCGCCAGTGTGAAAGGTGTTGCGTCGCGATATATCACAGAATCGCCTCCGCGACAGGTCGCGCGACATGTCGCGCCTGTCTGTGCGAGCCTTATGTTAATAATCCTTTATGTACCTTTCAGTCTAGGTCATTTACCTAAGCTTTTCTTAATTATAGTTGGGCCGGCTTGCAGTCCTGCACCCTAATTGCGAAACGCACAATTTATCAGAATCTGAATGGGATTGAAGATTATTTCTAAACCATTGCGTCATTTGTTCGAATAAATTGTCGGCTCAGCAACGTAAATAACGCAATGAATGTTGTTTAACTATGAATATCAAACCAATTCCTACCGATAAAAAGATCCGCAATTACCCCTCTGGTTTGAGCGACGGCCAATCTCACCTCCACAACCCAGTTATTGGGTAACATAATACCATTTGTAAGATAACGGCTGTCAAAGATCTAAAAATGAGAAAAAAAACAGGACGCAAGCTGACCAAAGACCTGCCAGGATCGCGAGATTTGTTCCAAAGCGTTACCGTGGCCCTCGCATAAAGGCAACTGAAGGAACACGGGTGGGTTTTAGTCGGTAAAAGTCTGACACGCCTTTCCGCTTCGCCCACAGCGGGAGACATCATTTGATGATTTCTCACCCACAAAAAAAAGGCTGACCAAGGAGACTCGTCTCCACGACACCGGGTATCCTAGTATGGAGGCGCTATTTAAGCATTGGAATGTTTTCCTTATCAGTAAAGTTTTTTTTTCTTCTTTATTGCACCTTCTTCAGGTAGTAAAAATATCGTATATCATAAAGGTTGTACGCAATCTTAAAAAACTTACGGGCTATGTTTTGCGAAAATAGATCGTTAGTAAGGTTCTACCCAACGATCTATTTTCGCTCAACATACCTGTCATTGGTGGGTAACTACGTGTGACGTAAATGCATCAATGAAACATCTGAAACAGTTTCACTTATTTTATCCTTATTCTCAATTGTGCTTTTCCGTACACACTTCATCTAAATTTAGTGTGACTGACTAACTTGAAAAACCCTCTCATGTATTGTTGTAGAAGCCGTAATATTTTTACCTTCGTGAGTATAAAGACACTTCGAAATCCGATCAAACATCATTCGAAGTTTACGCTTCTTCAGTTAAACAACAGTCAATTGTTTAAACATTATCCTTCCATCATGAAGCTGTTCGGTCTCGTCGTGCTGTTGATGGCAGTCCTGGCGCTGATGTCAGGCGGAGCTAGCGCCAGCCCTAAGGGCTTCGGCAGCGCTATTAAGAAGGGTGGCAAATTCATTGTGAGTATTCTTTTCTTACTTGAATGGTTGTCCATCTGGTACCTGTTCTTTTGCTTGGTTCGACTTTGGACTTAATAACTTCTATTTTAAGTTGGCTTCAACTAATTTTCTGGTGTAATAATAAGAACAATTGGACAATCGTGGTTAACTCTAGGGTGATATATGGTGGTGATTATTACGGTGATACAGTTAGGTACACGTAAACATCGAAATATGCACAGCTACAATACGAAAAAGTACACTTACCCACGGCATGTATTAATGTTAAATTATATTTTTTTCAGAAACACGGACTCGGTGCCATCGGTGTCATAGGAACTGGCCACCAAATATATCAAGAATCAAAACAGCACTAGCAAATGTCATCTCATTTATTGATTTTAACATATTTTAGTCATTTATTTAAATAAATAATGTCGCTGTAAATGAAATGATTTTATTTTAAAATTCATGTAGCATAAGAATTTTAGTTTTTTGGTTATCAGCATCTCCTAAATAAAAACCATAATCATTAGATATTCTTGTAGCGAGCTTCGTATTCTAGTAATACCTTTCATGTCGTAGTTAAATGTATTAAACAGACGCAAATAAATTTTAAAGTGAATACTATTTAATTCAGATATATTTATTAGGTTAATTATATTCTTAGCCGTACGCTCGATACAAACTTTTCCCTCTATTAAACACGTTGGAGACGAGTATTAGAGATACATTCTTATTTCGCACAGGAGTTCTTAAAACTACTGAAAAATTTCAATCGTTTGGACCCATCGGTTAAGGTGCATTCGATTAGACTGGAAGCTACTCGTAAAATTAGCTTCATCCGCCTGGCCTGTTTCAGGTCGGTTTTTTTTTTTTTTTTTTTTTTCTGGATGGGAAATCATCAAATGACTTCTCCCGCTTTGGGCGGAGCGGGAGGGTGTGTCAGACTTTTACTGACTAAAACCCACCCGTGTTCCTTCAGTTGCCCATGTGCCAGGATCACGGTATCTCTTTCGAACAATCTCGCGACCCTGGCAGGCGTCGGTCCTAGCAGACCCCTTCAGTGCTGCTGACATCTCTTTGAGGCGCGCGTGGAACACTACGCGCCGTCGACCCGAGCCTGGTCCTTACCGGGCGGCGAGCTACCCATTGCTCGCCGCCCGCAAGCTCGCGCCTACAGTGGCCGGGAGTCCGCTATAGACTCCCGACGTCCGGGGCGTCTCCTCCTGCGGCGGCTAGGGACGTGAGGGCGCAGAGACTGCCACTCCCTCACGCGCCCCGCCTCCTCCTTCGCGAGCATTACTGCTTCGCAGAAGGAGGTGACGGCTTCTCATGCCCTCTCGCTCCGTACCATGGCTCGCACCAGGGTCACACGCGAGAGGTCGCCGCCGCCGATCGCCTCCACGAGGACACGGTGGTGCTCCGCCCAGGCAGGGCACACCTCCACCGTATGCTCTACCGTGTCCTCCAGACGATCCTCGCAGTGGAAACACCCGGGCGATTCCTCCCGCTTTATCCTGAACAGGAACCCACCGAAGCACCCATGCCCGGTGAGAACCTGCGTCAGGCGGAAGGTGAGGACGCCGTGGCACCTCTGTATCCACTCCTCAAAGAGGGGACTTACCGCCGCAATTGTGGCGTGCCCTGAGGTCGGCTTCCAGTCGTAATCGAAACAAACAGCTTAGCTCAAATAACTACACAGTTTATACAAGTAATTACATATTCCCGTTACGTGCGTAGGGTATATTATCTGCAAACACAATACATCGCCACGTGTATTTATAATCTATATAGTACATACTAAATACATGTTAATAATCTCTGCCTAATTTGTTTATTAGATTCCATAGTCGAAAATGGTACCGTTTCTAATAATCATATTGGACTAGACAGTTGTGACATTTATATAACTTTATACACAAGAAAAAGTTTACAGTTCTTTTAGAACGACAACACTTGATCTGAGGGTCAGTTCCGACAATTTCATCAGGCTCAATCTGTCAAAAATACTTTGAGTTTCCACATATTTTGTTTGACAATTTTTTGACATTTAATTGTCGCTGAGATGAGATTGTGACTAGAAAAGTTTTTATATTATTCAGAAGATTAGTCTCAAACAAACCCATGCATATATATCAGGATTTTTATAAAACAGTTGTCGAACTAATCTTCATCAGGTTCTTGAACTATCTTCACAGCTGAATGGAAACCGACACTAACTTAATTGGGAAAGGGCTTCATCTGCCTGGCATTTTCCTAACTATCTTGGGGTCGGTTTACAGTCCTCTGTAAAGAAGTTGATGAAGAAGCCCCAATTTAGTTGGGAAAAAGGCTTCATCTGCCTGGGCTTTTTCTTTTACCCCGCTGCAAAATATTTTGGATAATTTACTTATTGTCAACTTATTTACCTACTAGCTTCTGCCCGTCTACCCGTGCGATTTTCCTCGTTTTTACAACATTTTTCATTACTGCTCCGCTCCTCTTGGTTGTAGCGTGATGTTATATAACCTATAGCCTTCCTCGATAAATAGGCTACCCAACACAAAAATAATTTTTAAATTCGGACCAGTAGTTCCTGAGATTAGCGCGTTCCATCAAACAAACAAACTCTTCAGCTTTATAATATTAGTATAGATAAAGTATAAGGAATCAGCCAAGCCTAAACGGTTCACTGTTGGAGAACACTTCCTCAAACGTCGGCGCGTGTAGGTGAATTTCACAATTTTTTTTTTTTAGAACCTATATTTTGTGATTTGACGGTGACATCCACATCTTCCCGCCGCCGCTGTAATGCTGTTTTCTTCACGGTGTTCTACTTCATCACTTTAGTTTTTATTTCATACATACATTCCATAAACGACCTGAGATCGTCTTAACAATTGCACACACTGCTTGTTGCTTAACATTTCAAATGTACCCTTTTAATCACATACCTTCAAGGATTTATCGTGGTAATACATACCTACTTTTGTAGTGCTCAATATAATTTCAGTTTGTAACTTCAACGTCTATCTCGTTTAAATCAGTTTTGGAACGAAGTTCCTTATCGAACGTTATATTCTGCGCTATAGAGCTAGACAGAAAAAAGTGCAACATTTTGTCTGTCAGGACATTGTTGTTTTGGGTAACAAAACTGTTGTTTCGCAAAAGCAAAATCCACTTCGTTTGAACCAGCTGTCCCACGAGAATTTAAGACTGGTTCTTTTTTCAAACAAATCGATATTTTGAAAATTCTGAATTTAACGTCAACACTATACTAGGGAAACAACAACTACAAAATTATTAGAAATAAGTTCAGTAACATTTTATGTATATTTTAGACAGGTGGAGCGGTATTTTATTTACCTAACACCACACTAGTTTTAGGCAAACTTATAACGCACATTTTGCCAGATAAGTATATAGCCTGTAGTTCTAAACAAAGTTCATCAGGAAACAGGTGCGAGTCAAGACAGAAAATACAAGTATTTGGAGTTATTTTTTATTTATTACTACCGAAATGATTTAGTTTTCATTAATACATTCAATATGGTTTGCAATAAATAAAGAATACTATGACAGTGTTGTGCCAGAAGATGCTTCCTTGGCTGAGCTCTTCAAGTCATGGTTCTGTTAGTAGATCTCATAGCCTGTTCCAATGTTGCCAGTCAGCAGTCATCACGAAAGCCAAAACATTAGTGATCTGAGGAACAATTGTCTACTGCTGTTTAGATTGCTGATATAACTCGTGGCCAGTTCCTATGACACCGATGGCGCTGAGTCCATGTTTCTGCAAACAAAGAAAAATTAATAAATTATTTGTTTAAACAAGGTCAACTAAATGGGTACTTTGCTAACAGAATAATAACAAAAAATAAATAAATAAATATGCGGTTTGGTAAATGAAAACAAAGGGTTAGTGTTTTGATTTATGAAACCGTAAAAGTTGTAGAATTCAACTAACAATAAAAGTCATGAAATCTACAGCCGATACAAAACGAACAGCTGTTTTTATGAATGACAAGCATTATCGCATAAAAAGAATACTCACAATAACTTTGCCGCCCTTCTTGAGAGCGCTGCCGAAGCCCTTAGGGCTGGCGCTAGCTCCGCCCGACATCAGCGCCAGGACTGCCATCAACAGCACGACGAGACCGAACAGCTTCATGATGGAAGGATAATGTTTAAAACAATTTACTGTTGTTTAACTGAAGAAGCGCAAACTTCGAATGACGAGTGACCAGAATTCGAAGTATCTTTATATATTCCTTAAGGTAACTTTACGCTTCATGAGAGGGTTTTCTGTGTTAGTCAGTAATAGTAAGTTTAGAGACGAAGTTTGTTCGGAAAAGCACAATTGAGAATGAGGATAAAGTACGTGGAACTGTTTCAGATGTTTCATTGATGCTTTTACGTCATACCTACGTAGTTACCCATGAATGAACGGATCATTAGTTGATCGTTTCATGTCGATAAATAGGCCCTTTGTAAATATTCTGCAGACAAATCATCTACAATGTTTTTAAAAGATTTAACAAGCGTATTTTTCCATCCTTTCCTAGAATTTTCCGGCAAAAATAAAAACGACTATGAAACTCTCAATATAAATGCAAATATTAGATTGGTTGTTTGTTTATAATTTATATATTTTTGGACTCAATTAGGCTAAAGTGGATAAAAGGATTTAAGGAAAGTTGTTACAATTTTCACCGCTAACCCATATTTTTTATCCCGGTAATCTGAATGGATTTAACGGTTCATTACCTCAGTTTTTGATCCCGAAAAATTAAAATACCTTCAATTAGACAAGGACCTGATTAATATTAATATTGTTTTCTCTCTTTTAATGACACTCACAGTGTTATAAATATATACATAAAAAAAAACTGACGAAATATAAGATTACGATCGCAAAGGACGATCAAGATTAATGTCTCGATGGCACCATTCAGTAACGATGCTCCTTTGAAGATACACTTTTGGGAATTCCAAGTGTGTATGGACATAAAATATACTGTTTCTTGTACTTCTTTGCTTGTTCTGCGACGTTGGCCAAGGAACGGAAATGAACGGGAACATCTCCAGTGTCTTCAAAACGACTATGAGGTTTCTAAGGCTGCATTAGCTATTCAGACAGCCATCATCCATTACATAATTTGTAACAGTATTTTTGTGGCACAGGTAGCAAAAAAAAGTTTATGAAGTTTGACTAAAGTTACAAATTCAGGTATTTTGACATTTTGGAAAAGAGAAACTCCAACTTGTTTAAACCCGCGGACCTTACTAGATTGATACACATACAGGTTAGCTAAAACCATACCCGCATACTAATAAACCAGTCAGACTTTTAGCATAACTTCACTTTTATTAGCAAGGGGGTTTATGTTTGCGTGAATAAGCTCGAGAATTGAAACAATCTCTAAGACCATCAGTTACTGCCATCTTGTCATGTTGACTGACTGTCGTAACGACTCCCATGGGATCAGGCCAGGTGGTCTCATCTTGAAGGATCCGTAAACTTTCTCAAATTTATAACATTTTTCGGCATAACTGTCCAATTATCGACTGAAATTAGTAGACACGGTACAATTTTTGAATATGGAATTGAAGAAACAAATGAGGCAGAGATTAAAAGCATGGAATTAGTAATTGTGCTATTTAGGTATTTATATACACGTGGCTTGGTATTTACTGTGTATGCGGATAATTCTCTACGCACGTAACGGGAATAAGCAATTACTTGTACAAACTGTGTAAGTTATTCATTGAGCTTTACTACGCAAAGCTGTTTGTTTCGATTTCTTCGAAATAAAACACAATAGTGACAAAACACAAAAAAAAAAACAAAACCCTGATGCGTATGAAGGCGTTCGAGAAACGATTTTTGCCATACTAATATATTTCCGTATAAAAGTACAACGGGACACAGTGGGATCATCATCAGAAGCCAGTCTTCGACGACAAACTGGTAATTAAGACTTCATTTGTTTTAAACATTAATCATTCATCATGAAGCTGTTCGGTCTCGTCGTGCTGTTGATGGCAGTCCTGGCGCTGATGTTGGGTGGAGCTAGCGCCAGCCCTAAGGGTTTCGGCAGCGCTATCAAGAAGGGCGGGAAAGTTATTGTATCTATTATATATTCGTTAAATATTCTCTACTTCCATGTTTTTAAAGTTACGTCATAAAAATAACTTTCTGTTATGAATGGACCCACTGAGTATTATAACTTTATCATGAGTGGACTTCTAAGAATTTTGCGGTTTTATAAATGAGACTAATATTTTTCTGTGGCTGGTTTTGACTCAAAACAAAATTGTGTAGCTTCTTGTAAATATTTTATTTAGTTTGGAACCTACCTCATGAAAAATTTAACGGGGCCTGATCCTTGATTATTATGTTAACAAATCTTGTTAGAATAAATAATTTAATAAAAGTTTTATTTTTTCAGAAACACGGTCTCAGCGCCATCGGTGTCATAGGAACTGGTCACGAAATATATCAACAATCAAAACAACAGTAGAGAATATTCCTATGTAAACATCCTTGTAAACTATTCAAGGCCGGTCCTGTTGCGACAGTGTGGTTTTGTAAGTACCTAACCTTCTTAAAAATTACATTTGTCCAGAGGATGAACTCTATTAGTAAAATCTTAAGGTGGATGAGCTATGGTGCGATAGCGAATCATTTTTAATCAACATACAACGCGACACTGACCAGCAAAATACAATAATCAAAAATTTACCAACCTACATATATCTGTACCTATATGAATTTTGCGAACTATTCTGGCGCTTCCCACTTGTATAACGTTGTACGCACTGTGTCAACTCAGTGTCACACTGTTTTTGTAATTAGTTCTCGATGCCTCGATAGATGGCACTTTACGATAATTAGATCGCGGTGTTAAGACTTTCCGTCGACACCATGTTCTATGTTCTATGTTATGGGGGTTTGGTTTCCGCACTTAGTCCTTTGAGTGGACCATTGTGCGTGGGCCATGGCGGCCGTCGGTATTTACTCCAACCAGCCCACCTCCCTCCAGTAGTTGATTGTGTCTCCTGGTCTGCTAAGAACGTCCGTGTATGATTTGGGTGTCCCGAGGGTATCTGTCCTAATCTGGGTGACGCCTGTACATTCGAAGAGTACATGCGCAACGGTTTCCTCAGCCTCCATGCAGGCCCTGCAAAGGGGGCTGTCCGTTATGCCTATTGTGTGAAAGTGCTTGTTTAGCGGGCAGTGTCCTGTGATGGTGCCCGTCATCAGACGCAGACCATCCCTGTCCAGGCGTAGCAGACGTCTGGTTAGCCTGCCATCCGGGGATGGCATCGCTTCCCTGGACTGCCTGCAGCCTGGTGCCGAGGTCCACCAGCTCTCCGCTTGTGTGTGGGTAAATTCCTGCAGCCACCTGCGTAGCTGGTTGAAGGGGATGGGCACGATGGGCTCGGGGCCGCAGACTGACGCGCTGGATGCCTTTCTGGCCAGTTCGTCAGCAGCGTCATTGCCTAGTGATCCACTGTGTCCTTTTATCCATTGCAGTGTCACTTTGTTGCGATTAGAAACTGTTACCCGTTCTAATGCGTTGTGACATTCTAGTGTAAGGCTTGAGGTTATGTATCGTTTGGCTAGGGATTGGAGGACTGAAGCGCTGTCGGAGAGTATACGTATATGAGTGTCCGTAACTCTTCTGGCTTCTATGGCATACACCGCCTGTATAATGCCCACGCATTCCGCCTGGTAGACGGTGTTGAGCATTCCCAGCGGGCTGGATATTTTTATGTTAAGGTCGTGTGAGAAAACTCCGACTCCGGTCCCAGAGGTGGTCTTTGAGCCATCAGTGTAGACTCTTAGCTCTTCCGGGCCCGAGTGGTCGTTTTGTTCTTCTGTGAGTATAACGTTGTAGTGCTTTTGAAAGTAGTGTAGTTTTGGAGTTTTATCGCAGGGTGATGCCATCATTGGTTGTCGCTTGATCGCATCGTCCCTAATGCGTGAGTGCTTGACCCTCGAGTCATTGCTTAGGGTCCCTGCTATATTCAGTCTTAGGGCAGCCAGGGCAGCCTCCTCCCGCACGATTAGGTGTAGAGGTGGTAGCCCGAGCATTACCTGTAGGGCAGCGGTGGGTGTAGTTCTCATGCAGCTAGTGATGGCTACACAAGCGAATCGTTGCACCTTTTCAAGGTCTTTTTGGGCTGTGCTCAGGTCTGTTCTGGGCCACCAGACTATTGAGCCGTATGTGATGATTGGTCGAATAACTGTGGTGTATAGCCAGTGGGTGACTTTGGGGCTGATTCCCCAATTCCTGCCAAGCATTCTCTTGCACTGCCACAGGGATATGCTGGCTTTCGACACCATATAAGGACCCGCTGGACTTAGAATAATTTAGTCTAGCCAAATATACCGTTAGAACAAGGTTGCTGCGTTTTATTCAAAACCTTTGGAAGGTGAGACCGAGGCCCGTAGCAGACCCTGGCTGGACATCATCAGGTCGTACACCACTTAATAAGAAGCATTCTTGAAGATTATAACATAATGTTTTTTATTTATTTCAATAGGCTATACCAATAAGAGTATGGGTATTAAATCTATAGTTTATTTCTTACAAATAAATTATTTATGATGTAAAGATTTGTTTATTTCCCAAATGTTTTGTTCCTATTACTTATTCTAGGAATATCTAACAAAATACTTAGCTTTATGTGAACATGATAAAGAGGAGTAGGGCCAGTTTCACTCCGGTTTTGTGATGAAAATTCGCATGATTTTTATTCGCAGAGCGCCCTAGCTCTTATTAGTTCTTGTTATACGAAATACTCTCACAAAAAAAAACCGAGTATCTATTACCAGAACAAACTGAAAAGTAGCAGTGCCTAGTCATGTAGAAGAAATTACATCTTAACTGTAAGAAATGATTCAGACTGTAGCAAAGATATTCGATTGTGTGAAACATTGAAAATAGAATAGTCGTAATTGATAGTAGTAGGGGGCCAGTAGTATAGGCCCTGACCTACGAGACCGAACCACGCGCTTTACCTTGTGTGATTTACCTAATTTCATCACCACAGCTCTCAAAGCAGTGAAAGAAAACATCGTGCGGAATCCGGGATGTACTAGAACTGAAAAAATCGAAGGCATGTTCCACGGCTCACCCTGGGCCCGTGGTGGATTATGGCTCACTCCTTCTCACAGAGAGGAGGCTTGTATGCCAGAAGTGGTAGCACAATAACTCATTAAACATACAAAAAATCCTTTTTTTCCCATAGAGGTAAGCAGAAACTACAGAACGCCATCTGTTACGATCCTTAGATACTTATTTTGCTTCGTTTATATTCATACATCTGGTCACACAGGCACGCTGGTTGCCAGTTCTAGGATTATACCATAAAATACAGTTTTGAAAAATTTGAATACTAGGTAATTTAGTTCTTAGTAAATAATTAAGACGCATGTATGAGTAAAACCTACTGCCCCAAATCCAAATATTGGGATAAGGGCAGGAGGGCAAAACGATATAATAATTTGAACGGAATGGGAACTGAACCCGACAGTGATCAGTTACGCTAAGCCTGTGAGCCAATTGAGCCGTCATATCTCCCTCGCTTAAGTACATGTATTGTGATAAATTATTATAAGTTTGTACGGAAATTTATTGTTAAACAATTTGACACTCTATGTTAATTTTCCATTTCCTACAACTGTCAAAAATGTCAGCTAGGATTTGAATATACGGACAAATTAAGTTGATAGTCAGTTTGCTTAACAGTACATTGTATGACTACATATATTATATAATAACAAAGGGCTACACATGTTTGCAATTCCAGCGCTTATGTTTATGCCACGTGCTCGGCATATAATGACATCGCTACGTTTTCCTTAATCGTAGCAGCTAATAATAACATTATACTATACTACCCGTTATATATTTAAATGTGAGTGATCAAATGTAACAACAAACCGTAGTATCCTCGTGTAGAGTACGCGGTGACTAAACGACTATACGTACGTACGTATATCACGAGGCGTGCATCTACGATGAAACACGTTTAGTTCACGGACGTAATGTACTGCTTAGCGATCGAGAGTTGAAAATCAAACATAGTGTTTTCTCGACGCACTGAGACTCATTCACTCTATTAGATTCTCAATGCTCAGTTCAACACCGAGGGTTGAAAATCTAATGCGCAATATTTTTTCGTTCGTGTGATCGTCGACTTAGCCTTGTATCCACGGCAATTTACTAAGTGGTGTTATTTTAACGTGCACTGGAATTTTCAATGCACTGTTTAACGCTAGGTGTTGGAAATCCATACAGTGTGTTTTTTTTGACGAGCTGGGATACACTCTGTTGGATTCTCTATGCTAGGAGTTGAATGAACTGTGCCAAAATCAATACTTCGATCTCACTAGATCGAACTATTGGCTTTTGGCACCTCACTAGGTCTGTAGTTACTTTTTACAGTTTACCGTTTTTATGCTATAGACCAACCTCTGAAACACGCTCACGTTGTCAAGCAATCACGGCTAGATTTCTGACTTCTGGTAGGAACCTACCATCGATAAGAGGCCAACGATTGTATGCGATTACCGATCAAGTAGAAGGACAAAGGATGTAATATTAGAACATATAGGTACCTTCTAATTATGCAACAATGCTTTTATAAGAATACCATATATGCGAAGAAAGCATCAAAGGAAGCTAGGATATTGCTTGCCAGAGCCATTATAATTCCTTCTGAAGCAAATTAGAAGAAGCTTCGTGTGACACATGATAATCTAACGATAGGAGACGGACACATATGAAAGATTAAGGTTTAAAACAAAGCTTACGTATTTAATCTTCCTTAGATTAAAAAGAATAAACGATGATGAGCCAGTATGAGAAAGTAAGAATTGAGTATACAATGAGAAGTTTGAAAGAGGCACCAGTGATAGGAAAGTTGAAAAGATATCGTTTAGATTGCTGTAGGAATGCGATGACGATGTTCCGTGTGGTGCCGTACGAAAAGAATAGCACCATCCCATTTCTTCTCGCGGGTGTCGTGCCAGAGAATGGGCAGCAGCGTTCTCTATGCATTTTACCGCCATACTATGATCGCCAACCCACCTGCCCAGTGTGGTGATATCGGCAAAAATCCCGAGATGAATGGATTGTGTGGAGAATGGTATGAACGAGAAGGAAGTTAGTAACCGCTTCACGGTTGACAGGAGCGAATGGAAATAGGAAACGTGTGTCTTATGTACGAGTACTTAACATGAGACAAGGGCTGGAAGATTTTGATATTGATGATGATGATGATTATCAAAGAGATATAAAAACATATTCTATTCCATTTAGCTAAGAGTATAATCTTCGTCATCTCATTTAGCTAGTTTACTCCTAAAAAGTAACCTAACTAGAAAGAAGTAAGGTCGTTATGTATCAGGTTGGTGCATAAGTTCTTGGACACCTTGATTTCATTAAAAAAAATCTATGTTTTAATTCGGTTACACGTTAGAACAATCTATCATTCTACAGAATGTTCTAGGAGCTTTACGCCAAGGGGTATAAAAGGGCGTGCGCGTTCCGAGTTGTTCAGTTTAGTTCAAAATACAACCGCGTCAACTACGAGCGATCATGCTTTACGAGCATAATCTAGGAACGAGTGCAAGGCAAACGGCCGAGAAAATTAACACTGTGTTCGGACAAGGCATTATTGCTCATTCCGCAGTGAGTTATTGGTTTAAGTCTTTCGATAAGGGGGATACGAGTTGTGAAGACAAACCTCGCTCCGGTCGGCCAGTTGTCTTCGACGAAGACCTTCTACGCTCACATTTGGAAAGACATCCGGATGCAACTACCAGGGACTTGGAGAAGGAACTTGGGTACGACCATTCCACTGTAATTCGGCACCTGCATGCAATGGACTACCACAAAATAATGAGTCGTTGGACACCCCACGCTCTAACAGACAACGAGCGCGCAGCACGCGTGACCATCTGCGAAAGTCTCCTCCTGCAACCACACAGACAAGACTTTCCCAGGTCCATTGTCACTGTCGACGAATCCTGGGTTCACTACAACAACAAAACGCGGCAAGCTTATTGGGTTCCACGTGGAGAAAGGGTGCCAACAGAATCAAAGCCAGATCGTCATGGACAAAAGATAATGCTATCAGTTTTCTGGGATTGGCAGGGCATTCTCTATTGGGAACTGTTGGACGAGAAGCAGACTATTAACGCTACTATTTATGGAGACCAACTGCAAAAGTTAGCCTCAGAAATAGCGACTAAGCGTCCAATAAGGCAGTCTGTATCACTTCTTCAGGACAACGCTCGACCACATATTGCGAAGTCGGTCCGCCACATTCTGGAAAAGCTGAACTGGACAGTGGTACCTCATCCACCATATAGTCCTGATATTGCGCCGTCGGATTATTGCCTGTTTCGGGCTCTAAAGTTACATCTAAGAAAGAAGAAGTTTGAAATCTATGAACAACTCCAAGACGACATCGCCGACTTTTTTGACCACCAGCCTCCTGCTTTTTGGGAACACGGCATAATGTCTTTGCCAGAGAGATGTTTACATGTCGTTGAACATGACGGTCATTATATTGTGGATTAATATTTCTTTAATAATAAATAAATTTATTTTTAGTAAATGTGTTTGAGTGACCAAGAACTTATGCACCAGCCTGATACGTCTGTTTCTGACGCACTCTATTTTGCAGACGGAGTCAGTAACTGATTTAGTAACTAATGCGGTGTAGTGTGGATAAAAGCTTTCTAAAGAGACTAGTCAATTCAGAACAATAAATTCAAACGAATAAATTCAGTCATTTGAAATTTTAAACTTAATTAATACGTTCTTCTCGTTTTTCGTTCTTACTTAATATGTTCTCTCATAAAGAAAACTTCGCTAATAGGGGCAGATATTCGATATCACATTGTTTCTCAAAGGAAACTCCGGGAAAAACGATTGCCCCGAGGTAAAAACTTACTTACGTACTGAGCGAGTGTAAGTTGAAGGTAAGCACCTACTAGAACCTTTTAGTCGGCACTTTTTAGGGTTCCGTTGCCAAAAGGAAAAAAACGGAACCCTTATAGATTCGTCATGTCTGTCTGTCTGTGTGTCCGAGTATGTCACAGCCACTTTTTTCCGAACCTATAAGAGCTATGCTATTGAAACTTGGTAAGTAGATGTATTCTGTGAACCGCATTAAGATTTTCACACAAAAATAGAAAAAAAAAACAATAAATTTTGGGGTTCCCCATACCTACATAGAACTGAAACTCAAAAAAAATTTTTCATCGATCCCTGACGTGTGGGGTATTTATGGATAGGTCTTCAAAAATGATATTGAGGTTTCTAGTATCATTTTTTTCTAAACTGAACAGTTTGCGCGAGAGGCACTTCCAAATTGGTAAAATGTGTCCCCCCCCCGCAACTTCTAAAATAAGGGAATGATAAAACTAAAAAAAATATATGATATACATTACCATATAAACTTCCACCGAAAATTGGTTTGAACGAGATCTAGTAAGTAGTTTTTTTTTAATTCATCATTAATCGTAAACTACAATTTACCTTTCAAAAGTCAACTCAAATATAAAAATTTAAAAAAATAAATAATTTCATAAACATAAACCTTATGCATAAACCGTGAATACCTGCGGGTTTGTACGGAACCCTCGGTGCGCGAGTCCGACTCGCACTTGGCCGGTTTTTATTCTATTTAATGTTTCCCTTCCGATTGTTAAGTAAAAGATTTTTTCGTTTTTCCGCGATTGAGTAAAAAACGTCGAACTGTCCAAACATTCAATCTTTCATATTTATAGTACTTAGTATATATATTTATATTTGTTATATATATTAATACTAGCTTCTACCCGCGACTTCGTCGGCGTCAAATTTTCGCTCCCCTTCCAGTCGCATCGAATTGCCTGCCAGTTTTCGTCCATTTTTCGTTTGCTGCTCCGCTCCTTTTGACCGAAGCATGATGTTATATAACGTTCCTCAATAAATGGGCTACTCAACACAAAAAGATTTTTTCAATTCCGACCAGTAGTTCCGCCGATTCTTGTCATTCCCCTATTCGTACAAACTTTCATCCCCTGTTCCCTATTGTTATTTTAGCCCCTTAAGGGTAAAAATTTAACAAACTTTAAATATAATTCATAAATATATATTATGCAATAAAAGCCAAATAAAAAAGTTTCATCATTCTAGCTTTCAAAATGACAATACTTCCTTACAACCTTTCATCCTCCCTTTCAACGCTTTAAAACCCCTTTTCCGCAATAAAAAGTAGCCTATGTCCTTTCTCAGGTTGTTCGACGCCAGGCCTCACGTTCCAGGACAGACAGCAAATAGGCCACTTTGGGCGGGTCTTGGGTAAGCTTGGGTCGAACTGTCCGCCGTGCGCGGAGCTGATTAACAAATATTCAATCACTCACCTGGTTGAGGAAAAACTGGCTCCGGAGACTACCCGGATTTATGTATGTAAATAAGTGTATCTTGTATTGTGTAGTGAAGTAAGTATTCAGGATTCCAGGCCGCTTCAATACGCTCGAGATTTCCAAGCACGCGGTTCAATAGGTCACTAACACCTCAAAGTACTTCAATCAAATTCCAAAATAAAACCCGTTCAATATCGTCAAAAGGGGTGGCTTACACGCAAAACAATCGGATCACAACAAATTGTCCGCAAAACTATAGATTCAACAAGACAAATTAACAACCAGCTAGGCATTATCAAGATCAAAAACTCAAGTGTCAAAATCAAACTGACAAGTGACAGTTGTCACTCCGCTACACGTCAAGATGCGCAGGCGCACAGAGCAAACAAAAAACTGTCGTACAGTCGGTTGTCTGTGGTCACGGGACGGAACACAGGCTCTAAACTATCTGTGTACCAAATTTCATTTAAATCGGTTCAGTAGTTTTAGCAGGAAATCGAGACAGACAGACAGACAGAGTTACTTTTGCATTCATAATTATTATTATTAAGTGTGGAAGTGGGATAGTTCCGTGTGGTGCCGGACGTAAAGCATACCACCATCCCATTTCTTCCCAGTGGGTGTCGTAAGAGGCGACTAAGGGAGTTACTAGAGAATGAGCAGCACGTTCTCTATGTATTCTACCACTATATTGTGACTGCCATCCAAAGCCCCCATAATTGGGGGAGGCGTATGTTCATTAGTGGATGTCTTTCGGATAAAATGATGATCATATTTTGTTATAGACTGATCAGTTATCGTTATTAGAAATAATGTTTGAAAACAATCAATTGCTGTTTTAATCCAATAAAGCTAGCTACCGGTTTTTTAGCTAGAAAAATTGAAATTCTGAAAACGAAAATCTAAAGGTTTGTGTCAGATCGGGTTCTCAAATCTGTGTACCTATGTATGTGGGAAAATTTTTCAATCTTGCTTCGAGCGG
This sequence comes from Aporophyla nigra, assembly GCA_947507805.1. Lineage (NCBI taxonomy): Eukaryota > Metazoa > Arthropoda > Insecta > Lepidoptera > Noctuidae > Aporophyla > Aporophyla nigra. Next base: position 12,001,070 of record OX382307.1, on the reverse strand, counting down.
AATGCCAATATTTTGTGGTTTTTTGTATTCATAGCACGTCCGTCTATGGTTAAAAATGTACACCGTTAATGTTTAAGGGATATTCCCACTTATTTTCACCTCATTTCAGATGTGACGTACATATTAGAAAATGCTTTTTAACTCATTTCAGATGTGACGTATTAGAAATTCCGAACGTACTTAAACATGAGTAGGCATGGGTATATCCAAACTCTGTGTGGCAATGTTGCCAGCCGCTTACTCACTTAAACCATTGACAGCAATGGGAGCGAATTATTTAATGCCCATGAGCTCTTCCTCCCTTTATATACTCATATATTATACAGTTTCAAAATAAATTAGCTGGCAATATTATATCCACGTGTTGGGTATCGATATAGAAAACTATTGAAATACAAAAAAAAAACCTTTTTTTTAAATCGCTCCACCTTTATTTGAAACTTTAAATGCATTAATTACATGTTAGACATGTAATGAATGCAACCAAACGATTGCTACGATTTGGTTAAAAATATCTATCATCAATATAATAATTCGCCTTATTCTAATTTATTAACCGACTTCAAAAAAAAAGGAGAAGAGTCTCAATTCGATTGTATTTTTTTTTTAATGTTTGTTACCTCAGAACGTATGACTGGGTGAACCGATTTTGATGATTCTTTTTTTATTTGAAAGCTGGTGCTTTCTGTATAGTCTCATTTTGTTCCATTTTGACAAAGGAATCCATGTGAAAACACCGAAATGACTTTGTCATGTAATTAATACAACCAAACGGTTGCTACGATTTGGTTTTTGGAAATTTGTTAAAAACATCTATCATCAATATCATAATTCGCCTTATTCTAATTTATTGGGGGTCAGCGCAACATGTCTCTAAAGTATCTAAATTCCATGAAAAATTACAAAATCTGCAGATCGATTACGGGCATTGACGACGCTCATCGACGATGAAACAGTTATTGTTATTGGGTTTTTCTATCTAGAGTTTCTCAGTAGCAGCCCTGAGCCAGATTGATGGTACTAGGCCCCCTATCAAATTAAAACGCATTTGTACCCAGAAGTCTAGGTCATTTACCTAAGCTTTTCCCTATTATGTTGGGGTCGACTTGCATAGAGCGACGGCCTATCTAAATACAGCCCAGTTATTGTTTAACACAGTTACCTTGGTAAAATTAGTTGTCAAACTTTCGGGTTTGTGACTGTCCGCAACGGTTGTCAAAGATCTAAGAATGACATAAAACAGACCGCAGCAGACCAAGAATAGCTCAACGCGCGGTAAGGACCAGGCCCGGGTCGACAGCGCGTTGTGTTCCACGCGCCTCCAAGAGATGTCAGCACAAATATAAGAGGTCCGCGAGGACCGATGCCTGCCAGGTTTGCGGATTTGTTTGATAGAGTTACCGTGGCCCTAGCTCAGGCAACTGAAGGAACACGGGTGGGTTTTAGTAAGTAAAAGTCTGACACGCCCTCACGCTCATAAAATGACGTCTCCAAAAAAAAAAGGCGGACCAAGAAGCCTCGTATCCATGACACAGTGAATCCTAGTATGGAGGCGCTATTTAAGCATTGGAATGTTTTCCTGAAAAAAAAAAAATCTTCTTTACTGCACCTTGTTCAGGTAGTAAAAATACCGTATATCATAAAGGTTATTTGCAATCTTTAAAAATTAACGGGGTATGTTGTGCGAAAATAGATCGTTATTTAGATTCTACCTAACGATCTATTTTCGCACAACATACCTGTCATTGGTGGGTAACTACGTCTGACGTAAATGCATCAATGAAACATCTGAAACAGTTCCACTTATTTTATCCTTATTCTCAATTGTGCTTTTCCGTACACACTTCATCTAAACTTAGTGTGACTGACTAACTTGAAAAACCCTCTCATGTATTGTTGTAGAAGCCGTAATATTTTTACCTTAGTGAGTATAAAGACACTTCGAAATCCGATCAATCATCATTCGAAGTTTGCGCCAGTCAATTGTTTTAAACATCATCCTTCCATCATGAAGCTGTTCGGTCTCGTCGTGCTGTTGATGGCAGTCCTGGCGCTGATGTCGGGCGGAGCTAGCGCCAGCCCTAAGGGCGTCGCTCGGCAGCGCTATCAAGAAGGGCGGCAAATTTATTGTGAGTATTCTTTTCGTACTTGAATGTTTGTCCATCTGGTACCAGTTCTTTTGCTTGGTTCGACTTTAGACTTAATAACTTCTATTTTAAGTTGGCTTCAACTAATTTTCTGGTGTAATAATAAGAACAATTGGACAATCGTGGTTAACTCTAGGGTGATATATGGTGGTGATTATTACGGTGATACAGGTAGGTACACGTAAACATCGAAATATGCACAGCTACAATACGAAAAAGTACACTTACCCGCGGCATGTATTAATGTTAAATTATATTTTTTTCAGAAACACGGACTCGGCGCCATTGGTGTCATAGGAACTGGCCACCAAATATATCAAGAATCAAAACAGCACTAGCAAATGTCATCTCATTTATTGATTTTAACATATTTTAGTCATTTATTTAAATAAATTATGTCGCTACAAATGAAATGATTTTATTTAAAAATTCATATAGCATAAGAATTTTAGTTTTTTGGTTATCAGCATCTACTAAATAAAAACCATAATCATTTGATAATCTTGTAGCGAGTTTCGTATTCTAGTAATACCTTTCATGTCGTAGTTATATATGTATTAAACAGACGCAAATAAATTTTAAAGTAAATACTTTTTAATTCAGATATATTTATTAGGTTAATTATATTCTTAGCCGTACGCCCGATTGGATTCTCCATCGGCAAAATTGATGAAAATCCATACAAACTTTTCCCTCTATTAAACACCTTCAGGAGATGAGTATTAGAAGTACGTTCTTATTTTACTCAAGAGTTCTGAAAACGACTGCAAAATTTCATTCTTCTGGACCCACCGGTTAAGGTCCATCCGATTAGACTGGAAACCGAAAAGGCCTCATCTGCTATTTCTTTTCCCAACTACCTATGCGATGGTTGCTTCCAGTCTGCTGTGAAGAATACTTCAAGACGCTGATGAAGATTAGCATAATAATAATAATAATATAATAGCTTTATTTGTTCCTTACAATTTACATTTTTCTAAATGTTGTTAGTTGTGTTAATAATTTTCTTATCTAGTATGTTAGTATAAATTGTTAGTACCTATGTATGTATTGTTGTTGTTGTAAGGACCGCTCAGGCGGTGAAAGCCTCCTCCATTTCCTTCCATTTTTCTCTATTTCTTGCCAGTCTGTGCCAAGTGATTCCAGCCGTGGCAACTATGTCATCACTCCATCTTTTGAATGGCCTTCCCTTTCGTCTTTTCTTGTATATTGGGTACCAATTCGTGACAATTTTGGCCCATTTGTTCTCATTTAATCTTTGGACATGCCCAGCCCATTTCCATTTCTGTGTCATTATGGTTTTTGCTATGTCTTTTACTTTGGTGATTTTTCTGATGTCTTTGTTTCTGACTTTGTCGCTTAGTTTTAGGCCCAACATACTCCTTTCCATGCTATTTTGGCACACTTTAACCTTGTGAGTCTGTTTTGTTGAGAGTGGCCATGTTTGCGAAGCGTAAGTGAGACAGGGTATTAAACACGTCTGCATGGCTTTTGTTTTCAGTGTGACAGGGAGACTGCTCTTGAATACTTCTTTTAATGCCCAGTATTTGTTCCATGTCATTTTGATTCTTCTGTCTACTTCTTTATCGTTGCATGACTTGAAAGATATTAAATGGCCCAAGTACGTGTAGTCTTCGACGTATTCTATTTCTATTGACTCTGTCTTTAGTGATATAGTTTGACTATTTGTCATTGCTTTCGTTTTCTCTCGGTTAATTTCTAGACCTACTTTTCTGCTCTCTTTGCTGAGTGACTCTATCAGGTATTCCATTTCTTTTGGTTCCTCTGAAAGTAGCACTATATCATCTGCGAATCGTAAGTGCGAGAGGCGGTTCCCATGAATGTTTATCCCTCTATTTTCCCAGTCTAGTGCTCTAAAGATTTCTTCGAGCACTGCAATGAAGAGTTTTGGAGACAGAGGATCACCCTGCTTTACTCCTCTACCAATTTCAAAGGCTGAGCCATATGTATTTATTTTAATTCTAGCGGTACTTTTGCTGTATATTTCCTTTAATATATTGATATATTCGTTGTTAACTCCTTGACTTGATAGAGCTCGCCAAATTGCACTGTGGTATATAGAGTCGAATGCTTTACTGTAATCTATAAAGCATATGTAGAGAGGCAGGTCGTATTCTTTGTATTTTTCAATGACAAGTTTCAAAGTGTGAATGTGATCTGTTGTTGAAAACCCCTTTACAAAACCTGCCTGTTCTACTGGCTGGTGTTCGTCTAAGATACTAGTGAGACGTCGAAGTAGAGTCGTTGCAAACACTTTATAAAGGCACGACGTGAGGCTAATTGGTCTGTAATTTGATATTAGTTTCGGGTCGCCTTTTTTAAACAGCAAAACGATATCTGAACATGTCCACTGTTTAGGTATTTTTTTTGTTGATAATATTAAATTGAATAGGTTTGTAAGTGGTCGAGTCAGAGCATTAGTGCCGGCTATAATCATTTCATTTGTAATTCCATCAGATCCTGGGCTTTTTTCTGGTTTAAGTGACTGTATGGAACATTCGATTTCGTTTTTCTTAAATTCGGGTACCCCATCGTTATATTGAGGGAAGAGAGCTAGTTTTTCTTTCTTTGTGATTTCTTGTGATGCATACAATTGCTGGTAGAAGTTTGTTGCTATTTGCATGATCTCATCTCTGCTAGTAACCGTAGATTTTTTCTCATTTTGTAGCTGGTTCATAACTGGTTTTGAGTTGGTCAGATGTTTATACGCCTTTTTAACAGCTCCAGATTTTTCAATGTGATTTTCAATTATACCGAGTCTATATTGCCTCGTATTTTTCTTGATCTTTTTATTTATTTGTCTGTATAACTTGCTAAGTTGTGTTTTTTCTCTTCTTGTTTTATTATGTTTGTGTTTTAAATAGTGTCGTTGTTGATTAAGTTCAATAATTTCTGTTGTAATAATTGCTTTCTTTCTATTTTTGTAGTTTGTTGACACAGACTGGATGCTAGCACGTTCCGAGGTTTGGAGTATTGTATTCTCCATAATATCGTAGTAGTTCTGCGTAGATGACGTCTTGTTTTCTGGCTCTATGAAATTGTTGATTTCTTTTGTGAATGCTTTGTAATCAATTTGTTTGGGTATTGTTGTACAGAAGTTTTTACGTGGTAAGTGTCTGCGCTCAATGTTGATGGTTATTCTAACCAGGCGGTGGTCACTTGGGTGGTGCATGCTGTTTATCACACTACAATTTTCTATGATGTTCGGTTTGTTTGTGGCAATAAAGTCTATTTCGTTTCGAGTAAAACCATCAGGTGACAGCCAAGTCCACCTTAGTTTTTCGGGTTTTCGGAAGAGGGTATTAGCTACTTTCAAATTCTTCTCAAGACAAAATTGAACAAATTTCTCACCTCTCTTGTTCCTGTTACCGTATCCATAGCTGCCCATCACCCTATTTTCGCCTTCTGCAGGTTGTCCAATTTTAGCATTCATGTCCCCAAGAAATATGAAATTTGGGTTGCTTTTTTCTAATAATATATCTAGGCTGTTATAAAAGTCTTCTATTTCTGTTTCACTTGCTTTTTGGGTAGGGGCGTAAGTTTGCCCGATACTATATAATTTACCAAACATCTTGATGTGAATTAAGGCGACTCTGTCTGTTATTCCAATAAAATCAAGGACCTCAATTGATGGTTGTTTTTTGACTAGGAATCCTATTCCATATTTGCCTTTAATATGACCGTAGTTGTAGAGGTAGTATTCGCCTCTGTCTTCTATGGTAAAACCTTGTCGTCGAGTTTCACTGATGCCTATGACATCCCACTTTAGTGATGATATAGCGTGTTCCAATTCTAGTATTCTCGATTCATTTGCTAGAGACCTTACATTAAAAGTGGCAACGTAGATCTTATGCTTTTGTTTAATTTTTAATTTTGGAGGGTTGTAGTCTTTCGCCCCCGCGGTGACCAACCGTATTGGGGGACGTAGTTCAATGTTTCTTTCTATATTTTTATTCTTCTTTTCATTTGCGAGAGGAGGAGGGGGCGTTGGTTGCTATACTACAATTTGATCCTGGTTGTCTTGTTGGTTTGGCGGATTATTCGTATTCTTGTTTACTAAAAAGTTAAGCATACTCGGCTTAAGAACTCCTTCTGTTATGCTAGGTGATCTTTGCAGTGATGGGTGGGCAGGTTTCGGTTTGTTTTTCCTCTTTTCCTGTGGTCTTCTATCTGCTAGTTTGTGGGGGTTCAGTTGGTTAGCCTCAGGGGAAATGGAAAGCGATCTCTTTTTGTTACTGGATGTATCTGATTTATTTTCTAGTATTATGAGTTTATCATATTTGATAATAGCTTTATTTCCTTTTTCTTTTTCGATTTTAACCCTTTCCTGTAATTCTTTCCTCTTTTCTAAAACGTATTTTGGATAATCCTCTTTTATGTAGTACTCAGTGTCCTTTAATGCCACTTTTTGTTTAAATATTTCGATTTTCTTACCAAGTGTCGAGAAAGTTACTGTTATGGGCCGAGACCTTTCCCCTTTTTTCCCTAATCTCGTTATCGCTTGTAGATCTCCTTTGTCCAGTTTTATACAAAAGTGTTTATCTATGAAGTTGATAATAATATTTTCCAAATCTGAGTAGGAAGATTCTTTTTCTTCTAGACCGAAGAATACTATGTTTCTCAGTCTTGCTTGCTTTTCCAGAAAATAGAGCCTTTTCTCTTGATTTTCAACTTTTTCTTTGAGATTGTTATGTTTGTCTTCCCATGTTTTGAATTTTTCTTCAAGAAGATTAGCATATCAACTATTTAATAAAAATATTGTTACTGCAGCGTGGGTTTATTTGAAATTAATCAACTGAAAAAAATACATTGTTTTTCAGAACGTTTTATTTAATCTGTCTCTATATCTTGATGTCCCAATCTAGACAATATATACGTATGAGAACATAAAGTACTGTTGGCTCTATATAGGGAACCTACTAAGTCGTAATTGCGATGGCTGAGCTTGGGGTCCTGGATTCAATTCCAAAGGTCGGGCAAAGCGTTATTGTGTTTTTCCATTAGGATTTTTACTAACAGCCCAGAGTTTGGAAGTTGGCGGAGTGATGCCCCGTGCCTAGGAAAGCACATTAAACCGTTGATCCTGCGCCTGTTCTCTTTCCAGTCGTGTTGGATTGCCGTCCTATCAGACTATGAGAGTGCCCATGTGTCAGCGCATACACTTCGGCACTATTATATCTCCCATGCCGATGACTAGTTTTTTTTTTTTGGGTGGGTAATCATCAAATGACTTCTTCGGCTTTGGGCGGAGCGGGTGTTACTTTTACTGACTAAAACCCACCCGTGTTTCTTCAGTTGCCCATATGCCAGGGCCACGGTAACTCTTTAGAACGAATCTCGAGACCCTGGCAGGCATTGGTCCTAGCAGACCCCTTCAGTATTGCTGACATCTCTTTGAGGCGCGCGTGGAACACTACGCGCCATCAGCCCAAGTCTGGTTCTTACCGGGCGGCGAGCTACTCATTGCTCGCCGCCCGCAAGCTCGCGCCTACGGTGACCGGGAGTCCGCTATCGACTCCCGACACCCGGGGCGTCTCCTCCTGCGGCGGCTAGGGACGTGAGGGCAAAGAGACTGCCACTCCCACACGCGCCCCGCCTCCTCCTTCACGAGCATTACTGCTTCGCAGAAGGAGGTGACGGCTTCCCATAGCCTCTCGCTCCGTACCATGGCTCGCACCAGGGCCAGACGCGAGAGGTCGCCACCGATCGCCTCCACGAGGACACGGTGGTGCTCTGCCCAGGCGGGGCACACCTCCACCGTATGCTCCACCGTGTCCTCCAGACGATCCTCGCAAATGCTGATGGCTAGTTTCCGTTGAGATTGGCCGCCATGGCCAAAGTATGGTCTGGAGGACTAAACTCCACATTTAATAACAATTACTTCAAACTGTACCAAAACTGCATAATAGTATAATTTATAATCTGACTCATTTTAAAACATGTTGCTTAACCATTGCTTAGCTGATAATCTTTTGTACATCATGGTACATCTGTAAAAAAATGTTGCTCAGTAATGTAAATAACGAAATGAATGTTGATGAACTATCAAAATGAAAGCAAATTCTACTGCTAGCGTGTTACGTTATTACTCCGCTGGAAAATTTGCATAATTTATGCCGTTACTTGTGAGTCACCTATTTTCCTATAGAAATATTGTATTGACATAGCGTCAGTAATTTAATCAGCACAGCCTATAATGTTCCCACTGCTGGGGAGCACTACTCCTTCACACGTCTTCTATGTGTGAGGGAGTGGCCTGTAATCGGTGCGGGTAGGTGAGTGTCACAATTCTTTGAATTTTATGTATGTAGAACCAAAAGTATTGAAGACAGTGACCTCCACCTCTTGTCGCCGCCGACATGCCGTTTTCTTCACGCTGCTCTACTTCGCCACTTTCGTTTTTATCTCACACATTCATTCCATAAACGAACAGAGATCGCAATAATAATTGCACAGCCGCCCACTGCTTGTTGCTCACACATTTCAAATAGTTGTATAGAAACTTTAGTGGAGGCTTCTGCAGTTTTAGGGGAGGCCTATGTTCAGTCCGCTCTTTCAGCTGAAATGATAATAATGATGTGCAGTTTTAAGTAAGATGATCTCTACCTACCCTTTTCATCACTTACCTATTTAGGATTTATAGTGATAATAGTACACTTGTTCAATATAATTTTAGTTGGTACTACAGTCTAATGCATCTTGGTTTAATCAGCTTTGGAAAGAAAGTTGCTTACCGCACGTTATTTGCGATAGATCGAAAATCGTGTAACATTTTATTCGTTAAAACATTGTTGTTTGGAAACAATAGTGTTGTTTCGCCAAAACAAAAACCACTTCATTTCAACCAGCTGTCCCACGACACCTTTCAACTGTTTTTTTTCAAACCACTTTTTGACCAGATTTTCATTGACTTGTAGGGAAATTCTGATGGTTACCTCAATATTTGTGAAGCAACAACCACAACGTCATTTCAAATAAGTACAATAAAAATTTTGTAGATATTTCAGGTATATCGGTAGCGTTATTTGCTGTACCTAACAGCACACTTATTATCCCCGGAGGGTTAGGCAACATATATTTAGCCTTTAGTTGTAAACACAGTTCATTTGGAAACAGGTGCAAGTTAAGACAAAAGATTACAAGAATGTGGAGTTACTAGGTATTTGTTTATTATGATCGAAATGATCAAGTTTTCATAAATACAGTGTAATATAGTTTTCAATAAATTAAAAATACTATGACGATAATGTGGTAAAAGATTCTTCTTTGGCTGACCTCTTCTAGTTGTGGTTCTGTTGGTAGATTTCATAGCCTGTGCCAATGTCGCCAGTCAGCACTCACCACGAAGGCGAAAAATTAAGAAACTGACGAACTATTGTCTACTGCTGTTTTGATTGTTGATATATCTCGTGGCCAGTTCCTATGATACCGATCGCGCTGAGTCCGTGTTTCTGAAAAGAAAGAACAATTAATAAATTATTGTTTAAACAAGATCAACTACTAGGAGGTAATTGGTATTTTCTTTTAGTATTGATAAAATGGGTACTTTGCTAACATAACAATAACAACAAAGAAAAAAGGGGTTTGGAAAACAAAGGGTTAGTTTTCTGATTTCCAAAACCGTAAAAGTCTTAGAATTCAACTGACAATAAAAGTCGCGAAATCTACAGTTGATACAAAACGAAAAGCTATTTCTATAAATGACAATAATTCAAGTATATAATAAGAATACTCACAATAACTTTGCCGCCCTTCTTGATAGCACTGCCGAAGCCCTTAGGGCTGGCGCTAGCTCCGCCCGACATCAGCGCCAGGACTGCCATCAACAGCACGACGAGACCGAACAGCTTCATGATGGAAGGATAATATTTAAAACAATTGACTGTTGTTTAACTGAAGAAGCGCAAACTTCGAATGACGAGTGACCAGAATTCGAAGTATCTTTATATATTCCTTAAGGTAACTTTACGGTACATGAGAGGGTTTTCTGTATTAGTCAGTAATAGTAAGTTTAGAGACGAAGTTTGTTCGGAAAAGCACAATTGAGAATGAGGATAAAGTACGTGGAACTGTTTCAGATGTTTCATTGATGCTTTTACGTCATACCTACGTAGTTACCCATGAATGAACGGATCATTAGTTGATCGTTTCATGTCGATAAATAGGCCCTTTGTAAATATTCTGCAGACAAATCACCTACAATGTTTTTAAAAGATTTAACAAGCGTATTTTTCCATCCTTTCCTAGAATTTTCCGGCAAAAATAAAAACGACTATGAAACTCTCAATATAAATGCAAATATTAGAATGGTTGTTTGTTTATAATTTATATATTTTTGGACTCAATTAGGCTAAAGTGGATAAAAGGATTTAAAAGGAAAGTTGTTACAATTTTCACCGCTAACCCATATTTTTTATCCCGGTAATCTGAATGGATTTAACGGTTCATTACCTCAGTTTTTGATCCCGAAAAATTAAAATACCTTCAATTAGACAAGGACCTGTTTAATATTAATAATGTTTTCTCTCTTTTAATGACACTCCCAGTGTTATAAATATATACATTAAAAAAAACTGACGAAATATATGATTACGATCGCAAAGGAAGATCAAGATTAATGTCTCGATGGCACCATTCAGTAACGATGCTCCTTTGAAGATACACTTTTGGGAATTCCAAGTGTGTATGGACATAAAATATACTGTTTCTTGTACTTCTTTGCTTGTTCTGCGACGTTGGCCAAGGAACGGAAATGAACGGGAACATCTCCAGTGTCTTCAAAACGACTATGAGGTTCCTAAGGCTGCATTAGCTATTCAGACAGCCATCATCCATTACATAATTTGTAACAGTATTTTTGTGGCACAGGTAGCAACAAAAAGTTTATGAAGTTTGACTAAAGTTACAAATTCAGGTATTTTGACATTTTGGAAAAGAGAAACTCCAACTTGTTTAAACCCGCGGACTTTACTAGATTGATACACATACAGGTTAGCTAAAACCATACCCGCATAGTAATAAACCAGTCAGACTTTTAGCATAACTTCACTTTTATTAGCAAGGGGGTTTATGTTTGCGTGAATAAGCTCGAGAATTGAAACAATCTCTAAGACCATCAGTTACTGCCATCTTGTCATGTTGACTGACTGTCGTAACGACTCCCATCCCAGGTGGTCTCATCTTGAAGGATCCGTAAACTTTCTCAAATTTATAACATTTTTCGGCATAACTGTCCAATTATCGACTGAAATTAGTAGACACGGTACAATTTTTGAATATGGAATTGAAGAAACTAATGAGGCAGAGATTGTAAATAAGCATGGAATTAGTAAATCTCTTATTTAGGTATTTATATACACGTGTCTTGGTATTTACTGTGTATGCGGATAATTCTCTACGCACGTAACGGGAATAAGCAATTACTTGTACAAACTGTGTAAGTAATTCATTGAGCTTTACTACGCAAAGCTGTTTGTTTCGATTTCTGCGAAATAAAACACAATAGTGACAAAACACAAAAAACAAAACCCTGAGGCATATGAAGGCGTTCGAGGAACGATTTTTCCCATACAAATATATTTCCGTATAAAAGTACAACGGGACACAGTGGGATCATCATCTGAAGTTAGTCTTCGACGACAAACTGGTCATTAAGTCTTCATTGTTTTAAACATTAATCATTCATCATGAAGCTGTTCGGTCTCGTCGTGCTATTGATGGCAGTCCTGGCGCTGATGTCGGGTGGAGTTAGCGCCAACCCTAAGGGCTTCGGCAGCGCTATCAAGAAGGGCGGGAAAGTTATTGTATCTGTTATATATTCGTTAAATATTCTCTACGTCCATGTTTTTAAAGTTACGTCATAAAAATAACTTTCTGTTATGAATGGACCCACTGAGTGTTATAACTTTATCATGAGTGGACTTCTAAGAATTTTGCGCTTTTATAAATGAGACTAATATTTTTCTGTGGCTGGTTTTGACTCAAAACAAAATTGTGTAGCTTCTTGTAAATATTTTATTAAGTTTGGAACCTACCTCATGAAAAATTGAAAGGGGCCCGATCCTTGATTATTATGTTAACAAATTTTGTTATAAAAAATAATTTAATAAAAGTTTATTTTTTTCAGAAACACGGTCTCAGCGCCATCGGTGTCATAGGAACTGGTCACGAAATATATCAACAATCAAAACAGCAGTAGAGAATATTCCTATGTAAACATCCTTGTAAACTATTCAAGGCCGGTCGGTCCTGTTGCGACAATGTGGTTTTGCAAGTACCTAACCTTCTTAAAAATTACATTTGCCCAGAGGATGAACTCTATTAGTAAAATCTTAAGGCGAGGTTGCAGTACTTTTTTACTTTTTTAAACCTCTGTAAATCTAGCAAAATGGCTAGTTTCCGTAAAAAAAAAAAATTTAGGAAAATTGAACATACTGTTAAGCGCTGTGTGAAGATAGAAACGTGAATTAAAACAATTGGCTCGATAAAAAATAATCTTAAAGATTACACTAAATCGCCATTTAAAACGTGTACCTTGAAGAGATTCCATCATTAAACCATGTAAAACTTATGCCAAAAGATAGGTTTTATTATTTTTTAGGGCATGCTGAGAAAATATTTTATAATTTCCTTATCATTTTGTTTCCACGAAACAATTATACACAAAATCTAGCAGCTCAAGCGCTCGCAACGACCGGCCAGTGTTCGCCGAAACGTCTTCAACTACAAGAGGGCCTTAAGGTGGATGAGCTGTGGTGCGATAGCGAATCATTTTTAGGGTTCCGTTGCCAAATGGCAAAACACGGAACCCTTATAGATTCGTCATGTCTGTCTGTCTGTCTGTCCGAGTATGTCGCAGCCATTTTTTTCCGAAACTATAAGAGCTATGCTGTTGAAACTTGGTAAAGAATAGAAGAAAGAAGAAAAAAAAGGGAAAAAGATAAAGATATTTGGGGTTCCCCATACATAGAACTGAAACTCAAAAAAAAAAATTTCATCGAACCCATACGTGTGGGGTATTTATGGATAGGTCTTCAAAAATGATATTGAGGTTTCTAATATCATTTTTTTCTAAACTGAATAGTTTGCGCGAGAGACACTTCCAAAATGGTAAAATGTGTGTCCCTCCCCCCGTAACTTCTAAAATAAGTGAATGATAAAACTAAAAAAAATATATGATGTACTTTACCATGTAAACTTCCACCGAAAATTGGTTTGAACGAGATCTAGTAAGTGGTTTTTTTTTTAATACGTCATAATTCGTAAATCACAATTTGCCTTTCATTCAGTCAATACATTAAGCCAACCAGTTTTTATTTTCCTTTAAATTATCTACAACAAATCGTAAAAATATTTTTATCTTAAGGGATGTTTGCAATCATTAAAAAATTACAGGCTGACCTACCTAACGATCTATGGGTAACTACGTGTGACGTAAAAGCATCAAAGAAACATCTGAAACAGTTCCACTTACTTTATCCTCATTCTCAATTGTGCTTTTCCGTACAAACTGCGTCTAAACTTAGTGTGACTGACTAACTTGAAAAACCCTCTCATGTATGGTTGTAGGTACCTTAATATTTTTACCTTCGTGAGTATAAAGACACTTCAAATTCTGATCAATCATCATTCGAAGTTTGCGCTTCTTAAGTTAAACAACAGTCAATTGTTTTAAACATCATCCTTCCATCATGAAGCTGTTCGGTCTCGTCGTGCTGTTGATGGCAGTCCTGGCGCTGATGTCGGGCGGAGCTAGCGCCAGCCCTAAGGGCGTCGGCAGCGCTATCAAGAAGGGCGGCAAATTTATTGTGAGTAATCTTTTCGATATTTTAGCCTCATCAGGTACCTACTAGAAAGGGATACCGTGGCCCTGGCACATGGGCAACTGAAGGAACACGGGTGGGTTTTAGTCAGTAAAAGTCTGACACGCCCTCCCGCTCCGCCCAGAGCGGGAGAAGTCATTTGAAGATTTCCCATCCAAAAAAAAAGGTACCTACTAGATTTTTTTGCTTTGTTTCGACTTTGTATTTGATGAGTTGTACCAAAGTAGACTGCAACAAATTTTCCAAGTTGATTTATGAAAACTTGCATACCCGTCTAAGAATTACACATAAAATGAAATAATTTATTTTGATTTAATTTCATTTGATGTAATTTTATTTTAATTGATTTTATTTTATGTGATATTATTTGAATTTATTTGGTTTAATTTAATAGCGTGATGTGATTGTACCTGTAAAAGTTTCTAATGGATTATGTTTGGCAATAAGTAGGTGTTATTTACTCGAAGTGAAATGAGTTTATTATTTTTTATTAGATTTTTAACGTTACCATATATTTTTCAGAAACATGGACTCGGCGCCATCGGTGTCATAGGAACTGGCCACCAAATATATCAAGAATCAAAACAGCAGTAGAAAATGTCATCGCGTATATTTATTGTAACATATTTTAGTAATTTATTTAAATAAATAACGTATATGTAAATCCAATGATTTTATTGAAAATTCAGTTGCTATATAGCTTAAGATAATATTTGTTGGTGATCAGCATCTCCAATAGTAAAACTATAATTTATTAGATATTCTTGTAAAGAGCCACGCAATCACGTATTTAAATTCATTTCATTATGTAGTTATTTGTCCTAGAATACAAACCTTAATTTTGCTAACCAATATACACGGTATGAAACACGAGCAAATGAATTTAAACTTGATACTACAAAATTCAGATAAATTTATTAGGTAAATTATATACTTAGCCTTGCGCTCAATGAGATTTTCCGTCGGCAAAAATAACTGCCATTCAAACTTTCCCCTTATACCTTTAGGGGATGAGTTTTAGAATATACTTTCATATTTTGCACAAGAGTTCCTTAAACTGCAGCAAAAATTTCATTTTTCTGGACCCATCAGTTAAGGTGCATCCGGTTAAACTGGAAGCCGGCACTAAAATAGTTGGGAAAACACCAAGCCGATAAATTCTTTTACCAAGTATTTTGGGGTCGGCTTCCAGTCTGCCGTGAAGAATAGTTCAAGAAACTTATGAAGATTAGTTCAACTAAAAAATGTATTTTCTATAAAGGCGTGTTTTTTGTTTGTAGTTTTTTATTTTCTATTTCGGTTAGCTACAAAAGCGGATTTTTGGTTTTTTTAGGTCTAGTCATTGCTACTTTTAGTGTGTTGTGATTACCCCGCTGCAAAATAATTTACATAACATATTCAGTTACTTTTGAGTCAACTTATTTATCTATATAAGAGTAGCATTAGGGATCAGCCATGTAAGGTTTCCACTGTTGCGGAACATTTCCTCACACGTCGTCTATTTATGAGGGAATGGTCTGTAATCGTTGCGGGTAGATGAATGTCATAATTCTTTGAATTTTATGTTGAATCCAAGATTTGAAGACAGTGACATCCACATCTTGCCGCCATCGAAGTCATGCCGTTTACTTCACGCTGTTCTACTTTGTCACTTCGTTTTTATCTCACACATTCATTCCATAAACGAACAGAAAATGTCTTAATAATTGCACAGTCCTCCACTGATTATTGCTTACTCATTTCCATGTAGCGTACTCATTTCAAATGGTTGTATAGAAAGTTTAGTGGAAGCTCGTGCAGTTTTGAGTCAGATGATCCCTAACTAACCTATCTGGAATTTATCGTTGTAATAAGTACCTACTTGTGGAATGTTCAATATTACTTCAGTTGGTAACTACTACAGATTACTTAATAGTAATTTTAGGTTGAATAAGTTTTGGAAAAATATGTTTAGTTTAACAAAGTTCCTGATCGCATGTTGTATTTTGCGCTTCAGTAGTTGTAAGTTGTACTTTTTCTCAGTCTAGCTGACAGAAAAAGTACAACATTTTCTTCGTTTCGACATTGTTGTTTGGTAACAAAAGTGTTGTTTCGTAAAAGCAAAAAAAGAAACATTTCGTTTCAACCAGCTCACCCACGACACCTTTCATCTTTAATTTTTTTCAAACGAATCGGTTTTTTTACCTGAAGCAAACTGATTGTCACCTCAATTTTTCGAAGAAAACAACGACAACATAATTTCAAATACAATAAAATTGTAATAACTATTTCAGATAAATAGGTACCGTTATTTGCTTTATCCAACACCACGCTTGTTTGCCCCGAAGGGATAGGCAGACGTGTAAGTACCTATAGTATTCGCACATTTTGCCAGATAAATAAATAGCTTGTAGGTATAAACATAATTAATTAGGAAACAGGTGCGAGTCAAGACAGAAGACACAAGTATTTGGAGTAACGTTTTGTTTATTACTACTGAAATGATTTAGTTTTCATAAATACATTCGATATGGTTTTCAATAAATTAATAATGCTATGACAGTGTTGTGCCAGAAGATGCTTCCTTGGCTGAGCTCTTCTAGTCGTGGTTCTGTTGGTAGATCTCATTGCCTGTTCCAATGTTGCCAGTCAGCAGTCACCACGAAAGCGAAAAAATAAATGATCTGAGGAACCATTGCCTACTGCTGTTTTGATTGTTGATATAACTCGTGGCCAGTTCCTATGACACCGATGGCGCTGAGTCCGTGTTTCTGAAAACAAAGAAAAATGAATAAATTATTTGTTTAAACAAGATCAACTAATAAGAGGTAACTAGTATTTTCTTTTAGTATTGATAAAATGGGTACTTTGCTAACTGAATAAAAACATAAAAAAAATGAAACCGTAAAAGTTGTAGAATTCAACTAACAATAAAAGTCATGAATGAATGACAAGCATTATCGCATTAAAAGAATACTCACAATAACTTTGCCGCCCTTCTTGATAGCGCTGCCGAAGCCCTTAGGACTGGCGCTAGCTCCGCCCGACATCAGCGCCAGGACTGCCATCAACAGCACGACGAGACCGAACAGCTTCATGATGGAAGGATGATGTTTAAAACAATTGACTGTTGTTTAACTGAAGAAGCGCAAACTTCGAATGATGAGTGATCAGAATTCAAAATATCTTTATATATTCACAAAAGGTAACTTTACGTTACTCGACAGGGTTTTTCGTATTATTCAGTAACAGTTAGTTTAGAGACGAAGTTTGTACGGAAAAGCACAATTGAGAATAAGGATAAAGTACGTGGAACTGTTTCAGATGTTTCATTGAAGCTTTTACGTCATACGTAGTAACCAACTAATGGACTTACCTATTGATAATTAGTTGATCATGACATGTCTATAATAATAATAATATCTTTGGACAACCAACACACTGTTATCTGATCCCAAACTAGGCAGAGCCTGTACTATGGTAACCAGACAACTGATAAATATACTTATATATTTCTAAATACATACATATTATAGATAAATTACACCCAGACACAGAACAAATGATTGAGCTCATCACACAAACATTTGTCCTGGGTGGGAATCGAACCCACGACCTCAGTCTTAGCAATCAGGGTCACTAACCACTAGACTAACAGGCCAGTCTATAAATCATCATTCCTCATCATTTCAGCCGAAAGACATCCACTGCTGACTGCTCCAGACCCTCCCGGGTTTACCATAATTGCCACGCTTGGCAGGCGGGTTGGCGATCGCAGTATGATGGTAAAATGCGTACAGAACGCTGCTGCCCACTTTTTAATAAGTCCCTTAGTCGCCTTTTACGCCACCCACGGGAAGAAATGGGATGGTGCTATTCTTTACGTCCGAGTCCACACAGATGAAACAGTCGATAAGTAGGTCATTCATAAATGTATTTTTTTAAAGATGTAACAAGTTGTGTTTTTCCATCCTTTCCTTTAATATTCCGGCGAAAATAAAAGGCGATTATGTAACGCTCAATATAAATGCAAATATTAGAGTGGTTGTTTGTTTATAATTTTTATATTTGGGGACTCAATTAGGCTAAGGTGGATAAAAGGATTTAAGGAAAGTTGGTACAATTTTCACCGCTAACCCATATTTTTTATCCTGGTAATCCGAATGGATTTAACGGTCCATCACCTCAGTTGTAGGCCTCAAAAAAATTAAATAATCTCAAATTAAAAAAGGATCAGAGTAATCTTAATAGGTATTGATGTATGTTTTGTTTTATTAACCGACTTCAAAAAAAGGAGGAGGTTATATGTTCGACTGTATGTATTTTTTTTTTTTTTTTTTATGTATGTTCACCGATTTCTCCGCCAATTGTCAACCGATTTTGAAAATTCTTTTTTTATTCGTAAGGGTATACTCCTGAGGTGGTCCCATATTAATTTTGTGAAGATTTGATGTATACTTTGGGAGATAAACGAAGGAACTCCTCAAAAACAAACAGTACACGTAATGTGATTTGGATATTGTACTAAAGATCAAAAATAATTGCTGGTTCTATCTATCCATCCGTGGTGAACTAATTATAGTCTTCGAAGATACCGCATGGAACTCCTCATCGGTGAACAGTACATATAGGAACTTACAGTGAAAGGTTAGAAGGTTAGGGGATAATTCTTTGAATATTATAGGCACGTTTAGACCGTTACTTGTATTCTTATATTCCGTTGAGCTGATGATGGAAGGTACAACTCCTTATCGACATATATAGATGGATTTGCAAAATTCTTTTTTTGTTCGAAAGGGGTTTATTCGGAAATGGTCCCATATAATTTTCATATAGATCTGATGATGAGTTCCGGAGACAGACACCGGAACTCTTTAAAAAATGACAGGAAATCAACCGCGATTTCTGCTATCGCATAAATATGCTTGTTTGTTTGGAATTAGTGCAGGGTGAATACCACAACTAAAAATTTAAAAATAAAAACTTTTTTACAAAAAAAAACAACCGACTTCCTTAAAAACACTACAAAGTGAAAAATAACTTTAATTTCGGAAGTCGGTGGCAAAAAAACCATAAATACAGATCCTAAGACACCGACTTCCGAAATTAAAGTTATTTTTCACTTTGTAGTGTTTTTAAGGAAGTCGGTTGTTTTTTTTTTTAATATTAATAACTTACACAATACTGTATAGAATCAAGTTCTTCTAACTTAACAGACAGCTGTGCTGCTGGGGAGTTTGTTCCGCCACTTCTTCTTCCCAGCTAAAGCACTAGGGAGTGTCGAAGGGCGGGCGTTTTGGGAGGACTGTCTCATGTAACTTTGACGTTCAAAAAGTGCTGACTCTCAGCCTAGTTTGAATAAATGACTTTTGATTTTGATTGTTTTCTGTCTTGTAATGATAGTTCAATAAAAACAAATATACACATAAATAAGCTGACGAAACAAACGGTTACGACCTCCAAGGAACATCAAGATTAATGTGGCGGTGTTACCATTTAGTAACGACGCTCTTTTGAAGATACATTGTTGGGAATTCTACATTTGCATTGTGGTATGTTATTAAAATATACTGTTTCTTGTATTAATTTGCTTGTTCTGCTATGTTGGTCTAGGTAAGGAAATTAACAGGAAATTCTCTCATCTCTTCGTCTTAAAAATTACCAGGAAGTTCCTGCTAAGTTTGTTATGGCAGCAGTTCAGATAACCATCAGGCATTACAAAAAGTTTATTACATCATTTTCCTGGCATAGATAGGTTAATACATAAAATTAAAAGTTTATGAAGTTAGACCAAAGTTTCAAATTCAGGTAATTTTGCGTTTTGGTAACTAAAGAGAAAACTTTTTTAAACCAGCGGAGGAAAACAATTTTTATAGAAGTGATCCAGCCTAATACTTACTAGACTAAGTAACAGATACAAATATACTCAAGGCGAAACAGGGTAGCTAAAAACATTACCCCTATGGTAATAAAACTTTCTGATGGACTATTATATTTTGCACGGATTTTTGGAATAACTTCACGTTTATCAGCAAAGGGGTTTATATTTGCGTGAATAGGTTCGAGAAATGAATCAGTCTCTAAGACCATCAGTTACTGCCATGTTGACTGACTGTCGTAACGACTCCTATGGGATCATGTCAGGTGGTCTCATCCTAAAGCAACGGTAAGTGTTCTCTCGTTTTATAACTTTCTTCGTCATAACTGTCCAATTTATCAATTGAAAATAATAGTTTAATAAAACTAAAAAAACCAAACTAAAAAGTACAAAATAATGGAAAAAAAGCGTGGGGTGCTTTTTAAGGTATTTTTTATTGGGCACCTCACGCTTTTTTACACGCTTTATATTAGCTTCACTTGTATGTTTGTATGTTAGTATGTTTGTATATTTGTTTGTAACCGACTCCTTATAGCGCGATTTTGACCCACTTTAAACGACCAGATTTCATTCAAACTTTGCACACCTGTCAAGGACCGATGACAATGCAATAATTTCATAAATTTGTGCCATTATCCTTGCCAGGGTTACCAGGACAACAAAAAAACTGTCTGCGAAAACTACGCTGACATACGTCACAAACTACGCTGACATACGTCTCAAAATTCGAAACACCCTAAAAAATAGAAAATAAATAATAGTTTAAAAAACTAAAAAACACGCTTCCATTGAAAACCAAACTAAAAAGTACAAAATAATGGAAAAAAAGCATGGGGTGCCTGATATCAATAAAAAAATACCTTAAAAAGCACCCCACGCTTTTTTTCCATTATTTTGTACTTTTTAGTTTGGTTTTCAATGGAAGCGTGTTTTTTAGTTTTTTAAACTATTATTTATTTTCTATTTTTTTCCATTATTTTGTACTTTTTAGTTAGGTTTTCAATGGAAGCGTGTTTTTTAGTCTTTTTAAACTATTATTTATTTTGTATTTTTTAGGGTGTTTCGAATTTTGAGACGTATGTCAGCGTAGTTTGTGACGTATGTCAGCGTAGTTTTCGAAGACAGTTTTTTTTGCTGTCCTGGTAACCCTGGCAAGGATAATGGCACAAATTTATGAAATTATTGCATTGTCATTGGTCCTTGACAGGTGTGAAAAGTTTGAATGAAATCTGGTCGTTTAAAGTGGGTCAAAATCGCGCTATAAGGAGTCGGTTACAAACAAACATACAAACATACTAACATACAAACATACAAGTGAAGCTAATATAACGCGTGTAATTAGTAGACACGGTAACATTTTTGAATATGGAATCGAAGAAACAAATAAAGCAAATATTAAAAGCATGGAATTAGTATACATACTAGGTATATAGATTACCTATCCCATTATTTTAATTCTCAAGTTTTCAATGTTTTTTTAGAGTTGCGTCATAAAAATAGCTTTTCGTTATGATGAGAAGTCCACTTAGGATGAAGTTATAACTAACGTCATCTTAAGTGGACTTCTACGGTTTTTGCGGTTTTGTAAATGAGACTTATTTCTCTCGATTAGATATAAAATAAACCAATCCGTTCGAACAATTAAGAAAGCAAATATTTTTTTCAGAAACATAGACTTAGCGCCATTGGTGTCATAGGAACTGGTCACGAAATATATCAACAATCAAACCAGCAGTAGTGAATATTCCTATGTAACCATCCTTGTAAGCTATACAAGGCCGGTCCTGTTGCGACAACGTGGTTTTGCAAGTAACCTTCTTAAAAATTACATTTGCCCCGAGGGTGAACTCTATTAGTAAAATGTCAAGGTGGATGAGCTATGGTGCGAAAGCGAATCATATTTTAATCAACATACAACGTGACACTGACCAGCAAATTTCAAAAATCGAAAATTTACCAACCTACATTTATATGTAGGTTGGTAAATTTTATACCTGTATATGAATTTCGCGGAATATTCTGGCGCTTCCCACTTAGAAGCGTTCTTGAAGATTATAACATAATGTTTTTGTTTATTTCAATAGGCTATAGCAATAAGAGTAATAAGAGTATGGGTACTAAATCTATAGTTTATATCTTACAAATAAATTATTTATGATGTAAAGATTTGTTTATTTCCCCAATGTTTTGTACCTATGATTTATTTTAGGAATATCTAACAAATTGCTTCCACGTAATAAAGAGGAGTCCTCTCTCTTCTCTGCTCTTTACTATGTCAAACAATTTTGTTTCACGGAGTTTCAAGGAGGTTTTGCGATTAAAATTCGTATAATTAATTTTCACAAAGCGCCCTTGCTATTACATTTCTTGTTTTACGTTATACTCTCACAAAAAAACTTAATGAGTAAACTTACATGTTAAGTAATGTACCAGAACAAAATGAAAAGTATTGTAGTGGGAGTAGTACACAGTACATGTAGAAATAATTTGAGCATAAAAATAGGTAATCGTAATTGAGAGCTGCGTACCGTGTGGTGCCGGACGTAAAGAATAACACCACCCATTTCTTCCCGTGGGTGTCGTAAAAGGCGACTAAGGGACTTACTAGAGAATGGGCAGCAGCGTTTTCTATGCATTTTACCACCATACTGCGATCGCCAACCCGCCTGCCAAGCGTGGCGATTATGGCAAAGCCCCCCAAATTGGGGGAGGCCTAAGTCCAGCAGTGGACGTCTTACGGCTGCAATGATGATGATGATGATGATGATGAATTGAGAGCAGTGGTGACTTACGATTTCGAACCAAGAACTTTACTTTGTGTGTATAGTTTCATCCCATCACTGCTCTCAAAACGGTGAACAAAAACATCGTGCAGAGCCGGGCATGTCCTAGAACCAAAAAGAAATCGAAAGCATGTGACATCTACCAACCCGCACTGGGCCCGCGTGGTGGATTACGGCCGACTTCCTTTCACCGAGAGGAGGCTTCTGTCCCAGCAGTGGTAATGTAGGTCGATTATATCGTACAATATATTTATGAAAGAACTGAATACCAAGTACTATGTGATTTCTAGTAAGTGATTGGGACGTGTGGATGAGAAAGACCTACTGCCCCATACCCAAATATTGGGATAAGGGCAGGAGGGCAAAACGATATAATAATTTGAACTGAATAGGAACTGAACCCGACAGTGATCAGTTACGCTAAGCCTGTGAGCCAATGAAGCCGTCATGTCACCCTCGCCTAAACACATGTATTGTGAATATGGTGATAAATTATTATAAGTCTGTACGGAAAATTGTTAAACAATTTACCACTCTATGTTAATTTTCCATTTCCTACAACTGTCAGAAATGTCAGCTAGGATTTGAATATACGGACAAATTAAGTTGATAGTCAGTTTGCTTAACAGTACATTGTATGACTACATATATTATATAATAACAAAGGGCTACATATATTTGCAATTCTAGCGCTTATGTTTATGCCACGTGCTCGGCATATAATGACATCGCTACGTTTTCCTTAATCGTAGCAGCTAATAATAACATTATACTATACTACCCGTTATATATTTAAATGTGAGTGATCAAATATAACAACAAACCGTAGTATCCTCGTGTAGAGTACGCGGTGACTAAACGACTATATGTACGTACGTATATCACGAGGCGTGCATCTACGATGAAACACGTTTAGTTCACGGACGTAATGTACTGCTTAGCAATCGAGAGTTGAAAATTGAACATAGTGTTTGTTGATGCACTGAGACTCATTCGCGTTGTACGCTATTGGATTCTCTATGCTCGGTTCAACACCGAGGGTTGAAAATCTACGCGCAATTTTCTTTCGTTCGTATGTACAGACGCCAACACATCGAACTACTACAATCTATCAAATTTCTTTAATCGATTTTCAACGTTATCCCTAAAGGATTAGGTTCAAGGTTGACTGGGAGAATTTGACAGTTTCGGGTACCTTGATGTGCTGGCGTTTGTAAATCGACTTAGCTCTCGTATCTACGGCAATTTACTAAGTGGCGTTATTTTAACGTGCACTGGAAATTCAACGCACTACTTAGCGCCGAGTGTTGAAAATAACTCAACATTATATTTGTTTGACGCGCTGAGATACACTGTTGAACCAGTGGCAAAAACTTATACGTCGATCTAGTGAGGTGTGTAGTGATTTTTACAGTTTATCGTTTAAGTGCTACATAGCAACGTGTGAAACACACTCACGTCAAGCAATGACAGCTAGATTTCTGACTGCTTATAGGAACCTACCATCGATAAGAGGCTAACGAGTGTATGCAATTACCGATCAAGGAAAAGGACAAAGGATGTAATATTACAATATGTAGGTACCTACTTATTATCATCATTTCAGCCGTAAGACGTCCACTGCTGGACTTAGGCCTCCCCCAATTTGGGGGGCTTTGCCATAATCGCCACGCTTGGCAGGCTGGTTGGCGATCGCAGTATGGTGGTAAAATGTATAGAGAACGCTGCTGCCCATTCTCTAGTAAGTCCCTTAGTCGCCTTTTACGACACCCACGGGAAGAAATGGGGTGGTGTTATTCTTTACGTCCGGCACCACACGGTACCTACTTATTATGCTCCAACGCTATTATAAGAATACCATATCTACGAAGAAAGTATCAAAGGAAGCTTGGATATTGCTTGCCGGAGCCGTTCTAATGTCGTCTATGGCAATTTAGAACAAGCTTCGTGTGACACATGATAATCTAACGATAGGAGACGACACATATGAAAGATTAGGGTTTAATAATAAAGCTTACGTATTTAATCTTCCTTAGATTAAAAGAATAAACGATGATGAGACAGTATGAGAAAGTAAGAATTAAGTATATAAGGGGAAGTTTGAGAGTGGCGCCAGTGACAGGAAAGTTTAAAATAAATCGATTAGATTGTTGTAGGAATGTGATCAGGATGTCCCTTATGTTGCCGGACGTAAAGAATAGCACTATCTCATTTCTTCCTGTGGGAGATGTAGAAGGTGACCAAGGGACTTACCAGAGAATGAGCAGCAGCATTCTCTATGCATTTTACCACCATACTGCGATCGCCAACCCGCCTGCAAAACGTGGCGATTATAGCAAAACCCCTCTTTGGGAGTCCTATATCCAGGAATGAACGTCTTTCGACTGAATTGATGATGATGATGATGATGTGATGAGAAGGAAAAAAAAACATAAGTGATGAATACAAATGTTGAAGGATGGAGAGGAAGAGGAAGGCCAAAGAAAGATAAATGGATTGTATGAAGAATGGTATGAAATCCTTTTCTTTCATACCATTCCTCACACAATCCATTTATAAGTTAGTGATTGCTTAACGGTTGATAGTAGACAACGGAAGCAGCAAACGTGTCACCTCATGTACTTAAAATGAGACAAGGGCAGGAAGATTTTGATTTTGATAATGATGATTATCATAGAGATACAAATACATATTCTATTCCATTTAGCTACGAGTATAATCCTCGTCATCTCATTCAGCTAGTTTGCCTCCTAAAAAATAACCTAACTAGAAAGAAGTAAGGTCGTATTACGTCTGTTTCTGACGCACTCTATTTTGCAGACGGAGTTAGAAACTGATTTCGTAACTAATGCGGTGTAGTGAGGATAAAAGCTTTGTAAAAAGTCTAGTCAATTTAGAAGAATAAATTCAAACGAATACATTCAGTCGTTTGAAATTCTAACCATAACTGAAAGTACATATTACGAACCTTATTACTGGGTACGTAGATGCCTACCTAGTAATTTTCCAATATTTTCTCTCATAAAGAAAACTTCGCTAATAGGGGCAGATATTCGATATCACATTGTTTCTCAAAGGAAACTCCGGGAAAAGCGATTGCCCCGAGGTAAAACATACTTACCTACTGAGCGAGTGTATGTTGAAGGTAAGTACAGACGCCAGCACTTGAAGCTAATACAATTTGTCAAATTTATTTAAAAGGTTTTCAACTTGGTGGCCGGGAGTCCGCTATATACTCCCGAAGCCCGGAGCGTGTCTTCCTGCGGTGGCTGCGGTGGTGCGGTGGTGGTGCGGTGCGGTGGTTTTCAACTTTAATGCTAGAGTGTTAGGTTCAAGATTGATTGGGAAAAATTGACAGTTTCGGGTACCTTTTTTTTTTTTTTTCTGGATGGGAAATCATCAAATGACTTCTTCCGCTCTGGGCGGAGCTGGAGGGCGTGTCAGACTTTTACTGACTAAAACCTACCCGTGTTCCTTCAGTTGCCCATGTGCCAGGGTCACGGTATCTCTTTCGAACAATCTCGCGACCCTGGCAGGCATCGGTCCTGGCAGACCCCTTCAGTATTGCTGACATCTCTTTGAGGCGCGCGTGGAACACTACGCGCCGTCGACCCAAGCCTGGTCCTTACCGGGCGGCGAGCTACCCATTGCTCGCCGCCCGCAAGCTCGCGCCTACGGTGGCCGGGAGTCCGCTATATACTCCCGAAGCCCGGAGCGTGTCCTCCTGCGGTGGCTGCGGTGGTGCGGTGGTGGTGCGGTGCGGTGGTTTTCAACTTTAATGCTAGAGTGTTAGGTTCAAGATTGATTGGGAAAAATTGACAGTTTCGGGTACCTTTTTTTTTTTTTCTGGATGGGAAATCATCAAATGACTTCTTCCGCTCTGGGCGGAGCTGGAGGGCGTGTCAGACTTTTACTGACTAAAACCTACCCGTGTTCCTTCAGTTGCCCATGTGCCAGGGTCACGGTATCTCTTTCGAACAATCTCGCGACCCTGGCAGGCATCGGTCCTGGCAGACCCCTTCAGTATTGCTGACATCTCTTTGAGGCGCGCGTGGAACACTACGCGCCGTCGACCCGAGCCTGGTCCTTACCGGGCGGCGAGCTACCCATTGCTCGCCACCCGCAAGCTCACGCCTACGGTGGCCGGGAGTCCGCTATAGACTCCCGAAGCCCGGAGCGTGTCCTCCTGCGGTGGCTGCGGTGGTGCGGTGGTGGTGCGGTGCGGTGGTTTTCAACTTTAATGCTAGAGTGTTAGGTTCAAGATTGATTGGGAAAAATTGACAGTTTCGGGTACCTTGATGTGCTGGTGTTTGTACCTACTGTAACCTATTAGTCGGCACTTTTTATTCTTTTGTGACCCACTACAAAAAGGAGGAGGTTCTCAATTCGACTGTATTTTTTTAATGTTTGTTATCTCTTAACTGTCGACTGGGTGAACCAATTCTGACGATTCTTTTTTTATTTGAAAGCTTGTGCTTTCCGTGTGGTCTATTTCAATTTCATCCAGTTCTGACAATGGCATCCATGAGAAAACCATATAAGTGTTAAATTTCGCTTGGCCAGTAGTGGTATAGGAATAAGTGCGGGGTAGATACCGTAGCTAAAAAGTTAAAAATAAAAACTTTTTTACAAAATAAAACAACCGACTTCCTTAAAAACACTACAAAGTGAAAACTAACTTTGATTTCAGAAGTCGGTGGCAAAAAACTTAAATACGTAAGACACCGACTTCCGAAATCAAAGTTATTTTTCACTTTGTAATGTTTTTAAGGAAGTAAGTTGTTTTTTTTTTGTTTTCTAAAAAAGTTTTTGTTTCCCTTCGCATTGCTTACCAAAAGATCTTTGAAAAAAGACGATTATAACTTCGGCACTTTTAATAAAAAATCTTGTTTTCATTCAATCTAAAATATTGGTAACATTTTGTTAACTTGTGCTTGGGATATAATAAATGTAGGTATAACCCTAAATCAAATTGTAGTAAAAGGGTAGATAAACTTTTAATTGACAAGAAAAACGTTATGCTGGTCCCGAGAAGTACTTAATTATGAGAAGTGAGAACTCATTATCTCTGACTGTTTTCATCATCATCATCAGCAGCCTATAATGTTCCCACTGCTGGGACACAGGCCTCCTCTGGGTGAGAGGGAGTGGGCCATAATCCACCACGCGGGCCCAGTGCGGGTTGGTAGATGTCACATGTCTTCGAATTTTTGGTTCTAAGACATGTCGGTTTCCTCACGATGTTTTCCTTCACCGTTTTGAGAGCAGTGGTGATAAAATTATAATTAACACAAAGTAAAGCGCCTGCTTGGGTTTGAACTCAGGACCTACTCGTGAGTCGCGGCCGTTCCCACTGGGCCACCACTGCTCCCTACTGACTGTTTTACAATTAGGTAAATACTATATACTGTTCTTACTGATGTTAGTCTATTTTTTGTTAGGAAACAAGAATCCTACTAATATTATACACGCGAAAGTTTGTATGTATGGATGTCTGGATGTATGGATGTGTGGATGTTTGTTCCTCTTTCACGCAAAAACTACTGACCTGATTTAGATGAAATTTGGCACACAGATAGTTTATAACCTGGAATAACACATAGGGTAATTTTTATCTCGGTAGTATGTTCCCGCGGGAAAATTTACGACCTCCACGCGGGCGAAGCCGCTGGCAAAAGCTAGTAAACAATAAACAAACAACCTTAAAAAATACCAACTTTATTTCGTGGATGAACGGAAGAGAAGCATAAGCTAGGATTAACTAGCTGCGGTAATCAATCAAAATTACGGCAAAATTTAATTAAAACCTTGTCAATGGAAGACCATTTTTAGGGTTCCGTTGCCAAATGGAAAAATGGAACCCTTATAGATTCGTCATGTCTCTCTGTTTGTCTGGCTGTCTGTCTGTCCGAGTATGTCACAGCCACTTGTTTCCGAAACTATAAGAGCTATGCTGTTGAAACTTGGTAAGTAGATGTATTCTGTTAACCGCATTAAGATTTTCACACAAAAATAGAAAAAAAAAAAATATTTGGGGTTCCCCATACATAGAACTGAAACTCAAAAATTTTGTTTTTCATCTAACCCATACGTGTGGGGTTTCTATGGATAGGTCTTCAAAAATTATACTGAGGTTTTTAATATATTTTTTTTCTAAACTGAATAGTTTGCGCGAGAGACACTTCCAAAGTGGTAAAATGTGTCCCCCCCCCCGTAACTTCTAAAATAAGGGAATGATAAAACTAAAAAAAATATATGAGGTACATTACTATGTAAACTTCCACCGAAAATTGGTTTGAACGAGATCTAGTAAGTAGTTTTTTTTAATACGTCATAAATCGTAAACCACAATTTACCTTTCATTCAGTCAACTCAAATATAAAAAAAAAGTAATTTCGTAAACATAAACCTTATGCATAAACCGTGAATACCTGCAGGTTTGTACGGAACCCTCGGTGCGCGAGTCCGACTCGCACTTGGCCGGTTTTATTAATACACGTTGACGGGCTTATTATGACGTTGTATTTATAATTCACTAGCATTGTCGCCTACGTCTAAAGACAACCTGATCAACATAGTGTTTGCTGAAGAATATTTTAGTTTTTTAGGGTTCCGCACCTCAAAAGGAAAAAGCGGAACCCTTATAGGATCACTTTGTTGTCCGTCTGTCCGTCTGTCAAGACCCTTTTTCTCAAGAACGCGTGGAGGTATCAAGCTGAAATTTATATCAAATACTTAAGTCTACTGTTTCTTGGAGCTGTGAAAAAATCAAACTTCTAAGCTAACGCAATCAAAAGATATAGCCGTTTATGCCACAAATTTCCGTAAATTTTCGAAACTCCAAAGGGAATCAAAACCTAAAGGGTACTTCCATCAGGGTCGCGAGATTGTTCGAAAGAGAAAGCGTGACCCTGGCACATGGGCAACTGAAGGAACACGGATGGGTTTTAGTCAGTAAAAGTCTGACACGCCCTCCCGCTCCTCCCAGAGCGGGAGAGTCATGATGAGATGATTTCCCATCCAAAAAAAAAGGTACTTCCAGACATACTAAGTTACATTATTTCGTTTTTATAATATTAGTACATACGTATCGTGATCGCAAAATCACGAATATATTTTAAAATTGAAGCTAAAACCTTGAGAGATCTGTAATAAAACTCTTCGAAAATATCTCGTAGAGTGCTGTTTTCATGAATTTCTAGTTTGTGACTCCTGACTTGTGAGGTTACAAAGCTGTGTGGGGTCTGGGAAGAGACATACTTCGCAAACGACTCCCGAAAGCAGAGTTAATGTGTGCGAACAGTAAGTGTAATAGTTCTAGAAAGTAGGTTAATGTTAGACATCTTAGATGTAACAAAGGAAATAACACTGACCTAGCTGTTTTTCTGGCCATACGTATCTACTACAAGAATTATATACTAGCTTTTACCAGCTTCGTCCATTTGGATGTTGGAAATTAGCCCACAGTAACGTGGGAACTACCTGGACAACAATATCCCATGTGTTAATCCAGATTATAAACTATCTGTGTGTCAAATTTTGTCTAAATTCGTTAAACCATTTTTGCGTGATAGAATAGACATCAAAATATCCAAATTTTCACATTTATAATATTATATATAGACGGATCAGTAATTGTTCTATTTACTAATTAAAATATATGTTTGAAAAAAAAAATGCTTGCAGTTTTAATCAAACGAAGAATCTACCGGATTTTAGCTAGAAAAATTGAAATTCTGAAAACTAAAGGTTCGTTTGAGATCGGATTCGCAGAGCAGTGTACCTATGTATATGGAAAATATTCAATCTTGCTTCGAGCGAATTGCCAACATTTTGAGATTTTTTGTATTCATAGCACGTCGGTCGATGGTTAAAAATGTACACCGTAGGTACGACGCTAAATGTTTAAGGGATTTTCTCACATACTTTTACCTCATTTCAGATGTGACGTACGTATTAGAAAATGCGGACCTACATAAACATGGGCAGGAATAGGTATATAGAAATTCTGCGTGGCAATGCTTTGGCAATTGACAGCAATGCGTTCGGATTATTTATTGCGATCTCCCTTTTTAGGGTTCGAAACCAAACCGAAAACAAAAACGAAACCCTTATAGATTCGTCATGTTTGTCTGTCTGTCTGTCCGAGTATGTCACAGCCACTTTTTTCAGAAACTATAAGAGTTATGCTGTTGAAACTTGGTAAGCAGATGTATTCTGTGAACCGCATTAAGATTTTCACACAAAAATAGAAAAAAAAAACAATAACATTTGGGGTTACATACATAGAACTGAAACTCAAAAAAAAATTTTTCATCAAACCCATACGTGTGGGGTATCTATGAATAGGTCTTAAAAATGATATTGAGGTTTCTAATATAATTTTTTTCTAAACCGAATAGTTTGCGCGAGAGACTTCCAAAGTGGTAAAATGTGTCCCCCCCCGTAACTTCTAAAATAAGGGAATGATAAAACTAAAAAAAATATATGATGTACAGTACCATGTAAACTTCCACCGAAAATTGGTTTGAACGAGATCTAGTAAGTAGTTTTTTTTAAATCGTAAACCACAATTTACCTTTCATTCAGTCAACTCAAGTATAAAAATTAAAAACATTTAATTTCGTAAACATAAACCTTATGCATAAACCGTGAATACCTGCAGGTTTGTACGGAACCCTCGGTGCGCGAGTCCGACTCGCACTTGGCCGGTTTTTATACACTCGCACATTATATATTCTAGTCATAGCTTGTACATCGTATTTAAGATTTGACATAATATATTACTGCTAACAGCTACATCATTTCACATTTACTTTTATACAAATGTAGTTATCATTATGTTCTACGAGTAAGAAACTTAGTCATCATTCTCCTGCTCTTATCCCAATTTATTTGGGGTCGGCGCAACATTTCTTTTTCATCCACACTTCTCTATTAGTCGTCACCTCAGTAGTCACCCCCTTTCTATCCATATATCATAATTCACACAGTCCATCCATCGTTTCTTTGGTCTACCTCTACTCTTATAGCCATCGACATTCATACTTATTACTTTCCTCACGACATATTCCTCATTCCTCCGTATCACGTGACCATACCATGACAACCGATTCCCACACAACTTTCATTTATCGGTGCCACTTTCAGACTTCCTCTTATGTACTCATTTCTTATTTTATCCATTCGTGTAACACCACACATCCCTCTTAACATTCTCATCTCAGCTGCATGCAACTGCCTTTCATTTATCCCTTTTGTGGCCCAACATTCTGACCCATACAGGACAGCAGGTCTGACCACGGTTTTATACAGGATCATTTTTTATCCAGTGCGGAAACTGTAACCATGAATTCAGCATATCATGATTACAATCATATTCATGGTTACAATTTACGCACTGGATAAAAACGTATCCTGTATATCTTTCCCTTAAATTAAAAGGGCGATGTGGGAGTCGCAGATTGTTCCCGTGACCTGCTGCCATTTCATCCATCCAGTGTTAATTCTGAGCTTAACCGTCCGATCTACTTCGCCATTGCTTTGCACCAGTGAACCGAGATACCAAAAGTCGGAGCAGACCGGAGGATCTATCATTCCCATTTTCTACGCTCTGCCATTCTTTAAACGCAATTTTCTTCTTTTTAAGCATCTTTTGCACGTCTTCATTCCACCACCATTTATTTTTTTCTATCATACCTTTACATCATTACCTTTCGATTTTACAAACACATCTTTTGCTACTTTCCTTATATAATCTGCCATCTCTTTCCAACATTCATTCACGGATTTTCCTTCCATATCTTTCATTGCAATCATTTTATCTACCACTTGCCTCTTAAACTTACTGGCATATTCCTCTTTTTTTATCATACGCCATTTGGTTCTGGGTGGGAGTCGTTCCTTGTATCTACTGGACGAAACACTGACTTTCTTCTCACGACATAGACTTATCATAATGGAGGTATCATTATGATGAATCTATGTCTATTCTGGTAGAACACAAAAAGTGAAAATCGGACAAATTGTTAGTGAGGACGCAGATGTATCATATGGCGTACCACAAGGGAGTGTACTAGGACCTACGCTCTTCCTCATTTACATAAATGACCTCTGTAGCATGAGGATTAATAATGCTAAAGTATTCTCGTACGCCGATGATACAGCTGTCGTCTTCTCAGGGAAATCATGGGATGATGTTAAGAACAGTGCAGAAGAAGGGCTAGCTCTTGTTGCAACGTGGTTAAAAAAGAATCTGCTCACCCTGAACACAAGTAAAACCAACTTCATTTGCTTTAATATTTATAATCAGCTTCAACCAGATAAAGAATTTAATTTAAGAATCCACACGTGCGACATTACTACCGTTGGAACTTGCTGCAATTGCCCTACTATTCAACAAGTTACCCAAGCATGATATCTGGGAGTGATTTTTGACCAGCGTCTTTCCTGGTATCCTCAACTGGAAAAAGTCATGAGTAGAGTACGAAAACTGATCTGGATATTCAAAGAGCTGAGATATGTTGTACCAAGGACAGTAAATTTAAATAAAAATAAAGAAAATCAAAGAAATCTTTTAAATGAAATTTATGTATCTTTGGTCCAGTCTGTTCTAGTTTATTGCATAACTGTATGGGGTGGAGCAACAAAATCTAGTTTTCTAGAGTTGGAACGCGCTCAAAGAGCGATACTTAAGGTGATGTACTTTAAAAAAAGAATATTCTCCACTGAAAAGCTTTACAAATTATGTAATCTGCTGTCAGTGAGAAAATTGTACATCCTTCTTATCATCCTCAAAACGCACAAAGAGACGCCATATGATCCTAAAATACTAGAAAAGAGGAAAAAGCACTGCATAGTAAATGTTCCCTCAACTAAAACAGAATTTGCCAGCAGACAGTATAACAAACGTTCAGCCTTTTTATACAACAAAGTAAATAAACTCATATACATATACGATAAAAAAAAAAAACAATGCAAAAAAGAATTAACAATATGGTTACACAATTTAAATTATGATGATACAGAGTTACTTTTGCAACGGATGACTTAATAAAAAAAATGACATATGTAGTGATGTTATTAGCATATTTAGTCACACCATGTACAATCAAAATTTCCTTCTCTCACACACACACACACACACTCACACACACACACACTTAGACACACCACCGCACTCACACACACATACAATGACACTCACGCACATATACAACAGATCGTATTTTCTTTCTTATTGTTTCTCTTTTGTTATTTGTATATTTATAATGTAAGGGAAGAGCGGAGCCTTCAACTACAGGTATTTCTATGCCTAAATGGAGACTCCTCGACATACACTGTAAGCTAAAATGATATGTAATAAACTTATTTTATTTATTATTTTATGTCGTGAGACTAAGTCTTCACCTGGGAGCACTTAACAATTTTTGTCACTTTTAAGACTGTTTCGTCTTACCAACAAGTAGTCAATTTGTGTCGCGTGGCGGCCACTATTGTACGTTATGAGATGTTCATTACGTTTTTCGAACCACGTATTTGTTATTGCCAGATTGAAGGCCGAAACAGCTTGCAGCAGTGTTTCGCCATCAGAGTTCCGCTCTCCGTATCCACAACCACCATGCACTCTCTCATACCCATCCTTCTCCTACATTCCCGTTAAAATCACCCCCTATATACACATCCTCACTATTTTGCACATCCATCAGCACACAATCGAAGAAACTTAGTATTGGAATTTGATTTTTTTGTGAAAATAAAATTTAATTTTACGATACCCTTTTATAGGACTGGTTACCCGTTACTAATGACAAAGATCTATTAATGGCAGCCGGGACGGCTAGGAAATTCCTGATAGAAAATCAAATAAAATTTTGTTTGATTTAGGACTCGAAGCCAATACCCAGCAATAGCGCTAGCGACCACTTGAGGAACGAGGCAGTAATCTAGTCAGTTATTTATTTATTTATTCTTAGGAGAACCAACAGCTATACCAAATGTATAAAAATTGTATAAGTAGCATAAAGCCAATTACAGGTTCTCACGGGTAAAAACAGAAAAAGTAATAGAGATTTTAAGATCACTAACAAACACGATAGAACAGATTATATATATAAGGTACAATAAGCACTATACAGTTTAAAAAAAGTCAATGTTCAGCCGAGTGCGTGCAGAAGAGGTTTTGGTGGTAAATGGGTCAAATGAGAACTCTTTGCAAAGAATATTAAAGTCCTTACTCGCTCGCACCATGTATGAGTTATGCCTGTAGTTAGAAGAGGAAAAAGGAATGGAGATAGGTGGATTAAATCTAACTGATCGCTGAGGGACGTTGAAACGAAGTTTATGCAGGAGATCAGGACAGTCAATTTCGTTAGATATAATTTTTAAAAGAAATGTGCAATCCGCTAATCGACGACGATTTATAAGTGGCTGTAAATGAAATTTCTTGCAAAGATTTATGTAATCATCAGAATGGTATGGTATACGCAGTCGAAAACATATAAAACGAATAAATCTTTTTTGTATGTTCTCAATACGATCGATGTACTTGCCATACAACGGGTTCCATATTTGTGACGCATATTCCAGATGACTTCTCACAAAAGAACAATAAAGAATCTTTAGGGTTTTAGCTTCCTTGAAGCAGCCTGCAATTCTCATTATATTATTATATATATTTATAGTCCCACTTACAGACCTCCTCTCACCGAGAGTGGGATGTACTGTAATCTACCACGCGGACCCACGGGGTCGCGTAGGTGCGGGATACGAGTTGGTACATGTCGCATGTCTTCTTTTAGGACATGCAGGTTTTCTCACGATGTTTTTGAACAGTGGCCGTGTTTTTTGTGATGAAATTATTCACACAAAGAGCACCTGCCTGGGTTCGAGCCACGACCTACCATTAAATTAAATTATTTATTTTCGTAAGCCTAATACAGTAAGGAGAGAGAAGCGTTTACAAAAACATTCCTCAAATAACTTTATCCTTAAATGAATAGGCTCATCACTAGGTCGTTCTGTGAAACTCCTAACACCCAAACTAAGACAAATCCTGTATCTCAGGTGTCAGCATTCTTCCCTGGCAGTTGCATTCGTAAAGCCTATCTTTGACGTGAATCTTTTTTCATTGCTCTGCACGAGGTAGTAAGTTTAATAAAACCAGTAAGTGCAACCAACACTTAACTTTACCTGCGTCGAAGCCACATTAATGTAATGTAACATGTAACAGTATGATTCGGAAAACGAACCGATTTCGAAGAAGTATCGGAAATACTATCAGGTTTCCTAAACACGGTCTGTCGAACACATATCAACAAAATAGGATTAGTTATACTAAATTGTTATGAAAGCATGAATCTCTCGTATCATACACAGAGTGTTCCTTAGCTATCAATATTCCGAAAATATGTTTTTATTGAATAAGATTGCTTTTTCGCTACCCCTGATTCCATACGCTCCATGCGAACCCATCTCGTACGATAAATTAAATAAACCCACTTATCAAATTGTATGTATATTGGATGCCCCTTTTTTAACATCATAATAATATTACAAAATGTAAAATGACATGCAAAGTTTAGTAGGTAACCTACCTACCTATGATGGAAAAACTTCGGAAACTATTGATTAAAGTTGTGAAGCACGTGAACGGTTAAAAAAAAATGGTGCTATGTATCTACAGCTACACACTTAACATCATCACGCCTGTATACTCCAAAGGGTTAGACAGAGGTGCACCTATAGTACACCTACATTTTGCCAGTTATGTTTAAGTTCCATGTAAAAAGAGGCGAGCGTATTGCCAACAACCGGTCCCAAATCCAGCCTCCGGGCGGCTACTGAGAAATTCCCGGTGGAAAAATTTAATAACAGTTTGCCCGACCAGGGAATCGAACAATGTAAGTAGTAGCGCTTGCGACCAAAAACCAGCGAGGCCGGGTAAGTAACTACATTTTGTATAAATGGCTTGGACCTTATCTACCTCTGTGTAACTCGATGATCTGATGATAAAATCAAAAGTCATTTATTCAAACTAGGCTGAGAGTCAGCACTTTTTGAACGTCAAAGTTACATAAGACAGTCCCCCCAAAACGCCCACCCTTCGACACTTCCTAGTGCTTTAGCTGGGAAGAAGAAGTGGAGGAACAAACTCCCCAGTAGCACGGCTGTCTGTTAAGTTAGAAGAACTTGATTCTGTACAGTATTATGTAAGTAATTAATATTATAAAACAAAACAAAACATACATCAAATTTTGCGTCATATGTCAGCTAGCACACGCCAATATACGAACAAAACATTAAAAAAACTAAACTCAAGCTGAAATAATAAGATCGTAAATATAACTTAAAACCTAAATAAGAGCCTCCAGGCATAAAGGGCGTGCCCGCTTACATACACAACGATGAGGAAAGCTAATTCTGATTCTGGTTGAAAGAACATAAACATTGTCTTGAGTTAATTACAGCGACCACCTATTCTTATCGATACTGATTATATCTACGTAGTATTTACACCAATTAATCTTATATAGATAGAGGTAGGTACACAATACAGATATTTTCAAACCAAAGTAGATACATCAGTTTAAATTAATTTATGTTATAGCTATTACACGCATATTTTTCGTTGTATACATTTTGTCTTTCGCTTATTCTTTTTATTAATATGTGGACCATGGTGTGGGTTACATGTTTGTAATTATAGGTTATGGATTTATTGTATTGCTCTTAGCATGTAACTGTTTTTTGTCCCTAATAAATAAAATAAAATAAAATCAATGAATTTTGTTCTACATTGCAAAAAACGTAAGAAAATATTTTACGAGCACACCACCATAGCGCTACCCCCATGATGTAGAAAAAGAAGGTATAATAAAACAAAAAGTAGTAATGGAAATAGTATTTTCAGAGACCTATTGTTTTTATTAAGTGATTGCAGCAGTATAATGGTAGCTGGTAATGTATTATGGTAGCTTATTGGATTCAGAGATGTCAGCATAAGTGCTGAATAAGTGAAGAGGTTCGCTGGGACCGTTGCCTGCCAGGGTCGCAGATTTTTCCGAGAGAGTCACCGTGGCCCTGGCACAAGCAACAGAAGGAACATGGATAGGTTTTAGTCAGTTAAAGTCTGACACGAGTTCCTGCTCCGCCCAGAACGGGAGATGTCATTTGACGATTTTCTACCCAGAAAAAATAAAACAAGCCTATTGGATTCCTTTGACGAATGAGTTGAAACAAAATAATACAGTTCTACGACTTCTGGAAAATCTACCTAGCTATAGACAGTTTAACTATTAACAGTTTTCTGCTGGTTATTAACTCATTGTTCATGGTGGTGTATGTGCTCATACAATCTGTGGGCTCTGCCAATCCGCTCCAAAGACACTGAAGTTTTTTTTCTGAAACTAAAAGTAAATGATGATGTAATTCGAAATCTCTAAATAGAATAAAACAAAATCGTTTCCCGCGTCTGTACGGTTAGATCTTTTAAACTGCGCAAAGGATTTTGATACGGTTTTTATCAAAACACAGAGTGATTCAAGAGGAAGATTTATATGCATAATATGCGGGCGAAATTTATGGCAAAAGTTAGTTTCGGCCAATATTTTAGATATTAACAAAGTTTCAGCTACTAGTGATATCACTGTAGCAAAGATAATCACTTAACTAATATAATCATATAGGTATTGACTAATAGACATCACAAGAAAGCCCTTCATATATGCACTACTAAACTTTTTCACGAATTTACTATCATAAAGGCCAGCATTGCATTCTGAAAGTCCAGCACGAATAATGCACGATAGCTTGCCGACGCAAAACAATACTGGGTAGGTTGGCTGGCTCGTCAACCTTCCCAGTATTGTATTACGTCGGCCATCGACGGACAGCGTGGAAAGATAATGTGCATGGAGTTTCTGAGGTTAATGAGGTTTGTAGGTAGCACCCCATTTGTGTGCCAAGCGAGAGCGTACAATTTCTTTCACAAACCCGAAGGATTACGGATGAAATTCCCAATCCATTGCGTCATATTTTTGAACAATTCGTCTACTCCAAACGCAATTAATATGGCCAAATTGTCACAATGAAAGGCATTGCAATAGTTAGTATCTTAAACAATTACCCCATAGGATTACCAGGATACATCAATGAGGATTAAAATGATAAAGGAGTTCAAAGAGTTTGTGTCTAATTGAAATCTTTTACTGGTTTAATTTTTACTGACGCAATTAACTAAGTAGAAATTGCTGAATTTAATTATAGTACACGCTCAGCATAAAAGCTAAAGTAAAACAACGAAAAATGCAAAGAACAACACAGACAATACACAGAAAAATACTTTGAGAAAATACATTTAAATAATAAATATATTTTAATTTTAAAGGACCTTTTTGTGAATACGACAAATTGCGACTCACGAATTCTGTCTGAATAGTATCCGACTAAAGTATTACACTGATAGAGATACCATTCAGTTGGCATTTCCGTTAATTTATTTGGTTGGCTTATTCATAACCCGCAACCATCCAATAATTGTGTTTTAAGTGTAAGAGTTAATCCTACACAGTTAAAATACAATTATGGTCCATTTACTAATGTCTATATTATTTGATAATGTCATTATCAATGAAGAGACTTCTAACGAATCACTTCTTAGTATCGAAATTGCTGCGATTTGGATAGGTAGTTAAGTAGAGCCACATTTTAATACGATAATAGCAATATCTAGACAAATAAATAAAATTGGAGTGTCTGTTTGTAATATTAAAATAACCGCTTTTTACTGAGTGTATATGGATGTATCACGGTTCATATACCAAATCAACATTTTTTACAATTTTTGTCTGTCTGTCTCTGATATGGATGGACCGATTTTGACGAGACTTTCACTGGCAGATAGCTAATGTAACAAGGAGTAACTTAGGGTACTTTTATTTTAGAAAAAAAAATAGAACCTCACGAAAAAAAAACGAACGAAATTCTTTTTTGTTAAAAATACCACGCGGACGAAGTCGCGGGTAATACCCTATATAACCTGAATTAATGCATTCTTAATACATTAACTGCGGTAGTACGTCCTCTTGCGATAATTTCGGACATCCACGCGGGCGAAGCTGCGGGCAAAAGCTAGTCATACATAAAAATCTTTCACGAAGCATGAATGTTTATTTTTGATCTGGGTGAAAAATGTTTCGTAGAAAGACAATTTACATAGGGGATTGCTATCATCTGTTAAAAAGTTCCCCTGAACCGATAATAGCCAATCATTTGTGTTCCAAGTGGCTATAAGTTTCTCATCTGTTTTTGTAAACTTACACACATACATCGTTTACATAAACTCACGCCTTCTCCCCATGGGGGTAGGCAGAAAGTACGGAACGCCACCTGCTATGATCCATCCATACTCCTTTTGCCTCGTTTAGGTTTATACATCTAGTCATACACGCACGCAGTTTCTGACCTTTCTGAAGAACATCACCAATAAGGTCACTATATGTTCTGCTAGGTTGTCCCCTCCCGGTGTTTCTACTCATATCTGCCTTGTAAATACCTATTCCGCACCGTTGTCTTATCACATACACTTTTAGTCAACTTTTCTGTTTTAAAACATTTATCGATAAATTTGTTAAGAATATGGTTGTATTTGTACTGCTACACAGTGATAGCACGAGTCGTTGCTGAGATATTTGTGATTAGCTGGGTTTGGCGATTAACACACGACACCGCGCACCGCCGCGGTAGGCGGTGAAGCGGATCTCATGTCGCATGGCTCTCTACGTACACCAACCGACCGCGCGGTCAATTCGCTTTACCGCCACCGCCCTCCGTGGCGGTGCGCGGTGCCGTGTGATAATCGCCTTTGTCGCGACGCGACGTACTGTGAGCGCCACCGTGACAAGTATAAATAAATACTTCTCATAGTACACAGTTAATGTTAATCTAGTCCGTCTCCTGCTGCACCCACAGCGTGTAGTAGCTTAATTTTAAGTTCCTTAGCCCCGGCTGGAGGCCTTAATTTATTGCGGCAAGTACAAGCAAGTCTGGTTAATCAGCAAACTACCTCCTAGATAGAATGGCAATTTGTGAATCACAAAAAAACAAAATAGCAAAGTTTTGCTTTTTTTTTTTTGTGAGTGTGATATCTTCAAATGACGTCTCCCGCTCTGGGCGGAGTGGGAGGGCGTGTCAGAATTTACTGACTGAAACCCACCCGTGTTCCTTCAGTTGTCTGCCAGGGCAGGGGTCTGCCTCGGTATCTCTTTCGAACAAATCTCGTGACCCTGGCAGGAGTCTTGCTACCGTAATAGGTATTAAGTCCATCCATAATGATCACTATAAACCTGCTGTAGACTGCCATATCTCAAATCACAAGAGCTTTATGTCTTCATTATTAAACATCGATAACATTCCTTTTTGTACAGGAATAAGTTTAGCTGACCTTGCTTTTAATATACCGACAGCAATAGACGTCTTAGTTGGGTCCGAAGTATTTTGGTCCGTCTTATGGAATAATCCTATCGATTTTGGTAAAAACCAGCTCAAGATAAATTAAACTAAAGTGCGTTGGCTAGTGTAAGCGCACGTTGCCCGTCATAAGTCACTCTTCTCATGTTTAAAAAATGATAACCAGGTTATCATTTTATACCATTCAGCCATTTGTTGTTTCCCAGGATCAGAAACTACCGCACCCAAACACTCAAAATTTCTTGAGATGCCTCTCTGTAAGCGGAACTTAAAACTGTACCGATTCAGATTTCAGGGACAACTTTCGATATCAACGGAATTAATATTCTGACTGAGTCTTAAGACTGGTGACTTTCTTTTAAAATTGTACAAATTGAATAAATGGTGTAAAAGGCTATAAAATTGCTGTTTTTTACCTCTACCTTTTAAATTCTAATTATTATTAAAGCTGGTAGATAAATAACATTAGCTTCCGCGCTTACTTACGTCGTTCGAACGAAGATAAGGAGATTATTTTTTGCTAACCATAAAAATCGTGCATACTCTTTTTTTTAAACAGAAATAGGAAATGAATTCGATAGTTATTTTACATTATAATTAATTAATCTTAGTCGTACTTAAGAATTTTCCGGAACTCGGAACAAATATTCGAAAAAAAAATATAGTCGTTAGGAAGTCTCCACTTTTTGTGCTCAGTGCTTTGAACTTTAGGTTCATTAGCTCTACCTTTTCCGATCACTGATTATCACCAAGCCTATAGGTAACCTAACCTAACCTATTGCTACCTAAGTACCTATACTCTACTATTGGAGAAAATGTTTTCGCAATTCCCTGAGTCTACCTCCATTGTGAAATAAATTGAGCACTCTGATTGGAACCAATTCATGCCTTATTTGCTTTTCGACATCAACAATGCCGTGAGTGGCCCATGGCATACATATTTAAAGAGCAATTTGAGAACGATACCGATGAATTTGTAAACATAGGGTATAGGTTCGTTTGCACAATGAGCCCAAAACTAGTGAGCAATTGGTACACGTATTTATTTAACTCTCGTTCATAAAACACAGCACAATAAACCGAAACAAAAGCGTGCGTACCATCGCAGACACTGGTAGTCGACCATATTTCAAACTTATTGCAGAAGACATAAGGGTGAAAAGTGATCCACTTCTATTATCCGCGGTTGTACGTTTCTTTAGGCGGGAACAGCATCCTTATTGCGTCACAGAATAACAATCTGAATCTGAATAGTTTTGAATGATGTTGTTTTGAAAAAAAAAAAATGTCTGCTCAACAACGTAAATAACGCG
This sequence comes from Aporophyla nigra, assembly GCA_947507805.1. Classification (NCBI taxonomy): domain Eukaryota; kingdom Metazoa; phylum Arthropoda; class Insecta; order Lepidoptera; family Noctuidae; genus Aporophyla; species Aporophyla nigra. The sequence goes on along the minus strand of OX382307.1, from coordinate 11,958,659 downwards.
ATAAATGTTGTTGAACTGTCAAAATGAAAGCCATTCCTACTGTTAGTGTGTTACGCAATTACCCCGCTGCTTAGCGAGAGCCGCTTAGGGTGCTGGTTCCATCAGATAATGTATTTATTTATTGTGGTAAATATGCTCTGGAAATATAATTCTTGGGTTTCAAAAATTAATTTCAGTCAAGTTTCGTGTTTTTAAACGAATTCGAAAAGAATAATTTTAAAAACTATTTTTTACAGAAAACTGCATTTTTGTCTAGTTACAGGCAATAGGGTTGCTTTTGGCTGGTACATTGTATACTTTCAGCGACAAAGTCAGTTTATTCAGTTAAATGTAAAAAAATCCGCTAGAGTAAAATTTAAAGAATACGAACTCTTAGTTATTAAATTACATGCTGAAATACAAGTATTAAGTTTTCATTCAGAACAACATAAAACCGGCCAATTCCGTCTCCCACTAACTTCATGTTACAGTTTATTCCATGGTAGATTATGAATACAACCATTAACTCAAATTCATATTAATTACTAGCTTTTGCCCACGGTTTCGCCCGCGTGGATGTCGGAAATTATCGCAAGAGGACATACTACCGTGGTTAATGTATTAAGAATGCATTATATAGGTAATTACCCGCGACTAATAAAAAAGTTTTTCGTTCGTTTTTTTTTCGTGATATTCTTTTTTTTTTTCTAAACTTAAAGTAGCCTTAGTTACTCCTTGTTACATCAGCTACCTGCCAGTGAAAGTCTCGTCGGAACAAACAGACAGACAAAATTGTAAAAAATATTGTTTTGGTATATTGGATGATTGGTGAGAGAACCGATACTGTTCTGCTCAGTAGGTTCACTGAACTCCATGTTTTGCGAGATCGATGAACCTACTGTGCAGGGGGGTAGACGGTGTGTATTTGTTATTTTTACTTACTAACATTAGTTATAAGCAAATCTGTGTTACTAACAACCTTGCCTTGCCTATGGACTTTGCTGTCTGAAATAAAGATTTTTATTTTATTTTTATTTTATATTAACCGTGTATACATCCATATACACTTAGTAAAAAGCGGTTATTTTAATGTTAAAAACAGACACTCCAATTTTATTTATTAGTATAGATGTATAGATATAGAGAACAGTGGTGGCTCAGTGGTTTCGGCCCCGACTTATGAGAAGGTCTTGGTTTCGATCTCAGGCAGGCGGTTTACTTTGTGTAAATAATTTTATCACCACTACTCCCAAAACGGTGAAGAAAAACATAGTAAGGAAACCGCATGTCCTAGAACCAAAAATTTTAAGAAATGTGACATTTATAAACGTGCACTGGGCTGCGTGGTAGTTTACGGCCCACTCCCTCTCACTGAGAGGAGGTTTGTTCCAGCAGTGGCTGATTATGCATAACAAATAAGAGTAGAGAAAACTTTACTAAATGGGACTGAGTTAGCCAGTTAACAAACTTACACAATTTATAATAAAATAACTCAAAAGGTTGGGAAGGGACAATTGATGTAATTATCCTAAACTAAACTAATTAAAAAGTTATGGCGTCATTTTATTACTTTCACAACATAGATTAAATTGTCTTCGTGAAATGCTCGTAATACTCGGGACTGTTTTGGGCCTGCACCCCAAACCCATGACACACATTCCTAATCCAGTACTTAACAAGTTTGAAAAATATGTCTGCTCAATAACGTAAAATACGCAATTAATGTTGTCGCATTGTCAAAATTAAAAAAATTTAGCTTGATACACAACTACTTCGTTGAATTATATTTGGAAGAATCGAAATGGGCTTCAAAAAGGAAACGATTAGGTATAAAGGTAATGTTTATCGAAAATCAATTTTCCGTTGCAAATAGTTTTTATTTTCTCTTAGATAAGATCATGTTATATGCCAGAATTTGTGTAGCTACATATGTTGCGGTAATTTGAAAAAATACCCATAAACCGCTTGTTAGGAGGTTATCCTGAGACTGTGGTTAAGACTTTGGAAATACTGTAACAAAACTTTGAAGTCCACGTATGTACAGACGCCAGCACATCAAACTACCCGAAACTGTCAAATTGCGATTAAGTTGAACACCTTTTAAAGAAATTTGACAGATTGTAGTAGCTCTATGTGCTGGCGTCTGTACATACGCAGACATAATGAAATCTCGGTGGGATATTCTCGCGCACTGGATTTTCAACTGTCGGTGTTAAATCGAGCATTTAGAATCCAACAGAAAGCAGCACGAGTCTCAGCTCATCAAAAAAACAGTGTTCGATTGTCAACTTTGACTGGCCTGTTAGTCTACTGGTTAGTGACCCTGACTGCTAAGACTGAGGTCATGGGTTCGATTCCCACCCAGGACAAATGTATGTGTGATGAGCAAAATCATTTGTTCTGTGTCTGGGTGTAATTTATCTATAATATGTATGTATTTAGAAATATATAAGTATATTTATCAGTTGTCTGGTTGCCATAGTACAGGCTCTGCCTAGTTTGGGATCAGATAACAGTGTGTTGGTTGTCCAAAGAAATTAGATATTATTATTAACTTTCGGCGCTAAGCAGGGCTTTCTGAAGATCCAGTGAAATGAAATGAAATGTTTATTTCTGTAAGTAGATCATATAAGACACTTTTAGATGTTAACATTTTTTGGTCAATGTTTTTTAAAACTAGATGGCGCCGGCATTTCTTAGCTGACTGTTCCCTGAGAAAAAACACCGAAACAAACTCAGAGGTCATAGTCTCTTTTAAAGTCACATTATATCATTAGAATTTTATGTGAGTCTAACAATGCAGGTCACTGTCTGGAAGAGCCTTTTGAAGAAAGACCCATTGGAGCTTTGAACTGACCTGTCCCAACAGACGGCATGTATGTATCAGTCATCGTGTAGCTCAACCCTATTTTAGGGAGCTCAACGACCCGTCATAAGACGCTACCGAATCTGCAGGACATTGGCGTAGGCCATATACAAAATACTCAAAGCCGCCAGACAGTTATGTTATAGTGGCATGTATTCAATTAGTCTGTGCGCGATAAACCCGCTGCGATTTTATTTATTTACTAGTTTCTACCTGCGACTTGGTCCGCGACAAATTTTTCTCCCCTAACCCTTCACGTCGCATCGAATTACCTGCCAGTTTTCGTTCATTTTTCGTTGCTGCTCCGCTCCTTTTGATCGTAGCGTGATGTTATATAGCCTGTAGCCTTTCTCAATATATAGGCTACTCAACACAAAAATATTTTTTCAAGTAGTTCCTGAGAGTAGTTCCTGAGATTAGCGCGTTCAACCAAATAAACAAACTCTTCAGCTTTTTAATATTAAGTAGATATAGATGAACACAGTCATAGTAAAAAAATAACAGAGTGATAAGGCATAGTAAAACAATATAAAGTAAAGTAAAAAAAAAGTAGCAGTTTGCAAAGTATTCTTCAAAATTTAAATCCTTGTTTGGCGTTCTTAATGGCTCGTCTTCATCGACTTCTAATGGTTCCGGTTTTTGATGTCCTCCCATACATCGTGGGCTGTACCAATCGCACCAAGAACACCGAATCCTTTTCTCTGTAATAGAATTAATTGTGAGGTCGTTCACCGCGATTCTGAAAACTTGGGTGAAATATGGTGGTATGGTGAAAACACGGTAAAATTAAGGTAAAGTTGAACATGGAGTATGAGTGTTTTTTTTTAATGTTACCTCGCAGGTTAACCTAGGAGTTTGCTCAATCATATAAGGCTTCCAACCAGGTTATAAAACTTAGAAACGCGTAAGAGTTTTGACATTGCGGGTTTACTTTAGGGAATAGACAACAGGTCGACAATCTTTTTTAGATAAAACTTTCTGGGGTAATATAATATCGCATCACATTGTCAAATAATACGATAAAGATATAAATTTTATGACAAATAATACGTAGGTATTACCTACTGACCTATCCGGGCTCTAAAAAACAAGAATTTTCATCATCTTAGCCTTTTCATTGGGCATGTATTCGATAATTCTTAATCTATACAAATAAATAAAATTGAAGTGTCTGTTTGTAATGTTGAATTAACAGTTTTTCACTAAATGCATATGAAAGTACATATATGGTACTTACATCAAAAAATCATTGTACTTAAATTTTGTTTGTCTGTCTATCTGTCTGTCTGTTTGTTCCGGCTTATCTCTGAAATGGCTGGACCGATTTTAACGGGATTTTCACTGGCAGATAGCTGATGTTATAGGCTACTTTTTTCAGAGTAGCACGTCCCTGTGTGGTAATTTCTGAACACCACGCGGGTGAAGCCGCGGGCACAGCTAGTAGAAAATATAAAAATGTTCATTTGCATGATTATTGCAGGAAACTTCATAGAAGTCTCAATCTTACTACTGCGTTTAGAAAAGTTCGTTGTCAAGAATAAAATTGATACTTTCTCTATGAAAATGAAGTAAGTTTGAGGTTAAATGTAACCAATTTTTAGAACAATTAATTTAATATTTCGACTATTAAATAGGTTGTGAATATTATTGATTATGTGATATATTTCCCCATTTCTTCCCGTGGGTGTCGTAAAGGGCGACTAAGGGACTTACTAGAGAATGGGCAGCAGCGTTGTCTATTCATTTTACCACCATACTGCGATCGCCGCAGTGGCGATTATGGCAAAGCCCCCCAAATTGGGGGAGGCCTAAGTCCAGCAGTGGACGTCTTACGGCTGAAATGATGATGATGATGTGATATATGATCATTTTAATCTAACTCTCGATATCAAAAGTATGGTAGGTACCTTTTAGTAATAAGATCCAGGTTTCACCGTTGTAGGGGTTCAAATTATGAAAGTTTCTGAATTTTATGTACAAAAGTCGAGTTAACTACATAATTTAAAATAAAGCCTTGCAAATTAAAGTGTGAGGGTAGGCAATTAGTTTAAAAAGGTCAGATTATAGTTGGTACTTACCACGGTCCCAAACTTAATTCTAGGATTAGCTTCCACACTGAGTATCATAGCCAGAGTCACGAAAACGAAGAAAAATAGTGTTAGGAAATGCATTTTTAATTAATGTTTTTTGATTCTTTCAATTTTTAATTTGTAGTATGTTGTGTAGACTTGCGATACAAGAATTGTGCCTCGTTAGTGCATGTCCAATCTTTTATATTGATCGAATTAAATTAAGGAAAACCCTATATTGGCTCTCGAACCATTAAAATACTATTAAGGTTCTAATCAATTTACCTACTATACTCCATTTGTTTAGGTAGTTAACTAAATGTAAACAATCTTAACATGTCTTTTATCTAAAAAACTGTCTAAAAATTGAATCTAAAAATGTTTACAATTAGGTATTTACTTAAACCGATGTTAGGTAAGTAACTTAATTTAAATAATATTTGTTGGTCTTTTATACGATTTATTTTATATAAAAAGACATATCAAGATTGTTTACCTTTAGTTAACTACCTAAACAAATGGAGTATAATGTTATGACATTGTATGCAATATGGACAAAATTAACGATTATTTGATAATTTTAGTAGGCATATGATTAGGTACTTATTAATCCGCTGATATATTTAGAGTCAACGGTTTGCAGAACAGTTAAAAAGAAAAATATTGTAAAATCATAAGTAGGTAAAGATTGTCTGCCAAAGACAAGCTTGTACCCATGCATCACGATTCCGGAAAGATCCCTCAAGTCCCCTATAATACCTAATACTAGTGTGCATTTCGTAGAAATTAATTCACCAATGACGCATAATTCATTAATTGTGGAACCGATTGGAGGTCTGCCCAGTCATCATCATCATGATCCACAGCCCAACTTCGTCCACTGCTAAGGATAGACCTCGTTTTTCTTGTGTCGATCTCCCCGTTCCTGTACCAGCCTCATCCAGGGTCACCCCATCTGCCCGTTTCCCTTTATATATATACGTAAAAAAATGGAAACCATTTTGGCACTTCAATGAAAACAGTACAATTAGTTCAATATTGATCAATTTATAATTACAATGATAACGATAAGAAACTGTATGAGTGGAAACAGCTTGAAGTTGATTAGATATCTGATGATCACGTCGTCTAGCCATGCTTTTTATTTTTCATCGCCTTATAAGCGTCGTGGGCGGTGCCCGCTGCACTTACTGCGCGAAGACCATTCTTCTGTAAAAGCAAAACGTATCATTAAGTGCTATGTTATAAATTACATTTGTTACCCAGTAGCCTGCCAGGGTCGCGAGATTGTTCGAAAGAGATACCGTGACCCTGGCACATGGGCAACTGAAGGAACACGGGTGGGTTTGAGTCAGTAAAAGTCTGACATGCCCTCCCGCTCCACCCAGAGCGGGAGAAGTCATTTGATGATTTCCTATCCAAAAAAAAAACCCAGTTAGTTAGTTCGTCCGTGTGGTGCGGGACAGAATAATATCACTCCATTCCTCCCGTGGGTGTCGTAAGATGGGGCTAAGGGACTTACTAGAGAATGACCAGCAGCATTCTCTAAGCATTTTACCACTATACTGCGGTTGCTAATCCCCCTGTCAAGCATGGCGATTATGGCAAAGGCCCCCAAATGGAGGTCTATTTTCAACAGTGGACGTTTTACGGCTGAAATCATGATGATGATGATGACCCAGTTAGTTTGTATGCATATTATCTAAGAAGACAAACATACACGATACAATATACAGGTCTGAGGATGTGTACACTATTATACATAATATTATGTTATAGTCAAACATGTCTTTGACCAGTGTGTGTTGCCAGTGATGACATATGGAAACGAAACGTGGTCGCTCACAATGGGCCTTATTAGAAGGCTGAAAGTCACCCAATGGGCGATGGAGAGGGCTATGCTTGGAGTTTCCCTACGCGATCGAATCAGTAATGAAGAGATCCGTAGGAGAACCAAGGTAACCGATGTAGCCCGAAGAATTGCTAAACTGAAGTGGCAGTGGGTAGGGCACATTGCTCGCAGAACAGATGGCCGATGGGGCCGAAAGGTTCTGGAGTGGCGACAGCGTACCGGAAGACGTAGAGTTGGAAGGCCTCCAACAAGATGGACCGATGACCTTGTGAAGGCCGCAGGAATCCGCTGGATGCGGGAAGCACAAAACCGGTCGAAGTGGAGGAGCTTGGGGGAGGCCTATGTCCAGCAGTGGACGTCTTTCGGCTGAAATGATGATGATGAGTCAAACATCGAAGTTCCGGCGCTCCTAAATTTGGATGGTCAAACCTCAGGTCAGACAAGAAGTCTTCGTTAAAGTTCAAACCAATAGCGTGCTTGTTCGTGCGTATTTTGGTCTTTGCCTAACGAATTCATGTCTAATCCTAGGAGAGACCAACTGGACAGTCAAACATCGAAACTCACTATATCAAATCAGAGTGTACGAAAACCTATTTGTTCATTTTAATGTTTTTTGTTTCAGTGACATAAGAATGGATTGATAATTATTATACATCATACATCGATCTTTGACTATAACACACACTATACACGAAACTTACTTATCAATAACAAACTCAAAAGAAAATAAATGCTTGAGAACATATTGCTTAGAATGGAGAATATGTAATGACTCAAGCATCGACTAATGAGACTAATTATCTGTTGCTGACAGACTCCCGTAGGGCTACGTCACTGCTCATTAACCCCGTGATAAGATAGATAAAGCCAACTGGCAATGATAGAAAAGGTCCATAAAAAATACTTACAGCAACCGACCCAACTTTCACTTTAGGGTTAGCTTCAGCTGTGCTAATCAGCATCACCAACGCCACCAGAATCACCATAAAAAAAGCTATGAATTTCATTTTGACAGATTTTTATCTTACAAATTTGTTAAAACAGAAAACTTGGAGTGATCGAGGAAGATGCACAAGTGATAATTTTCATGGGATGCTCATCTATTTATTTGTTTTCGATCTACTGAGTGCACATAAAGAGCTGCTGAGTGATGACGTAAAGAAAACTCCGCAATAGTTACTTTGTTGGTATTGTATGGAAAATGCCTGACAGGTCACGTACACAATTAAAATAAATTGGAACATCTAGATGTCTGAGCAAGGGGAATCCCGATAACTTTCTTGGTCCCGCATTTAAAGGTTAAGTTTTTGGTCACTAACAATTTTATTATGTTGTTGTTTTTGCATAAAAAATAAATATATAACATCACGCCCTGTTTCCTTGAAGGGTTTGGCAGAGGTGTATCTATAGTATGCCCACACTTCGCCAGTTACAGAAAAGTCATTTTAAAATATACACAAGATAGATATCGAAATCTTCATGTATACCCAACTCTTGTCGTCTGATGTTCCAGATTCTCGTGGGAGCTGGATTTGCAGGAAGGAGTATTTTATTCAAATAAGCTCTTCATTTTATCCACCCAGCTGTTGCACATTCCGCTTCACTTTGACCCGGATGTTTATGCAGTAGATATTGTTAGTGTTCCACCACCAACAAAAGAATTGAAATAAGGTGGATGGTAGGTGTAATAAAATATCCAAGTAGTAAGGCAATGATCCAATGGTCCACTGTCGACGAGGAAACACCTAGCTATCTATTATTTTTTCGCTCAAGAAAATTGGGTACAAAAGACTGTAGGTCCCGTGTAGGTAAAAGGGATACATACATATATTAAAAGTTGATCGCTGATTGTTTACATCGCAAGCGCGTAATCTTTCGGCGCACTGACAAGACCACTCAAAGAAAGTACTCGCTCAGCGACGCTTGGTTGGAGGGCAGAAAACTCGCTAAGAATTTAGATGTACAGTTTAGCTATCATCAACACTGCTCTAAAAACGTTCATCGAGAGGAAACTGGCTTGTCTTAGAACCAAAAATTTCGACGACATGTGATATCTACCAACCCGCACTGGGCCCGCGTGGTGGATTATGGCCCACTCCCACTCACCGAGACGAGGCCTGTGTCCCAACTGTGGGATCATTTTTGGGCTGCTAATGATGATGAACTGGCTTTGAAAAGAGAGGAAGATGTTTGTTCTGATTTGAAGCTCCTCCTTTTTTACACGCTTTATATTAGCTTCACTTGTATGTTTGTATATTTGTATGTTTGTATATTTGTATGTTTGTTTGTAACCGACTCCTTATAGCGCGATTTTGACCCACTTTAAACGACCAGATTTCATTCAAACTTTGCACACCTGTCAAGGACCGATGACAATACAATAATTTCATAAATTTGTGCCATTATCCTTGCCAGGGTTACCAGGACAGCAAAAAAACTGTCACAAACTACGCTGACATACGTCTCAAAATTCGAAATACCCTAAAAAATAGAAAATAAATAATAGTTTAAAAAAACTAAAAAACACGCTTCCATTGAAAACCAAACTAAAAAGTACAAAATAATGGAAAAAAAGCGTGGGGTGCCTGATATCATTTAAAAAATACCTTAAAAAGCACCCCACGCTTTTTTTCCATTATTTTGTACTTTTTAGTTTGGTTTTCAATGGAAGCGTGTTTTTTAGTTTTTTTAAACTATTATTTTTTATTTTGGTTTTGAGCTATTGTTTTTGCAGTTATCATCTAAATTAACTCTACTGTGATAAGCGGAACCCTTTTCAAGCAAATCTGACTCTAACATAGTTGGGATTTTCCTAACGTATATATATTTTTTAGATATGTTTTCTACGTAGATATCTTGAGTAAAAATAATTGGTGATTGATAATTATAGGCATTATTCGTTTCCATCGTGTGAGATATCGATAGTTATATGACTCATAGTGTGATCTATAAAAAGGAAATACATGATCATGTTTCTTTTATTTGTGAAATAATTCTCGTTGTAGTAAATCCTGTAACTGTTACATTAAATTATATCAATATCATTAAACATATCTTTTTCGCCAACATTGCTAGAAAGCCCCGAGTGTGTCATTCGATTAGTTGTTGACTTTCGGTCTTATATATTTCATATTACAATTTGAGAATATACGTTCTAAAATTAAACTTTATACCTGTCTTTAATCTTTTATATGTTTTCAGGAATCCATAAGAATGGCCCAAGACCTCAAAATTGAACAAAATACTATATGGGTCGTCAGCACTAAGGGATTGATTATAAAGACGATATAATATCTTCGATAATATAAGTTGTAAGTAGTTCGGAAAACTACTTTTTACCACAGTAAGATGAATGGAGTTAACGTGTAAATTCACGGCTTTACACCGAATATTGCTAGCGGTTTGACAAACTATGCGTTGCTAGCTCGGTAGAAATTCAAAATGGCTGAAGAGATACTGCCAAACTGCTGCCAAACCACAGACATGACAATTTCCAAGTGAAATTCCTTATTTTGTCTAGTTTTGGCTTTCAATGAAATGTCTAATATTCAATAAATTGCCGAATTTGTAATCTGGAGTATTCACTGTTAATTAACTTATTCCAAGTTTATTTTTAATTTATCAGCGTATGTTTTCAACTTTAGAACCGGGTGGTACTTAGTCAATAATATCTTAATTTATTTCATCGTTGAAAGTAATTAGCTTGCTGAAAAACATCATGTGTCAGTCCTCTGTTTCATGCCGATAAGGGTAGGTATCATTAATCATTATAATTCCGAGTACCATTTATTTTTTGCTTTTTGTGTACTTGTCGTAATAAAATCGCTCTTCCACATTTTGTAAAAAGGTGGTCTAGTGGTATTGTTTTGAATGATCTTTACATCTTTATGGATATTTTAAATTGTACATTATTTTTGAGACGATTCCTTGCGTGGCAGAATAAGCCAATTGATAAATCATCCTTGAAAAATACCCAGTAAGTAGTACAAAACGTTTGGGTTTGTTCACCATACCATCATGCAGATAATAATTATTGGAGTAATAATAGACTGGATGCTCCAGCGTGTCACAATTTATTGCAAATTCGCACTATTTCCCGCTCTGGCTGCGTTTTGAGCTAGAAAAACCATTTTCTTTGGTTTCCTATGATTCACATCTTGCTTTTCCCAATCATTTCGCCCCTACAAAAAATGAAGCCATTTGTAACACGACACGACCATGCGCGGCGTGCTCGAACCCAAGGTCGCCATGTAGGAATATGTGCAATTGAACACACGAATTGTTGTAAAATACTGGTCTTTATTAGCAAACCATTCAATTCATACATTTAAACTACTTACAAATACAAACACAGAAATAGTTCTATGGCACCCAGACTACAGACATACATAGATTAAAGCTTTTGGGTGTCGCAAAATAAAATAATATTGTTTATTTCAATTACAAAGGGCATTTCGATACATGTTATTGGAGATCACCTTTTAAGCAAGGAATTGCTTGTGTTAGGAGACTCCGCGCTTCCACTTATCATTATCTTATGCAATTGAAGTGTAGACAATGTAAACATGCAAACATGCAAAACTAAAAGTAAATGGGTAACTTAAAATTATACAAACAGCACTGTAAATGAATGAGCGTAGTGCATAGAATGGGCCAAAACGCGCGTGTACGTGCGACACGACCATGCGCGGCTTGCCCGAAGCCAGGGTCGCCATGTAGGAATAGGTGCAATTGAATACACGAATTGTTGTAAAATACTGGTCTTTATTAGCAAACCATTCAATTCATACATTTAGACATACTTACAAATACAAACACAGAAATAGTTCTATGGCACCCAGACTACAGACATACATAGATAAAAGCTTTTGGGTGTCGTAAAAGAAACACTTAAGTAGGATAGATGCTGTGCAAATGCATGCAGTGTGAACTGGTGTGGTGTGACTATGACTGATAAGCTTAGAAAGGATTTGAGAAGACAACGGTGCAGTTTAAAAGAAGGTGTAGTGACAACAGTTGGAAAGAAAATGCTTAGATAGTCGATCTTGTTGAGAGGATGTATGTAAGGCAGGTAACAAAAGGTATTTACAAGGCAAATGTGAGTGAAAACGCTGGAAGTAGACGCTTTAAGACACTTTATTGGTGATGTTCTTTAGTAAGGCCAAGAGCGTAGTACTCGCAAAAGGCGTTCTTTTATAACCGGATAAGTATCATCATCACATCACTTAAGCCGAAAGACGGCCACTGCTGGGAGAGGCCCAGAGCGCCCTTAGTCGCCTTCTACGACACTCACGTGAAGAAATGGGATGGTGCTGTTCTTTACATTCGGCAAAACACGAGATTATCTAACATATTTTACTCCTTTTGCTTCGTCTACGCCTATGTCAGGAACTGGTATGTTACTAAACGGTAAATTTTCTCACCATGCGATGTGCACGATAGTCATGAACTATTTATGATTTAGGGGGATGTTAAAATTGGAATAAAGATTGTAGTAACTTTATAATACTTACACTCGATTTCTGATACGTCAATATCTTAGAATAGGTATGGTTTGAAAGTCAATCATATCTCATTGTAGCTATTGTTTTGGCTGGTAGATTTAAAAGCAACGAATTAAATCACTTGACATGGGAATTCATAGTTATGAATTCCAATGTCAAGTGATTTAATTCGTTTGACTCCAAATTTCTGAAAGGCTTCTCAAATGAATCAGTTGATTTGAGAAGCCTTTCAGAAATTTGGATTCATATTCTGTGAAGCAGCATACCTATACAGATCAGAGCAACTACCATTACATAACATTCATTATCAATTTGTAAGTAAATGCTTCATAAATTATCCTATAAATAACATTTTATTCATAATATTTAAACATGAGGTAACTAAATAACTAATGCCTTAGAAAGTCGTGTTCAATCCTACCTCAATTCAATCAATTCAGTGCGTGAACCACAGAGAGAACGCAGCTTCTCCAGGTGGTCTTTGTGCCTCGGTATAGTAGCATGTAATTTGTCTCAATCATTGTTGTTTCCTATCCATGACTGTTTTGTACAACATCTCGGGCGCTGGCCTCTGCACTCACGACCTTTTTCTGTAAACAAAAACAATTCTGAAAAGTAATTTATAAACTACACACAATCCCCGCACTCACTAGAATACACAAGAGAGATATTATAAAAAAAATACATAGATACAATCACTCAGATTTTACTGAACTGTTTAAGGCATTGGTGAAATAAAATAGGTTTTCAGTTATACCCACTTTGGTCGTCTGGGACGAGACGCTAGTCGAGAAAATTGTCTTACTTCAGTAGGGCTGTGAACCGGTAATCATGGTTACGGTTCAGTCAACTTCTAGTCCATTAAAGTATTTACAAGTGCTTTCCCAGTATTCTTCTTGGCGGGTTGTGGCGCTACGTCACCAGCGCCGGCGAATAGCGCGAGTACCGCCATCAGTATCCCAAACAACGTTATCAGCTTCATTGTCTCTTCTAGTTATTACTGCTTCATACAAACTACGAGGAACACAGCTTCGAGTTGACTGAGAAAATATACTACAGACAGTGCTTTATAAATACAAGATCCAAATCTCAACTTTTACCTGTTTATTGAAATTATTTTGACGAGCTAGACGTAATGGAATTAGCACTATGAAGAATAAGATTATTTACAAATACTTAGATCAGTTTCCTTGCTTGTCTCAAAGGCTTAAACAGAATGGAATGTGTAAAAATCCTAATTATATAAAAAGAACTGTGAGAAAACCGATAATTCAACAATAGTCGCGGGACTCGATGTGGCCCATTATTTATTTGTCATTGTGTATATGGTTTCGCGGAGATCTACACGATAGATAAATAATACAGCAAGAGTTGGATTCTTATGAACTCAACTAGACGGGTCGGGTGTTTTGTTACATTCCACGTCAACCCAAATATAGTAGCAATTGTAAGGATAATCCTTATCTATCTATATATATATATAAAAATGAATCCCTATTTCCCTTGGTCACGCCATCACGCGTGAACGGCTCGACCGATTTCATTTTTTTTGTTGTTGTTGTGTTTGTAATTGTCAGGAGAAGGTTCTTATGAAAGGAAAAAATCAAAAAATTGCGCGGAATTAGAAAATTTAAGAACACTTATTTAAGAATACTTAACAACCATATAATAGGACAATTTAAACTTTTTTCATGTAACATTATGACATTTGACATAAAATTGACAGAAAGCGTGCTCAAATATCATCAAAGAGACAGGACAACGTCTGTCGGGTCAGCTAGTGCCTTATAAATATTATGTCACCTACTTGAATAAAAAAATCATACGTACCTTTAAGTTCAATACTGTCGGTTTTTTTTTTAATAACGAATCATCTTCACGTCTTCATTATTATTTATTAGTTTCACCCCTTTGTCCACAAGACAAGTTCCAACAATGAGTATAGAAATCAGTCACCCAGTAACTTGTAGCAATAAAGTTTCTGACATCTTCAGAGTATTTTACTTATAGAGCCTGTGAATATACCTTTTCATGGAGATTGTTCGTAAGGTTACTTTCAGAACGGCCAAACCATATCGTTTTGGACAAAACATAATTGCATTGCTTGTGTACTATGCTGTATTCTATATATTAAAGATAATACCCAACGTCTTAAAATAAAATTTTCTTGTTTCCATCTTCTGTAAAAAAAAAAAATACGCAGTCAGGTTTTTAGATTTTTCATTTATCTTAGACGGCTCTACAACGCGCCACGCGACGACACGCGGAAACAAAACCAAAGCCAGACTCAGAAACGCGCTCTTATTGAATTTGCATGTAAAAATCGAGCGTGGGGATACGGCACGTGGTAGTGTGAAATCTTTTGATAATGTTAGGCACCAGAGAACGATAAAAAGTGCTATCAATTTAACGCAACAGCTAGGCTATCGTTATCTTTATTTTATTTGGGGCCGCATACTTCAAATGCATCCCCTAGACGACCGTTATGTGGTTATATATTGAGTTTGGTAAAGTATTAATTAATTATTATCTTAGTGTCGTTGTTAATAAATTATTGGGTTTAAAGTCATCCCATTCTATATAATATTAAAGTTAATAGGGTTTTAAGTTAAGAAGGGAAAATGGAAACGTCATAAGTATGACACGTACGTAATGGTTTCCCGGATTCTTACCAATTACGAAGATAATGGTGCGCACACGTCACTCTTTAAATCCCGTGGCGTCAGAAACAGGTAAAATTTAGATTTTGTTCTTGTATTTATAAGCTCTCGTCTTTGGTATATGGTCACAGTCAACTTCAACTCGAAGCTGAGTTCCTCGTAGTTTGTGTGAAGCAGTAATAACTAGAAGAGACAATGAAGCTGATGGCGCTGTTTATGATGCTGATGGCGGCGCTCGCGTTGTTCGCCAGCGCTGGTGACGCCGCGCCACAACCCAAGGTCAACTGGAAAGCACTGAAGAGTACTGGGAAAGCACTTGTAAGTACTTTGATTTTAATGAAGTTGACTTAACCGTAGCCATGGTTACCGGTTCACAGCTCGACTAAAGTAAGACTATTTTCTTGACTAGCGTCTCAGACCACCAAAGTGTATATAACTGCATTGGTATATGACCATATTGGTATTTCACCAGTGCCTTAATTAGTACAGTGAAAACTGAGTGATTGTAACTATTAGCTTTTGTAACATCTCCCTTGTGCATTTTAGTGAGTGTGGGGAGTTTGTAAATTTATCAAAATTGATTTTGGTTACAGAAAAAAGTTGTCAGTGCAGTGAGTGCAGCGGCCACCGCCCACGAGATGTACAAAGCAGTCAAGGACAGAAAACAATAATGAAAGAAAAACTTACATACAATTATACCAAAGAAGAAAGAGGAGAAGCTGCGTTCACGCCGTGGTTTACACAATGAGTTATTTAACTCGAAGTAAGCTTGGACAGCACATTCTAATATACCTCTTTTTCTGTTAATGTTCAGTTAATATTCTCGTGTTGTGTTTAAATGTTATGAATAAAATGTTATTTATTGGAATATTTATGAATCATTTATTTAATAATATTATTTTGAATGTATTGAAATAGTACTTCAGTCTTTGAGTCAACTGGACCCACTCAAAATGCACCCGCGGGATCATTCAACCCAATCACATTTTGAATAGGTCGACTGGATCCATCGCCAAATTCATTATTAATACAGTCACGTAGTGAAGCCGATTCTTTTAGTTTTATTTTTATGACACGCACTTACGTATTCAAATCCAAATGGATAAGTTCTTTCAAGTCGTGTAAAAGAGTTGTCTGTTCCAATTTAAAATTATTTGAAGAAAACGTAGATAGATTCTACCCGCAAAGGCAAGAACACGAATCAGGTAAAGAATTTAAATTACCTGTCTTTAGAAACATACATAAAAGACTGTATAAAAAATAATAGTTATAAATACTAAAAAACACGCTTCCTTAGAAAACCAAACAAAAAAGTAGAAAATAATGGAAAAAAGCGTGGGGTGAATTGGTATCACATTACATTTAGTTAATTTTCTCGTCATATATTGATTTTACTTACACGTACCTTATTTAAAAAGATTTTACATTTTGATTGAGAATAAACGATTAAACCTAATAGAATTCCATTTTATTATATTTTTATTAACCAATTTTGCGCTCGACTGTACCCACTGGTAGCTTAAAACAATAGATGTTTATTTTTAGGTCGAATGTGGGTCCAGTTAACCAATAAAAATATAGAAAATAAAGTATGTGGTCAAGTGGACCTGCGGATGCAGCTGACACAGTACTTAGTCTGATGTTCCATGTGTGCTGTTTAACCTAATATGAGTCCTAAAGACCAATTCACGTAAAAACATTCAGAACCTAGTCTTAATTTCATATCAGCGGATATCAATGTCATAAGTTTGTCGAAATGTAGAAAAATTTGACAAAGAGACTGAGATTTGAGCCTTGGTAGTTCAAAACTTGCAAATTATTAAAGCAATTTCCATTTCGACAATCACTACTGTGAATGGAAAATACAATTTCCGAAAATAGTATTTTACTGCTAAAGGAGCAATATCCGAAAGTCTATTTTGATTATATTGAATTTTGCTAATCAGAGACGCTGGAGTTTATTTTGTTTCAGAAGAAAGTAATGAATGTCCATAATAATTTTCTTCAGGAAAACATCGTTAGTGTTGCAAGCATTGCAGCTCAGGAAATATACCGACAAGTCAATGGAAGTCAGGAAAACTGAACTGATAAATTCGCTTATTTTACAATCGTTGTTTGTGTAAGTAAAAAGGATTAAATTTTGTTAATAGAAAACAAATAGTTCATGTGTCATAGCAAATTTCATTTAAAACATCCATCGGTTTCGTGCTAAACTTCCACTATAACCGAATGTGGTTAATAATATAATAACTTTACTTAGTTAATTAAAAGATAAATGTTACGGTAGTTTATTACTGGTGTATCCATTTTAAGATCATTTCCTAGCAAACGTAAGTCTTTGGTTGCCTTCATGAAAAATACGGAACGCGTGAAAAACATATCTTAGTTGTTTTATGAAGTACAAACAAGTTTTAAGCCGCGTACAAATTTTTGTGACTGTTTCTTAGTTCATCATTCTGTGAAAATATGTCAACTAATCTGTATGCGTAACCTACATTCAATAGATACGTATACTAGCGAAAATGTTAAATGTATACTGAAAGCCTTTAATCATCAAATCATCCAATACATTTATCAACTTTGCTCACATTTTTAGTTGATGATCATAGTCAGCTAGCTCATCACCATAATTTCAGCCGAAAGACTTCCACTGCTAGACATAGGATACTACTACAAGCAATAGAGTTCTCTATGATGGCGCTCGGCCGGGGAAATACCTTATTACTTATATCTTTACCTATTTTTGGCGGCAAGCTTCGAGCTTTACTTATGGCATATTAATCGACTGTCGATTTGAGGGTGAATTAACAACTCCAGAAATACGTGTTATGGAAATGGCACGTTTTGAATTTTATTTTATACTATTAGTTCGATTTTCTCATACCAAGAAAAAAAAAACAGTTTTTATTTGTAACACGCCAACCGAACATAATATGCTATGTAAAAGTGTCGATTCGCCCGTTTCGGGAGAGTTGGTATATCCGTGCGAATTGACTAATAACCCGTTTCTTGAAGCATGATTGAAGAGTAGGTATGACTTTGATTACCTCCTACGATGCTTCTGGTATTGTAAATGTCCTTTAGCGACAGCCACCTGTTACCATCAGGTGAGTCGCCAGATAGTAAGACACCCGAAAAAAAATTAAACTATTAGGTACTTACCTAGTCAATGAAAAGTTTTATGAAAAACTAAATAAAATCATTAGGGGGCACCTAAGTATTTATTATTTTTTTCTGGTTTATACTTAACAGGTTTACGAAGACGCAAGAAATGTAGCCTTACTAATAATTTATTTATTAAAACTTTTATATAACCATATAAGTCTTAAATTTGCATTAAGTATTTGCGCGACATATTATTATGAACGAATAACGTGATTAGATTAGTGCGGGGTATCTACCATAATTAAAAAGATAAAAATAAAAACTTTTTGCAAAAAAAAAATAACAACAGACTTCCTTAAAAAAACACTACAAAGTCAAAAATAACTTTAATTTCGTAAGTCGGTGGCAAAAAAACCTTAAATACAGATCCTAAGACATCGACTTCTGCAATTAAAGTTATTTTTGACTTTGTAGTGTTTTTTTAAGGAAGTCGGTTGTTATTTTTTTGTAAAAAGTTTTTTTAGTGTGCGTTATTAAATATTTTGTATCAGAGGAAATATATATATATAGTCCTCTTCACCGTGTCCGGCGAAAGGTTAGCATGGGTAAGGGTAAAAATGATATCAAAATAAAACCTCGAAGTCTATGATATAGTAGGTAATTTATCAATGTACCTACGTCAAAAAGTGTCACATTGGCTATTGTGTTTCGGTACTCAATATTTAAACAATATCCATCAATCTTGCCCATTTTTATATTTTCGGCGGAACCGAATTGCGTTATCTTTTTTAAGGTTTATAATAACATAGAAAAAGATTTCTTTTAATTATTATTAATATAAGATAGGAATTAATGACTAAATGCACATTCAAGTCCACCTAGAGTTCACATCTTTATCATAAATCAATAGGTATTAGTAGTATATTATGTATGGAGGAAAATAAAAGAGAAGACCTCACTAGGCATCAAAGAATTCATCCGTATTGCTGTGTGTGTGGGAAATGTGCCCAAAAGGCTGATAGAGCGGCCATGTGGGATGGTAATACGATTATTTGACTTAAAAAAAATAGCAACCGACTACCTAAAAAAAAACCGGCCAAGTGCGAGTCGGACTCGCGCACCGAGGGTTCCGTACAAACCTGTAGGTATAATTATGAGTAAAAGTTCACCCAGCACGACAATCGAGTCGTAGTTCTGTTCTGTTTCTTGGCTTGGTTTTATTTCTGTCTGTGTTTTGTTCTGTTTATTATATGATGTAACTAAAAATTTACGGTTTTTGCAATTTTTCCTATATCTGTGCTATAAGACGTTGCTTCGTACCAAATTTCAAAATTCTAGATCGACTGGAAGTACCCTTTAGGTTTTGATTCCCTTGCGAGTTTCGAAAATTTGTGGAAATTTGCGGTATAAACGGCTATATCTTTTGATTGCGTTAGCTTAGAAGTTTGATTTTTTCACAGCTCTGAGAGACAGTAGACTTGAGTATTTGATATAAATTTCAGCTTGATACATCCACGCGTTCCTGAGAAAAAGGGTCTTGACAGACGGACGGACGGACGGAGGGACGGACAACAAAGTGATCCTATAAGGGTTCCGCTTTTTCCTTTTGAGGTGCGGAACCCTAAAAACACTACAAAGTGAAAAATAACTTTAATTTCGAAAGTCGGTGTCTTAGGATCTGTATTTAAGGCACCGCCTACCGCGGCGGTGCGCGGTGCAGTGTGATAATCGCCTAATCTAATCGCGTTATTCGTTCATTTGTTGCGCAAATACTTAATGCAAATTTAAGACTTATATGGTTTTCACATGGATCCTATTGTCCAAATGGAACCAAATTAAAAAGCACCAGCTTTCAAATAAAAAAAGAATCATCAAAATCGGTTCACCCAGTCAAAAGTTCAGAGGTAACAAAAATAAATTTAAAAAAAACAGTCGAATTGATAACCTCCTCCTTTTTTTGAAGTCGGTTAAAAATAGGCCCGCCCTCTGGTCACGTCAAGGGGCGACGAACCGCTTGACGAAGTTTCGAAATATTCAATTGATAGGTACTTTACATAGTTAAAAAAAAAACGGTTTTTAGCTTTATTGCTAACTTGCCTATACCCAAAACAGGAGTCAAGAATAATATCCTAAATGAACGGACAGCTACTAAATAAGGCGTAATAATTCACAACTGATTTATTTGCTGTCCATTCACGACGCGTATACAACTGCCATTCAATATTGGCACAACACAATACGTTGTTAGATAACAAGGGGCACGCGAGAGCGTACTGATATCAATACCTATTGAAAATTTGCCAAATTTAGACACAATAATCCAGCATATTGTACAATCTACTGGTATTCAACTGCAACTAGTCAGACTGGTAGTGGATTCCAACATAGAATACAGCTAGGCAAATGATGATGGTCCAATCATATTGTGCATATTTGGTTTATATATTAGACACAATCAAACAATAAATGTTTTGGCAAATAAAAGGCCTAACATTAGGAAATTAGGGAAATTCAGTTATTGGGGCTT
Source organism: Aporophyla nigra (assembly GCA_947507805.1). Lineage (NCBI taxonomy): Eukaryota > Metazoa > Arthropoda > Insecta > Lepidoptera > Noctuidae > Aporophyla > Aporophyla nigra. The sequence goes on along the minus strand of OX382307.1, from coordinate 11,938,097 downwards.
TTTTTTGTGGGTGGGAAATCATCAAATGACGTCTCCTACTCTTGGGCGGAGCGGGAGGGCGTGACAGCAGACTTTTACTGATTAAAACCCACCCGTGTTCCTTCAGTTGCCCATGTGTCAGGGCCATGGTGTCTCTTTCGAACAAATCTCGCGACCCTGGCAGGCATCGGTCCAAGCAGACCCCTTCAGTTTGCTGACATCTTTTTGAGGCGCACGTGGAGCACTACGTGCCGTCGACACGGGCCTGGTCCTTACCGTGCGGCGAGCTACCCATTGCTCGCCACCCGCAAGCCCGCGCCTACGGTGGCCGGGAGTCCGCTATCGACTCCCGACGCCCGGGGCGTCTCCTCCTGCGTCGGCTAGGGACGTGTGGGCGCAGAGACTGCCACTCCCTCACGCGCCCCGCCTCCTCCTTCGCGAGCATTACTGCTTCGCAGAAGGAGGTGACGGCTTCCCATGCCCTCTCGCTCCGTACCTTGGCTCACACCAGAGCCGGACGCAAGAGGTCGCCGCCGCCGATCGCCTCCACGAGGATATGGCGGTGCTCCGCCCAGGCAGGGCACACCTCCACCGTATGCTTCACCGTGTCCTCCAGACGATCGTCGCTGGAAACACCTGGGCGTTTCCTCCCGCTAGTTATTGGGGCTGTCGTTCACTATGAGGTTAATCTAATCTAATGTAACTAGCCTGTGTTGTCTGACTGCAGGGCAAATGCCTTCCTCTCCCTCAGGGCCGTAGCTAGGGGGGGGGGGGGGGGCATTGTGGGGCAATGCCCTACCTTAAAATCACAATGCCCTACCTTAAAAATACCAAAAACGAAGAACCTATTAGAATTGGACTGTATGTTTATAGTTTTAGATAAAAAAAAATTAGCAATAGGTATCTAAACTTTTCCGAACATACCATCGTTTGGGACATTCATTTCTTATTATAATAATTATTTTCTCTGTGTATAGATGGCATTTGAAGCGCCATCACATGAAGCAATGGGTCTAATTAATTATAATATGCCGATGCAGAGAAAAATTTCAACCGTCTTGTTCGCTTGTTCTTCATCATTGAGGATTTAATAGCTGTCCTTAGATCCATGCTCATGTTCTGTCACAGAAATTATTTGTCTATGAATAGCTTTTGAATGTACATCACTGACCTAGAAGTGATGTTGATTGATTTAGTAGCCCGTGCTTCAGAGCAGATCAATTATGATATACTTAGTCACAAAAATGAAGGGATATAAAAAAATCCATATTTTTGGGTGATTTACAGCAAAATATAAAAAAGCACATTGTAGCACCATGTATCTAGTTTTCAGATATGGCCATGATTTTTTTTATCATGTTTGGGTCTGGAGAAATAACAAGGAAACAACCAAAAAAAATGTTTCCAAATTTTTTCTTTTATTTTTGCAAAAACAAAAAATTTGAAGCTTCGGGGCACTATGAAAAAAAAATCGTAGCGCTTTGAATTTTTCAGGGATTTAAGGGGACACTTTGAGGTTGAAAAAATACCCACGATATCCTTCGTTCATCCATTTTATTCAAATTTATACCAAGTTATCCAAATATACTTAATTATGCGAATTTTTGTCTTTTTTTCAGTCAAAGCTTTCAAGTCTAAAAAAAACTTTCGACAAAAGCCATTCAAGGTATCTTAAAGAAAATGTTGTGCAGTTTCCAAAATCCTCCTTCGATTGTCTATACAATCATTATTTCCAGAGTTATTAATTGTCAAAGTTAAAAAGTACTTTTTTGCTTCGACTGACGATAACTCCGCGGCAAATAATCGTTTAGGCAATCTGGATACCTCAAATTAAAGGGCATTAAACAATGGAAAAAAAATTTAAGACGAGAAAAAATTTGTTTTTTTTTGTGGTTGTTTTCTTGTTATTTCTCCAGACCCAAACATGATAAAAAAATTCGTGGCCGTATCTGAAAACTAGATACATGGAGCTACAACGTGCTTTTTTACACGCTTTATATAAGCTTCACTTGTATGTTAGTATGTTTGTTTGTAACCGACTCCTTATAGCGCGATTTTGACCCACTTTAAACGAACAGATTTCATTCAAACTTTGCACACCTGTCAAGGACCAATGACAATGCAATAATTTCATAAATTTGTGCCATTATCCTTGCCAGGATTACCAGGACAGGCTTCACTTGCCTGAGCGTCTTTTGTATGTTGTCCGCTAGAGGGCGCTAGTTAGTTAGTTGACGTACGGCTGTGACGCGTTCGAGCGGTAAAAATTGACTAATTTGTGCCATTATCCTTGCCAGGGTTATCAGGACAGCAGAAAAACTGTCACAAACTACGCTGACATACGTCTCAAAATTATAGTTCATTCAAACTTTGCACACCTGTCAAGGACCGATGACAATGCAATAATTTCATAAATTTGTGCCATTATCCTTGCCAGGGTTACCAGGACAGCAGAAAAACTGTCACAAACTACGCTGACAACTAAAAAGTACAAAATAATAGAAAAAAAGCGTGGGGTGCCTGATATCAATAAAAAAATACCATAAAAAGCACCCCACGCTTTTTTTCTATTATTTTGTACTTTTTAGTTTGGTTTTCAATGGAAGCGTGTTTTTAGTTTTTTTAAACTATAATTTATTTTCTATTTTATTTAATTATCAATCAATTATCATGTCAGAAGCCCATAAGTAAAACGACGTAATAACGTAACGTTAACGAGTAAAACTGGACGACTTTTTACTTATTTTCGAACTTATTTCAACCAGTGTAATGTTGATATTTGTTTCGCAGTAACAACTGCGTCTGTAGCCTTACAACTGAATGAAAACTAACACAACTAACCCTAGTGAACACAACTACTCATCAAATTAATTTAATCACAATTTTTTTATTTTTTGCTGTACGATCATTTTCCTCGGAGTTACAGCTTGTTGAAAATCATTTTTTTTTTATCCCTTAATTTTTGTGACGAGTGTATTTTTTACTTCCGCCCTACCTGTAGCCAATGCTGCCCTACCTCAAATTCGAGTCTAGCTACAGCCCTGCTCTCCCTTTTCTACAGAATTCTGCTATTGCTGGCCAGTCCTTTCGGTACGACTCAGGGCCGTCCCGCTATCTTCGTCTCGGCCTGCCGCAATGTCATCGTGCGTTTAGTGGGACCCAATTTGTGGTTCTATTAGCCCATTTGCCATCTGATATCCGGTACACATGTCCGGCCCAGTCCCACATAGGCTGAAATGAGGTTAATCAAAGGTAGGTAGCAATTTCCGCTACTCAGTAGGTCTTGTATCATTTTCTTTCACAAAACTATATCTTATTTACTAGTTAGTTTGGCTTATCGGTATGTTTATAGTTATCTTAAGAATATTAAATGACGCAATCACACAGATGCGCACAGTTCATAGAAATTAGCACGAGTGAACTCAAACAGTACCTATATTTAAGTTATTCATCACGATTTCGATATGCACCGTTTAGGGAATGGTAAAGTCCCGATGCCATTTAATCGCTGTGTATAAAAACATGGGTCAATATTTGTCTTACTTCATAAGTCATTACCAAGTACTTTAGTGTGTATCTACTACGTGATACGAATAACGTGTTCTGTGAATAATTATTGCTTAAAGAAATTGTAGCTATGAAGTTCACTAACGTTTTTGTTGTTTTAATCGTCGTGATAGCGCTGCTATTGCCTTCTGAGGCAGCTCCGGGGAAAATACCAGTCAGGGCAATTAAGAAAGCGGGAAGAGCAATTGTAAGTAATCCACTACACTAAAATATGTTATAACTGGTTAATGTATAATTGTATACTTCAACCTACCTTAACTACACTCATGCAGAGAAACACTCCCAATAAGTCGACATTCATACGAATGTTCAGATATCGCGATGGAATTTTCAACTCAAAAACATTAAAAAAATATTTAAAAAAAAAACAGTCAAGTTGATAACCTCCTCATTTTTTGAAGTTCATTAAAAAACACACTATTTTATTTTCAACTCTGGGCTCAAAGCAGTACGTTGAAAATCCAGTGCGCCGAAACATCCCGTCGTGATACTATTACGTCCTTGCCAACATATCCTAAGTCGCTCAGTCAAAACCAGCAGTATAATTTCTGAAATTCCATCTTTGTTTGTCACTTACATTGATAGCCGTGTCTATCAACAAAAATATATACAATACAAACATCACTTACCAAAAAGAGTCAACGTACTAAGAAGTATCAATACAACAAAAGACTTTGACTACAAAAGCCTTCTTTGTTTTTATTTCGTAAAAATAAGTGATGGTTTTTCTGAAAACGTATTATTTAAAAAAATATTACCAAAAGAAAAGACTGACTAACTAAAACTGAAAATTTGTGTGGAAATCGACAAAAGTTACCTATTAAGAAAGTTTTGAGTATAAATGTGGACGGCTTTGGGGAAAACCCGAAGACACGATTAATGGATTATGTGAAAGATGATAATATATGGCAAGAAAAGGAGCGACTACCGAGATGATGACTAATAGAGAAGCATGGAAGAAAAAAAAACATGTTGCGCAGACCACAAATCAATTGGGATAAAAGAGAATGATGATGGTTGTTTATCTAATCATTTGAAACACAGTTTAGATGAGCAACTTCACTTTATTGTATGTACTCTACGTATGTACAATAAAGTGAAATTCGCATTCCATTTTATAAGTATATCCTCCTCTAAAAGACAGAGTTTAGCCTGACATACATGGGATTCGATGTAACATTTTGTTCTTTACAGGGCAAAGGGCTCCGAGTGATCAACATTGCAAGCACAGCACACGATGTCTACAGTGCTCTTAGACCTAAACCTAAACACAAGAAGAGGCACTAGAAATGTGGCAGTCTCATTATTGTCAATGAAACAATAAGTTATGAATATTTATTTATTAGTGTAAAGACTAAACGCTATTGTGTCTAGTCTAAATTAGTCATTAGAAAATCTTTACTTTATGTCTGATAAGATACCTATATCTACATATGTGTAATTTTGTAAATGTACTCAAGTTAATAAACAGGGTTAATTTCGAACTTAAAAAAAAATTCTTTAAAAAATCTTGGTATTTGGTTGTTTTTCTTTGTTAGCCACCCCAAAACCAATTCGTATACCACTCCTTGCTATGTAAACAACAGTGACAGGAAGAATAAAACATCCTCAAGATACGTCATAATTTCAGCCCAAAGACGTCCACTGCTGGATATGGGCCTGAAGCGAACCTGAATCTGGGGTTTGCCATAATCGCCACGCTTGGAAGGCGGGTTGGCGATCGTAGTATGATGGTAAAATGCATGGAGAATGCTGCTACCCACTCTCGAGTAAGTCCCTCGCCTTTTACGACACCACTCGGGAAGAAATGAGATGGTGCTATTCTTTTCGTCCGGCAATACACGAAAAACGATACGTAGAGTGCATTAAATATGTATGTATTATCGAGGCTAACACATAAACTACTTAAGCGAAGTTAATATAATGTATAAATGATATTTATAATGTTATAAATTATTATATGGGAGCACCCTTTTTGAACTCGCTTAAAATGAATTTATATATATTTAATCAATAGAGAATGATTACGTATTAATTTTCTTTTTCTAGTCAAACTAATCTTTGATGTTTCTTTGGGAATGTGCCAATCGTGAGATAAGGCATTGACAACTAGATCCGAGTGAGTTAACGACCCCGATCTTTTTGCCAGTCAGTTGAATGGTTAGGCATCAATCAAAATGTAGGTCTGTGTTGTACTACTTATTCATATGTATATGATCCATATGTGTACGTAGCAAATATAAACTACAATTAGTCGTTTCATAAAGTAGAGTTTTGAGCCCCGTCATCTTGACAAATTAATCTTTATCTCCAACATCATTTTATAGCAACCACTGCTTCAATTTTTAAATTCTTATTTTCATTTATATAATTCTTCTGTATATGTGTATGTCACTGAACTCCTCCTGGACGTCTGGACCGGTTATGATGGATTTCTTTGTTGGGACCCAGGATGGTTTAGATTCATAATAATTGCACTCCTTGGCGCTGCTATCGAGTAGTTGACTTATAGAATATTCTTTTTACTATCATTCTCTTTTTCACACACACATACATACACACACGCACACGCACGCACACACACATCACGTAAATATATACTTAAATTGGTTTTATTATATTCAATCGCTCAGGTAGATCGACACGGTCTATTATGATACTATGGCAACACATTCTAATCTGAATCACTGTCTCTCAAGATACAAGTTACCTAGTTTGAGAGGCAGGGTTTTCCATAATTTTATATAGATGTCAGTTCCTAAATTTGTATTACATTGTGTTACTACCGAAGCTCATTAAACTGTCTTTATATAAAGTATGTTAAATCTGTATCTGTCTTATGAAAATAAAGTTTTATTATTATTATTTTTAGCTGTATTTCATGAATACTGACCAAGTAGACCCTAGTCGTAAACCCAGGAATCCCTAGGGTAAACTATATCGGACTTACATGACATCACGCCAGAAATTCGCAGAGGGTAGCCGGACCTGCACCTTACTTGCGGAACAGTCTATCAATCAGAAGCAAGAAGGAAACAAGGAATTCATTGCTTATTGTCGGAAAATGTCTGCTCAACAATGTAAATAACGCAATGAATGTTGTTGAACTGTCAAAACGAAAGCTATTGCTATTGGTGTGTTAAGCAATAACCCCACGTACTCTCACATTTCGCCAGATATGGTCAAGTCCCATATGATAGGGGCGAGCCCATCGTCATAAATCTAGACTTCGGGCTGTTATTGAGAAATTCCTGATGGAAAAACACAATAAAACTACGCCTGACCTTAAAATCTAACCTTGGACTCTAACCACTAGAAAATCGAGGAAATCTATATATTCTCTAAGAGCATCATAGGTTTTATTTGTCAAGAGAACCATAACTCCATCCAAACATTGTCTCTAATAGATTCCTAGTGGCGATAAGACTGCCCATTGTTTCACGCGAATTCAAAAATTCTTTCCGCCTCACGGTGGGGTGTCGATATATAATGGATAGTGACCTATCTACGAAAATACTGCGGCAAGAGTAGCTTTTAACCGTCGATCGACCCATTGTGGCTGCCATTATTTAGCCTTTCTTTTAAGAAATATATCGTCGGCTGTAACCTAACTTGGCGTAAGGGACATTTTGCTCAAAATGAGTTTTGAATGCAGTCCGATACAGATTTTTGCGCTTTTTCGAATGGTATATTATAACATCGCTGTAGCTTGAAAAAAATGTCCGATACGCCACAGAAAAATGACGTTCCTAATTCATTTTTTTAAACAAAAACATGATGTATTGGACAAAAGTAAAAATGCGATTGACGTATGTAGGTATTGGTAATAACTTATCCGACTAAGATTTTATTTGATTAAAAAAATACATTAATTGGTAAGGGAAAAGGAAAAGAAAAAGGAAAAAAAAGTGTAAGTAAAGAAAAAGAAAGTAATATAGAAATCAAGCCTAGTGAAATCAATATGGTTTCAATTAATCAACTTTATCAAAACAGACAGTATCTTTGAAAAAGTATAATGATCTAAAAAAAGTTGTGTGTTAGTGGAACTATTCCAAAACGTTATCACCATGAATATTTAAAACTTCCATATTCTAAAGCAACTGAAGACATGTTATTACAAAGTGACAATGATGAAAGCACTCATGATGAAGAAGAATAGATTTTTAATTATTTAGTTTAGTTTATTTGAGTAATGTCAATAGTTATTGAAAAATTATGGCTAAGCTGAGACAACATTTTTTTTAAGGCATAAATTTATAATAAAAAGTAAATATAATTAATAATAATAAAAAAGGTTAAATAATCATAATAATTTTGTTAAAATTAAAGTTATGGAAGTGTTTATGTTTGTATTGATTCAAAGAGTTAATTTTGAGTTTAAAAATATCATAATATTCATAAAAACACTTTGGTATTTTTATATTTATATCAGTAATTTAATATTTATATCATTACCCTTTGTTTGTCTATATAATATTTACTAATAATAAAACTTTAATTACCTGATAAAACACTTACGCCATTTTGATTGTATTTGACAGTGTTGATAGTCTTACCTCATTTGAAACTCGTGTGCAAAAAAAAGTTAGGGCTTAATGGACATTTTTTTTTAATTTTTTGGACGTAAAGGACATGCTATCTTTGTAACAAATGCCTTAATTGGCAAGTACATTATGTCAAGTTTTAGAGGCTAAAAAGTTAGGCAGAACCACATAAACCACTTCAATATACCCTAAAAAATAAAAAAGTTATGACAACATTTATAAAAAAAAAAGTTTTTTGGCTCTCTTGAAAAGTAGCAATTTGTCCCTTACGCCAAGTTAGATTACGGTCGACGATATATCAGCTTAGTATTTTAACTTATAGTTTGGCCAAAACTGCATCCTACTTCCTACTCCTACAAATCCTATTAATCTATCTATATATATAAAAATGAATCCCTATTTCCCTTGGTCACGCCATCACGCGTGAACGGCTGGACCGATTTCACTTTTTTTGTTGTTGTTGTGTTTGTAATTGTCAGGAGAAGGTTCTTATGAAAGAAAAAAATTAAAAAATTGCGCGGAAAATTAGAAAATTTAAGAACACTTATTTAAGAATACTTAACAACCATATAATTATAGGACAATGTAAACTTTTTGAATGTAACATTATGACATTTGACATAGAATTGACAGAATGCGTGCTCAAATATCATTACGCAAAGACGTATCATCTCATAATGTCAAACTCTCAAAATGACAACCAGACGCAAAATGTCCACTTCTCAGGATGTCAACTTCTTAGAATGTCAAATTCGCATAATGTCAATTTCTCAAAATGTCGAATTCTCACAATGACAAATTCGCATAACGTCAACTTCTCACAACGTCAACTTCTTAAAATGGTAAATTCGCTTAGTGTCACTACACCTCCACGTAGTGTCTATTTACGCAGGTATACAAAGGGGCATATTAAAGTAGGTTTAAAATATTTGTTGACTTTCAAAATAAAATATTAAAATTGAAAATCAATCCACTGTATGTTGTGTCACCTTAAACATATACAAAAAAAAAAACCACCATAATCGAAATGACGAAAATATACCAAAATCAGAACAAAACTGATAGAAAAATTTGGTTCTCCATGGGAATAGAAAAACATGCATAAAGCTGCTTGTTTTAATTTACTTTTTGAATAAAGATAACCGCTAAACTGTAATCTTTAAAAAAATGCCATTTTCAGACTTGCATTTTGCAGTGCAGTTAAATATTTATATTATTCAATATAAAAATTATGTCACGGAGTCCTTTCCTATTTCTTAGAACTATAAAAAGACGGTTCGTTATTCTCTGATCCCAACATTTTGCTTCTTTTTTTTGTCATTTTGATGAATGGTTTTTTTAGGGTTCCGTTGCCAAATGGCAAAAAACGGAACCCTTATAGATTCGTCATGTCTGTCTGTCTGTCCGAGTATGTCACAGACATTTTTTTCCGAAACTATAAGAGCTATCCTGTTGAAACTTGGTAAGTAGATGTATTTTGTGAACCGCATTAAGATTTTCACACAAAAATAGAAAAAAAAAACAATAATACCAAATATGTAGGTTCCCCATACATAGAACTCAAACTCAATGTTTTTTTTTTCATCAAACCCATACGTGTGGGGTATCTATGGATAGGTCTTCAAAAATGACATTCAGGTTTCTAATATCATTTTTTTCTAAACTGAATAGTTTGCGCGAGAGACACTTCCAAAGTGGTAAAATGTGTCCCCTCCCCCCGTAACTTCTAAAATAAGGGAATGATAAAACTAAAAAAAATATATGATGTACATTACAATGTAAACTTCCACCGAAAATTGGTTTGAACGAGATCTAGTAAGTAGTTATTTTTTAATACGTCATAAATCGTAAACCACAATTTACCTTTCATTCAGTCAACTCAAATATAAAAATTAATAAAAAACATTTAATTTCATAAACATAAACCTTATGCATAAACCGTGAATACCAGCAGGTTTGTACGGAACCCTCGGTGCGCGAGTCCGACTCGCACTTGGCCAGTTTTTTTAACACGCTTTTATTGGCTTCATACGTATTCTATTATGTTTGTATGTTAGTATGTGCCTATATAACGGAAACTTTGAACATGATTTTGACCCCTTTCAAAACGTCGGATTAACTCGAAATTTGCCACACTTATCAAGGACCAATGACAATACAATAATTTCATAAATTCTGCCATTATCCTTGCCAGAGTTAACAGGAAAGCAAACAACTGTCTGTGAAAACTACGCTGACATATGTCACAAAATTCGAAACACCCTAAAAAATTTAAAATAAATAATAGTTTTAAAAAAAATAAAAAAATCACGCTTCCATAGAAAACCAAACTAAAAAGTAGAAAATAATGGAAAAAAGCTATATTCAAAAGACCTTGTTAAAATAGATACTACGTGGAAGTGTCACTAAGCGAATTTACCATTTTAAGAAGTTGACGTTTTGAGAAGTTGACGTTATGCGAATTTGTCATTGTGAGAATTCGACATTTTGAGAAATTGACATTATGCGAATTTGACATTCTATGAAGTTGACATTCTGAGAAGTGGACATTTTGCGTCTGGTTGTCGTTTTGAGAGTTTGACATTATGAGATGATACGATCAAAGAGACAGGACAACGTCTGTCGGGTCAGCTAGTAATATTATAAATGTGCAAGTTTGTGTTTGGATTTTTGTTACTCAATCACGCAATAACGGCCAATCTGATTTGGATGAGCATACAGATAGTTTATAACCTGGATTAACATATAGCGTACTTTTTATCCCGGTAGTACGTTCCCGTGGGATATTTTCCGACCTCCACGCGGGCGAAGCCGCTGGCAAAAGCTAGTTGGTAAATATTTTTATGCTCTATCATGAGGCTTTTCCGTCGGCATTATTTTTCAAGAGCAACAATAATGTTTCTGAAAGGTTTTACTATCTGCGCTTTATTGACGTAATTACGTGGCACATGACTTTAACCACCACGGTTTTTGTTTCAGATTAATTTGCAAAACTTCACCCATAGATTAAAAAAATGCTATTTCATTTATTTTTTAATATAGGTACAGTCCAAACGAGATAAGTAAACCGGGTCGTCGGATTTAGTTGAAGTTTACTAAGACGCGTGATCTCGAAAACAAATAACAAAATAGCTCTTTCTGAAACTGCAATAGGTACCTACGCGGTCAAAATGAATGAAGCAGCATTGTTTTTTTATAAATAAGCGTTGAAATGTCAACTAATTAAGTGTTTTATATGTTAAGTATATATAAAATAAATAAAAATAACAATATGTTTTGTTTATATAATAATAATATGTTTATTTAATATTTCTTAAGCGATAAACACTTATATGTATTTAATGTAACTTTAAACACTGTTTTCAGATTTTTGAGACTGTTTGTTTTTAAGTTCTATTTAATTTTACATTTTATAATGTTATTTAAAATAGTTCCTTTTCTCATAAAAGAGTTTAATTTTGTTTTTCTTCTTATGTTAGTAGTTTAATTGTTATTTTGTTTTTATTTCAATATTTGTACGCCTTCACGGCAAAACATAGCGCACATATATTAACCTAAGATCTTTATGTAAATACCTATGTTTCACAAATAAACATTCTGATTCTGATTTTGATTCTGATTATCTTTCGGGGAACATTCGCCAGTTAAACATAAGCCTTATATAAACTCATGTGTCATGGAGAGTTGGGTGAGGAACGTAGACAGTGTGTTAAACAATAATACAGGAAAATTCAAATTATTGTATAGTAACCTTGACTTAGAATATGATACTAGATGCCGTTGGCTATCATATATGTAAAGAACTGCAAGTAAAAAAAAAACAAGATCAGTAATTTAAACAAGATCTTAGATTCGTACAAACGGCTACAGGTCAAGCTATACATTTCCAGTTTTAGCTGACCTCGCATTGGATAGGCTTTTCGTACAATGAGATGTCAGCTTATACTGGAAATGTATAGCTTGATGTGTGGCCATACGTACTAGCGCATCTGTGCACCGTTGAGTACGGGTATCTCATGAAGAATTATCTACAAATCCCTGTCTGTATTTTGTCCATTGTGTATGTATTCATCCATTTCTGTCTACAACGAAAACTTGCTCATTTATCATTATGATTTACAGACACGTCTGTCCTTAAGGTTCGTTTTATTAATTAGGTACTACTTCTAAGATTATACCTATCATTTGCCTAGCCAACAATGTAGATGTCTGCTTACATTCTAGTCGGATACAGCTGAGTACCAGTATTGTATGTACATGAAGTGAATGCTTATAATACCTTAAAAAACCAAGAAACTGGGTAATACGATACCCTTGGAAACTGGTTGTCAGACTTTTGCTTCTGAAGATCCGTATCGCCTGTCCAAGTTTTATGATGGACAGCTACGACCAACGGTTTGACGTGCTTTTCGAGGCACAGAGGGGTCTTGGTATGTAAAGATGGTCACCTACCTACCTCATCATCATCATCAGCCTATATTGTTCCCACTGCTAGGACACAGGCCTCCTCTCTGTGAGAGGGCGTGGGCCTTAATCTACCACGTGGGCCCGTGCGGGTTGGTAGATGTCAAATGTCTTCGAATTTTGGTTCTAGGACATGCCGGTTTCTTCACAATGTTTTCCCTAACCGTTTTCAGAGTAGTAGGCGATTAAATTATTTACACAAAGTCACGCTCACCAAGCTACCTGCTACACTTAGGTGTTAGGTAGTTTCTCAAATAGTAAGAATGTTGAGCAGGTATATTCCATATTGGATTATAAATTATAGAGTAATCTTGCTAGACATCGCGTTAATAAATCAACATTGAGTAGGTCATTTTGTGCCCTAATGACTTGGTAAACCCAACCGCTGATAAAATTCATATAAACAAACAATTACAAAGGAACCGAATGTGTCACTTTGCGCGTGTGGGTTTAAACACGCTTTTAGTAATGCAAACACAATGATAAAACATTTCCTTAAGTTGGAAACTGAATGAAGCAAATGGCTAGCCCAAGCAGCGAAGTTTTTTTTTCACCTTTTTCCTGTATGTGCTTTATAAAAGCAAAGTTAGTTCTACTGTTTGTTTCAATTGCTTGAAGTTATTCCCAGTTGAGACACGACGAAGGACGCCACGATGAAAATCGCGTTGGCAATTATTTTCGTAGTAGCATTATGTTCACACGTCTCTGTGGTGACGTGCGCTCCGTCCAGTGCGCCGGCACTGACTGGTTCACTAGCTGGTACTGTCACTACTACCACGAAAAAGCCTTGGACGCAGAAATTTAAAGATGGACTGGTATGTTAAATGTCTTATTTTTATTGAAATATTTTATTCTCGCCTGCCTGTCAGTTTTTATAATCACACACTACTAATTCTTGATAAAAATATCAACATACATTGTTTTATTTAGTTTATATGTAAATAAATCACAGTAATCTATGCCAGTATAATTATGCGAAAATTATACTTAGTTAAAGTCACTTTATGAATGATTTTATGAGCTTGTAGGTACCTACGTTTATAGCTTTGTATTTCCTGTACTCTATTCATTAGATACAAGGAAACAAAAATAAGGAAAATATTTTACTCACGTTACTTATTGAATAAAATTGGAAATTATTTGATTTTATTCGTTTACCTACACAGTTGATTTTATTTATTTTAGTATCAATAGACCCTGATCTGTCTCTGTCTAATTATCGTATCGTTGAATGAATGTATAATAATTATATTTATTTGCAGGAATATCTGTACCTAAGTTCTTTTAAACCGGGATTATAATTAATTAGACATCATATGATGGCCTAAGATGTTCCCACTTCTGGGACACAGGCCTTCTCTCCTCAAGATACGAGTGACCTGTAATGTAGGTACCACGCGGGCCCATTTTGCGGGTTCAGACCTTACCAACCCGCAGTTAGTCAGTGTTCGTTAGATATACCGGTTTCGTCACGATATTTTCCTTCACTTTTTTAAGAGCTGTAGTGATGATATTCTTTTAAAAAAATAAAGCATCTGACTGGGTTCGAACCCACGACCTACGGCTCATAAGTACCACTAGGCAAATTTTACTCGCTGGGCCACTACTGCCCTCTGGGCCACAACTGCTCATCAGTATATACAGAAAAGTAATGATGAAAACAGGAATGTATATAATTATGTACGTAAGCGTTTCTACCATTGATTATATTTTTACCTTGTTTTGTTTTTCAGGATACATTCTTCAAAGGGGCAGCGGTAGTTGGTGTAGTCCAGCAAGGGTTCCAGAACGCGCGTACTCACAAACACAAGCCATCATCAGGAGCATCGTTAGCGCCGGTCGCGAAACATTAAATTACTTGTGTTGCAAGAATAATCAAAAGCAGGTATAAACTTCAATCAAACCAGGTTTCCCATATTTGGTCAAATTATGTATTAGGCTGGCAATAAATAAACAGATTTTTAACTACCTCAAATTGTTATTTTCAATTTTCCAATCTTCATCTGTCTAGCATTTTTCCGAATATGTTGGGATCGGCTTCCAATCTAACCGGATGCAGCTGAATACCAGTATTTTACATGGAGCGACTCCCTATCTGACCTCCACAACCCAGTTACTGGGTAATACGATACCCCTTGGTTAGACGGGTTGTTAGACTTTCAGGCTTCTGACGACCCGTAACGTCTGTCAATCAAAAAATCCACAAATGACATTCTGAACCTTATCATGCTTTTCGAGGCACGAAGGGGTCTTCTTCATAAGTAAAGATGGTCACCTATTCACGAACAAACTGCGGCAAGCGTAGCTTAACCTGATCGATCGATCCGTGCGGCTGTTATTACTTAGCCACAAGCCCCTCTTTCAACTGTCCAATATCGTTAGTTTTACCGATCAATATCCAATAAGTTGAATAAAAAAAAAGCAAATTGTGAGCTATTTACTGAATAAGTAAAGAAAGCTCAAAAGAGCATTCATGAACAACAATGGAACTCTGATCAAGTACAAGATACTGTTATATCGCCATACAAATACTTACTGAACAAGTGAAGGAAAATTCGCTGTTGCTGTAAAGCGATCATTTTCTTTTCCACGCTATTTACTTTTGTAAAGCTGAATAAAAGAGTATCTTCTGCCGTTGTGAACAAAGATACGAGCATTGTATCTAGTTCGCCGACATATATCAAAAGTTATGAAAGACGTGGACGCTGTCTGGTGAAACAGGAGACGGTCTACTAACAACTGGACCGTGGCCAACAAAGGAACGGAGCCGACACGAGGTACCCGCCCACTGCACTTTGTGTTCACAATCAATACGCGACTATATACTCCTTCATTAGCTCGGGATCGCAAATGTTTATAAATAAAACTTTATAAATACTATAAAACTGGCTAATTGTTGTACTTGAAAGGTATCGTTGGAAGATCGATACATGTGTAGCAGAATTTTATATCACTTTTCTATGGACTGGTAAACAAGAAATGCTACCCATTGAACCAGTTCCACGAATAAGGTCTGTAAATCAAAGAAATTACTCGCTCAAGTTAGCTTTATTATGACGGGGTAAATTTTAAAAGGATTCTCTTACACGCGTGTACATACAACATATTGATTATATTTTCTTTTATAAGACTTTTGCAGTAGGTACTTGTAATCGAAATTTTTTTTTCTTTGCGCCTCAAGAAAATATAAAAGTGACAACAGGCTATTTGTGTCATAATAAATTGTCAAATCATAATAGGTATGTCACGCAAACCTAACAATAACTTTAGTATTTATAACAATTAATTTGTTTAATTAAAGCCCTCTTCCGCTCTCCTACTTTGAAATGCCCATCAAGTTTGACAGTGATCATTATGGTCTTTGTAATACTCCTACAGTACTTTAACCTCACGGAGCAACGCGCGCTTCACTTGTGGTAACCAAGTGTACAAACACGCTGGTCAATAGAGTGTTTTGAATTTGCAACCACAACTAAAAATACTTATAACTTACTAAAAAAAATCTTGCAGGTATGATAGTAAAGTTTCTATGACCTACTACTTATTTTAAAATCTTCCCACCATGTAACATTTTCTTCTTAGTTATTATTAGTGTGTCTTTTATATGTTGTTTTTTGCTTACACATGTAGGTACTTACAGCAAAATAAAACTGCGGAAATAGACGCTGCTGAAAAAAGGAAATGTGTAGAACAAAATAATTCATGTTAAATATTTCACGCACTCTTTATTATGTCAGTGCTAAAAGTACAAAAGGTTCTAGTAATTAATGAATACGTACGTGTGGGTGTACGTTTTAGCAAAGGTTTCTGAAATACTTAAAGGGATCTTTAAATTAAATAATAGTTATTAAATATATTTTAACTACTTCTTCACAACCGATGTATTCTTCTTATTGAGAAGAAAATTACGTTTTTTAATTAGAGCTTCTAGATTCTCAGTAAGTTCCTTTACTTTTGCATCTAATTCAGTTTTCCCTCTGGAAAAGAAACATAATGTTGAGTGACTTTTTTCCGACTTTTGAGATTTACAGGTTTGATAAACCCAAAGATCTATTAATAGGGGTTTGAAGTAATTGTCATGTTTTAATGTAAAATGAGTAAATGTTTTGTATTTTTACACGCTTTATATTAGCTTCACTTGTATGTTTGTATGTTTGTTTGTAACCGATTCCTTATAGCGCGATTTTGACCCACTTTAAACAACCAGATTTCATTTAAACTCTGTAGACTTATTGAGAACCGATGACAATACTATAATTTCATAAATTTGTGCCATTATCCTTGCCAGGGTTACCAGGAGAGCAAAAAAACTGTCTCCGAAAACTACGCTGACATACGTCACAAACTACGCTGACATACGTCTCAAAATTCGAAACACCCTAAAAAATTGAAAATAAATAATAGTTTAAAAAAAAAGAAAAAACACGCTTCCATAGAAAATCAAACTAAAAAATCTTTTTTACAAAAAAAAAAAAAACAACCGACTGCCTTAAAAACACTACAAAGTGAAAAATAACTTTAATTTCGGAAGTCGGTGTCTTAGGATCTGTATTTATGGTTTTTTTGCCACTGACTTCCGAAATTAAAGTTATTTTTCACTTTGTAGTGTTTTTAAGGAAGTCGGTTGTTTTTTTTTTGTAAAAAAGTTTATATTTTTAAATTTTTAGTTGTGGTATCCACCTCGCACTAACTCCAAACAAACAATACATATTTATGCGATAGCAGAAATCGCGGTCGATTTGCTGTCATTTTTTAAGGAGTTCCGGTATCTATCTCTGGAACTCATCGTCAGATCTATATGAAATTTATATGGAACCATTTCAAAATAAACTCCTTTCGAACAAAAAAAGAATTTTGTAAATCCGTCTATAAATGACGGAGTTATGGCAGAACATACATAAAAAAAATATATATATAAACATCCAAATTGAGAACCTCCTCCTTTTTGAAGTCGGTAAAAAAGTAGAAAATAATGAAAAAAAAAAAAAGCGTGGGGTTCCTGATATCAATAAAAAAAATACCTTAAAAAGCACCCCACGCTTTTTTCCATTATTTTCTACTTTTTAGTTTGGTTTTCTATGGAAGCGTGTTTTTAAATTTTTTTATACTATTATTTATTTTTTAATAAAAAAGTTAATATTCGTTATTGAAAATTCAGTCACAAACAATACCCTCCCTAAATAGGACAAATTGTTTTCAAAACAACAAAACAGAAAATTGTCCCACAAAATCAAACAGCAACAAACAGCTAAGTCCCTATTCATAAGAAAAACCGAATAAATAAGCGACCCTTTAAGGGATTCGCTTTTCTCTTCAGGTAACGATTGAAAATAAAGGAAATACCTCTTAGAGTTTAGGAAAAACAAAAAGTGCCGTATGCCTCAAAGTAAAATGAACCTTTTTGTGGAGAATATATAGAGTGAGCGATGAATTATTAAAAGGCTACTTACATTATCGTAAGGAGATCTTCCGGAACCTCTGGTTGGAGCAGATCTAGTTGTGTTTTTAATTCATCAACCATGCTTTGACGCTTCTCCAATTCTTCTTCCTGTTGTTTAATTGTAGTGTTGACATTTTCGGTCTCTTTATTAATTTCATCTTCATTCTGAGTAACGACAAAAGACGTAGTTATTTTTTTATTTCAGAGGAATTATTCTTGTTTTAATAAGAATTCTACATTCTGCCCACGACGTCGTTCACGTGGAATCAGAATACTACCTAAAATATGTCTCACGACACTTAGGAATAGTGTAGCTTCCTATCAGTGCAAGCATTAAGAAAGAATTGGAAAGCGGATGACTTAGAAACTTTACCTCTAATAACAATATTAGTTTATATAGTGTAGGCTGTAGACTATGTCTCTATTTTTCTTGTATTTGATCTCACGCTGTAAGGTAGGGAGCTGATGTTGTTATTTCAAACTACGATTTAGTTATTGAGTAAAAAATTAAGTTACTTACGTAATATCCGCGTGTTTTACGGAAACGATCCGCTATTTCCTGCAGTGTGTCTTCATACTGCCGTCTGTAATAATTTAAAACTAATTAATTTTAGGTAAGGATACACCACAAAATCTATCTGCCTGTCAGGACCAACGGCTTCACGTAGTTTCCGACGCACGGATGTGTCTCATTATGGACGGTCACCCATCCACAAACCCACCGTGGCAAGCGTAGCTTAATCCGTCTTTGAGCGATTTAAGCGACCATCGATCGCCCGTGCGGCTGCCTGTGCATTGCTATTTAGCAATGAGCTCTTCATAGGGCTACACAACACTAGATAGATACTTCATTATTTCAGTTACAATGTAGGATCATTTTAACTGAAATCAGCGCACTAAATGATTGCAAATACGGTAGGTGCATACGAGAAACGTCGAACCATTTTAAATAGAGATGTAAAAGTTGGATGCATTTTGTGCCAAAGGACAGTCGTAAGTAGAGATACCGGCCAATGTAGGACAATGAGCGTTCACCATCAAATGGATAATTTCAAAGAAACTCAAAATACTTAACCTGTGATTCAGAACCAGCGTAGAGTTCTTCAAATTTCGATAATGTTTTTGGTTTAATGTAATCTAGGTTAGGAATGTGCTTACTTTAATTCGCCAAAATTTATGTATTTTAAATTCAAGAATGAATGCTAAACACCTTTATATGATCACCATTGAAAAGAACTACTTTTTCAAAATATTTAAGGCATAATGATACCAACACGATTGATACTTGCTATAGTTTTTAAGCCTATACAATGCGAGGTTAGCTAAACCTGGAAATGTATAGCTTGATCTGTAGCCATGTGTACCTACTTATATCGTAACGGCTATAAACTTACATAAGTAGTTCTGTTTCCTGTGCTTCTTGCTTCACAGAGTTAGCCAGTTCGCGTTGAGTGTCCCGTGCTCGCTCTACGCTTTTATTTATATCATCGCTCTGACGCTTCAGCTGCATACGTTTAGCAGTTAGTCGGACTGCAAGAAATAGTTGCGATACTAGTCGGTCACGAGTTGGCAACTTTTTTAGAAGCCGATCCTCGGATGGGACGCTTTTGCAGCATGTTGTAGCAACAACTGCTCAGTGTTAAAAGTTAGCTATCTTTTCTAGCACACATCATCTATACTTGTGTGCAGTGTTTGTGTATCTACAACTTGTGTATTGACACAGTGTTAGGTAACACATTGTTTAACAAAGTGCACATGACGTCGAAACGAATACATTAACGTGCTATTTACGCCAGTTAGACCCATAGATACTTCATATTTTTTAATTAATTATGTTTTCATCTATTATATTCTACTATCTACTCTCTCGTTGTTGGACGATGACTGTAAATGAATCTAATTTCTATGCTGTAAGGCGAGGTCTGTGGTACCTTGTTTCTCTGAAAGTCGCTGAATTATGCCAACACCATTCGAGAGCTATGCATCCGAGAGTAGATGTAAGGTAATGAATTAGGTAGGAGTTGACGCAAATTATAACCTACTATAAGCAGGAACCCGCTGGATGCGGGAAGCACAAAACCGGTCGAAGTGGCGGAGCTTGGGGGAGGCCTATGTCCAGCAGTGGACGTCTTTCGGCTGAAATGATGATGATGATGATGATAACCTACTTAGCAGAAGAAAAAAAAAAAATGATAAATTTTAAGATTAGGTAATGTCTAAGACAAATCATTTATTTCAAGTAAGTAAGTCATTAAATGAAAAGACGATATTTTATACGTTAAATTTTACAAGAAAATCAAATTGATTCAAGGTGCCCGTCCCACCAAAAGATGTTTTCGTATGAAACAAATGGGCAATTTAAGAAACTCCAAAATTATTTTTGTTTGACTATATTGTTTCTCACAGCTGGTGAAAAGTTTCCCCTATTTCCTTCCAAACGTTCCGGTCTGGTGCGATCCATATTGGCCCTGCAAACCTTATCAAATCGTCCCACCACCTCGACGGTAATTGTTTGGCGATAATAGTCACTGATAATGACTGATTTGCATTGAATTTCATGCTAAAATCAAGGTATGTTCCATACGGTTTAAAAAATTACAAATACTAATGTCGTGAACTTAAAAATGCAACTAAGACTTACCATTTTCAAGTTTCAGACGTTCAATTTCTGTGTTCAATGAACGGGTAACCCTCAATGCGGTCATGGTCTCCCGGTACTTCTGCTCGTTCTCTGCATCCAATGCGGGCAACGCTGAGCGCTGAAATGTTAATAGTTAGTCAAAGTTAGATTTAGTAATATCCAGATAGTACGTACACAGCTCGATGGCACTTTAACCTCAGTCAGTAAAGTAAAACCTGCTTAAGTAAGTAATGCCTAAGTGACAACTAGTTGATATGGACACTGGTAGACGTGGTTAAGCTTGAGGTATATATATGACTGTTAATAAAAAAACTAAATGACATTGGTGTCACTGGTAGTGCCCTTGATATCTTTAAATCTTACCTGGCAAATCGTTCTCAAGTGGTTAAGATTAACGATACCCAAAGCAGTCCTAAAACCGTGAGTTTTGGCATTCCGCAGGGATCAATTTTGGGACCCTTATTATTCTTAATCTACATAAACAATATTCATGAAGTTGGACTTAAGGGCGATGTATCGTTGTACGCCGACGATACAGCTTTATTTTATTTTGGACACTCTATAGACGCTGTTGTGGTGTGGTACTCCCTGGCCGCGCCACAGTGGAAATTTTAAAAAACATGTTTTTAGATAAATTGTACCAATTTTGTACTATACGGTACGTGTAATAAAAAAAATTGTACCTCAACGAATACTGAAATATAACGAAGTTTTGGTGGCGCGGCTGAAGAGTATACTCTCTGGCCGCGCCACCACGGTTTTTGGAAACTATTAGGCGTACCCGGACATATGGTGCACTAAAAAATTGTACGGAAATTGTTCTTTTCCGTACGCTACAAAGAGATTCGAAAATGTAATTACTTTAGAAATTATAGCCTTGCCTTGGTGGCGCGGCGAGGAAGCATGCTCCCGGGCCGCGCCACCAAGAATTAATAGACGTACTAGGACGTAGTATACACTAAACAATTGTACGCATTATGTACTATTTAAAAAGGTCATAACATTGCGGAAAGGTGTATTATCATAAGAGAAATCATCCAATCCAGATTAAGCGCAACAGCAGACTTGCTGATCTGTGTACTTACTAGATGTGGCCTCCGAAGTAGAATCAGTGGAATGATCTCGGTGAGATGGTTACATAGAAGTGCTAGAAACAAGCAACAAAATACGAATCCATATGCATGATAAGAATAATTGACCTTCAGGAAGAAGATTAGAAGTTGGGAATTAATTTTTATAAGGTACAGTCAGCAACGAAAATTGTTAACACACTTTAGATGGCATGTGTGAATGTCGTTGAAATTCACACGAAATGATTGAATTTTTTTGCATTCAGTTTAACATTGCCAGTTTCTTTTACAAATCATTCAAATAGGTAACTATTATTTCAAAAACTGAAATGTAGATATTCTTCGTCCTTGACTATACCTACATAAAAATAAGTTAATTTAAAAACTGTAGGTACTTCAACCAATGAATTGACTGCCTCGTGAGTCTAGTGGTCGTAAACGCTATTGCTGAGCATAGGGTTCTGGGTTCGATTCCCAGATTGGACAAAGTATTATTGGCTTTTCCATCTGTTATTTCTTAGTTACAGCCCTGAGTCTGGATTTGTGCCTGGTTGGTGGCAATAAGTTCGTTCCCCTATTACACGGGGCCTTAAACATACCGAACACGACCACAGACACACTGACCTCAACTAGTTAAAAAAAATATGATTGAAATGTATCCTAACTGGCGAAATTGTTGGTGTACTCTGATCAAGGCTTCAGGAAAACGTGTCTATGTAAAATTTATGAAGCGATGATTAAATGTTGGTGGCTTATAAGCCCCGCTTAGTTCCCGCTTTTGTGGCGAAGGAGCTACATAAGTTGCCCCCAGTCACGTTTGACCACGTCGATGTCACCAGGTTGCTGAAGGACATTACAACTCTCAAGGCAAGCCTGGCCGAGGTAAAGTCAACATTGGAGGTGTCGAATAACACCATTAGTGAACTACGTGCCGAAGTAGAGTTGTTACGCAACTCTGTCAAGGTAAATAGGTCGCCTGTTGCCTCCAACGTGGGCACATGTCGCGGAGCTAGTAACGCTAGCATCGGCAGTTTCGAGTCGGCGAGCTCCACTGCGTCACCCGATGCTGATATTGCGCGCGTAGCAACATGCGCCGCCGCCGTCGCTGACTCGACACCGGTCGAGGTAGTGACTCGTGTAGGTACGTCGACCCCTAAACGTGCCTACGCTGCTATCGTTGCCACGCACAAACCTGTGTCGCGAACCAGGAAGGGGGATGAGAAGAGCTGCTGTGAACCTGACAACAGGGGTTCGAAACAGTTAGGCCCGGTTTCAGGCACGTGTGACAAGGATGGCTTCGTGAAGGTGGAGAGGAAGAAGAGGAGGAAGCCTCCTAGTCGGAACCAGTGCGGGACCGCGCTTGCAGGACCCAATATGCTGCTGCGTCCAGCTACACCGACGACGCAGCTCTATGTGTCCCGTCTACATTACACCACGAAGGTTGAGGAGATCGTGGAGTATGTACGAGTGAAGACTAACTGGACCTTGAGGGTCGAGAAGTTGGAACCACGCCATAACACGAACTTCAAGTCTTTTGTAGTGCGAGTTCCAACTCTTCAAATCGAGACCTTCCTCAAGGAAGAGTTTTGGCCGAAGGGTGTCGTGTATCGGCGATTCCGCGGAAGGCTACGCGACACCACGCAGCGCAACACGACGCCGTCACTTCGTGTACAATAGTTTTATGTTTACATTGTTTTTATTTGTATGTATGTTAGTCTGTAAGGTATTTATGATATGGGTCTTTGTAGCCCGAAATAAATTAATTTGATTTGATTTGATTTTGATTTGATAAGTCTGAACAAGTACCCTAATTCCGTTACACACTATTAATCAGAATTTGTATAATTTTGAAAGTGATTGCATATTATATTGCTTCATAATTATGTTCAAATACGTTGTTGACAACGTAAATAACGCAATGAATGTTGTTGAACTGTCAAAATGAAAGCCATTTCTATTGTTAGTGTTACGCAATGACCTCGCTGTAATATATGCATATAGTAGTATACCCAACGTATAATAACTACAGAATACCAATTTTTAGTAAATCATAGGATTGTTAAGGATTTTAAATATGTTTGAAAAAAACTACAAAATACTTCCCGTTTTCAACATAATACTACGATAAAAACAGTATGCAAGTAGGTACTTCCACGTTTTAACTTTCTTCTTATTAAAGAAACGGTGATTTTTTCACAGGAACACTCGGTGGCCTTGAAAAGGGCCTTTTGTTTTTTGTCCTGCCATCATACGTCATTAATTTATTGTATACATGATGCAATGCACCATTTACATTTTGTGTTATTTTGGGTACCTACTGTTACTGTGGTGTTTAGGTCATCGTAGCATTCCCATCTGCCATTACGCCTAAACCAGGCTCCGTAGTGGCACATATTAGGTAAATACTCTATGACAGCAACCGAAGCTTATATTTTTTTGTAGTAAAGTCAAACTGTTTGGAATATGATTTATATCAATCAAATCGATGTCATCTAACTCAAATATTTCGTTTAACTTAAAAACCAATCACATTTTTTTTAATGTTTTTTCTTAGCACCTCGTTTGTATTCAGCCAGTGCCAGTGTCAATATTATTAAAAGATATCGCAATGGTACTTGTTGCGGTTGCGAATCATATTTTGTTCGACATACAGCCTGGCACTGACCTGCAAATTCCAAAAAAGTAAGAAAATTTGAATTTCGCGGGTTATCATGGCGCCTAAACAAAGTTTGAAAAATGTATGGTTTTAGTTTGTACTATTTGTATTGAACTAGTTTTGGTTTCCCTAAGGCGGAATCAAGGTAGGTAAAAAATTAAAAACAAGCGGACGATGGACGTCATCATCATTAATCAGCCTATAATGTTCCCACCGCTGGGATACAGGCCTCCTGTCTGCTGTTCCAGTACCCACACTAGGCCGGCGTGGTGGACGCATCCTACTCCCTCTCACAGAGAGGAGGCATGTGTCTCAGTGGTGGGAACAATCTAGGCTTGATTAATGTCACTTGTCATGATGCCTAATTTTTTATGTATGTATGGATTTATTTATTTGCTACTTTCTTTATTTATCTAGAAACCTTGACTGTACTTCGTAGTTTTTTTTTTTATATATTCAACATTCAAATTTTTTTCTTGGTCCTGCAATTCTGACACAATCTGTCTTTAAATAATGAATGCGTTTAAAGTTTACAAGTTCAATTAGATATCGGTAGGAGCAAAAGTGTATTTGCATGTAAAGAACTCAATTTGTAATCGTCATTATGATGGCAGAACAATTAAGAAAGGACCTGCTGAAATAAAACGTTATACTTTTTTTTTAGGGTCACCAACTGTGCGTGTGATACATTCTCAGTTCGCAAAATCCAATGACCACAGATAGCAAATCTATACAACGTAGCTAAGGATTTTTACATAATAGATTATATCTTCAGGATAATAATTGGGGTTCCACAGCAGAGAGAAATCTGAAGCTATTACTAGTAGAGCAAAGTGGTCGTAAGATCCATTACCTCGATTTTGGAGGTAATAAATAAAAACGTACAATCTTTTTAGGGTTCCGTAGCCAAATGGCAAAAAAACGGAACCCTTATGGATTCGTCATGTCTGTCTGTCTGTCCGTCCGTACGTCACAGCCATTTTTTTCCGAAACTATATACAATAAATTTTGGGGTTCCCCGTACTTAGAACTGAAACTCAATTTTTTTTTTCATCAGTCCCATACGTTTGGGGTATCTATGGATAGGTCTTAAAAAATGATAGAGGTTTCCCGTATCATTTTTTTCTAAACTGAATGGTTTGAGCGAGAGACACTTCCAAAGTGGTAAAATGTGTCCCCCCCCCCCACCCCTTTAACTTCTAAAATAAGAGAATGATAAAACTAAAAAAAATATATGATGTACATTACCATGTAAACTTCCACCGAAAATTGGTTTGAACGAAATCAAGTAAGTAGTTTTTTTTTAATACGTCATAAATCGTAAACCACAATTTACATTTCATTCAATCAATTCAAATATAAAAATTAAAAAACATTAACCTTGTGCATAAACCGTGAATACCTACAGGTTTGCATGGAACCCTCGGTGCGAGAGTCCGACGCGCACTTGGCCGGTTTTTTTATTGTTATTTATTTTTCTGGTAGCTCCTTCCTTTCATTTGACACATAATATTTGATTCGTGTAAGCAACGCTTTTGCGTAATATACGGGGCACTTTTTTACAAAAGAAATGTGGTGGGCTGCAAATTTCAGAAATTTGAACGCTTTGTAAAAAGAAACCGGCATAAATGTTAAACTGAATGCAAAAAAATTCAATCATTTCGTGTGAATTTCAACGACATTCACACATGCCATCTAAAGTGTGTTAACAATTTTCGTTGCTGACTGTACCTTATAAAAATTAATTCCCAACTTCTAATCTTCTTCCTGAAGGTCAATTATTCTTATCATGCATATGGATTCGTATTTTGTTGCTTGTTTCTAGCACTTCTATGTAACCATCTCACCGAGATCATTCCACTGATTCTACTTCGGAGGCCACATCTAGTAAGTACACAGATCAGCAAGTCTGCTGTTGCGCTTAATCTGGATTGGATGATTTCTCTTATGATAATACACCTTTCCGCAATGTTATGACCTTTTTAAATAGTACATAATGCGTACAATTGTTTAGTGTATACTACGTCCTAGTACGTCTATTAATTCTTGGTGGCGCGGCCCGGGAGCATGCTTCCTCGCCGCGCCACCAAGGCAAGGCTATAATTTCTAAAGTAATTACATTTTCGAATCTCTTTGCAGCGTACGGAAAAGAACAATTTCCGTACAATTTTTTAGTGCACCATATGTCCGGGTACGCCTAATAGTTTCCGAAAACCGTGGTGGCGCGGCCAGGGAGTATACTCTCCAGCCGCGCCACCAAAACTTCATCATATTTCAGTATTCGTTGAGGTACAATTTTTTTTATTACACGTACCGTATAGTACAAAATTGGTACAATTTATCTAAAAACATGTTTTTTAAAATTTCCACTGTGGCGCGGCCAGGGAGTACCACACCTGTTGTGAGTGACGCTCAGGGTGATCTACATCTTTTAAATGTGTGGTTTCAGTGCAATCTACTCACAATAAATGTAGCCAAAACCAACTACATAATTTTTGCGGCACAAAATAAAAAACTACCACACCACCCACAATTAACCATTAATAACCAACCTATAAAGAAAGTTGACCACGAAAAGTACCTGGGATTAATTTTAGATAACCACCTGAACTGGAAGCCACACATGGAGAGGGTTAGGTCTAAGCTGACTTCGCTCACGGGAGCCCTACGGAGTGTTGTCCGATGTCTTCCACGGCAAGTTCGCTACACTATATATAACACTCTTATAAAACCTCACCTGGACTATCTAATAGATGTATGGGGCACAGCGGCTAAAACCAATATTGAAAAACTACAAAGAGCACAAAATAAGTTAATAAAGACACTCTTCCATTATGACTACAGTACACCAACACAAAAAATATACAATGAAACGAAGTTAATGAACATATCACAAACATACATACAATACTTGCATCTTGATAAGAAAAATACTTAATAAAAGCATTCATACACAAATACATTTCACAAAGAAACATCAAATACACAAAATTAGGCTCAGAAATGCAAATGACATACAATTACACTCACCACGAACTAGCTATGGCAAAAAAAATGTGATGTACGAAGGTGCTGAATTGTATAATAAACTACCAAATAACATAAAAAATGTAAAGACGATGTCAATATTTAAAAAACACTTAAAATTACATATACTTAATCAAAATAAAGCGAGCGCACCTTAGTACATTGCATACCACATCCAGTTGCGCGCGTTCCGTGTATGTTTACATTTTGGTTGTGTTCAAATTATTAGCGATTACCCTACACTTTTTGATTATTTCTGTTTTGTTTTAATTGTGTTATTTTTTTTTTTCTTCTTACCAAAACTGTACGTTGTAAAACAATGTTTTTTCGATTATGTAAATATTTCTCATGTAAGTGAAATTTCTTTCTTATGGGAAATAAAAATATCTCTAACCCGAGGTATCACCGTGTTATTGATTTCTGTTCAGATGTGTCTGACATAGTTAGGTGACCTATGGATAGATGCATCATTCTTCATCATAGTTTAGAGGTGATAATATGTACATATTAATACGTGGAGCAAAATTTTTGGACATCTTTTTACGAAAATCACGTGGGCAGTGGTGGCCTAGCGGTAACGGCCGCGACTTACCTACGAGTTGTAGATTTCGAACCCTAGCGGACACTTTACTTTGTGTAAATTAATGAATTACCACTGCTCTGAAAACTGTGAAGGAAAACATCATGAGGAAACCGGCATGATGTGACATCTACCAACACGCACTGGGCCCGCGTGGTGGATTATGGCCAAATCCGTCTCACCGAGGCGAGCAGTCCCAGCAGTGGGAACATTATAGGCTGCTCAAGTACATCTGTACAATAAAGTCGCCCTATAAATTCTGATGTAGTTAAGTTTGGCTGTAAAGGCATAAATCTTACCTGCACGACCAGCTCATTTTCGATTTCTTCCAAATTGGATTTCAGTAAACATATTTCAACTTGCTGTTCTTCTGGTCTAAACATTTTCTTTAATTTTTAACTCTCTCTCTCTGAATTTTGAGTAAATTGGTAAGTTTTTTTTAAAAATAAAAGCACACACGTACCTAATTTTATAACATCAAATTCGCGTTCGCGCCAAATATGCTTGTATATTTTTTGTTCCATATTCAAAATTTTAGTTTTTTTTAAATATTTCATTAATTGATTCTTGTTTATGATATTGTTTTGTGCCAGTATTGCATGTTATAGCGCGGAAAAATAAAAAGCGGAGGAATATTTGTGTTAATTTTGTTAATAATATTTACTTCTTCTTTTCGGGTCAATGAAATTTATGTTGATACTTAGGTACTTATTGTATTATTACATTGCATCACGTAGGCAACTCACATTTAATCTCTTTACAAATAAATAATAGTTTAAAAAAACTAAAAAAAGCCTGGGGTGCTTCCCCACGCTTTTTTTCCCATTATTTTGTACTTTTTAGTTTGGTTTTCAATGGAAGCGTGTTTTTTAAAACTATTATTTATTTTCTATTTTTTAGGGTGTTTCGAATTTTGAGACGTATGTCAGCGTAGATTGTGACGTATATCAGCGTAGTTTGTGAGGTATGTCAGCGTAGTTTTTGTCCTATGTCAGCGTAGTTTGTGACGTGTGTCAGCGTAGTTTTCGAAGACAGTTTTTTTGCTGTCCTGGTGGGTTACCACGATAGCAAAAAAACTGTCTGGCAAGGATAATGGCACAAATTTATGAAATTATTGCATTGTCATCGGTCCTTGACAGGTGTGCAAAGTTTGAATGAAATCTGGTTGTTTAAAGTGGGTCAAAATCGCGCTATAAGGAGTCGGTTACAAACAAACATACAAACATACAAGTGAAGCTAATATAAAGCGTGTAAAAATAGTTCACAAGTTGATCAAGCGCGCATGGAAAAAAGGATAACATCATTGCACTGCATACTTATAAAGTCAATCTTATCATCCGTTGCTAGGAAAAGTTATGATGATAGACATAATATCTTTTGTGATTTTTCTACTTCAGAAAACAGCGTGCGCGAGTATTGTTATATAGAGATGAAACGTAAGTGAGAACCTGAATACTAGAAATATTTGAAATAAAAAATAGTTGAGATAAAAATCATTATTTAATTCCGTTGAAACCTTCTTATTTATAAAACGAATAAAAATGTTTATCCAACTCCATGGATTGACACTTATGAAACTAATTGTAAGTTAGTATTACTACCTACTTGTGGTGTGCGTGGTATTTTTACAGTTGAGTCTTAGTTGAGTAGATGTCTGATATATCTAATCGAAGTAGTACAGTTTGTGTAATATACTATTTAACATATTAAATAGTATATTTCAGTCATTCAGATTATGAATATGTACATGACGTGTTCATATAATATATGATGGATGCCATGTGGTTGTCGTGACAAGGGGCACCGTGGAGGAGCCTCCGCTAGCTTATACCTAAAAAAAAAAAAACTCGTATGTGTTCGGATTTCGAATGTAAATTATCTTTTTTTTTTTTTTTTTTTTTACCATCTTGCGATCGGCCTGATATGCCATTAACAGATTTGTTGCAGGTGTATTGACAGGTGAGAACTGTTCCTCCAGCGAAGAAGCTGTCTCTTATTAAATTAGTTTTTTTTTTTTCCTTTATTTTACTGAATAAGGTCCCATATGTGTTGTCGTTTGAGCCTTCTGACGTTGATGGGTTCACATAACGCTGTTGCTAGGTTGTTAGTATGAGCTTTAATACGGTCTTTGTATGCTTTTACTCTGTGTTCGGCTTCCTCCTTAACGGTTTTCGTTTCTGTGTACTCGTGCAATTCACTGGTTCTGATAAAAAGGGGTGCATTAGTTATCATTTTGAGTGCTTTATTCTGAAAACGTTGTAAAATCTCCACGTTAGAGTTTTTTGCTGATCCCCATAACTCAATACCATAAGTCCAAATTGGCTTGATTATGGTTTTATAGATAAGAATCTTGTTTTCCATGGTGACATGCGATTTTCTGCCTATGAGCCAGTTTAAATTTCTGAGCCGTATATTTAACTCTTCGCGTTTCTTTTTAATATGAGTTTTCCATGTTTGCCTCCTATCAAGATGCATGCCTAAATATTTTGCTGAGTCTTGTTGGGGCAGAACGTCGTTTCCAAGTTTAACTGCAGGGCAGTTTTTCTTTCTCAAAGTAAAAGTGACATGCACTGATTTGCTGGAGCTTGCCTTGATGCGCCACTTTTCCATCCATTTGTTGACTTTATTCAGGTGACTCTGTAGACCCAAGGACGCCACACTAGGATTTTCATGGTTGCAAAGAGCAGCGGTGTCGTCAGCGAATGTGGCAGACAGGACATTATCCGTTGTGGGTATATCTGCAGTGTACATAAGATACAGCGTAGGGCCCAGAATGGAACCTTGAGGCACCCCGGCTTTTATTTTATGAAAAGCAGAGTAGGTATCATTGATTTTGATTCTAAATATTCTATCTTCCAAGTACGATTTTAGGAGCGAATACAAGTTATGGGGAAGTTGGTTTTTCATTTTAAAAAGTAGGCCCAAGTGCCAAACCTTATCAAATGCTTGTTGTACGTCGAGAAAGACAGCAGAGCAGTACTGCTTTTTCTCGAGAGCATCTCTTATTTTGTTGGCAACTCGATGGACTTGTTCGATTGTCGAATGGCCAGTTCTGAATCCAAACTGATGTTGGGGGATGAGGTCGTTTTCGTCAAGTATTCGTGTTAGCCTTCGTAAGATGATCTTCTCAAACAATTTCGATAGGGTTGGTAGTAGACTGATTGGCCTGTAAGAAGACACAAGATGCGGAGGTTTACCAGGCTTCGGAATCATGGTTATTTCTGATATTTTCCATATCATTGGCACATACCCAATCCTGATGATGCTGTTAAAAAGGTGCGTTATACCCACTATGGCTTTTTTAGGAAGTTGTCGTAGTGTTTCGGCCGTTATCAGGCAGAAGCCAGGAGCCTTGTTTAACTGTAGACCTTTTATTTCTCTTTGAACTTCACGGGGTGAGCAGCTTTGAATTGGGAGGCATAGTTGCAGATCAGTATCTAGGTAGTCTTGTATTTCTTTTTCTGTTTCTGCATCACCACCATTTGGAGTGAAGACTTCAAGCAAGAACTGTCCAAACGCCTCAGCCCGTTCCATGTCAGTTCTCGCCCAACAGTTGTTACTCGTTTTGATGGGATGTTGTGAAACCTGGGGGGCCACCTTACTACTTTTTACCGTCTTCCAGAGTGAATACTCGTTTTTGGCTTGGGGATCCAAGTTTGCTAACTTATTCTGTAGGGTTTCTTCTTCGATGTCTTTAAGGTACTGTTTGAGGTCAGCAGCTGTATGTAAATTATCTAAAAATTATTTATTTTAAACGGCAGAGGTAGGTTAAGAAACTGAAGATTGCGGTTTACTTTAGTTTTTCACAGTATTTAGGATTTTAAAATGGTGACTATTTCAAATAATAACATTAATATTTTTAAATCAACTCTCACGAGCTTACAATCTATAGGTACATTCGTTTCGGGTCGATTGTAAACTCGTGATCCAAAACCGTAAAAAAGGAACCCGTAATCTTGTCATGCCCGTCTGTCCGTCCGTGTGTCATACCTACAGCCATTTTACTCTGAAAATATTTATACTGTATCAATGAAAAAAGAAGTCGCAAATTAAAAAGATGTTTCTTAGTAACTTTGATTTTCAAGTCCACATTTTTTAATATACGATATTTTTGACTACAACTGCAGAAATAACTTAGTTTTTCATTCAATTATCATAAGCCAAACAAAATTTTGCGAAGCCTACCATAAAAATGTATACGGGGCATTCTGTAGCAAACTATCAGAAAGCATGAAAATAAAATCCAAAATAGTGCACTGTCCAAAACATTGAGTAATCATTTTGAACAGCGAACGCATTCCAAATTTAAATTCAAATAGGTATGGCAACAATTCAGCGCGAAATTCAATAAAAAAAGTAGGTAGGTACCTATGGTCATAGGTCGTGTCTGATAACTCGGTTTCAATATAATGCAAGAAAAACAATTTCAATTTCATGAGAAAAGTCTAAATAATTATTATAAACAATGCAATTCAATTTAACGCTTAAAGCCAATTTTATTTAAATTTACAAGTTTTGATTACGGACATCATCATTTAAAAAAAAAAAAACAATGGTGCTTGGCGATATACACAAATTGGGTAGTGGAATATTACGTGTTACTGGACTTGTGTCAGTGTATAACGTTATAATCTGGGAATTTAACAGAAAAACTAAATAAATTGTAAGTAAAATACTTCTTCAGAAATATTAGAAAAAATATAGAATGGATCGTTTAGAGCCATTCTGTATTTTTTCTAACATGGTTTCAATGGTATCAATCGAAGGGTCTTACATGCTGAAACACAGTTCAAAAGTTTCTATTTCACATTATTACTTCTTCAACTTAGAGTTTCGCTGTTTCATGTTATATTTTATTATTTTACCTAAGAAACCAAAGCAGCCGTATACATTTTTTATCTTACCGCCTTCACGTGTCTCATAGCACATTTTTGCTGGAAATTACACTTTTTACGAGCACAGTCTGTTTGTGCTTGTGTACTTTACCTTATTGTTTCTTCTAAGCAGGTACCTACCTGAGTATACCGAACACGTGACAGTACCTACTCTAAGTTATAAGATCATAGTTTTCTGCGATGGAAGATGGTCGCCGTTGATCCGGTCAGATTAATGTGATTTGCTCTGGGTTGAATGATATTCATTATTCTCCTGTCCTTATTCAAATTAATTTGGGATTGGTCCTACATGACATGTGTTATTGCTCCTTCCGCGATGTACTCGGTGAAAATATTGTTATATCTACCCCTTTATTTATAAACGTTGCTTAAAGTTAAGTAGTAATTAGGAACTGGGTAACCATACATTTTTTTCGACGGAAAAAAAAACCGGCCAAGTGCGAGTCGGACTCGCGCACGAAGGGTTCCGCAGGCCGCAGGAATCCGCTGGAAACGGGAGGCACAGAACCGGTCGAAGTGGCGGAGCTTGGGGGAGGCCTATGTCCAGCAGTGGACGTCTTTCGGCTGAAATGATGATGATGATGATAATAAATTCCTATTATTATATATATATCATTTCGGTCACAGTCACAATTGGTCGGCTGGAAGAAACAATGATAAGCGATGTAATTTCAGCGTTATCATGTAATAATTTCTTATCAACTAGAAATTGGTTAAGTGTTGCATGAATTATTGACGCTATAAATATTATTTGTTTGACTCGGTCTATAGCATAGAGTCTATAGCATAACCTAAAAGCATGGGTTGACAAGGAGTACCTACTACCTATACCCACATATTACCTGTGATATTGGGGTCCAAAGAAATAGCTTACGGGCAGCGATAATTTCATTCTGTAATACCCGTTTTAATCTTCGGATTATTTTTATTTGAGTAATAAAAATTGCAGTTTAACAGCTAATAATATGCCAAAGTAAATTTTGAAGATTCCTTTCACTTATTGTCATGATAACGGGCCCAATCGATTGGGACATTGCAATAAAACTGACCGTCTTGAAAGTTTGTTTACCACTGATTGATTGAAATCTATTCTTAAAAATTGTTTGCAAAAGTAGGTACGTATGAACAAAATTAGATCATGTATGCAGAATGCACGGCGCGTATGTCGTTAGAGTAATGTAGATACGCTTCCATACACCCTGCTCACTCTAGCGTTACAAATAGGAAAATATTACGATTAAATAGTACGCTCTAATAGTCTGGTAGTTATTGATGGAAATGTGACAAAACAATAATATAAATGACTGTTCTGAGATAGTTTGGTACTCATATCCGTTAACATCGCAGTCTTATGAATGCAGTGAACACAAAAATATTGGCAAGGTAACCTTGTCTACACCACTAATCGAGAACACTTCATTGCCCTTGTACTGATTCACCGCTGCTTCGACAGGCAAGTCCTGTAAAAGTACGATTTACGTAAGTTAAGGAGGTACGCTAGAACGACTTATTTAATTGAGAATGATCATAATCGCAATGTACGGAACCTTCACAGTTTGCTACGACCAATTAGGTAGGAACTTTATCGAGAATCTTAACTATCGTGATGTACCGGGAACTTCAAAATCTTGATACGACGAATGAGTAAATTTCGAACGTTTCGGGATCGCGGTGAACATTTCGATCAGATTTACAGAGAGAAAGTTAGGGTGTAGCAATACAACGTACTACTAATATGACTGTATGTAGCAAAATGAAGGTATGTTGCGCCTGATACAATCACATTAGCAATTTTGCAATGAAACAAAATGTAGGCGTTAAAGCGCAGTTATTGTTGTTGATTTGTTTTTGTGGAACTCTAGTGAAAAAGCAAGTTCATTGTTAGTTTATGAAATCCCACTGTTGTTTCAAGATGGGTTTCTGTATGCTTTGAATAAAAAATACTTAGGTAGGTACATTTCATGGGAGTTGCGGTTGCGTTCTAAAGTCAACTTTAAGTTGAGGTGCAGAGGAAATTATAAAAAAAAAACCGGCCAAGTGCGAGTCGGACTCACGCACCGAGGGTTCCGTACAAACCTGTAGGTATTCACGGTTTATGCATAAGTTTTATGTTTATGAAATTAAATGTTTTTTTTTTAAATTTTTATATTTGAGTTGACTGAATAAAAGGTAAATTGCGGTTTAAGATTTGTGACGTATTAAAAAAAAATTACTTACTAGATCTCGTTCCAACCAATTTTCGGTGGTAGGTTACATGGTAAAGTACATCATATATTTTTTTAGTTTTACCATTCTCTTATTTTAGAAGTTACGGGGGGGGGGGGGACACACATTTTATCACTTTGGAAGTGTCTCTCGCGCAAACCATTCAGTTTAGAAAAAAAATTATATTAAAAACCTAAATATCATTTTTGAAGACCTATCCATAGATACCCCACACGTATGGGTTTGATGAAAAAAAAAAAAAAAATTGAGTTTCAGTTCTAAGTATAACCCCAAAATTTATTGTTCTTATTTTTCTATTTTTGTTTGAAAATCTTAATGCGGTTCACAGAATACATCTACTTACAAAGTTTCAACAGCATAGCTCTTATAGTTTCGGAAAAAAGTGGTCGTGACATACACGGACAGACAGACAGACATGACGAATCTATAAGGGTTCCGTTTTTTGCCATTTGGCAACGGAACCCTAAAAACGTCGGCGGTTATGATTACATTAGTAATTCAAACAATATTCCTCACTTCCACGAACCAGACCATGATTCCGCGATGGTTTACATTGTAAGGGCTTTGTTAAAAAGAAGAGCTGGTGAAAATTATGATAGTACCTAGTTATTAAACAAGAATGTGTTTTTAAGGTTCTGCTGCCAACTGGAATTAACGGACCCTTAAAATTTCGTTTGTCAGTCAGTCCGTCGGTCCGGTTTGGTCACAGGTATTTTGTCATTTTACACGGAAAATATTAGCACTATATCGATGATAATTCGAAAGAAGATGTACCTACTCTGTGCACCACTAAACCTTAATGTAGTAAAATTATGAAATAACTAGCTTCTGCCCGCGACTTCGTCTGCGTCAAATTTTTGCTCCCCTGACCCTTCCCGTTGCATCGACTTGCCTGCTAGTTTTCATCCATTTTTCGTTGCTGCTCCGCTTCTTTTGATCGTAGCGTGATAGCCTATAGCCTTTCTCAATAAATAGGCTACTCAACAAAAAAAAATTGTTCAATTCGAACCAGTAGTTCCTGAGATTAGCGCGTTTAACCAAACAAACAAACTCTTCAGCTTTATAATATTATAAGTATAGATTAATAAAAATAATTAGGCTAGGATTCATCCTGACTTCGGAACGCTTCACTACGCGTAGTCCGACACGCACCAGCCCGGTTTTTAAATAGGTCGCCTGTTGCCTCCAACGTGGGCACATGTCGCGGAGCTAGTAACGCTAGCATCGGCAGTTTCGAGTCGGCGAGCTCCACTGCGTCACCCGATGCTGATATTGCGCGCGTAGCAACATGCGCCGCCGCCGTCGCTGACTCGACACCGGTCGAGGTAGTGACTCGTGTAGGTACGTCGACCCCTAAACGTGCCTACGCTGCTATCGTTGCCACGCACAAACCTGTGTCGCGAACCAGGAAGGGGGATGAGAAGAGCTGCTGTGAACCTGACTACAGGGGTTCGAAACAGTTAGGCCCGGTTTCAGGCACGTGTGACAAGGATGGCTTCGTGAAGGTGGAGAGGAAGAAGAGGAGGAAGCCTCCTAGTCGGAACCAGTGCGGGACCGCGCTTGCAGGACCCAATATGCTGCTGCGTCCAGCTACACCGACGACGCAGCTCTATGTGTCCCGTCTACATTACACCACGAAGGTTGAGGAGATCGTGGAGTATGTACGAGTGAAGACTAACTGGAACTTGAGGGTCGAGAAGTTGGAACCACGCCATAACACGAACTTCAAGTCTTTCGTAGTGCGAGTTCCAACTCTTCAAATCGAGACCTTCCTCAAGGAAGAGTTTTGGCCGAAGGGTGTCGTGTATCGGCGTTTCCGCGGAAGGCTACGTGACACCACGCAGCGCAACACGACGCCGTCACTTCGTGTACAATAGTTTTATGTTTACATTGTTTTTATTTGTATGTATGTTAGTCTGTAAGGTATTTATGATATGGGTCTTTGTAGCCCGAAATAAATTAATTTGATTTGATTTGATTTTGATTTTACGCAGGTAGCTAGTGGATAGGTAGCTTTATCTGGCTAAATGGATTTGTTACACGAAATAAACTTTTCCTATCTAAAATTAAAATCTGCCAGATTTCCACAACACAATACGAGGGTAAATGTGTCATACATTTGATATGTAGATACTGTAGAGCCATTAACTTTAATGGTTTTAGCATACAACCTCCGCGAGTCTGTTATAAATTGATGGCATAATTTTGAGACAAATATCTTTATCTTTACATAGCATAAAACAAAGTTTGCTTGCCACGTCTGTATGCTTAGAACTTTTAAAATACGCAACGGATATGCATTTTCATCAATAGACAGAGTGATTCAAGTGCAAGGTTAATATGTATCATACGCGGGCGAAGCCGCTCGCGAAACCTAGTTAATTTATATTTAGAATAGAAAAAAAACATGTTGAGCATGCGTAGATATGTAACGATTCAAAAGCGGAAAAGGCATTACGAAATAATAATGATTATTAAAATTCCAAAATTATGTTTTACTGGGGTTCCCTCTATCTGGCAGAAACCGATTTTTATTTGGCATAACACACTTGGCATAATCTTCTTTAAACGAATATTTGTAAGGCATAAAAAATGTTTAGCATAATCATTGTTTGGCCGAATGTTTATATGTCCGACTTTACTCTGGCATACTTTTAAGATGGCAGAATTTTGTTAAGCATAACATTTATTTAGAGCGACGATTATTTGGTACAATTTCACTTGGCATACTATGAAGATGACAGAATTTCATTTAGAATAATTTTGTTAGGAATATTGTCATTTTTATAAAATTGCATTTTAACCTTAAATTAAAATTAAAATAGTGTCTCAAAAAGTCAATATATGTTGTTCTACAAAAGTTATTGACAAAAACGAATCGCTGCAGAACTGACTCCATGTAGTCTTGTCTGCCCTACACCTAGAGTGTAATTTAAGCCCGCGTAGGCGCGGAGAGGCGAGGCGGCCCGCGAGCTGAGGAGCAGGTGATTTTGACGCGCGCCGCCGCGGCTGAGGCTGGCCGGCTCTGCCGAAGCTGCGGTGGTGAGCGTAAAACCATTTGCGACGATGAGCTCGCGTGGGACCGGCGGAGCCACGCAGCGCCGGAGCCGTGACCGAAAGCATGCATGCTGCATGCTTGCTTGCATGCTGCGTGCTTACCTGCATGCTGCATGCTTGCTTGCATGCTGCGTGCTTACTTGCATGCTGCATGCACGGTGTATGCTTGTTTGCATGTCTGCTTGCAGTGTGCTAACTTTGATTTTTCTGTTATGTAATAGATGAGCGTTTCAATTATTATGGATATGAAATGTATGCCAAAAGATGATTCTAACCGTAAAGTTTCTGAGATATGATAGTTCTGCCTTTTAAGAACTATCGATATGAAATAATACCAAGAGACGATTCTGACTGCGAACTTTCTGCGATATGATGGTTCTCCTTTTTCATTATTATGGATATAAAATGTATGCCTAAACATGATTCTGATTTATAAAATTATGCGTTGTGAATTTATGATAAATGAGTGTATGCCAAACGATTTTCTGCGAAATGAAGTTTATGCTATCCGCTTTTATTCAAAATAATATTATGACGAAAAAGATTCTGCCATAAAGGGTGGACCCGTTTTACTGACCTATTAAAGTACCTCTCCCCTAGTATACACAATGTATCTACTACAAACATGAAAATGAGTTGTTTATAGATTTTCATTTTGGTAAAGTTGTAGGTATCGATGTAAAATAAAGAAGGAGATATGCGTAAAATATTGTATTATTTTTATACTCCAGAATTTATATTCAATCATTAGAATAGAGAAACAGTTTGGTTGGTCATCCAT
This sequence comes from Aporophyla nigra, assembly GCA_947507805.1. Taxonomy (NCBI): domain Eukaryota; kingdom Metazoa; phylum Arthropoda; class Insecta; order Lepidoptera; family Noctuidae; genus Aporophyla; species Aporophyla nigra. The sequence continues at coordinate 11,899,170 of OX382307.1, read as the reverse complement.
ACTAATATTATAAGTGTGTGTGTCTGTTTGTCCGTCTTTCACAGCAAAACGGAGCGCCGAATTGACGTGATTTTTTAAGTGGAGATAGTTGAAGAGATGGAGAGTGCATAGGCTACTATTTTTTCTTTTTCTTCTTCTTTTTTAGGTGGCTGGGGTGAACTTATAAAAGCCGTGCTTTTCCCATGGACAATTGTATGTAGCATGTTTGCGTTCATTCTATCCCCAAATGGAAAGACATATAATATCGTCTACAGTAGCGGATTAAAATAACATTCTGTTCCGAGTTCTCTTCTGTTCTAAATCAGGAAAGGGGAACCGTGTTACCCCGAATTTAACGCAAGCGAAACCGCGGGCAAAAGCTAGTAGTTTATATTATAGCGGCATAAGTTTACAGCACTGGAGTACTTAATGTGGTCCTGTTCCTCAACTATCCTATCTTTGGAGGCTTAATATTGTGTCCTGTATAGCGTGTTGCCGACACGTCACAGGAACTGGACTTCTCATCATCATCACCATCATCATCATCATTTCAGCTAAAAAACGTCCACTGCTTGAAATAGGCCTGCCCGGATTTTTTGAGGGTTAACCATAATCTCCACGCTTGGCAGGCGGGTTCGCAATCGCAGTAGGGCGGTAAAATACATAAAGAACGCAGCTGCCCATTCTCTAGTAAGTCCCATAGTCGCCTCTTACGACACCCACGGGCAGAAATGGGGTGGTGCTATTCTTTACAGTCGGCACCACACGGAATTAAAGCTTCGGTCACACAAAGCGATTAATCGCTGCGAATGCCTACTCGCCGCGAGTATTCGCTGTATGTGACAGGCTATTCGCTGCAAATGCTAATGCGCATTCGCCGAGGATAAAATTGAACATGCTCAATTCAAATCGCGGTGACTGAATCTATACAGCGAATACTCGCGGCGAGTAGGCATTCGCAGCGATTAATCGCTGTATGTGACCGAGGCTTTGGACTTCTAGGCCGATTTAATCAAAATTATCATCAAAACGTTACGAAAAAAAAAAATGGGATCGCAAAACTGGTAGTTATTGGGTTGCTGGCCTCAATTAGAGCAAACAATCTGAACAGATAAACGGTCTCTACCTCACGACAATTTAGCCTAACCGGTTAGTTCGCAGAATGTCTTGTTTTCAAATTCATATTAGAGTATTTAATGGACCAATTCTGATAATGCTCTATGAGTACCTACACTTAATGAATAAATCTTAATTAATAAATTCGTAATGTTTCATCTCAAGTGTAATACTTAGTACATAGCTTCACTTCGGGTTTAATAATAGGGATTTTACCTCACTTACTTACCACATAGATGTTAGTAGCCTTCAATATTAAGGTAGCCTTCAATATTAAGAGGGAGATAGACGAACGAGCAAAAAAGTACGCATTAGCTTTCCTATGACCCGAGAATCTTGCCAGACCTCAAGAATAGCACCATCCCATTTCTTCCCGTGGGTGTCGTAAGTGGTGTCTAAGGGACTTGAGAATGGGCTGCAGCGTTCTCTATGCACTTTACCACGTTACTGCGATCGCCAACCCGCTTGCCAACCGTGGCGATTATGGCAAATCCCCCCCAAATCGGGGGAGGTCTGTGTCCAGCAGTGCACGTCTTTTGGCTGAAATGATGATTGATGATGACGTCTACGCGAACAAGATCATTGAGGTTTCAGTACCTACACGCTTGTATCGCACCTATTAGCCAGTTTTCCACCGCCGACCGTAAATCGATGCGCCCACATCAATTAAACATAGGTACCTCGTATGTGTTTACTTACGTTAAATTTTGGCCTTAAAAGCCCAAGTAAGTAAATTATACGTCACATAAAATTACTGAATTTAATAAAATCAACGTTGCCAGCTGAATTTAAATAAATTACAATATTATTGGGACGTGTAGGTATATTTTCATGGCACCTTTATTGAATTAATAAAAATATAACATAGGTAACCAGCCAGTATTATTTTTGCGGAATTTTGTTTTTAATAACTAACTTGATACTGTATCATTGTATCTGTTACGGAGAGAAATAAAAGCATAGGTAAGGAATCCATCTTCTTTCTGAATCAATGTACGAGTAAACGCCGACAGATACTTACGACAACAGACTGAACACCGACAAGACTTTACTTCGACGGGACACTTCGCTGACAGGACTCTTCGCCGACAGGACTCTTCGCCGACAAGACGCTTCGCCGACAAGACGCTTCGCCGACAGGGCTAAGGTGTTCAGTCTGTCGGCGTAGTGTCTCTCGACGTTTAGTCGTACACTCTTTTTGAATAATCATCAAAACAACACCAACAACGGCATTAATAACAAAAGAAACGTAGGTATGTTGAAATCCTTGAATTCTCTGACAGTGACAAACGAATCAACGCGAATGTGCAAAAAGACGATGAGTGGCCTACTCATACAGCGCGTATTCGGTACCCGGACCCAGTATCTTTCAATTCATTGCCAATTAACTCGTTCATTTTCCAGTTTACAAACAAATTTTTCAATGTATATAGGGTGCGTATGTATCTACGCATACGTATAGGTACCAACCAATTTTCTCTTACGAAGTAAACTAATTGATAAGTAAAATGATTACAGAATACATTCACGTCCTTAATTCGAATTTTGCGTAATGAAGAGTTTGATTTTGTGTTTAATATCCTTTGTAACATGACGTGACACGGGAAAGCTAAATCCACGAGTAGGGTACATGGCGTTAGGTTATGTAATTACCGAATATAAGACGGGTGGTAGAAGCCGATGTTTTTTGTAAGAATCCCACTATGAAAACTTAAGTGAAATGAGCTTAAAGAGAGCAGCCGATCTATTCTGTTAAAATTTCACCAGGAGTAATGAGGTGAAGTGACCTTGATGTGAGCTGCTGTCATTGCATCTGATGGTTAGGATTAATAATAATGAAAGCTCATGAGCAAGATAAAAAATCAAGTATCTTGACTTAGCACACGAGGTTGTCGACATGTGGGATGTGGACTCTGCAATCATTGTACCGATAATCGTTACAGTAAATGGTCTATTAGCGAAGAGCCTCGACCAGCACCTCAGGAGGCTCTCATTACACGGCTGGATCAAGGGCTTGATTCAGAAGGCAGTACTCCTGGACACGGCAGGCATAGTCAGGAGGTTCCTCTCTCTAGAGCCCTGACCACCGGCAGCTTGGACCCTGCTCCCGATGCCGATGGGTCACTATTTTTAATATTTTAAATGTTTTCTTTTTAGATTTTTGTTACAATATTTAAAAATATACTTAATATGTCAGAAAATAAATGAAAGCTCACTTCACCCAAGTTATCACGGTGAGTTTTTTATAGTTTGGAGGTATGTGGAACAGGGTGTAAAGTTCACTCAACCTAGGTAGAAAACGGAGGATCCTCCGACCAGACGGGGGTCATCTCTGGTGGCAACTGTCCAACGTTGTATAGTTGCGCGGTAAACTCCGCTTGCGCGATATAGACATTTGCGTGACGACAGACGACGCTTGTGGCGGTGTAGATGCCGCTACAACAGCACCCCTAGCCAAGTTGATTATCTGCAATCGTTAACGCTAGTCACTCAACGTTAAGTCACGTGGTTAGAACAAACGAATAGAAAATTCGTAGCCAAGTTCCCATCGTTCAAAATGATAGAATGATTTTTTATCGTTTCTACAATGTGCAACGCTAAATCCTTTGTTTGAGCGGCCGACTCAGGCGCGTCGACATGGCTACCAACTTATCGTTTTCTACAATTGCTGACACCGAGGCGTTGGAGAACGGAATTCGACACGAAACGGTTGTAACTTGGCTAGGGGGCAGAATAGAACTGCTGTCATTGATTGATGATCTGACACTATAGTAGCTCACTTCATTTAAGTTCTTTAAGGTGAGACTGTTGCAGATAAGTTCGAAAGGTCTACCTGCCTGTCATGATGTCAGTGAGCCGAGAATGCAGTTTCTATTACTAGGTACACGGTGAGATATCCCTATTATTTCATTACATACATAATAAATTATATTTTAAAATATATAAACATTAAAAAATAGTAGCCCAGCGGTATCGGGAACAAGGAACAAGCTACCGGCGGTCATGACTCTACTTTGAACCTCCTAACAATGCGAGCCGTGTCCAGAAGCACCGCTTTTGAATCAAACCTGATTCAGATACCCATCGAGAGCCTCCTCAGATCTTGGTCGAGGTTTTTTGCTATTTAGCCATTGACAGTGACGACATGGATTATCCCAACTGTTATAAGATTTAAGTAACGACTCTATGAGTATTACCTATATGCTCCAACAACACTTGTAGGTATACAAGTTGACCTCGTAACCCTCACTTTGAAATGTGCCGCCGGCAGTTCAAAACAAAGGGTCAAAAGGAATTTTCTTAAAGTTGAACGAAGGCGCTTGTCGACTATAAATATAATACTGTTTATGATAATTGTTGCGTTTTGAAAGTAAAGGTAAGTAATAAATCATAGTACTGAATTTCTATTCCTAAATGGAATGTTTAGAATAATATAGCCGTACTGATAGCGCCTGTCTGTGCAGCTATTCTGTCCAGGATCGCAGTTTCAATCAATCAATCAATTATCTAAATTTCATAATTTAGTTTAAATTATGGCTATGAAACTAATTGATCGATTTTGATGTGAGTTTCACCATCATCATTATCCGCCAATGCAACTGGATGCAGCTGACCACGAGGATGTTACATTAAGTGACTTCCTCTCGTTCGGGCCTTTACAACTCAGTTACTGGGAAAAACGATACCCCTTGGTAATTAAGACTGGTTGTCAGTCTTTCGAACTTCTGACTCCCTTAACGAACAACAAATGACAACCTACCGGTTGTCATTTGTTGACAAACCCACAATCCACAACCAACAATCGGAAAATAATAAAAATTATTTCACTTTCATTGTAAAGTGGCCAGAAACTAGTAGCACAGTATTGAAACGAAGTAGCAAACTTTATTATCAACTCCTTTGTACTTCAATCAACCCGGAGTGCTGGCGAAGTAATAGTGTACAACCAATTATGCAAAATCATACCGATTCCAAAGAAATTAAATTCACTGACTGATATAATTTTCCTCAAATGGTCATTTTCATTTGCGTCACTTTGATTCGTTGTCTTAACTGAATAAGTAAGGTCAAACGATGGTTTTTTTTTGAGACGGGTATTTTTCTGGGTAATCTATCTTATATATCTATTCTATATCTACATATAATATTTCATCTATTGCGTTTACACTGTATACCGATAAACTTTTCCTTTAATGTTTGACTTTGAAAAGGTGTTTCTTTCTCTCTGTCTACTCATCTTAGCTTTTTTAGGGGGTTGCCAATATGTACGGTCTCATCACCGTACATTTTTCTTCTTACTCGTTAATCCAAATTAGGCCAACGACTAACGAATTTTATTATAGTCTACTTATAACTGTGTAACTATCAACAACTGACAGAAATGATCGCCCTCCACTCTACTACTGTTAACTTAAACACACTTAACTATTGCATCTAAGTGAAACGTGTTTCTTTATCCAACTGAACTTAAAAACTTTCACGACAAATCAGCGTACGGAGTTAACTACTACGATCCGGAAAGTCACTCCAGAACCTTCCGACCCCATTGGCCATCCGTTCTGCGAGCAATGTGCCCTGTCCACTGCCACTTAAGTTTGGCAATTCTTCGGGCTATATCGGTTACCTTGGTTTTCCTACGGATCTCTTCATTTCTGATTCGATCGCGTAGGGAAACTCCAAGCATAGCCCTCTCCATTGCTCTTTGGGTGACTTTGAGCCTTCTTATGAGACCGCGTACTGGAAGACGGAGCGTTGGAAGGCCTCCCTCAAGATGGACCGATGACCTGGTGAAGGCCGCAGGAATACGTTGGATGCGAGAAGCACAGAATAGGTCGAAGTGGCGGTGCTTGGGGGAGGCCTATGTCCAGCAGTGGACGTCTTTTGGCTGAAATGATGATGATCCGGAAAGTCTCTGTTTCATTAACAGAATTTGTCCTATCCTCAAATTCTCTAGTAATACTCTGATGCATCTGACATGCATGAGCGTACTTGTAAGTGTGCTTGAAGTTCAAGGCTTTTAGAGTATAACGGACTCCTTCTAGAACGTTTACAACTTGAAATTGGCCCTTATACTTCGGATCCAGTTTGTAGGTTACGTTCTTCCTTTTAGAAATCGAAACATTGGAAATAGGTCCACCATTTAGATACGAACCTAGTAAATCGTGTAATCATTTCCGATTCTCTATGGAAACGTAATGAAATCGAACAACTTTTGGAAAGATTGATCACTGGTGATGAAAAATTGGTCACCTACGATATGAACATCCGAAAAAGGTCATGGTCAAAATGCAGTCAAGCTCCATCGACTATGCAAAACTAAAAATAAAATCTACGCCGTCTACGAAAATAAATAAGACAATGAATATTTTCCCACCTATCACGATGCGTATGAATCATCGTCTGACGCGATGTGAGCGCGGATCGCAACCTAAGCATTTATCATAGTGATTGACATTCGATTGAGTTTTTCTGCTTCATCTACATGTGATGTTATACAACAAACATCATAAATTTGGCTTGCATGACTTTTTTTAGCAAACGAGGTCCTGCTGTTGTATTAAAAAATAAAACCCATATTCACTCTTAATTCCAGGAAATCTACTTAGGTAGAAATATCTTCCTTAAATCACCGATGATATCAACTTTGAACTTTTAATTTGTGTAGACGCTATCAAATCAGATCAATCAACTCAGCCTATTGCAGTTCACTACTGCCATGACATCCCTCTGCTGCCAAGGCAGACAGGCCTTGTGTAGCAGACCAAGTAGCGCCACAACACCCTGTTCTCCGTCTTCCACTTCCAGTTTGCCCCAGCCACTCTTTAAACACTGTGCCTTTGTCAGGTTATCAGGGATTTACAGAAAACTCCGGCTATTAAGGTATTTATAAGCTCTAAGAGGTGGATGCGTCATTGTTACTTCAGTCGCCGACTATAATGGTACCTATTTAATCTGTTGTTACTTTAACCGACAGCATTGAAATGTTTTCGTCTTTTTCGTCGTCGAAAAATATCATTCGGTAATTTTGTTTAATTTATCCACCTAACTACTAACTAGATGAAAACACCATACTGGATACATCAAAGGTATAACGTCAATTTGTGCTGAAATTTGAGCGAGATTCCACTGAATTATTTTTAATAGTATAATAGTTATGAGAACATTAAATTTACAGTTTCAGTATTCACTTAGCGGTACGATGGTCACGTCGGGTTTCATTTCATAGACAAACAAACAACTGAACAAGTTACGGGACGCGTGTAGATACGAATACATTAGTAGTGAAGGGAAGTGAGTTTTGATTAGCTTGGTTGTTGGATTGAAGTACACAGAACGGTACTGCTTACTATGGGTTGCAGCTGAAAATCAGCGTCAGGCGGTACAACTTGTGTTGTCATCTGACATTATGCTAAGCTTAGCTAAGCCATTTGGCATTATTTTTATGCTGTAATGCCAATAAACGCATTTTAAAAAAAAACTTAGTTTTGAAAAGTTACTCTACCAAAACTATCGTGTTCTTTTCATAACCGAAATAGTCCGCCTATAAGTGTTATTTGATTTAGTTTCTATAGAACATCAAGTGTGGATAAATTTTGTCTTTCGAAGGCGTATAGTGTTGGCACAAACTAAAGTAATATACCGGGTGACATTTTTTAACGTCTTGAAAAAAAATGGGGGTAATAGGTGAACGGAGTAGAAGCCTTTGGCATAGAAATTTTTGGTATTTTTATTTTTGAATAACATGTAATAAAATTGATCTAGCAATATATATTACACATTTAAAGTAACATTTTCATAGTGGAACAACAAAAACAGAAATTTGGACAAAAAAAACAAAAAAACAATTAAAAACCTATCGAAACACGCACCCTACTCAATGCGCGGCATGTATCAATGATTTCGTAGCACGGTCCTACCCTTTGAAGCCGGCCAATAGGCGGCCTCATTGATCTTTCGCAGACGCACGAGCCGCACACGCATCCCTTTCCGCCCGTGTCCCGCGCTCCTTTAGTCACCTACGATGAATCTGAAGGCCTTCCTGCCTTCTATTCTAGTTACACAACACACCATATGAAGGTCGAGACGGTAAAAAATGTCATCCGGTATATGTATTATACACTATTATAATGAGTTACCTCATTTTGTAAGTTTGTTTGTAGGAGTAATCTCTGGAAGTACCATTTGGATTTAAAAAAATATTTTTGGATTTGATCTCTTAATTCTCGAGGAAGGTTGTAGGCTATTTAATATTGGGCCGCGACTTAGGAGCCGAGCTAAATGTAGAATTTGAAAAGAACGCTAAATATAAAAAATAATAGTTTAAAAAAACTAAAAAACACGCTTCCATTGAAAACCAAACTAAAAAGTACAAAATAATGGAAAAAAAGCGTGGGGTGCTTTTTAAGGTATTTTTTATTGATATCAGGCACCCCACGCTTTTTTTCCATTATTTTGTACTTTTTAGTTTGGTTTTCAATGGAAGCGTGTTTTTTAGTTTTTTTAAACTATTATTTATTTTCTATTTTTTAGGGTGTTTCGAATTTTGAGACGTATGTCACCGTAGTTTGTGACAGTTTTTTTGCTGTCCTGGTAACCCTGGCAAGGATAATGGCACAAATTTATGAAATTATTGCATTGTCATCGGTCCTTGACAGGTGTGCAAAGTTTGAATGAAATCTGGTCGTTTAAAGTAGGTCAAAATCACGCTATAAGGAGTCGGTTACAAACAAACATACAAATATACAAACATACAAATATACAAACATACAAGTGAAGCTAATATAAAGCGTGTAATAAGTAACAGTGCGGGCGGGCGCCGGGCGAGGGGGATTGCAACGCGGCGGGTCGGGGGCAAACATTTCAAGCGAACGAAGTCGCTGGCGAAGTGGTCATTATTTATAATAATACTAGCTTTTGCCAGCGGCTTCGCCCGCGTGGAGGTCGGAAAATATCCCGCGGGAACGTACTACCGGGATAAAAAGTAGCCTATGTCCTTTCTCAGGCTCTAAACTATCTGTGTACCAAATTTCATTTAAATCGGTTCAGTAGTTTTAGCAGGAAAGCGAGACAGACAGACAGACAGATAGACAGAGTTACTTTTGCATTTATAATATTATATATTAGTGTGGATAATATCTTAGGATAACCAACACAGCGTTATCTGATCCCAAACTAGGCAGAGCCTGTACTATGGTAACCAGACAGCTGATAAATATACACATATATTTCTAAATACATACATATTATAGATAAATTACATCCAGACACAAAACAAATAATAATAACAAATAATAATTTGGGATAAATTTAAGGAACCCCTAAAATAATCGTAGTGGTTTAGATTTCACATGCGTCTGTAATACAAAGATCGGAAACAGATTGGCCTACGAATACATGAAAAATTCAAAAAAACTACTAGCCTTCTTTCTCCAACCTAGTAGAAGGAACAGTAACTACGCCATTACGACTGTTACCTACATCAGCAGATAGTGCGCGTGTGGTACTGCAGGAGATGCTCTCCTCTGCTTTCCTAGATTTGCAGTTTAATGAGTTTAAAGCTAAAGTAAAATCCAACCTTTGTTCAAAGGCATACTATTCTATCAACGACTTCTTAAACGATAAGAATAGTTGGTCGCTGTAATTAACTCCAATGTTTATGTTCTTTCAACCAGAATCAGAATTAGCTTTCCTCATCGTTGTGTATGTAAGCAGGCACGCCCTTTATTCCCGGAGGCTCTTATTTAGGTTTTAAGTTCTATTTACGATTTTATTATTTCAGCTTGAGTTTAGTTTTTTAATGTTTTGTTCGTATATTGGCGTGTGCTAGCTGACATATGACGCATTATTTGATGTATGTTTTGTTTTGTTTTATAATATTAATTACTTACATAATACTGTATAGAATCAAGTTCTTCTAACATAACAGATAGCTGTGCTGCTGGGGAGTTTGTTCCGCCACTTCTTCTTCCCAGCTAAAGCACTAGGAAGTGTCGAAGGGTGGGCGTTTTGGGGGGACAGTCTCATGTAACTTTGACGTTCAAAAAGTGCTGACCCTCAGCCTAGTTTGAATAATTGACTTTTGATTTTTGATTTTGATTTTGAGTAATTATGATGGAAGCTTTACAGGAGTGAAGCGAAAAGCATAAACATATTTCATGAAAAAATAAATTTTAGTATGGATGAATTTTTGTGTAGGTATTGCCGACTACTGCCCGGATTTTTTGTCGGTTAAGGGGTACTGGTTGCGAGGTAACATGCCTTGGTTCACGGTGCCACGTGTGATAGGTCAGCAAAACTTGGCTTACTGGCAGGTGTCGCCGGCTTGGAACATATACAGAGGTAGGTACTCTATCTCGCTACTTCAATACCTTCTAGTTGACGCGTACGTTATGTGTTGCTTCTTGATTTTATTACGGAAACCGGCTGTAATACAAACCAATATAAACGTTTGACGGGTGATGGTATCGAAAATAACACGTTTCATAACCTGATTTTGCTTTACTGCCTACAGAATACAGCTGTCTGAAGAATAGCGGTCTTTTTCGGTACGGTAGCGTTTCGAACATTGTGAGCAGCTACGCTGATCGCTTAGGCCTGGTACGCTCACTATATACCTGTATGATAAGGTGAGCATAAGTACATAAATACGTATGATGGAGGTGCCATGATTAAATGATGTAGATATGAACCCATAACAAATAATAAAATCAGTAATCAAACTGCAAAGATACTTTAAAATTACATTTATTTCTCTTACATGAAACATTTAATCATCTTTTGTTTGTCATTACAAAATTACTTAACATTTACGCTAATGTAAGTATTTTCTTCTGTTATCAAATAACTAGATCACTATATACAATTACTATATTAAAATCATAATTACATGTAAAATTATTATTTTGTAATAAGCTTACAACAACTGTTTAAATATTTATTAAAGTTTAACGCAATATTACCCTATTATAGGTATTAAAATCTAAAATCACACCATGAAATGTTAAGATCACATCACATTCAATGCTAGCTTAAAATAAATTGGTATTTTGGTAATTGTTAGGTACCTAATATATATTTATAAACTTACAGACTGCTACTTTTATTTGTATCTACTTAAAAAATATAAATTTATAACGATAACGAAATAGGTATAGTAAGCTAATAAGATATAATTTTGTCCAGCTATAAAATCTTTTGAAATCTGTATTAGACTGTAAAAATAATAACTTAGTATACTAAATATACTAAGTTAGTATTTCGAAATGTTATTCAAGTGCGTGCATACATGTGTACCTACGTACATGCTCTTGCGCGCTGTCGGGAATAAACTGTGGGTTTAAACTTTGATGTATTTTTAAGAGAAGACCTTTGAGTAACCCTAGTTTTTTTTTTTGCAAGTTTCTATTCCCGTGGTTGCAACTGATTGCATATTACACACAAAACCTACATTCATCGCGTAAATAAAGATCTTATCCTTATTTCCGAGGCAACCGGTTATAATAAACGCTACCTGAAATTTTACTGAAGCGGTGGAAAAAAACTTGTATTTCTGCCTACTTTTTTCCTTATGTACTAATTAAATTAAGTTAATTAACAGTTTACAGACGTGGTGGATAAAATAACAATCCGTAAATAGCAGTGAGAAGTGGCGCCGCGATAGGGGGCGGTGGCGCCGCGCAGTATGCCCTCGGCTGCTGGTTGCAGGCCGCGATGTCCTGCGCAAGGACCCAGGCCATGCGCCGGAGCAGCGTACTCGCCGCTATCGAACACGAGCGACCCGCATTCGCCACACATTGGATGAAGTCGTCCCTTGAGCTGGAAACATTGAAAACAGTTTAATCTTTCATGAATATCCCGCATGGAGATAGTCGTGGCTAAGGTAGTAGGACTATGGGTTGGGAACTCACTCAGTGATCGGTTAAAGTGTAATGTTAGGCTCACTGGCACCTCAAATCAAGAAATACATATAGCGCATATCATCGTCCTATTGCAGTCAATTTGTTTGAAGTAGACAGAGGCAGAATGATGATTTAAATATGTTTAGTGCTGATTGATTAGTGGTACAAGCGGGCCTAATAGTGTTATCGTTTAGCGGCTTTCGTGAAACTCTAAGCATGAAATAGGTATAACTTCACAACAGAGTTTATAATTTATCGTGCGAGTTATTTAGTACCAAATTTTTAAGGATTCTTGAATAGCCGCTAAAAAGGTTTTCTCGCTCCCACCACTTTGGTTAGTATCCTTTCATGAGTGTGTAAATTATTATTAAAGTAATTAATACTGGCAGCCAGAACCCCTAACAACTGCTGTAACCTTAGATTATTGTATCATTATTCTTATTTTCCTCCCTAATTGGGTAGCGGAGGGCAAATGGCAGTCGGTCGGCGTTAATAACCGAGCTAACCCCATCTGGCGAGAAGGTCAATCTTAGCATATGTAACTAGAACAAGTTATGACCATAGACAACTGTAAATGTGAACCAGCCAGAAAGTAAGGAGGCAAAGAAGGAAGATCTTTTCATTAAAGCTACTTTATTAAGTAGGTAGGTAGTAGACTATGTTGGTAAATAGTAAATACTACTGATAGTTCTAAACTAAGTAGGTTCCTAATTGGCAATTCCTGTTCCGGATGTAATGGATCAAATTTTAAATACTCGGGCTTTTAATATAGCTTTAAAGGTTAATAAATATTGTGTTCAGCGAAAGAGAAAATCTTTTGGTACGCGACATGTGTAACGCAGGTGACTGGAAATGGCAGCCGGGAATAAATTACGGAAAGCAGACAAAAGATTTTGATATTATTTGACAGCAAAGGAAACAAGAATGTGATATTTTATTACAATAATAAAGAATGGAAGTGAAATACGAAACTTTTGCTTGGTATTTTATTTTGCGGTGATTATTTTGTGTATCGCGCGCGTAAATATTTACTAGAGATGCGCCAGACATCATTTTTCTACAGTAACCAAGTACCGAGTATTACTCAGTATTATGTGTACCGAACTGAGTACTCTGCCGAGTAACTCGGTTTGACCTAAGTATTGGGAACGTACGAAATTCTTAATCTATACTAATATTATAAAACTGAAGAGTTTGTTTGTTTGATTGAACGCGGTAATCTCAAGAACTACTGGTCCGAATTGAAAAAATATTTTTGTGTTGAGTAGCCTATTTATCGAGAAAGGCTATAGATTATATAAAATCACGCTGCAGCCAAGAGGAGCGGAGCAGCAGCGAAAAATGTTGCAAAAACGGGGAAAATCGTACGGGCAGGCGATTCGTTGCGACGAGAAGGGTCGGGAGAACATGAAATTTAACGCGGACGAAGTCGCGGGCAGAAGCTACTTTTTTATAAAAGAATGCCATGCAAGTATTTGGCCTTGCTACGAGGAATTAGTATCTACAGCGCTGCAACAGCGTGAAGATCGCAAAAGTTCAATCGCTATGACACAGTCAAGATAGTCAGGTCACAGTTAGAACCAAAGCGAAAATTTACTATCATGAGAGACTGATAATTATTTTTTGGTTTTGTTCATGTGATTATTCTGCCAATTAATGATTAATCTACGTAAATATTGTAAAGAAGTCAGGTTATAAGTTTATGATTTCCTTTCGGTACCTCGGCAGTCTAACCGCGTTAATCGGTACCAAAATTGTCGAGTAACAAACGAGTACCCGGCGCATCTCTAGTAAATACCTTTCACTTACGGAAAATTCGATAAGCGTTTTTCTTGTGAAATAATATATTATAACTAATGGTTTCGTAAATTCTATGTTCATAACACCATAAAATGTCTGCTAAACTAACCTCTTGCTTAAGTGTAAGGGCTCCTTTAAACATGCGCGACGCGAATCTCGTAAAGCTATTTCCAAGAAAATTGTTATACAAAAGCCGCGAAGTCGTGCCTGTCTGCGGTAGCCTTATTCCTGTCTGCGGTAGCCCTATTGATGAACAAACGCATACGCGTTTGTTCATGAATTATTAATTAGACAGCAACTTATATCCAATAGTATGTGACATCCGATTCTTCGATTGTTTCTTTAGACACAACAGTTTCCTCACTAAATTTTCATCACCCTTTTTGAGAGACTGCTCTCAAACGGGTGATGAAAGAGATAGTGAGGAAAGCAGTGTAATTATTATGTAATTTAGATAATTCCCACAGGGTGATGATATAAATTATACGAAGTAAAGAGCCTGTCTGGGTTCCACGATCTTTGCAAATACTCGAATAATAAACTTCTAATTTTAAGTATGATGAACTGAACACGTGTCTACCGAAACTAGCACAGTTGCTATTGAGTTTATTAATTAAAAACATCCCTTGAGTGCTACTTTCAGGCAACACTGTTAAAACGAAAACGTAATAATTGAGATACCTCCTAGCTCAGACCTGAAATGATTTGAATAGCCGCGAAATAATAAATAATAGTTTAAACAAACTAAAAAACACGCTTCCATAGAAAACCAAACTAAAAAGTAGAAAATAATGGAAAAAAAGCGTGGGGTGCTTTTTAAGGTATTTTTTTATTGATATCCGGCACCCCACGCTTTTATTCCATTATTTTCTACTTTTTAGTTTGGTTTTCTATGGAAGCGTGTTTTTTAGTTTTTTTTTTAAACTATTATTTATTTTCTTCTTTTTAGGGTGTTAGCGTAGATTGTGACGTATGTCAGCGTAGTTTGTGAGGTATGTCAGCGTAGTTTTTGTCGTATGTCAGCGTAGTTTGAGACGTATGTCAGCGTAGTTTTCGAAGACAGTTTTTTTGCTGTCCTGGTAACCCTGGCAAGGATAATGGCACAAATTTATGAAATTATTGCATTGTCATCGGTCCTTGACAGGTGTGCAAAGTTTGAATGAAATCTGGTCGTTTAAAGTGGGTCAAAATCGCGCTATAAGGAGTTGGTTACAAACAAACATACAAGTGAAGCTAATATAAAGCGTGTAAAAATAATCAAAATACCACCTTAATTTCTGTAACAAACTACCATGGTACTATTGAAAACAACACAACCGTCTTAAACAATAAAGAATAGCGAAGAAGATATTACTAAATGTCTTTATTACAAAAGTCTTATACTTGAAGAAATGAGATATATATAACACAATAGGCAATGACATATAATTATGAGTAGAAATATAATTCTTTATTGTATGAGTTTATCACTGCCTTTTAATTGAGTACACAGACAAAGCCTCTCAAGAATGATGTAACAAAATTATTTCCATCGTTATATTTTATGAGTATTTTAAAGGAGAATGTAATAAACAGAAATATTGCCTTGTTCGTTGGCAATCGCAATTTTACAATGAAAATATTGAAAGTAATTACCAACACAGCTCGGCGTTTCGGTTGAAATACGTGAGCTGTTGAGCGCGTTCGGTGTTCTCTCGGACGGCGATCTGCAACTCATCGACACACCGGCTCCAGTCGGGAGACACGCGGCCCCAACACGTTGGCTCCTTCAAGAATTCTGCACAAATATAGCAAACAATCAGAATTGAACAACAATAATGGCTAAGGATGGACATTTACAGAATGAGCATAAAAAGGCTTACAGGAAATTGAATCAATCGAGTTTTCTGAACGGATGATGGGTAGTCATCCAATTTGGAAAAGTTTCTTATAAATCACAATTATTAATGTTATTTGTATCATCATCATCGTTTCAGCCAAAAGACGGCAACTGCTGGACAAGCCCACCCTAATTTTGGGGGTTTGCCATGATCACTACGCCTGGCAGGCGGGTTGGCGATCTAGTATGGTACTAAAATGCATAGAGAACGCTGCTCCTCATTCTCTAGTAAGCCCCTTAGTCGTCTCTTACGACACACACGGGAAGACATGCGATGTGCTATTCTTTCGGTCCGGTACAACACAGAACAAACTTACACGGTTATTTGTATATATACGTATTTTGTGAATAGTGATTCACAAGGCCATCAGTTAGGCAAAATCTAGTGAGATTTTGCCTTCATAACTGATGGCTTTCAAAAAGAATGATCGATCAGTTTTAATCCAATAGTAACTTGAAAGTTTTATTTATTTTCTACTAGCGACTTTTCGACGCCAGTATGAATGATGGATCGTGCAGAACGTGTAAACTTTAGTTCGAACAAACATTCAGACGATATCGATACAAATGAACGAGCACTCGGTACGTCCTTGTCTCGTTTCCATTTAATTTTATTATACCTGCAGGCCGGCAGCCACTTTTTTAATTAAATTTAAGTGTTTCCAACAATATCGGTAATCCCTTCTGATTGTAGATTTGCACTTTATATCTTTTTTATTAAACTTTAAGCTCACAGTGATGAGATGCTTGCTGCTCGGTTTGTTTGGAAAATAATTTTACTTATAAGATTTTCTTGCTTAAGCCTTGATATTTCTAGACTCATATTCTGCGAATATCTCAAATAATAAAGCCGATAGGTAAATATTTATTTTTATGTTTTATAATTATCTACTCTAACCGTTCAATGACTGTGCGATTGAACTAAACTTAGTACCACTTACTACTACTCACCCACACCACACTCGCCTCACTCTTGTCGTACTTACTTACTTATTTTGTAGGTATAGACCGGATGTTTAACCCATACGACGCATAAATACTAATTCCTTCCAAATTTTTCGAAAGATAATTTACTTACCCCTCCTTAGAGCCGTGTCATTGGTGCACAAAAACCGCATGAGTGCGCGGGCGCCACCGATCTGCTGTTGGAGCAGTTTCTGTCCGTCAGTGGGCAAGCACCGCTTGATCCAAGCGTCCATGCACACCATGCCCGTTTGATAAGCCCTGGAAGATTAATTCTATTAGGAATTGTAACAGCATGGAATAGACTCCCGGAAAATGTTCTGTGATGGCTTATTCTCTCAACTGCTTCGAAAATCGAATAGACAGTTAAAAATCTCCAAGCTTTATGATACATACGCATCCACTAATTAGTTGCTAGTGTAACCAAATGAATACAAAAATATACTAAACAACATCACGTTCTTACTTTCAAAAGATTTCATCAGAATTTATCAGTTTGCAGAAAAACCTTGTTTAGCTTGGTTAGATATGGAAATTGTTCACAAAACCAGATCTCACTTGCGTCATCTGTAGACAAACAATAAGTATAGACTTATACTTTATTTATGAAAAAACAATAAGTAAGCTCAACATGAAATTTGTCAGAAAGAAGAAAAGAAAACACAAAATAACTAAACTGGGTCGTTTATTGCATATCTGAGGGTTAGATATATTATAATTGGCTAACTTTTGAGTCACAATTCGGATCGGGTACCTTGTGTTGGCTTCATAATATTGTTTCGAAACTTTTAACTAAATGGGAATGTCACATGAAAAGGTTGAAAACTTTATCTTGTAGCATGATAACATATGTTTAAGTTGACGTAAGCTTAATTATGTTATCATTATTTTCAACTTTATGTTATACATACTTGGTACATAATAAACTTTCTATGTTCATCATTCATCATTATTTCAGCCGTAAGACGTCCACTGTTGGACTTAGGCCTCCCCCAATTTGGAGGCTTTGCCATAATCGCAACGCTTTGGTAAGCGGGTTGGCGATCGCAGTATGGTGGTAAAATGCATAGAGAACGCTGCTGCCCATTCTCTAGTAAGTCCCTTAGTCGCCTTTTACGATACCCACGGGAAGAAATCGGGTGATGCTATACTTTATGTCCGGCTCCACACGGACAATACAAACTTTGTGTGTTCATTAAAGTTAAAATAATCCGAGTTTAAATTGCAGATCTATGTCAGTAGTAAGTCAAAGGAGGTCTCGTCGAGATAACAGCTCTTCATTGATGGTCTCGGGCGTACAGTTTCTTATCATTAATCGTAAGTCTCAAGTTCCGAGGGCACCGGAATGTTTATTATCAATTAAAGCGGTAAATAGTTCCCCGTAATCCCAAAGGCCCCATTCACAGAACATTAGAGGGTCTTATAGGCTTAATTGTTGGCATCCTAGAGAATGGAGGACTCACTCAACAAAGTTAGGTATATCTCGTACCTTTGAGGTCCTTGGCGTTCGTCAAAGGGTCAATCCGTAACATGTTTCCTTCCAGCAGGGATTCAAAACAATATTATAGTTTTATGAACCTCAATATATAGGTCAATCAAAATGAGTTGAAACTCTTGTTGGAGAACTGGCTGAAGTGATAATCATGAAATGTAGAATTGTAGGTTATCCAGATTTTTAATGGAGTAAGGATTTACTGGCGAACACGACATACAAAGCTCCTTATTTCTTGTTTGGTGACTGATTAACAAAAAATTGACGACACCTTTTTCGTGTGGGAAATCAATTAACTTTTCCTGCTCTGGGCGGAGCCGAAGGGCATGTCTGACTTTTACTGAATAAAAACCCACCCGTGTTCCTTCAGTTGTCTGTGCCAGGGTCACGATAACTCTTTCAAATAAATCTATGATCCTGGCAGGCGTTGGACAAAATTGTTGACATCCTTTTTTTTGTGGGTGGGAAATCATCAAATGACGTCTCCCGCTCTAGGGTGGAGCGGAAAGGCGTGTCAGACTTTTACTGACTAAAACCCGCCCGTGTTCCTTCAGTTGCCCATATGCCAGGGCCACGGTATCTCTTTCGAACAGATCTCGTGACGCTGTCTGGTTGACATCCTAACTCCTCAGTTAAAAAGTTAAGTTTTCATTACCAAACTATATGTAGACTACAGAGTTACAACTTTAAGTAAATGCTTAATGCCTAAGCAGTGAAAGCTTGTCCATTGATCCGTAATATCTCTGCCTACGAGCTCTTGAGGCGGATTAATACAACCGCTAAGGACTAACGTCTAGCCATTAGGAACATAACGTGACATGAGTCGGACGGGAGCACGTACGCGAACCGTGGAGATTGGCCCTGCCATGTCGAAGAGGCGTATGTGGTGCGATTAATATGTGTAGTACGATTTATTTGTAAATAAGCTATTTCAATTGCCTATAAAGACAGACACAGATGTGCGCGCATTCTTGGACAAGTCAAGCTAAGTATTTCGATTTTAATTAAGACTGTTCGACTATTTAAGCCGAATTTTAGTAATTAGTTCCATTCCTAGTAGAATTAAATCGACATTTACATTTTGATTCTTAGCTAACGTTTTGTCGAGAATTCGCTCAAATGGAAAACCCAAAGAATTTCTGTTTATTTTTCTGTTGAAATATTACATAATCGGGCAGCGCTACCTTCTCGCAAATCTAACATTTCATTTCATATTGTGCGAAGGGTTTCAGAGAATAAAGGCTTTTTATTAATTTTGATGTGGGTTACGCGAGAACTTGTAGGTAATACTAGATTACAGCTGAAGGTTTGCTGTAATTCAATCTGAAACCTTTTATTCAATTTTTGAGGTAGGTAAAAACCTACGAATCAATTACGTATAAAATTCACGAAATCTTTTGACGACCTTAGAATTGTGTCAAATCTGGAATTCTTAAATCGAATCAGTGTAAATTCCAGAAAAGGTAACCAGAGGAGTTATTGTGTAACAGACTGAAAGTAGGGATGGCTTTCATTTTGGCAGTTCGACAACTTTCATTACGGTATTTACGTTGTTGAGCAGACAACTTTACTTTACTTTAGACAACATAAGAAGTAATGGAAAAGTACTTTTCCAACATAGTGCAAAGATATTGTTTTATTAGTTCCTGATCTCTTTCTTTTGAATAACCTAGCTAAAGCAAAGCTTGTTCTATTACATAATGGGTTGGTTCACTTACTGGCAGTGCGCGTCCAGCTCATGTTTGTTCCTGGGCAGGCCGACCGGTGTGCGCGGGATCAGATCCACGCACATGTTCAGGTCTGCAGCGTCGCAATTCTCTACCTCCCCTAGTTGTGCCCCTCCGCCGCCTGAAACAATGGCATGCTTTATTATGTTACATCTTTCGGCTTACAAAAATCTTGCGTGGTTTGCAGCAAGTGGACCCTACAAAATTTGGCTCTCATTAAGAATACCTACAATACACCTATACATATGTATAAATATATCTATTTATTTATATTATTATAGTAAATTGTATCTATATTTTACACCAGTAACAATCCCATTTTTATGTCCACTCAATCACTGTCCATTCCTAGGTTTTCCGGAGGAGATATCAGAAAGCGATAAGGCCATCAGTTTTATGTTTTTAGTGTTAAATGTATTTGCTGGTGTACAATAAAGTATATAATAGGTCTTTACCTATGAAAATGCCGTTTTGTATGAAAAAATTTAAACGAAATTTTTTCATGTATTTTTTATTTGTATTAATCGAAATAATCACCCATGCAATCAATGAATCTTTGCCAACGCAGTGGCAGTTTATTGATGCCCTTCTTAAAAAAATCAGCTGGACGGGAGGCAACAAATTCTTCAAAGGCATTTTGTACTGCTTCTCGGGTATTGAATTTTTTTCCCGCCAAGAAGTTATCCAAATTCTGGAAAAAGTCTGTAGGTGCAAGGTCTGGTGAGTAGGGCGGATGACGGAGAGCTTCCAACCCCAGTTCTTGCAACTTGGAGACCGTCTGCTGTGCAGTATGAGGTCGCGCGTTGTCGTGCAGGAGCAGCGGAGACGAGCGATTGACCAATGCTGGTTGGAGATGTGCCAGCTTCTCCATCATTGAGTTCAGTTCTTCACAGTACACATCTGCAGTAATGCTCACCCCGTTTGGAAAGAAGCTGTGATGAATCACACCGGCGCTAGACCACCAAACAGTGACCATCACTTTTCTAGGGGTAAGTTTTCGTTTAGGGCAATGTTTAGGTGCTGAACCAGGATCCAACCAACTTACTGAGCGCTTGCAGTTATCAAACAGAATCCATTTTTCATCGCAGGTAACAATGCGGTTCAAAATTCCTTCATTGGTGTGTCTGTTGAGCAGTGCAAGGCACGTCTCGACGCGTACTTCGCGCTGGCGATCATTGAGTTCGTGGGGCACCCATTTGTCAAGCTTTTTTACCTTGCCAATTTGACGCAAATGGACCAATATTATTTTGACGCTAACGTCGAAAGCTGCTGCTAATTCAGCCGTAGATTGTGTATCATCAGCTTCCACAATCGCCTTTAATTCGTCATTGTCGACCAAATTCTTTGGACGACCGCGAGGTTCAGTTTTCAGGTCGAAATTTCCAGGACGGAAGCGAGCAAACCAATAACAGGTGGTGGGTTGGTTTGTAGTGTTAGCTCCGTAAACGTCGTTGATGTTGCGTGCCGCTTGTGCCGCGTTGCTGCCACGACGGTACTCATATTCCATAATTACTCGAATTTTTTACGTATCCATGATGACGAAAAAGATTGAAATGCGATGAAAATGTAACACTAATCAATAAACAAATGACTACTTTTGGAAAAAGAATTCCATGTTTTTAAAATAAAATGAATTTGAAATTAGAATTCTTAGACAAACAAAAATTATTTTGATTTGAAATGGCCAGTACTGCAGAACGGCAATTTTATGAAATTGCCGTTCTGCAGTACTGGCCATTTCCAAAGACCTAATATAAATAATAAATAAATAGTTTTCTTAATAAAAGTGTCAAGAAAACTAACAACGACAAAAAAGGATGGCCGGGGAAGTGTTGGAATTAATCAACAATCAACTGATGACGGTTTCAAACACATTGTGTTCGCCCTCTCTATTTGTGCCTACAATTGCTCTATTATGCGCAATGTGAAGACATACATTGTTAGCCTGACGTCGTGTCAAACTGTATCATAAATTTTGTTCAGCTAGGTAGACTTAGACGTAGAGTTGGTACGGCTGAACTAAATATCAAAACTTGTACTAATAACAAAGCTAAAGAGTTTGGTAGTTAGAATTAGCAGTTGAATTTGAAAAAATCTACATTTGATAGCCCAAATTTCGAGGTTATTTATACAATTTTAAGCCACACTGACTTTTATGAGTCGAGCAAATAGAAAGAAAGAATGGTAAGCGAAAACAAAGTTATAGCGCAAGGTCCCGGGGAGCAAGACATTTCTCGCGGATGAAATCGTGGGCAGAAGCTAGTATTTACATAAACTTATCTTGAATCTCTTTGGGTTGAACTGTGGTTAAACTGCAATGAAGCGAAAAATTGTCAAGAGCGTCTTTTCTGAGTCGCTGGATGATTAATGAGCAAAGGTAATTCATGGGTAGTGATGTGATATTCTTTCAAGGAGAATGCTCTCTGATTGAGAATATTCAGCTATTTTCTTTTCGACGGACAATATTCAAAGAAGATAAAGAACTAAAATTTAAATAACTGAATAGTCGGTTTATTACTTTGATTAATTATGATAATGTAACTGGCAATACCCAGTAAGTAACAACCATAACCGTGTTCAGTTTGAAAATTTTGAGTACCGAAGTTCCATAAGAAATCGTGATTATTATTATTTTTATGTAATACTAGCTGTGCCCGCGGCTTCACCCGCGTGATGTTCAGAAAGTTCCTTTGTAACTTCTTATAACATCAGCTATCTGCCAGTGAAAGTCCCGTCAAAATCGGTCAAGCCGTTTCAGAGATTAGCCGGAACAAACAAACAGACAGATAGACAGACAGACAAAATTTAAAAACAATGTTTTTTTATGTAAGTACCATAATTATATACTTTCTCATGCATTCAGTGAAAAACTGTTAATTCGAAACTACAAACAGACACTTCAATTTTATTTATTAATAATATGTAGATATGTATATAGATGTATAGATTATTTGATTATTTATATATTTTGTTAAAGCTGATTTTTGTACATCATAAAGTTAGTTTTAAGACAGACTTTCTAATTTAATTATGAATACCTTTTTTTTTTTTTTTTGGATGGGAAATCATCAAATGACTTCTCCCGCTCTGGGCGGAGCGGGAGGGCGTGTCAGACTTTTACTGACTAAAACCCACCCGTGTTCCTTCAGTTGCCCAGTGCCGGGGCCACGGTATCTCTTTTGAACAATCACGCGACCCCGGCAGGCACCGGTCCTAGCAGACCCCTTCACTGCTGCTGACATCTCTTTGAGGCGCGCGTGGAACACTACGCGCCGTCGACCCGAGCTTGGTCCTTACCGGGCGGCGAGCTACCCATTGCTCGACGCCCGCAAGCTCGCGCCTACGGTGGCCGGGAGTCCGCAATCGACTCCCGACGCCCGGGGCGTCTCCTCCTGCGGCGGCTAGGGACGTGAGGGCGCAGAGACTGCCACTCCCTCACGCGCTCCGCCTCCTCCTTCACGAGCATTACTGCTTCGCAGAAGGAGGTGACGGCTTCCCATGCCCTCTCGCTCCGTACCATGGCTCGCACCAGGGCCGGACGCGAGAGGTCGCCGCCGCCGATCGCCTCCACGAGGACACGGCGGTGCTCCGCCCAGGCAGGGCACACCTCCACCGTGTGCTCCACCGTGTCCTCCAGACGATCATCACAATGGAAACACCCGGGCGTTTCCTCCCGCTTTATCCTGAACAGGAACCCACCGAAGCACCCATGCCCGGTGAGAACCTGCGTCAGGCGGAAGGTGAGGACGCCGTGGCGCCTCTCTATCCACTCCTCAAAGAGGGGACTTACCGCCGCAATTGTGGCGTGCCCTGCGCTGGGTTGCGACAATCGTACCCGCCATGTCGCCATGAGATCCTGCCGGAGCTCTGTCCGCCGTGCCGCGATTTGTCGCGGCAGCGGAGTTTCGCCCCGGCGTTTCGCGTCCTCGCGCCACTCCCACATGTGGGCGAGGACCTTTGCCTCCAGATCCCATGGCGGCACTCCGGCAAGGAGGCTCGCCGCCTCGCAGGAGACCGTGCGGTATCCCCGGATTAACCGGATGGCCATGACCCTTTGGGCCGCACTCAACTGGCGCGCTGGGCGCAGCCTCAATGAGGGCGCCCACACCGGTGCCCCGTATAGGGCCATGGACCGCACGACCCCCGTGTAGAGCCTCCGGCAGGAGGCGTTTGGTCCCCCCAGATTGGGCAGGAGCCGCTTTAAGGCAGCCCCCGCCCGCTCCAGTCTGGGAGCCAAACGTCGGAAATGCTCAACGAAGTTCCACCGGCTGTCGAGGACAAGTCCTAGGTACTTCATCGTCGACTCGACGCCGATGTGAACCCCTCCCACCGTGAGTTGGGAACCCGAAGGTGGCGCGTTCCGAGGACCATGAAAACCCATGGCCTCGGACTTGTGCAGAGCCACCTCGAGTCCCAATTGCCGGATTCTTTCGACGATTGTCGCAACCCCGCGTGTCATTAAGTCGGCCGCCGCCTCGTACGACCTCCCCTGCGCCAGGACCAGCGTGTCGTCAGCGTAGCAAACCACGCTGACGCCGTTAGGGAGGTCGGCGCGCAGCACCCAGTCGTATCCGATGTCCCACAGATGCGGCCCCAGAACCGATCCCTGTGGGACACCGCACGACATCTCTCGCCGGTTCCACTCTCCCTGATGACCGGGGTAGATGACGGCCCTATCCGTCAGGTAAGCCTCGACCACGCGACAGAGGTAGGTCGGCACCCGGTGATACCGGAGTGCCTCCCTGATGCAACTCCAGGGCAGGGTGTTGAAGGCATTGGCGATGTCTAGAGACACCGCCAAGACGACCCCACCCCGGGCCACTGCTTCCCCCGTCGTAAGGGCTCGCACGCGCATGATGGCGTCCACCGTAGAGCGCCCCTTGCGGAAGCCGTACTGGCCGTCCGACAAGTCCGGCCCCTCCCGCACCAGCCACCCGACAAGGCGGTCTGCAATCACTCTTTCAAAGAGCTTGCCCACCTCGTCGAGCAGCACGATGGGCCGGTAAGCGGACGGCGAGTCCGCAGGGCGCCCTGGTTTCTTTATGAGGACCAGTTTCCCCGTCTTCCAACGAAGTGGGAACTGGCCCCTCTCCAAGCATGCGCTAAGGAGCCCCCTTAGTCGAGGCCCGAGAGCCTCCAAGGCCAGGACCCAGGCTTTGCCAGGCAAGCCGTCGGGTCCTGGGGCGGTATTCTTGGCATTAAGCCTTCGTACCGCCACCCTCATCTCTACCTCGGTCACTTCTGGAGCACCGTCGTCGTCGTCAGTGATGTGGTCCGCTTCGGGCACCGCAGTAGGCGGAGCCATGGGTGGGGGACTATGTTCCCCTCGCGAAGGGAACAGAGCGCTCACCACGCCCTCCACGAGTTGGGGCCGGAGACTCTGCGTCAGCGGGGGAGCCCATGGGCGAAGTTTCTCCCGGACGGCCTTGTAGGGCCGTCCCCATGGGTCCCTGTTCAGAGTCTCCAGCGACTCCTTGCGGGCCAGTCCTCTGGCCCGCAGGATCTCCTCTTGGAGGGCGGTCTTCGCCGCTCTGTACCCCTCATATAGCTCCGCCTGAATGGCTTCCGTATCCGGAGGACGAATACGGAGCCTGCGGTGCCTGGTGTACCGGTATCGCGCCGCAACGCACGCTTCGCGCAACGCTGTCAGCTGCGGCGACCACCAGTACACCTGGCGCCTAGCCCGTCCTGGCTGGACTCGGGGCATAGCCACGTCACAAATCTCGGACATGGCCTCCCGGAACCACTCGGCCTCGTCGTTAATGTCAGCAGGCCTGTCTGGTGGTGACACCCAGGCCTGCACAATCGAGGCTTCCAGGAGAAGCTCCCGGTCCAGCTTCTTCAGCGCCCACCGCGGACCACTCGGGGTCTGCTGGATCGGCGCGCTCGAGGTCTGGGCGGAGACGTCAAACCGGATGTACCGGTGGTCAGAATATGTCTCCACCCCCTCCATGACGCGCCAATCAATGACCTGCGGTGACAGAGCGGGGCTGGCGAACGAAATGTCCACCACTGAATCGCCCCGCATCCGTACACACGTAGGTACAGAACCCCGGTTTAGGACGACCAGGCCTGTCTCCAGAGCCCAGTCCTCCACCATCCTGCCCCGTGTGTCCGTATACCGGGAACCCCAGGCCAAATTCTTGGCGTTGAAGTCCCCGAGTACGAGCACGGGGAGGGGACGGAACCCGACGACGACGACTCTCAACTCCGCAAGGGAGTTGTGGAACTCGGCGAGAGTTCGGCTCGGGGAGAAGTATACTCCCACCACTACAATTTCCCCGAACCGTGCTGCTACGCAACCCCTTCCCCTCTTGACAGCCTCGAGGGTCGGGGTCCCGGCGGCGGCCGACGAAATGAGGGTCACTGAGCCGCTCAGGTCCTCCACCCAGTCATCCCTGGGCGGGACAAAGTACGGCTCAGCGACCACAGCGATGTTAATCGACCACTGCGCCATGCTCTGGAGTAACAGATCCTGGGCGGCGGCGCAGTGGTTGATATTCGCTTGGAGGAGGCGCAATGGAGTACCTATTATTGACACTCCATTTCAACCCCCTCCTGAGCCCCCTGTGAGGGCCCTGCCGTAGTAGTGCCGGCCACGACAGCAGTGGTCGAGGCGGCAGCGGCGACAGCGGTGACAGCAGTGGCGGAGGGCTTGCCCTTGCCTCTGGCCTTGGCGGCTGCAGCGCAGGCCTTACTCCCAGCCCGGTGATCGGCCGGCTTGCCAGCCGCCGCACATGCATAGCAGTGCGGCGTGGCATTGCACGAGCCGGCCTTGTGACCGGGCTGACCGCAGCGGAAGCAGTGACCGCTGCGGTCCACCTCCGAGGTGCAACTCACGAACACGTGGTTGCCCATCTGGCATCGGAAGCACCTCAGAGGTCTGGGCTCCAGCAGTTTCACCTGCGCTGAGACCCAGCCCACCAGAAGCCTTCGGCCCTCAGTGGTTATCTTTTGGGCCGCCGACACGGGGCAGCTCACCGTGACGGTTCGCAACCCCGCATTGTCAGGGCGGATGGTGCCTGCCCTCACTTGCTTGGCAGAACAACCCCCCGCCCTAGCGATGGCGGCCACCACCTCCGCCTCCGTCACGCAATCGTCCAGGCCCAGGATGCGCATGTCAGCGCACTTAACGGGCCTAGACACCCGGGCCTCCTCCGCGTCTAACGACGCCTTGAGCCTTTCGGCTAGAGCGTCAGCGGTCGGACCACTAGCCGCACCGGGTACCTCCAGCATCCGGGCCCCAGTCAAAGTGACTTTCACCCGGAGCCCGTCGGAGATGCCGAGCTCCTGCAGGTCCACTGCTGCCTTCGCTTTGGAGAGTACGTCGCGGTAGGACACGCCCTTTTTCACCGCTTCCGGCTGTAGTGTAATCACTACAGCTGCGGACTTCGGGGCGCGGAGCCTAACCGCGACGCTGCTCTTTTTGCGCCGCTGCTGCCTCTTTTTGTTTCTGGCCGCCCTTGCAGCCTTGCTTGCCTTCTTTTTCTCCCCAACCACTTGCCATTCGGCGTTGGCAGGGGGAGATTTAGCAGGCGGGGGCGGCCTTGGCGGCCCTCTCACCTCCGATGCTGGGGCCCTTGCGGGTGCCTTCTTCGGCTGGCCTTTGGTCTGCCCCGACCCTTTGGCTGGGGCAGCCGCAGCAGCCGCAAACGAGGCCGCTTTCGGCTGGCCCGAGACAGCCTTCGGCTGGCCCGAAGCTGTTGGCCGACCCGAGGCCGCCTGAGGCCCGCCCGAAACTGGCCGGCTTGCCGCTAGCGGGGGGCGCAGGACAACGGCCTCCAGAGCAGAAAACCTACTCTGGAAGGCAGCGAGCTCCTTCCGCACCAGGGTCAGCACCTGGTCCTCGGCAGGCAGGAGCCCGCCCTGCCCATGCCGCGCTCCCCCCTGCGATGCCTCCTGGGGGGCGGCTCCTCGGAGAACGGCCAGGTCCGCTCGGAGCTCCGCATTCTCCTTTCGGAGGAGCTCCATGGCGGCAGTCACGCGGGCGACCTCCTCCCGCAATTCTGCCACCCCATCCGCCGGAGGCCCAGAGTGAATGGCCTTCGCCGCTGCCACAATGGTTTTTGTGGCAGCGGATATGGCCTTGTCTTTCGACGTCTGGAGCCTTTTTAAGGTCGCCGCCTTGATGGCCGCAGCCACGACCTCCGCGAACCTGCCCATTCCCTCCGAGCAGCTGGCAGCGTCCGACTCGCCACCGGAGGACTCTGAGGGGGCCCTACTACTGGTCCCTCCAGAGGGGTGCCCCTCCGTGGCGAGCCTCTCCCCTCCTTGGGTCAGCTCAGCAGAGCCTGCTTGGCTCGGCTCGCTGGCCTCCTTGGTGGGAAGCCCTCTGCCTGTGCCTCTTTCTTGGAGCCCCCCACGCCGTGATATTTTCCGGCGGGCCGAGCTCAGCCCGCTGTCGGAGGAGGACTCCTGTCCTGCCCCTGATTTGGGGCGCTTCTGTGAGAACTCACGGTTCCCTCCAGCAGCGCCCGCCACTCCGCGCTCCAGGCTCGTACGCGAGCCCTTCGCACTCGACGCGGCGTCGGACTCCGACCCCGCATCGCTCCCTTCCACTTCCTTGGTTTTTGGTTTTTTGAAAAATTTATCCATATTTGTTCCCACGAGTAAAAACATTTTAAATCAGAAATCTAGTGGTTCGCACTAGTGACTAATTAAGCTACCCATTAGTCAAGCTGTCAACCTCCCTCACGGTGCGCCGCCGCTTGGAGGTTTGGGGTGATTTTTTATAGAGGTTTTCTACCTCGCGGCCCGGGCGATTAAGCCAAGACCCTCGACCCCCGTCAAAAGTCAGAGACATGACCGTGACAATCTTCGGGGCTACGAGACTAACGGTGGCAGAAGAAGCACACTCCTTCTTGCCTGCCCGGCGGCAGTGTTAGTGCACACCGAGCCCGCTCTAGCTCCACCGCTGTGCGCCTCTGCTAAGAGCTCAGAGGGACACACGGTGGAGCGTTCCTCCGACAGGACATTAGCGTACGGGCACCGAGACCCCTTAGGCACAGAGTACCTAATGGGGAGTCCTTGCCCGCACCCCAGGATGCACCGTCCCGGTGATTGGCCTTCCCCCCGGACGTATCCATAAGAGAACTCCAACCCACGGGCACACGAGGAGGTTTCCTGTCCAAGCACCCCTAATTATGAATACCTTAGATTACGAAATTTATGAGAAAATTCTTGGAAGTATTCTCGAGAATGTTCTCGCTCAGAAGAATGTACTGAAAAATTTAGTCGCAGAGTAGATTATTTTGTTATCTACTTTGTAAAACATTCAGATGCACTCTATTACTATAAAAATAAATCGGTATAGTGGAGCTACCCAATTTGTTGTTGTTTTTTTTAATATTCTCCAGAACTTCACAGCAAAGTTCTCGCTAGGAGGATATTCTCGGGAGTTTTCCATCATTAGTCGTGGGTATGTCGTCATATTTGTCTTTATCCCAAAAAAAAACAAACAGAACGAACTCGTATATTTACAGTATGTTGTTTTTAGAAAACTGCGCAGTTACTATCTTCAGATAGTAACTGCGCACAATGTTCAAAAGAAAACGGTGAATTTAATCATAGTCTTACATGACATGTTTACTGAAACTGTGTTACTTCTGTTGAGATCAAATTCAATTATGTGTGAAGTATCAGGATACACTCGTAAAGTATCTATATGATTGCTTAAATTTTGACAATTCAAAGCACACAGACCCAATTTTTTCACTTCTGGAGACACAGAACTCCTCTTTTATGAGAGGGTGTTGGCCGTAGTTCACCACACGAGTTCAGGATGGGTGTGTAGATGTCACATGTTTTCGAATATTTGGCTTTAGGACATGCCAGTTATCTCATGATGTTTTCCTTCAACGCACCGTTTTGATAGCAGTGGTGATTAAATTATTTACCCAAAGTAGAGCGCCTGTCAGGACTTGAACAGCCGCCGCCGTTACCGTTACCGTTGCCGTTACGGCGGCGCATAAGCGTGCATTCGAACTATGGTGAGTCGTAGTACAGTTTTGTCGCACAAGTGTTATTCGCACATCCATTTGTCGAGCTCACGTAGTACACTCTTCTAATTGTAACTCACAGAAACTACCTACTTTGTGAAACGCCAGTACGTGCCCATGGGAAATGTTTTTCACTTCTGACAAATCCGTATATATAATCAGTTTTATCAGTCGCCGTACATACTGCCTACATTTAAGTAAAAACAAACAAATACGGATTTAACGTGCGCTCTGTGTATAATTTAGTACCGGCGTGGCGGCGGCGGGCAAAAACCTCGCATCGTTCGTATGTACAAGCAAAACATCGTGTTTATGATCCCCGAAAGGGTTAAGCTGTCATAATAAGAAGCATTGTTAGACTGGAAATAACATTTATAACACGATTATTTGTTTTGTTTATTGACTTAGAAACGGAACAGCTTTTCAGTTCGAAGGCTCTTCAAAATTGATGGTAGGTTAACATACCTGAAAATTGTTATTAAGTATTGTTTATTCGTTTGTCTTTCCTGGTTAATTCAGTGCCAAAAAAATTAAATCAAAAGCACTAAACAACTTACACCTTAAAATAACATAATCAGCCTATAATGTTCCCACTGCTGGGACTCTGGCATCCTCTTGGTGATAGGGAGTGGGCCGTAACCCACCACGCGAGCCCAGTGCAGATTGGTATTCGAATGTGATCGAATTTACGGTTCTAAGACGTGCCAGTTCCTTCACGATGTTTTCCTTCACGGTTTCGCGAGCGTTTATACATTTGTCTTTTCTAGTTAGTTCAGTGCCAAAAATATGAAATCGAAAGCACTAAACAACTTATACCGTAATATCATTTAATTATTTTTGTTTCAAATTAGAGTTTTACTTTTATATCCCCAAAGTTATTCAATTATCAAAGACATAAAATTATCTCAGTAAGTATCTATACGAATTAATAGATTGTCTTTGATAGACACTTAAGGATTAAAGCGTTTTATATCTTTTGAAATGCCTACTTTACGCCCACAATATCGTTTTATTTTCTTTCCTTTTAAAATGTACCGTAAAGACCTTTTAAGTCTATTGAATTTCTTCTTTTATTCTTTGATGAAAATCGATTGCCGAGAACTGATAAACGGCTGAACAAGCATTCCCTAAAAGAACAAGACGGATCTTTATTGGTTTACACAGCCGTAAGCCTGCAACGTGACATGTGAACATGTGCCAGTAGACGGTAACAAACACCAATTTAACCCGTGTCGCTATTTTGAGAGCAATGGCACCATGTAGGAAGATAGAGAAGTTCTAAACCTCCACCGAATATTAGCACTGCTGCACTGGGCCTAACAGTGCCGGACCGAATGCATAAACCATATGTATATTTAGTATTAATCGCGTAAATATTGCTATAAAAAATCTACTCACTTTACATGGTGGCGCACTCTCTCAGCTCTCTAAGCTACAATTTGTTCATAGTAGTTTTACGTCTGACAACTGCAACCCAACAGCAGCGTTATGGCAACGGAAATAAAGATCACTGTGATTCTGACAAACTTGTCAGTGGCAGCAAACCAAAAGCAACCAGCAGAAGAGGTTTAATAACACTGTAATTTGGATAGTGATGCAAAATCGAAAAATAACTGTCAATGGACTGTAAGTGTATTTTTTTCTAGTCTTCTAAATGTGATCGAAATAGTGTTTATCTCATTCAAGTTATAAAAAAAGCGCTTTGAGTGATCTTTGTTTATTGAGTTTTTGGCGCCGACTCAAAATGACTGAAAGGTTTATTATTTATTGCTTTCCAGTTTTTTCGGCGGTTTAATTTTTTCTTAAAAACTTTTTATTTTATAATTTTTTGTGGCTATAATTTACTAATTACTACATGCTTGCAAAAGTGAACAATCAATGATCCCCTGTTTTCCTAGGAAGAGAGAACCTCCTCCGTTTTTTTTCGTCGGTTAAAAATACTCTCTGAGGTTGCATGGAAACTCTACTTCGCCTTACGTCTCTACTATACCTATAACTTATAAGTATTTACAGTAAAGTTGTTACTTAGATTTCATTACCAGAATTTTAAGAATTTAAAACGATTTGCTTCTAGAGAATTTGCTTACAAATTATGTGCGTGACCCCCCAGCCAGTATAATTGTCGGAGTGAAGTTCAGGGATTACCAACACTTTACATCTGCCTTGCTTGACGTCGTAGTAAATGTACCTTCTGCGACGGATTGGATTATTTTGTGGGCCGCGGCCGTGGCGAACGTGTACCTAGTTGGGTAGAATTAGCGTTAACTTCAAGCTTTGCGTCGACACCCCTATGGCAGAGTCGTAGTCGGGGCACGAATTTCATGTCGTTCACTTTGCCTTACTCACCAACCCTATTATGAGTACCCACATAGGCTACGTCAAAATATGTTTTTATTGTTGTTTGTAGCCATAGAAATAGTTTTCCGCTTTCATTTCTCAATTCCTTTGATCGCATCGCTTTTGTTTGGCAACATTTCTGTACAAAAAATATTTTAGGAGTCCCAGCCACAATGGTGTTGATTTTCTATTTAAATGGCGTTTCTTGATAACTTTATTAATAGCCGATCGAAATGTTTGTATTTTTTTTTTTGGTTTAGTGATGTGATTGTTTTGAATTTTAAGTTCAAGGGTAATCGGTTTTACAATTATAATTATACTGTTACCCACGACTGAAAATACATTCAGCCAAGCAAACTCTTCAGCTTCATAATATTTAGATTAGATTACAATTAAAAACCTTTCCTAATTTAGCTAAACTTTTCTACATACTCGTAAAATCATCCTATAACTAGAACAATTGAGAATCATGCAACTTTCAAGACAGGGTTTATTTGCCAAATAAACGAGTAAACAAGCTTACTCAGGGCTGGGTCTATTTGAATATACTTTCACGGCTTTCATCCCTCAAAGACGATGTGGCATAAATCCTTAGCTTATCCTCTACTGATCCACCAATGAGACACACCGCCTGAGGATAAAGCCGAAAATTGATAGATACATGCGATTTCCGTTTCCCGAATGTTTTTACGGGAATCGTAAACAGAACACAGTGCAAAAGTTACTGTATTCTCTTATTTTCAATCTCGTGGTTATATTATTTGATAAAAAAATACCCGGGATATGTCAGATTTCCATTTTAATCTAAGGTATCAAAGGAACGGGGAATGTATGCGGAGTTGTTCCGATTTCTCGCGTTTCGAGAGCTGTGCAAAGGAATAGATTGGTTGCACGGTCACCGTACGTCGTAGGCGGTGCGTATAGTAATAACTTATGACATTTTATGCCCATCGGATACGCTGTTGGGACTTACATTGGATTATGACGTGATACTATTAAGACTCGCACATATTTGTGTGAACTACATTTTAATGTATTAGTCTGGAACAATTTACCTTCTCACAAGGAGTCGGGCGTTAGTAGCTGCGCCTCAGTTTTAATTTTTTGAATTACCATCATTTAGACATTGTTTTGTGTATTAAATAAACGATTCTTCACCATTATTTCAGCTGAAAGACGTCTAGCTGGATATAGGCCCCCACAGGTACCCAATAATTCGACCAGTTCTATGCATCTCGCATCCAACAAATTTCTGCGGCCTTCACCAGGTAATTGGTCCGCCTCGTGCAAGGCCTTCCAACGCTACGCCTTCCAGTTCGCGGTCGCCACTCCAGAACCATTCGGCTCCTCCGGCCATCTCTTCTGAGAACAGTGTGCTACCTACTGCCAAGTTCGGCAATTCATAGGGCTATGTCGGTTACCTTGGTTTTCCTACGGGTTTCTTTATTTCATTTGATAGTGTAGGGAAACGATTATTATTATTTTATTATTTGAGCGGACCGTAACGCAACGCATAGCAATAATTTTTACTTTGAATTAACGATTACTCAGAATTCAAATATCATCAGTTTAAACTATAGTATGAACGCTACGTGTCTGAGTAAAGTAGATGTAATCAGAGACTTCTTGAGCGGTGCTTCTTGACCACAAGCTGACATTTATTCCCCACATAGACAATATTGTCAAAAAATCGTCGAAGTCACTCAGTTTTGTCATGCGGAATTCTAAATATTTTTCACAACCCTGAAACAAAATTATACCCGTTCAGTTGCTTCCATCGTACCGTATTGGAGGTCTGCATAGCTGTGTGGCGTCCTTACTATGCATCGCATGGTTTTAGTTTAGAGCGCATTCAGTAAATATTTTTTAACCATATAGGTAGCCGTAACCGTAGTAACCATAGCGAGTAACCGAGTAGGTAACTCTTCGAGAATAGTTATAAAACACTTATAAAAGTTCCAAGCTACGTAAAACGTCTCGAAAAATTTGCCATGATCTCAAACGAAAAACGTACAGACAACAATAACTTAATCTTTCTGTTCAAAATTATTCACAGTAAAAAAATTAAATTAAAAATTTAAAAAACCCCCGACACAAAAACCTAAAATCCCTTTAAAAAGTAAAAAATAATAAAAAAGCTCAATCTTGAAGTACCCAAGTATGTATTAATAATTCGAAAAAAAAATACGTCGCGTTGGGGGACCGCTCCAAAACCTAACAATTTACTTACAAATAGTCTATTACCTAACTGAAGAAAACTTTTATAAAATGACTTCTAAATATTGCATTTAGGATACGACCGTCAACGACGTCTGCCCTCGCAGAGCGGTCCCCCAACGCGACGTATTTTTTTTTTGAATTATTAATACATACTTGGGTACTTCAAGATTGAGTTTTTTTATTATTTTTTACTTTTTAAAGGGATTTTAGGTTTTTGTGTCGGGGGTTTTTTAAATTTTAAATTTAATTTTTTATTTTATACTTTTTATAGGTATACTTACTATAATGTAGATTTTGTTAAGTTGTAAATACATAGAATTTCGCCGTGGCCAACAGGAAGATGGGAAGCTTCCAAAAACAATATCAATTCAATTTAATAATATAATAATAATAATATAATTCTTTATTTATATAAAACAGACTGTAGTACATATCAGTTTTTACAAAGAAGGTAGTATAAAATATCTTTACAATCAAGTGGGTGACGTGCTGTTCTCCTCGCTAGGCTATGAAATAGCCTGTATTAAGGAGTAACAGTGCCAATCCTCTCTAATGTGGGTACTACAATTTTATTTTTGGAAGTAAAATTTTTAATGTTTTACATACTATTTGGTGCGCAAGCGCATTTGTGTGTGTGTGTGTGTGTCTGTGTGTGTGTGCGTGTGCGTGCGTGTGAGCTGTGCGTGCGTGTGCGTGAGTGCTGTGCGTGCGTGTATGCGTCTGTGTGTAAGTGCGTGAGCGTGCGACTGTGTAAGCGTGCGTAGGTAAGTAAAGGGATTGCATTAGTGTGAATCTGTGTTTGGTGAGTGGTACAAGATATAAACTTATCATCAGTTAGTTAAATTAAATATTTTTCGGTTTCGTCGTAGGTTTTATTTTGTAGGAATGTGCGGACAGTCTTTTTACAATTATTATAAGACAATCTATTTATCGGGCATTTTTTATTTATTGTATTGTAAAGAGACGGACCTAAATAATAAAAGAATCTTTTAGTAAACAAAAAACGGGTTCTTGGAGTATTACATATTTTATCTTTTCGACGTTTGGTAATTTCAATATAGGGGGTTTTGCGGTGTTGCAGCAGAATAGAGTGTAGAATAAAGTGTTGCCGTACGTTGAGTACGTTGCAGTTTTCGTATAGCTGATTAGTTGGATAAATTATCGGACGGAAGGTAGCCACTTTCAGTATGGCGCGATGTGCAACTTCCAACGGTTTAAGAATGGTTTTTGCAGCACCACCCCAACAGACAATACAATAGGTAATAATAGATAGGCATAAGGCAAAATAAACATTACGTATAATTATAGGATTTGCAATATTTCTTAAAGTTTTGAAGATATATATAAGTTTGCGAACTCTGCCAGTGAGGATATTAATATGAGGTTTAAATTTAAGATTCTTATCTATGACTATACCTAGATATTTGATTTCATCCGTAGAAGATATAGGTGTACAGTGGCATGAAGCTTGAGTTTTCAAATTGCATGTGTGGGCTTTAAGTGATAATGGTGGGTTAGGTTGTGTAACAGAACTGATTGAATAAGTAATGAACTTGGTTTTGGAGGTGTTCAGAGTAAGCGTATGGTAATTAAGCCAGTTTAGCGCTACATCAAAGCCATGCTGTGCGTTTTCCTCGAGCTCCGACCATGTATTGGCGCTAAAGGTTACAGCAGTGTCATCTGCAAAGGATGTTATCTTGGCATTTGGGATATTTATGTTGCATAGGTCGTTTATAAAAACTAGAAATAAAGTGGGACCCAAAATGCTTCCTTGTGGAACGCCATAGTAGATGGGGAGCTCATTGCTGCTGTGACAATCAATCTTGACTATCTGGGAGCGATCTGTGAGGTAGCTTTGAAAGAGATCAAGTTGCAATCCCCTGACACCCATTTTTTCTAGTTTGAATAAGAGAGAATGGACGGGGACGGTGTCGAATGCCTTCGCGAGGTCTAGGAATATAGTTAGGACTTTTTTATTAGTGTTTAGGTTTTGTACGACATTGTTAATTAATTCCTGAACTGCGTCACAGGTTGACTTGTTTCTACGAAATCCAAATTGGTGTGGTGATATTAGTTTGTAATGTTCTAGGTAGTATACAAGTCTTTTATTGATAAGACGTTCCAGGACCTTGGATAAGGCTGTCAGAACTGCAATGGGACGGTAATTATTCGGCTGGTTCCCGTCACCTCCTTTGAAGACTGGGTGAATGATTGCCTTTTTAAAAGAAGAGGGAAAGACGGCAGTTTCGAAACAAAGGTTAAAAATATGGCATAGTAGGGGTGCCAGGGAGGTTGAGTATCTCTTTAGGATGTAAGGTGATATACTATCCCAACCAGTTGCAGCATTAGAGCGCAATGAATGTATGACTGTTATAATTTCGTCAGGATCAGTAGGGTCGAGGACAAACGAAGAACTTGATGCGATGTCAGAAGTGGGCTTAGTGGCTGTCATTGGTTGCGTAGTTCGAGACGTACTAGTGTGAATTATATCATTTGCAAGCCTCTCGCCAATATTAACGAAGTATGAGTTTATGGTGTTGCAAGACTCAATAGGGGAAGATGATAATGTTAGTAATTGAGCAGATGCATTTTTAGTTTTAATAGTGTTAGTTACCCGTTTAATAGTGTTCCATAATGTTTTCGGGTTTTTACTAGCTTTTTCAAGTTCCTCCGTATCATAAATTCTCTTTGCTTTCCTTAGTATTTTAACACAAAAATTTCTGTATCGAAGGTAAGTAATTTTTAGAACCTCATTTCCTGGGAATTTTTTAACTTTCTTGTGTAGAGCATCTCTGTGTCTAATGCACCGTAATAAACCAGATGTGATCCACGGTTTGACGATTCTCTGTTTTGATGAAACTTTTTTAACTATGGTGTTCTCAGAAATCGATACAGTCATTATGTTCAGTAATTTATCGGTAGCCATATTTACGTCTTTTATACTGAGAAAAGGGGTAAAATCCAGTTTTGACATTGATTTGTCAAGCCCGTCATAGTCAATTTTTGTTATAGTATGGGAGTTTGCTACCGTTCGTAGACATTTATCTTGGATGCAAAGTAAGGAAGAGGAATGATCAGTTATTGTAGAGCTTAAGACAAATGTGTAAGTTGGGGAAATTGTTTTGAGGAACGTGTGGTCCAAACAATTGTCGTCCCTGGTCGGTAAGGTGTGGGCAGGAAGATAACCATGAAAGGCTAAGCAATTTAAGTATTCGTGGGAGCGCATGTCAGATGTGGAAGGTTTAATATCTACGTTCAGGTCACCTGTTATAACTACCGATTTGAATCTATGCAGCGACGGAAGAATGTTGTTAAGAACTGTGAGAAAGGTGTTTATATTGTCTATTGATGGTGATCGATAAATACAGATTATCGCCAGGTCGAAGTTAATTTTTATAATAAGACCAGATGCAGAACGGTGAAAATCTGGCTCTTCGCAAGTAACAGACAGGTCCGATTTCGAATACACCACTACACCATCACTTTGATTTAAATGTTTGGTGGTCATGAACGCGGAATAATTGTCCAGAATCGGAATAGTGCTATTGCTAGAGCATGGTAACCAACATTCAGTTAAAACAATCAGATCACAATCGAAGGAAATTTGGTGCAGTAGCGTTTGCAAGTTCAAGAAGTTACGGTTTACAGAGCGAATATTTTGTGTGAGGATTTTAATGAAGTTATTGGGACACTTCAGTATGGAGAGTGTTTCCTCAGGAGCGCATGTGTAGCTAGTTGATACAGATAGTTCGTCAATGTCGTCAATTAAATTGTTTATGTTAGTAGTCATTTTTCCGGTGAGGGGAAGGCAGTTTGAAGGTTACGAGAGAATAGGGTAGGATTTGTTTCAGGAACTTGTGGGAAGCTTATGATTGGAGGTAGTAAATATAAAGATATATTTTTTATGATATTGTAGTAGGTAAGTAAGGGATAATAGGAATGAACGCAAGCATGTGTAGGGTAATATGTTGGTGTTGAGTGATTCATGTATGGGAATGTCTGGTGCTGATAGTAATAGTTATGTGTGTTAGTTGTGTTTGTGTTTGTATTTAGTATTGTAACATAGCAATTCGATAAAAACGTAAAAGTAATCAAATAATACATAAGATATAGCAGGGTATACTTAAGTGAAGGTAGTCATGCCTTGATGATAGTTGCCAGCTGCTTTAATTGTTCTTCGCTTTTTACCACGATAGTCTGGCTATCAGGATCTTTTTTTAGCATTATTCTTCCATTCGACGTCCAACAGAAGTTATATTGGTGTTGCTTTGCGTGGTTTCGAGTAAGGTAGAATAACCTTTTAGAGTTCGCTGTAAGAAGCTCGGTGATGTAAATTGGTGTTTCCTGTGCAGATTTTATATCTAGATGGGTTGATTTTATCTTGTTATTGGGATTGCGTTTATTATAGTCTTTAACAGCAGCAAGAAAATTCGTTTTCGTCAGTGTATTACAGAACTCTACTGAGAGACTCGATGTTAAACTTTCCTTTTTTGAGGGTAGCCTTATAATATCACGGATACTAGCGGATTCTGTATGAAGGCCTAGGTGTTTTGATAGGTGCGTTATAGTTTCATACAGCATGATTTTGTTCTCATTCTGTCTCTTGGGTACATTGCGTAATTCTATAGAAGTTTTGATGAGATTGTGGTCGAGAACTTCCAACTTGTTTTCTAGTGTAGCTAATTGTATTACCATGGAGCCACGTTGAGTTTCTAGTCCCGTAATTTTGTTTTCAAGTGATTGTAATTGATCAGAGACCGCTGTCATTGCCTTTTCGAGATCAGTATTTGTGACCTTAATTTCTGTGTCAATTCAATTTGATGATGCCACTATCGGCTGGAGTTGTGTTGACGAGAATGGATGGATTCTGATAAGGCCACATAATGTAACTTTTCAAGGTCTTAGAGGATATGGAAATATTGAAAGAACAATGTTTCCTATCATTTTATGTTGGGCGATTACGGCATATAAGTTGCAAGGCACGACAGTTGAAAAAGCTGTGGTTTACTTAGGTAAAAGTACTTTCGCAAAAGGCCAAGCCTATTTAGCCTTAAGTAGAGTATTTTTACTCTGCTTCAGGCTACATAGGCTTGGCCTTTTCCTTGGATGGTGTAGCAGTTTGTGAGCTCGACCAAAGAAAACTATTTAATAACCCACATGATAAATCATCTTTAGCAGAATTGCAAAGACTGAGATGTAGTCATTGATACTCTCACGTGACAATCGGATTTCCATGTCCCAATTTTCCCACCACCAATTTTCTCATCAAGCGAAGCTTGAACATTCTCGATTAAGTCATCAATATTCTCTTTCAGTGCGCTTTCATTTGAGACCCCACTCGAGTATATTTGTAGACATTCGGTTATTCTTCCCCAGTTTCACCCCCCACAACTTTTAAACGGCTCAACCGATTTTCATCAAACATGTCTAAGAACACTCGCACATAAGTCACCTTTAATATCTAATAATAATTGAAATCGCTTCATCCGTTCGGGAGCTATGATGCCACAGACAGACAGACACACAGACAGACTGACACACAGACAGACAGACAGACACGTTAAACTTATAACACCCCTCTTTTTCCGTCGGAGGTTAAAAATACACTTCCCAGTTGTTGTTAAGTAAGTTTAATTGCAACCTAACCCATAAACATCTGCGTCATTCTATCAAACTGTTACGTCCCCCATTCCGCAAAACAGTTTTAGGGTGTAGCTCTTTGGGCACGCCACAATTGCGGCGATAAGTCCCCTCTTTGAGGAGTGGATAGAGAGGCGCCACGGCGTCCTCACCTTCCGCCTGACGCAGGTTCTCACCGGGCATGGGTGCTTCGGTGGGTTCCTGTTCAGGATAAATCGGGAGGAAACACCCGGGTGTTTCCATTGCGAGGATCGTCTGGAGGACACGGTGGAGCATACGGTGGAGGTGTGCCCTGCCTGGGTGGAGCACCGCCGTGTCCTCGCAGAGGCGATCGGCGGCGGCGACCTCTCGCGTCCGGCCCTGGTGCGAGCCATGGTACGGAGCAAGAGGGCATGGGAAGCCGTCACCTCCTTCTGCGAAGCAGTAATGCTCGCGTAGGTGGAGGCGGGGCGCGTGAGGAAGTGACAGTCTCTGCGCCCTCACGTCCCTAGCCGCCGCAAGAGGAGACGCCCCGGGCGTCGGGAGTCAATAGCAGACTCCCGGCCACCGTAGGCGCGAGCTTGTGGGCGGCGAGCAATGGGTAGCTTGCCGCCCGGTAAGGACCAGGCTCGGGTCAACGGCGCGTAGTGTTCCACGTGCGCCTCAAAGAGATGTCAGCAGACCTGAAGGGGTCTGCCAGGACCGATGCCTACCAGGGTCGCGAGATTGTGGCTGCAAATAAACCCTAGGAAATCCCAGGCCATTGTGATTGGCGGCAGATATATGCGGAATAGGCTTGATGTTGCGTCTCTGTCTCCACTCTGTCTGAATGGAGTTAAGATTGAATACGCACATTCTGTTAAAAATCTAGGGGTGATTATGGACTCTTATTTATCGTGGTCTGCTCATGTTGCTTTAGTCAGTCAGAAAGTACACTACACATTCCATTCTTTGAAATGTCTCCAGAGATTCTTGCCGTTGAACACCAAAATCTCTCTTGCTCAAACTCTCATTCAGCCCGCTGACGCCTGTTATGTGGATGCCACCGAGGAGCTTTTAAATAAACTTGAGCGTTTACAAAATATCTGTATTAGTTTTGTTTTTAATCTCAGAAAGTATGATCATGTTTCCCAATTTCGCAAGACACTCAAGTGGCTCCCTATTCGACTTCACAGGAACTCTCGGATATTATGTCTGCTATTCAACCTTCTCCACAATCCTAAAACACCATCTTACCTGCGGGACCGTTTTTCCTACACCCGTTCTTCAGATGCGCTTTGTAGGTCGCATCTAAGAAACCTCCTGAAGTCCCCTCCCCACTCCACTGACTTCTACTCCTACTCCTTCACTGTGCACGCGGTGCGCTTATGGAATGCACTTCCGCCTGACATTAGGGACTGTCAAACAGTTGCAAATTTTAAAAGAAGAGTGAAAAAACACTATCTTTCCGTATCGACATAGTTGTTTTTGTATTTATTGTTTTAATTACAATTTAATGTTATTTATTTTAGTAGTCTGTATGTATGTATCTATGTATGTATGTATGTATCTATGTATGTATGTTTGTTTGTATGTCTGTAAGTATATTCTTATATTATTTGTTTAATTTTATTAAGTTTTTGATTATATATATTTTATTTTCTCATACTCACGCTCTTTCTTACACACGCTGTCTACATCTCTGTATCTTCTCTCCTATCGCAGGTGTGCTGGAAGAGATTTCTTTAGAAATAAGCATCACCTTTGTACATTTTTTTCTGTTCTTTTCTGTTTATATATGTGTGTACATAAATGGTTAAATAAATAAATTGTTCGAAAGAAAGACCGTGACCCTAGCACATGGGCCACTAAAGGAACACGGGTGAGTTTTAGTCAGTAAAAGTCTGACACGCCTTTCCGTTCCGCCCAGAGCGGGAGAAGTCATTTGATGAATTCCCATCCAAAATAAAAGGGTGTAACTCTTTAGTTCCAAGACTTTGTAGACTTCGTCTTTGAACTTTGTGGATGGGTTTGATTTTGTTGCACTTCTTTTAAAAAATTCGTGTTGAAATGGAGTATAATTTTGCGTTATTTCTGTACTCATACCGTTATTTTTATAAATCAAACTGTATCAGTTTTGCAAACTGTGTCTATCCGTTAACATTATGCACTTGGCATGTGTTGTTGGCTTGTGCTAATTTGTTTGCACAGTGTAACGATTTTACATAGACCATATAAATAAATAAATTTCTAAAATCCTCCTTCATCACTTTCATAATTTTCTATGAACAAACGCACACTATAGGCACCGCACCTTGTTGTATGAAAATAAGTTGCGGTGCGGCTCGTTTTGGCTATAATCTGCGCTTATCTTAAAAGTAGCCGTTTTATATAATATTCAATAGTTTAAAAACTTATTGTTAATAGATGTGACTGCGCATGATACATGTCGGCGCATCATCGCCGTCGTTGGCGAAGTCAAACATATTGGTTTGCACCAATGTATCACACAAATACACAGCAATAGGAAACGGCAGTAAAATGTTTAAGAGAATACAAAAAATACCTTACTTCAACACCCTGAGTGTTTATTCCACGAGCACAAAAGAATGTCCTTTAATTCGTATTACAACAGTTTTTATACACGAAATTGCCGCCAAAAAGAATTTACATAAATCAAGCGGATGTGTTAACATAAATCCTTAATACCAACATCGAAACTAAAATAAAGTCGACCGGAAACGCACAATATTCTAAATAAATCGAAAAGAAGTAACAACATAGAAACTTTTATAAATTGTACCGGAAACAACAATATTTTATATAAATCAAAAGGAAGTAACAACACAGAAACTTTTATAAATTCTACCGGAAATAGTATTAATTAAATAAACAACATGGAAGTCAGACTAAGTAGAAAATAATCAAAACCAAGCTTATTATGAAAATCAAATAATGGTTTGGCGCTCATATACCTACACTTAGTCGGACGCGGCTCTCACTCAATATCGGTCTATCGTCGCAAATAGTGTTGGTACTCGTACCTTGTACGGAACCTTTTACCCGTAGAAGGTTCAACCTATTGTGACGAAAATCGCTAAACTTATCGTATCTATGTGAACGGCTCTTGCATTTTTAACACAATGCGCAGTTCACTGGAACTTGCTTCGTTCCCTTAGTTTTTACTTTTCTTACTATCAGAGGTGCTAAGAATAATTGAAGGCCGTAATTATGTTTTCACCGGCTTAACACAAGCAAAGCTATAGGAAGAAAAAGTGCTTGTCATTACCAGGTATTGCCTAAAGCACTTTACCATCTACATTAGGACGCAATTAGTGGTGAAT
The DNA here is from genome assembly GCA_947507805.1 of Aporophyla nigra. NCBI lineage: Eukaryota > Metazoa > Arthropoda > Insecta > Lepidoptera > Noctuidae > Aporophyla > Aporophyla nigra. The sequence goes on along the minus strand of OX382307.1, from coordinate 11,855,819 downwards.
GTTGGGGATCTCGAAGTGAAATGGGTGTTTCTAACTACCATCCACCAAAATGAACCGAGTTCAAGAAACTAAGGGAGTGACTACGGGTATTTATGATGTCACGGGTAGACGTGGAACTGCTACGATTACTACGAACCCGTAGCAGTATTCTGTAAAAAACTCACAGTGAAACTTATGGGAAGTGAGCGTGAAGTGAACTGTCATTCCACCCGTAGGTGGGTCTAAAAAGGCCGCTCCAGCAGAATCATAATAGGATAATATAATCCTACTAATATTATAAACGCGAAAGTTTGTATGTATGGATGTATAGATGTATGGATGTTTGTTCCTCTTCACGCAATAACTACTGAACGGATTTGGATGAAATTTGGAACACAGTTAGTTTATAACCTGGATTAACACATACTTTTATCCTGGTAGTACGTTCCCGCGGGATATTTTCCGACCTCCACGCGGGCGAAGCCGCTGGCAAAAGCTAGTTAGTCATATTTAAAGTCGTAGAGTGGTTCCAAAACTGACAATTCATAATATTATCTGAGTACACAGCACGTAATTCATCTGTTTGACAGTTTTGTATGTAGATTCGTAAAATAGTCCACAAATTATAAATTCTTTTATTGTTTTCTAATGTCAAATAGCAGAATCATAACACAGTTCAGGAAATCAATTGCTTTTAGAGGAAATGCTTAGTGTGGTGTGTTTAGACCTTCAAATGCTAGTGAAGAATAAATGATAAACAAATTTATTTTTGTAAGGAGGTTTGTACAAACACTTTTACACGTCAATTATATTTTTTAAACTCAACGAGGTCGGCGTTTTCTATCATACTCTGAGAAAAAAAGCTGAATCAAACTCAGATGTCACAGTCTATTTTGAAGTCCAGACATAATCTTCTCTTCAGATCCATGAAGACCATGTAAATTGATGTCTAAAATGTTCTTTTGAGGAAAACACCACACATATTGAATGGACCTGTTGTGTCACTGCATCAATTTGTCGGTAACCCTGCAGCTCAACTAAAATCATAAGGAGCTCAATAAAACGACGATTAATTGACACTACATCGCGTCGTCGCTAGCACTCGGAACAGCTGATACGCAAGCAAACTCCCAAACGACAGCAAGTTAGTTACTGAGTTAGTCAGAAGACAGTCTGCTTTTTATCTTGTACCGTATATAAAATTGTTGTTGATGAAAAAAAGTGCATAAAAAGATCATAAACGTGGGTTGTGACTCATGTCCAGCGGGTCATATACTTTGTTACTCATCTTGCTACGTTTTACGACACTAGTTAGCCATTATAAGCCTCAAGTGATTATGGGCCCTCGTAAATTATTCCTCATAAAAATAACCAAGAGGAGTTTATTGTCTTAGAAAAATATTTTTCAATATCTATATATATAAAAATGAATCCCTATTTCCCTTGGTCACGCCATCACGCGTGAACGGCTGGTCCGAATTGAAAAATTCTTTTTGTGTTGAACATCACGCTACAATCAAAAGAAGCGGAGCAGTAATGAAAAATGTTGCAAAAACGGGGAAAATCGTACGGGTAGGCAATTCGACGCGACGCACGACGGGAAGGGTCGGGGGAACAAGAAATTTAACGCGGACGAAGTCGCGGGCAGAAGCTAGTCTCTTATAAAAATTATAAGACAGATGAGTTGTTATTCCGTGACATTTATGTTGAATAAAACTTATATCAGACGGTAAGCCAAAACTTACGATATAATCCAATAATAGGAGAGAATGATTTGGAATTTAGTCCATACTTTAAAATGAAGCACTTCAGTGACTGTTTTGTTATGACGTATACCTGTCAATATGGTGGTCAAAACCTTGAAGAAAATGTGGCTTACTTTGAGGTTGGGATGTGTCCCCATTCCCTAAATAATTATGACGTAAAGATCGAATATCAGTCACTTTAAAAAAATACAGGCTGCACGCAACTAACATTCGAAATACAAATTTAAAAAAAAAAGTATTAATTTAAAATTACTCTCATTTAAATGGAAATTTTATCGGTAAGCTTTACTATTCGAAAAGTAAAATAATTGGCAATTGAAAATAAGTAGGTACCTTGCAAAACGATCAATTTTGCGAGATCAATGGTCTTAATCCTTACAAGTGCTCAATAAGCCTGATTGACCCCGAATAAATTACTTGTAATACCCTATTACTTGTATTACTGCGAGTATATAATACGGAGCTGAAATGATGAAAAGAAATCTGAATCGTATAGAACCTATTAAGTATAGACGGGTAAATGATGATTACATAATTTCTATTGAAGTTCCGCACGGGGAAAAAAGGTTAAGCTACGCTTGCCGCGGTTGTATCGTGGATCTCTCCGTATCTCGGAAGAACGTTAATAGTTGGTCCAGGCTGTCATTCGTCCCCCCCAGTGGGTTCCCGCATTGACGAGGCGGCGGGGCTCAGTAGCCGTGGTTTAGAACCCCACGGTGAAGCTAAGAGGAACTCGAGGAGGGGCCGCTCGTCAGGGCTTTTCCGCTCAAAGCCGACGACGTAGCGGCCAACGCGGTGTAGTTTAGCGACATCGCGTGGGTTGGAGGCCGCGGTGGGAGAGGATTGCCGGTATTGAGGTGCGCCGCTCTCCCTACCTTCCGCGGCCTGAACGGGGTCGCCACCGTCCGATGGCGAATGCGGTGGGGCCGCAGGGGAAGAGGAGTGTTGGTATAGCGTTGGCCACTCTCCCTATCCCCTGCGGCCGAAAACTGGTAGGCGGCGGGGCCACAGTCCTGACCCGTCGCAGGGGGACCAAGGGTGCCATTCAAGGGATCGTCTGGCGCCCCTGTGTTAATTGGTACCCGGGGTGGTCACGGCGTGTTATGTGCTCATGCGCGCCGTGAATGGGGGTATCCCCCAGAGGTGGGTCCGGCGAAGGACAGCCGCGGCGGGTTCGCGGAAGAGTTGTTTCGTTCCCGTGTTCCCGCCATAAGCGGTGTAGGAGGACACCGTGGAGTTTTAGTGGGTTGAAGTCCCACATAACTGCGCTATTTCCCCTTAGTAGCGCAGTATGCATGAGCATTTCTCCACGACAAAAAAATAAATAAATAATAGTTTTAAAAAAAAAAACTAAAAAACACGCTTCCATTGAAAACTAAACTAAAAAGTACAAAATAATGGAAAAAAAGCGTGGGGTGCTTTTTAAGGTATTTTTTTATTGATATCAGGCATTTTTTAGGGTGTTTCGAATTTTGAGACGAATGTCAGCGTAGTTTGTGACAGTTTTTTTGCTGTCCTGGTAACCCTGGCAAGGATAATGGTACAAATTTATGAAATTATTGCATTGTCATCGGTCCTTGACAGGTGTGCAAAGTTTGAATGAAATCTGGTCGTTTAAAGTGGGTCAAAATCGCGCTATAAGGAGTCGGTTACAAACAAACATACAAACATACAAATATACAAACATACAAACATACAAGTGAAGCTAATATAAAGCGTGTAAAAAAGGCTGTCATTCGTAGATCTTGGCAGTTGTTACCAGAAGCTTAGAAGCTCAATGTTTTGACAACCAACCTTACCAAGAGGTAACGTTTTACCCAGTCACTTGGTTTTGGAGGTCAGATAGTCAGTAACAGCGCGACTGCTGAGCGTGGGGTCCTGGGTTCGATTCCCGGGTCGGGCAAAGTGTTACTGGGTTTTTCCATTAAGAATTTCTTAGTAGCAGCCCGGAGTTTGGAAGTTGGCGGTGTGATACCCCCGTGCCTCGGAAAGCACGTTAAGCCGTTGGTCCTACGCCTGATCTCTCTCCGGTCGTGTCGGATTGCTGTCCCATCGGATTATGAGAGTGAGGGAAGAGTGAGTGCTCCTGTGTCTGCGCATACACTTGAGCACTATAATATCTCCCGCGCCGATGGCTAGTCTCCGTTGAGATTGGCCGCCGTGGCCGAAATTCGGTCTGGAGGACTATATATATAACTCCATGTAAAATGTTAGTATTCAGCAGCATCTAGTCAGACTGGAAGCCAACCCCAACATAGGAGAAGGTTATGCAGATTGATTATATTAGTTCAATACTAATTTTGGCTCTTGTGATACAGAACCTTCTTGCACAAGAGCCAGGGCTACATTTGTGCTTTGGAGTGAAAATCGTACTAATATTATAAATGTGACAACTTATATGTTTCTAAACCCATTTTTATCCCAGTAGTACGTTCCTGTAGGATATAAATAAATAATTATTAATTAATTAAATCATTGTTGAATCACGATAAGTACCATATTAACAAAAATTACAAAGTTGAATTCCATAATTTTGCTAGGTACGATAGTAGTTTAAATGTTTTGCGCAAAAATTTCAATGTTTTTTTATTATTCCGCCACTAACCTTAATAAAAGTATAAGCATACGAAATATTTTTTCTGTATTGTTTATAGGCGTTAGCCACTATAAATGATTCATGAGCATTTAAAACTTCTCCATAATTAATTTGTTGTGAACAGTTTAATCTTACATTTTCAGTTACCAAGCGTTGAAGCCACGGCGTAAACAATCCAGCAGAAAAGTCTAACTTCCTGTTGTTCACTTTTTGGAAAGAATTTGATACTACGTTTTCGTGAAAAATGAAATTAAAATTGCCTTTACGCTGTACCGAGCTTCTACTGACGGCCTTACAACTCTTCACAAACTTTGTCTGGTATAACTCACGTTGTCCCGGAAAAGTTACCAGCATTGTTAACATAATTATTAATGAAATCCCTTCAAGTTTTAAATAAATTAAGTGGTCTGCCATTCAACGTGGCCAGGCTGCGAACGTTTTGGGTTTGTTACACTTTCAGAATCAGAATCAGAATCTTTATTTGTAAACATAGGTAGAGTTACACAGTGTGTGAGCTGTTACAAAATTTCCATAGGTTCTCTATGTTTTGCCATTAGGCGTACAAATATTGTTATAAAACATGCAAATTAAGTACTAAATCAACTTACAAAATAAAAAATTAAATTAAGTTATAGTAAGTAACAAATCAATATTTTTTCAGAATGTCTACAATAAAATGTCAACGAAATACATAGATCAGATGCTAAATGTGGCTAAATGTCATAAATAAAAAATTAAAAAATATATGTATATAAGAATGTCAAAAAAAAAAACAGTTCGGGTGACTCAATGTTTAGGAGGAGGAATTATAGAATTGTCATTCAAATATCCCTGTAACGAGTAGTAACATTTATCGATTAATATTTTTACTAATACTCTTTTGAAATGGTCCTGATTTAGCAATTTTAATGGGTCAGGCAGCTTGTTGAATATTTTTGCGGCCATACAGAAAGTACTTTTGTTCATTAAGGCTGTTCTACCATGCGAAATTTCGAGCTCTAGCTTATTTTTGTCACGAAGTTTTCTATAGTGACTTTTGACAGCTATTTTGTATTGCGAGATGTGTGTTTTTATAAATACATTAGTTTCATAGATATATATTGATGGTAGGGTGAGGATTTTTAAACTTTTAAACAAAAGTTGGCAGCTCTCGGAGCTATTTATTCCACACATAGCTCTGATACACCTTTTTTGAGCTCTGAAAACAAGTTCTCTATCAACTAAGTTGCCCCAATACATTATGCCATACCTCAGTGTTGATGAAACATAGCCGTGATAAGCTATTAGAACCGATTCTAGGCTGACAGTCTTTGATAGTTTGTAAAGAACGTACGCGAATTTATTAATTTTTCTACAAATTTCATCGGTCTGGGATCTCCAGGTCAAACTATTATCTATAATGATGCCAAGAAATTTAGCGAGTGTTTGAGAGTAGTAGTGTGTTGAGAGTTTTTTGACAGTGTCATAGAAGAAAGTTTTCATCCTAGAGATTTTTTTGTGGAATTGAGGCGCAATTGAACTTAGTCGTTCGCTCACATTCGGGTGCTCGAAAGACTTTTCTCGAATTCAGGCACCCGGTGTAATATGTACAGTGGTCATTGCACTGAAATATGGGCTAAAGTACAAAAACCTACCTATGGACATGTCATCCGTCATTCGGGTAACCGATCGTTTCGGTTACCCGAATGACGGATGCTGGACAAAACTGTCCGAAGACGGGCATTCGACCCCGTTCAATTACACTTGGTTGTTCGCCCGCATTCCATAGGCTTTTGAATTTGGGCGAATGAGTAAGTGCAATTGTGCCATTATTATAAAACAAAACCTGACTACGTTAATAATGAATAAATTAATAATAATATACCGTGTGGTGCCGGACGTAAAGAATAACACCACCCCATTTCTTCCCGTAGGTGTCGTAAAAGGAGACTAAGGGACTTACTAGAGAGTGGGCAGCAGCGTTTTCTATGCATTTTACCACCATACTGCGATCGCCAACCCTCCTGCCAAGCGTGGCGATTATGGCAAAGCCCCCCAAATTGGGGGAGGCCAAGTCCAGCAGTGGACGTCTTACGGCTGAAATGATGATGATGAAATTAATAATAAAGCACGTGTGATTTTTTCTAGCGATGTGTAGTAACAAGTTATTAATTAATTATTTGCCTTTAGTAGAGCCTCTACTGTACCATTTTTTTTATGGGTGAGAAATCATCATATAACCTCTCCCGCCTTGGACGGAGCGTGAGGGCGTGTCAGACTTTTAGTGACTCAAAGCCACCTGTGTTTTTCAGTTGCCTGTGCCCGGGCCAAGGTAAATCTTTCAAACAAATCCGGGACTCTCGCAGCCATTGGTCCTAGCGGATCCCTTCAATACGTGTTGACATCTCTTTGAGGCACGCGTGGAACACAACGCGCCGTTGACCCAGGCCTGGTTCCTGCCGGGCGGTGAGCTACCCATTACTCGCCGCCCGTAAGCCCCTGCCTACGGTGGCCAGGACTTCGCTAAGGACTCCCGACGCCCTGGACGTCTCCTGAGCGAATTCTCTAATTCATCTCTAATTTATCCTCTATTCAATTTTAAAATTATTTAAAGCCAAAATCAATATAGCATCATTCATTATAAACCCTTTCCGTTAGCCTCAACGTATTAGTACCGACCAAACTCATAAAAGATACCGATTTGGGGGTAACTGGCAAATAAAAATATATGTGCCTATACATATTATGGGACATGGGACGATCTCTATAAATCTTAAACCATAACATAAAATGAAACGCGATTTCTGGGTGACGGCCGAAATAATATAAGCTTATAAAGGTTGAATCTTTTGTGTTTTCCTTCCCTTTTGACTGGCCTGTTAGTCTAGAGGTTAGTTACCCTGACTGCTAAGACTGAGGTCGTGGGTTCGATTCCCACCCAGGACAAATGTTTGTGTGATGAGCACAATCATTTGTTCTGTGTCTGGGCGTAATTTATCTATAACAAGCTTCTGCCCGCGACTTCGTCCGTGTTAAATTTCTTGATCCCCCGACCCTTCCCGTCGCGTCGAATCGCCTACCTGTGCGATTTTCCCCGTTCTTGCAACATTTTTCATTACTGCTCCACTCTTCTTAGTTGTAGCGTGATGTTATATAATCTATAGCTTTTCTCGATAAATAGGCTACCCAACAAAAAAATAATATTTCAATTCGGACCATTCGTTCCTGACATTAGCGCGTTCAATCAAACAAACAAACTCTTCAGCTTTATAATATAAGTAGGTATAGATATGTATGTATTTAAAAATATATAAGTATATTTATCAGTTGTCTGGTTACCATAGTACAGGCTCTGCCTAGTTTTACCGCCGGCCTCGCCACCGTCGAGGCGGTCCGGCCAGTACTCGGGCCCTGGCTCGGGAGGAGGCACGGCTCCCTGTCGTTTCGGGCGACGCAGGTGCTCTCGGGGCATGGTTGCTTCGGGAAGTACCTGTGTCGCATAAACAGGGAGCCGGACGCCCGGTGTCACCACTGCGTCAACTGCCGGGAGGATACGGCGCGGCATACGCTGGCAGAATGTGCCGCTTGGGAGGAGCCGCGTCGTGTCCTCGTCTCAGAAGTAGGCAGTGACCTATCGCTGCCGGCCGTGGTCGAGTCCATGGTTGGCAGCGAGGAGTCCTGGGACGCGGTGGTATCCTTCTGCGAATCAGTCATGTCGCAGAAGGAGGCTGCGGAAAGGGAGCGGGAGATATCTTCCGCTCACCCAGCCCGCAGCTGGCGGACCGGGCGTCGGCGGAGGGCGGACAACGCCCTCTTCCAGCCCACCTAAATGGGTCCAGGGGCGACGCATCTGGGGACATCCGTCGCCCCTATTCCTTAGGACCCGAGATGGTGGCGCTGAGTGTTCCACGCGCGCGTCTCTGTGATGTATGGGGGGGAGTTTAACACCTCACTCCCCCCCAACGTGAGGAGGCCCGCAAAGGCGGGCCGGCACCAGTCGGGGATCGCGGAACACATATTGGTTCCCGTGGTCCCCGACGTAGGTGTGGGACGGAACACCAGGGTGGTTTTAGTCAGTAAGAGTCTGACAGACCCCTCCGCCCACCCCAGGGCGGAGGACATCCATGAGGCTTTCCACTACGTGATCAAAAAAAAAAAAGGCTCTGCCTAGTTTGGGATCAGATAACGGTGTGTTGGTTGTCCTAAGATATTATTATTATTTTTGATGTTTCATTTAATGTTACATTAAAAATAATCTGAACAAGTGAGACAAGCGTATTGCAACGGTTCCACGAAGTCGTTATTAACTAGAATAAACAGGAATCCTTATCCCATTGCACTGAAAGTACATTTGAATAAAACCACCCTTATTTTCTTGTTTGTGCTTTTTTCTCTACAAATGCACTTCCGCTTCGAAAATATGATTCTTTCTGTTGAATAAAACTGTTTTTGTTTGTAAGATGTGAACAGTTTTTGCGGACACATAATATCACTTTTCGCATATATTTTCCATAAGAATAGAGCTGTAAGGAAGTCTATTGTGAAGCGAGTGGGTTTCCCTAGCGCGTACTTTATTCAGATTGCGGTCTGAATTTTAAATTAAAGCCGGTGTTGGCAGTAACTTCATTCTTGCAGAAGTAGTTGATATCAAATATACAGCTTCAAAAGGCTAACTAAACGATTGAAAAAGAAAGGAAAAGAATAATGAAAAGAAAATATTGATTGAATCTTCATACAACCAGTTTTCAATAATATAAAAATACAAGCATGAGATGGTTTTATTATTTTAAGTTTGCGAAAAGGAGGTGTACTTTGTTATTTTAAAGTCCCTGAAATTCTTTATATCTAATTTAAGTTTTTTTTTTTTAATAAAACAGGTTTCGACTTTACGTTGGTAACGTTTTGAAGAAAGTGATTACGAGGAAATATACATGTTTTTAAATTCTGATACTTTCAATGTGTCTAACACGTGATTATAAATTTTGAAATCACCAAAAATAACGAACTATTGAAATATAACCTAACTCATGAATGAACACGAAATGCAACGAATGAATGAAATGTCAAATTTATTGTAAGCTATATTACCATTCATGTGATTTTTTTTTACTTTTTTACACGAAGCAAGTGAAACAAGACGAAACATCTTAAGAAAATAGAAAAACAGTTAAGGCACTAACTGAAATGAAAAACAGCCATGCATTTAATCAAAGCTAAGTGCGATGTTTTTCTTGTAATGAGAACGGTACACTAACGTTGCACGTTGCTTTGCATTCACAGTAAAACAAGAGAGGGGTCGACATGAAATAGACAGCAAACTATAACGTGAGCTACGTGCGCTGAACCTCATTTAACTTAACAAATAATGTAAAGTAACTCTACAGAGTACAAGAGCTAATTACTTCTAGATAATCTCATCTCATCCAGACTCCTAAAGTCTCAAATCTATGCAAAAACTTATTGAATGAAGCTTGGCCGTCGTCGACCAAGCAACTAACTAGTCTTTTACGTCTTTTACGTATATGAATATTTATATCACGTTATCTACATATCTTTTGAAGTTTTGCTCTTCAACGTTGGAAAGCTTCTGAATTATTTATTAGACGTTTTCTCTACCTCTTTTCGTATGTCCTTTGCCTCATTTTATATAATATTCTAACTATTCATAATTACTTACAGCTTCACCTCTCTCACCTTTTCTCACTTTAAAGTCTTATTTGTAAGTAAAAAGAGGAGCAAGTTCTTAATTTTCTCACTCCTCTTGTGCTACATTTTCGAAGCAATTTAGAAACTTTAAGCAGGAGTCAAAGCACGGTACAGTTATTAACGAAAAATTCACGAACTTCATTTGCCTATTTAAAAAATGAGGTCAAAAAAACATGTTTTTTAAAACAAAGGACAACTTACTTTCATAACAATGCTAAATATCTGACTCTAAATGTACCAAATTGCTGAATTGAACTGGCGAGCCGCTTTACAGTATTGCAATCATTGGCAAATTACAGACTAATCACACAGATCTAGTTTATTACAATGTGTCACGATAATTAGATAATTAATTGGTCTATTCAACGAAATCGATGTGAATACATGACTGCACACGTCACATGCGGTATGCAAATGTAATTTAGCACAGGCGTGTATCTCTGCAACGGCGCGCGGCGCGGCATCTATGTGGCAAAATGGCAACATGGGGTAGGTACGAGACGAACACATAAGTACCGATGATGTAATATACATTGTTTAGTATGTACTTTTATTGCTATGATAATGTTATTTATATCTCCGACCTTATTTCGTAGAATTTTTGAAGATAGCTGACGAAATGAGAGTTTAGGTCCGTCCATACTTATTACACACCTCTGCCTATTTTATGAAGGAAATATTTATAATGACGTGTGATGATATATTATGTGTTACTAGCTTTTGCCCGCGGCTTCGCCCGCGTGGATGTCGGAAATTAACGCAGGAGGACGTACTACCGCGGTAAGATGTGTTAATTTAGGTTATATTATAGGTAATAGCTGTACCCGCGACTTCGTCCGCGTGATATTTAACAAAAAGTTTTTCATAATAGCTGTCTTTGAAAACTACGCTGACATACGTCACAAACTACGCTGACATACGTCTCAAAATTCAGCGTGTTTTTTCGTTTTTTTAAACTATTATTTATTTTTTCTAAAATAAAAGTAGCCTAAGTTAGTCCTCGTTACATCAGCTATCTGCCAGTGAAAGTTCTGTCAAAATTGGTCCAGCCATTTCAGAGATTAGCCGGAACAAACAAACAAATAGACAGACAAAAATTGTAAAAAAAATTGTTTTGGTATACATATGTACCGTGTATACATCCATATTCACTTAGTAAAAAGTGGTTATCTTAACATTAAAAACAGAGACTCCAATTTTATTTATTTGTATAGATGTATAGATATGTATAGATGATGAAGGGCTTGTGGCTAAGTAATACGCACGGGTCGATTTATCAGGTTAAGCTACGCTTGCCACGGTTAGTCCGTGGATGGGTGGATTGGACCATGGGTGCTTCGGAAATCATGTTAAACCATGGGTTCATCCGTTTAGACTGCAAGCCGACTTCAACATAGTTGGGAAAAGAAGAAGAAAAGAGATTTTTTTGTTTCCAAATAAATGTGCCTTGACTTGTGTTATATTGCATCTGGTGTTATTTAATGGTCACGGTACCAATCTCTTTGAATTTCAGTAGGCATAACTCTATTGTTTGTATGGGATGCGCAGCACTATTATTGAAATTTGACAATTGTATTGTATCTTGGAATATTCAATTCAGGTAGGTTCCTGAATTAGGTGTCACAGAATTTGTATTGAAGGTACATATATTACAAAACTATCTATGTGAAGGTTTGATCGTAAATTCATTTAATGTTGACACGTTCGAATGAATCCATGACTGAAAATTCCTGAACAATCAAATAAAATGCTTTCATTCTAAACAATGGAATAAATTCCAAAAGCTGTTGTATCATAGAAACAAGGATTTTTTCATAACAAGTTAAGCATTTGTAGTATAGTTAGAGATATGTTGCAGATTTGTCTTTGATTAACAAGCTACATGTTAATTATTTCTAGGACTGACCCTGGCACATGGGCAACTGAAGGAACACGGGTGGGTTTTAGTCAGTAAAAGTCTGACACGCCCTCCCGCTCCGCACAGAGCGGGAGAAGTCATTTGATGATTTCCCATCCAGAAAAAAAAAAACCCGACCTAATCAATTTGAGGCGATAGATAGCGATTAGTCAGACAACTTAGGTATTAATTATTACGTCACTAATATGCAATGCGGTTGCTTTCCTCTATTTGCATTTGAATGGTCATTTGCGAACATAATATCTATAACTAGGTGACCGCACAGACCTCTTTTTTCCTAAAATTCGATCACAGTGCCACCTATTGGGTCAAATAGTGAATCTAGTCTATCTAGAAACCCAATCAAACACACATAAAATAATCATCAATATCGGTTCATTCGTTTTAGATTTGTTCAGTATACATACGCACTTACAGAAGAATTATATACACGGTGTTCTTTTTGATATACCATAACTTTAGAGTTTTAGTGAGACCTTGTCAAAGACGCAACTGGTACATACTTTATCATTTTTTTTTTAATTTTTCATACAAAATACGTGAAATATTATAACGTCACATTTTTTTACCTTTCAAATGATTATTTTGAATGAAAAGATTTTCTCGTACTTATCAAAAAACTTATATCCGTATTCTAGAAAAAATAAAATTTAATTAATAAAACAATCGTAACTGTTACTTGCAACCCGTATTCAAGAAAACATACAAAAATACAAGTGAATCTAATATAAAGCGTGTAAAAAAACTGATACCAGTTGATTCTTTTACAAGGTCTCATTAACACACTAGAGTTATGGAATTTCAATAGGAACACGTTGTATATAAAGATTTGAATGGGTGAACATCATAGAAATGTTTGTAACTTTTCATACGAAGCATAATTTTTCAGATTGTTCAACTGAATGAAGTGGTATTACAAATCGTTTGTTAAAAATCGGAAACCTATAGGTATCATCATCATTCACCTGTTCATATTCCCATTTACTTACGGCGGCATTCATTTACGCACGGCGCATCCCGTCTTTTTTTTCTAGGTGTCACGTCTTTTAGACGGCATATCAGTAGTCACCTTTTTAGCTATCCCATCTTTCACACAATCCGTCCATCGTTACAAGTTCTTTCCTTACACGTTAACCCACTAAACTCAAAACTATCCCCACAACACGATCCTCATTCCTTCGCATTACATGCAAATACCATGTCAATCGAATTCCACACAACTTCTCAAACACCTGCACCACTTTCAGAATCTGAAACATGTACGTCGTACATATAAGTAGGTTATGTAAATGTTCGAATAGAGCATAGGTACTTATATGAATAGAGAATATATAGTTTTCCAGGCAGCAACAAAACCTTTAAAGGCATTTGTCGAGCGGTTAATTGCATTTGGATGTTAGATATGTAACTGTTATCAAAACGGCGTTAAAAAGCCACGTGTAACAGGTAAAAGGGCTGTGATTTCAAACCACTAGTTATTCGCTGGACACAATACAGTTACCGTACTTATGGAAATTGTGCTCGCCATGCCTATAAGGTCCCTTGTTCAAAGTTCTGACGCCTCCGGGCGCTCTGTTCCTTTGCGGTTTGGGACATTATTTCCGTAACTAGTTTTTATTTGGGTCGGTTATGGTTATGGAAGCCCATAGTGTTTGTTTTATCTTATTGTAATATTATATTTGTCTTAGTGTTTGTTACTCAATCATGCAAAAGCGGCTGAACGAATTAAGTTGAAAGTCACACAGATAGATCATAACCTGGATTAACATATAGGATACATATTTTTATTCCGGTAGTACGTTCCTAGTAGATTAATTTTAACTTCCACCCGGTTGAAGCCGCTGGCAGTAGCTAGTTTAAAATTTATCGGATGAAAGGAATTTAGATCACAGCTAAAGCACGTTGCAGCTCTCTAAGTTCAAGTACCCACGGTAAAATTCATCCTAGCTTTATTAACTAATTGGCAGTAATTGGTGGCATCAACCCTTAATATTGTAATTCCATTTTTTCCCAATCTTCTTATCTGTGCTAGTAGTTTTTCTACGAAATAACATTACCACAATAGACACGCCAATAACTGAACAGTACTAGAACTGATTGAATGATTGTCCTTCATTGTCCTGTGAGAGCATGTCGGTACATCCTTGAGATAACACAATCAATATCTTATTGTACTGGAAAATGGTGTTCCAAACGATTTGGATGTGTTTGTGAGCATCTATTTTACTACTTTGAATGTAATGTACCTTGTAAGTAACTTTTCTGTTTTTCAAAGTCATAAGATTTATTTCAAGTTGAATGTCAGAATTTCTAAGAAAATAGAATTGATTTTAATTGTCCCTTCCAAAAAGTGGTTTCGTAAGGAGAGCCAGGAAGAAACTCCGCCTTTTTAAATGTTTTATTTGTAACATTTTGCATACATTATTTGTATGAGATTTGATGAATAAAATTACTTGTTTACAAGAGGTTTAAATTAATATAATTTAAGCGATGACATAGATATTAATTAATTATGACATGTTTACATATTTTACAATTAATTGAAGAGGATTTTGCCGAATTCTTTAGCAAACATTGTTGAGTCTTTCCCTACTTGTATTCGCTGACTCCTTATAGGTGGTTGGAATATGAAATGCGAGTTATGTGAACCGGATTTATTTGCGCGGAATATAGAACTCGGTATACAAGGTGTTTCTTACACGGTAGGGAAATGACTGGTGAGAGCGGGCAGCGTCGCCTCGTCGTGGCCTATGTAATGCAACCACGCATATTATTGCGTCATGCTTTGCACGTGTCCCAACAGTCATCCCCCTCTTACAAAAAAAATAAATAAAAATAAAATCATTTCCCTTGTTTAAAAATGTTATAACATAATTCACAACCTAACGTTACTTATTATAGTGCAGAAGGCACACAGGAATGCGCTGCGTTGGTAAAAATCGTCACCATGCTACATTGAATGACGCAGTGCATGCAGTCAGTTCAAGTTACATATAAACAAGTTGATTATTACAAAACCTATGTGTTCATTGGTTATGTTATACAAAATTGAATTGAATAGTTATTTATGTAATTAGCTAGCAATTTCACAATCAATATTGAGTTCAAACATTTGTTACATCTGTAATTTTCAAATACAAGTAAATGTACAGGTTTCACCTATGTATATTTATATTACGTTAAAACTTATGTATCTTGTCTTGTTCATTAATAAATGATTACATCTTAAATTATATTGTTTATCTTATTTAACTCATCCTAATGCTAATTGCGGTAGCTATTCTAGTAGCACCGTCTTTAAGGTTGCTATTGGCAACGAGGATTCAATATATTAAGGGTAGTTACCATAGTGGCCTACTCTGCTATATAAAATTAACACCCCTTGGGGCCCTCAGTATCCCCTATGGTAACGCCACAAATAAACATACATCTATATATATAAAAGAAAGTCGTGTTAGTTACTTCACTTATAACTCAAGAACGGCTGAACCGATTTAGCTGAAAATTGGCAGGGAGGTAGTTTAGAGCCAGGAGAAGGACATAGGATACTTTTTTTTTTTTTGCTTTTGGCAAAGGATACTTTTTATCCCCTTCGACCGCGTTCTCGTGTGATGTGACATAAAACGTCAAAGAGAATACATTTCACTATAAAACGTGGTATGACAAAAACTTTGCCTTCGAGGTACCAGGCGGTCATAACTTGGTATGAGCTTATTAAACAGCAGTGTCAGCCAGAAAACGCTTTATGCCTTCGAAGTAACAGGTTATCATAACCGAGTAGGAGCTACCCAAACATATGAGTATCAGCTAGAAAACGCTTACCAGATCACCACCGCGTACCAGGTTGTCAAACTTGGAAGGTTTATTACAACATTTTGAATCTTAGGCGATACGAAGTTCGCTGGGTCAGCTAGTAAATAGATAATTACAAGTTGAATCTTACTCGTGGTTTAACTATGCGTCCACTTCTAGTTGTTATTTTACATTCAGAGTTCTTATTGCTAGTTTCTATCATAGGTGCTGTGGCTGACTTTATATTATCATTCATATCGGAATTGTTATGGTTATTGTTATCTGTCTGTTGGCTGTCGTATTCACTCAAAATAAACGCAGGCTTTAACCTATCAATGGATATATTTACGGTTCTATTGGGTAACTGAATTGTATACACCTTATCTGTTCTTTTCAGCACGAGGTAAGGACCTTCGTATGTTGGAGTTAAGGATTTTTTTACCATTTCGTTCCGTATGAATACATGTGTACAGACCTTTAAATCTTTGCTTATAAATATTTTTCTTCGATCACTTACTGACCTCATCTGAGGTTTCATTTCACTAATTGTTTTTCGTAACTGTTCTATGTAATCGTGGTGATTCTCGCGTTGCTGATTTTGTTGGAAAAAGTCTGATGGTAATTTCAAAGGCTGTCCATAAATCAATTCTGCGGCACTAAACCCAGTGTCAGTTCTCAATGCAGCTCTTAACCCTAACATGACAGTTGGTAACTCCTCTGCCCAATCAATCCTATCAGCTAATCTTGCAGCTAACGCACTTTTCATCGAGCGATGCCATCTTTCTATAAGACCATTACTCTGCGGGTGATACGCTGTAGTATGTATTTTATGCACGCCTAACATTTTCATAAGTGCGCTGAAAAGGTCGCTTTCGAATTGTCTTCCCTGATCGGTGGTTATTCTACTAGGGCACCCAAATCTACATATCCACTCTTTATAAATCACTCTGGAAACCGTATCAGCTGATATGTCTGAAACTGGTATAGCTTCAGGCCAGCGCGTGAAACGGTCCATAATTGTTATGCAATAACGATATCCCTGGCGTGACGTCGGTAACGGACCGACTATGTCAGTATGTATGTGTTCAAATCTAGTGCATTGTGGGAATTTAGCTAAACCGGAAAGTGTGTGTCTACTTATCTTTGATTTTTGACATGGTATGCATGCTTTTGCCCATGTGTTTATCTCTTTATTCATTCCTGGCCAAAAAAATCTTTTAGTTACTAGTTTCCTAGTTGTACGAATACCTGGGTGACTAAGGTTATGAATACTATCAAAGGCTAACTTTCTGAATTCCTTAGGTAAGTACGGTCTGGCTGTATTAGTTGAGACCTCGCAATATATTTGCTTATCACAGTTAGGTACCACTATGTATTTGAATTCGTGTTTATCGCTTGCTGAGACTGTAACTTGACGCTCTGCGTCCTGTGCTCGGGCTAATTCGCCGTAATCTATGGTCGTTGGACACAATATAGACTCAACACGCGATAACGCATCCGCTACTGTGTTTTCTGAGCCGTTAATATGCTGTATATCGCTAGTAAATTCGCTTATATACATGAGTTGTCTGGCTCTCCTTGGAATTTCTTTATCGCTATTTATTTTGGTAAAAGCGTATGTTAATGGTTTATGATCCGTAAAGATTGTCACTGGCCTTCCTTCTATCATATTTCTAAAATGTAACATTGCCATGTAAATAGCAGTTAGCTCTTTATCATAAGTGCTATATTTCTGCTGTGTGACTGATAGTTTCTTTGAAAAATATCCTAATGGTAACCATTTACCCCTAATCTTTTGCTGGAGTACAGCACCGACGCATGTATCCGACGCATCCGTCATTAAAGCTAAAGGTACATTTACACTAGGGTGAGACAATGTAACGGCGCTTTTAAGGCTAACCTTACATTGCTCGAATGCCTCAATACTTTTTTCGTCCCAATTAATTTTGATTTTATCCTTCTTTTTTGTGTTATGTAAAAAATTGCTAAGTACTCCTTGATGTGACGCGGCATGGGGTAGATGCGACCTATAAAAATTAATTATTCCTAGAAATCTACGTAACTGTTCTACCGTTTCCGGTCGCGTATAATCTGTAATCGCTTTTACCTTTTCCGGCAATGGACTGATGCCGTCCTCCGACACTAAATACCCTAAAAATTCTACTTTAGACTGACCAAAAACGCATTTGTTAACATTAATCGTAATACCTAATTCCTTAAGTCTATTGAATAGAATTCTAACGTGCTCTTTGTTTTGTTTCTCTGTGTCAGATGCTACCAATATATCGTCTATATAACAGAATAGTGCTGACTCGCCACTTTCATCTGATATGCGTTCTATACCCTTTAATACTTGTTGATCCATAAACCTTTGGAAAGTTTGAGCAGCATTCCGCAAACCGAAACTCATCCTGGGAAATTCGTATAGGCCGAAAGGTGTACAAATGCTAGTTTTCTCTATATCTTCTGCGGCAACTGACAAATTATGATAGGCCCTATTTAAATCCAACCTAGTATAACATTTCTTATCAGGCAACATGTACGTAAAATCCTGAAGTCGTGGGATTGGATATCGATCTGGTTTAGTGATAGCGTTAAGCCTTCTATAATCCCCGCAGGGGCGTAACTGACCGTCTTTCTTTAAAACTACGTGTAATGGACTAGCCCATTCTCCTTCACTCGGTCGACAAATGCCTAATTCCTGCATTTTCTGAAACTCTTCTTTCACTTTCATATACCGATCCGGAGGTAATGGCCTTGGACGCGCAAATACCGGTGGACCGGAAGTTATGATGTGGTGATAAACGGAATGAGATGGTTCTTTATACACGATAGGTTTAGTGATACTCGCAAATTCCTCTAATATTTCTCGATATGGGTTGTCGTTTTGTATGCTTTTAATCGAAGGCTGAACATGTTTTATAACGCACCCTATCGTACATAAATTAGTTATGCTGTCTGTGATTCTTTTATTGTATATGTCTACGATTAACTTATAATGTTCTAAAAAATCAGCACCTATGATAGCTTGCTTAACATCACAAATTATAAATGTCCATTTCAAGGCTCTTCGTAATCCTAAATTTAATTCTAGTGTTTTAATACCGTATGTTTTGATTTCGGTATTATTTGCGGCAAAGAGCTTGTATTCACTAACTAATTGTTCACATTTAAATTGACTCACCGGTAAAACGGAGACGTTGGCTCCTGTATCAACCAGGAAACGGATTCCGGTCGTCCTGTCCCTTATACACAAGCGGTGGCTACCTTCCAGCTCCATGCAGTCTGCCACCGAATTAGACTGCACTGCATCTAGTTTTCCGTCTTCTCACCATTGCTGCCTTGGGTCTTCTGATGTCTTGGTTCTATCCAGCTGCAGGGCTTCTCACATGTTCTCGCGCGACTTCTGAACCGGAAGTGATATTTGCAAAGCCAGTTTGGGCTTCCTTCAGTCCTCGGTCGTCCTCTGGATAATGAACGGGATCGTGATCTACTTCTGTTCCACGGGTTACTCTTTCCGAAATTCCTGCGACTTCCTCTTATTTCGTTGATTTCCACACGTAATGTCTGTAGTTCCTTGGTCATTTGTGCTAGTTGGTCGGTTAGATTGGGCGTCACTGATGGTACAGACGTCGACGGTGCCAGCTGCGTCAATACCGCGGCGACTTCATTGGGGCGCAAATTCTCCATGATTTTGTCGGCTAGCGCTGATAACTCGTCCAAATTTGTACTCTGTGCCACCGATAAAACTGCTTTCACTGAGCCTGGGAGTCTAGATATCCATAGGCGTCTTAATGCTTCTGTGGATACCTGTGTGTTTGTTGCGAGCTCTGACATCCTTCTTAATAGTTGTGACGGGCGTTGCGTTCCTAAGTCCATTTCAGAGACGAGCTTGTTGAATTGTCGTTCGGCACTCTCTTCATAAACGGCTATTAATCGATCCCTGATGGTTTCGTACCTTCTAGCTTCGGGTGGTGTGATAATTAAATCGTAAACTTGTTGTAAAGCTTCTCTGTCAAGCTTCGCTACCACCAAGTTGTATTTCGCACTGTCTCCTTGTTTTTGTGGCTCCATAACTGAATCGAATTGGGCGAACCATAGTTTCGGCATGTCTTTCCAGAACTCTGGTATTTTTGCAGTAACGGATATGGCCGCTAAGTCCGTGACAGTGGCTGTGGCGTCGCTAAGACTCGCTCCGGTAACTGTAGGCTTGTTCATCTTGACGTAATTGGTACACTGGTTTTTGCAAAAGTTCTAGTAAGTTCTATTTAATTTTGCGCACAGATCACGTCGGCGAGTATTTTAAGATCACGTCGGGGTCACCAATGTTGAGTCTTTCCCTACTTGTATTCGCTGACTCCTTATAGGTGGTTGGAATATGAAATGCGAGTTATGTGAACCGGATTTATTTGCGCGGAATATAGAACTCGGTATACAAGGTGTTTCTTACACGGTAGGGAAATGACTGGTGAGAGCGGGCAGCGTCGCCTCGTCGTGGCCTATGTAATGCAACCACGCATATTATTGCGTCATGCTTTGCACGTGTCCCAACAAACATTAATAAGTGTATGAGTAAAATTAATAAGAGACTGAAGAACTAATTTCATAAAAACAAAATAATGCTAATAAATTAGCAACCAGTTAGATTTTGTCTAGACTCTAGTCTAGATTGTGTTATGGAGTAGGACCAGAATGTTTCTAAGCATTCTTGTCTTGAATATAGTCCTCTCTTTTTTTAATAATTACGCTTATATTCATATCCTTATTTGCATTCCATAATGTTAAAAGGTTCTTGCTTGTTTACAACAGTTCTTTTAATATAACTTTTTTCCTTTAACTTTGTTTTAATACATCACAAGGTATTTTATTGTAGCTTTGCACAGTAGGTACCCCATAAAAGATGTAAGGCAGTACCTGTACAAAATTGTTGATCAATTTTTTCTATTTTTTTTTGTGTTGAAGTTATTTCTACATGTCACTTATTGAATTATAAATAGTAAATTGTATTCTTAATTAGCGCAGTAGCGTAGATGTATTCGCAACACTTGTTCACCGTCTTTTCGCAAAATTGTTCCATTACAACCAGCGTACCTCACTCTATTCTCTTTATTCGTGTCTATGGTGTGTGTCCGATGCATGAAATGAGTATGTACTCACCTACTAAATAGGTCGGGTGTGACTCTCTATGAAAACAATGATGGTGTGCAAACTCGCAACAAAACAGATTCATACTAAATAAAAGATGTCAAATATGAAAATTGAATAACTGTTTTGCCACAAGACAAAACTTTTCTATTCTATTCAATGTTAAAGAGACCGTCTAAAGGAAATACTATTTTTATTGCTCGAGACAAATTCGTTTTGCTGGTGTAAACTGGGCAATGAAGGTGAGCATTTTACGATATTGCTAAAGTGATAAATGTCGCCGCCGTTATTTGACAACTTTGCCACAGATTACTGGGAATTTCTATATAAATAAAATTGCAATCGTTGTATTTACCCGTAAGAGAAACGATAAAAGAGAGCGAGGTAACAAAGAGCGATATATCTACATAAGTAGGTATACAATGAAAACTTATGAGAAAATATTGAATCTTACACGTGCTCTTTTACTTAACATTATCCTTGCACACTTCAGATAGACATTTCTAGTAAGCTGTAATGGTTACATGCATGAGTACCTACCTAGGAATATTTGTAAGAAGTGAACTGAATATTGTCAATGATCTTGTAAGTCTCGTATCTAAAAGTAATTTCATTATGAAACACACACACATTAGGTACATGTACATATTCGTTATGTTAGAATCTATGTAATAATTATGATTAATGGGGGCCAACTGAATGAAGATTGAAGAATTTTGACGTTGAAACATCTAGTAAACTGATCAGCATTATTTAACAATAAATAACAGTGTAATATAGGTTACTTTTTCTTGATGAAGGCTGAATACCAAACAATGTTATCCATAATCGAAACCTCATCAGTAATCGCTCGATTATGAAGATTTTCACTCAGTATTTCATTTATATTCGCCTCACGTACTCGCCGCCCAGTTGATCACTTTCCTCTTTATCGAAAAATATTTCCACTTAATTCCCCTAAGCTATTCCTTTGAGTTATTTCAAACAATGATTATTTGTATTGAATTTTGATTGTGGGTATCGGCAAACCCTTTGGGTTCTTGGGATTTTGGGTAACCGCTACGATTTACACGCGAATACACTCGGTCATGCGTACATTGTAATTGCTTGGAAATAATCGAAATATATCGTTAAACCCACATAACAAAGGATACTGTTATTCATATTCATTGTATCGAAGCTTTTGTTCAAAGGTCTCCATTACATTAAATCTTGCCTAGCTTAATAATGCCTCTATCTGTAATTCGACACCTAAATCTACCCTTCACGTTACTCATTTGTTTGCCAGATAATTAAACTTATAAAATGAACACGTGATTGAATAGAAATATTAAAATTAAATACAGTTAAAACAGCTGTGATAGGGTTTGTATAAAATGTCGATATCGATTATCACTCATGACCGGATCGCGTCGTATTTCGATTGCTCGGTTCACTGGCGGACGCGTAAAGATAGCCTCGGTGATCCAAAACATTACCTCCGGAGGTACTTGCGATATCTAAATAAGGTCAGACAGTATGTGTGGGCAGTTGTTGTTTACCCTTGTTTTTCGGACTGTAGCAACATACTCAGAATTACTAAATTAACACAGTATTCAATGAGCTCATTCTAAAATTAGCTTTTCCATTAAAAGATTTAAAATTTTACGGAAAATTTAAAGAAAATGCGACATCTTTTGACTTGCAATATCATTGTACATGTAAAAGTAAAGGAATCCTTGTGAAATATTATTGATTTGGATGTTTTTTTCCTTGCAGGTAAGCGGAATAATAACTAGATAATGGTTACAACAATTTATTTTCTTTAATATCTAACTTTTCTTTTCTTTACCCACATTTGTTTCTAACTACTTTTTCATAGCCATCTACGATTTTCGTTAAACAAATCTCACCCCATATAAATAAGGTTCCTCATAAATGACGTCATAAAGTTTTAAAATAGCTTCCCTTTTTCTACATCCTTTCTGACATTATCACTCTTACCATGCCGGGCGGTTAAACCCCTGCCTAACGCCAGGCGGGCCGTTATTTCCTGTTGTCATGTTAACATCCTTGGGAAAGAACGGGTTTTAATCTAAACCTTCCATTTCCCAAGTTTCAGGAGTATTTTCAGCGGTTTATACAAAGATTTAAACTACAATTAGGTGATTAGGCGCTTTGGCGTCTCAACAACAGCTGGTAGTAACATATCTTGACACTCCAATTAATTACTTTAATCGATTATGTATGAAAATGGTTAATAAAATCGGTATGGTGCCACACGCAGTCATAAAGTTGCTGGAAGTACCAACAAACTTAATGACCAACGCCTTTATTAGTTTTATGGTTGCAAGCCGACAATAAAACTAACAGGATTGTGATAAATGGATAGATGGAATGGATAGAATGATCTGTACATCTCGTGGCTTTGGTCTGATTTGTTAGTATAACTATTTAATTTAAGGCATTACTGTAAGTAAGTAATTAATGTAACTTTTATGTCTAGAAAAAGTCTGGGAAAAACATCGTTTTTTTTACAGTTACATACTACAACAGTCAGACGTCAATTTTATTCCACAATAAAATAAAACATATCTGAGTTTGATAATATCCGCCCTAAGTAGAAAACACAATCGTTAAAAAAAAACGACTGTTCTCTTTTACCTACCTATTAATGTTTAATATCATTCTTAATTAGTAGCGATATCAAAGACTTGACTACTTCGTACCTATATGTCCAAAATGAACAAAAAGTGATTCAAATAAGCTGCTTACAAAACGATCTCTTTTGTTGACTGCTATATTTTACGAAGTAGGTAACATTTTATTCATCATAAAATATAATTTTCTGCACAGAAATGGATCCTCTTTTGTTACAAGTATAGAAATTTGTTTTTGTTGATACCCTTTGTATACTGAGCCAGGTTTCAGAGAAAGCCGAAATCTGTTTGTCATGTAGTTCACTTTGTATTGAAATCAAGAGGTTACTGGACTAAGGCCTGAGTTGTCCGGGCAACTTCGCACTTACCTACTGGAAACTTACACCGAAGTGTCTAAATTGCGGGTAAGTGATCGCTAGACTTGACTAAACTATTTATTTGTAGGAGCACGAGGTTACTGTTATACCTAAGATATTAATTCAAGTTGTCCATAGGGCTATTAAAGTCTGAAGTTGTCCATAGGGTTATTAAATAAAGTCTTAAACTAATGAATAATTTTCGTGGATATTCATTCTTCGCACCGATAATGAAGTACCTACTACGACTACTTATGTTTCTACTTTACCTACCTTTTAAAAAGAAAGTACGGTAACAGCCGACACCATTATGTACTTTCAAGTTTTGGAAAAGACGAAGATAAACTTCATTTAGAAAAAATGGCCTCGACAACATTCAAGCAGCGGAAACTTGAAGAAAATAACAAAAATGAACTGTCAAGTTTTCTTTCTTCGTAACTCGGCAATGAAAACAAATAACACGGCGATGGAGAGCAAATTCCAAGGTGGCTGACAAATGTAAATTTATGGAGATTGCCTCCCTGCCTTTTATTTCCAGGTGGACAAAATTCATGGCTAAAATTCCAATTTTCCTCCAAATTAACACTGTCAAGTTTAACTGACGGCTTATGGGGTGGATGGGCAGATGTGATTTCGCAGCTGCCATAGTTTGGCAATTATCTAGAAGGTGTACAAACTAAATATTGAATGTTGACAGGAGCAGATTAACGTTTCCGATGGGTTTAAGTAATCTCGCCTTCATTCGGACAGTTTTAATTAGGGTAGCGGATATCGCAGTTTGAGAGAAAAAGTTTTCCAGCATGCGTAGCATAACCACCGTAGAAATGAGTTTTGTTAACGGAAGAATAGACAAAATTACAGAAAGTAGAAAGATTAAAGACAGATTAAAGATTGTAGAAAGATTTGTATCGTTTTATGCTGGCGTAGCATGACAATTCTATCTCTATTCTACCAAGAATAGACAAAGTTCTTTCTATGGTGGTCATGCTACGCGTGCAAGTAATTGCTGTATTAAATTCTCCATACCGTTTTTCAACATCATTTTCATGAGAATAGAATTAGTCAAAGTCATTGATTCTAATGATTTTATCACTGAACTGTGTTTAATTATGGAAATCATTTCAATGAGTAGTTCACTGGTTTCAATAGATGTGTCTGAACAAAGTAATTAAATTACTGTAAAATGTAATTATTGTCAGCTTAAACAATATTTGAATAAACTCGAATAACGAGGCATTCGGTTTAGTATTAATTCGGAAATTATGTTTACAAATGGTTAAGGATGACACAAAAACAAATCGTACAAAATATAATCCTTACTCCGCTCCACTACCACGATCCAGATTTATTATAGAGGTACGATCGAGATCAAATTAAGGTTTCTTCAGACAGCCGTGACGTGATGTTTGTAAAACAATTTCCATGTAGTTTTCATAGAAATTGTTCTACGAGGGTCGTGTCGCGCTGCAAATCTGATGAGTAATTGCGTACTACACTATCAGTAGGATTCGGTTTCATTTTGACAGTTCCGCAACATTCATGGCGTCGTTTACGTTGTTAAGCAAACAATTTTTTCGAACATATGTAAGAATGGATGACAAATAAGCTTCAAAATGATTTAAATTCTGATTAATAGTGTGTTCCGCAATTAGGATGCTTGATTGTGATCACGGATAGCAATCGTCATTGGATGCCAATCTACTAATAAATAAGTTATATGTTTTATTTCTAGAAACACTAATAACATTTGAAGAGTTTGAACAAGCAGTAGACACCTATTTGTCTGTGTGGGTGTAATTTATCTATAATGTGTATATATTTAGAAATATAGTATAAATATATTTATCATAAATCTGGTTGCCATTGTAGCTTCGGTCCGTAAATTATGATTATTTAAAGCAAGTCCGACACAAAATAGCTTTGCAAAATCGCATCTAAGAACGGGTTACGTTAGTGCCCAGAAATGCGGGTACTGCCACGACCAGTGGCGCTTATTATCAAGTAATAGAACTACAAAGCACTGTTAATTGGCTTATTGTGAAGACGTTAAGTGTTGTATTGACGTTGAGAAAGGAAAGGTGAAGTTGGTTTGACAAGGGTTTAGTTAAAGTCCGTTCCTACATAGGTATTACATAGGTGTTGCATTAATTTTGATTGAAGTTGTAATAAACATGAGCTACATATTTTGTTTTTTTTTTGTTTTTGTGCAAGCAGACGTACATTATACTTGTACCGTGTTTAAGCACATAAAAAGTTTCTGCAATAAAGTCAATCTAGACGAAAATATTGATAGAGTATAAATAATCTAAAATAACTTACCCGCTATAAACAACGCACTGAATAATAAGATAATCATTTCTTATGAACAAACTGAACTTTTCGCAAATGTCAAGTTGAAAATTTTCTAATATACTGAGTAATTGATTCAATCCAACTAACTATTTTGTTGAATTATAAAATAAATAACACAAATAACTAAATATAAAAAGTTGAAGAGAACTTTAAAATATTTCCGATAATGGGATACGTGTTCATGAGTCAAGACCGCGTTCGTTCCCAGCGGGATCTCGCGCCAAACTGAACGCAGAACGGGAGTCTGTGATCCTCCGAGTAGAGAGTAATCCTTCGGGTGCTAACATCAACGGGTCATAGGTCTGAACACACCGCGATAACAGCAAAGCTTCGTTATATATGTATATTATTACGAGAGGCATTGCGAAATAAAATTTAACCGCCGCTATAAGTATTTAAAACTGTGATTGACGTGCTACATTTGTCCCTGTTTATTACGCATATATATTTAATATATGTAAATTAAACAGGGACGAATGCGATTATAATATATATTTTAATACAAAAAAAAGAAAATTTGTAGACCATTTTCGTAATTATAAAAAATCTAGTCACAGTATCATCTCGGCTACAATGAAATGTCAAAAACAGTCAAAACTGTAGAGAACTCTACATATTTTTGACAGATTAAGACTGCCATTAGACGTCAACGCTCTTAAAATTACGAGAGTTGCCTCTGTGATTCATTTGTCGAATCCCGATTATAGACAAAAACCATGTTTTATATATACTGCTTTATTAATTGCGTACCGATGCCATCACATCATATTTTTGATAAAAACCTACTAAAAATGTTTTGTGTTGTTTATAAAAACATGGTAATGAACAATCTCATAATTATGTTTAAATGTACATTTTTCAGAGTAATTCTGTCGAATCCATCATAAACTTGTGTATTATAATAATGAGCACGTTTTGACATTCGATATACCTAAAATTAATTATTGTATTCTAAAATTAGTTATTAGTATTGATATCAATACATCTCTTAATTAAATTAATTACTTTGATGATAGAACAACTGCAGGTTATTGATTTCACGTTGTACGTTATATTGTAAATCGGCACGTGAATGTGTCAACACACGTGCCGATTCAATGTCTACCATTATTTTTGGTGTGAGGGTGTATCTTTGTTCCTCCATCATGTATAAGCGGCTGAAAGGAATAAACAGAACTCCAGTTCCGTACAAATATAGATCATCACAGCTGTTCACAGCTATTCGACAGGCTTCCGATTGCCTAGGCCCCGACAGCAAATAGCTGTCGAAGTTTAACGCTCGTCTATTTGGTTTAAACTGGCAAAATTTTCGGGTTTCAGATGAACAGCGTGTAGGCCTTTCTATAACATTGACTGATGTTGTATTCAGCTCGGAAGTGTATCGAATGATTGTGTATACATATGTAATAATAGTTACGCATGTAGAAGAACCTATCTACAGGATAATTTTCATTTTCATTATTCTTCCAGGGAGTGAGAGGAACCGAGGGCTGCTATTACAAAAAGTAGCTGTTATAACGTTATATCATGGGAAGGATTCCACTTTTATCTTTATTGTTACAATATGGGCTAGACAAATATTAATTTATTATTTTCGGTTTAGTGAGTTAGAAACCAAATCTTAAAGGTCTTGATATCATTTTCTTGAGAAATTGGTGAACCAATGTAATAGGTATTCACATAAGTTAGTATTGAAAATAGTTTTCCCAATAAAACATTTTGGGATAATTTCTGGCCAAAATTGGGTCGAGTTGATTGAAGCAAATCGATGGTTTGATTTGTATTTTAAAATTACGTTCTATCAAAATAGCTGCTCTAAATAATATACCCTTAATAATGTACTATGTACGTATGGAACATAATTATTAATTGAGTCAGCATTTCTTAAACGTTTTTCAGGGACAATACGATATCCCTACCCACCATTTCTTATGTATATTTTATTTTTGATATTATTTTTGTATCACGTTGTATTTGTATCGTAGGTTTTCTTTCAATAAGTTCATTTTTCCTAGAATTGCGTAATTACCTTTCTATTTTTTTGTTTCTTTTATTTAAATTTGTTTTTATTAAAATGCCCATGTATATTTATTCTTGGGACCGTTTAGGCCTAATAGAACTTCTTCGTTCATGGGATATTAAAAGGAAACAAAAGAATTGCGTTGTCGTGTAAAGAAAAATAATGTTCTAACAAAATATTTAGTAATTTTCTGGGTCGTCGTACAACAAGGGTGATATATCGTGTCTGGGAACAAACACTCCATTCCTTTGGAGTTTATTACCTTGATCACAGAACATGACATAAAGACAGTGTAATTAAATTTTATGTTTTATATTAGACTGGTTATGTTCCAATTTAGATTAAATTGAGTTCGTTTAATGCAAAGTAAATATGATGTATAGTTTATTTAAATGAAATAATTACCTTACACGCAAATTATTGAGTATTTGAACAGGTACATTAATTAACATATTTTGTTTTGCATAGCTAGTTAGTTTAGCGTGTAAATAATTACGCGAATTGATTTGATAATCATCCGTAAGTTCTACTTAAATTAATGAAAATAGGCTTCTTCTACTACATTTACCATTATTTTTATAACAAGTCTTCGACGGGGGAGGTACCTAAGTAGGTAGGTGATCCATCACTTAGCTCGACTTCTCCTGCCAACCTGTCAGAAACCTGTTATGATTGCCTCGAACTAACTATTCAATTGGAACAACAGCGTAGAGGAACAATACTACGGAAAATGAGTGTTTTATTACAATAATACGCCCGAAATGCGAAGATAATTTAAATATAACTATGTTAGAAGTCTTGAAACTATTGTTCTATTGCTTATAACTTTTTAAGTAGGTACCTACCTATATTTTACGGATTGTCACAAGAAATTGTTTATTTAAGACTAGTTTCTGCCCGCGACTTCGTCCGCGTAAATTTTTTTGTTCCGGGCCCTTCCCGTCGCGTCGAATCGCCTACCCGTGCGATTTTTCCCGTTTTTGCAACATTTTTCATTACTGCTCCGCTTCTCTTAGTTGTAGCGTGATGTTATATAACCTATAGCCTTTCTCGATAAATAAGCTACTCAACACAAAAATAATTTTTCAATTCGGACCAGTAGTTCCTGAGATTAGCGCGTTCAATCAAACAAAGAAACAAACTCTTCAGCTATATAATATTAGTATAGATGATGACGGATATCACATCGGATCTAAGAATATATGTTGACATAATATGTGAAGTAGGAACTTATAAATACACCTCTAAATACATAAAAAAAAATTACGACTGGGTTTTATTTTAATAAGATGAGTAACAAATCTAAAATCGGTATTTCCAAGCCAAGATTGTAATGATCCGATTCATATTTTTCGTCAACTATACTCTTACGTGGCCCGCTGCCAACGAAAACGGTCGAAACGGCTACTACATTATCAAAACTAGTTACACGTTGTAGCAAATTTTTCATTTCACGAAGCATCTGACTTGTGGCCTTCCGTATACGCCTTGGCCCCGATTTACATGCTCAAGCGACTTGTATCTTGTGACTAGCGACTGCAGAGAAAATCAAATGAAGGAAATTATTTAGGGTATGCCGCGAGTTAATGGTTTAAGAGATTTATTTCTCAAAAAGAATTACATTCACTTATATGAGAAAAAGACTTATTTCTAATTAGAATACATTAACCGAGGTGACAGTTACACAGCACAAATGATTATATTAGTACAGTATCCCAAGAAAGCCTACAATTTTAAATACTCTAAATGTGTTTCTTTAGCGACTTTTTGAAAGCGTACATGGATATTTGATCTTTTACATTCCGAAGCAATTGTTGTAACGCTGTGGTCCTTCATACAGAATAGTAGCCTGCCGTAGTTTGTTCTAGCCACCCGTAACGCTAGTTACAACTACGCTACGTGTAGAACGACACATTGAAACAGGCACGCACTTGTCGCTTGACTGACGCAAGTCGCAAGTCGTAAGTCAAAAGTAGCATTACTTGAGGCCATGCACGGAGATTAGGATGAGTCCATATCAAGTTTCACGTTTGTAAAACTTTTGTTTAGAAACCGTCTCCAACATTGCTAAAGTTGCTTTTGAAACATCTTGCTTTGTTTAGCGTGGACTCATCTTTACATGAACATTTCAAAGAAAGTATGGATTAAAGAAGATGCAATAGAAACATGATACTGCCAATATTCCTTTCACACTTTACGATATAGTTTTAAAAAAAAAATACAATGCAATGTTAAAGTACCTAGTGATTAAATTAGTTGGTCATTAAAAATATGAAATAAAATGTCACTAAAATAACAATTATTCAAAAAAATACAATGAAAGATCGATAGAGTTACCGTGGCCCTTGGCATATTGGCAACTGAAGGAACACGGGTGGGTTTTAGTCAGTAAAAGTCTGACATGCCCTCCCGCTCCCCCCAGAGCGGGAGACATCATTTGATGATTACCCACCCACCCACAAAAAAAACCCTTCACCTGGCAGAAACTATCCGAAAAGAATTTTCAACCAGGAACAGGTAGGTACTTTATTCCTTAAGTGTATTCATAATTACATAAAATGTCCTCCGTACCAAAACCTTCCGAAGAAGACCGCAACGTACCGACCATTCGGTAAAGGACCCCTTAACGTAATAAAATGGGCTCAAAGTAAGTTATGAAAGGCTCTCCAAACATATTTTCTTTTTTACTGAAAATTAAGTGACACTTAAGGAACCGGGTAACCCTTCTTATCAAATCGAATTTATGTTATGGGTTAAGTTTTCAGTAATAACGTTAGATATATTGGTTAATAATATATTGATAATATTTATTTAATAAATATTTAATACATAAGAGTAGTGGTGGCCCATCGGTAATGGTCGCAACTTGTGGGTTCGAACCCAAGCAGGCACTTGGTGTAAATTATTTTAACATGCTTCTTCTTCAAAATGGTGAAAGAAAACATCGTGAGCACACAGGTATGTGCTAGAACTAAAAACTTTAGGACATATGCCATACGCCAATTCGCACTGGGACCGCGTGTGGATTATGGCCTATTCTCTCTTGCACATAATAGGCCGGTGTCTCAGTAGTGGGAACATTATATGCTGATTAATCTATACTATCTATACTAATATTATAAAGCTCAAGCGTTTGTTTTCTAGTTTGGTTGAACGCGCTAATCTCAGGACCTACTGGTCCGAATTGAAAAAATCTTTTTGTGTTGGATAGCCTGTTTATTAAGAAAGGCTATAGGTTATATAACATTACGCTACAATCAAAACAAACGGAGCAGAAACGAAAAATGAACGAAAACTGGCAGGCAATTCGATGCGACGGGAAGGGTCAGGGTATGGGCACGCCACAATTGCGGCGGTAAGTCCCCTCTTTTAGAAGTGGATAGAGAGGTGTCACGGCGTCCTTACCGTCCACCTGACGCAGGTTCTCACCGGGCATGGGTGATCGGTCGGTACCTGTTCAGGATAAAGCGGAAGGAATCGCCCGGGTGTTTCCATTGCGAGGATCGTGTGGAGGACACGGTGGAGCATACGATGGAGGTGTGCCCTGCCTGGGCGGAGCACCGCCGTTTCCTCGCGGAGGTGATCGGCGGCGGCGACCTCTCACGTCCGGCCCTGGTGCGAGCCATGGTACGGAGCGAGAGGGCATGGGAAGCCGTCACCTCCTTCTGCGAAGCAGTAATACTCGCGAAGGAGGAGGCGGAGCGCGTGAGGGAGTGGCAGTCTCTGCACCCTCACGTCCCTAGCCGCCGCAGAAGGAGACGCCCCGGGCATCGGGAATCAATAGCAGACTCCCGGCCACCGTAAGCGCGAGCTTGCGGGCGGCGAGCAATGGGTAGCTCGCCGCCCGGTAAGGACCAAACTCGGGTCGACGGCGCGTAGTGTTCCACGCGCGCCTCAAAAAGACTTCAGCAGAACTGAAGGGGTCTGCTAGGACCGATGCCTGCCCAGGGTTGTGAGATTTGTTCGAAAGAGATACCGTGGCCCTGGCACATGGGCAACTGAAGGAACACGGGTGAGTTTTAGACAGTAAAAGTCTGGCACGCCCTCCCGCTCTACCCAATAGCGGCAGACGTCATTTGATGATTTCCAACCCACAAAAAAGAGTTATATTATATTGAATATAAACCTTTTATTAATAAATTGTTGTTTAAGTTTGGTTAAACAGCCTTTTTCTTTCTTTCAAATTTCTGTTACAATTACATTATGATTAATTACTAAATATATTTTTTATGAGAATAGTAAACAAAGTATTTCTAATTAAAGAAAACACACAAAAATATTTTTTCTTGATAAAGTTCAATTTAAAAAATTATATCAGCTTATGCTAGTGATCACAAACTTTTTTTGATATGTGTAGGTACTATAGATATTGCCTCTGCCCAACCCTTCGGGATATACAGGCGTGATTTTATGTATGTAGGATAGATTATCTCTCATGGATTCAACCAGAGATTCCATTCACATACTTCATGCACAATGTGTCTTTGACGGTGGGAATAGTGACAATGACTGATTACTTGCGATTGAAAGCTACTGTCAAACTGAGCTTAGGATTTCGATATAATGTCTTGTTGTGTAATTAAATGTCACCAAGTAGGGCAGTGGTACTCCAATCGTAATGGCCACGACAAAATACTAACGAATTATACATAGGTCATAGGCTCGAACCAAAACAGGCGCACTGCTTTGTGTAAATTATTTAATCACCACTGCTCAAAAAACGTTGAAGGAAAACATCGTGAGGGAACCGGCATGTTCTAGAACCAAAAATTCAAACACAAGTGACATTCACTAAACCGCACTCGACCCGCGTGTTACTTTACAACTCATTCAATCTCACCGAAAGGACACCTGTGACCCAGCAGTGGGCATATTAAAGGCTGATCATGTAAGTAATGAACGATACTGTTGGTAAAAATAATAGTTTTAAAAAACTAAAAAAAACACGCTTCCATTGAAAACCAAACTAAAAAGTACAAAATAATGGAAAAAAGCGTGGGGTGCTGTTTAAGGTATTTTTTTATTTATATCAGGCACCCCACGCTTTTTTTCCATTATTTTGTACTTTTTAGTTTGGTTTTCAATGGAAGCGTGTTTTTTTAGTTTTTTTAAACTATTATTTATTTTCTATTTTTTAGGGTGTTTCACAAATTAGTTTGTGACGGTTGTCAGCGCAGTTTTCGAAGACAGTTTTTTTGCTGTCCTGGTAACCCTGGCAAGGATAATGGCACAAATTTATGAAATTATTGCATTGTCATCGGTGCTTGACAGGTGTGCAAAGTTTGAATGAATTCTGGTCGTTTAAAGTGGGTCAAAATCACGCTATAAGGAGTCGGTTACAAACAAACATACAAATATACAAACATACAAATATACAAACATACAAACATACAAGTGAAGCTAATATAAAGCGTGTAAAAAACAAAACATTTGGAAATCCATTACGTAACGCTTTCTCCTAATCGTATGACCGCAATAATAGTAAAAACGTCCATAAAAATAATAATACCCTTTGGAAATTAAATTCATACAGGCAATAACAGTAATGTAAATGGGTCCTGCTGGGGATTAATCTGTACGTGAGAAAGCGCTGGTCCATGGAGTTAATATTGCTCGATTTCATATAAATGGCAAATAGGCAGACCACACCTATGGAGTGAGTCCGTGGGATCTGTTTGTCTAGTTTGTTTTCTCTTTCTGAGTAGACTGAACATGCGGATTTATTGCGTTTACACTGCGTAAAGATAAGTATACGTAAGTGCTGATTTACGACTAAAGTGATTTATTGTGATGTCACTGAGTCATCCCTCTAGAACAATGTCGTTGAAACACTTCCGCGAAAATCGAAATACTATTGTGTCTTCTTAATTAATAAATACTCGAAAGCAATTGAAGTTTTATAACACCTTTCTGAAGAGGCATTCAGATTGGTAGCGTGAAAACATTGTGCCATTTAAAATGCAACTTTAAAAACGTTTTGCAAAGGTTTCATTGTAGCAGTAACCAGAACTCGTAATTACAGATGAAAAGCCTACCATATTTCAAACGCAGCAATATAAAAAAAGATATCAGAAGCTAAACGATTTGCTAGCACTGGGCGAAATCGTTAAAAGGTATTGATAATCTCATCACTAAACATGAGATTCAGTTATAACTAAGCTTTTGAAAGCTAAGCTTGTTATACTTACGTACGTTTTCCATTTAGCACTCAATGACTACCAAATCTCATTATCAGAAAACCGGCGGAGCACACTTGGTCACACTGAGTCAATGCTATTAAATCTTGCAAACAGTAATTTCAAAGTTACTCACTTGATGCTAGTATGCAAGCACTAAATGTATTGGTTATGGAGTTATAGTTTGTAATATCAATTGTTGCCAAAGGTGGCCACTAAGCAATTCTAAGCTTCGAAACTAATTAAACATGCTCAGTGGCTTAGGCGAACCTTCATGAAGTTCACGACACACCTGCACAATATATTTTGAGGAACATCCCTCATAATAACTTATTTATTTTAGGATTTCCCAGCATTGCGCTTGACCGCAACGTCCCCAACCTTTGAAAAGGTTTTCAACCTCAATGCGGTACAGCCATACCTGGGACAGCATAAATTCACAAGCGAGATAAATTAAATATGGTAGTAATATTTTTTTTCAAAATCAGTTCTCAAATTCTTGCTTACTGTATTTTTAAGACCTGTTTTTCAACATTTGATAACATTTAGATAAAATTTTTACCTTGTTTTACCTTTAAAAATAATCACACTTTTTTAACAAAAAACGAGTAAAAGACGTCTGCTAAGATAGCAATTTTACTGAACCCTTCGTTTTACGCGAAATATAATAATTTAGGTACTTAATATTTTATGAAATTTATTAAAATTGGATCTTTGAATAGTGTCGCATGAAGGTTACGTTAACAAAGACGCATGAACGAATATATTTTAATAAAAATGTGGATCGATCAAGTAAGTAATAATCGATGTGTCCATCAAACATTTTGAGATTATCATACGCATTTACGTGGTGTTAGAAGAAAGATTACGCCTCTTTAGCAATAATGTATCTACAGTCTTTCATACTCAGTTTAAAAAGATTAAATAATTCATGATATTTCGACCAATGTGCCTGAATATTAGGTGCTCATTCTGTCACATTTCCCGTTTAATAGGTTACTATGCCGTCCGTAACCGACAGGCTAGCCGTCGACCCGTCAATGCTCGGAACTAAGTTTAACTTAATAGAAACATCAATGAAAACTCAAACGAAAGTTGGAAAATACACCCGCTAGTTTTATTTTGACAGCTGGATCAATGTAGACTCACCCAGTTTCTAAAAAGTCATTCAACTGAAAAATGTGCTGACAGATTGTTAAACTCTTGACGAGTTATTTGTATGGCAGTTATTCAGTAGTTACGTGTAAAATACATATTCTAACATAGACACAGGTTCTGTACATGGTTTATTTACAAGATCTTAATGCATATAAAAACAATAGGGTTCGGTATGAAGATACAAGCTTTATATAATAAAATAGTAAAGTATATGTTTTTTGATGCGCAGCCCAGTTGACGGCTCTCGTCAACTGGGCTGCACATCGCATGTTTTTTGACACGTCTTCTAGATCTTTCTAGACGCTGCACTCTTATTGGTCAGGCAGATTGTGGCGGGAGTGGTTTGAAACATAACATCACGCCTTGTTTCTCCAAAGGGTAGAACAGAGGTGTACATTTAGTGCATCCACATTTAGCCAGTTAAGTCCCATATGTTATAGGGTGTGAGCTTATTGCCATCAACCGAGTATAAATTCTGACTCCGGGCTGCTTCTGAGAAATTTCAGATAGAAAAGCCCAGTAACGCCTTGCCCGACCTGAGGATCGAACCCAGTAACTCATGATCAGCAGTAGTGCTTGCGACCACTGGAACAACGAGGCAATCAGTCTATCTATGCATATAGTCTGCTCAGTGTAGTAAAAATAAAATTGTCAATCTGTCAGTTCACAAACCTAGAATACGAGCACGATCATTTGTTCTGTGTCTGGGTGTAATTTATCTATAATATGTATGTATTTAGAAATATATAAGTATGTTTATCAGTTGTCTAGTACCCATAACACAAGCTCTGCTTAGCTTGGGACTAGATGGCGTTGTGTGATAGTTGTGGAATATTATTATTATTATTAATACATCAAATATGTAATTAAAAAATGTTAAAAAAAAAATGGTAAATGGTTAAATAAATAAATAAATAATACAGGAGAAAAAAAAAACCCTTCCAAGAGTGATCAGAATCCCTATCACGTACAAAAAACCTATCATCAGAACATTGAAAACCAATTTAGAGTTTCAACTTAGAACGCATTATGAGGATAAAGTTCAAAATAAGTTTCTAAGCTCGGTAGAAACTCTTTTGTTTGTAACAAATATTGTGCGAGTACGTATCCCACAAACTCTCGAAGTTTTTTCATTATTTTTGATGCGAAATTTTACCTGAGCCTGAAAGTATATTCGATATTAATTAAGTAAATGTTTGTATCTCTTAACTTAATACAAAATTAATATCTTGTTAAAAGTTCTTTAATGTATTTTGAAGACGACAGGCTGAGTTCTGCAATTATTGTTACTTAATTATCATTCAATCTATGTCGAAAGTAGAGAAATCATAGAAGTTTTACCCCAAAAATATCTAAAGAGTACTTTAACCAACCAAAATATAAAACGTGACAAGGTGCAATTAAATGGCTTTAGAAAACTTAACCGACTAAATGTAACAGCAAAAAACTTTAACGCTTCATCATAGTTGTATGTGACGTGAATCATATGAGGGACGCTCTACTGTTGATGCTTAATTAAAAAGAATGAAGCTTATGTACACACATAGTCAAACACTCACGGTGGCCGGGTAGCCGGACTCTGTAGGTACATTATACAACTCATATTTACGCGGCTAACTCGCTCCGTGCGGAATAAAAACGCGATGGCTAAGTAAAATGGGCGGTTTTATTTTTTCTGTACCGTCAGGTAACACAGCTTTTATATTTGAGATTTTCGGGAGAGGAAAATATGCCGTGTAATATCGTAAAGTGTCTCACTTTTGACGCCCAAAAAGAAAAGGTATCGCCAAGTTTCAATCTTCGTTATGAATATTTTGTTGTAGTTACAGCTGAAACGATAAAATCTGATATAAATATTTTCTTTTCATTTTGAAGCCATCAGAGTGAAAATAATTGCGTCAGCAACGATGTCGAATTGACTGGCGATACAGCGAAGTGATGAGCTGTTTGTATGGCGCTGCAACGATGACTGTCCAGATCCAGGACCCGAAAACCAGCCCCATCCAAATGCTCAGGCGGATGAGACGGGGGATGTAATTTCCTCGAAACTGTTCACCAATGTGCTGGAGGAGGTTTTTAATACGCTGGACTTGACTGGACAGGGAATCAACGAGTACGTCTCACACCGTCGTTTTGCCGACCACATCGTCATAATGGCAAACACGGATAAATCAGATGAGAAGTTACCCGGAAAAAAACTGGAGCTACCGAAATAGCTTGCAGAGTAAGCAGATTGAAGTGGCAGTGAGCTGGCCATGTTTGTTGAAGGAACAATGACTGATAGAGCAGACGAGTCCTGGAGCGGAAACCGCATATCGGCAGGCGTAGTGTGGGACGGCCCCCAGCTAGATGGACCGACGACCTCATAAAGGTGACTAGAAGCGGAGGACAGGGTGTTGTGGCGCAGCATGGGAGAGGCCTATGTCCAGCAGTGAACTGCAATTGGCTGAGTTGATTGATGAAAGTCATTAATGTTATCACTTCATTTTCCCACCTATCACCGTCACTGCTAGATTGCTTTGTTTTTAGGTCAACAAGGCTTCATCTAACAAGGAAACCTATTAATTCTCGTCCCACAATGGGGTAGCGGGCACACGACCGCAAGAGGACATCTAAAAATATCTCACCGCAAGTTAGGTCTCATAATGTGAAAATGATAAAGATAAATAAATGATACTCTTGAAGGCCAATTTCAGTTTTTTTTAAACTTTTAAAATCTAATCGTAGGTTCATCTCAGCGTCAATAAATGCAAAAAAAAATCATTTTTAACAGATGTAGAATGAGATTAGAATGTGAACTTTTTTTAAATACGGATTTTGTATCTCTGATCTTCATAATCAAATCACTCAGTCATTTGCAACAATAAATTTAACGTTGAGAGATGCACGTTACACTCGGTTCCTTTCATTTCGCACTGTTGCACACAGTAAGTTACCCATTTCTCTGACGCTTGAACTTTTCCCGGAAGGAATGAAATCTGTTGGAATGCTGGAAGTATCGATGAGAAAGTGTGATTATTTTTGCAATTTCGAAAATTGTATTTATATTGAGGTACTAAAGATAGTAGAACTTTGAACGTCAGTAAACACACATAAAAAATACGACGTACACTATCGCTTAAATCCGATTCCTTCTTGGCAACCAAACACACATGACCGAAAAGTTGGGTCTCTGTCGAAAAACCATGTCCTATACATGTGTTTTCAATAAACACCCTACTTTTCGGATTCTTTGTTTCGGCCGTTCGAACGTCGTAATTTTGTGTGTGTTCACTGATGTCGCTATCTGATATTAGAATAATGTTGGTAAGTCAATTTATACGAATATTTATAGGATTCGATATTAAATTAATGCGAAAGACATCCTTACTAACAATTCTATGCTGCGTCACATCCTCGTCAACCGACTATCGTAATTTCCGCCTGTAGTGTCAACTGTAGCGTGACAGCTGCATCCGATGGAATAAATTGCCTTAGATTGATTGTACCGATATTATTATCGCAAATTAATGTAAATGCTCGATGTTTTGTTTTGATTTGCCATTATTTTTTTACGATAATTAATCATTAGCCTTCCTCTGCTGGACGTATTTACCATCCCAAGATTCGCCACGACTCCCGGTTCTTCGCCACCAGCATGCAGGATACCAGTACATTTTTCAGATCTTTAATCTGTCCATCTTACTGGAGCATACTCATCGTTCCCTGTGCATTCACTTTTGTAGTTCCCTATTGTTAGTAAATATTGCGAATAATACTAAATGTGCTTGGATGTGATGACGTTAAAATTCACCGAACCGTTCTATAATCCAAAACTACAAAAGGTTCCATAAACAAGAAAATGAAATTGTTGGCATGGCTGTAGCTTTCTATTGTTTTACCTATTGTAATACGATGCTCATTATACGAATTGCTCTCAAGATTTAAATGCACAGTGCGCGTGTTATGCAAATATTTTCCTAATTAAATCAGCAGCCAACTGTATTCAGCTTGTCTTAGGAACGAAAGAAAGAAAGCATTTATTTGTCAGAATATTGTACAAAGTTGTTATGTGGATTATTACGTTCAAAATATTCTGCCGTTTCCGGCGTACAAATATGGTTTTGAAATTATGGGTAATCATTACATTGAAATTTAGTTATTAATCATTAAAATTATGGGTCATCATTACATTAAGATTTAGTTATTAATAATTAGAATTTATTTAAATATTTAAATTACGAAACATTTTTTATGTAAAAGATATTGATTCTATGTCAAATTTGCATGAATTCAATGAGATAAAATATGATTTTTACAGAATAATGACAATGTAATATCTTCACTACCTTTTTTAGGGATATAGACATTATACTTGACTGGACTCGTAGCACGTAGTGTTTTAGTCATGTGGCGTAAATGTTACGGCCAGCACGCTATGCGCTACGACTCGTAGCACACGTAGCGGAGCAACGCGCAACGGTCGTAGCCTACGACCCTCGTTCAAAATGTACGTCTCGTGTTACGCGTTTTACGGCTAAAGGATAAATAGAGTTTCTTAAGATCCGAAGTATCGTCTATACATTACAACTGCAAAAGAAACGAAAGAACCAGTTTGCAACCTCTTTAAGTAGATGCAGAACTTTTTTTGCAAACCACCAATATAATCGTTTTTAACTTTTTACGGAACAAAAAGCTAGATCAGGTACCAAACCAATGAAGAATGGTGTGTTTAAGCTCCGCATTGCACCATTGTAGTAGCGCCTATTATCCCGAGAAAGCAATGGAATGTATTGTCCTTTTGGATTTATGAAACTGTCAATTTATGTGCGTAAAAAACGTTTTCCGCTATGTAGTGGGTGCGTTTTCAAATTCGCTCCACCGTTATTGTAACTTGTAATCTTGTGGGAGCAATATTTTCATATACACCACATTTTCCGCATCGCGGGTCACGTCACCTTCTCAACAAATATGTTCATGCTCTATTCTGTTTGTTTTGTTGACGCAATATTATTTAAAAATAGACATAAAAGTCGTATGGAACTAGGATATACCTACCTTATACCAAAATAAGATACAAGATGTTTCGGATATTTTAGGTTTTGTGGAAAATAAAGTAATGTTTTCGACACTGATCGGAATGGATTAAATATTGAAAAGGGTTTTACCTTTTCAATGTTTAATTCTTACCTTTCCCCCGTTTGTAACATAAACCAATTCTATTTAAGGGGGTATTCTTGTCTAGAAGCCTATATTTTAGGCATGACATAAAAAAACGAAAAATATTTTTAGTATCCGTTTTTTTATATGATGTTTATTGGCATTTCAAGAATTTAAAAAAAAAAGAGAAATTTGACAAATTACAGGCCGGTGAAGTGGGGACTACAAAAAAAACGGTGCACCCTGGTTGACATGATTCCAGTCCTTGTTGTGATTTGAAACAAAAAAAAATGAAAAATTCTCAATCTATAAAGATGTCGTTATCGCGTTGACCTTAGCCGGTTAAGTGACCATGTTTTTCAATAAATAAATAGACTAAGCTTCGAAATGTCTTAAAAGTTGCACACTTCGCTGTTATTTTTATACAGGATAATGTTTTATCCAGTGCGCAAACTGTAACCATGAATTCAGCATATCATTCTAGACCCCCCAGCGTAGAACATTTTCGTCGGATTTTAAAAAAAATCAGCTGTTCCATACATTTTGACCCCGTAGGTATTGCATTATTCAATGAAACAGCTGATTTTTTTTGCATAACTGACGAAAATTTTCTACGCTGGAGGGTCTAGAATGATATGCTGAATTCATGGTTACAGTTTGCGCACTGGATAAAATATTATCCTGTATATCAATCCCCTTTCTCCTTTCTTTTTCTATACTTTTCGAAAAAGTTTGCTGTTCCTTGAGATAAACGAGAACTTTATATAAGAGATATGTAAGTAAGTTTAAATAAAAATATTAAAAAAACACAATAGTTCATTTGTTGTATTATTTTGACTAATATGGGGTAATTATTATTCAAACTGACCGAGAAAAGCGATTAGTCATGCATACATTGATAACATGATACAGGCGTTATGATTTGTATTTGTTTTATATAGACTAACACGTGTGGCTAGTGTTAACGCGGCACTATGTGCATACCATGGCTATGTGTCAATTCTGCGCTATGGCATTATAATATGGGGTAATTCAGTTGAACTTACAAGAGTTTTTCGAGCTCAGAAAAAATGCGTACGCTCAATTTGTGGAGCGCACCCACTGGACAGTTGTGTTCCACTATTTAAGAAACTTAAAATACTGCCAATTCCAGCACTATACATTTTTGAAATCTGTATCTTTATACACCGAAATAGACATGAATTTGATTTGTATAATGATGTTGTATCCAGACCCAGCCGCAAAGTGCATATGCTTCATGTTCCTAGGCGTAGAATTAAATTATTTTTAACCGACTTCAAAAAAAGGAGGAGGTTATATGTTCGACTGTATGTATTTTTTTTTTATTTTTTTTTTTAAATTTATTTTCACCGATTTCTCCGCCAATTGTCAACCGATTTTGAAAATTCTTTTTTTATTCGTAAGGGTATACTCCTGAGGTGGTCCCATATTAATTTTGTGAAGATTTGATGTATACTTTGGGAGATAAACGAAGGAACTCCTCAAAAACAAACAGTACACGTAATGTGATTTGGATATTGTACTAAAGATCAAAAATAATTGCTGGTTCTATCTATCCATCCGTGGTGAACTAATTATAGTCTTCGAAGATACCGCATGGAACTCCTCATCGGTGAACAGTACATATAGGAACTTACAGTGAAAGGTTAGAAGGTTAGGGGATAATTCTTTGAATATTATAGGCACGTTTAGACCGTTACTTGTATTCTTATATTCCGTTGAGCTGATGATGGAAGGTACAACTCCTTATCGATCAGGAGTTAGAAGATATCTTGTCCTAGATAGACATACTCGTTGACATCGAGAATTGATTCCTCAGCAGACACTAGAGTGGGCTCTTACCCACTCTACTGTCTGCTTAATAAAAAAAAAAGCAGCCTTAATCATTTTGGCCTGGCCATTTATTATATTTTTATACATTTTTATATATTTTTATTTTTTTTAGTATGCGGTTCTCTATTCGGATGTTTATATTTTTTTTTTTTTTTATGTATGTTCGGCCATAACTCCGTCATATAAAGACGGATTTACAAAATTCTTTTTTTGTTTGAAAGGAGTTTATTCCGAAATGGTCCCATATAAATTTCATATAGATCTGATGATTAGTTCCAGAGATAGACACTGGAACTCTTTAAAAAATGACAGCAAATCAACCGCGATTTCTGCTATCGCTTAAATATGCATTGTTTGTTTGGAATTAGTGCGGGGTGGATACCACAACTAAAAACTTAAAAATAAAAACTATTTTTACAAAAAAAAAAACAACCGACTTCCTTAAAAACACTACAAATTGAAAAATAACTTTAATTTCGGAAGTCGGTGGCAAAAAAACCATAAATACAGATCCTAAGACACCGACTTCCGAAATTAAAGTTATTTTTCAATTTGTAGTGTTTTTAAGGAAGTCGGTTGTTTTTTTTTTGTAAAAATAGTTTTTATCTAATAATGTGTACTGCATGTCCATTACTGTTTATAACAAATTACCTGATGGCTTTAAAACTCTCAGTCTCAGAACATTTAAATGTAAATTATTTAACTTTCTCTTAAGCAAGTGTTATTACTCGACTGAAGATTTTATGAATGAAAAATTTACCTAAAGATTTGACATTATTCTGTAAAAATCATATTTTATCTCATTGAATTCATGCAAATTTGACATATAATTAATATCTTTTACATAAAAAATGTTTCGTAATTTAGATATTTATATAAATTCTAATGATTAATAACTAAATCTTAATGTAATGATGACCCATAATTTTAATGATTAATAACTAAATTTCAATGTAATGATTATCCATAATTTCAAAACCATATTTGTACGCCGGAAACGGCAGAATATTTTGAACGTAATAATCCACATAACAACTTTGTACAATATTCTGACAAATAAATGCTTTCTTTCTTTCTTT
The DNA here is from genome assembly GCA_947507805.1 of Aporophyla nigra. Taxonomy (NCBI): domain Eukaryota; kingdom Metazoa; phylum Arthropoda; class Insecta; order Lepidoptera; family Noctuidae; genus Aporophyla; species Aporophyla nigra. The sequence goes on along the minus strand of OX382307.1, from coordinate 11,812,165 downwards.
CTTTCTTGTAAACAGACCTGTCAATATTCATAGTGACCGCATTTCTCAAGTTGCCTATATCATATATGTCGAAGTTGAGACAGGGAGGTTATTTTTAAAAATATGCAGAACCGCTGACCTTTTTCTGGTCATCGGTTCTGCTATAGCTACAATGAATTTTACATTTGATGAATTTGATCTATCAGGCAAACTCAAGAATTACAGTAAAATAAAACAAGTGAACTAGGTAGGTACTTAATGCAATAGGGTTTTAATCAAACAGACATAGGTTCTACTCACAATGTTCCTTATTCAAAATCGGCAGGCAAAGTGAGCTCCGCGCTCCAGTTGCGCCTTTTATTAACTCGGACGCCCCGCCAAAAACAAACGTCAATCACACCGTATTTTACCGCCAAAAAGTTAGATGGCGTTTAATCATTATATTTTAAAAAGTAAGTAAGTTTTAGGCATTATTATTAACAAAACAATGTTTCAAAATAACGAGATATTTAAAACAATCAGAATTAAATTTTAGAAGCGTTACTAGGTTTAATTAGTCATGATTTTGACATTAACTTGATGCCAAAATTATTACCAACCAAATCTGAAGGTATTTATTAATAAACATAAAACTTCTCTAAATACTGATAGGTACTGTTACAAAACAAAATCAACTTAATTAACGGCCGAATAATCTCCGCGGCGACACGGCCATACTGATGCGCGATGCGTGCTCTGCATCGCTCTTGGTTTCTTCTGTTAGAGAAATAAATATTGTGAGGCCAGGCACTTCCACAGTACACACAAGCCTAATTGTAAAAGTTACAGCTGAAATTTAAATTTAAATTCGTATTTACTATTCACTCCACGTGACTACGGATCAAGTAAATATTATTATTATAATAACACGTGTTTCCTCTCATCTCCCATGAAAACAGTAAGCTTAGCTGTCTATAGTTATCGTTAGCATTATTGGTCAGTTCACATGACAACAGTAGATTTAGCTATCATTCTTAACAGTGTTTCTGCTCATTCCACATGACAACAGTAACAGAATTCCATTTATTTGTAAAAGGAAAGGAGGATGAAAGATCGATGCTGTATAGAACAGAGGCTCTAAGGATGATGGGCTAGGTCGATGCTGTGCTCTGGGCGGTCTCGTACGCCGTGGTACACAGGGGACTTTTAATTCTTTTAGGATAGGTTTATTAGTGGCTTATTGGACGGCTCCACACGCCAATAGCATCTTTTTGGTTTCGTTAAAATAAATAAATTGGCTTATTGGACGGCTCCACACGCCGATAGCATCTTTTTATTATTTTTGTGGTAGAACAGACAGCAAATGAGAATAAAATTAGGAATCAATATGGAAGACTCTCACCGTTGTTGTTTTTCATCGTTGTTCGTCTGCAGGCGGCAACGCATCTGACGTGGTTAGCGGTTGCAAGGCTGCCCCGATGCTGGAAGGCCCGGCTTGCTGATCGTCTGGGGGCGACACGGCCGCCTGGGTGGTCCCTCCTGGTACTGGGGCGCGCCGCAGTTGATCATGTGCGACCTTGCGAGGTCGCCCATGGTGTCCCACTACCTTCTTCACAAGGTAGCGGTCGTTTTCTAGAACTCTGTGAACTTCGTAAGGAGCGCTAAACTTAAGGTCAAGAGAAGTCTGGTTTCTGGGGTTGTTTTTTATTAAAACAAAATCGCCTCTTTGGAACTGGTGAATTTTAGCTCGGCCTTTGTCAAACCTTGCTTTATCTTTATTAGCTACCTGCGTCATTTTTTGTTGCACATGGCGTTCAAGGGTTTCAATGTTGATTGATGCATTGTCCAGGTTAACTAAGTTTAGTAACTCTGGTGGGACACAGTTTTGACGTCGAGTTAGTAGTGCGAGTGGAGCTATGCCTGCGGTTCTATGGACAGTGCAGTTCAGGGCAAGCTGAAGGCTTTCCAGCGCTGTGTGCCAGTCTGGAGTCTCATAGTTTTTTATCATTATGAGACCATTTTTCAGTGTTGCCATCACCCGCTCTACTTGTCCGTTGGCTCTGCTAACGCCTGGTGCTATGGAGTGTATTTCTATGTTAAACGTATCACAGTAGTTTTTGTATTCTCCTAGAAACTCGCGACCGCCGTCAACGATTATTTGCCTTGGAGCTCCGAAAAGGTGGATGACCTGTTTCAGAGCCGCCAAAGTGCTGTGATGACTTTTGTCATTAGTATAACGCAATAATACATATTTAGTGTAGGCGTCTACCGTAACCACGACGTACTCTTGCTCATTAGGGGTGCCCAATTTCCCCGTGATGTCCATGTGTATTACTTCAAATGGAACCACTGGCTTGGCAATAGGATGCAATTGTACCTGCGTAGCTCCAGATGTTTGCTTTGAAGTTCTACACACAATACAGTTGTCGACAAAGTCTCGGACGGTGGTACTCATTTTGTCAAAATAATAAGTTTCCCTTATTTTGTGAAGGGTCTTCTCCCAGCCTGGGTGTTTCAGAGCACTATGGAAAGTATTGATTAGGCTCCACTGGAAAGACTTTGGTACTACAATAAGTTTTTGTAAACCTAAGATAGCATCAAGCCTCTCAAATTTAAGGACGTTGGCCTCGAGGAGATATCCAGGGACATCTTCACCATTATGCAGAGCATCTATGATGGGCCGCAAGTGGTTATCGCGTCTTTGTTCAATATTTACCCAATCCAGATTATTGGTCAAGACGTTGACAGTCAAAGGATCCGGATTTCTGCTTAGGTAATCTGCATGCTGCATCCGCTCGCCCTTCCTGTATTCTATCTCAAATTCAAAATTTTGGAGATAGGCCCACCATCTATGAATGCGGGGTAGTAAGTCCTTTTTGTGCTTTGAAGCTTTAAGTGCATTGCAGTCGGTAATTACCTTAAACTGGCGTCCATAAAGAAAGTGCCGGAAATGCTTGATCGCTCGGACTACGGCCAGTGTCTCAAGCTCGTAGGAGTGATACCTACTTTCTATGTCCGTCGTACGCATACTGAAGTACGCTACAACATGCTGCCGCCCGTTAATAATTTGAACGAGTATTGCTCCAAAACCAAGGCTACTAGCGTCGGTAAATAGTTCAATAGGTTCCCCTTCTTGAAATATTGTTAGGACCGGTGTAGAAGTTAGGTGATGAATTATCTTTTGACGTGCCTCTTCATGAAAATGAGTCCATTGCCACCTAGCGCCCTGTTTAGTTAATTCGTAAAGGGGAGCCATAGTTCGAGCGAAATCGGGTATAAAGCGACGGAAATATCCTGCAAGACCGTTAAATTGGCGCACCTGTTTAACATTAGTCGGTACTGGGGCCTTCAGTAAAGCTTCGACCTTTTTAGGATTGGGACGAACCTGGCCGTTTTCTATCACATTACCAAGATATTCGATGGACTGTTTGAAGAACAGACACTTATCAATGTTAATCGAAAATCCTGATTCACGTAGTGCCATAAAGACTTTTTCCAAGTATCCGAGACCGGATGAAAAATCGCGACATTTACAGATGACGTCATCTATATAAACTTGAGCTATGCTATCATTATAGGCTTTGTCTGCACTACCTGGGCTCAAAAGAGGACCTAGGGCACGGTTAATGCATCTCTGATATACTGACGGTGCGTTACACAATCCGAATGGCATGGTTTTGTATTCGAATAGACCATCAGGGGTAACGAAGGCTGTTTTCTCTATTGAATCAGCAGCAACTGGAATTTGAAGGAATCCTGATGCCATATCAAGGGTTGTGTAATACTGACCACCAGCCAACTGATCAATTTGGTCTGCTATTAAAGGAAGGGGATAATGATCGCGGACAGTGTTCGAGTTTAGCTCCCTGTAATCTACACACATGCGGTCGTCACCGTTTTTCTTTTTAACTAAAATAATTGGGCTGGAATACGGGGACTTACTCTCTTGGACAATGTTATTATCTATTAACTCCCTAACAATGTCTTTAACCTTTTTACGCTCGACTGGGCTCAACCTATAAGGTCTTCGTTCCACAAATTTATTTGGATTTTTTAAACGAATCTCTAATTGACCTGTATTTACACGAGTTCGTGAAAAACCCCGAGTGAAAATATCAGAATATTTATTGAGAAGAGTTAGTAGTTGATTCACTTCGGATGTATTGCTCAAATCATGATTAATATCATCAAATAAACCGGCTGTTGTTCGCATGTGCAAGACAAGAGGCTGGGGACACAGAGTCGCGCTATTTTGAGTTATGATTACTGTTAATCCAGTTTCGTTTAAAAGATTTGCACCTATCAACACGTCTGACGTCATTTCGTAATCTGACAGAATATGGAATTCGATCTCTACGTTTATATTGTCAATAACACACACCGTCGTTAAAAGACTCGTGGAAACCACAGGAAACGGGCCTATTCCTCGTAAATAATTAACTACTTGTCGTCGTTTGCCGGGCAACTTATTTGCAATAGATTCGCGCATCACAGAGCACTCCGCGCCACTATCGAATACCGTATCAATAATTATATCACCAACTCGCATACGCATAGTATTTAAATTCTGTTTATTCTTTATAAACGAATTCACATTAGAGGTTATTTGTTTCTCCCGACGGTAACACGTATCAAATGTATGACCAGATTTTGAGCAAAATGTACAAATCCTATTGTCACTCTGTTTAGGTAATGATGTCACTGAGGTACTAGGGTTCTTCTCAGTTGGTTGTTTCTCTACAACTATTGGCGTATTTTTGTAGCGACAGTCACGAGAAGCATGCCCCGGCTTCTTACAAAAGCTACAATATGGGACGTTCCGATTATCAATAGAGTATTTTAAACGTTTGGATGGTGGTTGGTTCGTATTTTGATGATTAGGACGCTTAACACGAATAGATGAGGCAACGGAAATTAATTCTGGCACTGAGGTAGCTCTGGCATTCATGAGTTCAATCCGTAGGCGTTCGTCACTAATTGTCCCTATCACCGCTTCCACCGCATCATTATCGTCAAGTTTATCTTTAGTAACTCGTCTCCACAAAATCCAAGATCGGGATAGAAACTCGGCAATGTCTTTGGTAGAATCGTAATTGTGTTCCTTAAATCTTAGCACGTCCCTCGAATAGCGATTTTCGGGTTCAAAGGTAGTAACAATACTTTGACGCAGTTCGTCCCACGTGGACGTTGTAACGAGCCAGTTATCAGCCCACATCTTAGCCCGACCTTTTAGTAAGCTAGTCACTTTCATGCGGATATCATAATCACTGAGCTCATAATTAGTTTTAGCCGAAGAAATATGATTACACCATTCGCGGACCCCGACGTTGCCATCCGGATCATATGAAGGCAAGAATACATCAGTAATTTTAACTTTATCACGTTGCTTCGACAGCCTTTCACTCATATTTTGCATCATCGTTATCATATGCAAGTAAAATTCAGGAGGTACATTACCGCCGTGTTGTTGTAGCGGCGCCACGTCGGCAGATGTAGTTGATCCACCATCGCCGGCGTCTTGTCCGGACACGGTGCACGTTGGTACGCTCGGTGCCGTTGATCCGTTTTGGTTTGGTGTATCCATCGTGCCACGAAGAATAACTTATTTAATGTAGGTAGATGCAATCTGAAAAAATTAAATAAAACGCACAGAAAGAGTAGGTAAGCATCACCACTTCTGATGTCGAAGTTGAGACAGGGAGGTTATTTTTAAAAATATGCAGAACCGCTGACCTTTTTCTGGTCATCGGTTCTGCTATAGCTACAATGAATTTTACATTTGATGAATTTGATCTATCAGGCAAACTCAAGAATTACAGTAAAATAAAACAAGTGAACTAGGTAGGTACTTAATGCAATAGGGTTTTAATCAAACAGACATAGGTTCTACTCACAATGTTCCTTATTCAAAATCGGCAGGCAAAGTGAGCTCCGCGCTCCAGTTGCGCCTTTTATTAACTCGGACGCCCCGCCAAAAACAAACGTCAATCACACCGTATTTTACCGCCAAAAAGTTAGATGGCGTTTAATCATTATATTTTAAAAAGTAAGTAAGTTTTAGGCATTATTATTAACAAAACAATGTTTCAAAATAACGAGATATTTAAAACAATCAGAATTAAATTTTAGAAGCGTTACTAGGTTTAATTAGTCATGATTTTGACATTAACTTGATGCCAAAATTATTACCAACCAAATCTGAAGGTATTTATTAATAAACATAAAACTTCTCTAAATACTGATAGGTACTGTTACAAAACAAAATCAACTTAATTAACGGCCGAATAATCTCCGCGGCGACATATACATATTTGAAGAAACTAGTTATTACATAGAAGTAGTTGATAGTATCTAAAAAATAGTTAAAAGCGCCGTTTTGAAACTATTACGAATACGGAATATACTTGACGTGAAAATAATAATTTCGGTGTTATTTTATTCTTGATATCAAACTCAACAAATAAACTGATGAAAGAGGGACTGCATATCGAGTATTAAGAAATGATAACAATCTGAAATTCTACATCATTTGCGTGACAACATTTACGTTTGTAAGCCTCATTTGTAGTAAATATAAAATGGCAAATGCTTATAAATAGTATTCAGTTCAGTTTTATGAAGTATTCTAGTTTTATACTTCATTTATATTTTACTTTCTAAATTAACTTGATTTATTTATTCAAAAGTCTTTCCAAATAATTTTAATGTTTTTAGATACAAATCCATTCGATACAAATCCAATATTATCCCTTCCACAAGCAAACCCTGAGATAATAGCATGATCGGTTTTATAACTTTAATCGGTTGACACGAGACTCATTGGTGCCGATTCCCTTGTTCACAAACTAAACTAAATTTAAGTTCAGTGCATCTTCTTCTTTGTATTTCATTAAGAAGAGGACAAAAGAAAAATTTTAGTTTAGTCCTGTCAAATTAATCAGCGCTCCATACAAGTTTAGACGTGATTAAAAACTTGCCTACTAAAATTACGTCAATTTACGTCAAGCGCTGATTAATTTGACAGGACTAAACTAAAATTTATCTTCTGTCCTTTCCTTAATGAAATAGAAAGAAAAAGATGCACTGAACTTAAATTTAGTTTAGTTTGTGAATAAGGGAATCGGCACCAATATCCAGTAGACTAACTTTTAGATACTAGGGCAAAACTTGGCTAATCGGTAATAGTTTGATTATTTGATCACAGAATTCTACTTCTTAAACAGATAGATTTGCAAATTTACTATGTAAGAGTCTGTTAAATTGCCTACAATAGTGATTATCTATATTTATACCAAATACCAAACTGACCATACAAAATAAATTTTATTTTACATAACCTGAAATGAGGTAATTCAGTGATACTTGGGTTATTATGTGATATAGGCTTGGTTATTTTGTGATATCAGTCAGGTCAATATGTAATAGTAGCGGAAACTGTAATGAATGAAAATCATATTTATTAATCAAATGTTTTATTTTAGTAATCAAGTTTTCACTTTATTAAGTAATTCTTAGACATTATAATTGCACAACTGGCTTTGGTTTCTTATTGTTAATAACTTTCAAAAACAAACATCAAATTAAAATAAAACTTATTCAGAAAGCTCACAATTTGAACAGAGGAAAAAACTAGTATTAATAACATTTTGGCATGTCGTATAGTACTACCATTTTTACAGAACTGGCATTCAATCCATTCTCCTTTGATTTGTTCTGTAATTCAAAAAAGTTAGTAGGTTAAAAAATGCATAGAATAACAATAATGATAACATTAGCCATGAAATATTTCATAAAACCAAACAGATCTTACAATAAAACCAATAATAAAACCAAACATTTTAGACAAATTCATACACATTTGGGTATTCTGTGATACATAACAATCATGATTACCGAAAAAAATATTTTACTCTTCGAACTTAAGGATTTTGAATATTAGGAATGAAGTTTATTTAGATCTGTGATATACAAATATGCTTAAAAATTCTTACCTTATCATTACGTTTATCTGGTTTTCCCATTTTTTATGTGTTTTAAATAATATTTCAGTTTTTCTTTTGCCTAGTCTAATCACAAGTTGTCATAGAGGTTAGACCACAGTTAGCAATTAACAGTACTTTTTTTTTAATTTTTGAGAAAGTTTACGGATACACTCTTTATGTTATCATAACCTATCTGAATAGCGCCATCTATACGCAAAATGTCACAGCTTTAGATTATATAGTAACTTAGATATAGAGGACGAACAAACTGTCACAGAACTACTGCATATCACCGATTAGCCAAGTTTTGCCCTACGTGATGACGACTTAGGCAAGCCGCGGTCAATGATCATCATTCATTGATAACAAAAATGGAAACAATAGGCTTCTAGCTAGTAAGTAATAACAGGCGTACGGGTCGTTCGCCGAAGTATTCCCGTGGATGGGTGACCATCTTTACAAATCAAGACCGCTCCGTGCCTTGGAAAGCCCGCTAAGCCGTTGGTCCCAGCAGTCATAGGTGGATCTTTGACATGCGTTACGGGTCGTCAGAAATCAGAAATCAGTCTTAACATTTACTCTTCTTTCTTTGTCCAGTCTATATCTCTGTGGAATGCGCTCCCCCAGGAAATCAGGATGGCATCCAACCGATTGACCTATAAAGTTAAAGTTCGCGAGCACATTCGCAAGAAATTGGCAGTATCATCACAACGGTAATGTTTCGTCATTGTTTATCTCATTTGATTTAGTAAAATGTGTTTTTATGTTTATATATAGGTAGGTATATATATTATGTTTATGATTTAAATAGGTCAAACGTTTATGGCGGTCCTTGGGGGAGGCCTATGCCCAGCAGTGGACGTCTTTCGGCTGAAATGATGATGATGATGAAACGTTTATATTTATATATCCTCATAGTCATTGCACCTACCACTGTATGTCTCTGCATCACCCAAAGGTGGACTGGTAGGAAATGCCTATGGCATTAAGTCTGCCTCTGTACATTTATGTGCTTGAAGTATTAAATAAATAAATAAATAAAACAAGGGGTATCCTGTTATCCACTAACTGGGTTGTGGAGATCAGATAGGCAGTTGCTCCTTGTAAAATATTGGTAATCAGATGCATTCGGCTGTATTAGAAACCGACCCCAATATCGTTAAGAAAATGCTGACATTTTTAACCAACGAAAAAAAAAAAAAACCGGCCAAGTGCGAGTCGGACTCGCGCACCGAGGGTTCCGTACAAACCTGCAGGTCATCATCATCATCATTCGTCATCATCGTTTATGAAATGAAATGTTTTTTTTTTTTAATTTTTATATTTGTGTTGACTGAATGAAAGGTAAATTGTGGTTTACGATTTATGACGTATTAAAAAAAAACTACTAACTAGATCTCGTTCAAACCAATTTTCGTTGGTAGTTTTCATGGTAATGTACATCATATATTTTTTTTAGTTTTATCATTCCCTTATTTTAGAAGTTACGGGGGGGGGGACACACATTTTACCACTTTGGAAGTGTCTCTCGCGCAAACTATTCAGTTTAGAAAAAAATGATATTAGAAACCTCAATTTCATTTTTGAAGACCTATCCATAGATACCCCACACGTAAGGGTTTGATGAAATTTTTTTTTTGTGTTTCAGTTCTATGTATGGGGAACCCCAAATATTATTGTTTAAAAAAAAATGATATTAGAAACCTCAATATCATTTTTGAAGACCTATCCATAGATACCCCACACGTAAGGGTTTGATGAAAAAAAAAATTTTGAGTTTCAGTTCTATGTATGGGGAACCCCAAATATTATTGTTTTTTTTCTATTTTTGTGTGAAAATCTTAATGCGGTTCACTGAATACATCTACTTACCAAGTTTCAATAGCACAGCTCTTATAGTTTCGGAGAAAAGTGGCTGCGACATACTCGGACAGACAGACAGACATGGCGAATCTATAAGGGTTCCGTTTTTTGCCATTTGGCAACGGAACCCTAAAAACGAAGGTGGTTCTCAATTCGACGCGTATATTTTTTTAAATGTATTACCTAGTTTCTTTTTACTTAGTAGTCCGATTGTGATAATTCTTTTTTTATTGGAAAGGGCCCGAAGGTGGTCTTTTATAAATTTGGAATACAAAATCGAACCCTAAGGGTCGGAAAACAGGGGATGTTTGATTGTTCACTCACTGATTGTAATGTATGACCACGCATAACTTTATACAGACTAGTCCGATTTTTATAATTCTTTTTTTATTGGATAGGGTATACCTTGTCAAGTATTATTAGTACATTAAAGCCACAAAAAATATAAAATAAAAACTTTTTAACAAAAAAATTAAACCGAAAACACTGAAAAGCAAAAAATAATAAACCTTATAATTTTGAGTCGGCGCTGAAAAACAATAAAGAAATATCACTCAAAGCGCCGACTTAAGATTTTAAGGTTTATGATTTTTTGCTTTTCAGTTTTTTCGGCGGTTTAATTTTTTTATTATTATTTTTTTATATTGGCAACTTTCAGCAACATGTTTTTGTATTCGTTAGAACTTTTACTGACACAATATTGATCGACTTTGTTTACCTATGAAAACGTAGCTTGTGAATAATAGAATCCAATTTGGAAACTGAAGTTGTTCCCGCACAATGGGATAGTACGGACAAAGTTGAATGCATGCCAGCGTGATTAACATGCTGCTGCACGTAAGAAAGATGAACAGCTCTCGGATGGAGCCAGCGTTTAAATCCCTATCCTTTCACATAAACGACATATTGTTTTAAATAAATTGTTCATAAACATTAAAACATTACTTGACGCATTATGTTACGGCAGAAGCATAAAATTTTCCATAACAAGCATGTATTTAATGCACTATAGACATTAAAATCATTTATACAACCCTCAAGTTCATATGACCGTGTTTTTTTTTTGTGGGTGGGAAATCGTCAAATTGCGTCTCCCGCTCTGGATGGAGCGGAAGGGCGTGTCAGACTTTTACTGACTAACCCACCCATGTTCCTTCAGTTGCCCATGTGCCAGGGCCACGGTATCTCTTTCGAACAAATCTCGCGACCCTGGCAGTCATATGACCGTATTGATTGACATTTATCCCTATTTTATGATACAGTCTTTCAAATGCATACTTGTAACGGTCGCAAATCATATTTAATTCAACATAGAAGCTAAAGCTGACCTCGCTGACATTGCGAAAAACGTATGAACATTTTATCTACGCGGGCAAACTTAGCACTGCCCTTCCAGATGGTATTTTACTGAATTAGGTATTCGTTCCAAGAATAAAAGTAATTCCAACAAATTCATGTATTGAGTTTTGCTATCTTTAAAGTGGTCCTTAACAAGGACTCCTCATAAAAGTCTTTTTAAATAAAGGCCTCGTGTATCGTCCAACTAACCACTGGATCGTAAATCCTTGTTTGAGATAGTGTCAGTTGCAGAACGGGTAACAGAAGCTAACCTTTATTTCTGCGTGAAATGTTTTAACTGTTACTATGCAAGAAAAGTATTTTATTCTAATCTCTATGGTGGTGAGTTAAATCCCTAGAGACTAGACGAGACCTAGAGACTGATATACTATTTGATCTTAAATGATAACTGAATCCTTAAATACCTTTGCAAATCGAATAGGACAAAGAAACCGTTCCTGATACCGGCTATTGTATAAGGAGACATAAAGAGAAGGTCTTCCTGTGTTATTTTAGGCAAAACGTCGCAAATAGTTGCTATTAACATTTGTGGACCCAAAGTGCCTGTAAGCTCCAGACTTGAGCCAGTGTGCAGTGGAGATAATTTCCATCCATGCAAAATATTACACGAACTCGTGTCATGCATTTCAATTAGTTCGCTGATTTGGGTTCTACGTAGGTCACTCTATAAATTTTGAGATACCAACCAACAGAAATACTAACTGTTGATGGTACTGCATAAATAGAAACTATAGTATTTGGTTAATACGTGTGTGTATTCGGTTCATGTCCAAACTTGTTATAGTGTACGCAATAAAAAAATATTTGAAGTCAGTGATGGAGTTGTTGCGTGAACACTACTGTCCTATGATTTATTATGATTTTAAAGTCGAGTTAAACAAAAATCAGTGCATCGGGCTTCTCCAACAAGCATTTGGTGAAGAAGCTCCGTCCAGGGCGACCGTGTTTCACTGGTATGGGGAATTCAAGAGAGGCCATATTTCACTGGGTGATGAGGAACGTCCGGACAGACCATGTTCAAGTGTTACACCAGAAAATATTGCAAGGGTTCAGACATTAATCGAAGAAGATCCACGATGCATATATCAAACGATAGACGCAACACTCAACATCAGATCCGCAACAGTGCATACTATCTTCCATCAACACCCTCATTTACAAAAAGATGCATTGAGATGGGTGCCCACATAAACTTTCCGATTTTCAAAAGACGTTTTAAACGTGTTAGAATTTGTCGTGAAACTTTGAAGTTATTTATTACGGCGGCCATCGCATTATATCAAAAATAATAACAGGTGAAAAAACAAATATGTCATTTAATGACGTGCCTACTCGTCAGGAAAGCTGTGTGTGGATACACGAAGATGCGCCAACGCCAGTAATAGTCAAAAAACAAAGAACAGTGAAGAGAATTTTGTAAGCAGTTTTTTTTTCGTAGCACAGGTTTAATGAAAGCAATTGAGCTAAAAGGACAGAAGAGTGTTACAGCTAACTGGTACGTTAAATAATATTTACCACAAGTTCTTAGAGCACTGAAAATATGGGGCCTGATTCTTCATCAGGATAACGCCTCCTCTCACACCACTCAACAAACTTTGGAATTTTTGCATCAAAATAAAGTCAAACTACTTGAACATCGACCATACTTACCGGATTTATCTATGTGTGACTTCTGGCTATTCAATGATCTAAGGAAAAACCTACGTGGGTGAAACTTCACATCAGAAGACGAAATTGATCAGGTGATAAATGATTTTTTTGCCGACATCCCAAAGACAGGCTGGCTTGAAGCGTTCCACTTGTGGAAAATTAGATTACAAAAGTGCATTGATGTCGGAGGAGAATAATTTGAACATACGTAATATATTTAAAAAAAAAATCAGTTGTAGTTTTTATGTATCTCAAAATTTATAGAGTGACCTACGTATCTATGCCACCTATAACTGTACTTGCTTAGTAGCGTTCCAATAATTCAATTATTAATTTGTGATTCTTAAGATTACGGCCTTCTTGTAGATATTAGGTTAACTCCTGAATATGGAGTGGGCAAATGGGTTACAGGCGATCAAATCATAATGGACATTATCGAATTTGAGACCTATTCTGGTCTAGATCTTGTGGGAAGGTGGTAGCTAGAAGCTCTATTCGATTTCACAAATAGGACAACTCCGAAATAAACACAAGAGTAAAACAATAAACACAAAAGTTACAACATAAGAACTCATTATTGTTTAAAACTATTCGAACAATATTCGTAAACAGAACGGCTATCCCACAACTTGTTGAAATCAAATTAATGATCGTTCTCGGTAACTTTGATAATCAATATTGATGTTATGTTTAACGAAGATAATCATTTGATTCCTCTAGGTAACAACAAGTTTAGATTACGCCAACACAATTAATATTAATTGTAGCTGATTTTTGTATTGATAGATTAACAACTTCTGAGATGAGACGGGCGGTTCAAGGTTTGGCGAACAAGGGAAGTGGTCTGAAGATGCTACGTTGAAACGTCTTTCCTTATGGTATGGATTTTTTTCCCGTAGAATTCATCTCAGGTGCGTCGTCCACGACTTTACCCGAAAGTGACCAATTACAAATTCAAACCACCAATGAGCAGCCAGAATGTTGCAACTAGTACTTAGGTATTTCAATGGCAGTCCGTACACGACGCGATTGTCTAACGCTTTGTTGGTAGGTTTGTGAATGGTTGCATCGGGAATGGATGCAACTTCTGAGTAGCGTTGAAGACGATGGGCCATAGGCTTGCGTCGTTAAAAACCTCTTCAGGTTAAAGCTCTGGTCTGTGTACAGGATTTTGGTTGCTGGAAACACTCACAAGTAATCCGTTCTCCCTCAGGCCTCCTTAAGGGGGTCATACCATGTGATGGCCTGAATTTTACAGATTATTTTGGGTTTTTTTTCTACGACCAGTAAATAGATAGAGCTTTAAGTTAATTATCGTTTATTAACATATACTTCGAAAATATAAATATAAATTTTAAGCTAAAAATATTGTGTATAACATGAGTTACATGCGTTCTAAACAACCCCGCCTCGAAAAAAGGACTCGCACTTCCTCCACAATTCCGGCGGATTGGCTTATCTCAAACAAAAAAATAATAGTTTAAAAAAACTAAAAAACACGCTTCCATGGAAAACCAAACTAAAAAGTACAAAATAATGGAAAAAAAGCGTGGGGTGCTTTTAAGGTATTTTTTTATTGATATCAGGCACCCCACGCTTTTTTTCCATTATTTTGTACTTTTTAGTTTGGTTTTCCATGGAAGCGTGTTTTTTAGTTTTTTTAAACTATTATTTATTTTCTATTTTTTAGGGTATTTCGAATTTTGAGGCGTATGTCAGCGTAATTTGTGACAGCTTTTTTGCTGTCCTGGTAACCCTGGCAAGGATAATGGCACAACTTTATGAAATTATTGCATTGTCATCAGTCTTTGACAGGTGTGCAAAGTTTGTATGAAATCTGGTCGTTTAAAGTGGGTCAAAATCGCACTATAAGGAGTCGGTTACAAACAAACATACAAATATACAAACATACAAGTGAAGCTAATATAAAGCGTGTAAAAAAAATAGCGGCGTATTGTAAGCCTAAATACACGAAATGGACTATTATCAAATGAATATACCAAAAATTGGACTTTTTGTATACATTCGAAAAAGTTGCGAATATTGCGTTTTTTTTTTTTTGTTTTTTGACATTATATAATCGAAATTTTTGACTGATAATAGTTTATTCTATGCGTTTACATATTTTGAGGGTACCCTACAAATTTCAAGTCATTCGGTCAAGCCGTTTTTGAGATACGATGGAGGAAATTTTGAAAAACACAGTTTTGAGACAAACGCGTTAAAAGTTTGAAGCCCGCTTAAAACTATGAAAATCTCAATTTACCTACAATTGGTGATGCTTGGTCTATAGAATATTCCTTTCTCTTCCTCTTGAAACTCTTTTAAAGCAGATTGTTCAGCTCTTGAGTCAATTCTGGCTTGTTTAACGACATCACTTACGCTCCGCTCATAACGTGAGATTCGCTTTTCATCACGTTTCTCAACATGAGTATGGGCTTCGCGGCCAATGGGGCACACCATAACCGACATTACTTTTGAAACACATTCATAACCTTCATTAAAGATGATAACTGATAAGTAGCTAGCAATTTCAACCAGCTTGGGGCCAGAATGGAGATGCTTAGGAGCAAAAGTCCAAATCAACGAATTAAAAATAAAATAAATAGTTTATTTGCACCTTTAAGTAAAACAAAATATAGTTAGCAATATAAATAGGCTTAAGGTTATTGAGGTTGAATATTTGAGTTCCAGCCAATACCTAAGCTAAGATAACTTAATATCTTGTAATTATAGGTATCAGCGCGAGCTTCTTCTAACTGCTATATCTTTAAAACGACATCCAATTTTTAAAAATCACTTAACTACCGTATTCTAGACATGTTAAGAAAGCAATTTATGAAAAAAAAAAAAAACATTTTTTGCGCCCATCACATGGGATGACTCCCTTAAGCAGTGTCCAGACTTTTTAGGTGAAAATGTTATGAACTACCAATAAATTATTGATCATTCACTACACAATCTAAGTCTTGCTTCATTAAGACCAATTAATTTGTTAAAGAAGTTATTAAAAAAAAAAACTTCACAAAAGTTATTACAGAGAAACTTGGACACAAGTCCAAGTTGTTTTTGTTGTTTTTTCGATTCTATAATAAACAATTATTATAGAAGCGAAAAAACACACTTACTCAAAAGCAAATAAAAATGGCTGGCGTCGCTCCAGTTGACTTCCTCACAAAGAAAATATTGTTAGATGAAACGCTGATTAAATTAAGTACCTAGAGGTAATTTTATTAGACGTACAAAATTTATCGAAGGGACTGAAAAGTTAAGGAATAATAAAGGTAATTTAAGCATCTGGACGAGAAGAATTTTAACTATCGCCTTTTACATGAATTCAATTAATAAATTAAGTAAACTACTAGTAGTGTTGTATTTAAGTTTCAGTAGAAATGTCCATAAACATCACGTTTAAAGAATTTCTTCTAACATTCAACTTACATCATAAACCAATCAACATTTAGATTCTAAACAAAAATACAGCTTCTCGGCACCAAAACTAGTGTTCTGGTGCCGAGAAGCTGTTTTTTTTAACTGAGGACATTATAGTGTTCACAAAACTAGCAAAAATGTTGATTTCTTACGTATAGTTTTGTAGATTTTGTCTTGTACAGATAAAACAAATTTAGATAAAAAAGAGATTTTTTTTTACATGTTTACTCAAGAGAAGACTTTCTTTTTCGTGAATGAGGTGTAGTGGGGCTATCAAGTTGCATGCAATAGTCCGCCAACATAATTATGATGATCCCATCGGCCTTGGTACCTTTCCTCCATAGTTTTTAGGTCCTGGTGAAACCGCTCCCCTATTTCTATGCTATAGATCCAAGATTGTCTAGAAATGGGTCAAAATGATTGTGAAGGTAGTGCACTTTGATGGACATATTACAAGTTTTTAAGTTTCTCTAGCATGTCATTTACAATTGTAGACTAGTTGTTTGACTTATGATTTCCGAGAAAGTTTTCAGTAACTTCTACAAACGAAGTCCACGAAGCTTGTTCTAAATTACCATTGAAGTTAAGAAATCAGTTTGTGGGTCATCAAACATTCCCGCTTTTCTATGCTCAGACCACGATTTTTTTGAATGAGCAATAGGAACTGAAAGCAATAGGACTTGAAATTTTGTTGAATGAGCAATAGGAACTAAGCCGTATCTGTTGCCATTGTGTACATACTTAAGGGAAGCCCCTTAGAGCTGTTTATAATTAGACGCCATTCATTTAGCTGGTATTCTGAAAGACCCATTTTGAGAATAAGGCCTTGCACATCCAGACAAAAACAATATCATTTTCCAATTGAAAAACTGGTAGCAAGTATTGCTCTCTTGTGCGATAGATCGTTACTTTTGTACCTGACGCCAACATTTTTATTTTAGTCTAGAAGCCAATACCTTTGCAGATTCTTTAAAAAGTTCAAGATCCCTTATTAAATCATTTTTTGAATTCTTCTTGGTTTTGGCTCTGTAGATGGTATTCCTTCGAAATCACTGTCGCTACTAACTTCATTGAATTCTTCTCATGATAAACAGAATTTTAAAACAGGTACTTCTTCTGAATGTGGTAAGGGTCTTCTAGCCGAATCTAAGTCTGGATAAATCATTATTTTAACGCTAACACCACGAAAATTAATACAACACAAGTAACAGTCATCGAAGTGATTTTTTTGTTATTTCCACTGTATAGGCAATCCGATCCCCATACGGCTTCTTTGACCATTCATCCACTGTCTCAAGTGCACGTAGCACGTTTTATAAACAATTTGAGATATCTACGGCTTATATTTATTCACGATTTCCGACTTAAATAAGAAGAATAACCACTTTTTATAAAATTTATTATAAGTTTTCTGAACTTTTTAACTATGTATTCACCACAAATGTAACAACAGACATTTGAATCATTGAGACAACTTCTTCGCGTTGTCAATGCACACCTATACAAAATCACTAACGGTATGTTAGCACCAAAATTTATCTCAGGAGTAGTCTACAGCGTGAAACCTGTAAGCAGATAAGTGAAATGTGGCCAGAGTTGTTAGGTATAATTTAATTTCAAAACACACGATTGTACCTTCTAGTCTACCTATTATTTACGTACTGACATATACAAATATAGGTAAGTCAGTAAGTAATCTAGTTTCTTTTATGTGTGTCGTTTACCCTCTTAATGTAAACGTTTTCCATTTTACGCTTATACGCGTTCTCATAAAACTCATTGAAATTTCGCTGGAGCTATATCACATTCGAAAAAGTCGGGTCACGTCCTTATTCTATTACAATTTCAAAGATTAGTGGCGGTGGAATGTTCTCTGTGAACTATTAAATAGCGACTCTATGAGCTTCATATAGGTTAAAACTGATGAGATTTTGTATAGAATTTTAAGGTTTGGTGTATATGAAAGTGAAGTGCTTTTGGGTTACCGATTAATTTTCAAGTCTGACCGTTCTCAGTGTCACAGCCGAAATATACACTTAAACCAGGTCAAACCATGGAAAGATTGTCTTTAAAATATCGCTTTTAGCAATAAAATCTCCCATTGTGTCTCCCTTTTTGTTTTAAATTTTGTTTTGTAATTCGTATTTTTATGTATAATGTAAAATAAAGATTATTCTTTTCTATTATATCCTACTAGCTTCTGCCTGCGACTTCGTCCGCGTTAAATTTCTTGTTCGGGGCAACAACACCTTTCCGTTGCATCGAATAGCCTGCCCGTGCGATTTTCCCCGTTTTTGCAACATTTTTCATTGTGCTCCGCTCCTATTAGTTGTAGTGTAATTTTATATAGCCTTTCTCGATAAATAGGCTACCCAACATAAAAATAATTTTTCATTTTGGACCAGTAATTCCTGAGATTACCGCGTTCAACCAACCAAACAAACAAACAAACTCTTTAGCTTTATAATATTATAAGTATATAAGTATCGATACGTCGTATTAATTTGACTCAGTAAATGCACCGTTAAAACCGGTCACAGTGCTTGCATTCGAGATTGAATCTCAAGGCTTACAATAGACATAACCGTGACTAATGGTCTGAAATTGCCAACACGTAGTGAGAAAGCGAGGTGATCCATTCAAATTTTTTTGCCGTATGTAGGAAGCATTGGAAATTATAGGCAGTTGAACTTTAAAGTCTGCATACAGCCTATTATACTCTTGCCTTCATTTAGACGTGTATAGGATTCAGTATAAGGTTTAGTTGGCGTGAATTGGATTTTAAGGCTGTGCCCTCACGTAGAATCTTTTTCTTTTTCTCGCTAACTCCTGTGGCAGCTTCAAAATATAAACGTAGGTACTTATTTTTTTTGGATTGGTAATCATCAAATGACTTCTCCCGCTCTGGGCGGAGCGGGAGGGCGTGTCAGACTTTTACTGACTAAAACCCACCCGTGTCCCTTCAGTTGCCCATGTGCTAGGGTCACGGTATCTCTTTCGAACAATCTCGCGACCCTGGCAGGCTTCGGTCCTAGCAGACCTCTTCAGTGCTGCTGACATCTCATTAAGACGCGCGTGGAACACTACGCGCCGTCGACCTGAGCCTGGTCTTTACCGGGCGGCCAGCTACCCATTACTCGCCGCCCGCAAGCTCGCGCCTACGGTGGCCGAAAGTCCGCTATCGACTCCCGATGCCCGGGGCGTCTCCTCCTGCGGCGGCTAGGAACGTGAGGGCGCAGAGACTGCCACGCAGGTACTTACTTGCCCAAAATTAATAACGTCGAGATAATTGCTTAAAGGTTTTTTCTCTATAATGTAGAGAAAAAACCTTTAAGCAATTATCTCGGCGTTTTCTAAACTTTTCTCTTTGCCACACGTTAATTAAAAATTTAAAGACATCTTATGAAACAGTCATATATTTTCCGGTTTTATGGAGAATTGAAACAAGATGTAAAGAATTTTAACAATTACAGCCATGAAAAAGATTTAGTGTTTTAATTTTATTCTTCAAGGATTATGTGGACCTACTTGAAAGCTTGACGTAAATAATGAGAGAAATAAAAGATCTCACAAATTTCCGACTACAAATTTGAATTGTATTTAAAATATATTTTAATAGAAATAAAAACAGTTCAAATATTCAAGTCTACAGGGATTATAATATAAACAGGGGCGGGTGGTAGCCGACGTCAAATACACCGACAATTTCAGACATCTTTAGCTGAAAAATTGTTCGGTGTTATCTAAAGAGCAAACAACGGTATAACTTTTGAGCGAATGTCGGCGCAGTCATCTTTTTTTTTCGATAAAATTTTGCTACGATATTTTCTTTATATTTTTTCTAAGGCTTTTTAAATTTCATGAATCAACTTAACTTCAAGCAACGTAAAGCTTAGAAAATAGGTTCGGCCTAGAACGACTCCCTAAAAGTGTTCTTTGTTAATCTTATAAATATTTATCCGTTACAAAGAGGTTCTTATGTTCGACTTACATATACATAATAGCTTCTAATCATTGATATATGGCCAACTGGGACAAGATCCTTTTAGATAATACTAAGGAAAGATTTTCTTAGACAAACGTTATGCCTTGGAATGGATTTAAATGGTACGGAATAAAGCGAAAGCGCGGTTTAACAAAAATCTAATCACCTATATTACCTGTGTTAAAATAGGTTAAAACATCTACTTAAACTAAGGAAGATATCATGTACCCAAGATAACAGAATAATTTCCAAAAGTGGAAAGTTTCCTTCTTAAAATAAGAACGGCTGCTAATAAAGGTTTTTAATTTATTGCAAGGACAATGAAAAAGATTATTAACGTAATATTATATTGGTGTTTATTCAGAATTATTCTTCAGAGTCGATGTCTAGTCAGGCTTTTTTACGTCCACAGTAAGTAAGAAATGTTTATAGCACTAGTAGTTAGGTTAGTGAAACAGATTCGTTCATTCACAAATAAAGGAAAGCAATTACAATACAAAAATATTAATTTGACAGTACGTTATAAATACAATTCACGTTAATATTAACAGAAAATCATTGTTTCACAAATTCATAAACTGCCACATAGGTACGACATTGAGGCGGCGTCATCATCATCAATTCATCGTAATGGCCCGCGTTATGGCCGCGTGTTTCAGCTAACTGAGCTAGTGTTACATGCTGTCAAAATGCCTAATACATCTAGTAACCGGACTAACGAAACACAGGAAATATGAATGGCTAGTTTAGTTATATTCGTAGTGCATGACGTTATACAAATCAGATATTTCTAGCGTGACGTAATTAGGGTGTCTGTAGTTTATGTTATCAATAAATGACTAACCTGATTTTTATCTATTTGTCACTTTATTAGACTAAATTACTTTTTTGCCCGTGGTATTCTACTACTACTAGGAAAAGGCCACCCTTTCTTTTCCCCACACATATTTCCATCGCCTTTGCGGGCTGGTTCTTTCGCTTTACGTCATGCTCGTCCCTCCACCTTCGGCTAACCTAGGATTATTAGCAATTTAAATATTGTTGTTATATTAATGTTGGTAGGTACCTATTTGTCAAAGTACACAGTATAGATAGACGAGAATTGAAATGATCTAAAATAATAAGAAAATGTACCTAACCCAGGAAGACGCAGAAAATCAGGTTTTGCGGTATAACTTGCAAAGAAAGTTATCGTTGCTGTAATCAGCAACAGGGTTAGACAAATTAGGTTAATCAATTCATAGGGAATAGAAGTAG
This sequence comes from Aporophyla nigra, assembly GCA_947507805.1. Taxonomy (NCBI): domain Eukaryota; kingdom Metazoa; phylum Arthropoda; class Insecta; order Lepidoptera; family Noctuidae; genus Aporophyla; species Aporophyla nigra. The sequence goes on along the minus strand of OX382307.1, from coordinate 11,790,679 downwards.
TATTTAATGTCAGCCTGTGTTTTGTCCGTCTGCTTTCAGTCGATTTCATTTAAATAGGTAACTACCTATATATATATATTCACTAAACAAAACACTATTCAAAATAGAGTATGTTTTGAACGTTTAAAAGAAACTGCACTGGATGTTCCACTATATTTTTTGCAGCGTTTGTTAAGACTCTTTTTTGATGTCTGCATCTTTGACGAAAAACATACGTACCACTCTTTTGCATTGAATTAATCTCAATCTTAACACTGTACTTTTTTAATACATAAATAATTATTTTTCTAATTTGATTCAGCAAAGCCTAATCCTATTACAAAAATATCAATATGTAAACTTTAAACCCTACGCAAAAAGTCACTCAGACATAAGACAAAGTACATCCTCCACATTGCTGTCATATGCTAACGTGCCCAGAATGTAACGTTTGCAAATTATGTTAATAACTTCTATATTTCAAAATGTTCGAAACGTGAGCGTTAGCAACGTAATGCCCCATCAGATTGCTAGTGTTTGATATTAATAATGCATATTCCATCTGCATACAATCATCATAATACTACTATCTCGTTAGCAACCCTAAGTTTGCCGAGATTGGATTCCTATTGCACAGGTAGATCAGTTCTGTCTGTTCAATCCAAACTAGATTACCTGTATATCATCACATACGTTGTATTTAGAATGCTGCAATTTACGTAACGTATGATAACGTTATTTGTTGTTGTATTCATAAAATATTAGCCCAGTATTAACCCTTTTGAAATTATAGTAAGTTTATGACAAGAAGACAGCATTATAGCCAAAGTTAAGACAAGTAAAAGTCTTTTAAAAAGTTTTGTCGTTAAAATTTCTATAAATAAGGATTAATGTTCTAGAATTTAAAGCAGTAAATTAAAAATGTAGCGATATTGTGTAGTTAACTGACGTTTCCTTCGTGAAACGGTGCTTGTTGGTTTGTGTTTTTCTTAGTTTAATAACTTAGTAGAACATGTTTGCTTTCGCAAACTTTTGCTTTCCACTAAGGGCTTAAATGACCTCCGAAAGCAAATTATAATTCATATTTTTGGGTAGGTCCCTGCTCTAGTCCCTGAGAGTAAACTTGTTACGTTGTGCAAATATTTCGAATGTTCCTCCCGAGGGTAACTGTAATATTACGTCCCTCATTAAACATTACACGCGCGTTACCTTTGTCAAATGATATAATTAATTGAGGAGACTCGGGTTAGGTCACCCTGGATTGGTGTCATCTTTAGTCCCTTCACAAGTAAACGAAATGAAACACTTTTCGGTGTCTGTAGAATTCTGTCCTGATTGATCAATGTACCTTTGTACGGTATCCGGCTTCTGAGCTCCGGATGTACCAGTCCCTCGTTGTGATAGTATATTGGACGTATTGGATTTTCAGCACACGAGCTAGAACATTGTCTGCTATTCTTGTACTAAAATAAAGTTTGAAAGAATGAAAGCAATTTACATTTTTCTGAATTGAGTTTAAGTTTCTATTGGAACACTACTTGCACTTTATTCATTTTCAAAAGTTATGACGGTGAAAGTAAGAGCCTTCGAATAAATTAACTATAACCATGACTTTGATACTTAGTTTAACTTGGACAGGAGCTTAACATAAACTTTACAATTCAGACTATAATTACTTCATAAATCGAGTGTCTGTTGTTACCTATACCCGATACCTTACACTATATTGTATAGCGAAGAAACGTACAATATCCAATGTGATCCAAATAATCTATAGATGAGATCCATCTATATAGCCCGGATTTACGATCAAATCGACTAACAATACGAACCTATCAGATTTTTTACCTGGAGAAAATGTTAACCGGATATTGCTTTCATTCGATTCGCATGAAATCTATTTAAACTAAAATCAAATTTAGCTTCTGAAAACAAAATAGTGAACATTTCATTTGGCAAAACTTTTACTTTGCTTTTACAGATTCGAAGCACCAGCTTGATCTGCGAATATTCAATTGTCCAATGTAAATAAATTTGCAATTTTGAATCAGGTGCAAGTGTTTTAAAACGTAACCTTAAAAGTTTTATCATTCTACTGTTTGAAAATATAACTTTAATGTGAAGAAAACTTAAATATATGAACTTTACTACTCAGTGGTTCCCGAACCATCTAGTTGCTGAAGTGTCCCCGAACAAAACGAAGTGAAGGAGTGGTTTAACAAATGGTGCCGGTTCTGCCCGGTTCAACGAAGATTCGAAGAAACTTTTGATCACTCCTCCGAAGCTAGCGAATTTATAGAACCTACTTGGTCTTTAAACAATGTTTCTAGAATCAAGTCCTATCTTCTGTCGACAATGAATTTTAAATATGTGTTCGTCAATATTTTCTTAATTGTGATTGGTATTTTTTCTCGAAACAAAAGGTTTACGTTCATCCACCACAATGGATGTTTTTTGTGTGACTGGTTTTAATTTAGATAGCAACAGTTTGTTTGTTAATACCTACTGATTTATAGTGGCGCGTGCCTGTGGGTGGAAGATACTTTTTATGCGATAGCATAAGTTCAAAGACTGGTGAACACGCGTTTAACATAAGCCCACTATTTATTTACTGGTGGATAATTTTACTGGGAAAAGTATTTATGTATAAAGTTTTCCAGATTGTATCTCAGCCGTGGTAACGAATCTCAACAGAGACTAAGGTTTCAGCACGAAAGAAGTTATTGTGCACAAATAAGAGTGCAGACACAGATGCAAAGTGCACCTGCGTCTGCGCAGACACACATCCCTCACTTTCGTACACCAACTCAGCCAACTACCAAGTCAAGGCTGTTACTAAGAAATTCTCAATGGAAAAACCCAATAACCCTTTGCCTGATTTGGGCATCGAACTTAGTACTCTACGCTCAACAGTCGTGCTTGCGACCACGCGACCAACGGGCAGGGAGGGGGGGGGGGGGGGGGGAGAGTAAACTAGGAGTATTTCGACAATCAAATAGTAAATCATAGTAGGTAATGATTTCACGTTTTATTCACAAACGGTAGGATGTATCGTATGGTAAGTTACCTTTTACGATATCCAAGGGTCACGGTTGGGATGCGAGTTACGACGCTCTATTGTATTCCCGAGTTCTATTACGCTGTAGGTAAACAAAAGACTATGAATGGTGGTCTAATTTAGGTACAATTATCCTTTAATGATTTGTGACAAATGGTGCTAAAACATTGATTTATATTTTTAACCGACTTCAAAAAAGGAGGATGATCTATGTTCTGCTGTATTTTTTATGTGTGTTTATCGATATCTCCGGCAATATTGACTGAATTATAGGTTATGCTTCGGATTGGTCCTCTAATTTTTATTGACTTTGCTTGGGTAGTTTTTGCGTTAGCTTCAGTAATACGTATTTAATCCACTCCGTTCATCGTGATGATGTTTTAATACTACCTGTCACTGCTATTGACCTGGGCAGTAGTCGTATACGAATTAGTGCAAGGCAAAACTTTACAGCAAAAAAAAAAAAAAACAACGGACTTCCAACACAAAGCACCAGAAAGTGAAAAATAAGTTTAATTTCGGAAGGCGGTGGCAGAAAATTAAAATACAGATCCAAATGTATAAGCCGATCTATTGACAAAAGGTAGTGAATAATAAAACAATATAGTGTAGAGCTGCAAACAACGATGAAAAGTGCATCGTTAGAACAATTCCGTACCATTCAGCAGTATATTTCACAGCAGTTAGAATTGGTCAGCTACGCTTGGCTTCCAGCCAGTGTTTGGGAATACTTTACTATCACACTTTTCAGGTTAAAAGGAGAATTATTTACACAAACAACAAGGTTGTGCTTGTAAAGATAAATTGTCCAGAGGAACTTCCATAGCTTACACATCAATGGTAAGGGTGAGCCCTTATGACATGTGACCCCATAACATTCGGGGACGTGCTTAAATCTTTAAACTCTTATTCTCATTGATAGCTCCGTAATAAATATCTTTTTCCGGCAATATCGTTTCATGTTTCGCAGCTTCCGTAATTTGAATTTTACATCCACCTGAGTGAAAACCACATCAATTGTTTTCACTAATAAAGAAATACCCTAAGTTCGTCTTTCTATTTACAATTTGTTTGTAAACTTTTATTCTTCATTCCAACACGTTTTCACCTTAATCTTTTACGAAGGTTTTCTCAGTAAGCTCTAGATTTTCCGCACCATCTCACTTTAATGCCACAAGGATTAGTATTTGATGTAAATACTAAACAAGTGTGGATAAACGAAGTATTTATAAGTTAATGTCTGGGACTCCGGCTGCTGACACTAAGTAGACAGAATCTTAATGTTGTGTTTCTGTTTTTTACTGAAAGAAAAGAAATATTTTGAGATTTTCAAAGATTTTTAAACTTTCAAATCAAGTTGATTGAGAAATAAATATCCAAACAGCTAAACATACAAACTTTCAAATGACTGAAGTTAATAGGATGTGAGTGTATCTATGTTTAAATTATTGATTAAGTGATATTTTACATTATAAAAACACACTTACGTTACAATCCTACACTGTGGTAGCATCAAAGCGCGAAATGACGATAAGTACCTGCCAATCTTCAAATGAGGTTGCAATAACTTCGTGCGAAAATCTTTCAACATAAATTCTTACATGTGTATTTTGTATAATGCTCCAGGAATGACGATACACAGTCGGCGATAAGTGCGCGTTCATAACCTTAAAATATCTATCTCGAACATTCAATAAAATAGGTGAGAATATACGTAAACATTGAGGTTCATAGTTTATATCGTTACACAGGTGGTTTCATACTTACGTTTAAAAATTAAAACTTTTTAATTTTTAATATGACACATTCTTGTATAAAATTAAAATCATAACCTGTCTACAGAAATTATCATCGTGCTTCGCAGTGTTACGCCGTAGCCGCCGCCGTAGCCGCCGCCGCCGTAGCAAATAAGCACAGTAAACGGAGATTTGGTTATGCAGACAAGTAGAAAGTGTATATGACATATAAATGTTCGCTCATGGCTCAAACTCCTGAGATACAGCGTGTATTAAAAATGTGTGGTCATATTTAAGGTTGTGGTAAAGATCATCAAAGTGAGTAACTCCTTTCATGGAGTTACTTAACCAACTTTGTGATCACGATGTTGGTTCTATGAAGAAAGTTATGTCACCCTGGAGTATGATGCATTTCTGACATAGCCTGTATGTTTAGAAATGAAAGTAAGGCAAATATACGCAGTCAATAGTTTGCTGGCATATCGTTGTGTGACACTTTATTACGTGAAGTTTGGAACACTCGGCGACCCACAGTACCGTTTAAATTTTCATGCTGGGCGCTGTAAAACTCAATAGAAAGACGTGGAACCTACGTGAAGAACGAGAAATGTTTGGAACCTATTTAACTTACTTATAATGTTTAACACTTTCTTTGGATCCTGATGTACTTGACTATATTTAAAATGAGATACTAAAGGATATAATAAAGAATAGCTATAGTTAGCCCCAATAAGACAAATACAGTTTCAAGTAAGTAAGTACACAATGTGTAAAATGTATGTTTAGTGCAATCACAGTTATACAGTATTTTTATCTCACAAAGCGACACGCGCTTTACCAGTGATTACCAAATGTACAAATACGCTGTGAATGCGTGTGTGAAGACAAGTAGCGTTCGCACGTAACGCACGCAAGTACACACGCCCACTTCCCACTTCGCCATTGTCTCTGATGGTACCAATAGCTCTTGCGCACACACATTCACGGCGTGTTTGATCACTTGGTATCACGAGTAGGCATCACGAGTAGTCATTGGAATTTACGGAAAATGCATGGTGGTAGTCAATTTAATACACAATGAATATCTTTAAATTTAGAAGATAACCTCCTTTTTATTGCATGTGATTGCTGTTTAACAATTACATACAAAAAACTGGTCAAGTACGAGTCGGACTCACGAACGATGGATTCCGTACCATTATCTATAAACACGGCAAAAAAGTCACGTTTGCTGTATAGGAGCCCCCTTAAATATTTATGTAAATCTAATTTTAGTTTTTGTTGTTATAGCGGCAACAGAAATACATCATCTGTGAAAATTTCAACTGTTTAACTATCACGGTTCATGAGATACAGCGTGGTGATAGACGGTCGGACGGACAGCGGAGTTTAGTAATATCCCGTTTAACCCCATAAGTACGGAAGCCTAAAAACTACATACTGGCTTACATACACTACATAGCTTAATCTTTGATTGATGCATAAAATGCATTATTACAGCAAATGCACGTGATGCGCGGTGCATGGTGCTTGGTGCGAGTGGTCGTGCAATTCCTTAAACACAGCAAGCAATCCCAAACTGTCATGAGCACAACGTGCGCAATACAAGAAATAATAGAGTTCATTTAAAAGTTATATATAGGGTTGCTTACAAAGCGTCTAAAAATAAAAATAACACTTTCTAAAAATATTATAAAACAAATAACAATAAACCAGCATTGTTTTTATGTCTTGGAATACGCACAAGAATCAACATCAATTTACTAACGACTAGTATTGGTTGAAAACACAATCTCTTGAAAAACGAAGAATTCTTTCAAGGTAGGACGTTCCAATTTCATTAAGTCCTTTCTTAATCTGTATAAGAGCAGATCTGCTTTACAATGAGAGAAAAAGCCGTTATGCAAGTTTTTTATATTTCAGTAGAAGCTCCCATCTGATACTGAATCTTCATTTGTTCGATCCCAACTCTGGATTAAACTGAAACTGATGCAGAAGGTGATGCCATTACATTCAAAAGCAGACTGACTGTATGATGAGTACTTAATATGTAAGTGGGTACCTAGTGGGGACCTATTACATTGCGGTAAGTAGACTAGTTCTAATGCACGTTTTCACTAACGTTGCACAACGCCTAAATGTCGGTGTTGCATTATGTAAGCGGACTGTTAATTTTCCAACGCTCGTCTCTGTGCTGACAGTTAGGAATCGATGATTGTTGATGATTTTTATTATTTAAATACTTGTAACTGTAGCGCATCATAGTTTGATCAACATACAGTCCGACACTAACCTACAAAAAAGTAAAAATATTTGTTTTATTTTTCGTGATTTCTTAGCGCAGCCCCTTAACACAAATAATGGGAAGTTTTAACACGCAAATTCTCCAACGGAGATGCATAGTAAAACAACCTGTCATGTTTGTTAAATCCATATTGTAGATAGTTATGTTGTGCATAGCATTCCCGTTAAATGCGTTCGTGCACAGCATTCATATGCAAGTATTAGTGGGCTCTCTCGAATGTGTCCGTGATTTACAGCCCTGTGGGGGTTGCAAAACTATTACACATTTTCGGAGTAAAACTGTGTGAAGGCACTCCGCAAATTGAAACACAAATGTTTCCCTCTTCCCGACTTATTTGAAACGGAATCTACCTCGGAGTAGTTCGTAACTTTCGATTTGATTTATGAGAAATCTGAAGTTTAGTTAATCGTGTTTATACCTGTATTTAATTAAATAGAAGTGTCAGGTTTTAACCAACTTTACCTAGAACTGGAATTAATCAAACGTATTTTTGTTCCGTGCCTTTCCAGATCACTAAAATGATTTTAAAAAACAAAATAAGAGTTACGTAGTGCAGTTTCTATCAGGTGTAAAAGCCCTTTTCCTGTATTCACTTTGCGTGACTCCACGTGCTATTAAGTCCATTATATTTAAACCTTTGTATTTTACTGAATACTTGCACCGCCGCACGAGTGTAGGTGCCTGTGTTTTGTATCTGGGCCTGAACATACTTCTAATGAAACGAATTTAGTCGTGATGTGTTCAATATAATTTGTTATTCAAAAATGTTTGCTTTAAAAATGCTGCTGTATTTTGCCAAGAGGACCCATGCCCCAGGTGAAAGCATGCCTGAACAGAATGTTTCAATATTTAAAGTCTGTAAATTAAGCAGGTTTAAAAGGAATATTATATTTCAATTCACCGTAATGTATTTTTTTAAACACTCGTGTTGCGAGATGCTGTGAAAATATTTACATCATTATTGGATAATTTTGAAACTTTATTCAATTATTAAATAATAACTAGATAATTTATTTACACTTTTTAATTTGATATTTTATTCTAGTCGTCTAGAATTGAGTAAACCTAATATTTACTAGGTACTTATTGAGTTCTCAAGTTAAATATGCATAACCTCGTTATTTTAGATTAATCACCGAGTTATAAAGATCAAACCATTTAACAAATGTTTTCTGAACAAACTGTACAAAATATATGAGAGAAGCCAAGCTCAAAGGCTTACGTTATATCCGATAAAATGTTTCCAAGTAAAGCTCTGCTAATATTTTATTACGTAAGATACTGTTTTGCTTATACGTGTAAGGCGATTGAACGCTGGAATCGAACAACAAGTAAATCGAGCTGGTATTTAGAGTCGTTTAAGAAATATTGCATCGAAAATTTTCACTTTTAAAGCAGTAAGCACTCTACTACAGGCTACAGGTAACATTTAGGATTAAACTCTAGCTGGAATTCGGTAAATGCTCCGAGATCTGTTCGAAAAGCTGAGAACACTTTGCAGACTGTTAGTAAAATACCGACTTAGTGTATACAACACTTGATTTTTACTGTAACATTGATTGTGTACTTTCTAAATATAGCCTAGCCTATCTTAGACAATATTTCGAGTTAGACTTTGACCTTCAAACTGATGTTTTGATCCTCTTGACGTAACATGGGTATATTTAGTGATGAGCGTTTGATCTTTACAACTAAAGGTCCTTACCTAAAGGTACTAGTAATGGTGGCAGGAACATCGATGCGAAACCTATTTTTACTATGGAATTAGTACACGAATCTGGCGCGAATTGAAATGATTCATCTTTTATTAAATAAAACAAATAAAATCCGTAATGTCATACACAATTGCGTTTATTTAATACCTACGGCGTCAAATGCATGGAACACCAATTTTTCTTTTTTAATAAATTAATAATATTCGGTCACGTACGAATATTTCATGAAAATTAAAAGTAGTATCATTTATGTGTTCGGAGAGTTAGCGATAACTGTCAACTAAGCTGAATTTACATTGCTGTGTGCGAACGCTCTTCCTGGAGCGCCAAAACTAATTTCTGTGAATATTTTACACTAGGAAAACCAAGGTAATCGACATAGCCCGAAGAATTACCAAACTTAAGTGGCAGTGGGCAGGGCATATTGCTCGCAGAACAGATGGCCGATGGGGTCGGAAGGTTCTGGAGTGGTGTCCGCGTACTGGAAGACGTAGCATTGGAAGGCCTCCCACAAGATGGACCAATGGTCTGGTGAAGGCCCCTGGAATCCGTTGGATGCGAAAAGCACAGAACTGATCGAAGTGGCGGTGCTTAGGGGAGGCCTATGTCCAGCAGTGGACGTCTTTCGGATGAAATGATGATGATGGTTATGATTTTACACAAAATTGTTGTCTTTTCCATTCAAATATTCATGTTTATAATTACGTACCATTTGCAGTCTGCTATAACATAAGTATATGTAGAAATGAATCATTAAGATAAGTATGATAAATTAGTTCTCGTCGAGATATTAATCATTATGTTCGGTACATGTTTCATACCGTCTAAGACTATCTACGACTACGTTCTTTAAATTATTTGAAGAACTGATCTTAAAATATGAACTCATTTTGTATACTTAATTACTAAGTATCTACCAGTATTTTTAAGATTTCAAAGTTAATGCTTGCAAAGAAGCTTTTAAAACTGGATGTTTCACATTTTTATACGAAATTCAAAGACTTTTTATCTAAGCGGATTTGTCCAATTAACATAAACGGGTTAGTTGCTTATCATGGCTGACTAATTTTCAGAAATACATCACGACCCTTAACTTTCGCCACTTAGAGAGAAATAATTAAGACATCAGCAGCTGGGCTTGCGGAATTAAATTAGATGAAATAATTATACGACGATTTGTTATATTTCCTTATGAGCTTAAAGGTGACTATTACGCTCGTGGGTAATTAGTTTGATTTGAAGTTGTTTTTTAAAACTTTATAGATGACATTATATACCTAAAACAACTTGTAGATACATTATCTAGAGTTTTTGGCTAAATCTTCGACTTAGTAGATTTTGATCTTTTTTAAAATGTATGGCACCTCTCTTGTTTGTTTCGAGTTACAATTTGATGCTACAACCTTGCTGTCGAAGTGAATTTTCAAAAATAACCGAATTCTAAACCTCCTCTTTTTTAGAGACTACGCAAAACTAATTTTGTTTCTCGTAGTCATAGAATTTATTTATTCCATTACCATTCCCAAACAAAATGTTGCTACTGAACAATGTATACTGGGCATTCTGTAGCAAACCTTCAGAATCTATCTAAAATAAAGTTTACAATAACTAATTGCCCAATAAATTCGCGCATTCCAAACTTAAATTCGTAAAATATATAAACAATTCGGCGTGACATTGGTGTAGGCACCTTCGTAGGTCATAAGTCTTGACTCTTGACTAGGTTTCAACATAAATCCGAAAACAATTAAAATTACATTTGATAAGTTATAAAAATTATTTTAAACAATTGTTGTTTCATTTAATGCCTAAAACTTTTTAAAAAGAAAAGATTTAAATTTCCAATTGGTAGATATAGATTTTTGACATTCGTGATAATAATGTATGACTAGAATCGACAGAAAAAAAAAATGTTTGGCATAATCGCTCTCGTTCATCAAGACAAATTGAGTAGTGGTAATGGATAAATCCGTGATAATGGACTTGTGTTTAAGATATTCTTAAGATTTGATGCGTAGCAACATAATATATATGTACATCAATTTATGGTATCGTATATGGTCATTCTTGGATCCAATGGGACAAGCCAGCGGAGGTTCTTCATATCTTTAAGTCCAACTGGGGGCGTTTTCAAAATATAACGGCTAAAAAAGAGTGCACGCTTAAACAGTTTGTCAATAAATTGTTTTGTTTGTTCCAACGTTAAGTACGTGCAATAAAAGTACTTACGCATTACAAAAATGCATTTCATGCAACACTGGCATAAAACAAAACCATAAATAAGAATTAATTTTAAAAATAAATAATTAAATAAAATTTAAAAAAATGAATATGGAAAAAGAATACACTAGCATAATGGCGCGAATTTTCTATTTTGTTACGTGCAAGGGTTACGTGTGAATGTGACATTTAAAAAAAAATCTATTTATAGAATTTACCTAGCTATTACTACCTATTTACCTCAGCCTTACCTTACCAATTTTTCTGAAAGTCACTGGAAGTTCAATATTGTCGAAAATGTTTCGACCAAAAGAACAGCAAGTTGAAATATACTTACTCAAATCCAATTTGGAAGAAATCGAAAATGAGTTGATCGGGTAGGTAAGAGATATGGCTTTAAATGAAATCATCAAATTTCTTAAAGATTGTTAGATTGATTAGTAGCGGAAATTTTACATGAGGCGATATACTTTTTTAAATTCTTATTAGTTCGAACTAAAGTATTCATTGGACGAAGATTATATTTAAGGTTTTCCATGATATCAAAATATTGTTTTTGAATTTCCTGTTTTATCACTCATAGCACTTGTAACAAACAGATACGTTCCTTTTAAAGTAACGTCTTCTTTCATAGAAAGCATCAATCCTTCACATGAATTCATACTGTCCAATGTCCATTATTTGTGATGCCTCAAACTTATCCACGTCTACCAGTGTCCTTATCGACTAGTTGTCACTAGGGCAATACTTACTTAATAAGCAGGCTTTACTTGACTGAACGAGGTTAAATTGTAGATTTTTGAAACCATATGACTATATATTACTAAATCTTAGTTAACCAGTAATTTTGAATACTGTTTGCACTCAGCGTTGCCCGCATTAGATGCGTTGAACGAGCAGAAGTACCGGGAGACTGACCGCATTGAGGGTTACCCGTTCATTGAACACAGAAACTGAACGCCTGAACTTGAAAATAGTGAGTGCTTATTGCACTTCTTTTCATGATTTCAAAATGTAACTCATACCAACTTATTGAATTAAATTGGTATGAGTAACATTTTGAAATCGTGTTATGGAATTTAGTTTTACACTTAATTCAATGCAAATCAGTCATCATCAGTGACTATCATCATCATCCTTACCTTTTCCCAACTATGTTAGGGGCGGCCTTCAGTCTAACAGGATGCAGCTGAGTATCAGTATTTTACATGGTACGACTGCCTATCTGACCTCCACAACCCAGTTAGAGGGTAATACGATACCCCTTAGTAAGACTAGTTGTCAGACTTCAGTGACTATAACCGTACAAAATATTGTGAAACATTTTTAGAGCACTATGGAGTTTCTTTCGCATTCTTCTCGATACGATACTACCTTTTGAATGAAACACCAAGAATCAATTCTACGTATATTTTCTTGTAAATTGTAGCGTTCAAAAGTGCTTTTTCAAGGCCACACTTCTATGCATTGTAAAGACAAGCTAAGCGTCACAAACAGTATTTGTAAACGACATCAGTGCTGTAGAACTTCGAATTCTATTGATTTGCAGTTGTTAGTTATCGAAAAGATATTAGTAATGCGTTTGTTTTTGTTTCCTTTTTTTAGGTAGGAAATCATCGATGACCTTCCCACTCTAGGCGAAGTTGGTGGCCGTGTCAGATTGTCACACTGTTACTGACAGGGGCACGGTAACTCTTTCGAACAAACCCGCGATCGACTATAGCGGAACCCTTCAAATACTGCTGCTTCAAATATTGCAAAATAATATGTTACCCAACACAGTGTACACACACACATGCACACAATGTATAATTGCAAACGTTTGATGGATGATGTATGGTAAAAAAATAGAAAATAAATAATAGTTTAAAAAAACTAAAAAACACGCTTCCATTGAAAACCAAACTAAAAAGTACAAAATAATGGAAAAAAGCGTGGGGTGCTTTTTAAGGTATTTTTTTATTGATATCAGGCACCCCACGCTTTTTTTCCATTATTTTGTACTTTTTAGTTTGGTTTTCAATGGAAGCGTGTTTTTTAGTTTTTTTAAACTATTATTTATTTTCTATATTTTAGGGTGTTTCGAATTTTGAGACGTATGTCAGCGTAGTTTGTGACGTATATCAGCGTAGTTTTCGAAGACAGTTTTTTTTGCTGTCCTGGTAACCCTGGCAAGGATAATGGCGCAAATTAGTTTGTGACATATGTCACCGTAGTTTTCGAAGACAGTTTTTTTGCTGTCCTGGTAACCCTGGCAAGGATAATGGCACAAATTTATGAAATTATTGCATTGTCATCGGTCCTTGACAGGTGTGCAAAGTTTGAATGAAATCTGGTCGTTTAAAGTGAGTCAAAATCGCGCTATAAGGAGTCGGTTACAAACAAACATACAAACATACAAATATACAAACATACAAGTAAAGCTAATATAAAGCGTGTAAAAAAGCAAAAATAACAAACATTTTACTCGAAAGCTCCTATAAAATCTAGCTGGCTCGTGCCTGGCTCCTCCTTGTAACTAATAATTGGTGTATTTGTTGCAGTCCAGCGTATTGTTAAACGTATGCAATTGAAGTGTCAGAGCGATGATGTAAATAAAAGCGTAGTGTAAGCACGGGAAACTAAATTCGAACTAGCTAACTCTGTGAAGCAAGAAGCTCAGGAAACAGAACTCCTTATGTATTGTAAGTTTAAAGCCGTTACACTGAGTTTTGGCAATTACAAGATTTAATTAGTTTCAGACTGGGATTTAGTGTCGTATAGTTCACCGTACGTCGATGGCAATACTTCATTTAGAGTTGGCCTAGCGCACCTAGTACGGAGTTTCACTTGAATCAGATACCAGCACGCTAATTTCGTAATACACTATCAATAACAATCCGAATCCTTTTGAAGGATATCCGAATCCATTACTTTATATATTCGAAAAATTTGTTTTCTGAACAACGTAAATATCGCAATGAATATTGTTGAACTATTAAAATGAAAGCGGTTCTAACTGTTAGTGTATTACGCAAATACCCCGCAGCTTTACTCATTTTATTACGATTGATGTGCGAGTCTTAGTCTGCTTGAGGTTAAAGCTTACGTGATGTCATCATAGGTTGGCACTCGAAATGGAATAGCTAATGATGACATTAGCTACTCTACAATAGATTGGAAATAGAAAATAAATGTTTAAAATAATGCGCACCTAACTGTGACGATTGTGACCATATTATGCAAAAAATCGCATTATAATAATTCTAATGGTGTACCTACTGAGAAGTAATTGTTCACAATATCGATACCTTCCCTTCTAACATACATTTAAGGCTTCCTACCTACACAATTAAAAATAGAACAAAAATCTCCGCGGCACCGACTGAAGGTAATGAACGGTTCAGTAGATTTCCATTGAAACGAAACCTATTCTTGATTTTCTTTGTAACCTTACGTTATTTATATCCGACCCTTAAACGGAATAATTAATTTTAAGGATGACACTACTGTCTGTCTGTCTGTCCGAGTATGTCACAGCCACTTTTTATCGAAACTATAAGAGCTATAATGTTGAAACTTGGTAAGTAGATGTATTCTGTGAACCGCATTAAGATTTTCACACAAAAATTGAAAAAAAAAACAATAATATTTGGGGTTCCCCATACCTACATTTTTTTTCTAAACTGAATAGTTTGCGCGAGAGACACTTCCAAAGTGGTAACTTCTAAAATAAGGGAATGATAAAACTAAAAAAAATATATCATGTACATTACCATGTAAACTTCCACCGAAAATTAGTTTGAACGAAATCTAGTGAGTAGTTTTTTTTTTTTTTAATACGTCATAAATCGTAAACCACTATTTACCTTTCATTCAGTCAACTCAAACATAAAAATTAAAAAAAAAAAACATTTAATTTCATAAACATAAACCTTATGCATAAACCGTGAATACCTACAGGTTTGTACGGAACCCTCGGTGCGCGAGTCCGACTCGCACTTGGCCAGTTTTTATTTACCCTCATAGTTGAATTCGAATTATAAAGTTCAAAACGAGTTAATTATTGAAAAACATTATAAGCCTTAATGCCCAAATTTAAAAATGGACTCAGTTTATAAGACGTTTCATTTTTTCTTACCAAACGGCAAATCCAAGAAGTTGATATCACCAAGCAATTTCCATTTTTTTGCGGGGCATGCCATTTTAATTGCATTACAAAACTATTTCTTACCCTTTTAACTTCAATATTTTATTTGGTTGTTTCAGTCCCAATAGAGGTAATTAAGTCCAAAGTAATTAAAGTAGTGTAAGAAACTGCCCTCAACTAGTTACTGGGCAACAGTTGTATCAACTAGATCCTATTTGTATAGCAAACTAAATACGCATACACATACACTACGCATCTATATGCCATAGTATGTAACTTGGTATAGCGCACTGCTTGACTGTAGTGATTGTTTTTTTTTTTTTTTTGATTGGGAAAACATCAAATGACTTCTCCCGCTCTGGGCGGAGCAGGAGGGCGTGTCAGACTTTTACTGACTAAAACCCACCCGTGTTCCTTCAGTTGCCCATGTGCCAGGTTCACGGTATCTCTTTCGAACAATCTAGTGATTGTGTTAAGGTGGTTAACATTCATTGTTGCGTTTAGAATACTGACATTTATGCGATGTTCAGTAGGCACGTTCCGTAGCTGAACACTTTAAACCATAAAATATTCGGAATGCTCAGAACGCTACGCTAGTCTGAATCACCGGTAGCTATTTCGATTTCAGTTAAAATATCCATCACGTGACCATGACTGCAATATCCTCTGGCACAAAAGGCATCCCGCCTTTGTACAACTCCTTGTAAAATGGTTCAACGTTTCTCGTATGTAGATGCATACGGGAAACGTCGAACCATTTTATCGTATCGCAGTATTTCGGGCGTCGAATACTAACCTAATTATTTAATTTACGGAGTAGAATCCTCTAGTGTGGTGTAGTCCTTACACTACACCTATTATTATTATTATTTTCGGACGCTAGGGAAGACACATTGCAAGAAATAGAGAATCGTTTCAGAAAAATACGCGGATATTACTTATGTAACTTGGGAGCCTGCCGTTTTGCCGAAAAGATTTTGACAAAATTTCACTACCTAAACAAATTTTAGAAACCTTTTTTTTATACCAATGCAATATTTGGAATGATTTTAGTACGCAGTTTTTCATTTGGTCAAATTTTTACTCGGCACAATATTACCAAAGATAATGTCATTACGGCATTTAGTCTTTAATCAAATGATTTATTACAGCAAACAATCTTTAGACAATAAACGTTAGGTAAAATAATTTGCAATGACAAAAAATATAAAGGCAAAAATAAGATTTTTTGAGAATTATTTTAGAAAAATAAAATTGCAATATTTTAATTATATATTAAAAAATGCAATATTATTTTAATACAATCATTTATTTAATACAAAAGATTTGTAACTTAAAATTTCTAATTTTTTGCAATGGACATTAGCAATTTTATTTCGGAGTATTTAGACTTGTGTAGCAGAATTCGATTAAGTATTTATCCATATTTTTTTTCTTCTTTCTTTCTATAATCTCAATGTCAGCACGAGCCGACCGAACGAAGCGAGCGGTGCCGTAGCAGCGGCCGGAGAGTGTCAGAAACGACTAGATTATAATATAGAAAAAAAATATGGAAAAAAGAGGTTATTTTTAGCTAGTTATTGAAAACCGAACTAGTTAGACGAGGTTAATGATTGAAAAACAAAATGGTTAGGGTAGGTTAAATTAAAACTGTGAGCTCCGCCAGAAACGACTTGATTATATAGAAAAAAAATATGGAAAAAATAGGTTATTTTTAGAAAATAAGGAAAAAAATGTTTAGAATAATTTATTTTGCGTAAAATTAGTTATTCCAACTGACATATTTGACTACATAAAAATTGGTAAAAGTACTAGTTGCTAAACAAGTATGAATTGGAGAAGCGGCAAATTATGGTTGATGAATTAAAATCACACCTGAACCTGCTCCAACCAGAGGTTCTAGAAGATCTCCATACAATAATGTAAGTAGCCTTTTAATAGTTCACCGCTCATTACAATCATATTCGTTAAAATAAGGTTAATTTTACCTTGAGTCATATTTACTCAAGCATGCTTGCTTGCTTTGCTTTTTTTCATCGTTACTTGAAAAGACACGCGATTCCCGCAAGGGGTCGCTTATTTATTTGGTTTTTTATAAGAAAAAGGAGTTAACTGTTCTTACCGTTTGATATTGTAGAACAATATTCTATGTTGTGTTGTTTTGAATTACAGGGTGGCCCAACAAAACGTTGACACAAAGTTTTACGAATTATTTTGTTAATTTAATACGTGAATTAAATAAGATAACAAATGGTAAAAACACTTTATTTTATTCAAATATCCCTATTTGTCTTCAAAGTAGCGGGAATACATAGAGACAAACGCTTGGTAAATTTTCTACAATTTTCCGCACCCTCCACAGATATTTTGCCCCGCTCTCGTGAAAGAGTTGCCTCAGAGTGTTAATACTTCTACCATCCATATCACAGGACCATGCTTCTAAGAAATACCAAAAACTGTGCTCTATGGACTTCAGATCAAGCGAGTAGGGGGGTGGCCATTCTTTGGAGCTGATGGACCCAGGAAAATTGTCTTTGCACCACTATTGAATACTTTGGGCTCTGTGATCTCCTGCCAGGATCGCGGATTTGTTCGATAGAGTAACCGTTGCCCTGGCACAGGCACCTGAAGGAACACAGATGGTTTTAGTTAGTAAAAGTCTGACACGCCCTCCCGCTTCGCCGAGAGCGGGAAAAGTGATCTGATGATTTGCCATCCAAAAAAAGGCCTGGTGATCTGGAGCAGAATTTTGTTGAAATATCCATGAAAGGTTACCAAAGTTTTCAAGAATGTATCGTCGGTGGTTTTTATTTGTTGATGGACACCCTTTCCTACAAAAACTAAGGGAACTTTGCCAGTGGCGCTAATCGCACTCAAAACCAAACCAGCGCTTTGGCGATCAAAATCAAAATTAAAAGTCATTCATTCAAATGGGTGTAATTTATCTATAATATGTATGTATTTAGAAATATATAAGTATATTTATCAGTTGTCTGGTTACCATAGTACAGGCTCTACCTAGTTCGGAATCAGATAACAGTGTGTTGGTTGTCCTAAGATATTTATTATTTAATTAGGCTAAGGATCAGCACTTTTCGAACGGAGCGTTATTTCAGCAATCGATAACTCTCAAACCGAACTGTTATGACTTTGTCCGTAAGCAGTTACGCTTTTCTGAGTTTATAAGGTACCAATGGTAAATCATCTTTTACGATACGCTGTATGGTGGAGCGCCTTATCCATAAGTCTCGGGACATTTTCTCCACCTTGGTCTATTAGATTACGGACTAATCTTTGTTTGATAATGTGTCTCTGTCAAACAAACAATGTTGATAACGACGCCGTAGAAAGAGTACATTATTACACAATAACAAAACACAAAAGAAAACGCCAAACATTTTTGAAAATTTCACTTTGTCACCTTTTTTTTGGGCCAGGGTGT
Organism: Aporophyla nigra; assembly: GCA_947507805.1. NCBI lineage: Eukaryota > Metazoa > Arthropoda > Insecta > Lepidoptera > Noctuidae > Aporophyla > Aporophyla nigra. The sequence continues at coordinate 11,772,095 of OX382307.1, read as the reverse complement.
AATTTCTCCTAGTTATTTATAGTTTTTTGTTTGGGACCGAATTTTTGATAACGATTAATTTACGAATATTTCTATTTAATAAAATAGGTACTAGCTTTTGCCAGCTGCTTGGGCGGGGTATTATACAAATAAAACTTCATCTTAAATCACTCTGGCTGTTGCTGAAAACAGCATTAAAATCTGTTGCATAGTTTCCAGGACTTAAGCGTACACACACAAAATGCGACTTTGTTTTATATTATGTAAGGATAAGGATACAATCATCATCATCATCATTTCAGCCGTAAGACGTCCACTGCTGGACTTAGGCCTCCCCCAATTTGGGGGGCTTTGCCATAATCGCCACGCTTGGCAGGCGGGTTGGCGATCGCAGTATGGTGGTAAAATGCATAGAGAACGCTGCTGCCCATTCTCTAGTAAGCCCCTTAGTCGCCTTTTACGACACCCACGGGAAGAAATGAGGTGGTGTTATTCTTTACGTCCGGCACCACACGGTACAAGGATACAATACCTTTATTCAATTACGTCATTTCCTTTAAACCCTAATAAACCATCTCTCATTTTATTAATTCTGTAAGTCGCAAGAAAAAAGTCTCTCAACATTAGGGACTTTTCATTTCAGAATAAAAAGCGAATTAGATGCGAAAGTAATGGAACTTACAGACAATCCAGAAGCTCTAATTAAAAAACGTAATTTTGTTCTCAATAAGAAGACTACCTTGATTGTGAAAAAGTAGTAATATTACTCATTTTAAATATCCCTCTCTAAGTATTATAAAAATCCTTTGCATACACGTAGTTATTCATTTTTTAAAAGAACCCTATGTATTTCTACAAATACACTTACACCATAAAGAGTGACTAAAATATTTAACATTGTGGAATTTTTCTACACACTTCCATTTTAACAGCGTTTATTTTAGCAGCGTTTTATTTTCGTGTCCCTTTGCGTTCGTAAAAAGCGAAATATAAAACACAATCCCTAAAAATAATATATTACACAGTGGGTCAGATACTCTACCGGCGAGATTTTTTGTAGTAAAAATTATTATACGAATTTCTAGTTGGGGTTCCAAATTCAAATCATAAAGTTTAACATTTAATTTAAAGTACAAAATAATGGAAAAAAAAGCGTGGGGTGCTTTTTAAGGTATTTTTTTATTGATATCAGGCACCCCACGTTTTTTTCCATTATTTTGTACTTTTTAGTTTGGTTTTCAATGGAAGCGTATTTTTTAGTTTTTTTAAACTATTATTTATTTTCTATTTTTTAGGGTGTTTCGAATATTGAGATGTATGAGAGCGTAGTTTGTGACGTATGTCAGCGTAGTTTGTGACGTATGTCAGCGTAGTTTTCGAAGACAGTTTTTTTGCTTTCCTGGTAACCCTGGCAAGAATAATGGCACAAATTTATGAAATTATTGCATTGTCATCGGTTCTTGACAGGTGTGCAAAGTTTGAATGAAATCCGGTCGTTAAAAGTGGGTCAAAATCGCGCTATAAGGAGTCGGTTACAAACAAACATACAAACAAACATACTCGTACAAACATACAAGTGAAGCTAATATAAAGCGTGTAAAAACATGCAACTGCAATATTTACTTGGTAAGCTTAGCATGATTTGACATGACACAAATAACCTGTTGTCACTTCATTCCAATGTAATACTCGATTGATTACTTGCAATCGTCATTTAAATGCAAACGGAATCAATTTCTTTATAACGACGGGTTAGAGGATCCTTTTAAAAGTAACGTTGTCATAGCAAAGCTAAGTTGTGTGAATAGTTTCTGTAATTTGATTTACAGACCTTATTCGAAGAAATTGGTACTATTTTAATTACTAACATTTATTTACCAGTCCTAGGAAAGTAAAATAAAATTCTGCTACACATATCTTTTGACGATATTTTTCAGGTACTACAGCTAGCCAGTTTTATAGTTTTTTATAAAGTTTTGTTTATAAACATTGATACCGAGCTAATGAATGGTACTATAGTCACGTATTGATTGTGAACACGAAGTGCAGTGGGCGGTACGGCGCGCGGCGTGTCGGTTTCGTTCCTTTGTTGGCCACGGTTAGGTTAGTAGACTGTCTCCTTTTTACCAGACAACTTCAACGTCTTTCATAACGTTAGATAAATGTCGGTGAAGAAGATTCACTTGTATCTTTTTTCACGACGGCTGAAGATGGTCTTTGTGCAAAGGAAAATTATCTTTTTATCAACTCCGAATTTTACTTCACTTGTTTAGTATAATTGTGTATGACGCTTTAACGCATCATCATTTTACTGCATCTGGGTCTTTGTTGCTCATAAATGGTCTTTTAAGTTTATTTTCTTATTAAGTAAAACAGCAGTATCGGAAACCATAGGAACATTTGTTACACATACCTTTGTTAAAACATACTTTTTACTTCCGTATAGTTGTAAAACCTACAAACGAAATGAGTGCCATGCTACCTCTGGTTGTATGTGATGTTTAAATGTTATGAATAAATTGTTTACTTTATTTACTTATTTAACATTTTTAACGGAAAATTTTGAAATATTACTTATTCTGATGTACTTACCATGCGTGCTGTGTTTTCTTCATCAAATTAATTCCCATTTTCAATTCTCATGTCGAATGATTTGACAATGATGTTGACCTTTTAGTGACAATGATGTTGTAAGTAGTTGTATAAACCTATACGTACTAACTACAAATATTGTTAGCACTCAACCTTAAATGGCGACAAAATTGGTAATAAGGAAAATGTAAAAGTTCCGCTATACCTAAGTACCTACCACTAGCCAATGTATGTTGAAGAAATGAACATGCACTTAGTATGAAACCACTTCTGAAAGGAAAATATGGGACGTAACAGCTGCAATTCATTTCACAGTATGTAGTTCTTAATAACGACCAGCTGTGAGAAATAGCCCTCCTACCATCGGTAAAATGTCTTGATAAAGTCTCCAGCGCTAATTGTTTAATTTCATAAAACTTGAAATATTTTTGTTGGTGAGTAGATAAGTAACTACCTACACAATTTTGATCAATCCTGTAGGCAAAATTTTGATTTCGTACATATTGGGCTATCCATTTTCCATATTATTGGTTGAAAAAAATATTTTCATTATTATTAGTAACACTAACAGTATGACTTTCCTTAAGTGGCTAAACTTAATTACTAATGAATACGGAAGCGTAAAAACGGTACGATAACCGAGAGATTTTGCATCAACGGTTTCAGTTGGGTATGAACGAACGTTGGTATGGAAGAAACACACGCGTACCGTGATACCGCATTACATTCAAAACTGCAATGAAATAATTACAAAAAGATACATTCACAAAACTTAATGTAACGTGACATTACGCCTGTATTCCTGGAGGGATAGGGAGAAGTGTTACTTAAATACACCCCGTTAGCAATAAATTTTACTTTAAATTTGAAACTTCCATCGCTACTCGTATACTAAATATAATATATACTAATAAAGAACTTTAGACAAGTAAAGAAAAATATATGTACTTAATTAGTTGCCTAGACATTTCAAATTGTTTTGTTTGATAACTCTTCAGCAACCGAAGCAGTTTTATGTAATACCCGGTAACGAGCTTCGTGTCCTTATCAACTAAAGATGATAAGGACACGATGCTCGTTACCGGGTTGCCGTAATCTGTACACCCCTTTAGGGCAAGCCACTAAAATCTTCTAACAAATCTGTTTCGTTTTATACAGACATCGATTTAATTAAGGAAGTAGTCGTTAGTCGTAACTGGTGGTTTCTGAAATATCTTCTAATTAAAATTTAAAGACACTAATGTAAAAGCTTAAAAAAAATGATAAAGTTCAACGGAGAAACTGCGATACAAAATTAAAAATGAACAGTGAATATACTTGTAGCATAAAATCCTCACTACCATTGTTATCTAGCTTTTTGATGCTAGAACCGTGTATCATTTCAGTTCTGTGCTGTTTGTTGGAAAGCACGGAGTGTAATTTCAGTGTAAGCTGTGATTAATGCTTGTATTTCCGGCACAAAACCACTGCGGTCGCGGCCTACTGGTTCGATGCAAATCCCGTTTGTAGGCACTCGCGGTACAAACGGGCAATACCACATCATATAAATAGCTCCGACATATTAGTATAGCCCTAGTAAAAACTACGTAGGTACATTCTAACCGTTTTCATTTTAAACAAGCTTATCCTAATTTACTAACCGAGTTCCACGAACCTAATTGTATTAAACATTACTGAAATATTTCAACGTGATCCGTCGAACGTATCAAACATTTCAGATTACTTTTGAAACTGCCCAATAGAGAATGTAGACCGTCAACATTCTTTCTTTGGGAACTTTTAGTATCATTCCCGAAGCAATTGTTTGAGGGACGGCGATCTGATTTTATACTTATTTATTACTAGCTTTTGCGCGCGGCTTCGCTCGCGTAAATGTCGGAAATTATCGCAAGAGAACATACTACCGCGGTAAGAATGTATTAATCCAGGTTATATAGGTAATGTATACTAGGTAGATGTGTGCCATTTTCGATCCAGAGCCATTAAGCCGGTTTTGCGTGATTGAGAAACAAACATCCAATCATACTCACATTTATAATATTAAATAGTAAGTAGGTTTATAATTCATATTACTTCGGATTCATAGTTTATGAGAATATCATATTATGTGTTTGATGTACTTAAAATAAAACTAATAGTAATCAGAGTAAGAAGACTGAGACAGGGCTGGATTGAATTGAATTTAAGTCTTCCTGGTGTTTCTTAACGCTCCTATTCTACCTATACTGACACTCAGTTATTTACCAGACACCAAATCGAACATAGTTATAGGAATAGTACTTTTGCCAGTGGCATCGCCCGTTTAGCTGTTGGAAAATATCAGCCGGGAAGCTACTACCGGGATTCAGTATCCTATATGATAAGTGTTCAGGATAACCAAAAATCCAAATCCATCCAAAATTAATCTAAACATTTAAGCCATATTTCGCGGTCTCGCGGTACTTGGAATAATACTATTATGTTTATTTTGAGTACATCGAACATAAATGATATTCGGATTTACTATGAAGCCAAAGTGAAGTGTGTACGGCTCGTCAGCCGCTCTGTCCCGCTTTTTAAATCTCTGATATCTTCTAAGATATTTATTTTAATCATATGCTGGAAATGGCAATTTTGATCTACATGCAATGCACAACGTATCTAATGTATTTAATTGGATAAAGAACGATACCGTATTGTTTGGAATAGCTTGGTAAATAACCCATATTTTTTTGTAATATGTAAAAGATAAAAATGGTTATTGTTGGTTATGCTTAGGAGATAAACATATACCATCGCGGACTTTTTTATCTATCTATCTTTGTACTTTTTAGTTTGTCTAGCGTTTATTTTGTTTTTTAGCTATCCTGAAGATCCTAGTCAGTCTAATAGCTCAAATGTATGAAATTAATGTATAGTCATCGAGCAATAGGTACCTAATAGTAAGTTTCAAATGAATCCGACGTTTTCAAGGGGATGAAAATCACATTCAAATATTCCGTTACACACATATTTACATACGTACATAAATACACCCATACCAAGCCAATAAAAGCGTTTTTTAATAAAAATCTAAATAATATACAAACACATTTAATGACAATATAATTCTGGAAAATTTTAGTGAGACTCGAGAACTGAAAATGACAAATTAAGTATAAGCTGCTTGTAAAGATAGATACAATACAAAGCTACACTCCTATTATGTTGGCAGTTTATTCATATACACCGTGACATTTTAGTCGTCTTACAACGGCAGCCCACTTCATGTTTCCAATGACTACTAAACATCCATAAGAAAAAAAAAAATGAACATTTGAATAACTAAAAAATAAAAATAATATTCATTATGATGACGTAGTTTTAAATTGATATTTTTTGTCTCAAGGAAAACGGAGATGGATTGATCTAGTCGACTCTTGCGCTGGGTAGCTATGTTCTGTACCGCCTGATACGTAAACATTATTAACAGGATGTTTCATAATTCTAATCCACTATTTATTTTTCTTAGTACCTATTATATTAATTAATGGTAACAATTTTTAATCACGCCTAGAGGTATATTATGTCGGATACATTAAGTGGACAACCTTTGTAAGACGACTAAAATGTCACGGTGTATAGGCAGCGAAATTAAATGAGAAAATTTAGGTACACACGGCTGCAGGTCAAGCTATACATTTCCAGTTGACTTCGCAGCTGACCTCGCACAATGAGATGTTAGCTTATACTGGAAATGTATATCTTGATGTGAGGCCATGCATACCTGTTCATCAAAACGTAGATGTTTGATTATTTGTGTGACATATTAAAACTGTAAGTCAGTCTTTTTTCATTAATTATTTCAGCCGCATGTAAGTTTTTATTTGGGAATACCATTTATTTATAATTTTAAACTGCTTTTGTTAAGACATTCGTGCAGAACAGATACCGATAGAAAAACACCAGTCGATCGATTCTCTTAAAATCTCATAGTCAAAATAACTAAGGTTGACTGGTAGAAAATGCCTCAAGCATTAAGTCCACCTTTGTAAAAAACTATCTGCTTAATTTTTATTTTTAAATAAATAAAATAAGTGAGCTTAGCTTACCGACTAAATACACAGCATTAACCAACAATTTTTGTCATAATAATATTAAGAACCACTTACACAGGGAAGCCTTTCGGACTTTCCTCCTCGCTCCTGAGGAAATTTACCACTACACACTGATAATCTTAAAACTTTTGAGTTGTCCGACTTAGGTACCAACCTGCATCATTCGTTAAATATCAAAAAATCAGAAAGCCTGTTATCTCGATTTAAAAATAAATAAATAAAATCTTTTTAACGTAGCACAAAGCTATTTATTTCTATCCCGCGTGACAAATTATAAATAGGGTTAAAAAAACCTTATTACTGTTACAGTTAAGGTCTATATTGTGTATTCCATTGACATCGAATTGAACTGTGCTTAAAACCCTCACAGAAAGAACATTTCTGTTTACTTTTTACGTATAAGTGTGTATGTCGAAATGTTAGGCAGTATATTATTAGTAGGTATTGTAAGCGTACATTCTTTTTAATAATAAAATAAAATGCAAACAAAGCGGTAGATTTATTAATATAAGTAAAATCATTCTCAAATCAACACAAAAACTCAACATTTCTATTGTATTTTTTTTTCGTAAACCACAAAAGAAAATCAGTAGTCTTAATGGGCTTTCGATGTACTAAAGATTCCAAAGCCGAGTCCTGGATAATGTTTGTATCAACTTAGAGGTGCTCGCGGCGAAGCTCACAATTGTTTTCAAATTAGAAACTCGCCGACGGAACATTCTTCAAGACAATTTACACTTTCAACCATTAACGTTTGCGCAGTGCTAACATTGCTTTGCACTTCAAATTGAGGTTATCAGCTTGCCTTTCTTGCTTTAATCGGCTCTTTCCCAAATTGCGGAGGGTGGTGGATGTTTGTTTGTGATTGCTTTTGAAACAGAAGAAAATTAGAGAATATTAATTGCGGAAGTGTTGTAATATACCGGATGACATTTTTTACCGTCTCGACCTTCATATGGTGTGTTGTGTAACTAGAATAGAAGGCAGGAAGGCCTTCAGATTCATCGTAGGTGACTAAAGGAGCGCGGGACGCGGGTGGAAAGGGATGCCTGTGCGGCTAGTGCGCCTGCGAAAGATCTATGAGACCGCCTATCGGCCGGCTTCAAAGGGTAGGACCGCGCTCCGAAATCAATGATACATGCCGCGCATTGAGTAGGGTGCGTATGATTTGAGTTTCGATAGATTTTAATAAATTTTTTTGTTTTTTTTTTTCCAAATTTCTGTTTTTGTTGTTCTAGTATGAAAATGTTACTTTAAATGTGTAGTACTTATTGCTAGATCAATTTAATTACATGTTATTCAAAAATAAAAATAATAAAAATTTCTATGCCAAAAGCGTCTACTCCGTTCACCTATTACCCCCATTTTTTTTCAAGACGCTAAAAAAAGTCACCCAGTATGTGCCCAATTAAGTGGGGACGTATACCGTTGTACACACAAACATGTAGATGTCATGCTCATGTTTGTTTTCGGTTACGTCATCGAGAGCAGCGATCTGATTCTTGGATTCAAGCAGAAATATATTTAACGTAACAAATGTACACGCAGGTACGTTCCTTTTACCGTTTCGGACCTCAAAATGAAAAAAAAGAATCCTTGTAGGATCACTCCGTTGTTTGTCTGCCAATCTGTCTAGACCCTTTTTCTCAGGATCGCGTGGATGTATCAAGTTGAAATTAATATCAAATACGTAGGTCTATGGTCTTATGGATCTCTAAAAATCAAGCTTTTAATTCGACACAATTAAAAATACGTCCATTTATGCGACATATTTTGATACTCGCAATTATACCAATAGCTTATATAGTCTATATACCTTATAAGGTACTTCCCGTTGACCGAGAGTTATGAAATTTGGTAAAAAGCAAGGTCTCACTGCACAAGTACACAACAAAAAAAACTCCGAAAATTGTTGTAGTTTTATCACCTAAATAAATATTGCGATTACAAAATTAAATTTGCAGATGGAGGAAGTGACCGTGACGCACATAACGCTTTGTATGGGAGACCAAGTTATTCAACGAAAGTGTTAAGTTGGTTTTTGGGATAAATTCATCCTTAACTACACTACGGATCCCTACATTGTACGGAGTCCGACATGCACTCAGCAGAGGGTAATTGCGGAACTTTTTATCGGTAGGAATTGGTTTAATATTCATAGTTACACAACATTAATTGCGTTATTTACGTTGCTGAGCCGACAATTTATTCGAACAAATGACGCAATGGTTTAGAAATAATATTCAATCCCATTCAGATTCTGATAAATTGTGCGTTTCGCAATTAGGGTGCAGGTTTTTATTTTTAATAGATTTCTTGTAACTCTTCTATTGTTGTTAAATACTTTGTATCATGGAACGCTATTTGTTTACCTATGTGATTAATTTCATTTGCTTGTCGATCTCGTTAGCGTTTCATTCATCAGAGCAAAGCTACTTGTAATGGTCATCGAAATGTCATTAGTACCAACCTGCCTACGTTTTACAATGGTAGCGGTTTGTGTAAATAAACATTGAGCTCGATCGACTTCGGGGCGCCACATAAGTCCTAGGATAAAAACTTTTTTACAAAAAAAACAAACCACTTAAAAACACTACAAAGTGAAAAATAACTTTAATTTCGGAAGTCGGTGTCTTAGGATCTATATTTATGGTTTTTTTGCCACCGACTTCCGAAATTAAAGTTATTTTTCACTTTGTAGTGTTTTTAAGGAAGTCGGTTGTTTTTTTTTTTTTTTTGTAAAAAAGTTTTTATTTTTAAATTTTTAGTTGTGGTATTCACCCCGCGCTAATTCCAAACAAACAATGCATATTTATGTGATAGCAGAAGTTGCGGTTGATTTGCTGTCATTTTTTAAAGAGTTCCGGTGTCTGTCTCCCGAACTCATCATCAGATCTATATGAAATTTACATGGGACCATTTCGGAATAAACCCCTTTCGAACAAAATAAGAATTTTGCAAATCGGTTTATATATGACGGAGTTATGAACGAACATACATAAAAAAAAAAACATATAAACATCCGAATTGAGAACCTCCTCCTTTTTGAAGTCGGTTAAAAAACAACAAAAATGTTTTGACCCTGAGTTCGCGTTAAGTTATTACGAAAATTCGACGCTTAATTTTCGGTAACTGTTAAAGGATTCTTATTACCAATTAGGTCACACACCGTTAAGGGTTGAGTAGGTACCGATCTACATGCACTATTTATGGCTATACGAATACTTGAAAAGTTTTTATAACTAAAGGCACATTAGGCAGACAAAATATTATTCGCGCGTCATTCACAGGTGTTTTATATCGTGCTGTTCGACACTTTGGACTCTCCAGCAAATGGGCCATGATCTGGTCAATACCAACGTATTCACACATTTAGTATCTAAACATAAATTTTAGACAATTAAGTTGTCAGCGGCTTCGCCTGTGTCAATAATCCCAGGGGAAATTAATCATCAACATCATCATTCCAGCCGGAAGACAGCCACTGCTGGACATAAACCAACCCCCAAAATCTACCACATCGACTGGTTTTGGTGTGTGATTGAGTAAAAAATATCCAAACACCTAAACTTTCCCATTCATAATATTAAGAAGTATGATAAAAATAATCAAATACGTTATTATGACTGTCGCATAAGATAAATTAACAACGCATAATCGTTTTCCGCCTGAATGCCTCCTGTTTTAATTTTTGAAGCCATGATTAATATTAATAACCCGTGTTCAATTTAGATTGTTTTCGTAGCCACCGACTGAAACAAGATAAGGAGATTTCAGGAGGAGGTACTTACCTTCTGTTGCTTCATCGTGTTTTCTGATCACAATATGTACGCTATTTTAATTAAATACGTAGATAAATAAAAGTCTTACTAATCTACTTATTTATGTAGGTACTTACTTTTGGCATTCACCTAGGTGGTGAATACCGAAAGAAGTATATAAGTATGGTTAGATTCGGGCTATGAACTTTTTATCCTGAACATAAAAACTATGATCACCTGAAGCTGAAGAAGACCGAGTAATTTATATAATAAAATTCTGTTGTTATACAAACATCCCATACAAAGAAGTACCTTCAGCTTTCCTGAGGTCTGCTAGGGTCGAGATTTGTTCGAAAGAGATACCGTGGCCCTGGCATACGGGCAACACACACAGGAACACGGGTGAATTTTAGTCAGTAAAAGTCTGAAAAAAAAACCTAATTCGGACTATTACGTATGTTTAAAAAAAAAGTAATAAAATTGCACCAATCACTCATCAGTGATGCGGTTGCCAACGAGAAGCATTTCATTTTTATTTACATATTTTTTACTTGATATACCGGATGACATTTTTTACTGTCTCGACCTTCATATGGTGTGTTGTGTAACTAGAATAGAAGGCAGGAAGGCCTTCAGATTCATCGTAGGTGACTAAAGGAGCGCGGGACGCGGGTGGACAGGGATGCGTGTGCGGCTCGTGCGCTGCGAAAGATCAATGAGGCCGCCTATCAGCCGGCTTCAAACGGTAGGACCGCGCTCCGAAATCAATGATACATGCCGCGCATTGAGTAGGGTGTGTATGATTTGAGTTTCGATAGATTTAAATAATTTTTTTGTTTTTTTTTTCCAAATTTCTGTTTTTGTTGTTCTAGTATGAAAATGTTACTTTAAATGTGTAGTGTTTATTGCTAGATCAATTTAATTACATGTTATTCAAAAATAAAAATAATAAAAATTTCTATGCCAAAAGCTTCTACTCCGTTCACCTATTACCCCCATTTTTTTTTTCAAGACGCTAAGAAAGTCACCCAGTATAGGTAGAAAATAATTTGTTTGATTTATAATCATCTCACGTCTTACAATATGTAAAAAATGACAACTTTTCTGACATTTCCTAAAAATCAAAGCTTCACCGCTTAGCTAAGCTTAGGTAAGTAAGGTTTTCATTCTTTAGAAGTTTTTTTAGTTAAGTACCTACCTACAGGTACATCTTTCTTTCCAGTATTTATGGAACCAGCATCCTCATTGCGTAACACACTATCAATCACCATATGAATCACATGATTCAGAAGGATATAGCTAATCCATTGCTTCATAAGTTAGAAAAATTGTCTTTTCAACGAAGTAAATAACGCAATGAATGTAACAGTCAAAATTAAAGTCATGCACATGAACATATTATGATCGGTACGTAAGCTAAACATTCAGTTAGGTACGAGTACCTATTGAAGATGAGGAGGGAGCATTACAGTGAAGTTTATTACTTTCTGGATCAACTTGTTTGCAGCTTACCGAAACTTACATAAATTTGCTTTCATATGCTGACAGTGTATTTTCATGAAATAGAAAACGGACAGACAAACGTATGTGGGGCACCTTTTATAATACAATATAATGATTTATTGTGGTCACGCCCTACACGGGTTTGAATCAACCCATCTATCATTTCCTTATGGCGAAAATAGCTTGTAGCCCGGAGCAATATAGTTACGTCAGCAAGTAACAAAAGTAGGTTGTACGGTTTAATTACGGAACTTTTATCGGTAAACAATAGTTATAAATTGTTAACAAATACTGCTGAGAAATTTAATCAACCATCTTTTTTCATACCAGGAACGAGTTAGTAGTTAGTATATTTTTGGAATAATTGAATTATAGCGGTATGCTCAGTAGTTCAGATCATAGAACAGACTTTAAATTTCACTACTTACCAGACGAAGCATGTCTGTTTACGGTTACCAAATTTTACGACAAGACATCATAACATACATTTGGCTCAAAGGAAAAGTTATTCAAATGAATTACCTTCGTCTAAAGCATGCAGACGACACCAAAAAAAGAAAAAGACTTGCCTGTAAGTTGTGGGATCGGCTAGACGTCCCCAAACCAGATCGCGGCTGTAAACCCCATCCATCACAATGTCTATCCGGAATCCGACCTTCGTAACGAAACCCTGGTACTAAAAGCTCATCCGCACAAGTACATAGTACAGCTCGATCACACATGTCGTTATTTCTTATATCATCAATTTACCTATTACCTTCGTTCTACTGCATTCTTGAACTAATCCAGTCTAACTAGCCTGTATTGTCCCATTACAGGGCAAAGGCATCCCCTTCCCTTTTCCACAAAATTCTGTCTTTTGCTAGTGCTGGCCAGTCCTTTTGGCAGTAGTCAACATTCTTGAATAGCTTATTATTCATCTTGGGTACTCAATGATGGAAAAAGAGTTCCTTTTTACTAATATTTCAAACAAAGAAACAAATTAGAAAAATAAAACTTTGTTTTGTTCGCAGCAACGATTCCGCATAAATCTCTTGCACAGTTCGTGTATACATCTTAAATCTGCAAGTTTCTCAATATCCTGTGCTAGTAGAAACTTAAAATAATTTATGGTTATTGTGGGGAGGTGAATTAATACGCCGCCTTGCTTACAAAATTTAATATTGCACGGTGTTAACAATACCTTAGTTAATGCTATACGACGCGTTAAATTAAAATGAACTTTGCAATAAGATAGCTAATTATTCTTCATTCACTTTTCATCAAGAAGTTTAAATGGTTTGTTTACGAAATTTGTTTGCTTAAAGGCTTAGGCGGAATGTGGTCAAGTTCAGGTGGATAAAACTTGAAAGTTCTCACTTTAAGATAAATCCTAATTGATTAATTTACGTCTGATTTTGATACATGTAGCTACATTTGTAGGACTAAACCTACTTGTATACATACTTGCCGTTTGGGTTTGAAACGTTTGGGTCATGGGGCCCGTGTGCCCGTTTCTTTTTAAGACAGAAGGCAGGGTCATCATTTGGCCAAAGAATTAGCATCGCCATTCAACGTGGCAATGCTGCCAGTCTTCTGGGCATGTTTCCGGATGACAGTGATGCGGGCATGTAGGTACTCCGAAGCCTAAGTGTCCTTTTGTGTTTGTGTTTATTTGTATAGTTACTAATTCATTTTGGCATCCTGCCCATAAAACTTAATAATACTTGTATATGTTCAAATTAATGACTATATAAAAAATCAATGACCATGCTGATTGTCTTTTAACTATCTTTTTCACTGAACGCTAAGTTGGCGTTCTGCCGGCTTTCTATTTACATTATATCTGTTCATAGTAGCTCCTAGATTCACTTAAATCTCTTCCTTCGGGATTTTTTCATAAGTCTGTAAGAGGTATGTTTGTAGTTCACTAAAAGGTTGTGAACGAGCTACGTAGGTAGTTTATTATTAAAGTTCCAACATGCGGTAATGAATCTGGTTGGCAAGTACGTCAACAAATATTGTAAGAACAAAAGTGTGCGTATTGTGTAAAGTTCATGAATGGCTTGTGAATTATGTTTCACTGAAAGTTGGGTCCGGGTCGTGAAGTTGAGCCCTCATGGAATTACTTAATATTTGTATAGGTTCAGACCAAATAAGTCCGGCTCCCTAATTGCGTTAAACATTTACAAACTTTTTTTTTTATATTTTGACAGTAAAATAAAGTATCATGGCTTAATAATTTCAACATCATCGTCCACTTCACCGTCTAGTCGATAATTCGGGAAAATTATATAAAATTAAAGGGATTGTTATCGTGAGTATGTACGTAATTAAGGTGGTTGTACATGCGTGTGGTGTCTGTGTCTAAAAGACCAATCTACACTTCACAATATTACATTTATTTTTTACCTAAAAACTGTTTATTTATCGTTCATGATTCTTTTTCTGGCTTCTCTGTTAAAATCCAATCCCTACCAAACTCATTTTCATACATAAACTTTCAGATATTAGTGCTAAAATTCAATTCTAAGCGCATGCAGAAATGCTGGTAACTTACCTACTAAGTTTATGAGTGGAAGTACCTAACGTAAACAGAATAGCGCTGCTGATCTTCAATCCAATAACACTTAGTATGTGACCTTATTTACACTTAGCTACGTGTGGGATATAAAATAAATACTGGCAGGCGCTTGACAATTTTAAATATTAACTTGAATATTATTATGTAAACAAACATGGCTCCCAAGATAATACCAGTACCTTCTGTCCTGCTTCGGATACGATCGTGTGCATTTGGGGGCATGCATATTGGATAGATCTTACATAGTAGTCAATTCAATAGGATTGAAAAGAGCGAGACCATTTTTTTTTTTCTTGATTCTAGTATGCATAAGCTAAGCATAAAAATAAATTCATTTTTTTAGTTCTAGTATTTAATGCCTACTACTCCAGATACTTAACTGCTGTTAAGTTGTGCACAATTCTTTGAAAAATATAAGAAATTAGCGTTAAAAAGTAAGAAATGATAGTTACCCCATTTACCAACTCGCTCGGTAAAAAGAACTTCTCAGGCACTAGTAAATCATAATGTCGTCTTATTGCAAGTGAACTGCGGCCAAGAACTTTAGAAACTGCAAGTTTACGCGAATTTCTGCACCATCCAACCATTTCAGAACAATTCTCTTGGCAACAAAGCTGGGCTTTTTGCGTTTCACTACTAATTTATATGCAGAGGCTTCCGACATCCATCAATTACATCCATCTACACATACATACATCGATAGTAACAAATCGAGACAGACGAATAATTTACTTAACACCAAGCAAAATCTTTTTGAAAATTGAGTTTTTTTTATTTGTTCGGCAGTGTTTAAATTATTTTTAAGTCAGAGCACATAATGCTTTTGAAAATACTAAAACTGCACTAAGCAGACTACTGCATAGAAAAAAATTATTACTGAACAAAGATCATGAAAAAAATACAACTTCGATCAATCTCGAGTTGACATTAACGTACCTTTTTTAACGGCCTGTCCAATTTATGAAATATACCTAAATCTAATTTTTTTTCTGTAATAGTCTTTCACGCCCGCTTTTTGCATGTGAATCAACATAACAATAGTAATATCTACGTTCCGCAGTATATAACTAATGAGAAACTGTGAAGCGCTCAAAACTGACGTGATATGTTCAATGAATTATTATTAGCCAATCGCATCACTCAAGTGCGTTGATTAAGTGCTTGCGTTTAATTTTGACGCGTCGATAATTTTCGTTCTAGTGATGAGTGTCAGTGTCACATTTTTAATTCAGTCTGAAATGTATAAAAATGATAGCTGAATGACAATTTGCAGTATTGACATTACGACGCAACATGGAGGTTCTAATTAAATTAGCTAGCGAATCTCTGCAGATAAAAAATAATAAAATAAAAAATTGATGATACCGTGATCAACGACCTCTGGTATTTTGTGTCTTGAAGTTTGAACAGCGAAAATCTGTTTTCTTTATTACGTTGTCGTAAGAGTCAAGTCAGTGAGGTTTACACAATGACAAAACAGATTTTAAAACTGATATTCTGGGTCCCAGTAAAATACTAAGTCTTCTCAGCTGCTCAGCTCTATTGTATACTGCTTTAGGCAGCCTATATTTAAAGCAGATTCTTTCATCCAATGACCAGCTAAAAACAAGGTGACAACAATTAAGGTGACAAACATATTTTGGCAGAGACTGTACCGACATCTTTTGTTGGAGATCCTCAATAAATAAACAAGTTTATAAAAGAAAAAAAAAGAAAAGTTTGTATTGTTTAAGACTCTTGAACACGTTTTAAATTTTCGTTGTCTGTGGTTATAGTAGACCCAAAAGACGCATTAAAGAAAGCTTATTTTTCTACACTGAGCAGAGAACCTTGATTAGAGTGTTCACAATTTGAACAAAGTATATTAACTGAAAAAGTTTGATCCTTTTAAAATACTTTTTGTTTGGCAACATTTATTCATTCAGCAAGCGCTGAGCACAAACCATGAACAAAGGTTTTATGGCGTGTCTTACAAAATAAGTCTTGTTCATGAGATTGTGAACTTTCTTTATAATTACCATCATCATCATCATCATCATTTCAGCCGTAAGACGTCCACTGTTGGACTTAGGCCTCCCCCAATATTTTTTTTTTTTTTTTTTTTTACCATCTATAATGTCGATTTAATTTCTGTGAGTAAGTTTGTGCAAATACGTGTAAACGTCAATCATATTTTTAAAACTATATCAGGTCCGCACTTTCTATCTGACTACTCTCGAATAAAAAGCCGAAACAAACTTAATGGTTACAGTCTCTTTTGAAGTCCAGAAAATTCAGTATACAAGATTGTATCTACATTTAGGTAGATTTGTGTGATTATGAGGTAACACACGAAACGGGCCCAGTGATAATCATCATACCTACATTATAAAACGACCAAATACGTTAATAATTGGACTTTATACGATCGAATTCGGTTTAATTTCACTCTGACTAATATATTTACCGACAACAGATAATTTAGGTGGATACAGTTTGTTTGATATTTCATATTTGTTAATTAATATTATTTATTTACAGACATGTGCTACCATTACAGTATCCTAGTTGGGTAGTGTAGGATTACCTACATAAATATATTATTAAATTACTGATAATTAAAACAATTCCTGCAATAAATAACAACATCTATTCATGCCGCATAAGATTTTTACAAATTATAAACGTAACACGTAACACTTGCAAAATCGCCCAGTAAGCATGAGAAAAGATATTAAAAAGGAAAGAAAAGATATTGAAAAAAAATTGTTTGTTCAGGACATTGTCTACTATTTTAGTTTGATCGCGCGGCATGCGAACAGCTTGGGCCGTCGTCTTCGGCACTGCACGTACTCATCTGGTACACACCCACAGGGTATAGACCCTGTAGCACACACCCGGATTAATATGTTACCCGGAATACTCCAATGATATATGACACCAGTGCTCCCACAATCGCTCCTTCTTTCCAACTTTTTCTATCCCTCCAAGCAATAACGAGCAATACGTTTTTAATATAATGGGTTCAAAACCCCAATACAGGTCTCTGATGTTAAAATAGTCTGTCTGTGTTAGAAATAAATTAGCCACATAATAGGTAAGTTGAACAGAGATGTCACGAGCAAATTAAGTTTGCACCCAGGTTTATGGAAAAAATAAGCGAAAAGCTTACGTTGGCAACAACTTTTGTGCCAAAAACACGTTTCGACGGTTTATGTTGCGACGCGATAAGGTTTGTTTACGAACACTGATTTACATATTTTATAAATTATGTATAAAATATACATGATAAATTATATTGTACTTTATGAATTAACCGCATTATATAGGCATGTCGCGTGGATTGGGCTATAAATAAACCACTGTATCACAGACAGCTGTCATGGGAGCTGACTGACCGATTGTATACCGTTTGTATATATAGCCAGTTATTTCAGAAAAAGGAAAAAAAGGAACGAGGATTTGGTTTATGTAACACAGATATTCTTGACAGAAACTACGAAGTTTTAAATTCCTTCATAGGCAAAATGCTTCATAGGCTCTATAAGTGAGGTTAAATAAGTTATAAGATTCTACAGGCCATTTCTACGTTAAATGTTGTAAGTAATGTTCTGTCAAAAATAGACAAATTCGAAAAAGGAGAAGATTAATCTTAGAATATCGGCGACGAGCAAACGCTAATGGTTTGATTATACGACACATCAGTAAACAATGAATTTGTAAGTCCGCACAAAAAATGGCTCGAGTTCAAGAGATCACATAATTAATGAATGTCGAAGAACGACTTGGCATGTGAAATGTGTACGAAAAGTAAAGCTACTTTTTTAGAAGTAATGATGCGAGAATTTACTTGCACTTTTTAAATTTTTAATAAAGCGTGTTTGAAATTGGTATTTCAATGTTTGGATTGAAAAATCAATATCCATTTCTTAACGAGTGCTTTGTTGTATTTTGGAGAGTTCAGTTTAGGGATATTGTACTGAGACGTTTCTTACGGAAACCTACGAGTATGTCTTATTTTGAAATATTATTAAAATTTAAAAAAATTGTGTATAAGTAGTCACATTATATAATATATTCTGTATTGTGCTCACGACAGTTTGAGAATGCTTGCAGTGTTTAAGGAATCACACACGTGAATGCTCAGAAATGTTGTACATGTACATCTGTCGGGGATTTAGGTATGAAACTAGATGTACTGGTGAGACAAGGGGTCTCGAATCTTCATACAACAAAATTGAACAAACAACGAAAAAATAATAATTTCCCCCAATTTAGAAGATAACCTACCCCAGGTTATCTTCTAAATTCAGGCAAATTAATTTTGTATCAAATGGCCTACCAACACAAATTTTCCGTAAATTTGTTTCACAAATCATTCTTTGACAGCTGTAATATTGGTTAACACGGCAAATAGACATAAGTTTCTGAATTTGATAAAGAATTAATTTCCCATACTGCATTCGGTGGATTATTTTTTGTCGATGTAAGTATTCATAAGTGATCAACATCGCGACAATTATCGGAATGCTTGTCGATGTACATAGATTTCAAGCATCTACATCGAAAAGAAGTCCGATAATTGTTTACAATTTTTGTTTCATAATATTGAACAGTATTTGTATTTCATGAAGCGACGCGCGCTTTACTTGTGTTTACCAAGTTTACAAAAACGCTGTGTAAGCACAGTAGCTCTCGGTACCATCCGAGACAATGATGAAGTCGGGTGTCTACGCGTGTGTTTTACGTAATGACGCTACTTGTCTTCACACACGCATCCACAACGAATTTGTTCATTTGGTTATCAAAAGTGAAGCGCGCGTCGCATTGTGAGATAATAATATTTATCAATGTGTTTCAGCAAAATAGTTTTAAATGTAGTCGAATACATAAAGATCCAAGGAAAGTACAGAACATAGGTAAGTTAAGAAGGTACCAAACATTTCTCGCTCCAAGTTCATGCACCACGTTCCACGTCTTTCTATTGACTTTTACAGCTCCCAGCTCTCTCCAGCAAGAAACAGATGATAAAACTTGATATTTACCTTACATTCCGAGAAAATTTAAATGAAACTGAAAGTCGCCGTGAATTCTAGATTTCACGTAGTGTCACACCACTACATATAAGCCAACAAACTATTGGTTGCCGATATTTGCATAACTTACGTTTGTATACATACAGCCTGTATCAGAAAAACATCGTATTTCACGGTGTAGTATAGATCATCAAACTGAACAACTTTGTCCATGGGACTAACATCGCTATCACGATGTTGGATAAAAGTTAATTTGATGATCTATACCACACCCTTAATATGACCACACATTTCTGATGCATGCAGTAACTCAGGAGGTTGAAGCCCGATGCTCGTGGCCATAAACGGGCATTTATATGTTATTCATTATACATTTTCTACTAGTCTGCATAATCAAATCTTGGTTTACATTATGCATGGTGACGATTTGCTACGGCAACGGCTACGGCGTAGCACCGCGTAGCACGATGTCAATTTCTGTAGACAGGTTAGGATTATAATTATATTTATGAATTATTGGAAGGGTTTATATGCAACGCAAAAATTATTAAAATTACTTTACAAAGAAAATCAGAAATCGATTAATATTCAAAATTACTTTATTTATTTATAGTTAATTAAAACGGTACAACACCAATTAAATTAATTAACATTGAAACACATAAAAGGTTGATAATAATTAAGAAAAGTTAAACAATTACCTATATTAACAACTAATATAACAATTATATAGATAGCCCTCTTAATTGACTGCGACAGCGAACCAGACTATTTTTCTTTTCTTTTTAACTGAATGATTAAGTAAGTTATAAACAACAGCAGTCTAGTAAAAGTGAAAACCCACCTGTAAATTGATATAAAATATGAATCTTAACGTTCACATATAGTCTCACTTAGAGTCGTTTCCAAAGATATTTTTATTGAATGTTCGAGGCAGAGATTTTATGACAGCTGACTCGGTTATCAAAGTACACTTATCGCTGACTGTGTTTATAGTCATTCCCGGAGCATGACATAAAATGCACATGTAAGAATTAACTTTGAAAGATTTTCACACGAAGTTTTTACAACCTCATTTGAAGATTGGTACCTGTCGTCATTTCGCTATTATATATGATAGCTTGTGTGCTTTGATGTTCACAGTGAGGACTATTGTAACGTAGGTATATAAGTGCTTGGTCACATCCTAATTAATAACTTTATTTATTTGAAAGTTTGTATGTTTAGATGTTTGTCAATCACAGATATCAGACAGATAGTTTATAAACCTGGGGTACTCTTTGTAGTAGTACTTTCCTATGGTATAATTTCCGACCTCTACGCGTTCGAAGCCGTTGGAAAATGTTGGTCCAAAATATTTTCGTAATTTTGAGGGCTATTTGTATTTTTCTACTAATTGCACGATATAATGTGCTTTACAGACTCAGAATTATATTTTTGTGACCGTCAGGATGGCTGGACCAAACGAGATGTAATTACATCTGACAGCAATTTCTAAATCAAAACTAAAATAAGAAACAAAATTTTGATATTTATTTTGAATCATGTACTTGAACGTAATTAAATAATTTCTAATAATTATCTTGTTGTTTTCTATTTATGGCAGCTTTCCTTTACACAAGAGAGTCCAAATACACGGAAGAGAAATATCCAGAAATAAGTTGTCCATAAGCCACTAAGCGCCTGCATAAACATTGTTAGCAATTATACGACGAAAAGACGTAAACAGGTGTTTTAATCGCTTTTATAAATAACTTTATATAGGAGCTTCTTAAAGTTGTGTAAAAAATATATGTTAAGGTAGCAAATAGGTAGTAAATATTTACATTACCAACGCGGTTAATACAACGCTAAAACTATGAGAACTTGGATGTGGCCAGCCAACCTGACGTCAGAATGGCTGGCCATAAGCCGCAAAGGTAGCAAATATTTCATTTTAGGTAGCAAATAGTAGCAAATAGGTACTAAATAGTGTACATGATCTAAGGTACATACATATCTTGTTTGATCCAGCCATCCTGACGGTCACTATATTTTTCTTTGTAATGTCAATATCGCAAAATATCATTCAGCCTAATTCGGAATAACGTTCTTTACATGTGAGACGGAATTTATAATGTGAATCTGACAAACGTTGACAATTCAATCTAAAAAATAATTTGATAAATATTTTAAGTAGGTGGCTAACCTACTTAAAATATTTATCAAAGCGACTTGAATTGTAAGCTTAAAATCTCAAATATTTAAACCACTTGCACTAAAAACTAAAACACAAATTAGGATTCTGTCTACTTAGTGTCATAACTCGGGAGTACCAGACACTTGCTCATAAATACTTCGTTTATCCTCTCTTGTTTAGTACTTACATCAAAGAGTAATCCTTGTGGCATTAGCGCGGGAACTCAAGAAGCTTACTGAGAAATCCATCGTGAAAGATTAAGGTATAAAAGCGTCGTAATGGAATGGAAAAAAAATACCAACTGCTTGTTAATAGAAAGGGGAACTTACGTAACTTTTTCTTAGTGTACATCGTGTTGGGTTTAACAACCAAAGTAAGGTGGCTACGAAGCATTAAGTGATATTTCCGGAAAAGGAAAAATATTATAAGGAATTAAATTACAGAATTCCCAGTGAGAACAAAGAGTTAAAGTTTTAGGCACGCCTTCGATAATAATGGTAACTTTGCATGTCATATTAGCTCACCCGTTTGATGTGTAAACTAAATACGGGCACAGGCATAACTTTGTGTAAATAAGTCCTCTTTTTCCCAGGAAAATGTTGTAGTATTAATTAATTATAGCAGCTGACCAATTCTAAATACTGTGAAATGTGCCGCTGAATGGTAAATATTTTTTTTGAGCAATGCACATTTCACCCTTGTTCGCACCTCTACACATTCATATTTATTTTATTTATGGACACAGAGAAAAATACGTATGGATACGACATTATAACATTAAAGTTCATAGATATGTACTGCTGATAGTTTAAAAAATTTCGTCATCAGTTGCAGGTCTGTTGAAAGAAAAGGGAAATGAAAAGGATATTTAGACAATAGCGTGTAAGAAGAAAGAAAAATATGCATTATCCACATAAGTCTCGATCCTGTGGGAATATCGGGATGAAAGTATATTTTATCCTAATCCAGGTAATGTCCTAATCAACTTTTCTATTTTTAATTTTACTTTCTA
Organism: Aporophyla nigra; assembly: GCA_947507805.1. Taxonomy (NCBI): domain Eukaryota; kingdom Metazoa; phylum Arthropoda; class Insecta; order Lepidoptera; family Noctuidae; genus Aporophyla; species Aporophyla nigra. The sequence continues at coordinate 11,749,415 of OX382307.1, read as the reverse complement.
TATCGACACACATAATTCTAAAATATAAGTCAAAGTTTTCGCACCCTGTACAACAAATCAGTAAAGGGTAATTGTACCTAAATTAAACTATCATTCATCGTCCTTTGTTTACCTAGAGCGTAATATAACCTGGGAATACAATAGAGCGTCGCAACTGGCATCCCAACCGCGACCCTTGGGTGTCGTAAAAGGTAACTTATAATGAATGTCAGTTACATCGCACAGTTTGTGAATAATATGCAATATCAGTACTAAAAGAAATCAGGCAAAAGAAGCATGAAAGTAGAATAAATGCTGTGGAAATGCGTTCCTTGCGAAGCATGTGTGATGTGACTATGAATGATAGGCTGAGGAATGATGTGATAAGAGAACGGTGTGGTTTAAAAGAAGATGTAGTGACAAAAATTGAAAAATGTATGCTAAGATGGTTTGGTCATGTTGAGAGGATGAATGAAGGACGACTCACAAAAGGTATTTACAAGGCAGATGTGAGTGGAAACACCGGGAAGGGACGCCCTAGGAGGACATATAGTGACCTTATTGGTGATGTTCTTCAGAAAGGTCAGGTGCGTAGTACTCGCAACCGGCGTGTGTGTATGACCAATTGTATTATACCTAAACGAGGCAAAAGGAGTGTGTAGAGATCGTAGCAGGTGGCGTTCCGTGGTTTCTGCCTACCCCCATGGGAAAAAGGCGTGATTGTATGTATGTATCAGTACTAACTATGATTAGCTATTTGTTTGTCGAACAAATCGTACTATACTTTCCCCTTCCTACCTCTCGTGGTCGCAAGCGTGGCTGTTGAGCGTGGGGTTTGGGGTTCAATTTCTAGTTCGGACAAAGTGGCACTGAGTTTTTCCATTGGGAATTTCTTAGTGAAATCCTGAAGATTGGAAGTTGACGGTGTGATACTCCCGTATTAGCCCGTATTATTATTTCGGTAAGCACTTTCAGCTGTAGTCCTGCCCTGATTTTTCTCCAGTCATGTCGAATTGCCGTTCCATTAAAATATAAATGTGAGGTGAAGAGAGAATGCATCTCTGACTGCAAACAAACTTGTGCACTATAATATGTCTTACGCTGAAGGCCTAATCCAGTAGAGATTCGCCGCCTAGGGAAAATAGGTCAGGAGTACTATACTTGTTTACACATTTTCAAATGAAATTATTTAACTGTAAATAAATAGTGTTCTTCTACTATTGTTTAAAAAATTTTGACCTTTTGCTGTCGCATGAAAAAGCATCGTCAACCCACGGGCACGCGCCCTTGTAAATTAATAGGCACTAACAAACAAACTGTTCTTATCCAGACACACAAAAACAACCATTGTTATTTGTTGTTGCACAGTGGTTGCGTAGCAAACCTTTCGTTTCGTGGAAAATTACCTTTCGCCAACATGAAAATATTGACGAACACGTATTTTAAACTCACTGTCGACATAATTGATTCTGGAAACATTGTTTAAAAACCAAGTAGGTTCAATAAATTCACAAGCTTCGACGGAGCGATCAAAAGTTCAGTCTTTGTTAAACGGGGCGAAACCGCCACTATTTGTTAAACCACTCCCTCACTTAATTTTGTTCGGAGACACTTCACCAACTACATCGCTCGGGAACCACTGAAGCAATAAAGTTTAGACATTTAAATTTACTTCACCCTTAAGTGACATCTTCAAACAATGGAATGATAAAACTTTTAAGGTTACATTTTAAAACACTGGCATCTGATTGAAAATTGGATTTTATTAACTTCCGACGACTGTCGATTCGCAGATTAAACTCTTGCTTTGATTATGAAAAATAAAACTGAAATTGCTTTCAAATGAAATGTTTTCACTATTTTGTTTTGAAAAGTATTTCAAATATGATTTAGATTGAAATAGATTTCATGCGAATCGAATAAAAGCAATATCCGGGTAAAATGTTTGAGCAAATAAAATCTGATCGGTTTCTATTGTTAGTCGTTTTGATCGTAAATCCGGGCTGAACATAGTGTTTAAAAATTGTATTAGACTCTAAGAAAGTGCTACGGACTTGTATAAAAGTGCAAATGGACACTATTCTTAGTTTTAACATAATCTATTACATAGCATATTAAGTTAGAGTTAAATTGCTTATTAGCCTTTTTGGCTAGATCGTAATTAATTACTAAGAATTTTGTTCTTATAAATAAAGTATATAAAAAAAAAACTTTGATATTCTACGTTTCTTCAACTATACAATACACTATTAGATATGGGTACAAAATAATGTTTGCGAAGTAATGTTGGTATTACAACGGACACTCGATTTATGATGGCATTATTGTGTCCAACTTATCAGAGGGTAGATTTAGAAGTTGTGTTCAAACTTTCGCAGTTTATGATGGATTTATAGTCTGAGTTGCAAGTTTTATGTTAAGCTTCTGTCCAAGTTAAACTAACTGTCAAAATCATGGTTAAGTTAGTTTATTCGATGATCCTTTGAATTCCGGCGTCATAACCCAATATTAGACTGAAAACAATTCAGAGAACTCAATTGCCTTCATTCTTCCAAACTTTTATTTTAGTAAAAGCATATTTTTAGCCTGTGTGCGGAAAATCCAGTACTTCCAATATATTGTCACCACGAGGGACTGATACATTCGGCTACATTTGTAGCTGGATACCGTACATAGGCACATTGATAAATCAGATCAGAATTCTACAGACACCGGAAATTGTTTCATTTCGTTTACTTGCAAAGGTACAAAGGATGAAACCAATTTCCATCCAGGATGAATTAACTCGAGTCTTCTCAATTAATTGTGTCATTCGACAAAGGAAACGCGCGTGTAATGTTTAATTAGGGACATAATGTTACAGGTACCCCATGGAGAAACATTCGAAATATTTGCACAACATAACAAGTTTACTCTCAGGGACTAGGGCAGGAACTTACCCAAAAATATTAATTATTTACTTTCGGAGGTTATTACTCTTTCGTAGTCGAACGAAAGTCAGAAAAACATTTAAAATAAGGAAACGACAGTTAACGAAACAGTTCGCTATACTTTTGATTTACCGCTTTATATTCTGAAAGATTGATCCTTGTTTATAGTATTTTTAACGACAAAACTTTTTAAAAGACTCATGTCACAAGATTTCATAGTGCTGTATTTTTGTGATGAACTTACAAAAGTATCAAATGGGTTTATACTGAACTAATATTTTATGAATACAACGGCTAATAATGTAAACACACTGTAACAAGCTGTTTAGAATGCCTCAAATTATACTTCAGGCATTCTAAACAGCTTATTATCCAAACAGAGTATGTACGCAGAGATCCCAGTTTGAATTGAACAGACAGAACATATATACCTACGTGTGTAATAGAAATCCAATCGCGGTAATCTTAGTGTTGCTAATGAGATAGTAGTACTACTGATTGTATGCAGATTCAGTACGCATTATTAATGTCAAACACAAGCTCCCCGATGACCCTTTCACGTTTGGAACATTTTGAAATATAGAGGTTATTAGCATAATTTGCAAACGTTTCGTACTCATGACAGCAATGTAGAGGATGTACTTTGATATCGAACTAAGTTCCATTTTGTTTAGCATTTTAATTTTGCATATTATTTTTTTCGTACTGGGTTAACAGGTTTTATTCAAAGAAATTACAAAAGTAATTAAATATTTAATTGAAAGTATCGTGTTGAGATTGATTTTAACTTAATGCATAAGACTGGTAAGTATGTTCACCCTCAGAAGTGTAAATATTAAGAAAAAATCTTATTAAATGCTTTCGAAACATTGTTAGTCATTCACAGCAAATACTTTTAAACATTTTAAACATCCTCAGCTTTGAGAATTGTTTTAAGACGTCGTTAAATGGGATCGACGAACAGAACACGGGCTGACATTACTATATCCTAAGTATTAATGAAAATAATTTGTCTAACCCTATTGCGGACTAACGCTGCTTCCAATTTATACCGCAAAACCATATTTTCTGCGTCTTCTTAGCGTTTGCTGTGCGTTCTTTAATACTTAAGTTTTTTGCCTGACTATACTATGCACTTTGACGAACATGTAAGTACCGACATAAATATGAATAATCGTAATATATATGTATATATTTAGATATAGCATAATACGTTATTTAGATTACTATTAGATGACAGTCGTTACGGGTTGTCAAGAAGCCCGACAGTCTGACAACCAGTCTTACCACGGGGTATCGTATTACCCAACCACTGGGTTCTGGAGTCCAGATAGGTCGCTCCATGTAAAGTTCTGGTTTTCAGCTGCATCTGATTAGACTGGATGCCGACCCCAACATAGTTGGCAAAAAGCTTGGCAGATGATGATTTAGATTCCTATCAGATATAACTTGACTTACCTATGCCGTTAAAGGTAGTGGATAGACGTGTGTTAAGAAGGGGAAGGGACTCTTTTGCCCAGCAGTAAGACACCACGGGCTAAATACATTAGACATATCAGATTCGTCATTTATTGATTACATAAACTACAGATACCGTCATTATGTCATACTAGAAATCCCTAATTTGCATTACGTCATACACTACGAACATAACTAAACAAGCAATTAATAAATCCTATGTTTCGGTAGTCTGGTTACTAGATGTATTAGGCATTTTGACAGCATGCAACACTAGCTCAGTTAGCTGAAACCGGCGCGCAGCCATAACGTGGGACATTACGATGTATTGATGATGATGATGCCGCTTCAATCTCGAACCTGTGTGGCAGTTTATGAATTTGTAAAGCAATAAATTTACGTTCATTTTACCTTGAATTGTATTTGGTACTGTGAATATTTTGTATTTTGCTTTATTTCATTTGTGAACGAACGAATATGTTTACGTACCGAACTACTAGTGCTAGAAACATTTCCTACTTAATGTAAAGAAGCCTGACAAGGTAACGACGGTATTTTTGATGTGTTCAATTTGTCTTATTTACCGCAAATAAACGTATTTTCTTTCTTTTTTTTCTTTCTAAAGAATAATTCTGAAATTTGAAGACTATTCAAATATAATAATACGTTAATAATCTTTTTTTTAATATGAAAGCTGTTTATCAGCAGCCATTCCTTCTTTTAAGACGAAAGTTTCCGCTTTTGGAAAGTAACCTGTCATCTTGGGAATATCATATCTTCCTTAGTTTAAGTAGATTAACCTATTTTATTACAGGGAATAAAGACGTTTCGATTTTTGGTAAACTGTGCTTTCGCTTTATCCCGTACCATTTAAATCCATTCCAAGACATAACGTTTGTCTAAGAAACTGCTGAGTCTTTAGATAAATCTTTCCTTAGTATCATCTAAAAGGATTTTGTCCTAGTTGGCCATGTCTCAATGATTAGAAGCCATTGTGTATATGTAAGCAGAACATAAAAACCTTTTCGTAACGGTTCATTATTTACAAGATTAACAAAGAATATTTTTGTGGCGTAGTTCTAGGCTGAACCTATTTTCACAAGCAAAACGATGCTTGAAGTTAAGTGAAAATTAAAAATCCTCCGAAAAAATACAAAGGAAAGATCGTGGCAAACTTTTATCGACAAAAAAAAGATGGCTGCGCCGACATTCGCCCAAAAGTTATACCGTTGTTTGCCCTTTAGATAACACCGAAGTACTTTTCAGCTGAAGATGTCTGACGTCGGTTGCCACCCGCCACTGTTTACATTAGAATCCCCGTAGACTTCAATATTTGAACTGTTTTTTTTTTAATTCTAAAAACTTTTTTACAAAAAAAAACAACCGACTTCCTTAAAAACACTACAAAGTGAAAAATAACCTTAATTTCGGTAGTCGGTGTCTTAGGATCTGTATTTATGGTTTTTTGCCACCTACTTCCGAAATTAAAGTTATTTTTCACTTTGTAGTGTTTTTAAGGAAGTCGGTTGTTTTTTTTTTTTTTGTAAAAAAGTTTTTATTTTTAAATTTTTAGTTGTGGTATTCACCCTGCACTAATTCCAAACAAACAATGCATATTTATGCGATAGCAGAAATCGCGGTTGATTTCCTGTCATTTTTTAAAGAGTTCCGGTGTCTGTCTCCCGAACTCATCATCAGATCTATATGAAAATTATATGGGACCATTTCGGAATGAACCCCTTTCGAACAAAAAAAGAATTTTGTAAATCCGTCTATATATGACGGAGTTATGGCCGAACATACATAAAAAAAAAAAACATATAAACATCCGAATTGAGAACCTCCTCCTTTTTGAAGTCGGTTAAAAACGTATATTTTGAATACAATTCAAACTCGTAGTCGGAATTTTGTGGGAACCTTTATTTTTCTCATTATTTACGTAAAGCTTTCAAGTAGGTCCGCATAATCCCTGATGAATTAAAATTAAAACAGTTATTCTTTTTTCCTAGCTGAAATTATAAAAATTGTTCACAAAATGTTTCGACTCTCTATAAAGCCGGAAAATATATGACTGTTTCGTAAGATGTATTTTAATTTTTAATTAACGCGTGACAGAGGGAAGTTTAGAAAGCGCCGAGGTAATAACGTAAAGGTATATTTCTCCGTAATGTAACGATATTAAGACTTTTATACTTTGAAGCTCCTATAGGAGTTACTGAGGAAAAGTAAATATTATATTATATATAAGTAATAGATAAATGAAGGACGGCTCACAAAAGGTATTTACAAGGCAGATGTGAGTGGAAACACCGGGAGGGGACGCCCTAGGAGGACATATAGTGACCTTATTGGTGATGTTCTTCAGAAAGGTCAGGTGCGTAGTACTTGCAACCGGCGTGTGTGTATGACCAATTGTATGAACCTAAACGAGGCAAAAGGAGTGTGTAGAGATCGTAGCAGGTGGCGTTCCGTGGTTTCTGCCTACCCCCATGGGAAAAAGGCGTGATTGTATGTATGTAAGTAATTGATTCAACGTTAGAGCACAGCCTTAAAATCCAAATTCACGACTTTATACCCAATTCCACACATGTCTTGATGAAGACAAAAGCACAATCGGGTGTAAATTTCAATTAAACTCTCTATAATTTCCGATGCCTTCTATATACAGAGAAGCGAAGATAGCGCATTGATTACCTCGTTTTCTCCCCTTACGTATTGGCAATTTCAGACCATTAGTCACGGTTGTAGTCTATTCTAAGCCTTGCGTATCAATTCCTAAGCACTGCAAGCTGTGCATTACTAAGTCAATTTAAATACAACGTATAGAATAGAATAGAAAATAATACTCTTATTTATATACTCCATACGAATTACTGACATAAAATGTAAAACAAAAATACATAGGGAGACACAATGGGAGATTTTATTACTAAAAGCGACAATCTTTCCATGGTTTGACCTTTTTGAAGTGTATAATTCGGCTGTGACACTGAGAATGGTCAGACTAGAAAATTAATTGGTAACCCAAAAGCACTTCACTTTCATGTACACCAAAGCTCAAAATTCTATACAAAATCCCATCAGTTTTAACCGATATGAAGCTCATCGAGTCGCCATTGAATAGTTCACAGAGAACATTCCACCGCCGCCAATCTTTGAAATTGTAATAGAATAACGACGTGACCCGACTTTTACGAATGTGATATAGCCCCAGCGAAATTTTAATGAGTTTTATGTGAACGCGTGTAAGCGTAAAATGGAAAACGTTTACATTAAGAGGGTAAACGACACATATAAAGGATACTAGATTACTTATTACGTACTTACTTATACAAATGTAGGTAAACTAGAAGGTACAATTTTTTTAAATCAAATATACCTAACAAGTTGTAACACTTCACTTACATGCTTACAGGTTTCACATTGTAGACAAAATAATTGTTCTGAGTCTAAATCATGATTTGTGTATGATGTGAGTTGTATGTGTTATCAATACCTACGTTATGCAGAAGAAACTCTTTGAACGTGATGTTTAATGACATTTCTAATGAAACTATAATACGATACTACTAGTAGTTAGCTTCATTTATTAATTGAATTAATGTTAATGGTTAAAATAATTAGTTAGTTAAAATTCTTCTCGCCCAGATTCTTAAATTACCTAACACTTATTATTCCATAGCTTTTCAGTCCATTCAATAAATATTGTACACCTAATGAAATTAGTTCCACTTAATTTAATTAGCGTTTCATCTAACAATATTTACTTTGTGAGGAAGTCAGCTAGAGCGAGGCCAGCCATTTTTAAACTTAATTTAATGTTTTTGAGTAAGTGCGTTTTATTTGCTTTCGTTTATGTAATAAAGAAGTCAAAGTTTCTTTATTACCAGTTTTGAGAGGAACCTATGGGCAAGTACGTTTTAAAACTAGTTTTTACTAACTACTACACCAAATTTATTGATCTTAATGAAGCAAGAAGTAATGTTCTCTATTTAAGTATCAAAAATGTTGTGGTACGGCATAACATCATCATCATCATCATTTCAGCCATAAGACGTCCACTGCTGGGGAGGCCCTTAAAGAAGGTTTGCCATAATCGCCACGCTTGGCAGGCGGGTTGGCGATCGCAGTATGGTGGTAAAATACATAAAGAACGCTGCTGCCCATTCTCTGTTTATGCAGTACGGAGCTTTAAAAAGAGAGAGCTTTGCAACAAAGCAAGCCTAATGCCCACCATACACGACGCTACTCAATAAAAAAATCCGTACACTATGCAACCATTCACTTACCAGTCAACGACGCGTTAGCAAGTTGCTTCGTGTACGGACTGCCATTGAAATAAGTGTTGTGACATTCTGGCTGCTCAATTGTGATTTAAATTTGTAACTGGTTACTTTCGAGTAAACTTTACAGATGAATTCTACAAAAAACGCAAACAAATAAATTTAATCGTTTCAATATAGGTATCACACTCGTTCCAGACCACTTCATTTATTTGCCGAATCATTGAGCCGCCCTCATTATCTGAGAAGTTAATAATCTATGAACACACATATTATTAATTGTGTTGGCGTAATCTAATCTCATTGTTACCTAGAGGAATCAAAGGATTATTTTTGATTAAAATAACAACAATATTGATAAACAAAGTTACCGAGAACGATCATTAATTTGTATTTCAACAAGTTGTGGGATAGCCGCTCTGTTTATGAATATTGTTCGAATAGTTTGTGTTTTTATGTTGTAACTTCGTCTTCTATATTTATGATTATATTCGAATATTTATTTCGAAGTAGTCCTATTTGCGAATTAGAATAGTAACCAGCTCCTCACATGGCAAGAACTAGACTGGAGTATGTTGCAAATTTGATCGAGCTATATCGATGGCAGCAAAGTAAAAACGGACATCTACATTTTGACGAAATGCTTTTTTACAAAAATGAGCTTATAATCAATCTATCTATAAGTTTGTATTAAAATTATTTTAAAATTTCAAAATAATGAAGAAAATCTGGCACTTAAATGAAGACATCTACAGTCGATTTTCAAAAACATCGCAGTAGGAACGGACATTTGCATTTTTCCGCATTAACTTCAGAGCTTCTAAAGATGAATGAAACGTCAACAAAGACATCAGTCACTTTTCGTCTGCTTTTTCATTAAATTGACATTGTTTACCGCATTCTATCATTAAAATATCAGTTAATATTTAAAAATGTGTCTCTAAAACTATTTCAGTAAAACATCGACATAGCGATAAAACTTGTTATACTATTCATAGAGCAGATTATTTTAATGCATCATAGAAAATTTAATGTTAATCGGTCCATAACTCTCGAAATTACCTTTATTTTTTACTAAATCTCTCCTGTAAAATTGCGATTTTGTAGATGTCCGTTTCTACTTTGCTGCCATCGATATTAGAATTATCGCAATTTCCATTATGATTTTATTGACTGTAACCTACTTGCCCTCTCCATTGGGAGTTAACCCGAAATGTACCAGAAAGCCGATATCTTAAGGATCACTAGTTAATAAATGATTTTTTGTAGGCTTTTAGGCAGGTACGTTTATAAGAGGCATAAATAGAACCTAAATCAACGAACTTATTGAAATGCATGGCACGAGATCCTGTAAAATTTGTAGAGATGGAAATTACCTCCACTGGGACAAGTCGGGAGCTTATAGGCACAAATTTCGGTCCACAAATGTTAATTGTAACTATTTGCGACATTTTGCCTAAAATTATACAGGAAGACCTTCTCTTTATGTCTCCTATACACAATAGCTGGTATTAGGGACGGTACCTTTGTCCAATTCAATTTTCTGCAAAGGTATTTAAGGATTCAAACATCATTTAGGATCAAATAGTATGGCAGGCCCCTCGGTAATAGAGTAAGGCAGATTTAATCCTACACCAAAGACATTATAATAGAATACTTTTCTGGCATAGTAACTATTACAAAATTTCACATTGGAACGAAGTTGACTTCTGTTATCCATTCTGCAACTGACACTATCTCAAACAAGGCTTTTCGACTCAGTGGTTAGTTTGACTACAGACGAGAAAACCTTTATAAATAATTTAACTTTTATGAATATTCTTTGTTAAGGACCACTTCAAAGAAATACATAAATTTGTTGGAATTCCTTTTATTCTTGGAACGAAAGAGTCAGTAAAATACCATCGGAAGAGAGAAGGACCAAGTTAGCACGCAAATTTTTTTTCTTACGTTTTTTGCAATTTACAGGTCAGAGTCAGGGTCAGTCATACTGAAATAAATATGATTCGCGTCTGTAAAGATAACCGTTTGTATTTGAATGACTATTTTATGAAACATCAGTCAATAGCGATATAATCAATTTAAAGGATTGCATTGGTGTGATTATAATACTTTAAATACACACTGGTTATGATCACGCGTTAATAAATGTACTAAAATTCGTGAACAATTCATCTAAAACAATAAGTCGTTTATGTAAAATGATAGTTATTTAAATGCTGGCTCTGTCGGGCAGTTGTTCATCTTTCTTACGTGCAGCATCATTTTAATCACGCTGGCATGCATTCAACTCCATCCGTGCTAGCCCATTGTGCGGGAATAACTTTAGTTTCCAAATTGGATTCTATTATTCATAAAATTATACTAAAGCCCCGTTTGCATTGGAGAACAAAGTCGGTCAACGTCTCCCGCTCTGCCCAGAGCGGGAGACGTTATTAGGGCGTGTCAGACTTTTAGTGACTGGAAACCACTCGTGTTCCTTAAGTTGCCTGTGCCAGGGCTACGGTAACTCTTTCGAATAAATCCGTGACCCTGGCAGGAGTAAGATTTCCCTGCAATACAAAAACATGTTGCTGAAATGATGACATAATCTGCCTTAGCTTTTCTTAACCATGTTGGGGTCTAGCTGGATGCAGCTGATTATCATTATTTTTTATGAAGCGCCTATATGACAACCATAACCCCGTTAGCTTTCCAGCCATTTAGTTTCATATTAGCAAAAAACAGGGGCTTCCAGCCAAAACTTTTGATTTTCGCGTCAGCGGTGCGGCAGTGTATTATGCAATTGATGATGACTTTCGGAAATTGCCATCGTTTCCCAATCACCAATATGTATTCTATTGTCGCTTTGTTTGTTAACCTAATACAATAAAATCAATCTGAAATTAGTATAACACACTGGCTCGGAAAAAGTTTCAATACAGCGCTTTCAGAATCTTATAACTTCATTTTAGATCGTTTTAACTACCGTTTAATAACCAGTTTCTTGAAATATATATATATGTGTCGGGACGTGAGCTATATCGGCACCGTCGTCAGACATTATGTGGGCGGATATTAGGGTGATCGAGAAAAGAAGAACACTCAATGCACTTGTAATCACTTTTAATAACAATCAAACACAATAGTCACAATAATAAGTTAAAGCCAAACGAAACGTAGGACAGTTCCTAGGCTAGAGGTTGTGTTCTCTAGAACGGTCGACAGAGAAGCGCCTTCGCCCTGGCGTCTCTCCACTAGCTAGGCTCCGTCGTAGCACAAAGTAGCCGAGTGTTAGTGCTGACTCAGGTTATGTGCCGCGCTTCGTTTAGCGACCGTATCCGACATATGTATACTTCTTTCCCAAGAGACAACAAACTTTTTCTAAATGGATACAAGTAGGGACTAAGGGGAGTGATAAATAAAAAGACCAGCGAAGTGTGTGACATTTAAGACATTTCCATTATTTATAAAAAAATGGAAAGAAAAATAATGAATAAAGTAGTATAAAACATAATCCGCCAGCTGCCTTTTATTTCTCTGACTACTGTGTTTTCTTTTAATAAACCTTATATCATATTTCTTCGTAGTATTATCTGGTCTCCATTTGTTTTGAATTGCAAGTTAATTTAGAGCAATATCCAGTAAGACTCGCGAATATACGACATTCACAGCTGTATCCAATCCTGACAATGTTTTACCGAAACCTTTTAATTCTAATGTGATACTGAACATTACCATTAAAGCCTCCCTTTTCCCAATTCTATTGCAATTAATTTAATGGAATCGTTTTGTATTACAAACAGGGGATAGGTAAGAAGGTTTCACCTTTCCAATATTTAGTCCATTCCAGTCAGTGTCGAAAACATTACCTTGTTTTCGATAAGAGATGCTCAAAACATTATGTATCTTTTTCGATATTAAGTAGGTATAAAGTACATTCTTAGGTCTCTTATGTCTATTTTCAACTTGCATTGTGTCAACAAAACAAACAGCATACAGTATGAAAATAGCACCTAAGAAGGTCACGTGACTACTGAAAATATTGATTCCGCGAGTGTATCTGTTACAATAACAGCGGAGCTTGCAAAATGATTCCAATACCTCATAGGTGCACGTGTGATTTGAATCTGTAAACGCACCCAATGTACGGCTGAAATTCAGGAAAACGTTTTTTACACACATAAATTGACAGTACCCTATAACAGTTCCATAAATCAAAATGACAATACATTCCATTGGTTTCTCGCGGCAATAGGCGCTTCTACAATGGTGCAATGCGGAGTTTCACACACCATTCATTTTCCTCTAGGTTTATGTTCCGTAAAAAGTGAAAAGCCATTAGATTCGTAGTTTGCAAAAAAAAGTTCCGCATCTACTTTCATTACAGTTTTTTCTTTAGAAACTATATTTTTCCTGCAGCCGTAAAACCGAACGCGTATCAAGAGGTGCACATCATAACGAGGGTCATAGGCTAAAAAAGCACTTTTAAAACGTCACAATTTACAAGAAAATAGAATTGGTTCTTGGGGGAGGCCTATACAATACAATACAATCCTTTATTTCAGGCAACTTAGGCCCATAAAAACACAATAAACAAATAATATAAAACAATAACTATAAACTAATACATATTTTTATAAAACAAAACTTAAACTATCACTAAACACGAAATGATGACGGCGTCGTGTTCCGCTGCGTGGTGTCGCGTAACCATCCCCGGAAACGACGATACAAGACACCTTTCGGCCAAAAATTCCTCTCTCAGGCAGGTCTGTAGATGGTCGGTTGGAACTCGTACCATAAATGACTTAAAATTGATGTTGAATGGGCTCAACTGGACTTTTATAATAAAAGAAATGAAATGAAATGCCCGTAGTGGTGCGCGTCTGTGAGCTGAGTGGCGCGGCGCCCGCGCAGCAGTCCTATATGTCCGGGTTCGGTACCCCGACCCCCGCGCTGCGCCGCCGTCGATCACACGCATGTGTGATGCGCCGACATATTCCCCGGGTTGAAGGGAAGTCTTTAATCTTCTACTGGAAGGGGGCAGATGCAGTTGAAGGCACGACGAATAGTGCCCCGCTTCGTCTTCAGTTCGGCCACTCTCGTGACCCCGTCGACGCCGGGATAGGTCTTCGTGACCCTCCCCAGGGACCAGAGCAGAGGTGGCATTGTTTTGTCCTTTATCAGGACTAAGGACCCCGGCTTCACTTTACCTCTGGAATGTAACCACTTCGATTTTGTCTGCAGCAGAGAAGTGTACTCATTATGAAACCGTCGCCAAAAGTGCTGCCTTGTGTGCTGGATTCTCTTCCAGCGATCCAGTTGCGTGATGTAAGCTTCAGTCACCTGAGGATGTGGTATTGATAAGAATGGCCGTCCAATTAGGAAGTGAAAAGGAGTGAGTGCCGAAAAATCGTTAGGGTCTGAAGATAGAGGAGTAAGAGGACGTGAATTAAGAACCGCCTCTATGTGAGTGAGACATGTAGCCATCACTTCGAAGGTGAAATGAGTGTGATGCAGTAGCCGTTTTAAACGATGCTTACATGATTTAACAGCAGCTTCAGCCAATGAATTAAAATGAGGGCTATATGCAGGCGTGAAAATAAATTCGATACCTTGCTGTGCTATTTCAGATGCAACATTTGATGATTGCAAGAACCTATGCATTTCATTTGATGCGCCTACAAAGTTAGTCCCGTTATCGGACGTGATGCTTCGAGGCTTGCCTCGACGCGCCACGAAACGATTTAGAGCGGCCATGTAGGCCTCCGTGGTGAGGTCGGTGCAAGCTCACCACGGAGGCCTACATGGAGGGGCGCGCCATTGGAGTTTTATAAAACTTCAATGAGCAACGACGGTGAAGACGCTCTCTCTGGAACACCATCGCCGAGGCAATATCACTCCGGGTCTTTCTTCGTAGGCGCGAGCTTGCGGGTGGCGAGCAATGGGTAGCTCGCCGCCCAGTAAGGACCAAGCTCGGGTCGACGGCGCGTAGTGTTCCACGCGCGCCTCAAAGAGATGTCACACTGAAGGGGTCTGCTAGGACCGATGCCTGCCGGGGTCGCGTGATTGTTCGAAAGAGATACCGTGACCCTGGCACATGGGCAACTGAAGGAACACGGGTGGGTTTTAGTCAGTAAAAGTCTGACACGCCCTCCCGCTCCGCCCAGAGCGGGAGAAGTCATTTGATGATTCCCATCCAAAAAAAAATAAAAAATATGGATTACTCGATAATGTACCTACTTTGTTAATAATAAATGAGTCTCATGATTTACTGACCGGTATTATTCTTTTAGGTCTTCCAATATATGTATATGCTACGTCTTCCAGTATGCGGTTGGCACTCCAGGACCTCCCAAAGAGCAATTTGCCCTGCTCACTTGCACTTAAGTTTGCCAATTATTCGGGCTACTTCGGTTACCGTGATTCTCCCACCGATCTCTTCATTTGTAAGTGCTGTTATGGAGTTAATACGTAAATGTACATCATGCAATTGTTGTGGGTTATCTTTCTTTTTTTTGTGGGTGGGAAATCTTCAAATGACGTCTCGTCTCGGGAGGGCGTGTCAGACTTTTACTGACTAAAACCCACCCGTGTTCATTCAGTTGCCTATATGCCAGGGCTATGGTATCTCTTTCGAACAAATCTCACGACCTTATTTACTGCTTGCCTTAGTTTGTAAAAAAAGAACAGCAAACAGAACCATATCACCCACCCAGAGAAATTGCAGCATTTAAGTTCTTAAGGAAATATAACAAATCATCGTATAAGAATAAAAGTAATTCTACTAATTAAATTCTGCAAGCCCAGTAGCTGATGTCTTAATTATTTCTCTCTCTAAGTGGCGAAATTTAAGGGTCGTGATGTATTCCTGCAAGTTAGTCAGCCATGATAAGCGTCTCACGCTTATTAGTTAATTGGACTAATCCGGTTTAGTTCAATTCCACAAAAAAAAGTAAAACATCCCAGTTTTCTAACTTTATTTGAAAGCCAAAACGTTGATTACTTAAACAGCGCCGTAGATACTTAATTAACTATACAAGTTGTGTTCATATTTTAAGTCAGTTTATAAATCTATTAAAGAACGCACTCGTAGTCGTCGATCACTAGACGGTATGAAACATGTACTTAAAATAATAATAATTAATATCTCTACGAGAGCCCAAAAATTTATACCTACTTACTTTAACAATTTATTTGTTATTAAAGTTATGCTATAGCTCAGTGGCAAATGGTGCACAATTATAAACATGAATGATTGAAAGAAAACAACTTTTGGGTAAAATAGTCACAAAAATTTGTCCTGGCACTCCAGAAGAGCATTTCCACACAGCAATATAAATTCGGCTTAGTTGACAGTTATTGCAAACTCACCGAATACATAATTGAAACTATCAATGTTTCGCTCCGTTTAATTTTCATGAAATATTTGTATGCGACAGTTTTTTTTTTTTTTAACGTAAACCGTTACAGGTTAATAACAATAGTTAAGGAATAATACAAAATCAAAAAGTATAGAACTATTCAGTAGTTTGAACCTTAAACTATTGTCAGTTATAAAAAAATAATAGCTGCTCCATACATTTTAACATTGTAGGTAAGGTATTGAACTTTTGGTATGAAACAACGGAAATTTCGACGGAGTCCTGAACCATGTACTAATTCCATGGTAACAATAGGTATAGCATCGATGTTCCTACCATCCTGTATAACTTGTCAGAACCTTTTGTTGTAAAGATCGAACAACCATCTATACTAATATATACTAATATTATAAAGCTGAAGAGTTTGATTGAACGCACTAATCTCAGGAACTACTGATTTTTTTTTTTGTGTTGGGTAGCCTATTTATCGAGAAAGGCTATATAACATCACGCTACAACTAAGACGAGCGGAGCAGTAATGAAAAATGTTGCAAAAACGGGGAAAATCGCACGGGTAGTCGATTTGACGCGACGGGAAGGGTCGGAGTAACAAGAAATTTAACGCGGGCGAAGTCGCGGGCAGAAGCTAGTCACTAAATATACCCATGTCACGTCAAGAACATCAAAACATCGGATTTGAAGAACAAAGTCTAACTTTAACTATTGTTTGAGGAAGGCTCATAAATATTTAGATAGTATAGAATCAATATTACAGTAAAGATCAAGTTTAGTATACACTTACTTACTAATATTATACTAACAGGCTGCAGAGCAGTACAGCAGTGGTGGCCTAGTGGTAGCGGCCGCGACTTACGAGTGAGTTCGAACCCAAGCAGGCGCTTTACTTTGGGTAAATTATTTCATCACCAAACAAACGGTGAAAGAAAACATCGAGAGGAAACCGGCATGTCTCAGCACCAAAAATTCGGAAACATGTGATCTACCAACCCGCTCTGGGCCCGCGTGGTGGATTATGGCCCACTCCCTCTCACCGAGAGGAGGCGCCCCTGCAGTGAGAACATTATAGGCTGCTGATGATGATGATGAGGCTGCAGAGTGTTCTCAGCTCCTCGAAGAGATCTCGGAGCATTTACCGATATCCAGCTAGAGTTAAATCCCATTACCTGGAGCCTATAGCAAAATGTTTGTTGCCTTTAAATTGCAATTGTTCGATGCACTATTTCTTAAATGTCTTTAAATACCAGCTCGACTTGTTGTTCGTTTCTAACGTTCGATCGTCTTACATGAGTAAGTTAATCAGTACCTATCTTACGTAATAAAATATTAGCAGAGCTTTACTTTGAAACATTTTATCAGATCATAACGTCAGCCCAAAGGCATAAGACTTCACTCATATATTGTGTATACATTGTTCAGACAACATTTGTTAAGCAATTTGATATTTATACCTAAAAACTTAGCTTCATTTGCTTCCTCAATATTACATCCTTGGTAATCAATTCGAATATTTGGAAGTTTTTAGGTATAGTGATCGACAGCAAACTCACTTGGAAACCTCATATAGAAGTCCTTTGCAAAAAACTTAGCAAATCTGCATATGCTGTCTTTCAACTTTCGAAAAAAGTCAACAGTCAGGCTCTTTTAACAGCCTACCATGGACTAGTTGCCTCTATTCTGCGGTATGGTATCATTTTCTGGGGGCAGTCTACCGATAAGGAACTGGTATTTAGAGTGCAAAAGAGATGTATAAGGTCAATGTTAGGTCTAAAAACAACAGATAGCTGTCTTCCCTATTTTAAATCTTTAAAAATTTTAAGTTTTCCGTCCCTATATATTTTGGAAACAGCTTTGTTTGTAAAAAATAATCCACAATTATTTAAAAAACTGTCGGAGGTCAGAAGAAATCCAATACGGACTCAATTCTTAAACCAGTTATAATATAATATAATAATATCTTAGGACAATCAACACACTGTTATCTGATCCCAAACTAGGCAGAACCTGTACTATGGTAACCAGACAACTGATAAATATACTTACATATTTCTAAATACATACATATTATAGATAAATTACACCCAGACACAGAACAAATGATTGTGCTCATCACACAAAGATTTGTCCTGGGTGGGAATCGAACCCACGACCTCAGTCTTTGCAGTCAGGGTCACTAACCACTAGACTAACAGGCCAGTTATGTCATGTAAAATGTAAAACCGCGCTAATGCAGAAAATTTTTTTTGGTAATGCCCCACTAATTTATAATAAAGTACCAAATGTAATAAAAAATATGAATGTAATAAAATTTAAAAGGGCACTAAATGAAATATTAATTGAGAAATGTTATTATAAAATTGACTACTTCCTTAATGATGAATCGCTGACTGGTTGACTTATTTTATTATTGTTATAGCTGCTACTAAATATCCTGTTTGACATGCTTTTATTCTGATTGACTTAGTTTTATTTTCATTAACATACATCTATTCTGACTGACACACTTTTATTCTCATTGACATACGTATTATTTAGTTTTGACATAATTGTGATATTTTTTAGACTAGCCAGTCCGACATTTTTTTTTAAACATGATATTTAATTAACTAAATTTGACATATAAATTCTTCTATGATTTGACATTTATCTGAAATCGCATTGTATTTTTTATTTGAGTATAATTTCATAATTGAATATTATTTGCATGCCCATGTGACGGTAAAATTTGGAGGACTTTACTATGTAAAAAGCAACACCTATGTACTTATAACCTATTTTTGCAAAAAATAAATGATTTGATTTGATTTGATATAATTTGGTAACTAATAACAAAAGGGTACTTATTATTAATTATATTAGGTACCTACTTATTTTAGTAGTACATTCTAGACGAGCAAAATAAAAATTGAATCCTATAAATAGATTATATAGTTTTTAATCAATCATTGAATGACGTTGTAAAGGTATCCAATAATTATGTAAATGTAGGCAATACGTTTACTACGAAGAATCGTTTCATTGCACCTGGCTACAAGAGTGTTTTAAAAATCACATTACAGTGAATTGAGATATATATATATTATTCCTTTTGAACCGGCTTAATTTTCAGACTTCAAATATTAAAACATTCTGTTCACGCATGCTTTCACTTCGGGCATGTTAAGTTAAATTGGTTCTCTTGGTAAAATATAGCAGCATTTTTAAAGCTCACATTTTTGAATAATTGTAAATATAAAATTATAATAAACACATCACTAAATTCGTTTCGTAGAAAGTACGTTCGCAACCAGATATAAAAATAGTCACCTACACTCGTGCGGCGGTGCAACAATTCAGTAAAATACAAAAGTTAAAAAATAAAAAACTTACTAGCTCGTGTAGTCACGCAAAGTGAATACTGGCTGACACTTCTGTTTAATTAAATACAGGTAAACACGATTAACTAAACTTCAAATTTCTCGTAAATCAGATTTGATTTTTAGATTAAAAGTTACGAACTACTCCGAGGTGGATTCCGTTTCAAATACGTCAGGAAGAGGGAATAATTTGTGTTTCAATTTACAGAGTGCCTTCACACAGTTTTATTCCAAACATGTGTAATGGTTTTGAAAACCCCACGGGGCTGTAAATCACTGATACATTTGAGAGAGCCCACTAATACTTGCATATGAATGCTGCGCACGAACACATCTAACGGGAATGTTAACTATCTACCTTCAGGTGACATATTGAAAAAACCGTGCTTTTTCTTTTAAGTGTACCTTTCTTACCATATGATAGCCGAACTTAATATTTAAGTGCATGTTTTTTGACTATATGATCTAGTATCCTGTAAAAGGAATACACGATACGATAAAATTTTCTCGATACAAAAAAATCGCAAAGTTCTATCCATGTTTATGATTTTTTTAGCCTCAAGGCGCAATGCGTTAGATTTATTAAACATAGTTTACTTTAAAACATTGATAATAATCTTATCTAAGTTTTTGTAAAACAGTTTTCGTTTTAATCATACTTTTCATTCATAAAAGACGGCGATTCGTTTTGGCACATACGTTATTTTATTCCAAGCGCATACACATTATCGCCATCTCTTTTTTTGCCTATAATAAGTAGTGTCATCACTCTCGTCCGTTCATAAATCAGTCGCCCAGTAGGGCTCATCGACGACGGATCTATGTCACTTTTTTACAAATCGGTGCGATCAAAATTACGTTTTTTAAATATTTATGTTCCCAGAAAAAGGTAGTAGTGAAGAATTTTGCTGTAATTATTTAATATAATAAGTGTTGGCTTTCCAAAAACTTTATATTTAGACTGTATATGTGTCTATTTTTGTGACTGTGAATAATATTACATTCTTTTTCTATAACTATTTAGTGACGACCTAAATTATGTATGAAAATAGGAAGAACCATAAACCAAAATTGAACAGTACCTTCAAGGTTAGGAGTACCTGCACAGGGCAATTAATTCATTCATTTTTCGGGAATTCAATACCAATAAGATGATGATAACAGTAAGAGGAATTCACCACCTTCACTAAAGCATTACAGCAACAATATATTCTCACTTTGTAAAGTAATATTGAGTTAACATCCTATTTTCTAGAGAAGAACATCAGTTTTATCCCAAAAACTTATAATAATCGTTCATTTAGAAATAAATTTAAATATATGATTAGTTTTTAGATTTGAAGTACGTCAACAATATATCTATATGTCAAGTACTGACACTATAAATACAAGAGCATAACGAAGGAATGGAGTCGCATTACAAGTGTGAAAAAGGTGAGGTTTTATACCTGACTGTGGCCCAAAGGAGAGTAATGATTTTGCCAAGAAAATGTATGATGATCGGTGAAACGAAGTTGGAGTTTATCAATCTCTTATATGCCAACATCCTTTTTATTTATATACCTCTAGATGATTAGTTCGTTATTTTTAATTTCATGTCGTAAATAACAAAGGTATGCAAAATGTACCTTTTTGGAAATTACAAATAAAACTACTACTTACACATTTAGATTTTCATGACGATTAGCACTAACCTGATTAGATCTGTGGCAACAAAGCGCTTACCTACCAAACCCATTCGTTCCACCCGCTGAAAATCTCGCAACTGAACACGAATTGCCTTGGCTTTTATGGAATTCTTTAAATAGACTCCGGACTGGGGTAGGCCGGAGTAAAGAAAACCTGTACAGGAGGAGATTCATAGACGAATCAGCCCTGGAGTGTAAATGTGGTGCTGTCCCACAAACGATGAGGCACTTGATATCTTGTCCACCATGTCCTGTTGTTTGCACGCCACAGGAGTTGATGGACGCTACTGAAAATGCCAAGCTCGTAGCCAAATTCTAGGCTAACTCTATGTAGATTGCTATCGACACGCTAAGAAGAAGAAGCATTCACCTGACTCACAAAACAAACTGTTATAAATCCTTGTAATACCTTATTCGCTTGTCACTGAAGCTTCTTTGTCATATGTGACATTAAACATTTTCATTAGCCCGTTTAATTGGGACAAACGGTTTTTCTCTATATGTATACTATGGAAAAGTAGTGCCCGTAGCAAATTTATTTTTTCTTTGAGTCGAGATCCTAAAAGTTCTGCTGCAATTTTAGAAAGATCTAATTTACGCACCAAGTTGTTTAATTCTGGTTGTGCAAATAGCTGTGGCTCGGTTTTGTCGATAGAGAGACCAATCAGTCGACAGTCAATCACATTTACTAGATATTTTTAATAACTACCAACAAGTAAAATGACAGTCGAAAATAATAATTGTTCATCATCTGCCTAGCCTTTTCCCAACTATATTGGGGTCGGCTTCCAGTCTCACCGGATGCAGCTGAGTACCAGTATTTTACATGGAGCGACTGCCTATCTAACCTCCACAACCCAGTTACTGGGTAATACGATACCCCTTGGTAAGACTGGTTGTCATACTTTCGGGCTTCTGACGACCCGTAACGACTGTCTAAGATCTACGAAAGACAGCCGGGACCAACAAATTTTTTTTTTGGATGGTATATCATCAAATGACGTCTCCCGCTCTGGGTGGAGCAGAAGGGCGTGTCAGACTTTTACTGACTAAAACCCTTTAGTTGCCCATATGCCAGGACCACGGTACCTCGTTCGAACTAATCTCGCGACCCTGGCAGGGGGACCAACGGCTTAACGTTCTTTCCGAGGCACGGAAGGGTCTTGGTCTGTAAAGATGGTCAACCATCCACGGGCCAACCGCGGCAAGCGTAGCTTAACCTGAACGACCGATCCGTGCAGCTGTTGTAACTTAGCCACAAGCCCTTCCGAAAATAATAATTGTTATCATATCATATTTGTACTATGGTAGCATTTATGAAGATTTTTACAAAATCTTACGTGATGGAATTTTTTCTTTATTTTTCCGTTAATCAGGAATTCAAATTCTATAACAAACCATTATTCGATTTCAATTAATTTTATTTTTTTTACCCATGCATACCATTAATCAAAATTTAAGTTTAAGGTTTTTAAATATTTTGTATTAGTTGTCTACTCCATAGTTTACTATGCGCAAATATTTCTAAGACCGAGACAAATTAACGTCACTTGGCATGCACATTTTTCTTAAATATGTTGCCGTCTTTATCTTGCACTTTTATTTTAACAGTTGTGCGACGGTGACACGAATAATGCTTAGCAAAAGGCCATGCTAAGCAACGTTTTTAAATTTCGGTCAGTGATAATTCCTTCGTTCCACTTTTGGCCATTGGTAACATAAGTCAATAAAGTTTGTGGCGCTGACGTGTCGGCCGACCACTGAAGATAGATCCGCCACTCCCCGCGTGCGGGGGAAACAATCCAACTATCATTTATAGTCAAGGTAGGGTCTTCAGCATGAATTTTACAAACGTGTCAGTTTATTTTAGTAGCTGTCTCCGTTAGAGCATTTTTGTGTTAAAACTACTGCTACTCATTATTTGTGTTAAGAGGTACACGCTTAGAAATCACGAAAAATTAAAATATTCTTACTTTTTGTTGGTCAGTGTCGGGTTGTATGTTGATCAAACTACATTCGCGGTAGTAACAAGTATTTACAAAATTAAAATCATAAAAATCATCAATAATCATCGATTCCCAACCCTGGGCGTAGAGCCGAGCGTTGAAATCGTACAGTCCGCTTATATAAAGCAATATTTAAGCGTTGCGTAGCGTTAGTGAAAACGTGCATTAGTACTGATCTATTATCGCAATATAATACGAGTAGGTAGGTGGATACCCACTTACATATTAAGTACTCATTATAAAGTCAGTCTGCCTTTGAATGTGAGCGTCTGCATCAGTTTCAGTTTAATCCATAGTTGGGATCGAACAAAAGAAGATTCAATATCAGATGAAGCTTCCACTAAATGAAAAAAAAAATCTTACTGAATCTTTTTTTTCTCTCTTCGTAAAACAGATCTGCTCTTATACAGATTAAGAAAGGACTTAATGAAATTGGAATGTTCGTGCCATGAAAGAATTCTTCTTTTTTCAAAGGATTTGGCTACAGCTAACACTAGTCGTTAGTAAATTGATGTTAATTCTTCAGCGTATAACATTTTATTAAAAGTCTGGTTTATGGTTATTTGAATTTAATTTACATAAAAAAATCGTTTTAGAAAATGTGTAAGACGCTTTTTAAGCGAACCTATTTTGTAAGAGTACTTAAATGAACAGAATTATGCAGAATAAATACATTATGTATATTCTGATTTGCGATTACGACAGTTTGGAAATGCTTGCGGTATTTAAGGAATATTGCACACGTGAATGCTCAGAAATGCTCATCTGTTAGGGCTTTCAACAATCACATACAACAATAAAATGGAGGTAGGCTATCTTCTAATTTCAGGGAAATAATTTGTATATTAAATTTACTACCAAAATAAATTGTCGATAAATTCGAATCACTACTCTTTCTTTAACAGCTGTATGATATTGCTATAACACGGCGAATTAACACAGGTTGTCAATTTGCTAAAGAATGACTTTCCCTTACTGTAGTCGGCATGTATAGTAGGTATCAAAAAGGTGTACTATACTTTAGCTATTTTATGTTTAATTTTCTAAGTTCCGCAAAATTTCTAGTATTAGTTTACCAGCTTTTATATCCTCGATCCACGGTACTGAGAAATTAATCAGGAAAATCCTAGCCTCAACACTGATTAATTTTGATGTGCCGTGCTTCACCGAGGCTATAGATGCCTGGGGACTCGCTTGCCCGAACACTGAGCTACCCGATAATCCATTTTCCCAGAGACGGTGGGATGAGCCGCTCTGCAAAGTAGTACAAGACAATTTGCTCAACACGTCTGCTACTACTACGGAGCGTGCGCGCCTGCTGGCTGTGGGTAAGTGGGAATCGGGTTTATGGCTTCATGCACTACCGTCGTCGAACATAGGCACCTTGTTCGACGACACTACTTTCCGCCTCGCTGTTTCCCTACGTTTGGAAGCTCCGTGTTGTTCTCCTCATCGCTGTCACTGTGGTGAAGTTGTCACCAGTCTAGGACACCACGGCCTGTCTTACAGCCGAAGTGCGGGTCGATTAGCGTGGCACGCAATCATTAATGACATCATCCGACAAGCTCTTGTCACCGTCGGCGTCCCAGCTGTTTTAGAACCCAATGGCTTGGCACGCGACGATGGCAAGAGACTGGACGGTATGTCTTTATTTCCATGGAAGATGGGTAGGCCTTTAGTGTGGGATGCGACGTGCGTCGATACTCTTGCGCCATCCCATCTTCCTGGCACGGCGTGCTGTGCTGGTGCCGCTGCTGCTGCTGCGGAAATCCTCAAGCGGCGTAAGTATAATAACCTTATTGGTCATTATATTTTTGAGCCGTTTGGGGTTGAAACGCTCGGGTCGTGGGGTCCGAGTGCTCTTAGCCTATTTCTCTATTTCTTACTTCCCGTAACCCAAGAGCTAGTTTTTATCTTGGCCAGAGGCTAAGCATTGCCATACAACGTGGTAATGCCGCCAGTCTCTTGGCCACACTACCAGTCGACAGCGATGCGGGTGATTTTTAGACGCTATTTTTTTAATTTGTAAATAGTTTTAGTTAATTTAGGTTATAATATTTTATTTTTCTTTTTTTATTTAAATCTGTAATATAAAATAACCTTAATTAAATAAATGAAGATATGTAGTAAAAAAAAAAAATTCTAAGTTTAAATGTAGTCATGTACATTAGAATCCACCAAAAACAAAAACATAGGTAAGATATGTAAGAACCAAACATTTCGTGCTCCTCACATAGCGTAGGTACACTCGCGTACTTTCTTTCTATTGATTTTCACATCTCGCTGCATCAAGAAACAGAGAATAAAACTTGATATTTACCTTACAACCGAGAACAAATCAAATCAAATCAAAATCCCCGACCCTTCCCGTCGCGTCGAATCGCCTACCCGTGCGATTTTCCCCGTTTTTGCAACATTTTTCATTACTGCTCCGCTCCTCTTGGTTGTAGCGTGATGTTATACTGCCTATGTTACTTGCAGATAATGTAACTTTCTAATGGTGAAAGAATTTTTAAATTGGTCCTGTATTTTCAGAAGAGCCGGCAAGAAACTCCACGGTTACTCTTTTAAAAATAATTGGCTTTTACAATGGTTTTAAATTACAGTATTAATAGGTATGGGAGAACAGTGTAGAACTGTCAACAAGTACCAAGTACTTAATAAAATGGATAATTGCCTACAGTCTACAAGTCCTGCACATGAACATGAACTTTGAGTCGCCGAGAATGCCACATTTCACGTAGTGAAGTGTCGCACAACTATATGCCAACAAACTATTGGCTGCGAGTTTTTGCATTCCTAACTTTTCTATTCATACAGCCTGTATTGAAGGTTGTGATATATATAGATCAGCAAACTGAACAACTTTCCCCATAGGACCAACATTGTAATTCTGAAAAACTAATCAGTTATCCCGTTTGGTGGTTTGTAGCCTTAAATTTGACCATACTTTTCAACTTCTTCATACACGCTGTATTTCAGTAGGTCGAGGCCCGGTTGGGAAGCACGCGGCCAGAAAAGTGTACATATGCCATATGTACTTCCTATTAGTCTACTACTCTATCCAAATGACGAGTGAATCTCCGTTGATATAATGCATTGTCTACTGGGTGACTTTTTTTAGCGTCTTGAAAAAAAATGGGGGTAATAGGTGAACGGAATAGAAGCTTTTGGCATAGAAATTTTTATTTTTTTTATTTTTGAATAACATGTAATTAAATTGATCTAGTAATAAATACTACACATTTAAAGTAACATTTTCATACTAGAACAACAAAAACAGAAATTTGGAAAAAAAAAAACAAAAAAAAAATTAAAATCCATCGAAACTCAAATCATACGCACCCTACTCAATGCGCGGCATGTATCATTGATTTCGGAGCGCGGTCCTACCCTTTGAAGCCGGCCGATAGGCGGCCTCATTGATCTTTCGTAGGCGCACGAGCCGCACACGCATCCCTGTCCACCCGCGTCCCGCGCTCCTTTAGTCACCTACGATGAATCTGAAGGCCTTCCTGCCTTCTATTCTAGTTACACAACACACCACATGAAGGTCGAGACGGTAAAAAATGTCAACCGGTATATTTACTACGAATGTCATTGCTACGGTGACAGCTACGGCGTAGCGCCGCGCGTAGCACGTTGTCAATTTCTGTGGACAGGTTATGATTTTAATTGTTTAAAAGAGTTATTACAATTTATTATAAAAAAATCTTGATACACGAGAAACTGCAATTACTTTTTAAATAAAATCAGATCTTGATTCATAGTCTGTATGATTATTTTGTAAATAGTCCTCATCACCGTATCCGGCGACAGCGAACCAGACTACTTTTTTTCAACTTTATTACTTTATGATTATGTAAATTATAAATATAACCAGTCAAGTAGAATTTGAAACCATCCTGAATAACGATTTAAAATATGAACCTCAACGTTCACTGAGAGCCAATTCATAAGATATTTGATTGAATGTTACAGGCAAATATTTTTAACAAGTGACTCGTGTATGAACGTACCTTTATCGCTGACTGTGCTTATCGTCATTCCCAGAGCATTACACTAAATACAAAGGTAAGAATTTACGTTAAGACATTTACGTAATGTCAATATCGCAGAATAGTATTCAGCCATTTTATTAAGATGTCAGACGGAAATAAAATCGTGACAGAGACGCTGTTCAATCTTTAAAAAAAAGTTTTATTTTCCATAAATTGTCAGTCTATTAAAAAGGAGCACCTTTTTAATGGACTGACAATTTATGAAAAATAAATCTTTCAAAAACAAATTTCCTAATTACTTTCTTACAAATTAATATCTTTCTTTAACAAATTGACTATTTTAATGTAATTAAATATCGTTTTCTATGCAACAGTCTTCACAGTGCCGTAGTTTCAATAGGTTTTATGTGTCCTGACTTGATAAATGAAAGAATTTGGAAACTGGCGAAGATATACAAGACTCGACTGTGTCACGATCATGAATGACTTAAAAGTAGAAGTTAGTTCGTAGTTTAGTTTGAAATAGATTCCTATTTTGCTAATTAATCTTAAGAGATGGGTACAAGTTTCGAAACTTTTTGCACTTCTTAAAGATTGGTTGAAATTATAGTAATTTGTTAAGATCTTAATTATCTACATAAACTATTTATGAAAGCCACCGGATTTGTAAGCTAAGAAAACTAGCTATTTAAATCTCTTCCAGTAAGAACTGAAACTCAAAATTAAGATTCTGTCTACTCACTGTACTCTCTGTCATCACTCGGGAGTACCAGACACTTAATTATAACTAAAATAAAATAAACTTTAATCCAGACCTTGATCTACATACTGATAGTAATTCACGCTTTTATGCTATGTAAGTAAAAAACAGGAAGTGCAACAAAACAATTTAAATAACGGTTGCACTTACCTTGCGCACGGGTACATGCACAGTACGGGGTCACACTGAAAGTTTTTAGAATAGGCCAGTAAGAAAAGCAGACAATGAAAATAAACATTAAAATTTCGAATTGGAAACTCTTTATCAAATCAAATCAATTTATTTGCGGTAAGGGTTGGTACAATTTCGGTCCTAACATAAATAATTAAACAGATCCAAAACACTTAGTCATATTACTGTGACATTTTGGTTTCTACAAAGTCATAATAAATTATATTCATAGTTAAAATTCAATTAAAATCGTAATATTATTAAACACATTAAAAGAAAAAAAAAAAATGTCACAGAAATGTCAAATATTGTAATTGTCATTAATTTTCAATCTCTTATTAAATATATCGCTTACTGAGTAGATTTTTGTTTCCTTAACCATACTTTAAAACACCTTGCAAATTTATTAACTGGTAAAATTTTAATGCTGTCAGGAATATCATTAACACTCTCACCGCCATGTGGTCCGCCGGCCGCCTACATCAATTATTTCATTGCAAGCCAATATGATTTTTAAAACTTATCTCCGCAGGCTACGTGGGCGGCCGGCGTTCCACAACTCCCGCAACAAAAGTTAGTTCAATTGTAGTGTGGCCTGCTGCATAAAAATATGACCCGCGCGCCGCCCACATGGCCTGCTTCTCAAGAAAATGCTTATATATACATGGCGGTGAGAGTGTTAAATATGCGACCACACATTGCATAGCTATTCTTGCTATATAATGTTGTCCTAGGAATGATGGGCAGAACTACTATATTGCTGTGTCTGTGTACTTTTTTTTTAGGTATCTGTAGACGTGTAATGAATAATTGGTTTATTTGAAATAATAATAATAAATTATTTGAATTTGCGTTTGAGATAATACGAAATTTACTTTAACAAATTGGTGCCAATAAGATAAGTGTCTGTCGTGCGTCGAGATGCATGTGACTAGAGAATATTTTCGCTCAATGGCTTATTACGACTTTCGTTGCGGTCTTTCTCAACAACAATGTTACGATAGGCTTCGATTACCATTTCATGACGAAGCCTCATCCCGTGCCACTGTTACAACTGGGTTATGAATTAAGATGTTCCTCCACCACAACAACGCTCCTTCATTCGGCCAGACGGACTATTGAATATTTGTCAATCTAAGGTGTAGATTAATGACTCATACTCATTACAGTCCCGACCTGACCTCTTGTGACTGTTATTCATTTCCAAGAATAAAAGATAAACTTTCAGAAATTCGTTTTATGAACCCTGAAGATGCCTGACTGCGTTTGAAAAAAGCGTGCAAGAGACCCCTAAAGGAGAGTGGGTCCACTGCTTTAGTCAACGGTTCCATCGTACGCGACAGTACTTAGAACGGAACGTAGACTACTTCGAAACGCAACAAAAATATTAACAGGCTTCTACATCATCCGTGTTTTATTTTCAAAAACTTTCAGTGAGACCTACGTACATACTCGAATACATAACATCTCAATTTACAAAAAAAAATTATCTGGTATGCCTCCTCCGTCAATTCATTACTAACTTTAATTGAAAAAGTATTTGATCGTAAGACAGCCCCTTAAATAAACGATTTATCTTTCTCGATTTTTATTACTCAGGTAAGTGCCCTAATTGAATAAAATATGGAAGTGGAAACCACTTCATATAAATTAGTAGTAAAACGCAAAAAGCCCAGTGTTGTTGCCAAGAGAATTGTTCTGAATATTTTGGCATGGTGAGGAAACTCGCGTGAACTTGCAGTTTCCTAAGTTTTTGGCCGCAGTTACGTTCCAACAAGACGACTCTGTGATTCTTTGCTGAGAGCTTCTTTTTACCGAGCGATTAGGGGAGTTGAAATAGGGTAACCTCCATGATTTCTTACTTTTTGGCGATAATCTCATACTTTCAAAGAAATGTTCTATATTTTAAACTAGCTAACCATCTGAAGTAGTAGATAGGTAGTTACTTAATACTAGAATTATCGAAACTGATTGACTTCTATTCCAGCGGAAGAAAATGATATATCGTCACTGGAAAGGCAAAATTACTTAACCGCCCAATTGGGCATATTGAGTTACATAAATAAAATATATAAATATACAAATAGTCCAAATTAAGTTAGTTAAAATAGTACAATTGCCATTAAAAAAAAATACTACACTATACTATTTTAACTAACTTAATTTGGACTATTTGTATATTTATATATTTTATTTATGTAACTCAATATGCCCAATTTGGCGGTTAAGTAATTTTGCCTTTCCAGTGACGATATATTATTTTACAATATTTACAGAAACAAGGGCTTAGGGCAAGGGGCTTAGGCAGGGGTTAAGCTGAATAATTGCTCTTTTATTAATATTGATTTTAAATAGATATTATCTTACCAAAATTGTTTATTTATGTCTCAATGACATAATATTTGTTTAACTTCAAACACTCGTAAACACACGCCTTTTTCCGATGGGGGTAGGCAGAAACTACAAAACGCCACCTGCTACGATCCTTACATACTTTTTTACTTCGTTTATGTTCAGACATCTGGTCATGCACGCACATGGGTACCATTACGACGGAACTGATATTTCTGAAGTACATCACCAATAAGATCACTATATGTACTCCTAGGCCATTCCTATCCGGCGTGTCCAGCCCTGCTTTGTAAATACCTTTTGTTAACCGTCCTTTATTCATTCTCTCAAATAAATCATAACCAAACCGAACCGAACTGAAACGCAGTGTTTCGCTTTCACGAGCCAAAAAATTGGTCTCATGATCTTTCAATCCTATACTTTGTAATTAAGTTTGTATGTATACTACCTACCTATCTATCTTAGGTAAAACCTTACGATATCACTTTGTTTTCCTTAGTAACCATTGTTTGAGCATTCCCGGGCTTACAGAAATGTTGGTAATACTGGGCAGCTGTTTGTGCCAGTTCGACAATAAGTTTTCCTTTCTAAGCCGGAAAACTAGGTATGTACCAACAAAGGTTTGTAAGTACATACTAGTTTTTCGCAAAACTAATAATATTCCACACTTTCGAATTAATGGCACGTGTTAGCAAAACGACGAGGTTTATTCATCTCAATACCAGCTGTGGCGTCTTTTATATATACTTTGTACTTTTCTTTTTTTGTTCTAATAGTGAATTTGTGTTTTGTTTTATTATTATCTATTTTACTGACCTTTATGTTACATTTATTTTTAATTATGTAATGTTTTCATTGCAAAACTTATTGTACATACAGTAAATGGACCCAGTAAATAAATAAATTTCAACAGCTCTCATTATTTACCTCTGTATTTCACGAACACTATATTCCTATGTGGCGACATTTTCAGATTCAGTATTTTTCAAAAGAACTAAAATCCACATATACCCCTTTATTCATAAACGTTGTTTCAAGTTAAGTAATGATTAGCTGCTGTTTAACCATACATTTTTGACGTTTAAACGTCTCTTAACTTTAATCAACGTTTATGAAGAAAAGGGATAGTTGTAACAAGATAGAATTTATAAAACAACATATAAATGCGTATCTAATATGAATGCGCGCAATTAATATGATCATATCGGAAGCAGGACAGAACGTCCTGGTATTATCTTGGGAGCCATGTTTGCTTACCTTCTGATTGTTTTAGGAAAATTACCAAGCGCCTGCAAGTATTTATTTAATATCCCACACGTAGGTAAGTGTAAATAAGGTCACATACTAAGTATTATTGGATTGAAGATCAGCAGCGATATTCTGTTTCAGTTAAGAACTTCCACTAAAAAAAACCGCTTTTAGCACTGACACTTGAAAGTTTATGTGTGGGAATGAGTTCGGTAGAGATTAAGTTTTTACAAAGAAGTCAAAAAATACACATGTATATTCATGAACGATAAATGAACATACTTTTAAGGAAAGAAATTAATTCATTCAAGCCCTACCATTTTTATTTTAATATATTTCATTCCTTGATTGCCTATTCGATATAACGAGGTTTTAGGCTTTCAGACACAAACATAAATCGCACGTAGCAGTTGCACGTAGGTACAACCACCCTAATTGCCTAACACGCTCACGGTAACAATCCCTTTCAGTTTGACATAAGTTTACTGAATTATCAAGTAGACGATATTGTGAAATGAAATGACATTGACAGCAGGGCCAGAGAACGATGATGTTGAAAATATTAAGCCATAATTCTCTTTTATAGGCTCGTTCAGACTAGCGCGATGCGACGGTCGCGCGCGAATCTGCAATTTATATCCGTAGAACAATTTCTATGAAAGCGGGTGTGAGCGTCCACACAGGGGCGACCTGTCGCGTCGCGACGCGGTCATAGAAATTGTTCTACGGATATAAATCGCCGAATCGCGAGCGACATCGCGTCGCGCTGGTCTGCACGAGCCTTATAATGCCAAAATAAAAACGTCTGTAACTGCAAATGTTTAATGCAATTAGGGCGCTTGACTAATTTTGTCTGAACCTATACAAATATAAAGTAATTCCATGAGGGCTCAACCTCACGTCCCGGATCCAACTTTCAGTGTAACATAATTTGCAAGCTATTCATGAACTTTACACAATAGGCACTCTTTTGTTTTTACAATATTTGTTGACGTACCTGCCAACCAGATTCATTACAGCATATTGGCTTTTTAATAATTAATTAAGTACCTACATAGCTGGTTCATAAACTTTTCAACATTGATAAGGTGAATTAATTTCAACTAACTTTTGGAGGGAAGGAGCAAATTTAAATGAATCTAGCAGCTACAATCCGGCAGAACGCCACCTCAGCGTTCCGTGGAAAAGATAGTTAAGAAGCAATTAGCATGGTCATTCATTTTTTTTTTATATAGTTATCGGTAGTTCGGTAGGGATTGAAATTATATAGAGTAGTCAGAATTTTTCTATCATGGGCGATAAATGAACTAGTTTTTAAGAAAACAAATAACTCATTTTACGCCCAAGTTTTGTTTATATATATGTATATTTTATTGTGATTCGTGAACACACGAAGCAGGTGCACGTAGAAGAACCCTAATTGCGTAACACACCCACAACAACAATATCTTTCAGTTAGACATAATTTTACTGAATTATCGAGTAGGTACATAATTTTTTTAAGAGAGCGATGATGTTGAAAATATTAAGCCATGATTCTCTTTTCTTTCTATTCTCTTAATGCCAAAGGAAAAACGACTGTAACTGCAAATGTTTAACGCAATAAGGGGCTTGACTAATTTGGTCTGAACCTATACAAATATATTAAGTAATTCCATGAGGGCTCAACGTCACGACCCGGACCCAACTTTCAGTGAAATATAATTTACAACCTATTCATGGACTTAACACAGTAGGCACTCTTTTGTTCTTACAATATTTATTCACGTACCTACCAACCAGATTCAATACCATATGTTGGCACTTTAATAATTAATTACCTACGTAGCTGGTACATGAACTTTATAGTGAACTATAACATACCTCTTATAGAGTAGAGAAAAATCCCAACGGAGCAGATT
The DNA here is from genome assembly GCA_947507805.1 of Aporophyla nigra. Taxonomy (NCBI): domain Eukaryota; kingdom Metazoa; phylum Arthropoda; class Insecta; order Lepidoptera; family Noctuidae; genus Aporophyla; species Aporophyla nigra. The sequence goes on along the minus strand of OX382307.1, from coordinate 11,715,918 downwards.
TGAATGAACCTAGCAGCTACTAAGAACAGATATAATTTAAATAGAAATCTAGCAGAACGCCAATTCAACGTTCTGTAAAAAAGATAGCTAAGAAGCAATTAGCATGGTCATTGTTTTTTTTATATAGCCATCAATTTGAACGTATACAAGAAGGTACGAACGTATACAGACCTTCAAATGTACCGTCATGTATCAAAATCGGACGTAACTTAATCAAGTAGGATCCTTTCTAAAGTTAGCGCTTGCAAGTTTTATCCATCTAAATCTGACCGCATACAAAAGTTCGTAAATAAACCATAATCTGGTTTAAGCGAAGTGAATGAAGAATTATCTTAGCTACTATCTTGTTGCAACGTTCATCTAAACTTAACGCAATGTCTAGCATTAACTTAGATATTGTAAACACGTGCTATATTAAATTTTGTAAGCAAGGCGGCAGGTTTGCCGCCCCACAACGTTCATAAATTATTCCAAGTTTCTACTAGCGGAGGATATTGAAAAAACTTGCAGATTTAAGATGTAATAAATACTCGAACTGTGCAAAGCATTTATGCAAAACAGTTTCTGCGAACAAAACAAAGATTTTTTCTCTTTTGTTTTTTGTTCCCAAATATTTGTGAGAGGAACTCTTTTTCCTTAATTGAGTACCCAAGATGATTGATAAGCGCTCCAAGAATGTAGAAAGATACAGGAAAATATTCTGTATATTGCTTTTTGTCAAGATAATGTAATATTAAAACTGATGATAAAAGAAATAGAGACATGTGAGCGATCTGTAGTATGTGCTTGTACGTATGAGCTTTTAGTCGAAGGGTTTCGTTACTAAGGCCGGATTTCGAATGGACATTGTGATGGATGATGTTTACAGCCGAGATTTGGTTAAGGGACTTCTTACTGATCGCACAATTTGCCGCCTAATTATGCCCTACGTCTCGTCCATTAGCTCCAGACGTAAGTAGAGAGATACTTAATAACTTTCCCGCAGACCCGGCTTTTGCTATGAAGTCTTGTCGTACAACTTGGTAACCGTAAACTGCCATGATCCTGATAAGCATGAAATCTGAGGTCTGTTCTATGATGTAAACAACTGAACATCGAAAATACAAATCTTAAATAAGACAAATTTCAGTGTGGTGCCGGACGTAAAGAATAGCACCAACCCATTTCTTCCCGTGACTGTCATAAAAAGCGACTAAAGGACTTATAGAGAATGGGCAGCAGCGTTCTCTAAGCATTTTCTTATGCGATCGCCAACCCGCCTGCCAAGCGATGATGATCGTGGCAAAGCACCCCAAATTGGGGGACACCGACGTCTACCTGTGGACGTCTTTCGGCTGAAATAATGATGATGATGATGAAGATTAATATCGTTCCTAGGATGAAAACATAGGATTAATTAAATTTCGACACAATATTGGTTTACAATTTATAACTATTGTTTACCGGTGAAAGTTCCGTAATTAAAACCGTACTTTACTAACCTACTTTTATAACTTTCTGACGTAACTATATTGCTCCGGGCTACAAGCTATTTTCGCCATAAGTAAATGATAAATAGGTTGATTCCAACCCGTGTAGGGTGGAAACCACAATAAATCATTATATTGTATGCTATAAGGAGCCCCACATACGTCTGTATGTCCGTTTTCTTATGAAAATACACTGTCAACCTATTAAAGCAAATGCATGTAAGTTTCGGTAAGCTGGAAACAAGTTGATCCAGAGAGGAATAAACTTCACTGTAATGCTCGCTCCTCATGTTCACTATAGACCTAACTGAATGTTTTGCTTACGTACCAATCATAATATGTTCATGTGCTAATAAAATTAATAAAAAAATGCGCAGGCAGGCTGTGTGACTCGACGTTACGCTGATGAGGTTACACGGAGGCTGCGCTGACGCTCATACTCGGAGTCACCAATTCGGGGGTATGAGGAACAGGGAGTAAAGTTGACTCAACCTCCGCAGAAAACGGAGGATCCTCCGACCAGACGGGTGTCGTGTCTGAAGGGCAACTGTCCGAAACGATTGATATCGGGACGTTGTATATAACTATGCTAGTTAGTGGCGCGGTAAACACTGCTTGTACGATGCAGGATTTTTACGTGAAATCAGAGTTTTATGAAAAGAAAAATGTAAAAAAAATCGGAAATTTGGACAAATTCAAATTTTGACAGGACACCGTCTGTCGGATCAGCTAGTTAATGATAAAATATGTTATGAGGACGAAAGATAGATAATCAAATAATAATCATTGTTCTCCTGAATGCCGCATGTTTTAATATTTGAAGCCATGATTAATAGTAATTACCCCTGTTCAATTTAGATTGTTTTCGAAGCCACCGACTGAAACAAGTTAAGAAGACTTCAGGAAGACGTGTATACCGTCTGTTGCTACATCCTGTTTTTGAACACAATGTGTATGCTATTAGAATTAAATAGGTAACTTTGGTAACTGGTGAATTCCGAAAGCAAGTACCTAGATATGTGTAGATTCCGTCCATAAAACTTTTATTCTGAACGTAATAACTTTGGTCACATGAAGCTGAAGAGGACCGCATAACTGATGTAATAAAAGTTGTTGCGAGAATTAAGAGTTGATATTTCGTAATAACTTTACGTGAATTCAGGGTCAACATATTTTTGTTATCATTCCCAGAGTACAGTAGTTTTTGGCTATTTGTTTTTTGTGTAAAATTTTAGTTTTATGACAAATTATTGGTTATTTTCGAATTAATGTTATTGTGTGCATCATACAGCGGCGCCATTTAACGAGAGAAGATATGTTAAGGACAGTAGGCATGCTCCAAGCTGGGGCTGCTCAACGGAGTATTACTGAGGAGATTGGAACAAGACAAAACGTGATATCAAGGTTATGGTTACTTTATCGTGCTACTGGTGAAGTGGCTGAAAGACACTCAGGCGAGAAGCGCATAACCACTCAATGACAAGACCGATTTTTGCAAGTTGCCGCGAGAAGAGAACCAAATGTTACGGCCATGCAGTTGGTTCAGAGGCTCCAGTCAGAGCACCAGTTGCTTGTGAGTGACCAAACTGTGAAGAGAAGGCTGCATGAAGTTAACCTTCATACTCGCAGACCGCTTCATACTCCAGCACTACGCCGAGGAAATCGTGGACGACGACTAGAGTGGGCTCGTGAACATTTGCTCTGGGAAGATAATCAGTGGTCTGTAGTGCTGTTTACCGATGATTCCCGGTTCGGTTCCATCCCGATACACGTGAGAGCCGCCTGCAACATCCTCAGGAACTCCATTCATACCACGGCGGGACAATTATGGTTTGGGCGGGAGTTCGTGTTGGTGGAAGAACAGACCTCGTTTGGATCAGAAACACCATAACGTTTGAAAAATACCGTAACGAGGTGCTAGTACCAATAATCTACCCCCATCGACTACAAATGGGCCAAGAATTCACACTCATGCACGATAACGCCGATCCGCACACAGCGAGAGTGGTGACGAGCTGGTTGCAGGAGCACGACGTATCTGTCTTAGGCTGGCCTGTTCAATCGCCTGACCTAAACCCCATAGAATACGCGTGGGACATGCTCCAAAGAAGAGCTTTGAGGAATTACCCTGCAAACATTGTGACAGAAGAGCAACATTTTTTGCATCTTAGCCGGACCTGGGACAATATACCCCAGCAGAACTTGGATAACAAAACCAAAGCATTAAAAACCGTTGCAGGACCGTTATTAATGTCATGGGTGGTTTTACTGACTACTAATTTTCCACATAACTGTTATAAACAGATTAATTTTTCCTTATTTTTCACGTTTTCTTGAGAAACACATTCATTCTTAGTTTTGCCATTATTTCACGTTTTTTCTTTATTCGAATTTTTACCATCAAAAATTGTTATGATATTCAATAATTGTAATGATGACCGCTGCTGACGTGTCTAATTAAGATAGTCAAGTTTTTAAAAGTTTATTGCAACGTTTAGGTGGACGATAGGTGATTTAAATACTTTAGATTACTTTTTTTTTAAATAGAATTTTGTATCTATTCTTTTTTAGGTATATAATTATATTGTTTTATAAAAACAACTTCAAAATTTTTTGGCAGTCCATATTTTCCTGAGACATAACTTTGTTTATTTTACTTGTTGTCCCAAACTAGTACTAAAAATATTTATTTTATTAATAGGTGGAATCTGGGACCGCGGTCCCGGTCCCGAAAGCCCCACGACCCGAATAACGTTGCAAAAGTATCCAAAAATAATGTAAATGTAGGCAATAAGTTTACCACGAAAAATCTTTCGATGGCATCTGCTTACAAGAGTTATTTAAAGTCACATTACAGTGAATTGAAATATACTATTATTCCTTTTGAACCGGCTTAATTTTCAGGACTTCAAATATTGAAACATTCTGTTCAGGCATGCTTTGTATGCTTTGTATGTTTGCATCTCGGGCATGTTAAGTTAAATTGGTTCTCTTGGTAAAATAGGTATAGCAGCATTTTTAAAGCTCACGTTTTTGAATAACTGTAAATATCAAATTATAATAAATACATCACTAAATTCGTTTCGTAGAAAGTACGTTCGCAACCAGATGTAAAAAAATACACTGCGGCGGTGCAACAATTCAGTAAAATACTAAAGTTGTAAAATATGAAAGACTTACTAGCACGTGTAGTCACGCAAAGTGAATACTGGAAAAGTGCTTTTAAACCTGACGGAAACTGCACTACGTAACTCTTATTTTGTTTAAAAGCTCTTCAGAGGTCTGAAAAGGCTAGGAACAACGACATGTTGGACTATTTCCAGGTCTAAGTAAAGTGGTTTATAAACTGACACTTCTTTTTAACCGACTTCAAAAAGGAGGAGGTTATCAATTCGGATGTTTATATGTTTTTTTTTTTTATGTATGTTCGGCCATAACTCCGTCATATATAGACGGATTTGTAAAATTCTTTTTTTGTTCGAAAGGAGTTTATTCCGAAATGGTCTCATATAATTTTCATATAGATCTGATGATGAGTTCGGGAGACAGACACCGGAACTCTTTAAAAAATGACAGGAAATCAACCGCGATTTCTGCTATCGCATAAATATGCATTGTTTGTTTGGAATTAGTGCAGGGTGAATACCACAACTAAAAATTTAAAAATAAAAACTTTTTTACAAAAAAAAAAACAACCGACTTCCTTAAAAACACTACAAAGTGAAAAATAACTTTAATTTCGGAAGTCGGTGGCAAAAAAGCCATAAATACAGATCCTAAGACACCGACTACCGAAATTAAAGTTATTTTTCACTTTGTAGTGTTTTTAAGGAAGTCGGTTGTTTTTTGAAGTGAAAACTTCTTTAGCGGCGTTGAGCACTTTTTCTGTAATGGGTATAAAATCTTAAACTCGCGTCAGGACACGTGACCTGATCGAAAAAGCGTAGGACGGATGGAGAGTAGACAGCTATCCCCTCTCTACGGCGCGGCGAAAATGTATGCCTGGGCCTAATGTTTCGTTTAGGCGGCGCAGGGCGCTTGCGCGAATGTTCGTCTATGTTACAGCGTGCCACGCGCATCCATGGATGGTGACAGCTGATGGCTCGACCGTCTGTGTAGTGATCACATTGTTGTGTATTCGTAAAATTCGTGAATATAAAGTGCTTAAAATATGGAAATTGAACAACAAATTATTCCCTAACCATTCCAAAATATCAAACATGCTCAACGTTAATAATCAAGTTTTCACTTCTGCCGGCACTCCCGGAGTGCAATGTTTTTTTTTTTTTTTGTAAAAAAGTTTTTATTTTTAATTTTTTTTAATTTAATACAGGTATAAGCACTATTAACTAAACTTCAAATTTCTCGTAAATCAAATCGAATGTTACAAACTTCTCCGGATTCCATTTCAAATACGTCAAATACGTCATACGAAGAGGGAATAATTTGTGTTTCAATTTGCAGAGTGCCTTCACACAGTTTTATTCAGAAAATGTGTAATGGTTTTGCAACCACCACAGGGCTGTAAATCACGGACACATTCGAGAGAGCCCACTAATACTTACATATGAATGCTGTGCACGAATGCATATAACGGGAATGCTAACTATGACCTAAAACATGAATTTTACAAACATGACAGTTTGTTTTAGTATTTCTGTCCATTGGAGCATTTTCCTGTTCAAAAAATAAAATAAAATATAGGTAACATAAGTAGGTAACATTTCTAAACATTTCTCGTTCCTCACGTAGGTACATAAACCACGTTGCACGTCTTTCTATTGATTTTCACATCTCTCTGCATCAAGAAACAGATAATAAACCTTGAATTTACCTTACATTCCGAGAACATGAACTTAGATGGAACTTTAAGTCGCCAAGAATTCCACATTTCACATAGTGAAGTGTCACATAACTATATGCAAACAAACTATTGGCTGCGGGTATTTGCATTACTAACGTTTCTATACATACAGCGTGTGTCAGAAATGCATCTGATTCAAGGGTGTGGAATAGATCATCAAACTCAACAAATTTCTCCATCGGTTCAACATGATTCTCGTGAAAAAATTATCAGCTATCCTGTTTGATACCTTGTAACCTTTTTTTTGTGGATGGGAAATCATCAAATGACGTCTCCCGCTCTGGGCGGAGTGGGAGCGCGTGTCAGCCTATTACTAACTAAAACCCACCCGTGTTCCTTCAGTTGCCCATTTGCCAGGGCCGCGGTATCTCTTTCGAACAAATCTCGCGACTCTGGCAGGCATGGGTCCTAGCAGACCCTTCAGTACTGCTGACATCTCTTTGAGGCGCGCGTGGAACACAACGCGCCGTGTCGACCCGAGATGGTTTGTAGCCTTAGACCACATATTTCTACTTTTTCATACACGCTGTAACTAAGTAGTTCCAGTTCCGGTGGGAATTCTCGTGGCCATAAAAGTACACAAATGTCGTATGCACTTTTAGCTTGTCTGCATATCCAAATGATGTGTGAATCTCGGTTGACTTAATGCATTGTCGATACAGTGCAGCAATGGAGTGTCTGCTACGGCGTAGCACCACGTAGCACGTTCTCCATTTTTCTCTAGACAGCTCACGATGTTCAATGTTTAAAAGGGTCATTAAAGGTACAGATCAAATTGAAATTACTTTTAAATAAAGTCAGAACTTGATCAATATTCTGTATGATTATTATACGACAGTGACCGAGACTATTCTTTAATACGCTTTTTAGGGTTCCGTTGCCAAATGGCAAAAAACGGAACCCTTATAGATTCGTCATGTCTGTCTGTCTGTCCGTGTATGTCACAGCCACTTTTTTCCGAAACTATAAGAGCTATGCTGTTGAAACTTGGTAAGTAGATGTATTCTGTGCAATAATATTTGGGGTTCCCCATACATAACTGAAACTCAAAAAAAATTGTTTCATCAAACCCATACGTGTGGGAATGATAAAACTAAAAAAAAAATATGATGTACATTATCATGTAAACTTCCACCGAAAATTGGTTTGAACGAGATCTAGTAATTCGTTTTTTTTTTTTAAATACGTCCTAAATCGTAAACCACAGTTTAAAAACATTTCACTTCATAAACATAAACCTTATGCATGCGGATATTGCTGGGGCTGCCTCGGTTTTGCAGTGCATCGGGCATGTTTGCGGATGCGCGAATAGATGACTTTCATGCCATTATGCGCAAACGGTGTGCATCGATGTTGCGGCGATTCAGGGGCAGCCCTAACAGTATATTAGCTACACTGGCGGACAAGGTTGATGGTCCGTTTATCAGGCTCTGGGCTGGCAGGCACGTGCGTGCATGCACGCATGTTATTATTTTATTAAGTTTGAGTTTACTAACATAGATTTAGTTCTTACTAACACTATGGATCCCTGGTCTGAATTAAAATTTTGAATTTGAATAAACCGTGAATACCTGCAGATTTGTACGGAACTCTCGGTGCGCGAGTCCGACTCGCACTTGGCCAGTTTTTTTTCTACTTTGTGATTAAGTAATTTATAAATCAAACAGCAGTCACGTAGAAGTTCAAACCGTCCTGTATAATGATCTAAAGTATGAACCTCAACGTTCACTTATATTCTCACCGAGAGCCGTTTCAAAGATATTTTATTAAATGTTCGCGGCAAATATTTTTTGGCAAGTGACTCGTGTATGAACGTGCACTTATCGCTGACTGTGTTTATCGTTATTCCGGGAGCATAACATAAAATACACAAGTAAGAATTTACGTTGTAAGATTTTTGCACGTAGTTTTTACAACCTCATTTGAAGATTGGCCGGTACTTATCGTAATTTCAACATTTTAAGATGTCATAAATCCTAATATGTTATCACAGTGTAGCATTGTAACGTATTTATGTTGTTTTTAACCAACGAAAAAAAACAGAGGAGGTTCTCAATTCGACGCGTATATTTTTTTTTATGTATGACCACGCATAACTTTTTACATAGTAGTTCGATTATGATAATTCTTTTTTTATTGAAAACGGTGTACCTCGAAAGTGATCTCATATAAATTTGGAAAACAAAATCGAACCCTAAGGGTCAGAAAACAGGGGATGATTGATTGTTCACTCACTGATTGTAATGTATGACCACGCATAACTTTATACAGAGTAGTCCGATTTTGATAATTCTTTTTATTGGATAGGGTATACCTTGCCAAATATTATTAGTATAGCCACAAAAAAATATATAAAATAAAAACTTTTTAACAAAAAATTAAACCGCCGAAAAAACTGAAAAGCCTCAAATAATAAACCTTAAAATTTTGAGTCGGTTGATCTTTGTTCATTAATTTTTCAGCGCCAACTCGTTTTAATTAGATAAGTCATTAGAACGATAATATAAACGTAGGTTATTCAGTTCGGTATATGGGGAGAATTTTCTCAACTACCCCAGCGCGACCACAGACAGGCCGCGTGAGCGCAAAAGACGACTTTTTCATCTCGTTTGGGCCTGAGAAAAATGTTTAAAAAATCACAAAAGCATCAATCCCCATGCACTTTTTCTCAGCTTTCTGATGGTGCTATCAGTTTTCACAAATTTTTACTTAATAATTTCAGAAAAACGATTTCTGATATGAGAAATTTTCTGGATGATTGTGGCCATTTTAAGGGCAACAGAAAAAAAATCCCCGGATTTTAAGTAAATAATCTTGTAGGGTTTTTCAAGACGAGCATTTCCTCATAAGAAAATCCGATAAAATCTCAATCTCGTCTTCCGTAGTGACATTTTTGTGCGAAAAATCTAGTTTTTTCCATGCAAACCCATTTTTGGACTCGAATTCCACGAAAATGAAGACCCGAAGCAAAAATCGGAAAAAAGGAATCGATAGGGAATTTTATGACAAACATTTAAAAAAAAAACTATGAACATCCGAATTGAGAACCTCCTCCTTTTTGAAGTCGGTTAAAAACAGTTCCCCCTTAAGTATATAGTTCTATGGTCATGGCAAGCAGACTTTGAAGGGAAACTGCACGCTTCTGAACTCGAAAGGATAGTTCGATGGTGTTAGAGGAATCCTCGGAATAAATACAGACTCCTTTCGGGAACAACCTGTCAGTTTAGTTGCCTCGATAACGTTGCAATGTTATTACTCACAACCTGGTGTCATTGCATAATTTTGGCGGTTTTAAATTACGCAGCAACATAACTGGGCGCCAATTCTCAATTTTAATATGTGAGTTGGGTGACCCGGAGGCTTCAATGTGTTAAGAAATTCAGCCGGGTAAAGTATGGCACTCCTGTGTCCCAGCAATGGAAACATTATCGGCTGATTATGAAAGTATGGCGTCATCGTTGTTTATCACTGAGTCCACTTATTTATAATTATTTTCAACTCCTTCGAACGATCTCAAAACAATTTAATTCATGATTGTGACCTAGTCGTTTTATGATGTCATGATGGCAGGAGGTCTGCAGGTTTATCTATACTAATATTATAAAGCTGAAGAGTTTGTTTGGTTGAACCCGCTAATATCTAAAACTACTTGAATTGAAAATTTCTTTAAGTGTTTGGTAGCCTATTCATCGAAGAAGGCTAGTCAGAGGAAGCTATATAACATCATGCTACGACTAATAGGAGCGGAGCATCAATGAAAATGTTGGAAAACGGGGAATACTTATCCTTTTGAAAGCTACAGTTGCATGCGCTGCGTAAACGGTTAAAGTAACACAAGAATCATGTATGACAAAATTGTTTCTCTTAAAAGTTCTAAAAAAATCCGTGATAGTATATGTCTCTCTTTTAAGGTTGGCTCACTATAACGTTTTTAATTGTAATCAAATCTAAATATTATAACGCTGAGGAGTGTTGAATAGCCTATTTATCGAAGAAGGCTATATACTATATAACATCAAGATAGGACTCTACGGAGCCGAGCAAAAAGAAAAAATCACGAATACGAAGACCTCGCCCAGGCAGGCGATTCGATGCGACGGGGAGGGTCGGGGAGCTAGAAATTGTATGCGGACAAAGTCGGGGGCAGGAGCTAGTCGTGAATACTAATATCTGGGTAGATTTTAACTATTAGCTGTAGGGAGAATTAGTTTATTATCCACATCTTCGAAGCCCTATTTGACTCTGTAAGGGGATGATTTTGGAAAAACTGTGATACACGTATCTAATAACTATAATTGAAGAGTATGTGTACCAATTTTTGTGTCAATCGACCCACAGGTCAAAAAGTTTCACAGAAAATTCAACCCCCCATTTCACCCTCTTAGGGGTGGAATTTCAAAAAACCCTTTCTTAGTGGATACCTACTCTTCACAAAGACCACACCCTCCAAATTTCACGTCTCTAGGACCAGCGGTTTAGGCTGTGCGTTGATATATCAGTCAGTCAGTCAGTCAGTCACTCAGGACTTTGAATTTTATATATTTAGATTAAGTAAAAATTTGTAAAAACTGATAGAACCATCAGAAAGCTGAGAAAAAGTGCATGGGGATTGATGCTTTTGTGATTTTTTAAACATTTTTCTCAGGCCCAAACGACGAGATGAAAAAGTCGTCTTTTGCGTTCACGCGGCCTGTCTGCGGTCGCACTGGGGCAGTTGAGAAAATTCTCCCCATATGCTCATCCAAAAAAAATCGTTTTATTAGATATGGAATATTTGTTACTGTCTTCTCATTATATTATTTCTCACACGAAATATCTGTGTTACCGAGTCAGCATTAAATATTCGTCGTAATGTCAATGCCGCAGAATGATATTCAGCCATCTTCTTTAGATGTCAGACTGAATTAAAAACGTTACAGAGAACGCTGAACAAAAACACGATTAAGATTCTATCTACTGTCTGCTGTCACTCGGGTGTACCAGACACTTATAAATAGAAATAAATACTTTAATTATGACCTTGATTCATATAGAGTTAGTAATGCACACTTATAACCTATGTTAGTAAAAAAAGATAGTACAACAATTTAATTCAAATATCTGTTGCACTCACCAGAAGCAACGGGTACATGCACATGTACGGTGGTCACACTGAAAGGTATAGACCATATATATATAGAATACGCCAGTAAGAATAGCAGCCGATGCAAAAAAAAGATTAAATTTTGAATTTTGGCAAAGTGTCTGTCATGCGTCGAAATGGATTTGAATAGAGAAAATGTTCGTTCAATGATTTATTACGACTTGTTGTGGTCGTACTCAACAACAATGTTACGATAGACTTCGACTAGCATTTCGTGACGAAGTCACTTCCCGTGCCACTGTTTACAACTTGGTTAATGAGCTAAAACGTCATCTGAGCATAATCACTTCAGTAAGTATGCTTCGATCATGTTTTAACTAGTCGCCGTACGGTGTCTACGGTGACTACTGAAGATAATTTGAGTGTTGTGTGGCTTATGATAGAGGCTGATAGAAACGTTGTGCTCCACGCGCGCCTCAAATAGATGTCAGCGTATATTGAAGGAGTCCGCGGGGACCGATGCCTGCCAGGGTTGCGGGTTTGTCGAAAGAGTTACCGTGACCCTGGCACAGGCAACTGAAGGAACACGGGTGGGTTGTAGTCAGTAAAAGTCTGACTGGCCCTCCCGCTCCACCCAGAGCGGGAGAGGTCATTTGATGATTTCCCAACAAAAAAAGCACCTAGCTTTTAACGTATCATAAGTGCCCATATAGATTTATTTAGAACTAGCTTCTGTCCGCGACTTCGTCCGCGTAAAATTTCTTGTCCCCTGACACTTCCCGTCGCATCGAATCGCCTACTCGTGCGATTTTCCCCGTTTTTGCAACATTTTTCATTACTGCTCCGCTCTTCTTGGTTGTAGCGTAATGTTATAAAAAGGCTACCCAACACAAAAAGAATTTTTCAATTCGGACCAGTAGTTCCTAAGATTAGCGCGTTCAATCAAACAAACATACAAACAAACAAACTCTTCAGCTTTATAATATTAGTATAGATACAATATTTTGATTTTGCTACTCTGTACAGCGGATACTGTACTAAATATGTGAAAAAAAAAAATAGACAGCAAAGTTATTTGCAATGCTAGTGCTGGCCAGTGCTCTCGGTAAGAGACAAGTTCGTTCCACCATCTTCGTATCGGCCCGCCGCCGTCAGTTTTGTCTTTTATGGATATTCTTTCTTTTTTACTCTAATTGGTCATTTATATTTTATGTTATCATTATTCATCGCATATTCAATTCACTTTGTTTCATTAGTATGATTTTTGTTTCTTTTTCAATATTGTAATATGTTTACATTGCCGAATTTATTGTACGTAGATTGCAAGTAAATGATGTGGTCTCCTAATTCGCACTCTGGTTTTGCCCCAGCTCTATGTATTTGTATGTGATTGTACCAATAAATAAAAAACTCCAATAAAGTAACCCAGTCAAGTAAAGTACCAGTCCAGTCCAGTTAAGTATTTCTCGAACTCCATATTCCTATGTGGCTACATTTATTAGCTTCAGTATTATTCCACATATAGTTGCAACAAGAAGATGGAATTTATAAGACAACATGCAAATATATGTGTACCTACCCAATATGTATGCGAGCAAATAATACGATCATATCGGAAGCAGGACAGAACATCCTGGTATTATCTTGGGAGCCATGTTTGCTTACCTAAGACTGTGTGAGGAAAATTGCCAAGCGCCTGCCACTATTTATTTAATATCCCACACGTAGCTAAGTGTAAATAAGGTCACATACTAAATATTATTGGATTGAAGATAAGCAGCGATATTCTGTTTCAGTTAGTACTTCCGCTATTTAGTAGGTAACTTTGCAACACTTCTGAATCCGCTTAAAACTGGATTTTAGCACTAACACCTGAAGTTTACGTGCGGAAATGAGTTTTTACAGATTAACCAGAAAAATATCAGCAATAATTGAACATAGTTTTTATGAAAGAAAATACGTGCTACGTTTTTTTTTATATAAATTTCTTTCTGTGATTGCCTATTCGATATTACATAAACGTCATAATGGCGGGACTAAATCTTGTATTTAAACGATTCTACCACGTATATTTAGTACCGATTTAGTACTATTTATACCTGTCCTAAAAAAATTGTACCTCAAAGGGCATAAACGGAAATTCACAATAACACTGGTCCGCCATTATGACGCGTTATAATGGCGAGACCATGCCTGTACTCCAAATCTACAACGAATTACATCGTTCTGAGCCAACCAGTATTTAGTACCTGATTTAGTACCTCCTAAATTCAACAGAGGATGGCGGAAATCTTGGTAGTTTCTTTTCAATATTAATTTTTCATTTTTGACGTTTTCTACGCCTAAATATTTCAATGAGCAAAAATACTTCAAGGTAATAGTTGCAGCTACGAAGTGTTAGGCTTTCAGACACAAACATGACACGCACGTAGCAGGTACACGTAAAACCACTCTAGTTGCGTAACACACTGACGGTAACAATACCTTTCAGTTTGACATAATTTAACTGAATCGTCGATTAGAAGATATTTTTAAATGGAATGAAATTGGTATCAGGGCCAGAGAATGAAGCGAAATCTAACCGTTTGAAGTAGGTTAACATCAATACCAACAAACGAAGGAAAGGACAATGAATCGGTAACAAACGTAGTTACAAACAAACATAGAGGTAATAAAAGCTTTTTAATATTAAGCCATAATTCTCTTTTGTAATGCCAAAATAAAAACGGCTGTTACTACAAATGTTTAACACAAATAGAATGTTTGACTAATTAAGTCTGAACCTATACAAATATTAAGTAATTCCATGAGGGCCCAACCTCACGACCCGGGTCAAACTTTCAGTGTAACATAATTTACAAGCCATTCATGAACTCACAGTAGGCACTCTTTTGTTCTTACAATATTTGTTCCCGTACCTACCAACCAGATTAGTTACCGCATGTTGGCACTTTAATAATAAAGTACCTACGTAGCTGGTTCATAACCTTTTTAGTGAACTATATCATACCTCTTACAGAGTAGAGAAATATCCCGAAGGAGCAGATTTAAATGAATCTAGGAGCTCCGGCAAACATCCGGCAGAACGCCAACTCACGTTCCGTTGAAAAGATAGTTAAGAGGCTGTGGGGTACGATAGGTAATTAGCATGGTTATTGTTTTTTTTTTTTAATAGGCATCAATATGAATATATGCACTAAAAATGTACCTCCATATATCAGAATAGGACGTAACATAATCAAGTAGGATTAATGCTAAAGTTAGCGCATACAACTTTTATCCACCTAAACCTGACCACACTCCGCAAGCTTTTAGGGATACATAAGTTCGTAAATATAGCATAATCTAGTTAAATCAAAGTGAATGAAGAACAATTATCTTAGCTACTATCTTGTTGCAATGTTCATCTAAACTTGACGCCATGTCTAGCATTAACTAAGATATTGTTAACACGTGCGATATTAAATTTTGTAGGCAAGGCGGCGGATTCACCTCCACACAATGTTCATAAATTATTTCAAGTTTACTACTAGCAGAGGATATTGAAAAAACTTGAAAATTTAAGATGTCATAAATACACGAACTGCCAGCATTTATGCAAAACAGTTTCTGCGAACAAAATAAAGATTTTTTTCTCTTTTGTTTTTTGTTCCCAAATATTTGTGAGAGGAACTCTTTTTCCATAATTGAGTACCCAAGATGATTGATAAGCGCTCCAAGAATGTAGAAAGATACAGGAAAATATTCTGAATACTGCTTTTTGTCAAGATAATGTAATATTAAAACTGATGATAAAAGAAATAGAGACATGAGAGCGATCTGTAGTATGTGCTTGTACGTATGAGCTTTTAGTCGAAGGGTTTCGTTACTAAGGCTGGATTTCGAATGGACATTGTGATGGATGATGTTTACAGTTGAGATATGGTATAGGGATTTCTATTTGATCGCAAAATTTGCCACCTAATTATGCTTTACGTCTCGTACATTAGGTCCAGACGTAAGTAAAGAGGTACTGAATAACTTTCACGTTGACCCTAATTTGTCTTGTCGTACAACTTTGTAACCGTAAAGTGGCGTGATACTGGAATTGTTTGATTCTGAGGTCTGTGCTATGGTCTGAACAACTAAACATCGGAAAAATTCAATTGTTCCTGAGTAAGACAAAGGGTTGGTGCCGTTCGTAACGAATAACATCATCACATTTCTTCCCGTGGGTGTCGTAAGAGGCGACTAAGGGACTTACTAGAGAATGCCCAGCACCGTTCTCTGTGCACTTTCTACTGCGATCGCCATGTGTGGCGATTACGGCAAAGCCCCCCAAATTGGGAGAGGCCTTTGTCCAGCAGTGGACATCTTTCGGCTGAAATAATGATGATGAAGACTAATATCGTTCCTAGGATGAAAACATAGGATTAATTAAATTTCGACGCAGTATTGGTTTACAATTTATAACTATTGTTTATCGGTGAAAGTTCCGTAACTAAAACCGTACTTTACTAACCTACTTTTATAACTTGCTGACGTAACTAACTCCGGGCTACAAGCTATTTTCGCCATAAGGAAATGATAAATAGGTTGATTCCAACCCATGCAGGGCATGGCCACAATAAATCATCATATTGTATCATATAAGGAGCCCCACATACCACTGTCCGTCCGTTTCCTATTTCATGAAAATATATTGTCAGCCTATGAAAGCAAATTCATGTAAGTTTCGGTAAGCTGGAAACAAGTTGATCCAGAGAGGAATTAACTTTACAGTAATACTCGCTCCTCATGTTCAGTAGGAACCTAACTAAATGTTTTGCTTACGTACCGATCACAATATGTTCATGTGCTAAACAAATTAATTTAAAAAAACTTTAGAGGTGTCAAGGGACACCCGGATGGAACGAAGTTCCTTTCCAGGATTCATAATAGTTATAATTTTTTAATTATTTGTACAAAAAACCTGTATACACTCAACAAAAATATTCTCTCTCTCTCCCTACCTTCTTCTCTCTCCCTCTCTCTCTACCTCTCTCTACCTCGCTCTCTCTCTCCCTCTCTCCCTCTCTCTATCTCTCCCTCTCTCTCTCCTTAAGAAGGAGAAGGAGGAAGTCATAATTTTATGGGAACAAAAAATGTGTAAAAATTAAAAAAATCGAACATATTTAAATTTTAACAGGACACCGTCTTTCGGGTCAGATAGTTAATGATAAAATATGTTATGATGACGGGAACGAAAGATAGATTAACAAAGCATAATAATTTTTTGCCTGAATGCCTCTTGTTTTGATATTTAAAGTCATGATTAATATTAATTGCCCGTGCTCAACTTAGATTGTTGTCGTAGCCACCAACAGAAACAAGATACGACGATTTCAGGACGAGGTACTTACGTTATGTTGCTACATCGTGTTTTCTGTACACAATGTGTACGCTACTAGAATTAAATAGGTAACTTTGATACCTGGTGGTGAATGCCGAAAGTAAGTTCCTTAGTATGTTTAGATTCAGACCATAAACCTTTTATCCTGAACGTAATAACTTTGGTCACATGAAGCTGAAGAGGACCGCATAATTGATATAATAAAAGTTGTTGCGAGAAATAAGAGTTGATTTTTCGTAATAACTTTACGTGAATTCAGGGTCAACATATTTTTGTTATCATTCCCAGAGCTTACGTGGCGCCCCGAAGTCGATCGAGCTCAGTGTTTATTTACACAAACCGCTACCATTGTAAAGCGTAGGGTAGGTATTAATGACAATTCAATGACCATTACAAGTGGCTTTACTCTGATGAATGAAACGCTAACGAGGTCGACAAGCAGATAAAATTGATCACATAGGTAAATAAATAGCGTTCTATGAAATAAGAGATAAGAGTTTATATTTCTATTTAAATAAAACCTGTCCAAGTGCATATCGGACCACGCAAAATTAAGGGTTCCGTAGTTGGAAATAGTTTATCACAAAAACAAACTATTGCAACAACTACATAGATGAAAAATATTTTCTCGTATACAACTACGAGTACATACGTCGCAGTCAATATTCTCCAACTGCAAACGTAAGTTTAAACTCGCAAAGAATTTTATTTACATGTCATAAAACTACAAATACGCTATTTCAAGAATTTTTCTTGTATTTGCTGTGAGACTTTACTTCTTGCCAAGTATCAAAATATGTCGCATAAATGACCTTATTTTGTATTGGCTTAGGAGCTTGATTTTTTAGAGTTGTATGACGATATACGTTAATTTGGTAGACGTATTTGATATTAATTTCAACTTGATACTCCACGCGTTCCTGAGAAAAAGGCTCTAGATTGACGGACATGAACATGATATGTTTATTTACGTGTCAGTGTAAAACAGTATATGTCCCTACTTAACACAGATTACATAAACATGCAATCTTCCTTCTTCTGCAGTATTAAAAAGCTTCCACAATTAATATTGTCTAATTTTCTTCTGTTACAGAAACGACCACAAACAAACATCCACCACCCTTCGCTTTTGGGCAAGAGCCGATTAAAGCAAGAAAAGTAAGCTGATAATCTCAATTTGAAGTGCAAAGCAATGTTAGCACTGCGCAAACGTTAATGGTTGAAAGTGTAAATTGTCTTGAAGAATGTTCCATCGGCGAGTTTCTAATTTGAAAACAATTGTGAGCATCGCCGCGAGCACCTCTAAGTTGATACAAACATTATCCAGGACTCGGTTTTGGAATCTTTAGTACATCGAAAGCCCATTAAGACTACTGATTTTCTTTTGTGGTTTACGAAATAAAAATACAATAGAAATGTTGAGTTTTTGTGTTGATCTGAGAATGATTTTACTTATATTGATAAATCTAGCGGTATCTTTTGGTTTTGCTGTTACAAGTATATTTTCATAAAATTGTATGTACACTTACAATACCTAATAATGATATCCTGCCTAACATTTCGACACACACACACATAGAAAATAAACCAGCACCCCTAGCCAAGTTGATAATCTGCAATCGTTAACTCTATTCGAAAACTAATCAAAAATGTATGGGAATGAAATCATCTCAACGTTAAGTCACGTGGTTAGAACAAACGAATAGAAAATTCGTAGCCAAGTTCACATCGTTCAAAATGATAGAATGAATTGTTATCGTTTCTACAATGTTCAACGCTACATCCTTTGTTAATGTCGTTTTTCTAAAGACATTGTAGAACGAGCGGCCGACTTCGGGCTCGTCAACATGGCTACCAACTTATCGTTTTCTACAATTGGTGATAGCGAAGCGTTACCGATTAGAGAACGGAATTCGACACGAAACTGTTTTAGCTTGGCTAGGGGGGCAGTTCATTATGATATCAAAGGAATACAATGTCGAACGGTGGAGGTGTGCCCTGCCTGGGCAGAGCACCGCCGTATCGTCATAGAGGTGATCGGCGGCGGTGACCTCTCGCGTTCAGCCCTGGTGCAAGCCATGGTACGGAACGAGAGGACATGGGAAGCTGTCACCTCCTTCTCCGAAGCAGTAATGCTCGCGAAGGAGGAGGTGGGGCGCCTGAGGGAGAGGCAGTCTCTACGCCCTCACGCCCCTAGCCGCCGCAAGAGGAGACGCCCCGGGCGGCGGGAGTCCATTGCAGACTCCCAGCTACCGGCTCCCGGTCACGGTAGGCGCGAGCTTGCGGGCGGCGAATAATGGGTAGCTCGCTGCCCGATAAGGACCAGGCTCGGGTCGACGGCGCGTTGTATTCCACGCGTGCCTCAAAAAGATGTCAGTAGTACTGAAGGGGTCTGCTAAGACCAATGCCTGCCAGGGTCGCGAGATTTGTTTGAAAGAGTTGTGGTGGCCTGGCATATAGGCAACTGAAGGAACACGGGTGGGTTTTAGTCAGTAAAAGTCTGACACGCTCCGCACAGAGCAGGAGACGTCCTTTGATGATTTCATACCCACAAAAAAAATAAGACCATGAAGAATTATGTAGGTATCTAAGTCGGTCGTTTCGGACTTTTCTCTTCTGAGAAAGTCCGAAAGGAAAGCCTTTTGGACTTTCCTATGTAAGTAGTTTTACCTAACATAATTACGACAAAGATTGTGGGTTAATGCTTTGTATTTAGTCGGTAAGCCTTGTACAAATAAAAGTATAAATACCTTAGTGAAAATCTTCATCCTTAAAGAGTGGTACAGAATACATTTTAAAAGAGAACAGTTTAATTTCCTCACGCCACCGTAAAATTATTATGATTTCACTTAACATAGCTTATACAATTTGCAGTTTATAAGGAGACATAATTAAGTTAAACTTCATTAGCTTATCTCTTAACGCTTTGTTGAGAAGAATTCATTTTAAAGATAAATACTATTGATGAGGACAGGTCATTATGGTTCCCACAACAGTTCATTAAAGATAATCTTACAAACTTGTTATGACACCCGTCAAATCCAATGAATGAAAAGGGTATTTGAACCCATACATTTTAACATCCGTGTGGTGCCAGAAGTAAAGAATAGCACCATCGCATTTCTGCCAAAGGACACTGGGACAAAGGTACTTACTAGAGAATGGGCAGCAGCGTTCTCTATGTAAACAAAACTGAGATAGGTACAGGTGTAATTTGTCACCTGAACAATCTACTTTTCTATTCATGGAAACTCCTTCTACTTTTCCATGAATAGGTATCTACCGTTGAAGAAATTTTTTTTATTTTATTTTGCTGGCTGTAAATATTTATTTACAGCCAGCGAAATAAAATAACAATTTTTTAGCAGTTTATTTAAACTGCCAACATAATAGGTGTGTAACCTTCTATTGAATCTATCTTTAGAAACAAAAAGCTTATATTGCTATTTTCAGTTCTCGAGTCTCATTAACATTTTCCAGTGTTACATTTTCATTGAATTGTTTCTGGCGTGTTTTCCGATATGTTATCAAAACAAGTTCTAGCAAAAATGACACTTACACCACTATACAGAACGACATTACATCGACGCACAACCTGATACCATGGATTCAGTACCTACATGGTTGATTGATTCTGTCCCCCTATTCTGTAATTGTTGAAATGGTTCGTACATTATTTTTTTTTAAATCTATTCATGCATTTCAACCGCGCAAGTATAGCAATTTTCTATGTATCAGCAGTTTTTGTTTTTTTTTGTTTTTCATAACCGGCGCAAAATTAACACTACGCGTCTAAAATAATGTGGATACCATGGTTTCAATTTGCGCGTCGAACTCTGTTGCCATCCTGTATAACTTTGGAATTGATTTTGACCTCATTAGGTTGGTTGGTAGTTAAATAAATGCAAGGCAATGAAAATACCTACTAATGCAACTTTAAAACAAATAGCAGATACTAGTCACTTCCAACAATTCTTGCAAGGAGCAGATATTTTTTAAACATTTACAAACAACAATAATAAATAAGTAGAAAATTCGATCGCCGTCCCTCAAACAAAATTTCCTTCGGGGATGATAATAAAAGTTTCCAAAGAAAGAATGTTGACGGTCTGAATTCTCTGTCGTACAGTTTCAAAAGTAATCTGAAATATTTGATACATTCGACGAAACACGTCGAAATATTTCAAAAACGTTTAATAAAATTAGGATCGTGGGAATCGGTTGATAAATTAAGTTAAATTCGTTTAAATTGGAAACGGTTAGCGTGTACTTACGTAGAATAAATATACTAATAAGTCAGGGTCATTTCAATAATGTGGTATTGCCCGTTTGTACCGCGAGTGCCTACAAACGGGTCAACGGGATTTGCATCGAACCAGCAGTCCGCAACCTGGGTCGTTGTGTGCCGGAAATACAAGCATTAATCACAGCTTACACTAAAATTACGCTCCGTAGTTTCCAGCAAACAGCACAAAGCTTAAATTATACACGGTTCTACTTATTTCATCGTGCATACGACGATGAAATAAGTATCTATTTACAATGTTTATTTTATTTTTGTATCGACTCCATTATATCAAAGAAATGGATGGAATAAGAAGTATAAGCTTCTTCATCATCATCATCATCCTATAGCAGTCCACTGCTGGACATAGGCCTCCCCAATTGCACGCCATTTAGCTCGATTTTCGGCCACTCTCATCCAGCTGCTACCAGCCACCCTGCAAAGATCGTCGCTCCACCTAGCCTGAGGGCGTCCTACCTTACGTTTGCCGATTCGCGGTCTCCACTCAAGAACACGTCTACCACAACGGTCATCGGTTCGACGGCTAATGTGGCCGTTTCCACTTCAGCTTGCTAATCCTATGAGCTATGTCGACAACTTTGGTTCTCTGCGGATCACCTCATTCCGGATTCTGTCCCTCAGAAATACTCCAAAGCTCATTCCATAGCTCGCTCAGCGACTTTAAATTTGTGGACCAGCCGTACCGTGAGTGTCCACGTTTCGGCTCCGTAGGTCATAACAGGTAGGACGCACTGGTTGAAGACTTTCGTCTTTAGGCTCTGTGGCATACGCGACGAGAAGATTCGACGAAGCTTCCCAAAGGTTCTTAACCGAACTTTATCTTTTTTATATAAAAGTTTATTCATTAGTGTCTTCAGAGTTTAATTCGAAAGTATTTCAAAAACAACCAGTTGCAACCAACGACAACTCAATGAAAAATCAATGTCTGTGTAACACGGAAAAGATTTGTTAAAAGGTTTTAATGGCTTGCCCTGAAGGGATCTACAGATTACAGCAACTCAGTAACGAGCATCGTGTCCTTATCAACTAACGACCATCACATAAAACAGCTTCAGTTCAACGAGACAATTTTAAGCGTGTAGGCAACTAAGTTACTATACTTTTCTTTACTTGTGTTACCTTATTTATTTGGTAAGCGAATAACGAGTTCAGATTGTGATTTAAATTAAATGTGCATAAGAAGTAACCTATGCCTATCCTTCAGTGATACAGGCGCGATGTTATGTTATATTATGTTATATTTTGGGCTTAATGTACCTAAGTATTACGGTACAAATTACATTAAAAACTATAAAGTAAGTAAATTGTTTCGTACACACATCAAAACCTTCATATAAATATAAAATAAATATCTTAGGACAACCAACACATATACATACACTTGTATACACTTGTACACTAAAAACAGTGATATTCATAATATTAATACTAGAAGTAGGGATAAACTACGTGCTCCCTTTCACCGGCTTCATAAGGTTCATAATTCTTTTGTTGGTCTTGGTATTACCTTTTATAACAAGCTTCCCTCTGCTTTGCTAGATTTGCAGTTTAATGAGTTTAAAGCTAAAGTAAAATCCAACCTTTGTTCAAAAGCATACTATTCTATCAACGACTACTTAAACGATAAGAATAGTTGGTCGCTGTGATCAACTCAAGACAATGTTTATGTTCTTTCAATCCAGAATTAATCTTCCTACTGACGGTTTATATGGGTGGTTCATATAATTGTTTTTTATTTTTTTGTTTTTATTTAACTGCTTTATTAGTTTATTTTTATTTTCTTTTCATTTCATTTATTGTGTATATGTATCATTTGCATCGTATATGTAAGCAGGCACGCCCTTTATGCCTGGAAGCTTTAAGTTCTGTTTACGATTTTGTTTTATTATTTATTTCAGCTTGAGTTTAGTTTTCAATGTTCTGTTGGTATATTGGCGTGTGCTAGCTGACATATGGCGAATAAAGTATGTTTTGTTTTATAATATTAATAACTTACACAATACTGTATAGAATCAAGTTCTTCTAACTTAACAGACAGCTGTGCTGCTGGGGAGTTTGTTCCGCCACTTCTTCTTCCCAGCGAAAGCACTAGGAAGTGTCGAAGGGCGGGCGTTTTGGGGGGACTGTCTCATGTAACTTTGACGTTCAAAAAGTGCTGACTCTCAGCCTAGTTTGAATAAATGACTTTTGATTTTTTGATTTTCAACACACTGTTATCTGATCCCAAAATAGGCAGAACCTGTACTATGGTGACCAGACAACTGATAAACATACTTATATCTTTCTAAATACATACATTTTATAGATAAATTACACCCAGACACAGAACAAATGATCGTGCTTATCACACAAAGATTTGTCCTGGGTGGGAATCGAACCCACGACCTCAGTCTCAGCAGTCAGGGTGACTAACCAATATACTAACAGGCCAGTCAAACAATATGAAACAATTGATGCGAAACAAGTACTTATATATTGTGAAATCAATGGTTTCGTACCGTTTTTAGGATTTCGAATTCATTACAAGATAAGCTATGCTATTTAGCCCACGTTCACACGATCGTACAAATCTCGGTTTTAATATTGGATTCTCAACTCTGGGCGCCCTGCAGAGCGTTAAAAATCCAGTACATAATAAAATGCCGCCGCGATATTTTATGTCCGTGGACTTATGACAGTCACATTGTTCCACGTGGTGCCAGGCATACAGAATAGTACCATCCCATTTCTTCCCGTGGGTGTCGTAAAAGTCGACTGAGGGACTTACTTCAGAATGGGTAGCACCGTTCTCTATGCCTTCTACCACTATACTGAGATCGCCAAACTGGCTACCAAGCGTGGCGATTAAGGCAACCCTCCTTGAGGAAGGCCTATGTCCAACAGTGGACGTCTTCGGCTGAAATAATGATTTAATTTATTTATGAGATATTCAAGAGGGAACAAATATAACGTTTAGTGTTCACGAAATGCAACTTTTACTAACTGAATTAACAGAAATTTGTATTAGGCTATCCACTTACCAATAAAAATATTTGAAGTATTATGAAAGCAGTAACTAAGCGCTGGAGACTTTATTAAGACATATATTTCTCACAGCTGGTCGTTATTACGAACTCCTGTGAAATGAATTGCAACTGCTGTAACACATATTCTCTTTTCAGCCGTGGTTTCATACTAGGTGGTTATTTGGTTTTTTTTTTATTTGGTGTTGTTTTTGTTTGTTTCTACTATATTTCTTTTGCTGTGCCTGATAGGGTACACAATTGTGTCTAAATCCAATGTTTACCACCTAAGCACTGTGGAATGCAATAAAGTATTTCTTGAACATAGTTGGTGGGACTTATAGCGTTATCGTCACATTCTTCTTATTGGACGCCATTTAGGGTTGATTAGGTACCGACCTGCATGCACTATTTAAGGTAATTTTAGAACTAAAAGGACTAAAAGGCCCACAGCATATCATTCAATCGTGTTTGTATAGCGTGTCGTTGGACACTTTGCGACTCTCCAGCAATTGGGCTATGGTCTGGTCGAGGGCAACGCATGCACACACATCTAGTATAAAAAAAGATTTATATAATTCTAACTTTTGCCAATGGCTTCCCCCATTTTTATTCCTGAGCATATTGGCCTACGAGAGATCCTATTACTGGGGCGGAGGCCTCCTCTCACAGAGAGGAAGTGAGCCATAAACTACTACACGGCCACTAGCCGCTTGGTCAAGTGACTTCCATCAACCCTGCAAACTGGTGCAGGATTTATGAATGTCACATGTTTTTGAATTTTTGTTTCTAGTATGACATGCTAGTTTCCTCGATGTTTTCCTTCACCGTTTTCAGAGCAGCCACCACTTCCGGGGAAATACACAGCCAATTATACAATTCATCACAAAATATATCATGGTAACAGTACCATAACTCTTCATAGGGGCACTAACCTAAAACGAGGGTATGTACTCTCCTGGGAGACGCGTAATTCAGTTCTTGTGCTGACATTAATTTCACATGAGGTAGCTCTTGTTAGAGGAAGGATGTAAAGCTAACTTAGGAGTCTGGGGACTACCTGTGAACAGAAAACTATTTCATAGGTACACTAAATGAAATGAAAATGTTCCTCCAGTCTTGCCAAGGGGTATCGTATTACCCAGTAACTAGGTTGCGGAGGTCAGATAGGCAGTAGCTCTATTTAAAATACTGATTGGATAACAGTATTTAACATCCGATTCATCCGGTTAGACTAGCAGCCGACCTCAATATAGGTGAGTAAAGGCGAAGCAAATATACTAAATGAGGACCTAATAGGAGTTAAAATAATGAAGTCACAGCTTTCTATGTGAAAAACTAATATCAAATCAGTTCAGATTTCAAAGACTTTTCATTTTGATTTACTCAAGGTACAATTTCTAGGTACACAAGTTTTGGATAGGTAAGATTTTCTTCTGGCCATTCATATAGCTTACTCTGCGAGCTATGTCGGTAACTCCAGTTCTTTTCCGGATAATTTCATTTAGCATAGCCCGCTCCATAGCGCGCTGAGCGACCTTGAATTTGTGAACCAGCCCAACTGTCAGTGTCCATGTTTCGGCTCCGTATGTCATTACGGGCAGGACGCACTGGTTGAAGACCTTAGTCTTCAGACATGCGGGATAGGCAACGAGAAGACTTGACGAAGTTTCCCAAACGCTGCCCAACCCAACTGGATCCTCCTGTCGGCTTCCTTCTCAAAGCTGTGTCTACCGACCTGGATGACTTGCCCTAAGTAGACATACTCCTTCACAACTTCGAGAAGCGAACCCTCGATGTGGATTGGACTCGGCAAGACGTGCGAGTTGAACATGACTTTCAAGCAAACTGAAGTGGCAGTGGGCTGCCATGTCTGTCGAAGGGCCGATGGCCGATGGAGCAGACGAGTCCTGGAGTGGAGACTGCGTATCGGCAAGCGTAGCGTGGGATGCCCCCCAGCTAGGTGGACCGACGACTTAAAGAAAGTGGCTGGGGCAAACTGGATGCGGAAGGCGGAGGACAGGGTGTTGTGGCGCAATATGGGAGAGGCCTATGTCCAGCAGTGGACTGCGATAGGCTGAGTTGATTGATTCATACAGAAATAGTAGTAAGATCCTTTGTGGATTTGTAGTCAAAAGTTCAAGGAATAATGCTTTATCTTAAAACAACTGCAATTGATTGGATTAGTTTAATCATAGGTAGTACATGTATGGTATAATAACATTTACAGATGTGAGAGTGTGACATACATTAACAATACAAGTATATTTATTTGAACTATGTCTAAATGTTTTTAAAAACCCACACAAAAATAAAAGGTAATTTCGAATACAACACAGTATATTTTGGTTGGTGGTTGGGGAAAAAGTTTCTTCGCATTTTTTAAGAAAATTCAAAACATTTTTTATTAAAGTTTATTTACATTTAACTAAAGTATGTAGGTACCATTTTGTTCGATAACTTTTTGCCATCTTGTAGATAGGGACATGATCCCATTGCTATAGAAATTTTGGGACTTCTGGTCAAAATACCGCGACAAGTGGTTTTGGCAGTCCTCTCGTGATGTTAACCTGACACTGCCTAAAGAATTCTGAAGAGACCGAAACAGGTGGAAATCTGAAGGTGCAAGGTCAGGACTATACGGCGGATGCATTAACACCTCCCAGCCAAACTCTCTTAATTTTTGTTGGGTGGCTCAAGATGTGTGAGGTCTAGCGTTATCATGATGAAAAACGACACCCCTTCTGTTGATTAATTCCGGCCGCTTTCTCTCAACTTCTTGCTTTAATCTTATCAGTTGTTCGCAGTAGAGTTCAGAATCGATGGTCCTGCCTGGTGGTGACAGCTCATAATGAATAATTCCCTTCCAATCCCACCACACACACAGCATCACCTTGTTGCGAGTTAACCCGGGTTTCGCCACAGTCTGTGAAGCCTGACCGGCCTTTGACCACGACCTTTTTCGCACGTTCTTGTCATACGTGATCCACTTTTCATCACCAGTTATCAGCTTCTTCAAAATGGTTCGGTTTCATTACGTCGTAATAAAGAATCACAAATGAGTACACGGTTCATTAGGTTTCTTTCAGTGAGCTCGTGAGGTACCCAAATGTCGAGCTTTTTTGTGTACCCAGTTTTTTTCAAATGCGCCAAAACTGTTTTGTGGTCAATTTCCAGTTCTTCAGCTACGTCGTAACTACTGGTATGGCATCTTGCTCCACTTTTTCAAAAATGGCATCCATTTTATCCGTAATAGGGCGACCAGAGCGACGTGCATCTTTGACATCAAAATTTCCGGATTGAAAACGCTTAAACCAAATTTGTGCTACTCTCACAGACACTACACTAGGTCCATAAACATCGCAAAATTTTTTCGCGGCTTGCGTTGCCCTTTACCTTTTTTGTAGTAAAATTTTAAAATGTATCGAATTTCTTCATTAGATTCACTCATCTTGACGGTACAAAAAACAAATGAAAATCACACATTTTCCTAATTTGAATTTGGAATTATGTTCTTTAAAATTTAAACTTTCAATGATACCAAAACCAGCCAGATACAAATAGTATAGCCAAAGAGATTTTATTACAAGTTCATACATACTATAATGCGAAAAGACTTTTTCCCCAACCTAATATATATATACCTACAGTAATCCGAAAACAGACGTGGCACTCAACCTTCAACACTAAACTAAAACACTAGGTAGCACAGTGCCAAAACAGAGGATACGACATGAAATATAGAGCCGCCCAATCCCAGTGCAATCCCCAGCGAACATTAGTATGCATTCGACACTAGGAACATCTGCCCCCGGGTTACACACAGACATCTCTAGGCAGGTAGGTATCATGGGGTTTCCATACATATTGACCGCATAAGTATAGCACTATTTTATGAAGTTTTTTTTTTTAATAACTGACAAAAAATTGCTAAATACTCTAGGTGGTCTACAATCATGAGCTGAATCCATAGCCACAGTTTATGTCTTGATGTGCCATACTGTATAAAATTCGATACATAGACAAGTCACCGCAGTGAATCGGATCAACAGTGAACTTAATTCATAATCGGACAAATATTTTAGCATGGCAATTCGAAATACATATATATATACAGGGTGTCCAAGAACCTGGCGTCCAACTGGATTCCCACGATGCCCCAAGTTCTAACAGTACTCAGAAAAATATTTTAAAAAATCCACCCCATGTACTTACAGAATTATACTGATTTCAAAAAAAAAGGGGAAATGAGCACCCTGTGACATACTTTTGAATGCGGTGACTGCTAATGCTGATAATTTCGATATTTCTTGGAGGTTTTGTAATCTAGGGTATTGCTGTGTCTAAATAGAATGTAAAAATAATGTACTTATTGTACCATTTTAAAATAAAATATTATTTTAACTAAAGGTGATATGGAAAACTATTGAATTTCGCAACTTTGACCGACTGTAGTGTAAAAAAAATGTACCAAAATAGTATGGCAAGTGACGTCAAATTTTGACGCGTTTATTCCTCTTTTTAAAAAGGTATAATACTTACACATTAATTTGAAAAAAAAAATTTTGATAATATTTTTACTCAACAACCCAATTTTTACGAAGTGCCTACCTACTAACGGTAACTGTCGGACCCTTTCTTATCTTAGAAACTGTTATGTTACTACTATTATTTACTTCGGTTCCAAGAGTGAGCAAGAAGGAAATACACACAGGTAGATGGGTTCCCAGTAGAATAAAAGCAAAGAATGTTAGTTTAAAGATATTTTATTACAATAAATGTTCAAAATGTTGACCACCCGCGGCAATACAAGCTCTCACTCTCCTTAAAAAGGACCGCTTTATGTTTCGCGAGTAACTTTTTTGACGTATCACCTGCACTGCTTGTGTTATCTTCTCACGAAATTCAGCGATGTCATTAATGGGCTTCGCATAAACGAGCTCCTTCATAGTTCCCCAGAAAAAAAAATCCAGCGGATTTAAGTCAGGTGAGCGGGCTGACCGTGTGGTGCCGGACGTAAAGAATAACACCACCCCATTTCTTCCTGTGGGTGTCGTAAAAGGCGATTAAGGGAATTACTAGAGAATGGGCAGCAGCGTTCTCTATGCATTTTACCACCATACTGCGATCGCCAACCCGCCTGCCAAGCGTGGCGATTATGGCAAAGCCCCCCAAATTAGGGGAGGCCTAAGTTCAGTAGTGGACGTCTTACGGCTGAAATGATGAGCGGGCTGGCCACGGGATTGTTCCTGATCGCCCAATCCACCTGTTCGGGTATTGCTCGTCCAAAAACTCTCTAACGGATACGCGAAAATGTGCTGGACAGCCGTCGTGTTGGAACCACATATCTGGTGGGGTCTCTTCTAGTAAGTTTGGCAAATCATTTTGAAGAAAATTTAAATATGATTCGCCAGTCAAATTCTCGGGCATCTCAAATGGACCAATAATATTCCCACAGAGAATACCGGTCCACATGTTCACTTTGAACCGGTACTGGGATCTATCTTCTCGCATCAAGTGCGGATTTTCCACATGCCACTCGTGCAAGTTGTGTAGGTTCATGTAGCCATCCTTCTTAAATGTTGATTCATCTGACCACAAAATTTTGTCGATAAAGTTTTCGTCTTCTCGATGTTTTTGCAGGATTGTTTCACAAAACGCGACTCGGCTCGGATAGTCTCGAGGTAAAAGACTTTGCACTCGCTGTACGTGGTACGGATGATATTCTTCTTTTTGGAGAATACTGTGTGCTGTGCTCTTCGGTATCCCCGTATCAGCTTCTATTCCTCGCACAGAGATGCTTGGATTTGCCGACACCGCCTCTAAAACTTCATCGCGTATGAAGTCATTTACGGGTCGTCCTTCACCAGCTACTTGATTGGGGAACCGCCCGTCACATAGTGATCTGTGCACATTAATGAAAACTCGATGGTCGGGATATCGCGTAGCCCTCGGATACCTTTCTCTGTAAAGTCTCGCTGCAGCTCGTCCATTACCTCTACATTCTCCATAAATGTAGTGCATATTTGCGTATTCTTGCGGAGTGTAGGTCGCCATGGTAGCACACACAAAACACAAACTGTCCAAACACAGGCAAAGGTCGTCGTAAAGAGTTCGTTTCAAAGTCCAGAGCACAAAGAGTAATCGAGTCCAATAAACAAAGCTTTAAATCGTAGTACGTGATCAATGGTAACAATAAGAGAGAGGTGCGTAATAACGGCAGGAGGCAGTGACGCGTACTGACCGTACTGTTATCCTAAATAGCACGATCCCAGATAGCGTCACTATCTATCTCACTCGCACCTCTAACCTTTTTCTCCCTCACTCTTACCTGAATAATGGGGTACCATAAAGAAGAACCAGCAAATCGCAAAGATAGTTTCTGTCTTGCTCCCTCCTGTTGTAATAACGAATCACTATGGTGAGATGCATGCACATACCGTCCCTTACGGTCTAACCTGTTTTTTGAGAGGCCTGTTGTTATTTTTATGAGCATACAATAGTAATTCTTTAGAGGTTAGATTCAATTCGTCGTAAATTTTTCTTTCTAAGAATTCTGTAAGACATCGTAAAAATTGGGTTGTTGAGTAAAAATATTATCAAAAATTTTTTTTTTCAAATTAATGTGTAAGTATTATACTTTTTTAAAAAGAGGAATAAACGCGTCAAAATTTGACGTCACTTGCCATACTATTTTGGTACATTTTTTTTACACTACAGTCGGTCAAAGTTGCGAAATTCAATAGTTTTCCATATCACCTTTAGTTAAAATAATATTTTATTTTAAAATGGTACAATAAGTACTTTATTTTTACATTCTGTTTAGACACAGCAATACCCTAGATTACAAAACCTCCAAGAAATATCGAAATTATCAGCATTAGCAGTCACAGCATTCAAAAGTATGTCACAGGGTGCTCATTTCCCCTTTTTTTTTGAAATCAGTATAATTCTGTAAGTACATGGGGTGGATTTTTTAAAATATTTTTCTGAGTACTGTTAGAACTTGGGGCATCGTGGGAATCCAGTTGGACGCCAGGTTCTTGGACACCCTGTATATATACACTACCGACAAAAAGTTTGGAAGCACCAGTATTTTTTGGAAAAAAAAAATATAGCAAATTGATAAAAACTAATTTTATCGATGTTGTAAATGTAATAAAATAATATACTTATTATTTTTAATTATTTTACGGTATTATAAATTTATAAATTCAGTGTGTCCTTTTCTAAAACATTTTTGTAAAAATGATAAAAACAAAATTTTTACTGTCACTATGTTAAATTTGCTGAGTACCCTCTAACAGATGATTTATAATTAATGGTCAGTATTTATTGAGAACTGTGTTTAGATTAGTGGTTAATTATATTTGTGCAGTTAAATAGGAGTTTGGCTACTTTAACTTCGTCTTTTTGAAATTACCAATAACTCCAATATTTTGTGTCTAAAATGGGAAAAGGAAAACAGTTATCAATTGAAACACGATCAGCTGTTATTGTTTTAAATAAGGAAGGTTATTCTGAAAGAGACATTGCAAGAAAACTCGGTATATCGCCTAAGGGTGTTCATTACACACTCGTAAGACATCGAGAAACTGGCAGTTTGTCGGATAGAAAACGGAGTGGAAGACCAAAAGTTACTTCTGCGGCAGAAGACAGGTTTATAGTAACAACTTCAAAGCGTAATCGTCGACTTACAGCACCGGATATTACTCGGGAGTTGAATAAAACGCGAAACAAAAAAGTGTCAATTTCTACAGTGAAGAATCGCCTTTCATCTGCTGGTCTGCATGGTTGTGTGGCAATGAAAAAACCATTTCTACGGGCAATACATAAGAAAAAACGTCTGCAATGGGCGAAACAGCATGAACATTGGACAATGGCACAATGGAAAACTGTACTATGGACAGATGAATCAAAATTTCAAATTTTTAGGTCTAACAGACGAGTCTTTGTCCGCCGCAGATCTCATGAAAGAGTATCTGAAGACTGTTTAGTATTATCGGTAAAACACGGCGGTGGTAATGTTTTAGTCTGGGGCTGTTTTGCTGGAACTGTTGTCGGAGATCTTGTTAAAATTGATGGAATCATGAGGAAGGAGCAATATTTGCAAATATTAAAAAATCATGCTTTGCCCTCAGGATTACGTATTGTTGGTGAACCATTCGTGTTTCAACAAGATAATGATCCCAAACACTCAGCAAGAGTATGCAAAACCTTCTTAGAAGAACAGGAATCGAGGAGTCTTCTTGAATTGATGGTATGGCCCCCGCAATCACCAGATTTATTACCTATTGAAAAGTTGTGGGATGAATTGGATCGAAAAGCCAAAGAACGTTTACCACGAAGCACTAGAGAAATGTGGTAATATCTACAGGAAGCTTGGAAAGAAATTAGCGCTGAATACTTGAATAAATTACTGGAGAGAATGCCTAGAATCTGCCGAGCTGTTATACAGGG
The DNA here is from genome assembly GCA_947507805.1 of Aporophyla nigra. NCBI lineage: Eukaryota > Metazoa > Arthropoda > Insecta > Lepidoptera > Noctuidae > Aporophyla > Aporophyla nigra. The sequence goes on along the minus strand of OX382307.1, from coordinate 11,683,363 downwards.
TGTAAGGGGAACGCTTCCGAAGCCAGAGCATAGGTTATATACAACCTAAATGCAAACGGATACCAATAACCTTTCGCCTTAAATTGATTGTTTACAAGCCTTCATTTTTAATTACTCAGCAATGAACACCATACAAAATGTAAGGTCACTGGCACGCAGCGCACCGGCGCGCGGCAGCGCCCGTCGCGACGGCGCGACGCATGCGCCGCCGCGACGGCGCGACGCGTGTGGCGCCTCTACGACGCGACGCGTGCGCTGCCACGCCGGCACCGCCGAACCACGGTCTCCGTACGACAACTTCCCGGATTTCATAGGAAATTTACAAGGGTGGCACTCTTACACTTTACAAAATTCATCATCTGCCTAGCCTTTTTCCAACTATGTCGCCGACCCCAGGCTTCCAATGTAACCGGATGCAGCTGAGTACCAGTATTTCACATGGAGCGACTGCCTATCTGATCTCCACAACCCAGATACTGGGTAATACGATACCCTTTAGTAAGACTGGTTGTCAGACTTTCGGGCTTCTGACGACCCGTGACGACTGTCTAAGATCTACGAAAGACAACCGGGATCAACGGCTAAACGTGCTTTCCGAGGCACAGAAGGGTCTTGGTATGTAAAGATGGTCACCCATACACGGAACAACCGCAGCAAACGTAGCTTAACTGAACAATCGACCCGTGCGGCTGTTGTAACTTACCCTCAAGCGCTTTACAAAATTATGAATTTTTATCGTATTAGTGGCCGTTAAACATTGAAACTGACTGAGGCATTTTACGTACCTTTCTGAATCTTTTGCGATTTTATGCTTAATTTGTCGAACTGTGCTCCATGCCTTTCATGCGAGATTCAGAAGAATGCCAGAGGTTTGAAAATCTGTCTCGATAAATCCCCAAAACGAAAGGAATAGCTTTGCCACGGGCTTCTAAACACATCAACATGTTACCGTTTTCACGAGCACTGTTTATCACAACAAAAACAATAAAAAAACACTAAAAACGTAACAATATTAACAAGACACAATTTTAAACTAAAGTGTTAAATACGACTCAATATCTATCGATCAGTTACACGTACCACTTTCGCTCACGAACCGAGTCGGAAAGGAACTAAGTAGACTACTAAAGAACTAACACAAGATCAAACATGCCGGCGCTTGCACGTGGTGCCGACAAAAGCCCCGCCGGCGTCGCATTGTCGGCGGCGCCGACGCACGGTGGGCTACAATTTACAAATCGCCTTCCATAGACATTGAGACTCGAATTTTGAAGGGTCCTTTTTTGGCTAGAAATGGATTCTGCTGATCATTACTATTCTAAAAATTTCGTATGGGGCAATTGCGTGTACAAATGAAGGAGTTATAATTTTTTAAAGAAAGAAATGAATGGCGCTGACATGAAAAATGAGTCTGTCTCTGGATTCATAAGGTTCACCATTAAACAGATAAGTACACACAGATAGTACCATTTATTTATCCTCTAAATTTAAAAAAAAAATAAAAAAAATTATGAGTATGCTTATTCAAGTTCACAATATTTTTTTTATACTAAGGGTCAAGACAGTTTAAAAATTCACAAAAGTTCGTTTCACTAAATTGAAATCACATGGTAATTATGAATTAGCTTTCTAATCTCGCGATTGCGATCGCCCACTGTGCGGCGCCGCGCTGTCTTGTCATGTGAATGATCAAAAAGATACAGAGACGAAACAGAAAACCAAATCATATTTCAAATGTTAGGAAATTAGACCTATGCTTTAAATCGAACTGTTTTTTTTTTACTTTTTAATAAGATTTATCGGGTTTCTTAGATTAAATTAATCAAAGTATCCACTTTAAATTAATTGAGTTTACTTACTAAATGAAGGATACAGTTATTGCAATAAACAAGCTTGCGTCGTGTGACTCTAATCACATTGGTATAAAGTTCAAATTCAATTGATTCACGTGCGCTAGTTGTTTGAAACTGTACTCGTAATGAAAATGTTTTAGTCAATCACAGCTAATGTTGGCGATCGTTCACTTTATTTCATTCACTATCCATTATCAACTAACATACAAAACTGTAATTAAATCTAAGACACAGTCCATCAATTTAAAACTTGTGATACTTCTGCAATTTACTTATTTTATTTTGGCGGCGTTATACAAAGAATAGATAAAAGTCACTGCGTGTACTTGGAGGTCGTTGTCCACGCGTCTGTCGGCGTGCACGGTGAACCCGAGATCAGCTGATTTTTACATTTGAATTTACATCGCTTGCTAAAGCTGTAATTTTTTTTTTTTCAAGTGCATTTGTTTAACTCAAATAATGGTTCATTTGACTGTTCTCACAGCATAGTCCACAAAAAATGCAAAAAAAAAATTGGTAAAAATTGTTAAAAAAAATTACATTTTTTTTTATGCATACGTATTGAGAATAACTAGCCCTATCACCTGTTTTCGTTTTCGGAAGCGTTCCCCTTACACCCTGTATATAAAGGCAAAGGGTGGTCATATAGATGAAAATCAATTATAAATTAATTTTGTGCCTAATAAATAAAATATTAATTTTATTTGATAGTTTAATTGTTATATTAATTAAGTACCTAATAATTCTTAATTTAATAATACTATATGTCACAATATTTCTAAAATAATTAGGAGTAAAACAAGTGCTTCCAAACTTTTTGTCGGTAGTGTATATGTATATGTATTTCGAAATGCTATGCTAAGATATTTAGCCATATGGCTACACCGGGAGACGTGCAGATTCCCGCACAATTTAATCCTCCAGTGACATGTAAACTTGATTTAAATTTGTGACTGAATATTGGAGCGAAAGGTTTTAGCAGCTCAGTCACATACTCAAATAGAAATTAGCATAATATTCTAAAACTTAGGCAATTTCTACCTTATTACATACCTACTCTAATTAATACGTAATGGAACCCACGAGACAAATAATTGTTCTCAAAAATAACGATACATAAGTCGAGTTTAATTATATTTACAAGATTCGGATAAGTAGCTACTGTAAAATTTGGTAAAATTATATAAAACTAGCTTTTGCAAGGAGAAGCTCCGAGTTTATCCCACGGGAATATATTAGGTACTGGGATAAAAAAATATCCAAGTTATAAACTATACGTACATACATACATACAATCACGCCTTTTTCCCATGAGGGTAGGCATAAACCACGGAACGCCACCTGCTACGATCTCCACACACTTCTTTTGCCTCGTTTAGGTTCATACAATTGGTCATACACACACGCCGGTTGCGAGTACTACGCACCTGACCTTTCTGAAGAATATCACCAATAAGGTCCCTATATGTCCTCCTAGGGCGTCCCCTCCCGGTGTTTCCACTCACATCTGCCTTGTAAATACCTTTTGTGAGCCGACCTTCATTCATCCTCTCAACATGACCAAACCATCTAAGCATACTTTTTTCAATTTTTGTCACTACATCTTCTTTTAAACCACACCGTTCTCTTTTAAATATATATCGTTATAAACTATCTGTGTGCCAAATCCCTTTTTAGCGTGTTTGAGTAACAAAAATCTAAACATTCAAAATGCCAATTTTTCTATCACAGAAGTTGATAGAAAAATCATTAATTTAGTGAATAATAATACCTAAACTGTAAAAATTCACACTGACATTTCCTGCGATTATAATTTGACAAACGATTGACATTATTATTATTAATTTATTAACTAGGATTTATGTTCAAATTTATTACCTTAATTTATTTAATTCATGCTATCAACTATTTTATTTTGCAAGCTAGTTTCAGCTTATTGTATTAGACACTGTTAAAAAACCCGACCATCTGTAATGTACTACAATTCTTACAAATAAATGTCATTTAATTTCAAATTAATAATATTAGTAGTATGTTAATCTACTCATAAAATAAAACCTATTAAGAAAAATTTTGTACACACTGTGCACTTTATAATTTCTACCTTGAGGATATTAGTATGGTAATGCATTGAAATATATTTTCGACCACGTTAACGTGCACGTATTTCCAAACATTACATACGATATTATCGTCACGTTACAACTGATAAAAATGCACAGTATTACACGAGACTCCACTCCAATCCTTAAATATAGCCATAATTTAGAAAGTATAACGTAAATAAGTACGTAGGTATACAAAGGAAGCCGAAGTTTTAACATCCAACTAATCTTCTTAAAAACAAGTCTTATTTCCCAGCGAGCTTTTACTGATTAAACTGTTGTCGTCTTAAATAAATTCTCCCTGTTGTATTATTTTCTCCGTTTATATTTGTACTACTGCACTCATATGTTTACCAAAATAAAGAAGATTATTTTACTTATACGAAAAGACCTTAGAAAAACTTCAGTTCTGTCTTTCAAAGTAACATATCGTGTCATAGATATTTTTATATCTACATTTTTAATGAAAACTTGTCTGGAGCAGGACCTATTTTGCCTAGAACTTTGCAATAAGTAGTTATTTTATTCATATGGTTGTATTTCTTATTACTTTCTATTGATATTAGAACCGCCAACGTGAAATATTTCGAAAGTTTACTCATAAATACTCAGCTCACTATTCCAATAAAAAATATCTTGATTAATCTATTACATAATCTTGTCTCGTGTACATTTACGAAAACAAAGGACTTAATTAAATTGTAAAATCTTAAATAATTTAGGCACACGAGTATTGAATCAAGGGCAATTCATCAAGCAAATGTCTCTGGCAAGTGATGCGCCCGAGTAGGTACCTAATATGATTGATAGCGTTAATTACTTCACACTACGTCACAGTCATAATTTAATTCAAAAAGCAATTCAGTCTGACATGAGGAATTTCAAGAAATTTCACTAATTAGCATAGCAACATAAAATACATTGAGTATGACACTTATAAAGCAGCACTTTCAACAAAATTTACTTGCTCATCATTCTCCTGAGATCCGAAATTATATTAAACTTTTGGATCTATCAGTAATTTTTCATGTTAGAAAAGAAAAGGCATAATCAAAAACAAAGAAAAATAAGTAAATATTGAGTAGTCAGTAATCCCTACTATATAGGTACTTTAATACTTACTATACAATACACAATTCGGAACTACGTAGAACGTAATTCATATAGCTATGGGACAAGTTATGAATAGGTACAATAGGTGCTACAACATATATAATATATTACGTGGAATAGGAGACGTAAGTGCTCGACTCTACTCGAGCCAGTTGTTAAGGACCGCCCGCACGATTGTTAACAAGACTTGTATTCTGTTGACGAGACTCGACCTCACTATTGTTTAGCTACATTTAATTTAAAATATATATGAGTACAAGTATTGTATACAAACATAAATTCGTTGAATTACGGCTTATGTTCAGCAAGAATACATTCTATCACAAAAATATCAGTATACAATCAAAATATCGAAGATTACCATCATCCTATTTAATTCCTAACAATTTCTTGAAAGCTTTCCTAAATTCAATATTGAAAATGGTATAGATTAAAGGATTGACAGTTGAGTTAGCATACCCAAGCCATGTAATGACATTGATTAGTCTCATACTTGGACAACAAGTGGCGCAAAAAGTTAGTATAAGATACATTAGAAAAAATGGTAACCAGCAGATAACAAACACACCCATTATGATGCCCAGTGTTCTCGCAGCGCGTCGCTCCTTGGATAGGGAGATCTTTTGCTTCTGTTCAATGAACTGATTTACTACATCGCCGCTTTTATTCAAATTTGCTAACAACGGCTTCTCCTGCTTTTTATTTTTGTGATTCATTTTCTTCAAAGACCCAACTACTTTCGTTTTATAACTTCCACAGCTACCTGGAGATACGTCTGCTTGTATTTGGTTCATATTTGATTCGATTGCTTGGCGAGATACTGGATCGTTTAACAATAGAAACGGCACAAAGAAGTTTTTCTTTATATCTATGAACGCCTTCCTCTGACATCGTTTCATGCTTCCTCCACTATCAGATTCGTTATCTGAATCTTCTCGATTTTCTTGACTCTCCTCCTGACTCTGTACCACCAATACTGGATTTTTATTCTGAATGCGCGTTACTAACACTCGTTTTCTTAGTCTTTGTCTCGCAGCTATATAGATTTTGATATACACTATGGTCATTATTACAAGGGGAATAAAAAATGAGCCAAGTGATGAATACACAACATAACCGGGTTCGGAGGTAAGCTGGCAAGGTGTATCCGCTGTGAACTCATCTGGCCAATCATTCCAACCTAATATTGGTGGCGAACTTATCACCAAAGATAAAATCCACACTCCAATGATTTGATAAACAACTCTTTTCAGTGTTCTCTTATTGGCGTAGTTTATGGGATCTGTTATTGCCCAATATCTGTCGAGTGCAATAGCGCACAAGTTCAGGATCGATGAAGTACAAGACATTATATCACAAGTTAGCCACATCTTGCACAGTTGTTTGCCCCACAGCCACCGTCCCAAAGTCATGTACGCAACATTTAAAGGCATCACTAACACAGCTACTGCTAGATCGGCGGCAGCTAAAGACACAATAAAAAAGTTTTGCACTATCCTCAAAGGTTTATAAGTGAAAACTCCCAGAATAACCAGAATGTTTCCAAAAATTGTTCCTGCTATAACTATGAATAGCATGACAACAGTAGTCAGCGCTTCCCATTCTGGGACTGCTAATTCGATCCCAAAACTTGAGTTGTACAGGAAATTCTTTGAATAACAAATGTCTTCGAACGAGGAATTGTGTAATGAATCATTGTTCTGATTTATAGAAATATTATAGACATAATAATAATCCACATGAATCAAATTGTCGTTCATGGCGCTGCGATGATTTCCCACTAAAACATTACGAAAGTATCTTTAATTAATTTTCCCTTCTCGTCACTCGGGAACCAAAACATTGTAGACCCACATTTTTCATGAATAACACAAAAGTTAATTGTTCTTCCTACTCCTTAATTAATTAGAAAATCCAATTTCCAAATTATTTTCTCACTTTTGACACAGAATAGCTTTTGATTAATTCGTTACTTCGTAGAATGTTTGCAGAATCCAAATAATCTTTTCTACCAAACGGTTCGTAGCAGACTGGGGGCCTAAGGGAGACATTTTAAAGTCGACCCACATCGCGGAGATACTTGTAACTGAACCATAGCCATAGTTCGCCGTGTATAACGTATGTTCTGACGACAAAGGTACACAAAGATCTTTGTGTGTAGCGAAGTCAGCGAACGTCGCGGCCGCCTGGGGCAGTGTGAGAGCTTTCCGGCTATTTTTATACAACTACCTACGAACACCTTGCTAGTTGCAATAGAATAGTTTTGAACTCTAACACTATACTTACTACTAGTTATCAGAATTCCAAATACTTCATAGAATATAGGCACCAGACTTACCAGCGCGTGATGATAGTTATCAAAATCTCTATTTAATTCAGTGATGTAAAATCATTGACACAACAATATTGTATTTTTGTAAGTATGTAGATATTTTAAAGCTAGATAGCACCTGCATTTTCTATGAATGACCCCTAAGAAGAAATGCTGAAACGAACTCAGAGGTCACGGCATATTATTATGATTTTATGTTAATCTAACAATACAGCGCCATGTAATTTTTTGAAGAAAGAACCATTGAAGCGTTCAGCTGACTTGACCTTTTATTTTTTAACGTAAAGAAAGGGTCATGCATACCGCGCTACCACGGGGAAATAGCGCAGTTATGTAGGACTCCAACACACTAAAACTCCACAGTGTCCTCCTGTGCCGCATACGGCGGGAACACTGGCACGCGTATCATTCTTCCGCGAATCCACCGCGGCTCTGAGGGATACGATAACCTACCATTTATAGCGCGCCAGAACACATAGCACGCTGTGACCACCCCGAGGACCAATTAGCACATGGGCGCCAGACGATCCCGTGCATGGCACCCTTGGTCCCCCAGCGACGGGTCAGGACAGTGGCCCAGCCGCCTACCACTTATCGACCGAAGGAAATAGAGAGAGTGGCTAACGCTATACCAACACTGCTCTCTCCCTGCCCTCATCCACCGAGTCTGCCATTGGACGGTGGCGATTCTATTTTTTTTTTTCATAGGTATCACTAAAATGATTTTTAGATAATTATAACTATGAGTAACATAATGTTTTGTTTAATTTTAATAGATAAGTATCTTCCATAACTGTATAGGCAAGTTTTTTTACATAATGGTCTGCCGGCTCACACGTTATTAAAATTAAGACCCACATTCAAAATGGGATGAGCAGCCTTGATTTATTAACTTCAAACTTGGTGCGAATACTTATCTGAATTTAGTATTAATATATTTTGTTTTTCAAAGCTATCCCTCAAGTAGATTACAGGGGCTGACAAAGTAAATAAGAAATAATTTTAACGCGCTGTCGGAGTAACTGAATACAACAGTATACTTAACTATCTTTTGCCAGGCAGCGGCTTCAACCGCGTATTATACATTTATTTATACATAGTCATAAACAGGTACATTTTTGTTTTGTACCATTAAACCAAAAATGGTTTATAAAGCATATAAACCTTTCTCTTGAATCATCTATCTATTGCTGAAAACTGCATTAAAATCCGTTGAGTATTTAAAAAAATCTAAGCGAACAGACAGCGGAAGTGACTTCATTTTAAACTGACTTCAAAAACAAGGAGGAGGTTCTCTAAGTACCCGTCGCTAACCAAGAAAACGACACCTATGAAGGGAAATTCTAAAATGTTCATAGCCACCATCCTGGTTTTTTATAATGACCCCACCATCGGCTTTAATACCTACCCTCGAAAACCATGAAAACGACTGCATCGATGGTTAATCCGAAAATTGTCGAAGCCGTATCTTTAATTTTCATTTTGACCCACCTAGTACGAAAGGAAGGTAGGAACCTATTAATGTGAATAATTAAAAAACATTTTTATGCGGATTTGTGTTCTCCCATGTCTTGCAACTCTCGCCCCTTTTGCCTTTCTCTGAAGACTGCTTACTTCGTTGATCGAACCCGACATCTACCGGTCAAGTTGCAAGAGCTGCCTCACCGACGGTGAAATTGTTATCGTTTGGAAACGCTAGATGTCATTTATTTTGTCAAATTATAAAATCAAAACTCATTTTTATAATGTATTGTATTCAACAAATTAAAATAAATAATTACTGTTGTGATTATTGATTGTTCTACTGTTCTGGGTAACAATTTCAATCTTTTATATAATCTGCGTACAACAGAACGAAAATTCTTACTGTCAAACGGTTTAGCAACAAGTGGCGCTGGTGTACTATGTTTTCTACGTAAGAGTGAACGAGAAGTCCGATTATTTTGATTCTCATGTGACAACAAATTTTTATGTCTATTTGCTTGCTGTTCTGCACCTTTTGCGCTAGCTGTCAAAATATTTAGCGGAGACGAAACGCAAACAAAATTTTGTAAATTTTCGCGTGTAAATCGCGCTGGCTAAACATTATAATCAGCAATAATACTATACAAGCGTGCCTCCTGTTTAGCTAGGCGTCTTGTTCAAATGATAAGTGCAACATAATGGGGTGTTTATCATGGATCCGAGGTATGACGTCCAACCTTGCTGTCTATTTTACTTAGTTTTAGATATCTTCCGTGTTTCAATTACCTAAACGATCTCGTTAATTGCATTTTACCGATGTCTTTGAACACGAGTTCCTCATAACAACGTTTCCCTTATTACCTACTATGGCACATCGTGCGTATGACCTTTTCCTTGAGTTAATGTTATTAAAAGGCTGCGTATGTATTTGCATTACGACATGGTATCGGTTACATAGTCAACATATTCGGCGAGAATTACGTTACTTAAGTTAATAGTAGCTATTCGACCTCCCTCGAAGATACGCCTCCCCTGACGTGTGTAACTATTTATAGCCCCTGGATTGACTTATACTCTCCGAAACATCAACTTTTGACATCATCTATCACCTGGTTTATTGCTTTACTATCGGTAATAATAACTTACTAAGTTGCATATAGTTCATTAGTTTAGCTTTAGCTATACTGTTGCTATCTGAAATTTAAAAATTACCCAATTATAATAGTAACAGGTAAAACATATATTTTCCTTGTGTAACTGAAGTACATTAATGCATTATTAGTACTTTTCTTGTAGTTCTTTTTTTAATTTAATTTGAACGCATAATGTTTTATAGGTACATATACCTAAAATAAATATATAATTTATAACATAATTATAACTTATGATTTCAGGTTTAAAAATGTCGTTTCCTTTCAAAGATAAGGAGCTGAACAAAATTGCTGCACTATTCAATGTGTCCACATTTCTACTAACATGTGCTGCATTGGTTCAGCCCAGTTGGTTCAGGATCAAAGGCCTGCACTGTACACAGAGCCTCTCTTTAGCACAATTCTTCTCCTTTGATGATGATGATGATGACCAAGATCAGTATACAATACGCCAGAGTAATGAATATGATCCTATCCATAGAACTGACTATAATGGTAAGTTCCTAATTTAAATGAAAATTCAAACCATGTAATAAGTGAAAAACAAGGCTGTTTGTCATTTAGCAAACCTATGCTAAATAAATAGTCAGTAATTATTCCATATTCCTGACTAGCTTTTGTCTGTTCAAAGTATGTGATCAAAATTGCATTTCCTATTTGAATATATGTTACCATAGACAATATTTTGCAGGTTTACCTCCATGCACAACACCAGAGACTATCACACTTATGAGGGTACTAATATTACTATGCTTTATGGTGCTGCTCTGCTCTTGTATCGGCACACTGATCAATCTTACAAGCCTGAACAGTAGAGCTATCAAGATGTTGAGAAGGAATGCTATACCAAGCATAATGTGTGTATTTTGGGTCATAGCTATAGTTGGAGTATGTTACTATACAACTGTTGTACTTGGAAATGCAAACAATAGTGACCCAAATACCATACAGGTGGATTATGAGTATGGATTCTATACTATCACAGGAGCAGGTCAGTTGACAGATCTTAGCATAATAATAATAAGTATAATCAGCCTATAATTTCCCACTACTGGGATGCAGGTCTCCTCTCTGTGAGTGAAAGTGAACCGTAATGCAGCATGAGGGCACACTGAGGCGTTGGTAGATGTCACATCTTCAAATTTTTGGGTCTGGGACAGCCATTTTGCTTATGATGTTTTCCTTCACTATTTTGAGAACAGTGGTGATGAAATAATTCACACAAAATAAAGCACCTGTCTGGATTTGAACTTATTGACTTACAATTTGGTACATTGTGGCCGTTGCCACTGAGCCACTACTGCTCTCAACGGGTTTATATCATAGAAATAAATATTTTGAAGCAATCATAGTATAACATTTTTTTATTTTGTTATTGTTATGGATGACATCAACTCCTTTTCAAAGGATTAGATTTGGAAAAGTGGAAAGAGGGTCAGGGCTTAGCATTGGGACAACATAGGCTTATAATCCCACAAGTTGAACCGATGACCTGGTGAAGGCTGCAGGAATCCGCTGGATGCTAGAAGCACAGAACCAGTTGAAGTGGTGGTGCTTGGGAGAGGCCTATGTCCAACAGCGCCTTTCGGCTGAAATGATGATGATGATGATCAGGCTCATAATAAATAAGAAAATAACAAGGAAAAGACAGGATAAGGAAATAAAATGTATAAGTGTTAAGTAACATTCTGTGTATAAGTTTAACTTACAAAGTTGCAACACTAAACTGATAAGGCTATTAGTTTCCAAGATTCCCAAGGCTGGCCAGTTATTAAGTTTTCCTGTTGTAAATTCTCAACAATTGTTTCTGTTTGCCCTCCTGATACATGATGTAAATTATTACATGTCAAACTACCTATGTTTTTTGTTTAGAGTTTAAGTAACACAAAGGTATTGTGTTGATTTTCTATCAAGTATTAGATATGTACTAGCTTTTGCCCGCGACTTTGTCCGCGTAAATGTCGGTTATCGCGGACGCATATGAAGACGGGGATTAAAAATAGGCCTATGTCCTTTTTTGGGGTTCAAACTTTATTTATTTATTTTATTTATTATAGCTTTATTTATCCTTACAATAAGTATGGGAATTACATTTTAATTTATTGTAATAGTGGAGTTGTTTATTGTATGGCCCCTAGAGGGTAAAAGCCTCCTCCATCATTTTCCATTTTAGTTTGTCTTGACCGTTGCTCATCCAGTTTTTCCCAGCTATTTTTATCAATTCATCAACCCATCTTTTCTTTTGCCGTCCTATTTGTCTTTTTCCAGTAGGACCCAGCCACTTCGTTATTTGTAGTGTCCATCTCTTGTCTTGGTATCTAGCTAAGTGACCTGCCCACTTCCACTTCAGTGCCAGGGCATGTTGCAGTGCATCTGTGAATTTTGTTTAGTTGCGTATGTCTGCATTTCGTATTTTGTCAATTCTTCTAAGTTTCAAGATACTTCGTTCCATGGCATGCTGGCACGACAGGATTTTGTTTTTAATCTTTTTAGTGAACGTCCAGGTTTGACTCGCATCGGGTTCAAACTTACCCCATACCAAATTTAAACAAAATCGGTTCAGTGGTTTAGTTGTGAAAGCGTAACAGACAGACATAGTTACTTTTATATTTATTATATAAGTATAAATTTAATGACTCAACAACATACGCTAAAATTAATATGCTGCAGTATAAATTGATTAACTGAAAATGTTATTATTGTAAAATACAACATTATTATTAAACATTTCAGGTGCACTCGCCTTGTTAGCATCTGCTGCTAACTTATGGGGTGCTCCCTTATCAAGCGACGAGGATGTTCAAAGACGGAATTTAATGGAAGACTGGGATGGATACGAGGCCCATAGTGTGGGGCCTACGCCAGCCGTGCCCACTCTGCCACCTTACACGCCGAGCGCCGACTACATGCCCTCAATACACCCGTCCTACGCACCGCCAGTGCTCGGCTCACAACAATACTTCCCTTTCGACGACCTGTCGGTACTTCCACCGCCACCTCCCTATTCCCCTTGAGTTTTTAAAACTCATCTAGTTTTCGTCTCGAATCACCCAAATATTGATGTATTTTTAGTTATAATCTACAGTATTTATTATTTTAATTATAACCGCTTACTAAGTCCAATGCTGAAGGTTAGTTAAGGCTTGTGAGTAGTGAGATGTCTGGAACCTCTACTGATGAAGGTACTAACAAAAAGGTAGTAATCTCAAGTGGTCCATGCTAAGATAACAAAGGTTTTCATGGATACCCATGACTTACAAATCCAAAGTTGGTAATAATACTATTTTTTATTATTTTATGTGATTGTGATGTTTTCTAGGGCTGAGTTAAATAAATGCATAGGTAACCTTATCTAAAACTAATTGTAAACTCTAAAACGCCTAAAATCTAAAAGGAATTATTGGTTTATGTATGTATATATTGTGGTTGTGAGTTAATTAATGACTACTGTTCACTTCAACATGTGATTTGCCATTTTAGTGCCTATTCATGTCGTATTTCTCGAAACGCTTTAAGATAAAATAATTGAAGTCCTGTTTTATTTATAGCCTTATTAGGTGGTTAATTTGTAGACTAAGGGCCGAGTAACATTATTTGTAACAGTTATTTTTAAACAAAATATAATTATCATAATAATCATTGGTTCAGATTTCACAAAGCTGTTCCAACAATAAATCGATGATACTAATACATAATTCTTCGCGTTTTCAGAAATGACTATGAAATGCCAAATGTTATTTAAATCACCAATGTGTTTATACCTATTTATGACATTATGATCTTATCATTTAATGCTTTAACAAATACTTAGATAATAATCTTTGAAACACTTTTGGCACATGCTTTAATTTTTATCGTTTTGATAATAGGAAACTATCACAAGGAACTCAATTTCATGATTAATTTCTCTATTGCTCTCTTATTGATTCTGCTCTAATGGAATTGTAACTTTTTTCGAAAATGGGTCACTGTTACTAAATGTGTACATGTCTAATCTACTTAATATGAGTTAAACCCTTCCTAATATGAAATGAAAGCAATCCATCACTAAATGCCTTTAATGTTATAAAATGGTAATGACGCCATTGTAATTTAGTAAAATATTGTTAAAGTAGATGGTAAATACTATAATTATTTTTGCATTATAAATAATATGTTGCAAAGTAAAACTACAGACTAGAGCCAAAACAGTTTTTTATTGTAAGGGCACCATAATAAATTATATAAAATATTGAGAGACCTGTTTCATCATGAAGAAACAATAAAATGAGCTTTTTAGATTCTAGTAATAACAATTTGTGGTCCTGGCTATATCACAATAACTAGATAAAATGTACCTAAATTTAATAGTTAAGGGGTAGCCCGAGGGAAGCCTGCGAAATTATATTTTTTGTTTTTTTGCAATTTGCAGGTCAGTGTCAGGTTGTATGTTGGACAAAATGTGATTTACAACCATAACAAGTATGTAAAATTTGAATTTTGCTGGCTATCCTGGCACTTCCCCCTTAATAAGTATTGGTAGCATACCCTGTATAATATTCATGTTACCAAAAATATAAGCATGTTATTAGTTTTATTGTTTGTTAATGTATAGATTCCTTATAGGGGTAAGAATAGTTATTCCCGGTATATCAACTGGGAAGTTTATTTTTACATTAAAAAAACAAGAGTAAAATTTTATTTTTGTGTAAGACCAATATGCAATACATATCTATAAATGAAATTGTCTTTTTCTTTGTTATAAGTATTCTCTGACTAGACATCCTATTAAAAATACCTACTACATACATACATTAAATAATAAAACATTGGTGTGCCTGTAAAGAAGTTGCAACTTTAATATTACAAAGTACTGTTTTAGGCTACATATATCCAAGGCTACTGTTAATAAATTGATATACTTATGAAGATGCAAGTTCATGTCATGGTTCTTTAGGGCAATAAATATATCTCAGAATGGCAGTATTAACAAAGCAAAAACATTTGTTGAATCTACAGACATGAACACTAAAATTACATTATTAGTAGTTTCTAAATGAGCAAATATAATCAAGTCCTTTAACATAAGTTCATAACCTGCTTTAGTGACTAAACAAGCACTATCTGATCAATATCTAGCATTATCTGTGCATTTTCACAAAACCAATTTGTCTGTTTGTGCCTGTTCATGGGGTTTACATTCTGTTTAATTACAGATCCTTCAGTGCACTTAAGTCAAAATGAGGTTGCAGGGCAGCTCTATCTACAATATTAACAGGTCTTCCCTGCTGTGGTTCTTTTGCAATTGGCATCTTCTGAATAAACTCATTTGAAAGGCCTTCATTACTTACATTTGAAAAATTTCTTTGCATTAAATCATTCTGAGAAGATGGAAGATTCAAATACTTGACTCGTTCTTTTTCTAAGTAAACAACTCTTTCCTTTAAGGCCATGTTTTCATCTTTAAGTACTTCAGCTTGCAGTACCAACTGCTCCACCAGTGAATGCAAGTTCTGATTCAATATCTGCAACTCTTCTATAACAGTTTCCTGACCTTTTTCTGCCTTCTTGCCGTCCACTATGTCGGTTTTAATAACTACGTCTTTCACTTGGCCTTGTTCAATGTTTCTATTCAATAATGTGTATAACAAAGAATCTGTTTCATTTATTGTTCTATATATAGCAACTTGGACTTTTGAACTATCATTAGTTTGTATATTATAGGTGGGATCTTTCCCCAAACCTTTGATGTTGTCCATGGCTTTTTTCACTCTTTCGTATTGTTCTTTCTTGCTTTTGATGAGATCTTTTTGTTTAAGATGATAGCTGTGTTGCAACGTGATGGACTCAAGTGCCACTGATGACGTCGTAGATTTCATAGCGTCCAGTAATAATTCTGCAGCATTGTGATGGCACTGCATCGCCTCGTCGTACCTATTGTTGATGAGGTGCGCCTCAGCACGACGGTGTTGTTGATGTGCCTGTTAAGAATTTATTAACACTTTAGAGTCACACGAAAATGTCCACATGATATAATATTATAACAGACCATTCATTACCAAATTGAGTGGATGTGATTCCATTTTATTATAGCTATTTTACTATTAATCTACTGAATTAAATACTATTTATTTACTAATCTACTGGCACCAGCTATGTGTCAAAGAAACTGTCGATGTCAGTCTGACCATCAAAGTTATGTCAATTGTCAAATTTTGACAGTTACAAGTAAGAACTGCCAATCGAATAGACAAGGAACTTATATTGATTCCCGTAGACGGACTATGGTATAGACAAGACATCAGCGTACACAGTATGAGATAGCGAATGATCGACATAACTTCATTATGTATTTCTATAACAGTTTTAATTCATTCAAGATTGCTTATTATTGATTAAAATACACATTCAAATGAATAATAATTCTTGAACAAACTTACTGAGTCGTGACAAAATAAGCTACTTACCGATGTAAGGTTATGTTTGGTTTTTTTACGTTCACTACGGCTTTTACAGCCAATTATGCAACAATTCGCCATGACTGACGCTTTGGTTATACCTCTCAAACGTTAACACTAACATTTAAGTCCTAAAATATGGATTTCATTTTGGTACAATTTGGTTTCACAGATATATCAACAAAAATTCCGTAAGCGTTGAAACTTGTTTGCCACCAAGAGGGCTCGGTGGCATACATAAAAAAACCGATACGCAAATAGAGACAAAAAACTGATACTCTGTTTCGCTCGCACTGAAGTATTTCACGTTAATGCCTTCTCTCTTTAGTTATTATTGTTATTTTAGTAGCTCATCTAGTACTATACTCTATCTACGATGATTCCCTATTAAAGAAGTTAAGGTAACAGACATAAACCCTCAACTGTTATTTGATGATGGCAAAGTTTATAATTATGTTTGGGTTGTCTGGCCAAAACTAGATAAAAATGTAGGTATGCAACTTTGAGTGTAGCACAGTTATAGGACAAGCGCTGTACTAGTGCTAGACTCTTCCTTTTTCTGTAAAAAGCTGTAAAAAGGAAGAGTCGCCACTGGTAAACGGCTTTAGTGCAAAAGTCAATAATTACACGTTTTTATAATTTAGACTGGAGGCGTACGAGAATAACTTGGTTAGAGTTAAAAATCGACTGAAGGATGATCTTACTACCACCTACCACCTAAAAAAACACAGTTAACTGAAAAACCGTTGCTATAATTTATTTAACTCGTTTGACTTGTCGCGTGATTTGATAATAAGTAAACTTATATGATGTTGATATTGTGATAAATAATTATAATTACTGAAATTATTATAACAGGATATTGATATGAAATATAATTATATTGATATTATCAAGATATGATAGGGGAAAGGGGGGTAACCCCGGCCGGTGGGTAGCCTCGGCCAGAGCAAATAATCACACTTCGCGTGAAGTGACCCTGAAGTTCGTTTGATCTCTGGGTGCGTTTACGAGTCTTCTACAAATGCCAAAAGTTGAAATCGATTGACCGTGGGGTTCGGAAGTAATTGAGTGCATTTTGTTTTTGGTGAACTGGGATTGCGTTACATTAATTATTTCCGAAACCATATTTATTGGTTAAAGGTATGTAATTGTTTATTTTATGATGTTTACATATTGCAATACTTTGCAATTGTGTATATTTCAGTTTCTATGAACGTGTAAGAATCTGTTGTATAAAAAGTTTTTTTTTTTTTTGTGAGACGTCACGTCGGGTAACCCCGGCCATCAGTTTTGGGGGTATCCCCGGCCACGCCTATTAATCTAGAAAGAAATTAATAGATCTAGTCAATCAACAGTCCAGTTTCCTAGTTCTGCAGCACCAGAAAATTAACTAATACCGTCAAAAAACTCTCTATCTGTGTCGTCAGCTGCCTTTCGACTAATGAAGCAATACCAACCATGTATATTGAATCAATAGATAGCGTTGCAGCTGTGTCTTTAGAAACCTTACAAGAGGCAGGGCCAAGTGCAAGTGTTGATATTGGGAACATTAAGGATGTGCTTAAGGTTTTATTACTATACCGGATGCGTCAAAGAAAAGACTGACAGCTCGGAAAAGAAGGACACAAAAAAGCGATATTTTGACATCTTCGCCCTAATAAAAACTTTTTACAAAAAACTAACAACCGACTTCCTTAAAAAAACACCACAAAGTCAAATATAACTTTTATTTTGGAAGTCTGTGTCTTAGGATCTGTATTTAAGGGTTTTTTGCCACCGACTTCCGAAATTAAAGTTATTTTTGACTTTGTAGTGTTTTTTTTTAAGGAAGTCGGTTGTTATCTTTTCGTAAAAAGTTTTTATTTTTGACTTTTTAGTTATGGTAGATACCCTGTACTAATCTAATCGCGTAATTCGTTCATTTGTCGCACAAATACTTAATGCAAATTTAAGACTTAGATGGTTTTCACATGGATCCCATTGTCCGAATGGAACCAAATATGAAATAGGACCATTCGGAAAGCACCAGCTTTCAAATAAAAAAAGAATCATCAAAATCGGTTCACCCAGTCAAAAGTTATGAGGTAACAAACATTTAATACAGTCGAATTGATAACCTCCTCCTTTTTTGAAGTCGGTTAAAAATGCAGGTAAAGACGAAGAAGGTTCCATCTGAGCCATATTCACAACATCAGGAGGCGCAAAGCATTATTTGTGGTGAAACTTTCTATAAGGATTGGATCCAATGCAACATACATATGTCAAGACTGGGCTCACGAAGCATGCGCAGATCTAAATCCATCCTATTTGTACTACAACTATGATGTATGTATGTGTCGCCAAAAAACTGTTTAGCCCCTAATACGTAGGTGGCCGGAGCTACCCGCGACTTTAAATAATGTTGATTATTTGTTGTAGTTTTCTTTGCATTTCTCTTAATAAATATGGTATTAATATCAAGATCAAAATGTTGGCCGAGGCTACCCCCCTTTCCCTACTATGTAAAGAGAACGTCTTCTAGAAAAAGAAACAATAATTCCTTATTTCTCAGTTTGGCAGGAAATCGAAGTCTACAAAGTTAATAGAATTTTCGATCTACCGCACCTTTGTGAATAGCTACGCAGTTCTCTTGGGAGCATCACCAGTATACACATTTTCTAGTCTCAGCGAAATATCGGGAAGATATAAATTTTTGACGTGAATACATCTATTCGCAGTTTCTATCGGTCAGAAATTTTAATATTGAACTTACTACAAGTTCAATATTTCTGACTGAAGAAATAGGTACACTGCCTATACATTGATTATCTGAGATCCCCCTCAGACAACCAATCAGATAAATAAATAAATAAATTGTTTATTTCTCACCATTACAAATTACAATTAGGTGGGTAGCTACATGAAAATTATTACTTTTTTTGTGATGGTTATAATAATGTGTACAAAGTATTGACCCTACCCCCTGAACTAGGCGAGAACCTGTATCTCAGGGGATAGCAATGCGGCACTTAATATTTTGTCCAGCATGTCCTGCTGTTTGCACGCTACAGGAGTTGATGGATGCCTCTGAAAGTGCTAAGCTCGTAGCCAAATTCTGGGCTGATTATATTGAGATTGCTATCGACACGCTAAGAAGAAGAAGGGGATAGCGCTCAGCTATTATAATTTTTTACCATCTGAGGACGTTTGTGTGTCACTTAATCACAACTATACAAATAGAGTACCATTACAAGTGCGAGGGTTTGTTGGTGAGCTTAAACATAAATAAAGAGTGGATGTGGATATGAGTGTTAATATGATTGGTGAATTAGAGAATTGTTTGTAAATCAAGAGAGAGGGAGGGTACGTGTGTGTGTGTGTGTGTGTGTGAGGGTGTGTGTGTGTGTGTGTAGTGAGTAAAGTGTAAGTGTTTGTGTGGTAGATCGGATTTTGCATGAAGGTCATTAGGTTTTCAGTGTCTTTGTAGTCCAATTGTAATGAGTACATTTTTACTTTGTTCTTGGCTTTATGACTGCTAAGTCTTACTATATTTTGTTTTTACATTTAATTTGTTAGGAACTTTAGACATAATGTTGCCGTTTTGTTAACTTTGTGCTGTATGTGACGTTGAGAGTTGGTGTTAATGTAGTTACACATTTATTCAGAATGGAGATAAAAGCTGTCACTATTGCTAGGACTAGTGATAGTAGCGGCATCTGAAGTGAGCAATTCAGATGTTGTTACCAACACTATACTTTTTTTTTTTTGTAAACAATTGACTTTTTTTACTACTCTCAAGACGTGCGAGCAAAGCGAGCCCAAATTCACCACGAGTGAACGGAGTGCAGCCGCTGGCAGTCACTAATTTATAAAGTTAGCTCGCTCCGTTCGCTCGTAGTTAGACTCGCTTAGCTACCTTAAAGGCGGATCCTGAAAATTACATTGTCATGGTCACATATAAGCGATACCGTAATTTTTGCAACAAACTTCTCAAAAATTTAAAACATGCCTATGAGAGAAAGGAATTTCAAATGGCAAAGAACAACCCTAAAGCAACCTGGAAGGTCATTAAAAAAGTCACCGGAAATAGCCTTAACGCGAAATCCCCTAACGAGCTACTAAGCAAGTCTTCAGATAAAAAAACTTCAGTCAACGAAGTTAACGAGTTTTTTGTCAATGTTGGCAAGAACCTGGCTGACAAATTCTCATCCTCCTCGTATACCTCGGAGTATTCTCTCGATGCACCGCCTTCTAACTCGTTAGTACTTCTACCCACAGATGAAGTGGAGGTCTCAAATCTCATTATTGGGTTACGAACAGATGCAGCGGTGGGCTGGGACGGAATTTCATCGAGACTGTTAAAATCCTGTATGCCCGCGATTGTCCCTGCCATCACCCATATATGCAATCGCTCTATTTCCACGGCCTGTTTTCCCAGGGTTTTGAAGAGGGCTGTCGTTCATCCAATTTTCAAAAAAAAGGGGACAGACACGGTGTAGATAATTATAGACCGATCTCAGTCTTGCCTGCCATTTCTAAAATATTAGAAAAGGTGCTTAATAACCGACTGGTAGACTATCTGAAATCAAACAATTTATTAAGTAACAACCAGTATGGTTTTAGACGTGGCAGGTCAACTGAAAATGCTGTAGCTGCCTTGGTAGATTGTGCAGTATCTAAACTAGATAGTAAGATGAAATGCTTAGCTATTTTCCTCGATCTTTCCAAGGCATTCGACACGGTGTCTGTCAGCCACCTCTTATTAAAGCTGGAAGCTGCCGGCATTCGCGGACATACCTTAAAAATGTTCCAGGATTATCTGTGTGATAGAACCCAATGTGTCAAAATAAATGACGTTATTAGTGACCTAAAATCTTTGAATTTCGGCGTTCCCCAGGGTTCCATTTTGGGCCCTACCCTATATCTTATCTATATAAATAACTTATGCAAAATGTCTCTTACAAACTGTTCAATTTATACTTACGCCGATGATACCGCCTTGCTTCTTCACGGTAACGACTGGACTGAAACAGTAAAATACTCGGAACTTGCTCTAAATTCGGTGATGAAGTGGCTATCAAATAACATTCTTACCTTAAATCTTTCTAAAACAGTATACTTACCTTTCTCTCTACTATCCACCAACCTCCCTCCACCAGATTCTATGGCACTTAGAGCTCACACTTGCTCATTGGGTTTATCCTCGTCACAATGCGGCTGTCCACAACTCACAAGGTGTGAGTCTGTTAAATATCTCGGAGTCTATGTAGATAGTTCTTTGAGCTGGAAACCTCACCTGAGCAATCTCATATCGCGAGTCCGCAAATGTATATTTATTTTCAAAAAACTCAGGCACTCCGCGGACTACCGCACCATTAAAACTGTATATTATGCCCTATGTCAAAGCATAATAAGCTACTGCATTACAGTCTGGGGTGGGACTCACAAGACAACCCTGCTCCCTCTTGAACGAGCACAGAGAGCTGTCCTCAAAGTCATGACTTTGAAGCCATTCCGATATCCCACCTCGGCTCTTTACACCGAATGTCAGGTCCTCACTGTGAGACAGCTCTTTGTGCTCGGTACTATTCTGCATAAACATCCCACTGTAATATACGAGCCGAACGCTGTTAAAAAACGTAGATTCTACAAGGCATGCACAACTGGCGGATGTAGAACGGCCTTTGCTCAACGTCATTATGGCATACTGTCTAACCATTTATATAATAAAATAAATAAAATATGCACAATTGCTCCCAGGTGCCTCAATGACTGTAAGACCAAGGTCTCAAAGTGGTTATTAACGCTGAGTTATGATGAGACTGAAGCATTACTACATATTTCAATCGTTTAAATAAACTTAATGTAGCTAGAGGCATATATTTATAATTTGATTAACACAGACTTATATAAACACAAGTGTACACTATATGTATCCCACTCTCAACACATACACATACCCATATATACATTAATTAACCACATCATAGTTGCATTTATTGTTAGTAAATAGTAGTCTTAATATTAATATTTATGTTGTGCTTGTCTTACAACTACTGATATGTGTTCATTTTTTAGGCGAGGACGCTGGCACCCTAAACACAAGTTAAATCTTACATTGGGTGCCAGAGTTCATCGAACACACTCACTCCCTTAGTTGTAATGCTGCATAGTATTTATTTTATAAGTGTTTTTGTACAACCAAAGGTAATAAAAATCTTTTTTTTTTTCTTTTTCGCGTAATGTAAATATAAAAAAAGATTAATAGAATAATGGGTACAGTAAATCTTCTTAAAAAACAGATTTAGTCTTTAGTAATGTGCACTTAAGTGTCAAAGGAGTGCTTTGACACTCTTACTAGGATTACCCTGTAACACGAATGCCATCACCTGGTAATGGGGCGGGATTCACTCCCGTTTCGCTTGTTTAAGCGTACTTCAACTAATTGTGGGATAGTTGAGCTCCGCTCGCTCGTTTGAAAGCGGGCTTTGTCCACGTGCAGGCTCGCTTTATTCGCTCATTGCTTGAGTAAGCACGCTTTTCTCATTCGTGAGATATAAAGCTCGCTTCGCTCGCTCGTCATGAAACGGCGATCACTATATTCGCTTTTTATGAGAGAGCTAACTCGACTCGCTTTTGTCATGTGTAACAACGCTCAGCTCAGTAAGATGTACTTGGCTCACTCGTTTATAAAATAGGCTCATTTCACTCGCTAGTCTTTAGTGCCTGCTCATCTTGTTCGTAAACTTGTTTATTTATCTTTTGCCCGCGACATCATCCGCATAAATGTCGTTTATCGCGGACGCAGAAGAAGTGCAGAATAAATAGTAACCTATGTCCTTTCATAGAATTCAAACTTACTCCGTACCAGATTTCATCAGTGTCGGTTTAGTGGTTCAGTCGTGAAATCGTAATAGACAAACAGAGTTACTTTCGCATTTACAATATTATTATAGAAGTATAGATGACACGAGAAGGCTCACATCGCTCGCTGTATTGTGAGAGTGCTCGCAGTTCGGACAACTTTTGATAGTGTGTTGTGTGAAAAAATTTGACGCATTTAAAATTTCCTGATTTTTGGTTCCACCTAATTATGTCCAGCACTCTGGAATTACCTACGCAGTAATATAATATGTCAATGCCTATAATACCTAGACGACTCGAAGGAGAACGGTAGGTAGGTACAATAAACCTCAATTTAATATTTTACTGTCACAGTAGGTACTGTACAGCAAAAGTGTCAAGAAATAGATATGTGTTAGTAAAAAGCATTTTGATTTCCTCAGGTTAGCATACCCACAGGGCCATAATTATCTTTATTTTATCCTATCCATTACAATGAAAATCAACCCTCTCAATTTATCCGATATCTGGAAAACAAGAACTAAACAAATATTAAAAAGTTCGCATTTATCAGTGGCGAAGAAAATTCTCGCGTATAAAATCTTTTTGAGACCAATGTTGATTTACGAGTGGTTTGAAGGACGCAACAATGATATGAAAAATCTAGAAATTGAAGCCTTAAAACGTATATTTCTTACAAATAACGAGCGTACTCTGTACAAGCGCTACACGGACATAGATGTGATTGGATACATAAAGTTACAGGAGATACGATGGAAGCGCGCAACAGGATCTGATTTCGGAAATCTTCGGAGAATGCTTCAAGAACTGTCCAGGATGGGTGATCCTTCACCGTATTTCACCAGAGCTGGGCGTGTTAATGAAGATAATAGTAATCACTGTCAATTACAATGTCACCGTCGTCCTAGTAATCCGCAGCGTGGTCATACTCACAATATGTCAACCGGTACAAAATCTGTTTCCTCAACAAAATCTGTGGTCAGAAGGAGCACACATTTAGTTGATATAAAACGAATGCAGTAAACCAGACGATATTTATTTCTTGTCTCAATTTACATCATTTCATTATTATCGAAAACCTGACTTACGATCCTAACCCCTTTGACCCTTTCCCTTTGACCTACTTAATAAACTATTTGGGTACCATATACTATCCAAAATTACGCGCAGGTCGTACAGTTTTCTAGCAATGAACCAAATTAATGGCCCCTCAATATATTTCTCTTGCTGATGGTAACGCTACTAGGTAGGTCCTTGCAGAAATAATAACAGAAAAATGGCACATTATTTCGTCTTTATTACCTAATTAGCTTCTGCTCAATACTTCGTTGTGTGGAAGTCATAACTTGGTAGCTTTCAAGAATTAGAATCTCAGAAGAGTTGCATTTAAATGAATAATAATTGTGATTCTTTAACTAATTCACCAATATATAATTTGTAATCTTATTGGTCTTTGATTTATAAATCAATGATTCGCTTGAATATTTGTGCTGGAAACTTAACTTTTCATCTTCTTCGTCTCTGGCAATATAAGTACTGTGGCAGTGAATAGATCACTCTAGGCCGTCTTTCGTACTTGCAAGTGTGTCAGAAGTTAGCCCGTTACGGGGTAAGGTTGCTTCATCATTTCTTGAATTGGCAGGTCATATTTGTCCAGGGTTTCTACAAAAGTGTACACGGGGACACCGAAATCGTTTTCTCAGAGCTACCTCTTCTTTTTTTAACAACATTGACCAACGTAGCCGTTCATTCTTTACGTGGTCTATTACGTTACTTACTCCGAATTTATTATAAACGGCCCTGAGTTTAGGCTTAAGCCTGTTAAGATGCCTTTGTGGATATTTTGATTTATAAATTGCTACTAAGAGGCCTATTTCAAAACGTTGTAGTTTAATTGAGTTACATTTGTCTAAGTTCCAAAGCTCGCAACCGTATGTGAGTATAGGTCGCACAAAGAACTCGTATAGTTGAAACTTAGACCGGCAGCGTAGGTCAGGATTGCACAACACCTTCCAGAAACGTTGGCACCACAGTTTTGCGCATCTCAGTCGTTCTGTTATTTCAAGACTCATCTGTTTTCTGGATAACCGCGGTATACCTAATCTGTTATCATTTACAGGATTTTGCATTGCAGATAAAATTTAAAGCTGCTCCTACCTAGGAATCATATTTGTTTGTTACAAAAATAGATTGAGTAGGTACTCTAAATCCAATAAATATAAAAATGTCAAGAACTGCAAACTGACAGCTACCATAACACTCAAAGCCAATATACAGATACACACTACTAAGGATTACTATGCGACGGAACTAGCAAAAAAGTTTTTATGGTTATTGTTTGGAAGCTAGACTCATCTTCAAGTAGCTTATAAAGACGTGTTACATAATGATGTAAAAACATCCGCGTCGCTTGTTTTCGTAATACTGAACAGCAATGTTATCGGGACCATTGTTAGAGAATGTACAGTTTTGTTTAAAAATAAACTGCCGGCACAACTGCAACTCTAATCTTAACTTTAACGCTGTTAACGGTTACTAATTCAGTTACTGTGGGCTGTTCAAATCGACTAGACTTAAAATGATCAACAAATGTCTGGCCTTTGCTATAATGTGGAGGGTTGTATACGGCGGAGCTTCCCAGTGCACGGTGACGGAAGTAAAGACTCTTCTTGAAGGGTGTGACCGGCTTGTGGGGTTGAATGTGACTAGCGTCGGGGGCACTATGGTTAACGACCACAATTGTGACGTTCTTCTTCCGAAACAAGTCTTCCTTGAAGAACCGTTGTTCCAGTACCCTTTGGCTGATTCAGTAATATTTTTTTTTTACTTTGTTTGACTTCAGAATTTACTTAGATATTAGGCGAAAATTCCACGATTTTAAGTAAGGTAATCAGTTTTGCAAACATCTGGCTACTTTCTGCGTTTCTGTTGTATGCAAAATTCAGCTAGAATGAGAACAAGGTAGGTATATATCTAAGCTACAGCACATTTATTACGGCTTGTGATAGAAATAACCAAAACACATTCCAGAGCTAAAGTTTTATGCAGCAAAAATCGAAACTAACTCACTAAGTAGGAGTTTCAAAACTAGTTACTTCAAAAATTTAAAATAGCTTTAGATTTTATTTGTTTGTTTTAGAAAAAGTTCTACACGTTAATTATGGTGGATCCAGATGCTCCGCCACAGTTAGACGGCGAATTTTACCTTCACATGGTCAAATCGAATGTACCAGTAAGTAATGTCGATAATTATTTTAGTAGATTAAGTTTCATGAGTTTTTCATTCTAAGATTGGCATGCAAAGTTTAATGATACAACGGCCAATAAAAGGAAATTAATGGAAATATTGCAGTATCTATAAAAGATAGAGTGGGTAAGAAAAAAGTGAATCCAAGACGGGAACTGAATAACCGATAGAAATGAAAGGTGGTGAAAATACTGTGACAAATATGAGAAAGCTGTAATTAAACTAAGAGTTTGGTGGAGATAACACCAAAAATCTAAATACAATGAAGCATTAAAAACTTGTTTCATATTTCAGGGCCTAGCTTTAAAAGCGAAAGAGAGCAGTAAAACCGTTGGAATAGATTACAGAGGTAAGAAAACAAATCCCTTTTCAGTTTCTCAATATAATTTTATGTCTTTAAAAATAATAATGCACGAACCACTCTCTCTAGGTTACAAGCCACCAGCGCCACCTCGCGCCACAGGCCCGCATCGCTACATCATCCTGCTCTATGAACAGGCCGACGGCAACAATTTCTTGCCCACTGTGCCCTCGACACGACACCGGTTCACGCTCTCAAAGTGGCTTGTCGGTAAAAACCTCTGCGGACCAGTCGCGGGGATTGAATTCAAGACTGAATTCTAGATGGCGTTAGTAGTTTCGAATGCGATTCCTCTTTGGAATGGGATGGAGTTTTCTCTGATTTTTAGAGGTGGGGTAGGCGTTTACGTTAAAAGTTTTCTCCTTATTAGATCATTTGTTAGGTTCGTAGTTAAGTAGTATTGTATATTGATATAGATTTAAGCAGTGATACCTAGTTTATAATTAAAAACCTTATTTCAATTTTAAATATGATATAATTTTACACAAAAATATCCGACGATCTTACTATCAAACTTTACAATAACATAAATAGGAAAGTTAATATATTGGATATTTGTGACTCAATCACGCAAAAACGGCAGAACGGATTTGGATGAAATTTGGCACACAGGTTCCTTTTATCCCGGGAGTACGCTCCCGTGGGATAATCTCCGACATCCTCGTGGGCGAAGCCACTGGCAAAAGCTAATTTCAAATAACTTTGAATTTGTGTACGTAGGTACTTAGGAGAAACCCATTGATATAATAATAAAATAATAAACGTAAAATAGAGAAAAGTTAGAATTAGACAATATTCTTTAAACCAAACTGAACCATTGAGAACTAATGAGAACTAAAAATACAAATAAATAACACATAAATTCATTCTTATTACTCTCACAGATGTGTTCGACCTATTGGACTTATAAAATAAAGAAAGAAAAACAATTTTTGAAGAAGTCATAAAAACAAAATAACTATCAGGTTTACGTCTTGAGATTATATTCTTACACTAAGTAAATATCATAAAATCTCGAAAGGTGATGGTTTAATACTTTCCATTAAATTACACTCAAACTGTTCAGTTTAACGAAACTAGTATAGTAACATAAGAAAAAAAAAATATGTTCAGCTGTATTTACAATTGAATACAAATACTAAGGGTTAATTAAAACAACGCCTATACTCTTCGTGCTAAAACACATTTCTTTTGTTTCATTTCAACGGACAAGTTGAAAAATAATGGCGGCACGAGCTGAGCGTAGGCTGCGCGCGCGCACGCGACACTTCCCTCTCACCTCGCGGCCCACGCGCCACCACCGTGCACCGCGCCTAATTTATATCAACAAATTATTTTCTCATCTCTAACTACTGGTTTTATCCAAAGTGATTTATTGTTGACGACCTAATGATATACAATTTTTTAACATTTACTTTTAGTTGGCGAATGTTGTTACGGGTCACCAAAATAATGCGAATGTCACGTGGTGTGACATTTCTCGGAATAAACACCATGGTCCATGACCCGGGTGGTCCCTTGCAGTTTTATAGTGGTACTTAATATGTCAATGTATTATAGCCGCCGTTGTTTTCGGACACTTTTATAAAGTATCACAAGGTTTAATTGTGTTTATAAAAGTTCATTCAATTTCAGTTGAGTGTCGTTTTTAACTCGACGTTAAAAAATGTCTTCGTTTTCGAACATTTATTATGGTTCTTTTTTTTTTCGGAATTTGTTGGGAATTTGTACGATTTAGGAATTGTGATATTTTGAGCGCAACAACAACCAATTCTGTAACACCAGGAGCCTACAGTTTTTGCCAAAGATTTAAGGTTATAGCATCATAAAATTTGACTTATTGCTGCGAGTCTTTTATGGCACTTTTAAAAGCAACTCTAAAAATATTATCTTGATACCTCACGTAGAAACGTGTAGTTCGAAACAGCACATTTTTCTTGACTTGATAATGGCTTTCGACTACGGTTTTCATATTAATCTGAATTACTAAGTAATTTCAATTCAAAATGCTCTATTAGGCACCTTTGTACGTAATCTAATAAGGTTCCGGAAACCATAACAAGGAACTTCCCAGAATGACATTTCCGTAATCTATATGTTCTCAAAGGGAGTTCCACAGGGCTTGATACTATACATAAAATTTTTCGTAACACGTAATGGCTTTTTTATATCACTTAAGATTTAAGGAAAATGTATTAGAAGTGGCGCGCTGGCGCGACGTAGTCTTTGTCTAGCTAGAAGCAGAGAAGATTCTAAGAGTATCTATAAATTCAAAACAAACCTTATATTTCGCTAAACATAATATTGTATGATTCTATTTATAAAGGAAGTACAATCTATATTGGTACTTATTTTTGAGTAATTCCCTATAATAGCAATTAGAATAAGGAAAATGTATGGATATTTCATCTAATAAACATCGGTTAAATGATAAATAATTTTATGTTTATAAGTAAGTTTGCAAAAACACTTTTAAACGCCAAAGCTATTTTTAAAACAAGGTGCGGACAGCGTTTCCTATCTGACTACTCCGAGAAGAAACTCCGAAACAAACTCAGACATCACGGTCTCTCTTAAAGTCCAGACATGATCTTGGTCAGATCATGTGAAGACCATGTAGATTGGTATCTGAAATGGCCTTCTGAGGACAGGCGCGGTCGCAGCCTAAGATTTTGGGGGGAGTCACCATGAGTACTGAAGAATATTTTTGGAAAGGTACTTCTCCTCGTTGGTCAAGTAGTAGCAAGCGCTACTGATGAGCATGAGATCCCGAGTTCGATTCTCAGGTCGGGTAGTATTATTGGGTTTTTCCATCAGAAATTTTTCAGTAGCAACCTGGAGTCTAGATATGTGCCCGGTTGAAGAAGGCTCGCCTCATGTTACATGGGACTTAAATATTACTGGCAAAATATGGGTATACGGGATTTAAAGGCGTGTTGATATGTATATGTTCATGCACATCTCCAGCTCCACATTACTTATGATATTCAGTGACGCAGCTTTTACAAGGGGGCTTAATAATTCTGGGAAATTGGTCACAGCAATAGCAAGTTAATAGGTCACGTAGGACGAGGAGACCAAGCGAAGCGAGCTCGAAAATTTTAACAACACGCCTGGCTTAGGTTCGTTTTTATTTATATTTTCAACATAAATCGGAGTTACATTGTCGATTTATGCCAGGAAAGCCCAGGTAACTACGAGAATTATGAATGCAAGAGCGAGTGAAGCGAGCTCGAAAATTTTAACAGCTTGCCTGGTTAGGTTCGGATTTGTTTATATTTTCAACATAAATAGGAGTAACATTGTCGATTTATGCCAGGAAAGCCCAGGTAACTATGAGAATTATGAATGCAAGAGTGAGCGAAACGAGCTCGAAAATTTTAACAACCCGCCTAGTTTGGATTCGGTTTTGTTTTATATTTTCAAACAGAAATAGGAGTTACATTGTCGATTTATGCCAGGAAAGTCCAGGTAATTATGAGAATTATAAATGCAAGGGCGAGCGTAATAATTCTCATAATTTAGCTCACTAGCTCGAAAATTTTCCACACGCTCCGATAGGTTAGATTTTCTTTGATCGTTCCAAAAGGAAAGCTCAAGTATCAAGAGAATGTAGAATACAAGAGAGAGCGAAGCGAGCCTGATAAATTTTGGCACCCAGGTAGGGTGCAAAAAAAAATCTTAGCTTTAACCTTTGCTTTTCTAACCCTATGTACGAGTGGGATGCATTCGATTTTACTTTCTAGATTTTACCCTACTAATATTGTAAATGTGAAAGTTTGTCACGATGTATGGATCTTTGTAACTCTCTCACGCAAAAACTACTGAACGGGTATGGATGAAATTTGGCAAACAGAGAATTTATAACCTAGATTGACACAGACCTCCATGAGGGCGAAATCGCTAGCAAAATATAGTATGTATTTTAAATCAAGCTTTTTAAGTAAAAACTTGACTATAAGCGCGTTGAACGATATTTGGTAGGAGAAAATCTAATAGGTTGGGTGGTTTAATTTACGACATTTTAATTTTTGATACTACTATTTGTTGATTCTGCCGGCAGTCCCTTTGCTCTTGATTGCTTGTATTCTTAATTTTCTTTTTGCAAATGTCCATCGAAGTCTCCGTGGCGCAAGTGAGAACAATTTTAGTTAGTAAGACAGGCAAATCATTCAGGGTCTCGACATCATGCCTGACTTTGAGGGGGGTCATGACCCCTAGGATCCCCCCCCCTCTCGGACCGCGCCTATCTGAGGAAACAGACACACACATTGACAGGACTTGTCCAGTCAGTGTACGCATTTGTCAGTATGTAATTAAAGCTCAACTTTGAACATAACGAGCTCAACGATACGATACGACAAACAATACCAAAAAAGGACATTTAGGTAAGCCGTATATCCTACTCAAACTGCCAGAACATGATTAAAATTAACAAAAAAATAGTGAACCACATATTGCTCACATTTACAAAATTAAAATAGTATAATACAGTAACTATTCATATCAATATATATGTATATGTTCAAATGTATAAAGAAAACAAAATGGAAAATAACATCGGTAGGAAACCGGCATGGGCCCGTGTGGTAGATTACGGCCCATTCCCTTTCAGTGGGAGGAGGCCTGTGCCCTAACAGTAGGAACGGTATAGGCTGATTATGTTATGTAGGAAAACAAACATCATTAACATTAGCTGTACCTATACATTTTTTGTGTCTAAGTATGTATTCAATCTAGCCTGCATGGTACTTACATTCACAGCCAGTAATAAAGTTTGTTGCAGTACCTAAATTAATCAATTGATACAGAAACCTTTTTGACAGAGTTTCTTTTAAAAAAATGATTTAAATTAATTGATTAGAATATAGATTAATATTATTTCTTACATAAATCAGGATCTCATATACACACTGAAATGCAGCGTCATTATGGTGATCACCTTTAATTTATCCGTGAATGTGCATACTACGTAAGTTACAAATTGCACGAATGCCTCGTTTCTGCAGCAAAAATATAGCCTGAATATCGGTTACATTTTCCCACAGCATAATGCTGCACGACACTTTGGAAATAACTAAAATAGGTATACTAATCGAGGTATTTCTACATCAGTCAAACGGCGGATTTTATAAACCACGTAGGCTGTGGAGCTTAGCCGCTCCAACAATTTAGTTATAGGTATGTGGCTCCCTCTGTAGCTCCGAGATCAAAGTAGTACCAAAGGACATAGATAGTGTCCACAAGATACAAATCCACGTATTTACTAGTAGCTACATTGGTTTTCACCTGCTTATCGTTAGGTGTCAGAAATCGACATTTTGTATTGTTCTTGTTTAAAAGTAAACTAATAAAGAGAGCATTATTTACTTCATCAGTAAATATCTGTTGTCATTCAAGCTTAAGAGGCCCTTTTGGCATTACATATTATCATTGTTTTTGCTTCAGTTTTTTTTTAGGTTTAAGGTTTTACTTTAAAATGATATAGTGCCAATAAAGGCAATTTTTTTTCTTCTTTATTTCTTTCTTAAATAAAAGTGATGTGTCAGCTGCTAATAACACTGTGTCATGACTGTTTTTAAAAGACAAGGTACATTTTATTATATACAAAAAATAAAAAAGGGCTAAGAATTAAGCCCTGTGGAATTCCCATGGTGACAATAGAACCCGGGGACCACTTGCCTTTAACGTCTACACTTTGGATCCTATCATCTAAATAAGAAGATCCAAGGTAGTGTTTCTTACATCATAGAGATGTAATTTTCTGAACATTGTAACATGAGAAAGAGAATCGAAAGCCACTAGTCACAAAAATACCGAGAGCATCATGTGACTTCTCCCAGGCCTGCGTCTGTAGTTGAGTGAACCCTTGTTAAACCGAATTGTTTATCAAAAACATGAAGCTTTCAGTTACATGCGTCATATCTAGCAAATGTTTATGAAATAATGTCTTCAATTAGCGGAAGATAAACATTTTATTAAGTTTCTATTTCAAAAATGACCAACCAATTAGTTATGAACTAAATCAGCTACATAGTGTAGTTGTAGGTTGTGTAAGTATTAAACAATATGGGAGTAATACTGTAGTTTTCAGGGTAAAATAAATCAAAATCTTTTACGTCCACATTTTTTTTATTTAGTTTTCAATCAGCAATCATGAATGCACTAAAATGTTTTATCATAATGGGTTTTTAACGTTTCACTAAAAAGTTTGTTTGGAATGATTAAGGAAGTGTGGGTAACTAATTTATAATAATTCGTTCCACCTAGTTAAAACTTATTTTATACTAAGAATGAGGTGTCAGATACAATACATAAACGTAAAAAAAAATAAGCAGACTTCATCACTACCAATTAACATTATCTGAGGATCAAGTGGAATTCTTATCTTTTTGGAGTCAACACAATAGCACATCAAGTAATTGATAAACCTCAAAATTCCTGAGTTCTATGAAATTTAGGAAAAAACGGTATATGAGTCACGGAATACCACGAAAAAGCCATCTACCAAAATAATATCTTTTTCGTCATATCGTTTTCAGCTATACACTTATGCACTTACAGACTTACATACATGCATGTTTAGACAGTAGAAAAATTATAATTTTTGATTATTACTCTTTCCTGAAATCTAACGGGCTGAACACTTGTTTTAATTAAATAACGCGACTAAATAATAGCATATTTCCACATCATTACATGCCAGTTTTTACACGCTTTATATTAGCTTCACTTGTATGTTTGTATGTTTGTATATTTGTATGTTTGTTTGTAACCGACACCTTATAGCGCGATTTTGACCCACTTTAAACGACCAGATTTCATTCAAACTTTGCACACCTGTCAAAGACCGATGACAATGCAATAATTTCATAAATTTGTGCCATTATCCTTGCCAGGGTTACCAGGACAGCAAAAAAACTGTCACAAACTACGCTGAAATACGTCTCAAAATTCGAAATACCCTAAAAAATAGAAAATAAATAATAGTTTTAAAAACTAAAAAACACGCTTCCATGGAAAACCAAACTAAAAAGTACAAAATAATGAAAAAAAAGCGTGGGGTGCCTGATATCAATAAAAAAATACCTTAAAAGCACCCCACGCTTTTTTTCCATTATTTTGTACTTTTTAGTTTGGTTTTCCATGGAAGCGTGTTTTTTAGTTTTTTTAAACTATTATTTATTATATTCAGGATAGCAGATATTACTGTAGTACGATTTAGACACTGGTACGTCTAACGCAAACTTACCCTCCAGGGGATTTCGATTTAAAGAAAGCAATAGTTTATTACAATGGATTTATTTTACAGGATTTTTTGTTTATGGATTTTTGCATCAAACATTGAAAAACAAAAATTGTATGCAGATACTATCATCAGTGTTTTACAGAATACCTAATACATAACATAATAATTTGTTTAGAAAATAATTTTTGATCCTATTTATATCCTACTATCCTATCCTCAAATTATAAATGTGAAAGTTTGTATGTTTGGACGTTTAGACGTTGGATGTTTGTAACTCCAATACGCAAAAACGGCCAAGTGAATCGGAATGAAGGCACAGACATCGTCCATAATCTGAATTAAAACACATGATACTTTTATCCCGGTATTACGTTCTTATGGGATAATTTCTGAACTTCACGCGCACGAAGTAGCTGTTAAAAACTTAGAGTTAATATATTGTAAGAACACACAGATTGTAGATTCTGTACTTGTTTATAAATAAAATAATTACGTGTCCAATGCAAAATTAGTTCACATCACTAAATATTTCAGTGCATTTACTAAAATAAATAGTGATGTGAATAAATTTTGTTTTGTAATAAACAAAACATAAGTTCCTAGAAATGTCCCGTAATCATACAAATGTTGAATGAATGATTAATTCCGGTTAACCACAGAATGACACAGGGAGTGATCGGTGCTCTTATTAATTCTAGGAACATATATTATTTGTTACAACTTTGTTTTTTATGCTATTAGAGGGTATGAAGCTGAAGGTCTTGGCTTAGTTTTG
Source organism: Aporophyla nigra (assembly GCA_947507805.1). Lineage (NCBI taxonomy): Eukaryota > Metazoa > Arthropoda > Insecta > Lepidoptera > Noctuidae > Aporophyla > Aporophyla nigra. Next base: position 11,648,430 of record OX382307.1, on the reverse strand, counting down.
TTACTGTCAGAACTGGTAGGTACCGGTGACGTTATGTACCAAAATATTCTCTCTATCTTATTCATTGAAGATTATGAGATATATATAGTTAATGGCTGTCATAGAGACAACAAATATAACGAGAATAACGAGAAATGGATTACTATCCATATAAGTATTGAATGGTAGGATAGTGTCTATTCTTTGATGAGCAGTCAAGTAGAGTACCTACAAATATGAATAAATTGACTGAATTGTGACAAAACCTTTCAACCGATCAATTATATATCTTGCTCAATTATTCAAATACACATAATCCACTTTTAGATTACTAAACGCTATTAGATTCCATTCACAGATGACATCACCAAGTCAAGTGCAGGTTCCGTCAAGCTATCTTCCTAATTAACAATTATGTTTAAAGGTAAAAAGAAACAAAATTCTCTGATAGAAATCTAATGGTTGAGTTGTCATATCACGGAGTTGAATGTCGCATCTTTTTTGACAGGAAGCTCGTCTATCGTAAATTAATCGACATGGCTCTCCAGAAACACCAAATTACTGAACCGGTTTGGCGTGTGCGCGGGCGCTGACCCGCCGGAAATACTTGCGACGCAACACCCATAGAGAAACTCGCCACGTTTTTCTTAATATTCAAATGGAGGACATTACGGTGCATGATTTCGAACCCTCGATGTCATCAATATTCTACATGGTATTGAAATTTTTAAGTTGCAGGAGAGTTTTTTTTGTCTGGGTCAGTTAAATTTTGTAGAGCAGTGTTTTGTTTTTTGTAGTTGGCCTCGTGATTTCTTATACATTATATCACTTTGAATGTCGCTTGCATGTCAGAAAATACGAATAAACGTCTATTTGTCTATGTGACATATTGTGAAATGGCCAGGCAGGTCTCGATATGGCCATTCTACGATCGAATCACGTCATAAAAATTTAGTCAAATCTATATTTTTTAAACCGATTAAATAAATTATAATATAGGTATCTTTATTTATTCAGAGCAATAAACAGTTACTACAACACAATGGACAGCTTCACCAGAGTATTATTAAAAATTATTTATGTTTATTTCGAGAGTTGTCTAGATCGTGATAATAATTTATTCGTGCACCTGTGTAGTACCTTAAGCCAGGGAAATTAATTGTTATGCAAATTAAGTACCAACTTTGATATCCGTATATCCAAATCACAACTGTCATTCTTTGACAGTTGTATGAAATGGCTTTAAGACGGCAAATTTATGCAGAGTTTGAATTTTCTTAACAATTAATTTATGTTTCTTCAATTTATTTATGTATACAACTGTAGAACTAATTTACGTATTTTAATTGAGCCTGTAATTCTCATAAAATTGCAAAAATAGTCGGGCTTAGGTACATATAATTTGCTCTCAAAACGGTGAAAGAAAACATCGGGAAGAAACCGGCATGTCCTGGAACCAAAATTTCTAAAACATGTGACATCTGCCAACCCGCACTGGGCCCGCGTGGTAGATTACGGCCTGTGTTCAACAGTGGGAACAATATAGGCTGATTATAAAATATATTAATTGCCTGGTGTATCCACTGAACTTGTATGAGATTATACATTTGAATGAGCTTATGGACGAAGCAAAAAATAAACACATTATTATGAGGATACAATATAAGTTAGGAACAGCAAAAAACTTTGACCGGCTAAGCAAGTGACGCTGCGGGCGATACCTAGTGTCGAACAAGTTAAGCCATGGCATTGCCCGCTATTTTCCTTATTACCTATGATTATATTCTACAACCAAAACGTTTGGTTATTGAATTACATACATTCGATAATCGTGTAATTGACTTAATAAAATCATTATGCATACTTATAGAAGTTTGTCTTGGGGACATGAAAACAAGCAAGATTATACGAATTATCAAGAATCATTGGTATGTATCCGTTTACGATCTACATTTATAGTAAATGCTGTTATTAGAAATTGAATTAGAGTGATTTCAGATGTGTGGCTTTCGATTTTAATGGTTAGGTAATTTTCGGGTGACCACTGAAAATCAACGCTGTGCTGTGGGTCCCTCATACATACATAATCAGCCTATGTCCCACTGCTGGGACACAGGCCTCCTCTCCGTGAGAGGGAGTGGGCCTTTATCCACCACGCGGGCCCAGGGTGGGTTGGTAGAGTCCTTCATATCACAGCATTATACTGAGTGGAGCTCATTATATAATCACGACTTGCAGCTTCCAAGTTTTTCGATTTTGTACTCGTGATTAGGTACAGTTCTGTTTTTTATTATTCGAGTGAACTGCTTTTTGAACCGACTTCCCAAAAAGGGGAAGTGTCTCAACACGGTAGTATTATTGTTTGTTTGTTACCTACCTTAGAACTCCGTCATTTATTAACCGATTTGAAAAAATCTTCTTCTATTTAAAAGGGTCACTCACCTTAAATACAAAACCAATACACTGACTTTCAAAGTTAAAGTTATTTTTCACTTTGTAGTTTCTTTTTTGGAAGTCGGTTATTTTAGTACGCACTGTTTTTGTGAAAAATCTCTTTTTTGGAAAGTGCACAGCAAAAAGCTTTCATTAGTGATCCTAGCGAGCGTGGTTTGAGAAGGAATTCCGAATGTATAAAAAATTTGAGTCTACAATGAAATAAATTAAACGTGCTACGTAATGATGATGTCTTGAGTTCTTGAGTTCTATTAACTGTCTACAGGGTAAAGGCACAGATATGGAAATATTATATATATTTGTATGATGTTGATCTATTCGTTTCCTCTTCTGTACAACTATACCAAATACATAGATGTTTGGAGAAGCTCAACATTCCAAAAATCCACGAGAATCTCTATCTGCTTGCAAAGTTCTTCTCTTCTTATTTTTGTTTGATGTTTTTGACTTTGAGGACTGACTTAAGACTCGTTATCGATAGTCACAAACACCCTTACTACTGTCCCTACACAAATGATTTATTCAGCAACATCATTCACGTGTCGCAAGTGCCATTATATGAGAAAAGCCAAAAGCTACGGCTTCCTTCCGGTCGCCCACGCCCTGCCCACGCCTGGCCATCCCACGCCACGGTATAATATCAATCAATTCGGCTAAATCCACTTCTATGATAATGCAATAGTTTCAAGTTTATATTGCAACACGGAGTTTCGAACTTCGACACAAACTTGTTTGTTTTTTGGCTAAAGCTGAGTTTTAGAGCTATTGTGGTTTTCTGTCAGAAGGTTCTGTTCATGGTTTGATTAAAGTCAGTTTTACGAGTATATGAGGTTTTGTTTCAGGACTAAAAAATATGCCATGTGGCTGAAGTTGTTAATTGGAACGTCACTCTTTTGATCAAATAAGTCGATGAGATATGGCATGAAATGTATAGAGTAAATCTCCTCGTATGAGTGTAATCACTATAATGGGTGACTATACACGGCATAACAACGTCAAACAACAATACAAGTAATATTTATATGCCTATGAATGGTGTATACAATTTTCCATCACTTACTTATCCCTTACTCCTTCTTCTAAAAACTGCTTAGAGAGCCTATGGCTTACCTAGGCCTTAAGCACAAAGAGAAGATCTGCAAATATGTCCATGTTTAGTACTGATTGTCTTCTGGTTAAGCAAACTAATAGACTTTACTTATTAAATTACCTTGTGACTCAAATCAGGAAGTAAAAGAAATCCATAAAAGGTATCTAATGGCTGCATTTGATCCCACGCACTCTACTGAAGGAAAGAGAAACAAATTACAATTACATTTCCAAAGGATTAACTTAATTTGAATAGCTAATGTTATTGGCAGAGCAATGTTTGGTACAACGAGGTTCCAAGTTAAACATTGATTCAGGTTGATACAACATGGACTATAAGCAAATTTTGTATAGATTGTAAGTTAACCATAAATAGGAAAACTTAACTAGTTCCATGTAGATATTGCCCATTGCTATTATTCCACCTTACGGCTTAACATACAAATATGGGTACCGCTCCCGGTTACAAACAAAACAATATCTAATAACTCGAAAATAATCAAGTAAACAATATCAACGCGTGCTTTATTGTTAAATAAATAAGGCCAAGTGCGTTAGATAAAGTTACATTAAGAGAGTTTCTAATGCAGTCATCGCCAAATACAGCGCAGCGCAAGCGCGGCCCGTTTCTCAATGGCCGAGATAACTGCGCGAGCGACGTCATGGTTAAATCTGAACGAAGGCTAACTGGAGGCGTTAGCGGTGTCGAAGCAATTAAATTAATTAATTATTTCCTTTCAAATTTGCTTGAATACATCAATAAATAAGTACATATATTTTTTAAGGGAACGCGCCGTATGGCGGGACGAGGCGGATAATTTTGATTAAATTATTATTAATCATATCAGTAATTGATAATACGTTGTTATGCGTAATAGTGAAGTCGTAATCAATTAATGTCGTTTTGTGATAGAACTGTAATAAGTTTGAAAAAATATTTAATTAGTTAAGTACCTACCTAATCTTCTCTGATTCTATCTTTTGCTCTACCTGGAAACCTGTGGTTCGACCATACTAAAGAGTATCTAGGCATCTAAAATATTACAGGGAGCTTATATCTTACTGCTGACATTTAGCAGTATCCATTGTTACGAATAGTCACGACATTCAGAAATGTATGTAGGTGTATGTCACTCGCTTTGACTGACCAGCAGACGCTTCGCAACAGCGCTACTGTGGAATCCTGTGCCATCTTAATGAAAGGTTGGGAAGTGAAGTAACGCAACAGTATGTGAGCGTATATTGACATTATCCATTAGCAAGGTTGGATGTGCCGCATGCTGGCGCCGGCGCTGACAGTTCGGCTCGACGCGGTGCGATGCGGCGATGCGGCGGCCGTGACACGCGCGATGCCGTCGTGCGTACGCCACAAATTCGCCGTTCATTGATAAAAACCGACGCCCACTCGCGTCGCGGAGGCTCCATTCACCGGCGCCGGTGGTTGCGCAACGCGCATGCGTGGCCCTCCACCGCTCCCCGCGCCCCGCACTCCCGCCGAAACCTTCATTCGAAACACTAACAGCCTTCCGCAACGCTTGTCACTATTTCACCAGAAGACGCGAATTCTAGCGTCTCGTGTTCCGTAATATTCATTCACAAATAAACGCTTTTATGAGACCTGTTCTTACTTAACACTTATAATTTTTTAGTTCTATAATATTGCATGTCACATGATTAGAGCATCCAATCCAACCCATATGGAAATAGGTAACGCTGTTTAGCATTATCGATTTAAAATTCCACGAAACCAGTACTAGGTAGACTAACCTGCCACCTAATATTCAATTCATTCATGTTAGATCAATCGAGATTATCCTACCTACTTATGTATGATTAACACCGAGCTGTTCTTGTAACTCGATATGAAATTCTGCATGAATGGAAAATTTATACCTCCATGTAGACCTCGGTATTGTTATTTTGCGGCCACTTTACTCGAGGAAATGGAGGATTATTAAATAATACACAACATACGATTTCACGCTTCCCATCTTTAATCGCCTATTTTCTAACAAACGTAACATTTGAAGTTTTCTTAAGTAGCCGTAAACTTCATAAGCCATTCCCATAAAGATCTAGTAGCTTAGTTGAATATCAAAAGGTATCGAGTAGAATATAAGCTCGATTTTAACGACGATTTTACATCGCGAACATTAAGTAGAGCCATAAAATGGTGAAGGGAATCTGAATTCAGATTATCGGTTTACATATCGTAATATAATATCAGAGGTACTCGTTCATAGGTAGAAGTCAGTTCGCTATCACCTTAACGTCTTCGAGTGTTATGCAGGGAATATTAATTGATGTCGAATTTATGCAGGTTTCCACGCACTTTTAATAACTAATCTCGCACTCGACTTTCAGTTGATCGCGAACTCGGGATATGTCATAAGATGGTCCTGCATCTTGTTAATTAATAGTCTCAGGAAAGTTGAATACTAGCTATTCAACGTAAAGTTACCAACGTTAAGTACCTAAATAAAATATTGAAATGAATTTAGGTTGCATCAAAAACAGTAAACAGAAGATCACAGATAACATGATATTTTATTGACTTTATACCCAATAACGGTTTCAGACGACCTTTAAAACTTATTGACTTAAGCTACATCTACGACTTGGGAATGGAAATGTCAAAGTTTTAAAGTCTCCAACACGCTGTTGATAGCTGATAGCTACGCTATTTCAACATCATCAAGTATCTACACATATTGGACCGTAAGTCTGCTGAGAAACACTGGACATGGACCCATTATCCATCTCATAAATCAATTCTGCCCAAAGTAGTTCACTGCTGGACTTAGGCCACTACCAAGTTGTCCCACAATTCTATCCAATTTTGCAGCCAGACTGTCCTCATCGCGTAGATGGCTCATCTAGCTGAGTGGTGTCTCACGCTACGTTTGTGGAGTCCAGAAATCGACTGCTCCAATGACTTTCGGACCTACGATAGATATGACCGACTCAATGCCACTTCAGCAAGTTTTGTCAAGTCGCTTCAATTCCTTTTCAGATAATCTCCTTAGAATCTTATCTTCTCTGAAGAAAGCCCGAGCATAGCTCCTCCATAGCGCGTCGAGCAAGCAAAGGGGCAATTCTTGTAATTTTAAGAACGTTCACAGTTTAATCTTAATGTCAATCTGTCAAAAATATCTCGAGTTTCCATACATTTTTGACAAGTTTTTGACGTTTGGTATCGCCGAGATGAGACTGGCACTAGATTTTGATCGTTTTTAGGGTTCCGCACCTCAAAAGGAAAAAGCGGAACCCTTATAGGATCACTTTGTTGTCCGTCCGTCCGTCCGTCTGTGAAGACCCTTTTTCTCAGGAACGCGTGGAGGTATCAAGCTGAAATTCGTATCAAATACTCAAGTCTACTGTCTTTTGGAGCTGTGAAAAAATCAAACTTCTAAGCTAACGCAATCAAAAGATATAGCCGTTTATGCCGCAAATTTCCGCAAATTTACGAAACTCGCAAGGGAATCAAAACCTAAAGGGTACTTCCAGTCGATCTAGAATTTTGAAATTTGGTACAAAGCAACGTCTTATAGCACAGGTAAAGGAAAAATTACGAAAACCGTAAATTTTTGTTACATCATATAATAAAAAATAAAATAAAATTTTAAACTTTATACCTACAGGTTTGTACGGAACCCTCGGTGCGCGAGTCCGACTCGCACTTGGCCGGTTTTTAACTACTAATTGGCCTTCTTGAATTTGTAACCAACACGATTGTCAGTACCCGTGCTTCAGAACCATAGACCATAACGGGTAGGATGCAGTGGTTTAAGACCCAGACCTCCATAATTGGAGTATCAACCAAGAGATGACTTGACACAGATTTCCAAATGCCGATGAGGTAGACAGACCACCTTCTGTCGCGCATATTAATAATAACAAACTAAAGTGTTGTTTCTTGATAATAATATTAATTTATATATAACCAGGTATATCGGCAACGGAAGTCTTAACAATAACAATAAATTTTATGACCCATGTTTCAAGCTGTATGCGAAAATCAGCTTGATATCTCAGATTTTAATAGATTCATTAGTTAACGAAATTAGAATTGGAAAAACCCATCTTTTATTAATGATGCGCATAAAATCTACCCATATAATGGTTTTATAATATCATATACATCAATATATTAGTTGAAAGGAGCATATCCGTTGTCAGTCGCAGGTGCAAACGTTTTTATATTATTATGAGGTAGATTTATTCTGAACTTTTAGTCGTTTCAAATGGCTGGAATAAGTTAATTAGGTTTGCCTATACATTTGGTAAAAATTTTCCAACTCTTAATTTATTTAACCTCTAGGCGATGTACACAGGTTTCTAATTAATTGACCGAATGCAAAGTCGTTTTGGAAAACGGTAAGTAGAGTGCGCGACAAAAACGATATAGGTACGTACCCTAAATGCAGGTTAACGCACCTGAACCTGTTTGTAATTAAGAATACATTTAAATTCATTAAAAAGCATTAAAACTTTCCTCGGCCGATACACATTCAATAAACGACACGCTAAGTGGCCTCACCAGTACCTAAGTAGCCGAACCTAATTATGTTGTGAGGTGTCCATGCTGTCGGTACCACAGATCTAACTATAGTGGAACTAAATATATAGTTTATAGCGCAATATAATCAGTATCAAATTATACAGACCAGATATTTTTATAACCCTTTAGCACTTGATATTATTTCAATTATCTAGAAAAGCTTACATACTCAATTTATAAGACGGAATAAATATTTTATGTACTATACTCGTTTTATTGCAGTATTGAAACGAAAACAATTATAAAATTATTGTTTTGTATACGTTATGTAAACGGTTACGGATCAACACTATAAATTATGATTACATACCATAATTACCATTAATTATATTAATCTGACTTTCAAGTACCTTTTTTTTTTTTTTTTTTTTTTTTTTTTTTTTTTTTTTTTTTTTTTTTTTGGATGGGAAATCATCAAATGACTTCTCCCGCTCTGGGCGGAGCGGGAGGGCGTGTCAGACTTTTACTGACTAAAACCCACCCGTGTTCCTTCAGTTGCCCAGTGCCGGGGCCACGGTATCTCTTTTGAACAATCACGCGACCCCGGCAGGCACCGGTCCTAGCAGACCCCTTCACTGCTGCTGACATCTCTTTGAGGCGCGCGTGGAACACTACGCGCCGTCGACCCGAGCTTGGTCCTTACCGGGCGGCGAGCTACCCATTGCTCGACGCCCGCAAGCTCGCGCCTACGGTGGCCGGGAGTCCGCAATCGACTCCCGACGCCCGGGGCGTCTCCTCCTGCGGCGGCTAGGGACGTGAGGGCGCAGAGACTGCCACTCCCTCACGCGCTCCGCCTCCTCCTTCACGAGCATTACTGCTTCGCAGAAGGAGGTGACGGCTTCCCATGCCCTCTCGCTCCGTACCATGGCTCGCACCAGGGCCGGACGCGAGAGGTCGCCGCCGCCGATCGCCTCCACGAGGACACGGCGGTGCTCCGCCCAGGCAGGGCACACCTCCACCGTATGCTCCACCGTGTCCTCCAGACGATCATCACAATGGAAACACCCGGGCGTTTCCTCCCGCTTTATCCTGAACAGGAACCCACCGAAGCACCCATGCCCGGTGAGAACCTGCGTCAGGCGGAAGGTGAGGACGCCGTGGCGCCTCTCTATCCACTCCTCAAAGAGGGGACTTACCGCCGCAATTGTGGCGTGCCCTGCGCTGGGTTGCGACAATCGTACCCGCCATGTCGCCATGAGATCCTGCCGGAGCTCTGTCCGCCGTGCCGCGATTTGTCGCGGCAGCGGAGTTTCGCCCCGGCGTTTCGCGTCCTCGCGCCACTCCCACATGTGGGCGAGGACCTTTGCCTCCAGATCCCATGGCGGCACTCCGGCAAGGAGGCTCGCCGCCTCGCAGGAGACCGTGCGGTATCCCCGGATTAACCGGATGGCCATGACCCTTTGGGCCGCACTCAACTGGCGCGCTGGGCGCAGCCTCAATGAGGGCGCCCACACCGGTGACTTTCAAGTACCTCGGACAAATATTTTGGTATTTTCTCTTTAGGGTATCTATAAGTATAATACTTATAAACCAATAATCCCACCGTGCCTAATCAGGAATTAGATTCCATTTAAGTCGAGCCATTAATTTTTATGTCGAATTTGCATTGAATTATTTAAATTAGTCCATATAAAAGTATTTCAGCATTAATTCTTGGTTTTTATGTTGTAGAGAATGGCAAATGACCCGAAGTATAATTAAGTATGATCATCTTCTAAAAAATGTCAGAAAGAACGATAGAATTTTTATGAACTTCTTGGGATAATGGATAGTGTTTCCTTCTGTGTTGCGTTGTTCTTAAAATGTCGATTTAAATGTGCTGATATACAGCTCAGTGTCACATCAAGTGTCACGACTTAACACACAAGTTCGCGCGGAGTCACCGCGACGAAGAGGTCAAGGCACCATTTTGTTGATATAATGTTTCAATATAAAGTGATTGTTGTTGAAGCCTCAAGTCAGGGTCATACACAAAGTAAACTAGACAAGCCATACGGTAAGAGGCGATCATTAACCGAACTTTAACGTCTCATTTCAAATTTCACGACTCAAGATTCAAACGGGAAATCGACATTTAATGCAATAGTCTCATATAGAATTAAAAGGTATTAGACCCCGGTATCTGGATAAGACAGTAATGATAGTGAAGTACGAGGATATAATGAGCGTTATCGCTGGCAGGAAGTGAGAGGTTGATGGTGCAAATGAAAGACAATACGGCTGTATTGGCAAATAATGCGTTTGTTTGGATAGGCGCGTGCGGCGCGCGGAGGCGGCGCGGCATGAATGGACGCGCGTGATTCACTGCGGCTCATTCATAACCGACGCGCGCGCATCACACGCCACGAAAATCAATTCAATGCCACTTTATGCCGTGCTGCAATTCGTATACGAATTAACTAATCTATTCTAAACCAAGGGGCTCGTCATGTCGGTGAGTCGCTCTAAATATTGTTAGGCGAAGGGAAACTGAAATATACACGATATAAGATTATCAATTCCTTGTGGAGCCGGACGTAAAGAATAGCACCATCCCATTTCTTACTGTGGGTGTCGTAAGAGGCGAATAAGGGACTTACTAGAGAATGGACAGGGACAGCAGCGTTCTCTATGCATTTTACCACTATACTGCGATCGCCAAGCGTGGCATTTATGGCAAACCCTCCTAATTGTGGAAGGTCTATGTCCAGCAGTGCACTTATTTTGACTGAAATGATGATGATGATTGCTTCTGTTGGTTTTTTTAGGGTTCCGCACCTCAAAAGGATAAAGCGAAACCCTTATAGGATCACTTTGTTGTCCGTCCGTCCGTCCGTCCGTCTGTCAAGACCCTTTTTCTCAGAAACGCGTGGAGGTATCAAGCTGAAATGTATATAAAATACTCAAGTCTACTGTCCCTTAGAGCTGTGAAAAAACCAAACTTCTAAGCTAACGCAATCAAAAGATATAGCTGTTTATGCCGCAAATTTCCGCAAATTTTCGAAACATGCAAGGGAATCAAAACCTAAAGGGTACTTCCAGTCGATCTAGAATTTTGAAATTTGGTACGAAGCAACGTCTTATAGCACAGATATAGGAAAAATTGCGAAAACCGTAATTTTTTAGTTACATCATATAATAAACAGAACAAAACATTGACAGAAATAAAACCAAGCCAAGAAACAGAACGGAACTACGACTCGATTGTCGTGATGGGTGAACTTTTTCTTATATACCTACAGGTTTATACGGAACCCTCGGTGCGTGAGTCCGACTCGCACTTGGCCGGTTTTTTTTTATTTCAATGAAAATGTGTTTGTTTATTTTCACACCACTTACTCGTTAATGACATATTATATGTCATACAAATACTAATGCCATGTATTACATTTAATGTCTGTGTGACAAAATAGACTGTATCATTGCATCTGCTTATTGAGTAATCTATTATTAAGCTACTAGAAACGAAACTAACTATTGAAAAGTTAAGCCTCTTTATCAAACAACACACACCAAATTATTTTCTATAAAGCTTACAATTATTGGCCTAATGACTAATTATTGTACCTCTACTTGAAATTTCCAATAATTTAGCATAGGTACAAGCTAATTGGTTAATTCGACAATCAAATAATTACCACATCGCATATAAGGAAGGCATCTTTACCATTCTTTTAGAAAATAATTTTGCGCTAAGTGTAAACGCTCTCTTCGTCCGGTCCGCCCGCCGTAGGCTCATGATATATAAGTACGTTCCTACAGTTGGTTTGACTCGAAGGCAAAAGGTTATGAGATTTCAACCCATAGATTTGCTGATAGCATTTAACCGGACGGGTAATTGTTTGGTGAACGGGCTATTAATTTTATATAATGGCTTCAAGTCCACATTTAAGTTACCTAACGAAAATTATGGCTACGGACCTCATGAGACGCTATTGAAAAACTTTAGCGGGACACAAAGAGGCTGGGCAGGCAGTAAGTCTTGCGCTTGTATTGTTACAGAATATTTTATTATTATATTTGTTTTCCTGTTCTAATGTTATCTTGTATTTGATCTTCAGTTCCTAAAATATGGTCTGCCTGCTTGAGACTAACGTGATGAATGCATTGTTGTTTTCTGTTCTTTATAAATTGGCTAAGAGCTTAAAGTATTAAACAACGTTCGTATGTATTTACGTAGAAATCGTGACGGGATTTTATAGCGCATTGGCTTCAAGTGTCGATGTTGAACCGATCATTGGAATCTAACCAAGAGTGCATCCCACCATCATCATCATTATCATCTCAGCCCGGAATCACCCAAAGCTGGTATAAGCCCCGTTTTTCCACCATACATCTCAGTTCCATGCGTCTCTCATCCATGCGTTTCCCGCAACCTAGTGCATCCCAACTCGTCGAAAAATCTTACTTCGAATTTCAACTCTCGACATCCGTGAAAAACTTCCGCCGCGATTTTTTTACATCCGTCGGACATACATGGACTTTGAAGATAATCGTTTCTTCGTGGCCATCCTGACATACGGAAGGCTCCCGAAGAGAGGAGACCTGCACCCTAACAGCGAAACGCACTATTTATCAGAATCTGAATGGGATTGAAGATTATTTCTAAACCATTGCGTCATTTGTTCGAATAAATTGTCGGCTCAGCAACGTAAATAACGCAATGAATGTTGTTTAACTATGAATATGATTCCAATTCCTACTGATAGCAAGTTACGCAATTACCCCTCTGAGTCCTAGCAGTAGGAACATTATAGACTGATGATGATTCTGTATCCTGAGATGCAGGCAATGACTTGATTCAGCTTTCATGATGCAGTTTTGTATGGTGATAATATGCACTAATCGCCTTGTTGAAGCTGAATACAGTCCCACATCTATGTTCCTTAAATCAAAATTAAGCTCAAGAGTTTAACATCAAAACTTAACTACAACTAAAACAATACATTAAATCTATTTAGATTCAATGTTAGCACATGTCTGATTCGAAATCATTCTGAAATCTCAGCACACAAAGACACAAATCGAATGAACAATCGATTCATGATTCTAATACTTCATTGTTCTGTAACGTCAATGAATAAGACCTGTTTTAGATCGTAATGGTAGCGACATACAAGTAAAATATATTACACAATAAACAACTAGTGACTCCATAAAAGTTCACAAGTGTGACGATAAATGGAAATAGCATCAGATATGTGACCATACGGCGATATATTTACAACACACAATTTGCATGGAAAACAATCACACACGGCACAAATGGGAAATGTTCTACAGAAATGAACCTAACAAGGGCATGTAAAGCATTTAGTTAGGAATAGGTAAACAATAAATAGTTTGGACAAGGCGTTCCAATGTGTTTACAGTTTAAGTGGTCTGCTGATAAGGGCTGGCTTACACTTGAAGTCGTTCGCAATGTAAACAAGATCCGATTAGCGCAGTCCGTGAATTATCTGGCTTTATTTATTGTCACCTGTTTAACTTACACAATATCCGAACAAATTATAGGAACTTAGGAAGTAAATAATTACAATTCTATTGCATCGAACTTGCAGTGTTTCCACTTCTAACGGATAGGACCTAACGATCTAAGATACGATTATCATCATTTTTTTAGCCGAAAGACGTCCACTGCTGGACATAGGCCTCCCCCAAGCACCGCCACTTCGACCTGTTCTGTGCTTCTCGCATCCAACCTATTCCTGCGGCGTTCACCAGGAATAGGTTGAATAGATACGATTATATACATACATATTTTAAGGATGTTATCATGTTGCAAAATCTTGTCCTACAAACAGTACTAACTTTATTGTGGATGCACGTTACTATTATCATTTTAAAATTAGCATTCTATAACTTTTCGTAAATTTACCTAATCAAGTTTTCTTCCGTTTTTTCAATTTGCAGGTCGATTAGATCAGCCTCAGACAGCATTCGCGCAGCTTTGAAGCACACTCTGTTGTTGTTGCAATAGATATTATTTCCATTTTTATTTTATTTGTTATTTGGAGTTTGTGTTTTACGAACTGTGTCCAATTAAACGGTATTCTTTCTTTCTTACTTTTTAACCGACGAAAAAAACGGAGGAGGTTATCAATTCGACGCGTATATATATATTTTTTTTTATGTATGACCACGCATAACTTTTTACATGGTAGTCCGATAGTGATAATTATTTTTTTATTGGAAAGGGTATATTCCGAGGGTGGTCCCATATAAATTTGGAAAACAAAATGAGATGATTGATTGTTCACTCACTGATTGTAATGTATAACCACGCATAACTTTATACAGAGTAGTCCGATTTTGATAATTCTTTTTTCATTGGATAGGGTATACCTTGCCAAGTATTATTAGTACATAAAAGCTACAAAAAATCATAAAATAAAAACTTTTAACAAAAAATTAAACCGCCGAAAAAACTGAAAAGCAATAAATAATAAACCTTAAAATTTTGAGTCGGCGCTGAAAAATCAATGAACAAAGACCACTCAAAGCGCCGACTCATAATTTTAAGGTTTATTATTTATTGCTTTTCAATTTTTTCGGCGGTTTAATTTTTTGTTAAAAGTTTTTGTAGGGGGAGGTATTGATGATTTTAATGATTATAATTCTGTAAATAAATATGTGTTACGATTGCGAATCATATTGGTTCAACATATACCGTGACACTGACCAGCACCCTAATTACGTAATACACTATTAATTAGAAACTGAATCATTTTGAAGATTACTGCTACTTCATTCTTTCTTAAGTGCGAAAACATTGTCTGCTTATAAACGTAAAAAACGCCATGAATGTTGTGGAATTGTCAAAATGTAAACGAATCCTACTGAAAGTACATTACGTATTTACCCCTCTGTAAATTGCAAAAAACCTAAGAAAATTTGAATTTCGTGGGCTATCTTGGGCCTCATTTATATTGGTACTAGCTTTTGTACGCGGCTTCGCTTACGTTAAATTCAGGGTAACACGGTTCCCCTTTCCTGATTTAGAACACTGAAGAGAACTCGGAACAGAATGTTATTTTAATACGCTACTATAGACGATATTATATGTCTTTCCATTTAGGGATAGAATGTAAAGATTCTGGACATTGGACACACGCGAACATGCTACATACAATTGTCCATGGGAAAAGCACGGCTTTTCTAAGTTCCCCCCAGCCACCTAAAAAAGAAAAAAAAAAGTAGCCTATGCCAATCTCCATCCCTTCAACTCTCTCCACTTAAAAAATCACGTTAATTCTTCGCTCCGTTTTGCCGTGAAAGACGGACAAACCGACACCACTTTCCCATTTATAATATTACTAGCTTTTGCCCGCGACTTCGTTCGCGTAAATGTCGGTTATCACGGACGCAGACGAAGTCGCGGAATAAAAAGTAGCTTATGTCACTCTCCATCCCTCAACTCTCTCCACTTAAAAAATCACGTTAATTCTTCGCTCCGTTTTGCCGTGAAAGACGGACAAACCGACACCACTTTCCCATTTATAATATTACTAGCTTTTGCCCGCGACTTCGTTCGCGTAAATGTCGGTTATCACGGACGCAGACGAAGTCGCGGAATAAAAAGTAGCTTATGTCACTCTCCATCCCTTCAACTATCTCCGCTTAAAAAATCACGTCAATTCGTCGCTCCGTTTGCCGTGAAAAACAGACAAACAGCCACACACACTTTCCCATTTATAATATTAGTATGGTTGTAATAAAAGCCCAGCCTATAGCCTTCATCAATAAATAGGCTATACAATACAAAATTATTTTTTCAATTCGGACCCAGTAGTTTCTGAGATTAGCGCGTTCAACCAAACAAACAAATAAACAAACAAACTCTTCAGCCTTATAATATTAGGTATTATAGTATAGATGATAAAATAATACAGAAACTAAATTGATGAGTTTTCTTTTGGGGTTTCAACTGCAGCTAGTAAAGTCACTTGAAAAATCACATTCGTGATGGGTTTTGGGAGCAGTGTTGGCCTTTTGGTAACGGCCCCGACCTCCGACTTATTATAGGTTGTGGGTTCGAACCTAGGAAAGAGCTTTACTTTGTGTTAATAATTTCATCACCACTGCTCTCAAAACGGTGACTGAAAGTATCGTGACGAAACCGTCATCTTCCAGAACCAAACATTCGAAGAAATGTGACATCTGCCAACCTGCTCTAGGTCCTCGTGTTGGATACTCCCGGTGGCCCACTCCCACTCAAAGAGAGGAATTCTGTGTCCCAACAGTGAGAATATTATTGAATATTACGTAGGTATGATGGGTTTCGATATTTAAACACGATAAAACAAACAAAAAAAACATATTTTCTGAAAACAAACTTCAAGTAAAATACCTAGTAGAGGTCGTTGACATGAAAAAAAACTTTTTTATTTGATCGATTTGAGATGTCGATACCCATTTACCGATCACTTCTGAGGAGTTCCGCTAGCTGATTTAATTTGACCCTGTATATAAAAGATGATTTTCAACATTACACTAAGTAAAAAATAAACACATTAATTCCCTCGTAACTGCAATTAACTTTACCGAACACCTATTAACGAGCGACGTGATGGCAGTTTCACATACACGCGCTTAACCTCTGGCTCTGATGGCCAAGTTCATATCAGTTTTCGGTCATGATCGCTACGAAGGCTAGCCACGTAATAAAGATCCATAATTTACATCGCATTATTGCCCACGGCTCTAGGCAGTTCCTTGTGAAATGACCAACTACGCTAAATTGGTTTAATGCCTATCTTTCATCTTGTGTTTAAAGTAAAGAGCCGTAAAGAACTCGCTTCTAGTCAGCGATGCTATCGGCTAACTAGCTGTCGCTATATCGCGAGGGATCGTGTTAAACTGTAATGTCTAATAGAAATTATACTTATTTACGTATTTTCATTTTTAATAATGTGGCATTTCTACGTTATCAGAAATTTTTAACACGCTTTTATTAGCTTCATACGTTTGTTAGTATATAACGGAAAATTTGAACATGATTTTGACCCCCTTCAAAACGTCACACTAACTCGAAATTTGGCATACCTACTTATCAATGACCGATGACAATACAACAATTTTATTTTGTATCATTATCCTTGCCGAGGTTACCAGGATAGCGAAAAAAACTCTTCGTAAACTACGCTGACATACGTCACTAACTACGCTGACATACGTCTCAAAATTCGAAACACCCTAAAAATAGAAAATAAATAATAATTTTAAAAAAACACACTTCCATAGAAAACCAAAGTGAAAAGTAGAAAATAATGGAAAAACGCGTGGGGTGCTTGATATCAATTAAAAATACCTCGAAAAGCACCCCACGTGTCCATTATTTTCTACTTTTTAGTTTGGGTCTCTGTGTAAGCGTGTTTTTAGTTTTTTAAACTATTATTTTCTTCCAATAGAAAGAGTTTGTAAACACAATCATGACCGAAATCTTGAAGACATCAAGAAACTTACACGTTTTGTAGTTCCTAGTGAAGCATAAAGTTTGTAAATATGAATGAAATCCAACCGAAGTATCTCCAATACGTCTACGTTTGTAGTCACAGCTCAGCAAGTCCCCAATGCCAACGGTGCGCCGAACGGTTTCATGCATTGTTTACATATTTGTTTGTGCGTGTATGGCGCTCAAATATTTGCTATTTTTGAAATGCTGACGACATTAGGCAACAGTCGCGTAACATTCCAAGTCCATTTGAATGAAAAGTGTGTCAGTGGTTGTTGCATGAATTGTTATAAAACGGGTGTTGCGTACGCCCACCGTCGGCCGTTGGGTTTGTGAATGGAGCGTCGGTCGGCAGCAGCCCGAGAGCTGCTCTGCAGCGCTTGCAACAGCCCTCGCCTACGTACGTTTCGAGGTCGCCAACTTTCATTCATAGGCACGACGACGCGACGGTCACATTTGCAACGTGAAAAATCTGCAATCTAATCGCAACTGAAGTAACTGAGGTAATAATGTTGCGCAACATTTTCCTTGTCTGATGTAATGTTGTTTGTAGGTAGGTATAGTAGTCGGTCTTTGAGCTTTATGACTTCCTGTCCGCAAAGATCGAAAGTTAGACGTCTGTGTCGGAAAGATTTACTGCAAAATAACAAATGCAGGTATAATTAAAATGACTGTTTCTTTACCATGAGATGTAGCGTAGAGCTTGTTGATTATAATTCTTCACTCTTGGCAAATTATTCGTAATTTACAGACTCATCTAGTATCTCATTTCTACAAGTGACATGACAATGTAGGTAGGTAAGTACAGTTCTTCCGTTCTCAATTAACATTTGATAGCCACTACTTGGGTGACTATTTTAACACCTTTGTCACTACGGTACCAATACTTTGTTAAGTTAGTTAAGTAAGAAAAACCATGAAACAGTACAAAAACGCAAACGTGATAATATGAATCTTCAAACAATCGTATCTATTTCGCACCTTCCAGGTGTGGTCCTCATTGTTATTCTGAACGAAGTAACCGTTATTTTAATTATACAGTGACTTTTACTCACTAAAGCTATAAAGTAAGAGATCTTAATAATATTGAATTAATATACAGCTTTTATGAGTACTAATATAATTCCAATATGACAGCAACAAAATATGTATGATTGGCTGTCGCCAGAAATCGTTATAATATAAATTGATATAAACCTACTATTCAAACGAGCGTCTATTAAACGGTTTAAATCATGTAGCCCGACAACTCTGAGTCTTCTATGGCGTCTAAAATATTCCCGTCGTTCATTGACACGTGCCAAACCAGTTTTCGGGCAAGTTTTTCTGAATGGTCGCTTCCTTTGTAAGAGTAAACATATTCAAATGTTGCGATTAATTCATAGTTAGATAGTGCCATGGTTTTATGAATGGAAGCCAATGCAGGTGTGTGGGTGGGAGGCCGTGTAGCCAGCGCGTGCACACATACTCGTGCGGATTTGCATACTGGCTTAGCGAGCCACGTGTTCTTCTCAAGCACAGTTACCTCTTCAATATTCGAGAAGTTAATTTTAAATGTAAATGATATTTGAAAGTCAACAGTTTATAATGCACCCAGGAAATGAGATCTTTCAATGTTTGCAACCGATCTCCTTCCGGGTGCGTGTTAGCAGAACCAACGGATTCAGGGAACCGTTCCTGAGCTCGTGCGCCGGCAATTCGTAACTAACAAAATGTTATATTTATTTAGTAAGTAGATACTTACTATCTACTGAGTACATACGTATACATACCTAAATACAACAATGCGTAATGTGTGGGTTTGATTTTTTTATTAGATAGGTAGGTAGGTACATGATATAAGCATTGTAAAAGTGTCTTTAAGAAGGCTCTATTTCCTCAAATACGATTACAACGTACAAAATGTATCATAAAATATCACACGACACGTTGTATTTGTGTGGTATTAATATATAACAATATGTGCCAATGAAATTAATAATAGAAGTAAAACCTACATTGTGCAAGTATTATTAGTAAAGGTGTGAATGTGTAGTCAAACATTGCTTACGTTTTTTATAAAGCAAATCTGTTAATACAGGTATGAGCCGGTCATGTGCGACTCTTACGTTGAGGGTTCCGTATTAAAACATGGTGACTGGAGATTTGCAAAGCTCCATGTAGGTTTTAAATACTGAAACCTTTTACCTGTCGCCTAACTTTGAAGCATGATGAATGTTTTTGTGACCATTGATTGCTCAAGTAGTTTCCAAACTTGCACCCAAGTCCCATCCCCTCAGAACCATTCTGGCATGCAACCCTAAAAAGAACCAAGCAAATAGTATTGGAAACTGCAAATCTGATATAAATTGAATTATACCTTCCACCATGTATCAGGGCCTTAAGCAGGCTTCTTTAATAGTTCGTTAGGCACAGTCATTAGGAGCGATATCGCGAGGCACGCATTGTATTCATCCTCCACAAAGGATGAGCGTTGGTACCACAAGCGCCTAGTTAGTATGATTTATAGCGAATGCTGTACCTGCCAGCTTCAATACTTGATCCCATATATGTTTGGTCCTACTTGTACTATTGTGTGATATATGACTGTTTTTTAGGTTTTTTATTTAAGAAAACTCTTAGTGATTTTGCCACCTTGTAAAGGTGTACTTAATTAAATACTATATAGCCTGAAATTTATGTCGGCAAACATGGTAGATTACGTTCTTGGTTTTAACATGTAGTAACAATCAATACCATCGGGGCAAACACGGCCTACTATGATAAGCTCGTCACACATTTTTATCATAGTTTGGGAGCAAAAACCGTGATAAAAGGTGTGACACAAGCCTTCACAGAGGCCGTGCTCACCACACTGGTTTCATAGAAGAAAAATCAAGTGTCTTAAATCAAAAGGAGAACTAAATTCGTCATACCTATACACTTTTACATTGAATTCAAGTTACATAAAAACTTTCTGAAATAACACAACACAATACACGTTTTCAATAACACAGTAAATAAGACAGCCAATTAATATGCTTTTCAATATACAGTGAAGACAATAGAAACACGCAGATAGTTAAAGCTCAATAGACGATCGCGTGCTCGAGTCAAGGGCCTTCGATGAGCAAGGTACGAGTCATTTCCGGCGCTAAGGCTCGTGTCGCCGGCGCGGGCGCAACGTCGCGATGTTGCAACCGAGAAGAATCACTGCTAATAAATAATCGTCACTTTCATAAACATTGAGTCATGAACAAAACAAGGTTGCCAGTTGCTTCTTCTGCTAGTGGGCTGAAGTTGGCAACGTCTCTTGTGAAATCTACGGCCTCATCCCTGATTACTGATATGTGGGTGATAATTTTTTTTTTTCGCCTACGCTAAGCTTTGTCTAAGCAAGTGTTAATACAGTGAGCTGACAATTGCAACTTTCAGTTGATTTATCCAAATGTTGAGGATTTAGAAATCTATCGCTTTGATTTAGCTAATCGAATTAACGCGCTTTTTGTGCTACTTGATAATCCAGTACATGGTCAGTCTAAGCTGTTAGTACGTAGTAAAACTTAGATTTATGAAGCTAGTCTAAAA
This sequence comes from Aporophyla nigra, assembly GCA_947507805.1. Lineage (NCBI taxonomy): Eukaryota > Metazoa > Arthropoda > Insecta > Lepidoptera > Noctuidae > Aporophyla > Aporophyla nigra. The sequence continues at coordinate 11,627,347 of OX382307.1, read as the reverse complement.
GACCTTGTAAGTATGATTTTGACATTTAAAGGGCAAGGGTACCTTTTGCTAATATGCTTATGGATGACCCTTGGCTATCAGTGAATATTTGTAGTTGTAGAACTGAAATTAAATTTTGTTGACGTATTATTTTTTGTCTTTTTGGAACTGGGGACGGACATTCGTTTGTCTCAGAGGCACAGAAATAAAAGCTATACTAATAATTAAAAAAGTACAACAAAAAAGTGCACCTTTTCTACGTAAAGGATTACCTTTGCGTAGAAAAAGTGCACTTTTACAGTAAAAAAACTTAACAACTAAAATATAGCACAGTTGATTGTTTTTTTGCTTGAACTAAGTTGCGTATGTAACCTATACTTCCGGCTGGGAAATGCATAAAAACATAATGTTATAAATTAACAATGAAACTGGATATGATGAATGACTATGTCGCTAAGCAAACAGTTAGGACCAGCAATTTCATATGAGTTTCCAAAAAAAAATAGTTTTACTTTAATATGGGCAATCACTTTATAGTGGACAATGACTGTAGCGGTTACCCTACCTACTTATTTCTGTAAAAATATCGAAGTATCGGGTCAAATAATACCCCGGTGTGGTAAACGTATTTACAGTTACGAAATATTTATTTAGGAAACAGACAAATATATTGAAATATTGAGCGGTCAAATGTTCAAAATAATATATTCTTAATATAAAATCTTAGCAAGAAATGCACCGCAACATGGATATTTCTAATTATGTAAATGTGTGGAGGTATTGTGTCGCCTGTCACTATGTATTGGAGACTACAAGATATGCGTGTAGTGGCCACTCGAGCGGGCCCGGTCGCGCCGGCGCCAACCTCGAAAGCTAGAAACCATCCCAATTTTTCTGTTTCCATCATTAGTAGGTTAAATTCGATATAAAATTTATTTATACCCGTTTTATTATGTATTTATGTAAACTATACTGACAGTGAACTGGACTTAATCGCAGTATCCAATCGTAATTGATTTCGTTATCGAAATATGCGTTCGGCCGATGCATGTTCCCAATAAGCTAGAAGACATTATGTGTTCATTTGAATTTATTATGAACACATTGATTCACACCCTCCTTATAGGTAAAGCCTACTTACTTACTAGTTACTTTACCTTGACCAATATCTTCTTGATCATTATGAGTGAAGCTACTCCGAATTAAGTTGCAATTGTTTTTGACTAGACACTGACAATTTGAATCCAGGGTTGTACATAGATTTTGCAGCACCTTTTGCTTCTTATTAGGGTACAGACTTCGATCAACGAACTGCAGGAGCATCGTTCGATCATTCGATCTTACAACGAAACAACTTAGAAAATGCGGTAAAAAATTAAAGCTGGCGCCGTCACAACACGGGATTCAAGCAGCCAACCATCTACAAGTTTCATTCAAAGCCGCCATTCACAGCTACTTTTGACAGCAGCTTTTAATATTACTAAAACAAACAAGTAATTTGTATAGCAGATCTGAAGGGTCGAGTAGTTCGACGAAGCTCATCGCGCCTCGTGGGCGGTTAACGGGACTCCGAGGCGCCAGTCGTTACTCTGTGGTGTGTGGTGCTATACTGTTCCAAGCAGTCGGTACGTCGGGACGTCCAAGCTTCGGATTTGTAGGAACCTACAGCGGCACAGCTGATATCGAACGCAGCAGGATGCTTCCAGAGAACAATCAGTAAATATCTCTAGGTAATAGCATCAGCTAATGATCTTAAACCGGATCAGAACTTTATAGCACATGTGGTTTTGTTGGTAATCTTCATTCATCATGATCGTTAATGGAAACGATTTTTGTGGTTACAGTTTTAGACTTTATACTTACCTATTAAAAATATGCCAATTTTTAAGTTGGTGCCAACTTTAATCTATTTTCCTACATGACAAGGAGCTTTTTTGGGAGGTGTTGGAACTACGAATTAAGGCCAGATGCGAGAGGATTTATTTATTTAATACTTTAAGCACACATTTGTATAGAGGCGGACTTAATGCCATAGGCATTTTCTACCATCGACCGTTGGGTGATGCAGAGACAAACAGTGGTAGGTGCAATAAATGTCCAAGAAAACCTCCGTTTTCCTATTTTTGTTCCTCTTTCTTTTGACTTATTATGTACCTACCTATAAACTACGTCGTTTTCATCGTATCGGCTCGAAAACTTGTGTTTCCCTAGACATGGATCTTGAACAATGCACATGTCGCTGCTACAGCCATATTTTTATCACCAAACGTTTTATTATTTTCCAATTGTTCGACAAGTATTGCGCAACCGCAGCTTTACAATAAACTGCTACTGTGTTCCGTTCCGTGTATCGTATGACGCAACAACATGAAATCAATCCGTGTGGCGGTTGTGTTGTTGATATATGGCCGGCGCCCACACTGGCTCCGCCGCAGATGAACCCATCAACCGTACATTGTGCACGGTAATGGCCGATTATGAATATAGGTTATACTAACTCAGGCTTGAGGCAGTACCCTTGGATATCCATATAAGGATATCGCCTGCTTAAGTGCTTTTTGGAACATGCTAACTAAGGACCTATTTCTCTCTCCTCCTTTGTGCTTATCGTATTTTTCAAAATTGACAAATTAAATTAAATATTGAAATGATGGAGACGTTTATTTTTTAAGCAAAGATTGGGTTATTAACTCAGCGACCGACTGTAATGTATGGTTAACCCATCAATTAATAATCTGACAAAAATAAGTGGAAATTAGCGTCTGACATGACATGTAATCGAACAACAGTTCGTGTAATAAGCGGGGGCGTTACGTAAACAAAGAGTTGGGCGGACCTGCCACCGGGCGCCACCTCCCCGCCCCTCCCCCACCCTCGCACCTGCGCATGGGCACATTTTCGCAATCAACACCAAATTGAATAGCGCGAGGCGACGTGACGCGACGACCAAACGCCTGGCGCCACACAACATAAAGATTTTGTGATACGACGCAATTAATATGTTTACTTTCGAAGTGGGCATTCTACGCATTACAAAACTTCATTTTGCTTAAGTTTGCCAGTCAATATGTTTTTTATGAGTTCATAAAGTATGTGAGCGTCTGTTGTGTTTACTGAAAATCCATGAAATTACTTAAGCCATTTCAACATTAAGGCGGTAATCATCTAGTAATTCTTACCTCGATTCATTAAGTGTCGGACGTAAACAATAACATCATCCCATTTCTTCCCATGGGTGTCGTAAGAGGCGACTAGGGGACTTACTAGAGAATGGGCAGCAGCGTTCTCTACGCATTTTACCACCATACTGCGATCGCCAACCCGCCTGCCAAGTGTGGCGACTATGGCAAACCCCCTCAAAATGGGGGAGGCCTATGTCCACCAGTAGATGTCTTTCAGCTGCAATGATGATGATAATGATGATGATGGTGATCAAGCTCTCGAAGATCACTAAAATTTTGCATCAGATACCTCAGAAGATTTAATAAAGTATGCCAACAAATGCATGAAACTTGAATTTTCAGATTTACGGAGCGTAGAAAGATGCTGCTGATAAGAAGGGCCGTCGTCGGCAAGATTTATACAGACTGATGGTCTGATATTGAATAAAGAATATGATGAGCTAGAGCGAGCTATAAGAGGACGCGGCCCATTTACCTAATCATCTATGGCAAGATTTGAAGTGACATAGCAAAAAACGGAAATCAGTCAGAATATTCATGACAACACCTCATGACATAAAGTCTGACTTATGTGCCACCTAAATACATAAAAGTATCAATACAATATCTATGATACACTTCTTTGTTAATATTGGTATATCCAATCCCGATTTTGGTAGCTCAGCTTTACTGGCCGAGCGACTTAACCGAACTCCCTACCATAAAAGGCTACCGTAGGAAATTAAAGGGGCAAACATTAATGATTTTCCTTCATTTGCATTTTACATTAACAAAAAATATTCTTTAAAAGTCGACGCTAACTACGACCACATAAGGCGTCGATTCGCCGCCACCTACTAATTGAGAGCGACACTAGACAAATATATCGCCTTTTATGGTCGCGGCGTGTATTAACTACACTGATTGGTAAATAAACAGAATAAAGGATCGTAAGGCCGAGATGAATCAGCTCTCGATCGAGCCGTGATTAGAGGCGATTAGCATGCGCCCGCGCTCCGCGTTCGCAGCGCGTCTAGCGGCGCGCGGCGTTCCTCGTGGGAGGTGGGACGGCCTGAGCAGCCATTGTCTTACAACGCGTTATAGCATTATAATAGCACTGCTATTGCACACTATTTATGTAAATCTATTTGAGAATTCAATTTGTCTATTGTAATGTATTCATGAACGGATATTAGTAACTGTGAGACAAAGTGATTCTCGTCAACAACCTGTCAACTAACGAAGGACTGTTCGCTCGATGCGATTTTGTTTCTGAATTAGGTAGAGGTGAACAACCATAACTGAACTAGATTCGTTCAAGAGCATCCTCTGTACATACTCAGGCAAGGTTTGATTTATATCAGTTGTGAAATGTGAAACTATCATGCGTGGCAAACAATACGTTATACTATACCTACTGCCTGTAACATTATGATTGATCCCATCTCATACCACCTCTACGATAAGCTTCCATCGCTCCCATAAATAACGTATCCTTCTTAATCCTTTAATTTCAAGTCATAATTAAATCTGTCACATCTATAATGACTGCGCGGCAATACCAGTCTCCCACTTAATTTTCATAAATGAGAGAGATCCTGCTGGCATTATCCTTCGGAGTCGAGAGTCGAGGGTAAGAACCCAGGCAGGAGCGTTGCAGGCTGTTGTCGAAAATTATTTCATCGCCACTGCTCTCAAAACGGTGAAGGAAAACATCGGGAGGAAACTAACATACTTATCCTGGAACCAAAAATTAGACGACATGTGGTATCTGCAAACCCGCCTTGTGCACGTATTTCAGGCCAAAATACATGCATCGAATAAAAATATGTATAATATACTTCATTAATCATTTATCAGTAAGATCAGAAGTTAACAGGAACCGTAGAAACAAGTCGTGCAACTGAATATATAGAAATAAAACGTACGGACACAATTCAAAGGCACAGGTGAAATGACGAGTTTAGGTCAGAGATCGACTCGCCTTCCATTTGTCTGCACTCTCCGAGCATCGCCGCTAACAGGTAACCAGCTTTATTGTTGTCCTGTAACTATGATGTATGATCCTCGCAGAGCGATATCATCTCGATGCATTTCTCGTACTGATATCAGCATTAAAAACGATAGCCGCATCTGAGTGACCTGAGAATCTATATGAGTTATCGCGCGCAGAACGCCACTTGCCGACCGCGCGTGCGCAACGCTGCCGCGCGTTTTATTGGTGTCGGCGCCATCGACAACTTTCTCGTCTCGCAGGCAATAACGCTCAAATTGGAAACCAAAATGATTTTTATAACTCGCGTCTACACATCTATAGACGCTAGCTTGAACTCGATCGCCTGTTACCTACACGTGAAATGTCGTAAATTCCGACAGCGTAGGGCCACTTAACGCAGGAGCGATACTCGGAGTTATTCCGACTGTTTGCTCGTTACGGTGGAGTAGGTACTTCTAACGAAGGCACCCAAAAACGTTCCCACAGTCGTCGATCACCGCGGTAAAAAAACCAAGTGTCTACGAATTAACACGTCCGCGCGTTGTGTGTGTATGAAAACACTCGGTGGCCTCGCGAAGAGCCCTCGTGGTGACGGAGAGCTGTCGGCGTCGCCGAGCCCTGACTCCTGACGCGACGCCACTACAGCCCGCCGCGTAACATACCTGTGCCATGTCTTTAATTTACTTTAATTTGAAACGTTCAAGATTACAAGCGCACAGTTTCAAGGGTTCTCAGTAATGATGGCTAGTCAGTGACGCATGCCAGGTGTTGTTTATGCTTGTTAATCTTAAAAGTTTACATCAAAAAGCCTGTACTTAAACAAAATACTTTGTATCTGCATGCGAGACACTTATTTCTACGTATGGTGGAGTGCGTGAAGTAGACTTCATTACCGTGTTGGCGTGTTGTCGTCATCCGCGACAGTTACGCCGGGCCACTAATGCCCTGTACAAACATGAGCAGTGCGTGTGTGAAAACTCAGCCCTGTTCAGATCGGACACACTCGTTAATGCACAAAGTAAACTACACTTAATCTTTCACTTTGTGCCGCTTAGAGAGAAATTAACAAAGAAATGTTACTCAAACACGGGCTATGCTCAACGTATTAGCGCATTCCTTTGCTGATTGCGGGAATTTACCAATATGATAGAGACGGTTATTAATTGGTGTTAGTGTGCCGTGTGACTGCAGTCTTCACTAACCCAAGTCATCTCCAATGCTTGAACTATGTTGACGAACGCATTACTTCGTCTTGGTGCGGTAGTCGCTCTTGACCCTGACACTACTCAAAAGTTAGGGTTGGGCAAGATCACTTGAACAGACTAATAAAGTAAATATACACAATCTATTAAAATGTCAGAGGTTAAAACTTTTATAGATGAACCCACCGAACCAGTTTCTGAAATCTAAAACATTTCTGTCGAACGACCGGGTATTTGCTCAACAATTTAGCATAATATAATGGATTTGCCTCGACTAGCATTACGATAATAATATTAGTTATTACATCTTCCCAACGGCTATGCCTCTTCAAAGATCATGCGGCAATGCGAAAATAAATAGCCACGTACATGTAACAGTTATGTTTGTAGTTTATTTTCTATCGCAATCAGCAATAGGTAGGCAATAATAAGTCGCGCGACAGGAACGCGAGCGTGGCCAGAAGGGGCAAATAAATCAGCATTTGCCGGTAGATGAACTGTTTAATTATTGATTTATTGTGCAGTGTTCGGAGCGAGGCGCCAACTAATTGGTGCTGGCGAATGTTCGCGTGACACCGGCCCTACGCTGGAATTATTGAGACAAAATCGTCCAATATTGAACAAAACACGACCGTGCATGACTTCGTTACCTTTATCTATTGCGAACCCAGAATATATTACGCTTTAGAATTATATTTGTTATTTTTATCCTGATTACTGGTCCCCTGGGGTTTGTTTTGTAAGAATTATACCAGTAGAACGACTACTTATAGATTTACTTGGATCCCTTGTTACGTAAACAAAGTTATTGAAAGTTCCCATACTTCCCAGTTCGGTTACCAGGAAGTCGATCATTTGTTTAAGACGGTGGCTATGCATAAATCAATAGTCCTAAACATACGTTATGTAGTCCAATTACTTATTAAAGTTGGTTTAGCTGAACAGCTGATATTACTATATGGTCTAATTGGATCATAGACGGGATTGAATTAATGGCACTTTATATACTAACCAAAGGTAAATAGATATGGCTATTTCGATGGTACAGCGTACTGATTATTGATCCATTTTGCAGTCAAAAATATCCTTTAATTTTTACGTCCGTATATGTAAATACTTTGGGAATGCGTCGTTGGTCACCAAATCGCTAACTTCCGAAGTGTTGATCAACTGAAATGCTCTAAACAAACAGAAACTGGTTGGGAGGCTGGTGATTTCGCAGTGAGCAATGACCATGTAGTGAACTTTACCGGACACTGCGCGCCGGTGAACCGTACCATCCGTTGTCGCGCGAACAAACATGCGCGTGAGACTCTCCGATATAGGAATGCGCACACAAAACGGCGTAGCTTGTACCAAGATATCATAACTACCGGACGCATACGTCTACGGTAAAGCGTAGCACAGTTTGGCTACAATCGGCGTAGCCGTAGCGTCACCGCGCGTCGTAGCATGTCTTACGGTAACAATGACCTAGCGAATAAATGTTTCACATTACAGAATTACCAGCATATGGAGATATTGTAGTTCATATTTTCTAGTTATCACTATGAGAGGAATAAAAAAGGGGCATTTTAGGTACAATATTGATTTTACATTTGATCGTAATTATTCTATTCATAAAAATGGGAGGACTGTGTGATTAATGATAAGGTTAGAAAGAGGGTATCGAGATGACAACTAATAGAGAAGTATGAAAGAATAAATAATAGTTTAAAAAAACTAAAACACACGCTTCCATTGAAAACCAAACTAAAAAGTACAAAATAATGGGAAAAAAGCGTGGGGTGCTTTTAAGGTATTTTTTAAATGATATCAGGCACCCCACGCTTTTTTTCCATTATTTTGTACTTTTTAGTTTGGTTTTCAATGGAAGCGTGTGTTTTAGTTTTTTTAAACTATTATTTATTTTCTATTTTTTAGGGTATTTCGAATTTTGAGACGTATGTCAGCGTAGTTTGTGACAGTTCTTTTGCTGTCCTGGTAACCCTGGCAAGGATAATGGCACAAATTTATGAAATTATTGCATTGTCATCGGTCCTTGACAGGTGTGCAAAGTTTGAATGCAATCTGGTCGTTTAAAGTGGGTCAAAATCGCGCTATAAGGAGTCGGTTACAAACAAACATACAAATATACAAACATACAAATATACAAACATACAAGTGAAGCTAATATAAAGCGTGTAAAAAGACATGGTGCGCTGACCCCAAATAAATCAGGATAAGGACAGTAGAATGTTGAATGACTTTATTCGTAAAAATGACAAAATTGTATATGGCCCTCAACCGACCTTTTTCTCTTTATTCACTTCCATAAGCACCGCTATGTTAAGACACATATCTTTGGCTACGATACCAGCCTATCATTGACAAGCACTGTCTCAGAGGCACGCACTCGGTGCTCGTTTCAATATTTTAGTAGCGACACAACTCAAACAGAACTCCTTTGTTGGAGGTCAGACGTGTGTGAAGAGAGTTTCCGTGTCACTCTCCGCGTCTTGGCCTTAGTTACACATTAGCGGACTCGGACAAATATTTTTTGTTCTCCTATGATCACCTTATATTGTTGGTTCGAGTTCCTTGTTTGTTGTTGTGACATTCCGAGGCTGCTCAAGTTTCAAGCAGGTTCTTTGATTGACAATTTGACATTGAGCATAACGCCTCTACTTTTTTGAGACTTGCACTAGGTTGTGGTTGTTAATGAGATAAAAGCTTGTCTTCTGTAGCATGTTTATAGTCTACTCTCCGCAATCATCTGCCTAGCCTTTTCCCAACTATGTATGTTGCGGTCGGCTTCCATTCTAACCGGATGCAGCTAAGTACCAGTATTTTACATGGACCGACTGCCTATCTGACCTTCATAACCCAGTTAGGGTTAGGCTGGGTAATACAATACCCCTTGGTAAGACTGATTCATGTCAGACTTTCGGGCTTCTGACGACCCGTAACGACTGTCTAAGATCTACGAAAGACAGCCGGGACCAATGACTTAACGAGCTTTCCGAGACACGGAAGGGTCTTGGTACGTAAAGAAGGTCACCCATCCACAGACCAACCGCGGCAAGTGTAGCATAAATATTTTTTTCTGAATTATGTTAAACAGACGAAAAGTTGATAAAATCTTCGCCGTCACTGCCCCCATTATCCATTAAACGTCCATACTGAACTGAACAACAAGATAACAATCCTCAAAATATCATTTGCATAAACATCAAGAGAAGCCGCAACCTGCCGCACACCGGAACTCCACAAAGACATTCACAAAAGGCTATAAAGTGGCGAAGACTATCCAAGCTATGCTTAAGTGACAAGCCGCAGCTTAAGAGATAAGCTATCGACCGACACGCGAACATTATGAGCTGCGATAAACATCGCGATCGCTCTACTCGTTGATAAACAAATATTTTGATTAGTCTGCTCGTTACAAATTACTAACGATACCATCTACAGAGGCGTCCGCAATCCCCAACACATATCTACACCTAAATTAATAGAACCTTTTATGTCCTCGGACGATATCAAGGATCATGCGGAAAACGTCCTCAAATGTCACCGTATCGCATTAATACCAGATTGCGGGGTCTTAGGTTTGTACCAGTTTTATGTCTCCCAGATAACGCAGTATCTATAGGTAAGTTATAATGTTGATAATAGACACCGCTGCTATAAAGAAACTTCAGCGTAAACTGCCAATAAATAAACATGAAATTATGTTTGGAGTTATTATCATGTTTTGTGTCTTACAAGGCCATCGAGACAAAAGTCACGCATCTAAATTCCTAAGATTGTATTGTAACTAGAAAACAATAATTATAATTGTAGTATCTTAACGAACTTCCATATTTTTATTAATGGTTAATACTAACGCTAATACAACTCACAATACGATATTTGCAATAAATTTTATTAAAAACCCGACATACCGGAAATGACTTATCTACATCGAGTAAAACTTTATTTGACTAACTGACGACATTTTGATTACATTATATCTAATAATATCTAGTTTGTAGAGACTCGCAGCTCGTTCATAATATTAACAATTTTGCATAGATAAGCCAAAGGATAAGTTCTTCTCGAAAAGCTGTTTCTATCTCAACACCATAAATAATTGATATTTTAATGTCACAAATGATCTGTATGTAACTATGAAATACTATAATCGGCAAAAAGCCCTAATTAAATTACATCTATAGGACTAAATTGAAACTTATTTGTAGTGGTATTAAATCTAAATTGGCTTACTCGCAGCAAACATCTTACGTTGTTATGGAGGTGTTGAATCGGAGCAACGTGTTTTTCAAGCGAGTGCCGTGCCTAGCCCATAAGTTATCGTATGTAATAAAATTAAATGTAACACATTTCTCTTTTTCATGTAATCTTCATAATTTATACACATTTTTAGTTTGCGACGTGTATCGGCGCCTGCGGCCGCGTCCGGGCGCGGGACGTGCGCCTGTTTGCTCACTTTGTACGTACGAGTACCAACTTGTACTGTTGTATCGCTTTCGGAATATCATTACATGAACATAAATTTATTTTCGACATCCACAGTAACTTATGCTTGTTTGCGTTCAGTATTGACTAACTTACGTTGATTACGATTGGAATCGTTTACGAAACGATGAGATTAACCGTTTACTTGTTCATATTATGTTTATTTATCCATTAAGCTTTTATGAATCGTTAGATTTTGATAAATTCATTATAGAGAACAGTTAACAGTTTATTTATTTCAAGAGGAGGGCTGAACCGATTGGATTGGCTAAGGTCTATGAATAATTTCGTCATACAACCATAATCTAATTACAAGAAATGTACGAACGTTAAATAGAGCGCCCACAAATAAGATCCATTCAATCAACTTGCATAATAAAATAATTACTATTCACATAAACATAATTGATCGCTGCCGTGCTCCGGCGCAGTCCAATTACTCGTCGTGTCCTCTAATATCTGCCTACACGAGAATATATCGCGGCACTCATCGTTGCGCAACTGAATATCGTTTAATATAATTAGGTTGCCACCACTAAATGTCACTGAGTCAAGATTTGCTTCTGTACGCTTCATTGATCTACGATCGCGAGCTTTCATCCTAATATTCTCAACAAATCCACTACACTTCAAAAATCTGCGGTATCATAAAACAAAAAACCCTTTTCAATTCCTGTATATCGAACACAATGAAAGAGGCAGGGAGGCAATTTGTACAGATATCAACGCTGAGCATTGAATGGGCGAAATCCATCAACAGTTAATGCTGTTATGTCCGCCGTGATTTATGTGGTGGGGGGCGCGTTCCGCACGCTTGTTCCCGGGAGGGATGCCGCGGAGTCAAGCCTTGGTCACATCGATAAGGATGCAGCGGAGGCGATAGCGACTTGACTCATAAGCGGTACGGCACAAGCCAATACATCGTCAATTGCTGTTTATAAGGCTCCATCAGAAGGGATGTGGAATCCGTAATCGTTGTTTTGTGTTTAGCTATTGAAAGCTCAGTCTATAAAACTTCTTTGGTTACCGTGTCAGCTTTTATCTTGCCACATCTCTACTATCATTCTCATCAGCCTCCAACGCCGTACCTCTAGATATTGCTGGTATTCGCGAATGAAAATTATCCCACGGGAACGTACTACCGGGATAAATAGTATCCTTAGTGTTAATCTAGGTTATAAACTGTCTGTGTGCCAGTTTTCATCGAAATACGTCCAACCATTTTGGCGTGATTGAATAACAAACATCCCAACTTTCACATTCATAATATTAGTAGGATAATAGGCAGTAGGCTTACCTTTTACCGCTCCCGCTGCCACATCGCTGAGGATCGATCAGGCCGATCCTTGGAAGGCAATAGAGCGCCTCCCGCGGCGGCGGCTACTCGCCGTCTCCGTCAGGTGGCGGGCACAAATAACGCAATAAATACACGCTTATCGCAAATCAGCTCGTCTCACCGAGGGGCGATTTATTCATGAGCCCCGCGCATATGCTTAACCCCGCTAACATTTATCATCGGCACGTAGCTCAGTCAATTAAATTAAACCGAACCATCGTTGACAGCCTCCGCACTAGATACGACGGATTTTGATGCATATGTGTTATTTATTATTGTGTTTGAATTAATGAATTAAGGTTTGTACTTGCTTTATACCTTTTACATTACGGCCGTACGGTATTTAAAACAAACCGACACACAGTAATCGATATAAGAATTAAAGTATTTTTGTAGTTATAAGCTAGCCGCCGCTGGGCATATCAATTTAAATTAAACTTTCAAGATCCCTAGAGGTGCTGTACTAAAACAAAAAATTATACAAAGAAGAAGAAGAAGACGGATCTCTGATAAAGAATAGAAGAGGTCCAACTACATCACCTTGTAGTACACCAAAATTATTCATTTTATTTTTATAGTAAGGAACTTGTTACTCAGATTTCTTTCTGAAAACAAATTGCACCATTTATTACAGTCTAATTAAATGTTACAGTACATTTTAGTTTGCCCAAAAAGCACGTCATGTTGGTCAAAGGCATTGGCCAAGTCAACAAATGCATTTGTTAACTTACAGATTCAGAATCTTAATGTATTAAAAATCTCTCAGGGTTACGTACACTGTCCTCATTAAAAAGTATATTAAATATACAATGGTTCAAAAAGACAAGCAAACACTGTATCCAATCGTCAACCATAACAATCCATTTCCCGCGGTTTGGGCCTCTTAAGTTAACTAACGACATACAGTCAACATATATGTAAAATAAGTGTTTTTCTTCCATTTTCAAGTTACCATCGAGGCAGAATGACAACGAAGTACAGGAGTGTGGTATGTACTAAGAATGAAATAGTACGTACGAAAGTGAACTCTAATTTATTGAACTCGTTATTTGTAGTAAAAATTAGATCTATTTCGAAATACATTCAATAAGAAGATGTAGAAGAAGATATAGGTACTTACAAATATACCATAAGTAGCTTTTCATTATGGCCTTCAAACTGTGATTGTAAACATCGATCAAGTGTCATTGTAGCGGTTCCTCTATCCGATCAATTCTCTCATTATGCGAGTCACGTCGCTTCTCAATAATAGTACAAATGTTTCATCTAAACATAGCGTCAGCAAACAAATCTGAATCGATATAACCGATGCCATCGAGTAAATGCATAATACATACATAAACAAGTAAAGATGAAGTGACATTTTGAACTTAACACTAATGTTTATCGAATAGGCAAGCACACATGAGCTCGCTGGTACTTTGTTATCGCCGCCGACAAGGCTCCGCTTTTAACGCGCTAAACGGTTTATACGTTCATCACAACATTATCCTTTCGACACGGTAGCACTAATTGGATAAAACAGCTAAACAAAAAACGTCTAAGAAACAAACACTTTAATAACACGGACGTTCGTAATTTTGAGGCGCAAAGGGAATTCCATTTAACATGTGAATTGGATGTGTCGGGTCGGCGCGAGGGCTGTCATTATGGGGCGTTGAAGAGCGGCGGGCAGCGGTCAGCGGCGCGGGCGCTCGACGCGACACCCGAAGGCACCGCGTCAACAGCCGCTGATTGATGGGCGGCCGAGCCACGGAGCCAATGATTGTTAGTGTTTAACTAACAGTTACGATTCAACAGAGCTTGATTGATGGACTAATGATATAAAGTAAACACGCGGTCGCGTCGTTAGGTGTGTAGCATCCGTCGCCTCCAGCTGACTTATTCCCATCACTCAAGATTTGTTGCGGACAGAACGGTTTTAATCAAAACTTGCTTTCAATCTAACGAAACATCAATACATTAACTGTTCCATTACGGTCTACGTATAGGTAGTTATATACCAAACTTATAACTACACAATGAAAGCCTCCAGCGGAACGTTCGATAATTCGTGTTAGAAACTACGAAAACTGATATCAAAAGAGAGCAGTAACAAAAAACAATATTAAACCAATACTAAAACACCCAATTTACGCTAAAGAATATCGTAATAGTGTGTAAGCAATTTGAGCCGCCACCATTCTGGGATAATTCATCGCATTATGATCAAAAATTTTACACTTAACGATTATTTCCGGCCGCATTGACCCGTAAGCCCATAGCCGCACTTCGCTCTGGTCCATCACGTACATTTAATATTATAAGCTATTAGGCGCCTCGCCAGCCTTCCATTACTGTGTCCATATCATAATACGGAATTGTCTGTTGAACGTTTAGATTTTATACTTTTTACTTTCATTGAGTGTAAAACAAAAAGGCGGGACCGTCGGCGCCGGCCATTGTTCTCCGCGGCCATTCGTCGCACTTCATGCTATTCACATTCAAATTAAATGCCTTGTGTACAAAATTAATTTGTCTTTTGTCTTAGCTGAGAGCTGGACGACCGCTGACATGTCACTGCGCAGCAGGGCGCGCCTGCGTGTCGACTCCACGAGAGCAGTCCGTACACAAACATATAGATAATTTAACATTTGAACTTCATTGTTTTATTATAGACCATTTCTTGAATTATTATTCAGAAAGGTGATTATGTACTTACCCAATGTTCCTTTCAATAACCCCAGTATACATTTGTTTTCTTGGGGCCCATCTGTTGTGTAAAATATGTTTTTATTCGATAAGAAAGGAAGTGTTTTTTCCAAAGAATTGCAGAAGAAAAGTGACTACAGCAAAGAAAGATGACAAGTCAATTTGTTGAGTCGTACTTAGTTATTCCAGACCAAGTAGGTTAAAAATATGTTACACGTATCACAATTATAATAAAAGATTGATGAGCCTTCGTATTGTCAACAGTTAATTTAATATTTCTTCGTTGTTCAGATAAATGTTTGTTGTTTTATTGTGCTTTCATATCTGTTCATTGTAATGCATTGTTAATCAATGCCCATGTTCGAGGAAAAAAATATTTAAAAGTAAAGATAATGGTATTTTTTTTTTCTTTCGAATATTTGTGTTTGGTACTTATTTGAGTTGCATCATATCGACTCATATTGTGAGTGCATTTCAACAGCGTAAACACCATCGTTAATACGTCTGTCCAAAATGAACAAGAGCGCACGCATCACATTCGTTGAGAGATAGCCGTGACGAAAACATTGCACCCCGCCTCTCTAATAACACATCTTTAGTTACGTATAATTAAAAACTCAAACATCGACAACTAACAAATCACAACAGACCACGCCGTCACAATGAATCATCGACCATCAATTAAGCACCTAGCACCAAGCACCTAGCACCAAGTCCACATACAGCACAAGAATATTTACGACGGGGAAAACGCAGTCGCGGCCACGCCGATCTGTTATACACGCGACTGGTGCTGCCGATATGGATTTAAAAACCCTCGAGCCGGTCAAGTACATTCACGCCTGGAACTTCCATCCAGACGTATCTGTGGAGAGCATTCTTTCGTACTTACACAAAAAACACCCAAACATTATGACCTTCTCGATAAGAAAGCCTGATCCTGAACACTCCAGACATAACTGTTTCATATTGGGAGTCCCATTGCACCTATTTGACTTCTATATGTCACCCAACAATTGGCCAACTAATACTTCACTCCAAGAATGGTTCACCTACCGGAATGCGAAGAAGAACACAAAACCCAATGACTCCAGTGAAACATTTTTTCGTGAGGAAAACTAAAAAGCTGGATATGATTTTTTACCAGAATGTCCGAGGACTAAAATCAAGACGTTCGGAAACGAAAAGTCTACTGCACACATTTTCAAGTAATCTGTTGGCATTAACAGAAACCGGCCTCGACGACAGTGTATTTGACTCCGAGGTGTTCCCGCGAGATTACGCCGTGCTGCGGTGTGACCGTGTGGGGCGCGGCGGCGGGGGCGTATTGCTGGCCGCGCGCGCGCCCTACTCACTCACACGTTTTGACTGCAAGCCTGAACAGTGCGACGAAATAATAAGTGCGGTGGTTACCAAAGGTCGATTACGCTTTGCTTGTTGTGTTGTTTACTTGCCACCCAATGTACCTGATGCCAGATATTATTCTGTTTTTAACTGTATAAGAAGGTTAGCGTATGGCATCAACAAACTGCCTCTGGTTATATTGGGTGATTTTAACCTTTATTCCGCTAGTGTAACTATACGCCATGACTTTGACCTGTTTCTGTCTGAGTGTGATTTGGTACAGGGAAACACAGTTTTAAATGATCTTGGCAGAATGCTGGATTTGATTTTGGTTAACTCATGTGTGGCGGGAATCTCAGTTTCAACGTGTTCCGGCGTTGTTTCGTCTGAAACACATCACAAGCCGTTAGATATCTCTATCCATATTAACACGCCGTACGCAAGCCTGAACATAAATAACAATGGCTATCCCAATGACTCGACCACTAGTATAACTTTAGAGCGTAACTTCCGTAAGGCAGACTTTTTAGTGTTATACTCTGAACTGACTGGTATAGACTGGGAGCCCATGTTCTCATGCGATGATGTTGACCTTGCTGTTGAGACCTTTTATCACTTAATTAACAAAGTTGTTAGTCAAACTGTTCCTTTAAAAAAGAGAAAAACGTTGCGACTGAATTACCCCAAATGGTTTACGCCTGGATCTATTGAGTTAAATAACCTTAAAAACCATTATCACAAGCTCTACAAGCTGAATAATGACAACCAGCTGCATTATGCTTTCTTTACCTACTATAGGCGCTTATTAAAAAGAAGTACGGAGGCAGATTTCATTACTTACACTAATCGTATTCAGTCAAATATAAAATGTGACCCTAAAACCTTCTGGGCATATGTGAAAGGTAACAGACAAAATAATGAGCACACTACCTTTGGTGACATGTCCCCAACGCAGGTGGTAGATGCGTTTTCTAAATATTTTAGTAGTGTTTTCCTTTCGGACTCACCATCATTAGATCCCGTGCATGCTATCGCTACTGCAAATGCGTCTCCTAATAATTTATCCAATATTATCAATATCGATTACATCCAAGAATCTGAAGTCCGTAGCGCTATGGCTCGGCTTCCCCCAAAATCAACTCAAGGTCCTGATGGTATACCACAATACTTGGTTAAGGATTGCTGCGAAATTTTTAAATTGCCCTTGCAATATATTTTCAACCTGTCTGTTAACGCAAACATCTATCCAACGGAGTGGAAAACGTCCAAAGTGCTCCCAGTACATAAAAGTGGCTCAAAAAGTGACATAAAAAACTACAGACCAATAGCTGTTTTATCCATTTTCGGCAAAGTATTTGAATCGGTAATATATAAAAAAATATTTAATAAACTGCAAGGCTGGTTCGCGGATGAACAGCACGGATTTCTTCCGAATCGCTCAACCACGTCTAACTTACTTCACATTACTTCACTCTTAGCCAAAAATATGAATGAAAAAAAGCAGATTGATGTAGCCTATTTTGACTTCCAGAAGGCTTTTGATCGAGTTGACAACGACATACTGCTTAGTAAACTGGCATTGGCTGGTTTCTCAATGGCATCGCTAAAATTTTTCGCAAACTATCTGCAGGACCGCAAACAATTTGTATCATACAAAAATGCCAAATCGGAGCATTACTCGGTGACTTCTGGCATAGGGCAGGGCACTAACGTCGGGCCCCTTCTTTTTCTCATAGTTGTAAATGATCTTCCCACTTATGTAAAACATTCCACAGTCTTAATGTATGCTGACGATGTTAAAGTTGCCCTTCCAGTGGCTAACTCTAGTGATGCTGCCACACTTCAACTCGACATCGACAACCTTCACACTTGGAGCACTACCAATAACCTCGACCTAAACATTAGTAAGTGCTCTGTTATGTCCTACACAAAAGCCAAACAACCCATACATAACATCTACACTTTGAATAATGTGCCCCTGAAACGCGTTTCGACTGTATGCGATTTGGGTACTCATTTTGATCCACACCTCACATTTAACCAGCACATAATACAGACATGCAACAAATCCCGAAAAAACTTAGGTTTTGTTTTGCGTCAGGCCAAGATTTTCTCTAATCGTCAAGCAATAACCATACTGTACAATTCCTTTATCCGCAGTTTGCTAGAGACTAACAATGCTATCTGGAACCCTCATGAAAAAGT
Source organism: Aporophyla nigra (assembly GCA_947507805.1). Taxonomy (NCBI): domain Eukaryota; kingdom Metazoa; phylum Arthropoda; class Insecta; order Lepidoptera; family Noctuidae; genus Aporophyla; species Aporophyla nigra. The sequence continues at coordinate 11,608,936 of OX382307.1, read as the reverse complement.
CTATACACTGGCCGTCGAAAAGGTTCAGAAGTCTTTTGTCCGCTACCTCTACTTAAAACTTTATGGTTATTACCCGTACATGTACCCAACACCATTTGTGCTGGGTATGGTGGGGTACCAAAGTTTGGAGGTTAGGAGAAATCTGGGTCTGATTACTTATTTTATCCGCCTAATTCGTGGTACCCACTTCAACTCCTCGTTATTGCAAGATATCTCCTTTAACATTCCACCACCCATTAGACACACACTTCGCCCTCGCCAGCGTCCCCTGTTCTCGATACCACAAACCATCTCCGTAACCCTTAAGACTAGTCCAATATACCTTGCCCTCACCCATATTAACAACATCTTGTTATATGACGAATCGTCTGACGTTTTCGCGAGTACTGAGCTGAGATTCCTGAACACTGCGACTCGATACCTGGAGTCCATAGCCACTCCCAGTACAATTTCCGTGGAGTAAATAAATTGAAATATACCTTATTACTGATTATTTTATTGCACATCTTTATGCCAATTTTATGTTTGTTATGCTATGTTCTAATTTTTATTTTTATTTTATCTAATGTTATCCAATTTTTATTCTTATCTAATTTTGTATAATCCTTTGCTTTCATCAAATTTTATCCAATTGTATTGAATTTTATCCAATGTAATTTACTGAATTCTGTGATTGTATGTATTATTTATAACTAGTATTAACCGATAACTTGTATGTGTAGTGCAAACTGTTAGTATAAGTTGGTTATTAATAATAAATAAATAAATAAATAAATAAATAAGCTATTATTAAAGATAAAGAACAGATAGATATTAAAAATCACAATACTATCTTCTACGAAATTAGAGTCACTAGTGAATCACAGCCACACCCGTGACGACTCACTTCTTCTATCTCGATATCTCGCCTCGAAGCTCGAAGGTGGCAAAACAAGAATGACTATCAAAAGTCATAAATAACACAATGCAAGTGAAGCCAGCATAACACTGAACAATGTTAGTGATAAATATGTACGAGAGGACACAGCAAGCTCGATCGAGATGATAGCCCGAGTGCTCTTAGTTTTTAATTAATTTTCGATGACTCGGCAACACTGGGATGATTGGTAACTAATCAACGCTGACTGTTCCATGAGTGACCACTAATTCGCGTTGATTGTTGATAATTACTTTCTTACACATAAAGGCCAACTGACCGCAAGGATATACCAGGAACGACAACGTATCACTGTGGCTTGCCCTTGTCCTATCAAACTTGTGAAATCTTGATTTAAAATTACTTTAGAGATGAGTAACAATGCTATAGCTTCACTAGCTTTTGCCTTCGCCCGCGTGGCTATCGGAAAATATCCTACGGGAACGTAGGTACTATTGTTTTCATATAACTCTATTGGTTTATGCGGTGCACGCCACTACAACTCGCAGTCAGCATGTTTTTTTTCTATGTCTACAACAATCATCGTCATCATCATTACAGCCGAAAGACGTCCACTGCTGGACATTGGCCTCCCTCGATTTGGGGATTTGGCTATAATCGCCACGCTTGGCAGATGGGTTGGTGATCTTGAAATAGGCCTCCCTCAAGGGGAGAAGAGGGTTTGCTATAATCGCAACGCTTGACCTTGACTTGATTACGGCATACCCCAAACCGGCGCGGCGGCGACTGGCGATCGCCAAACCGCGTACGGTTTGATAATCGCAGTATGGTAGTAAAATGCATAGGAACGCTGCTACCCATTCTCTAGTACCTAAGTCCCTTAGTCGCCTCTTACGACACCCACGGGATGATATGGTATCATCGTCATATTTCAGCCATTTTACCCAAAACCTAATGAATAATTCCTCACTTGCACCTTTCTCATGAACTTATGCGTCTATTGGTGAAAACTTATAAAAAATTGTTCGGTTTGATTTGACCACGTTCAGAGAGATACAATAGATGCAGCGGGAGGACTTTGTTCTATAATATGTAGTGATGTGGTGCATAACAACGTTACTAAAACAATGCAAAAACACTCGTATTCAAAAGTAAAAAAGCTAGTCAAACTAATCATAATAATGAATTAGAACTACAACAGCTTCAACAAACAACCGGAATGCCAATCAATAGTGATTGACAGTCGGACGCACGGTCCGTCAGCGGCGCGGTAATGTGCGCGGATGTTGTGACGTCTCACGAATCGATACGAATCTCCACGATCACGCGCGAGTGAGTGGCGAATTCGCGGGTAATTAAATTTTGACGCATGCGCGCTGCCGCCGGCGCAAGAGCATCCGATACCATCGGTGCGTGTAATTGTAAACCGACGACAGACCCGATAGCCTGGTCAATTAATATTCGACACACGGCACACGTTTTGGGTACAAAATTATAGCCTTTACCGCAAATTATATACGGAATATCATGTTTTCCTATCAGCGCATCTTTACAAGTTTCCGCAACTGCAGGTAAGCCCAAAATGCTGACTTACATTCTAATTTTAAAACAGCATCAAATGTTCAGTTCTATCAATCTTGACCTGCAGCTGGATATACATTAAGTAATAAAATTGAATAAACCAGCAGTAAAATAATAAAATAAAGCGTGAGAGACAGAAACATAAGCAAAGCCATGTGATTGTTGTTGGTTAAATGTGAAGAGTTAGGTAAGGACATTTCTCGGAACGCTGGGCGAGACACTAAAGGACTCGGCGACGCGACGTTACCTGGCCATCGAACGGCACTTGAAACCTGTCTCGATCAATCCACCTCTTGTTGCTCGTGTTAAATAAAAACCTCTTTTAAAATACCAACCGAATGAGCCCGTTGACACTTGTCATTCCGGTCCTCAATCCTTTATATTTGTCTTTGAAATGTGATGACAGTGGTACAAATTACGAGTACAAATCTGTGCGTCGTTCATAACGCGCTATCTGACGCGTGTGATGGATGCGCGCGCGCCGTCGCTCCGCTCGGATCACTGCGCTGTAATTAATACGAGCGGTACGGCCTATGGGAATCGCTGTCACTTTATGTCGTTTTCCACTCCGTAAGGTAATACTGTACACTGTCAAAGGCTGGTTATTTATTGCTTTCGAATAAGGTACAGAAACAATTATCCGACAGTAAACTTATGTGTATAGAACGCTAGTGCCAAGTGCCAACTGTATCATGGAGACCTAGGTGTATAATTTTGTTCTAAACCAGTAAACATAATTTAAAGATAACGAGTGAATCGTAAAACTCTTGTAGTAAATAGGGTCTCGTGGCGCGCAGGCGCATGCCGCGGACGCGTGCTATTGTTGCGCGCAATTTACCGCCGCTTCAATCGCTGAAATATTTCGTGCAACGGGCATGTCCAATTGCTAACGAGCCGACTGCGACGCACAAATGAATAAGCACCTCATACATAGAGCAAGTGATTGTACGAGCACTCGAACGTTACTGGCCACTTGAGAGATTTACAGTGAAACAACTGCCATGAATGATTTAATCAGCCAGGTGGCTTTGCTAAAATTAATAATATCGTTTTATGCCATTTTGGTGTAAACGCGTCAACCAAATGGTCGTAGTTCAAAATTGATGCACCAATGGAAACTAGATTTGTATTTCAAATACCTACCATATCTCTATTTTTTTCTGACAAAATCGACACCATCAATGACTTTATGAAAATTTGATTTTGCTTGTAAACAAACAAAGTAAAATTTTCCTTAACAGTCCTTGAAAGAACCTTCTCAGTTTATGCCTATTTGTACACCCTGCGATGTATATTCTAACGCGTGAACGCAGCCTTCAAGAGTGGGAATTAGCCGCACTTATCCCGTGTAATGGATCGCTGCACGTGTGTGCAGGCCATTGTGTTTCCCCATATCAACTGAGGGCTGGCCCTCGACCAAGACATATGCCTTTTTTTAGGGCTCAAGCACGTAATGGTGATTTACCTGTGAAGAAACTTTTGGTGCATTCTTTATTCAATTTTTAATTATGCTCTTCATATATTTTTTTTATACTGGCCAGATATGTCACCTCAATTTGATTCGTGTGCTTTGAGATGCATTTCCGTAAATTTTGAATTTTATTTTTCTTATTTTTGTTTAATATATTAAGGAGCATAAGTGCAGACCATAGGTAAAAGCATTTAAAGCACATGTCCGAAGGTTTTCCCATATGAGTTGCTATTGCCCCTCGCCTGAGGCGCCAGACCCGCGCCCGTCATTCATATAACATACGCACTTTGTTTAGCCAACATTAACTCAAGACAATTATCTTCACTAGCAATCTACGTCTGTGAATGTATAAGGCCTATCATTCGAAATTACTATCAGTCGACTTAACCGAATTACAATTCAATTTAAAACATGACTGCGGTCTCGTTGATTGAAATTGAATTATTATACTTAGAAAAGGCGCCTGATTGTTAACCTCTGAACGAGCATAACATTTAAGGATGCGAAATGTTATATAATTCACACAACTACCGACCAACAGTCTTCAAAGTGAATGAAAAGCTATTTGAATTTTTATGAACACCTTAAATCCTCATGACAATATTGTGTAGCCTTGGGCTCCTATAACACTATTCTGCCGCGTAGAGTATTCAATAAATCTGGATTCTAAAGAGCCGCAGAATTCGTTTTCGCAACATCTTGTTATTTCATTTCCTTATGTGCAAACCATTCTTTACTACAGTCGGTCGTTCAGTCCAGAGTCCCTTTCACAATGAGTCCTAACGGAATGCCCTCCGACCCGTCTCATAGGCCGGCTGGCACGTGAGATCCCATTACACTTGTCTGCTTTATTGTCTATAAAGCCTTAAGTGTCGATGATCTCTCAGCGACATCGCCCGATTCTGATTACATAATACTTTAGTGTACAAAGAGTAACATTACCCAATTTTACACCGATTCTATCTTAAATGACTATTTCAAACGTAGTGCTACAATAAATTTAAACCCGAAACTTACCACAAAAGAATGGGTCATTTACGACATCGCGCTCCATTCACGAGCTAATAGTAAAATAATAATAAATAAAATAGCTGCTCGCCGACAGACATGTATTTGTAACAAAGACGTGTAAAATTTCTCAAACGTCAGATTTATACGGCAATCTCCGTCAGTATTTCAGTCGCTGCGACTATTTAGTTGCGTTTAGAACGCGTGTGTGTAACCGAATCGCTTACAAAAGATTAAAAGGTGGTAATTTGACGTTGATTTAGGAAGAGCGAGCCTGCTTTCATCGCTCGGATTGTCTTACCCCAGATCGAGCGAGCCGTTTTGTCTATGGCGGACGTACGTTCAGTCCCTTTATAATGTTTTAATTTATTATCAGTGACGTTCATAAATTTTAAGGAGGTAACTGATAAGTTTTCATTTACTTTGAGAGAAGCCTTTGAGACTGACAGTGATACCGAGTCGATACCGAGTTACGTACTACGTACGAGTTGTTACTCGTACGTAGTGCGTAACTCGGTATCGATTTTATATTTTACATACAAAGTACTCATTTCCTTTTGCCTAATCATCAAGCTATAAAAGTACTGAAATCGATTGGTTGATAGATTATGTGTGACTGATGCTAGCCCATAATCTATCAAATTAAAGAACCATAAGTTACGACTTTAAATCACAACTCTTTTACTGTTACCGCTAGTTTTATTGCACACTTCCTGTGTCAAAAGGGGAGTGGTACTACACGACGAAATACTTGGAAACAAAAAACAAGATACTTAAAAAAGTTATTAAGAATTCCATCATACGCATTACCATTACCGTAATACAATTATTATTAACATGTTTAGTGAGAATATGCTTTAAATATTTTTATAAGATGGTGATTGCGTGCGCGTGCGCGAGTGCAGCTGCGCCTGCGCGGTAGCGGGCGCGGCGCGGCGCTCGCGCTGATGTCATCGGCTCAACTTAAATGTTATTTTCCGTCGCTCGCCGTCGCGTGGGTGCGGCAAACACTATCGGCTGTGGTCATACCAAACCCACAAAACCTTATTTTGCACATTATCTTTTTATTACGCCTTTGTAAAACGAATTTTATTTCTCATCACTCCCATTCACCGGACACATGCTCTTTAATAAAAATGAGTTTGTGTCTGAATGTGGAATTGTTTGTCCAAAACCATCCTTATAAAATGCTTATAGGGTAACAAAACGACTTTATAAATATAATTAATTATATTTATAAAGTAGTTTTATATTAATTATATTATATTTTTATTTTTTCCCTTATTTCAGTCAACAAATATCTTCAAAACAACCTTTACTCTAAATGACATCACCTCACATTGTACGACAAAAAGTATTGGTACGTTTTACTGCCCAGTTTATTATTAATTGGCAATATTGTTTTGAGCTCGGTGTAAGCACGGCACGCGCTAAAGTTATGAATGAAATAACGTTTTGCAAGAGCGGATGTTGCGAGGCTGCTTGTGTCGAATTAGGTTTAGAGCCTTATGAAGGCTTGATGAATGAACCGCCGCTCCCCGGCCCCCGCACCTCACACCCGCAACTGTACTTATGTTGTTATTGAGATCAAGTGATAATGGTGCATTGCACTTCATTCTAGATTCTACGTTTACCTGCATGAATGGAATGGTTCATGAGTAAAAACATTTGATCAGCATACGAGTTTACTGCAATGCTGTTACAATTTTATAGGATCGCACTCGTGAAGATTGGTACATTAAACCTACCAGTGAAGGTTCATCAAATCTGAGTACAATGAACAGTTTTTTGCTCAAATAGTCTTTTTTTCTACGTAAAAAGATTCCGAGATAGTTTTGGTCCAATATTATTAAACGAGAGGCAAAGAGGCTCTATCGACTTATTTCAAGTTCAGTAAAAACCTTGGCCAATGCAAGAGAATTATGTACCTACCTAAGGCCTTTGCAACTTGTTTTATACACTGTCATTAAATTCCGGGAACTAGACGTCGATTGAGCGATAGACAGGTTTTAATTATACACTGAAATATTTTCGAATATTTTGCGGTTTACATATTTAGGCATGTAGACTAATTGTTTTGTTAATCTGCAGTCTAAATATTGGTAGATATCCCTACCAGTCGTATTCAGCTCTTCTCCTCCACATTTACTATGCACACAGCCAAAATACGGAACGCCGTTCCTGCGTCTGTGATCTCTTCCATTTAACCCGTCTACCTTCAAAGCAAGCATCTTCCGGGCACGCCTGTTCCTTCATAGACCTCATCAATCGCTTTCCATCAGGCGTGATCAAAGTCAAGAGCAGGTCTGTTCAGTAATAAAAAAACAAACAATTGAAAGGTTCTTAATAAATAAAGTAGTTGCAAGATGTTGTGGTGGACTCAAGACTCTTCCTGACCAGTATTTAAACCTACGTAGGGCTCTGCCTATGTAGTATATTCTCAAAAAGACAAAAGACCTACTTATACGAGAATATGAGATAACATAATGTACTAAACATTATCTAGGTAACGGTCATCAATAGAAATATTAATTACGCTTTTAATGAATATTTTTTGGTTTTAAATTGTTTGGGTTATACGTTCAACCATTTTATTCTCAGCTAGAAGGCTAGTAACATTGTCAGTGAGTATTTTCGATGATATAATTTGCTAGTTTTGATTTAAAATTGCCGAAAGAGCGTTCATGTACAGTGATGGTAAACTGTTATAAAATTGTGCTCCTTCATAGGTATGTCCAGCTGTGGAATACGATAGGCTTAGGAGAATAAAATAAAAATTGCTAAAATGCCGTCACAGGAAAATCAAATTAGACAATGGACAAGTAATGTCTACTATTACAAAGCACGCCGTCATTTCAACATTGAAATGAAACACTCACAAAAGTTTATGACTTATGTCTGAAATTAACGTGTTCACAGTGATAAACACTGAGATAAATAACATCGGGTATAATTGCACGGCATTTAAATTACGAATGAGTCGATTAATTTGTTTAATATTCACAATAATATCAATTAGTGGTGGATTGATTTCGTCATTCTGTTAAGTGGAGGGTGTGTACTTGTTTTACGAGCTGAGGTTAGGCTGTACCCCGCGGTGGTTTTACAGATTAGATGCGGTTATGTAGTCGCAGGGTGGCTGGTAGCAGCTGGATGAGAGTTGCCAAGAATCGAGCTGAATGGCGTGCAATTGGAGAAGCTTATGTCTAGCAATGGACTACTATAGGCTGATGATGATGTAGTGGATTTCAAATAAATTGGGTATCTAGGCATCAATCTTTAAATGGGTCGCAATCTTTACATACCAAGACCTTTCCGTGCCTCGGAAAGCACATAAAACCGTTAGTCCAGGTTGTCATTCGTATCTTTGACAGTGGTTCCGGGGTGTCCGAAGCCCGAGAGTCTGATAACCAGTCTTACCAAGACTATTTTCTAACCATCAACTCCGCCTATCGCAGTCCACCGCTGCACTGGACATAGGCCTCTCCCGTGTTGCGCCACAAAACCCTGTCCTCCGCCTTCCGCATCCAGTCTGCCTGAGCCACTTTCCTTACGTCATCAGTCCACCTAGCTGGGGGGCATCCCACGCTACGCTTGCCGATACGCGTTGTCCACTCCAGAATTCGTCTGTTCCACCGGCCATCGGTCCTTTTATTAGCTAAGCTATTGTTTTACCCAGTAACTGGGTTAGAAGGACAGATAGGCAGTAGCTCTATGTAAAATACTGGTAGTCAGCTACATCCAGTTAGACTAGAAACCGGCCCCAACATAGTTGGGAAAAGACTTGGCAGATGATGGGATAGATTTTCTGACTGTTATTTCCCGGTCTCCTTCTAACGTTTATCTACACTATATTTTATAATAATATTATAAAGAGGAAAAATTTGTATTTTTGTTTGTTTGTAATGGATAAACTCAAAAAATACTGGACCGATTTTAAAAATTCTTTCACCATTAGAAAGCTACATTATCTGCGAGTAACATAAGTTATATAACATTACGCTACAACCAAGAGGAGCGGAGCAGTAATGAAAAATGTTGCAAAAACGGGGAAAATCGCACGGGTAGGCGATTCGACGCGACGGGAAGGGTCGGAGGAACACAAAATTTAACGCGGATGAAGTCGCGAGCAAAAGCTAGTATAAACATAAGACTGTGCTACGAGAGAAACTTCGAACTGTTAAAGTATTTACCTGTTTAATGCCACTATAGCAGTAGTTAGAATCTGCGTAAGTAATTGAAAAAAGAACCTGTTTGAAAAGTGTTTAATGTAGCAAGAATCAAATGGTTTTCTTTTCTATTAGGTACGGTCAGCCACAAAATTCGATTAAAACAGTTACTGTTACATATTATTACCATCTGCAATTATACCTACTTAGCTCTTCGATACATAGCTTTTCAGCAATTCTTTTAAAGCTAAGAGTTAATACTCTTTAAAATATCTACTCAGATTTTAAGGAATATTTTTTCTTATTTATTAAGATTTTAATTGATTTTTTATTTTGATTTTGTTACTGACAGTACCTACATATACATAGATTTATTACAACATAGATCTTAGGATGGTTTGGATCTACCTATAGGTTCAAATGGTGCGGAATTTGGAAAAAATATATATATGTTTGACACCTTATTCCGACTATACTGAATCCATTTAAAACAACTTGTGCGTCGATTTCCCTGTCACCCTGTACATAGGTATTTTAGTTATATTAGATAAGCAAACATTGTAGCTTAGTTTAAAATATCGCACAGATAAGTACAATATTATGAATAAACACTTATTTAGCTTATATTACATGTTGTGTCGTGGGCGGTTAAATGAATAGCTAAGAGAAATTAACGACCATATGCCTATAGCTATTTTATGTTTGATTAAGAAACTTATAACATCTGAAACAAATTAATAACAGCCGCACGGTTCGGTCGCTCTGGTTAAGCTACGCTTGTCAGGGTTGGTTCGTGGATGGGTGACCATCTTTACATACCAAGACCCTTCCGTGCATCGGAAAGCACGTAAAGTTGTTCGTCCCGGCTGTCTGTCGTAGATCTTAGACAGTATTAACAGGTCGTCAGAAGCCCGAAAGTCTGACAACCACTCTTACTAAAGGATATCGTATTACCTAGGAACTGGGTTATGGAGGTCAGATAGCCAGTCGCTCCATGTGAAATACTGGTACTCAGCTGCATCCGGTTAGACTGGAAGCCGACCCCAACATAATTGGGAAAAGGCTAGGCAGATGATGAACATCTGAAACAAATTAGCTGGCTAGTCGTGTTACTAATTCAGTTTAACATATCTGAGTGCAGTACTGTGCCTGATATGTCAAAATGTCCTTGCGCATTAATTACGCGCTATCTAAATGTGTGGTGCGCGCGAGTGTCAAAGTCAAGATTGACGCGCGTCAGTGGCGAGTGAAATGTCGCAAACGCATGCGCAGAGCACTCCCCCCCCCCCTCGCATCACCCCCTCACAGGCTTAACATAAAACTTCAATTTGCATAATGCATACAGAATATGTAAACTTATCTCCGACACGCCCTTGCGAGTGACACGGCTGAGGTGTGCCGGGATAACATTATTCTCGTTGCGACGATATCCAAGTCTAAATAGATCGCATTTGCAAAGCCACATGTTGTGTGGATTTTATTAGCACTGCAGATGCGACGCACAGATATTATTTTTTATGCGTCGGGAACAATTCGAAAAGTCGTTTCAGTATTTATAGAGCCATTTTCGCTTCGAAAAAACATTGATACTTATTCTATTTGTAGCCATTTTATTGAGGCGATATTACGAAAATGAACACTAACTTTTCTTTTATTTCTTGTTTCAACTGAGTAATAATATCACGTATTCTACCGGCCAGGCTGTCAGTAATTGTACGAGGTAGGTAAGCAGCCGGTGACCACACTCATGCCGGGTCTTTTTTGGTAACAACTTATGACGCTGAGAGCAATAAAACGTGATTTCATTTGCCACACGACGGTGAATATTATCGACGTAAGGGATCGTTAAAGAGCGGCCATCCGTTCCTTATTAGCCTAACACGCGCCACGAGCCCTATTTCGAATGCAAATAAAATTACAAGGCTACCATAAAAAGTGTTTATTAAGACTTTATTCGCATTTAAAAATTCGTAAAGTCTTATTCAACTCGAGGTCTGGCCCACTCGCTCGAGTTCCGAAGTTTTAAAATTATAAAATTACTGTCGACTCGAGCTCAGAAATGAGACGTAAATGGGAATTGTCTGCAAAAAGTGGATACAGCGCGACATATCTTCTTTCATGACAGAATCCGATCATTGTTGCATAAAGTGTGGGATTAAGGGGTGCATACCCTAGAAGGCGCGGCGAGGGCACCCACCGCGGCGTGAGCCCGCGCCGGTTCTGCTGCAGCTGGTAATCGATTCATCTTTTATTGCCGTTTGATGGCTGCAATATAGCACATATTACCGTTTTCGGCATGCATCCGGTCCACGAATATGAACTATATCCGATACTGGAAATTGTGACCTGCAAAGCTTTGTCCTGCATCAGTACGGCACATGATATTGTATAACTTAATTTCAGTTAATTCGATGAGGAAAAATACTTTAATTTGGAACATCAATCTAAGTATCAATAACGAAATTCAATAAATATTCCATCGACGATTTAAGTTTATAATTAAAAAAAGCAGTCGTAACCTGCTTCAGTAATTCTTATAATCTTCTTATTAATGAAAAGAGGATAACTTTTAAATTCGACATTTCTCGATATAATCAAATCAATTTCAAATAGTTCGTTGTCATCAGTCGGAAGATATTAGAAGAAACAAGACGAACTGAACATCCGACGATATCAATTACAACAGGTTGAATTACTTCGCCATGTAGAGAACAAGATATAAAGAACATTAGTTTATTTGACTTTTCTATATTACAGATAAAATCGTGTAATAGCCGTCGTCGACTATAATTTGTGGCGACTCAATTGAAAGGTCAGGCTCGGCTAATACACATATTCATATCTGTTATCCGAGCGTCCTCTCTCCGAGACTTTCCAATTAAGCAATTTAGATACGAGGCCCGGTTGTGACACGATGTTACACGAATGTAAAACAACGGCTATCGGAATGATAATTCAGTGATGTAAATAACAATAAAGTTATCAGGGAAGGCAGCGATGCTATGGGTTTTGACAATAAAAAGCGTCGTGGAGAGCGCGACCCGCCGCGCGCCCGCGCCGGCCGGTATTAGGACGAATTTACGACCGCCCTCGACATTGTCTCCGACAACGCGCTGCATGTGCATCACGCTCACAACACTGATATTGTGTCTAAGTGCCTGTCAGATGCTTTTTCTCGCTTTCGATCCATATTTACGACATTTTGTATCGGACACATGAAAATTCCTCGCATTTTTTTTTAGAATATCAAAACCCAATTTTTTCAAAAATGCAAATAAGTAACCTTAATAATGTAAATACCATCACCGTTACCGTTACCGTGTGGTGCCGGACGTAAAGAATAACACCACCCCATTTCTTCCCGTGGGTGTCGTAAAAGGCGACTAAGGGACTTACTAGAGAATGGGCAGCAGCGTTCTCTATGCATTTTACCACCATACTGCGATCGCCAACCCGCCTGCCAAGCGTGGCGATTATGGCAAAGCCCCCCAAATTCGGGGAGGCCTAAGTTCAGCAGTGGACGTCTTACGGCTGAAATGATGATGATGATGATGAATAATGTAAATACTTAATACTTATTAACACAAGTTTGACAAACCACAAACCTGCACTTACATAAAATGTTTTATTACGATAATTCCATTTGAAGAATCAAAAACAAAAGCGTTGAAGTCTTTTGTTAGGGCGAACGATCTGCGAGCACAAAAGATTATAATCAAGCCTAACAACAGCGTGTGCTGAATAAGAGCTGGTACTAATAAATCAATATTGACAAAATAAACATACAGTGTTAATTATGTTCAATTGTTTATTAAGGTTTGGATTGCTGGGTGTAATCTATTGCCATTTAAATAACAGATGGAACAATAATAGCGCAATAAGAAAGCATAGTGGACCGGTCCTGGTGAGGCTGCATTATTCGGAACCTGTTTGTGTTGCTCTAATTAACAATACACAAATCGTAGCTTGTATGCAAATGAGGGGAGTGAGCGCGCCGCGCCGAGGACACAGCATACACTTGAGTTTCATCCGCGATAACAAAGAAAGGTCTATTTTTATTGGGATCAGGTCATTTTAACTGTCATAGGAATGTGTTTTTCGATTTAAAGTTCATGTAGTCTTGGGACTTGTATTTACTTACCTATGGATGGATATAGATTATGTTGAGAATCATATTTTATACAATTCGACAACTTTAAATCCTTGGCAAAATATATGTTATTGACGTTATTGTTTATTACTGATGTTAATATTGTTTTTAATACAAAAATAACTTTAATGATTTCTATGATACGATTTAATAAAATAAGTAGCAGTGGTTTAGTAAAAACTACTGCTTACATATTTTTTTACACCTCTTAATACGTCACCCATCGAATAACACACCAAGTCTTCTAAACCCTCTTTAAGTAGGTAAAAGCCACATTTACTTTTATTAGCCCACAAGCTGTCATTCCAAATGCAAGTGACCAAGACGCACTGGTCGAAGTGTACGCGAGTTTATCGTAAAATTGAATTAAAAAAGAGAGATAATAAAAGGCGATCGCATCGTAATTCTGGCTCGCGACAACGCAGCACTTTTATTTGGAGGCGCGCGTGTGGCGGGCGCGGGGCGGGGGGAGGGGGGTGCGCCTAATCGTGCGAGCTTTAGCGGGCTCCGCTTTGGTCCGGGATATAGCACCGAAATGAGTGCGTGCACAGTATAGGCCGTAGCGTTCATTTGGATGAAAGTTGGGTTTTATTACAATAATATTAAAGGTAAAATTAAATTAGCTACCGAAATTACGCAGACGAGAGGGTTTCGATATTTAAACATGATTAACCAAAATAGAAATTAATTAGAGTCTTGAAACATCAGTATTTATATATATATATATATATATATTTTTGTGTCAACTTCACAAAAGTATTTATATTACACAATAACAAAAAAAAATATCGGGTTTCACGGATTTTCTCGGCTCTTACTTCAAATAACAAAAGCGCCAGCGGCCGCTGACTACCCAAAAAAATCTTTTTTTTTTAATTCTTTTATTTTATCGTACAAGGATCTTTCAACGCTCAAATGACAGGGACAGTAGACGCTTGGTAACTATTTGCTAAAATAGACAAATTGTTTATTTAAAAAAAAGTCTTTCAAAAGCTAAACCCAGAAAATGGGCTCCATAAATTTATTTTCGTTTCAACATAAATACAAAGCTTTCAGAGTAAAATAAATCTTCATCATGAAATAAATCTTTAATCAATTTTACAAAACTATTGGCCTTGGCCTTTCACCAAGGCGAATGCCATAATTTGAAGGAGTCCTACAAGGACGGAGTACTAGGATGAAAATAGTTTTGGATGATGATGATTATTTATTAATGATATTCCTAGATTTAATAAAAATAACTTAGCTATTCTTCCATCCTCAAATTCATTTTGTAACATATTTTCACCCTTATTATATACCACATGCTCAAATAAATCTCAGACTCTACTTCTTTGCCTTTTTTGTACTTACAGACTTTTTGTGACTTTTTATGATAATTGTTTTTACGAATAATCTATACTAATATTATAAAGCTGAAGAGTTTGTTTGTTTGATTAAACGCGCTAATCTCAGGAATTACTGGTCCGAATTGAAAAATTATTTTTGTGTTGGGTAGCCTATTTATCGAGAAAGGCTATAACATCACGCTACAACCAAGAGGAGCAGAGCAGTAATAAAAAATGTTGCAAAAACGGGGAAAATCGCACGGGTAGGCGATCCGACGCGACGGGAAGGGTCGGGGGCACAAGAAATTTAACGCGGACGAAGTCGCAGGCAGAAGATAGTAACTATAAAGTACTGCTCATAATCAACGTATAAAGTACTGCTGGGACACAAGCCTTTCAGTAAGAGGGAGTGAGTCCACCACGCGGGCCTAGTACGAGCTGGTAGAAGTCACGTGTCTTCGAATTTTTGGTTCTAGGTTATGCCGATTTCCTCACGATGTTTTCCTTCACCGTCTTGAGAGCAATGGTGATGAAATAATGTACACAAAGTAAAATAAAGCCTGTCTGGGTTTCGAACCCAAAACATATAATTTGTAAGTCGCAGCCGTTACCATTGGGCCACCACTGCCCTATATTACAAATATATAAACTCTCAATTAATGATCACTATGGACCATGCCAGGCATACCAAAATAGTAGAAGAGCTCAAGTAAAAAAAAAAATATTTTTAACTGTAGATATCTAATGTTATTAAGGTTTTTTTGTAACATGTATTAATTTTCAAATAAATACACTGACTGTAATGATAAGATAATTATTAATATCAGAAATAACAACTTAATAAAAAACAGGCACTATACTTGGGTGCACGGCAGAGCCCGCTGCACATTATAGCCCGCGGTCCTCGGAGACAATCTTCTTTTATTTATATCCGCCGTGTAACATCTCGCACCTCTCGAGCCACTCGCGACTCACTCGAATCCTTGCCAGCTTCAACCAAGTATCTTCACCCTCGTAACGTCAAGGAGTGGACAGAGGAACCTGTCTTTCACATTCCATTAGTAGAAGAGTACTCGATAAAGACAGAAGGGATCTTGTAAAAATGGCTGAGTAATTAAGCAACGGCTTTTTTATCAAGGAAAAGGTAGTCAAAAGACCATTTCCAACACTAATGGTCTTACATGGTCCTCACATGATCTGACCAAGAAAATGTCAGGACTTTAAAGAGGACTGTGATCTCGGAGTTTGTTTCGATGTTTCTTCTTACGTGGATAGAAAACTAGTTTTTAAAATATGATTGACGTGAAGAAGTATAAGAAGACGTAGGGGGAGGTGGGGCACATTGATGCAAGGGGCACATAGATACACAGGCATTATTTAAAAATCGATTGAATGTATTCGAGTGGTGACACCTCTAAAACGATCATACATATGTTTGATCGCATCCGATGTGATCTCGTAGACAGCCAGTCAACTGGTGGCATTTAACAACGCGTAACGTGTTTCGAGTGCGATCAACTAAAAAAATACGTAATTTGTAAAAGTGTTTCTACGGTCTTCTGTACGATCCTGTGAATATTTTTATACACCAAATGTAAGTTAAGGGATCAAATGTTAAGGATTTAGTACTCTTATTTTTTTTTAATGTTAGTTTATTTAATAAATTCGTATATTTTGAAAAATATCTTTTGGGGCACTTAGATACAGCGAAGTACGGGGTACAATGATACACATCATTGTGCCCCCTAACTGTTTCAAGGTGCCCCAACAAAATGTGAAAATATATAAATTTCAATTAAAATTATATATTCCTTTGTTGTCATTAGAAAATGGAACGCAAGTACAAGCCAAAGACCGATAGACGTAGTTTATATGAAAAAACGATCAAGCTCGCCATATCAGATGTTACTTCGAGGGTACTGTCTATTGGAAAAGCAGCTGACAAATATGGTATCAGGTATCAAACCTGCAACTTTGCAATATCGTGTTCAAAAGTTCAGAAAAGATTGCGAGGAAAACGAAAAGTCATCTACTAATTTGTATGGGTCAAAGTATACTGTTGCTCGAGTATTTACTACCCAAGAAAATGTCTTTTCAGAATATGTACTGATTTGCTCAAGATGCATTATGGGTTATCCTTGCAGCAACTTTCATCTTTAGCTTATGAGTATGCAAAATATTTAGGATGTAAATATTCAGATTCTTGGGGAAAAAAAATAAAAGTAAAAGAAAGATTGGGCAGCAGGATTTAGAAAATGGAAAAAGAACTTAGCCTAAGAAAGCCTAAAAACACAAGTGCCGCAAGCAGTTTTGCATTTAATAAGACTTCAGTAGCTGATTAAAAAAAAAAATATGAGCATGTAATGCTATAAATTCACACCTGACCGTATACTAAATTTCGATGAAACAGCCATTAACACAGTCTTACCAACACCTAAAGTTTTGATTATCTATCTTTTTTTGCCACAATATACATCACATAAATTACAACCGTTTGAAGTCAGCGTTTTTTGAGTTTTCCATTTAAAAGCAAACTGGAAATAGGTTTTAATGATTGGCACATTCAAAATATTGTCAAGACACTATCCTTATATAGGATCAAAATCAAAATCAAAATCTGCCTTTCTGGAATCTTTTACACTCAAAAACATCACAAGCGTTTTTGAAGTCAAAATATTCTAAACTGTTCATTTGATTAAGTAATAAGTAATTTGTAAGACTGATTATGGTATATCTTCACAATAAAAGAAGTGTTAATTTTCAAGAAAGTCTTATAACTTAACCAATTTCATACAACTTTCACACTGTATTAAAGTACCCCACGTGATGTATCTAAGTGCCCCGTTGGTGGGGCACAATGATTCAAAAGATATTTTTTACACAACACGTATTTTTCCCGTACTGTCACAACATAAACAATTATTATCCTTGACATTATAATGTTTATACATTTGGCTAAACGTTGAGTTGAAAATAAACTAAAAATATTATGTTTATTCACATATTATTACATTTTCAATTTTTATGAATCAATCTGCCCCACTTCCCCCTACGTGAAGATTTATAGCTGAAACCAGATTGAGACGATTAAATAGGGCAAAAGACTGGTGTTTTCAGTTTTGGTTGGTTTAAGGCATCGGGTTCCTCTTGATGTTTTCTTTTACAGTTCTGAGAGCAATGGTGATGAAATAATTTACACATAGTAAAGCGCCTGTCTGGGTTCGAACTTACGACCTACAACTCGTAAGTCTTGGCCATGACCACTGGGTCACCACTAGTCTGCTTGAAGAATCTAGAAGGTATCTTGTTGTTGTAGAAAAACGTAAACAGCAGTGATTTGCAAATCTTCGATGAACAGGACAGAGCTTAACACACCAAGTTATTTTTCAAGATGGTGACTCTACAAATTAACGGCATAGAACGAGACTTTGGTCCTTACAATCGATTACACGCACTATGATAATATTGTTCTACCAATATTAACAAAAGTTTACACATATGTAGGTGTAAAACAACTTAATATGTTGCTATATTTAGTATCCAAGCAAAAATTTGAATGGTAAACACTTCCTCTCAAAATCACTTATTAGTTTAAAATCGGAATTATTATAAAAAGCGTGAAGTTTTATTCATATTATTATGACATAAATGTGAAACATAATCAGACCACAAAAGTCACAATATTTACTTTATCTTTACTTCGTTTTACGATCACTGGCAAAATATTTGAACAACACTGCGACGTGGTGTCGCAAATCTTTACTTTATTTGAATTGTTAACTTTTATTTTCCTTGAGACTTGTTTATTTGAAGCAAATTATTGAATTTTTTTAAATCTCCTGTGGAGGCTTTTGATGTGACTTATCCCAGTTTACTTACATATGTTGGTACTGCATAAGTTTATGGCGACATCTAAAAGTGTATGATGTTGATGACATTAAAAGTTATGTCCCTATAGAAATGTCGACTACGTACTTCTATGTATAATTAATGACTATAAACTCATTAAGAGCCTTACAGTGTAAGAACACCGAACCCAATATACAGTCGTATCGTAGCTATACAATACACAGTAGTAAACATGAGACACCGAGTTGGCGAGCACCTGGTGCCAGTGCCACACATCGCGTGGACAATATTTTTATTTTCATCGAGCGTAACATTGGAAGCGCATTTTTCCGGGTACGGCGCGACGCGAGCCGAGGTCCGTCCGAGCTGACTTGTAATTTCAAGTGTTTACCCTGCGCGCGCTCAGCAGGGCGTCTCACAACAATGCCCATATCCTTTTCATATAAAATATATGAAAAGTCCGGCTACCAGCGAGCCACGGATCGAGCGTCCGATACAGCGACTGCATTATACTCGCTAGCTGCCTACCGAGAACTTTTTATGAGGGATCAAATTGATTGGTTCGGTGATAATATCGGAGTTGCGCGTATTGTGCGGGACGGCCGACGCGCAGCACCGCCTGCTCAGCCTTTAACACGTCGCGCCTCGGCTTCCGTTACCATCGATTACGTATGCAGCTACACTTCTCACACCTTTTAAGAGATGTAATTTAAAGATGCTGAGTGATTGTTGCTTGTAATAGATATGCACATTTCAATGCGCCCGTGAAAGGTTGTAAGCCTCGGCTCTCAAATAGAGTCGATCACAATAAACATTGCCGCGTACCACAATGTACTCACAAAAGTAATACGAAGTAAAGTTACATGTTGTGGTGCACGTAATGTCTTTTTCATGATACCAACCGTTAGGTATCACCGTCGGAATTGAATCGAGTTTAAGATACACTTTAAATTTATTGAACGCTCGCAACGAATCATCTGCGGGCAGGTCGAGGCAGGACGTGCCCCGCGAGCGAGAAACACAAAACCACAAAGATAAAAATATATTACAAAATGAGGCCCACTTTGTGTTTTGAAATTACAATCAAATAAATTACTTTTTATTGCTCAATCTTGTTGGGTTTTATTAAGGTATCGGCGCTGAATGCGAGAGAATAAAACATGGCGGGTTTACGCGAGAGACAAGATGTTTCCGTGTGCCTTGTAGCCGCCAGATAAACGAAGGTGCTTTACATGGCCCTCGAGTTTTTGGAGATAAGCCATCACGACGTGTTCATGTCAACATGCGGACAATGAAATAACACGGAAACTTTCTCTAACACTCTTTCCCTCGGACACATCGGTAATGTCGTTAATAATGCACACAGTTTATTTAATAACTTTTATTACTCGAGAAATTGAGGACTAACGTTCCTAAGGAAGGATGATGCATGAAAAGAAAAATACAAAAAGAAAATATGAAGGTGGTAGCATTTAGGACCAACTTCACACAAGCTGCTACCTATTTAGATACATAAACTATTTGACACAAAACCAAGACATATTAGACATCTGATGGTTTTGACGCTTGCAAGCAAAGCAAGATAACGTCGCACTAGTCATCTGAAAAGTTTCGAAAAAGAAAGACACTAATGCAAAGATGGCTGTTGTACCATTCAATTTATCTAAACTTCCATATAAACAAGAAAAGTATCCCGCAGAACAGCCTAGAAGTTAATTGCGCACAAAGCATTTCTGCTACAAGCGTTTGCTGTGTAGTTTCTACAGTACGTATTCAAGGCGACAATACTGAGGTCGTTAACCATCTTTATACACCTATCTATTAGCAATCAACAATGTGTCAAATTCATTACGTTTATCTACAGAGCTGCCACAACCGGGTAAAAATAAACCATAAAATAATAATCATAACTTCTCGTTGAGTGCCATACTTTACAAGCCTTAACTACTTAACTGGTCCACTCAATAGATCTGCAGTCGTAAAGTGAAACTGGAAGTTAGACTCAACTCCCAAGCTTGATGACAAACCGTAGTGCCAGTTTGAAAACATACAAATCAATAGGGAGACTGCGGAGACAAGAGAGCATATCGTGTTGATTAATGCTGATTGCTAAAGTGCGTCGACGCATGTATAAGTAATGTTACAGCCCACCGCGGCGTTTCCGTCTCAACCGGTCCTAGAACAATGTGCCCAAACATTTACTTACTCACTATTCAACATATGGAATCGCCCCCATGACTTAGTGGACATTAACAACGACGCACGACCTAACCACCTATCGCTGGCGCAAATTATACTTAATACAATTACGAATCATTCATCATTGTATCGCTTTCGGAGATAATTGGCAATGATAAACTGAGCGCAGTTGAGACAATACTGAATCGCTCGACCATTGAAGAGGACCCTTAACACTTGAGTGTAAATTCACACAGTTATTACCCATTTAGTGAAGCATGTGCAAAGCTGAAGCTCCGGTTATGTTGGTGATGTGGAAGCGTGGAAATGTACGCGAGAGCACAATGCGCCGCGTGTGTCCCTTGCCCAAGGAAACACATTTATCATCGTCACCTAGCGACCCGCGACTTGTAATTGTGCGCCATATTGTTGCAAGAGTTATGGGCTCTGTGCAAGAATATGGTCTCTTCCGCTTAACCTGTGCATAAACATTCATCGGGACAGGTTAATTTAATTTAAAAAGATAATTCTGCTTGATAGTGTCGGTTAGACGAGACGTATAGAGCGTAAAGCTTTAAGTGGTTGAGACTTGAGTCCCGGTGGATAAAGCGAAAGCGTTATTGTCACAAATGTTATTTATTTTATCCACCAATCAATTCATATCTATTGTACACTCTAACACTTTTATTCAACTTCTCTGTAAAAACACCAATGTATTTTGTTGTAAGTATACCCCACGCAGCGCCACTAGACAAAAATCGCATCGGCTTCCCATATATTTCCCTTGTCAATGTTCGAGGGACAATACGGTAAAGGATTGTAGAAAAGTGAGCATAAAACACGGCGCACGCGCATCGGGTAGCGTCGATCGAGCGGAACATCAGCATTGTGACGGGAGCGCGGCGCGGGCGCGGTACGGGCGCGGCGAGGGAGCGCGATCGAGCCGCGATTTGTCGTTATTTGCGCACGCGGCGGCCGCGACGCGCCGACTTATGACGGCTCTTATCCGCCATCGCAGGAGGCACTCCTCGCCTCCTGACATCCCTCTCCAGATCGTCGCCGTCGCCTACCTGCTGCTAGTATTTCTCACAGAAACAATGAGCTTTAAAGGTTTATTATGACAACATTACTGCACAATGCGTTTTAATGGTATTTCTCTTAAAACTTTCAGGTATAATTGATATCAAATTTTAACTTAGACTTTTTGCAGTATTTCTACTATTTACATTCGTTTTATTGCCCTGCACCGATATTGACTACATAATTTTATATCTACCACGGTATCAATGGGTCCACCCACCTTTCAGCTTTTTCAATTGCAGGACAGTACCTTGATTAGTTGATGTCTTCAGAATCGTCTTCTATGATGAGATTTAATAAATATTCCATATCGATTGACACGAGACACACAGTATCAGTGCCGGTATCAGATAGTCCGCGATGGTGTGCAGTCGGTGCGCGGCGCCCGAAGCGGTCCGAACCTATAATAATGTAAGATACGACGACGCTATCAAACCGACGATCACAGCCGAAATCAATTTTAAACAAACTCTAGCCACCACCTACAATTATCATTGTACTGAACAATGCGTGCCACTAAATATCGGGCCAGTGTGAGAGGTCAGTGGGGCCCAATGGCCCATCGTCTATCGATAATAGACGGTTCTTTTCGGATCGCACGAGATACCATCGCGATGATTTGTTGATCCTACGCTAGCTTAAATATTGAAATTAACATTCATTTACGATTTTTATCTACCATACAAAGAGTATGTGAATGAGATATTATAAGACAAAGCGATGTTAGTATTTGTTTATTTATTGTTTTGAAATAAATATAGCTGTATGACCTCAGGAAGGTAAATAAGCGTAGCGATAAAAGGCGTCGTACAAAAGTAAACAAAATTTGACTTAAAGCTATATGACGTGAATCCTTTTTTGATCAATAATGATACTCCACCTCATGATTGAAACGACACCCCAGTTGCCCAGTTCTCCTACGCTTGGTATACAAATATTTGGCAGGTCCCAAGGCAACCACTAAGACTGCCACACCTGCCAAATATTTCGATTCCATTTTCAACTAATTGGGCCTTCGCATCATCCTCATTATTAACAAAACCATTTAATAAATTGCCAAATTCTGTGCTCATTATCTCAAAAATCTGACCATCAATCAGATATCAGAGACAATTTTATTTTAATACATGATAACATAAACGTTTGGGAGATTTATTAAATCTACACTTCTATCTTTGTCTCTAACTGTTTTTAAGCACCTGCTACATATATTTTAGAAGATCACTTTAAAAATAAGCTGTTGACTCGAGGCGTTCAAAAAACATTGCTATTTTCATTGAATTATGGCCTTGTTAATATATTTATTTTAAGTTTAACTAGTGTTCTAGACATAGGAAACATACAGAGGTGTCGGGAACTGGGTGGTCTGGCGCTGCGCCTGGGCAAGGCTCGTGCATCCCCAATGAGAGCACGTTAGTTAACTCTATGCAAATAGAAAAGGTCACACTCGCAGCAGGCCAACAAAAAGTTGTTCATTAACGAACTGCTATGCAATAAATTTGCATTGAATATCGATTCTTAAATGATATCGAGATAAAATTCGGATTTCTCATCGATTTAAGAAAGAATTTTCCTATAATAAAAAACATAAATCACTTTATTAACCTACAATTCCTGACTCGTGCCGAATATGGATCTTTTCTAATTTTAGATAAGTTTTATTGCGCATTGTGAAAACACTTATGAAATACAAAAAGCAAACGTAATTGATATATCGACGGGCGGCGCGGCTGCCGGGGGCCGTCCGTCCGCCACAGTAAAATTAAAATTGATGATCATGTAAACTTTATTAGTAGCAGCATAAAAATGTTGGAGTAAATCAAAGACTGCGCTAGTATATTGCATGACGCCGCGTGATCTAGTATCGGGACACCGTTAACACTTTATTGCCGTTCATACTTCTTGCGCCATTCCGAGAAAGTAAATTACTCGTGGCGATCGTAAAATTAATGCCACATACGGTAATACGAGTACTTCAGCTTGTCACTGTCAATTTTTATGATGCACTCACCTGATATCGCAACCAGCTGGATTCGAGCTTAGCGCAAAGTGGCGATATTTTTTCCTTGACATCGCCGCAATAAAACTTCTATTGTAAATAAAAAACCCAGTGAAATACATCTTCATGAATTACTTGAAATAATTGAAGGTTCTACGAAGCGTCATAGTTCGAAGCCCTGATTGGATGGTGAATATTTTAAGCAAAAATATAAATAAGAAAAAAGAAAGTAGTGAGTGAAATGTGAGTACTCGTTGGAAATACGTATGTATTATTAAATTAAATTGCATTTCAACAAAATATTTACGAGAGTAGTAATTTTTCATGGCGGACAGGCCCCGCAGCGAGCCGCTCGGCCTACCCCGGCTCGCCTTTGGACACAAACCACTAGCCTCGTGGCAGCCTGCGCTAATAACTAACTTGTATTTCTAACAATTATGCGCTGATATCAAAACTGATAATAGAGCATTTCATGCAACATTGTTATATAAGATCTTTGGGCCAGTATTGGAACCTGTTGTTCACCAGCCGGCGAAGGAAACGCGGTTTATCAGCTCATTGCGGAGCGCACTCACTAATCATTATTAGGTTCTAACTGATTTTGATTTATCTCTCTGCTATACTTAGTACTCACCAGCTACTATGGAGATTTAAAGTCAGAAAAAAGTGCATTGAGTATTTGCAAGAGATTGGTATCTATTTAATTACATGTTCCTACTTTATCATAGGCTGGTTTCTAATTTTCTATGCTAGAGATAACTGAGATTTTAGTAGGTAAAACAAATTTCTGCATTATACATTTTATGCAACATTTATTTAGACTACCTAATTTTCTAACTGTATCTACTTTGGTATTACAAACTGAGCTTAACTCACCTAACTGAGTTAAACTTACTTAAATAACTTAAAAACCAAAAAAGCACATTTTATTATTAAATAGTAATTGATTAGCCAGCTTAAAACGAATGAGAAACACTACAAAATAATTCAAAAGGCAGGCCAACCTACCAGGAGAGCATAAAATAAACGGCAGTGCGGATTGAGTACATTGCTCAGCCGCGCGGAGATTACTTCATGAAAGCTCACGAGGCGATCATTACCGACCCCCGGCCGCAATCAATCCGCCTTGCATAATTAAGACACTAAAACACAAAGTTTATTCTTAAGATAACTCTTATCTTGAGATATGTTTTTAATCTCACGAGATATTTACCTTCAATTCAGCATTTTTGGAAGCCTTCATTATTTTTGCTCGTATAAAAAAAAATATTGAAACACTTGATCATTTCAGTTTAAGGATTCTTCTTAACTACGAGAAATTCGAATGAAGTAGTTAGTCCTTAGTTTATAATTTAATGGATTCAAGATATCTACTCATGACCTAATTTATATCACCGTTTTCTTACAGATTATTGCAAATGTTAAACTTGATCTACGAATCAGAGTTACAGGCAATATTTCAATTAGCTATTTAAGAGTCATCATAATATCGATACGGTGTAACTGTGTTGTAAATATGCAGTACAAGTAGCCTTTGATAAATGTCTCCGGCACGGCGAACAGTACAGCCGGGGGCTCGTGCAAAATAATTAAAACTACTTAACATTCAAACAGAAAGTACCAGTAGCCAGTTTGCGGCTCATTTAGCGAGAGGAGGCCGGTCGGCTGGCACTGACGACCATTACTCTCCCACCCGATTGATATATTCTTGGTGGACATGCGATCGCGACACGTCATTCCGCTTCCACTGTTCACCGGCCCGACCTGCTACCGCTCGCTACCAGCTCTATATAAATAAACAAACCGTACAAAGTAATAAATATCAAGTCCGCCTCTAACAACGTACGTCACTATAAATCGGACACTTCTTTTATTGCTGCACATCTAGACCAATTAAATTAAATCGTGATTGTCGATAACCGTCAATAAAATTGCTATACGTTATACGTCGATCTTAGTCAATATTAATCTCTGCTCGGCCAAAACGAATTACGAATTCATTATTTTACGAGGATTTTTAATTAAACGTGTAAATCAATTTTGATTATATTTTAACTTTACAATGTGAAATCTCCTTATACAAGGTGAGTTCATGAGCACAAATCATTACAACTCGGCCTTAATCGAGTCCAGTAAACGATCGAACGAATAAGTCGACGTCAGATTAAACACAAATATTTACATGTGTACAAAAGCAGAGAGATAAAAGTTTACCTTTTACAAGCAATTTGAGGTTATTTATTATGTGGAGTGGCGCGGAGGCGCTCCGCCGGCTGCGTTTTGGTGCAGCTTCTTTATACAGAAGCCATTATAAGTATCAGTTTCAGATCATAGATCATAAACGCATTTATTATACGGAGGTCGGGACCGGGGGGTCCTGTCGCGTGAGCCACTACGCTCATTGTTGACTTTTTATTGTCGTGCGTATGTCACAATTTTCGTGGACCTCACCAGAGACGGAGCATAAATATCTAACACAAGAATGTCCCGGTTCGGATCTATGAGTATTTATGTGAAGAGCTGGAATGTATTTAAATCAAACTTGTACGTCGAACCAGCTTAATCTTCACTTTATGATTATCGTAAATTACAATTTGATTTTAATAACTTATTTACTTCTTGTGTGTTACGCATATTTAGAAATTAATCTTGATGATCTTATCAAAGCATAAAGAAATAATTTTCTGGTTTCAAAATATTTCTTTACTGTGATGTAATTTAGTAATGAGGTACCTGCCTACAGAAAGTTGCTCGTTTTATTCTCGTTTAGATCAAACTGATATACTAAATAGCTCCTTATAATTTTGTGGACGTCTAAGTAAATTGTTCTGCGCCGTTTAGTGACTGTTTAGATTATTTATTACGAAGTTAAGTGTACTTATCTATTATGCACAACGTGCATTTCTGCCAATCATTTCAAAATTATATTCGACAGATGACCGTAACGCCTGAAATTAGATTTTTTTTAAATAATTTATTGTCACCTCTACATCCGTACTTTTGGACGTGTTACTTACTATAAAACAAACACATTAAACACATCATTTCATTTTGTAGATAGATATATCTACCTAAAAAATGAAATGAAACTAGTTTTGGCCTGCGGCTCCACCCGCTTGTTCTTAATTTATGCCACGGAAACGTACGTTTCATCATCATTTCAGCCGAAAGACCACCACTGCTCGAAATAGGCCTCCGCCACCGCTACTTCTATCTATTCTACTATAATCGGTGCTTCTCGTATCCAGCAGATGCCTTCACCAGGTTATCGGTCCACCTTATGGGATGCCTTCTAACGTTATGTCTTCCAGTACGCGGTCGCGCCCCTCCAATACCTTTCAGTCCCATCGTCGATCTGTTCTGCGAGAAATGTACCCTGCCCACTGCCTCTTAAGTTTGGCCATTCTTCGGGCCATCTCAGTTACATTTCCGATTCAAAACTCCAAGCATAGCCCCCTCCATTATCCTTTGAGTGAGTTTCAGCCTTCTAGTGAGGCACATTGTGAACGACCACGTTTCAGTGCCAAAGGTTATCGCTGGCAACACGGACTGGTCAAAGACTTACGTCTTAAAACACTGTAGTAAGTGGGATGAGATATTGCGTAGCTTTTCGAATGCTGCCCAGCCGAGTGGGATTCGACGAACCTTTCTCGAAGTTGAACCTACCTAACAGGACAATTAGGTACTCATAATCTCCACTAATTCGCGTGTAGAGTCTCCGATCTTCATGAATTTGACATGGGCATTAGAAATAACCTTCGTTTGGTTCATGTCCTTTTTAACCCATTAGTACCCAAGCATCGAAAACATTGGATTTTTTAAAATCAAATCTTTAAATTAAGTTCTTAATACATAAAGAAAAAATAAAATGACAAATAAAAAATTCATCATCATTCATCATTTCAGCCATAAGACGTCCACTGCTGGACTTAGGCCTCCCCCTTGGGGGGCTTTGCCATAATCACCACGCTTGGCAGGCGGGTTGGCGATCGCAGTATGGTTGTAAAATGCATAGAGAACGCTGCTGCCCATTCTCTAGTAAAAAAAATCATAAATTACCTTTATTTCTGAGTCAGCCTATCCTATAAATATGACAATGGGAACATGTGACCAGAAATGATCAATTTGCAAAAAATCAATAAAATTACGTAAACATTTTTTTACAGTGAAAAAAAATTATTACATTAGAAAAGTTGTGTAAAATACGAATTTCATCAGAAACAATAAAAATAAGAGATTTAATGGTTTAAAAAAAAATGTTGAATATAGTGTCTTAAAAATAGGACAGTGGGGAGGAATGGGTTAAGACTCACTCTTTCGGAAACTCTACTGAGATGTTTGAGCATTGTACTGACCATAGGTAGTCTCAGCCATGACTACTATCTCGTCGGCAAACCGAAGGTGAGTTATGTACTCGCCATTGATGTTGATGCCAACCCCTCGGACTCCAGTCCAGAACCTTGAAGAAATACCCCAGTACAGCGGTAAATAGTTTCGGAGAGATTATTACTAATTTTAACCCTTAACTATTTGCATGAGGTCACCGCACTATCATGTGATGAAAGCAAATACTTGCACTGGTCAACTGATGCTGCACTAGTCAATTTACACATGTCGGAGGATTTTCTTTTTGCCAGGAATAATCTTATAATACATTGTTTTCATACAAATCTATTGGTTTTTGCGGCACACGCAAGTTCCAAGTTGGCATGATTATCCAACATCTTCAACAATCATCGTCATCTTTCAGCTTATTTACATCTAAAATTTCCTCATAAATCACTCCGTCAACTGGTTAAAACCGTATGACAATCCTTTTGATAGTTTACCTACATGATGAAAACATCAAACTTTTCTTTTATCTTCATCCTTTTACAAAGCTTACACAGCAAATATTGCATAGCTACACAGGAAGTCTAGCTATGCAATATTTGTCTTCCATTTAAAATCAAATCTATAAAAGTCAAAACTATTTTGGCTAATAAATATTTTGTATTAACTTAATCTATCAAATCTTAGCGTCCGTCGGTGTGACCTCCGGTGGACTAACGAAGATCATGAAAGTTGTTTCAAATTAATCCAACAGCGTGTTAAAACGTTGTCACCGCCTCCCTAAACCCTTTGTAAAGGGTTGTTTTAAAAAATAAATAATCGTCAATCTTATTATTTAGTGACGCAAATATTGCCATGTTACAAGTTTATCAATCAAAGGAATAAGATTTTTCATATAAACTGTTTCACTCCTTTAAAGGCTGTATTTCCTTAAACCTCTCATTAATGCTACTCTGTGTTATAAAAAGAAGTCGTGTGCAAAATTTCACGTTCTAGCCCCAGTAGTTTCAGTTGTACGTTGTTATGCCGTCTGTTGGGACAGGTCAGCTCAAAGCTTCGATGACTTTCTCCAAAAGGCTCTTCCAGACATGGCACGGCATTGTTAGACTCACATAAAATTCTAATAATATAATGTTTGGACTTTAAAGAATACCATAACCCTGAGTTTTTTAAGCGTTTCTTCTCGGGGAACTAACAGCTAGAAAATGCCAGCCATCTAGTTCTAAAAAATATTGACCAAAATATATCGACATGTAAAAGTGTCTTATAAGGTCTACTTCCATAAATAAACATTTCATTTTATTTCATATCAGTCAGTCAGTCAGTTTCTCCTTTAACATATAAAGATAAGTCAAGAGTGTAACAGGCAGAATCCGTGATTGCCCGTGAGGACAAGAGTACGACAGGAGCTACATGACTTTCCTTGTCATAATAAATTACCTCCGAGAAAAAGACTTGCGCCAAAGAGCAAGTCGCGATGTAAAACTGTACTGTGATGCGGACGATTACTGAGAACTACCGATGGCCAACAGCAACTAATGGGTCAGCAAATGTCGGGGCTTTTTTGAAAGAACCTCTTTACCAGTATGGTAAATTATGCAGAATAGACCGAGATAGTGTGGTTAGAAGACCAAGCCGAAAGCTACAATTTGGCGCATAAAAAAATCACCTCACCTAAAGTTGACAAAACTGATTAGGCATTAGAATAACTGCGTTTTGCATTATTTATATAACATACCATCACGTAATCCTCAAAGGGATGGGCAGAGGTGTACCTATAATACACCCAGATTTCGCATGTTAGCGCAAACTTATAGCCATCAATCGGGCACAGATCATCCAGGCTCCGAGCGGTTACTGAGTAATTTCCATAACCCTGAACCTTAGGCAGGAATTATTTATGTACTTACCTCTTATAGAAAATCGTTTAGGAACGAAACAAATATAGTTCGAATATGTCCACGTTCGAGTCGACGTTAAAATATCGCGGCGGTTTTTTATCAGTGTATTTTCGACTCTTGATGATGCACCGAGTTATATTCTGTTATATTCTCTAGCATGCACTCTGTAGGCATGCTAGAGAATATAACAGAGTGCAACCAAACACACGGTGCGTGACAAAATTTTAGTTCTTGCGTATCAGAAAGTTGTACGTAATTATGCCTTCCTAATAAAGCTTGTGTTGCTATGACAATTTTCAGTAGCAAAAATAAACATTCATACAATGTCAACGCTAAGCATTTCAAAAGAGAAAAGATGCAATCAAGGCTTAAAAAAAAAAACGAAAAAGAAAACAGCATTTAAAAATTTATTTAAAGAAATTTTCTTTTGTTATGCGTCCAGTTCAATGATTTCACTGGACACGCCGCTCGACGCCAATCTAACTACTTACGAAACTCGCTCAATCGAGTAATAAAATGTTAATAAAGTGCGTAAATCAAGATAACGTCAATAGTTCGACACAACGAAATAGTCTCAGGCGAGGTGAAGAAATTACCTCACCTATACAGAGGACATAACTCTCCACAGCTTTCCACCTCATCAGTGCCACACCATTTTAAACCCTAATCTGATTTAAAATTACGACATACTTTTCTCTACACTTCCCTACGGTCAAAATTTAAACAAACACATCAATTTTAGAGTGTAGATGTTTTTTTTTTTAATTTCCTATCACAAACCTATATTATCGTGGTTTCGTTAATTACTCAAATCAAGCCAATAAAGTTTAAGCGACGGTCGGCACGTGCTTCGAGAAAATCCGTAAATATAAACGTTCCGATTAGAGGAAGTAACTGTATTCGAAAATGTAAAAACAAAATTCATTTGTTTCATAGAATTCGTTAGAGAAACTGCAACTGCATATTACAGACGGCAACGTAACGGGGACCTACTGTCCTAGTCAGTTAAAGAAAATACGGGTGTCCGAAAATAGATAGATACTTCGGAGTGAACCTCATCCCTGATTAACTATATTTTTCGGTTGGTCAAAAACATATCGCGAGCATGAAAAACTGTCAAATCGTGTTGTTATTCACTCTTAGATCAAGCCCCGAACTAATCTTTTGTCCGAAGGTGATACGGAGTAGGAATTCCCCATATTAACTTCAACGTAAAGACTACGGAATTCGTGATTAGAGAGACCACCAGAAATGTGTAATTCTAATTAAATTAATCAATCATCTCAGGCTATTGCAGTCCACTGCTGGTCATAGGTCTCTCCCAGGCTGCGCCACATCCCTTTGTCTTTCGCCTTCCGCATTCAGTCTGTCCCAACCACCTTTTTGAGGTCGACGGACCATCTAGCTGGCTGCCGATACGCGGTCTCCAAACCAGGACTCGTCTGCTCCATTTCCCATCGGTCCTTCGACAAACATGGCCAGCCCACTGCCACTTAAACCTGCTTACTCTACAAGCTCTTCTAATTAGCGAAAATCAATCAATCCTATACTAATTCTAGGGCATTTGACTCAGCGACAATTTAATCAATTTAAATGTAGCTGAGTTAGTCACGATAATAAACGACTTACAAGCTAATAATTATGACCATTACATGTAATAATGGTCATAATTAGCGGTATCTCCTTTGTAATTTTCAGATTTGACCAACAAATAAACTTGAGCAAGATAATAACGTTGTCCAACTAAAGGATGCCACACACGAATGGGTCGAGTCAACTCGAGCCCAATACTTATAGTTATGGCAAACGTTCCCTTAAAGTATGAATGAGACAAGCAGATAGCCTAACATAGCAAGTTGCTGGAGATTTTGTTGCGGCACTTCTTCTTTCCAGCATAAACACTAACTGTTAGTAAGTGGTTTTAACGCTCTTGCCGTTCAAAAAGTACAAACTTGCAGCAATATTTAAGTAAATCCAATTTAAGTGTCACGGTTTCAGTCTGACGGTGCGTGCATAAGTAATAATTATAAGCTGCGGAACGATAATGAACGATAAGGCTAGTGGATTGGCAGATATCTCGTACCTAATGTGGTGCCAATTAGTTTAGTGCCAGTTAATTACTACAATATTTGATTTTCAAGTATATAGATAGAGCACTTCCACTTCTCTATATTCTAACTTCTGTTTTAGCTACTTTTATTATTTTTCCAATTTATCTTTAAATTAAAACAATTGGCTCCAGTCTAACCGAATGTAGCTGAATACAAGTATTGTATTTTACGTGGAGCGACTGCCTATCTTACCTCCACAAACCAGTTACTGGGTACTGGCAGGTAAGACTGTAAGATAAGACTGTTTGTCAGATGTTTGGGTTTCGACTGCCTGTAATTACTGTCAAAGATCTGGGACCAACGGCTTAGTGTGCTTTCCGAAGCGCATAGAGGACTCGATGTAATACATGGTCACCCATCCACGAACCGACTGTGAAAAGCTAATTTTGCCTTCGATCGACCGGGACCTGTTATACTTTAGCCATGAGTCCCCTGTATTTCTATTTCATCTTTTTAAATAAAGAATTAATAAGCTTTTTAGTCAGTACATACCCCTTTATTTTAACCTCCTAAATATATTTTTTACACATCTGAAGCTCGTCTTATTAATACTGTAAGTGTAGGCATTAAAAACAGCGAGATTGGCTACGAGCATGGCGCCTATCGCCTCTCCGCCGAGTGCGTCTAATGCAATTCGATGCGGGACTTTACTATCGAATATTATCCAATATTATAAACCACACCTTAGACTTAAGCAGATATAATAACCGTTACGTATTTTAGGATAACGTTAGTGTACAATAAACTTAACTTTTACCTTAAATAATACTAACAGATATTACTATTACTAGACATTTTCATCTGTGATTAAGTAAACAGGTAAATTGTTATTTTGATGTTAGAAGAGAAGATAGAACTTAGAAGGTATCAGTATTATCGTGGAGTATTAAAACAAAGAATTTTAATTATGATAAGTTATCACGCCATAAATAAAGAAGACGTTAATTTTACTCTCAGTACAGACAGGACCAAAACTGTTAAAAAAATACTTTCAATTGGATGAATGAAATCGTAATTTACAAATTGAAGTCATTCGTAAATAGATTATGCATATTTAACAACATGCTGTCATGTGATTGATGTATTTATTTGAACGACTCAGCGTTTGAGAGACACCTCATAACGCGGACATGAATAAAAACAATGCACTTTGTGTATAACTTACATTACAAAGTA
This sequence comes from Aporophyla nigra, assembly GCA_947507805.1. NCBI lineage: Eukaryota > Metazoa > Arthropoda > Insecta > Lepidoptera > Noctuidae > Aporophyla > Aporophyla nigra. Next base: position 11,575,726 of record OX382307.1, on the reverse strand, counting down.
TAATAACTTTTGTTTACGACTGTACTTGTATATTTTGTTATGATTTGTTTGCGTACGTGCTTTCGTCGTAGGTCCGTAAAAAACTACAATAAAGTTATGAAAATGTTCGCAAAAAGAGGAAAATTAAAAGAAAATAATGTGAGTAGTTGTGTAAGAGCGAAGGAAATTAGTATTTTCAACACGTTTATAACTACATATATTGTGTAATACATTCGTTACTTTTTAACTATTTTATCTATCATATATTAGGAAAACAGTGGTAATACTTACCTAGATGAATTCTTCACATTTATTCAGGAATTGAACAATAATAGTATTAAGAATTTAGAGAATATAATATACCTCATATAGCCTCGAAACAGAAATTTAGAATTTAGCCAGATCCTGACTAGAACTAAACGTTTCTTAAGTTATAGAAGTGTACAAGTACCATCGACTCGAAATGAAGAAGTTTTAGTCCTGGACTCCTGCACCCTAATTGCGAAACGCACAATTTATCAGAATCTGAATGGGATTGAAGATTATTTCTAAACCATTGCGTCATTTGTTCGAATAAATTGTGGCTCAGCAACGTAAATAACGCAATGAATGTTGTTTAACTATGAATATTAAACCAATTCCTACCGATAAAAAGTTCCGCAATTACCCCTCTGGTCTCATTGTAGGTTCTATTTGAAATATTTTTAAGCATTTGTTATCTTAATATTGCATCTATTGATTGATATGATTGTAAATATATTTTTATATCTTTCGTATGTAACGTAAACTTACTCGTATAAAAGTCGGATCACAATCAAATACCGAGCATCAATAAAAATTTGATCTTCGATATAATTTCAGATGTAATATGTTATATTTAAATCTCTCTTATCTTAGTTAGGCACTTATATCGATATACGTATTAAATCACTCATGAATTTAAAACATTTTATTGTCATTTCGAAGTGAAAACAATATAAATGTATTTTATGCCACGCTTGATTTATACTTTATAGGTGAGATGTGATTTACTGTCGGTCGATTTAATATAATCTTGAATCAAGTCTTGCGCCCGCGCCGCCGCCGCCTCCCCCCTTGCCCTCTCCACGCCCGCCGCGGCCTGTCATTATGAGTGTCGTCCTTACTATCAGGCTTTATTGAAATACTCCTTACATTCGTTCTTGAAAGTTATATGAACGTTGTACCCGCACATCAAGCTATACATTTCCAATATAAGCTGACATCTCATTGTACGAAAAGCACATACAATGCGAGGTCAACTAAAACTGGAAATATATAGCTTGACCTGTGTGTACAGTCTTACACTACCGCTTATTACTTAGTGTCGTTATTGCAATCTTTGCAAATCTAAATAATCGATTGCAACTTATCTTCAATAGAAGATATATTTTCACAGTTGTTTCTTTAGTTAACACTACAAATTTTCCTGGTTGCATAAAACGGTATTTATTATGTAAGTGCAATAAAAGTAACATTAAGTTACGTGAAATTCAAGAAACACGAGTTAATCATAATGTTGTAGTTTACAGCGTCGTAATGTGATGTAATTACTAAGTTTTATGAGTAATAGTCATCTCACTCACTCACTTTATACGTCACTTATGAAAAATGATGCTTATTGAGTAGATAAATCTTTTTTGTTTGGCTTTGTAGTTATTAAATAAGCTAATATAGAAGGGCATACCTACTTCATACAACCATCAGCCAGAAAAAGTTAAACATTTTGAGAACGTAACTTTACCTATGGAAGGTCACCAAAAGAGATACGGAACGGGGTCGTCGAATATAGTTGAAGTTTAGTGAGAAACCGAAGGATGTTTTTGAAAAAATAATAATTTAACTAAAATAAAACAAACAGTACATTAATTAAATTTAATTTAATTCGAAAACATTCATCGGTTTATTGCTAAATTTTAACTATGTCCAACCCTGGTTATTTATCTCTTTTGGTCACTGTACCTCCCTACCTAACAGCTACATTATATTAAGTGTATAAAAAATTAGGAATGATTATGAATTTAATTATTATTTTAGTACCTACCTGCCAAACAAAAATATATTGGTGAATAAACAAACCCCTATCAATAAAATACACATCACCTACCTTTACAATGAGACAAATTCTATTAAATTCGAGGTATTTGTATTTACATTTACTACCACCAGTCATCTCGTGCCACACGGCTTAAATCCGAATAATACGAGAACTACAAATATTCACGTCTCGTAAAAACAGAATGCGTCACTGTTGTTCAAGTAATATCACATAAAAGAGATTACTTGTATCTAAGAACTGACGCCGACATTCCATTCTCCTAAGCCTGTGTCCGGCACAGCTGGTGTTTCAATTATTTGACGTATATGCGAATTAGTCGTTATCAGATGTAATAAAATGCAAGCATGTCCGGGCGCGGCGGCTAGCGCGATGGCTCGATACCGCCGCCGAGGCTGGGTGGCCGCTACTTGTCTTACGATAAACTTATCTTTACAATCGATCCCTTCGATAAAAATAAAAACACCGATGCCTTTGGATGTCGAATGCTTGACGCGCTGCGAAGCCATAACGTTTCGAGTTTTATCGGAGTAGCTATCCGCATTTGCATCTCTATAGGACCCAATACATTTTGTTACCATATTATTAGCATTCCAGCGCCACTCGTGTATTCAGGTAATATAAGAATATACACCAAACCACAGTGAGGTGTGATATGTGGAGCTTACACCTTTGTTATTGAATTTACGTAGAAATGAACTTTGTAGTTCAGCGGGTGAACTATTAAGTGCAATGAGTTACGGTTGCTGGTCAGCAGTTAAGTATCTTGAAATAACCGTTACAGCAATCAGCCTATAATGTTCCCAGTGCTGGGACATAGGCCTCATCTATGTATAGGGAGTAGGCCATAATCCACCACGCGGAATCAGTGCGGGTTGGTGGATGTCACATGTCTTCGGTTTTTTGCTTAGTGCATGCTGGTTTCCTTACGATGTTTTCCTTTACTGTTTTGAGAGCGGAGGTAATTAAATAATTTACTCAATACAATTTACCTTACACAAAGGTTCACAGATTTCGAAACAAGTTTCCGTTTTAAATGACTAATTCTACAGTGACGAACAAATAGCAAACTCGTAGCAAAAACGTAGCACCCACGTAGCATCATTCGAATTTTGGTAAAAGTCATCTTTCGAGAGCAATTGAAAAGTTACAAGCATTGTGAACTATCACAACACTTCAAAAAGTATCAGTGACGTCAACAATACTATATAACATCTCGGTGATTGAAAATCAAGCTTAGAGTTCATTGTCCCTAATCTGAGTGAGCACTCGATGTCATAGAGCCGATGTAAAATGTCGTGATTCAGTCGTAAACACACAGATATAATGGTGTATTGTATGAATGGACACTAATGCTCGCTGTAGCGGACGATATGTCCCACATGTTAGCCCAAGTGAGTGCTACGGGTCAATGGTTGGCCGGCGCACGCGCATCGCAAATGTCAAGGCTCGATTGTCGCGAGAAATCAGTTAAGCGTGTTAGGTCGGAGCTAAAACCACTGCAGTACTTATTACCTTATATGACCTGCCGCTTGGCCGAAATAACACAAGTGCCGTCTACCGGACACACTCGTTATAAAATCTAAACAAGTCGTAATTTGTCAATTGTAAAAAACTACTACATCGTGTGTGGGAAACTATAATTTACATAGAGTAAGTGTAATTGAAAAGTTGTGTACATAATTAAGTAACAACGAAACCAAACTAATTATAAGATAACGCGTAACTGGTAGTGACTATAGTTTGTATTTATCCAGAGCAACGAACAAGATTTTAATGCATGCGCTGCTATACGCACCCGTTTAAGTCTTTCATATCCACCGGCAACTGGAACGAATGTAAATACATTTAATATTTAACTCACATAGAATTTTTATGAGATTTTATCTAGGCCTTAAGACGGCTGTTGTTGGTATAAGAAAATTAAATGTCAATAGCGAATAGCCGAAGCAGATAGTTTATTCTCAGACACGTAGCATTGTTCGCAATTTGCGCTGCGTCGCTTGTAGCCGAGTTACTCAATGGGCACGACAAGAATGAATGAAGCAATCTTAACAGCATTAAGGTGTATAGTATCCTCGTTAACCTTGAGCATATGGGCGGAGCTAAGCTCCATACTCCCGCACACACGTAACGAGTGGCGGCGGCGCGCTAAACTAAAACGACGACCAAAGATTATGCAGAGACGGACGAAAGTCGGTATTTTTGCCTACGACTGTAAAAGGTACCGAATGGTGGATCAATGGCTGATACTTTAGAAAGACGCAACTATTTGATGTTTATACTGGACATATTTCTTTAAACATGCAGGTATGTGATTGATTAAGGAAAGACGACTTTTCGGGTTAGAGATATCTTTATTTCCCATAAAAAATAAATCCCATAAGAAATATTAACATAATAAAAAATAAAAAAATGTTTTTGTAACGCAGTTTTGGTAAGGAAACACTAAAAATTAAAAATTACAACAAAACAGAAATAGTCAATAACTGTAGGATAATCGCTAATAAATTAAACACTTTCTTTGCCTGGGCATTTTTATTTAAATACAAACTATGTCACAGTTCACACAATAAAATATATAAACAAAAAAGTATTTAGAAATGCCACCACTAATAAAGCGTCCACGCGCACAAACAAATCGACTCCTCTGCAAGGAGCTAGTCTATAAACACACACTGTTACAATACGTTCGTAAGTATTTACACTAACACACACGTCGCGCGTAGTCGGTCGATAGCTGGAGCGGAGCAGCGAGCGACACAGCCCTCCCGTCTGAATGCTAATGCACGACTGCAGCCCGCGCCTGCGCAGAGCCCCTCTACCCTTAACAGCTTAAAATGGGGGTATTTCTTTGCAAAATTTTGATTAATTTACAATATTTTATTGTAAAATCGTAGTGCCTATAACCGTTTATTTTTATGTGTAAAAATATTTCCAAATAACAAAGCTGTTTAGTAGGAGTATGAAATATAAGCCAAAAAATTGGGTTGTCGTAAATATTTTTTTACAGCAAAGGTTTTAACCCTACGAAAAAAGTGCTCTTGTAAAAATTATGTACATGAATCTATAGCAAAAATATTTTTTTTTCAAATCTTCAAACCAAGTCGTTAATGAGAAGATAGGTTCATAAAGTGACCGTTTTACGGCACTAAACCGGACCAAGGCCCTTAAACGTAATTTATACCGTTTCTCTTCCATAAACGTGGCTTTTGAAGCACTCGTTAAGGGGCAGACACAGCTTCTGTTCGACAATTAGGCAAGGCCCAAATAAAAAATAAATAAATAAATAGCACGAAAAAGGCACGTTCTTATCGTCACTCAGTAGTCGACAATCGCACCACAATCTCACGAAAACGCCATTTTGAGCTGCACCTGTCATAAACGTAAGTTCAACGGCCTGCGCGACTTTCAATTAGTCACAAAATAGAACATTTTAACAAACGTTAGATAAGTAAACAAACGTGGTCCCGGGGCTATTTGGTTATGGCGGGCTCTCATCAATAATGCTTCGGAGGCGATAATATCGCGGACGCGTGTCTCGCGTAGAGGAACCTCCAACACCGTTATTAACCTCACGATAGTCATCGCGACCGAGAGATCATTTAGTGATACGCTTTATATTAAATTACTCGGTCGTGCGTTGATAAAATATTCCCGGTATTCTATTACCGAAAACGAGATAACCGCGCCCGGTATCAACAGGCACATACATACTTACAATTATTTGGATAATCTCTACAGAGAAATAAGATGCCAAAAACGTATAAAAACAATTTATACAAATGTCAGTAAGTGTTTACGATGAGAATGTTTATGTTAATGGATGCATTAAGACGTACACCATGCGTCAAGTTGCGTGTCGATATGGAATCGAGCGTGGCGTGCCGTGTCGCGTGGTGCAAGCTGCGTCTGGGACGAAACTTCCACCACTTGTGCCAGTTAATCCTCCTCACTATGTTCACTTTTTACCACAGACGTGTTTACGCGCCGTCACCTGTTATTTACCGTCACATTCAGTTTTCGCACCTACATCCATATATCTTCATCACGTCCCGATTGGATGCGGAGTGACAACTGATATTTATTGACTGTCCAAATAATTTTATTCAAAATAATTTATCACATTATCGTTTCAATGTGTACAGCTTATCGTAAATTCTAACGATATCTATAACTAGTTTGTTTAGCTTTAAATCAAACGCTCGACACAAATTAGGTGCCCTTCTCAAACAAAAAGTTTTCCGGAAACATTAATAAGTTTTTCCGTCATTGCGATACATGTCGTTGTAGGCGCTGTCACCACCTAACTATATTTGCTTAAAATTTTGAGAGTTACTAGTGTTTATAAAATAGGATCATCCTTTTATATTCGTCTCCACATTCTAAATGGAGAGTAAACACAAAGCCAGTCGGTAAAAAATGGCGTGAGATTTGTATGAAAAGTGTATTTGCGTAATAGACGTGGGGCAGTTGAACGAGGACTGGCGGAACCCAGTTAGTACCTCAGTAATTTCTCGTTTCATTTCGCATACCGACGATGTTTGTTATACTAACTGGGTTTATTTTTCACGCAAATGAACTGTTTATCGGCTAATACGAGCATTAAAGCCGCAGAATGCGGTCGGGGCCGGCTGCCGGCAACCAGCTCACGCCATTTAGTAATTTAACAGTGTAATGAGCGTCTTTCACTGCTACACTGGTGCTGCACTCGGAAAATCATCATTGAAATCTCGGCCGACCTTCCAGCGATACGTTAATGTAACCACTCCACCCGCCCCGGCAACTAGTTAAAAACTCTATTAATTTATTATTTACGCTGACACTACCTGAGATACATTGTAAATGTTACATAGTACGCACACTATGAATAATAGACACCTATACAAAGTCAATTTGTAGCGGCATCTTCAATATATGTAGATGAACCATTAAATCAAATACAGTTAACTGACATTTATTGCTTTTGCGCATTAAAATTCATGTAATCACTATCGAGACATAAAAATTAAACGGCATTAAAATTACTTCCATTAAGGTCTCATTAATTTCCTAATCAACGCTGTGGGGCATGCACCTCGGCGCGGGCGCAGCCGAGTGTCGAACATCACATACCTACGTGCATGATTTACCGGGAGCCGCTGGATAAAGAGGGTACAGGGACGAACGACTTCACAAAAGCCTCGTCGAGCATAATTTACTTCTTCCCACAATACTTCTAATTAAGATCATTCGTGAGTCCAATGAAGCCAAGGACTATGTACTCACTGCACAAACTGGACGTTATAAATAACTCAAATCGTAACTCACGCCTTTTCCGAGACACTCTAAATGAAGAAAAAGCTTGTAGAAGCTTTTAAATTTTGAACTCTGTTGTTATTGTTCTAAGAGTCAAAATACATGCTTTGTAGAAGCTCATATGAGTCGAATATCGAGATGCGAGTTGAGTTCACGCCAGGGGTATTGTTACACAAACTAAATAAACTAAAACACACGGCACTTATTTGTTCCTCGGGGGTAGGCAGACTCAACTAAATCTTCTAGTTAGTAAAAGGCATTCAGAACGTTAACTTATTATCTGGCTTTGTTTAACAGCGAGTCTCTTTGACAAGACGAGTAAGCTTCAAAAGTTAATCATTCTCATTTGTTGAATTCTTGAATAAACAATAATTTTTCATTTCAGCTTTTTTTAAATGTTATTTTCTTGTACGTGATCTCATGTTAAAAGATCTTATTGTTCAAGAATGATATTGGTAATTTATATTAATCTCATGGAGAAACCATATTATTGTGTAACACTGTTTTATTCTCTACCTAGAACTACAGTAGGTTATAGAAACCAACGTTCGTACTTCGACATACTATCTGATAAGTCGTGTCTCAACGTGGCTACAGGATTCCCCTCCCCCCACCCAAGAGCAGAGAGCTGATGAACCTCGACAGCAGGCTGCAGGTGGTCCAGGGAAGCTACGGTCTTCAGGCAGGCTGACCAGACACCTGTAACGCCTGGCCAGAATCAGTCTGCGTCTAGTGACAGGAACCATCACGGGTTAACACACTAGGCATAACCGACAGTCCCGTATGCAATGCTTGCATGGAGGCTGAAGAAACCGTTGCGCAAGTACTTTTCGAATGTACAGGCGTCGCCCAGACCAGGAGATGTAGTAAACATCTGGAGGGAGGTGGGCTATCCCACCAGATGATCCAAATGTTGACTACTAACCATGTTGATAACCACGATATTGATAACCACCAACGTCCGCCATTGCCCACGCACAATGGTCCACTTGAAGGACTAAATGCGGAAACCAAACCCGCTAAGGTAAAACATAGAACGTGTCTCAATACCTAAGTAGTTCGATTTATTGGTCGATCATTAGCAATCATCACAGATTTAGATTTTCTTCAAGAGCGAACCATACAAAAGTACTTACAATGACAGTATTACCTTTTAAAGAATCATAGCTGTAAATTTCTGAAGACAAGTTAATCTGTGAGTGATATAAGTTTATTCCACGTCTGGCAATATCGCATGGGCTCAGATTATAACGGTCCGGTAAATGGCGACAGGTTGGTTGAATGGTTCATTGCAGACAAGCACCACAATAATGAAATTTCTGATAGCACCTGGGACGTGCTTGAGAAATTATATATTGTATATATAATTATATATTGTGTATAAACCCAAATGTTTGCATGTCACAATTATTATGACTAAGTGTTTTGGATCTGTAATTATTTATGTTAAGACCGTAATTGTTCCAACACTTATTGCAAATAAATTGATTTGATTTGATATAATGGCACACTTTACTATTCCTGGGTTGTGAGATTGCTGCAAAAATGATGTCCTTAAATTATCTTGGTATCACATCTTCATGAACTGGTTCATGCATAGTCTTCATCTAGTTTCGCACAGCACAATCACAAACTAAACTAAAAATAATCACGATCAAAAGAAACGACATTTCATTTGATTAACCAGTATTTTTTTAAAGTTCCTCATCTTAAATGGCATATTAAAAGAGCAAGACTTCAACAGGTAAAAGCTATCGGACTCCCAGTTGTTTATTTTATGTTCGGTGTTTTTCTTTGAGATTCACCTGCATATTTTGCTAAAATTCAATCATTTACGTAAAATAGGTATAACGCCAACAGTAATTATAATATGGATTTTACACTCATCCATCACTCATACAAATTATTGGTCCAAGTTCCTCTTTTTCGCCACTAACAACTGTACCTTCTAAAGGTATTTCAAATCAGTAAGTAATTATAGTGTTCATGAATATCGTCATCGTTCACACACAAGATGGAAAGAACCAACTCGTAGATGTAAAGTAGATCTTCCACTTACCTAATGATTTCCAATCCTAGAAAGATATTAATAGAATTACCACTGTTTTAGTAACTTACCAACGCAATATATAATGATTTCTAGAACATACTCAGAACTATCTTATTGGTAAACCATTTACGGTAAACGAATTTCCCTTCGTTCAATTTATGGAAAGGCAATACAAACACTCGCATATTTTCCGAATAATATTGCTTTTAAGAAGGTATTTAGTTCAATGTGTAAGCAATTAACAGTACTATCTAGCCTGATTACTAAACTTGCCTGCTCGCTAAACACTTGTCATGTAAACCTTGCAATGTTCACAGGCTACCGTAGCGGCGCTACTCGAAAAGATTTTCAACCATGTTTAGCAATTCATTGCGTTTTTTACCACTGGACCTTACCAACGCGTCCGGTAAGAATAAGTAATGAATGACGAAGAGTTTTTAAAACTCTTCCTGTTTTGTGCTTTCGTGGTAGACTTTATGGAGCAAACATAAGGTGGCTTTATTATGACTAGAGTTACCATTCTGGTGTACGCTGTCACTCCTTAGCGGGCACTTGTTGTAATGATGTCATTTGAATGAGGGTAGTTGTAAATTAGATTTGAATGCACTGGTATGCAACAGAATAACAAAAATAGCCGTGTTATTTGAGGCAAGGTTTATTTTATATCTCCTTAAATGTTGAAATAATTACATCTCTGAAATACAGAACCTTTAGCGTAGATTGTTAGGTGCTATTTGTTGAAATCAGCTTAATCTGACATTTGAGACAAAAAACATTAATTGAGAGCCAATCGCACGATTAGTCTGGCGCCGGTCAGTGTAATTGACCTATTGTCGTAGGTACTCGAACTTGTGCAACCTCTGATACGTATCGATGCAGTGAGAGGGAATTGGAATAGAAGAAACACATCCGTCGATTAGATTGGCTAGGGACGTAACACATCTTTACCACATAGTGGCCGAAAGATTTTGGTTTTCCGATTTTTTGCTGAAAACGTTCTACTATAGATAACCCAATTATTCAGAAATAAGTAATAACATGCATAGGTAAACACAGAATATCATTCTGATTTCGTCTTTTCCAAGCGAAGCAAATGACATTCCGCCATATTTTAATGAGCAACAATGACAGAATAAATAAACTAGTTGCAACAGGACGTGCGCCTGCGTCTCTTCGACTGTCAACAGAATCAATAGAGTACAATAAAATTGCTCCTTTCAATGCAACGTAGTTAGGTCTAAATGAGGTTTGAGTAATGCTGTGGGTACACGCAGGGCTCGCGTGGCAACACGCATTACTGTCCCCCGCGCCCAGCACTAAGCTTCCACTGATTTGACTGCAATCATGTTCATAAACTACTGCCCGCTCTAACAAAGATAAAATTTCCGTAACACAATACTAGATACAAAGTTTTCGCCTGTCATTATCGCTGTTGGCGTTTACTGGTTATTTATTTATTAACCCTACCTGTGTTTCGCTGTAAATCATAAAGTGTTGTCAGTGTCTTGCAAGTAAATGGTGTTTTTAAGTGTTCTACTGGTATTTATTTGGATACTGGCGTTCGTAGTTTGTAGCATACTAAGAACCCTTGAAGTCTGGTCATAAATAAAACAGTTGCATAAATATCTAACGAAATGGACTCAAAAAAAATCTTTACATATCCTCACATGTTCTCATTAAATGTCAACAAGTATCTATAAAAACATTATAAACAGAAGGGATACATAAAATCATTTATCGATATCTTGGTTTAATATAAAGCTCTAAAGCGGTAGACTAATTATAGACACCGAGATTAAATTTGTAATCATTATTTTTGAAGAATAAATTCTGTAGTCATCCGTTACGACGCCGACAAAGGCCCGTGCAGCGACCGCTACGTCAATTTATAATGCGATTAACAGAAAGAATGGCGATCCGACTGATTGCACGGATCCTTATGCTCTGCTCTTCTCCAAAATCCTCGCTCGGAATAATGACGGTCGCTTCCTTAATCGTCAAAGCATAAACCGCTGTGTCTGGACGTTATTTATCGACGCTCATTTGTTTCGCCGTATCGATTTCTTGACAGTAGTTCGAAATGTCTCAATTAATATTTAGCCTAAAGATAGTGTGTAATGAGCCGTTTAATCTAGGAGCGCGTAAGCCGAGTGAGCCTGGTGAAGGTTATTAATATGATGAAGTGGTGCCATCCATCGGCGGAGCGCTGCCGGCCGGACCACCGCGGCGCCCGGCGAGCTGGCCGGACCGACCCAGGTATATATCAATAATAACATTAATTGCTCCGCGTCTTTTCATGAGATTTCACGTGAGAAAGGATTAACGCTTGCTTGTTTGGTTAATCCGAACCGGCGCAGGCGTCGGTGGGAACTTCCACGATGATCAAGCACTGTCGCCCTCCCATGAGAACCAATGACGTTTCTTAATCTTATTAAAGCATCAATCGATACCCGTAATTAGTTGTCACACTGCTCTGTTTTGACAAAAATAATGACAGTATTATATTTTATTTGTTGTACGAGAAATTTGGTTGGCGGGGCTTGTGGCTAAGTAATAATAGCCGAACGAGTTGATCGATCAGGTTAAGCAACGCTTGTCTTGGTTAGTCTATGGATGGGTGCCCATCTTTACGTACTAAGTTCCCTCCGTGCCTCGGAAAGCACGTTAAGTCTGTTACGTATCTGCTTAACCTATTGGAATGAAAGGATAAAGGCAGATGTGTTACAATTTATTAGAGAAATATTAATAGGAGATGGGGAGTACAGCTAAGTATAAAAGACCCTGCCTGGCACGCACTCTAGTTTGTTTTATGGTTCTGTGGTTCAGCACTGAGGGACGGGAGCAGGCAGCAGAGTGGCAGGTCGACATTAGGGTTTCTTCGAGGGCTTCGTGTAGATCTTAGGATCCGCCAGGTGAGCTCCGTAGTAGACCTCGGGGCCTGTAGACTGGCTTCAAGAGTAGTCTGGTTTCCAAGAGTAGGCCGGGTTCAAGAGTAGGCCGGGGTCAAGAGTAACCCGGGTTCAAGAGTAGAACGGCTTCAAGAGTGGACTGGCTTCAGAGTGGAGTAGCTTCAAAAGTGCACTGGCTTCAGAGGAGTGGCTTCAAGAGTGGCGTGGCTTCAAGAGTGGAACCGTCAGCGGTTCGAACGCCCGTTTTTTATATCAAAGTCGTCTTCCTTTTCTAATTTTTTTCCAAATATTAGTTTTCTTGTGGCTATCATCTCATCTGACAAGTGCAGTCGGCCAGGTCATATCCATGAGTGCGTATAGCTGGCCACATGAGTGCGTAAAGAATTTTATAAATATAATTTTAAGTTGTTTATTTAGTAAACAATCGTAATAATTAATAAAATCAAATAGCTAGACATATTGATAAAAAATTATTTAAATTATATAAACCAAAAAGTAGCCATTCATAGACTAAGCAGAAAAGTAACTGACAGTTGACAATTTGGTATGTCACAACATGAAAATTGAGTTAATATTTTATTTCAGCTATTTTTAAGTTAATAAATCGTATTTAGATCGATTTGCTGAGTGTAGACATATAAACAAATAAAAAGGAAGATAATCGTGTAAGCATAGAAACAAATAAAAAGGATCATCATCATCATCATTTCAGCCGTAAGACGTCCACTGCTGGACTTAGGCCTCCCCCAATTTGGGGGGCTTTGCCATAATCGCCACGCTTGGCAGGCGGGTTGGCGATCGCAGTATGGTGGTAAAATGCATAGAGAACGCTGCTGCCCATTCTCTAGTAAAAAGGATAAAAACAAATAAAAAGGATGATAAGTAAGTATTAGGAATCATGAATTAAAGTGTAAGTATAGCATGAATACTATAAGTGTAAGTATAGCATGAATACTATAAGTGTAAGTATAGCATGAATACTATAAGTCGTTGCTCCTGACTGCCATTTATGGATCTTTGAAAATTGTTACGGGTCGTCAGAAGCCCGAAAGTCTGACAACCAGCCTTACCAAGTGGTGTCGTAGTCAATAACTGGGTTGCGGAGCTCAGATAGGCAGTCACTCCATGTAAAATAGTGGTATTCAGCTACATCTGGTTAGACTGAAAGCTGACTTCAACATAGTTGAGGAAAAGCTAGATAGATGATGACGTAAGAGAAATATAAATTGTGGATTCTATTCTGGCCTAATATATACTCTTAACTTACTAGATGTTATTACCGTCTATCTGAGTTACAGCACCCATGGTCAAAGCTACATATCCGTGCCGATAGACATAATTCGTATCTTGTGTGAATAGACTTATGTCAATGAAGACGTAATAACCATAACGAAACATGAGAAAGTAAGCCTATTTGGAGGCGACAAAATCGTATAAGCATTGACAAAATTAGGATCTAATAACATACAGCCAAGTTCCCCTTTACGGGAACGGGACAGAATAAACATACAATAAGTGATGGCAGTCTGAGAGTCAAAAAAGATATTATCGACACGATTTACCGTCGATCGAATACGGTAACGAGCGTTAGCTTTTCTCACTTCACTAATTTAGACGTTCCCAAAGTAGCTCAGCGTTAAATGGAGGATGAGCGGTTACACGGTAAATACGGTCAGTTTATATGGCCTGTAAACAGCGCGACGTGAACTGTACACAAGGTGATTTTCTATTTGTATAGTTGCTGGTTCTGGCTCAAATACCCGTGAGAAGTGCACGCCTCCCAGCGCGGGCGCTGGACGGTGCGACCGCGCCGTGACACCGCGCCACCATAATCTTGAATGACACCACGCAGTAATCACACCAATCAGCACATTGCTTATAGATTGACTAATTAATGCTCCGTGTAAGATAATCCGTATTGTGACTGCCTCTGAGATGCTTCGTGACTTACCGCTATCGCTGGTGTCAATAGCCAAGTCATACAAATATTGCACCAGACAAGCGAATACGAATACATTTGGTTTCGACAGATAATAAACATCATATTTAATATCCACACATTTGTCCCATTAAGTTTATAACCCTAATCTTTGTTTACATAGCGCGATTGCGAGGTCAAAGGTCAACCAATTACAATGCTTATCTATGAGGTTTTGACGTCTACCCAATCGTTGACACCATCAATTTAAGATTACGTGAAAATCCGACTAGTGAGAAATTTCCTGAGACCATAAGCGAATGTCATTTGAATATAAATTGTATCGGGCCCGGTGCGGGCACGTCGAGGGCCCGTGTACCTCTCATTGTGCGTATAACAAGATCAGTATCGACTTAATGACAATATATTGGTAATAAAATTAGATAGTCCATGCCGTCATCTGAGCGAACATCACCGGCCGCGCCTCGGACTATCCGACTCTCATATTTATTGCAAACTAACTAGAGACATTATCGAATGCCGGCCACAATCTGCTCTGAATAACCGGGGACATCTCGAACATTAACATTTCACCAAATTAGACCTTATTCCTGGAGGCCACGACTCATATTGTTCCTGCATTTGTATGTCTAGAAAGCGCGCTTAACTTTACGACGGTGGTTCATAAGAAAGCTAAGTTATGGTATAAATATTATGACACTTTTATTTGTTAGTAAGGTTGAAAAGTAAATACGGTCGGCGTAGGGCGGCGGCGTGACAGCGCTGTTCGCAAGCGTAACGTTGCGGTTATATCGGCGCACGCGCATCCTTGGGAAATATCGCCATTTGATTGCGGATTATTCTCTCGAAATTCAATAAAATCGCCAAGTAATTTAGTGCGTCGGATTAGTTTAACAACAAACGGTGAGTGTTGCCGTTGTTATGGTTATTTAATTTCACTGGCCATGTTATCGTATGTTGACAATAAACCTACGGCACTTTCAGTATGAGTAACACGCGTGCAAAACAACAGCTAATAATTATAATCGCACAAACACTTTTAATTGCTTTTGTGCGAGCAACTCATCCCAGAAACTGTGGCATTTGGCCGTCACATCAAAGTGTTGAAATTTTAAAGAGTGCCCCAATTATCCTCTTAAAAACACAGAAGAATAAAATTAGCAGGTACATAGCTTCTAAATGTGGCGTCAGAAATAATATCCTATCTACATATTCAGCAAATTAGTGAAATGTTAAAAAGCTTTCAAAGAATAAATATTCATATGCATTTTCTGTTGCCTGAGAGTATTAAAATAAATCATTTTCGTATTGGCGTTGAAAAAGCTTTTACACGAATAATGCATTAACGTGTTGTATCACGTATGTGTAAGATATGACATTTTAAAGAAGTCATATTGTGTAACGAGGCAGACGATCATTATTTAGTCTGTGGCGGGCGCTGCGCGGGCGCAGTGTTTGCACTGTACCGAGCCGGGGTGAGGGCCAACACGCGATCATCTCCGATAGCAATCTTCAAGATTAACGGCCTAACTTGTGACACCGCCTTAATTACTCACACAATAAGCCTTATCGATCGATTTTATGGTAGATTTGAAATGTCTGACGCTACTCAAATGTGGAACATTCTTAACACATTGTTCTCAAGAGACAGCGGCAATAAAACAACTTTTAATCTCGTAAGTTTTTAAGTCAAGCTTGTTTGTACGTTTCGTATTGTTCGGTATAAAACAAAAGTTTGAGCAATCGAATCGCCCTAAATTAAATAAATTGAACATCTGTAAAATCAATTAACAATTCCCGTCGCTGTGTGAAAAGCAGTTTTTCAATTGAAACAATTAAGGTTAGCCGAACAGTCATCGTGAAGGGTACTGCTCACACGATCCACACAAAATTTTAACGTAACAATACGATGTACCAATGTTTAGTTATTTAATAAAAACTCTGTTGATGTAAAATTACAGCATTTAAGTATAACAATATTTGCATAAACTTCCATTTATATAAGTATCTAAATATTGTCTAAAAATTCAGCTCTTAAGTTTGATCCCAGATTCAGATAATCTGATGCTGCTCTACATGTCTATATATCACATGACTAAGAAAATATCTGCTACACAAGTGACGTTAACGAGCTTCTCGTCTTTATAAAATCAGATCTTTAATTAAAAAAGCTGTAAACAAATGAATACTAATGTGAAGGTGTGCCGCAGCATAAATAAGGACGTGGGCACACAGGCAGTGCGGCAGTACGGGCATACCGATCTGTTAACGAGACGACCGCACATTTACCAACCGTCATCGGCTGCTTAACATAGATTCCTCATGGAGCAATCAATTTCAGCCGAAGCTTTTCAACCATTTATTCTAATTATGGTGGCTATATCGTTCGTATCAACGGACCGATCCCGCGTTATCATTAACATTCATAAAAGCGTCGAATCCGTTTAATTCATCAATTATTGTCCCTGAGATGTTCTTTACATACAGTTCTCTCGGCTGCCGTTAAAGAAGCAGACATCTGTAGTCGTATTTAAGGTTTATCTGCTTCATTAATCTGGTAGCGAGCGCGTGCTGATGTAGATTAATGGGGTGGCGCGGGCGCCGGCGATACCATCGTAGGATAGCATTTATTCCGGGACTGATGTGGATCTCTTGCCGAGGTGCCTCCGACGGACGCCGCTGCACGCGACCTGCGCTAACGCAGGAGTATTGCGTTTCACCGCAACAAGCAGGCTATATCGCCAACCATTATAAAATTATGTCAGCACTAAAAGAGTAAGTAATTAACCGTGTCACATTACACTGGTAGTTTCAAGATTAGGAAACTGTCTTTATAGATAATATATGTTGACTAATAAAGATAATACGCACGATACGGGACGTATAAAACCTTGACAGTGATTAAAGTACTATAACAAACACATCGCGTGTCGCTGACACTGGAGAGGCTAGACATTTATTGCGACATCTTGCGTCGCTATAAAAGTTGCCTAACCACCGTAAAGCAGTATTATCACGCTATCAGTCTTTCAGGGGGACTGAAGAGAGACCTGGTGCAATTTATAGGTACTAAAACTACTGTGATTTGTGTAGATAGGTATATACTGCGGTCTGCGCCTTAGTAAGTTTTCAGTGGCAGTCTTCACCACTTCAGGCTTCAATACCACCCTGCCAGGGTCGCAGATTTGTCCGGAAGAGTTGCCGTGGCCCTGGCATAGGCAACTGAAGGAACACGGTGGGTTTTAGTCAGTAAAATTCTGACACGCCCTTCCCTCCACCCAGAACGCGAGAAGTAATTTGATGACGTTCCACCCAAAAAAAGGCTTCAATACCACCAACTATTAACTAAGTTCGTCATTGACTAATCCTCTCCGTTTTTAATTAGGTACCCAATAAATCGCTATTGAATTTTCATAAGCGTTGTATTACTTAAAAACAAAACAGTTAAGTAGGTACTTATTACTAAAGCTGCACATTTATACGTGCACACGTTATTATAATGTATTACTGTTAGAAATCACATGGTAATGATTCAAAATTGCCTTCTAGTCGTCAAATGAGCACAGCATAATATCGAGGCCGGCGACACAATGCTCCCCTAAGGCGCAAGTTCATCTAAACCAGTGCCACGGGAACAAGAATCCAACATATTTATGAAACCACCATTAATTATCCAAATAATCGATCGCAGTCGTTAGGTGATTTATCTAGCGTCGATAAGATTTTAATGAAGTACTTTGATTGGGCGCACATGGACAGCGCAGACGCAGTTATCGGTGAGCCGATAGCGTGCGCACCGTTGCCTCCCTATACCTATCGACATATTAAGTTATTAAATTAAAAATAAATGTCACATATCGCTCAGACAAAATTAGACCTTAAATTGCAATGCGTTAGATGCGTTTCCCAACGCAGAAACTAATTAACAAGGTGGATCATTCTGATTAGAAATTGGTAGATATCGGCACGTCGTTCATTGTGGAAACTACTCACGATACTACCGTGCGATAAGATAAATTGAGTTAGAAACTTTTTATTGATAATGTCGCGAAGGCGGGTGGCGTGCGCGCGACCTGCTACAAAAATGAACATCGTTAACGGGGAAAAGGGCTAATCTAGTGACACGGACACGCTAGTCAATATGCGTGACAAAGTTTAAGATAATCATGTAAGAGGCAGATAGGTGACTGATTCTATCACCAATAAAAGAAAAGTCTCTACAGTTTTGGATGCCCGCAGACTGGTTGTAACACTTGAGCGTATTTACCACTAAAACGATGATTTTAGCAGCGATTCCCAATAATGTTTCAGAACTTTACTTGTATACTGGTACAATAAGATAGCACTTTAAAACAATTTCCTTACAATCGCACAAATTAAGAAAACAGTGCTTGTACAAAACTCGTACCCTAACGCTACTATAACGTTAAACCTACTACCTGCCACTCGCAGATCTATAAAATGCTAGAACGTATTAACGTGCACCTCGTTTCTGACCCTGATTATTTTCACAATTACACTGCATTTTGTCCGATGTCTTTAGTTGCGTGTGAATAATAATCAAGTACCGGGTCCGTAGCGTTAGATCTCGGGATTAATTAACGAAAAGTAACGTTAGTAGAACGTGTACAGACTAATGATCGAGAATAGGTTCATTTGCATTAAACAGACGAGGCTGGTCTTAATTACTGGGAAAATTACAAATTAAACAAAAATTAATGGGACACCAGATCGTTGGGCTCGGAGAATAGTTACACAATGTGATGAAGACCTTATGGATAAGTTGAATATTTCTACGTTATCTGTTGATCGATCTATTATGAGACTCATGAATATTATTAGCTATTAATAGATCGTTAAGTAGAGTAAAAGCAATCACGACGAGGAATGAGGAGTTAAGTGAAAATATATAAAACGTTGATTGGTCGGTAGTTTGATGGAGGGACACACGAAGCTGGTCTTTCCGTCATTAAGAAAAAATGTGTTCATTAGGAAAATTTTAGGAAATAATAACAAATCAGAAAAACACGGTGAAAACTATTTTCAAAGGGCCTACGAGTATTGGCGAATTGGTTATTGCGATATTATTTTTCTAATTTCTTATAAAATTTAGATAATTATAAATACATACTTGATTATTCTATGGTAGAACCCAAGCAATAGCGAAATCTGTCGTCGAAAGTTGTAGCGTTTGTCATACCACAGCAATAAAATTATAGCTGAATTCATACCGTTACCATTGAATGATGTTCCTAATGGTATTATTAATTAGATATTTGTATTATTTATATCTTTTATTTTAGCTGAAACCGCAGACTGCATTGACACACAGACTGACATTAATAATTTTTTTCCATATCTAGATATAGATAAAAAAAGTTTAATGTCTGTTTTTTTTTACTCGTTCATAACCAGCAATTCCGACGCTAAGATGTATCATACTTGGCGGTGAACTACTCGGATTAGAGATTGAAGAGCTCCCACTCAAGGTGGAGACCTAAGATATTATTTGATTCAGAAATTTTGGTTTTTCAAAAATCATTATATTTTAGTTATGATATAAAAACAAAAGAATTACAAAAAGGACAGAATATACTAGAATAGAATATGTTCTTTATTTGCACAGAAAGTAGTTACAGTTAAGTTTAAAATTATCCTTATGGTAACCACCATAACTAATGCAAAGAGTTTAAGCTAAGATAATAAAGACTCATTCAATATATTTTATAAACACATTCAATTAAATCAATACAAGTTTACCATGTCAAGATGAAATTCAGGATATAATTGGAAATAGCACAAAAGCGATGGTCCAATAAACACAAATCATCGAACCCTACACCTCATTTTCCTGGTCGTGACTTAACTTAATAAAGTTACAAAATTGTGCTTACCGTGTAGAGCACAAAGCTAGGTAGTCAATACGTTTCGTACGGAAAGTATGTTGTCTATTTATACAATATTGTAGTTAGAACTAAAAACACATAAAACATCGGTCGCCCGCTGGTCCAGGGCCAGGGACTGCCTCTTAAAGGCCGATGCAAATACCTTATAACACTAAAGTATTCAGACTACTTTAGTTTACTTAAATCTAAACTGGTAGTTTATAAATAGAGCACCAGTAAAACTGACATTGTAATAAATACACTGCTTTACGATACTCGATCGCTGCCATTTTTTATTTAATTTATAACGTTCGTGTACTTTAGAAGAAAACTTGTAGAGATTCCAAGCTCAGCTCGATTAAATGATAAATATCTTTAACTACAATTATATACGTGCATGTTCATAATCTACGAATATGGTAACATCCACGCAGAACTGATCTTTTCAGATGACAATTGTATAAATCATCTTATCTTCACATTTAATCGGATTTATGTTCAAGAATATTGGTTCGAAGCTATAAATTAATCATGTAGGCTGTCGCTAAAATATCGCTTTCCTAAGGTGAGGGCAGTGGCGGCGCGCGCGCATCGTATCGGCGATAGAACACGGGCGCGAGGCGCGCGCGCAACAATAAAACCACATCAAGCGTCCACCGCGCTCGCCGTCATTTCCTGGCGACAAAATCTACCGATACCATCAAACTCTCATGTCCTTTTCTACCCTCCGATATAAATCAAGCGTAAAGTATGCTTTATTCAAAACGAACCCTTTAAAGTTCATTTAAATAAGCTATCAACATCACACCCGCACTTAATGAACACGAAACTCCAATAAAGCACAACAAAATAATAATAGCACACAACTAAAACCACTTACGGACACATCTCATTTGAATAAAGTAAATTACCTACCTCCATTTCAATTCTAAAAAGTTACCTGCAATTAATTAAACGAGCCTTTCTTAATTATCTATTAAAATAATAGTACAGTTTAATTGGGAGTTTTTATACGGACACGCGAAATAATTAAGTGATCAATTAACCGTACACGACGATGTATATCCAGCAGCCTGTTATCAGCTGTATCTACAACATTGTCTGGACATAGATCACAAGACATTGTGCGACACTAGCACGGTTATGTACCTACGCGGGACCACTTGCTTCGTGGAGGCGTTCGCCTTTCGTTATATCGGAAAAGTGTTCTAAGTGAACACTCTTCCTTTTTCTTATTTTGCTTATTGTTGAAAGAAATTTAGAAAATAGTATGTGAAAATAAGAAGAAAAACCGGCCAAGTGCGAGTCGGACTCGCGCACCGAGGGTTCCGTACAAACCTGTATAAAGTTTAAAATTTAAAAAAATATTTTTATTATATGATGTAACTAAATATTTACTGTTTTCGCAATTTTTCCTTTATCTGTGCTATAAGACGTTGCTTCGTACGAAATTTCAAAATTCTAGATCGACTGGAAGTACCCTTTAGGTTTTGATTCCCTTGCGAGTTTCGATAATTTGCGGACATTTGAGGCATAAACGGCTATATCTTTTGATTGCGTTAGCTTAGAAGTCTGATTTTTTCACAGCTCCAAGGGACAGTAGACTTGAGTATTTGATATAAATTTCAGCTTGATACCTCCACGCATTCCTGAGAAAAAGGGTCTTGACAGACGGACGGACGGACGGACGGACAACAAAGTGATCCTATAAGGGTTCCGCTTTTTCCTTTTGAGGTGCGGAACCCTAAAAACTATGAATATGGTTAAATATTCATATTTTCTCTTGTTCTCACACACTATTGTCTACATTTGTTTTTCATTTCTCCTTTCGCAGGTCTGCTGGAAGACATTTGTTAAGAAATCAGTACCTTTGTAGGTAATAAATTTTATAATTATCATCACTGTGTACCTATTTTACTGTGTGTACATAAATGATCAAATATATAAATAAACCTTATACTGTATATTATACTATTATTACGTCATTTACGTATCAAATTAAATGAGTTATAGGATGGCAGCAACATCGACGCGCAAACTGTCACCATGACTTCTGCCCACGATGACCTAGCGTAAAATTTTTCATCGGTAAAATAAAAATCTGCTGTTTTTTAGAAAATTGCAATACCATCGCGGTCAAAATGTATAGAACAGCAATTTTTCGTCGGTTCAGAATAATATGCTGAATAGTTAGAGGTCGTGCGTCGATATCCCTGCCACGCTGTATAAGTTCATCTCTCATACTAATAGTCTTTGACACTCTGTCTGCCCAGCAGTGGTGGTTGCGTGTCCACTGAATGTTAACTCACAATGATTGACGACTCTTTCCACCTCCGTTGCCCACTAATTTTCTCATGACCTATGCCTTCAATTAACACTTAAACAAATATCCGTTAAGTCCCTCTTAATTAGTAACTTTCATTCGTATGACTATAAATGATTAGATACACACTCAATCACGACACTTATCCGCAAAGATAACTTGATAAGTGATCACCAAATAAAATATTTGACAGTCTATAATAAGCAGTCTATAAAAAGTCAATGGGAAGTCAAAACGTTATTAATAAAAATCGCTGAAATTATAAGGTAAGGGACACACGTCGTGAGTTATCACCGCGATTAGTTTAATAGCTGTGCTTTAGAGCCAGCTGCCTGGCGGCTGCGCTAAGTCTCGTGATAACCATGCTTGTAGCTATTTGGGCATATCGCTTTCATTTGTTGTCAGATATATATCGTCTGTGTGCAGTGCCTTAGGTCAACCGCTTCATTTTAAGATATGACTTCATAAGTATATGTAGTAAATGTATTAGGTAAAATAAACTATGAGCACTGATGCTCACACTGCTATGAGCAGAGGTGGCTCAGTGAGAAGCAGTTGTGGCCCAATGAGAAGCGTGGCGGCCGAGTGATAACGACTGCGACTTAAGGACAAGTAGTAGGTCGTTGGATCGAAGTTAGACAGGTACTTTACTTTGTGTAGATAATTTCATCACCACTGCTCTCAAAATGATAAATGAAAACATTATGAGGAAATCGTCATGTTCTAGAACCAAAAATTTGAGAACATGTTTCCTCTACCAACCGGCTCTGAACCCGCCTGGTGGACCACGGTCCGCTCCCTGTCACCCAGAGGAAATCATGTGCTTATGCTTATTATTATGGAAACTAGTGAAAAATAGTTTTGTCATTTTGCGTTTCGTGTGGTGCTGCATGTAAAAAATAGCACCATCTCATTTCTTCCCATGAGTATCGTAAAAAGCGATTAAAGGACTTACTAGAGAATGGGCAGCAGCATTCCCTACGCATTTTACCACCATACTGCGATCGCCAACCCGCCTGGAAAACGTGGCGATTTAGGCAAATCTCCCCAAATAGAGGCTTATGTCGAGCAGTCAACGTCTTTCGGCTGAAATGATGAAATTTTGCTTAAGAAATTACGTAGATTATAAACTTGCTTTTACACTTTTATTCCCACGCATCACGCTATAAAATACAGCTATCAAAATTATTGCATTTAACAAATAATAATCATCACAATGTAGCAACGTCGGCTGTTTGATCAGGCTACTTAATAATAAATTGTAGACAACAAGCTCTACAAAAAAATAACATCTTGCTTACAAATATTACAAAATTATAACAGACATTAATGTTAGTTCTTAAAATTTAATGACTGAAAGAATAATCGTTCGTTTGTAAACTAATTATGTCAATAATAGAGTTGTTTTTCGTTCCGCCCGATTGCCAGCATCACGCATAATTGCTATGAAATATTTTCTCATGCAGCCGCCCGAAAGTTAAACTTTTATGTTAAACTATACTTATTCGTTGTTGATTTAAAATCACTTGCCAGCTTTATTGCTGCACGTTAGGCATAATATGAGTGGTATTTGATTGGATACGTTAATTTACAAACCGGAAAAACACGAATCAATTTTCTTATAATTAATAGTATTTCGTTCAACACCGTTCACGAAGCAATAGAGGCCTAATAGCGGTACTGAAAGAAATAAAATGTTGCATAAAAGGTGGTGTTACTAAATCATTGGAGAGTTCCCTTTAGATGTCAAGTTCATTGTTGCGAAGGATCAAAAGTAATTCAATTAAATAGTATCTGGGTGGGTTCGTTAGCGGCGCTCGCGCAGACAGTGTGCGCGCGCGGCTACAGCGCATGCGCGAGCTGAGCACCGCAGTCGCGCGCGCCGCCTGTCTCTGCCCGACACTAAAAGCATTATAAACGTTGTATGGACTGAAAATCGATGCCGATTTGATTTTGCGGCCTTCATTAGGGATCCGGTTCTTCATTTCAATAAGCTCTGGAGCCTTAATGATTCCGCGGTAACAACGCTCTTAATACAGCATAATGCCGTATTTAGGAAGCGGCCCTTTTGAACTCGCCTCGATGTTAGTCGTTTAGGTTGTACGAGTTTTATTCTGTTTCATTTTGTTGGTGTCATTAATAATGAATAATTAAATTTTATGCGCTGTTTATAAAGCGACAGTATTTACGACTTAGTGACTGTCTTTTTAATATGGAATCTTTTTTATTTGATGGTACAAAAATACAAACATATGTCGCTGACGTTCAAGTATTCTAAAGGCACGCAGTTGTATTTTGAAATGGCTAAAAGAGCGCGAATGGCGTGCGCGGTTGCCCGTAGCAGAGAGATAGCGCCTATCCAGCCAATTAATATGCCTAATGCTAACATCATTATTACTAGGCACGGCGCACTTAACATACTATATCCATTTACATTTTGATTTGTGTAGAGCTGGGCTGCGATTAATCGGCGAGCAGCGTGCGCCGGCGCCGCTGATTTATAGGAACGCGCGCACGCCACGCGGGCCGAGCCTACCGTAGTCAACACATACACACTACAGCACCGTGTCAATATACCAACATTATCCGAAGATATGCACCAAACTCTTGTGAAGATGAACAAAACATTAATTATTTGGAGTAAGAAATTAGCATCACTAGAACGGAATTAAAATATGAGGATCTACAACATCGAAAATAAGAGTGACTACCGCTTGAAGAACTTTTTGACATGAGGATTTTGTGCTCTTTCTTTTTTGTGTCGCTGGCACAACAGTTATTGTTTTTCCAAAGCTTTATCGGTGGCAGCGCAGAGGTCAATATGGATATTTAGCACAGAGGGCAGGATAGGATGAAGAGCATAAAATGTGATTCAGTTCCATATCCCTCATGCCGATTCTAGGGCTCTGTTGATCCTTTGCGAACCTATTAATATATCAATTTTAATTTATGGTGTACGCGATAAAAATGCTATTTAAAGTTTTTAATGTCCAGAAATCATTAAAAAGCTGTTATGGGTAGTAAAACACGCGGCTACATCCAGGTAAAGTGCTAAATCTTGCTTATTAAGTTATCTGTAAGTAAATATCCCTAATAATCTGTACGTAGATTGAGTTGTTCACTTACCGCTAATTTTCTACACTGAAACGAGCAATTTGTGCGCCACGACATGTAATTTTAGTTTTTATTAACAAAATGCGACTTTAGCGCGGGAAGGACGCTTGACGAGTAATGACACCGATTACATTAAATTGATCATTGTATGAGCATGTCGTTCACGAGGCTTTGCCTGCGGATCTGCCTGTTTAATACCATGTTTTGGGTATTAAACAGGTACCTACTTACATAACTATTTTCCACGATGGGCGAAAGTCCATTGCTTCGGTATTTATCAGCATTTAGAGCAGAAGAACCAAAAATTCTTCCAACTTCTAGCCCACATAAAGATTAATTTATAATTTAACAATTTATGTAATAGAACTATACATAGAACAAAGTCATAACACCCAGGGCTGTACTCACTTTATTTTTAGTACGGAACCCAATAAAGATGCCATTTTCCACCCAAAACTTTTAAGTGAATCCAATCAGATAATTTATTAATTAACCCAAGTATCATTTAAATCAGTTAAATAACTTACCATAAACCTTGTGCAGGTTCAGAGAACAAAATGTTTGGGAAACTTTTAGAACCCCATAGAATTTGTGGTTCATAACATTTTTTACCATTTAAGGTAGAAGAACTCTCATTTGAGCTTTAAGAATCATAGACAAGGAAGTTTGTCATTTGGAATGGCTTTCATTAGATTTTAATAATATCTACCTTATTACAGAATATATTGTGACACACAGTTTATTGCAGTCATAGGAAATGTTTATTCCCAATTTGGTTCCAGAATGTATGGTAGCTGAAATTTTGTACTTATGATTAAAATATATGAAGCATAAAAATGTTTGTTATGTTATGAACTTATGACGCTATACGTGTGAGTTTGATCTAAATAATAAACGTGTTATTTATGTTCGAGACTTCTGGTTTACTGGCAGTATTTCAGTTTTAGTGGCATGACAGAAATATGCATAACGATGTCCAATCACCACATTGGCATTAATCTCTCTCTCTCTCGCCTAACAGTGGCTGTAAAGCAGTTTATAGTCCAACTAATTGAGGGTAGGCTCTTCTCTCTAATTCGTACTAAAACATTACTACCTCTTGCAATCTTTCCTGTAATTACAAGATTATTCTCTATACGTGTACCTATGTTATTGCGTTTTTTATGGGCAAAGAAATCGTAATTTCTTCATACGTCCATTCTGAAACCCCTCGGAATTTGAGTAAGTAATTTCAGTGCCTATGAATGTCTAATGGCAAAAAGACTATTAAGTTTAACAGCTAATCGAGTCTTTAGTTTTATCATTAAGCTCGCCGTATTATTGGAAAAATAGTAGTTATAATTGGCCGCTTATCGGCATAATGAGAGTTAAGTAAAATATCTGCTGAGCGATCTCACTGATAGAGTTGATAAATAAAATTCTTTTTAATTTCTAAAGGGAACACGATAGACAGGGGAATGTGGTCTGCGGAACATTTATGATATCTACTTAAGTTCATGCTGTGTAGTGCTGGAAGCAACATTAAATCAAATATCAGATGATCAGAGGCAGGTAAACGGTAGCAGTTATTTAGCGGGAACAGTGGCGGGAGTCGGCGCGCGCGCTGCCGCCCACTCTCGTGATTTATCCGCCGGCCTGTCGTTGCCTCGCGCGGATTTACTGTCCTGTTGAAATATCAGCAGATCCGTGACGAAATGTGCCTCGATTCTGTCTCGTAATCTGCTATATACGACGGCAAGTCCCCGCCTTGTCAGATGTCGACAACGCAGCTCTAACGTAAACGTCACTATTTGATGTAATTTGAATAGTCTGTATACCAAGTACTTGGATTTCATGCACCATAAAGAATAAACTGTCTGCATTACCAAATTAGTGTGCCTACCTCGGGCAAAAAGACATTTTGCAAGCATGGAAAATGCCGCTGAATGTGCAGTTTCCACGTCTCTAAACTATGCGTCCTTATCATCACTTTGAAATATTATTTCAAAAGGCCGCTGGTTCAACAACAAACCCATCACACCTACCGTATTTCCTGAAAAACAACTGAACCTGAAAATCAGAATTTGTAAAATGACTTGTAAAATCTGTAATAAACACCTACATCTCAGTAAGTTCGTGTGTTCAGCGCGCCACTTTCAGCCAGGTCGTAGCAACTGTCAGTGCAAGTCGGGGCATATAACATAGTGAGTGGAAACAGTGCCTCTATATTACCATACCCGTCGGTTTATGAGCCCTTGTAGTGTTTAGGCGCCCACTCGAGTAGCTAACCATTTGAATTTATCATTCGCGTGGATTATTGCTTATTGGAACAACAACTGTCTCAGATATGCAAAGATAACACCAGATGGAATTGTGTTGTGTTGGCTTGCCCGGGAAAGGTAAAAAACAATAGACATGACTTGAATTAAGGCATATCGGCTTTGTTCGCAAGTGGGCTAGGCTGCGGAGTGACAGGCGGACTTATTGACTTTAAATTGAAATATCAATACACTTAGAATTGCTTACAACGAAACTGGAGTGTGCAACTAACTTAGTTTTATCCTTAATCTTAAGCTCAGATACCTACTTCTACGTCCAAAAAATAAATAAATAACAGGTACCTAGTGAAGTAGTGACTATAGTATTCACAAATCGCTAGTCAAAAGTTCCTCTTATATTTTAAGCTGTCCTGTAGATTCAACATGCTATAATATAATTATGTGCATGGAGTCATTAACCAGTATATTAAATCAACGTCTCAGCACTTTTCATAAGCAAAACCAAACATTAAAATATCATATAAACAATATTACCGCAACAAATGGCCGCACACAATCTTGGATCTCGAATAAGCTACATAACATCTTAAGCCATTATCTTTCAATAGTGTTGCGCGAGTAGTCGACTTATCTGGCAATTAAATCGACATTCAGAAGCACATCGCCTTTAATTCTGTGCATGCCACCGACAAACACTCCACAATGACTCGGATGCATGACAAATAACGTTTTGATTGGACACTCACCTACCAAATGTCGAGATTGTGCATCTCCATTATACTAATGTTAGGAGATGCTACGAACCATTTAAAACGATTAAAGATTCTTTAGTTTTCAATAGCTAAGAAAAGTTTCAGGTGTCATTGTGAGTATAGTTTACTTTGTAATTGCTTTATCGTTTTTGACAACAATAGGGCTACCAACAAAAATATACTATTTTAAAGATGTTTCATTGTAAAGCAAAACAAATTATGACATCGGTAAAAAGATTGAAGAGTTACACGCTTTTGAAAATATTAATTTTAAATTATCTGTATCGCGAAATATGGATGGATGGCAGAGACATCCACGCGTTCCTGTAGCTATAGATTCAGTACATGATTCTGAACCGACCCACGTGGCAAATTATTTTCGAATATTAAAAACAAAATTTTTTTTTATACATTTGGAGCGCGTTGTTATTGCACTGTTCTATAAAACAGCAATTTTTTAGCCGGCAAAAAATTTCTAGAAGGACTTGCTGAATTCATGGTTACAGCTTGCGTGTCTATGCTCCTGCCACCCTGTATATAGCTGATGATATACAGGATCAAATTAAATTACCTAGTATTATAATTTACCCACGTGTTGGGTATGAATATCGAAAACTAATGGAACCAAAAAACAATAAAAAAACATAGCAAAGTCTATGCTCGTTATCGATCAGCTGTTTTCGTAATCTTTCGTGGAACATAGATATTACGAATCCTAAAACACAAAACATTACGATTGGTTGCCTTATTTGCTGAAATGTTCATAATTTCAGTGCCATTTAAAGTTTTGAGAAGTTTTAAAGTTTTCCAAGTAGGAGGAAAATATTTTTTTTAATGTTTATTCCATTAGTTTACGACATCGATACCCAAGAGTAGCTAAAGTATTAACAATTAATTTAATTTGACCCTGTAGGAACCTTTCCAGTTTCCCTTTAGGACACCCACGGGAAGAAAAGGTCCAGCAGTTTTGCCGTGAACCACACCGCACAAAACTCGAAACAAACAAGAATATCGAAACAGTAATACTTCTAAACCCATTAACTTCCAACTAATTACAAAAAGTATTTGTCACGTTCCTATACAACCCCACATTCCCACGCTAACACTATATTTTTCTATGAATAATTTCATTCCAGTTTCGAGCGATCCTAAGAAGGTAATCTCGTATGATAATGGAGAACCGTTTAAGAGATTGATATAGTCATCTGCGTCGTTATTACGTACCATAATGAACATGGTGTGATGAACTTTCATATCGGATCGCTGGTCCCTGACATTTTGAATGGCTTGAGGTTATCCATCGATTATAACGTCATTTAAGCTACAATTCGGTTAGGAAAATACTTTTGAATGAACTCACGATGTGGGTGAAGTGTACTGACTGAGTTTAGGATTAGTTTACAATAAAATATTGATTTCTGTATTGTATGAGTGTCCATCACTATAACATAAGTTACTTTTCAAACGTGTGGTCTTCTTGTGGGTTTATTACTGTCTTTAGTTTTGATCTACAAGGACAAGGAAGGTGAAACCGCCAGGATTGTCCACGAAATTTTTTTTTTTTTTACAATTTGCAGGTCTGTGTCATTCATCATCATTTAATCCAAAAGACATCCCCTTCTGGATATAGGCCTCCCCCAAGCACCGCCAATTCGACCGGTTCTGTGCTTCTCGCATCCAGCGGATTCCTGTGGCCTTCACCAGGTCATCGGTCCATCTTGTGGGAGGCCTTCCAACGCTACTTCTTCCAGTACGCGGTCGCCACTCCAGAACCTTCCGGCCCAGGCTGTATGTTGTACAAAATAAGATTCGCGACCACCCCCTTATATCATTTTATCCCCTGGATTTTTTTTCCATGAAATAGTCAAAAATGAACTTAGAGGGTTGTATGATCATTTTAATTATTATAATTTTGTAAAATCATATTTGCTACGGTTATGAATCATATTTTGATCCACATTCAACCTGTCACTACAAAATTTGAATGTTGCGGACTACCTTAGTGCATATCTACCTTAATATCTCCACTACATTAGTAATGGAAATATAAAATACCTATGTAACATAACACCTATACGGAATTATAATATCTACTTATGAGAACATAAGTATTATAATGGCGTCTACTATTAGGAACCTACATGAAGTTATTTTTGTCAAAGGTACAAAATAATCCAAGAATATCAAGGAGCTTAAATCGGAATATTTTTAATATAGAAAACTATAAAGGTTTCTACATAAGTTCACCTTTTGTAAGGATATCTTGGGTGGATGCGTAGACCGAAAATCCGGTGCGTGAAATAGCGCAGAGGCCGACCGCCTCTTTACTGTTTCTTATTTCAGCAAGATATTAAAGTGTTAATCCCTTAGGCTGGCCACAGGCGATACTACAATTAATCTGATCAACTTTTACATCACCTGTGCTGTCGCGGCCATTTTGCACAGTTCGGCGAATCTGCCGCCATCTTTAGCGGTAAATCCGCGTGACGGAATTGGCGCGACACCTTTTATAAGCGTCGCGACGGAAGTTACAGGTAGTCCAACTTCATCAGTTGGCAGTTTTGGTGAATTATCTTTCTTGTCAATCAACTCAGCCTATCACAGTCTACTGCTGCACATAGGCCTATCCCATGTTGCACCACAACACGCTGAACCTCCTTAACGAAGAAAGTGCCTTTCCTATGGCGTATAGCTAATCGCAACACCTTTTTTTTTTTTTTCATTTTCGCGACCATGTGTCATTAGGTATTCAGCAAAGGGTGCTCCCGGCATAGATCTGTGTTACTAGGCAGGAGTAGTAAATATTACATATACAGCGACAAAACGCTTTTAGTCGTCGACGCGGCCACCCGACGCGCGAGTTATGGCGCACTCTCCCCAACACGACGGGCCACAATACACCGCGCCTCTTCCCAATTACGGCCACTCCGTCGCCTCCGCCTCGCTGACCGCACTCGGTGCACCAACCTTTTAATCGCACTCATTGCGCAAGAAACCATTATACAGCCAATTTTTACGGCTTTATTCCGGGACAGCTAATTTTCGTTCAATCTTTCGCGTAATAACTTAAAGCGTCGTGCTGGGCAAATCATGATTATTATGCGAGTGCTCGCCGTCCCTTCGAACAATATTCATGTGTTTAGTTAAGTCGTAGACCGGTACCACTTTTATAGCCGCTTATAAAGTTGCTTATGGTTGTATTTCGTTATTGTTTTACCTTTAAATTCATCACCCGACATCGTAAAGTTTTAAACAGTTTTGTATCACATAAATTATTTAATACTTTAGTGGACATGTTTATTATTATTTTCATCGATATCTATAAAAGAGCTAGTTTTTTTATTATATTTTGTAACACAATACGTCTTTTGTCCGAGTTTTATGGGAAATATTCATGGAAATACAATACAAGTCAAACGAACGGTTTTGACAAAGTGTAGCGACTCTCCGCGGCTGCGTTTCCACGCCTCGGGGATCCAATTTCGCCGTTCCCACAACAAATCGTAGAGTCAAAGTTCACCGCCTAATTGTGCGGCGTTATCGACAGATCCGACCGCTTCGGGAGAGAATATTTATCAATAACATGTAATTAAAATTATTTAGTCTTGGCCGAGCGCGGCGCGTCCCCGAGGCGAATTATTACACATACGCCGCAAGAGGTCCGCGGCCGTCATTAGCCGGGACATTTTTATTCCTTTCTCTTTAATTTCCGTCAGTGGACATAAATGATGGCGCTAGCACCGCTGCAGCGCCGCAGCGCCGCAGGGACACAATAACATTGAACAAACGCCGCTCAACCAGTCGCCATGTTAATGAAATTCGTCAGTACATGAGGGTACAAGATGTAATTACGTTCATTTGAAGCCCACAAAGCCTTGTTTTAACACTTCAATGATTCAGACATACACTAATAACAATTGTAAACTCGGATTTAATGTGTTCATTTGAATGGGTACTTTGAATATCTACTGCGGCAGAAAATTAAAGGTTTCTAGAATGTTGAATACTAAAAGGTTTAATATTTTCAAGCTCCATGCAGAGAATAATCACTACACTTATGATTTCTCTTCTACTTTCAAGTACTTACAGACCAATTATACGGAATATAGAGCTGTTCTCTAATAGCAGTTGGCAGTAGGTCAAACAAATATGAAGAACATTAGGACTTATTGCTACCAAACTGACCGCAGGCATACAGAACAGCAGATACTATTATGAACTTTCCAGATAAAGGCACACCAATACCTATAGTCGTGCGGTCAGTTCACGACAGCATCTCTAGGGCGGTCGTCATAACACTCCCTATATCGATGTGAACAGATAATCGTTCTCAAAAGCCTCACACAATAGCGGAGTGCATTTACAGCTCCATTGTGACCTACCACGTACTGATAGCGAGCACGGTATCTGATAACGCACCACTAAGTGGCCCAGCGATCACGACGCACGTCCACTTGATGAATTATACAAACACCAATCAGTTAATTATTTTATTCACGTCGCTCAGCCGCCTATCTAGCTTTATGTTCTACATAATTGATATGTTAAGTCGATGGAACAATCGGCCCGTCATTCAGTCGATAGGGTTGACTGCGGTTGACGAGACGAGACGATGCGACGCGGACGCCTCGCTCGCCCAGCGCCCTACAAACACAAAGCCTCGGCCGCTGTCTGTCCGACAATCGAACTACCTTGCGCCCGCGCCGCGGCCGACACAAAGAACCATTTTACCATAATACGACTGAGCCTATTCTTTTCCCATCTATTATGGCATAAACCAAATTATTGTCTTGTAAGCTCGTTGATAACGAGACTCTACAGGCTGCAGCGTTAATCGTATGTTACTTGAATAAATCATGTTCATTGTGTTTATTCAGTAAAAACAAGCCTCATGGGCATTGTTCGATCGAGGTTCTGTTCATTAAAAATTGCGCACGGCAAATAAAAATGTAAAGCCAATACAAATGGTACTGTTGAGCAGAACTAATAACATGCGCACGCGCTGACGCCGCACACATACCGCCACGGATTTATTCGTCTCCATAAGAAGCGGCAATTAAGTCGTTCCCTTTTAAAATGCCAAAGCCGACCGACTTAGCTTATCTGAAATGCATAGGATTGAATTATTAGTAGCAATTAGAGACTTCTCAAAATATGTGTTATCAATATTTTTAATACGGTAGCAAGTAACTACTTATACATTTAAATTTTATGTACGCGTGACTGAGTTCATTATAGAAGTATTCTGGATGAGATAATGGGTCCATCAGCCTTTGAAGTTTGGAGCTTTCGCCACATTTTTAGTGAGACAAAATTGAAATCCAATAAAATCGAATTGAGATTATTAACTGTCACTAAATTAGCAGAGATCGTTAATGCATATAAATATTTAGTGCATTCGCATTCATTAGAACCCCGCACGATGAGCATAACCCAAACTATGCTAAAAGATGAAAAATGAAAAACTGGTAGATAAAGTCATTCAGAAGACGACCATAATAAAACCACTTGTCTATAATAGCTCATTCATGGTATAATAAAACGTTGTTAAACGTAGAATGATGAAGGCTGAGAAGCGAGTGTTGCCACAAATGGAGTGTCGAAGGCACTCTATTTTCTAATCTTCATAAAGCCTTCAGAGTGACGGCATCGATATCAGAATAATGCGCGTGTGCCCAATGTCGGGCCCACGGCCTATCGGGCAGGAATGCGCTGTACAACCATGAGGGATCAGTGTTGGATTAATAATTTGTATAATTTGTAAATATTACATATTCATGAGCCCCGAGCACGGGTCAAACATTCATTTTTTATAAGAGCCCGAACTGTACCCGCAATCATATTTATTAAGGAGACGCAGGTAATTATCATAACTGACTTAACGGAACAACTCTCCGCCTAATGGACCCAGCACAGGAACGACGTGGAGATTTAATTTATCGTTATTAGTGAAAATCTCCAAAGTATTTGGATCATATTTACACTTTTTCAACCAATCACAGTAATCTGATCGCTATGATCTATTAATTTAATTTATTATAATTGAACTGTGTTATATGGAATGATCACAAAATTGAGAATGCAGCTCGAAAGAATTGAAATGCAGAGTTATTTCAAATGAAACTTAATCCTTTTAACTGCTCGTAATTCTGTACGTGAGCTTTTAAAGCTCTTTTAAGTTTTAGTAAACTTGTAATGAGTGAATTTAACGAGTTAAGCTTGGTTTCTCTAACTGTTTAATTGTTTCTTTGGAGTACTAACTAGCCCATTAAATCAATCAGCTTTATTACTCGTTATAAAAAACGTGTTTTTAGCATGTAATTGATCCAGTTAGTTCTGCAAAGCTGGTCAACATTGTTTGATTTTTTTAATCATTTTAAGGTAAAGTTGTTTATAATTGTGTGTGTAACATTTTCTTTTGTGATCATAAACAAAGAACTGGTGCCCTGACATAGTGAGGCGGGGTCGCGGCAGGCCACGTAGGAGATGGCGTGACGAGCTGGATATAGTCCGTCAAAACTGGAAGAAAGACGTATGGGCTCGCCAAAAATGAAAGGAGTGGAGGGAGACCTTTTCCCAGGAGAGGGACAGTGAAGGCTAATAAAAAATAATAAAAAATCAAACAATGCAACTCTACTCCACTGGCCACATGGCACACAACATGATAGCGATTGTCATTTCGTAATCATTTAAATAAATGCAATTACAATCGCAAATTAAACGTCCAACAATTTTAAATAAAACAAAATAAGTCCCTTTCATTTGAGTTTTACAAAATCGAGAACAGGATGATATTTTAGTGATTTTAAGTAACGCCATTAAGTAGAGAGCTGTTAATAATAAATTTGTTGGATTTCACCACATAATAAAGTTTGAAATTACATGCTTCACGTGCCTCTCAAATATTTAAAACTTTATTATTGCGCTCATTAAAACGCTGTTAATTTTGATTCCAGTATTTAACAATAAAAAACCTGAGGTATTAAAAAAGTTGATAAATAAGTTAAAGTCTTCTTGATAAAGCTAAAAATAATATATGAAGCTGTCTTATCACGGAATATCTGTAGGTATAATAATTTTAATATAAGGTTTAATAGTTATTAGATGTTTCCCGAATTCTAGCGCAACCTGTTTGCAGGCTTTGATACGATCTTTATTTAATAAAATTATAATAAGTCGGTAATTAAATGTATTTTAAAATGTTTATCTATGTATTTGTTAAAATTTATTGAATGGATTTTTTAGTAAATATAAGTTTGACAGTTAATTAAGACAAACATAAAATTTAGACAAACCTTCGTTGAGCCTAGTTTAAATAATAAACAATGAATTAATTTATCAGAACACACCTTACTATTGAAGAAGAATTATTAAGAGCTGCCCAATAATAAATAAGGTACCTACTAAATAAGTAACACCAATTGGTTTTATGTCCCACGTCGTAATAAAGTAAATTATGCAGACCAAAACAGCCACGGGTATATTTATTTAATTTATTTCAGCAACGACGAACGGCCAACAAAAATACATACTTAATTTTCAATGCAATATTTTTCACCAAAAATATACAAAAAACGCAATAACATGTTAAACTGTGGCGACACGAATAAATTAAATATTCCATATTATATTACAGTATTTAATTATCAACGAACCCTCCATACGTTGCACTTAACGCACATAATTATGAAAAATAAACTACAGCTTTTGACAGGATATTAAGCGAACACATCATGGATTTTCATTTGCAATGTCAATATGTGTTGTTTTGCAGAATATATTAAATCGGTATGAGTGTGTAAGGTTGCTTCACACGGGACGTGGGCGGCGGCGCGTGCCGGGCGCAGGCGGCCGGCGAGGGCGCGCCGCCAGTAGCCGCCGCCGGTAGCGCCGCCATTTACACCACAAATTAACAACCTGAATAAACATATCATTACAAAACATCTAAAAGGACAACATTTATTAAACGCCTCTCTCATTTAACACTCAAATAAAAATCTTTAGATGACTACGCCGACGGACGGCACGCCACTTAACCACATTATGAAAAGTAATGATCCGTTATAATAATATTTTCATAGTTATGACAGTTAAATTATGTGTAGACAGAATATAAGACAGTAAGAAAGCGCCATAAAAATCCGAAGTCTGGCTGTGTGGACATGTCGCTAGGCGATGCCGGCGGAACGTTTCCGTGGATGATATACCGAAGACGAGCGCGACAGGCGCGCGCGCATCGCGCCCGGCGCCAGCCTGCGCCTGCGCGGCGTTTCGTTGACTTATGACTCTTGTAATGTATTGCAATGCCTCTATCACTCATGAATATTTATTGAAAAAAATATATAGATTACAATTTATAATGTCGTCGCGACACAGAATATGAACGTGTTTAAGGTAATAAATATATCACTGAGAATGTTACATTTAAAATGTAACATTCTCAGTCTTTCTCAGTCTCAATCTTTACACGCGTAATTATTTAAGTCGAGTAAAGTAATGAGACAGGCGGTCTAATAAGTGCAGTAGAGGTGCTGTTAACGGTAACGAGCATACTTTTAATGAGATACTTCTGAAGATCATCTGCACCCGGTGATCTCTAAGCTTTTAACGCATAAAGGAGATCTTTAAATTATCTGAAGAGACATGACCTTATTAAAATGCAAAACATAAAAATCATACCTGTAGGTCCTCCACAGCTAGTCCGTGCTACATTAAAGTATTGAAAATCAAATTAGTTAACGTATGGTGTTCATAATATCATCATCATTTCAGCCGAAAAATGTCCACTGCTAGACATAGGCCGGGTCAAGCACTGTCACTTCGACGGGTGCTGTGCTTCTGACATCCAGCAGATTCCTCCGTCCTTCACCAGGTCATCGGTCCACCAGCCTATAATGTTCCTACTGGGACACAGGCCTCCTGCTTGTAAAAGATAGTGGGCCGTAATAGACCACACGGGCCACTGCGGGTTGCTAAATGTCCCATGTCTTTGTTTTTTTGTTTATAAGACACCTTCCTCACCGTTTCAAGAGCAGTGGTTATGAAATAATTTACACAAAGTAAAGCGCTTATGTAGGTTCGAACTTACGATCTAAAACTAGTAAGTCGCGGCCATTACCACTGCTCTTAAAAGTGAAAGATTTCCAACGCTACGAAAAAAGTTCATAATATACCCTCCAAAATAGGGAGAAAGGCTATTGGCATCTTTTCATCACTTAGCATTTTTCCAAGAAAGATGAAGGATTTTAAATCCAACCTAAGAATCAATTCTCCGAAACAAAGCAACAATAAGGTTTTACGATAAATGAAAAGTAATGCAATAGATTACTTATTAGAAACATAATGTTACGAGCGGCCACGGCAATAAAATTTATGAAAAATAACATGGAATGTTAACGTACTCTAAATTATGCTAAAACTCCCTAAACTAATCTCCATTAGGCGATTTAATTTAAGATGTTACAAGACACATATATTCCTGACTCATAAACTGCGTCTTGTTTGCGTTCAATTAATTTAAATCTAAAATAAAAATGCTAGAGGCAATAAAAGAAAACATATGTGTAATTTTTCTAATCTGTATCAGGCTGAGGCGAACTCGAACAAGCGTCTCTCCGGTTGTACGGCTCTTCGACTCTCCGGCTTCCCGTGGTTCATAAAATACATTCAGGGTAGTCATTAAAAGTATATTTTATCGCGTTTTAAATATTTAGATATTCATCTGGTGAAAGTTATCTTAAATTTAGTTCATTACTACGTAGATGTAAGTCGTGAAACTAAATACGCTCGCGGACAAGTCGGTACGTAACTGTAATGTCTTCTGATAAGGGGAGCCGTCGCAATTTACTGTCTTCTAATAGTACATTATATCTAGAACATATAAACTTATATGATGGTGATTTTCAGCATGATCAACTGAAATCAACGGTCTTCTTCTTTTCGTCTCGATGGTACTCGTACACTTTCTTTAATTTTATACAGTTTGAACCCAGTAGGTAGCCACGTTTATTGCGGCATCAGTGGCATTATTTAGATTATCTGAGATGCAAGTGAACGGGCACTTGGGATACTCCAGCAAGTGAGGCATGGCCTGATCAGATGTACCGCACTCGCACTGGGTTTTGGATGAATCCGTCAATCCCTACTTTGACTAATTGTGTCTATAGCGGCCATATAAGCTACTGCAGGTTACATATCCTGACATCGCAACTGCATTCCTCGAAGTGTTAGGAAGTAATGCATCTATAGTAGGTACCTGGTACACCGACATTTCGACATTTATGTTAAAGTCCTATTTAATAGAGTACGATAGAGTGTCTGATTAATCACACAAATTGGTCAAAATTAATAAAACGAAACCTTTTCTTCCTAAGGCCTGTTAGTCTAGTGGTTAGTGACCCTGACTCTTAAGACTGAGGTCGTGGGTTCGATTCCCACCCAGGACAAATCTTTGTGTGATGAGCACTATCATTTGTTCTGTGTCTGGGTGTTATTTATCTATAACTAGCTGACCCGACAGACGTTGTCCTGTCTCTTTAATGATATTTGAGCACGCATTCTGTCAATTCTATGTCAAATGTCATAATGTTACATTAAAAAAATTTACATTGTCCTATTATATGGTTGTTAAGTATTCTTAAATAAGTGTTCTTAAATTTTCTAATTTCCCGCGCAATTTTTTTTTTTCTCCTGACAATTACAAACACAACAACAACAAAAAAAGTGAAATCGGTCTAGCCGTTCACGCGTGATGGCGTGACCAAGGGAAATAGGGATTCATTTTTATATATATATAGATATGCATGTATTTAGAAATACATAAGTATGTTTATCAGTTGTCTGGTTGCCATAGTACAGGCTCTGCCTAGTTTGGGATCAGATAACGTTGTGTTGGTTGACCTAAGATTTTTTTTTTTTTTTAAGGTGCAATATTGTAAGGTAACATATCTGTTTAGCCGCACAGAAAACTGTATGTACTGACAAGCAATCGTACAGTCAGGTAAGCGTCATAATTATTCATTGACTTGCCACTAGATGGTGGTTTAAGAAAACGTCTGATTTGTACATCGCGGTGTTAAGATTCTCCGCCAGAAGTATAAGGCCTTAGAAAATTATATTTTTGTTA
Organism: Aporophyla nigra; assembly: GCA_947507805.1. NCBI lineage: Eukaryota > Metazoa > Arthropoda > Insecta > Lepidoptera > Noctuidae > Aporophyla > Aporophyla nigra. The sequence continues at coordinate 11,536,020 of OX382307.1, read as the reverse complement.
AGCATTTAGAAGCATTTAAAAGCATTTGAAGCAAAGCACTTGTAAGCACAACATCTCGGAATAAAACTTGGAAAGCCACAAGTGAGTGTTTCAATCAAACCCCAGCACGCTAACCCCCAAAGCGAGGGTTATTCATGGTCCTTCGAGCCGGATCTGGCAAGGGCTGTTCCAGCGAAGCAGGTGAGTTCTCCTGGTTGGACGGAGAATCACCATCCCCATACGCTCCTGCCGAGCGATCCTGGATGGTGGAAGAAAGCTACACCGGATCCAGTTGCAGGAGGTACGGAGGAAGGAGTACCATTCAGCAGCAAGCAAGCTGCACGACTAAGGTCGTAAGGAAGTGAGTGATAGTGTCAAAAATCGTGAGTACTTTGTAATTTCTTATGTGTCAAGCCAAAGTGAACTTTATTGCTTAGAAGACTTGAACTTTAACTTTAGATTAGTAAAATTTGGACTTAGAATAAACTCTTGTGTGTTTGTTTAGGACTTAGGTAGATTTTCAGCCAATTGTGTTCAGACGGGGAACCTACGCCCGATTTGAAGTCGATTGTCAAACACTTAGAAAAATTTCTTTGTTTACATTGACTTGTCAAATAATTGTCAACGTCTTGGACTTGTAAAATTTTTCAAAACCAAATGTCAAACACTTAGCAAATTCTCTTTTGTACATCAACATAAAAAGGTTTTATAACATTTTGTCTGTGAATTGTTTAGAAAAATAACTTCAAAATGACTTTGCAATCACATGTCAAAGTACAGGATGATATCTACAATCGTTTGTTAAGAGCCAAAAGTAATTTTAAAAAGTCGCCAAAAGATAGGATTTCTAAGCCGTATATAGAAACCAGATTAGAAATTGTTGAAGAGCTGTGGGCGCAATTTAGTTTAACACATTCACAAATTGTGAAAGATTTTGAACCCAAGGATTTGAAATCTTTAGCCTATACTGTTAATGAAGTTTATTTTAACACTGAAGAATTGTATTTGGATTTAAAATGCGAGTTAAAAACTGCACTAAATGCCATTAAGGTTAGTGATGTATCTTCGGTTGCGGGGTCATCATCAAATAATGTTTCCGAAGGAAAGAGCACATACATAAAGTTGCCTAGAATCACTATCCCTACATTTTCGGGGAATTATACTGAATGGCCGACTTTCCGAGACTTATTTGTATCTGCAATACATAAAAACAGAACTATTGATAATGTTCAAAAGTTACATTATTTAAAAGGTTATTTGATTGGAGAAGCCGAGCAGCTCTTACGTCATATACCAATTTCAGAAGCAAATTATGATAGATGCTGGACTCAATTGGAGACCAGATATAACAATAAAAAATATTTGTCTCACTGTATTTTGAAAAGATTGCTCAGTCAAAGGAATATAACTCAAGAGTCAGCTAGTGCTTTAAAGGAATTAATGGATACAACATCGGACTGCCTGAATGCACTAACTAATTTAGGTATTGATACAGCTTCATGGGATATTTTGATCATTCATATTATAACGTTGAAATTAGATTCTGACAGTAGAAGGGATTGGGAACTAAAGGTAACCAGCAGCACTGATTCAAATAAGCTGCCTACATTTGAACAATTCAAGGAATTTTTAACAAGTCGGTATAGAGCATTTGAATTCCTAGAAACTAAACCTAGCAAAAATATTGTTAATGTTAAGGCAAAGGCTTTTCACACAGCAACCAATGCGGCTATAGCTTGTCCGCTTTGTAATAACGAGCATAAAATAAGAAATTGCACACAATTTGTTAGCTACGATGTGGATACTCGGCGTAAGTTTGTGCTAGATCACAACTTATGTTTTAATTGTTTGGGGCACAATCACTCTGCCAGGTCTTGTAGGTGTACAGCCTCGTGTCAAATCTGTAAGCGGAGACATCACTCCTTGTTGCACCCTAAAGGTGAGAAGGAGTCTAAGGAAGAGATGGTAAATTCGTTTAGCGATGGTGTTTCGCAAACGAGAGAAGTTGAAAATAAAGTAGTAACTTGTTTTTCGAAAGGTATAGCAAAAACTAATCAAGTCCTATTAGCCACAGCGCTAGTGAGGGCTGTTTCGAAAAACGGCGCTAGGTATACGATCAGGGCCTTGTTAGACCAAGGTTCACAGGCATCTTTTGTGACAGAACATACTGTCCAGAGCTTAGGGTTACAGAAAAAACCAGCTAAAAGTTCAATAACTGGTATTGATGCTCATAACAAATTATTTCTGAATTCGGTTGTTGAAGTTAAAATTCAGTCTAGGGTTGACCCATCTGTGGAACTTGTAGTCAAGGCATATGTTCTCAAATCTATTACGTCCTTATTACCTGGTAGAGAAACGGTATATTTGGACTGGGCACAAGCAAACGATATACAATTAGCAGACCCTAGATATTATACACCGGATAAAGTGGATATGTTGTTGGGAGCCGAAGTCTATAGCCAGGTTTTACAAAACGGGTTAAGGAAAGCTCCTGGTGGTAGCATTGTAGCTCAGTGCACCTCATTGGGATGGATTTTATCAGGAACGATAGCTTCCGCTGGTAATAGCATATCGAGTATTTCAGTGATGCATGCTCAACTTGGTGATGACAAAGTCTTAAAAAGATTCTGGGAGTTAGAGAGAGAACCACAAAATAACAAACGTATACTTACCGAAGAAGAAACAAGATGCGAAGAGATATTTAAGGATACTACGGTAAGAGATAATGACGGTCGTTATATAGTTAACTTACCATTTAAAACTCCAGACCCAAAATGTCAATATGGAGATGCAAGAAAGGTAGAACTTAATAGATTTTACGCATTAGAAACTAAACTTAGTAAAAACCCAGATTTAAAAACAAAATATGAGGAAGTAATCAATGAATATTTACAGCTCGGTCACATGAGGCCAATAACAAAAGCAGAAGAAGAAAACCAAAATGCAGTGTACTTGCCTCATCATGCAGTTATACGTGACGATAAAGACACAACCAAGGTCAGGGTGGTCTTTGATGCTTCCTGCAAAGGAAAAAACGGAATATCGCTCAACGATGACCTAATGATTGGTCCAAGGCTGCAACCAGATCTTCGACACTTACTGATTCGTTGGAGAACCCACCGAATTTGTTTAGTGTCAGACATTATCAAAATGTACCGGATGGTGCGCGTTGCCGATCATCATACAGATTTTCAACGCATCGTGTGGAGAAACAACAAACAATCTTCAATTAAAGATTATAAATTACTAACGGTTACTTTTGGTACATCTTCAGCGCCCTTTTTGGCAGTTCGATCGATGCAACAAGTAGCGTACGATGAAGAAGATAAATATCCACTGGCAGCTCAAAGAGTACTTAAAGATTATTACATGGACGATCTCATGACTGGTTGCGACTCGATAGAAGAAGGCGTGCAGATCTATAACCAAATGAATAAGTTATTAGCTAAAGCAGGATTTAATTTACAGAAATGGTCAAGCAACAGCAGTAAATTACTAGAGAAGATCGTAGGTGAAAAGCACTCGTACAAGAGACAGGATGGTGTAGAAAGGAAAATCAACATAAAACAGGGTGAGATATTCATAACATTGGGACTTACCTGGAACCGAAGCTGCGACACCTTCCAGTACTCTGTTCAGTTACCTATGCTGCAGGAACTTGTAACTACGAGGAAAAACTTCAGCTATATTACCGCAGAAAAGCGCGCATTAGCGTTAGAGACATGCATTAGGGTTAGCCAAGGCAAAGGATTCGAAGCGGTGATTACTAACCTGGAAAAAGGGGGAAGTTGTAAAGAAAAGGTCCTAAAGTCTTTAAATCCTTACCTGGATTCAAAACAGATCTTGAGGGTGGGCGGTACATTAGAACGTTCAGATCTCGACCACAACCATAAACATCCAATATTAATTCCAGGTAACGATCACTTCACCAATCTCTTAATATCAGATGCGCATAACAGAAGTCTTCATGGAGGTCCCCAACTTATGCTCAACTATTTGAGCACGAAATATTACATCCTAGGAGCTAAGCGGTTAGTTACAGCATATGTAAGGAAATGTGTAACTTGCATCAGGTATGCAGCTACAACCAAACCTCAGTTAATGGGCCAACTGCCACCGTCGCGGGTTACACCAAGCAGGCCGTTTCATAATAGTGGGGTAGACTACGCGGGTCCTATAAATTTAAGGACATCTAAAGGTCGGGGTCATCACGCATATAAAGGGTATATTTGTTTATTCGTGTGTATGGCCACAAAGGCTGTTCATATTGAGGTCGTAAGCGATCGGACCACAGAGGGGTTCATTGCCGCATTTAAAAGATTTGTCGCTAGACGTGGTCACTGCAAAAATATATGGAGTGACAATGGCACTAACTTTCAGGGTGCTTCTAGAGAGTTAGATGCAATGTTTCGCTCTGAAAATTCAAACATAACAAAGGAAATTGCTGCAGCATTAGCAGTTGAGGGAACAACATGGCATTATATTCCACCACATTCTCCGAACTTTGGCGGTCTGTGGGAAGCTGGAATAAAATCATGCAAAAAGCATTTGCGTAGGGTAATAGGCAACTCTACTTTAACTTTCGAAGAAATGTCCACTCTTTTAAGTCAAGTAGAGGCATGTTTAAATTCACGTCCGTTGTGTAGGGTAACGGATTCCAACAGTTGTGATGCATTAACACCTGGGCATTTCCTAATTGGTGAACCTATTATAAACGCACCAGATAGGCATTATGAAGACTCTAACATATCTAGTCTAAAGAGGTGGCATTTCGTTCAACAAACGCTGCAACAGTTTTGGAGACGCTGGTCGACCGAATACCTGACCACACTGCTTCATCGGTATAAGTGGTCTATGCAAACTCCTGAACCGAACGTAGGGGACATAGTTTTAATTAAGGAGGATAACATGCCTCCTTGTAGGTGGCTACTTGGCAGAGTGGTTGAGAAACATCCGGGGCTTGATAATTTAACACGGGTAGTCACACTATGTAGCAACGGTTCGAAATTTAAACGACCAACATCGAAACTTTGTGTCTTGCCTGTTGCTTGAAAATTTGATCAGTAGTTTTGTTTTAATGATAATTTTAAGCAATTTTGTTGTTGTTGTTAATATGTATTGTTCTTCATAAGCTATTTTAATATTTGAAGGACATAATGTTGTACAAAATGTCCTTGGTGGGCGGAATGTTTAGCCGCACAGAAAACTGTATGTACTGACAAGCAATCGTACAGTCAGGTAAGCGTCATAATTATTCATTGACTTGCCACTAGATGGTGGTTTAAGAAAACGTCTGATTTGTACATCGCGGTGATTAGATTCTCCGCCAGAAGTATAAGGCCTTAGAAAATTATATTTTTGTTAAGCATTTAGAAGCATTTAAAAGCATTTGAAGCAAAGCACTTGTAAGCACAACATCTCGGAATAAAACTTGGAAAGCCACAAGTGAGTGTTTCAATCAAACCCCAGCACGCTAACCCCCAAAGCGAGGGTTATTCAATATCTATTATTTATTAACTACGCGAGCATCTTAAATTAGTTTTGAATTGATCTCTGCATATTTAGCAATCTGATTATTTTATTAATTTGCAATTACGAGATGGGCCGGGCACGCGTATTGGATCAGGCACGCATAGCATTTAACCTCTATGGGATACTATGCAAACCTTCCAGTATTTGCGCCCTAAAAGGCATAACACTCATCGGAAAACATCAAGAGAATCAATCTATAGATTGCTGAGTCTAAGCTATACGTAGCAGAAACACCCTATAATTCTTCTACTGCTGGGACGCAGGTCTCCTCTCAGTGAGAGGTAGAGGGCCGTTATCCAACACGCAGGCAGCGCGGGTTGGTAGATGTCACGTGTCTTATGATTTTAAGTTCGTTTTCCTCACGATGTTTACCTTCACCGTTTTGAAAGCAGTGGTGATGAAATAATTTACACAAAGTAAAGCGTCTGTGAGGATTTCCAAACCTTGAACCTACAACTCGTATATCGCCGCCGCTTCCATTGCAACATCACTGCTCTAGCTATACCTCATCATCATCATCATCATTTCAGCCGTAATACGTCCACTGCTGGACATAGGCCTCCCCCAATTTGGGGGGCTTTGCCATAATCGCCACGCTTGGTAGGCGGATTGGCGATCGCAGTATGGTGGTAAAATGCATAGAGAACGCTGCTGCCCATTCTCTAGTAAGTCCCGTAGTCGCCTCTTACGACACCCACGGGAAGAAATGGGGTGATGCTATTCTTCCTTCCGGCACCACACGGTAACGGTAGCTATACCTACTGTGCCATAAAGAAATAATTGACAATCGAAATTTTTAAAGTTATTAAATGTAACAAAATTTAATAACTTTTAAATTTACATAATTTTAAAACTCCTATTCTACGTATTCCTGTTATATAGATCAGCAATAATAAATTTTAGAAAACATCACAAAGCTCTTATGAAATTGGATACACCTTCATACTTATAACAAATACATTATATCATACAGATAAAATTAATTAGATGCGGATTGCGCAAACATCTAATTATTTAAAATTCAACGGTAACCCAAACCGTTTTCAAAACATGAACATCGTGAAGTGAAATAAAAAGTTTAAACTGTTGAATATCGATTAAGAAACCGTGTGTTGGCTCTTAATGAGGTCGATACGTCTTCCCGTAAGTACATTATGAGATCAAACGCAGGGTCAGACGCAACCGCTGAATTATTAATTTACAAGTATACTCAATTAAACACAATTAGGACCTTTAGCTCCTGTTTGATTACGGGATGCTTCCATTTTGGACGCATTTATGTGAGTTTCATTAGGTTCAAAAAAATTCAAAAGATGGTTCCCAAAAGAGCCATGCCTATTGAAAATTAATTAGATCATCTGTTTAGCCTTTTCCCAACTATGTTGAGGTCGGCTTCCAGTCTAACCAGTATTTTACATGGAGCGACTGCCTATCTGACCTCAACAACCCAGTTACTGGGTAATTCATTAGATACAATTGCAAGATTCTAATACCAGGTAAGAGTTAGGTAACAATATTGTTAGTGCAAACAGGAACATCAAGGGATAATATTTTGACGAGGCTGAACATGTCAAAGGAATTGGTTTATAAATCAAGTTTTTTTTATATATTGTAAAAGAAACTCAAGTTGAACTCATGTATATTTCTTTTAAACGAACCTCCGATTTTTAAAACACTAGTCGGTAGTCGATAGCATCATATATCAAGTTGTCGAGTCATCTATCAGCGGACACGTGCATTGTTTGTAAACTACAAGACAACTAGTTTTGTTGCTGGCGGTACTAATTGCGGATCAGAGTGTGTTCACATAAATATAATCCACCGTGAGCGGCTTCGCTCATTTGTACAGCGGCGGACGGTTGTCATGTACCCGTATTAATATCGATGAATAAGAAATCCGTTATGGATGGGCTACAAGGCTGGCCATTACTGCGCGATCTGCCGCTGACTGCGCGTGTTGGATGGCTACCATTCTATCCTGTCGTTACCCGTTTTTATCTACCTCTATTTATGTTGTGCCTTGTACAGTAATTATTCATTTCGTTTCATCGGGTGCTCGTAGTGAATGTACTACGCACGGTGCGCCGACTGCTGATTTATCGAAATACATATTTTGAATACGTTTATTCCTGGTGTGTTTGATATTCACGACTTACCTTAAGAAAATGTTTAATAAATATAATGTATTGCCTGCGCTATCAACGCCGATGTTAGCTTGTGTGTTTAACATCCTTCATGTGAGTTACACTGGGAGAGGTTGTCTCAGCTCTATACATCACGAGGAGGCCTGGGACTGCGAGACACGCTTCATAAATAATGTTTTAATAAGGACACTTGTTGCGCAGTAGAACTTATCATATCACTTTAAATAGTTACTTCTATTTATGTTAAGTTTTGTAATCTTTACCTCGCTGCTTCAGCAGCGAGGTAAAGATTTTTCTTCATGTCTACACGAATTAGTTACTGATTATGTTGTTCTTTTAACCTTTATTATGCCACTTCTGAGTAAAAGTTGCCCCACAACACCAAAAATAATGAAGTTTCTGTCATTGAACATTTTACTAAAAATGGCAACATTTTTTTGAATGTCGCAATAATCCTTCCCTCAGCATAGGCGTAGACTCTGCGTAGCACTTCGTCGATCTGCGTAGTTCTACGTACCTCTGCATAGTTCTGCGTAGTACGGCGTACCACGACGTAGCAGGGCGTAGCACGGCCTAGAATGGCGTAGCATAGCATAGTATGATGCAGCACTGCGTAGTATGACGTACCTTTCGTACGGCGTAGCACGGCTCAGCAAGGCGTAGCGTAGCGTAGCTTGGTCTACCTCTACATCGCACGGCATAACTCAGCTTTGCTTTGTGTAGCACGACGCAGCTCTGAGTAGAATGTTATCATCATAAGCCTATAATGTTCCCACTGCTGGGACACAGGCCTCCTCTCGGTGAGAGGGCGTGGGCCATAATCCACCATGCGGGCCCAGTGCGGGTTGGTAGATGTCACATGTCCTCGAATTAGAATGAATAGAATTATGCATTAGAATGTTTTAGTTTCAATATATTTGTAGCGGCATCTACAATGTCACATCACACTAACACATCACACTGACATCACGCAAACCGTGCTACTAGCAAATATACAACGTCCCGACATCAATTGCCGGGTAGTGGCCCACCAGACACAATACCCGGACGATGAGTGAACTTTACTCCCTGTTCCTCATACTACTTATGCATATATTCAATAATTGATTATTGCAATTAATTTAAATAAATAGTCATCATCATCATCATCATTTCAGCCGTAAGACGTCCACTGCTGGACTTAGGCCTCTCCCAATTTGGGGGGCTTTGCCATAATCGCCACGCTTGGCATGCGGGTTGGCGATCGCAGTATATGGTGGTAAAATGCATAGAGAACGCTGCTGAGTAAGTCCCTTAGTCGCCTTTTACGACACCCACGGGAAGAAATGGGGTGGTGTTATTCTTTACGTCCGGCACCACACGGTACTAAATAGTAAGATATTTTATTATAAATAATCATTTTTAATTTCAATCATTTAAATTATTATGTGGCCAATACTTATATACCTACTGAAAGGGTGATCCTAACAATAAATAACCATTTTAAAAGATGCTTTGACAAAAACATGTGTAAGACTCAGAGAGGTATATTTGCTAAATTATCAAGTAATAAAGGGTACATTGAGAGGGAACGCTGTACATCGGCAAGCCTGCACGGCGATCGTCAGTAGATCGTGTGCGCGAGCGCGGGGGGTCTGCGCCGGCGATCCATCACGAACCGCCGAAACACCGAACTATACGATTATTATATTCAATAATCGATGAGCATTAAGTGAAATTAATTTTATTGGGTAATGGCGCGGGTCGTGCCGGCGCGCGCGCAAACGAGCCGTATTAGTAGCGGGCACGCAGCGCCAGCGCAGACCCGCCAGTGTCGTGACCACCGCGCATTGCTGCGAAGTCATAATGCAACAGTAATAGGGCGATTATAGTTCATTAAATTATAAATATAATATATCGATATGTGCCCTTCGTAACAATTCTTGTTCTTACACCATGACTTTCGTGCTTACACTTCTGCTGAACTCTTTAAATGTCTCCCTGCCGTTCCCAGCGTAGAAGCATAACAAAGATTCTACGTCATAATAGTGTGGAGTGGGGAAAATGGTATGATCAACCTCTGCCAGGGATAGTATACTGTCAGCGTAATAATATAACATTACATCGCGCCCGTATTCCACGAAGGGGTGGGCGGAAGCGTCACATGTTGTCAGGGGTACGCCTGTGGCGAACAACCGGACTCAAATCCAGACTCTGGGCTGCTTCTCAGAATACTGTCATCGGCATACTGTGGTATTACAAAAATACATCTCTGCCTACTCTTTTTTGGAGATTACAGGGTGCTTACTCTCGAATATAATTCCAATAAATCCATATTGGTCAAACGTCAGTTGGTTGAGTTAAACGTCAGGGATTGGCTAGACTCAGTGAGTCCAGCCAATCCCTGACGTTTGACTGACAATTCCAATGTCGATCTATTAGAATTATATTCGAGAGTAAGCACCCAGATGTGTCGATAAGGCTTGCTGAGAGGCTTATGGCTAAGCACCAACAGCCGCACGGGTCGTTCAATCAGGTTAAGCTAAGCTTGCCACGGTTGGTTCGAGGATGGGTGACGTGATCTTTACATACCAAAATCCCTCCGTGCCTCGGAAAGCACGTTAAGCCGTTGGTCCCGGCTGTCATACGTGAATCTTAGACAGTCGTTACGATTCGTCAGAAGCTTGAAAGTCTGTCAACCAGTCTTACTAAGGGGTATCATGTTACCCGATTACTGGGTTGTGAAGGTCAGATACTCAGTCGCTTCATGTAAAATACTGGTACCCAGTTGTATCCGGTTAGACTGAAAACCGACTCCAACATGGTTGGAAAAAGGCGAGGCAGATGAGATGTGATGATAAGAAGGTGAAACTAATGGAATATTTTACCTACAACTGTTCATCTAGGAAAATTTATTTAACCGTTTGATGACAACAAATTCGTAGTAGTGAACTTTAAGAAAAATACCGAACAATGGTTTTCTTAAATTGTCTTTCGATACCTGCTATTCGTGACAATAAATACAGATCATTATGTGAACGTCGGTAATGTATTTTCCCACTATTAAAGTATTCAATAAGGTAAAGGCGGTGGCAGACGCAATTTGATTCTCAGAGCTTACACCATTCTGTAACAGAGCTTATTATACTGATAATGGTGTTTCCATATTAGTCAGCAATTGCCCCAGTTTGCCATGGGCTAGGCGAGCACGGAACAATTTTTGACCATAGAACCCAATCGTTAATCTCTACATATTATTAAACGCAATATCTGTCTGTAGGTTAGCACGTTTAATCTCGAGAACCAATGATCCAATTATATGGTTTTGTTTGTAATCATAGGGGCACGTTATCTGCCATAGTTTTGAGTCTATAATCAGTTACAGTAAGTAAAACAGTGAAGAAAGGCATGTAACAAACTGCAAAACAAGATAATACTTTCTCTATTACAAAAATCTAAAAGTAAATAATGGAGTTGTGTTCATAGAAAACAATCGAATCTTTTAACTAAGTGGAGGTGTTCGTAGTGCGTTATAAATGATGTGTTCCGGTTGAAACATTTGGAACTGAAGTAGGCAGCTCTTATCATACAGAACAAATAACATGGAGAACAATGAAGCGCTGTAGGTACGCTCGTTGTGTTCAGCTGATCGGTGTAGAAGCTTCTTTATAGTGTACGACAGCTTTTTGGTAAAAAATAGACCTCACAAGATGCTACTGATATTTTTTTTGTATCAAACTTTACCAAAGCAATGTTCCAAATTTACGATCGTTTAAAATGAGATTTATTTGAAAATAAATTCGTTACGTTTTACAGGCACGTTCAGTCATTGCAGCCTCGTTTACCTACTTTAACCTAAAACAACTTTAACTGAAAGCCAATCAGCGGCTTATAAGGACCTTATAAGGCGAATCTCATTGTGAATGTGTTCAAAAGTCGTGCAGTGTAAAGGGGTCCGGTGCCGATGACGCGCGCGGACGAGTGGCTCGCGTGTGGCCACCGTTACTGTCTCACAACAATACCCGCTGATATAAAGAAAATATTATTTATTTAAATTCCATAAAACCCAGCTGTCGTTATGTACCGCCATATTCTTATGTAGGCCACGTCACAAAAGGCGACATACAACTTTTATCTACAGTTATTGTTATTTATAACACTTGAAGCCTTTTACGAATCGTATAAAAGGAAAGTTCATCAACAGTGTTGTAAGACTTGGAAGGTTTTTACATCGGGTTATTTAGTGATCAACTTCCTAGTGTCCTCAGTGAATGCTCGTGGCGTGTTCCTGTATGGATCAATATGAGCAAAACCAGTCCGCAGATAATAAATATATCAACCGACTGATTGTTACCATAAACTATTAAGAATAATAGTACGAACACCTTGCTGGGCATAACTTATGAACACGGGATTAAATAGCTTTAGTGATTTTTATTATCTATATAATTTTGTCTCGTTTATGGGACCAGTTTTATTAAACTTTGTATTAGGTTAGCCTTTCGTTGAATCTAAAACTCTAGACTAACTATTTATAAAATGATAAATGATATCTCAACGCTGTTACAAAAATAAACCAACCGCAAGACTCGAAGAACCGAGCGGAGTATCAACAAACAATAATTAAAAATTATTAATGACGCGAGCCAAGTGTATCTCGAACAGTTTGTAGCGATATAAATCAGAGCGATGTACCGCCACACTCGGTAGTGTACTCAATTAATTAGCGACTTCAATGGAGAGCCCGATCACGAACAACTATTACAACATTTACCTAAAATAACAACAATAATGTAGGATTCGCATTCACAAAGATTTTATTTGTACTGCGTCACCCACCTGTGCTATAAAAGTACCACTCAAAAAATAGCCCTCATTTATTTTCTTTTAGCAAAGGCACCTTTGGCCAGACATTTAAATATAGAAATTTTGTAGGCAAAATATTTTTGTTCTCGAATTCTACCACTTGTAACTTTCTCATTTTTCGCACCGAAATAATTTAAGCCGATTTAATCTCTTATTAATAGGCAATAACCGATAATCTTTTCCAAGAGCAGATCGGTCGTTTAAAATGTAATAGTAGGTAGACATCTGAAAAAAAGATATGTAGGTGGACGCCATATAATGAGTCAGACAGAATTCGACTTGGAATATTAATTCAATGCCATATTGAAATTAAATTAATTAAGTATAAGACTTGAAAAGTATGGAAGTTGCCGTGGAACTAAACTGGATTGATGGTTTGATATTAATTTTGACCAGACAGATTTGCGTGTGGTTCTAGAAAGAAAAAAATATATTGATTAAATTCTAAAAACTTTTGTTATGTGGCCTGCAGGCTGGCATACTTCATCGGTTTTCGTTGTGAATGTCTTGCACATTTGTTGAAATCGCTGTTATAGTTTAAGCCAAGCATGATACCTGACATCGGATACCTGTCACCTCGAACTGCTTTTGGTACATAAGACAACTAACAATTATTAAGGTATGTACTATCGAGTAGATATTCTCACGATATTAACCTCCTTCATTATTTGATGGCTGAGATAAATTCGCAGTTATAATATTTATTAGAATTTGTACAGAATCGCATTGCAATTTGCATTATTCCACGTAGAAATATTATTCCCACGTTAACAGCTGATTATTGCTAATTTCGGCTATACTATGGTATATAATTTTGAACTTTTAATAACTTTTGTTCCTACTTCTACTTTATACACCACCGAATAAATGTATGAAAATTGCACGAAAAACAGCTTTTAAGTTTTCTTATCAAATTATTTTGGTACCTACTAACCTTTGTTTTTAGAAGTCTCATACATCATGGTCCCATTCATTATAACAATCATAAAACTAACTTTACTAGAGAACAATACTTTTGCCAGCCTTGTATCTGCACTGGTTCCAATAATTCCAATAACTCCAAAACAGTAAATTGTTTAATCAGCCCAGAAGATCTTTAGTAATTTGGTGCGCGTTCGGAATTATAACGCTACACCACAAGCTTAGTTACAATCACACTGCTGTAGGCAAGCTTTGCAAAATGAAATCGAAATCAACATTACCAGCATTCCAAAACTAATTAGCCCGATAATGTACTGCTTATTGGAAATAAATTCGTACATGTATAAAACGGATGCCTTATATTAGTTATCGATAGTTGATAGCAAGACTTCGCTATGTGTAATTAGATAAGTAATTATTGACTACCTCATTTGTTTAGTAGTCGCAAGCGCAGCTGCCTAGCATAAAGGAGTATTAGGCGTTCAATCCAAGCCTAAAACTACCTAATAAATAACATAGACACGGGACCTTTATCAATCAGTAACTGAAGGTGATCAACAGAACATTTTTGTCAGGTGTGAAGCTATAAAACAAATTAGCACATTTAGCAAAGTCAGTGAGCTGTCATATATCAGATGTAATCAAACCTTGTCTTTAGCTGCTCTGAGAAACGGTTGTATGTTCTACGGACAGAAGTCGTCCATATCATTAGCATATACCTACCACACCACTCCATTTGTCACCGTCGTGGACTCTGCAAGCGGAGTGACTTCGTAATCGCATCATCCTCTTTTAAGTTTATTAGAAGTTAATTTACATATCAGTGACCGGTTTGGCGCGTAATGTAGTATCACTGATCAATCAGCGTTTGACGTGTCGTATAATTATCATCTCTCAGTTTCTTCATAAACGGAGGACTTGTACTGTCGGCGGCATAATATTCTGTTATTCACAAGATAATAAATAAATAAAAATCGTTTATTTGCTCACAGGTTTTGGTAGTTACAATATGTGATTGAAGCCTCCTTTTAGGCAAGATATGCCTGTGTTAGGAGACTCCGCTCTTCCACAATAAGTTGTATTAATAATCCGGTAACTAGGGGATCATTCAACAATTACGTGATCACCGAAGGGGGGGGGGGGGTCGGGTGCTTGTATATACATCTGGATTATTTGGGGGGGGGGGGAGAGAATCCATGATTACGTCATCATTTATATAACTAAATATTTACGTCCAATTTTGAAGTCAATACTGGTAACACTAACTATTAGATAGATGGAACGGGATTTCCCCTGCTATAGACAAACTGTGGAACAGTGTGACCAGATTCAGTATTTTTATACTTTTTCGGCATATTTTATCGACTTTTCCAAGCTTCATACGTGTCAGTGCTAATAAAACAGCAAACATTAAGCACGGACGAAGATTACGTAATCAAGGCGAGGGGGGGTGGGGTTAAAACAAAAGATTACGCTGTGATCACATGGGGGGGGGGGGTTAAAAAAACGGCCAAAAATGATCACGTAATTGTTGAACGATCCCTAGTGTAAATAAGCTTAATCTAGGACATGCAATATAATATTAAAATAGTAAACAAAATTAGGTGCTAAGTAAAATAATTACAATATTTAGAGTGTGTGTGTGTGTGTTGTGCGGTGTGTTTCGGTGTGTGTGAGGGTGTATATGTGTGTGTGAGAGGGTGTGTGTGTGTGCGTCAATGTACGTGTTGCAGAAGTGCCTCAGTATCACAATAAGATGGGGTTTTTAACCAATTGCTTATTATTATAGATAAGATAAGTTTTGAGTTATGGGCTGTACACGAAGGAGTATCTCTCTTGTTTCACTTTACCCTATTTCTTTTTATAAACTTGAAATGTTCCTAATTTGAATGTCAATGAGAATTCCCAGAAATAATTAGGACATCTTTGTTCTAAATACAGTTGTCCTTTAAAAATGTAAAACTCTCGAGTTTTTTGCTTAAATACTAAATATATCTAGACAAAACAAGATGTATTTATATCTGCCTAGCTTCCCATCGAACCAGAAGCAACTGATACCAGTTTTACATGGAGCGACTGCCTATCGGACCGCCACAACCCAACTACTGAGCTATATGACGCCCCTTGGTAAGACTGGTTGTCAGACTTCTTCGACCTGTATGGACTACCCAAAATCCACGGAAAAGAGCCGCGACCAACGGCTTCTTAACGTGTTTTCCGAGGCACGGAGGGGATCTCAGTATGTAAAGATGGTCACCCATCCACTGACCAACCGCGGCAAGTGTGGCTTAACCTGATCGATTGATCTGTGCGGCTGTTGTTACTTAGCTATAAGCCTACAAAGGTTATTTAAATGGAGTTATGCATTAAAATGGTTTGTGTGGCTGTAACAGTCGGAATAATGCATGAACCAGACAAAGCCACATGGTCTTTGAGACGGCTATGTGCAATCACATTATAAGCAAGCACCTGTAACTGCCCCCGACTGTACAAATGTTTAAATAAAACGCGAACCATGTAATAACAACGTCGCGCAGCGGGCACATGCAATCAAACGCTTGTCGCGGCTGTATTAATAGTGTCGCAGGACGCTATCTAGGAGTTGCGACAGACGGAGTCGCCGAGACCTGTGCACCGTATAATTACTGGTACAAAACTTTCATAACTCCCCCAGCCCCGCCAAGCCCGGCCCGTCAAATAAGAATGAGAGATATTTCAGGCGTTTGTACGCTGTCGCTTAATTACACGGTGCTGTTGTCGCTTTAATAGAATTTAATTGTAGTCCCCGGTTCTAACTCTTAGCGCTCGGAACTTGTTTCAAGCAAAATTAAACTATTATCAATTCCCTGGGAAGAACAATATAAATCGCCGCGACTGTATCAGGTGTAACGTTTCTGTTCGTTGCGTAACTAAACGTAGAGCCCAAACGAATTGTGGAACAAACTGTCCAATTGTCACAAGTGACCTTTTCGATATGCTAACGTAGGCGTTGTTTGTGGAAATTCGTCTAAGCACTTCATTCAACATTGTATAAGTAGGTACTCACGCGTGTTGCCCTTTCTCTTGTTCAGACCTTATTTTCAGTAGAAAGGATTATCTATTTCATGATCAACAAACGCAAATGTGAAGACTCAACTCATTCGCCAGATACATCCATAGATAACGCAACAAATCTGTCTCCCCACACATATTATACATACATTAAGGTATCAATCAATACATTACGCCCGCCACACAATCAGGCGCACGATATCCTAGGACCAACCGCGCGGTGCATGTGTACTGCCATTACAAAGACGTAGGCAATTGCTCCGGTCTGATTAAATATCGTTATCGCGTGTATCAAAAGCTACTGCACTTACCTACAGATCAAAAACTGCTGAGTTAGAACATCCATCAATGTGAATAAGTGGAAATAATAAAAGGTACATTTAAAACCAATGTCACACCAAAAGCTAACAAGGAAATCTTTAACGGAAAAGAACAAGAGATAAACTTTAACCTATGTAAATGATTCTTTCTAAGCACCAGCCAGGGCGTTATTGAGCAAAATTCCAAACCTGTTTTATTAATCATGAAAAGTATGTAGGTAACTAAGTATTAAATAAAACTGAAAAACAAAAGCTAGACGAACGGAGACACTTTTTAACAAATTTTACATCCGTATGTTTCAGCTCGAATAATTCCTAACAAGTCATTATTGGTCACAAGTGTGAGTTTTCAATTTAGAGGTTGAAGTTAACTTTCGTAGCTGTCAGTGCAGTAGCAGCACCGCGGTCGAACTAAGTCCGCGCTCGTCCCGTTAATGCAGCACACGAGCCGAGCTTGTTACGAGCATTGTACGGCGGTGGCGGCGCGGCCGATGATACATTATTTTTATAACAATAAATCGTTGTAAGTAAAGCACCGCCGTCTGCCGGGTGGTCTCCGTGCCTCAGTGTCTCAGCGTCTGCCCCTAGTCGCCGCACGCTCGCTCATCATGCCTTGCGACTCTGACTTAAGACTACTCTATACATTTTACAACACGATATCAACCATTAATCTCTTTACGAACATCTGTCCATCCGTTTAATTATTTTTTCATTACAATCATTGAGAAATATCAACAGATTTTACGACTGGGAACGAAAACTCTTTAATTTTTTTTACAACACCCTATCATTACCGGATAACAGATGAAAAAAGGCGATGGCTTTTCAATAGTTAATTTATTAGTTAACGAACGACCAGATACAATCTATTCGTTGCATACATAAAGATAAATGCTATAAGACACGTTATAAGACTGTGGCCAACTGGCCACTGCACTGGCCGAAGCTGTGATAGCGATCGTAAAAATTAATAGTCCTTGACACGCGGCGTTCAATTTGCTTTTTAATTAGTAGCGCGGCACCGATATCGTACGTTACCGGAGATAGTAGCGATAACCGCTATGGGGAATCAATAACGATCTCCACTGATACCTACCGTATATCTCCACTAACTGAATTTTAAATAACGCGATTAACTTTACATTTACATTTTTAAGTTAAGTGTTAAAATAATGCCAATGAATATTTATATCGCTCTATGCATGTGACCTCAACTCTCTTTTTATTTTTATTGAAATTGGGATCCATATTTTACTTCAGCTACAAGTTGCACCTTTTGCTTTTGGAAGAGATACAAAATTAAGAAAATTATAGAATCTTTCCTACAGTTTTCTAGCGTAAAGAAAACGCAAGAAAACGGTCTTAAGTTGTCTTAATTGAAAAGATAACTTAAGACACTGCCAACATTGCATTGTTCAATGACTAATACATTCTGTTTTTGTTAATTGAGTTTACGACACATAAACAATAAACATTTACGATAAAATACTGATTAATACCGTGCCAAGTTGTTCAAAGGATTTCAAGGAGGCTTGAAAATATAAACAGAAGGTTTATCGCTGTAAACAAATTGGTTTAATAGTATCTATTTAGTTATGCGCATATTAACTGTGGGGGGAATTGAATCGCGTTTGTTAATAGCTCACGACATGAGACCGACGTGTGCCATATATATAGTTTTGTATTAATATCTAAATTCATTTAAATTGGCTTATTACAGAACCTTTCTTCTCACGCCTCCATGTTAGGTGTTGGTTAATAATTTACTATTTATGTAGTTGAATATGATTACTATTCCCATGAATTGTATAATGTAATGTAATAAATTTTCAATTTACCAAGTCGGCTTTGTCATTTGCCTTAAGTCCATCGTTTTGTCATATATTATGTCCACGTCATATGGAATGAAAGAACGATTGCAGCACATTTCCTTGCTAGGATGCAATCGCAACCGTAGCATTGCGCAAATGCTATGAAACTTCAGTTGAAAGGCAGTTATTAATTATAATTACTGTTGACAACTCCGATAAAGATTGAACCAGATAACTTTGAATAAAGAACAAATAAGATAATATTTCAGTAAAGCCTTCATGGGTTAGCCTTCACCCAAAAAAGAGTACTTAAACGGATTCCAACTCAACTATTCGGAATAGACATCATAGTTCCACAATATTTCAGTGTCTACGTAGAATGAACACATTTTTTCTTGTATTGACAATCAAATTGTTCATTTTCATAAGTTCCCCTTTCTATGATCGCCGGGCCCATGGAAATTGATTTTTTAAAATTACCATAGTCAAATATGACAAGACCAGAATATGACCTTAATGACCAATATACACAAAAAAGAACGTTCCGTAAAAAGCTCAAAGCACAAATTGATTTGAAAAAAGACGAGCTCAACATTAAATTCAATTGAGAACACCAAAACAAACATATGATTAAGAGAAATTATCAGAACTGCCGTTACGTTCTCTTAATCAAACGTCGGATTTAGTCAATTTAGGTTTAATGATAGTGTTGTGCGCGTTAAGCCCGTTTGATTAATTGTATAGGACTCTAATTTTAAGGAATATTATTTATGTTTATGTGTTTAATACGCCTGTGTATGTGAAGCCTCGTATTCATGGGAAGCAAAAGTTGAACAACAGTCACTGAACATTGTGTTGAGCCACATTTAATGTTGCTGGCAACAATATTAACTTCAATATTTCCTTTCTACTCGGCGATATTGTGTTAAGATGTGACCTCCAGAAAATCTTGATTATAATACTCAAAAAATATTTTTCAACCCCCTATAACACACGGAAACATTTATTGCCAGGAACACTTCATGCTATCATACAAATTCCGAGGAAAACATGTGGCTGTAGCAATGATGCGCAACCTTTATGTTCCCAAAGCTTGAAGGAAAAATGAGTATCGTGTGTGTGAGTGTAAGTGTGTATGCGTGTGTATTGAGCTGCGCACGCGCGCACCGCACGGAAGCGCTATCGGTCGTCCATCGACGCGTGATTTACGACACGCCATCTCACTACACACTTTTACGTTTCCATAAAATAAGAAAAGAAATTCGAATATCACTGCCTACTGCGTTTTGAGAAGCTATTGCCGACTTTGCTTAGTAATACTTAGTTGATCAACTACATATTATACTATTTATTTTAGTAGATATAAAACTACGGAATGTAAACCTTACATGAAAACTTTTACTGCTTAACGCCGAAAAACTGGCCAAGTGCGAGTCGGACTCGCGCACCGACGGTTCCGTACAAACCTGCAGGAATTCAAGGTTTATGCATGAGGTTTATGTTTATGAAATTATTTTTTTTTTTTTAAATTTATATTTGAGTTGACTGAATGAAAGGTAAATTGTGGTTTACGATTTATGACGTATTAAAAAAAAAACTACTTACTAGATCTCGTTCAAACCAATTTTCGGTGGAAGTTTACATGGTAATGTACATCATATATTTTTTTTAGTTTTATCATTCCCTTATTTTAGAAGTTACGGGGGGGACACACATTTTACCACTTTGGAAGTGTCTCTCGCGCAAACTATTCAGTTTAGAAAAAAATGATATTAAAAACCTCAATATCATTTTTGAAGACCTATCCATAGATACCCGACACGTATGGGTTTGATGAAAAAAAAATTTTGAGTTTCAATTCTATGTATGGGGAACCCCAAATATTATTGTTTTTTTTTCTATTTTTGTGTGAAAATCTTAATGGGATTCACAGAATACATCTACTTACCAAGTTTCAACAGCATAGCTCTTATAGTTTCGGAAAAATATGGCTGTGACATACTCGCAAAGACAGACAGACAGACATGACGAATCTATAAGGGTTCTGTTTTTTGCCATTTGGCAACGGAACCCTAAAAAGTAAATCACGTTCTGTAAATTAGGAGTTATTTGAAAATACATTCAATAAAATATAAGTTTTCTAAAAACGGGAGTTTATTTAAAAAATGGAAAACGTGATAACAGTAGGACTGAAAAATCTCACTTCAAAAGTATGAAATAAGAAAATATTCTCATCTGAAACCCGTGGTCATAATTATGCACTTTGCCCTAATGCTGACTTATTCAATTTAACGACAACAACATTTAATTATACCAGCGGACGAGACATTTCCAACGATACCTCATTTATCAATTAAGATATAGCTTAGAAGTAATGAGAGAAAAAAAAAAAAAAATCAAAAAAACAAACAAAAATCAAAAATCATAACTCCTCTATTTGCTTCGCCGTAGTCGGGTAAAACGGCGTAGTGACACCACGCGCTAGCTACGCTACCTATATTTTTTCCTTAAGGTCGCCTTATTTTTAACTTCGTCAAAATAAGCCAGCCAGTAAGAAGTATTTAGTAAAGATGTTACAATTATGTACCTACTTACCTAATTTCGTGTAAAAAAGATGACAGCTTTAAACTACTTTTTACGAAACAATTTACTCATCGTTTAGTTTTCTGTCAATGATGAATGTGTTTTTTTTTATTAGAGTTACATTTTCCCACGCATTTCTATTCGTCAGTTTTATATTTTTAACTACAGCGCTTCATAACAATGTGGGATTTCAGTCGGTCCACAAATGAACGACGAATCACGAATAAACAATGTTCTTTACATGTATCTCTTTTCTATTTTGATACTATTGTAGGTACAGTGTATGGGCTGACGTCAAACCGTCTATTAACATTCTTGCTAAAAACAAAGGTACCGAGAAAACTATGGTACCTACCTACCTAAGTGCTACACCGCCAAAGTCAGAGCAAACTTTATTATTTATCTATAGTACGTCCTGCCACTCGCTACCATCGAATAATGATATATCTGAGCACAATAAACTAGATTTCGCTATCTCTGTTAATGGTAGAGAATCAATTTGTCATTGTTTATCATTATCCACCGAGATAATGATATCCGCTCTGATTTCGCTGTTATAAATCACAATAAGATTAGCTCCGGTTAAACTCGAAAATCACCCAGGAAGCGTTTTAAAGTAAAATCATAATTCATTAGTCAGTCATTGAGCGTGCGTACGAGCAGACGAGGAGACGGAGCGGCAGCCATTATACGAGATGACGGCGCGCGTGCCGTGCCTCGGCCGCCGCCGACGGGTCCGCCCTGCCCCGCGCACCACTCCCGCGCCGCGACCCAAAGGGTTCCTTGCCCAAACTCCACGGGTCAAACTTAAGTGGTAACGCGAAGCCAGCCGTCGCCTTTAAATAGGAAACGACACGTTTATCCAATTAGAAATTCACCATATCTTTGTGATAGTTGAAGAGGAAATTTGAGCAATCAACTTGCAGAGCGCCTCGGCGCGGCGTTCCTATCACAGTTTATTCAATTGAGCTCGTAATGAAGTTATGTGAGCTATGAACAGTATGAAATAAGCGCTCCGCGTCTACACTGACCGAATATTTGTCTGATGATTCGAAAAAAGTTAATGGTTTGAATCCATTAAATACAAACATTATTAAAATTCATAATTATGACTGTTACAACTTATTTATTCACGAACAGAAACGCCCAAGCCACAGGAAAATATGCCAATTAAGCTAGAATACACGAAAATGTTTAACCGAAGTGAAACGCTTGTATCGATGTCAATTCTTGCATTTATGGAGTCAATTCTTAATTTAACTCTAACCTTTAAGATTAAAAGATATGCAAAAGTAGTGCCGCTGTGTAAAGACTTATAGTCCGGTAATAAGATAAGTATGACCTCAATACGGATTCCAGAACGAACTGGCCAGTGTGAAATATAGCTAGCATTCTAAATAACGCATAATATATAACCAGGCGGAGTGCACAAAAGCGTGAACTGGGAACAAGTTGTTATTACAAGGTGTTGAACCTGGTTTTCTGATTTATTGTTGAATGGTATTAGCAATGATCAATGTTGTTTTGAGGTGTCTCTTTGCTGCAAGCGTTTTATCTACGTTAATTACGAAACATTCTAAGATAAATTTCATTCAGTCAGGAACTAAACGTGACATGGAATCCATTTACTTTGTCGTTTGATCATAAAATTAATTCCAGCAAATTGACTCGGCTCATATCTTAAACGTGGATTGACCCCAAGGGAAATACAATACAAGTGGCGTCGTTAATTCCATTAATATTGCTAACGTCCTGTCGGTGTTGTTCCGATGTTTATATAATTTTGCTCTTCTAAGTCGTGTGTGAATAGCCCTCATTGATGTTGTGTCCGATGCGCATACATGAATGAGGAAGTGTTGAAGTGTATCTCGGCCGTTGTTTAAGTGGTGTTAGAAGGCAGAGCGGGCGCGTGACGTGTGCCGCGCGCGTGGCCCGAGCGCCCCAGCGACGCCGATTGATACACCGAGTTAGCCGACCTCACTCACCGGCCACCGCACTGACCTCATTCATAAATCGTCATTTAAACTTATATTCAAAGAGCAAGGGTCCCCGTCTACTATAGATTCTGCCATATCTTGAATTACGGTGTCTCCTTATGATTTGTATGGTTTAAAATGATGGCTGATTTATGAGGGAGCAAGAGAAAATATTTTGGAGATAAAGTTATAAAAGATTGTAGTTATTATTTGTATGTATGATATTTTGTTTTAAATATATGTTTTAGCAAATGCTAAATCTATGCTAGATGTAGCCTGATGCGGTAAGCATTATGAACGACACAAATCTGGAAGAACAAATCATCGTAAGATATGATAAGTACCATGAAGCATATTAACAGAAGTAGACAATTGTCTGAAGGAATGTGGTTATATAATGAGGAAATCTAAGTGGACAATAAAAGTGGTGTGTGTCGCGTTGTGACAATTGTGCGGCTTCGTGGTGCGCTCCGTCATGCAGCAACCACTCCAAATTAATATATCCTGGCTCGCGCCGTGATTCCTAATATTATATTTAGACATGACACGCGCTCGTTTGTATCAATTGCTCCCGTCTGCTTCACTGATATACGGCCGACGCTACTTTAGAACAATGATGGCATAAATTGCGCTATTACGCGCTTTAGCACTGCCCCGCGACCCTGCGCGACTTCTGACTCTCTAATTGACAAATTAGCCTGCACTGATACGCTTGCATGCACAACCGGCGATACAATCACTGACAGCCACGTTACTCGTTACCTACGAACAACAAATTGTGCCGGCCTACGCTCAATCACCGCAAAGCCGAACTAATTTAATACAACCACAAGTTGTCAAACTAAACGGGGAGGCAACTCGATAAATGAGCACACAAGTGATTCCCATGTCGAGGACAAGCGATTACAATGCTCATTAATAACTTCTTGTGCGGCGCCGCTAACTTCACCAATACAAATCAGTCTAATGAGTGGAGCCCATGAAAGCCTTTTAATTTCCCATTTGGTGCGGCCACCTCTGATATCGACTGACTGTTATTAATATAGGGCCAGAGCCGGTCGCCGGTGGCGGCCGTGGCGGCGCTCCCGACAACCTCGATTACGTGCAGGCGTATGGAGGTATCGCAGACGCTCTCTGCGACTTATCTCTCACTATTAATTACGCTCAGATATTCACCGGACAAGTTTTAATGCAACTGCTTCATTTGTTGCACTAAGAGTGCCATATCGGAGACGTTATAGGAACGATAACTTTGTAGAGTTGCGGCCGTCGGGCGCACTGCGCGGGGCGCGACGTCGTGGTTTGACAAGTAATTTATAACCTATCAAGTTATTCGTGTAAATGACTGATAGCTACGGAGCTGGCGTAAAATGCAGTCTTTACACTTAGCACAGATAGTCATCTAGGTTTGAATCAGTTATTTTGTAAGAGCTGGTGCACAGTGGCGGCTCCGCGGCACACGGTTCATTAAGAAACAGTAATTGCTGATGCAATTACTGTTTCTATTCATAAAAGAATTGGAATCAGATCAGGCGCAGCCGCAGGCTGTACCAGCAAGTGGTTAATAACACCCCACTAAGAATATTGACTGCTGTTGCAAATTGAACTAAACTAGTATCGTGCTCTGTTTAAATCGCTATTTATTTCATATTATTTATCGTTGTCCGATAGATACGTACACTTAATGTAAGGCTTTCAATGCCGTGATGTAGAGCGTCGTAAAAATATACGTAATTTACAAAGATGGGCCTAGTGTTTTATTTTGCTGGAAGATGGACATGCTGACCGTTATGTCTGCCATCATAATTCACGTAAATCATATTCAGCCGGTAAACCAGTCCGGTAAAAAGAAAATATCCGTTTGAGACGGCGCCCGATAACTGCCACTTTACAAGCAGGTTAACTTATATCGTATCATAGTTATTCCTACATTTATACACTTCATTTATCAAAACTAGAAAAATATCAACTCTCGCCGTCAGTAAATAAAAAGATCGTTATTATTTCATTAAAAGATAACAAATAGCAAGATTTCTTACGTGAAACAACAACTACGGTCGAAACTCTATCTCAGCTATGATTTATTGTTAAACATCAAGATAATATTTTAAGCCGGCAATAAACAAAACATGAAACCGGCTAAAGTAGGTGACTTAATTATTCCGTCATTCAGGAGAATTAAAATCAAATTGAATCGAATTTATTGACAGTTAAGATATATATTATTATTCCATTGCGTTGTTTTGTACTCGAAATTATCGTCGACCTGGAATTTGAGAACCAAAACTATTAATGGTTTAAATCAAAATCACATTACTCAAACCAAAAGCCAGGTTGATGGATACTCCGTGAGCTCAACAATCAGGGTACTTGTAATATACTATCAAGTAGGCACCTGGTAAGCACAGCTGAGGTATTTCATGAAGGACGCGATGAAAAAGTATAAACATTGGTTGAAATTGGTGGACATTAGTTATTCCGTGACACAGATGATATCGCAGCATTAAGTGCGGATGGTCAGCAGCGGCCAGGTGTCACTTATCTCTGCAGTGACGGACGCACTGTTGAAACTAGAGAAGAAATGAGGAATCTCTCCGACGCGCGTCCGTTGCCATAACTCAGTAAGATAACTGACTGTCCGGTAAAACTGTTAACGACAAATAACGCAGATAACGTAACGGGCGCCTAAACGACCCTATCTACCGTTTCGATAATATTTAATAATTATTATTTACATATATTTATCAGATGGATAGAACGCGTGCGACGCCCAACGACATCTCGTCGCCGCGGCCCGCGATACTTCTCAAAGTAATTTATTTTGGCATTCGGTTACGACAACTACAAAATTGATATGAAAATTATGAAATATGTTAATAAAATACATATCGTTGTAGTGAAATACAAGAACTATAAACCAATCAAAAACCTAATGAATTTAGTTTGTTTGCATAGATATTGATATGACTAGGGGAAACTGTTGGTTTATAACAGCTGTCTCTTATTAAATTCTCGATCGGTATTTTCCAGAACTAAGCAATTATTTACAGATTACAGTTTTTATTTCTACTGAAAATAAAAACGAACTCTGTTAACTTGAGCAGACCTTACTGTGAAAGATGTTTGGCTGGAGACGATAAATACATTTATCTAAGAATAATATTGTTTATTTTTTGTATTGTTCGCATCCTAAATGGCGAAATGGTGGGCTGGTCCCAAAAAAAAACAAGGTGTCTCAGTTTCATACGTGACGTCTGATAATCCGTCAATCTTCTCATTCTATTCCAATATATGTATTTCCAGACAGCGTAGGTGAACTTATTCTTTCCCAAATGGAAATATACGGACTAAAGCTTTTTTTTTTCGACTACGATATTGACTATCCTTACAAACCTCAATTATGTTATACTTAAAGGTTTATAGAAATTAAGTTACAGTACTTAAATTCTATAAATCTACAACATAAAGTGAGAAAATAAATCTCAAATCAATAGGTACATATTTTGGGCACATGAGCAAACGCAACTTTCGTAGCTACTACGTTGTTCGTAGCTCGTAGCACTTCAAAGGAACGCTTCCATTAAAAATTTTAACCCAGTAACAAAACTTCTTAAAATTGTAGGGCTTTTTCACCAACAAGTGCATCAGTACCCACAGTCATCATTCTCTCGTCCTTTATCTTATACCTTTAAACGAGCAATTCTTGTTTATATATATATATAATCTGAATCTCGGAAACGGCAACAACGATTTTCTTGAAATTTAGTATACAGGGGGTTTCGGGGGCGATAAATCGATCTAGCTAGGATTCATTTTTAGAAAATGTCTTTTTACCAAAAAAAAACCGAGCAGAGCTCGAGCATCCAGGTACTTCTAATTTATTTGGGGTGGGCGCAACATGTCCATTCCTTCCATTCTTCTCTATTAGTCGTCATATTGGGAATCACCCTCTTTCTAGACCATCCATCTTTCTCCTCCATTTATTTCTTTTTCTTTCTTTCACACAGTCCATCCACAGTTTCATCAATACCCACAGTGAAGTACATATTCATAAGTTTTGTAGTAGGTACCGCGGTTGCAACAGATTGATTACTTTTTAAAGGTGTCCAACCTGGTGTACTGATATAATTAGATAGCGTTGTATATAAAACAGAGAAACATCCGGCTTTGCCTGCGACAAGGCGGTATCTTGTTTCATTAGTGACGTACCAATACTTAACTTAATAAGTATCAAAACATTAATGATTAAGGCGAACACGCCCCAGACGCGACGTTGTAATTTCTCAGCTCATAATAATATTGTAGTTTGAAACTCAAGCCAATTAATAAAATGTTGTTTACTATCAGTATGAATAAACGAAGAGCCCACTAGTTCTTTATTATTTTAATCTCTGGTAACGTGTTGTTCGGCTGTCGGGTTATGGATGTATGTTTGATAAATACATTTATATCCAACGTAATCAAAAAGATATCATGAGAAATGTGTCGGTGAGTACAACTCGATAATTTTCATATCTTACTTTATAACTGTTTCGTAATTACTTGTTGACTCTTCCATGTGTCGTCAACAACAAAAGCTGATTTCTCAAAGGATAAGGTATTATATAGGTAAATAGATAGAGATGGTTGAGGTCCTCAAATTCTGAGGTGAGCTAACACGATTACTGACAAATGCTTGAATTGACTAAATGGTCCACTCAAATCTGTGTTTCTTTATTCACAAGAGCATTTTAGGCACTAATCTATGTTGTCCCCAGATAATCTGACGAAGATTATGCCTGGACATTAAAAAGGACTTTGACCCTCGAGTTTATTTCACCATTTGATCTCAAAGGTAGATCTCAAATATGGCGACTCCATCTAGCTTATTTTTGCATGCCTAATAATTATGATATGTAAAACTGATTCTGAAATCCTATTTACAGAATAAACCATTTCATTTCATTAATGAAAGTAGCAAAAAAATGTTACAATAAAAAAAAAAACTTATAATTTAGAGTACCTAACAACGAAAACCTATCATATTTTTAATTACCTGAGCTGAGTTTCCCAAAGCGCTGGCCCTTAACAACTATAATGGCTGTCACAAAAATGAGGCAATATGAAACTCAATACTCCGTTTATGATTAACCTTATCAAGACACGACGTCCCTGTTCCTCTACCTTAATACATCGGGGCCACTTAATAGCTGTGCTTTCTAATTCGTAATAATATATTTTACAATTTATTGAGAACGACATTTTTGATCCGACATAAAATTTAGGAATGTATCGTGATATTTATCGGTGTCGATACTTCCAACGACACTTATGGTGTTATACATTAATCTATTAGACCATTGAATGTCAGTTACGACCTTTTTCTGATTGGCAGGTCGAAGTTGAAAGCAATAACTATCTACTGATATTTTTATCGTTACATCGCTTGATAGAACGGATAAAATTAGCCTACCCCGAAATACAAAAAATCAATAAATGACTATACATATCCATGGTGCCGATATTTTATCGGTGAAAAATCGCGAATGAGAGACAGAGTGGGCCGTAATCCACCACGCGGGCCTAGTGCGGGTTGGTAGATGACACATGTTTTCGAATTTTTGGTTCTAGAACTTGCCGGTTTCCTCACGATGTTTTCTTTCACCGTTTTGAGAGCAATAGTGATGAAATTATTAACAAAAAGTAAAGTGCCTGCTGAGTCCGAACCCATGACTTACAACTCGTTGGTAGGGGCCGATACCAGTGAGCCACCACTGCTCAAAATTACTGATGCTGAATTGCTGATGGGTGCATGTAACTGTAAAAGAGTTGTAAGTATTTAAAATTAAGGTTTAAAATTCAGTGTAGCCCTCAAAATTCAAATTTGATTTTACAATTTGCAGGTTATTGTCATGTTGAACAAAATATGATTCGCGACCATAGCAAATATGGTTTTACAAAATTATATATGATTAAAATCATTAATACAATCCTCTAAGTTCATTTAATTCCGTTGGATAGCTATTGCATGAAAAACTAATTCAATGTAATTTAATAAACTTAATGGAAAGAGAAATATATACGTGTAACAGTCGCCAATAATATTTTAATCAATATACAACCTGGCTCTGACCTACAAATTGCAAAAAACATAAGAATATCTAAAACTTCTTCCTTTTTACATTTAAAACTTATAAAAGTTTGAAATATGACCTTCTATATAACCGAACCCAGAAGAACTAATTGAGAAACGCACAATTTATCAGAATCTGAATGGGATTGAAGGTTATTTCTAAACCATTGCGTCATTTGTTCGAATAAATTGTGGCTCAGCAACGTAAATAACGCAATGAATGTTGTTTAATTATGAATATTAAACCAATTCCTACCAATAAAAAGTTCCGCAATTACCCCTCTGGACTGTACACACGGGTACACATCAAGCTATAAATTTCCAGTTTAAGCTGACCTCGCATTGTGTAGGTTTTTCCTACAATGTAGAAGAGAAGAAGAAGTCAGCTTATACTGCAAATGTATAGCCTGATCTGTAGCTAAAAACAAAAACGGGACTATATTGTGTTAATTAGGTGGAAATACCTCACTGAGAAAAAAAAACAATCATTTATTGGGTAATAGGATATGTCTGAGACTAAAAATTCGCTCGCGGCAATGGTTCTTTTCTTGGTGGAAGGCGAAAGCCCCCGCACTGGCGTCAGTCCCTGGAAGAAAACGTAAAAGGAAACCTATCTACATTCTACGAAGGAAAACGGTAGTAAGAGGGATGCCCGATATTACGTCTAAAAGATTCTGAGCACAATGTTAATATACTATTATTCAAACTGATAAAAAGTCTAGCCAAAACAAATAATACAATAGTATGGTAGTAATAGTATATATAGTGTAGTGTTTGTCACCATTTACATACAGGGTCAAATTGAGTTAGCTAACAAAACTCCACGGACTTGGTGGATATCGATAAGTAAACATGAAACAAAAAGAAATTAATTTGATGAGTTCCATTTCATATCATTATATTTTTTTTTAAATCAATCTTCATTGTTTAACAAAACCACTAACGTTCGCTGACAAAAAAAAACATCAATTTTATTTTACTATCGTATTTAATTCTTGGTACCCACCATGTTTGCGGATTTTTGCTAGCTAATTTAATTTGACCCTTTATAACTACCCACTTTAGTCCAGGGTTAGTCCCTATGGGCTCCGGTCTGAAATAAAAACATTCTATTCTATAACCGCGACATAATCCTTTTTCATTTTCCACACGACTCAGGTCCGGGAGGTACATATTAATCACGGCAAATTTCTTAGTAACCCATTTATATAGATAAGTTATTCCCACAATTTCATCCGCGTTTAGTAATAGTAGTAATCATACAATTATTCACTGTAGGCATCTCAATTACGAATAAAATGTATGAATAACAGCTGTTTCATTTATGACAACTATAAGAATATTGTTGGAGAAAATATTAATTTAACAATAAATGGCTTTGGAAGGAATACATAATTCCGAAACGGTGTCAATGAGTAGTATATCTTCTATTATAATAAAAAAACTTTAAGACCCACTTTTTTAATTTATTTATTATTAATATCTATCACTATCTATCACCTATCACTTTCAAAAAAGATATTTTTTTATTACTCTACACTGTCCCATTCCTGAGCAAAGGCATCCCCCAAATCCCTCTAAGCATCATTTTCCAAGGCCACCTCGAAAAACCATTACCATTCAAAAATAACTTTAATTTGACTTTGGTTCTGTCTTTTTGTTTATTACCACCAAGTCAGTTATTTTTAGTTGTGGTACATACCTTTCTAGATACCTCACACCAATTTGTATCTATACCATTACTTGCTATGTAAACTACAGTGACAAAAAGATTGAGTTCATATTTTTTAAAGTAACTCAAAAACTACCCCAGCAAAGTAAATAAAATTTATATGACCATCACGCAAGCTTCCTCTACCAAACGAGAATTTTCAAAATATGTTCTCGAATTAACGTTATACAACCATGAAAACCTTCAAGGAACGATGGCGTTTTGTGGGGCTGTATTAACTAATTTTGGTGTAAGTGCTGATTTGCAGCTTCATTTGAATAAATTTCCTATGTCGTGGTTGGACACGCTAATTATTTAAAATAACAATAATATAACTAGCGAAATGTGAACACTCTGAACACATCTGCCTGTCCCTTTAAAGCATACAAGCAAGATGTTATAGAAACTTGCCAACAATGCACAGACGTGCGAACGCAGCAATCGCTAGATTTGCTGTCGTTTATTGAAGAGTTCCTACATCTGTCCTAAAAGATCTTCATCAGATCTTCACCGAACTTAAATGGAACAACATCTGGAGAAAAAAAAATTACAATGATCTCTCTGCACATACGTATACAAAAAAAAGACAAAAAGGTATCGAGTTGATTACCTTCTTCTTTTTCAAGTAGGTTAATAGATTCAGGTCCGCAGGACTATCGCATACCTAATTGAAAACAGACAGGGCTTAAAAGTAGAAGTACTTCAATATAAATAAAAATTAGAAATGATTGGATCAAATTTTCGATCAGCGTTAGTGCTTAAACACACGAGCGGCACACGTCAACAGCAGCGCAGCTCGTGTGAACGCACACTAGTCAGACAGGATTCTCGTGGCTGGTCGGATTAGTAACAAAAAATATACTCGAACCATCACAGAACACCGACAAAGATAGTTTGATGACAACCGATCATAATAAACCAGAGTTACAACATTTATCACCTGTTCAAACTGTTCTTAATATACGCAAACAGAGTCTAATAAATCAATGTGTAAATATTTAAAAAAAAACAGTAAATAGCATTCAAGATCCAGTAGCAATTATATATAAAAGGAGTAAATTATATCACAGTATGATCACCTCAGCTCATTAGCTACAAAACCAGCATAACATAAATAAAAACGACGGTGTAATTCCAAAGGAAACGTCACTGATATTGAGAGCTTATTAGTCCAAGATCGGCACATCGGCGTTCACATCTCAATCAAGGCTCGTTAAAGGAGGACACTACAAATTACATTCCACTTGGCAATTAATTTATGTTTTATAGTGACGGTATCGAGACATGGCAGGCGATCTGACGGTGGCTGTATCGATATCAATCGCTTGACGTTTGTATTACGCGTATGATGGCGGGCGACACACGGCCGGCACAGGCGCCGCGGTTTGAATGAAATGAGACAGTTATATGTTCAAGTTTGTAATTACTGTAATTTGTGTTATCTTTCAAAGTGATATAATATGACTTATTGTTAGATTTATGGATTATGGCTAAATTAGTCTTGTGAATGTAAATATACAGGGTTATTTGTAAAACACCGGCAACCTCTCAGGTCTATGTTATTAACATCATAATAAACAACTTTTGTTCTATGACTTTTAGAAATTCATCATATTTTAGTGCATCAGATTTTCATACAAAAATCGGCTGCCTGTAAATAAGTCAAGTTCAAGCGCCCCCGCCGCCCTATCCCCGCTCCCCTTGCTAATATACTATCGCTTTCTTTTGCTTCGCATAGACTCCGTAACATTTAGAGCGTTCAATTTAAATATTTTTATTTTTGTTTGAAAATCTGATGCACTAAAATATGATGAATTTTTAAAAGTCATAGAACAAAAGTTGTTGCTTATGATGTTAGTAACATAGTCCTGAGAGGTTGCCGGTGTTTTACAAATAACCCTGTATAAATCAATAAAAAAAATATTTTCCTTATAAACTTATTCCTTACTTTTCTAATTCCTACTTCTAAGTGAAAATGTTATCAAATCCTAAGTGAAGATCAAAGAAGTTTTTTTTATTTATTAATTCATTTTATTACTCGAATAACAAAAGTATTACTAAGGTGTACAAGGACTGCCATCTGTAAATGTAAGCACTGCATTGATTAAAAGATTAATTAAATTATCGTCCTGGAATTTTCTTAATTTCTTCAGTACTTAGTATTTCGGTGATCGAACTCCTCATAAAGTCTCTTATTTTACGTGTATTACATAAATTGTCTTATTGGGCCAGTTTCAAAGCTAAATTATGATATAGTGTAGCACTTCGAAAGTTCACTATGTTATACTGTTTGGCTTGACCCTTATCTTGAAGGTTTATCTTCTATAACCATAGTTCAAGAATGAAGTGTCCAACTGTCATACATAAAAATAAGTATCTGCAAAGATTACAACGAACAACCCAAGTGTATTGTAATCTTGCAAAAATAAGTAAAGTGCTAAATACTAAAAACTGAAGTAGGACTAGTAAAATAACGATCAAAATACATTTATGCAAATAAGAATGGCAGTAAAAGTAGATTTAGTGAT
Organism: Aporophyla nigra; assembly: GCA_947507805.1. Lineage (NCBI taxonomy): Eukaryota > Metazoa > Arthropoda > Insecta > Lepidoptera > Noctuidae > Aporophyla > Aporophyla nigra. The sequence continues at coordinate 11,502,507 of OX382307.1, read as the reverse complement.
ATTTTCCTTTAATCTCGTCATAAGTATTGAATGTTCACACGGATACCTGATGTTATTTGTTATTAGGGTGCTCTCACATTACTCCGCATTTTCCGGACGGCTACACATGAACCGCATGTCGATGACCCTGAAGTATCAACCAACATATACAACAAAGGTACCAACATTGATTCGATACCTTTATAAAATTGCAAGTTCTATCACCAGAAATACCCTAACTTTTGATAAAGAAGTAATAGCATTAGTCATTACGATAATAAATAAATTAGGATTGCAGAATGTAACAAGGAATCGAGTTGTTTTTGTTGCAAGCTAAGAGTAAGTTGATGTAAAGTAAGATTCGCATTCATCATTATTTTCATCAGGCATGCATAACAGCCAAACTACCTACATATGTTTTGTTTTTCGGTACCGCATGTCTGACGAGTCTACATAATCACCCAGCTAACATATAAAAAAAGATTTGACATTTAATTTCAGTATAATGCTATATCAATGACGCGAATCGTACATTGTGCGACAACTATCGTAGCAGAACGCTAGCGAGTTATCTGCGCAAACGCAAAACCCGTCCGACGGCGAAACTACGAGTGCTCAGCCTCACATTAGTTACACTTTCCAACACTCAATCCTCATTTCACTAGAACAGCTAAATGCATCAAGAATTATTCAAGTGAAAACGAAGTGAGTGTCGTGCCAATGGTACCGCCCCCGACGACGGCCCTAGCGGTCACCACTCAGCCCGCTCTCACTTAATGTCATAAATAACTTTGTCAATCTGCTAACTTAATAGCATAATTTATCCGTCGCAGGACAACATAACGAGCAATGCCGATAATAAACCAGAAAAGCCATGAGGTGATAATAGCTGTCCGTAAATAATGATTCCTGATTGCCGGTCCACACCTCATCGGGCAGGTCGCCGGTCGGGACTTAATACCGTTGTGTATGTATCGGTAGTTACGCGATTTCGATAATGTTACACGGCTGAAATATTGCGATATCTCCGTATTATCTCGAGAACAAGAAGTGACCTCTAAAACTAGCATGTGTTCGGCTCACTAGAATGCAATCGGAGTCTAATTAACGCAGCCACTCGGACACGGCCAGCATCGAGGATGTACCGATTAGACCGGCTCGCCCATTAAGGAGAAACAATCACATCTCAAACAAGGAATAAGCAAGATAGTAGTTCTGTACATACTACCGCTGACTCACATGACGCATGATTATCGTCGACCCTTATTTAGTTCTAAATTGGATCGATATTTCTTGAAATGAGTAAAATGCTTGTGAGAATGAAAATGGTCTGTCCGCGACAAGTATCAAAAATCCGTATTTGTAAACAAAACCGTGCTCTGTTCGCGTACGAAGCATGTAGCCAGTAGGAGAGCAAGAAGTAAACAAGCTCCGGAATCCGTTATTCAGGTGTATTGGCGTGTCAGATTGAATGCAGGTGTGTGTCGCAGGCAGCGGCGGTAGCGGCCACGCGGCGACGTCGGCCTCACTACGGGCTGCTGTGTCGATGTGTTGCGCGATAGCCCCCGCTCCAAGCACCGGACCATTTATTCATGGTGCAATAAATTCAAATTACCGGATTAACAATAGCACGGATACCATCTCCCGATTCGATATTTGCCTACCGATACTAAAGACATACGCTACCTTTTGCTCCCGGCGTTATAAACATCTATGCACTTCTGCAATTAGTTATAATTGGAAAATAAGCAAAATTCAACGATAATGTACCTGTACAATATAAAATGGTGGAAATTCTTTAGTTTAACAGCGGGCAGTTAAATTCTAACGACGCGGATGGAGTAATAATCTAGATACCACTTATAATAGAGCTGTAAATTAAACACGCGCTCGTATAAAACGCCCATGTGAAGGGGGTTTAATTTTAATAAGCACGATTTACACAAAAACATTGCTATCAATAAACGTCGCGGCGGTAAGAGCTTGTCGTAAGCATATAAGCCTTGTAGTGCTCGAGGTGGATATAGCGCAATGAAATCCTACACCGCGACGAATCGAACGCTGTCCTGTCGCGTTTGAAATTTCTGCAATATTTCGCCCTTTTCACGCAGATATACCCAGCCCGTGTCTAAACCGCCGGACATGAAACACAATATCGCCGAGTGAACTCCATAATTTATACGCACCGCACAGCTCCAACGCTGTGCAGATTATTACAATACGTGTTACATTCAATAATTCCGCGTAGCCATTCGATACTATTGTTACGAGCTGGGTTTCGGGATAAATTAATTTAAGCCAAAATTATTGAAACACACCACAGTTTAATTAAACAATCACAATATCGCAATAGTCAAACAGAGTCACTTGTTTCGCTTGTACTGTATCGCTTGATTCGTATTCGCTCGCTTCCGAAATCGAACTGCCCATCGGGCCGACAATCCGCTATTTATATCCCGAGCAGAACATTCGCGAACATTCAACACTTTTCCACAGTTTACAAGTAGATTCGAAACTTCGAGAACCTTCCACAGACATCTATTTACTGTTTAATCCCGCTACTCAACAATAGATGGCGGTGGCGTCTATGTACAATTGTTCGTAGTACTTGCTACTTGATAACAGATGGCGTTAGCGTGTCGTATGTAGAAGTTTCAACACTGCCCCATCCTTAGATGGAATTAGCGTGACGTTTCTAGACTTTTCGATCTACGTAATGTTGTCCCTTTCTGAGATGGAGTTAGCACGATGTTTCTAGACTTTACGATCTACGTAACACTGCCCCCTCCTTAGACATGCTCGTCCCGAGCATCATTATTCCCGTAATATCGTGCCAATCGATCTACATGAACAATTTTAGGCGCAGTTCGCAAACCCTTTTGTATTCGGTAAGTGACGTCATTGATCTTGGTCACAATCCGGTACGGCCCGTCCCATTTTGCCTGTAGTTTAGGGGACTTCCCTTTGCTGCGCACTGGGTTATGCAACCACACTAGCGAACCTTCGTCGAAGCCAGTATTGTTCATCTTTCGATCATAACGAGTTTTCATTTTCTCGGACATCTGCTGGCCTGATTCTCTGACATGCTCATATACGTCATTCATCTTGTTGCGCAGATCATTTGCATAATCTGTTATACTGCGTGGTGAATCAGGGGGAATGCCGGTTATTAGATCAGCTGGTAACCTTAACTCCCTTCCAAAGTTCGCGAAGGCTGGCGTCACAGTTGTACTCTCGTGAACTGCACTTCGGTATGACAGAAGAAACGGTTGTATGTGCTTGTCCCAATCCTTTTGTCTGCTTGCTACAACTTTTGCCAGATATCTTTCCAACGTCTGATTAAATCTCTCCACCATTCCGTCAGATTGTGGGTGGTATGAAGTGGTTCTGGTTTTGTGAGTACCCATAACCCGACATGTTTCCTGAAACACTTGAGACTCGAAATTCCTTCCTTGATCGCTGTGGATTTCCAAGGGTACCCCAAACCGACAGAAGACTTCGTGGACTAATTTATCAGCGACTGTTGAAGCTTCTTGATTAGGGATGGCGAAGACTTCCGGCCACTTGGTGAAGTAATCCATGACAACCATGAAATATTTATTTCCACTTTCACTTTCGGGAAATGGCCCAGCGACATCTAGTGCTATTCGTTCCCAGGGGGCTCCTACGTTGTACACTTTCAATGCACCCCTGCTGCGTGTGTGTGGTCCTTTTACCGCTGCACAACTGGTACATCTGCGACACCAGTCCTCCACATCCTCTCGACAATGGATCCAGTAAAATCTTTCTCGGATCTTTAACAGAGTCCTTCTTACTCCCATATGACCTCCTGAAGAACCATTGTGGTAGAGCTGTAGAACTTCTGGTACCTTTGTTTTTGGGACTACCATTTGCAAGTGACAGCTATTCCCTCGAGCATTTTCCCATTTTCGGCACAAGACACCATCCTGGATCACCAAACTCTCCCACTGTGCCCAATAACTTTTTGTGGTGGTACTCATCGCTGCAACATCACACCATTTCGGTTTGGGAGCATTAGCTTTAATCCACTCGAAAATTGGCCTGATATCTGTGTCACTTTGCTGAGCATGCTGTAGGGTTTCCTTCCATTCGTCACTAAGATCCGTTCTTAGCATCCTGACAGGTACTGTTTCCTTAGCTTCTTGCCTGACACAATGCTTGCAGTCTTCAGGACAAGGTCTTCTTGATAAAGCGTCCGCGTTACCGTGAGACTTCCCACTACGATGTTCAATTGCGAAGTCATACTCTTGTAGCAGTTCAATCCATCTCGCCACTTGTCCTTCTGGATTCTTAAACTGCAACAACCACTTTAATGCAGCATGGTCTGTTCGCAGGTGGCATTTACGTCCAAGAAAGTATTTGCTGAAATGTTGCAATGTCTTTACTACGGCAAGAAGTTCGCGTCTTGTGACACAATAATTTCTTTCTGGCTTTGATAAAGATTTGCTGAAGTAAGCTATCACAACTTCATAATCTCCTTTCCGTTGAGATAACACACCGCCAATTCCAGTATTACTTGCGTCCGTGTCAACTATAAATTCATTTTCTGTGTCAGGGTAGCCCAAAATTGGGGTATTGCACAAATGTTCCTTTAAATCTCGAAATGCGATGTCACAGTTCTCATCCCAACAGAACGGTCTCTTCTCCTCAGTAAGCTTGTGAAGAGGTTTGGCAATGTCAGCAAAATTCTTGACAAACCGTCGATAGTACGAGCACAAACCCAAAAATGCCCTGACCTGCGTCTTGTCTTTCGGGACTGGCCATTCCTTGACGGCAACGATTTTCTCAGGGTCTGTTTGTACTCCTTCCTTCGAAACCACGTGCCCCAAAAAGCTTACTTGCTGTCTGAAGAATGAGCACTTCTTTGGACTTAGCTTGAGATTGGCTCCTCGGATTTTTGATAGAACACGTTCCAAATTCTGAAGGTGGTCTTCGAATGTGCGGCCCACGATGATGATGTCATCTAAATAGACAAGGCAGGCGTCTCCAATAAGTCCCGTGAGAACTAACTCCATTAGCCTTTCAAAAGTTGCAGGAGCATTGCACAATCCGAATGGCATGACGTTAAACTGCCATAATCCCTTTCCCGTAGAAAATGCGGTTTTCTCCTTGTCTTTAGGGTCTATCTCCACTTGCCAGTAGCCACTTTTTAGGTCTAACGTGGTAAACCACTTCATTCCTGACAGCGTGTCCAGTGTGTCGTCGATCCGGGGCAGTGGATAGCTGTCTTTTTTAGTAACGTCATTCAATCGACGATAGTCTACACAAAACCGCATGCTGCCATCTTTCTTTTTCACCAGGACCACAGGAGAACACCAAGGACTAGATGAAGGCTCTATAACTCCATCCTTTACCATCTCTTTAATCATGGTATCTACCTCCTTTTCTCTTGCCACTGGTAGTCTTCTGGGTCGCTGTCGTATTGGCAACTCATTTCCGGTATTAATTCTGTGTTGAACTAATCCAGTCTTTCCTATGTCAGCATCATTTCTGGAGAATATGTCTGCATACTGAAGTAGCATCTTCCTAGCCTTCTTTCTTTCTTCTTCCGATAAATCTTTACGACAGTGTTCTAAAAGATTTAACGTGTTAAATCTTGCAGTTTGGGTGTTATTTTGAGAAGGCTGATATTGGCATTCACGCATCCAAGCTACTTCCCCACAGGAACCCATCAACGTACCCTTCTTGACTACTTGCTCCTTTTCACTTGGGTTCAGTATGCGTACGGCTGCAACGTCAATTGCCTTTACCAAGGTCCGCGCAGTTTTCCATGGAAGGTTTTCATCCAATCCTTCAATGAGAATACATCGGTTTTTCTGCCCAGAATTATGTGGAAGACTAACTGGAACTATTGTTTCCGATCGGGGAGGAAGAACAATCTTCTTCAAGCAGTACACTTTCCCTGATGGTGCACCTTCCATGAAAACTTCTTCTGACCCACATTTTAGGACTCCTTGATTAACGTCAATCTCACAACAGTGCTGTCGCATGAAGTCCAAACCTAGGATGCAGTCGTCTACTATATCAGCCATGATGACCTTATGCCGATAGATTGTGTTACCCAGTTTTAACTCCACCTCCTTCTCACCACGGACGGTTATGTGCTGACCGGTAGCTGTTACTAAATTTACGTCGTCATGCTTACAGAAGAAGTCCCCAAGAAAACGATTCGCTAGTTGGGAACTGACAACCGTGCGAGAAGCTCCAGTATCCAATGTCAGCTTACATGGTCTTCCGTTCACTTCACCTTTTATGACTAGGGTGTTCCCATCATGGGCTTGTGAGACCGAAATTCTTGGGGCTATTTCAACACCAGCCAGCACCCGCCCCGCAGTCCTGGCGTTGACTAGTTTTCCTGCTGCTGGGCGGTGACCTCTGCCGCCTTTCTTTCCCGGGTCTGATCTTCGTTGGCAGTATTACGCTTCGGACAACTTGAACGAAGGTGGCCTTTTTCCCCACAAGTGTAGCACCTAGGGCTGTACCTCGGACGGTCACGAACAGGTGAAGCCGCAACCTCCCTGATGGGATGGGCTCGATGATCATGCCTCACTGCCTCCACCTCCAACGCATGGGCCAAGGCGTCTTTCAGCGTCTCATGATGCCCAAGTCTTACAGCAGCCCTTACTTCCAGATCCCGTATCCCATCTATGAAGGTTTGAATTAGTATACCCTCGATGAGCGCGGGCGCAGACTGGTATGCCTTTCGAACCAGCTTTTCGATTTCTAGGGCCCACTGCTGCAGGTTTTCACCACTGCGCTGCACACGATCCTTCAACTGGGCACGAAAAACGTGTTCCAGGTGCGCGTCACCGTATCTGGCTTCTAGCGCCTCAACGAGCTGCTCGTAGGTAACATTTTTGCCGAGAGCCTCTAACACAGTTAAGGCCTGGTCGCGAAGGGCCAAAGTAAGCGCAGTCATGGCCTGGCCTGTTGTCCACCCATTTGCTTCCATGACAGCTTCAAATTGAATTTTGTATGCCGACCAGGAAGATGTTCCATCGAAGGGTGGCACTTTAAACCCGCGCACAGAAGGTGCAGCAACTATCGAAGCCGCCGTCCGGTCTCCAGCTTTCAAAATTCCAACCGCTTTTCTTATATCAGCGATCTGGACTTCGGCCTCGGAGATACGATTTTCATGTACCTGAACAGTCTCCTTCATGGCTTTGATGTCTTTGCCAAATGTCGCGTGTAGATCTTTCAAGAGGAGAACCTGCTCCTCTTGCCGGCGAGCTTGTTCCTCTTTATCCTGCTGCAGCTGTTCTTGCAGTCGGCGGGTCTGTTCTTCCTGTCGGCGGGCCTGTTCTTCCTGTCGGCGGGCCTGTTCCTCTTTTTCCTGCTGCAGCTGTTCCTGTAGGCGGCGGGCCTGTTCTTCTTGTCGGCGGGCCTGTTCTTCCTGTCGGCGGGCCTGTTCCTCTTTGTCCTGCTGCAGCTGTTCTTGCAGTCGGCGGGCCTGTTCTTCCTGTCGGCGGGCCTGTTCTTCCTGTCGGCGGGCCTGTTCTTCCTGTCGGCGGGCCTGTTCTTCCTGTCGGCGGGCCTGCTCCTGCAGCATTGCCATAAGAGCAGAAAGATCCATGACTGGTGATGCTGTAGGAAAACCAGACGCTTGGGAAACTGGCTCCGTCGTCGGCTGATTACCCTCAGGTGTCTGTCTAGAAGATCCTTCAAACCGCCTCTGATCCACCTCCTGCTGGCGCTGACTCCTGGTACGGATACCTTCCGTATCCTCCTTCGGTAAAACTGGCATAATTTATCCCTTACTTCTGACACCAATTGTTACGAGCTGGGTTTCGGGATAAATTAATTTAAGCCAAAATTATTGAAACACACCACAGTTTAATTAAACAATCACAATATCGCAATAGTCAAACAGAGTCACTTGTTTCGCTTGTACTGTATCGCTTGATTCGTATTCGCTCGCTTCCGAAATCGAACTGCCCATCGGGCCGACAATCCGCTATTTATATCCCGAGCAGAACATTCGCGAACATTCAACACTTTTCCACAGTTTACAAGTAGATTCGAAACTTCGAGAACCTTCCACAGACATCTATTTACTGTTTAATCCCGCTACTCAACAATAGATGGCGGTGGCGTCTATGTACAATTGTTCGTAGTACTTGCTACTTGATAACAGATGGCGTTAGCGTGTCGTATGTAGAAGTTTCAACACTGCCCCATCCTTAGATGGAATTAGCGTGACGTTTCTAGACTTTTCGATCTACGTAATGTTGTCCCTTTCTGAGATGGAGTTAGCACGATGTTTCTAGACTTTACGATCTACGTAACACTATCAATAATTATTGCATTTTCTGTATAGGTGTAGCGCGAATTACATTGAGAATGGAGGTACCGTTTTGGTAACACTTTATTCTGAGAGCGCATTCCTTGGGCTGGTCGTGTCACGGCTGTTTACCTAAATAGATTTAAATTAATGCATGCGATTAGCGCGCTCCGCTCACTGCAGCGGCGCATCTGCGTACATCAGGAGCACCAGAAAGCTGGAACAGGTTTGATGTGGTGCTACGTTTTAATTGGAGTCGCTCGACAGCGAGTGACGTGACACCATTGATTTAAATAGTAAAGATACGGTCGTCCGAACATTTGACGGACGCGGTCGCCCTACAAAAAACACTAACGTCATCTATTAGAACTAGTATGAACTACGATGTCAATCCGCGTGGTCTGCTCCTAGACGTAACCTTGTAAGAGCGGGGTGTGGTATTTTTCGAGGTACAAAGAAATAAAAAAACAACCTTTTATTTTTGAAAATTTATATTTGTTGCAGATTGTTGGTGTTATTAAGTTTTCATTGGCCTTCGAATAAAACATTTTTTTTTTAATTATTTATAGTAATATTATTAAATCTTTCCATTTCATCGGCTACAGGCTACAACGAGCGCCGCTGCAAAGTTATGTCGTACTTTTACGCGGCTTCGCTTCGTCTTTGTCATAGGTTGAGACAAATATGAAAGAAAATTGTTTTAAATAATGTTAGCAGTGGATTTAATGACATATTTTTAACTTACCGGTGATATGAAATGTTATCATTTTTTTTATTGTGCTTTTTGTCGTAGTTCACGCAACCCTTCACGGCAAAACTTGGCATTTTTGCTTGCAAAATATACGACCGTTCCGAAGACAGCCGATCGCGTTCTAGTTCACTTCGATAAAGGGAGGACCATTTTGGGACCAAGTTCGAGGCGTCATTGTAACATGCGGTCCGCCCTGTCCTTACGCAGTAATATAAAATGTCAATGCGTGACACCCATAAACAGCGCGTTCTAAACGCGAACAGTCAATTCGAACAAAACTACTCCGCAACGTTATTTAACGTATTTTATTGTGGTGCTAAGCTTGTTGCAGCGTTTATAGTTCATTGGTTACATTGTTAAAAGGAAAGCTATCTTCTAGATTGTTGATCAGTTTACAAATCGTAGCATATTTACATGTTGAAGACATATTTACTGACGTACTTTGGTCATTCAATTTTCAGTAATAACCACGTCTCAGATAACATTGATTGAAAGTAAGCTTTTAAATAAATACACAAGTTTATTATTGATGAAACACTTACCAGAAGTTGTTAAAACAGTCTGAGTTAATAGCCACGTAGCGTTTAAACGCCGCGTTATAACCGTTTGTCTGCGCCGGCCGCGAGCCGGGCTACAGAGCTAATCAATCTAGCGGACATGGTCGCATTGTGTTGCGACAGGCGGGCGACACTCCTGCCCGCAGCAGCCATCCATCAACTAACGTCCGCTGCACGCGACACAGACCTACACCCAAACACTAAGAGATTCACCTCGCTACATTCCTATAAAATCTAACCAGATTAAATCACTATTACTATGTTTAAACGCGAAATAAACGATACTGGTCTCCTTCATTTGATATAATTTATTACAAAATATGGGGAAATAATACATCTCAATTTTATGGACACCGTTAAGCACTTGTGAGAAATGTATATTTTGTTGATCAACAACAAATTAAAGTATCATGTTTTATTGCTGCCAACACTGCTATTAAACTACATTATTATTTTCTTGTCTACTTGTTATTAATGAGCTGTTTCATTAATAGCAAAGCAACTAGACGCGAAAACAATAAAGTAATTTTTCGCAAAGATATTTTAGATTACCCATATAGCAAATCTAGACAAAATAACATTAAATACATTTTGTGTAGACAAGACAATTTAGTGAGCATATCCAATGCTGAAACATTGTTGCAATCAAACTTACGAGGTGATTATTACCTAAAAATACTCAAACGACCACAACACTTGGCTCTGTTCCAGCACAAGTAGTAGTTCTGCATACGACGTGATTGTTTTCACGTGTTTCACCGACTCACTCGCCTGATATTTGTCCACTTGTTTATGAGGTACAAATGTACAAATAATTTGTCCAGCGCGACATAGTAAACACATTTTTGAAACTAATGCCAACGCAAATTCGTGAAATGTAAACACACATTTCCACAAGATTCTAATTTCAACAACCAATTTCAAGTGCAATAGGTGCAAACTTGAATCTTCTTAACAAACCATAAACAAAATTATCTAGGATTAGTTTAGATCTCAGTGATAATCAGGAATGACACGCAATAAATTATTGTCCAACTTGAAATCCAATTTTCTATTAACGACTGTGTCATAAAACACTAATTTTAATCAAAACTTTTTATTGTTTTGTATAATTTATTCAACAAAAATGTATTTCGTTTTCTCACCACACTAAATCGGAGGCCTGTGAGCGCATCCTAATAACCAAATTAAATACCAAATGTTACCGCCCACTTATTACTTAAAAAGGTCAAAGAAGGAACATTTCTCTTAGGCAGAAATTAAACTTTCATGAAATTTCCATGTACCACCTACATTTTTTGGATGAAGTAAATTATTTCGCAGGGTGAGATTATAGAATACTGAAAACTCGTTGATCCACACAAATATTCTCTTGCTAATTCATCTGGTTAAGAATTTCGTGGAAAAGTCTCGCTTTCTTTCGATACTGACCACTAATGGACCCACAAAATTTAGTAGCGTTCACCTTTTATTAATTTGTTGGCTTCATGCTTTAAATTTAACTAACCTTCTTAAAGAACAATTTCAGAGCAAACGCTAAAGAAGAGTCCTGACTTGACACAGCATGCAATCTTTAGTAAATAGTTACGCATGTCACTTAAGTGCGTGCCAGACTTGCATACAATTATATCTCATGGTGAAGACGAATCGTGGTCTCGAGTGTTGATATGTAAGATGCCCACTACCAGGCTGTTCACATAAAACATTACTAGTTTTGCTAATAATTGGGCGTAGTTAAGCAAAAAGGATCCAATGCACAACTTGATCAAAAATGAGTTAAGTTCACCAAACTAATCCAAATTATACATACTACGGGTCAGTAAAAAGTACCTAGCTTTAACTTTAGACTAAACAATGGTATGACGCTTCTTTTTCAGCACAAACCATTGAAACTTTCTGGTTCCTACCTAATTAGTATTTCTTACATATACGATGCCACCGATAAAACTAACGTGGACTGACAAAGTTTAAAAAAAATGAAAAACTATTTCTTGAACTTCAAACATTAAAATCTCAGAATGGATCTTGGATCGTTTTCGATAAGCTACGAGCAATTATCTAAAATTATTTACATAATTGTGAAAACCTAAGTCCTAAAAATGTAAGTACAAGTATATAAAAAAGTAAAGAATCATAGGGCATCAAAAAATTCGTCCGCATCGTTATCAACAAAGCCTGGAAAGCCCAGGCTCAACAGAAAGACTGGCAGCAATGCCACGTTGTATGACAATGCTGAGTTTTCAGCCAAAAAATAGATGGAGTAGCGTGAAGAGTCGACCAGTTTTATTCATTAATAGATACTTTTGTCCACACACGTGAGATAATAATAAGTGATGGGTGTTTCTGTTTATCTTTGGCCATTCTATTTTGCGACTTGCTTGGCTCTGTTGACGTCACGTTTAATAATAAGTCACTTAGTTTGTAAACTTTCCTAAATTATCCATGTTTGATTTACAGATTCTTATTTTCGGATAGTTGTTGATAGAAAAATGTAATTAGTAACCAATCATAATGGCTATAGTAAGTTCATTATTTCATTAACATCATAAATACCTTAACGTATCTAATTGGAAGATTAATTAATTATTAATCCCGTTGAGGAAAAACCTCCCTAAATCCTTCGTTTCGGTTCTTGCTGTTATAAAAAAATGTTCTTGTATAAGTTCAATCTTTCTCGTACCGCCATCGTCAGATCTGTCTACCACGAAGTCGTTTACCGCACCAAATCCAAATAAGCCACACTTGACGACAGCCATATACAATTAACTCTTTGATAACTTCTACGAATATTCTCAATAGTGTGTAAGTAACTGTAGTTCGCATGCTGCACGCGTCTTTTTACGTGACGTCGCGATATCCAGCTGGTGGTCGATGCTGCGAGCGATTTATGCACCGGCCACGGTAATGGCCGTATTAATGGAAATTGACACCACCGTGCCGGCTCTCGTGGACTCGTGGGAGACCGCACCATCGCCGCATAAGGAAATATAATATTAACGCACCAATCATGATGTAACAATCTCGTCCTCACACGTTGAAACGGCCTGTCTTTGCGACCATCACTACCTTAAGTGACAATAATTAATTCGTCGTCGGCATCGGCTTTCGATTACCCCTTTTATAATTTAAAACATGGGTCCATCATAATTTTTACGGCTTTCTTATATGGATGGCCGGGGTTCTATTACACAGAATTATAAATAACAAAATACGAAAAGGATAAGACACTTAAAACATTTTGGAATGTAATATGAAAACTACATAATATGAAATTTCGAACCTACAAAGACACGTCATTAGGATACTTTGAAAAGTACTTATAAAAAGGCTATTTGAAGCTGTTTGGTCGACTTGCAACTTGAAAGGGAAACTTGAGGGCTCATAGGAAAAGGTATTACGGGGGCGGAATGCCGATGAATATGATATACATTGGTAATTGGTGCTTTTGAGTCTGGCGACGGAACCCGATGAAATGAAGCTAATTATACATAAGTGCCGCAGCAGAATAAATACAAAATCGATATTGTGAAGGAAGATTTGATACGTTGTTACTCTTATTTTATGTTTGGTTCAAGTGATCTCGTTTCGTTGGTAACACATAACTTACTATCTACAGCCGTGTCTGTTGTTATTTCTATTATGGGGATCATTACTGCGGTATGAGTTACGGCACCGTCTACGGACGAATAGCCCGACTGTCTCCCTTGCATTATTTATTGGCATATAATGGCTTCTAATGGGAGGCTATTGAATCTGCCACCTGCATGTGTTTTATTTTTCGCGGCCGGCGCAGGGCGGGTCTCGGGCCTCGTTCGACCATGTGCATGTGAATATTCATAACACAAGGAACGTTTCGTTGATTTAATTGATACCCAGCCTGCATCGCACACAACTGCACCGATGGACAAAACGTAATTGCTCGTTAAGCTCAACTCTCGATTGTTTCTTGATTATAAAAATAAAAAGTAATCATGAACGCTCCATATGGATTAAAATTGAAAAGATACCTGAATAGCGATTCGTACACGCAGTTTATTTTCTTTCTTTCACATTAAACTTATAGCGACGAATAAACAATGTAACATTCTTTGAAGGTAGGTATATCAAACAAGGCTGATGATGATATCGTCAGACGTAAGCAACAAATAAGTACATATTCGAATTTATTTAGACCTTTCGTCGATAACACGCAGTATTCAGGTTCTTTTATTTGCAAAACACGACGGACGCAAGTGCAATTTATTGATACGGTGTTCGATAACCAGTAGGTGCGTCCCACGCGGCAGCGGAGGCGCTGCGACCGCAGAACACAATGATCGCGAGCGCGCCCGGCTACATTTACAAGTATTGCGCCCTTCGGAAGGAAATAGTGAAGCGGGCCCATGCTAAATACACTCCATAAATATGGACGGTTATGGTGTCGTAAAAACAAAGTCAAGCTGCGCGAACAGCCTCCGAGGCTATAAAGAACAAGCGTCATCGCACCTCAACATACTTAAACGAATTCATTTATTACGTATGAATATTCTTGGCCAGTTCCACACGGCATTAACTATAATTATTTTATAAGACTTTATGATAAAAATTTGAATATCGTTATGTATAACGATTAACTACATTAACTACAACTCATGTAAAAACGACATCTAAAACAGTGCCAGTGAAGTCCAACTGTGATTTAATTAATTATATTTCGCATTAATTAATTAATATTTCAAAATTAAATGAAAAATGAAACATACTATTTTAATGTCATCATTATTTTCTTTTTAAGATACCTAACTATAATAATAAAGTTAGTCTGCAGATAACAAGGATTATGTAAAATGATTTTATGTAATAAAAGAAGAAAGTAATCGTTTTCTAACACACGAAAGTATTTGTTTTTAATCATAATAAATATACCTAATTGAATGAAAACCAAATCAATAAATATCGCTGATTCGTCAGTAAGTACCTATACCAATAAATAAAACAAATTCTTGACCAATTTATTACATATTTAAATACTATATTTCACAAAAACAAACCGCTATAAGCTATCTATAATCATTTTACATATAATTCGTTTAGAAAAGTAATCAAACTGTGGGAACATTTGAATTTAGAAGTTTAAAGACTTGAAGACGAAAGAATATATTCATTTCATGTCCATAATAAAATTATAAGTTATTTTATATGTAAGTTTTTATTTAATTCTCTTTATTAAAACGGAATAAATTGTACTTGTATTAGTTTTAAGACTATCAGTTTTGAATTGGTAATAGGGGAAATGTATGAGCCCCTTAATGTCACCCAGAGCTGGGAATGTTTATAAGTGCCATCACCTACGGCGAGGCGACACATTCTGTGACACCTCAAAACCACATTAACATTTTAGTTTACAGTGCTGAGCTACTTACACAAACCAGTGGAGGAACCGCTGATAGTCTCTGAGAAGATAATTTGAAACAACTTGTAAAGGTAGAAAGAAATATAAGATTATACTGGTGGAAAAGATTTTCTGACAAATATTACAGCGGACCACTTGTGACCCATATTATAACTGATGAATTGATGCTGTGGAAATGCGTTCCTTGCGAAGCATGTGTGGTGTGATTATGAATAATAGGCTGAATGAATGATGTGTTAAGACAACGATGCGGTTTAAAAGAAGATATAGTGACAAAAATGGAATAGAGTATGCTTAGATAGTCATGTCGTAGATAGGTCATGTTGAGAGAATGACTGAAGGACGGCTTACAAGGCAGATGTGAGTGGTAACTCCGGGAGGGGACGCCCTTGGAGGACATATAGTAACCTTCTTGGTGATGTTCTTCAGAGAGTCAGGTTCGTAGAAATTGCAACCGGCGTGTGTGTATGACCAGATGTATGAAACTAAACGAGAGAAAAGAAGTATGTAAGGATCGTAGTATAGTAGTAGTCCATGGGAAAAAGACGTGAGTTTATGGATATATGCATGTATGTATTGTTTCTTCAATTTGTTGATACCAATTAGTAACACTAGAAAATCGGTCATGTTTCCGCTAATACAAATAAGAGAGATAATACTCCGTAATAGACATTAATTTATAAAACAACATAAGTAAGCTAACAGCACTCGCTTTCACGACTAAGATTTTCACACGGTTTGTGTACGTAGCTACTAAGAGAATCTCGATTTCCAGGAATGCTTAAAGTAGCTATGATTTTTTAGCACTTTTACCTATTGCCAAAACATTCGGTATAAACTTCTTTTTGAAGTTTTGTTTTTCACTTTTTGGCTATGGTATCTACCCCGTACTAATTCGTATACCACTACTGGCCAGGTCAATAGCAATGGCAGGAAGTATTAGAATATCAACACGATAAACAAAGAGGATTAAATACGTATTATCGTAGCTAAAGCAAACACGACCAATACAAAGTCAATAGAATTTATAAAGGACCACCCTTGAAGCATAACTTATCAGTTAAAATACATGAAAAAAAAAAAGTTGGCGGGAAAATCGGTGAACATACATGAAAAAAAAATTTACTGTAGACCATATAATTTCCTCCTTTTTTGAAGTCGGTTAAAAATATGTAGCTAAATTGAACAAGCCACGCATAAAAGTCAGCATAGGTCCATTGCTTAAAAGATTCTTACACAATTTCTTTCAAACTATTTGCATACGGAATTATTAACTAAAACCCATAAGAATTAGCATAGACACACTTTCGAATCCATTCATCATTTACTTCCAATTATTTTACATCGATACAACAACAGCTTAAAGCAATAACATAGATTATTTTCAGGTTGACCGGGCAACCCTGGAGTAAGTAATGGGCAGTGGTGAGAGCGGCACTGGGTCTCCTCCGGCGCAATTATAACGCGCCCTCAGGCGATGGTTTGTTACGCGAGGAACCGCGACCGGCGCCAACGCACCGTACGAACTGACCTATGACTTCTGCGTACTGTATAGTACTGCGAATCTTATGATTATAACTGATATAAACAGAAACTGTTCCTGTTCTTTGCCTAGAATTTAGTGCACCAATAAATTTGCTAGAGGTTCACGGATTTTATGATCTGCATTTGCGTAACACACTATTAATCAGAATCTGAATAATTTTGAAGGTAAGTCAAATAAGCAACTCCACTGCATGCGTCTTGCTGCTACTGCTTCGTTGCTAATCCATTCTTTCATGTTTGGAAAAAATTGTCTGCTTAGCAACGTAAACAACGCCATGTGTACGAGCATCGCCACATGAAATGTATTGTGTTGGTTTTTACCCTAACAAGCGTTTACTTATACGCCGATTACCTACTTGTTTACATTCGCTGAATAAGCTGTCGCGCCCACCGTAAGGAACCTACTTTATGTATATTTATTTTAACATTTTACGTAATAAATCGAACAATCAGTAACGGACACATAACAGTGATTTTATTTCCTGTATACATCCCGTGTGATTCGTCTCCATCAACAACTACATCTCCCTGTACGGAAAAACTGCCCGTATACCATGTATGTTGTGGATCTGTCAATTTGAAAGCGATTCCTAATGATAGTGTATTACGCAATTACCTGAAAATTTAAAAAATGGCGAGTATTACTGCCTCTGCGATGATTTGATTAGAACAGTACCGAATGTTTTCTTTTGCATGTAATTATTTTCCAATTTATCAATGGATTTTTCTCCCCAGCATCTATTTCTATTGAAATAAATGGTAATGAGTACATGTAGAGAGTTACAAATTATTATTTTACATAAAAACTGATCAAATCACTATAAAGCCTATCATCTTGTAATCGCATTTTAAAATCATTCTTACATCGAGCATTGTAAATTAATATTATTTAAGAGTAAGTCGCTTAATGCTCCACCATCTACAGTAGGAAGCGACTTTTAATTATAATTTATCGTTTGAGGGGCTTTCTGTTTATAAAAGTCGATGTGACCATTATAAAATGTTACATAACGTTAAATTATTTCCATCAAAGTGATGTCCACAAATTCCTATTTGATAATAATTTAAAAACGTGTATTAGTAAAATTAAATCTTGTCGATAAATGAAAGAAGCGTTCCGTTGATGGGTTGTTAACCAGCCGCCGTTATTACACCATAAACTCCAATTTCGGATTAATTGAAAAAGGAAAAGCGGAACCCAGTCACAAATTACCGACACTATATCAAGTGTTAAACGGCACTTATCGACGCCGAAACGGCGAGAGATCATTGACGATGAAAAATACACAATTTGAGGCAATAAATCAATGTCAACAGCTCACGCGTCCAGTAGCGCTCCTCACACTGTTTTATTTTATTATTTATTACTCGTAACGTAATTTCTGTAAGAGGAAGCGTTTAATTACACGCCGATTACCCGGTTAAACGCGGCTTGGATATCTGCCTAACTAATTTCAGTGAATTGCCCCACAACTTGCTCACACTGATGGAGCACCTCGACTCACAAATTAGAAAGTTTGAATAAATATTTGAAGATACTGACTACTTGAAATAGTTTAATTATAGTCCGAACACATATTGTAGTGTTAGCTGGTCTGCGTGGAGCCGACTGCGGCTGGGCGTCGCACGCGTCCCTTCGCTATTTGTATTCAATACGAATACTCTAATACGGTGCGCGATCTATTGACAGCGGGCAATTTATCTTGCCCAAGAATCGAACCCCAACCTTGCATTGCAAGTGCCGCACCGTATTTCCTGTTGCCTTGCATGACACCAAATTGCTTTTACAAACGGTAGGGAATGTAGATTGTTCTATTATTGTTTTGTTCCAAGGATTTGCACTGCATGTGTTTGTACCGAGAATGGATGAACTGAGCGCATACCCTTTAAAAGGTGCAAAAAGGAATTAAATGCGACACTATGCTCTGTTCAGATTTCACCCGGCCTTTATTAAGAAACTAAAGTCTGTCTGTGCTCTGAATAATTAATATTAATTCATAGCAAAGTTTTAATGCGTCCTGCACTTCTGATCTTTCAAATGACTAACATACTCTGAAATTGGAAACTTGAATCTATTAAACGAGGTTGCACCGAAACGGACAAGTTGACTCGACCAATTTCGTGATCTCCATAAATAGATTTTGAAAAATAATTTTAAAAGGAGGTCCTTGACGATGACCTGTACAACCTATTTTGTGGGTAGGAATAGATGGAATGGGTCATCCTGGTTAATGAGTTGCAAATAAGATACAATAATGTTTAGAGTAATAAAATTGCTCTGTGAGGTCAGGTCGGGCCAAAAGATAGCGTCAGTTTGCAATGTTTATCAATGTAAGCACTCTACAACCTACACAATTGTGTATTTAGGACCTGTTAGACACATAAAATACATACTATTGCTATAATTACAAATTGTACCCACACACTTAATATAAAAGCAGTAAGCGGACCCCGGGCTCCGAAAAGATGCAACTCGGATAATGCAAAGGTGATGGTGATGAATGATGACTTAATATAAAACTTATTTTATTAAATGCTTTGAAGAAGTAAGTATAAAAACTACTTAGTTATAATTAATTTAGGAGTTAACGCTGCGTAATTAGAGAAGTGAACGCAAAATGTTTTACAAACTTACAAAAAGCAATTAGTTTAAGGATTATGTGGTCACGCGACGATGTCAAAGTTAAGTTTATTACACGAGATCACAATACACGACACGAAGTGAATACTTATGCTTCTCGGCATTAAAAATTCCTAATCACACTACAGTCCTAGAAAACCTTATAAATCATCGGTGCGGTATTAAACACGAAGCACAGTATAAGAAAGCACAAAACGCGGTCATCGCGTTCAGTTGGCAGTGCGCATGAGCATGTAGCCGTCACAGTAATTGATAGTCGGATTTGCGGGTACCCGCGTGAATAATCATAACCGCCGCAGTGGTTAATTACCACGGCTGGAGTACACGTAATTAAGCAACCGCATTATGCCGGTTATGCCAAGTATGCCAACTAGAACCTAGTAGCCATACGCACCACTAACTTGGGATACATCCTTATCTAGAGCACCGACGATATTGTCTTGTTTCTCCTATCATTTGGACACTGAGTTTACATTTTCTGCAACAAATATAGACACTGTCACCCTTTTACATCCAGCTAAGCAAGAGCAGGAGCAAATTAACATCTCAATTTATTCTCTTGGTTCCGCTAACCACCAATCTCTACATTGTATAGTTCGTTTTACGGTACAAGCCCTTTTTAAGCTGACAGGAGGTAGCAAGTTGATTATGATGTTGTTTAGTCAAGCTTAATAGTACTTTATGACGAATTAACATAATATTGTAAATCATACCAGAATTTACAAAGTGATTTCAATTTATAATATTTCTTTGTCTAGTCCGTACCTACTGTGTTGCGTTTGGCTTTCTGTTTATTTGTCCCACAAAACCGATGTAATGATGGGAACCCCACCGTCTTAGATGATGTTCCAGTCGGAATTAACGTTATTAATCTACTTTGTAAACTGCTCACCCAAGCTTTTTATGTGATATCTATGGTTAATGAGTATCATAAAGACGACATTGTACGAGCACAATCGTGTTCAAATAATTTAAATTTAACAGAACTGAATGTAACTCGGTGTTCAAGAAAGTTCAATCAAGTAGGCGTATTTAAGATCTACGTACTTATGTAACTTTTTGATAACCTTCCGAAATCTTATCTTAACCGCCCTCATACATTGCCGCTTCCGTTCCATTATCACGGAAAACATATCCATTTCTGAATTAATGATTAAATGACTATTTGACAACATAACATAGGCTTGCTCTATGGAGTCAAAGGAAGCAATTCCATCAAAATTATTCTCATTCCCAAATAGTGGTAGGTGTGGGCGGCACACAGAACTCAATAATATGACCTTAAAAGTACATGCGAACAAGACTATCGGTCCAGAGCCTAAACAACATGCGATGTTCAGTTAATCGAGCGGTGACGCTAACTTGCTCGCGCGCCGCTTCCATATAAGTCAATCTTCCTATTCGCCCCCGCACTCACTGCTCGCAACTGACGGAACCGCTAAATGACGCCGCCCGATTTTCCGACGATTGCCTTTTCGTTATGTTAATGACAAAAAAATCATTACTGAGAGCGAAACACTGTCTGTATAATGAGCTGTTATGTTTTATATCACGCTTTTTGTCTATTTGTGTTTAGGCAGTCGTAGCAATAACAAATGATATCATATGTCCATTTAGAAAATTGAATTAGAAATTAAAACTAATACCTGGGTATGAGAAGTCAATATGGCATTAGTGTATTTTGGCAAGCTGTTAAACTGTTACTGTTTCGGTCACTCTCAAAAGAAAGAGAGAAAAAGGAAAATGCATGACAACATGAAATAAGATGGGTTGACAACCCGGCTACCTGCCATTGATCCCTGCGACTTGACTGGACAGAAGTTTTTCTTTATAGGAAATCTGCATGATTTACATATAAGAAAATCTTTAAAAATTTAAGGCTATACAGGGTTCAATTAAATATGCCGGCTATACTTTACCCACGTCAGTTAGTCACGTTAGTTATCGTTCAGTCGATATCGAAACCTAATTACCCTAAAAAGAAAACATTTTTTTTCATCATCCAGCTTTTTACAAAACTTTTAAAGACACTGTGACAAGTTCAGACGCCAGCACACAAAGCTACTACAATCCGTCATAGGTTTTCAACTTTATCCCTAATATTATGTTAGGTAATATAATATTATATTAGGTGGTTCACTAATTTTTCACCAAAACACCATTGACAAATTTTTAGTTCACAAATAACGTTTCGTATACTATTTATTTCACAAAGAACTTATTCCGTAAATGTTTTATTTTATAAAAACTCGCGTTACAAACATTTATTGAGGTAAACGTAGTAGGTCACACTTTTAACCTAACCTAATCTCCCCAAACCATGTCGGATCCGCCCCGAAGGGTATTTCAAGGGTTAAAAAATATCACAACCTAAATAGCCTAATGACTGACAGACTTTTTATTCCAAACGTTGTTTTATGATATAAAATGAAAAAAAAAGAATAATTTGTCAAATAATCCGTTATTAAAAAAAAAGTTTATCGGATAATTATGTTGTATAAGTGAATTATTTGACAAACTTGTTGTATAATGATGAAATGACAAATCATGTTTTTGCCAATCGTTGTCAAGTAAACATTTGTAAATACATTTTTGGTGAACTGACAGGACACCTTGATGTGCTGGCGTCTGTACATTAAGGCAACCAAACGCCTGAACGGCAAACCACATTCGTAAAAAAAATCTAAGTTCCACGAAATATTTACAAAACTAGCTGCTCAATTACGGTCATTGATCTTCGCCCATCAAATGCTGAAAAAGACATTTTTTTTTGCATAATTAATAAAAAAAATTAGATAACGTATTGCCAGCTAATCTAATTTGACCCTTTATAGTATGGTAGGTATGTATTCTGATTCTGTCTGTCTGGTCTGATTTGTTTAAATATATACAGATTTAACCCTTGAAATTATTACCTTCTCGCTATATCTACACATAAAAAAAAACTTAAAAAAAATATACGCGCGAATTGATAACCTCCTCCGTTTTTTTTCGTCGGTTAAAAATAGTTGAAATGTGTTCTATTATTGATACTGAACCACCAAGAAAAATTTCCGCACTGGTTAAAAAAAAAATCCTGTATTGTCATGTTTCTCCGGAATCATGTACTTTTTCATAGGTGAAAGATTTTTTTAAATCGGTTAAGTTGATTTATTGTATCCGTTACAAACAATCAAATCTTTCCTCTTTATAATATAAGTAAAAATACGCGTTACTGAAAAATACACTTCATCTACAATACAAGTGATTACAGTATCGCGTAATTTTGTATAGTCTCACCTTTGTTCTTTAATCGTTGATCACGTTCATAAAGTGACAGAAATAACTATGACTGTTTAATTTCTACGTCGGCTATCGTCACCTGTAACGGATTTAGTACATGATTCTGAACTGAAATTAAAACTCAAACTCAAGGCATTTATTTCAAATAAACCAATTACGTACACTTTTGAACAGTCAAAGTCAGAAAAATGAAGCTAGTTGCCCATTCCAAAGCGTAGTACATATGGTGCCACCCTGTGTAAACGGTTTTAACCGGGACCCATGAGTGATTATACATTATACCTAACTATTTTATTTAGTTCCTGTACTTAATCCACAGTTTTAGTTAAGGCGCGGTGTTACCTCAATATTCACAAAACACTGGTGTCTTTGACAATCGAGTATGACGTAACGCAATGAAAATATACGACACAAAAAATACAGTGGACAGAGAAGGGTTTAAAGAAAAATTCTAACCGAATAGAATAGTGAAAAATTGTTTGATATTCCCAATAAAAATTGTTTCACAAAAAAAACTTTGACGTCGAACATCTCTATATTTTCAGCGATAACAACATTTTTTTTTAAAGAGTTCAATAGAATAAACATTACTTTAAAACTTTAACCAGACAATTATTTAATTTAATGTGTGTAGTCCGAATAATCTAAATAAAACCCGTAAAATAAATGCCAATTCGCAGCTTAGTCACATCGTCAATCCAAATATTTATTCAATTTTCAACCTTATTTGTTGGAGCTGTAGCATGTAGTTGTAGCATTTAAAATCGTAGTCAGTCCGCGCCTTAAGGATAAATACTTCACATTCCGAGTTACAAATAATGCCATTAGATTATACAGTCACATGCATTTTACCACCATACTGCGATCACCAGCCCGCCTGCCAAGCGTGACGATTATGCCCAGCAGTAGACGTCTTATGGCTAGAATGATTACGATGATGGGACGCATAGCTGATCAAAAGCCAAAGTAATTAAGGGTAAAGTGTCTAAATTATTGTTAAGGTCATGTAAACTTTAGTGTTTTTAATTTAGGTGAGTCTTGGTCAACACCCTCAAAGCCAAAGTTCATACTGACATTAACGAGACTTGTGAAAATGTCACCCGTTTATATTTGTAACATGTCAGACGTTTCCCGATATTTGTTTATCAGGCTTTATTATCTAAATAGGATGTTATGAAACGGACGGACGTCATCGTTTAAGGGAAATGTATAGACAAGTGCGTCATCATGCCTCCGAAATGTTGCCTGTGACATCTACATTGAACACTTATCAAACGTTATTATATAAGTATACGTTTTACTGTGTACTAATAAGTCTTAGCTAATCGTGCGTATTTCACAGGCTATTATTGAAAATGTTACGTGTAACGTACGGTTGTGTAAACTTGCCAACGAAGTCGTGTTCAAGTGAGTACATACAAAGTTCTTCGTATGCTTAATAGCCACTTAGCAATAAGTCCCGCCATTCATAAAGTGAACATGTAACATTATTACAGCATGTTGAAACTTTTGTTGTATGGTAGAAGCGTTCATTGAGTAGAATATCTTTATAATTTATCGGTAACAAGGTGTGTTTAGAGTAACTTAGCAGAAACCTTTGTCCAGCATTGGACTGCCAGTTGATGACAAGTACTTACCTATATTTTGAGGCTCTCCATGAAGGGCTCACTCAATATGATTTTTGACACACTTCCTGGATATCTGGCTTCAAGTAATGCAGCATTTATGCTGTTTCCCTTGCATACCCGTACTAGTGCGGGAAAGTACGCTACAGATAACTAGATATGCACCAGTCAAAGACGTGCCATTATTTTTTAATCTCAGCAAAGAGTTTATTAGATTTGATTTTAAGGCGAACGAAAAAAACCAGCGAGTCATTTTTTAAATATATTTTAAAGCACTAAGGTCGTGACTTCGCCCGCTTGACATTTTGGCCCCCAATTCACCGCGTCGCATCCCATCGATAGTGATAGTGCGAGCGTTCTTTCCAACTTTTTATCCGAATGTTTTTTCGGCTCCTAAGGATCATAGCGTGATAGGTATAAATTGCCTTCCTCAAGAATGGCTATCAAATGCAAACATAATTTTTCAAATTCAACTATTCCAGATCATCCCCTACATACCTACGTAGTGAATTCAATGAAAAATATACCTTGTAAAATATGAATTACGCTGTTAATGTAGGCGTCGAGTACGTAAAAGTTATGCAACACATATGTAAAATAAATTATCTCTGAATTCAGATATGACGTCAAGTGATGACGATATACCCATTCACACGCAGGTAAACTTATGCATTGTTTGCTAAAAAACAAATTAACTAAATATACAAAAAAACAACCTCGAAATGGTAGTCCAACATGAATGTACCTACATCATTTTGAATTTTGGATAAAAAAATAATAATAATCAATCCGTATACTTTACTGATGGTCTTAGACTTAGCATCCCCTTCCAATAACGTCTGAAGCATGTATTGCCATTACTGTTCTGTTGAGACCATAATGACATCAGAGTGATGCTGTTACAATCGGACGAATAAAAAAGAAATAACAACCGACTTCCGAAATTAAAGTTATTTTTGACATTGTAGTGTTTTTTTTAAGGAAGTCGGTTGTTATTTTTTTGTAAAAAGTTTTTATTTTTAACTTTTTAGTTATGGTAGATACCCCGCACTAATCTAATCGCGTTATTCGTTCATTTGTCGCGCAATACTTAATGCAAATTTAAGACTTATATAGTTTTCACATGGATCCCATTGTCCGAATGGAACCAAATTACAATGGGACCATTCGGAAAGCACCAGCTTTCAAATAAAAAAGAATTATTAAAATCGGTTTACCCAGTCAAAATTTATGAAGTAACAAACATTTTTTAAAAATACAGTCGAAATGATAACCTCCTCCTTTTTTTGAAGGTTTAAAAAAAGGTTACTTGATATTGGCGAATCTAAGGAATAATGTAAAAATAAAAAATGACAGGTATATGTCAGCGTAAAATTGTAAAAACCGTTAGATTACAATCTAACTAGCAAGATTGTAATCTGTCGAAATATTGTGAACCGGAACATACTGCTTACAATTTAACGTATTATTTTACGTTGGATTACAATATCGCAAAATGAAATCGTAAAATTATGAAATGGCGTGCAACGAAACGCACCTCGCGCGCTGATTGGTTAAACATCATTTGTCAATTCGTTTGTTGTCGAATGTAAACAAACAGTGTTGATTATAACTTGTTTTCGTGTTGAAAATAACTCAAAGCTTTAGAATTAGATAAATTACATTGTTGTGGAAGTAAAATTAATCCGTGATTAACCAAAGAAGTGCAGTTTGAATGATAAGTTAGTCGTGTTAGTCACCGAACGTAGCCTAAGTTGCATACATTTCCCGTGTTTTAATATTTTTATACCAGTGAACCTATGTGATCTCATTTGATAGAAATCAAAATCAAAAGTCATTTATTCAAACTAGGCTGAGAGTCAGCACTTTTTGAACGTCAAAGTTACATGAGACAGTCCCCAAAACGCTCACCCTTCGACACTTCCTAGTGCTTTAGCTGGGAAGAAGAAGTGGCGGAACAAACTCCCCAGCAGCACAGCTGTCTGTTAAGTTAGAAGAACTTGATTCTATACAGTATTATGTAAATAATTAATATTATAAAACAAAACAAAACATACATCAAATTATGCGTCATATGTCAGCTAGCACACGCCAATATACGAACAAAACATTAAAAACTAAACTCAAGCTGAAATAATAAAATCGTAAATAGAACTTAAAACCTAAATAAGAGCCTTCGGGTATAAAGGGCGTGCCCGCTTACATACACAACGATGAGGAAAGCTAATTCTGATTCTGGTTGAAAGAACATAAACATTGAGTTAATTACAGTGACCAACTATTCTTATCGTTTAAGAAGTCGTTGATAGAATAGTATGCCTTTGAAAAAAGGTTGGATTTTACTTTAGCTTTAAACTCATTAAACTGCAAATCTAGGAAAGCAGAGGGAAGCTTGTTGAAAAAGGTAATACCAAGACCAACAAATGAATTATGAACCTTATGAAGCCGGTGAAAGGGAGCACGTAGCTTGTCCTTATTTCTAGTATTAATATTATGAATATCACTGTTCTTAGTTTACAGATGTATATTTTGCTTAATATATAAGATGTTGGTGAAGATGAATTATGATGCCACCGTAAGAATACCAATATCTTTAAACAACTCTCTCAGAGAAACTCTAGTACCTAGTTGGTATATAGCTCGAACAGCTCGTTTTTGAAGAACAAAAATATTTTAAATATCCGGAATATCCGTGGCTTTGCCCCACAGCAGAATGCCGTAGGACATAACGCTATGAAAATAACCAAAATAGACTAATCGAGCTGTATCAACGTCCGTGTATTGTCTAACTTTCCTGACGGCGTAGGCAGCCGAACTGAGCCTCCCGGTTAGGCTTGAAATATGTGGGCCCCACTGTAGTTTCGCGTCTACTGTTATGCCTAGAAAAACTGCCGAGTCTACAGTTTTAAGCACCTCATTATCTAAGACGACGTTGGGTCCCAGATGCCTAACATTCGGTAAAGCGAACTTTATACATTTTGTTTTCTTAGCATTAAGAACTAGGTTATTAGTGGTAAACCAATCCGTAGCCATTGAGAGTGCACTGTTCACATCGTTAATTTCTTTTTCTATTCCTGTCTACTTTAAAGATCAGTGAGGTATCATCAGCACATAGTACAATGTTACAGATATCCTTTAAATAGAATGGTAAGTCGTTAATCTACACTAAGAACAAGAATGGACCCAGTATTGAGCCTTGAGGTACACCTAACTGAACTAGTAGCCCGGAAGATTTCACACCATTAATATCTACACATTGGTGCCTATTTTGCAAATAAGAACTAGAGCTTCGTTTCAAACACCGTAATGACGTAGTTTACGCAAGAGCGTGTCATGGTGAACGCAATCAAAAGCTTAGGAGAGATCACAGAAAACTCCAATAGCATTTTGCGAGTTCTCCCCAAGCATTGAAAATGTGTTTCAGCAGAGCAACACCCGCATCTGTTGTCGAAAGACCTTTTGTAAAGCCATATTGCTCATTATGAAGGAGGCTATTTAAATTAAAATGTCTTACCAATTGCTTGAGTATTAACTTTTCAAATATTTTACTAAATGCAGGTAAGATAGAAATGGGTCTGAAATTGCCAACGTTATTTTTATTACCTGTTTTAAATAATGGTATGACTTTACTACTCTTCATGAGGTCAGGAAAATATCCTAAATCAACACATTTATTAAAAGTAACAGCTAGATAGGGGGCTACGATGTCTATTATATTACTTAACAGTTTAATGGAGATGCCCCAGTAATCACCAGTGTTTTTTGACTTAAGTGTGTTAAAAATACTAACCACATCACGAGGCGTTCATCATCATCATCATCATTTCAGCCGAAAGACGTCCACTGCTGGACATAGGCCTCCCCCAAGCACTGCCACTTCGACCTATTCTGTGCTTCTCGCATCCAACGTATTCCTGCGGCCTTCACCAGGTCATCGGTCCATCTTGTGGGAGGCCTTCCAACGCTCCGTCTTCCAGTACGCGGTCGCCACTCCAGAACCTTCCGACCCCATCGGCCATCCGTTCTGCGAGCAATGTGCCCTGCCCACTGCCACTTAAGCTTGGCAATTTTTCGGGCTATATCGGTTACCTTGGTTTTCCTACGGATCTCTTCATTTCTGATTCGATCGCGTAGGGAAACTCCAAGCATAGCCCTCTCCATTGCTCTTTGGGTGACTTTGAGCCTTCTTATGAGGCCCATTGTGAGCGACCACGTCTCAGTGCCATATGTCATCACTGGCAACATACACTGGTCAAAGACTTTTGTCTTGAGACACTGCGGTATTTGGGACGAGAAGATATTTCGTAGCTTCCCGAACGCTGCCCAGCCGAGTCGGATTCGACGAT
Source organism: Aporophyla nigra (assembly GCA_947507805.1). Lineage (NCBI taxonomy): Eukaryota > Metazoa > Arthropoda > Insecta > Lepidoptera > Noctuidae > Aporophyla > Aporophyla nigra. The sequence continues at coordinate 11,474,087 of OX382307.1, read as the reverse complement.
TGACCTCTTTCTCAAAGTTGGATCTACCTAACTGGACAGTCTGTCCTAGGTACACGTATTCATCCACAACTTTGAGTGTAGCGCCTCCGATCTTCATTGGAGTGGGTATCACACGAGCATTGGACATGACCTTTGTCTTGTCCATGTTCATCCTAAGACCCACTCTTTCGGAAGCTCTACTGAGGTCATCGAGCATTGTACTGAAGTCCTCCATAGTCTCAGCCATGACTACTATATCGTCGGCAAATCGAAGGTGAGTGATGTACTCGCCATTGATGTTGCCATTGTGAGGATCGTCTAGAGGACACGGTGGAGCATACGGTGGAAGTGTGCCCTGCCTGGGCGGAGCACCGCCGTGTCCTCGTGGAGGCGATCGGCGGCGGCGACCTCTCGCGTCCGGCCCTGGTGCGAGCTATGGTACGGAGCGAGAGGGCATGGGAAGCCGTCACCTCCTTCTGCGAAGCAGTAATGCTCGCGAAGGAGGAGGCGGGGCGCGTGAGGGAATGGCAGTCTCTGCGCCCTCACGTCCCTAGCCGCCGCAGGAGGAGACGCCCCGGGCGCCGGGAGTCGATTGCGGACTCCCGGCCACCGTAGGCGCGAGCTTGCGGGTGGCGATCAATGGGTAGCTCGCCGCCCGGTAAGGACCAGGCTCGGGTCGACGGCGCGTAGTGTTCCACGCGCGCCTCAAAGAGATGTCAGCAACACTGAAGGGGTCTGCTAGGACCGATGCCTGCCAGGGTCGCGTGATTGTTCGAAAGAGATATCGTGACCCTGGCACATGGGCAACTGAAGGAACACGGGTGGGTTTTAGTCAGTAAAAGTCTGACATGCCCTCCCGCTCCGCCCAGAGCGGGAGAAGTCATTTGATGATTTCCCATCCAAAAAAAAAAAAAAAAAAAGCCCCTTTCCAGTCCAAAACTTTGAAGACATCCTCCAGTGCAGCGGTGAACAGTTTCGGAGAGATTACGTCTCCCTGTCTCACCCCTCGCTGCAGAAGGATAGGTTTCGAGGCTTTGTCCTGGAGCCGGACTGACATAGTGGCGTTTTCATACAAACACTTCAGCACCTCGATGTACCGATAGTCTATCTGGCACCGTTGAAGAGACTGCAGTACAGCCCAGGTCTCGATCGAATCGAAGGCTTTTTCGTAGTCCACAAACGCTAAGCAGAGAGGCAGGTTATACTCATCGGTCTTCTGTATAACCTGCCGCAGCGTATGTATGTGGTCTACGGTGCTAAAGCCTTTACGGAATCCAGCTTGTTCGGGAGGCGTTACATGTTCGAAACTAAATAAGCGACTATATCCGGGCACACAACTATGCAAAAGGTTTTCAGCTTTAGGCGAAGACGAATTTAAGGAGCAAGTCGTAGTTATAGGTATGTTGGCAAAAAACTCATTAAATGCCTCAGCTATGACGGCACCTTTATTAACCAATTTGTTGTTAATCATAATCTCTAGTTGTTTTTCCTGTTTAACCACGAATACCACCACGATAATATTCACAATGTTGGATATTGAGCCTGTCCATCAACAAAACTCAGAAATACCAGTTATTGTTAATCAGGATGAATTTGCCGCAGAGTTACGACACTATTACTGTGGGATTATTAATTGGTATTATTAAAGTAGCGCTCGCCGGCCGCTGCCGTGGCACCACTCGACTCGCGCGCGGTTGGTCACAGTTCTAACCTAACCTATAATCTAACGATGTTCATAATGTTACATTAAACACACGAATTAACAAACAAATATGGCGGCGCGGTACACATTACGTTCAACCAATCAGCGAGCGAGATGCGTTTCATCGCATGCCATATCACAATTTGACGGTTTCACTACGCGATATTGAAATCTATCGTTACATTGTGAACAGTATGTTACGGTTCACAATATTTCGACAGATTGCAATCTCGCTAGTTAGATTGTAAACTAACGTTTGCAATGTTACGGTGGCATATATAATTATGGCAAAGATTTTAAAGTAAAGAAAATGAAAATATAATAATATTAATTCATATTGTACTTATTTCAAGTCACAAAACTTGAAATGAATTGTGCTTAGTAATTTAAGAATGAGATTTGAATATTTGTACGTATGTTGTGGTAGAATGTAGAGAACTTATAAAAATATTAACACCTAGGTATGTAAAACTCCATTCTTACAAATAAATACATTCTGATTCTAGTTGACATTAAACTAAATACATACGGGTGAATTTTTTATTGTAGAATGTGTGCTACAAATCAACTTAATTTTTTTTAAGTAGTTTCGAATGATTATTTCTTAAGAAAGTATTACGTTAAGATAATGCCTTTCATCCCGTATCAGAGTGCGACTCGTTATCTACTATTTACAGAAAACTGTTCCAAATTGTAAACTGAAAGAAACTTTAAGTTAAAAACTTACTTTTGGAATATCAATAGACAACTTTATTTTTTCAAAAGGTTCCATCTTTTTTTCTAATTGAACGTATATGCGGGGCGCTGCATTTTCATAGCATTACATAAACGATTTCTTACCCTTGGGAGGGTCTGGATTTATGCTTTTGCGGTTGCACAACGACACGCTTTGCTTGGCTTTGCTTGGTAGTATAGATGCAGGCCTACTCTGCCGCCTCCCTCAGAGGCGGTAGAGTGGCGGGGTCTTGAGGGAGAGCGCTGAAGTCGTGTAGATCCTCAAGGCAAGTCTGGCGGATACACCTTCACGAGGTTGCCACCCCGTTTTTGGTCTAATTCCTTTTGAAATAGACGTAACTGAAACCGCCAGGCGACTTTACCTCACCTCTCTACCCTCCCCAAATCCCATAACCGCTCCTCACGCTATCCCACCCAAATCCTCACTCCCTACAACTCCCACCTGTCCAACCTCCACTCCGAAACGTGACCACCCTGTGACTGGGTGGTGGCGGGCTCGACTGTCACTAAAAGCCGCTGATGGCGAGTTAGGAGGAAGCAGTCACCTGCGCTAGGACCTGCGCAGTTGAGCGCCGTGAGCGGGGATGAAGGAGTCCTGGGGGGTTGAGCCAAACGGCGCTGGTGGTTATGTGTCCGTGAGGCAACACGCCCCCTTTGGTCTGGATTTCAAGCGAAACGGTGGCCCTACCCACTAGCCAGGGGTAGGGAAATGGCCACAGTGTCCCGTCAGAGGGCCACAGGCGAGGTGCGTGAGGTCCGCGGAGGTCGTCCTTGGATGACTGAAGCGGTAGGTAAAGGTCATGCTGACGGTGTAAGAGAGGGTTGTTCAGCTCGTTGGGGGCCAACCTGATCGAGCACCCGATGTCGCACTGTAAACCAGCCTTGCGCCCCTATATCTCTCTGGTAATCCTAACGATCGAGCTTTTTCATAGCAAGACGTTCCCAGGTGCGGGCTCCATGGAGGGTGGGAGCCAGAGAGATGAATTCTTTCACACTATTTAACATGGACTCAATACCAGTTAAAACCAACCAACCCGGAGTGGAGGCGAAAGCCGATGAAGCTCCCAAGAGAGGTGCCTGCACTTCTCTTGCCCCTGGACGCCCTGCAGCTAACGCTGCGGGTACCAGCGCGGGCGCTGGTCTGGCTGTGGCGCAAGCCACAGGTAAGACCAAACAAAAGTCCCAAAAGAAACAAAGGGTGTCGGCGCTGATTGGGACCAGTACCGGCCCTTCCAAAACCCAGGAGAGGACCACGGCGAAAACTAATATCGCTATCGGTCCGACCCACCACAAACAAACACCGGTGCCAGGTATTACTGGCACTGGGAAACACCTTCCCTCCTCTGCGGCTCCTCAAGCCCTCTCCCATAAGGAGGACGCCACCGATCTAACGGTGGCAGACAGCCACGAGGACGCGATCTCTCGCGCCTGGATGGTTGTACAGAAGCGGGGCAAGGGTAAAGGCACTCAAAAAGCCCGTTGTCCTCGCACAAACCCCTCATGCGCTCCAGCTGCTATAGCACAGCGTATGACGCGGAAGGAGCGCCGTCAGGCTCGCAGGAGGCAAGGTAAAGGGCCCCTAAACAACCAGGCTACTGCCGCTAGTTCGGTCAAACCGACTAGCGGCCAGCTAACCTTCGCCGCTGGAAAACGGTCGCAGGCAGAGGCCGGCTCAAGCCGTCCCGCGACCAGCCGACCGTCATCCAGTGCGCCGGGTAAAACACAGCAACCCGGGGGGAAGGATCAGGCCGCGGCCAAGCGAGCTCTCAACGAGACCATCTCACCTCGTGGAGAGCATAAGCGGCCGCGTCTTGATCAATCCAAACGGGTTGCTCAAAGAAGCTACGCCCAAGCTGCCAATGCTACCCTCGACGTAGCGGTCACCTGTGACTGCACCGGGGTCATCAGCAAGGACGTATCGGACCAGGTGCTCGCTGCTATCCAGAAGCAGATTTTATTCGAGGCCTGCTCTCCCAAACAGGACACCATGGCGCCGACTTTCAACGCAAAGCCGCAGTTCGCCGGTGGTGTCCTTAAACTGTGGTGCGAAAACGATCACACCTTAGCCTGGCTAAGGAAAACAGTCTCCGATATGACTCTCCCTACTAACTTAACGTTAGTAGTCAAGAGTCAGTCGGAGATCCTAAGACGGGCACGATGTGGAATCGTGATCCCAGACGAGCAGGGGGTCCTCGGAGAGCCGACCAATATAGGTCGTGCTCTCAGTTACCAGAACCCCTGGGTCGACATAAAGCGCTGGTTGCTGCTGCATGCCGACAAACAGGCCTCGGCATGGTTCGTGGTGGTCGGTGTCCCGGTGGACCAAATCCCGACCCTGATGGGCGCGGGGCGCCGTCTATCTTTGGGGGCGGGGAAGGTGTACCTGCAGTTCCAGGGTAGGAACGGCAGGTTCACCGATGTCCCCCAGGGATGGGACCCCGCCACGGGCACCATCTCAGAGACTCTGGCGCAGCAGCCAGAGACACCAGCGGGGGAGTTAACCCCCCCAGCAAACAACCCGGAAGCAGCCGTGGCCGAACCCGCTGTAGCGGAATCGGCCGCCCCAACTGCCGCCGCCCTGGACGCTGTCCCTTCTTCGGACGCGGAGTCGGACGACATAACCCTGTCCCCGGCTTCGCGCCAGGAGGAGGATGGCTTCGACGAGGGCGGCCTGTTTGCCGGGCTCAAACTGGAGGAGGACGATGAGGAACCGACCAGCAATGGCGTCCTCTTCGTCAATCTGTAAAATCCTCCAGGCAAACCTCCACCACAGTCAGACCGCAACGGCTCAGCTCCGGAAGTGGTTGGAGGTTCAACACACGGCCATCGCCCTGATCCAGGAGCCGTGGATTAGAGCGGGCCGCATACAAGGACTCTCCAATCTTGGCGGTAAGCTCCTGGTCACCACTGATCATGACCAACCCAGGTCGTGTATCTATGTCACAGGAAACCTTAAAACACAGCTTCTAACTGAATTCTGTTGCAGAGATATATCTGCTGTGAAGCTGCTCATACAGCGTGATGGCGCCATGGAGATGGCAATCGTCTTCGCTTCGGCCTACATGCCTGAAGCGGAGGCGCCGCCCCCGCATGACCTGGCCCGCCTCGTGAGCCATTGCGAGAGATCCGGGCTTGAGGTCATCATCGGTGCCGATGCCAATGCTCATCACCAGCTGTGGGGTATGGACACGCAAAACGAAAGGGGTAAGGCGTTAGTTGATTACTTATTCTCGACTAACCTATCCCTACTAAACACTGGCTCCGAACCGACATTCGTAACCAGACGAAGCCGTACAATCATAGATCTCACTCTGGCAACAGAGGCCGCGGCGGAAATTACCACTGGTTGGCAGGTCTCAAGGGAGGCTTCCTGCTCCGACCACAGATGGATCCGCTTCGACATCCAGGCCTCTGTCCCGCCAGTAGCTCCACGCCGCAAGCCGCGCAACACAGATCGTGGTACCTATACACGCAGCCTAGAATCCAAACTTGCGACATCAAGCGACCCGACGTCATTTGCGGACACTACACAGATTGAGGTACAAGTAGAATACCTCACTAAATCAATTATAGACAGCTACCAAACTGCCTGCCCAGAGACGACTCCTCGTAGTACACCGGGCAAACAACCCTGGTGGGGTGCTGATCTGGAGCGAAAGCGCGGGAAGGTAAGGAAAGCTTTGAATAGAGCCATGAATACATGTGCGGATGAGGACTGGGATAAGTACTACGCAGCCAAATCCTGCTACAAAAGATGCATCAGGTTCAGGAGCACCTCGGGATGGCGCAAATACACTGGCAGTATTGAGTCCTGCCAGGAAGCAAACAGGGTAAGGAAAGTACTGGCACAACAAACTACACCTGGGCCTACTACTCTTCGCAAACCAGACAACACACTCACATCCTCGCCAGAAGAAACGAGACGCGTCCTTATCGAAACACACTTCCCCGGATGTATTTTCTCGCAAGTAATCGACTGGCAAGACGCAACTCAAACACCATCAGATAATGACTGGTTTTATGCTAGCAAGGTGATCACGTTGGACAAACTCCAATGGGCCATCGGGAGCTTCCATCCGTTTAAGGCCGCCGGTCCGGATGGGGTGTTCCCCGCCCTACTACAGTGGGGTGGAACCCTCATCACAGCAAGACTGGTACCTTTAATGAGAGCGTGCCTAGCATTTAGATACGTTCCCAAAGGATGGAGGGAAGTGAAAGTAATATTCATCCCTAAACCAGGTAAGGGCGATTACACAAACGCAAAATCCCACAGACCAATCAGCCTGACCTCTTTCCTGCTAAAGACCCTGGAAAGGCTGTGCGACAGGGAGCTTAGGGACGGCGCTCTGAAAACTCTACCGTTGCACGGTAACCAACACGCATACAGCTCGGGTAAGTCCACCGAATCGGCACTTCATCTGGTAGTCAGCCAGATAGAGGAAGCGATTCATCAGAAAGGGACCTGCCTGGGAACCTTCATAGACATCGAAGGAGCCTTCGACAAAACAAACTTCTCCAGCATCAGCAGCGCCCTCTCCAGACATGGAGTTGAACAGGTACTCATAGACTGGATCACAAACATGCTGAGCAAGCGCGTGGTTCGCCTAGAGGACGAGCAGCAGCTGGCCATGATTGCCAGAGGCTGCCCCCAGGGAGGGGTGCTGTCACCCCTTCTATGGAATTTGGTGATTAACGAATTAATCGCCAGACTCAATGCCAATCACTACTACACAATAGGTTATGCGGACGACCTCGCCATCCTTGTCTCAGGGAAGGTGACGAGCACGATCTTTAACCTCACCCAACAAGCACTACGTATCGTAGAGAGATGGTGCAGAGAATATGACCTCTCAGTGAACCCCACTAAAACTGAGCTAGTCATGTTCACCCATAAACGAGCTTTAGGCCTCTTCCGCCTACCGAAATTGTTCAATACAGAACTTCAGCTGGCCAACGAAGTCAAGTACCTCGGGGTCACTCTTGACAGTAAGTTAAACTGGAGTAGTCATTTAGACAGCAAACTAAACAGGGCCTGCATCACATTCTGGCAATGTAGGAAAATGATAGGTAAGAAGTGGGGCCTATCCCCTAAAATCATACTTTGGCTGTACACCGCAGTGATCCGACCCATGATCACCTACGGGGCCGTGGTTTGGTGGCCCCGCACCAAGCTTGTTACAGCCTGCAACAAACTACAACACATGCAAAGACTAGCCTGCATGGCGGTCACGGGCTGCATGAGGACTACTCCGACTGCAGCCATGGACGCCATGCTGGGACTACCACCGCTCCACCTGTTCATACAGCAGGAAGCCACGATGGCGGCGGCGCGTCTGGACGCAACTAACCTCTGGAGAAAGAGAGACACACAACACACCGCGCTGCTTAAGGAACTCAACAATGAGTTCCCCATCACTAAGGCTATAAATGACCGGGTACCCAAACAGTTCATTTTTGATAAAAAATACAGAATCCAGCTTCACGAAGATCGCCGGTGTGAGGGTCTGCGCCCCACTGAGCTGCGCATCTTCACGGACGGATCAAAAACAGACAGTGGCACAGGTGCTGGAGTCTTCTCGCAGGACTTCAACATACATATAGCCACACCGTTGGGAGTCCACAACACAGTGTTCCAGGCTGAATGCATTGGGATCACTCTTGCTGCTTCAGCCATCATGGCTAGGGCAGTTAAGGACCACTCGATCCGCATACTCTCAGACAGTATGGCTGTTCTGCAAGCGCTGGACAGTCACTCGATTGACTCTGGGCTAATATACGAGTGCCACCAGCGCCTCAACCAGGTGGGTAGCCTCAATAATATAACCATTCAATGGATAAAAGGACACAGCGGTTCGCTGGGAAACGATGCCGCCGATGAACTTGCCAGAAGGGGGTCGAGCATGACACCGGTGGGACCAGAACCCATCGCGCCACTCCCTTTTGGGTTCCTACGCTCTCTGGTAAGAAAACGTACCAGGGATCTACACTGTAAGCTATGGGTGGACCAAAGTGAGTGCAGGCAGGCCAAGGAAGCACTTCCTACCATCGATGCCCGCCTCACAAAACAGGTCCTCCGATTAGACAAACGACAGCTGCGTATGGTTACAGCAGCAATAACTGGACATGGGTCGTTTAATAAACATCTATTTGTCATAGGAGTTACAGACAGTCCGCTGTGCAGGGCCTGCATTGAGGACGACGAGACAGCAGCGCACGTGCTTCTAAACTGCCCGGCGATCGCCACATACAGGGCCAAGTACTTCGGTAACCCAGGTACCCTACGTGAGATAGTCAGCAACATCAAGGCGTTGCTGGCCTTTCTCGAGGAGCTGGGGTGGATCGAATAACCGATTTCCCACCCGTACGCAAAATACGCGCTCAGACGTGGAGTTGCGGACAACAGCCCGTTCTACCTATTACCTACCTTACCCTTTTAACTTTGATATTTTAGTAGCTTAAATCCCAGTGTATGAGAAGAGATAAAGTAGTATCTGAAAATGTGTATAAGTAGCTATTAAAACACTCGTGCTTTAATCCCCCTCATCATGCAACTGTTTCGTAAACTACTTTTGTGTGCGCAAACCAACGGAAAACAAACTCACAAGATTGTCCGAATGCAAATACGTAAGTATGGAATAAGTGTGTAATAGTAATAGCTTAACAAAGCTAGCTGGGCTGTATAATGACCAGTGCCGATAAAAAAAAAATACGACTAACATAATTGTTTTGTCAAATATGATTTTTAGCAAAATAGGTACCAACAATTTTACAAAAATATTCATATTTTGAGGGAAATGAGGAACACGACCACTCGGTTTTTCAAACAGTCAACTAGCATTAAGCATACATCTCTACAAATCAGGTATCTAGCGATACGTAGGTACAGGAGCGTAAGGTCTTCCTGTATCGGGATCTGATAGTCAAAGCGGTTCACTTAGCGGTAGCGGTATACTTGCTTGAAAGACATTTCAAGCAAGACTTCGACTTTTGGGCGAAGGGACACTTGCTCGAAAAGACATTTCAGCGAATGGAAATTTACGCGAATGGAGTTTTGCGCGACTGGCCTTTTACGTGACTAGACATATGCACGAAAGACACTTGCGCAAAAGACACTTACGATCGTTTCCAAGGGGTGCTAAAGCTGATGGTGAAATCAAAATGAAAATTCAAGGTGGCGAGGTTAAAATGAAAATCTAAAGTGGCAGTCATATTGGATTATAATTTTGGCCTCACCTACAGGTTTAGCGGTGCCATCTATTTTTAACCGACGAAAAAAAACGGAGGAGGTTATCAATTCGACGCGTATATTTTTTTTTTGTTTTTTTTTTATGTATGACCACGCATAACTTTTTACATAGTAGTCCGATTGTGATAAATTTTTTTTTATTGGAAAGCTTATACTCCGAAAATGGTCCCATATAAATTTGAAAAACAAAATCGAACCCGAAGGGTCGGAAAACAGGGGATGATTGATTGTTCACTCATTGATTGTAATGTATAACCACGCATAACTTTGTACAGAGTAGTCCGATTTTGATAATTCTTTTTTCATTGGATAGGGTATACCTTGCCAAGTATTATTAGTACATTAAAACCACAAAAATTATTAAATAAAAACTTTTTAACAAAAAATTAAACCGCCGAAAAAAACAGAAAAGCAAAAAATAATAAACCTTAAAATTATGAGTCGGCGCTTTGAGTGATCTTTGTTCATCGATTTTTCAGCGCTGAGCCAAAATTTTAAGGTTTATTATTTTTTGCTTTTCTGTTTTTTTCGGCGGTTTAATTTTTGTTAAAAAGTTTTTTAAATAATAAATTAATAGTCATTGTATTTATGGTGCCATATCAGATAAAAAAAGTAATCTTTCATTTAAATAATCCTTACTTGAATAGTAACATTTTGCAACTAGATATTCGTGCAAAACTAATTAAATGAAATGTTTATTTAGGTAACTAGATTTTATAAGACACTTTCACAAGACACTTAAAAAAAAAAACTAGATAGCAACGCTAAAGCCAATGGTCAGTTCAAAATAAAATCCAAGATAGTGGCTGCAAAAATTATCAAATTTTGTACCTCACCATCAGCTTTAGCACCCCCGAGAACCACGAAAGCCGAAATGATCAAAATTTGGAAAATGATCGCAGTGCCTTTCTTTCATTTTTATTTTGACCTCACCATCGGCTTTAACACCCTTGAAAACTACGCAAACGGCACCTAGGGTGGAAATTTCGAAAATCGCCCAACCCTTTGAAAGAATGCAGGCGTGATGTTACAAAGAAATCCCATTTTGCGCAACGTTTTAACGCAACTATCCTTTCGCGCAAGTGTATTTGCGCAAGTGTCTTTCGCACAAAAGTCCATTCGTGGAAATGTCTTTTCGCGTCAGCGTTCCTTCACGCAAAAGTCCTTTCGCACAAAAGTCCATTCACGGAAATGTCGTTTCGCGCAAGTGGATTCGCACAAGTTTCTTTTGCGGAAATGTCTTATGCGCAAGTGCCCAGATCTAATAAAAACCCGTCTGTTGAGGGAAAAAAAAAATATTTCTAGAATCGTTCGTCGTCTTTAGTAGACAACCTTTACAGCACCTGCATCCAAGTTCGTTCGTTAAAGTTCAGGGTAAAGACTGTTTGCCTAAATATGATAAGCTCTCAGAAACAATATTATTTTTCTGAATAACTAAGTTTGTACTGAAAATAAGAATGGCTTAGACAAAGGTAAAGTCTACGGGCTCAGTTCAGTTCCCGCAACAGGAGTACATTTATAATTAAGTATTTCATTTACTTCGATCTTGGAACGCACTTGTATAAAATACAATCATGACTATTTTTAATTTATAAAATACTAGCTTCTGCCCGTGACTTCGTCCCCGTCAAATTTTTGCTCCATCGCATCAAATTGCCTGCCAGTTTTCATATATTTTTCATTGCTGCTCCGCTCCTTTTGATTGTAGCGTAATGTTATATAACTTATAGCCTTCCTCAATAAATAGGCTACCCAACACAAGATGATTTTTTCAATTCAGATCAGCAGTTCCTGAGATTAGCGCGTTCAACCAAACAAACAAACTCTTCAGCTTTATAATATTAGTATAGAATTACCACGTACAAAAATAAGTTAGATTAAAATTGGCTATGAGTCTTATAGGCTAGATTTTAAACAGTTATTAAAAACTGCGTACTTTTTAATAAAGGACAAAATAAAAATGACTTCGATATAAATGTGTAATGATTTTAGAGAAGCTGTTACAGCAGTCCATAATTCTCCTTATACAATCCCGTAATCCACTCTCCACCGCCCACGAAATGTTGTATGTATTTAGCAAATTTTCTACTGAATATAGTTCAATTGTGAACTTTGTCCTTTTCTTTGACCTTGCCCTTTTAGCGAAAAATCATTTGTTCACTGAGTATACATTTCAGTTTATACAGGAAGCGACTCTGGTTTTTCAACAAAACTGCTAACTACATACATTATAGAATTTAATTATAAAGCAAACCGTACATTTTGACCGTTAGTATTGTTTATAATAGCAGCCTTAAGGCTATTGTTGCTCAATGAGTTGCAAGTCGTCGCTACAAGTATGAAATAGTTGAGTAACGCAGGTCGTGGGCGCCGGATGTGCGAAGGCTGCTCTAAGGCCCTATGGCCCTACATTTGTGTCATTTACAGACGCCTCAGCTTAGCTGATAAGAGTTTGGTATGTCGACGCATTAGTAGGTAGTTGCTTCATCGATTTTTCTAGTTAGATCTGAAGTTTGGCAGTAACGGGTGGGCGTACGTATTTAAATGCTCTATTTTCAAATCTTTATTATCAAAACTAGGTACAAGATTTCACCCCAGTTTCATGTGATTGTGCAACATTAGTCATAAATCAAGAATCTTTTTTTTTCACAAAGTTTTTATATTAAAATGCTATAGAAGGTCAAAGGGCAACACAAAACTTGGATGAAGCAGGATCGAAGTTAATCGAATATCGCATAAATTAAAAATTCATAACAAGGAACCCCTAAAGAATAACAATTTGTCCACCCACGCGCCGAGTGGGCGTGTGCACCTCCACAGAGTTACAGGTTTGATGACGCTCGATTAGATAAATGTCATCACAAGAAGCATGTTACTCTCAGGGGGCTGGTTTTTAAAATCTGGCAGCTGTCAGAAGCAGGAAACGTAAGAGGGCGCGGCGCGGCCCACGCGGGCTCTCCCACACCGTGCACCCTGACATTTACGCGAAGCTTGGTGGATCAACAGGAGGTTGCCATGGCAACCTTCAGACGTTCCCTAACCTTTCCATATTTTAGGGATTCACACATCCTCGTTAACAAAACATGTGGGCTAGCTATGTTATGAATCATTACCGCACCCACACATAAATAAATACCCACACAATTTAATTCATACAATTTCCCAAGTTTACCCTGTCGAATTACATCTAAGGAGTTTCCCTGAAGTTGTTGAATATTCTGGATCGTTAAAACTTTATATTCAGGTAACCTTTTCATAAATTTGAGTAGGTGGGTGAAATAACACACATATTTTTACATTGTCGACTGCCTCGCTGGTGTAGTTGTCGCAAGCGCTCCTGATGAGCATGAGGTCCCGGGTTAAATTCCAAGTTCAGTATAAGTGCTATTGAGTGTCGCGTGATTGTTCGAAAGAGATACCGTGACCCTAGCACATGGGCAACTGAAGGAACACGGGTGGGTTTTAGTCAGTAAAAGTCTGACACGCCCTCCCGCTCCGCCCAGAGCGGGACAAGTCATTTGATGATTTCCCATCCAAAAAAAAAAAGTGCTATTGAGTGCATTCATCTGGAATTTCTCAGTAGCAGACCGGATTTTGGGTTTGTGCCCGGTTGATGGCAGTAGGCTCGCTCTCTATTAGTGACTTAAACATAAATTGGAGAAATGTGAGTGTTTTAGTTTAGTGTAGTTCGTATGAGGAAACCGGCATGTTTTAGAACCAAAAATTCTAAGACATGTGACATCTACCTACCCATATTGGGCCCGCGTGGTGGATTATGGCCCACTCCGTCTCACCGAGAGAAAGCCTGTCGCCCAGCAGTGGGAACATTATAAGCTGCTGATGATGATGATGAGTGTATTATAGGTGCATCTTTGTCTTACCCTTCGGAGAGTACAGGCGTGATGATGTTATTTTTTTGCTACATTACTAACCCCATTTACGATTCAAGCTGAAGCCTGTGTGATCTACGCGGTTGTTTTCCAGGCCCAATTGGAATTGTTTAGCATCTGGGAAATGTAACTGAATCCCATGATAAAAGCTATGTTGCCGTAGGCATCTCATTAACACATTTTCTAGTACGTCCGCCTGTCTATTTCTGAAAGTCCTACGTGTTCAGTATACATACGTCAAATACCAAAAAATCAGAAATAGCATATGGAGCAACGCTTTAGGTATCATTACGTAGCTACTGCTATGACCAGTTACGTATTTTTAGAATATGCCAATGATTTATCTGAACTACGTAACGGCCGAACTATTCGGGCCGGTCTATCGACGTCACAGGAGCGCGCGTGCCACCCGGCTAATTGTAGCATGTCCAAAACGGTCTCCGGGATCCGTCACCCGGCGGCAGCGCAGCGCGTAGCGTCCGAAAGTGGATCGTGAGTCAACGCGCAGAGAAAGTGGCGAGTGGCAGGAGTGCGCCGCAGCAGCAGGGCAGCCGGCTGGCCGCGTCACGCGACCGCCGAGCCTCCGCGCCCACGCCGGACGCCCGCGCTCGCGCCGCCCGCCGTTGCTTTACCATCACTACACTTGTGCGCCCCGCGCTTTTCGCGCGCCTCCCTTTTGCCGTCGCGACGCCGCGCCATTTTCTCGCGCACGTGGGCGACAACGGCGGCCGAGCGAGGACGCCCGGCTTGAACGCCATTAACGCGACCGTCGTGAATGAACGCCGACCTCGACCGGGTGGCTGGCGTCCATTGATAGGGCGCGCGGCGGACGACGACCGCGGCGCTCACGGGGGCGGCGTATGCACGCCCTCGCCGCTCCGCCTGTGCCTCAGTCGAGGATGTGGCGTTCTCGGCGCGACGACATAGTCCGCGTGCGAAACCTGTGTTCATTTATCAGTAGATGCTCGTGACCCTTCAGTGTGATTAACGTGCCGTGTATATGTAGTTTCCTAACCGTAATGTGCTGTGATCACGTCAATTTTGATAGGACATTAAGTTAGTTTTAGTAGAGGAGTGTAGTGGCGTACGCGCCGGTGTTTACAAGGGGGTTGAATGTGAGTGCAGTTGCGGTGTTGCGCACGAGGAGGTGTGGATTGTGCAGTGCGGGAATGCGCTCGTGCGATGCTCTCGGTGATCGCGATGCGTCGGCCGGAGGACGAGGAGCTGGGAGGCCGCGGCGACGGCGACGAGTTCGTGGACATCTCTCAGATGCAGCTGCTGGTGGAGGCGGGCCCGAGCGGGCTGCACTACGGAGGCCCACCGCCGCCGCACGCGCAGCCGCAGCCCTACGCGCAGCCGCCCGCGCACCCCGCCACCACCACCGCGTCCGTCGACGACCTGTTCGCGCTCTACTTCACACCCACTACACATGGTGAGCACAAACCTTCTCGTCTTCTTATTGCTCTTCTTACTTTAGTTCCTGCTATCAAAAGCCACATCTCATATGCAGAACCGGTTTTAGTTGGATTTACATAAATCGTCGTCATTCTTGAACTTGTTTTATAATTTCGATTAAAATATTACGATGGTTACATTTTGCTAAAACGTGACTATAGAGTTCAAATTTGACACATAGAGTCCTAACCAGAGTTAATTCGTTGCGAAAATCCTTTTACAGGTTTTAATCTTATTAAAAGTTGTAAAAAGTGTATTTGTAAGGGTTTATCCGGTTCCCCATCTTCATCTGTACAACCACCTGTTACACACCAGATTGTTCCCAGTACTTTTGTACTGTAAATACTCTTTACAAAAAAAAGTTTATTTTTCGATTTCATTGTTCTATTCTTGCATAGCAGTAATTAACTGACTGTGTGTAAAAAGTAATTTTTACTCCAGACGCTTTTGAGGGTTCGGTACAAGTTACAAGAGTTAGTCATATTTTGGTTTTTGTTTTTATGTTCTCGGATATTGTAATTTTTGTCAGCTGATCGCACCAAAGGCTAAAATGGTATCTGGATGCTCAACACCAGCTGAAAATTCAGAAATAAAATCAATGCTAAAATAACAATCATAATTAGGTTATAACTGACTCTAGTAGTTCGTCGTTACCGTATTTGGTTCCAACTCTACGATACAATAATTGTCTATGTAGAGTTGAAATAATGAATGAATGTTCGATACACCATTCACTCTGACGTCGATTGTGAGCATGCAACTCTGTATGACATTTAACTATAATATTGACATAATATACCTATTCAAAATTTAGTTCCAAAAAATATCTGACTGAAAATACACCAATTGACAGAGTTATTTAAAAAAAGAACTAATTCAAAACCCCTGAACCTCTGAAACGCACACAAACCACAGAAAGTTAAATGTTAATATCTTCTACCGTTCCTAGGCGAACCAACAATACTGATTTAGTTTGTCGAAGATTAGCTGCTGGTAACATGCAATTGACCCCGGTCTGACCCCAGCGACCTGTTGCTCGTCTAAATACTTCAGTGAGGTATCTTTCAAATGAGATAATTATCTACTGTCACATACTTTATTCCTGGATACAATAACTTCAATTTTAAGCCATGTAAACCAGTGAGACTGAATAATATATTAAGACGTTTGAAAAAAAACCTATGGGGAAATGGTGTAATGTACTAAAAGTTAAAATGGCTTTCATTTTGACAGTTCTACAACATTCATTAAGTTGTACGTTGCTGAGCAGAAAATTTTTTCAAACATATGAAGTAATGTATTTGCAATTTCCTTCAAAATTATTCAGATTGTCATTGATCGTGTGTTACGCAATTAGGAGACCTTAATTGCGTAACTAGTAATTAAAAATATGCATTTAACACGTCACGGCGTTTTTGCTACAGGATACCTGCGAATATAACGCATAAAATCCCACACTTCAAAAAAATCTTGTATATTTTTGTACTTTAGCACAATATTCTATACTAGTTTCTGCCCGCGACTTCGTCCGCGTCAAATTTTTGCTCCCCTGACCCTTCCCGTCGCTTCGAATTGCCTGCCAGTTTTCGTCCATTTTTCGTTGCTACTCCGTTCCTTTTGATTGTAGCATGATGTTATATATAGCCTATAGGTTTCCTCAATATATAGGATACCCAACACAAAAATAATTTTTAAATTCGGACCTGTAGTTCCTGAGATTAACGCGTTCAACCAAACAAACATACTCTTCAGCTTTATAGGTAATAATTTTAGTAATATTAGTTATTAGTATTCGTATAGATTTTGTATATTCCTAGTGTTCAGGAGTCAATTTTAGTCATGTAGAACATTATTTCTTCTGTCACCGTGTTTAAAAACTAGTTTACATAAATTTAAAAAATATAAGAGTAGTAAGCCCCAAAAGCTTTAGAATAAACCAAATAATATGCATCCAAGTATTGGTCGCTAATATATTTTATGATGTCACGATTTATGCAAATACAACTAAGCTATGCGATAACAGTATCAATACTATAATCTTGCAGTCAGTTATTAATGTCCACGGACATTGTATGGAGTTATTTCGTAAACGTCAGCTCCACGGGCTCGTAATAATTCGGATCAGCGTTCCGGCATACTGTTATCTGGACCGGACGGCGCTAATCGGCAGCGTCTGCGCAACCAACGCTATCATATTCACCCAACTAACCATAAACATACTGTCAGATGTAGGTAATAATGCTTTGCATTGTGTTGACCTCGGAAAAGACTTGACTTACTAATACCACATACTTGACCTGAGTGGTAAAGTGGTCCCACCGTGCAGAAGTTTTCTTGGTGACCGATGACAAATGCAGCACTGTGCCAGAGGCACTCTTTTTCTGTCCATTGTAAAACAGAACTTTATTAATTTTATTATTTATGTACACACAGTAACAAACTTAGGGACACGAAATAATTATAATTGGAATATAAAGATACTGCTTATTTGTTAAGATATTTCTTCCAGTAGACCTGCGATTGGAGAAATTGACAGAGAACTGTAGACAATAAGCAACCTTGTTTAAAATTAAGTACAACACATAGGTAACATAACATCACGCTGTATTCCCCAAAGGATTGGTCAGAGGTACGCCCCAGTTATGTGTAAGTCCCATGACACTGGGCTACTCAGAAATTCCTGATGGAAAGCCCAGAAACACAGCCCAATCGAGCAGATTCACTATGCTGTTCTATGGAAGTTATCATAGACTCAGACCACGAACAACACATAACCCACCCAGAGACAAACATGGAATTTATAATACGTATTCAAAAATAAAATAATCATCTGGATGTGTGACAAAAGTTCTTAACAATGAGACGACTTTAAAGTTTGCAACAGCATTCATATTGTGGGCTGATATGGCACCGCGTGCGACAAACCAGTTTTCATCTGAACTCTTACTGTTTAAGCGGACATAACTGATGCGCTATATGTATCTGTGTTGCCTTATTTCGGAAATACACAGTGGAGACACCATATGTTGTTATACAGGAGAAATTAAGTAAATATAGACGGGATTTCTTAGGCTTATGGCTAAGTAATAACAGCCATAGAGATCGATTGATCCGGTTAAGCTTAACTTGCCGCGGTCGGTCCATGGATGAGTAACCTACCAAGGTGGTTGTACTTGTCTGAAATGACATAAAATGTATAATGACTCTTATACAATTTCCCTAAAATCTAAAACGGTCCAACAACAATTTACTGGATAAAATTGGTCCATTGGCATTGGTTAATTCAGTTACTAAGCTTTGTTAATAATTTTATCTAAAAAACTCTAACAGATAAAAATCCCCGGATAAGTACGAGATTCCACTAATCTGAAAATCTTAAGACACATTCAAGGCTACCAATAAAAAGTTGAACTTATTTTCTGCGCGTAGGCATCTATCTACCTATAAGGCATAATGTATGTAAAAATGTAACATTACAAGTATGTAAAGTATCATCTTCATATAAGAATGTCATATGAGATAATAAAATTAAATATGTAATAAATAAATAATAAAATATAATACATTATGCTGATTGTTTTTATTGCCTAATTCAGCTCTAAATATCTTAATACTTTAATATTGTTTAACATAAACATGTCAGTTTATGGAGTTGTCAATAACCAGTTATACTTACATTCATAATTAGCTACCTATAAATAAGTACGATATCTGTTATATTCAACAAACAAATATATTATTAATGTTATTTATTACTGAATATAATATTGTTAAACCCTATCTTAATTTACTCATTTAATCAATTGATGACACCAAAGATCAGTCGCATAGCCTGTTTTTCAGGGTTTTCTTATCACGCTTCATTCCGAATTAGAACTTTACCTCTTGTTTTTGAAAGCTTGTTCAAGTATGTTCTATATGCAAAAAGGGCACACTTTTTTTATTTTCCCACATCTCAGCCACACCAATTTTCCTTTAAAGACGACTTTAATGCTCAACGCATATTTAACCTAAATCGTTTCTATATTTCATTTTATAGATACAAGGCCTTTTTTATTGAAGTCGAGGCGATTTCTTCAGTTGTCTTATATAAGAAGTGTGTGTAAGAATGTAAAATAGAAGAATGGAAGGTGCATGCCAGTGAGCTGATAATATCAAGATTTTCACGTAACTAGATGAATATGAATGACTTGTGTGAAGGATGCTGTGGCTAGGAACGCTGAGATGGCAGCTGATAACTAAGATATGCTGCTGGGAAGTTTGGAGCGCCACTTCTTCTTCCTAGCTAAAGCACTAGGAACTGGAGAAGGGCGGGCGTTTTGGAGATTGTCTTACTTAATTTTGACGTTCAAAGAGTGCTGACTCTTAACCTAGTCCGAAACTTCAGGAACTTATTTTACTATATTTGATAGAGGCGTTCGAAAAAAGACATTCAACTGTAGGTAAATCATTGATACAAATTCTAGCTGATGGCTATACGACGTAGTTCATGTCTTTAGCCATATACCTATTACATGCTTGATATCTACATTCAATATGGCTGATGTTTCCTATACGGGCCCTGTGATATTATGGAACAATGGCAGTGGTCTACACAAACGAATCATAAGTGTGTGTGGGATTGACTTATTAAAGATTGCCACATGTATATCGATTTCCAAAACTTTGAAATATTTTTCTTTACTACTGATATAATTTAACTACCCACTAATGCCCACGGCACCGCCCCTATTCGTATAGAACTTTCCCCCATTTAAAAAGAGGCGTCGCCGATGGCAGTTCATGATCTCTGATTGGCCAGAGACGAGGCGACATAGCTTCTAATATTATGTCTACTTAGTAAAAAATGTATACTTATGCAGGTACCTAACTACTGAAAGCTGAGCACTAGACACTAGACATCATTAGCCTCTTCATACCGAAAAACTATAAATAGAAAATAGAAGCAATAACTAACGAATTCTAGGAAAAGCTGAGCTTCTTAAGTCGCATTTCAATTAGGTATCGTTAAATTATCTGAAAAAATGGCCATTAAGAGTCGTCTCAAAAATAGCTTGTTACAAAAAATTCTCCAATTAAAAAATATATTCGGAATTGGTAGCCTTCTAACAAAGTCGGGGATTATCTTAAATAGTCTGGTAAAAAAGAGCAAATTATTTTTATTCATATCATAATCTACCAAAAAAATTGGGCTAGTTGGCTCTTCCAAGTATTTTATGGAAAACAAAGGCTTTGAATAAAAGAATGAAAGAAAGTGAATAGAAATTTACGAATAAAGAATACACAATTTTTCACACCACCTGCTCGTTACTGTCAAATTATATATGTGTCATGCAAACCTAACCTAAAGCAAGTAATTTAAGCCCTAGCTAGGATCTAGCCGGCAAGAAACATACAGGTGCTAAACTGTGCATGTCCCGAATTTCATTATGATTCACTGGCCAATAACGTGATTTGAATTTGGAACAACTAAAAAAATGTAAATATGAAAACTTTAACGAATAAAAACTTTTTTTTAACATACTTTACCAAAAAGTTCTCACTTTGAGTTTTAATTGCCGTTGACGAACAAAATAATGGAATTACGCATTAGTGGAATAATAAGTAACATTAACTTACATTAATTAAATGAAGTTTAAGGGCAATTCCAAAATGATTAAATCATTTGCATATTAGACTTCACCATAGACCGAAAATAGAATGTGTGAATACAGACCTATGATACATACCTAAAAGTACAAGGTAGACATAGCGTATGTGTGGCCAGTCGTTTTCTTTTTCTAGAACTTTGAATAATCCAATGAAATTTTGAATTATACATATGTATCTACTTACAAGCTCGTAAAGTGTAGTTAGTGATATTTATTCTAGAAGTATTTATGTATGTTTGTATGTATGTATATTTTTATTTTGTATGTTTATATTTAAATTATAGTATTATTTTTCTTCTACTATTACACACGTTGTCTACATCTCTTTGTATATTCTCTCCTATTGCAGGTATGCTGGAAGAGATTTCTATAGAAATAAGCATTACCTTTGTACATATTTTTCTGTTCCTTTCTTCTTGTCTATTTATATGTGTGCATAAATGGTTAAATAAATAAATAAAGTATCAGAGTAATCTTTGAAATTGAATCATTTATAAGTAATCAACCAAATAAAGCTATCAAAACTTAGTTCTCCTTAAAAGAGAAAAAAAAAACACATTTATCTTTAAGTATTAAAAACAATCCCTGTTTGTTGGTCTCCCTAAAACTCAATTTTTTGGTGTTGTTGGATAAAGCATACTAATTTTCTTTATTTTTTTAAACCAAACGAATACGAAAATTAGGAAAAACTCAAAGGAACAGCTGAAAAACCGAAAAAACTTAAATAGCATTTTCGTCAGGATTTTTTTGTGAATTATTGAATTTCGGACATGACAACGTCTGTCGGATCAACTAGTTAGTATCATAAAAACAGTTTGACGCCTTCTAACTAGGGATGCCGGATTTTTTTGCTATGAATCGATCTTAATCGTAATTTTATAAAAATAATGAAACAATCAAAATCAGAATATATTTATTTCACCTAAACCTAGAAGGGCACTTATAAAACGTCAGAAGCTAGGTGCACGGCTCCGTTGTAGTTCATATACGGTACATTGTCTAGGTTTTAGTTGATACGATTTTTTCATACGATCTTATAGGCGCATACGATTCGATCTGGCTAAGATCGTTTCCTGTTGAATCGATTAAAATAATCGGTATTTCGTATGGTCATGAATCAATCTTCTGAAAGATCGATACAGATCGGGCATCCCTACTTCCAACCTCCCAAACAAGCCGAATTCCGTAATGGCTTTAACAGCGTAGACAACATATGTACATACGCCGCGGCAGGTTATAGAGAAAACCAAAGTTCTACTCTTCTGCTTAACGTTTGTTGTCTAGGAAAAAGCCTTCAATTCGATCGAGACATGGGCTGTTCTGCAGTCTTTTCAATGGTGCCAGATCGACTATCGGTACATCGAGGTGCTGAACTATCTGTACGAAAACGTTAATATGACAGTCCGACTCCAAGAACGGACCTCAAAAATATCCTTCTGCAGCGAGGTGTAAGACAGGGAGCAGTTACCTCAAGTTTCTGAACTGGAAAAGGGTTGGTATCATCAGCGTCGAGTACCTCACTCACCTTAGGTTTGCCGATGATTTTGTTGTCATAGCTATAAATAAATAAATATCTTAGGACAACCAACACACCGTTATCTGATCCCAAACTGGGCTGAGCCTGTACTATGGCAACCAGACAACTGATAAACATACTTATATATTTCTAAATACATGCATATTATAGATAAATTACACCCAGACACAGAACAAATGATCGTGCTCATCACACAAAAATTTGTCCTGGGTGGGAATCGAACCCACGACGTCAGTCCCAGCAGTCAGGGTCATTAACCACTAGACTAACAGGCTAGTCAATAGCTGAGGCTATGGAGGACCTCAGTACACTGCTCGATCGAAATTATTCTAAAGAAGTGGTACTACAAAATCTTTCAAAATAACCTAAATCTCGTATTAATTCTCGACAAAAATAAAAACGAAGCTCATTCATTAAATGCTAACTGAAACGATATTTCATAACCATTAAAGATTATGGGAATGCAGTATTTTAACAGTAAAAGCACGTCTGTAAAATCAAGTAAATCACCGAAATCGATAAAATTTCGTATAGGGCCTCTAAACAGCTAAACAAATTTGGATGAAAGTTTAAGACCATGACCACCGCTTAGGTCAAAGGATACTTTTTATTACAGTAGTACGTCCTCATAATTATGATAATTTTCGACATCCACGCGGGCGAAGTAGCGGGCTAAAGCTAGTTGAAATATATATATTTTTTATGAGTTTGTCATCGCGAGGCGATGAAGGCGAAGAAGAAGAATACAAAAATAAAAGGCGATGAAAGTATGTCAACTTGGTCATTAATTCAGAAACCCTTCAAATTATGTAGGAACTGAATCCAAGCATTGCCTAAGTAGAAAATCTGGAAGACCTATGTCTTGTTGACGCAGAATATCTACCTACCTAAGACCGATTACTTATTCTAATTACCTGTAAAATGTTGTTCACAAAGATTCAAGATTCGATAATGAAAAAATAAATCGAGATAATCTCTTACCAACATTTTTGGTTAGTTCTGTATTCCATAAAAAAAGACCATTTCAGACACCGATCTACATGGTCATCAAATGATCTGACCAACAAAATTATATCCGTTTCTTTTTTTTATATACACATTGACATTGATAATTTTTATATATACAATGACATGAATATTTACTTTGTAAAGTATCATATTGTTTTAATTATTGTGACTGTGAAGATCATGTGGGTCTTTTTAGGGTTCCGTTGCCAAATGGCAAAAAACGGAACCCTTATAGATTCGTCATGTCTGTCTGTCTGTCTGACTGTCTGTCTGTCTGTCTGTCTGTCCGTGTATGTCACAGCCACTTTTTTCCGAACCTATAAAAGCTATGCTGTTGAGACTTGGTAAGTAGATGCATTATGTGAACCGCATTAAGATTTACACACAAAAATAGAAAAAAAAACAATAAGATTTGGGGTTCCCCATACATAGAACTGATACTCAAAAAAAAAAATCATCGAACCCATACGTGTGGGGTATCTATGGATAGGTCTTCAAAAATGATATTGAGGTTTCTAATATCATTTTTTTTCTAAACTGAATAGTTTGCGCGAGAGACACTTCCAAAGTGGTAAAATGTGTCCCCCCCCCCCGTAACTTCTAAAATAAGGGTATGATAAAACTAAAAATATATATGATGTACATTACCATGTAAACTTCCACCGAAAATTGGTTTGAACGAGATCTAGTAAGTAGTTTTTTTTTAATACGTCATAAATCGTAAACCACAATTTACCTTTCATTCAGTAAACTCAAATATAAAAATTTAAAAAAAACCATTTGATTTCATAAACATAAACCTTGTGCATAAACCGTGAATACCTGCAGGTTTGTGCGGAACCCTCGGTGCGCGAGTCCGACTCGCACTTGGCCGGTTTTTTTATTTTGTTTTCTTTCTTTCTCAGTAATCATGATCTGGCAGTTTGAGTAATTTATGTGGCCTACCCGAATGTCCTTTCTTTGGTATTGTTCGTCACAGCGTTTGGCTCCTTATGTTCCGAGTTGAGCTAAACGATTCGTGACAAATGCTTGCACTGACTGGACAGGTCCACTCAATCTGTGTGGTTCTTTCCTCATAAGACCATTTCAGTCACCAATCTACATGGTCTTCACATGTTGTGACCAATATTATGTCTGGACTTTTAAAAGAGACTGTGACCTCTGAGTTTGTTTCGGCCTTTCTTCTCAGAGTAGTCAGTTAGGAAACGCCGAACTCATCTAGTTTAAAAAAATATCATTGACATGTAAAAGTGTTTGTACAAACCTACTTACAGAAATAAAATCATTTATCATTTAATAGCTAGGTCTCTTTAGTAACTTGGGCGTTATTATCTATACTTAATCTATACTAATATTATAAAGCTGAAGAGTTTGTTTGTTTGATTGAACGCGCTAATCTCAGGAGCTGCTAAACCGAATTGAAAAAACATTTTTGTTTTGGGTAGCCTATTTATCGAGGAAGGCTATAGGCTATATAACATTACGCTACAACCAAGAGGAGCGGAGCAGTATTGATAAATGTTGCAAAAACGAGGAAAATCGCACGGGTAGGCGATTCGACGCGACGGGAAAGGTCGGAGAAACAAGAAATTTAACGCGGACGAAGTCGCGGGCAGAAGCTAGTTACTTAGTAATATTATACAGCTGAAGAGTTTGTTTGTTTGATTGAACGCAATAATCTCAGGAACTACTGGTCCGAATTGAAAAAATTCTTTTTGTGTAGGGTAACCTATTTATCGAGGAAGGCTATAGGCTATATAACACCACGCTACAACTAAGAGGAGCGGAGCAGTAATGAAAAATGTTGCAAAAACGGGGAAAATCGCACGGGTAGGCGATTCGACGCGACGGAAAGGGTCGGGGGAGCAAAAAATTTAACGCGGACGAAGTTGCGGACAGAAGCTATAGTAGATAAGTAGGAAGAGCAGAGAAAAACGAAATTAGTAATAATTCTGTTATTCTTTATCATACTTAAGATATTGTGATTCTGTCTCTAATTAGTTTCTTGTTAAAACACCTTTCAACATGCACTATACGTTATTAGGCGAAGGTGTACCTATAATATACCGACATTTCGCCATTTATGTTTAAGTCCCATGTAATAGGGGGCGAGCCTATTGCCATCAACCAGGAATCAATCGACCACCAGACCAGACCACCAGACTCCGGGGTGCTACATAAAAATGTTTGAAGGAAAAAACCCAATAACACTTTGCTCAATTTGGAAATCGGATCCAGGACATCAAACTCAACAGTAGCATTTGCGACCACGAGACCAATAAGGCATTCAGACAGTTGTTATTTCTGTTGGCTGTCAAAAACTCTTTAACACGTCGAAAAAAAGGCAAAACAGCATCTAAAAAGTTCTAGATGAGATTGGTCTTTCCTAACCGACTACTCTGAGAAATAACACCGAAACAAACTCAGAAGTCACAGTCTCTTGTTATCACGGCCAGACGGGCAATTGCGTAACACACTAACCGTAGCAATGGCTTTCATTTTGACAGTTCGACAACATTCATTGCATTATCTACGTAGTTGAGCAGACAAATTTTTCGAACATATGAAGCATTGGACTAGGAATATCTTTCACAATGATTCAGATTGTTGTTGATAGTGTGTTGTCCAATTAATGTGCTGGTCATGCAATTCTTAATCTCTGTTATGTACAAAAATTAAAAAAGAAAAAAAAAATGAAAATGAATGAATGATGATGATGAATGAAATGAATGGAATGGATTTCCAGAAAGAAACGTCCCATTCCATGTACTTAAATTTTAAGCCCGATATAAATATTTTTAACTACATAATAGTCATCTGGTCTAATCCCGACCTGAAGAAATTCTGATGATTAGTATTTTTATGGATTTTGAGAAGCTTGGCACCTCGTATTTTCACCGCTCGTGTCGCTATAATTATTGCAAGAATTGCGCCCGCGAACGGTTTTGTTTTATCTAGACACGCGGTAGCGTGTCAAGCCAAGTTCAAGTAACAGAACTGGCGAGCACCACCGTGTGTCGTGGAGCCTCTTTTGACCCCTTCATAACTCAAAAACTATTTCACATAAACTTGTCAAATTTGGCTCATATATTGAAACTTGCGAGCTACATTTGTGCTCAAAATTTCATAAACACATCTCGAATGGTCATTTAGATATTGACGTCCAAAAGTCGTCATTTTTATCACTGACTGACCCATAGATCTACTTAACCCAGTTCCAGATGACCTAGAAAGTTCAAATTTGGCATGCAGATAGGTAATTAGGTGAGTACAAAGGAATAAATCAGAAACTGGTAATTTTTTATCATTTTATCATAATTTTTCACTTAATTGATTCTATTAGGAACACTTATACACTTAGTGCCTAACTGAATGTAAAAAAAGTAAGAATCAGCAATCAAAACTTATGACAGCTAGTCTTTATGTGGATTTTAAGGTCTTTTTTTTTTTTTTTTTTTGGATGGGAAATCATCAAATGACTTCTCCCGCTCTGGGCGGAGTGGGAGGGCGTGTCAGACTTTTACTGACTAAAACCCACCCGTGTTCCTTCAGTTGCCCATGTGCCAGAGTCACGGTATCTCTTTCGAACAATCTCGTGACCCTGGCAGGCATCGGTCCTAGCAGACCCCTACATTGCTGCTGACATCTCTTTGAGGCGCGCGTGGAACACTACGCGCCGTCGACCCGAGCCTGATCCTTACCGGGCGGCGAGCTACCCATTGCTCGCCACCCGCAAGCTCGCGCCTACGGTGGCCGGGAGTCCGCTATCGACTCCCGACGCCCGGGGCGTCTCCTCCTGCGGCGGCTAGGGACGTGAGGGTGCAGAGACTGCCACTCCCTCACGCGCCCCGCCTCCTCCTTCGCGAGCATTACTGCTTCGCAGAAGGAGGTGACGGCTTCCCATGCCCTCTCGCTCCGTACCATGGCTCGCACCAGGGCCGGACGCGAGAGGTCGCCGCCGCCGATCGCCTCCACGAGGACACGGCGGTGCTCCGCCCATGCAGGGCACACCTCCACTGTATGCTCCACCGTGTCCTCCAGACGATCCTCACAATGGAAACACCCGGACGTTTCCTCCCGCTTTATCCTGAACAGGAACCCACCGAAGCACCCATGCCCGGTGAGAACCTGCGTCAGGCGGAAGGTGAGGACGCCGTGGCGCCTCTCAATCCACTCCTCAAAGAGGGGACTTACCGCCGCAATTGTGGCGTGCCCAGCGCTGGGTTGCGACAATCGTACCCGCCATGTCGCCATGAGATCCTGCCGGAGCTCCGCCCGCCGTGCCGCGATTTGTCGCGGCAGCGGAGTTGATTTTAAGGTCTTCACGTGAATATATAAAGAGTTGAATACCACCCTTAATTTTTTTTTACCCAAATATTTCCGTTTTAGTACTTATGACTAAGAGTATAGTCGACTTTCGTATTTATTACGTTATTAACTTGTTAATATTTTTTTTTTTTTTTTACTATCACACAACGCCATCTAGTCCCAAGCTAAGCAGAGCTTGTGTTATGGGTACTAGACAACTGATAAACATACTTATATATTTCTAAATACATACATATTATAGATAAATTACACCCAGACACAGAACAAATGATCGTGCTCATCACACAAATATTTGTCCTGTGTGGGAATCGAACCCACGACCTCCGGCATAGCAGTCAGGGCCACTAACCACTAGACCAACAGGCCTGTCAAAACTGTGTGTAACTGGGATTTTGTATTTATTATTGTTTCCATATTTAGCGCACATCAATAGTGTAAGATCATTCTGTACAAAAAGTAATGATATCCCATCAAAAACATAAATTTGAAATGAGGGCTAAGTTCAATATTATGAAATATGCCTTGGTTGTTGATTTCAACGACAAAAGAAGTGAGATCTAAATGAGTGCCAAGTTATTAGTATTAGTATTGTAGCCTAAGGTCTGACTTGGCTAGTTTTCATATACGAATTATATTATAGCCTTCGCAAGTTCTAAACCTGTTACTTTTCGGTTCTTATTTTATTATTCCGAAAATTTGGCTTGCTGGTAGAAACTAGCCATCGAACATAATAATTCGTATATGAGAACTAGCCAAGTCAGACCTTAGGCTACAATAATAATAACTTGGCACCCATTTAGATCTCACTTCTTTTGTCGTTGAAATCAACAACCAAGGCATATATCATAATATTGAACTTGGTTCTCATTTCACATTTATGTTTTTGATGATATCCCATCCTTTCCGAGTAACTGCAATATGAGAAGTAGATTTTATAAATTAAACTTTTTTGTTTAATTATGTAGGAATCGTAGCAGATGGGGTTCTGTAGTTTCTGCCTACCTCCATGGGAAGAACGCATGACTTTTTATATTTTTATGTATGAATTTTGTTTAAATTATGCATAATTGTTGTTTTTTAAGACCTGCAAACTCATGAGCCACCTGTAATCTATTAAAATACTTACCTACTATTTTGGAAACTCCCGGAAAACTAACCGGATGGGAAATTCCCGTATTTTTAAGAAAATTTGCATGTTAATCTGAGTTTCAATCTGTCAAAAAAAAACTTTTCTTTAACTACCTATATTTTACAATACAAATACAACATTTTTATAGGTGTTGACGTAAAACAACTTTTACACAAAATTGCCGATTTCTCTGACTCCTGCGCTATTTATAACTGTGTTTCAGGAACCAAATGAGATTTACTGTCGCCAAGATTATTTTTAGATTGCCTTTGAATTTGAACGATTTTGAAGTACAAGAATCGACCTTCAGGTACATAACCCCGTTTTTGCTCACGAAATACGAGCTAGACCGGTAGGTCGGTAGGTAAATCTCATAATCGTGATGTACAGCATACCTGCTGTACATCACGATTATGAGATTTCATTGATTAGTAATAATATCAAGATCTCCAAATGTCTTAAAATTCATCCAGTCAAACCACAAAATATTCTCGGTACTACCTACCTACATAGAAAGTCCAACGTTACGCACCCAAACGTGGCGCCTATTATGATGCTATCATTCGACATAAGAGCTCCTTGTAATCCGTGCCGATACTGTCAAAAAACAGCGCATCCCACGCCGAGAGCGTCACATCGGAAGCGGCGGCGGCTTGTCAGAGGTGCCCACATGAGGGCATTACACCTCTCTGGACGTTCCCAGATGCGCGATAGCCGGTGCACTCGCTTTGAGCGGCCCGCGGTGCCACGGGGGCACGCACGTGCTTTTGAGGCGACCCGCGCCGTCTCACGTCACCACACATAAATTGACAATCTAGCCTTTACTAGACGAATGTGAGCTTCTATCCGCGCCTGTAAATGATCTGCTTTACCACGACGAAATGCCGACGACCGCGCGAGCAGTGGCAAGCCCAATCATAATGATTCATGATGATAACAACATCACAAAATTATGTAAAAGAATCATGCCGAAATTATTCAGAATTTTTCAAATGGATTTCGGTCCATACAGAAATATATTTGATAATTTTTTAATTTCATTGTTAAATAAAGCATTTACCTACGCTTCAATAAAAGCTACTACAATTGGTCCAAAATTATTTCAATTGCGTTCAACGGAATTTGTATGGATGCTATTGTGTTTTTTCTAAGAAAAAAAAAATATAGCTACTTTACATTAGTCAACAACATTTTCCAGTCACCATGGAGCTAAATGTAGTGTGTGGTACCTATGTCTATTAACCATTTTCACTCAAAATAAGTTTGTGAGTATAGATTTTGCTTAGATCTATCTAAGATAAAATTATTTACTTTATCTATCTATTCGTATCAAATAAATAGCGCAATTCATTAATTACTAGCCAGTTCATGGATAGAAAGTGGATAGCTGACATAAAGCTTTTCACAATCTGGTTCAGTCTGAGTTGTAAAACGTTTTACAAGTAAATCGTCGATTGCATTCGTAAGTGACGAGTGTCGAATGGCCGGCAAGTTTCCCTCGAGCTGCTACAGTCAGTGCACGCGCACCTGTGCCCAATGATGGAGAACAATTGCTATCATTAGGGCCCATCGCCGTGCGGCAAGCCTACACGATACATATTCAAACGGTGCCACGACAATGCAAGTTTATTTTAAAGACAATAAATTATCGCTAATGCCCAATTTGCGTCAACCGGTTAACAATGCCCGTTCCCGCAATTACTTAAACTCGTGTAACTGCGTAGTTGCATACGATACGATCTGTGTCCGACCGTCCGACGTCATTGTCTCACTCGATACATGCTCCGCAATTACACTGTATCGATTACAGCTGACTCAGTTGACTTCGATTCAAACGATTGACTGCGACTATAAAACATTGTTTTTAGTACACCTAATTAGTGTTCCGATAAACCGATATCTACCTTCTTGGTCGCCAATCTGCCTCTCCATCTCAAACATGTACTTTTAAACGTGAGTAAGTAGGTTTAATGGTTTGAAAAAATGTCAGGTAAAGCACTGAGTCACACACTTGTCCATATGTAATTCATATCACGTGTAGCCAAACAGCTTCTGGAAATCACAAACCATGTAAAATATACATGTCGGTTCGCAATCTGCCTTATCTCAGGCCGGAAGTTGACAATGGCAGTATTTCTGTTCAAGTCAGTCATATAAATCTAGTCCGAGGTATATTCTAAAACAGAGCGCCGCATGAATAATAAGGAAAAATAAAGGTAGGCAGTTATTCAGATTTAAAATGAAGGTGCTGAAATATTCTTAATGAAACTGAGTAAGAACAACAAATTCTTGATATTTGTTGTCATATATTTATGTATGAATGTTGTAAATTTCGGTAATTTTAAAACTATTTCGTTGGCTGGGTAACCTGATATAGGTATGTAGCTGTTGACAAGATGAACAACACAAAATAATATAAACTCGGTTTCCTGTGTTTAAAAATATCATACAATTAATTTAGTTTAAAACCGGAATTAACCAACAATTTGGCGACGCTTCAGAATGTAATTCCCGAGTTGTTACATGAAAAATGTGCTTTTAGCCCGAAGCTTGGCATTTAAACAGTAGATACCGCCGAATTCTTCCAATGTTTGCAGAATGTCTCAAGACGAATAACAACATACGCACCGTCGACTTGATTATAATCTTGTATGAAATTCCTGTGAGCGCGAGAATTGCGTCCCGGTTACGTGTCGTAATAAACTAAACTAGCCAGTGATTATTATTTGACGAAAACAGGAGGAACGTTTGAAACTAGATACTTTGAGTGGCACTCACCTCATAGTATACTTTTAAGTAGTTTCAAAAGTTTCTTTATTTTCATCAAATAACAACACACAACACGATACACTTGTACATAGTAGACTCTAGCAATCACGCAACTCATATAGGTAATATAGCTCCCGCAGACCGGTGCGACGCAACAGCGCGAATTGACTCTAGTAGATCAATTTCCATCAAGTTTACGTAAAAATCTTTATATTAGATTCACATGGCTCTGTCACGTCGCGCCTGTCTGAGGAAGCCTTAACAATGCTAGACAAACACACGCACATACGTTCATAACAGTCAACTCACACATTAAAAAAGTTATTGAAATTAAAGAATACTATTAAAATTAGGACACTATATTTTTTATTCTAGCTATTTATAGCATAATGCTCTATAAATAGTACCTAGACTAGACTCTTACCACCCATTGTTAGAAATGTTAATATTAAAGTTTATTTTTCTTTACATTCATCTCCAACTCCCAGATTTTTTAAGAAACTAGAGGACGACAGTTTAATAGTATCGGTGTTGTAAAACTGGATGTGAGCCAATGTTTGTCTAGTTTTAAGTTTTGTGCAATCGCCCTATTTTTCTAAACTAAAACAGTTGCACGCGACACGCTTCAAGAGTACCGGAGCCGTTTTCAATAATATTTAGCGATTCGAACGTTTGTCTACACATGACAGTGTGTCGCGGAGACTTCCAAATATTTACCTACAAGATCCACGTAAGAAGCAGTATATTGTTAAGTAGTTTAAGTTTATCATATAGGACTTAGAAATGGGTTTTGATTAGTAGGTCTATTTTAACTATGCTAACATATTTTCATACTTTTCTCCGAATATTTATTTGCCTTATAAACACTAAAACAAATCCAAAGCTCTGCCAAAACTATTGATGAACTGAAATGTTGCTGTCGCTCATTCAATAATTAAGCTTGTCATACTCATGAACCAAGTACTTGTCATTCTTGACCTCCCTGTGATTCGTTTAATGCACTAAAAAATTAATAATACTTAATTGTGATGATGTCGGACGCGTGCCCTCGGACTTGACTCATCGCCTCACTTCCCAAAGGAAGACTAATGTAATAAACGGCTTAACAGAAAAAAAAAATGCGGATACTCTAATTAATGGACGCAAGACCCTGAACGTTGATGTACACTGGACAAATGAACTGGCACGATGCTGCAACGCCACGTGACCTTGTCTCGAACAAATTATTGTAACGCAGAGTACTATTTGCTTCCGCGAAATGACATGTCATCAGTCTTAGAAACTCATTAAGAGCGCCGTAGAATGCTTTTGCAGACTTCCGTGTATTACCAAACAACAATCGTGAATAATAAGAGTTTAAGCTTGAAAGCTGAATCCTGTTTATTAAAGATGACTATTTATCTAATACACTTAGTAGGTGTTAGTTCTGCGGTTTAGGTGATTAAGATAACATCTAATTTATCACAAGAGGCTTGAAATGTCATGGATTTTAGAGTGATACAAGAAAGAGCAATCAGAAATGCCTGTTTGGCTGATAAAATATTGAAGAATACATAGAATTTAAATCAAAACCATTCAAGGTACCTATATATCACACGTGCGTGTCATAATATGTAATATGTTTTAAAAGGTTGCAATGATTTAATAAGCGCGACTCGTAAAAAAAAAACTAAAAAGATAGTTGCATGCATGCAAATAGTACGAGCCGAATAGATCTGAACACGGAAAAATTGGCATAAGTTATTTAGCCAGATTGTGAAATTGCCAACTTTTGGTTGTCAAGCACCTGTTCCAATATTATTATTTTGTCTCATACTTGTGTTAATTTCGCATAGATTTATTTTATGTTTCATCTGTGTAAAATTAGCATAGTCATAGAATGAACACTACCTAGACAACAGTGTGATTCATCACAGACTTCACGTTAATGTCGTAAGTCTTTTGAAGCTTTTAAAAAAACATTAAGTACTCAGTTTTGCATAAAATCAAACATCGTATTATAATATCATAGATTGAACTATTGTGATGGCTAGCGACTTGTTTTTTAGTAATAACAATATTATATGGTCAAAAATCTACATTGAGGAAAAAGATGTTAGTTAATGTAGGTATGAATGTATGTGTTAATCTATAATCGTAACCAGTAACAATAATTCCGACATAATTTGGAGCGAGAATCACTTATCAGTTTTCATATTTCATTAGGTTAAAAATATAAAAATGCACTCCGGGAGTGCCGGCAGAAGTGAAAACTTGATTATTAACGTTGAGCATGTTTGATATTTTGGAATGGTTAGGGAATAATTTGTTGTTCAATTTCCATATTTTAAGCACTTTATATTCACGAATTTTACGAATACACAACAATGTGATCACTACACAGACGGTCGAGCCATCAGCTGTCACCATCCATGGATGTGCGTGGCACGCTGTAACATAGACGAACATTCGCGCAAGCGCCCTGCGCCGCCTAAACGAAACAGTAGGCCCAGGCATACATTTTCGCCGCGCCGTAGAGAGGGGATAGCTGTCTACTCTCCATCCGTCCTACGCTTTTTCGATCAGGTCACGTGTCCTGACGCGAGTTTAAGATTTTATACCCATTACAGAAAAAGTGCTCAACGCCGCTAAAGAAGTTTTCACTTCAAAAAAAATATCTTAACAAGAGTATATTAGAACATACGTAGGTAAGTAGAAAACAATATACCACGTTTCACAGTAGCAGCAGTGGTAGCAAGTATCATGATTCTATATGATATCTACAAATCGAAAAGACAGTCATAAAAAATCATAGACAGTCACGTTATCTGGCGGTAAATTATTTTAGATTGAAACAACCGCAACCGGCTTCCATTATAATAGTTTCAACTTGATAGAGCAATAACTGTTAAGAAGACACTTGGGAGTCACTGAAACAATGTATCAATCCACAATATTTATGTATTAACAACAACAAGTAGTAACTTAAATGATAAAGTTTCAAAATCCTATCTGATACCTATCCAAGCTCCTACGCCACATGTTCAATTAACAAACAAAAAGAAGCTCTACAAGAAGCGAAGAATATTTATATGGAAACACAAGCCATAATAGGTATGATGAAGCATAAAATATAATTTTACAAAAATAATATTGTGAGACTGCAACTGCCACAGTTCGCAGAGACCTAGCTATCCAGTGGATAACTGTAATTGGTGACCGACATAAGTGAGTCAGACACAAGTGGCGTCCTATATCGTTGATTATTTACGGGTTGCAGCGCAACTCGTAATTGCGGTCGGGACCCCGCCACACGGCTCGTTTATCTAATTAGCGTCCCGGTGCGAGAGTCTGCGCGCACGTCTGCCCCGGCCGCAACTCGCAACCGCGCAACGCCCGACTGGCGCGTGCGCAACCTCCACTTACATTAACTAACACCGCCATGATTAAATGAGCCATAACTGATAGCAGCATTAACTAGTTATGAAAACGTCGCGTTTAAAACAAATAAATACGTCGTGTCAAAACGCATTACTGTGTTATTGATCAGAGAGGCGAGTTGATGTATGGCTATTAGACTGATGCCTACATTCTTATAAGTAATTTATCTTTGTTACACAGATTTACATACATGGGTACATACATTAACTCACGCCTTTTTCCCATGGGCCCAGGCAGAAGCTACAGAACGCCACCTGCTACGATTATTAGTGCACACTTCTTTTGCCTCGTTTACGTTTACACGCACGCCGGTTGAGAGTACTACGCACAGATTTACATAGTGAAAATCGTGTGACTACATTCAAGTCATTTATTCAGGTTCTTAGAAGTTGGATATTTTATGACTTACGAGTACCTATGGTACCCATTGCAGGAATTGTAGCGTCAACCTTGTACGTTTTAAAGATTTTTAGATATTTCTACTTCATATTTCTATCGGTTGCTATTCTTAAATCGTTCTTTACCATTGTGTTCAAAAACCTAACAGGAAAAGCAATAAAACAGTGATATATTGTAACTTTGATTGTAACAATTGATCGTATTCATGGATTGTTCTTGGTTCTTAATTACAATTCCAAAAGCGAGCACAGACTCAGGTCAAGACCGGTCACTATTACTGACTTATGTTCAGTTTTAATTGCTTTGCCCGATATAGCTCACCATTAATAAAATTTACATCATGACAAACAGACTTTAGTCACAGTTCTAGGTAAGTAATGACGATTTATTAAATAAAACCGTTCCTGTGGTTTAATTTGAGATTTATATTGACGGAAGTTTTTAGGTATCAAATAAATTGATAATGTATATAGGTATAATATATAGAAGTATGAAACAACTTTCATAAAGAAAGACATAAAATACTATAATCTATATAGGCATTACCTTCTGGACTACAGACTAAAGTGAGTCATAAAAAGTGCCGGAGCAAAGAAATAAGAATACTTTATGGACAATATCGACATTTAAGTCGTATTCTTAGTGCACAGAACAAACCTAAAGATTTGATTTTATGCAAGCCCGTTCACGCTTGAGCAGCTTACGTCCATGATCATCAATTATTATAATATGGATGCACATTTGCTTCGGTATTAGTTAATCTGAAGCACCTGATCTTGTTAGATACACAGGTCAATAGCTTCTGAACTTTCAAAATGGAATCATAAAAATTTTACAAGTACTTTATTAATTTTCTGATAACTTTACTCAATCCTACATGGTGATTACGGTGCTTCAGAGCATGACACATCTGCTGTTGTGTAGTGCATCTGGTATAGAACTTGACCTGGGCCACTAATAACGCAAATAGAGTGACGACTTTCTGGAGTTAATACTTAATGTGTTTTGCACAATAGTAGAAGCCTAAATTGAATAGTTTATGAATGTTTTTCAACAATTCACGATGGGTGTACATACAGACCCCTCCGTGCCTTGGAAAGCACGTAAAGCCGTTGGTCCCGGCTGTCATTCGTAGATCATTGACTGATGTTACGGGTCGTCAGAAGCCCGAATGTTTGACAACTTATATACCCAATAACCGGGGTTGTAGAAGTCAGATAGGTAGTCGCTCCATGTAAAATACTGGTATTTAACTGCATCCGGTTAGACTGGAAGTTGACCCAAAAATAGTTGGGAAAAGGTTAGGCAGATGTTGTTAGGGTTGTAAAATCACAAAATACACTTTTGTGTTCACCATATATAGCAACTGTCTGCTTAATAGTGAAAATAGACTGGGCTACCTTGCACCAATTTCCCCTGCCCTAAGATGAAGCCCAAATTAGCTGAATTAGGACTTTGTTTAGATCTAGTGCCACTTTCAAATTTTCTTGGTTTTGATCTATGTTCTTACATTAACACAACAGTTTATCCTTAGTATAACACAATGGTTAAATCTTCCCGTCAGTCATAGTTTCTTCATATTCATATTTCTTCTTCATGTTTATGGGTTCTTACCACCGTGTGTTTATGTTTTCGAGTAACATTTAATTTAATTAAGAAATAAAAATAAATAAATGTTATTTCACCGTAAGGGTAATACAATAAGAAGAGAAAAAAATAGTTAACAAATACATTACTTAAATAACATATCCTTATATGAACAGGCTAAGTATATGCTCGTTATGTGAAACTTCTGACACCCAAACTAGGACATGTCCTATGTCTCAGATGTTTCAAGCACTAAGCACAGATACTAGACAGCAAGCAAAGAATTAAGCTAGCAAAAATATGTTTGTTTAGATTTGCAATCAAGTAGTTTGCAATCAAATTGTGAGCGGTCATGCAAACAAGCGTTCATTCATTAATAAAAATAAGCAAACACACTAGAAATTAAGCATATATTATCTGCAAGCAGGTAAACTCAAGTGCACAAAAAAGCAAGCTAATATAGAAAGCAAGTCAGTCAAACAAGCGGGCAAAAAAGCATGCAAATGTTTCTGGATATGTCCCGTTCCGCTATAATACCTGGTGTGTGTGGTTTATCTTCGCTTCTGTCGCACATTCGCCGAACGCTGTGCTTGGGATGCCTCAATCGCTCTATTAACTCCAGAGTTAAACATCCAGAAGGAGGAAGAGTTACAGGTCCAGACCTTCACGATCTAAAGTAATAATTTGAAAGTAGGACAATTTTATTTGACCAACTTCAGGGTAAAGAAATCTTTCTTCTTCGCCCTCAAGTCATAGGAGAAATGACAATATTATGATCGTTTCTCCAATGACTGCATGTCGGGAATTTCAGATTATTAAAAGTATGATAACCCAACGTAGTACCTATTTGATTATAACGCAAGTAACTGTGTTCCGCTTAGTAGGTACCTTATTTGGATAATTGATTCGAGTCAATTCGAAGTAATCAATTGTTTTTTTCATTTATTTCGGCCACTCATTTTTTTGTGTAACTCATAAGTGTCTACAACGAGATAATAATCTTAATACTTAATGATAAAATTAACCAAAGGCCAATTTTAGGCTTCCGTACCAAAATGGTAAAAAGGAACCCTTAGTTCAGTAGGAAGACTCAGTCTGTCTGTCCGACTGTCTATCACAGCTGGATATCTTAAGAACTACTAATTCTATCAACTTGAAATTTGGAACAGTCTTAGGTGACGTTTGCTTAACTGTTTTACAAATAAGAAAAGTAGGGGAAAAGCACCGATTATCGGATACTTTTGTTTAAAATTTAAAAAACAATAGTAAACAATGGCTCAGACCTTAAAACTTGGCATATTCAGTATCTACATTTTATATTCTACTAGCTTTTGCCCGCGGCTTTGCCCGCATGGATGTCGGAAATTAACGCAGGAGGACGTACTACTGCGGTAAGAATGTATTAATCC
Source organism: Aporophyla nigra (assembly GCA_947507805.1). Taxonomy (NCBI): domain Eukaryota; kingdom Metazoa; phylum Arthropoda; class Insecta; order Lepidoptera; family Noctuidae; genus Aporophyla; species Aporophyla nigra. The sequence continues at coordinate 11,435,842 of OX382307.1, read as the reverse complement.
AGGTTATATAGGTAATATAGAGTCTGTGTGCCATTTCCGATCCAGATGCATTCAGCCATTTTTGCGTGATTGAGAAACAATCACCCATCATAAATATTTTCACATAATTTATAGTATTAGTAGTAAGTAGGATTATAATTCATATTACTTCGGATTCATAGTTTATGAGAATATCATGTGTGTAAATAAAACTAATAGTATTCAGAGTAAGAGTAAGAAGACTGCGGCATAGGGATTGGTTTAGTTGAATATAAGTCTTCCTGGTTTTTCTTAACGCTCGTATTCTACCTATACAGACACTCAATCATTTACCGGACACCAAATCGACCATAGGAGTTATAGGAACAGTACTTTTGCCAGTGGCTTCGCCCGTATAGCTGTCGGAAAATATCACCTGGGAACCTACTACCGAGATAAAGTATCCTATATGGTAAATATCCAGGATAACCAAAAATCCAAATCCATCCAAAAATCTAAACATCTAAGCCATACTTCGCGGTACTTACTTGGAATAATACTATTAGGTTTATTTTGAGTATAACGAACACACATGATATTCGCATTTACTATGAAGCCTAAGTAATATGAATTACAATCCTACTAATCCTGCACTACCCGACCGCTAGCAACCGGGACGGACGTACCTACGGCCTGCCAGCCGCTTCGCCCCCGCTTTTTAAATCTCTGATATCTTCTAAGATATTCATTTAAATTACATGCTGTCAAGGGCCATATTGATCTATATTAAATGCAATATATATTTAAGGTACTTAATTGGATAAGGATTAATGCTATATTACTTAAAATTGCTTCGTAAATAAGCCATTATTTCTCGTAAAAAGTAAAGGATAAAAAATGGTTATTGAGGATTATACCTAAGAGATAGACATATACCATGAAGACCTTTTTAAGGTGTACAATACTGTAGTACATTATTTTGATCAATATTGTAGGGTTCAGCCAGCGTTCGCAATGTAAGCGCAAAAAAATGAGTATATTTCTGACATCACATTAGAAATTTCTAAAATTATCAGCGTTTCTTTACTATATCATGCATGTTATATACATATAAACCTTCCTCTTGAATCACTCTATCTATTAAAAAATGCGTCAAAATCCGTTGCGTAGTTTTAAAGATATAAGCATACATAGGGACAGACAGACAGCAAAGTGACTATATGTAACAAACTTTCATCCCCTATTCCCTATAGTTATTTTACCCCCTTAAGGGTAAAATTTTAACAAACTTTAAATATAATTCATAAATATATATTCATGTAATAAAAGCCAAATACAAATTTTTCATCATTCTAGCTTTAAAAATGACAATACTTCCCTACAACCTTTCATCCCCCCTTTCAACCCCTTAAAACCAATAAAATTTCCGCAATAAAAAGTAGCCTATGTCCTTTCTCAGGCTCTAAACTATCTGTGTACCAAATTTCATTTAAATCGGTTCAGTAGTTTTAGCAGGAAAGCGAGACAGACAGGCAGACAGACAGAGTTACTTTTGCATTTATAATATTAGTGTGGATAAGAAACCAGTAACTATTTATCGCATTACATATGATTTTTTTAAATTATATTAATTTTACAAAAATCGGTAGAAATTGTGGTTTTCAAAAAGGTTGCCCTTAATCGGATATCCGAAAATAGGGCCCAATTACTATATCTGGTATTAGGCGACAACTTTTTAAATAAAACGAGGTGCTTAACGTTTTACATTGTATTATTAACAATCATCAGTCTTATTATTTATTAAAATCAGTCTCAATTATGTTTATTTCGATTAGGTAAGAACATATTGCCTCGTATGCTCAAAAATCTCACTTAAAATACAAAATATATATATATATGTCTTAATCTTTGAGGTAGGTGACCTTTCAGGTCATTCATACTACGGTTTGATAAACGTTTCAAATTAAAAACAAAATGTAAGAAAAAATAAACATTCAAAACTTTCCTGCAGAGATAATTTTCCACGCTACGCATAAATCACAGACAAAGTCTACAACTCTATGATCTTCTACTCCAGCATGTTCTTCGTGACACCAGTGACAACATGCAAAGCATCTTATCCATCGTTCCCCTCGACTGTCAGTAGAAAAGGCAATATTGCAATAAGTGCATTCGGCATCGTCATTGTTAGCCTCACTGCCATCACTTTCTAAAATCATATCCATTTCTGAATCTTCTGAATCCGAAACATCTTTCTTGTTTAAAATGTTTTAAAATGTCCTTTTCCCCTTGGTCTTTTTAGCTGCTGCCGTTCTTTTTTTTGCAAGAGGTCCATCTCTTTTTTTCATATGTTCTTCAAGTGTTGTTTTATATGGCGAGCTTGATAAACCTGTAGGCTTAGTCTCTCTGCTATTTGTCCTAGGTTTTCTTTGAAAAGCAAGAATAGGGCTAATTATGCGTGGTGACACCATCAACTTTGACAACGCTTTCGCAGGTTTATCGATAAGTAAAGGCGTAATTGACCTGGTAGACTATTGCAATCCAGACGTGCTCGGTTGTTGAGTCGATGGTCGGCTACAAACTGCAGAATCATTATTCGTAGCTTCAGAAGCATTGCTTATGTCACCCGGAGAGTCCTCGACGGCGAAATCCTCGTCTCTGAAGACATTTTTATTGAACGGAATAATTCCACATTTTCTTCCTGTCCTTGAGACTCTTAACATAGTCTTCTAAAGGGCTTTTAGGAACACTATATAATTTCGAAGCTTTAAGATACCCCATTTCTTTGTTTTTCACAGCAAGGTAGGCCATTTTCATGGATTTGCTATCCCAAGTTTTTCTATTTAAACTTGAAGACATGGTCAAAATCAAAATCAAAAGTCATTTATTCAAACTAGGCTGAGAGTCAGCACTTTTTGAACGTCAAAGTTACATGAGACAGTCCCCCCAAAACGCCCGCCCTTCGACACTTCCTAGTGCTTTAGCTGGGAAGAAGAAGTGGCGGAACAAACTCCCCAGCAGCACAGCTGTCTGTTAAGTTAGAAGAACTTGATTCTATACAGTATTGTGTAAGTTATTAATATTATAAAACAAAACATATATTATTCGCCATATGTCAGCTAGCACACGCCAATATACCAACAAAACATTGAAAACTAAACTCAAGCTGAAATAAATAATAAAACAAAATCGAAAACAGAACTTAAAACCTTAATAAAGCCTCCAGGCATAAAGGGCGTGCCCGCTTACATATACGATGCAAATGATACATATACACAATAAATGAAATGAAAAGAAAATAAAAATAAACTAACAAAAGCAAGGGTCTTGAAATTTCGAACTGGGGCTACGAGGAGCATGTGGGGTACCTATCACACGAAAGAGCGCTATTCGCACATTCTCAAACATTTTTCTTTTTCTTTTTTAGACCGCATAGTTTTCGACTTTAGACGAAAAATGTAAAAGTGATAGAAATGTATGTTAAGTTTACAGGAAAAATAAAACGATGTAGGTATTTAAACAGCACATTTTTTCAGAAATCATCAACAAAAATTACATTAGATCCACTATCGATCGAGAGATGGCGCTGACCTAAAACTGGAATACTATATACAATAATATAATACATACTATAAAATATTTATATATAATGGAATGACCGGTTTTTTACATTGTAAGATTAGTTTATCTGGACAATTAATACGGCGGTACCTATAACCGCAATTTTTATTCTTCACATGAATCTCATCTAAAGACGGAAAAAACGACACTAGTAATTAATGTACCAAGTAATTAATAACTGAAATAATGATGCCAAGAAATAATGGTTTTTAGTTTTAAAGCTCTACAAAAAAGGAACGGGAACAATTTTGCATACTTCCCAAACTGGCTCAGTATTATAATCCAGGAAATGATGATGATGTAGATAAAACAAGCCCCTAATAAAGTCCCTCTATTTGGGGCTAACAAACAGTCTGTCTTATGACTAAAGGGTTATATGAACACGACATCACGATTATTTATTACCTTGCAGAATTAGTCTCATATCAAATCTCCGCCAAGAGACCACAGTCGCCAACGAATTATTTCATAATTAATCATTTAGACTGTTTTATGTTATAGTTTCCTATTGTCAAATAGGACACAAATACCAAAACAAAACCAGACGAAAATTAAGTCGGTTGTTTTTAGGGTTCCGCACCTCAAAAGGAAAAAGCGGAACCCTTATAGGATCACTTTGTTGTCCGTCCGTCCGTCCGTCCGTCCGTCCGTCCGTCTGTCAAGACCGTTTTTCTCAGGAACGCGTGAAGGTATCAAGCTGAAATTTATATCAAATACTCAAGTCTACTGTCCCTTGGAGCTGTGAAAAAATCAAACTTCTAAGCTAACGCAATCAAAAGATATAGCCGTTTATACCGCAAATTTCCACAAATTGTCGAAACTCGCAAGGGAATCAAAACCTAAAGGGTACTTCCAGTCGATCTAGAATTATGAAATTTGGTACGAAGCACCGTCTTATAGCACAGATAAAGGAAAAATTGCGAAAACCGTAAATTTTTAGTTACATCATATAATAAACAAAACAAAACACACACAGAAATAAAACCAAGCCAAGAAACAGAACAGAACTACGACTCGATTGTCGTGATGGGTGAACTTTTACTTATATACCTACAGGTTTGTGCGGAACCCTCGGTCCGCGAGTCCGACTCGCACTTGGCCGGTTTTTTTTTTTTTTATATTAAAGTTTTTGTTTTCCACATTTTACCTACCCCACACATAAATTCGTATACCTTCATTTTATTAGTAAGAAACAGTGACAGGGTTTATTATAACACTAGCTTCTGCCCACGGCTTCGCCCGCGTGGATGTCGAAAAATCCACCATTTCAACCCCCCATTTCACCCTCTTAGGAATGGAATTTCTAAAAACCCTTTCTTAGTGGATACCTACTCCTCACAAAAAACTCACCCTCCAAATTTCGTGTCTCTAGGACCAGCCGTTTAGGCTGTGCGTTGATATATCAGTCAGTCAGTCAGTCAGTCACTCACTCAGGACTTTGAATTTTATATATATAGATAATCAACATAAACTAAGTGGAAAATGCGTATTGTTTCAACAATACGCATTTTCCACTTAGTTTATCTAACTCAAAAATTATGATAGTAATCCAAACTTGACCAAATTTATATGAGACCACTCGGTAAGTATACCCTTCCAAACCTAAGAAGAATTTTTCAATTCGTTTTATAAATGACAGAGTTCTGAGGTAAAAAACATTAGACAAAAAAAAAAACAACCGTATGGAGAACCTCATCCTTTTTTGAAGACTATAAAAAAACATCGAATTAAGACAAGCCCAATACATCGAGTAGAACCCGTCATATATGGTAAATAACTGGTGAAGCCTCTATACTGATTGTTCAGTGAAACAAAATGTTCTCGTGTAAAACATAGACCATTAAAAACAAGAGTTTGATTTTATTTAAATTCTGCCAAACTATCGCACAAAGCCAAAGTGTTGGCACTCACTAACAGACTCCAAACCAGCAATACAGACCGTGTAGGCGGCATCGCCAAAATCGAATCTTAACAAGTCAATTTTGTTCATAATGCCGCTATGTCCACAAAAAATATGAATGCCACGGAATGAGTCAAAGATGTTCCTAAGACGCCGACGGCAATGGCTCTGTTAGTGTGTTGGCGGGAACAATGCTTCTAATCCGTGCCAGTTTCTAACTTGCAGACCTTACCTTGACTCCTACGCCAGAACTCCTTTTACTGAACAAAACCTTGTTCATGAGTCGCCTAGATACCACTTCCACCTGAACTACGTCACTTTTGCTTTTCAACTTTCAGAATTCACCCTAATCTTCCTTTATTAAAATAATTTCAATCGCCTATATCAGACTCATATTCAGAAGCACCGTGACAGGAAATTTGTTAGAGTAGGTACTAATGATTAGTATATAGATAGGTATCGAAAACAAATAATGCAGACTTTTAACGAACTTCAGAATCCATAGCGTTATACCGATTAGCAAAAGCACTTTCCTAAGTGCTTGCAACATAAGCATATTGAGTACTTATTTCCAATGCAACATCAAATATCAAAAATGTAAAAAAATCTTGTGTGAATGCATGCAAATCTGATGAAGTAAACAATGTTGCAACACACTATAGTTAACACTATTGACAGTTTTTGTTATGGTATTATTCATGAGGAATGGCCTCCGAGTTAATGAATGAATGGGCCACGCTCGCCGTGTGCCGCCCACGGCTACTTCATTCATACGTAGCCCTGCGTGGTCGCAGACTTGTTCTCAATGTCGCCTTGCAACGCCGACCCATACACGTCTGACACCTATGTTTACAAGATGCCAAATTGTTTACTTGCAATTCGATAACTGCAACAACTTATGGATTTTGAAACATTCACAAAAGACAGCATGCTCTCCGATCTCCTACACATTTACTACAAATGTCAAAGATTTTCCCAAAGGTCTGTTGAAATTTTGTAGCAGCCTGAACATCTGCGTTATCTCCTAAAACAATAAACCCCACTCAACAGGTTGCTTTAAAAAGGTCACAATCGATAAGAAATGGCAAAGTTGAGGATGAATAAGGCGAGCCACCAGCTGTGAGGCATCGCCGCAAGAGCTGGGGATGAATGGCGAAGGGGTGCTAGAAGTAGGGGTAGGGTAGGCTCGGCACGTGTTTCGAGGCCATGGTCACGGGATGACGTCTGACCTTTAACAGCGCATGCGCGGTACTAGGAAGCAGGTTCAAGGACGTGAATCGATCGCAATTTAATGCCGTGCTGGCCCTCGCCACGGTCGGACGCTGCTCTTCACCAGAAGGAAATCGATGCGGGTCCCATTGCCACTGCCACGGCCACACCGGAGGCCGTCACATCGCTGCAGACAATACGGAACTACTATTATTTAGTATTCCAATAAATATTTGATTGTACATTTTATTCATAATTATGGTTAATTTTATAATGTGTGCAATGATAATTATGTGCAAAAATAAACAATGTTAAGGTTGTTTGTTTTATTTCGGCAAAGAACACACCCGAGGACGAAAAGAAATAATCTTGAATTGTATGGCTGAGCCAGAAATTAATAAAAATAATGAACACTAGCCTCCAAATTGTCTTCATGCGATAATTGCTTACCGGCAAGAAAAAAAAGTACGAGAGAGCATCCTGGAGTCCCTGACAGGAAAAATATTAAAAAGAAACATTTGATAAATCTGTATAAAAACAAAAAGTAATAAATGATACATTGTACTTTATGACAGGAGACAGAGGCAGTCAGTTAGTTCGGTAAGTCCGTATTCTTTCGGTACGCGCGAGTTGATTGCGCGCGTAATCCGCCGTAAATAAGGGACGCGTGCGCAACACTGATTACATTAAGGCTGAACACGCACATCGAGATCATATGGAGTCGCGTGAGAATAAAAATTAAATTATAATTAATTATAATGTATGATTTGCCGGTTTACAAATTGCTTCACACATTTATATTTTTTAGAACTCTTCTCTCCCATACTCACCTACTGAGAAAAGATGTTATGGCGCCAACATTCACTTGCAATAAATGATCACAAAATCAACAAACAACATAAATGATATTAAAAAAATCTAACCTCTCGTTCATTCAACTCTATAGTATTCAGTGTACCTTAAGAACGATAGACCTGCCCCCCTAGCCAAGTTACAACCGTTTCGTGTCGAATTCCCCTCTCCAATCGGTAACACCTCGGTGTCAGCAATTGTAGAAAACTATAAGTTGGTAGCCATGTTGACGCGCCTGAGTCGGCCGCTCGTTCTACAATGTCTTTAGAAAAACGACACATTATAACAAAGGATTTAGCGTTGAACATTGTAGAAACGATAAAAAATCATTCTATAATTTTGAACGATGTGAACTTGGCTACGAATTTTCTATTCGTTTGTTCTAACCACGTGACTTAACGTTGAGCGACTAGCGTTAACGATTGCAGATTATCAACTTGGCTAGGGGTGCTGTAGCTCTCTGTAGTAACGAACGACTAAAATCGGGACAGCATACCAAACGAAAAATCTTTCAAGTACTCACATAGATATAATATTGATATTCACAAAACTATGCAACGGATGGAATCTCCACAGCATTGTGTGCGAGTGCACTGATTGCGAATGCAAGTGTCGCACGCGCGTGTCAAATCGTCGCAGCACCCACGCCTCGCATACACATCCCGCCATCAGCCACTATCTCAAACAATACTATGTCGATATACACCATAAAACCGCATTGCATGATCAAACTACTCCTCGACCAATCAAAACTACTGAAACATTGTTTATACCGCAATTTGTTGCTACAAAACACAATATTTACCTTATCGCCATAATAACTATCAGGTAGCCACTATTATTGTCATATTTATACAATATAGACGCCATTTCCCTATTTAAACATCGTGACATCGACCACAAATTACAGAATTTATATGTGTGCGCGCCATTCATGAAGCTGCCACGATTTCACTGGAAGTCGTAGTGTGGGGAAGGTGGGGAAATAGGGTAGTGGGGTGAGGTGCCTCCCTGTTTATGAATGAGGCCGTACGTCATTGATATCGATCGCGGCTCCGAGTTGCGCGGCCCCGGTAGAGGTTACCACACAAGGGCAGTGTTGGCGGTCGATCAACAGGTGGCCGGCTGACGCACGCCGATACAGCCTTCCGCTAATTTTTGTCACTTACGTGATGACGTCTAACTGATAACTAGATAACATATGAGTATGCATTTTTAGTTATCCGCTGCGTTATCTCTACATCACATGGCTAGTAAGTTCTTCATGGATCAGAAGCTTCAAACCCGAACAAATGTTGTAGGGAAATCTGTTTTCGTGGCTATAAAACGCCTCGGCGGTGAGACGCCGCGGCGGTAGCGTCGCCACTCTTTCATTCACATATGCGAAAGGCGCGCCCTTCACTGTAAAGTTCTTTCCAGAATAAATTTTCAACATTATTGTTGTTTTCTCCCCTACATTACTTTAAACTCAAACCGTTTATACATAGTTCTTCCAGCTATCGACTACAGATTTGAATAAATATTTTCTAATAATTTCATACCTAGACGCATATGCATCTAGATGCATATCGCGAGGTTGGGGTCGAGCCCAAGGTCCTTCCTGGCATCCTTTGGGTGAGGCCTTTGCTCAGCAGTGGGACTCAGCGAATTCTTTAAAAAAAACATACCTTATTACTTTGAAATAACTATCTAATTACTTAGTTATATAAATATAGTAGAAACAAAAACAAAATACGTATGCTGTAGGTTTCTATCTCAAATTGAGGTAATGATATCTGCGTTTAATGAACTCAATTGCATAAACTAAGGAAATCTATGAAGTAACAGTTTTAAATAGAAGGATTTACTCGTTATTTCACACACACAGGATACGAGCCTCCTCTCTTCGAGAGGGCGTGGGCTGCCCGGTCAAGTGAGGGTTGGTAGATGCCACATGTCCGCAATTTTTTTGTTAAAACCAAACACATGGACATGCAGGTTCTCACGATGTTTTCCTTCACCGTTTTGCGAGCAATGGTGATAAAATAATTTACTCACAAATTAAAGCGCCTTCAACAAGAAGTGGTCCTTGGCAGCTTTGCCCTGCAGTGGGACATCACTGGCTTTTAATAATAATAAAAGCTGTCTGGCCTTGGACCCCTACAACCTACACCTCGTAAGTTGCGGCCGTTACAACAGGGCTACTACTGATCCTAGTAAAGCGCCTATCTGCGTTTGAACCTACGAATATAATAGTTTAATATAATACTATACACATAGGGCGCATGGCTATCGTATAAAACGATTGTCTTTGCAACAACAGCCCTAATTGTGCCCACATTCCGCTATGACGTCCAACGTACAAAATATCAAACATGACATGCGTAATATTTGGTTTAGATCTGATACCTGATCTACACTCGAGTTATTTATCGGAAAATAAAAGTGTGGCATAAGTGTCGTGCGTCACGCGAATAATTCCTACCACCCGTGGGGGGCGCGGAGCTCGTGACGTCAGCGCCTCCACCACCACCCCCCAAGATTCTCGCAACTCACCGCTCTATTCATAATTTTCAGAATTTACATTCACGACATTAAAGGGGAGTGAAGACTTGACGGTACATAGGTACCTAGTACATACGTATCTAAATTATTTACGCTCCAATTTATCAATGAAACATCAACAACCAGAAGAATATTGGCATTCGCAAACTTACTTTGAAAGAAAATGAGCTTTGTATACTATTGTTTGAATCAATATTGAAGAATTAGTTTTTATACCACAGTCAGAAATATTGACATCGTATTTCCCTATAAAGTATTCTCAAAGAATGTTATCGCTTCATCGTAACGATGACATTCTAAATGAGTATATATGAACACCACCCCGTTACATCATACGTTTATAATCAATCATCCTGCATACGTGGTGGTGACTACGAAATGCGTACAAATTACGTTCAAACAACGATTACACAGTTCTATAAATGTATCGTGATAAACATTTAGCTGTTTAGGGTGTCTCTGTACGTCAGCAAGCTAGTGATAAGTCTGCACTAGATTAGAATTCTCGAGTGTTGATCGATGGAAGCGTAATTATAAGCATGAGTGCGACGTGACGCGGTAAACCAGCTCATCTTGACGTGACGAGTGCCAACATTACTTTCGCGTCACTGCACGCTATTTCAGCGCGCGTTATCGGTCAACGGGTGGAAGGTGCTCGTGCTAACCTATGTGGGCGCTTCGGATCCACACTCGCAGGTACTTCGAGTGTTTACTGTTATTTCCGTATTCCATGACTCTATTTTGCAAGGCTTTTCAGCTGCACCAGTCGTGTTTATATGATTAATCAATTCAAAATAACTGCAGTTGGTTTCATTTTAAGGTGGGTTTAAACCAAACAAATGTTCTTTTTTTGATATTCTTGATATTTTAGGACAGATAGATCAACGAAAGAATACTCTAACCCTGTTAACACAAATTGAATTTGGTAAAGTAGGCATAGAGCCCCCATATGTGCTTTCGCTTGTTTGGTCTAAACCAACCTTAAGAAGAGCCATTTAATGTTTCCGTTTGCAACACTCTAACAAAGTGCTGTACTGACTCGAAGTACAGCCTAGCCAGTTAAGCTTAGTTAAGGAAAGCAAAGACTATATTTGGTAGAGTAACTTTGCACAAATTATGCACAAATTTCCAAAACCAGACTCAAACAACAAATATATAACAACAAATAATAAACTGTGGCTAAGAAAAAAAGACTCAAAATGATTAGACATTTTAGTCACATCAACATTTGCGTAACTAAACTAGATTCAATGCTCCTGCTTACATAAGAGCAGCGGTAAATATTAATTAGAAAGCAAACATACTTTGGCATGTTTCAGTGGATCATCGTGATTCATCAATAGGACTAATGAAAGATAATGTAACAGATTATATTAATAGTCGCCGGCGGCGTGGCATCGTCACCTAGAAATGCATTTGCAACACAAGCGAGTATTATTAGCCTGAGTTCACACATGCTCGCCAAACGGCTGCAGTAGGTCGACTCATTGTCGAACCACTTTCTAATACTACGGCTCATAACACAAGTGTTTACTTGATGTCACTGCGACAATGATATGTTTACGGGGGCGTTTATGCTACTAGATTGTCGTAGGCGGCCACCTATGCGTCTTATAAGTTATTCCTTTAGCAGTCTCGAGTCTGAGATCACTTCTGGAAGTGCACAGAAAATATTTCTCAAACTTTTTACCTATGTGGGGAAAAAATATTTCATTGGCATTAATTGAAAATCTAAAACCGATTTCCATTTGCATCAATTCGTTGTTGTATTTAGTTTCAATCTCAAAGCTGCCCTAACAATTTCAAACTTGTAAAAAAACTCAAATTTAAAACAAAATCATTAACAGAACTTCAAAGAATATACCCATGCATCTATACTATATGCATTACATAGTATTGGGAAAGTATAAAACATTTTGTTGCTAATCTCAAAAACACAAAACATAACATGATTACAGACAGAAAGACAATAACACGTAGAAATGAGCATTCCAATATCTGTCCACCTACTCACTGGTCTTACTAACGGCGGCCGCAAGAAGTCACTTGATTGTTTCAACATTAACGTAGCTATTTTCACAGCAGATATAAATCCAACTACGATACTTACTACGACAAGTTATGGCTCTTGAAATAATCGAAGCATTTGATATAGTGAGACAGAAAACAAGCACTCTACAATAAAGTGAAAATTGCATTGAGTAGATCTCAATGAATTCAAAAGAACATTTTGACACGACACTCAAAGTTGAGCATGTTTTAGTAGGACGGAAATAAGTCCCATGACCCGAAAAGTATCTAACCGTGACTTTTGTTAGTCTGGAAGCCCGTAGCAAATATCTTGACTACTTCGGTGAAACTGGCCATAAAGTAGAAACAAAACATGTAGCATCGTTAACTACCAAGTCATATGACTGATACTTCACACAAACACGAAAGCGTGAATAATAATCTAGAAGAAACAAATAGTAGCGCGATAGAAATAGACAGCGGTATTGAAGCAACGGTCCGAAATAGAACCCCGCCTCCGAAGTCCAAACCAAAAGCAGTCAAGTTAATTATAGAACGATTCCCGCAGGGACGTTTTCATCTTGTGATTCACCTGCTGAAAACTCGATTGTTCGCATTTTACGTCAATCGGTTGCGTGGTGTTTACGAGCGTGCGCGGCGCGACGACGGCGCAGGAGCGTCAGCTGACGGCCAGGAATAGCCCTGACATCGCGGCCACGCTATGCCGCTTGCGCCCGCGCACCCACAAATAGCGCGCTATAATTAGACGTCGGTGAAATCGTGGGTTTGTTATTTTTCTTTATCGTCTCCGTTACGCGATAATTGGGTTAGCGTGAACGACTGCATGTGGGCCCAATCGGGCGTCGGCGTGTCTCGGACACTGCCGGCAGCCCGGCACCACGCACACAGCTGCGGCCATTGTCCTGCCACCGCAACACACCGCAGCGCTCCGCACGCCGCATTCGCTTCTACTAGCATACTTGACATACTTATTTTAGATTTGACAAGTGTCTCGTTATTGCACATTTTATGAGGAATTTTACGGCTTATTTTACTAGTTATGTGCGAAAGCTATGATGACGGAATACCTAGTTGATAAAAATTAATGATGTGACCCGAGTTCTTGTGGATATAATTTCTGGGAAATGACAATCAAAAAAGAAAAGCGTCAAAGAAGAACAAAACATCAGTTTATTATAGCAAAAACGTCTGTTTCAAGAACATGCAATTTATTCCGATCTAAGAAAAGATTTCCTCTGAATAATAATTAAAATATGCAGACGTCAGAACTAATTAGGTGGCGAGTGACGACTGAGAATCTGTAAATTATCCCTACCTCACGCAAATACCTTCGTCTACGTGTTTATGAAAACACATTTTCAATGTGTCTGCCAGAAATAGATTCTTTACCTAGTATATTTGTTTTTCTTTTATGTTTGTAACTGTGTGGCTACATCGTGTATATTACTAATGATCACTGATGTTATGACCTATCTTATTTTTACCTCGGTAATAAATTACTAGACTGTTCCAAAAGTTTTGTTTTGTTTAATTTTAGTTAATTGTATGTATATATAATATAACGAGTCTTACATTGCTGTATTTGTATAAGCAGGAAATATTATCATGCATGTCACATATCTCGGGATGTATATAACAACGTAGGTGTAATTAGTAAACTTGATCTGAATAATATATATTGAATTATAATATAATTGTCCTATGGAATGATACATGAATTACAAATTTATGCAATCTATAAGAGAGATAAAGACGAAAGAAACAAAAGATGGCAAGTCAATGAAAGAAGTAAATACTAAGATGACGGTTGATACAGATGCATGGAAAAAGCAGACATACTACACCAAACCGAAATTAGTAGATTAATGGGAACGAGGAGAATGACAATGAAGAAACTTTAAAATAGATTAAAACAATATTTTAAAATATGGTGGAAATAACTTAGGATCAAATTCTTAATTCCAGATTCAAAAATTTATAGATAGATAGAGAAGAATTGCAAATATAAATGTACAAATTTAACATAGGGTGACACAATAGACGGTGTTGTCGCTAAAAGCGATCTTTCACAGACAACCTTTGGTTACATTAGAAAACGGCACACTTTCCTTTTTTCCTCCTATTTCCACTTAACTTCCATGTAAGGAAAAGCAGCTTCATTAATAATCATCCAAAAGCGTCTTCTAGACATAAATATCGTTCATACCTACTGGAAAAATCTAAAGCAAAAAGGCATTATTTATTTTAATCACGATGAATAATTTTGTACGCGCCCATTACTCAACTATATTTATTTGCACTTAGCCATTCATGTCTCAGTTTATGATAAACAAAGTTCGAAGACTGGCTGAGAGTCTGAGACAACGAATTACACACTGCGACGGAAAAAATAGGAGGGAATGGGCTAAGGTAGCCCGCTAGGTCCTTTTTTACACGCTTTATATAATATTAGCTTCACTTGTATGTTTGTTTGTAACCGACTCCTTATAGCGCGATTTTGACCCACTTTACACGACCAGATTTCATTTAAACTCTGTAGACTTATCGAGGACCGATGATATTACTATAATTTCATAAATTTGTGTCATTATCCTTGCCAGGGTTACTAGGACAGCAAAAAAACTGTCTTCGAAACTACGCTGACATACGTCACAAACCACACTGACATACGTCTCAAGAAAATAATGGGAAAAATAATAGTTTAAAAAAACTAAAAAACACGCTTCCATCGAAAACCAAACTAAAAAGTACAAAATAATGGAAAAAAGCGTGGGGTGCCTGATATCAATAAAAAAATACCTTAAAAAGCACCCCACGCTTTTTTTTCCATTATTTTGTACTTTTTAGTTTGGTTTTCGATGGAAGCGTGTTTTTTAGTTTTTATAAACTATTATTTATTTTCTATTTTTTAAGGTGTTTCGAATTTTGAGACGTATGTCAGCGTAGTTTGTGACGTATGTCAGCGTAGTTTTCGAAAACAGTTTTTTTTTGCTGTCCTGGTTACCCTGGCAAGGATAATGGCACAAATTAGTTTGTGACGTATGTCAGCGTAGTTTTCGAAGACAGATTTTTGGCTGTCCTGGTAACCCTGGCAAGGATAATGGCACAAATTTATGAAATTATTGCATTGTCATCGGTCCTTGACAGCTGTGCAAAGTTTGAATGAAATCTGGTCGTTTAAAGTGGGTCAAAATCGCGCTATAAGGAGTCGGTTACAAACAAATATACAAACATACTAACATACAAACATACAAGTGAAGCTAATATAAAGCGTGTAAAAAAGCGTCGGTGTTTTTTTTTGGATGGGAAATCATCAAATGACTTCTCCCACTCTGGGCGGAGCGGGATGGCGTGTCAGACTTTTACTGACTAAAACCCACCCGTGTTCCTTCAGTTGCCCATGTGCCATGGTCACGGTATCTCTTTCGAACAATCTCGCGACCCTGGCAGGCATCGTGGGGGCCTGATATCAATAAAAAAATACCTTAAAAAGCACCACGCTTTTTTTCCATTTTTTCTACTTTTTAGTTTAGTTTTCTATGGAAGCGTGTTTTTTAGTTTTTTTAAACTATTATTTATTTTCTATTTTTTAGGGTGTTTCGAATTTTGAGACGTATGCCAGTGTAGTTTGTGACGTATGTCAGCGTAGTTTCGAAGACAGTTTTTAGGGTTCCGTTGCCAAATGGCAAAAAACGGAACCCTTATAGATTCGTCATGTCTGTCTGTCTGTCTGTCCGAGTATGTCACAGCCACTTTTATCCGATACTATAAGAGCTATGCTATTCAAACTTGGTAAGTAGATGTATCCTGTGAACCGCATTAAGATTTTCACACAAAAATAGAAAAAAAATATCATCAAACCCATACGTCTGGGGTATCTATGGATAGGTCTTCAAAAATGACATTGAGGTTTCTAATAATATCTTTTTTTTCTAAACCGAATAGTTTGCGCGAGAGACACTTCCAAAGTGGTAAAATGTGTCTCCCCCCCCCGTAACTTCTAAAATAAGGGAATGATAAAACTAAAAAAAATATATGATGTACATTATACCATGTAAACTTCCACCGAAAATTGGTTTGAACGAGATCTAGTAAGTGGTTTTTTTTAATGCGTCATAAATCGTAAACCACAATTTACCTTTCATTCAGTCAACTCAAATATTAAAAAAAAAACTTTTAATTTCATAAACATAAACCTTATGCATAAGCCGTGAATACCTGCATGTTTGTACGGAACCCTCGGTGCGCGAGTCCGACTCGCACTTGGCCGGTTTTTTTTTTTTTGCTGTGTTTTTTAGTTTTTTTAAACTATTAGTTTTTACACGTCAGAAACAATAAGTAATATGTATTTACAGAATTACATTCAAAAGTAGTCGCCCAGTTGTCGAAATTCAACGATGATTCATTTAAATTTTTATTAACAACAATAAAAAATATTCGCTTTTTGCATTCCTCCTCTATATAAACTGTATCGTGCCAAATATGATATTCATACTCAGACCGCGCAATTTTCATAAAACGTTTTACTTTACGTGTTAATAAATTAAAATAAAATAAAAAACATCAATACCTCTGCCTATGTTAGAATTAATCTCAAATGTCATGATTTCATGAAATAATCATTCTATAGAGTAATTTAAACTTAGAAAATTGAATTGATGATTTTAATTTTATAATTATTATAATTCTGTAAATATTTGCGAACCAAATCTTGATCAACATACAACCTGACACTGATTTGCAAATTGCAAGATGTATTTCGTGGACTAACTTTGCGCTTTCGTCTTAATGTCTTATTTTTCTTCGAGCAGAGTAAACATAATTCTAATATGTATATCATGTTATCTATGGGGCTACGTATATTATCTCGCGTTATATTTCCTTGATCTTGAGTGGTTAGGTCACCGCCCACCAGCTAAACCTACACCTAACGACTCGTAATTACTGTTAACCATACGTTTACACAATCTACCAATTTATTATCTGGTCATTTATATACAAAGATATATTACAGCTATAAAGTTACTTAAAGTTTTTTTTTATTTTTAAATTTTGGAGCAAGGAAGTTGTAGGTAATGTACCAAAGTATTTTTTATTTAATCACGTATCAAAATATACCTATATTAAAGCCAGCCTCGTTACTATATTTATAGGTAAACGAGGAATCTAGATCGTTTCATATTTAGCCACTATACAGACTAACACAAAAATAATTTTTACCCAAGTATTAAAAAAGTTCAGTGTTGTTTTTTACAACTGGATGCATAAATCTTTCTATTTTATATCTAGATAAAATAAAAATATATGATCATACATTTATATAAATTAACGTGGACGTAAAAACCTATATTAAAATGTTAAGCAGTACCTACGGATTGAATTTTGAGATTAATATTTATTAGCTGTCGTATTAAAACATCACTAATTCGTGTTTAATCATTTAAAGTAGTAAAAATATATGTAGCACAGAATGTAGATCACAAGCACATAAAATTCTACTTATCTACGAGATCAACATTTAAACATCAACTGTGTGATAAATAACATTTATTATTCTTGCGACAAAAACGCTATTTGCATTGGTAATATGAAATTTTATGTGCTAAAACAGTCCCAGTATCTTATTCGTTTATTAGGTGAATGTATATTATGTATGTTATTTTATATTATCGAATTGTTAAAATATTCTAGCTACCTGCGCTACGCAATAAATAAGTATTTTTATTTGAATAAATGCTTGGCATTGTTCAGCTACCATAAAATATAATAAATCAGAGCCTAATTTGGTATAAAGAACGTAACAGGTAGAGTCATGCAGCACCACAAATAATATCGTTCATACGACGCCGCCGAAGTCGACCACTTACCGGCCATGCCTTTTCTGCACAACCTTTTATCGAAGTAAATTGGACTATATCCACTATTTGCAGAACCAGAAAAAAAAATGTAGTTTCACTCTTCCCCCGGTTTTTACAATAGTTTTTTTTATTTTTTATTGGTTATTTATTGATTTACTGGAAAAGCCTAAGAATAACGATTTTAACGGAATTACTAAACATTCCATGTCGTACCCACTATTTCAAAAGATATTAAAAAAGGTTATCGTTAATGAAAAATAAGTTACTCCTCTCTTATGGATTAAAAAAAAATAACCAGAAAACCAAAAATATTTTGCATGGCGCTGTTACTTTAATAGTAAAACTTTTTAGAGTCTTCTACTTACAAAAAAACGTACAGTAAAAGGTCATAGTTCGCTCATTAGAAATTTCCATTGAACAGGGAGTATCTGAAGCTACGTACGTAGGTAGTAGTCGGGAGGCTCGCGCGCCAAGTCACAGGGGGCAGGAGGAAATCGGAGGTTTCGTGGTGGAGCAGGCGGCGGGCGGCGGGCCGGGGGGAGGCGGTGGGGGGGCGGCGCGGGCGGTAGGCGGCGTCGGGCGGTGACGTCAGCCAGGGGGGGCAGCGCGCCGCGCGATTGGTGGAGCTGCGCGCGCCGCTACCGAATATGGGACCGCGGCTCCATTGATAAAACTGCGGCGCGGGGTCGCGCGGCGCCAGTCCCCTTCGCACAGGCCACGCGAGAGGCCGTCTTCACGCTGGCGTTGTTCGTAATTCCGCTGGGCCCTTGGGCCGAGGAGCAGGTGGTGCCGGACGGGATGGGCACCGACGTGGATCACCCGACCGGCCCGCACCTGCTCTCCCTGGCTGATGTGGGCGCGCTCGGGTTCGACTGCGCGCTGAAGCCGATGTCAGCGCCGACGCCTGGCTCCGGTACACCGACGGATCTCAACACGCCCGTCACCACTTCGGATCTGCCTGCCTTCTTCCCGACGCTGCTCGAGCCTCCATCGATCTCAGGTGCGAATCCATGCCGCTGCCCCACTGCTGCTTCCTGCACTCACGCGCTCTGACAGGACTCGTAGGCGGACTCGCCCCCTCCGGCCGCCGGCTACCGACCGATAACGTTGTAAATAAACAATCCGGTCTCCTTCGCCATCAGGATGTCCTTCGATGCCCTTCACGATTAGCAGTGTTCTAGCTTCCGTAAAAGCACTTCCGTTTCGCGACGACTTTGAATTATCGCGGTACGATAGATATAAAAGTTTCCCGGCGAGCGGTTCAAGTTACAGTGTTTAGTGAAATGGAAAGTTCAGCGGCCCGTGTCATATGTTCGGATCGATACATGAAGCTGAATGGAGCTTCCCTTGTGTACCTAGTTGCCTGCGCTATACGGCGTTACCGTCAGCGTATCTAGTCGTGACATATCATGCGTTCTAAGTGCGTTATTATTTAAAGACAAGATTTTGGATATAACAATTGGGGTAAATATACTTAGGAAATCTTTACTTAAACATCTAGAAACTTTTAAACAGTGAATTCTAAAGATAATTTTAAACAATACGTTTTCATTAACCCAATTCTGTAAATTACATTGAGAAAGGCAAAGCAAGTAATTAAGTTTTTGAACACACCTAGTTTTTCAGTATATATATTTTCAGTTAGGCTAACATTTTTTAAATTTTGTTTGTACATAAATTATATTTGCAACTCTACCAGCCTAACTTACATATTTTACAATTGGTGGTTGATAAATTAATGAATATAGTTTAAATAAAATTGAGTTACATTATTTTATTTTATTAAAATGGTTATTTTGTAACAAATTTGTGGGTATGCCAATATTTATTTTTTAAATAAGAATCTTTAATGCCTAAAACCAATTTCTCTATTTTTCTTTAAACATTATTAGTTATACATAAATGAATAAAACATGTACTTTTTATAAATTCAGTTTAAATCGCAAATAACTCTTGGAAATATTTTCCTAAGTGTTGTAAAATTCTTAGGTGTCACTTCAGATAAATATTACTTACGATGTTATTCGTAAATATTTTATTTAACCTAAACATTTTTTTTTTAATAATCAGGAGGTATTATTTAAAATCTACTCTTAACTGAAAATTGATCTTAAAAGTTCTTAATTATTTTCATCACACGGATACTCCAAAATGAACGCACTCTTCTACTTTTACTACGGTCAATTCATTATTGAACCTCGCTCATTAGAGATACATTCGAAACATATTTCCCAGTAGGTGACGGTCAACGGTCAAAATGATCGGTCGGTACATGTCCGGATAGTTTAGTGATACGCACTTATCGACTTCCTACGTTATCGAGCGCCGCGTAGCATTGCGCCATCCGCTCGCCGCTACATAACATGCAAAAATACAACCGATAAAAAAACGTACTTTGCAAATTTTATTATGTACGTAAATATTTCAACTATAAATTAAAACATAATCTACTCGGGCCGCTAAAAATACCGCTTCAGTGTCATCGAAAACAATTGTTTTAGCAGTAGCTAAAATAATTTAGGTACCTACGTGACAAAATGTTTGGCTTACGGTAACGCGTCTTATTAATATACCTCGGACTGATAGAACGAACACTTTCCACGGGTGCTATATAACAGTAGTAGGTAGTCAAATTCCAGTGCGATATGCCAATATTAATGGAATGTTATTCTTGTTACAGGTACATTAACAGGCGATGAGCTATCGCTAGGATGCTCACCTCGACGGCACAAGCACGAAGCATCATTGTCCCCTGGGGCCCGCGCCGAGGAAGCCAGCAATGCTTCCAGTGCAAGTGCGTCCCTTTACGGGCCCTCGGGCGGCGGGGCCGGCAAGCGCGCGCCTTCGCCGCCGCTGCAGTGGCTGCTGCCGCCCGGGCCCGGCCCCGGCAGCGTCGACAAGTACTTTCAGCAAGAGTACGAGGAGCGCGTGGAGCTGCTGCCCCAGGAATGCCAGCAGTATTGCACGCCCGCGCCCTGTCCACCGCCGCAACACTGCGAGTACCGCCCACCACCGCAGCCGCAACAACAGCACACGTGGGACACGCAGGAGTACGCGAGTGCACCTCAGCCCACCCCCGGGCCCTCCGGCCTTCCCAAGCGCGAGCCGTACCCGAGCCCGGCCGGTCCCAGCGACAGACCCGTGCAATTAGCCGAATACAACCCGTCCACGAGCAAAGGGCACGAGATCCTGTCTCAAGTGTACCAACAAAGTGCGCAACCGCTACGGCTCGTCGCGGTCAAACCTCGAAAGTATCCCAACAGGCCGAGCAAAACCCCCGTCCACGAGCGGCCATACGCATGCCCAGTGGAAGGCTGCGACCGCAGGTTCTCGCGGTCGGACGAGCTGACGCGGCACATCCGCATCCACACGGGCCAGAAACCGTTCCAGTGTCGAATCTGTATGCGCTCGTTCAGCAGATCGGACCACCTGACGACGCACGTGCGCACGCACACGGGCGAGAAGCCGTTCGCGTGCGACGTGTGCGGCCGCAAGTTTGCGCGCTCGGACGAGAAGAAGCGGCACGCGAAGGTGCACCTGAAGCAGCGCCTGAAGCGCGAGCGCGGCGGCGGCGGCGGCCACCACGAGCACGGCCACGCGCAGCTCTAGCACGCGCCCGCCGCCGCCGCCGCCGACCACTCCGACGACGACAGTGGTGGTAGTCTTAGCTCCTAAGCGGACAACTGAACTTTTTTATACTTTCGTTGAAATTATCGAATGATTTCATCGCTTAGGTGTAAATGAATTGTCTTTAACAAAGCTTTATTAACTCTACATTTGTAAATTCACTGAAATTTATATATATCTTTTATACATATTTGTAATTACTATGGTAGGATTCGATTTGCTCGATGTATTTATTTAATTAGATAGGTTAATTGAAAAACTGACTGGGAACAAACGTAGATACGAAGCGATGTGGCCTAATGTGTCCAGTGTGCGTGTCGTTACGTTTCTATGCAAAGAGAACTTTGTCGCCTTGTGTGGTGATGTTTATGTCACTGTGTGCTCGGCGTTATGTGAACACATATCTTTCTGTCTGATGATGGCAGTCGAACGGATAGGCTTAACTGTGTCTCGCATAGATATTCTCTTGTTAAGCTATCGATTAGTTATACGTTGTTGTATTATAGGACAAGTGACTATATGAAGATGAACTGTACTTGTAATTTGACTGAAACCGTCTTCTTGCATCGACAGCGAGAACTAATTGATACCTAAGTATGTGACAAATTCTGGAGGTAAACCTATTCTGCCTAGGACTACCTACTTAAGTATTGTAGGTATATTTAATATTCTTATATTTGTCAAACTAACGTGAAACTGTGCCATTAATTTAACTTTATAACGTGCCACTGCAATTTTTTTTTTACATAATTATGTAATTAAATAAGTATAACACGACTGCTGAATAAGTGATAACTATGATTATTTCGTTATACTATATTTCTAGTCGAAGATAAAGTATAAACGCGAGAAAGTCGACTATTATGATTGTGTTTTAGATAATATTAATATCTGCCATTACTAACATTATATATTTACGTTTCGACAGCTGCTGTCACGATCTTCTCTTGCTCAAACATTTAATTTAACTAAATTTGCTCAAATCTGCTTCTAGTACATATTCGTGTGATATGGTTACTTTACATTTCCACTAATATTCTTTGTTTCGCTCACACCATGTGTTTGCTCTCTTCGTGCACTTGTTGTTCAGTAATTTCACTTTGACGTTTCCCAGTGGCATATATTTTTATAGTGTACGTATTATTACATAGACTAATCTAGTAAAAGTTAGCATGTAGCGTTTAAATTATGATCTCTTAATCATTAATAATTATTTTCAATCGTAGCGAGGGCCCTTTATTTATAATACTCATAAGTTTCTGTATAGGTGTAACTACGTGTAAGATTCATTTTTGGATTTCAGTAACTGTGATGACGATGTTACACTTGCTACTGTAATATGACTAAGAGTACGGTCACAGGCCGACCGTTAAGTAACTAAATAATTACTGCATTACTTATTAACTTCATGAGAATTATTGCAGTAATTTAATAAACGGTTATTAAGGTTCTTAAACAGTAGGATTCCTAGACATTCACTTACACAATAACAAAAAACATTTCGGGTTTTTAAGTAATGCGGTTTAAACACAAGTGTTTAATCTCCTTGTTTTTCTCTATTTGAGTACAAAATTAAGCACAAAATAGTCGTAACTATGTCATTTAAATACTTCTAATGAAAATATTTTTCTATGGAACTGCCTTCGCAACTATGATACTTTTGTACTAGTTCCATTAAAAATACAGACCATGACTTTAGAGTAGGAGTTAATCAACAAATAGTGCAGTCGTAACAATCCGGATCTAGAGCAGGCTGTAAGTGTCACCAAACAAACAGTGATAGAACTACAGGGTGGGCCTTTCAGTAACGTCGGTCATTATGAAATAAGAGTTCTGACAATAATATTACTAACTTTTGCGCCTGCAAAACAACCCACTAACTGCAATTGGGAGCGGTTCAACCTATTCCACCGTGTACAAATTATCACTTTGTCTAACGTGAATATTTTGTCTTCAAATACAAATCACTGAAATTGTCCAGAAATGTCAGTACGTCACTGTATTAGATCGCCGTTCCCAAGTTATGAAGTCGCTTACGAAGTCTCTATAGGATGAAGTGGCGGGAGCGCGCTCGTGTGCCGCGCCTGAACGCATGCGTGCACGACCCTGCTCCCGCGCATCGTGAGAATTTGGTGTACGAGTTTACAATGTTTTTACTGTTATAGAAGAGACGAAGTCTCCGATAGAGAAGGCTAGAGTAGATAGGTATTATAAATCGTATTCATGTTAAACAAACGAGTGAAAATTGAAACGGAAAAGACTAAATTCTTACACATTTTACATAATGTTGCAACGCGTTCGCATTTCGCGTTAACGTTATTGATATACGGTGTTTGTATTAGGTTACGAGTTACGACTTGCCCATTGTACGCTTCCCGCCGGCGAGAGCCTCGCGGGGTAGGATGGTGGAGCGATCTCGCATTGTTACATTATGTTTCACATTCATACAGCCCCGTGCTTCACACGAACACTTCACTTTAACATACCTAGCTCTTAAAGAACTATTCAACAAATACGATATCTAACTTTTATGGTGTTCACCTGATAGTGAATGAGAACGAATTCTTTATGAAATTGTGTATGATTATTGTTTAAGCTATCTTATGTATTTCACCTGAGTGAAAGATGTTGTTGATGTTCTATAAATATACTTAGTCATAAGTAGGTATTGTTAAATCTCACTAATTTTTACTAAATTCTATTTAATTAAAATATTTGTAAATACACTCTGACTAAATTTGAATTTAATGTGTATATAAGAGAAATGAAATTTTTATTTAATGAATCCACCTAAGGTGAGGAAATACAAATTGTTGAAAATTTGAATCATGGAGTTTATGTTTTTATTTTGCCTTCCACGCCAGACCTTCTTACAGAACCCCAAATGCATGTGTATACAATGAAATAGAAAAATTGGCAAGTATATTATATCTATCTCTACATCATGGATTAATGAACATATTTTACAATTGGGTATTGTAAACCATAATACCCCATTTCTATATTCTATTTAAAATTCAATTTCACTATTTTGATTCAAACTGTCTAAGTTTCACACTGAAATCAAAGATCCAATTTTTATAGTTGGAATGGAAACATATCAGTTACACTGGGAATGACATTAAAACTTCAGTCAAATCAAATATTACTTTACGCATAGTATTAGAGATGAAAACTACCGACAAGTTCATAGTGGCGCCATCTACACGAGAATGGCTCAAACATCACCACGGCTAGCGTCTTACAATCTACGAGTGACGCAAGTAGAGAAGCATAAATGTCATGTCGTGAAAACACTGTTCACCGCTAGATGACGCTTTTGAACTTATTCAAGAGGTAAACACATGGTTAACTTGCATTTAGGAAGATGGCGTTACTATTCTGCTGTAGGTGCATAACGTGGTAAAAGTTTTAAGAAATAATTTAGAAATAATAAAATACATAAACTTGTATTCCTGAACGTGCACCAAGCATTCGACATCATAGGTTGCCGATTCAACGCGATAATTTAACTACTGGATATTCTATAACTGAACGTTTTGTAAGTTTCATACAGATGAAAGAATATGTGAGTAATGAATAAAAATCAAGGACTCGAACTCACAATTCTTTGATAGGGAAGTTGGAGTATCTCGAGGTTAATGCCTCGGACCACCACTGTTTGATTCAAAAAGAAAAAAGCAACCACATATTCAAAAAATACTTGCAGATACCCTAACTGCGACTGCTTTTAATATACTTTACAAGCTTACAGGGTTTTGTAAGAAAATAGAGCTAAGTTGGGCTAAGATTGTGTAAATTAATAAAAAATGGGTAATCGCTACTATAATTATTTAACCTATCGTGTCATTTAGCACTTCTTTAGTCAATTATCTCTACTTTGGTTTCATATTTTATACACTTAGATCGCCTTGTGTCTGTTCCAAAAGTATCTGATGATGAATTTATCATTAGAATAGTTAAACCCGAAATTTTAAATCACCCTCAAGATGTATCTGACAATTTTCAGTAACAATTTAATAAAGTGATTCAAACAATATTTGTTGGAAAATCTGAAGAGATTACCACTTAATACATATTAAGTGGTAAACTTATAGGACATAGGTACCTATTAGTTGAAATACAAACAACGAACACAACATCATTTTTGGAAAAATACTGATGTGTTAGCAATTTCCTTTATAGTGTGATTCCGTAAGAATTTAACCTGAAGAGAGGTTTGACTATTACACTTTGATCAGACACTTTTGGAACAGGCATAAGGTGTTGCTATTGCTAGTGTGTGTTACCTTAAACGATTTGTAATTCAATGTAAAGTCAGTTTAAAAGGACTACGTTCCTTTGAACTTGTTAAAATAAAATGTATCTTCATATTAATTTCTTATAACTACATTTTTTGTTTTATTATAATACTAGCTTTTTCCAGCGGCTTCGCCTGCGTGTTATACTTACAAACCTTCCTCTTGATTCACATTGTCAATTGGTGTAAACCAGGTTAAATCCTTGCGTAATTTAAAAGGGTTTATGTTTAACTTACCAGCAGATATAGTAACTTATAACAGACAAAAAGAGTAAATGATCACCAAAATTAAACCCGCATTTTAATGTAAAATTATAACAAAAATTTTAACATCTCGATATTCTA
This sequence comes from Aporophyla nigra, assembly GCA_947507805.1. Lineage (NCBI taxonomy): Eukaryota > Metazoa > Arthropoda > Insecta > Lepidoptera > Noctuidae > Aporophyla > Aporophyla nigra. The sequence continues at coordinate 11,409,597 of OX382307.1, read as the reverse complement.
TTTAAGCAAAATGACTCCAAATAAATCATTGTTAATCCAAAAGTAGTAAATGATCACCAAAATTAAACCAGCATTTCAATGTAAAACTATCACCAAAGTTTTAACATCTTGCTATCCTATTTAAGCAAACTGACTCCAAAAAAATCATTGTTAACCCAAAAATAGTTAATGAACACCAAATTATTAAGAGTGTACTACGTGAGCTCGACGAATGGATGTGCGAATAACGCTTGTGCGACAAAACTGTACTGCAACTCACCATAGTTCGAATGCACGCTTGTGCGACACACTGAGTCTAGTCGTTTCAAGCACTCGCCGGCCGCTGCCGCGGCACCGCTCGCTTCGCTCGCTCGGCTCGTGCATAGGAGGACACAGTTTTAACCTAACCTAACCTAGTGAGCTTGAGTGTGTCGCACAAGTGTTATTCGCACATTCATTTGTCGAGCTCACGTAGTACACCCAATTATTAAGATTTGGTGATCATTTACTACATTTGGTGTTCGAATACATTTTGAAGTGCAGTCGTGACTAAAATAGCTAGTACTATTGTAATTTTAGACTTTATTTTTCTGGTGTCAAGTATATATTTTTGGTAAAAGAACTAAGGGTATCAAAGCATTTTATGGTGGTCATTATATTTAATCCCATTTAAAAGATCTAAGCATGTAAAGAAGATTATCTAGAAATTGAAACCCACGCCATCTATTAGGTATTCATAGAACTAACCAGTGAACACACACATGTGCTATAAAAAAAAACATTTAATTTGCAAATATTGAGATCAGTAATTGAGATACTAAACTATCCTATCTTTTAAGTTGAATCTAACTGCACACGGTGTGCAAATTTTACTAAAATTGTAAGTAGTTTAGGAGTCCATCCCGGACAGACAACGTGACGCGTAATTTATATATATATTAAGATGTACTGTGTATGTAATCTTACTTATTCAAAGCTGGTTACGATAATGTCTGACTATAAAAATTTTTCTTTACAGGTACAGGTATTAAAGTCAAAACAATTTTTATTAAATAAACGAGTTGTGATATAATTCATATAAAAATCACGAACATATTTTAATGGACACAATCCGTCAGAAAACTTCATGCAGATATGAATTTCTACCCAAACGCTATTAAAACTATTATTAACGCTATGAAAGTATTATTTTATGAAGAAATAAAAATATCCTTAAAACATCTTTGTCATTAATAAATTACATAACACTGGACAACAAAATCTGACATTTCAATCAAATAAGTGATTGATCAAAGACAAAAATCGAGTGCATACAAAATTTAATTGTGAATCTTTAACCGTAGTTAAATAATTATTAGATTTTATATGTTATTGAAGAGGCCTATGTCCAGCAGTGGACTGCTATAGGCTGATGATGATGATGATGATTACAAAAATTATTGCATGGTCTCAAAAAAAAATATTTGAAAATGTTGCTATCCAAAGTAGTTGAGAGCTTAACTTGTGCCTGTGCGCTGTGGTTACCAATACAAAGTGAAGCAATATTCATTTTATATGTTATTCGTATGATTGTAGTACTGCGTTGTACCGATCGCTGTAAAATAAATCAGGGCCGACCAAATTTCACATTTTATTGAAATCATTTTCACATTTCCTCAGTTTTGAATTATTACATTCAATCATGTTACACCATTCATTTGAACTTTATGCAATGACAAAACAATACAAGCACGTGTGCCCCTGAGTTCACAAACATAGCTAATAACGTTATGCTTTAGTACTTCTTTTCTTAACTCGAAATTATTATTATTAGTTTCAACACTCTTGCTTGTAAAGTGACTCTTATGGCAATGCAGACTCATATTTCAGTTTAATTAATATACACTCGGTTTTCACTTCTTTTTTTATAATCAATCTCCCTAGAGCTTTCATATATAGGCTGTTTTGTGGTTTTGCGGCGCGCCGAAAAATCTTACTAACGCGCCATTGTCACTTTAATATTTGTTAACGCTTTCATTGTTTGGTTAAATATGAAAAAAATGTCGACTTCACGTAGCGAAGAAGAGCAAACACATAAATTTGACCCCGCCAGATATACTTATCGTGCCTCGATTTTATATTTTTGCCTTTGTATATTATTTTCAATGTCCGCAAAGAGTTTATGTATAGATTGTTTAGTGGTTTTACCAGTGCCTTCATTCACACCAGTGTGCGCATCGCTATCGCGGCCCGCGGAAAAAACGAGCGCGCCATTTTCCATAAACATTTGCTAAGGTTGTCGTTGTATGTTTTATTATTATACAGGATAAGTTTTTAACCAGTGCGCAAATTTTAACAAATTAAACTTAAAATTAAAATAACCATGCAATTTTTATTTTGACATATTTCAGTACAAAAAAATTAAGTTATCGTTAACGAAAGATGTTAATTTTGAAACTGATTTTTATGGTAACTAGCGCGCGGTGCCGGCGTGGTGGCGAAGGTGAACGACCGTGCGTAGCTACAAGTACATACCAGCTGTTCGATCCGTCAAAATTCTAAGAAGTTCGAAGTACCTACGGCATGCGGTTACTGACCTATTCCTACTGTCGATAACATATTACGAAATATGTAGGGTGTCCACAGTTTACTGATTTTATGTCGGATATTTTTTTTTTTTAAAGTGCTGAAAAAATAGTTGAAATGTGTTCCATTACTGATACTGAATCACCAAAAAAAAATTGCGCTGTGGTTAAAAAAAAATCCTGTATAAAATCTAGAGTTCACGTAGGGAAGAATTAACAATACAAGTCTGTTTTTTTTCGCAAGTGTGTTGAAAGCATCGTTTGAATCGCGTGTGCCATCTTTACACACGAATAATACCACCTCGCCTGTAGTGACCAACATACCACACTTGCTTGTATCATAATGTACTATTATTACAAATTTAGTACCGTTGGAATGATAAACAGTAAAACTTTCAACTAAGAATCAATTGCCTATGGATATATTATTAAACTTTTACAAACAAACAAATAAATAAATAAATTATAATCATTGCTTTACAGAAACTGAATATATTAAGCACCTATTTCATATCAGTCTTAGATTTTAAGCTATAGCGTCCGTTTACCTATTCGAATGAACGATTACGGTAATCTAGACTATGTCTAAGACAAATTACAAAAATAGTTTTAATTTATAAAAAGCCAATTGCAAGCGGTCGTCTGTTATTAATTCCACCTATCTCACTAGCTAAATGTTTAAAAACTGTAACTTCCTTTCTACCATTTATGAAATAAAAGAAACATGCATTTTCAACACAAATAAAGTTTAATTTTCTTATTTCATATTAACAATGTAACGCCTCAATGTCATTCACCAGATAGAAAGCAAGGTACTTGAGTACAAAAAGCTAAATATCTGCCTTTGCTCACATATACTAAATTGTTCACCAGGTAAGAACTAAGACTCAATCCATCAGCGGCTCCTGAGGCTTTCGGACATAAATATCAAAATATACTATCAGTGTTCTTTCCCGATGACAGCAATAATGCTAAACACGAAACATCTAAAAATATTCAATATAAAACCCAGTCAAATCTACTAGTACAAAACTGTACACACATTTGAAAAAACCAAAACTACGTTCAACGAGCGCGCTTCTATTCTTATTGATATCTTATGAACAATCAAAGTTAAATAAAGTATTATAGACAATTTTTATTTGATTTTATCAAAAGAACGAACCTGTCACTTGACCAAAGACTAGACCGCGTAATATTACAGTTGTATGGTTACCAAGCAGCACAGGGTGTGCTATGTGCTCTCCTCGTAGTGCTCGTCGGCCTTCGCGAGGTTGGGCTCGGACTCCGAGCGGCGCTTGAGTCCGTCGGCGTCGGGCGACATCGGCCGCTCCGCCTCCTCCACCTCCGCGCTTACGCTGGCCGCTTTGATGTCTGGTGCGCTTCTGCTCACATCCACCTGCCAACCAATACAATTCTCATGTAAGGCGCTGAGCCAACGATGGACAAATTTTCCGCGACGTTAGAACTTATGGAAATCTATGCAATAATGCTCACGGAGGACAAAACAACCGCGCCGCTTCTTTACAAATTGATTGTAACAATAATTGTCTGAACTACTTCGGCACAGTATGCAGCCTTTTATGTCCTCTATGACAGTTCAGGCACTCTAACTAATGGGTCAAAACCACCGCGCTCGCACTGGGTGTCGGAACGATCTATAATGACCCATTTTTGTAAGTTAGTTTTGCAACAGGTCTAATAAAGTAAAAATCTAGTAATGAACTGAGATTTGAAGACCGCACTGATGTGACTTACACATTAGAAAACACAAGTAAGTATGTTTAGTAAACCACCCGTCACCAACAGTTAATTCCTTACCATTTCTGTTTCAAGGAAGTCACCAGCTTCCTGTTTCACTTGTACATTCATTTTGTCATTCAGATAACACACGCCATTGAGATCAATCGCACTGTTGGAGAATATCGCCGCAGCACCGACCGACGCGTCTACTAACGGCTCGCTCTGAAGAAAACATATCAAAAATATAAGATTATTTTGAACTATAAATAGTGTGTATAAGTAGTGGAAAAAAAAGTGTGGGGTGCTTTTTTAAGGCATTTTTTATTGGGCACCCCACGCTTTTTTTCCATTATTTTGTAATTTTTAGTTTGGTTTTCGATGGAAGCGTGTTTTTTAGTTTTTTTAAACTATTATTTATTTTCTATTTTTTAGGGTGTTTCGAATTTTGAGACGTATGTCAGCGTAGTTTGTGACGTATGTCAGCGTAGTTTGTGACGTATGTCAGCGTAGTTTTCGAAGACCAAATTAGTTTGTGACGTATGTCAGCGTAGTTTTCGAAGATAGTTTTTTTGCTGTCCTGGTAACCCTGGCAAGGATAATGGCACAAATTTATGAAATTATTGCATTGTCATCGGTCCTTGACAGGTGTGCGAAGTTTGAATGAAATCTGGTCGTTTAAAGTGGGTCAAAATCGCGCTATAAGGATTCGGTTACAAACAAACGTACAAACATACAAGTGAAGCTAATATAAAGTGTGTAAAAACATCATATCTATACGTGCAATTCTTTACACTTAGAAATTGAATATATCCATAAAATACTTGCGGCTCACGCCTCCTTCTATGTGGAAAGGAGGTCCATAACTTAGACGTCAAAATTACATTTCGTAATCATCAGCCTATCACAGTCTATTGCTAGACACATGCCTGTGTCCTGTATGTGGTCTGTGTCGGAAAGGCATCTCCAGTCACAGGTGATTCAACTCGATTCATGGACACTCTTAAACAGCTGCTGCCAGGCAGCCAGCAAAGATCGTAGATCTCCTACTGACTTCGTAGGTTAAGTGGAGACCGCGAATCGGGAAGCGTAGGTGAAGACGACCACAGACTAGGACCTAGTCTGTGGTCGTCTTTGCCCTACGCTTCACCCCAACGGTCATCACTGTTATGTATAGCTATTATATGAGGTAGTGGAGGCTTAGTGGAATCGAGACAACTTACAAGTTGTAGATTTGAAGTTTGAACTCAGGCAGGCATTTTACTTTGTGGATTTAATTTCATCACCACTGCTCTCAAAACGGTAAAGTATCGTGAGGAAACTGACATGGTTGAGAACCAAAAATGCATAGCAGTGTGACACCCACTAATCCTCACTGGCCCGCCTGGTGGTTTATGGCCCACTCCCTCTTACAGAGAGGAAGCCTGTGTCACAGTAGTGAGAACATTATAGGCTGATTGTGATAATATGGCTGGTCCATTGGTGTGTTGAAACATTCAGACAACAATATTATTTTGTACAGATGCCATAAATGGTTAACTTACCAGTATAACATTCTCAGGAATTATAAACTTCAATTGCATTGACTTTTTCGGTGGTGGCATCTCAGCTTCTGGTGCTTTGTGAGTAAAGGAATTGTCTTTAGGGATCGGGTCTTTTTGCTCCCTGAAAAAGTAAAAAAAAAATGTATATAGAAAGACGGTTTCTTTACAGTTTACAGTATTTTATCTCACAAAACGACGCACGCTTATAGTTGTGGTAACCAAATGTAAAAACATTTTGTGAATGTGTGCATAAAGACGAGTAGCGTCAGCACATAACACACAAACATTCCAGACTACACCATTGTCTCGGACGCTATCGAGAGCTCCTGCGCCTATACATTCGCAGCGTGTTTGTATAATTGGTAATCACAAATAAATAAGAATACTACACCTAAACCATTGTTAGGTCTATTTCACCCCAGTGCTAATTAGAGGTTAATTAATATGTCAGATTTTGTAGAAAATAAAGAAAAACGAGGAGAACATTTTGTGTGCTTTTTGGTTTTGGCCACAGAATAGTACACAAATGGAGTGATACTAAAGATACACTAAACATTTTAAACTGCCTAAGACAAAACTCAAACAATCAGTGAAGTAAACTGAAGGGACGAAACACTTGTTATTTGCGTATTGTTAATTTGAAAGATAATGCGAAATGGCATAGGTAGTTTAGTTATTATTATGGTACTGAAATGCTGAAGCTCCAATAAACGATACTGGACTATTGGCATAGAAATATACGCAAATATACCAACTTATGTCGTAGGATAATCACTTTCACGCTGCCTTACTCTCTACATTTGTATAAGTCCCTGTGGTGTTTAGTAACTAATACTATTTTAATATTTTCCTTACTTTTTAGGCGTAGCGTGGTAGCTATCACTCTTATCCGTCTGATGTTGTGTTATCAAATCACAAGCCTTTCCAAGAATCACAATAGAAACAAGTACTCTTACTGATATCAGGCACAAATATGCTATGGATATTAAAAATATTGCTGCAAATCTGAAAATAAATTAATTAGGTACTTGAATATTCTATAACTGAGTACATTGCATAACCATCTTTCACCATCTATGCTTATTATGTGTAGTTCAGTTATATTGGACTGTCTGCCATACTTTAACTGCGACAAAATAAAAAATGGCATAGGCGAATTATTGAAAGGAGCACAAATACTGACTGTAAAGATTATCATTTTATAATAATAGTAACAAGAATTACTTACCCATCTACTTTGACGGCATGGACCAGCACTCTAGTAATAACGACACCCAGAGGCAAAGGTATAAAACCCATTCTGCGTGCCACTAAATCTGAGTGGTCACTGAAGGCATGCTTCTGTCTTGTTTGTGCAACATCGTATGCCAAACTCACTGTGTATTCTCTATATACTCCATAGGGAATCTCATTGAACCTGGACAAAATAAGAAGAAAGCATGTAGGTACAGCTTATTTCGACATCACTTTTTGGAGTATTATAATTTTAAGTATTCTTAGGAGCAACGAGCCAGATATCGAAATAATCATGAAATGATAGTTACCTGGTAATGAAAGCATGCTTGACCCAATCAATGATGACCTCAAAAGTGAGGACAAGCACACAATCAGGTGCAAGTATCCAGAACCGTTCCTCTTTCCACATGTACTCCTTCATAGTTTGCAGCACGACGATAAATAGCAGCACAGACAGATGTAGGCGTTCCCTCACATCGCTACAGGATACTTGGAAGAGGTTGTTCTTGTCAAACTTCTTGAAAACACTGCCCTTCAATTCCACAAACTAACAAAAAAAAAAAACTATATGTATACTAGTTATTTTAATTCGTATTTTTGCCATTCGATATTCTAGCATCACTTTTTTTTTTTTTTTGTATTGGAAATCATCAAATGACTTCTCCCGCTCTGGGCGGAGCGGGAGGGCGTGTCAGACTTTTACTGACTAAAACCCACCCGTGTTCCTTCAGTTGCCCATGTGCCAGGGTCACGGTATCTCTTTCGAACAATCACGCGACCCCGGCAGGCATCGGTCCTACCGGTCGACCCGAGCTTGGTCCTTACCGGGCGGCGAGCTACCCATTGCTCGCCACCCGCAAGCTCGCGCCTACGGTGGCCGGGAGTTCGCAATCGACTCCCGGCGCCCGGGGCGTCTCCTCCTGCGGCGGCTAGGGACGTGAGGGCGCAGAGACTGCCACTCCCTCACGCGCCCCGCCTCCTCCTTCGCGAGCATTACTGCTTCTGCGGCGTCAGTTTATGTAATAAAATTGTTTTTTTTTTTACGATCCACTGTATGATGTTTAAGTAATTAGCTTGTATGATTATCCTTAAGTAATAAGAATGTATCCTACTAATAATACTTACATTGTTAGACATCATTATGATAAGAAGACTTTTATTATTGGAGTTGAAGGCAACATTCAGTGTTGTCGCTTGAAACAGCACTAATAAGCTATGAAGAACTGAATTTTTTATTAAGGTACATTTATTAAAAACATATATATGATAAAAATTGTAGCCCAGATTTAAAGGCTAAGTCAATTTACTAGCTTCTACTCATGGCATTGCCCACTTTGTACTATCGGGTTGAAATTTCTATGATGTCCTCATTAATAAGAATCAGAAGGCCCATTCTCGTAATTAAAAACGTTCAAAATCTAGTCTCAGTATCATCTCAGCAACAATTAAATGTCAAAAATGTATCGAAACTCAAGGTATTTTTGACAGATTGAGACTAAGATCAGACTAGAAATGTTCTTTAATTTAACCCCTCTGATCACGGTCTATCTGAGTGCGAATTTTCATCCAAACCTGTTCAGCCGTTAAGGAGTGAAAAGGTAACATATTGACAGAATTTCTTTTGCATTAATAATATTAAAAATTATTATTGTTTAATATATTATTGTACGTATGACACAGAACTGCTGGATGTAAACTTATAATTTCTCTTGCCAAATCCATAACACTTCTCAGTACAGTTGTTAATACTGATCAATAAGCACTCCAAGCATCTTTGTAAAATTAAATGCAATCTTTTTCTAATAAAAATAAACATTACTGCTTTGGAATAGGGTATTCTTTTATGGAACAATTATTTCAATATTATAACAAATACCTCAGGCATAGTACCAGCATAAGATATAATAATGGTGATTGTTTGGATATTCAATGTCATAAATATTTCTGTAGCACTATTGTCACTCCATTTACATAATACTCTGTGCCAACTGTCCTAGTGACATAGATAATATTATGTAAAAAGTTAAAATATGTATATACTGGAAAATATAACATTACAACAAAGTTTTAAGTTATTGAACCTTTCCACATAAAAATATGTTGGTTACTTATTGTTCACAAGCATAAGCACCCTGACAATCCAGGTTCCAAATTCAAATATTTTATTATTTACTTAAAGATGACCTCTGATGATCTTAATAATGCCATGGATGCCGCAATAAACGTGGCTAACTACTGGCCTCAAATGATATAAAATAAAGAAAATGTATGAGTACCATTAACACGAAAAGAAGAACTTAGTTTAAAAAGGATACAGACATAGATCATTGCAAACAACAGATGAGGTATAACTCCCAAATGCTCTCTTCTTCTATCTCGAGGTTCTGTTGCAGTCCAAAATAGAGCATCAATGGTATCCTGCCCAAAAGCTGAGAACAGTCTATCACCAACCTCCAACATATTGTAAAATATATACAATTTCATGACACTCTGACTCTTCACCAAATGATACATCATATTTGTGTCTATATAGCACATTAAAATACTGCATATTAGTAATATGAAACCCTTAAGCATGTCACATGTTTCTGCTGGTTTTAATAGGCTTTGACGAGAACTTGAATTAAACCTGAAACAATGGACATAGTTTTTAATACTGTGTTTTACCTTGTTATAATTTATAAATTTTATGAAATAGAGAAGTCTCCAACCCAAAACATCTCCTGAAAAGTCTGCCAAAGAAGGTCCAAATGGCCATGATAAACCTCAATGGAAGGAATGTGTAAACAAATAGTAAAGAGTCTGCACATTGAAAGAACCCATAAGCCATAAACTTTTCCAACTCCTGAGGAATTTTAATAAAGGAATAAACTTTCTCTCTTCTGGCTGAAAAGCGTTCTTCGTCATGTTCTAACAAATATCCCCGCGTTAGCTCTACATGTAAAAACGCAAACAAGGAAGCTGCCTTCTCTCCATCTGTAATATAAAATATGACAGCCATTACTATAGGTATTATCTAATTACTTTGTCAGTCCAAGGGGGTCAATCACTTTACCTTTGCATTTCACTTCCTTCACTCCTTTATCAAAACTTACATCGCCGGACGAATTTTGAGTATTGGTTATAGACTTGAACCGTAACCTTTTTGTTTGTTCCTGCACATCCTCAGTTTTGATTATCATGTTGTTCAGATTTGAAATACCAAATTTCAAATCACTATTACATTTGTATTGATTTCATTAGAATTTATCTTAGAAATGCGGTAACTATAGCTCCAAAAATTTATTTATTGACAGATTCAAATGACACAACATTGGATTTTGGATGATGATCATTTGACATATGATCTGACACTGACATAACAGACAACCTTGACAGCAAGACAGCCGAATACCAATGGTGACAGCTGACAGTAACGATAACAATGACTGCTTATTACAATGCTTAGCCTCTGGCCAAGGTAAAAACCAGCTCTTGGGTCACGGGAAGTGTCCACCAGCCGTTTAGAAATTTCCTTAAATAGGATAAGAGCACTCGGACCCCACGGCCCGAGCGTTTCAACCCCAAACGGCTCAAAAATATAATGACCAATAAGGTTACTATACTTACGCCGCTTGAGGTTTTCTGCAGCCGCAGCAGCGGCACCAGCACAGCACGCCGTGCCAGGAAGATGGGATGGCGCAAGAGTATCGACGCACGTCGCATCCCACACTAAAGGCCTACCCACCTTCCATGGAAATAAAGACATACCGTCCGGTCTCTTGCCATCGTCGCGTGCCAAGCCATTGGGTTCTAATACAGCTGGGACGCCGACGGTGACAAGAGCTCGTCGGATTATGTCATTAATGTTTGCGTGCCGTGCTAATCGACCCGCACTTCTGCTGCAAGACAGGCCGTGGTGTCCTAGACTGGTGACAACTTCGCCACAGTGACAGCGATGAGGAGAACAACACGGAGCTCCCAAAGCCAGTCTCTTGGGTACACTACCAGTCGACAGCGATGCGGATGATTTTTAGACGCTATGTTTTTAATTTGTAAATAGTTTTAGTTAATTTAGGTTATAATTTTTTTTTTTCTTTATTAATTTAAATCTGTAATCCAAATAAAAACAACAACAACCTAAAAAAAAAAATGACTGCTTTCCGAATTAGAACATAATCGCTCACATCATTCGTTTGCGTTCCGATTTAAATATCACAATTATGCCAACAGAGAGCTGTCATTATTGTCAATAATACGGAGCGTGCTAAGAGTCACAAACTAGTCAGAAGCACAATTTATGCAAACGCTCACTGTGATATTGGTTTAAGGTATGGTAGGCATTATCGCAAGATGGCGCATGTCATGACGTCATCTATGACGCTTCATGGTACAATTATGGACGGGTGTTAGCACGCTCAAATCTATTACAGTGTAACGCGGAATGCAGCCATTGTCTCTCTCTCTAGCACAGAACATATTATCTGATCTAATATACCAGTTCTGCGCACTGCATTCTGTGGATTTAGGTCACAGATGGACACTGTTCTGTGTTGATGATCCTGTATTAAAACCCTTTATTCTTTTGTCGCCGACGACCTCCACTAGGTGTTCAGTGCCGGTGACTAGCTGGCGGTTATCTCTCACGTCCATTGCAGATTTTGAGATAGTTAGTCACAAATCTGCTGTCAAAATCAATGTATGGCCTACCGCGTGCTGCGTGTGTGTCTAACAACAAAACAACTCGTATATGCGCGTACGAGTATAATCCGCCAACAACTGAAGCTGCTGTGTAGGAATCAAGCATCATTATCATTACAGATTTCAGTGTTTGTGAATCTGTTCAATCTATAGAATTAGTATTTACAGGTTTAATCTAAGATCCATAACTATTTCAGCAACTAAGTTGTGGAGGTCGGATAAGCAGTCACTCCATGTAAAATACTGATTTTCAGCTAGATCCGGATTGACTGGAAGCCAACCCCGACACAGTTGTGAAAACATTACTCTTCATTGGCAGTCAGGAAAAAATTCTAGGCAGGTAATGCGGTAATGTTTCAATACTCTGTTAGTAATTATTCCTGTATTCCTTATGTTTCATTCTCATTAGTAGCCTTGATCATATACACAGGAACACAAAAACGCAGGGCTTAGACTTGCTCAAACCTGGCTTTCAGTAGCTGTAATACTGTACAGTACTAAAAAAAAAACATTATCTAATATCTTTTATTTCATCAAAATATTTCTAGTTAACCATATAAGAAAGGAAAATCATTAGTTGGTTGTGTTTGAATCCGCTACTTCTCCGTTGAATGATAAATCGACTAAATCGACGCTCTCTGGTCAACTCACTATTTGGCACGCTATCTCCGTTCGTTCATCTTCGTCAAGCTGAAATTCGTTGCCTACGTTAGCGGATTTTGCTACTTTTCGTTCTAATTTTATATCTAAATGTTGTAAAACTTAGTCGGAAATAATTTATTCATCGTCTGAAAAGATTATCGAAAGTACTAAGTGCACAAAAACCATAATTATGGCTTCGAGTGAAGGGCGAAGTGCTCAGTCAAACTTGCATCAGCAAGACCTAACCAAATTGGTAAGTTAAAATGTTCAAATTAACAGTTCTGGAGAAGTTATTTTAGTCAAGTTCTGCTACAATCTGGAATAAGTTTTTGAGTTTTGTTTCGGTAATCATAAAAATTCACATAACCTTCGTGTTTTCTACACATGTACAAAAGGTTGTCTGACTTGTATTACAGTACCTATTGCAGTATCTACTATATCCAGATAGTTATATATATTGTTTACGCCGACTGCGGCGAAGCCCAAAAGAAGGATAATGTTTTTAGTGATTCAAACAAAAATACAACAAGACTTGGTCAAAGTTTTGTACACAACATTTATTTATTTAGATATTATTTTCTTATTTCAGGATGTTACCAAATTGTCAGCCTTATCACCTGAAGTCATTTCAAGGCAGGCCACAATAAACATTGGCACCATTGGTCATGTAGCTCATGGAAAGTCAACCGTAGTTAAGGCTATTTCAGGAGTGCAGACTGTAAGATTCAAGAATGAATTGGAGAGGAATATTACTATCAAGTTAGGTATGTATATCCCTATCATTTGTTTTTCAGCCAAAAGTAAAATTTACCCCTATTTTATGAATCCAGCATTATTGGCTATCAGAAGCTAGAGCATGAGAAATTGACACTCACCAACCCGTATTAGTAAATGTAAATGGTACTGGTAATAGTAATGGTAAATGTAATTACCAACCAAACTGTTTGTTTGTACTATCAGCTCAAAAGTCTGACAGCCAGCTTTTATTCAAGAAGTTGGAAAAATCCTGTTGGGACGATACTTCCAACATGATAATGTTGCTATATAAAATATGTTACGATGTACGGAGTTCAGTTCAGACAAAAGCCAACCCCAACTCAGTTGGGAATTGATCATGATTCATAGTCACTCATACTATTTTGGGTCAACCATTTGAGTTTGTCAAATATTCTATCTGAATATCTTCAATCAATGATAGAGTGTGTAGCAAATTACATTTTAAATGATCATTAATGTTTTTGTTTGGTTTGTTAGACAAGATTACCATAACATTATTTAGAAGTATACTCAGAAAATAAAATGATTAATGATGCAATAATTTAAAAAGATTCTTTAATCATTAGTTCAGATGCTTTGCAATATACCATGTGAAATGTATTGTGAACCCAAAGTAATTATGCTATCTTTTTTGATCTTGTAAGATTGATGTAAATTAATCCAAACACATGGTATGTTGCAGAGCGCCTGTCCAACTCGGTCATTAAAATGTATCGTGAAAGAGCTGATGAGAGGCACGAAAATGAGTTCTTTGAAAAGATGAAGAGATCTAAAAAGAGGAACTTGTGTGTAGATTCTGAAGACGAATTAAATATGCCTGCACCAAAGAAACAGAAGAAAAGTAAACAAGGTCCCGAAGAATTCATCATTGAAAAAATTCTGGACTTCAAACTTATATCTGGTAAAGAGTACTTCTACATAAAATGGAAAGGATGGCCAGACAGTGAAAACACATGGGAACCAATAGAACATCTTGACAACTGCCCTACTGTACTCAAAGAGTTCCTCGTGGATGAAGAATTTAAATATTGCAATCAAATGGAAAAGCTGAAGGAAGAAATTTCATTTGGTAATTTGCTTAGTGAAGAAAATCTCTTAAAAAGGTTTAATGAAATAGAAGACAATGATATTGTAAAATTAAAAGAAAGCTTAACTTTAAAATTGCTTGCAATGGTCATTTTACCTGAAGAGAATGAAGCCTCAGCCACAGGACTTGTGCAAGAAGCAAGAGATATTTTGCAACTCTATGTTGTAACCAGAAAACGATGTCAGCAATTAATCAAGTTAAGAAAATGGGAGGAACACATAAATCAGGTTGATAAATGCAAAAAGCTTATTGTAGAGAATAATTTTGACTTAGCTGGTCCACCAGAAAATTTTACTTATATTAATCAATGTATACCAGGCAGTGGTGTCACAATCCCTGATGACCCGCCCATTGGTTGTGAGTGTACAGCTTGCAACTGTCGCTCAAAAGCATGTTGCGGCATGCAAGCTGGTTTATTTGCTTATACTACAAATAAAAGACTTCGCGTTGCGTCAGGTACCCCAATTTACGAATGTAACAAAGCCTGTAAATGCTCATCAGAATGCAGTAATCGTGTAGTTCAAGGTGGCAGAAATATTAAATTGAGTATTTTTAGAACCGCCAATGGATGTGGATGGGGAGTAAAAACAGAACAAAAGATAAGGCAAGGACAATTCCTTTGTCAATATATTGGAGAAGTTATTACATTTGAAGAAGCTGAAAAACGGGGACGAGAATATGATGCTAATGGTCTCACATATTTATTTGATTTGGATTTTAACTCTGTTGAAAATCCATATGTAGTGGATGCGGCAAATTTAGGAAATGTTTCGCATTTTATTAATCATTCCTGTGATCCTAATCTTGGTGTTTGGGCGGTGTGGGCTGATTGTCTTGATCCCAACCTGCCTATGTTAGCTTTATTTGCCACACGTGATATTGAAATGGGTGAAGAACTCTGTTTTGATTATTTACAAAGAGCTTCAGACAGTGAGGATGTTGAGACAAACAATCCTAGTATTAGTCAAGATAGTTCCTATGATACTGATATACCAAGTGGCTCTGAAGCTACATTGGGTATCACAGCAGTATCACCTGTCAAGTCTAGATTTGAAATTCAGCAACAAAATAGGGCTATGCTCAGAAATCTTACAGAATGCAAGTGTGGTGCTTTAAAATGTCGCAAATATTTGTTTTAAATACCAGATTTTCCACTCAATAAATAAATTAATGTAATTCGGACTTGGAAGAATCCCCATCTTTTCACATTTTAAAATTGGATCAAATATTTGATTTAGTTTTCTAGCAAATTAGAGGAATCTCACTAAGCTGTAAAGATTTTTATCAGACTTTGATGCATGATAAAGCAACTCTTACCTATAAAATTTTGGTTTCCATGAAATATCTCTTAAATTATGGTGAAGGACATGGAAATACCTATATTGAAGTAATATTGTTGCTATGTAGCATTTAACTATATTTTTCAGTGAGACATTTTACACAATTTAATGAAAGTATCACTAATATTTTGACGGTATTTTTATGGAAATGTGTGTATTTAATTTTAAGACTCAAGTTATTATTGATGTGAATAAATTATGTATGTTTCTGCCTACCCCCATCGGAAAAAGGCGTGATTGTATGTATAAATTATGTATGTTGATTTCTCAAACTGCCTTTTGCAACATGTAATGTAATTGATGTTCTAATCAGTTTTCACACACTACCTTTTTTCTCAATTTATATCCATTTTAAAATCAATGAGTATTCTGATTTTCAAATACTTACCTAAAGGCTGGTCCATACTAAATGCATCTGCAGCATCCATGCATATTTTCGTAAAGATGTTATACCTATATGAATTATACAACATGTTGTTAACTAGAGATTATCTTTAAATATAATTTTATTCTATATCTTTAATTATTGTTATTGGTTCAAGCCGTTTTATGGGTCCGTACACGAAAAAGCCCTCTTTAGTGTAATTCTTGTACATTTGTGAGTAAACATGAAATAATTGAAACAAAAAGTACTTAACGATGATCTAAGAGTACGTTTTCGTTTAACTTGTGGATATTAGTGATTGTCCATAAGTATTAATGTTTTTTTTAAATCTTTTCAAGCAACCTGTAAAACTAAGAACTCGAATTTTCAAATCACTTGTGGTTCCACGTGAGCTAGGTCTCGCAGGGAACCACGAGTCCACCGAGGCTTATTAATTGTTTTTGTAATTATAGCATTTCATCATCACCATTTCAGCCGAAAGACGTCCACAAGCACCGCCACTTCAACCGTTTCTGTGCTTCTCGTATTTATTCGCTTAAATTAATTACTCCTTTTCTCACATTTCGTGCACGGACCCATCATTACAGTAATTAAATTAATTAATGCACATTTACACGAGCTTAATAATAACTATTGCTTAGTACTTGTCGCTAACACTAATACATTCCGTGTAAACATGCTGAATCGGCGCTTAGTATTAGTGAAAGTAAATAATACGTGTGACAAAGTTCCAAATGACAAAGGAAGAAAGATCGATTCCAACAAGTAGTACAGCGTTTCCACTGAACGGTAACGGGATGCCGACGTTGATCGCCCCCCAGCAAAATTCTGGAATAAAAAAAACCATCGCCAAAAAATGAAAAGACGGAATATGTTTTGATACAAGATACATAATCGTTCCCGTCGCCGAAAAGCCGATTTTATTTAATTAGTGACAAGCCGACACGGTTAGCTACTAATGTCAAGTACTAATCTCGTCTAAATGAGGCATTATTATTGAACTTCAAGGTGCTGAACAAATTGCCTTATGTATATACTATAATTACTATATGAAAGTATTATCGTAAATATGGATATTTTTTTATCCATGTTACAATTTGATAGTCTATCTAGGTTTGTGGTTATATTACGACATATAAGTACAGGCATGTGAATGTACTAAATAATTTTGGATTGCATTGCATTATTGATAGAATTAAGATAGTTTTATATTTCTAGACATTTAACTGTAATACGAATTTTGTTATAGTTTAGATAAGGTAGTAAGTAATAAAAATGTTATTTTACCAAAAAATATTTTTATTTCTACGTTTAACACTTATCAAAACTTACTAGTGGTGGCTGAAGCGAGAAGAAAATG
Source organism: Aporophyla nigra (assembly GCA_947507805.1). Lineage (NCBI taxonomy): Eukaryota > Metazoa > Arthropoda > Insecta > Lepidoptera > Noctuidae > Aporophyla > Aporophyla nigra. Next base: position 11,392,263 of record OX382307.1, on the reverse strand, counting down.
TAACAAGACTACGAGGTATCACTGATTGGCTATCAATAGTTCGTAATTTAATTAACTGATTATCGTATTCAGTACCTATATTGACCGAATCTCCGAAATATTAAGCCAAGATCACTGGAAATCCTATAAGCCTCCTGAGAACAATTCTTCAATAGGGCTCGTCCCTCCTCTGTGCAATACATTAAAATAAACCTATACAATGTTCGCTACAGGTTACGCTAATGCGAAAATCTACAAATGTGACAATCCAAAATGTCCGCGTCCTACAAGCTTCATATCGGGCGGGTCATCGAAGGACGATAGTTTCCCGTGCCTGCGACCTGCCTGCACAGGCCGCTTCCAGTTGGTGCGTCACGTGAGCTTCGTCGACTGCCCTGGGCACGACATTCTTATGGCCACCATGCTTAACGGAGCTGCGGTCATGGACGCCGCATTGCTTCTCATCGCAGGTATGCGCCTTTTAAGTGTAGGTACCAATTTACGATTTTAATGTGTATTGGTATACTTTACCAATTCTGGGTGACTGACGCACTAAGCCCTCGATCGCTCGTCATGGAGAATTCGCGCGCTAACCGAAAAACTGTACAAGGCATTACCCATAAGAGCCTCACAGATGTGAAAAGAACTGTCTTATGGTTTCAGAAGAATACCTTGCTATTAACCAAAATAACCAGACTTTTGTTATGTCTAGGTAACGAATCTTGCCCCCAGCCACAAACCAGTGAACACTTAGCAGCCATTGAGATTATGAAACTGAAACACATACTCATATTGCAAAACAAGATAGATTTGGTAAAGGAAGGCCAAGCCAAGGAGCAACACGAACAAATCGTGAAATTCGTGCAGGGCACTGTAGCTGAAGGTGCACCTATCATACCTATATCAGCTCAACTGAAGTATAACATAGAGGTAAATCATTTTCACCAAAATCGAAACTCTTTTCTTTGTACACAAACATCATTATTATTCTATACATCATAATTCTATATCAAAATTCCACAAAATAAACCTTTTTCGATTCAAAACCATGGCTTCGTCTTTGGATTTCGTAGGCGCAGCAGAAACCATTTATACCCTCAATTTGCTAGGAAATAATATTTAAAAATTGTTTCTAGGTATTATGTGAATACATCACAAAGAAGATCCCGGTACCCTTGAGAGACTTCACATCGCCGCCACGGATGATTGTCATCCGCTCTTTTGACGTCAACAAACCTGGTTGCGAGGTCGATGACCTTAGAGGAGGTGTCGCCGGTGGTTCTATTCTGCAGGGAGTGCTTACCGTTGGAATGGAAATCGAGGTAACTACAATACTTCTCCGTAATGAAACCTTAGCTGTGGTAGTTAACATCGGGTTTTATAAAATGTTCGCCATTGTAAGGCCTTCGAGGCCGCGTGCGTAGTCCTTGCCACTCTGAATGCCTGTGAGACTGTCACTTTCCAAAACTATATTTATATTAAGATATACTTATATAAATGAAGAGTCATTACCATTCGACATAAAATTCCTTTACACTAAAGAGGCATCATGCTACTTGCCAGAAAGTTTAGTAAAAGCAAACACTAGCCCTTGCTAGTACCACTTGTAAACACGTAATTTGGCCGTCACATCAACGTCAAAATGTGCTTTTACTCCCTTCTAGTTTACCACTTTTCGTGTTTCTTTGATACATTATGTCGCACAGGTCCGACCGGGGCTAGTCAGTAAGGATGCCGACGGCAAGCTGACGTGCAAACCCATATTCTCCCGTATCGTGTCCCTATTCGCGGAACAGAATGAGCTGCAATATGCCGTGCCCGGAGGTCTCATCGGCGTTGGAACCAAAATTGAGCCCACGCTTTGCCGTGCTGACCGACTTGTTGGACAGGTATGTAGGTTCAGCGTTTATACTGATCCAAATGGTATTCTAAATTATCGTTTTCGAGTTTAACCTTCTACTGTATATAAACCCTGAAACCCAAGAATGAGCCACCAGTTTTTTCTCCGTGTATAATGTACCCAGGTAAAAAACTGGTACCGTGTGGTGCCGGACGTGAAGATTAACACCACCCCATTTCTTCCCGTGGGTGTCGTAAAAGGCGACTAAGGGACTTACTAGAGAATGGGCAGCAGCGTTCTCTATGCATTTTACCACCATACTGCGATCGCCAACTCGCCTACCAAGCGTGGCGATTATGGCAAAGCCCCCCAAATTGGGGGAGGCCTAAGTCCAACAGTGGACCTCTTATGGCTAAAATGATGAAAAAACGGGTGGCTAAAAACTCAAGACTCTTATAAATTGTAGTATCAGTGGGATAGCTATATGCTAAAGTATAATTGGGCAAAATTCCCTTGCTTAGTAATGAAATAAATAAAAACGAATAATTACACAGCCCAGGCGCGGTCGCAGCCTAACATTTTGGGGGGGGGGGGGGTCACCATGAGTACTGAAGAATATTTTTAGGAAGGTACATCCTCTTTGGTCTAGTAGTCGCAAGCGCTACTGATCAGCATGATGTCCCGGGTTATAATCTTTTTGCAAATGTCCATCGGAGTCTCCGTGGCTCAAATGAGAACAATTTTAAGATAGTAAGACAGGCAAATCGTTCAGGGTTTCGCCAGCATGACTGTCTTTGGGGGGGGGTCATGACCCCTAGGACCGCGCCTGACACAGCCCGACGTGTGAACTCTTGCTCCTTGAATGAGAGTAGTCATTCCCCGTAGATATTGGGTCACTGAATTCAAATTCGGCCTCGGAATTGCTCTCGGGCTAGTTATCATAGCATCCCAGTGTTATGTTCTGATGAAAGATAAATAATTCATTATGATCGCTGATATATTTTGTAAACATAATTATGCCGCCTCTTCTCTAGGGTCAGACCGACAGAGAAAATGGATTTTCAGCCGAAAACAAAAAAGAAGCTACAGCTTTAGTCTCCTTTTCTGCCGAAAATGATTCAGACATCAAAAAATGTTAATATGAGCTTTACGAAATAGGCCGAATGACGCGCGACAATTCACGAACTTTCCTCTTGGCTGAAAACGAAGTTTCGGTCGGTCACTACTTTTTAGGGTTCCGTTGCCAAATGGCAAAAAACGGAACCCTTATAGATTCGCCATGTCTGTCTGTCTGTCTGTCTGTCTGTCTGTCCGAGTATGTCGCAGCCACTTTTCTCCGAAACTATAAGAGCTGTGCTATTGAAACTTGGTAAGTAGATGTATTCAGTGAACCGCATTAAGATTTTCACACAAAAATAGAAAAAAAACAATAATATTTGGGGTTCCCCATACATAGAACTGAAACTCAAAATTTTTTTTTTCATCAAACCCATACGTGTGGGGTATCTATGGATAGGTCTTCAAAAATGATATTGAGGTTTCTAATATAATTTTTTTTTTAAACAATAATATTTGGGGTTCCCCATACATAGAACTGAAACACAAAAAAAAAATTTCATCAAACCCTTACGTGTGGGGTATCTATGGATAGGTCTTCAAAAATGAAATTGAGGTTTCTAATATCATTTTTTTCTAAACTGAATAGTTTGCGCGAGAGACACTTCCAAAGTGGTAAAATGTGTGTCCCCCCCCCCGTAACTTCTAAAATAAGGGAATGATAAAACTAAAAAAAATATATGATGTACATTACCATGAAAACTACCAACGAAAATTGGTTTGAACGAGATCTAGTTAGTAGTTTTTTTTTTAATACGTCATAAATCGTAAACCACAATTTATCTTTCATTCAATCAACACAAATATAAAAATTAAAAAAAAAAAAACATTTCGTTTCATAAACGATGATGACGAATGATGATGATGATGACCTGCAGGTTTGTACGGAACCCTCGGTGCGCGAGTCCGACTCGCACTTGGCCGGTTTTTTCTCTTGTTTCATGTCACCTCTACCTTGCCCTTGTTGCCAGTATTTCGTGACAGAACGTAATAATAAATAAAACAATTTGCTTTATAGGTCCTTGGTGCTGTCGGTGCTCTGCCCGGAATATTTGTGAAGCTTGAAGTTTCGTACTACTTATTGAAACGTTTACTTGGCGTGCGCACCGAGGGTGACAAGAAAGCGGCTAAAGTACAAAAGCTGACTAAAAACGAAGTAAGTAATCTTAGTCATTGACTTTTTATTTAAAAAATGTGTGGAAACCTTAACAGAGCAGATATGAGAATCTGAAAATACGATAAGTCTCTAAAACCGTCTCTTAGATCATCTAGCCACATATTATATTCCAATCTGCTGTGTAGGATTTTAGTACAATGAGTAGTCAGCTTATTCTCGAAATGTATAGCTTGACATTATCGTTGTGCGTCCGACCGGTAGGGACATTAGGCCGGGGAGTTTATATGCAGTTACAAATCAAAACGAAAAATTTCGCCGTTGAGCACCAGGCGTCAGTGTTAAAAGTGAATGAAAAATATCAGGATAACATTAACATTTGTCATATTTTGTAGGTATTGCTGGTAAACATCGGATCCTTGAGTACGGGAGGAAGGGTAATTGCTACTAAAGCTGACTTGGCCAAAATTGCTCTGACAAACCCTGTGTGCACCGAAATCGGAGAAAAAGTAGCCCTTAGCAGGAGAGTTGAAAATCATTGGAGGTGAGTTAACATGAATTAATTAAATGTTTAGTAATTGGTTACTTCAATTTCGGTTCTATTGAATTTAAGATAGGTAATTATTGTGATTTAAAAAACACTTTTTGTATGTTAGAAATTTACTATCCTCTACATACATAACAATTTTTGATTCCAGGTTGATTGGCTGGGGTCAAATTCAAGGTGGAGAGACGATCGAACCAGCGAAGAATTAACGTTATGGATTTTATTTTTATACATTGAACTATTATATGTATTTAATAAAAGCAAATATAAATGTAAATAAAATTATTATTTATTTTCAATTAAACTTGGCTACCTATAAATTAATTCAAAAGTGAGTTCATTTAGAGCAGGGGTTCCCATCCTTTTAACATACGTGCTCCCAGTAACATTCTCTTTTAAAATCATTACGCCCGAGTACTTTGTCGACTTATGGAAAGAGTTGTAAAAATGTAAGAGTGAGCTCGAAATTCGAATCCCATGATTTAGAGAGAAACATTTCCTGGGTAAACAATTTATTTGATTTTGTTCATTTATGCTTGCAATAACGAATTTTAGGCCATGTATATAAATGTATTGATATCTTCATCATCTCGTCGCATGTATTTATGTTCGATGAGCCATTCTAGCTGCTCTTTGATCATCTTCTTAGAGGGCAAGAACATGTTCTTCAAAATCTCCACCAGTTCACTCTGAAAATACAAAATAATTTGTATAGTAAATTAGCAATTAGCCATTAGGCATCTCTTTTCAAAGATAGGTATTCAAATAGACTTCTGCAGTTCCATCCTTTTCTTGTTTCAATATTAATAACTCGCAACATTTCAGCAGTACTTAAATTGTTTTTGCTCAGGGTTGAATAGTTGTGTATTCTTTGTAAGGTTTCCGCAAAATGCGGCACTTGGTGCCATGATATAACGTAGTTCTGCGAGCTTCGCTAACTCGATGAGGAGTTTAATCGCAAGGATCTAATTTCCCCGTCAACATTGGTGGAGTAGGGATGAGCCTTTTGCATTGTATACTAAATTATTTCATATACAGGATAAGTTTTTACCCAGTGCGTAAATTGTAACCATGAATTCAGCATATCATTCTAGACCCCCTGCGCAGAAATTTTCGTCGGTTTTACAAAAAATATATATCAGCCTTTTCATAGAAAAATGCAATACCTACGGAGTCAAAATGTATGGAACAGCTGATTTTTATTTGTATAACCGACGAAAATGTTCTCGCTGGGGGGTCTAGAATGATAGGCTGAATTCATGTTTACAATTTGCGCTCTGGATAAAAACTGATCCTGTTTATATACCAAGAATATACAATGCATGAATGATAATAATTACATACTCCGGAATACGCGACATAATAATTTCCGGCAGGTGTGTCAGATAAGTAAGCTAATCAGCGTCATAAATACTGGGACATAAAACTATTCAAAATCTGAATAACTAAGAACTAAGTTTGAGAATGAGCATGGAACAGGACAATCGTAATTCTGTCAAGAAAACACATTTGAGATTATAGTATAGTGAGTTTTCAAAGTTTAGTTAAATTTTCATCAGTCTGTCCCAAGATTTTTGTCACTGACTTCTTAATCATTTAGACGAAAATACTTTCAATCATTTTCTAAAATGATTAATTACCTGGAGAGCAGTATTTGTGATCCGCTTTCTCATCTTTAGTATTTTTATAATGGCTTCTTGAGTCCTTAATATTCGAAGTTGAACAATGGAATGATTATCTTCTATTTGAGATCTCTCCGTGCTCAGTTGAAGTCTACCAATCAAGTTAATTTTTCCTCGGCGTTGAGGTTTCCCAGTTTTTATTAGAGCAAATTCTTGATTCACCCAAAAAGTAGTGTTCTCTGTAAAATCTTTTGGATTCTGAACTGCCGGTTCATAGGACAATAACTGTCTTTTGAGTTTTGGAAAAGCAACAAGGGACCATAAAGTTCTCCTAAGCTCTGGATCAGGAAGTTCAGTTGCAAGTCTCAAGTTTTCATAACTTATCTTCTCCATTGGTCTTTGATTCCAAGCAAACAAGACAGCCATTTGAAATGTGGTGACATCCAAGTCAAATCTACCAACAGAATTGGCAAATGTGATTGTACCATTACTCATATGATGATACCACTGCAACTTACGTCCTGAATGTTTCTTCTTATAGAAATCTTCAACTTCGGGTATGTAGTCCTCCAACTCTAACGGAAGGCTTACTGTAACTCTTTCAGATCCACGGGCCCATGCTCCAGCATTGAGTATTTTTATGTTTATAGCATCATGTTTAGTGGTATCAGTTCTAAACTGAGTATTCAGATCTTCACTAACCTTTATATCTTGGAACATTCGAGCCAGTTTGTTAACATAGTCAGCAGGCATGCCCACCTCTCTGAGCCACTCTACCATGTCCTCTTCTTTTTCCGAATCTGCACTTGAATCTAATATTAACCTTCTAGTGAGATGTGCTTTGTGATATCTCATAAAAACATCCTTATTTTCTATATACTTTAAAACCAACAATACATCTCTTAACCTGGATTCTATCTGCTCACTTGTTAAACGTTTACTTAGTGGTGTCTTCCGCAGTAACATATCACAATAATTAGCAAGGAGTTCGGGACATTTACTCTCAGGAGCTGTACCTTTGCTACCCCTGATTAAAGCTGAAGATGGTAGTTCCAACTTAAAGACTGTTGTATCATTTACAACACATTTGTAAGCCTTATCTCTAGCTGTTAAAAACCGTGGGTCATCCAAAAAGGCATCTTTAGCCAATGAGCTGAAACTCTTAAATAAGTCTAATAAACGTTCCACATACTTTTCTGAATCAGAAGTAATTATATCTGCAGAAGCTACCATATCTGCTAAACCAGCAGATACTATATGTGCCTCTAGATCTCTTAATATAGGAGTAACCCCTTCAGGCACTCTATCAAGAAGACGGAACATAAGTTGTAACTTCTCAGTTTGACCAGCTTTAATCAAAGGGGCACTTTCAGCAAGTAACGTGTGAAGGTGTTCGCCAATAAGAACTTTCTCACAACAGTGTGTAAGTGCTGCCACACTGCCACTTCCCGGTTCCAGATATCTGTGAGCTCGAGCTTCTTCTTCTTTCAAACGTTGATCAGCATACCTCATATAAGACTGAACTCCATTCACCAGCAATTGTTCACTGGCTTTTAGTTTGTAAAACTCTTCTGTTGCTTGCATATAAGCAGCCTCAAAGTTTTCCCTGTATATTTGGAGTTTATCCGTAGAGTTCGAGCACAAATTAACTGCAAAGAAGTTATTGATTATTTTTTCATTTGGCTATCATTTATATTTAGAAATCATGATGGCAAAATCACATTAAACCTAACTTACCATATGATTCTCGTACACCAATAACCAGCTGAGAATCAAATGATTCACCATTACGTTCAGCTTGTACCAACTTCATAGCAGAATCTTGTAATCTCTGCTTGATCTCCATGAAGATGCTTTGATTCCATGAATCTAACATCAATTTCCTTACCAAACTATCTTCTACGTTATTGTTGTTATTCTTCTTCTGAGCAATAGATGCATTAGAACTTGTCACTTTGCCTACATTGTTGATAGAGTTTTCTAATTGTCGAAATGGAGTAGGTAAATAATTGCACTGTGTAAAAAACTTGCCCCATTCGGCAATATATGCCTTTAGAAGGGCTTGGTCTTCCCGATGAGCCAGGACGCGATTCTGAGCCTGCTTTATATACATCATTATATCTTGCTGGAGAGAATCTCTTATCTTATATGCTCCTCTATCATCCCATAAGCACACAGAATGGACAGAACCAAAAAGATCTTGCCATTCTACTTGCGTTACCGGCTCCTGCTTGAGTAGCTTCAAAACTATAGGGCGCATAGCAGGCCATTTATCTTCAAAAGTGATTTGTCCTTTATCCTGCAAAGAAAATCCATGAAACGTTTTTACATCTCAATAAATCATTAAATATATATGGTATGACACAATATAAAGAAAGGAACCTTTAACATGACTTTATAATCAGAATATTACACTATTCAAACGAATACACTTCTCATAATCAAATTTATCTGGCGAATTTACGATTTGCGAGTGAATAGCATTGAGTAGCTTATTTCGACGTCAATAAACGTGAAAATAAATCAAGAATCCAAAACTCGATTCGACTATTGTATGAGTAATAATAGTCGAATAAACGTTAAGAACATTAATAAAACGTGACAACATTATACTAAAGCACAATACTTTTACATATAATCTCAGTTTCCAGTGTATTTATTTATCATGCCACAAAAGCGAAATTTTCAAGCCAAGTTGAGGCTACTCGAAGTTCAACGTGGTTCAACGAGAACACAGACGTAACGAGTAAAGTAAAGTTTTCAAATGTTTGAAGTCACGGGGGCCGGGCGGTTAGCCAACTCGACAGTGAATACTTCACTTGACGATGGTGAATTCAGCCATATGCATAGGTATTTGTTAATGCTGTCTTTTTTAGGATGAAATGATACACGCACTGACTAGGTCGCCGCCCGGGTGGCAGCAGCAACTTACAAATCTTAAATTTGCATTTATTTGTGTACATATGTAGACCTGCTTTTGGCTAAATAATAACAGCCGCACAGGTCGATCAATCAAGTTACGCTACGTTTGCCGCGGTTGATTCGTGGATGAGTGACCATCTTCAATTCTTCCGTGCCTCGGAATGCACGTTGTACGTTAGTCTCGGACTCTTGGCTGTCATTCGTTGATATTTGAAAAGGCTTACGGGTCGTCAGTAGCCCAAAAGGTGAACAACCAGTCTATCCAAGGGGTATCCTGTTACTTCACTTACTAAATCCTCGTAGGCACAGTAATGGACAGAAAAAGGGTAAAAAGTGAGTATTTGGCACCTCAAAACCGAACCACACATCAAGCCTCAACAGCCATGGATTGAATTAAAAGTAATGGGAGAAGGCAATGGAACACCGCTGCAATTGTTCTCCCAATATAATCAACATAGAAGTACAACATAACAGAGCTTGATTGCCTTGCAATACGCTTAACGACTGGCGCTGCGCCGGATTTTAAGGAGGAGGCAGAGAGCGTGAGGGAGAGGCAATCTATGCGCCCTCATGCCCCTAGCCATTGCAAAAGTCGCTCTGGGTGTCGGGAATCCATAGCGGACTCCCATATACGCACTGGCGATATAGGGTGTCACTTTCTACCTCCATCATTAGACCCTAGATATCATCTAAGACCTGGGGATGGGGTGGCGTTGTTTTATTACAACGTTACCATGGCCACCTTCCAGCTCCATCATCAGAACAGCTTCATGTCAGAATAATGTTGCATTGTCATCCAATTTACGTTTACTTATGCATACAGCTAAATCAGAAACCAGGAAGTGGGTCAAATTTAACTTACAAGATAACATTACAGACACAGGGGTAGGTAAAAGTAAATAGATTATATGAAATCGTTTCTTTTTTTATTTAATATATTGTATAATGAAACCCAATCCATTAAGGACCACACAGACGTCAATATCCTCTCCAGTTATCATAATAATTTATCACAATATGGGTCATAATCCAGCATGCGGGGTTTTGTGCATCAGAAAAAACTTTTTACCAAAAAATTTAACCGCCGAAAAAACTGAAAAGCAAAAAATAATAAACCTTAAAATTATGAGTCGGCGCTTTGAGTGATCTTTGTTCATTGATTTTCCCGCGCCGACTCATAATTTTAAGGTTTATTATTTTTTGCTTTTCAGTTTTTTCGGCGGTTAAATTTTTTGGTAAAAAGTTTTTATTTTATAAATTTTTGTGGCTTTAATATACTTATAATACTTGGCAAGGTATACCCTATACAATGAATAAAGAATTATCAAAATCGGACTACTCTGTATAAAGTTATGCGTGGTTAAACATAACAATCAGTGAGTGAACAATCAATCATCCCCTGTTTTCTGACCCTTAGGGTTTGATTTTGTTTTTCAAATTTAGATGGGACCACCCTCAGAGTATACCCTTTCCAATAAAAAAGAATTATCACAATCGGACTACTATGTAAAAAGTTATGCGTGGTCATACATAAAAAAAAAAAACAAAAAAAAGAAATACGCGTCGAATTGATAACCTCCTCCGTTTTTTTTCGTCGGTTAAAAAAGAAAATTAAGTTGTCTTTGGATTTGTGAAGTTTACTCATTGGCTGCATTCCGTATTACACTGACGTCGATTTGAGCGTGCTAACACCCGTTCCGTGAGCGCAATAACGATGTCCCGTGATCGTGAATCATTGCGCATCTTGCGATAACGGCGACCATGCCTTTTTTTGTGGTGGGAAATCATCAAATGACGTCTCCCGCTCTAGGGTAGAGCGGAAGAGCGTGTCAGACTTTTACTGACTAAAACCTACCCGTGTTCTTTCAGTTGCCCATATGCCACGGCCACGGTAACTCTTTCGAACAAGCTCTTGCGATCCTAGCAGGCTGGCGACCTTGCCTTAGATTGAAATCACCGTGAGCGCTTTAAAGAATGACAGTTCACCTGTTTTGTTTTGGGTCGAATCATAACATTATTAGTGGTGGGTCGTTGTCGAATTTTTGACGGACGAAACGCAACCGCTCTTCCGACGACGAAAACGGTTGCAGAAAACGGTCGTCGTCGCAACTGGTTTGAAGAGCCGTCTTCAAACCAGTTGTTGCGACGACGACCGTTTTGTAAAAGACGACACTTATCGAATATGGAACAGAATTGAATTGCGTTTTCGTTTCGTGAAATAGTTGCAGTTTCTTCCAAAGTTACAACTATTTATATATGACCAATTACACAACTGACCAAAAAAAAAAATGTAAACAAACATATGACGCGCTCACCGGCTCGTATTCCAAGATATTTATTTACCTATTATCCCAATTCAACATGCCGGGCGATTTCGCACTTAACGGCTATAAGCTTACACAGGTTTGACCGTCGCATCACGAACGACAGTATAGAAAAGTAGTAATAAAATATAGACTCTATACCATTGACAAAAGGTTCACTTTTAACTGTAAGAACTGGTTTGTGAACGAACGCGGTATGCTAAGGATGACGTCGCGACGAGTGTGATAGTTGAATCAATGCGTTCTCGACCGTATTATCTTAGCAGTAAAATAAAAAATCGCATCAAGTAATTCGAAGACTGGTTTGTGTAACGAAAACTGTTTCGATCCAAGACTTAAAAACAGTTTCGTCGTCGTAGTCGTCGCAGAACATAAAACGGTCTTTGGAACGGACGGACTAAGGACGACGACGCGACGCGACGAGTATGATAGTTGAATCAATGGGTTCTCGACCGTATTTTCTTAGCTGTAAAATAGATAATCGCATGTAGTAATTCGAAGACTGGTTTGTGCAACGAAGACTGTTTGGACCCAGGACGTAAAACGGTTTCATCGTTGCAAGACATAAAACGGTCTTCGGAAAGAGTTCGTTGTCGCAACGCCCACGACTAAACATTATAGGGTTTATTAGAAATTTTGCTTCTGGCTATAGTCGCCACCTAACCAAATAAGAAAATGTGAGGGATTTATTAATGAATATATAAGGTGTATCTATTCATACACGAAATATTTTAAGAGGCACACCTGTAGGTGGTAAAGAAGCTATAGCAACGGAAAAAAAAATACAGATGTTCCTAGCCATTGCTTTTTATTTAGCAGAAATATACTTGATATAAAACAAACGATTCGTTTCGTTCGTACTCACAGGAAAGAACAAATTTGTGGTGTTTACATGTTTTATATGATGCCTAGGGGTTTTGACGTTGAGCGAGCACTGTTAGCGCGTTCACGAGCGTTCCCTACTGTTGGTTGACAAATATGACAGCAACTGTCACAATCGTGGTATCCAACGCAAATTAATGATGTGAGCGCCGCCGTTAGCGACCATGTTCTAATTCGGAAAGCAGCCAATGGCAGCCATTGACATCTGACTTTTTGACAGCTTCATCTTAACGAAAACACTAATCATTGTTTGGAATTGAAAATTTTAAAACATTCCTGTTACTAAATTTTGATTAGAAAAACTGAAGAATGAGTACTTTTGGTGAAATTAACGAACCTTCAAGTCGAACTGCATGGGAAGACTGGGATGTTCTTTGTGGCGAAAATTTTGTTGAGTGAGTTAGCCAAGATTTAGCATAATTCAATGGAAACTAGATTAGTCTATAGACGACCGCTACTAGTCATAAGCACAACGACCGTTTCTGTGTCTCCAGCTATTAGTGGTTTTGTTTTTGTGCCAGTATCGGACGTGTTTCATGTGTTTTCTTTTTATTCGCAGTTTACATCTTGAAAAGGACGTAGAAGCCCCTAAACAAATTGATACTTTCATAATATTAGAAGGGAGATACTTGTATGAGTGTATTAGAGCTCACCATAAACTGGAACTCGTCAATGCCTGTTCAGAAGTTAATTTACGCTTATACAGAACTAGAAAAATGAATAATTACGTTTGTATGATACGGGATTACGATTTACTTCGTAGCGGCGAAATTGTTGAGTTGTTGAAAAAGTACATCACAATCAGTACTGATGTTATAGCAATATTGACAAAACCACTTGTAGAATACCAAGTATCTGAACTGGTCACTAAAGACTATGTAATAAGAAGTCTATCATCAAGTAAAAAATCTTCAAATGGTCTGGATATCAGTTTCTCTAAATTGGAGCAACCCAATATTGTATCTGGTCTATCTGCCGGAGGCAAGTACCTACTGATTTAGTCTATATAGTGTCTGTCTCTAATGTAATATTAACAATTTATTTTCCTCTCATTTTAGTACTTTCTTGGAGAGAAATCACAGACATGCCTGCTGTAGCTATTGTATGTTATATTGAGCACCCTGAAGAGCAGCAAATACAAGAACTATTTAATTTATTGGAAAAACTGAAGATAATTCCACATGTGGAGAAAACACACACTGATAATTTGTTAAAGTCAAACTTGTACATTTGAATGAAAAAACTTGTTAAAACTATGTTTGTATATCAGAGTACTGATGAAATGTATAAAATTAAATTTTTATGTGTTTTCTTACGAGTTTAATTTCATGTCCTCCATGACCATGACAAATGTCGCCATGTCTAGTAATGCAAAGTCATATTTGTTGCACAATGTCGCTAGAGACATGTATCGCTATTATAGATACAAAATAGATTCAAAATCATTCGTTTTCATAGTCTTTTTTATTTAAAACTAGCTTTTGCCAGCGGCTTCGCCTGCGTGGAGGTCGGAAAATATCCCGCGGGAACGTACTACCGGGATAAAAAGTAGCCTATGTCCTTTCTCAGGCTCTAAACTATCTGTGTACCAAATTTCATTTAAATCGGTTCAGTAGTTTAAGCAGGAAAGCGAGACAGATAGACAGTTACTTTTGCATTTATAATATTAGTTTGGATAATAAAACACGTCATGGTTCCATAAATACCTATACTCCATTTGTTTAGGTAGTTAACTAAATGTAAACAATCTTAACATGTCTTTTATCTAAAAAACTGTCTAAAAATTGAATCTAAAAATGTTTACAATTAGGTATTTACTTAAACCGATGTTAGGTAAGTAACTTAATTTAAATAATATTTGTTGGTCTTTTATACGATTTATTTTATATAAAAAGACATATCAAGATTGTTTACCTTTAGTTAATTACCTAAACAAATGGAGTATATGTCAAATTTAAAATCATTTAAAAACAATCTTGATTGTTTTAACTTGGTATAATACTAAAAAAAATAGTATCTTCACACATTGGTTTAGTAAGAAAGTCTTGCAACACTTTTCTTTCGATTAAAATATGTTTTCTTTTAGCGAAGTTCTAGAACAACTGAGAGTACTATATGCAAGACTAGTCGTCTTACAAAGCTTGTCCACTCAATTTATCAGACATAATATACCTCTAGGCGTGATTAAAAAATTGTTACCAATAAAGATAATAGGTACTAAAAGAAATAATTAATGCATTAAAATTATGAAACATACTGTAAATAATGTTTACGTGTACGGTACAGAACAAACATATCTTTCCAGCGCACGAGTCGACTAGATCATTCCATCTCCATTTTCCATGAGGCAAAATATCAAACAAACTACGTCATTCGTCATCATAATGAATAATATTTTTATTTTTTATTATTCAAATGTTCATTTTTTTCTTATGGATGTGTAGCAGTCATTGGACACACGAAGTGGGCTGCCGTTGTAATACGACTAAAATTTCACGTTGTATAAGCGAGGTATAATCTAAGTCAGTTGTTCCGCGTACACAGTATAAGCGATACATCTTTTGAAGACGATCCTAGGTCCGGCAGGAAATCGACAGTTGACATTGGTGCCGATTCTGTTGTACACCGAACTAAACTAACTAAACTATCTCTAAAATTCCTTACTTTTGGCTACGAGAATTTTAACGCTATTCTGCAAGGAAAAATCTCTAAATTTAAAAATTATTTTGGCACGACTAAAAACGAATTTGACAATCAACATGTTTTTTTTTTTTTGTTTCGGAATGTGGTACTTGTTTGCGCTACGCAATGAATTTTTTAGAGACGAAGGCGCGCGCAAGGGGGCAGCCTGGACGTGTTTTATTTGGAATTTTTCACTTTTTGTTTGAAAAAAAAAAAAAAAATTACCCACGTGTTGAGATTTAAATGTTCCGGGGTTTCATAAAGGGGGTCGAAAATTTCATTATTTTTGCGGTAGGACACGCCATTTTCGAGATATAAGCAAAAGAAAAAATAAAAAATACACCACTGTTTTTGCACGTGAAGGCGAGGCGTTGGTGTGAATTTTTGTTCATGCCACTAGTTTTATTCCACACCTTTTTAATCGCGATTAAAAATAGTCAGATTTAGTCAAAATAAATTATTATAGTCTAAATTTTTGGTGAAAACCGGCAAACTCAGAATAGCAAAATTGTCATTTTCACTAAACTAATAACTCAGTGCAATCTTAGTGCTGTCAAACTAAAATATAGTTAAGTTGGGTCACTTTAGTCTATTTCAGAATAGGAAATCGTCGTTTGACAGGAATAAACCAAATTTTAGTGGTTTTTAGTTTAGTTTAGAGAATTTTTTACAACAGAATCGGCACCAATGAAGAACTACGAGCCCATAAAAGGGCAAAGCCTAATAAGTCACGGGAGTTAGCTCACAAACTCGGCTGTAGCCATCCCACGATTCTCCAACATTTACAAAACCTGGGATATAAAAAAGTTGTTTCGTCTTGGATCTTGGATATCGCACAATCTTAGCGAATCGAACAAAGTGACACGCACGCATGTTCATCTGTCTTTCACTCCTGCAACGGAGAAAGGATCTTCTTCAAGAAACAATCACTGGAGACGAAAGCTGGGTGCTTTATGTTAGTTCTACATACGCAAACGACCAGAAGGAGAAAATCCAGATCCGACCCCTAAGCTGCCCCGTGAAGTTCTCTTCACAGTTTTAGTTTTACTCTGTTGTTGGTGGGACTCTGAGGGCATGCTATATTACGAACTGCTCCCATCCAGCACTACAGTAAATGCAAAGACTAACTCTGCACAATTGTAAAAGCTAGCTGAAGTTTTATAACTTCAGCAAACAAAAAAGGGGTAAACGTCTTCAAGTTTGGCTTCTCCACGACAATGCTCGACCCCACGTAACTGGCACAACAATCTCTTTCGCAGCTGGGGTGGGAAGTTCTATCGCACCCACCGTATTCACCAGACCTAGCACCTACCGAATACCATCTGTTTCGAGCTTTAAAAAGTATTTACAGGATAAAAAATAATGATCTCGCGTATCTCAAAAATACACTGGTCGACTTTTTAATTCCCGACCCAAAGAATTCTCGAATGCAGGCGTGCAAAATCTACCAGAGCGCTGGGCACGAGTTGTAGATGTAGAGGGAACATACATTACTGTATAATTGTTCATTGTCAAAATAAAATGTTTTTATACTTTTCTCGTGTGTCGCAAGACTTTCTTACCAACCCAATATTATAGAAAAGCGAGCTACCCATTGCTCGCCGCCCACAAGCTCCGTTGGCCGGGAGTCCACGATTGACTCCTGACGCCCGGGGCATCCATCCTGCGGCGGCTAGGGGCGTGAGGGCACAGAGACGGCCTCTCCCTCACGTGCTCCGCCTCCTCCTTCGCGAGTATTACTGCTTCGCAGAAGGAGGTGACATCTTCCCATGCCCTCTCGCTCCGTGCCATGGCTTGCACCAGAGGGGCGGTCGCGAGAGGTCGCCGCCGCCGATCGCCTCCACGAGGACACGGCGGTGCTCCGCCCAGGCAGGGCACACCTCCACCGTATGCTCCACCGTGTCTTCCAGGCGATCCACGCAATAGAAACACCCGGGCGTTCCTCCCGCCTTATCCTAAACAGGAACCTCCCGAAGCAGGTCTGTCCCAGCAGTGGAAACATTATATGCTGACTATGCCTAAGGTAGGATAGTGTTAAAGAAAAAAACAAAGACTTTTTTTCTAAAATTAATACTTAATATCGTAAAATTTTATTCAACATTAATACATTAACATACATTTAAAACTATTTAATAAAGTAAATAAAAGTAACATAAGAAAACTTATGAAATATACAAATAACCACAGCCTATTGGATCGCAGACCAGTTTGAGTTTGGTTAGTTATGTAACAAAAATATACTATGTTTTAGTGTATAGGTAGGCACATAAACAATGTTTAATAACGAAACATTGAAGTAAATCCACCTTGCACTTTATTTATAAAATTTAGAGCCCAACCATGACCACGAAAGATATTGATAAAAGCGAGACTTTTTAATTTCTCATAAAGTTCATCGCGCTTTTTATGACATTGAATAATAAACTCTATTTTTATTGGCTTAAAGTGCAATAGTTATGCCTCTTTCACTATCACTGGCGACACGAGACCTAAATGTTAAGCCTATTACAATTATTGCATTAGATAGTATAAAATCGAAAAGTGTGCCTTTATTTGCCGAGTGTTAGCGAGGACGGGCATTAGATTGTTAGAGCAATAATGGAGTCTATTATAAGACAGGCGATGAGCGCAACAGGCTTCTCTACGCTAAGAATTGACTAGCCCCGACTTAGAAATGTCATTTCAGTTGAACTATTCGTAGTCATGATAAGTTATGCTATTTATGCGACTGTGTTCCGTACAGTTCCTGATCGTTCAGTCAATGACTTTAAAGAATTAACAAAAAACATAATATATTTACAAAATAGTTTTAGACAGCAAACATAATATTAAACGACATTATAAAATTTAAATATACAATCACAAAATATTAAATTCCGAGTTACATTTACCTACAAACTACACACTGTAAGCATCATGATTGGAGCTTCCGAATGCTTCATTAGTAATTGATATAACATTAATTTTAATATAAGAACAGCTTAACCCGACCATTTTTTTGAGGTAATTTTTTTATCCGTAATATGTAGTAAATATTCCTAACAAGTCTACGTTTTTATGACCAAAAGTTTGGTGAAAAATCGAATAAAGTTTCTTTAAATAATTTCGCCAAAGCCATGGTTAACAACCAACATTCCTTTATTACTTAAAATATATCGTAAAACTACAAAGTTAGAATTACCTTGGAAGAGAAATTTCCGATAAATAAATATTTGGAATTACAAATAAAATAATTATTGGGATATGAATTCTCTCAGGAGAATCAAGAAAGAAGTGGAAGTAAAGTGAGCTATCACCAACATATAGTGGAAAGATGCTGCAGTTTTATGAGTAAACTGCTTTGACTCCTAATCTCCATCATCTCAATCATCTCTGCCTTCTTTCGCCAGATTATTTGGCGAATACAGAACAGAGCAGCTCTTTCTTTTAATACCTCTGAGTGGTCGCATCTTTTAAGACCAGGCACCGGAAAAGGAAGTGTTATGTCGTAATTATTCCATTGCGCTAGCTCCGTCCCATTATGCATTGCAAAATGGGACGGGGCTAGTCGTTCCGTCTGTTTATCTCTTTCTCAATTTATTTTACTTTAAGGTGAATGCTCCAACCAGCCCGCGAAATTCAAATTTTCTTACGTTTTTTGGAATTTGCAGGCCAGTGTTTTTTTTTTGTTCCTACGCCTTTATGAACCTTCGAGGGTTGTATTGGTGATTTTGATTATTATAATTCTGTAACTACATACGTCTTACAGTCGCGAATAATATTTTAATCAACATACAACCTAGCACTGGCCTGCAAATTGCAAAAAACGCAAGAAATTTTGTATTTCGCGGGCTGGTTGGAGCATTTCCCATGACACTTTCCTATACGGCCCTGGTTAAGTTTATGCTTATCACCACCTAGACCATACAAACACAGAAATGAAATTATGGCGACCTGAACTCTGGTATTTCACGATTTCTACCTTAGTTAGTCAAATCGAAATGAATTAATAAATTCGATTATTGTAATAGATTGATATGAAGTACAATTTTATTTCGTTTCATTAATATTAAAAGTAGTTTCTATTATAAAAAAATCTAATTTTGTAACTTATAAGTATACTATAGTTATATAACAGATCGTTCATAAACAATAACATATTAGGTAATATTAGACAATAAATATTTTGTATAGCATAATAAAAACGTATTTTCATAATTGTATATAATTATGATAAAATATAAGCAATCAGTCATGGACAAAATTAATATGCTATAAAACTGGTTGTAGAAAATTAACTCCCGATTGTTTGTTTAGACTTAAATAATTGACAAGAAAAACGATTCATGTGGGTTAAAATGACGTCACAACGTTGCATATACTTGTAAGAGCAACGTTTACTTAATTTTAAAATGTTTTTATAAGTTATTCTTTTAAAATTAGTATTGAACTAAACCACAAGTAAAATAGAGTTGAAAATAGCATACGAGAAAAGATTCCCTGCGGCGTTTGACACATCACGTAGCTGACCCAACAGACATTACCCAATTTTCAAAAAATCATTCCGGAATTTTGCTGCTCAACTTACAATCTGACATTGGTCAGTGTCACGTTATTTTATTGATGAAATGACGTTCACTACACCATAGCAGCGGAACCGCCATGATTTGTAAGTTGTACGACAAGCGAAACAGAAACAAAATTCCCTGTTCTAACACACAGATTTGATTATGATTCTATCTCTTTCTTTCCCGTGTAAAAATTATAGTTAAAAAAAACACGTTTCTTTTTAGTTTGGTTTTCTATGGAAGCGTGGTTTTTTTAGTTTTTTTAATTATTTGTTCTCTATTTTTAGGGAGTTTCGAATTTTGTGACGTATGTCAGCGTAGTTTAATTTTTTTAAGTGACGGATGTCAGAGTTTTCGAAGACAGTTTTTTTGCTATTCTGGTAACCCCGGGAAGGATAGTGGCACAAAGGAGGACCGGACAAAATGGTCCCTACGACCAATAACAGCCACACATATGTCATTAGATAGGCATTTTAATACAGAACAATAATTACTAAGGCGATTTGTATCAAATCGCTGTGTGAAAAAAGTTATGGCGATGTTTAGTAGGACGTACTGGACGCTAGATAAAGGAACACTCGAATTAAATAGTTAATCAATTGTTGTGGAAAGTCCACTAGAATTGATTGAATACTCCCAAATGTAAGCGTTCCGACAATAACAAAATAATGTGATAACCTCGAGCTGGTCTGATCATGAAAAGATAACGGTACTCTTGAATAGCTTTTAAGTAAACCCAGCGACTGTGGGCTCAATAGATGCGTCTCAACGAATCCGGTTCATTTTACCTTATGACGATAACCTAAGTTGGCCTGGAAGGTGGAAGGTCTTATATTTCACCCGAGCTCAATTTTCGTCCACGTTAGTCATCAAGTTATTGTCTTTAGGCAAATGAACAGGACTCGTTAAGACACATTTAATGAGCCCACACTCGCTGGGTTTACTAAAAGCTGTTCAAGAGTTCAGTTATCCAGGGTTCAGATAAGTCGCCAGGTCATCGTCATTAGGTAAAATGAACAGGATTCGTGGTGACACATTTGATGAGCCCACACTGAACAGGTTTAGTAGCTATTAAAGGGTTCTGTTATGTAGCGACGGTAGCGACTAGGACCACAGTCCACCTCTATGGTACCATGTTATTGTATTATCATTGGAATGAATACATTTGCGAATAATCAAATCAAGACCACCAGAAGTGATTAACTTTTCGACTGTTCCATTATCTATCGTCCAGTACCTACGTCCTACCAAATATCGCCACAACTTTTTCCACACAGCGAATTGTAATGAGCCGCCGAAGAATTTATTGTAATTTATTAAAATACCTATCTAATGGCATATGTGTGGTTGTTATTGGTGCTGGGACCAGCTTCCATACATGTTTGCCGATTCTCCTTTATAAAATTATTGTATTGTCATCGGTGTTTGATAAGTATGCCAAATTTCGAGTTAATCCGGCTTTTTAAAAGGGGTCAAAATCATGTTCAAAGTTTCCGTTACATAGGCATTTGCCTATGTAACGGAAACTTTGAACAAGATTTTATGTTTTTTTAGTATGTACTAACATTAACATATGTATGAAACTAATAAAAGCGTATTAAAAAAGATAACAATGACTATGGAAATTTCGCTTTATAAACTTGCCGACTGCCACAAAGACGTGCGAAACAAACGCGGCACCGCAAAATACCGTTTTTGTTGCGGTGCCGTTTTTTGTAAAATCGATGTTAATTTTGCTCCAATTACCACAATTCAACTCATGATCTTCCAATACTCGAATCGCGACGTTAATATACATAGTAATGTTTCTTAGCGGTTATTATCATTATTTTCCGCGGTGGAGGTGTGCTAAAGCCCGAAAGACCACATATAAAATATAAGATATTTAGGCATTGCTCAACTCAACATTGTAAATTTTTTCGTAAGAATAACAGTAATTTTGTAAATATAAAATTATCATCCAATACAATGTAAATATTTAAATTTCTTTTATGTGTCAATAGGTCAAAATATATATAAAATAGCTAAGCCATGCTTATCTATATAATATAACTACTTATTTAAATACTACTACGAATTTATGTTGTGCCGTCAAATTTACTCACGACTTATATATCCATATGTACAGACGCCATGCGCCAGCACATCGAGCTACTACAATCTGTCAAATTTCTTTAATAGATTTTCACCTTTATCGCTAAAGCATTAGTTTCAAGGTTGATTGCGAGAATTTGACAAATTTGGCCTTTATGTGCTGGCGTCTGTACGATTTTCAAAAGGATTTGTCGCCAACCAATCTATGTATTAAAAAATATTTTATATCCAAAGTGATAAAATATGCTTTTGATAAATCTAGAGCTTTAATATTTAAGGAGAAGAATATTATTGTATAAAACTATATTTATGTTATACACATATAAATCACTACTGTCCCATATTTTATGAATACATTATTTATTTAAGTGTATATGTACAATATTGGAGATTAGGGAAACCTATAATGTATGTAGTCAGTATACATAAAGAAATGCCCAAGAAATATTATACACTATGAATATTTTGCTTTATTGAGCATATTTCCAACTTGAACATTCTTAGTATATGTAAGGAATGTGAAACAGTATTAGTACAAGTTTTTTCCTCAATACCATAATATTTAACCTGACTAGAGCCACTTTTAAAGTGGACAATAACATTATTTTGTGATACCGTTACTGTTATTTTTCGTTAATGGTACACGTGATTTATTTGTGTATTTATTCATTCAAATAAGCACTAAGATGCTGTCAGTGCTTATTACTAACATAATGCAAGTTAGCCCTAAGGATATAATAATATAAACGTTTAAAATATAGATGACACTGACACCTAAATTATGGCATAATAATATTAGACGAGGACTACATTAATATTCCTCCTAGTTGCCTGGTAAAGCTTCTAGTGACTAAATCTACTCTTCATACCATACAAAAATACAATTGTCTTAGACAATTAAGCTTTTATATGATAGACATAAACTCTCTTCTCTAAATAACTTTGGAGGTACATTGAACAGCCTTTCGTTTTTTTACTCACATCTGAAGTGTTATGTATTTATATGTCGTTTAACCCACCATTATTTTGTCCCGATCTGACTTTGTCCAAAACTTTATTGACGAATTCTGAAGTTTTGCCTCCGATTTTTATCTCTGTAACAGAAAAATATTATCATTTATTAAAATTATCATGACTACATAACTATATAACCATCATATCTTAATCAGCCTAATTTATAATGATCCCACTGCTGGGCCACAGGCCTCCTCTTGATGAGAGGTAATGGGCCGTAATCCACCACGCGGGCCCAGTACGAGCTGGTAGATGTCACACGTATTCGGATTTATACTTCTAGGTAACAAGCCTCTTCATGCTAACATCCTTCACGATGTTTTCCTTCATCGTTTCGAGAGCAGTAGCGATGATTTAATTTACACAAAGTAAAGTGCCTGCATGGCTTCGAACCTATGACCTAAAATTCGTATAAAGTCGCGGCCACCACTCAATACAACTACCTCGATGGTATTCCTATTGTGTCGAATATCTCATAGCATGATTGTCTTTAAGTTACTAGCTGGCAAAATAGTAATTAAACTTGGTATCTTAACAATAACACATTTTTCAGAATAAACACAGTACAGCTGTCAGTCTAATAAGAGTTAACCAAATAAGATAAATTATAATTTAGGGCTGATAGCAGCATCTTTAGAAACCGAAATAGTATGAAGATATAATTACCTGTAGCCGTATTGACTATATTCGTGATGTGCGCGTTCCAGTCGACATTGTTCTGTGAGTTAGTCACTCGGCTGCTCACTATTTGTTTCATTTGTGCTATCCCATTCAAGAGACGCCCTGAAGTGAAAGAAAATTAATCTAAGTAAAGATAAAATAAATTTAAAAAAGCACTACTCTTAAAACCATTCACATGTAACCTAGATCATCATCGTCTGCCTAGCCTTTTTCCAACTATGTTGCAGTCAGCTTCCATTCTAACCAGATACAGCTGAGTACCAGGATTCTGCATGGAATGATTGCCCATCTGGCCTCCACAACCCAGTTACTGGTAATACGACACCCCTTGGTAAGACTGGTTGTCAGATTTTCGGACTTCTGACGACTCGTAACGACTGTCAAATATTTACGAATGTCAGCCGGGACCAATGGCTTAACGAGTATGTATCCTAGATGATAGGTTTTTTTTCTGTCAAAATCTGTCATCATTCTTCTGCCCTTCTAATTTATTTGTGGTTGGCGCACTATGTAAATCTGAAAAGTCTGTATGAGTTTTAAAAACCCCGCGTGGTCTCCGGGTTACCCCGCGTGGTCTCCGGGTACACCGCGTGGTCTCCGGGTACCCCGCGTGGTCTCCGGGTACCCCGCGTGGTCTCCGGGTACCCCGCGTGGTCTCCGGTTAGTAGAATAGGACCACCCCATCACAGTCCGTGGGTGTCGTAAAAGGCGACTAAGGTAGCTGCTGGAGGATTCCATTCAAAATCAAAATCAAAAGTCATTTATTCAAATTAGGCTGAGGATCAGCACTTTTCGAACGTCAAAATTACAAAAGATAGTCCCCCCAAAACGCCCACCCGTCGTAGTAGTTTCCTCACGCCCAAGCTAAGGTTGCCGTGCCGAGAGCTGCATGACTAGGGGGGGGGGGGGGGGGGGGGGAAGCCTTGTCGCGAGCGTGCCTGTTGTCTGGGATCGGGCGCCCCCAGGCACTAACCAGCCTTAACCCTACATGCGGGGCTCTGTAGGGTGTCGACAGATTGTATTCCCCTGCTTTTCGTGGGAACTAAATAATAATATAAAACTCGGAGTCGGCGGTGATGCTCGCCACACACCACGTCATTTGTTTCCACGGGGCGAAAAGCGAGCAGCGGAATGTCGCTTAGCAACGCTGAATGTGCAGAGAGGTATAAAGGATAAGATGGATGAGGTGTGTGACATGGTGAAGGATAAAAGAATTGATGTGCTATGTGTGAATGAGACGAAAAGAAAGGGAGTGGACACGACTAAACACGGATCTCTGACCGCTATCTATCTGGTCTGGTGTTCAAGAGACACAAAGGGCCTGTCAGGGTGTGGGAGTTGTCCTCTCCGAGCGAATGATGAACTGTGTGAAAGATTATGTTTGTGTGAGTCCCAGGATTTTATGGATGAGAGCGAAGGTGGGCCTAAACCCTATCTTTATGCTGTGCGTCTATGCACCCGATATGGGAAGCTCACCGTCGGAGAGGGATGAATTTTGGAACAGCATAAGGGAACTAGTGAATGAATGTAGAGCAAACGAGATGATTGTTATGCTAGGTGACTTTAATGGTTGGGTTGGTGTTAAGAGGAATGGGTACGAAAAAGTATTCGGTGCATTTGGGGATGACAGAGTGAATGAGAATGGGATGAGTTTACTAGAGATATGTGTAGAGAAGAATTTGTCTGTTATGAACACTATGTTTAATCATAGAAAAGTTCATAGGTATACGTGGGAAAGGCAAGACAGTAGAAGTACGATTGACTTTGTGATTGTGGATGAAAGATTAAAGAGTAAAGTGACAGATACTAGAGCATATCGGAGTGTTAACGTAGGGACAGATCATTATCTGGTAATGTGTCGGGTGGATGGTCTGTTCAGACATTGGCGTCACCGAGTTCGAGTTCCTGTGACTGCACTTGAAAGAATAAAAGTAGAAAGACTGCAAGATTTGAAAGTAAAAGAGGAATATAAGTGGGAAGTAAAGGTGAAGACGGATAAAATATTTGATGATACGAATGATTATAGTATGGAGGAACAGAATATACTGAAAAATAGTTTGGTGCAAGTAGCCACAACAGTATGTGGTGTGGCACGGAGAAAACGGGTAGATGGTGAAGTTAAAGAGGTTGTGCGGAAGAAAAAAGAGGCCTGGCTTTACGTGTTAGCCTATAAGGCCCAAAATAGGATGAATCAGGCAGTGAATGTGACGGATGGTTTGGAAAGAGTTAAAAGGAAATACTCCGAAATGAAAGTGAAAGTGAAAGAGATGGTAAAAATGAAAAAGGATGAAAGGCAAGAAAAGTATAACAGGAAGTTCTCTGATAACTTCAGGGCCAATGTTAAGCTGTTTTGGAAACAGGTAAGATTGGCTTGCGGAGTGACAGGAACATCGAGTATGAATGTTATAAGAGCAGAAGATGGATGTTTACTAAATGAAGAATGTAAGGTCTTGGAATGCTGGAAGGGATACTTTGAAAGTTTATTCACTTGTCAGGACAGCGTGCAAGGAGTAAGCAACTGGGCAGATGCCAGTTTAGAAGACCCTAACTCAGAGGTAGATGAAGATAATGAAATAGAAATAGATGAGATAGTACAAGCGCTGAAAGGTATGAAAGTTGGGAAAGCTGCAGGATATGACAGAGTGTCTGCTGAAATGCTGAAGAGCGGTGACGGGGTGGTACCAAGCCTGTTGTGCCGGATCTTTAATATGTGTTGGAGATATGGCCGTGTACCGTATGATTGGTGTAAGGCTGTAATTGTACCACTATATAAAGGAAAAGGCTCACAGCAAGAGTGTAAAAACTACCGCGGCATTAGTCTTTTGAGTGTTGTCGGCAAACTGTATGCGAAGGTTTTGATAAACAGAGTGATAGGAGTGACCGGTGAGAAAATATGGGATGTGCAGGCAGGATTTAGAGAGGGGATGGGCTGTATAGATCAGATCTTCTCCTTAAGGTGCATAGCCGAAAAACATCTGGCAAAGCACAAGAAAGTCTACTGCGCTTTCGTTGACTTGGAGAAGGCCTATGACAGTGTGTGCAGAGAAAAACTGTGGTCAACACTATCCATGTACGGCGTGGACTGGCGCTTGGTACGGGCACTGAAATCTTTATACAAGGATTCCAGTGCTTGTGGTAGGATAAATGGGGCATACACGAACTGGTTTTGCATCTCGAGGGGTGTTAGGCAGGGCTGTGTAGCGTCACCGTGGCTGTTCAACCTGTACATGAATAGTTGTGTGACAGATTTGAAAGAGGGTGAGTGTGGATTGGCAATGAGTGAGTTGCCTGTCAAATGCCTTCTCTACGCAGACGATCAAGTTTTACTTGCATCGTCAGCCGAACAGTTGCAAGACATGGTGACTGTAATGGATGAAGCATTTAAGATGAAGGGGATGAATATGAATGTGAATAAGACGAAGGTCATGGTGTTTGAAAGAGAAGAGAACGTATCGGTGCGTGATGTGATAATAAACGATAAGAGTGTAGAGCAAGTAACTGAGTTCGTATATTTGGGGAGTTTGTTTACAAGGGATGGAAATATTGATAAAGATGTGGAAAGAAGAGTGAATGCGGGAAATAAAGTAAATGGTGCTTTACATGCGATTGTGACCAACCAGTTGATGTGCAATAAGGCTCGACTGCCTGTTCACAATGGTGTACTGGTGCCTACGCTTATGTATGGAAGTGAATGTTGGGTGTGGCAAAAGAAGCATGAAAGTAGAATAAATGCTGTGGAAATGCGTTCCTTGCGAAGCATGTGTGGTGTGACTATGAATGATAGGCTGAGGAATGATGTGATTAGAGAACGGTGTGGTTTAAAAGAAGATGTAGTGACAAAAATTGAAAAATGTATGCTTAGATGGTTTGGTCATGTTGAGAGGATGAATGAAGGACGGCTCACAAAAGGTATTTACAAGGCAGATGTGAGTGGAAACACCGGTAGGGGTCGCCCTAGGAGGACATATAGTGACCTTATTGGTGATGTTCTTCAGAAAGGTCAGGTGCGTAGTACTCGCAACCGGCGTGTGTGTATGACCAATTGTATGAACCTAAACGAGGCAAAAGGAGTGTGTAGAGATCGTAGCAGGTGGCGTTCCGTGGTTTCTGCCTACCCCCATGGGTAAAAGGCGTGATTGTATGTATGTAGTTTCAAACTAAAATAATTTGTAAAATAAACTTACTATGTTCTTGCTCCAAACCATGTAGTTTTAGTTTATTCGCCTCATGTTGGGCTTTTTTCTTCAACCTGCAGGCCCGTGATGCAAGTTTATTTTTCTCTTTTCTCGTTTTGGGTCTTACATTGAATGGCAGTTCACTAACAGGTATCATGTCATTTATTACTTTGCCCAAATTGTCTAGTTCTTTGCCAATCAAATATAATTTTCTCGGATTTGGTGTTAAGTCATTCCCATCTCCTTTTCTGGCTTTTCCACTGCAAGGTACATTAAATAGTTGAAAACTTAATAGGATAGACATATCTCATGATATAAAAACAAAGGAAGTTAAAAACCGACTACGAAAAAATCGCCAATTAAAAAAGAAAGTTAGAAACTATAACCCACTACGACATAAACGCCAAACAAAACAGTGCTAACAGGATATTAATGTCGTTTTTAGGGCTCCGTAGCCAAATGGCAATAAACGGAACCCTTATGCATTCGTCATGTCTGTCTGTCTGTCCGTCCGTAAGTCACAGCCACTTTTTTCAGAAAATATAAGAGCTATGCTGTTGAAACTTGGTAAGTAGATGTATTCTGTGAACCGCATTAAGATTTTCACACAAAAATAGAAAAAAAAAAAAAAATATGGGGTTCCCCATGCTTAGAACTGAAACTCAATTTTTTTTTTCATCAAACCCATTCGTGTGGGCTATGGATAGGTCTTCAAAAATGATATTGAGTAGTTTGCGCGAGAGACACTTCCAAAGTGGTAAAATGTGTCCCCCCCCCCCCTGATAAAACTAAAAAAAATATATGATGTACATTACTATGTAACTTCCACCGAAAATTGGTCTGAACGAGATCTGGTAAGTAGTTTTTTTTTTAATACGTCATAAATCGTAAACCGCAACCTTTCATTTAAGTACCATTTTTCGTTTACCTTTCATTCAATCAACTCAGATATAATTTTTTTTTAAAACATTAAATTACATAAACATAAACCTTATGCATTAACCGTGAATACCTACAGGTTTGTACGGAACCCTCGGTACGCGATTCCGACTCGCGCTTGGCCGGTTTTTTTCTGTTTTTGTACAACTGCACCCTAATTGCGAAACGCACAATTTATCAGAATCTGAATGGGATTGAAGATTATTTCTAAGCCATTGCGTCATTTGTTCGAATAAATTTTCGGCTCAACAACTTATATAACGCAATGAATGTTATTTAACTATGAATATTAAACCAATATTTCTTCCCGTGGGTGTCGTAAAAGGCGACTAAGGGACTTACTAGAGAATGGGCAGCAGCGCAGCGTACTCTGTGCATTTTACCACCATACTGCGATCGCCAACCCGCCTGCCAAGCGTGGCGATTATGGCAAAGCCCCCCAAATTGGGGGAGGCCTAAGTCCAACAGTGGACGTCTTACGGCTGAAATGATGATTAAACCAATTCCTACCGATAAAAAGTTCCGCAATTACCCCTCTAGATTCACGTGTAAAATATGCCATCCCTACTAATATTATAAATTTTGAATGTAAGTTTGTTTGTTACTCTTTCACGCGAAAACAACTTAACCAATCATCATGAAACTTTGTACACATATTCTTGGAGGTATTAGAAGTAACATAGGATACTTTTTATGAATAAAAAAAAAAAATGTTATTTTTAACACTAGTGAAGCTGTGGGCAAATGTTAGTATTTATTAATGACGATTTTTGGCGTAGTCGGGTTTTAGTTTTTAAGAAACTACAAAAAAGAGGTTTATGGGGTGAACCTGTATACATTTTATTAAGGTTGCTTGGGTAGTTTTTGTTTTAGCTTCAATATCATATATTTAATCTACTTTGTTTATTTTGGTGATGTTATAATACTTCCTATCACTGTTATTAACCAAACCCAACCATAATGAAAAGTGGAAAAAAAAACTTTAATCTCAGAATTCTGTGTCTGGATCTGTCTTTTTGTTTTTTGCCACTAACTTCCAAAATTATAGTAATTTTTCACTCTGTAGTGTTTTTTGGAAGTTAGTTGTGCTTGAAAACAAGTTTTTTATTAACTATATAATGTATAAACTAGCTTTTACCCGCGGCTTCGCCCGCGTGGATGTCGGAAATTATCGCAAGAGGACGTACTACCGCGATTAATGGATTAAGAATGCATTAATCCAGGTTATATAGGTAATAAGAGAGCAGTCTCACACAAATTTCCATCCCCTACTCAATTTTTTTTGCTCCATACAAACTTCTGCCCCCCATTTTAGCGAAGTGGGGGATTAGAAAGAGACAAAAAGTAGCCTATGTTCCCTTCCACTTAAAAAATCACGTCAATTTGTCGCTCCGTTTTGCCGTGAAAGATGGACAAACAGACACACACACTTTCCCATTTATAATATTAGTATGGATTACAGATAACCAACAGATTCACGCACAATGGTCCACCTGAAGGTCTAAGCGAGGGAACCACTCTTTAATTGGTTTTCAGAAAATACTCCTTAAAAAGGTTTATTCGATACCAAACACTTTACACGTTTATTTTTTTTCCTGCTCCATCGTTATTCTGCTATAAGTCGCCATGTTAGATTTATGTATTGTCACAGGGCCTATAATCCACGCTACAACATTACCCTTCTAGTGATACTTCATTTGTGAAAATATGAGGAGTAATTAAGGAGTTATGAGAGAACAGATGGACAAACAAACATACCTAGATATGTAAATAGCCTGTTAAAATCATAACCCTCCTTTGGCATTTCTGATGTTGGGTAAAAAAATATGTTTTTCTCATTCTTACCTGTGTTTAATACCCCTGACACTGCAACTGGGACTGAAAACTGGATCAGTGACTAAATTGAGAACATGTGGGTCTTCTGATTTGTTTTTCAAGATGAGCCTCTGACCCTTTGGGCCTTTTGCTTGTACATTGTACTGCCAGAAAAATCTCTCCTTCTTAGAACTGTGACGGCGCTCTTTACCTTCTGTTTCATCATTTGATTCTGTAATTACAATTATTTCACAATATTACACAACAATTCCTGTCTAATACTCATAATAATACGAAAGTAATGATAAATGTCCACAAATTACCATCAGAAGAGAGGTCCTCATATCTGTCACTATCTTCATCTGTCTCAATGTCACGGTCGTCTTCATCCTGCGAGAAGTCACCAGTACCGGGACTGAGAAGTCCTCCAGATAGAGAAGATGCAGATCCTGCTTCAGCCAATGAGCTGGTAGATAACAGATGCTTACGTGGCTCTCGACGCTGCCAAATCTGGCAAAACATATTAAAATAAGTAGTGATAAATAAATACACATAACACTTAAAACTATGAATATCTAATTTCTATAACAACCCACCTGTTCCATGGTGAGGTGTGTAGGTGCAGACGAGGAGAGTTGAGCTTGCTGAGGATTTATGCTGGTAGGGTATGGTGGTAGCACAGTGGATGCTGGAACTGACTGCCCCAAAGCTATCTCGCCACTGTACCCATCCATGCGCAGCAGCAGTTCTGGCAACTGGTTCATGGGCTGAGCAAAGCTAGATGATGCTGAACTATGTTGACTTGCTGGGGAAAATGCAAGCTGAGCACGGCTGTAAGGACTGCAAGGACTCTCTGAGGCCATAATATTGTGTGGATGTATGGTGTTTGGGCCACGACGTGAACCACTCATTGCTCCTCCAATTTGTACACAGTAACCACTCTCTTCAGGTAGAAGGAGATCATCGAAATTCAAATCATCCAATAATGTGTCTGGATTTGCATTTAACTCTGCAAGTGTAGGTCCAAGTATTAGATCAGCTTTGTCAACTTGAAATATGTCATCATCATCCATTTTAAAGCTTTCCATTTTAGATGTGTCAGAATCAAATACAAGCTTATTGTAGCCCACATTGGGCATGTTGTAAGAGCTCAGGTTGTCTTGTAGACACAGATCTAGATCGGTGTTGAAGTCCCCGAGATCAACACGGCGCTGCGGAATGGGCACGGAAGCAGACATCGTGCCCATCTCTATTGACGACTCCTGTTTTATCTCTACACCTGGCTCGAGAAGAAAGTCATGTGTGTAAATAGAATCCGACATCGCACGTGTTTGTGACCAGTGACCTTGACGTATAATAGTCTTGTTGATAGAGATTGGCGCACGCGTCTTACGTCTCTATCGATTTATTCACAGCGAAACCCACGTGTTGGAACTATTTCCCTAACTTTATTCGATAACAGAACCTACATAGGAAGTTCCTGTTATATATAAACGTATCTTTTTATCATAAATACACTTAGATATCTCATCCTTCGGTTACATAACTGTAACAACACACAACCCTCTAAACAAAATTTGTAAGCACTTGATATTCACAATGACTTTCGATATCGAAATTAGACAAACAATAGATTCAATAAACAGAATGTTTCACGTTTATTTGTGTCAATTCCACTTTATTTTTTAGTTACACGTGATAACAGTGATGAAATTATGTAGGATTTCAATAAATTCAATTGCTAGAATAGCCACAATAACAAAAACACTGCTGAGGTATACGAAGTAAACAAAGATTTTATTATTATTATTCAGCAAATTCAAAGGTCATTGAAGTGAGAAAACGTTATAGAGAAGTGTAAGGAGTGAAAGAGACAACTAAACTGGATTGGAAATGTCTAGGCGGAAGTGGAAAGGATCCGCGAACCAGGGATGGGAAACGTTTCTTACTATTTGAATTATGTTAACTATTTGTCTGCGGTTAGTATGGAATCCCAAGAAAAAGCGATTTTCACTAAAGGTACGGTTATAAACCAAAGGTATTAGCTGATAGATCTATGAGTTTTTGCTGTTGGCAAATCAGTCAGAAATAAGTGAAGATGATGTCACAAAAAATAATCTTATAGGAAAAAATAATCTCTAACCAGAATGTTCATCTCATTCCCATCAATATTTTTGAAAGATCTCGATCGATCTTACGAAAACTCACACAAGGGAATATGCTCGTAAAACGGTCCCCACTTTATGTTTAGAAGAAAGAAAAAACTCAACTTCCTGAGAGTATTATTTATGACCATACCAAATTACTTTTAGTACAAAAGTAATATTATTGTTGTATTTGTCCCCAAAAGTGACTCTTGAAGAGTCTATGAGTTAAACTACAGACAAACAGACGCACTTAACGTAACTATAAGGGTTCCTAGTTTTACTAAGGAATCCTAAAAAATTCTGGAACCATTGAATAGGTACGTTCTCGAATAAAATATGTCGCATTTTTGACAATGGCCTTGTCCCCAACAGTAAATAGCTGTTGCAAGAATGGTGTAGTATTTACTAGTAACAATCGTCCATGATTGATTCATCATCCGCCTAGCTTTTTCCATGCTAGCCATGATTATTGATGATAAATCGATTCGATCGATCATAGATTGATTTCAGATTTGGCATACCGAATACGTATCGATCGAGAAAATCAGTTTTCAATTAATGATCATCTATGACTGACCCCGTCTGGTTATACCTTTACATCAAACTTTTACAATGCATACCACAAACTTCTAAACTTTTTTTCAAGTGAAGGACAAAGATGTCGTAACCAGCTGAACGTCAAAAGTGCAGTGACAATACTGACAAAATAATACAAGTATTATTCAATTTTCAATATTATGGGCGACGAAAACATAAATTCTAGTAAAAAATGTGATACAATTAAGTGTAATATCTTAATTATTGGCGCCGGCATGGCTGGGTTAGCTGCCGCCAATTACCTTCTCAAAAATGGCATGCAGGACTTTGTAATTTTAGAAGCTAGAAAACGTATCGGTGGTCGTATAATTTCAATACCAATGAAAAATCAGAATGTTGAGCTGGGAGCCAATTGGATTCATGGAGTATTAGGTAATCCAATTTTCGAAATAGCTATGGCCAATGGTCTTGTAAATATTATAAACATACCTAAGCCTCATAAGGTTATAGCAGCAACAGAGGATGGGAAGCAGGTACCCTTCGGAGTACTTCACGAGATTCATGAAGCTTATGTGTGTTTCCTGAGACGGTGCGAGGAGTACTTCTTGTGTCAGTATCTACCCCCTCCTGACATTCACAGTGTTGGCGAACACATCAATTTAGAAGCTACTATTTATCTAGAACGTTTGCCATCTTCAGAAGAAAAGAAATTACGAAGATTAATATTTGACTGCTTACTCAAAAGAGAAACATGTATATCTGGATGTAACAGTATGGATGAGATAGATCTCCTAGAGTTAGGTAGCTATACTGAGCTACAAGGAGGGAATATCATGATACCATCAGGCTATAGCTCAATATTGGAACCACTCACCAAAAATATTGCCCCTGATAAAATACTGAAAGACCATGCTGTAAAAAAAATAATTTGGGACTCACAGGAGCATAGTTCACAACGGCCTTTAGAAGATGTTGGTGAAGAGTCTGAGGACTCGGATCAAACAGTGATTGAAGATGTTTCCAAAACACCTTCTGACAAAACAGTAAATCCTGGTGAAGGCACCTCATTAACAGATGTTACTCGGAAACCAAAGAAAAAGTTCCCTAACTATGTTGAAGTAGTATGTGAAAATGGGCAGACTTACTACGCTCACCATGTGATATGTACAATTCCTCTGGGTGTTTTAAAAGACAATGCTTCAAACTTGTTTGAACCCTCTTTGCCGCAATATAAAATGGAATCCCTTGAAAGATTATTATTTAGTACAGTTGATAAAATTTTCTTAGAATACGATAGACCATTTTTAAATCCTGAGATCACGGAGATCATGTTGTTATGGGAGAATTCACCGACTCCTGAAGATATATCTGACTCATGGTATAAAAAAATATACTCATTTAGCAAAGTATCAGAAACCCTGTTATTAGGATGGCTGTCAGGGAAAGAGGCGGATTATATGGAAACACTATCAAATGAGGAAATATCAACTACTTGCACAAAGATACTAAGAAAATTCTTGAATGATCCATTTGTTCCTGAGCCTCATAAATGTGTTTGGTAAGTGTTTTATAACTTTCATTTAATCATTTAAATATTATATTATTTACATATTATATTGTTTTTACACATAATGGAAAACTATAACCATTCTTTTTATTGTTTGGTTGATATGAATGATGTTACTTTTCAGCACAAGTTGGAAAAAGCAGCCATTTACAAGAGGATCCTACACTGCTATAGGCGTTGGAGCTAGTCAAAGTGATATTGAAAGTTTAGCCCAGCCCTTATTCAGAAATGTACATGATAAAAAGGTAATATTACTTTACAAATCTATTTGTCCTGGAATGGGAACAATTTTACTATGCCATCATTGCCCTCCTCGTCACTTAGTTCATGATCTATACCTAGGAGTTGATGTTCACAACTAAAATTCAAACCTGATTCTTGTTTTTTTCTAAATGAAAGTCTATCTAGTCAGCCCCTATGCAATATGCTGATTCTGCCACCAATTTATAGCCAAATACCATATATTCTGGTAGTAAATGTAGTCCTGCCTCCCTTAACTTTGCGTTGCTTAGCTGAAATTTTTAAATTTATTACACAATAAAATACCTGTCAACACTTTATTAGTCATCATAAGTATTACCTTGCCTCTTCTGTATGTAGTATTCCTATCTGATAATAAAATATGTTAAATGTAAGATATGCATAGTCATGATAGAGATAGACCCATCTAATTCCTATTAGATAAAGCAAAGATAATTAGAAGTTGTGACTTTAAGTTTTGTTGTTGTTCATTCCAATAAATGATCTACATCATGATTCAATTCTAAGTAGGAAGGAAAAACATACAGTCTTCATACATAAAGTTACTAAGAAAGAATTGTTTCCTATGTAGGTAGGATATGCAAAATTGCATAAGCCAGGATATTTCGTTATGCAATTGCAAAGTTTTTGTTTTTTGTATGGTCCTTACGCTTTCACGCCAAAACGGCTGAACGGATTTGTACGGAATGACCTAGATTAATACATAGGATACTTTTTATACCGGTATTCCCGCGAGATCGAGACATGGGCGGGAGAAAATGTGGAGCGCAGTTAGTTACTAATACATACATTGTTAGGCAATTAAAACTATGCATAATAACTAGGTGCGTAATTGGCCAGTATTACTCAGTATCCTGAAGACAATTTCCGATCCTTTTATTACAAGTGTTTGAATGAATAATGTTCAGTTAAAAAGTAAAATCCACGTAAAGGTAAAATTCTTAGTTAAGAAGATATCCATTATTAAGTTTAATTAAACAAATAAATATCTTAGGACAACCAACACACCGTTATCTGATCCCAAACTAGGCAAAGCCTGTACTATGGTAACCAGACAACTGATAAATATACTTATATATTTCTAAATACATACATATTATAGATAAATTACACCAAATTAATTAATTTATTAATTATTTCTTATTTATCTTATTATTCATAAATACGTTGAGTTTTTCATGGGTTTTCTATTAAAACAATGTAAACTTTACTGCTTGTTCCTTACTTTTGCAACAATACAATAAAGACGGAGAATAAATAACCAAGTGCGTGTCGGACCACGCACAAGGAATGGTTCCGTCGTTGGGATGAATATTTAGGCAAGCAAAATATCGATTATATCCACCGAAAAATAAGGTTGTATTTTTCATTTGTAAATACTATGAAAACAAAGACAAGGTCTCATATCCACAAAAAAATTTACATTAAAAAAATTACCCAACAACACTGCAATCTTTTAATATCCAACGATGCCCAGACGCTTCTGTGCATTGTTTTAATTTTCTTATCTCTCGGCAACAAGTCCGGTGAGGGCCATCCCTTATTGTTTTTTCGTAATTTGGTTAGTGGTTGTGTATATCCGGACGGCCAGGTATGACGAAATTATAAGGGTTCCGTTTTCTACAGAACCCTAAACATTCTGCCGCAAGAGGAAACGTCCCGGGCGTCGGGAGTCCATTACAGACTCCCGGCCACCAAAAGCGCGAGCTTACGGGGGGCGAGCAATGGGTAGCTCGTCGCCCGGTAAAGACCAGGCTCGGGTCGACGGCGCGTTGTGTTCCACGCGCGTCTCAAAGAGATGTCAGCAGTACTGAAGGGGTGTGCTAGGACCGATGTCTGCCAGGATCGCGAGATCTGTTCGAAAGAGTTACCGTGGCCCTGGCATATAGGCAACTGAAGGACCACGGGTGGGTTTTGGGCAGTAAAAGTCTGACACGCCCTCCCGCTCCACCCAAAGCGGAAGACGTCATTTGATGATTTCCCACTCACAAAAAAAAAACCTAAACATTGCTCCTCACTAGAGTAATGTCAGGACATTACTCTGACAGAAGCGTCTGTCCTTGTAGCAGCGTGCACTATTTCGTCCGCACGCCGTATCTTTGTTGTCGCGCCAAAATCCTGTCTTAATAATGATACATCTGTTCCATCACCATTGTAGAAGAAACCATACTGATGATATTTTTGTTATATCATTTCAGCCTGCGTTGCTCTTTGCTGGAGAGCATACCCACAGCAACTTCTACTCCACCGCCCACGGTGCTTACCTGTCAGGTCAGGCGGCAGCGCGGCGCTTGCTAGCCTCGGATGAACCTGAAGAAAACTTCCTAGATTGTCCCGCATCAGCTGACCTGAGCTCGTGGATACAAGGAATACAACTTGAGGGCTAGTTATATATCAATGGTATGTAGACCTGCTTCATATGCACAGTGCCTAGGTACATTATACTCTCATTGTATGTAACCATTATACATGACAGAGGCTTTGTCCGAGTTACTAATAAGAATTGTGATTTTGTTGAATATGCTGTTATTAGTAAATAGTTTTGCCGTTATTGTATAGAAATTGTTTCTGATATTAGAAATAAAGTCTGTTTTATTTATTTCGTACGTACAGGGTTAAATTTGCTAGAGAAACTCCCCGTGATGGGTTAAACATGATAAAACAAAAAATAAACTTAATTGATAAATTTTTTGAGGTCGTACACCGCAGTATAGTTGAAACATCAGTTTAAAAATCTGTTATTTTTGTGTAAACTTCACAGAAGAATGTCGAATAAACATAAAACTTATACTTCAAGTAACAACACTACCAACCTAAAAAGAAAGAGTTCAGGTATCGAACTTACCCATCGCGTCTGCCGAGTTTCACTAACTTATTTGATTTGATCCTGTTTATTTAAACTATTGTATAATTGATTGTCACTAATTGACTAGCTCTCTTAAAAGAAACAAAATGTATGTGTGGGTTTAAATTACACAAAACCACAGTTGTACAGGTTGTTATGGCCGAATATAAACATATAGGTTACTATAGTCGACCTCGTAATTTCTTTATCACCCTAAGGTTGAATGTCACTTACACATAAAAAAACTACGAGTTTCAACCTCAGTCATGATTCAGTTCCTTTGGAAATTGTTTTCAAAAGTTGTAAACCAATTACGAGGTCGACTCTACAAAGAAAAATGTGAATAAAATTATG
This sequence comes from Aporophyla nigra, assembly GCA_947507805.1. Taxonomy (NCBI): domain Eukaryota; kingdom Metazoa; phylum Arthropoda; class Insecta; order Lepidoptera; family Noctuidae; genus Aporophyla; species Aporophyla nigra. The sequence continues at coordinate 11,354,259 of OX382307.1, read as the reverse complement.
AATGAAATGTAAAAAATTAAAGTCATGGATTAATTTATATAGTCATAAAAATTATAAAATCATTTAAAAGACAATCTTATATGTAGTACAAATATAGGACAGTCAACAGTGCCTCAAAAGTTATTACAAAATCAAGTCTTGAATTTGCCTGCTTCTCGTAGACTAGACCAACTAGCATTAGACCCACTAGGATTTCTAAGACGGAATACTACCTATTTCAGTCTCTTCAAAACACAACCATAGTTGGTTATCTGCCATACCTAAAGATTCGCGGCATGATAATCATTTCTTTTTACCACTTATGCAAATCTATAGACTAAAATGTATATTTATATGAAGATGTTTATCGCTTAAATGCTTTGAACAAACAAACACGGTAAAAAATAATTGCAATATTTGCAAAAATGGCTACTTTTAAATATGTAAGTACTGTTAAAAATAGTATGCATATAAAACAATTTTTTTTTTCACTTAGGTATTATTGCATATTATTAATTTATTATATTTCTATCCTCAGGTGGTTTCTTAATTTCTTAAACACTATGCTATCTTTAAAGTGGTGCAATACTCTGTTGATCAGTGTTCCAGCAATTTAGCTTGCATCGATTGCTAAAGAATTTGATAAGGTAGCTTTAAGTTCTTTGGAATAAAATGCATTTAGAATATTTCTTAGTTAACTTATTATAAATCTGTTTAATGTAAAAATTAGGATTCAGATATTACAGTATTAAGTAGGAAATCATAACATACCTCACTGGATAAAGGGTTCCATGTCTGATGGCACCCTTACTATAAACAACCGACTTCTTAAATCTTTGAATTTGAATCAAACATAATTTTACTCGAAATAATTTATGTTCGAGGCCGGGAGTAGGCCTCCAGATTGGCGTTAAATGACTCCAAATAGGTACATAATTTTTTGTTCAAGCTTGTGCATTGAAAACGACTTAATGCAAAGCAGATAAGGTCTATTTTGCATAATTAAGCTGTAACACAAACATATAGAGAAATCCCAAATTGTAATTTTTTTCTACTTTATTCCTAAATATTGTGGGAAATATACCTTAATATTGCAAGACCTTATCAACATTGTATAGAGTGAACCGTTGAGGTGGACAGGTCTGGTAGGTACCTACTATAAGTTCTAATAAAACACATCTAAATTGGCAGTTCCAAAAAAAAAAAATGTAATTTCAGCTGTTTTAGAGTTCCGTAGCCAAATGGCAAAAGCGGAACCCTAATAGGTAATGTCGTTATTTCCATTCGGAAGTCAAACAGCCATTTTGCTCGGAGACTATTAGAAGTATATCTATGAAAATTGGAAAGGTTTTCTGGGCACCGCTCAACAATCATCATCATTTCAGCCGAAAGACGTCCACTGCTGGACATAGGCCTGCCCCAAAACAATGGTGTAGAGAAATGACGAAAAATAAATAACTAGGAGCTTCTCCATAGTATTAAGTATGTAACTGAGGGATGAATGAACAGAATAACAATGCACATAAGTGAGTGGGGTAAGTTCCCACTGTTGGGCAGCCTCCTTTCTGTGAGAGGGACTGGGCCGTATTCTACCACGCGGACCCAGGTCGGTTTGATAGGTGTCACATGTCTTCGAAATTTTCTTTCTTGGACATGCCGGTTTCCTCCCGATTCTTACCTTCACCGTTTTGAGAGCAGTGGTTATGACATTATTTACAAAAAGTAAAGCGCCTGCCTGGTTTTGAACCCACGACAACGAAAACTTGTAAGTCGGGGCCGATACCACTGCGCCATCATTGCTCTCTGTCACCACTGTTCTCACTCTCCACCTATTTAGATCAAATAATTTTGGCATTTACCTTTCCTGAGAAAGGTACCCTGAAACTGTAACCCCTGTATAGCTAGTTTAAGTACTGTTGCATAAAAATGTGGGTACTTCATAAACACCATGATCATTTATGAAAAAAAAAAAGATTTTATTTAAAGGGACCATTTAAACTTTAATATTCTACCAGATTTTACAAGCCACAAGCCACTTCGTAAGGCTCCTCTAAGCCTAAATTTTCATTAAATTGTGATCATATACCATTGGAAAAAATTGTTTTAGGTACGTTTTAATACTTACTGTGAGAAAGTGTCCTAACCGAAAGCGATCGTCGTGAAAATACCTCATCATCAGCCTATAGCAGTCCACTGCTGGACATAGGCCTCTTCAGCTGCACGCCATTAAACTCGCAAATGCCAACTCGATCATCTTAAGTAAATTCTGACGTAAAAACTCGACTTGATGTTCGCGTGATTAGGCTCAGACAGATCGCGTATTCGGGTAGGACACAGGATGAGGCATAGCTTCCGCTTTGTCGTAACGAACCGGCAAATATTTATCCATTTTAATTCAGTGTCGGGTCTGGGATAGGTCCAACACTCTGTGAAACCCAAAGTGGGTGCAGTAAGAAACAACACTGGCACAAGGATTAAGCGTAGGTAACTACTTCTATGTATATTACTAGCTGACCCAGCGAACTTCGTATCGCCTAAGATTCAAAATGTTGTAATAAACCTTCCAAGTTTGACAACCTGGTACGCGGTGGTGATCTGGTAAGCGTTTTCTAGCTGATACTCATATGTTTGGGTAGCTCCTACTCGGTTATGATAACCTGTTACTTCGAAGGCATAAAGCGTTTTCTGGCTGACACTGCTGTTTAATAAGCTCATACCAAGTTATGACCGCCTGGTACCTCGAAGGCAAAGTTTTTGTCATACCACGTTTTATAGTGAAATGTATTCTCTTTGACGTTTTATGTCACATCACACGAGAACGCGGTCGAAGGGGATAAAAAGTATCCTTTGCCAAAAGCAAAAAAAAAAAAAAAAAAAAAAGTATCCTATGTCCTTCTCCTGGCTCTAAACTACCTCCCTGCCAATTTTCAGCTAAATCGGTTCAGCCGTTCTTGAGTTATAAGTGAAGTAACTAACACGACTTTCTTTTATATATATAGATTTTAGTTAGCAAATATATTAAAGATAATTTGTCAGAAAACCTTGAGGTTTGGAAAAAAATGAGAAAGATACCTATGTTACTATGCGGTAGCAATATTTCGTAGGTACCAACGATGTTAAATTACATGAAACACTGACAAATGGCTTTCATTTTGACAGATCGACAACATTCATTGCGTCATTTACGTTGTTGAGCAGATTTTATTTTCGACCATATGAAGCAATGTATTAGCAATGATTACCTTAACAATGATTCAGAGTCTGATTGTGTTACGTTACGGGTGCTGTTTTTATATAGGGCGTTATGTATATGCAAGCTAAATTGGGACATTTGAACCGTAGTATTTGCAATTAATGTTATTTAATGCATTTCCAGATTTTAGACTTATTAAAATATAATTAGGTTACATATTCGATTTTTCTAGTCAATGCAATGTTTTTTTGTATCGCTTTAAATAAATCATCAAATACATAAAATGTTTTATTGTCCTTTACAGCTATGCAAGATATTGAAATTGAATTAATGACTTATTAAATTATAAGCAAAAGAGTTTTTACTGTAATAAACTTTTATTAAATTAGTAATAAACAATTGAAGCAAGATTATTAGCATTTTTATAAAAATAACAAAAAAATAACATTGAATACAATGAAATATAGCTGGCTACATAATGTAGACGTAAAATAAAGGTATTAAAGCCCTCTTATGTGTTATGATTAACATCTTTGTCAAAATCATATTGGATAATAGTTCTATTTGGTCACTGGTTAAAAACAATTTTATTATAATAAGTCGCCGTAGCACGGACGTAATAAAAACGAGGCGGGATTTTTCACGTTGAAGACAAGGCACTGCTTAGCTTCGAGATTTGAAAATCGAAAAGTGTAATACACTTCGATTTTCGACGCGTTGACATGCACTCGTTGGATTTTGTATCCTCGGTTTAACATTGAGAGTCGAAAATCCATTGTATGAAAAATCCAGCCGCGTTTTATTAGGTGGACGTCGACTTACGTAAATGACATAATAAAATGATAAAATTTCAGTTATACATATAAAAATAGAAGTGATATGAAGATTCGAAAGACGTTATTGCGACGCACGCTATTTCGAAAAACATTACGAGTGGTACGCCAGTTCGAAAACACATTGAGTCGAAAACCTCTATACTGAATGACGATGTTGCGAACACGCTAATTCGAAAAACTGTTTGAATGCTACACTAGTCCGAAAGTCTTGGTATCGAAATCCACTGTTGCGAATAGCATATTATTATTCCAATCTGAATTTGTATGGGGGTCGAACTTGCGACCCAGTGATTATCAAGAACTACCTAAGCTACGATGAAATAACTGAAACTGAGCTAGTTGTCTATTCTATACCACTAAATATAAATCATCATAACATACAAAATGAGTATTGTTCCTTCTTGTCGACCATTGAGTTCCCGCAAAGGGAAAACTGTTTTAATTATTGATGAGTTTATCATACAGCAAAACAAAAAAACGGTCCACGTACAGTATTAGATTTGTTTGTGCTGCAAAAGTACTACAAGCAGTAATTTACCCATTGCTCTTGTTTTCCAAATCCAATACAAAGATAAGGCTTTATCAGGGTCACAAGTTCGATCGCCGGACAAATACAGATTGGAATATACTATTTGCAACAGTAGATTTCGATACCAAGATTTTCGTATTAGTGTACCTACCATTCAAACAGATTTTCGAATCAGCGTGTTCGCGACAACGTCATTCGATATAGCGGTTTTCGACTCAGTGGTTTCGAACTGGCGTACCATTCGTAATGTTTTTCGAAACAGCGTGCGTCGCAATAATGTCATTCGAATCGTCATATCATTCCCTATAAAAATATACTATACCTACTCAGGAAGACAACTTACTTTGTGAGCAAGTCCATCACAAAGTTCATGCAATTATTATGAATAAAAATATTTAATAATTAATTGAAAATCGTCAATGTCAATTTTATTATTGCATTTCTAATGAACCTTGGCCAAATAGTCCTTTTACCCAATTACAGGTACTATCAGACAAAATTATATTTTAACTTTTATACCATACCATATAAACAGTAATATAGGTACATTTAAATAATACTATGTTAATAAAACCATGGAATGCCACCGTTGTTAAAGAACTATACAAAAAATACTGAGTAATACCATAGTTACCAATTATTTATCATTCCCTTATTGATTATATGGGTTGAAATAATGTGATGTTTGTAAGTTATTTAAAGAAACTAAGTAATGTATAAAAATGATTATGATTATGTTTTTTGCATTAATAATATTGGGTGATTCCCTACCCTATTCAATTTTTGTAAGTAACTAAAGAATAATACATTTCACATTAACAGATCTAGCAACCTTTACGATTTAACCTAAGCACATAATAACTAACATTACTGGACGGATAAATCTCTAAATTTATAATAACAATTGATACAAAAGTGAGTATTCTTCTTAATATACATATAAGTAGATATTGTGAGTACAGACAAACAATCACCATCAGTCAGTATTTTACCAGTTCTCATGAAGGATATACTTAATGATGATTGTGTACCTGTAAACACCTGGTGATGCGTCAGGGAAGCCTGGAAAATTCAAATTTTCATGTGTTTTTTGAAATTTGCAAGTCAATGTCATGCTGTATGCTGAACAAAATATAATTTGTAACTGTAACACATGTACTTTCAGCATTATTATCAATAATCTCTGAGTTAATTTAATCCCATTGAATGACTTTTTCTTGAATAAATCATGCATTTTGATTTTTGCAGGCTAACTTAGCGCATTCACCTTAAATAGAGAGACAGTATTATTAACGAACAACATGTAGTTCTACTAAAGAATTCTTTGTAGTAATGATTTCCAACAAGCTTTTGTCATGCTCATGGGACACCTCTTGCCAGACACACTTGCCTATAAGAGGTACTTCTTCAAGCGGAGCACGAAAAGCTACAAGTAAAGTAAGACAGCAGCCATCAGCCACGGGGTCATGTTCCAAGTTTAATAGTCCCAGTGGTCGGTGTTGACCCACATCAGCTCCAAACATTTCCACCATGAACCTTCTCAATGTTGAATGAATGCTTTTCCCAGGATTGATCTCACATGTTGGAAAATGTATTGCAGTTTTCTCACTTAACAGCACATGCAACTTGTTTGTACTCCTCTTTTTTATAACTACAACCAATCTCAATAAATCTTTGATATGGTGAATGGGGGCTGGTAAGATATCTTTGTGCCACTGACTATCAGGATTTCTATTATTGTATAACTGGGCTTTCTCGATAAGATGCAAAATGTCATTTGATCTCAATGAGATTTCTTGAAGATTAGAGATCCACTTTGCTTGCAATGATTCTTTATCTGCTCTAGCAGGTGTTTTTAATTCACCACCTTTTACTTCACCAGTTAAAACAAATCTGTACCACATTCCACCAGCAGTCTCAACAACTAATAGTGTGGTAGGATTACATACAAGACCTGTTTCCTCAAGAACCTCTCTGGCTGCAGCCTGCACTATGGTCTCACCCTTTTCCATGCGTCCCGCCGGTAGATACCACTTGCCAGCGCAACTCTCTTTTGCCTCTTGCATCATCAATACTTCGTTTGATTCATTAATGATCACACAAGCTACGACATAAGTGACGTTGCTGCCCAGTACCGGTTTGAAATTAGATGGAGTGGTAGGTGTAATACCTTGAGACTCGGCAACAGAATTTTGATCAGAAATAGTAAAATCACAAATAGTATTATCGTCACCATCTAGGCCTAGGCCATCAAGTAATTTAGTAATATTTGAGTCCACTTGGCGCGACATATTTACCTAATTCTTTTTTGTTGTCATAAACTGAACACCTTGGTTATTTTTATTTATTTAAGTACGCGAACAGGAAACTAATTTCAATGGTTTGTTAAAAAAAGATGTAAACTACAAGTAAAACTATTTTTAATTAATGAAATTTATCAATGAGCGTGATTTGTATAGCAATTTGTAGTACGGTAGTACTTCTTTTTTAAATTCCTTCGATTGGCATTTACTTTGCCGGCTTTGGATATTGAGTTATTCATCCAGTCTTACCGTACAGTGTGACAATGTTATTTGTGATATGCTTTGCTTGTTGGGATTCCGTAGCTAACTTGTAAATCGAAACCCTAAGAATTTCCAATATGGTTCAGTTGGATGTTGCACAATACATAACCATTTTTTTTTCTAAAAGTTCCTTATTCTATATTTTTGTAAATTGAAAAGTTATATTATTATTATGTGCACCCAAGCAATAGTGTAGTTAGATTGTATAGTGAACTAGCTTTTGCCCGCGGCTTCGCCCGCGTGGATGTCGGAAATTAACGCAGGAGGCCGTACTACCGCGGTAAGATGTGTTAATTCAGGTTATAGGTAATAGCTGTTACCCGCGACTTGGTCCGCGTGGTATTTAACAAAAAGTTTTTCATAAAACTGTCTTTGAAAACTACGCTGACATACGTCTCAAAATTCAGCGTGTTTTTAGTTTTTTTTAACTATTATTTATTTTTTCTAAAATAAAAGTAGCCTAAGTTACTCCTTGTTACATCAGCTATCTGCCAGTCAAAGTTCCGTCAAAATCGGTCCAGCCATTTCAGAGATTAGCCGGAACAAACAGACAGAAAGACAGACAAAAATTGTAAAAAATGTTGTTTTGGTATATGTATATATAGTCCTCCAGACCGAATTTCGGCCACGGCGGCCAATCTCAACGGAGACTAGCCATCGGCGCGGGAGATATTATAGTGCTCAAGTGTGTGCGCAGACACAAGAGCACTCACTCTTCCCTCACTCTCATAGTCCGATGGGACGGCAATCCGACACGACCGGAGAGAGATCAAGCGTAGGACCAACGGCTTAACGTGCTTTCCGAGGCACGGGGGTATCACACCGCCAACTTCCAAACTCCGGGCTGCTACTAAGAAATTCCTAATGGAAAAACCCAGAAACACTTTGCCCGACCCGGGAATCGAACCCAGGACCCCACGCTCAGCAGTCGCGCTTGCGACCACGAGACCAACGGGGCGGTATATGTACCGTGTATACATCCAAATACACTTAGTAAAAAGTGGTTATCTTAATATTAAAAACAGACACTCCAATTTTATTTATTTGTATGTATTGTATAGATGGTTTAGTACAATTGCCACTCGCTATCTCCCTAGAGTAAATATGTCCTGTGCGGGGAGCACTGTACAGTAAGTAACGAGGGATGAAAAAAAAAAGCGACAAATCACTTTTTAAAATATTTATATTTAATATCGCGTTTCCGCGTTAAACGCAATATTAAATATTTTAAACATTATGAACATTCAAAAAACTGTAGTGAGTCTAGATAACGTAACGAAACCATTGAAAGGTAAGACTCAAATCATGCCTAGTTCTATGTTGAATCGAATAAATAATCGAACTGTTATATGACATTAGGATTTTGAATTTCAATAAAAACAATCTAATCTTTACACTAATAATAAAGTTGATAAACGCGCCAATCTTTGGACCTACCCATAGCATTTGAAAGCCTAACATTAAGACACACTAGGACTCTTAGGAGCCGGTAAAAATAGTAAGAAAGAATGGTAAGCGAAAACGAAATAACAAGCGTTGCGATGCCACAGAGCGGGTTGCGGAAACAAAAATTTTCACGCGGACTAGATCGCGGGTTGGAGTTAGTATTATGTTCACGCTGAAATTTTAGTCGTTGTTTTCCCGCGGCAGAACAATTTTCCCTCAGTAGTACTATCGAATGGTAGAGTAAAACTTGCGAGGCCGCGACTAAAAGTACTGCGACTATCACTAGGTCTCATAGATGCGCGCGCCTGTGTGAGTGTCGTTTCGAAAGTTTTTTCATAGTTTCTTTACTTTCCGTATTGATATTGTAGTGCAAAAGAGATTCCCAAATTTTTTGAGCAAAATAAGCAGCCGCGTGTAAATGATACGGCATAATCTAGCCCATACGCAAGTGTCTAGCACCTACTTCCCACACAACAGTTGTAGGTCGTGGGTTCGCACTGCTCTCAAAACTTTACATTGATCGCTGAATCCACATCCCATGTGTCGACAACCTCGCAAGCCAAGTCAGGATACTTGATTTCTTTATCTTTCACGAGGTAGTTTTTTTATTTATTATTACATTGATTTAAGCGTTACTTAAATAGTTTCTGCCTACCCCCATGGGTGTAAGGCATGAGTTCCTGTATGCATGTGAAAAAAAAATGTACAAATGTAAAATTTTACCTAACTTTGACAGTCAATGGTGCCGATTCTGTTGTACACCGAAGTAAACTAACTAAACTACCTCTAAAATTCCTTACTTTTGGCTAAGAGAATTTTAACGCTATTCTGCAAGAAAAAATCTCTAAATTTAAAAATTATTTTGACACGACTAAAAACGAATTTGACAATCAACATGGTTTTTTTTTTCTTTTGGTTTCGCAACGTGGTACTTGTGTGCGCTACGCAATGATTTTTTTAGAGACGAAGGCGCGCGCAAGGGGGCAGCCTGGACGTGTTTTATATGGGATTTATCACTTTTTGTTTGAAAAATTAAAAAAAATATTACCCACGTGTTGAGATTTATATGTTCCGGGGCTTCATAAAGGGGGTCGAAAATTTCATTATTTTTGCGATAGGACACGCCATTTTCGAAATACAAGCAAAAGAAAAATAAAAAATACAGCACTGTTTTTGCACGTGAAGGCGAGGCGTTGGTGTGAATTTTTGTTCATGACCACTAGTTTTATTCCACACCTTTTTAATCGCAATTAAAAATAGTCAGATTTAGTCAAAATAAATTATTATAGTCTAAATTTTTGGTGAAAACCGGCAAACCCAGAATAGCAAAATTATCATTTTCACTAAACTAATAACTCAGTGCAAACTTAGTGCTGTCAAACTAAAATATAGTTAAGTTGTGTCACTTTAGTCTATTTCAGAATAGGAAATCGTCGTTTGACAGCAATAAACCAAATTTTAGTGATTTTTAGTTTAGTTTAGAGAATTTTTTACAACAGAATCGGCACCATTGTCTGTTTTTCATTAATTTTAATCCTTTTGTTAGTAAAATTACAACATTTACGTTACGAAAACTTAAAATAGTATTTATCCGCTGTTTTGGATAAATACTCAGTAAAAACGGATATTTATCGAGTATTTATCCATTTTGAGTATTTATCCGGATAAAATCCCAACACGACACAACTCCGCCTTATGCCAGCACACTGAGCACACAATATATGCGTTTATTAGGTAGAGGTCCGAAGTTTGCGGCAAGTGTATGCAGCATTAGAGTAAATAAAAGTATCGGTGACCAAAGGCAGTCGAGCACCGAACTATTAAGCTTGACTGTACCTTTCTCTAAGCCACAAATTGAGATAGGCGTATCCGGTTCCGGTACGATGAAGCGCTATAGGCCCCGCAGCGTCATATCCGGCCCAATCCGGCAGGTAACGTATCCCACGTTTGCGGAAGGCATGACGAAATCCCTGGATCTCATTGGCGTTCGGAACTCCGAACGGTGAAGTCGCGTTTAAAAGTAACTCGTTACTTTGAAAAAGGGTGTCCTAATTTTTAGTGTTAAATATTTAAAATTATTTTGTGTTAAAAATTAACCCTTTGGACGAAAATTTTAATAATATAAGTATGGACAATGCCCCACGTACTCGGTCGCAATCTTGTGGTTCGAGTAGTAGCAGCGATTCTTCTTCCACGGCGCGTAAAAGGAGACATCGTAGGCGAAAGGAGCGGCGCTGCCGTACAAAGCTAATTAAATTAGAGGATGCTTTTGTAAAACTTACTGAAAAAGTATCCTCTTTGCAAGATCTTATTGTTAAAAATAATACTCAGTCGTGCATGTCTGACAGTGAGTCTATTCTATATATTCCGAGCCCTACTGAACTGGATAATGAATTAAACGAAGAAAAAGGGATTGATTTTAAAATACAAACTACCCTCAAGTCACAGATATTACAGACAGATAATAAGCATCTCGAATTGCTTAACAAATTGCAACATTTTAACTCGCCTGACTGGGCTCAAGTACGATATTCTGAAGTACAAAAACATTATAATTCTACTCCAGGTTTTGTAGAGCTCGAAAGTAACGATGTGTTGAAAAATTTTGAACGTATTCGTTCGTTAGCGGTCGTTTAAAATTCTTTACCTGCTATGTCACATGCTGTTATTTTGCTAAATGAATCATTTCAAAAAGGCTTATGCCAATTCATTTCGTGGGTATACGAATTAAAAAACCCAACGACCACTGAAGACATTACTTCCAAAATCAATGAAATTTTTGCCGACGGGGAATACCAAAAAATACAATCCGATTTATTACAAATGATATGTGGCAAACGGGTTGATATAGCGCAACAACGTCGTGATGGTATTTTAAATTCAGTAAAGGAAAGTTGTTTTAAGGAATCGTTAAGAAAAATACCCCCGTCCACGAATCATTTATTTGACGATGCAAAGTTTACAGATTTTGTAGGAAAAGAAGGTGGTCTTAAAAAATTTTCAAGCCACGTCCACTAAATTATCCTCGCAGGGTAAATCGTATAAACGTACTGTGTGTCCCACACAGGGAAGTAGGAAATATATAATGCCTGTGCGCAACAGTGCAAACTATCGCCCCTCCACTAATAGTGGCACTAATCCTGCGCAAGGACGAAAGAGACGGACAGAAGAGTTTTTCGTCACATCGAAGATACACCATACGATAAGAAACGCAGTACCCTGGGATGGTGTGATAAACGAGTCGATTGATCATTTACGTTTTCAAGCCGGGAGAATCAAACATCAGGTAAGTGTCTGGAGGAAGTTGACACCAGGACACAGACGTTTCCTCAGATTAATAGTATCGGACCAACTTTGGCAAATGACTTGCCTCCCGTTCGGATTGGCAACCGCTCTGAAGGTTTTTGCCAGCCTAACGAATAGGGTATTTTCCACTTTTTTTTAAACTGTTTAATTTTGAAGACTGTGAAGGAATATTTAACAGAAAAATATTTTTTTTGTAATTAATCTCCATTTTCTGCATTAAAAGTGATTAAAATCTAATTTATTTTCAATGGTTTTAAATTTACCGCCAAAACGCTCCGTACGATGACGTTTACCACGGTGACGTCATCTTTGTGTAAACAGTATTTCGATCAAGTAATTTCGTATCTCAAATAGATAGAAAATGTTATTACTGGTGTGTGGTGCCTCTGTGTACAAATACTTTTAAAACTGCGCCACATAAACTATTTATACTCCGTAGCACACAAAAATCGGGGTTGTTTGCAAAGAAATTTCCAACTATAAACACATCTACTGTGGGCAGATTTGCACTATCGGCTTTTATAAAACCAGCTTCCATTGTATTTCCATTAATCCATTCCAAAAATCCTAAATCCACTCCGAGATTTACAGATCGAGCACATATCACATACCTAAGTCAAAATTCAATTGTGAGGGAATTATTTATTAAAATATACGTAGGTATATTCATAGACATTGTTTTTTATTTGACACAACTATTCTTTTTTTGATATAAAACAAACGACATGCAGTGTCAATCGGTACTAATTGATGGCCAGTACTCACACTCCTCTTCACGGCATGATCGTGGACATCAGGAGTTCACGAAACTCCTAAACTGTTCCGCAATTTCAACAGCCGCGGTCCAGCTATAGCTTTTGTTAGTATATCTGCCTCCATGTCTTCGGTTCGCAGATACCTGACCTGTATCATTCCCTCCATTATGCAATTTCTGATGAAGTGCATTTTTAAGTCAATGTGTTTGGACTTGGAATTTACCATAGTATTTTGACTTAACTTGATGGCAGCTTGGTTATCGTTAAATATTACTATGCTTTCATAGTTGGCCCCAAGATCTCTGAATACACTTTTTAGATGAATGGCCTCTTTCGCAGCTTCAGTCAATGCTACATATTCCGCTTCGGCAGTAGATAGTGCAACGGACTTTTGTTTCTTCGATATCCAGCTTATAGCCGTTCCAGCATATTTAAAACAACAGCCGGAAAAAGACTTCCGGTCCAGCTTGCATGAGCCCCAGTCTGCATCAGCCATGCCATGTAATTCTTGGCGAGTTTTCCTGAATATAAGACCAACGCCTTTGGTTCCTTTTAAATAACGCAGCACTCTTTTTGCGCACTTGAAATGCTCTTCGCCGTAACAGTCATTAAACTGAGAGAGATAGCTAATGGCATACATTATATCAGGTCGAGTAGCAACAGCCAGATACATGAGCGTGCCAATCAAATTTTTGTAAGGCAGATGGTTCTTATCACCTCTTTCTCCTTTTTCTAGCTTAAGACCTGGTTCTATGGGCGTCGATGTAGCCTTGCAATCTTCCATTTTAAATTTTTTAAGAGTGTCTTCTATGAACTTCTCTTGGTTCAGTTTGATTTCATCTCCCTTATAGGTAACATCTATTCCTATTATCCGTTTAGGTGTTCCTAAGTCTTTTAATTCAAATTTGGCATTTAACATGTCTTTTATTTCTTGAAGCTTTTTGGGACATGAATAGGCAATTAACAAATCGTCGACATATATTATTATTATAACTTTTACTCCTCTTTTCTCTTGTATGTATAGACATGGGTCAGCTTCCGATGCTTTGAAACCTATGTTCTTTAATTCTGTGTCGAGTTTCTTGTACCATTGCCTCCCTGCCTGTTTGAGTCCATATAAAGCTTTTATGAGATGACAAACTTTCCCTTTAGGGTTGTTTTTTATGTCTTTTAGCATACTCATTGTTTTGTTGTACAAAGTTAAATTTTCCTGTTTACTTTCTTCAACCATGATTTCAGTCAGATATTCTTCTAAATAGTCAGGATACTTCATTACTATTTTTTCTTCTAGTTCACCATTCAGGTATGCCGTTGTAACATCCATCTGGTTCAATTTCAAGCCTTCTTCCATGGCTATTCCAACAACAGATCTTATCGAACTCAGTTTAGCTACAGGAGCGTATGTCTCATTGAAGTAAACGCCTGGTCGCTGCGTGAAACCCCGTGCTACTAGTCTGGCTTTCTTTGTAATACTGTTGTCAGGTCCTATTTTGTTTTTAAGAACCATTTTGTAGTCCACTTCTTTCATGTCTTTGTTCTTCTTTTCTATTTTCCAGGTTCCATTTTTAACATGTGCTCTAATTTCAGCTTTTATAGCATCATGCCAGTATTCAGAATCTTCATTCTCATCGTATGTGTTGGATATCTCTGAAAGTAGTTGACTTTCTTCAGTCTGGTCCAATATAAAATCTCTGGTCCACGCGGGTGGATGCCTCTCTCTTTGCGGCCTCCCATTTTCAGGTATTTCTATAACCTCTGATGCATCATCGTAAGACTCTATGTCTTCTACCGAAGAAACTTCATCTTCTTGCTCATTGAAATTTTGTAAGGTATTTTCCTTTTCATTCTCGGTTATTTCAATTTCTATGGGTTGTACTCTTTCATTTTTCTTATCATTACCTTTAATATTGTTTTCTTTTTCAGGTATCCGAGAGTGTTCTCTTTCGTTAATAAGTTTATCATAGTTCTGACTTTCTTCTTCGAAGTACATCTTGTCTATGACTTTTATGTCCCTGCTTATCACTACATCATCTTCTTCGGGTATGTACACTCTGTAAGCCTTTGAGGTCAGTGAGTAACCCATGAATACGCCTTCTTTGGCATTTTGGGTCAGTTTGCCTCGTTTGTTCTTTTTCAAAACAAAGGTCTTCCTGCCGTACACGTAAAGATGATGCCCACATGGTATTCGGCCAAGCCATTTCATGAATGGTGTTTTGCCATCCAGTGCTTTGGAAGGGCTACGATTTATAAGGTAGTTTGCGGTTGCTACCGCCTCCGCCCAGAGTTTTTTAGGTGCCTTGGCCTCGATTAACAGACATCTGGCTTTATCTAATTTTGAATGATCTATTCTTTCTCTCGCTAATCCCATTTTGTTGAGGGGTATAAATTGTGGTCAACCTTCTTTGGATGCCATGCGATTTGAGAAAAGCATCGAATTCTTTGTTGCGGTATTCCGTGCCATTGTCTGTCTGCAGGTTCTTTATTTTCTTGTTGTGGAACGTCTCAACTTCATTTTTATATTCTTTGAAAACGTTGAAAACGTCACTCTTCCTTTTTATAAAATAGACGTGACAATAGCGACTAAAGTCGTCTATGAAAGTAACATAGTACTTTGATCCTGCTAGCGTATCGCATTCGAACGGTCCACAAACGTCACTATGGATTATTTCCAGGTTATCAGTTGTGTACAGATCATTGTGTCTTAGAAAAGGTAACCTGGACAATTTGCCTTTGATGCAGGTCTCACATGTTTCCATGTCTTCATCACTTAAGTTTAAGCCATGCATTAGGTTGTCCTTAGACATCTTCTTTAAGTCTCTTTCATTTATGTGGCCGAGTTAGCGATGCCATTCCATTATGTCACTGTCATTTATTGTTTTGTAATTTGCAGTCTCTTTTCGTCCAGATTCAAAGTAGTAAAGCCCATCTCTCTTTCGAGCAGTCAGTGTTATTTCACCGGTTTTGTGTACGACGTAGGCTTTCTCTTTTTCAAAAACAACCTTAATTCCTCTGTCCGTTATTTTAGCGACGGATAATAGGTTTACAGAAATATCCGGAACATACAGTGTGTCATGGAAATTGTAGCCGTGTTTAGCGGTGCTGATTGTAACTTTCCCTTTGCCTTGAATTCTACTGGTATATTTGTTTGATGCCAACTTTAGGGTGCCAATTTCAGGGGTCATAGTAGAAAACTTTGATTCGTCACCGCACATGTGCGATGTGCAGCCGCTGTCTAGACACCAGGCATTTTCATCAGCGTCTGTATTTACGGTGCTCAGACAAACGTTAAAATTGTATTTGCTTCCGTTGTCCTTTTTATTCGGGTTTTTCTTCTTGCCCCAACATGTCTCGATGGTGTGACCTTTCTTTTTACAGCTCTTACAGTACAACCTTTGCCTATTTTTCTTAACGTGATAGGCTTCTGAGCTTTCAGGCTGTCCATTGCCACTCCTTGCTTGGTATTCTTCCAGAATCTTTACTTTTAGATCTTCAGGATTAGGCAGGGTGTCTCGAGATTCGATGGCTATTCTAAAGTTCTCAAAAGTTGTCGGCAAACTGTAGAGGAGCATTATGCTAAGCAGTTCTGGAGGTACCTTTATATCCATATCTGCGAGTTTGTCCACGATGTCCATAAAGTTATTTATGTGGTCACGTATATCCTCTCCTGTGGTCATTCGCTTTAGAACCAATTGTTTTAATAAGGTAGCTTTCCTCGCAGGCCCAGTGCTTTGATAAGTAGCCTTTAACTTGTCCCATACAGCTTTAGATGTCGCGCAGACTTTAATTTGTTTTAATTCCGACGGTGATAACAAAAGTAGGATTTCAGCCCTTGCCTTCAAGTCCTCTTTGTTGAACGCCAATCTCGCCGCCGCATCCGCAACTGGTGGTAACGTTTTCTCGCCGCTTACGATATCCCAAAAGTCATTTTTGATCAGGACCGCCTGTGCTTGCAAACACCAAGTATCATAGTTTGACTTGGTCAAAGGTTCTATATTTCTATAACTCGTAGTTGTTGCCATTTTTTTTTCTTATTTGCAAACAACCACACTCTGCTACCAATTTGTGAGGGAATTATTTATTAAAATATACGTAGGTATATTCATAGACATTGTTTTTTATTTGACACAACTATTCTTTTTTTGATATAAAACAAACGACATGCAGTGTCAATCGGTACTAATTGATGGCCAGTACTCACATCAATATACACAAAAATGACGTCACACGGGAAACGTCAGCGCACCGAGCGTTTTGGCGGTAAATTCAAAACCATTAAAAATAAATTAGATTTTTTTCACTTCTAACGCGTAAAATGGACATTGATTAGATAAATTTTATTTTTCTGTTGAATATTTCTTCCCAGTCTTCAAAAAGAAACTGTTTTTAAAAAAACGGAAAATACCCTATTGGATCGCGCAGATCCTAAGAGACCAAGGTCTGCGATCGCTGGTTTATCTCGACGATTTTCTCTTGGCGAATCAGAATCGAGAAACTCTGCAAAGTCATGCGAACTTAACAGTAAGGCTTTGTAATAAACTTTCAAAAGTCTATGCTGACTCTACAGCAAACAATCGAGTATCTGGGAATATTATGGGACCCTTGGCAAAATGTCAAATTATTACCACCAGCAAAGGTTCGCTTACTGCAATCGAGAACATCAAAAATGGCAAAAGCCACCAAGGTAAGTTTAAAAGAAGTCCAGAGTTTACTAGGACTTTGGAACTTTGCCAGCTTCGTAATCCCGCGAGGGCGCTTGAATTCTCGTGCTATGCTGACCTTCAGCAATTCCTTATTGCGCAAAAAGGTAAAAGGTCGATCACAGATGCCTGTCAATGTAATTCCGAACTTACTATGGTGGACACAGAATCACGACATGGCTTCTCAACTGTACGGTTCACCTCAAACTCATTTCCTAACGACCGACTCTGCCAAGGCAGGTTGGAGTGCGCAGCTCAACAACGAGACGATATGTGGCAATTGGTCAGTACAGGAAAGAGACTCTCATAGCAATATCTTAGTGATGCTGGCAATTTTGCGAGTAATTCAGGTAAAAGGTCACCTAATGATCGATACAAGCTTGTTAATTCAGAGCGACAACCGAACTGTAGTTTCTAACCCGCGCAAAAAAGGCGGCACACAGTCACAACACCTCCTAAACCTAACGTACGAAGTCTTGGACGAAATAGATCCTTATCGGATTCAGATGTCCATATATCACCTTCCTGGTCGATACAACTACGTAGCAGATCGGCTTTCAAGGAAATCTGCCCCGACAGAATGGCATTTGCTCCCCGCGCGCTACCGGGAAATTTTTTCAGCATTACGGAGTTCCCGAGATAGATCTCTTTGCGTCACGAACTGCTCATGTTGTACCCAGGTATGTGAGTCTAGATTTAGATCAGACAGCTGTTTTCAACAATGCTTTCGGTCGCCCTTGGCACTACAGGTTAGCTTGGGTATTTCCACCACCGTGTCTAATACCCAGAGTACTAGCGCACCTGAACCAGGCAACCGGCATGTACCTGGTAATAACACCCGATTGGAAGAAGGTCTTTTGGAGAGCAGATCTGGTAGCTCGCTCCATGTGCGCTCCCTACCAGGTGAGGGAATTGGACCAAGTCTTGGTAGACACAACAACCAATCGACTGCCTCCACAAGTTCATCAATTGAATTTAAAGGTGTGGTTAATACAGGGTGGTCGTCGCTATTAGATTCTTGGCAACAGGATCAGATAAAGATTTTAGAAGGTAGTTGGAGAAAATCGACCTTGAATACTAATAATATAGGCCAGCATGGTTACGATGGTGTAAATGGTCACGTGACAATAATGTGAATTCTATAGAACCATCCCCTGAAGATGTGGATCGATTTTTAACTGATTTGCATCTTAAAAACAGCCACCTAAAGCAAAAAGTCCTATTTGGGACTTTATTATTTTAAATTCTTAGTTGACAGAACTCCCTCTAAAATGTCATTGTTCGAAATATCTAAAAGAACTCCAATTCTCCTTTTGTTGTGTTCTGGGCGCAGAGTCCACGATCTTACATTATTGAGTATAAATAAAGAAAACTTTGTAAGGAGTGATGATTCTATAGTTTTTTGGCCGATTTTTGGGTCCAAAACTGATATGTCTTATAAGCAATCCGGTTGGCGTTTACTTAAATGCGAGTCAAACTCTAACATTAATCCAATTTAC
The DNA here is from genome assembly GCA_947507805.1 of Aporophyla nigra. NCBI lineage: Eukaryota > Metazoa > Arthropoda > Insecta > Lepidoptera > Noctuidae > Aporophyla > Aporophyla nigra. The sequence goes on along the minus strand of OX382307.1, from coordinate 11,335,455 downwards.
TGGATTGACAAATTGCTGGAGCATTCTGAAGGTCGAAGAGGTAATATTGAGAGCTTATTTATTAGCACACGTGGGGAACCGAAACCAGCTACCCGCACCATCATAGGGGGCTGGATTAAGTCGGTGTTAAAACAAGCTGGAATAAACACTAGTCCTGGTAGTGTGCGGTCAGCAGTAGCCTCGGCTAGTTGGTCAGATAATATTCCGATTGATCATATTTTAGAGAGAGAAAATTGGCGCTCTGCTTTAACATTTCACAAATATTATAAAAAAGGAATCAAGTATTAAAGGTCTACAAATCAATCAAGTCATTCAAATCAGATCGGTAATCTATTTCAAACGATAACCGATGCGCAGTGGCGTGCACAGGGTTTTATGATCGGGTAGGCAGTTCAAAAAAAAAACGTCTTTCGTAATTGCTCAAGTTAGTGAAGAAAAACTCACTAGGTGGTTTAAAAGTTTGAAATGGCGATTTCCTGATAATGCTAATAAATGATTTCGGCCACCTCAAATATCTGATCCAGGTGAGTGATAGTTGAAAAAGGCCCTTCATGTGATTCGTATATGTAAATATATTTAATAGGTAAATTAAGTACAGGTAACAGCAAAAATAATAAAGTAAACAAACTCATTTATAAATGACATCTACGCGCCTATCTTTTTTAAATATGATTTTAAACCATCGTCATAAAAAGTTGGTATGCGTCTTCATTCGACCAATAATTCTTTTTCCGTCGAAAAGCACAGAAAGATGTGTAGGTACTTGTTGTTGACTTTGTGTGTTTCTTAAATAGGTACGTAAGAATACGTTGTAATGAAAAACTTCTTCGTAATACTTCTCTCAATACGATAATTACCAAAATCTTTGAGCAAGCCGCGGGATAGTAATCATGTAAATCTGCAAATCCCGAACAATTCCACACTGTACTCGAACTACTAAACTAGCAAGGAAAAAAAAAATGTGTGTAAACAACAACATAGCCGGTTTTAGTTGCTTAATTATTACTATGAAACTTACGAGTTGCATTACCTCTTTGCTGGGTTATAATTCTCGTTACTCAGGTACACATTTCCATTTAGATACACTTTTTAACAAACACACATTTTCAACACAAACCTCACAATCGAACAACATTTTGAAAAAACAAACAAACAGCGTAGTAAGTAAAAATTAAAACAATTCAAAAAACTAATTGAAATAAGCAACAAATCTACCTAAATATTAACGTTTGTAAATGAATTAATCACAAGAAAACTCAATCAAAATAAAAACATAAAACAGCGCGCTTCACATGTACGAAATCAATATGGATCCTTTCGTAAACAAACAATTTCTAAATTTTGATAACTAAAACGTTGACAAATAAAATTGCATCATTGCGAATCGTAATGTTCCTGAGGCTACGTACATATTCAACTTGATCGCATAATACTCACAGCGCGCTGTGATAATACTCACCAATCACAGGGCGCAGGGACGCCTGTGATTGGTTATCCTGCGGCAGGAATTCGCTTTATGTGTGCAATGTATAGACACGAAAATGTAGAAGAAATTACCACTACATGCGTACATTTATGAATGAAATAAAGACACGATCGTTCGCTGCCTGCTTACGTCGCGATCTGTTATGAATGCGTTGCCGTAGTAAATAGAACGGTATGAACGTTGCTATTATATTTACATTAGGCGTTTAAACTTTTTGAATGGTTTTATTACTTACTGTTAGTATAATTCTTTTATTTTTGAAATATTAGTAACTAGTCCTTATCTAGGGTCTAGACCCTAGGGTCTGCAGTGTCTTTTTGCCTATATGGACTGCACGCCACTGCCGATGCGGTGTTATAATTAAAGTCATAGAAACTAATTCTGTTGATTTTATATAATGTTGAATTATCAAAAGTTTAAATTGATAAATAACTTTCTTGATCACATTGGCGTTCTAATTTAGTCCCAATCCAGCAGTCGATAACAAACACTTCTCAATTTGTGGCTTAGAGAAAGGTACAGTCAAGATTAATAGAACAATTTTATTTTACCTAAAAATAAAATTGATATTAAGCATACTTACCTTTCTCTAAGCCAATTTATATTTCTTTCTGCGGATTCTTAATTATAAATGTATGTGATTGACATTCTAATCAATCACTGTAAATTGAGCCGCAATGAGATCCAGGGATATCGTCATGCCTTCCGCAAACGTATCCCCACTACCTGCCGGATTGGGCCGGATATGACGCTGCGGGGCCTATAGCGCTTCATCGTACTGGAACCGGATACGCCTATCTCAATTTGTGGCTTAGAGAAAGGTAATGCTTAATATCAATTTTATTTTTAGGTAAAATTGTTCTATTTTGACGTTCTTCATTTTTCACGCAATGAGGTTAATTTTTTTTTGACGTTCAAAAAGTGCTGACTCTCAGCCTAGTTTGAATAAATGACTTTTGATTTTGATTTGATTTTGACTGATTTTGATTTTATTTGGTTGATAAAAAAGTTTTGTCGCAAAAATTTCAAGGATGTTTTTTTTTACGTATAGAACCAATGTGACATCGCACGATGTCAAGAATATTCTAGAATATTTTCTACTCTTCCGCGTGATAAGATAAAAGAGGGCGAGCTTGCGTTGTAATGGACAGCAATGGCTTCGATCTCGCAAGAGCAACTTCGGGCGATCATGTTTTATGAATGGCGACGCGGCACAAGTGCAAGCACAGCTGCTAAAAATGTACAAGATGCATTCAGCGACGACGTAGTTTCTCATCAAACAGTCCAGCGTTGGTTCAATCGTTTTAAATCTGGAGACACAAGTCTTGAAGATAAGGAACGTTCCGGACGACCTTTGAGCATCAATGATAATGCATTACTCTGCTGCATCAAAGCGCATCCGGAAGCAAGTACGCACGAGCTAGCCAGAGAGCTCGGCTGCACCCAACCGTCAATAGTAAACCACTTACACAACTTGGGATACAGGAAACTATTAGCTCAATGGATACCACACCGTCTCACTGACGACAATAAGAACTGCCGCGTGACCATCTGTCAGTCTCTACTACTTCATCATCATCGCAAGGAGTTTTTAGAGGATCTTGTGACGGGATATGAAAGCTGGATCTTGTATGATAACAGAAAGCGTCTAGCCTATTGACTTCCAGTCGGAGAAAAACCGCCACAGCAACCGATTGATCCCCACCCACAAAAGATTTTATTGTGCTGTTTCTGGGACGCACAAAGGAATACTGTTTTACAATTTTCTCTCTACAGGTAAGACGTTCTCCTCTACACAATACATTGAGAATCTCCAAAAGCTATAAGAGAAAAACGGCCAAGACGCGCAACTGTCCACCTTCTCCATGACAACGCGAGACCCTATGTTGCAAAGGCAATCCAGAAAACAATCACCGAGCTTCACTGGAATACCGTTCCTCATCCACCATACTCTCCCGACATCGCGCTCCCTGACTACCATTTGTTCAAACATTTGAAGGCATATTTGAGAAACAAAACTTTCGAAAACGTCGATGATCTCAAAAAGGATGTGTCTATATTCTTCGAGTCATAGCCGCCGCAGTTTTGGGCAAAAGGAATAAACGACTTGCCTGCTAGATGGTCCAGTGTCATAGACTTAGATGAAGAATATATTGTTGATTAGAAATATTTTGTATAAGAATTATGAATAAATTAATTCTACTGAAATTATTGCGACAAAACTTTTTTATCAACCTTATATTTTTCATTTCTGGCTACCCTTTTCTGGAATCTATAATGTTATGTCAAAATTGACATTTGACAGGTCGCTGCTGCGATTTTAATTGATCGATCGAATCCTGCCGCCTGCCCTTCACGTTTCTACTAAACTGATTTAAATTAATTCCACATCCCTATATCATCATGTCGGTCACAAAAGGAAATATGCTGGTGATTGTTTATAAACTTTATAATTGAAATCCTTTTTTTGTTTGAATTTGAAATTGTAAGTTACGTAATATTTTGTAGGTTCGTTCCTTCAGCTCGTCTGCTGCTGCTTGTCAGCTTATTAAACCTCCCATACAAGTTTTTGGTCTGGAAGGCAGATATGCATCAGCCTTATATTCTGCTGCCACCAAAAGTAAGAGCTTGGATGCAGTTGAAAAAGAGCTGACTTCGTTCCAAAAGTCAATCAAGACTGATGCAAAGCTGAAAGAATTCATCGTGAACCCAACACACAAGAGGTCTCTGAAAGTGGAAGCTCTAAAGCATGTTGCTGCTCAAGTAAGTTCAAATTATCTATATATTATAAATATATATATATATATATATTATATAAAATCTAGGTTCATATTGATTATCTCAATGAATTGGTATGACCAACAATAAGCTGGAGGGTTTAAAATCTGTAAAGTTCCTTTTGTTGAAAGCATACACTACATAATATTAAAACTGTCTAAAATTTTGTCTTCAAGAAGAGTATTTATTTTTTGGCAAAGGTGTAATTTTTATACTGCAGGCTGAGAAAACGAGGACGATATCAGTAAAATACAGTGTAAACTCCATGTAATGTCACTCAATTTAACGACAAACTCCCTAAAGCATCGACATCACTCGGCTTTGGTTGGTTTAGCTTGTCTCCCATACAATTACACACTCTATATATAGCATTACACCCACTCTCAATATTTAGTCAATTAAATAATAAACATTACTTTTGAAGTGAACTTACTTGTGCGTGCGCGTAATGTTGTTGTGTGGCGACTCAGATACCTAAACTTGAGCGATTCAAAAATGTTATAGCATCCTTAAAGGAACAGACTTATTCCTAGTTAACTGGCATAATTGTAATTAAAGAGTTCTAATAGTTTCCTCTAAATAATGCCTTGCTCATCAAATACAGGTCTTCATACTTGGCTGAAGTAATTGGAAGAAGTCACCTTTAGGTAAATCTGCAAAAGCAGTGACTTGAAATGTGAACTATTATGAAAATGATTATGTATGTCACAATGATTTCTTAGTTAATTATTATCGTGTACTTATTTTGTTTAGAAATAGTTCATTATAGTTGTAAATCAGTACTATTGTAGTTTAAGTTGAAACACAAATGTGTTATTATTGTTATTTGGTGTCAGTCCATTTGATTATGTTATATTGAACATTTTCAGACTAAACTGTCTGCTAACACGAGCAACTTGTTGTGTCTTATGGCTGAAAATGGTCGCCTGGGCAAGTTGGAGAATGTTATCAATGCATTTAAGACCATGATGGCTGCCCACCGTGGCGAGGTTGCTTGTGAAGTTGTTACTGCCAAGCCTCTTGACCAGGCCCAGAGACAGAACTTGGAAGCTGCCCTCAAGGTAATGTACTTCAGTCATCATCAGCCTTCTTCCCTTATTCTAATTTATAATGGGTTGATTCAGCATGTGTCCTTTCATACATTTTTGTAGGCACCCCCTTTCTAGCCATATGATACCATTGTTAGCCATCTTTCAATGTCTACAAACATAACTGCTACAGTGAGAGTTCTAAGAGTAATTAACATATACAGCCTATGAATATGTACATACTTAATAGGTAATAGGTCAGAGAATCATTATACAAGGTAAGGTTTTATCCAGTGCTCAAATTTTAACAAATGAAACTTAAACGAGTTATAATAATCATGCAATTTTTATTTTGATATATCTTAGTACAAAAAAATTAAGTTATCGTTAACGAAAGATGTCTATTTTGAAACTGGTTGTTATGGTTACTTGCGCGCGGCGCCGGCGCGGCAGCGAACGTGAACGACCGACAACCTGTTTAATCGGTCAAAATTCTAAGAATTTCGAAGTACCTACGCCGGCGCGCGGTTACTGACCTATTAGTACCTACCAAATGTTCGATCGGTCAAAATTCTAAGAATTTCGAAGTACCTACGCCGTCGCGCGGTTACTGACCTATTCCTATTGTCGATATCATATTAGGTACGAAATATGTAGGGTGTCCACAGTTTACTGGTCTAAGGACGGATAAAAATGAAAAAAAAAAAAAAATGAAAAAATGGTTGAAATGTGTTCTATTACTGATTCTGAACCACCAAAAAAAAATTTGCGCACTGGTTATAAAATTATCTTGTATAAAATGAAGCCAACTGGAAAATCAATCTGCCTGTGAGATGCCTCTTTTCTCTGCTTGGGAGATGATTGTTCATATCTGCACATTAAATGTTGGTATTATTTTCATCTAAACAATGATTCTAACCCCGCATTTACACAAATTTACTTGTACTAGTACTTGTTTTCAAAATGTCTTGTAAAAGACTTGTCAAAAACATATTCTTAAAACGAACGTGTATTGATGTTGTTTCAGACAACTATTTTGTTCACAATTCTATAAAACTACTTTTTTTAGAGTGTCAGCAGTAGACACAACATGAAGATTTTTTTTTTTTGGCTTTGTGTTAATGGGGAGTTACAAACAAAAAAACAACAACAGAAACTAATATTTTTGTTTCTTGAGGATCAAAAATAAACAATAAGCATTTGATACACAAGTTCTATATTATATAAATTGTTATTGTGTTCCAGAAATTCATGAAAGGCAATGAAACTGTCCACCTCACAGCCAAAGTTGATCCATCTCTGATGGGTGGTATGGTTGTATCTATCGGTGACAGGTATGTTGATATGAGTGTTGCCACCAAAGTGAAGAAGTACACCGAGCTCATCAACAATGCTGTTTAAACCATGAAATATTACAACTGTAAATGTTTAGCAAAGGATAACACTAATATTTAAATCAGTTAATCATTAGAAATGTTTGTTTCATTTAACCTCCTATGTGGTGAAAACCTGTGTATTAACATGTAAAAATAAATGTGCCCGATCGTTAAAAATATTTTTCTGCAGTTACGGATGTTTACTGTCAAGATCTGTGGGTACAGATCTTAACTTTCTTACTCAATCGGTGAACATGAATTCTTTAATATTTTTTTTAATTACATACCAACTAGATCTGTGACTTGGAGACTAATTCCGACTACTTAGCAAGTAGTAGTTTGGTGACTAAAATAGTTTTTTTTTTGTGTTATTAAAATCCTTAATGGTAGCCAAGCCAGAGTTGAGTCTCACAAATTAATAAGGTAAAAGAACCGCCATCCGCTAAATAAGTAATGGATACGAATCTTTTTTCTCCATCTGATACACATCCGGCACATGACTAGTTGCAACAAAAGGGTGGAATTTGAAAAATTGTCAAAACTAAATTCACATGTTAATCCTAAAATACATTAACAAATCTATAGTAAATCAACCTATACAGGATCAGTTTTTATCCAGTGCGCAAACTGTAACCATGGATTCAGCATATCATTCGAGGCCCCCTTGCGCAGAACTTTTTCGTCGATTTAAAAAAAAAACACCTGTTTCATAGAAAAATGCAATAAGTACCTACGAGGTCAAAATGTATGGAACCGCTGATTTTTTTTCATGGTTACAATTTACGCACTGGATAAAAACTTATCCTGTATACAAATTGTTTGGAACTCCCATGGTGGTCCCCAGGGTGGATGTGGAAACGAGTTGGCGAAACTAATTGGAATCCAATCTGATTATTATAGTAGTGCTCTAGCTATACCTACTTGAGGATATCTTGTGTTATCTACACTAATATTATAAAAAGGAAAAATTTGTATTTTTGTTTGTTTGTTTGTAATGGATAAACTCAAAAACTACTGGACCGATTTTAAACATTCTTTCACCATTAGAAAGCTACATTATCTGCGAGTAACATAGGCTATACAACATCACGCTACGACTAAGAGCAGCGGAGCAGTAATGAAAAATGTTGCAAAACGGGGAAAATCGCACGGGTAGGCGATTCGACGCGACGGGAAGGGTCGGGGGAACACGAAATTTAACGCGGACGAAGTCGCGGGCAGAAGCTAGTCATCTATATATTAATAATAATAAATAAATAATAAAATCATTTTAATTCGGACAACTAAGATCCATAAATTAATATGTAAAGCCAAAAAATTGTACCTTTTTTTGAAAATTATGCAGACTGAGCAGTTAAAAGTTTTTATGGAGAATTATGGTCACATTTTGACCACTGGGTGACCATTAGTTTAAATAAAACAGGTATATTAAAATTGGAACAAAAAATTTAATAGTGCTTCTTGCACTGCCAAATAACATACACTTATAACAAAAATAATACTCTCACAGTAATCATAACACTAAGTTATATTTCTCTAGAATTAACAGGAATATTTTTATCTGAGATCATTTTTAGAGATCTTTAAATTGAACAAGTCATTTAAGTATGTAGGTAAATTAGTAATAATAATTATTATGAGCAAAATTTTATCCTTCCGTTGGAGCTGCTTCTCCTTTGAGCAGAGCATTCTCCGCCTCCAATTCGGCTATACGAGCTCTTGCAGCCTCCAGCTCATCATCTCCACCATCAGTGCCCAAATGTTTTCGAACATATTCTAGGGCATCTTCGGGCTTATCTGGTTCTTCATATAAGCTCACAAGAACTTTCGTTAACGCGTCCATAACGCCGGCTCGCTCAAGGTATCTTCGAAACTCCTCTCTTTTGGAATCAATGGGCTGTAAATGAAACAGACACATTTAAATACTCCATCCATGCTAGGTATTTAGTACATCTACTCGCGATGGCGGTAAACAAACACCTCCTTCTATGATCAAAGTCGTTAATTTGTAACGAATATATTTTATTAATATAAGCATACCGTTTGTTTACTACTGAAACTCCTACGACTAAACCATTATAAATTTGAATGAAGTGGGTTCCACAGTATAATCATTTATAATGTTTTACTTATTTTACTTACTTTATACGAAGACATTTTCGGATATTTCCTGAAATGAGCTTAAATACTGGCAGAATATCAATAAAAACAACTTTTCTCCAGAGAACTGCAAAAAGCCGTAGTAGCTGAAGTTTGACAACCACACATTTTTATTTGACAAGAAGGTTTTTTATGTGTCTTGAGGTTTCCCTCGTCTAGATAAAAGCCTTTTATGAACAGTTCTATTTTTAAATTTTAACTAAAGTAATAAATAATGATGAAATAATGTTTTGTTTTTATAATTATGTTTTTGTTTGTAGAGTTTTTTTGAAAATGTGCAGAATTCAACTATAAATTAACCTCCAAACGTCTAACGTAATTTAAAGAACCCAAAAACAAAAACTATCTATACGAAATGTTGCCATATGTGGCAATGAGCTATTCTCTGTCAACGGCTAAATGGCATGATACAACGCAGGTCAACCAGCAAAATTAAATTGTACATTTTGTCGCTCAGCTGTACCGAATCATGTCGACACGAATCAGTGTGTAGTAACCCATGATTATAGTTCTGCTATGGCCTTGTGGTGATTTTTCACCCTTCATAGCGATTCACGATCATCCGACAGGTTGTCGTTCGGAAAATGACTCATTTTTACACGCTTTATATTAGCTTCACTTGTATGTTTGTTTGTAACCGACTCCTTATAGCGCGATTTTGACCCACTTTAAACGACCAGATTTCCTTCAAACTTTGCACACCTGTCAAGGATCGATGACCATGCAATAATTTCATAAATTTTGCCATTATCCTTGCCAGGGTTACCAGGACAGCAAAAAACTGTCTTCGAAAACTACGCTGACATACGTCACAAACTACGCTGACATACGTCTCAAAATTCGAAACACCCTAAAAATAGAAAATAAATAATAGTTTAAAAAAAACTTGAGTTGCCTGTCAGGCCAGGAAAAGCAAATGAGGGATACTTTGATTACATTTATTGATGTTCGATTCGGCACGAGAGAGTATCGAACGGTTCTCAATAGCTATGCTGATGTGCCATCGCTCCAAAATAATAAATTCATTACCTCATTTCCATACGGCGGACGTTTTTGGGTTGACGATTTCTGAAACCGTTCGATTATGGTTTTGGCGCCGTAACTATGAAATTACTTTTTTTATTATCAACAGGCTCTTAATTTTAGGGACCCCAATGGGGTCCATAGCAGCTGTCGCTCGATCTCATACGTTACGGCTACATTGCGATAAATACTTCGCGCGCTAAATCATAATGCTACCAATTTTCAGATACTATGAAATGAAACCACTTTCACGCTATCTTCAGTACTATTAAAATATGGTAGAAAGAATTTTGGTAACTATTTTAGGACATCATGGTAAACTTATTAAGGAAGTTATAATAGTGAAAATGCGATTTGTGTTAATTATTTTATTATAATTATGTTTATATAATCGTGACGGTAGTATAATATTTATGTAGCAAATATATACTGACACAGGCAGTCCGTCAGTTTTATTTCATTATTACAGTACTACAACGAAGAAAACGTTAAAAGAATGAAATAATTAAGCAACAGAAACAAAGGATAAGGCTTTTTTAAACGTAATTTTACAAAGTAAATTATTTCTTTAAAATTAAATGCAGTTTTTGCTTTACTTTTACTCAACTAGAAGAAGAGTTATTATTCTGAGAACTTAACTAAAATACTTTGCGAGTTTAATATTAGTTGTGATCTATTGCATAAAATTTAAGATTCATCATCGCTTCCTGCCGACGCTCTCGGTTTTGGTCCTCCTGCTCTCTTAGCCATAATGATTTGATCTACTTTGAGAATGGTCGCAGCTGCACCGACGGCGTATTTGAGTCCCCAGTACTTAAGGACATATAAATCCAATATGTTTTTCTCCTTAGCGTCACAAACACCATTATTTTCAGACTCAATGTCGTAACCTGCATTTTTGTTGCCCTCCTAAAAAATAAAGACAATGCATTAAAACTAGTTGACTAATAATCTCGTAATAGTAGCCAAGAGGTAATTTTCCTTATTTCATTTATATAAATAATTATAATACTGTTTCAATCAAATACATATACTACTAGTCACCTTGTGAGCTTTGTAAATATTATTAACAACTTCTGTGGCATTGGCTCCTGAATTGTCAGCTAAGGCACGTGGGATGCTCTCCAAAGCTACTGCAAACTTCCTTACTGCATACTGTTCTAAGCCTGGCAGTGTGTCAGCGTACTGAAAGAGTTGCTGTGCCAATTCTATTTCTACTGCTCCAGCACCAGGTAAGAATCTGATGAAAAAAGGTTTAGGTTTTGTGTTTAGAGTTGTCCTTTGTAATATATGACAGTGAAGTACTGATAAAATATATTATGATTTGTAATCATATTTAGAAAATCAGAACTACTTACTTTCCATCCCTGGCAATGCCTTTGAATGTATTGACACCATCATCAATAGCTCTTTCAATGTCATCCATGTAGTTATCAGTAGAGCCTCTGATAACAATCGTGGATATGCGTGATTCTGAGCTATCCATGCGGAAACAAACAATGCGAGTGTCTCCTAGCTCTTCGACACCAACAGAATCACAATATCCAAGCTCTTCAGCAGTGGGTGTAGTAAGTCTTGGCAGGACCTAAGAAAAATATTAGTTTAGTATCAAACCATTTTATGGTTTTTACAAATTATTGTTAACCCTTTAGGGTTAGTTCATGAACAGGAAACAAGAGATAGAGGTAAAAAAAAATATGTTCATAGAAAACTATCAAAGTTCTAAAATCTTAAACTGCTCTATTTAACTATCTAAATTCAGAACCACATATTATGTTCGCAACAAAATATTCTTACTGGTGTAAACCAATTAGAATTAGTTTTATTGAAAGTGAGCAAGGATGAACATTCAGTAAAACAAAACAAAATACTTGAGCTGTTGACAGTAAAGTCAATCTGTAGGAACTCAACTTACAGTAGCATTAACAGTCTTTGCAAGGCGGCGGATGTCAAACTTCGAGTTGAGACGAACAGCCATAATACCATATTTGTTCAAGAAATGTAAAGCCATGTCACCAAACTTAGCACCACCAACAACTACTTTGACTCCTGTATCAGCAATCTCTTTGATTTGTTTCTCCAGTTGAGACTCTTCACCTCTGCTGAAGTTTAGAAGTTCATCAGCTGATTTGATCAATACTGTTCCCTTGGTTTCAGTCTGGGTGATATCCACAGGACAAGAATACACAGCTATTTTAGCTTTGGTAGCGGAAGATACGTCTCCTTCTACCTCTCGCTTGAACACCATACCGGAAAGAACTTCAGACTGTAGTAGTCCTGATCCAAGAATCTAAAACAAACAAATAAATTCAAAATTGAATGATCTATTTATAAGGCACTTGTCAGTGATGACCACAGATGAAATATTACAACAACATTATAATTATTTTATGTGGAGCAGCAAACTAATTTCAAAAATTGATTAATATCAATACACACCTTGCAAATTCTCACATTATCAACATTAAATGTGGTCTTTTCAGGAAGAATACCGACACACGCCTTAGCAACCAATTGAGCAATAAAATCTTCATAACCATACTGCTTAGACATGATTGAGGGAGTGATTCCTCTGATTACTGCTTCAACATTTCTGCAATCTTTAATTTCTTCACAAACAAGGCTAGGCAGAATTTCCATACATTTTTCTAGAGCTTTCTCATATCCGTCAGCAATTTCACTTGGTGTTACACCCAAACGCAACAATTCATCTGCTGCTTCCAGAAGGGCTCCAGAGAAGACTATAACAAAGTTAGTTCCATCACCAACTTCAGAGTCCTGCATCTGACTGGCCAACACCATCAATTTAGCAGCAGGGTGTTCTACATCAAGTTCTCTGATGATGGTACCAGCATCACTAGTCACAAATTGTTTATCAATGTGGTTGATGATCATTTTATTCATTCCATTTGGACCGTATGCTGAACGGACACTTTGGGCGAATTGTTTGCATGCACTTATGTTTCGGTATACTGCTTCTTCCAGCCCAGAGTACATCTAGTAACAGAAGAAATAATGGTAAATAACAATAAAGCGTTGGAGATCAAGATCATGATCACAAATTAAGAAAAAACATTAAGGACGATTAAAAAACTGCAACTAGTATTTTTTTTTTATAATAAAACATGAGTTACAAGAAAATAACACTCTTCTCACTCACAAAATTGAAACAGAATTATTTCTAGAAGTTTAGTCGGATAAAACAGTTTTAGTTGAACTAAAAATGTGTGACAAACCCATTGTTATTTTAGTCAAATGACTTAGTTTTTATCGTTAGCATTATGTTTTTCATGCAATTGGCATTGTCAAGTGAAAACTCATGATTTTATGAGTAGATGTTAAAACAGATGAACCGTTCGGAATGGGCGCCCAAATTGTTGGTTATGTATTGATAAACTTACCCGTGCTCCTTCTTTTAACATTTGGGATACCCCCGGAGCTTTAGGTACGTGTAAGGCCATGGTTTTTCGAAATTTAAATCACTTTCAACACAAAGAACTTATCTTGACTTCCTCGTGATTTGCTGAAATACGGCGTAAAGAAATCACGAACTCAATGGCATGACAAGAATGGAGGAGACCTCACCGGCAAGTGTTGTCAGACATAAAAAATATCACGGATGTAGCAGTATTATTAATGTAAATAATTATTAAAACTACAACACTGTAAAACATCCGAATTTATTGTATTTATTCTGTTTTGTATTTCTGTGCCTCGGAGAGCACGTTAAAAGATCTATTTAATGTCTACTTCATTAAAGTATGATCATTTAATTTTTCTTTTACAACAAATGTGGCTGTACAAAATACACTGGACATTACAATTTTAACAACAAAAAGACATCGCGACTGAGAGTCGCGGAGGGTCGCTGTGTTACGTCCGTTATCCTTGGCGATCGGGGCTCTCTCATCCTACCGTCTCCCGCATCACTTCGCCTGCGCTAGCGGCGGGTTGGCAGAGGAGGGGGCGCGCGGTATGGCACTGCGTAGCAACAACATCGTACTTACCATGACCATAGAAAACCCGTGCTATATCCTCCCCCTCTAGCCTAACTAAGTGCCCTCGCAGTTGGGCTAGTCTAAATACCTACGCGGTCTACCACGTCTGCGTTTCTCTCGCATGGGTGGTTCTACCTGACCGGCGAAAGGCATGAGGTGCGAAACATGGTATTTACCTACGTTCTTACCGGTTTGCACGTTCTCCAGACCGTAAGTGGTCGGGCTTATAAGTTTCCCGATTTTGTATGGGCCGTCACGACGTGGGATAAACTTCGCGGTCTGTCCGCGGCCTGCGTCATTGGATCCCTGCGTTTTCAATAAAACTAGGTCGTCTACCTTATAGTCTGGAGGCGACCTCCTCTTTTGGTCAGCATTCTCCTTCTGGACGGCTTGCGCCTTCTCATGAGTGTCTCTGGCCTCGTCCAGGGTTGCAGCCATCTTCTTCAAGTAAGGCGTAATGCTGGGCACGAAGTTGTCGTGTTCTACGATAGCCCTCATGTCTACCGCAGAGTCGGAAGGAGCACGTAACTCTCTCCCGAAAGTGAGGTATGCTGGCGAATACCCTGTACTGCTGGTAATCGCGGAGTTCATAGCAAACCTGATTGCTGCAAGGTGCATGTCCCATGTGGTATGGTAGTTTCCTACAAGTATAGCTAGTTGAGGCTTGAGGTCCCGGTTCTTCCGTTCTATGGGATTGCGTTTATCGGCTTTATACCTCTGGCAAGGCACGCACTCCTTTATATAGTTCGCGATGAACGTGCGCATGCCAGACCAATAATACCTTGCACGAACGCGGCTTAACGTGCGCTCCACGCCGAAGTGGCCGGCTATCGGCGCGTCGTGGAGCTCAGCCAAGACCTGCCTGCGTTCATGCTTGGGTGTAAGTAGCAGTCTTCTCCATCTTCTGACTCTAGGCTCTATCTGTATAAGATACCGTCGGAAATGGTGTACCCGCTGTCGGACCATGGTCTCCCCCTAGAGGGTTCGTCAGATTCCATATCCTCAATGATTTTCCGAACCTCTGGATCCAATATCTGGTTGCTGCGGATATCACCACTGTTCCTCTTGGGTATATCAACGACCGTCATGCATAGGTCACATTCTCTCTGGTCTTCCGAACAAGCGGGTCGCGACAGCGTATCTGCAACCACGTTTGACCGACCGGGTGTGTACTCAATGCTAAGATCAAATTCTTGCAATGTCAGGGCCCACCTAGCTAGTCGACCGCTTGGTGACCTTTGACTCATCAGCCAGCGTAAGGGCTGGTGGTCCGTCCGAACTGTGACCTTCGCGGTTTCTACATAACCGCGAAACTTACCGAGTGCCCACACGACAGCGAGAGCCTCCCGCTCGGTCGTGGAGTAGTTCCTCTCGGCGCTAGTGAGTAATCGACTTGCGTACTCAATTGGCCTGTCGTCGTGTCCCTCCCCCTGCATAAGAGCAGCCCCAAGGCAATAAGCGCTGCTGTCAGTGCAAAGAACGTACGGTTTGGACTCATCCGCCTGACAGAGAATAGGAGCGGACACGAGGAGAGACTTGATGCGTTCAAACGCCTCCTGTTGCTCGGCGTCCCATCGCCAAGCACTCGACTTCTTCAGGAGGTTAGTAAGGGGCCTCGCGACTTTCGCGTAATTATTAATAAAGCGTCGGTACCAACTCGACGTCTGTAAAAAGCACTTTAAGTGTTTTACGTTCTGAGGGGCGGCCATGTTCTCAATGGCTGATGTCTTGTCTGGATCCACCTGGATTCCGCCTCGCACGATAACATCCCAAGTAACACAGGAAGCATTTTAACAAACGAATAGTAAACTTATGAAGAACTTAAGGTCCGTATAAACTCTTATATAAGTTCACCGAGCACCTTGACGCTTTATATTGGTATTTCAAAACCATTATGATGCTTTACACTGTATAACGGTTGGATAATGGTATATCAAAATGCTTTTGTAAAGCCTTTAGTTTTAGTGCAGCAAAACACATCGCAGCTGTACAACTTTCAGCTGTTTTTAATGCATTTGGATCTATAATAGCATTTTAAGTAGTAAATAAATGCCTAATCCTGTTTAATAGCATAAACATGAACCATTATAATGCCACGTAAATCCGCTATACAGCTCTCAGCTGTTTTTTGTGCCTTAGGGTCTACAATAGCATTTTTAAGTAGTAAGATAATGCCTAATGCCGCTTAATAGCATAAACTTGTACCATTATAATGCACCGTAAATCCGTTACACAGCTTTTAGCTGTTTTTAGTGCCCTTTGTTGTGTAATAGCACTTTTAAGAGGTAAGTAAAAGCTTAATACTGCTGAACAGCATAAACGTGAATCAATGTAATGCTTGCATCTTTAAAGATCAACTGAGTTCTGTTGTACAGCTAACAGCTCTTTAACCAAATACACGTGAGTTATTGTAATGCGTAAAGCTGTTTATACATTCATTTTACTGTATTTGTAAAACCAATTGTCGGCCATATTGGGGAAAAGCACATATTATCAATAAAACAACAGCAGTTTTTATGGAGGACGTATATATATTATTAATTTAACTGTGTGTGTTGCCTAACCGTGTGTGTATAACGATTATAAAATGCAAATAACAAAATTAGGTTGTGATTTCATTGTAAGCGTAATTTAACATAGGTAAAAATAACTACAGCATATTGTTTCACACAATGTTGAAAAATCATTTAAAATAAGAGTAAGAACCGGAGGAATCAGGCGAAAAATATCAAAGGAACATGCAAGAATTATGATGTCTTCAAATCCGATCAATGCACAACAAAACGATTCGTGCGAAGTCAATTGTGGCGATATTAAAGAAGGTTCCGTAGGTCACCAAAATCAAGTAGGGCCTGTCAACATTGGAAATACACACGATACGGAATCCTCGTGTTTTGAAAAATCTTTTATTGCGAATAATAAGAATATTCAACAAAATCGTGTTTATTCCTATCCGCTTGATGCTGAAAATGTAAGACCTGAGAGCTCCGACGAAAGTGAAGATGACAGTGATATTGATAAATATGTAAAATGTTCTTCATTCCGTGAAAATATAAGAAGATGGGCTATAGAAAAGAAAATTAATCAAATAGCGTTAAAAGATCTCGCGAAAATTATGAATGGATTGATTCCGGATATATTACCTATGGATCCAAGGACCATTTTAAAAACACCTAGATTTGTCAATATAAAAAAAATTGAAGGGGGCGAATATTGGCATAACGGAATTACTAATAGTTTAACTTTGCTATTGGAAAACTGGACAGATGTTCCAGAAAATATATCTTTAAATTTCAATTTTGACGGTTTGCCAATTTTTAAAAGCTCAAAGAAAGAATTTTGGCCAATACTCTGTAACATTTCTGAAAATCCTAAAATTAAACCTTTAGTGATTGGAATTTATTTTGGAATTGGTAAACCAAAAAATTTAACAGCCTATTTAGAAGATTTTATCACCGATGTTAATCATTTATTAGAAGAGGGAATTACACTATTGCAAAATTGTGAGAAGAAAGTTACAGTAAAGATCAGATGTTTTATTTGTGACTCACCTGCTAGAGCTTTCATAAAAGGTAATCATGTCCTGAATTGTATGTGTGTTGTTAAATTCATTTGTGATAGTCCAAATCAAATGGGACCTTATGGCGTGGAGTATATTATTATGCATATCTGGTTTTGTAGAACTTTTTTACAATAACATTTATTTTTATTTTTTCAGGTGTTTGTAACTTTAACGGAAAACACGGCTGCATGAAGTGTGTTACTGTAGGTGAATATTCCCACAATTCACACACAGTTACTTTTCCTGATACAAGTTGCTCCGAGAGAACAAATGATGGGTTCCGAAGTAAACTTTATGGGGCACACCATAAGAATGATTCTCCTTTGCTTAATCTTCCAATAGATATGGTAAATGATTTTCCAGTTGGTGATTCATTGCATTTAATTGACCTAGGAATTATGAAGAGGCTACTAGTTGGATGGCGTGATGGTAATTTCGGAAAATTTCTAACGAAATGGCGTGCTAAGGATATTGAAGTAGTAACAAATTTCTTGAACAAGTGCAAGTTACCATCTGAAATTCATCGAGCAGTGCGAGGTCTGGAGTATCTGTCATTTTGGAAAGAATCTGAATATAGAACTTTTTTGTTCTATCTTAGTATTATTATACTGCCAGATGTGCTCACGAGCACCGTATTTTCACACTTTCTGAAGTTGTATTGTGGTATTACCATTTGTTCAACAAAATGTCATTTGCGTTTGCTACCTTTAGCTAAAGAACTGCTCAAAGATTTTGTCAAGCACTACAAAGACTTTTATGGAGCGGACTATGTTACTAGTAACGTGCACAATTTAATCCACGTTACTGCAGAGGTTGAACGATTTGGACCTTTACACTCTTTCAGTGCTTACCCTTTTGAGAATGAGCTATATTGTATCAAACGATTACTGAGAGATGGAAAGAATCCGCTATCTCAAATAGCAAACAGAATAGTTGAAGCCACAACAAACTTTAGTGTTAAAAATCCTGAGTTAAGTGAAAAATCCGATTATCCGTTTCTAACGGCAACTAGGAATAATTGTAAAGTACTTCATTTACAACAATTTAAAGTTTCCTCAAAAATAAAAGATAGATATGTATTGACAACTGTCAACGACATAGTTGAAATCAATAATATAGTTGAACAACCTAATGGAATTCGTATTAACGGCTTAAAAATAAATAACAAAGAAGATGTGTTTACGTATCCCATAAAATCTTCACATTTACATATTTACAAAGTCAAAAATGATGATGGTAGCAATTGTGATATTGTCCTTGATCCTAGAGACCTACAATGTAAATTAGTATGTTTGCATCATCATGAATACTTATATTTCATACCACTATTGCATACGTACCAATAAAAAACGTTATTTTAAGCACTTAAGTTTTTTATTTAATTAAGTAGATTTAAGGGTAATTAACAATTTCTTTTGCATGTTACAATTTTTTTATGAAAAATAAATTGGTTTTGACAATTATCGTCATGTACCGCTATTTAGTTTTTGTTAAAGAAGTATGACTGAAAATTCAGTCTAAAATGATAAGATTTTAATCAAAATCAACCAACCAATCAAATCAATATTTTTTCAACCATACTTCCCTAGACAAACCCTAAGATGAGAAAAAATTTCAAATTAAATTTTACTCTAGCTGGTTTTGATTAAAATTGTAATTATTAGACTGGGTAAACAAATCCAAACATGCAAGTGTTTTAAACATTGTGTAAATTCTAACTTTAATGAACCATGACACTTGCAAGTTGGAATATTTTTATGAAAATTAACTCAATATACTTGTTTTCTTATCATTGCTTAATTAAAAATAGATTCATTATATAAATTCAAATCAGACTTTTCTGAGGGGTGCTTATGTTGGTCATACTACATCTTTTACTATGGGCACAACCCCGAAAACGCGAAAAAAAAGTTTGTGCCGAAATGAATGAAACAAAGGTTTATTTTGCGTTTCCGTGGTTAATCTGGTGATAAAAGTCGTTCAGTACCTACCTACATTACACCTTTCAGAGTATAATCAGACAACATAATCACCCTGCATCTAGGAACGTAATTTTTATCTTAATTCTAAAAACATTCTCAAAAACAAATAATATTCATTCTTTTTATAATTTTTCAATAACGTACCAACAAGAAACATACTTCTCAAAACATTTATTTATATTATCCTAGATAGAGTTTTCACATTATGTTTACTGTAGGTAGGTACTTTTAAAATCTTCAGGGACTGGAGTGGTAGTAATGACAGAACAAAGCATGCAAAAATATTTGACACAATAGAATCGACCTAGCAAAAGAGTTGTGTCAGATATTTTTGCGTCCTTGTTCTGCCATATTTTATTGCCAGTAACTGTACCCAACACTTTGTAAGTACGAAGATGTAGATGTACGTATTAATAAAGTAAAAATAAATGTATAGAATTGTCCTTCGATATCATCATCACTCATATTATTTATAGCAATATTTTCTTTCTCCATTTCTTGTTCTTGAATCGGCATGCTTTCTCCTTCAGTTATTTCTTTGGACTCGTCGTTTGGTGCATATTCTTGAATTTGCATGTTTTCTCCCACAATTTCTTTTTTATCATCATTTGGTTGTCTTTTATTTCCACTCTTTAGCTGTTTATCTAAATTATCCTTATTCTTGCGACATCTCTTAGAAGACATCCTAAGGTTTTTCATAGATTTCCGTTGCTTCGAATTTTTCGTAATAATCTTGAAAAATGTTTCATTGTCTTGTACAGTATATGTCGGATCCCAAGTTTGAATCATGCCATGAAATAATTTTAAAACGTTCTTGTAATCTTTAAGGGCAATTTTCGACATATCTCCTCTACTTCCACCTGCCCATGAACAGTTGCAAAGGAAATCCCTAGTGAATAAAATATCTTGTAATTTATAAGCACAAGTTTTTCCTTCGCCCTTCGAAGCTGAGCATAAGAACGACAAGTGTCTTTTTAGTTTATTTTTTTCTGGTCTATCTACCAGTAATTGGTCCAGTGATATAAGATCTCTTTGATTTTCAATGGGTTTTAGTGTAAAACTTTCGGTGTCTACAGGGTTTGCATCTTTCAACAAAGTAACGCTTGGACCCTCTTTTATCTCTGCAAGTTGTACAGATATTTCCTCTAACTGCACAGATTGCGTGGCCAATTTTTGAACGATTTTCTGCTGGTTTTCAAGAGCGATCGCTTGCATTTGGAGCATATTGTCTATTTTTTCGGATAATATTTTTTGGTTTGCTAAAATTTGGTCGAAGTTCAAAGTTTCTGTACTAATTATCTGAACTATGTTTTCATGATTTGTTGTGTTTTCAGTAGCTGTAACGTTACTATAACCCGTACATAGGTGTCCTTGATTTTCTTGATCGCATCTCTGAAAACAATATAATCATTGTATTATACGTAAAAAAAATTTATCCTAGTTACCTCGATTTGAACGAATTTTGTCGCATCCCTCAAACCAAATCGGCTAGCAATCAACACTGTTAAGGTAAATTTTGTTCAGACAGCAGAAACAAGTTTGTTTTACCACTTTAATTAATACACGTAAAGCATTGCATTTAGCGGTAAGGGAATTAATTACTATCATAAAAAGTACATTTTTATCGCGATTTGACTTGAGGGTGCTCATTAAATATTAATTTAAAAATATTCGTATTCGCGATCAAGTCAAGGAGGACAATTCTAACTTAAATTTTGATATCAAAAGGATGTCATTTAGTTATCATTTACGCGTGCGTCTAGCTCGTACTTATCCGTACATATATATTGGCGCGAGCGAGACGCACGGGCGATTGATAACAAAATGACAGAATTTTTAGATCATAATGTAACTTAGAATTGGGCTACCGTCTTGTTAAACATGAAATACTGCCGTGCTAAGCGCAAAAGCAGTATCTCAGGGAAAGCTAGTTTCGAGAAAATTGAAGTTTTGTGAATATAGTTTTCTGTTTACTTCACAGATCATTGTTTTTTCTTATTAAATGGAATCTATACATAAGTGATTTAGTGCTATTTGGATTAGCTCATTGGATGCGTTTTTACTTAAGCTATTCGATGCCATAGAAATCAAGTTTACGTTTTGCGACAGTTTTTGAGATACCTACCGCTTTTGAGCTTAGCACGGCAGAATAGGAGATGTTTAAAATTTTATCTGGTGTGCATAACGCCATTAGCCCAAATAATAATAAATAAATAATCGTACAGTACTTGGCGATAAATAATACACATTGGTCTTTGGAAAGAGACAATTGGCTATTTACGACAAAAAAAATCAGCTGTTCCATGTTCGCATATCTCGTCAAAATGTAGGGAGCAGCTGATTTTTTTTTTCGCGATTTCACTTTCGTCCCTTAGTGAAAGTTATTCATAATGATGAGTACAATGACCCCTTAAGAGTTTTAGCATAAACTAAAAATAACGTTGTATATTTTCAACTAAACAAACAAACGTCACATAGGTAGTTCCATGTGATAACGCTCCTCGAAGCCGAAATTAGCAGAGTCTCTTTTCAAATACCGATGTGCAATATTCATCGCCGGGTACTGTAATGAGATTATTATGTCCGTGCCGCCAAGACAGATAATCGATTGACCTGTCAACCGACCGACACGCCTTATGTTATGAGGTATCGAAGTAAAGGTGTTAGATCTCGTGTACTACGTAGGTATATTTTTCTCCATCAGTGATAAGGTCACCCAGGTCATCTGAAAACTTACGCCATTAGCAATAGAGATGCCAACTATTGGGCATAAACATGAACGTTTACCTTAGTGCGAATAACGACTTAAACACGCATGCGCGCGCGTGCTAGGTACACTACATAAAACATGAACTTACCAACTTGTTGGCTATAAGTTCAAATTTCATTAGTTCTTCATTTTGAACTACAGTCGTCCGGGGTGAAACCATGCCTGTGTCATTGGCGTCTGTGTCAGAATTTTCCTCCATTATTGATAATTCAGCTTCAGCAAGCTGATATGTTCGAATATTGTTCCTTTTTAAAAAGCACTCCATCAATCTCCATTCTTTTTTATCGGGCTTGGATTGCTCGTCTTTCATCAATTTGTACTGTGTCTTTTTAGGCGGCCACCACAAGTTACCATTTTCCTCCCACAAAGAAGGTACAATAACTAGTATGGTTTTCCCTGTCTCTATCGTCTGTACTATTTTGTACGGCATTGTATGATTGGAAAAAATATTACTGAAAATAAGAAAACAATATGATTAAAACGATCACCCATAAAAAAGATATTAGTACGTTATCTGAAGTTTTTGACCATCCTAAAGTGTACAGATATATTTGATGGCTACTGTACCTGACTACACTACACCGGGAATGAAGTAAATAACGGTCCTTTTTATAAACGAATTGGGGAAAATATATCTTAATGACGTTTGAAGACCGACACGCACGAGCACAACCGCCATGTGAGTCTCTCATAACTGAACTGACAAAATCGGTTTCCGCTGCGGTGTGCAGAGCGCGCGTAGGACATCGTTATAAGCATGCATAGCGCTGTCTCGCTCGCACTAGGGAAACGGTCCCGCAACTGCATCAGTGTAAGGTCCACGGTGCGGCGGCATTGAAATAAGATCTAAAGAATCACAATAATATGGCCATGTTAACTGAGTTGATATTCAAGTAATCGAATGAAACTATCTACTTTAATTATTTTCGTTGAGAGCACCATAATCATTTTCATAAGCCAAGCGCAGGAATTATTATGTAGATAATGCGTTCAGAAAGCCATTTTATCAACTCTTGGCAAACGGATTCAAGTTGTACAAATTCTGAAATGGGTTTTATTGTTTTGCTCAAGGATCCCCAAAATTTAGTTCAAGTAATGGCACTATTTCAGTCTACATCAAGTCTGCTGGTATACCGGTGAACCCATATAGAATTACTTTATAGACAATGGCACTACAGTGGTTCATCAAAAGTCTTCTCTCTGGCCTCTGGCTTAATAATTGTTCATGTGTGAGTATTTATACTGCTGTCGGCATTAATTAGCCTTTTTAAAAGCTCACCGGACTGCTATAGACTGACACCATTTTGTAAATATTTTATAACCTTAAAATATTATCGTTCGGACCTATTTATAAAAGCAATAGACCTTTACCATAATGATTTTATACTGCCCAACCAATACTATTATGTTAATTATGCAAAATTCGTTCTACACTAGGAATACACAATTGTTTTGGCTATTTCATACATATCTTTATATAACATTTTATATCAAAACCACAAAATATCAAAGGCGCGTGAAAATTTTCAATGAAACTTATATAGATATTTACAGTAAACTACATTGCGAGTAATATTTGAAGGCATGAAATAACAAAAGAGTAAAAACTCAGTATTATAAATTTTGTTTTGATGCAAACAAATATGGTGTCACTCACTCAGTTTTGACCATCTCCGTCCATATTATATTGATAGACAAAGTAGTTCAATTACCACGTTAATTGTATTATAACATTTGTACCACGGTATTAGAGATGATTTTGTAATGATGTAGGGTTTATTTAAGTTCTAACTGTGAACACCTAAATAGCTCCAATCATTCTTTTACTACACACTAATGCTAGTCTAATGCTTTTGTAATGCAATTAACATCTTCATTATTAATAATATTGCTAGTAAAATACTGCTGTAATGCGATTGGCAACTTCATTGACCGTAATAATGCTTCTTTAATGCGATTGGCAACTTCATTGACCATAATAATGCTAATATATTGCGCCTGTAGTGCAATTAAACAACTATTGTGAACCTATTTAGGGTCTAAAGCCGTATAATTTGTGCCCAAATAAGCATTACAGTAGCCGTATAAACGTTTGTAATGCTACCATAGAACTAACTCAAAATGCGAAAACGATACAGAAATACTGTAAGTCGGCCGTTATACTGCTTTGATGTGTTACTTGGGATGACCTAGGAATTTTACAGACTCCCTCGCAAAGAAACTCTTGTCCCTATTGATCCTTAACTTAAACATGGCTAGTCGTTCGAAGACTGCCTCCAGGTCAGCCAGGTGCTTCTCGAAGGGCCCTGGTGACAACAATATGAGATCGTCAAGATATGCGAGAAGATCCACTTCCTTCAGGTTGGACCGTAACCAATCCATCATCCTCTGAAAAGTGGCTCCCGAATTCCTCAGTCCCATCGGCATCCGCTTAAATCTAAAGGTACCAAGAGGCGTTGTGAACGCAGTCTTGTCTTGGTCCTCTGGGCAGACACTCACCTGATGGTAACCTGACCGAAGGTCGAGAGTAGTCATGTACTCGCTGGTCTTGGCCGCGTGCAGTAAGTCTTCAATGCGTGGGAGGGGGTACCGGTCTGGCTCGGTCACTGCATTCAGCTTCCGATAATCTACACAGAGCCTTAAGCTACCGTCTTTCTTACCCACTAGCACGACATTGGAGGCCCAAGGTGACTCGCACTCTTCGATGACGTCATCTCGCAGCAGCTTATCAAGCTCCTTCTGCAAGGCCTCTTTCTTACTTTGTGACATCCTGTACGGTGGACAAGCAATTAGGTTCTTGTTGTGAACTCACCTTTATTCGATGTGTAGCGAACTCCGTCGCTGGTCCGTCGCGCGTGAACTGCGGCGCGCGGTGTTCAATAAATGCGTTAAGAGTATGCCGCTGCTCGGGGTTTAACTTCGAACCTTCGTCGAAGCGCAACGATAACTCGGTAGATGCGGCGCACAACAGGTCCGCATCCGCAGTGTCAAGCTTATAGGTATAAACAAAATCATAACAATGCCCCGGATTGTCCGAGAATGACCAAGTACGTCGGGCGACGTCTATTACGATGCCGGCCCGCGCCAAGAAATCTACTCCTAAAAGCGTCCTAATGTTGCTTTCGGGTAGTACTAACAACTGACACATTACCCTACGGCCTCCAACTATTATATCTACCTCAGCTGACAATAGGTCTCTCCACCCTTGCGTGCCATCAGCCAGG
Organism: Aporophyla nigra; assembly: GCA_947507805.1. Classification (NCBI taxonomy): domain Eukaryota; kingdom Metazoa; phylum Arthropoda; class Insecta; order Lepidoptera; family Noctuidae; genus Aporophyla; species Aporophyla nigra. Next base: position 11,310,068 of record OX382307.1, on the reverse strand, counting down.
CGTACAAAACGTTTAGTTTTGCTAAACTGAACTCCTAAATCAGCTAAAAGTCGATGTAATAGAGGGCTCGCAATACTATGCGTAGCACCGGTATCTACAATTGCCACGCCGTTACGGCCCATAACACTAATATTTACCATTGGGTACTGTTCGCGCGCAGTCACATTCGTTATCTGAACGCACGAAGCAGTCTCACTCGCACCAATGATAATATCATCACGACTAGAAAAATCTACATCAACAGTGTTGAAAGATGTTTTCTCGTCTGGTTTCGACAGTTGTTTCACGCAAACATCACATTTAGATCTCACGACGCCTTGCTTACCGCAACCATAACAACGTAACTCCTTAGGCGTAGTGTCGCTATTAGTTTTACTAGTCGTCGCAATACCGCGGTTACGACACTCATCGCTAACATGCCCAAATATATTACAATAACTACAACGGGTTCTAGTTTTGTTGTTGCTACGCGGTGCAGTCGCACTCGTGGTACTCGAATTCGAGTTTGATGTCGTGAGATTGCGGTCGGTGGTAGTCACCGACGATGTTTTGCTTTGCGGTGTCGTATTCTTAACATAAACAGACTTCGTTACCTTGAGCGCTTTATAAGTATCCTCCGCGATCCTCACCTTATACAACAAATCATCTAAACTACGTATACAATCACGCGGCCCTCGTTTGATAACGCGTCGGTGCAGTAATCCGTAGCAAAAGTCTACCTGCACTACATCGTCGAGCTTGTACGGTAATTTAGTCATTAAGGCTCGCACTTTATGTAAAAACACTTCCGCACGTTCTTCCTCTTGTTGTTCCGTGGCGAAGATCTGCCGTAAAACTTGATACGCTGGCTGCGCCACGCCGTAGGTCGCGCGGAGGCGCGCAATCGCGTCCGTCCACGATGCTGCCGACGCCTTCACGCCGCGCCACCATACTGCCGCTTCACCTTGCAGCAGCATCGGCAATCCTCGGAGGGCATGCTCGTCGCTTACGGCAGCACACTCCTTGTAGACTTCGACAGCGTCTAGGAATGCTTCCAGGACCTCGGCGTTCTGGGAAGACCCGTCTCGCCGTGCATCGTGTGAAATTGGCGTCGGTACGCGACGCGGCTGCAGCAGCGGCACTTCCGCTGCTCGCGTTGGTGGTTGGAGAGGCCCCAACTGGGGTAGATGCCCTGAATTCGCCGTTTGATGTCATCAGCGAGTTGATGAGGCTTTTATTGGCTTCCACTTGCGCACGCGTGATCGTCTCGATCAGCGTGGAAAGGAAGTCTGTGGGGAACTGGGGAGCTGGTTGCTGTGTCGAACTCGAGCTGACGCCTGCAGTATCGTCCGCATGGCCGTGCTCGACGACGCTCTCCTCCTCTTCAGTGAGCGTGACGTTATCCTCTTCCTCTCCTCGTTGTTGACGGAGCGCTTCTCCTTTCCTCGTTGTCGGCATCTTCACGCTAGTGATGACAACGGTAAGGTATAACGTCCGTGCTTATCCCTAACAAGGTGAGTGGGCACACGTTTGGTCACGTAGGCACTGGATCACATTTCACAACGGTTCGAGCCCCACGTTGGGCGCCAGTTTAATGTCTACTTCTTTAAAGTATGATCATTTAATTTTTCTTTTACAACAAATGTGGCTGTACAAAATACACTGGACATTACAATTACAATTTTAACAACAAAAAGACATCGCGACTGAGAGTCGCGGAGGATCGCTGTGTTACGTCCGTTATCCTTGGCGATCGGGGCTCTCTCATCCTACCGTCTCCCGCATCACTTCGCCTGCGCTAGCGGCGGGTTGGCAGAGGAGGGGGCGCGCGGTATGGCACTGCGTAGCAACAACATCGTACTTACCATGACCATAGAAAACCCGTGCTATATCTATTTATTTCACACTATTTGAAGAACCTTTTGGAATCGCCAATCATTGCCTCATGTGGGGGTCATTGCACTTGCGGGTACTTAACTACGTAGTAGCCCAAAAGTGAGATATATAATCAGTCTTACTATCATTGACATGTAAAAGTGTTTGGACATTATTTCATCATTTCAGCCGAAACATGTCCGCTGCTGGACATAGGCTTCCTCCAATGTCCGCCACTTCGACCGGTTCTGTGGTTCTCGGATCTAACGGATTTCTGCGGCCTTCACCAGGAATTTCTACGCAATATCTGCTCGTCCCACTTACCGCAGTGTCTCAAGACAAAGGTCTTTGACCAGTGTGTGTTGCCAGTGATGACCTATGGCACTGAGACGTGGTCGCTCACAATGGGCCTCATAAGAAGGCAAACCTACTTACAGAAATAAAATCATTTATAAGGCAGCCCTAGAATTCCACGTAGGCCTACAAGGCCCTACATACCCAGCTACCCTGAACATAGCTTGCCTGCTTGACGGGGAAAATTAAAATTCTCGAGCTCGTTTCGCCCCCTTTTGCATCATAATTTCTCTTATTTCGTCTGCTTTTCTGTACAAGTCGACAAAGCAACTCCTATTTCTGTGTTAAACTGTCAAAAGAAATCATCCAAGACGAGCTGCTAACAGTTTTCGTGCTCGCGATGGTTGCTTGCTTAACTTTCTTGCATAACTCGAAAAAGTAATTCCTATTACTACATGAATGTCTAGTCAAAAGAATCTTAACCTATCCGAGATGTAAACATTTTTTAAATGTATTTTATCTAATAATTCCATGTCATGTCCATTCCAGTCCATTGCAGACTCCCGGCCACCGTAGGCGCGAGCTTGCGGGCGGCGAGCAATGGTTCGCATGACGGCCGATAAGGACCAAGCACGGGTCGACGCACATAGGAGTATTTAACCCAAAAAGTCGATCAAAAGTCGAATATTACAAAGTATCAATATGAAAGTAGTTTTCGCTACCTGGCAAACCGGAAGGGTCGGGGGGACAATATATCGCTCGACTCTCTTTTGTTCTCGCTGACATTCCGTTCACAATCAGTCGTCTTTCTAACGCAAGCTTGATCGTACGAACTTAATACGCAGTAACAGTGAGTCAACTAAATTGTTAAAAATAAGTGTTAAAATTAGATTAATCCGGTTAAATCAAATTATTGTTATGGACGGTGTAAAACAAGGTATGTTAAATTAAAATAACTTTTTTTTTTGTAACATATACTTTTAATAATTATTTACGCCATTTTTTGTTGGGTACATTAAAATGATGAGTCGATTTCAGCCTTTTTCAATATTTCAAAATCTTTTTGCTGTATTTCCGGACTTTTCCCGAGTCAAATTCTTTTTTCATCTTGTTTTTAGATATACATATTAGAAATTTAAAACGAAAATAGCTGCCACACCACGTGCCAAAATGTTAACATTTTGAAAATTAAGTGCATGTGGTATTTACCAAAACAAACTTTATTTTGCGGTCACTTAAGTTAATTTCAGATTTCTCTTGTTGTAGGGCCTGCCGGTGTTAAGATCGTGACGCGAGAATATGTTTTTCGAAAAGCGAGGGAATATACTGAACCAGATTTCGGAGAAAAGTTGAATTTATTGGAGTTTGAAATAATTAATGACTCTTCATTCCCTACTGATCAAAAATCAAAGTTTATTCATACATTTTCTCGTCTCAAGTCTGAAATGAAGTCTAAGTGGCAGACAGCAAAGCGAACAGAAAGTGTGTTTTTGAAAAAATACCATGATTGGTTACAAGGTACTCTTGAAATACCGAAAAAAATAATTAATACCGAAAGATTCCACGTGGGTCGGCCAAGCAAAGATTTCGCAGAACTAACAGACTGCATTAAGCGTCGAAAAACATCACATCTACGTGGCAAAGATGAAGCAGAAAAACTAATTTATGCAGGTCAAATGGCGCTTCGTGAAAAAGGAAACGTGGATGGTGCATATGTGATAAAAGATATTATGGCATCCCCAACACGTGGTCGTAAATATCGTGAAGCGTTCAGAAAGAGTGTTACACCTGAAGCAAAAATTAAGCAACTATCGCCAAGTCAGGCTTTGTCAATGTTTGTGGAAGCTGCATTGACAAGAAAGCAGTACGAAATAATTAGAGAAAGTTCTAAAAAACTATTCCCGTGCTACTCGATTTTACAAAAAGCAAAACAAGATTGCTATCCAAATGTCGAGACATACAGGGTCACTGAAACGTGTGCAGAAATTAAATTACAAGCATTACTAGACCACACTGTTCAGCGTTTTATATTATATCTTGAAGAAGTATTACAAACTTTACCAGAGGAAGAATTGGTGAACCTAGAGTTCACATATAAATGGGGATGTGATGGCTCGCAGCAGGCCCAATACAAACAAAAATTTGCTAACAGCAGTGAATCTGACGCAAATATTTTTCAATCATCACTTGTGCCATTACAGTTGATAAGTAAGGGTACTAAAAAAAATATTTGGAACAATCCATCACCGTCTTCTCCGCGTTACTGTCGACCAATGCGGATCAGATTTATACACGAGAGCAAAGATGTAACAAATGATGAAATTAATTACCACAAAGACCAAATTAAACGGTTGACGGGCACGAAGATAACTTTCGGGTCTTATGAAATAACAGTTACTCATAACTTGACTCAAAAATGAACTCGGATTAATAGTGGATGTACCTAAAGCCAATTTCGGGAACACTAATGACGGGAACACTAGTAGAAGATTTTTTAACAATATAGAAATATCGGCAAATATCACTGGTATTGACAAAACTTTAATAGAAAGATTAGCAGTTATTTTAGAAGTGATATCAAGTGGATATAAAATTAATATTGAAAAATTTGACACCTATAGCCAAGACACAGCGAAGATGTATGTAGAATTATACTCATGGTATCCTATGACACCTACACTTCATAAAATCTTAATTCATGGGCCTACAGTTATTAGACACGCCATACTACCAATAGGGGCCTTATCAGAAGAAGCTGCAGAAGCTCGTAATAAACATTTTCGGAAATTCAGGGAACAATATGCAAGAAAATTCAGTAGAACTGACTGTAATATGGATGTTTTAAATAGATTATTATTAACTTCGGACCCATATTTGACAAGTATTAGACCAAAAGTGTCTAAAAAATCAAAACCTTTTAGAATGGAAACTATAGAAATGTTAATGTCCTACGAAGTTAATATCGATGAAGGAGATGCAGAAGATAGCGTACATGATTCAGATGAAGAGGAGTAGTTATAAGCGATTTTATTAGTTTAATAATTAATTAGTTTATAAGTTTTTACGTGTAAATTGTTTTGTGTGTATTGTTGTTGTTGACATATTGTAATAAATAGTGACAAACCATTTTTTTTTTACATTTATTTCAAATTCCTGCTTCAAAAAATAGCTCAAAGTATTTTTTAAACATTTTTGATTACATTTTAATAACAATAAATAAATTTTAGCCAATAATTAATTTTGATCGACTTTTTGGGTTAAATACTCCTATGTGCGACGGCGCGTCGTCTTCCGCGCGCGCCTCAAAGAGATGTCAGCAGTACTGAAGGGGTCTGCTAGGATCGATGCCTGCCAGAGTCGCCAGATCTGTTCGAAAGATTTACCGTGGCCCTGGCATATGGGCAACTGAAGGAACACGGGTGCGTTTTAGTCAGTAAAAGTCTGACACGCCCTTCCACGCCACCCTAGAGCGGAAGACGTCATGTGATGAACTCCCACCAAGAAAAAAAAAACCGGCCAAGTGCGAGTCGGACTCGCGCACCGAGGGTTCCGTACAAACCTGTAGGTATAAAGTTTAAAATTTTATTTTATTTTTTATTATATGATGTAATTAAAAATTTACGGTTTTCGCAATTTTTCCTTTATCTGTGCTATAAGACGTTGCTTCGTACCAAATTTCAAAATTCTAGATCGACTGGAAGTACCCTTTAGGTTTTGATTCCCTTGCGAGATTCGAAAATTTGCGGAAATTTGCAGCATAAACGGCTATATCTTTTGATTGCGTTAGTTTAGAAGTTTGATTTTTTCACAGCTCCAAGAGACAGTAGATTTGAGTAGGTATTTGATATGAATTTCAGCTTGATACCTCCACGCGTTCCTGAGAAAAAGGGTCTTGACAGACGGACGGACGGACGGACAACAAAGTGATCCTATAAGGGTTCCGCTTTTTCCTTTTGAGGTGCGGAACCCTAAAAATAAAAAAAATAATGGGTAGGCACAAATAAGCCTTTCCTTGTTCTTCTTGAAGACGCTGAAGAGGGTGGGGGATAGGAAAATCAGATACCAAATTTCGGTACAAAAACATTTAGGTACATCCACGGAGCAAATACAAAGGGTACATCCTAATCAAAACGCCTACTGTGGAGGCAATTCAACTGAATCAGCACTCTATAGCGTAGTTTCACGCATAGGAAATGCTCTTTAACCCAACCCAACCTTAGGCGCCTTTATTGATATAAAAGGTGCTGGCGACAAAACGAAATCGTCAGCACCGAACACCACCTCGCCATCGCCATGCACGCTGTTGTGAGAACATTTATAGAATGGATATGTAACATGTTAAATACCGTACTAATCAATTTACCGCGAACACCACCTCACCAGCTATCGTGAGTAGAGGCTGCCCACAGAGTGGGGTGCCGTAACCACTATGTGTAATTTACTCGAAATGAGTTCTTCACAGAGCTCAACGCCAGCTGTACTCGGTGAGATACGCGGATGATATAGAAATTCTGATCTCGGGGAAATTTGAGGGCATCTTATGTGATCTCATGAGAAAGGCCTTCAAAATAATCGAGAGTTGGTGCACAAAGCACGAATTATCGGTTCCTACTTACATTACCCTAAATTTATTCAAAGTTACCACTGGCGATACCGAGCCAGGTGGCGACTGTCGAGCTAGCTATATGTTCGTTCAGTAGCATCAGAAGAAGATAAAAGAAATATATTTTTTCCGAAATAAAAAGCTGTGTTAATGGCTACAACAATATTTATTTAAAAATACATCACTGGAGAAGTTGTTAGATTAATTTGGCAACACATCTAAGGCCGCGTCCAAACAAAAAGCGATCGTCGTGCTCTTTTACTGAATAATTAATGTGACAGTCGCGTGGTCGCGCTATCAATGATCGAAGAACGTCTATCGCGTAAGTACTCGCGTGAATGTCGCTTTTGTTTAGGATGTGGGATATTACATTCTTGCTTCTCTTTAGACACTACTTTTACGAAAAAAAAAAAACAGATTTCGGTACTTATTGCAAACTAAAATAATCCTATATTAAGCAGGCGTTAAAGAGTCAACTGTGGAATATTTTTGTTTACCAGTTATGTCTATACAAATACAATGATATAAATCCCAAAAATATTTATCTACTTACATCAAATAGCGGTAATTTGCTTTAATATGACAATTCATCAATCATTGTGTAATTTAAAATAATTTTTTTTTTTAACGAAAAAAAAGTAATCATCCACAGCCCCTCCACTGTTCCTACGTTTAGGCCAACTGTCTCTGTTCCGCGCTTGCTCACCAAGTAAAGCTATACACAGTCGTAATTTCCTTTTGGGTAGTTAATATATTTCAAGTGGCTAAGCGGCGCAAGTAAGTTGTTGATATATCAACAACTATATTGTTTGTAAAGTAATCAATAAAAAAAAAAATGTTACATGCGTACCAATGGTTTTATTATTTTAGTGAGATTTAACATAAAAAAACTGGGTTCCATTTAAAACTTTTTCGTAAGTTGTTGATCCTCATCAACTTAATTTTTGTGACGCCACTAACGCTACATAAAATATATTGTTTCAAAGTCTTTCCTTTCCTAATCAGTATTTATTACCCTAGCAATTTCCTAGCATTAACATCACAGTATGGTCCCCTAAAACATTAAATTATGGAACCAAATAGTATAAAAATAAATGTAAATTAATACTGTTCGCCATCAAAATTTGTAAGTAGCACAACATAATTACATATAAACTTATGTTACACATGAATATAGGAATAATTGAAGTACATTATATGCGAGATCCTGCGTTGAAGCACAGGGCCAAGCCAAATATTTATATTTTACTTTTATCACACAATATCTTTATCATAACTTGTAGACGCAAAATATTTTCATGAGTATGAATATAACGGTTTACTCTGCTCCTCGGCCTTATAATTGAACCCAATCGTGCTTGAAACTTAGGGAGTTACTACGATGTAATGAATTTATAAAATTGCAGTAATAAATGTTGACACAATTTTTATTTGAACTGTTCATAATATTTTTGAAATATACAAATAATGTCTATAAACGGTTAATTATCTCTCGGGATATTAGTTATTGTGGTCCGACGAAACCAATAAAATGGTACCAGTATTCCAGCTAAAGTTCTTCCATTTTAGGGAATTCTGGGAGGTGCCGAACCCATTACGACTTGTTTGCCTATGGTGGTATCAGCTATAAGAACGTAGTGATCATTTAAATTCCAAATATTCAGTTAATAACTAGACTGCAAACAGGATTTCAAGACAATGGGTTTAATTACAAGCCTTTTCAAAATTTTAACGCAAAATAATTCGTGTTTCTTTAAATATTCGAGCTAAGCTCACACCAAAATATCTTATAAAATAAAAAACTTAAATTCTATAAATAAATAAGTTTATATAATTTCATATCAGTTGGTATAAAAACATTTTAAGTACGGAGCAACAAAAAATCACAGTAAAACAATAATAAATCTGTATAATCTTATAAAAATACAAGTAGCATGTTCTCTTCTTGCAGCTCGGAATACATGCAACATTAAACATTTCATCCAAATGGTAATGAAGGTCTTGATCTTTGCATGTGCATACTACCATGGATGTTTACAGATTGGTAAAATGAGAGAACTTAAAGTTACTAGCAGTCTCCTAAGCAATATATAACTAAAACTAAAAAATCCTATTCATTTTGCATTCTTAGTACTGAGATCAGTTACCAATCAAGAATATTATTATATAATGTTCTGGAACAGTTTATTCTTTTTACATAATATTATGATTCCCAAAACATGTTTTCTAATGTAAACCAAAGGAGCTGAGCCTTATCTAAACAACACCAACTACTTAATTCCTTTTAAAATACATGAGAATACACCATTATAAACTACAATTAAGTACTATACTATTCATCACACTGAATATCTACTGAAAATTCAAAAAAACATTTATTAAATCCAATGTATATTAAAATATTTAAGTCTAGCTATATAGCCTTTAAATTCGATACTGGAATCAATTTAGTAACAGTCTTGCAAATTAGAAAAAAATATCAAAATGAGCCCGTCGAAGGATGAAACCCATGTCCCATACTAAATTCTGAGTGGAATGATATGACTGAAAAGAATTGTGAGGTGACGGCCGATAAAAGAGAATGGAATAAAATAGTATAATATTGCCCCGATCCCGAGTAACAAGGGCGCACGGCAAACAGAAGCTGTTGTTATTAAAGAAGGTTTTACCGACGCACAGAGTGGTATTAGGCCCTAAAACTTGGCCAAAAATATTTTATGACTCGAACGACGATTATTAGTGTATATATGTTAAAATAGGTATTAAAAGACTTATTATAGTTAGAAAAAAAAATATTCGTCACTACTGGACACATTTTCATTGGTCAGGTCACTCTCAGTAAGCAAATTTAATACGTCTCCATACAATGTCTTTCTATTTTTCTTAAAATAAATATTTGTTCTCATGCTTGTACTTCAGCACACGTTTCGGTAACGCGATGAACTTCAGGATAGCATTCTTTCTTAACTTTTTGCAGCACCGAATAACACGGAAAGAAAGACTTATTTGTTTCTCGTACTCGTTCATATTGTGCTTTTGTTAATCCTGCTTCGGTAAACATAGACAACGCATTTAAAGGTGACAATTGGTGAGGTTGATTTTGTGTATGAATACTTTTTCTCATTGCCTTCACATATTTTTTCGCTCTCTGGGGACTTTTCGTAAGATCTTTTACGACTTTCGAAGCATCAACTTTATCAACTTTTCTTAACTTTATTTGAGTAGCGAAGGTAAATTCCTCCACGCCTTTTGATCGAAGATCTGTAGTTTTCCGTCTTTTAGTCCTTTCGCTAGAATCCAAAAATGATTTCTGAGGGCGACCAGGGCTGATGCCTGTAACAATAAAAAATAATATCTGTATATAAACGAGTTTCAATTTAACAATAAAATAGTTAGTTACAATCATCATAACAAACACTGTATACCTAGCTACCTGAGAGTCAACAAATTCTGGGAAACAGTAAACCCTAATTAACAAAAAATCTATTGTTCAGACGCATACCTGTAGCTGGTAACGAAATGGATCCGGATAGCCATTCTACGTTATTTTCTTCGAATCTTGCTTTGGTTTTACGAGCTGCTAACCACTTTTGCTTGAAATTGTGTAGTATATTAGCGATCTTTTGCTTTAAATCATGAATTCTTATATCATCATCAGAGTAAGAACTTAGCAAATGCTGCTTCAAAAAGGTCAATTTTGCATCAAACGTTGATTCTTTAGAACTTTGCATAATAGCATACAACTCATTCCGAGTCATAAACCTCAATCCTGAAGTCCCTGTAACAAAATAAAACTAAATCTTAGGAACGAATATTTACAAGATTATAGGGCACAAACGAAAAAAAAATCTAAAAAAAAAGGGGGCGGGTACGGGCGGCTGTGTTTTTTACAAATTTGTTCTGGACTGTCTACTCTACAAGAAACATTAGGATGTGTAATTAAAGAATGCTAAATAATGTGATAAAAACACTCTTAAACATAGAAAAGTAAGATTTTTTTTTATTAGTTTATGACAACTTACTTTTGGACCTATGGATTAAAATTGATTGAGATTTTTGGAGAAAAAAATAATGTTCCATACAGTTACATACCTGGCTGAGAGGAATCCATCACAAAAACTACCATAAAACCGTTTGTTCATAAAATATCGCGTTTTAAAAACAAGTGAAATTTGAGCTTTTCGAACAATCACACGACCACTATAAGCGAACGGCAACTTTCGACTGAGCCTGCGGCAGATGTTGGCGAGCTGGCATGGAGTTCTTCGGGCATTGTTTGGGCCACCTACTTAACTTTTAAAGGATCGGTCATATGGAGTAGTTTACTAATAATAAAAAAAATCATTTTTGGCCAACTTTTAGGACCTAATACCACTCTGTGCGACGGTTATCGTAGACACTTGAGAAATTTAGTTTTTTAAAAAAAAAATATTTAAAACGACAAATCTTTTGAACAACATCGAAGTTTGGGGAACAGTAGGTCCGCGATCGACAGTCAACTTGCCATCGCGACCAAATCCGAGTGACTGGGTGACAATCTTGCTTCGCGGATCCTCGGGCGAATATGACAAGGTCATCTATGATAATCACAAAAATGAGAAAGCCGTATGTGGCTGCGTCGATTAAATATATACTTATAAGTATAACATACATCAAATTGAGAATCTATTTTTGGAATAAGAACATACATTTATCATGAATAAACACTGAGCAACTGTTTAGCTGCAGTCACCAGTAAAATTACTAGCCTAGTATTAGGCCAATTTAAACCGTAAATAGTAAATTTACTACAATGGGTAACATATTATATTATCATATTTCGTATGCAGATCAAATATGAGGTTAGTCTAGACAAGTGTCGCTTTGTTAAAAGTATTTGAAATCAGAATTACTAGTATACTGAGCTACACGAGTTATCATCATCATCGTCCTCCGGATCTGATATGGAACCAATTGGAAAAGCTTTAAATAGGTCCACCGGTCGGCGGACAGCATTGTATCAGAAGACGCTCTTGGGAGGCGGCACCGCAACCACAGCGGCTCCGGCACGGCCCGTGCTCAGAGGGGCAAGTTTTCGCCAGCAGTTGGACTCTGAATCGTATACTTCCACCACACACAGATATTGCACGCCATCGTAGCCACCTGATGAGGTAACAATGTTGTATTAGCAAGCGTTGTACGGATCAGTCTTGAGCATAATTAAAGTAATTGCATTAAATGTAGTGTAGTAACTCCAGTAACTGGTTATTGCAAATTTACTTTATAATAATAATAAATATCTTAGGACAACCGACACACCGTTATCTGATTCCAAACTAGGCAGAGCCTGTACTATGGCAACCAGCCAACTGATAAATATACTTATATAGTTCTAAATACCTACATATTATAGATAAATTACACCCAGACACAGAACAAATGATTATGCTCATCACACAAAGATTTTTCCTGGGTGGGGATCGAACCCACAACCTCAGTCTTAGCAGTCAGGGTCACTAACCACTAGACTAACAAGCCAGTCAATTCTGTCAGTCATTTCCAGTCACTTGTAGTTTAATTATATTTTTTTTCCTATTTTCAAGTTACGAACTGATAATTGTTTGTTAAATGAACCGATATTTATACAGGTTCTTATAAATTCAGATACAGATAAATGTCGGTTCATTTAACGTAAGTTAGTTACGCCCATCACTGATCCGTCAATCATTTTCTCAGGGATATTATTACAATAACATATAGTATTTTCATAAGGAAAGTGGCTGGGTTAGACAGGTTGCGGAAGGCGGAGAACAAAGTGTTGTGGCGCAACATGGGAGAGGCCTATGTCCAGCGACGTGCAGTCCATATAGGCAAAAAGACACTGCAGGCCCTAGACCCTAGATCAGGACTAGTTACTAATATTTCAAAAATAAAAGAATTATACTAACAGTAAATAATAAAACTATTCAAAAAGTTTAAACGCCTAATGTAAATATAATAGCAACGTTCATACCGTTCTATTTACTACGGCAACGCATTCATAACAGATCGCAACGCAAGCAGGCAGCGAACGATAGTGTCTTTATTTCATTCATAAATGTACGCATGTAGTGGTAATTTCTTCTACATTTTCGTGTCTATACATTGCACACATAAAGCGAACTCCTGCCGCAGGCTAACCAATCACAGGCGTCCCTGCGCCATTATTGGCGCGCTGTGAGTATTATGCGATCAAGTTGAATATGTACGTGGCCTCAGGAAAATTCCGATTCGCAATGATGCAATTTTATTTATCAACGTTTTAGTTATCAAAATTTAGAAATTGTTTATTTACGAAAGGATCCATAAATATTGATTTCTTACATGTGAAGCGTGTTACGCAGGCGTAGTATATCTAAAGCGCTGACTAAGGACGACCTCAATCAATTATAACAAACAAGTAAAATGCGCAATTAGCGACGCGAGGCAAAGGTGCTGAACTAACAAAATACCGCGGCACCATCGCGCCAGCGCAACATGAGGCCGAGCACTTCTATTTCGGCTTTGAAGGAAGACATAACTTTAGATTTAGCTAGATATAGTTTTCTTTTATTGTAATTCCTTTTACTTGAATTAAACTAGTTTTAAAATCTAAATTGGTTTTTTTTAAGTATCCCGGCCGCAGCCTTCGTAATTGGCGCAGTCGGTAGGATTCTCGAGGTTAGCTAGGTCTATCTTATATCGATATTATCGCTACCGCGCGTGAGCGATCGCGGCTAACCTGCTGTCAAGCTTCATCGAGTATCCGAACTCAAGGATTGCTGCCGGGAGAGAACGGGATCCAGACATCGACCCCAGAGACCGATATGAAGGTTATGTGAGTACGCTTGAATTATTCCCTGTGTTGCTTCCTGTGTACCCAAGTCTCTTAATCCTTCAAAATTTTCCACCCACGTAATTTAGGACCTCGCGAGTCTACATCAGGTAGACCCAATAGTAGGCAATTAGTATTAGATTCGAATAGGGATATAGATTTAGGTTTAAATAGTTTATACGAAGACTGCAAAATGTCGTGCGATCCGGACACGATTTATAAGGCTCTACGCCCAGTCCCCGAGTTCGATGGGAACCCCAACGTACTCACGCGATTTATTAAACTATGTGACCAGATAGTTAGTACTTATTTAAGTAATGCACAGGGCAGTGAGTTAGGTAATCTATGCCTTTTGAACGGCATACTAAATAAAATAACAGGCACCGCGGCAACTAGAATTAATTCGAATGGCATCCCAGATAGTTGGGCAGGAATACGGAATACTCTAATTAATAGCTTTGCCGACCAGAGGGACGAAACGGCCCTCTATAATGACCTCCTAGTATCAGCTCAAGGTAACAGCACTCCACAAGAGTACTACGACCAGTGTCAATCGTTATTCAGCACCATCATGACTTATATATCGTTGCATGAAACAGTGAATACCACCATAGAAGCGAAACGTACACTATACAAAAAACTAACAATGCAAGCGTTTGTACGTGGCCTAAAAGAACCTCTGGGTTCCCGCATACGTTGCATGCGTCCTGAAAGCATCGAAAGGGCGCTGGAGTTTGTTCAAGAGGAACTAAATGTGATGTACCTGCAAGACCGTAATGATAGCGCGAGTGTAAAAAGGCCACTTCCAACCGCTCCTATGCCCAAATTACTAACACAGCCCACAGGTTTTCTACCCATGCCGATGCCGAAACCCTTTGCAAACTGGCAACGGCCACCGGTTCCGCAGAGCAGTGGGAGACCACCTATGTTCCAACCACATGGCGCGCCACGTGCGCCCATCGCACTTAATAATCAAACGCGTACGCAGCAAATGTTCCGCGCGCCGCCGCCTAACTATAACGCGCAAAGTAACGTATTCAGAATTCAGCCACGTGCCCTAGCCCCGGGACCTCAGCCAATGAGCGGGGTCAGCCATTTTATTGCTAAACCCATGCCAAGTAGACCTCACGACTGGGGCAAGTTTGGCAACCCGCCCCCAATAAATTATTTTAAGACCCGTGAGATGAACTTCAACGATTGTAACGAATATAACTACGATTATTACGTCGTGGAGGAACCCTACTCTTATGATTACGACCACGCTGACTATAATAATGTCTATTATGACGACGGCAACTACTATTACGTACAGGATCTCGGACCGGCCGTACCGCCTGAGCAAAAACCAATTCAACCCTCTACTAAATGCGAGGAACCCCAACCCTCGACTAGTAACGCAAACCAGGATTTTCAGAGGAAACCCCCATTAAAACCCTCAAAATAGAAGTCAACTTGCAAACGCAACGACAGTTGCCCTACATAAAAATATCCGACCCCCCACTAAACCTACTCATTGATACCGGAGCAAACCAGTCGTTTATTAGTCCTACAGCTGTACGACGGTACTACTCGGAATACCCTCTTAACTATGACCCCTTCGAGGTGACTAACGTCCATGCCACAACTAGAAACGACTATTCTATAACTATACCATCTTTCCGCGAACTCAATGACCCTAGCGAAATTAAATTATTCATATATGACTTTCACAAATTCTTTGATGGACTTATCGGACTAGATTTACTGACCAAATGGAATACGAAGATTGACCTAAAGGACAACCTACTGATTACGGCTACCGCAAAGAACCCTATCTTAATGTTTAATTCGCGGAATGTAAACCTTTACGAGGCTGTTATACCAGCCAACACTACTAAGCTTATCAGACTACCCATAAACGCTAAAGACGGTGACGTACATATCTCACAACAATACCTATGCAATTGTATTGTAAGCGAATGCATTACAGCCGTTTGTAATAACCGCGGCATTGTAGAAATTCTAAACCCATCAAACAACGATACTATTCTATCCCTAGACTACCCGGTAGAGGCTGTAACCTTAAATAATATCGAATGCATGAACCTAGAACAAATACCCGACACATCTCGCATTAATAAAGTAATATCAAAATTGCGGACAGATCATCTTAATGAAGAGGAGAAAATTAACTTAGTAAATATTTGCTCGAAGTATGCAGATGTATTCTACATAGAAGGCGAACCCTTATCTTTCACCAATAAAGTAAAACACCGTATACGGACTGTAGATGACACACCTATTTATACCAAGACTTACAGATATCCTTTCGTTCATCGCCAAGAGGTTAGGGAGCAAATTTCAAAAATGCTGGAGCAAAATATAATCAGACCCTCTGACTCAGCCTGGAGCTCTCCTATTTGGGTTGTCCCTAAGAAAGCAGACGCTTCTGGGAAACAAAAATGGAGACTCGTAGTAGACTTCCGAAAATTAAACGAAAAAACCATAGACGATAAATACCCCATACCGAACATAACAGACGTCCTGGACAAATTAGGGAAGTGTCAGTATTTTAGTACCCTTGACCTTGCCAGCGGCTTTTATCAAGTGGAGACAGACCCTGACGATATTCATAAGACGGCATTCAACGTAGAACATGGGCATTTTGAGTTCTTAAGAATGCCCATGGGTTTAAAGAACTCCCCGTCAACATTCCAACGGGTAATGGACAATGTTCTGAGAGGCCTACAAAACGTGATCTGCCTGGTCTACATGGATGACATCATAGTGTACAGTACCTCGCTCCAGGAGCACCTAAATAACCTAGAAAAAGTATTCCAACGACTCCGGGAGTCTAACTTTAAGATTCAGATGGATAAGTCCGAATTCTTGAAGCTAGAAACCGCTTTCTTAGGTCATACAATAAGCAATGAGGGAATTAAACCGAACCCAGACAAAATTGCAGCTATACAGAAATACCCCATACCCAAAACCACAAAACAGATAAAACAGTTCCTCGGACTTATAGGATACTACAGAAAATTCATACCCGATTTCGCTAAAATTACGAAACCCTTTACTCAGTGCTTAAAGAAGGGTAGGACCGTTACACTTACTAAAGACTACGTTGACTGCTACGAACGATGTAAAAACCTCTTAACAAACGACCCAATCTTAGAGTACCCTGATTTTAACAAGGAATTTATACTGACTACAGACGCCTCCAACTTTGCAATAGGAGCCATACTATCACAAGGGCATATAGGGTCAGACAGACCGATTTCATACGCATCCCGAACATTGAACGAAAGCGAGACAAACTACAGCACCATCGAAAAAGAGCTTCTCGCTATCGTGTGGGCCACTAAGTACTTTCGACCCTACCTCTTTGGACGCAAGTTTAGGATAGTTACGGATCATAAGCCATTGCAATGGATCATGAGCTTGAAAGAACCTAACTCGCGTCTAACTAGATGGAGATTGAAACTCAGTGAGTATGACTTTACTGTAGTGTACAAAAAGGGCAAAAACAACACCAATGCCGATGCCCTCTCGCGAGTAGAAATACACAATGACGAGATAAGCTCGATAATAGCGAACCCTTCCGAGAAACCCCCGTCGATAGCAGACTCTAGTACTGAAACAGCCCATACCAGTAACGAAAACCCTATACTCGAGGTACCAATCACCGACGAACCTATAAATAAATTCCACCGACAAATAATCATGACAGTAGTAGGAGACATTAAAAAAAGACCGACCGCGACCAAACCTTTCGACACCCATACTCGCACCTCCATACAAGTTTCACAATCTAACCTAATAGATGACGTTGTAGCCGCCATAAAAGAGTACGTAAACCCGAAAGTAAAAACCGGCATTCTTATTAACCCCCTTTGAGTATGTATGACATCATTCCCATAATACAAGACAACTTTAAAAGCTCTGCAATGAACCTCGTGCTATGTAAATCCGAACTCGAAAATGTAAAACAGTACCTTAGGCAGCAGGAAATAATTAGGCACTATCATGACGGAAAAACGAATCATCGTGGCATAAACGAATGTCACCTAGCCCTCTCGCATAAATATTACTGGCCTAAGATGAGAGACCAGATCACAAAATATGTTAACGAATGCACTATTTGTGGTCAGGCAAAATACGATCGAAGTCCCATCAAACAAAAATTTAACATAGTGCCACCAGCCACTAAACCGTTCGAGATAATTCATATGGACCTTTTCACGGTCGAAAATGAAAAATACCTAACATTCATCGATGTATTCTCTAAATACGGGCAAGCATATCTTATGAAAGACGGCACCGCAATTAGTATCTTACAGGGCCTATTGCAGTTCTGCACTCACCACGGATTCCCTGTAACTATAATAACGGACAACGGTACCGAGTATGCTAATCAGCTGTTCGCTGAATTCACTAGACTCCACAAAATTAATCACCATAAAACGCTAGCTCACAGTCCCAATGATAACGGCAACATAGAAAGAGTCCACTCCACGTTACTCGAACATATAAGAATCCTACGTATTCAACATAAAAAAGAACCCGCCAATAACCTAATACCATACGCCTTACTCGGATATAATAGCTCAATCCATAGTTTTACTAAGTGCAGACCATTCGATGTAATAACTGGGCATCTTGATAGCCGAGACCCGTGGGACATCGATCTTAGTAGCCACCTATTGCAACAGTACGTATTAAACCATACAGATCAAATGAAAAAGTATACCAAATCATAAACGAAACCTCTCTTACTAATCGCACCTCTTTAATCGAAAATAGAAATAAAACCCGCGAGCAGGAGGAGGAGTATCAACCCAAGCAACAGATCTTCATAAAAAACCCATCAGCCCCGCGACAAAAGTTAGCCCCTAGATATACTCAGGATGTAGTCTTAGCAGATTTACCTATCCACATCTATACGTCAAAGAAACGCGGCCCCGTAGCAAAATCACGACTTAAACGCGTACCTAAGACTGCTAAATTGTTGCAGGATGACGCTGATACTGACAATACATGCAATACGGAGCCAGGAGATAAAACTTGAAAGCCTAGACTCTGGAGTTGGACTACTACCCTTTAAGCTTGGACCACTCAGACTAATAACCCACTATCATACTTTCCTTCAATATGTCAACCTGGACGACATTGAAAACACTCTTTCCACCCTACAAACTCAATTCGATTACATTAAATTACACATGATGAAGGATGCATATTCTCTCTACGAGTATCAAATAGACTACCTTTCGGATAAGTTAAGTAGAGTCACTGACCACCTACGTACTCTGGAGCCTAGACGGTCGAAAAGAGGTCTTATAGACGGCCTAGGATCTGTCATAAAAAGCGTTACAGGTAACCTCGATTACTCGGATGCTGTTCGATATAATAACGCCATAGAGACGTTGAGAAATAATCAAAAAAAAACTGTAGACGAATTTAACGAGCATATCAGCATCAGTAAAGAGTGGATGCTATCTCATACTAATATTATAAATAAAATTGTTGAAAACCAGAACAAAATTAACACCACACTGAGTCTATTAATAAAACAAGCAGAAAGTAGCATAAATATGATCCAGGTCGCTAAGTTCAATCAGCTGTTGACTATCGTCAGCGAAAACATAGAGGACGTGTTATCGGAATTATATAGAATAGAGAATATTTTATCGTTCACCCGCGTGATGACTACCCATCATAGCATGTTAGGAATAGACATTTTAGGTAGCGTAGTAAATAGGCTTAAGGAGATTTATGGTAAGAACCACGTAATAGAGTTAGAACTACGACAGTACTATGACACCATTAAAGCCGGATATTATTACGACGACAAGAGAATAGTAATAGCATTTAGGTTCCCCATAGTCTCAGAAGATACTTATACACTCTACAAACTCTCCATAGTCCCGAACAAGAACAACCAAGTCCTCATACCTCCTTGTCCTTTCATAGCAACAAATGGGAAAACGTTCATGTACATGGAGGCAGAATGCCCGAAGTTAGATAATAATCGGTATCTCTGCGAGCAAAAGACAAATCACTATATCCAGACTCAAGCTGACTGCGTGCAAACCTTCATTTCAAGCAAGACATTACTAAAATCCTGTAAACTAACGACTGTACATCTATTTAAACCGGCTGTAGAAGAACTAGACAGTAGACACTACGTTATATCATTTCCTCAACCTACTAGAGTCCAGATGAAATGTGGAAGCAACGATTACGACACACTGCGGGGAAGCTACCTTGCCACCATTCCATTGCACTGCTCGATACACACAAACGAAATTACCTTACTAAACACCAAGGACGAGATAAAAGGCCAACCTGTAAAAGTATTGAACGTCCCCTACACTACTGAAATGCAGGAGATAAGCTCATTACATGCAAATCTAACATCTATTAACTTGGATAGACTACACACTATTCAGGACAGAATAACTCTTCAGTCGCCGATTTCATCGTTTGAAACAACTGAAACGCTATATCATACCACTATACCGTTTTATGTTATACTGTGTATCGCAGCCATACTCACAATTGCGATGATAACCAGAAGATATTTCCCTGGAAGAACCCTTTCCAGGAAACGGAACCAAAACGATGCTGTATCCACAGGACCAGGAAATCATGAAGACGCAGTTCCTGTAACATCTGAAACGCATACGCAACGAGAAAACCTACCAGCAACATTTTCACTAAGCGTTTTAAAATAGTTGCTGAACTACAGGCGGAGGTGTTACGCAGGCGTAGTATATCTAAAGCGCTGACTAAGGACGACCTCAATCAATTATAACAAACAAGTAAAATGCGCAATTAGCGACGCGAGGCAAAGGTGCTGAACTAACAAAATACCGCGGCACCATCGCGCCAGCGCAACATGAGGCCGAGCACTTCTATTTCGGCTTTGAAGGAAGACATAACTTTAGATTTAGCTAGATATAGTTTTCTTTTATTGTAATTCCTTTTACTTGAATTAAACTAGTTTTAAAATCTAAATTGGTTTTTTTTAAGTATCCCGGCCGCAGCCTTCGTAATTAGCGCGCTGTTTTAATGTTTTTATTTTGAGTGATTATTGAATTAGTTTTTTGAACTGTTTTAATTTTTACTTACTACGCTTTTTGTTTGTTTTTTTCAAAATGTTGTTCGATTGTGAGGTTGGTGTTGAAAATGTGTGTTTGTTAAAAAACCGGCCAAGTGCGAGTTGGACTCGCGCACCGAGGGTTCCGTACAAACTTGTAGGTATTACCGGTTTATGCATAAGGTTTATGTTTATGAAATAATTTTTTTTAAAATTTTATATTTGAGTTGATTGAATGAAAGGTAAATTACGGTTTAAATTCATGCGTATTAAAAAAAAAACTGCTTACTAGATCTCGTTCAAACCAATTTTCGGTGGAAGTTTACATGGTAATTATAACTTGAGCAATTACGAAAGAAGTTTTTTTTTTGGACTGCCTATCCGGTCATAAAACCCTGTGCACGCCACTGCCTATGTCCAGCAGTAAATTGCGCTGAGTTGATTGATACTATAAAATAAAATAAATAAAATAAAGTTTATTTGGAACAACTTAAGTTTACAACATTTACAATGGCAAACGAAGATAGCTACAAAAGTAAGATACTGTGGCGCAGCTATCAACGCCCAATCCAAACAAAATATAGACAAATACATTGTTCCAGAAAAGACTAAAAATACCAACAAAGTTAATAATAATTAATTTCGGAATAACATTTTTTTTTTTTTTAAGAGAATATAAAACAGAAAATACTCTATGTGGAGGTTACTATGTAGTATAAGTGTAGAGTGGAGGTGGGGTGATGTGTGTATATGCGTGTGTGTGTGTGTGTGTGTGGTGTGTTTACCGTGTATATGATACCATAAGTTGCTCAGTTTCTTGATAAGACAAGGATTTAAGCCAGTCAGTCAGTTTTCTCTTTAGCAGACTTTTAGTCATAGGGTAAATACTAAATCTTATATTTATGTCGTTGTAAAGTTTAGAGCTGATATGATTGAAGTGGCGACTAACTAAAGCTAATCTGCAAGGCTCAGTCTTACAAACTCTGTCGGGACGTCGCTTCTTTGTTAGGGGCTGAGGGATGTAAGGCAGAAGCAGGTGTTTCTTACAGACTGTTTGTAGGATGAACAACTGCCTCACTGTTAGGACCTCACAAAATGAGTACAGTTCAGAGGTCGGGAATCTAATAGGTTTTTTTGCCAGTACCTTTAAAACTGCTCTCTGAGCCCTCTCTAGCCGTAGCATGGTTGTCTTGTGAGTTCCCCCCCAGGTAGTTATACAGTAACTGAGGATTGATTGAGCGAGGGCGAAGTAAACCATTTTCAGGGACTGGAAATCAGCAGCCGCTCGGAGTTTTTTAAATAAATAAATTAATCTCCTGACTCGAACCAGAACAGAGTTAACCTGTTTTTTCCACGACAAGAGACTGTCCAATATAACCCCGAGGTATTTAATGCTGTCAGACCTTTCTATTTGGGCACATTTACAGGTGTTGGCCACTGTACACACATGAGCCCTGATCTCATACGACAGTGGTGGTTGAGTAATGATACTCGGAGTAAAAGAGATGAACTTGGTCTTAGAGATATTGAGTGTGAGCAGATTCGAGGTTAACCACTTCATAACCGTTCTGAGAGCCAGTTCTGCTCTCTCACGAGTCTCAGCCCAGTCCTTGCCATGGATTATTAGAGCTGTGTCATCGGCATATGTGATAATTTTTGTGTTTGGGATAGATAGCTGACACAGCTCATTGACATAAATGAGGAAGAGGGTTGGTCCTAGGACACTGCCCTGGGGAACCCCAAAGGTTAAATTTTCCTCATTACTGATGTATGACCCAACCTTAACTACCTGTTTTCGCCCGGAAGTGTAGCTACGAAAGATTTCGAGGGCAGTGCCACGAATTCCAGTTTGTTCCATCTTGCCAATTAGTTTAGGGACTGAAACGGTGTCGAAGGCCTTCGAAAGATCCAGGAACACACCAAGAGGCTTCTGCTTATTATTGAGATGTTCGACTAAAGTGTTTGTGAGGTCCAGAGTAGCGTCTTCTGTTGATTTTCCCGCTCTAAATCCGTATTGATTTCCGGCCAAGACATTGAATTTTGCGAGGAATTTCACAAGCCTCACATTGATAACTTTCTCGAATATTTTCGAGATAGTTGTTAGGATGGATATGGGCCTGTAATTCGAAACAAGATTCTTGTCTCCTCCCTTGTGAATCGGATGGACTATGGCAGTTTTGAAGGCATCAGGAAAAATACCAGAAGATAGGGAGAGATTAAAAATGTGAACAAGGAGAGGGATAATTGTGTTTTTTGTGGCTTTGATAATTGTGGTAGGGATTCCATCACAACCGACAGCACATTCATCTTTAAGATTTAAAATGATGCCCTCGACTTCGGTTTCATCAACATCAGACATGACCATCGATTCCAGCGGGGCTGTAGTGGAAGAGTTCGCACCCTGGGGTGGCAAGTGAAAGTCTGGAAAGTTATTTTGTGATGAAGAATTGGAAAACTTTGATGCGAGGGTACTGCCCACATTCGCGAAGTAACGGTTTACCGCATTAACTGAGAGGAGAGGGTCTTCTTCACATTTTAGTAGCTCGGAAGAAAATGTTTTACCCTTGTCCCTACAAGACAATTCCCTGATTACTTTCCAGGTTGCCTTAGGATTCTTCCTGGCCCTCTGAAATTCTGACCGTTCATATTCCCGTTTAACCTTTTTTAATAAGTTATTGCAAAAAGTACGATAGCGACGGTATATAGTTCTATGCGTCTCATTTTCTGGGTGTTTTTTGGATGTTTTATGTAATTTATCTCTTTGACGGACACATCTGAGAAGGCCAGAGGTAATCCAAGGCTTAAGGATGCGTCGTCTACTAGAAATGACAGAAGAACTTGTATGCAGATTGACGGAAGCAGATATAAGAGATACGGCAGTTTCAGCAGCAAAGTTTGGGTCATTGGATTTAAGTATTTCAGTAAAATTTGTGTTCTCGAGGTCAGATTTCACTTTTGCAATATCAATTTTTGTGACTGAGACCTTTGGTGTATTTTTTGTAATATTGGGGTTGCAAAAAAGGATAACGGGATAATGATCTGTTATGTCACATTCTAGTACCAAGGTTGTAGCAGTGTTTGTCGACTTTAGCAAGACATGGTCAAGACAATTAGCAAGCCTGGTAGGAAAAGAATGTGCGGGGAGCATAGCATGTGATGCAGTAATATTTAAATATTCATCAAAGTTTGAATCTACACTTGTCGGAGCAATGTTAATATTTATGTCCCCGATAAGAGAGATAGTTTTGAATGTCCGTACATGGTGGAGCAACATATCTAGACTATTTAGGAATGGATTTGGGTCTTTAAATGAGGGTGATCTGTATACCGCGACAACTGCAAACTCATCAGAGAATTTTAGCAAGAGACAGTTTGCTTCATCAACCGAGGGAGTTTCGAATGTGTATTGCAAATCCTCTCTAATATAAGCAACTACTCCATCATTTTGGTTTTTAAAAGAAGTAGTGCATACATTGTAGCCTGATAAGGAGGGAACATTTGGACATTTGCTCAGCCAACATTCAGACAACAAAATAACATCCAGTGTGTAACTCAATCTACCTAATAATAATAATAGTTTATCAAAGTTACAGTTAATGCTACGAATATTGACATGTATGATTTTAAGTGTAGACTCTGGTTTTCTAAGAAACTTAGCACTGGATTCCGGAGAGCAGACGAAACATTCTGAGACCGACAGATTTTCGATCTCGGTATTAATTACATTTAGGTCATCCATTGTGATTATAAAAACTAAAAAGTGCAAGTACTTGTATGTTAAGCTCAAGGCTTATATCCGAGTAGTCCATGGATTTACATAGTGATATTCTTTTACAGTAAAGGGCAAAACTATGTGTTATATAATTGAAAAACTTGTGGTATATGAAATGAAGTGATATTTCTTGTGTGCAGTAGTAGAGTTGTGTGTCGAGTAATGAGATAGTGTACAATACATTGTTAGTGAACAAAATGAAGCTAAATAATGTAAACATAGAGACATACAGACGATAATAATAAATCAAAAACAAAAACAGGTGAAATAGATACCAGTTATAAATAGTTAACGACAAAGCAAGTAATATGTTGTAGAAATGAGAAACTGGGTATAGTCATACAGACTTTACAATGGCAGAAAGGTCTGCATCAGTCTTAATTTCAAAGTGCTTGAATCCTTCTCTCTCGCGCACGAAGATTTTGCCATGTTTAATCCAGCAGAATTTGTAGTCGTTAGACTTAGCCGTATCACGTGCCAAGAAATATAGTCTCTTCTTCCGGGATATTAGATTTTCAGAGACGAATACCGGTTTGGAAGGGCCACTGATTTTAAGGTGCTCCGTTGTCAACTTGAAAGAGTTCCTGTTGTGTTTACGGAAGTTTTCCAAAAAATCATCCTTGCGTAGAACCGAGGTAAAATCGACTATTATGGTTTTATTAGCCGGATCTCTTGTCTGAATACGGAAAACATCTTTGATTTCATGAGCTTGAATTTTTAAGCTGATGAGATTTCCCATATCAGTCACGGTTTTCAATAAGGAAGTCTTTGTCTCGGATTTAACCACTGGGATATTGCGTATCTCTATACAGGAGGATCTAGAACTCTGTTCAATGTTTTCAAGTTTAGCCTCCAACTTTTGGATGTAGGACTGGTTCTCCTTCCGCTCGGTTTCCAGTAGCTCAACTCGTGAAGTTATATCGTTGAATTTAGCAGCCATAAAGTCAATAGTGTCCCGAATTTCGTTCACCACAGAGTACAGTTTAATATACTTTTCCTCTTGCTGTTGTTTGAACTCGCGAAACATTTCCTTTAGCTCTGACATAGTCGCAGACAGGCTAAATTCCTCGTCACCTTCTAGGCGTAGACGCTTCGCATTTCGGAAGGTAATGGTAGGGGAAATGTTATTGTTTGGCGAGTCCAGGTTTACATTTAAGCTTGGTTCTGATGAGCTGTGAGGTGTGTATAGACCAGGCTGTGGCGTGCTGAAGATCGGCGTTTGCGCCTGCTGAGCTTTAGGCAAAGGCGGCGGCGGCGAGCGTTGAAGGGGCATTTTATTTGCGGAGAATATTTTTATTTCTCAAAAAGTACCAGGCGCCCAACTTTGCGAAGATATAAAAACAAGCAGAACTTCTTACAAGTAGTGGTGGCTCAAGTAAGACTGGGCGCTATCGACAGATCGAAACAAATTTGCTTTCCGTCCAATATAAGTTGATCTCTGTTTATCTTCCTCACGCAAATATGTCCGTCTCTGTCTGCGTATGGTCAATATAAGACGCACACACCCTTGTAAGTGCAGAGTTCATTAACAAAAATGAAAAATGTAAGCGTGGTGGTTTACGCACGGGGGCGGGGTTATTAGTAGTAATCTACGATTGGTTTTTGACTCACGCGCAGCTCTGTTGAACGTAGTCGAGTCTCCGGCGCGAAGACCTCTTATATGTTTCTGCACTCCTATTTTATTCACTGATTTAAAATTTAGATTTTTTAATTAAATAATTAAAATAAGTAATATGTGGTGTTCTTAAACAGACGTCTGAACTGCTCAGAGGTGCGAGGGGAAGGGCTACTATTTTATCTCACTTTTTGATACCAAGGGTAAAAACACGTTGTGATTGTGTGCGCAAGTAAGCGCAGAAGCTCTCGGTATCGTCTGAAACTGGTGCTTCTAGTCTTCACGCACACATTCACAGCGTATTCGCATCACAAGTGAAGCGCGTGTCGCTTCGTGGTATAAAATACATACATACATAAAGTCACGCCTTTTTCTCATAGGGGTAGGCAGAAACTACTGAACATCACCTGCTACGATCCTTACATACTCTTTTTGCGTTGTTTATGTTCATACATCTGGTCATACACGCATACTGGTAACCTGTACTACGCACCTGATCTTTCTGAAGAACATCACCAAAAAGGTCACAATCGTATGTAGAGCACCATTTAAATTCTTTCCCGCCTTTCCTGTTACCCTTCTTTCCACGTCTTGATCAACCTTTCTATCCCTTGTAAACATACTCCCCAAATAAACGAACTCATTTACTTGCTCCACACTCTATCATTAATCTTTACATCATACACTGATACGTTCTCTTCTCATTCAAACACTATGACCTTCGTCTTATTCAAATTTATATTCATCCCCTTCATCTTATATGCTTCATCCATTACAGTCACGCATGTGACTTGTAACTGTCTGTCTTACAACTGTTCTGCTTACGATGCAAGTAGAACTTGATTATCTAGATAGTAGAGAAGGCGTTTGACAGGCTACTCATTCATTTTCAATCCACACTCGCCCTCTTTTAAATCTGTCAGACAACTATCCATGTACAAGTTGAACAGCCACGATGATGCCATACAACCCTGTCTAAAACCCTTGAGATACAAAACCAATTCGTGTATGCCCCAATTATCCTAACACAAGCACTGGAATCTTTGTGTATAGATTTCAGTGCCCGTACCAAGCGCCAGTCCACACCGTACATGGATAAGGTTGTCCACAGTTCTTCTCTCCACACTCTGTCATAGGACTTCACCAAGTCAACGAAAGCACATTAGACTTTCTTGTGCTTTGCCAGATGTTTTTCGGCTAAGCACCTTAGGGAGAAGATCTGATCCATGCAGCCCATCCCTTCTCTAAATCCTGCCAGCACATTCCATATTTTCTCACCCGTCGCTCCTATCACGATTTATTAAAACCTTCGCATAAAATATGCCGACAACACTCAAAAGACTAATGCCGCGGTAGTTTTTACACTCCTGCTGAGAGCTTTTTCCCTAATAGAGTGGTACGATTACAGCCACAGTCACTTATCATCCGCCAAACGGCCATATCTCCAACACATATTAAAAATCCGGCAAAAGATGCGTGCTACCATCCCGTCACCGCTCTTCAGCATTTC
Source organism: Aporophyla nigra (assembly GCA_947507805.1). Classification (NCBI taxonomy): domain Eukaryota; kingdom Metazoa; phylum Arthropoda; class Insecta; order Lepidoptera; family Noctuidae; genus Aporophyla; species Aporophyla nigra. Next base: position 11,282,504 of record OX382307.1, on the reverse strand, counting down.
ACACACGTCGTACCTTGCAGCTTTCCCAATTTTCATCCCCTTCAGCGCTTATACAATCTCATCTATTTCATTATCTTAATCTAGGTCTGAGTTTGGGTCTTCAAAACTGGCATCTGCCCAGTTGCCCACTCCTTGCACACTATCCTGGCAACTAAATAAACTTTCAAAGTATCCCTTTCAGCGTTCTATGACCTTACATTCTTCGCTTAGTAAACATCAATCTTCTGCTCTTATAACATTCATACTCGATGTTCCTGTCACTTCGCGAGCCAATCTTACCTGTTTCTAGAACAGCTTAACATTGGCCCTGAAGTCTTCACCTTTACTTCCTGCTTATGTTCCTCTTTTACTTTCATTTGAACGTCGGCGTGGTCGTCTTTCGGCTGAAATGAAATGATGATGCTCTAGTATCTGTAATTTTACTCTTAAATTGTTCATCCACTGTCACAAAGTCGATCATACTTTTACTGTCATACCTTTCCCACGTAACCTTTCTAAGATTAAACATAGTGTACATAACAGACAAATTCTTCTATACACATATCTCTAGTAAACTCATCCCATTCTCATTCACTCTGTTATCCCCAAATGCAGATGCAATACACTTTCGTACCCATTTCTCTTCATAGCGACTTAACCATTTAAGTCGCCCAGCATAACTATCTTCTCGTTTGACCTTCGTCCATTCAATAAATCTTGTATACAGCCCCAGAATTGAAGAAGATGATATTCCCTAACGGGTGCATAAACTCACAGCATAAAGATAGGGTGTAGACCCACCTTTGTTCTTAGCCACAGAATCCTGGGACTGACACAAACATACTCTTTCACACATTTCATCATCCGCTCAGAGAGGACAACCTCTACACCCTGACAGGCCCTATGTGTCTATGGAACACCAGACCTGGGTGCTTACTCTCGAATATAATTCCAATAGTCCGACATTGGAATTGTCAGTTAAACGTCAGTGATTGGCTGGACTCACTGAGTCTAGCCAATCCCTGACGTTTAACTCAACCAACTGACGTTTGACCAATGTCGATCTATTGGAATTATATTCGAGAGTAAGCACCCAGATAGCGGTCAGAGAATCGTGTTTGGATATGTCCACTCGCTTTCTTTTCGTCTCATTCACACATAGCACACCTATCCTTTTATCCTTCACCATCTCACTCACCTCATCCATCTCATTTTTAATACTTGCCTGCAGCACATTCAGCATAGCTAAGCGAAATTCCGCTGCTCGCTTTTCGCTCCGTGGAAACAAATGACGTGGTGTGTGGCGAGCATCACCGCCGCCTCCGAGTTGAATGTTATTATTATTTTGACTCATTGAGTTCCCATGAAAAGCAGAGGAAAAAGATCTGTCGATATCCCACAGAGCCCCGCATGTAGAGGTAAGTCTGATTAGTGCCTGGGGGCGACCGTTCCCAGACAACAGGCACGCTCGCGACTTTAGCAACCTTAGCTTGGGTGTATATAAAATACTGTTGTTGAATTAGGATAATTTCAAGAGAAAGACAAGGTTGATTATTTGTAATTGCACTTTTAGGTCACTATTTAAAAAAAAAAAGGAAAATTTATATTTGTAACTACATTTTGGATTCTTAATTGAATTTGACATCACCTTAAATGCACACATGTGATAGTTTAGAGTTATTTATTTTATTTGAAATCTGTACCCCCAGTCCTACCTGTACCTATAACTAATTTCTTTGAAAAAAAATGTAACTCGAGTTTACCAACAGCAGCAATCCGATATCGTGTCGTATGTTAGATATTCTGTGACTCGGACTTACCAACAGCAACGATACGATCTCCGAGCAGACATGAACCAATAGCATCCCTGCCATATGAAAGCCGCGCCAGGAGAAGCCACGAGTCAGCTATCGGGTCGTATCGCTCGACGCAAGCTAATCGGCCACCGACAGTGTTGGCGGGCGCTTCATGACCTCCCAAGGCGTATAAGAAGCCACTTGCTGCACACACCTGTAAACGATTTCTTTTTTTTTAAGTCGGGTCCTTATTTTTATTCTAAATTAAGAAACGTGATAGCTAATTATTTATATACCGAAGGACACCCGCGTCGGTGAGTTTACCAGTAACCGGTTTTTTGTCTTCCAGCCAGCCTGTTGCCAAATTTAATGGAATTGTACTTGGTGTGTTCCGTTGGATATCGCCTTTCTAGATGTCACATGGTGTTTAGGATGCTCATTGTCCACGGTGTGGTTGTCGTAGTATGGGTAGAACTCATTAACCACCGCGAACAGACGGCCGCGCAGCGCCGCCACGCCGCACGTGTCCCATGTACTAATGTGTGGTGTATGTGTACTTACACTGACTCCACCGCGGCGGCGCGTCATGGGCGCGCAGTTGGTCCAGTGGTTGGTGGCGGGGTCGTAGCACTCCACGGACCGCAGGCACGCGCCGCCGTCACGCCCGCCCACCGCGAACAGACGGCCGCGCAGCGCCGCCACGCCGCACGTACTGCGCGCGCCCGCCATGGGCGACACCATGGTCCACGTGCGCGAGCACGCGTCCCATCTACGTCGGCAATACAAAACATCTTAAAGCACAAATAAAAAGTAACAGTAATCGAACCCAAATTATTCTTCCTTTCTTTAAAATATTAATGAACACACCAATTCACCTCTTTTAAAACCTAAAATAATTCCTACTTTGGTTTCCTAAAAACATATAATAGGCTAGTAACTAATAACAAAATTCATTCGCTCGGCTCACGTACGGTTGGTCACACTTCTAACCTAACCTGACCCATTTAATCGGGGAGTCTAGATTAGTTACTGCAACCAGCTCTGTTCATGCGTAGTTGGTCACAGATCTAACCTAACCCGTTTATATAATAATAAGTTTGAAGAAGATCAATTAAATATTTCCCAAATGAAAGCCCAGTTATAGAACTGATTAGTCACGTAGCGTCTTTGTTGTATCTCATTACAATTGTGTTCCAGTTTGACGATCATCGAGTATGCGAATAAACCTGATATAGTTGGGCAAACGTCATTTAAAACTATTCCAAATTTCAAGTTGATAGCATTAATAGTTCTTGAGATATCCAGTTGTGACAGACAGGCGGACAGACAGACTGTCTGACTTGCACCATACGGGTTCCTTTTTACCATTTTGGTACGGAATCCTAAAAAGGGCTCCCCCCCAAGAACTAATGAGTTCTGATGAATATCCTTGATGGATCTTTTAACTACTGCAATAGTTACTTTGCATCGGTGGGAAAAAAACCTTGCAAACAAGATACTGCAAAGTCTGTCCACGACTGAGGAGGATTTAGTCGCAAAAATAAGATGTAGAGTATCTAATAGTAACTCCATATTTTTGGCGCCTACTAATATATACGAAGTGGACAGACACATTCTTGTTTTAAAAGGTGAGAGCTCTCCAGGAATGGACGGATACAGGGCAACCCTAATCAAACTCATATGGCATTCAATCTTGGACCCTGTCACGCACATTTGTAATTTAAGCATGTCAACAGGAGTCTTCCTGGACTGGAAAACTGCCTTGGTGTCTCCAATCCATATAGCAGGGCCGAAAGGGACTCTTAATAATTACAGACCAATATCCTTGCTCAGCATTTTCTTTAAAGTACTCCAGAAAGTAATCAGCAAACGTATCGTGAAGTTTATTGAAGAAAATAACTTATTATCGGAACGCCAGTTTGCTTTAGACGAGCAAGATGCACGGGAAACGCTGTCGAAGTCTTAACCAACATTGTTTCTGGGCACATTGACGGGATGTCTAGGCGTATTCATAGATCTCGCAAAGACATTCGACACAGTCTTGAGTCAGATATTATTAATGAAAATGGAGTCCCTTGGTATAAGAGTGGCCATAAACTTGTTCCGCACCTACTTAACTGATGGCCAGCACTGTGTTAGAGTCGAAAATCAAATGAGCGATGAATTCGATGTTTCTTTTGGTGTACCGCAGGGTAGTCTGCTGTGCCCGACTTTATTCACCATTTACATGGATGATATTTTTAGAAATTAAATTCGAGACTTGATTTGTTACGCTGATGATACAGTTATCATTTTCCATAGTGTCGACTGGAAAGAAGTGCATGAGAAAACCGAGTCTGGAATGAATACGTTAGCTAACTGGTTGGATTTAAATTTACTCACGCTCAACGAAAAGAAAACGAAACATATAATCTTTTGAAAAAACAAATGCCACTAAAAACCCTGAATGGAAGGTAAAATCCACAGATGTAAGTCTAACGAGCTTGCTAGTGGTTATATTATCACGTCCGTGTAAGGATATCGAAAGAATTGATCTCGGAAAATACATCGTAGTGACATTAGATCAGCATCTCTCTTTCAAATAACACATTATGGTTACGGCAAAAAGAGTTCATAAGTTGATCTATGTTAGGAAGTTACTAAGTGAATGTGCTTCTACCGAAACTCATAAATTAGTTTACCTTGCCCTCTGTCAGTCTCTACTTCAGTACTATATAACAGTTTGGGGTGAGATCACCTAAACGCATTAGTTAGAGCTGGAGGGCACAACGTGCTGTTTTAAAAGTTATGCTATTCAAATTCTACCGTTACTCTACTGACAGAGTATATCAGGGCAGCGATTCTTGCGGTTCGTAAACTGTAAATTTTTAACTGTTACAAATAAAATTCAATCAAAACTATCGAAAAGAACTGATTTAAATGCCTTTCAAAGTAAGAGAAAATTTAAAATTCTGAATCCAGCAGTCAACACTGCGTATGCCCAACGATTTCGATTATATAATCTACAATAAGGTAAACTCGGTAAGTACTTAAGATCTACAACTCTTCTAACCACCGAATGAAACACGTTGTGAAATTATGGCTTTTAGCACAATCTTAAACCTCTACTGAAACAATTCTTAGTATTATCAAACAAAATCAACTTACATACTGCATATATACTTCATATGTATACGGATTATATTTATAAACGTTGCTTAATGTTAAAAGATGTTTACCGTTAAAAATGGTTAAATAATCAATAATCATGACTCAACTTCAAGCAAAGTTTTTAAATAAACTCGTTACTTTATAATATATTAGCTTTTGCCCGCAGCTTCGCTCGTGTTAAAAATAACAATATAGTTTTTTTTTCTTTTCATAAAAAGTATCCTATGTTACTTCTAATATCTCCAAGAATATGTGTACAAAGTTTCATGATGATCGGTTAAGTAGTTTTCGCGTGAAAGCATAACAAACAAACTTACATTCACATTTATAATATTAGTATGAAGTACCTCTCAACAGAATTCAAGTATATCCATCCATCATGGCCGCCAACAGCATACACGGGCGAGTTCGGTCCGTCTCCTAGAACTGCAACCCCCAGTCCGTGGCGGTGCGTATTCATAGGCGCTAGCACACTCCAGCTCAGAGAAGTCAAGTCGAAACATTCCACCTGTCACCATACTAGACATTGTAAAAGATGCGAAGAAACAAGTAAACTATGCATAAAGGACATATGAAGTACCTAAAAGGGTTGCAAAAGAATCCGTGAACAAATCGGTAATATAAACACTCATCTTTAAGGCCTACTTCATTTGCTTGCTGATCCAACACGACAGTAAACAAAACAAAAATAATATAATTAAATACCGTATTTAAAGTTTTCAATCCATCTCTGCCACCTACAACAATCAGTTTGTTCTGCAGCACGGCTACGCCAAACTGCAATCTCCTGGCGCCCATTCGCATAAACGGAGTCCATGTGTTCGTTCGGGGATCATACATTTCCATATTACTGGCACCCTAAAATATGATTAGTCATTATTTATTTTGATCTAGGTTTGGAAGTATTTCGAAATTATAATATACTTATTATAATTTGTTTAAACCTTGTATCCATCCATGCCACCAATAGCCAAAAGACGTCCAATAGTCGATGTCCGGGGTCGTGTGCGGTGTGAGAACAGAAGCGAGCGTCGTTCAGGCAAAAGGTGCCACTTCACTGCCTCCATGATAAGGGGCTGGCACTCTGGCACATTACCACAGGCCAGCTCCACTTTATCAATCAAGTACTGTAAAAAATATTTGAATGTGATATTATGTGATTTAATTACATTGGCCCTACAAACAACTTAAGAAAATAAATAATAACCTGGCGTCATAATCTGTCAAATTAACCAGCCAACAGTTTTGTTTTCTTTCGATTTTTTTTCTATCATGATTCAGCCGACTGCCGATTCTATTAAAATCTCTCTCAATAACTGCAATTCCAAGAAACTTTTGAGAGACAGGATGATGACGGCCAGATTTCGTAGCCAATTTGTAGGTGTAACCTACTAATACGGAAACGCGCAGATTATCGAGGGGTATATATATTAATGTGAGTACCTATTGTATTATTTTATACATTTGCAGATTTCGCTGTATAAGAGTCAGATGAACGTATCTACATTTTCTCAATTTTACAGGAGAGCTAAAATTCTGTGTTCCTCTTCAAGTTTTACCAGCTTTCTATAAGAGATAATACAATTGACTAAAGAAAAGTATCTCATAAAAGCTGGTAAAGCTTGAAGAGATGAATTTTCACAGAGTTTTAGCACTCATATAAAATTCAGATAATGTAGATACGTTCATTTGACTCTTACACCGCGATTTAATCATGAACGTTACTGAATATGGCTCCCAACGTCAATAAAATATAACATTAATGAAATCAAAGGAAACATCGAAAACAAATTCATGCCAATTGAAAAACAAAGTCTGTAGACTTAGAGAGCACCCACCAACATGGGGCACGTCACTCAGCTCCGCCTTGCCGCCCCAGGCATCGCATTCCACTGTAACGCTGGCCACCGCGTGGAAGCGGAGCTGGAGTTACGAGTACGATCTTTTGCTTCATTCCATTTCGACATGGAATGGTATTCGGCCAGCAACCGGCGGAAGGACGAAGTACGTGCGTTGGACGCCATCTATTAATTGAAAACCTCATATGCAAACACTAATACGCATGCCAACGAAGTAACGCGACAGTTTCTAAATGCTAAGACCCACAGTTGTGCACCGAGATATGGTCAGAATGGACGACGGGTCACTCAGTTCTCCATGACTCCGTGGGAAATACGCCCTTCGTTTATCAGATGTTCACTTTTTGGCCTTTACACTAGGACAGGGTTACTCAAACTGGGGTTCGCGGTCATCTGGATACTTGAATGGGGGTACGTGGAGCCAGAAGTTTGAGAAACCCTGCACTTGGAAATCAAGAATATCTTATGGAAACCGAAAGTTTTATTGGAGCAATTTTTAGGACGAAGTTATTCCCAGAGATATTATGTATACGTATTAGACACAATTAACATCTATCGGGTTGAAGTCTTTTAGGCATTTAATTACTCGTATTTGCGGTTGTCCTTTTTGTACCGATTTGGAATATTGGCCTTATACAATTTGAATCTTTGTTAATAGCCTAGGTGAAACTTTTGTGTTGGTTACTGTATCATGTGGGAACGGTTAAAGGAATTTCAATGAGATTTTGGCTGCTGTATAGCTGCTAGTCTAAATGGAGTAGTTCTTGAGATACCTACACCTTGACTTCTCTTTTGTATGTAGAGGTAGAAAAAGTAGAGGTTAAGATGGATTGGTTGTTGCAGATTATTCGTCAAGTAACAAGATAACGTGCCTTTGGTCGTAAAATAAAGAGTATATTAAATCGGTCAGATTTGCTTTGCTACCATTACTTTATTAAACCTTATAGTGAGACATACGGCGTCTCGGAGGCATTTAACCGCTAGATGTCGTTGAACATGTAATTTTCCATTTTTTTACTGGGCGTCGAAAGACCTATCACAAAGCCGTTAACTAACTATTGTACTTGAAAACTACTATTATTTTTGATGTGTCAAATAGCTGTTTACTTAATGTAATGTATCGGTCGTGAAAAATTGTGCATATTGGTGCATGCAACAGTAGGTACGGTTTTAAAAGTACAATTTAACTTGTTTTCATAAAAAAAAACGTCAAAAAAAGTTGGAACTTTGACCTTCAAAATCTTCAATATACCAAAAGGTTCCCAGGTATGGTCCAAAACAAAAAAAAAATCACAATGCCGGAAAGAACGAAAACTTGGATTTTCGGCTCAATTTTCGTTTAAGCATCTTTTACAACCGTTTATTTATGTGTAGGTGATTGGAGTATCACTGAAACAACATCATTGACATTTAGTTTATTAATTTTAAAATTGGTTGTGTCGAATTCATAAATAATCATCAATTTAGGTTATAGGCATAGTCTCTTCTACCACTCTGTCGAGTAATGCTTTTTTTTTTTTTTCTGGATGGGAAATCATCAAATGACTTCTCCCGCTCTGGGCGGAGCGGGAGGGCGTGTCAGACTTTTACTGACTAAAACCCACCCGTGTTCCTTCAGTTGCCCATGTGCCAGGGTCACGGTATCTCTTTCGAACAATCTCGCGACCCTGGCAGGCATCGGTCCTAGCAGACCCCTTCAGTATTGCTGACATCTCTTTGAGACGCGCGTGAAACACTACGCGCCGTCGACCCGAACTTGGTCCTTACCGGGCGGCGAGCTACTCATTGCTCGCCGCCCGCAAGCTCGCGCCTACGGTGGCCGGGAGTCCGCTATAGACTCCCGACGCCCGAGGCGTCTCCTCCTGCGGCGGGTAGGGACGTGAGGGCGCAGAGACTGCCACTCGCTCACGCACCGCGCCTCCTCCTTCGCGAGCATTACTGCTTCGCATAAGCAGATGACGGCTTCCCATGCCCTCTCGCTCCGTACCATGGCTCGCACCAGGGTCGGACGCGAGAGGTCGCCGCCGCCAATCGCCTCCACGAGGATACGGCGGTGCTCCGCCCAGGCAGGGCACACCTCCACCGTATGCTCTACCGTGTCCTCCAGACGATCCTCGCAATGGAAACACCCGGGCGTTCCCTCCCGCTTTATCCTGAACAGGAACCCACCGAAGCACCCATACCCGGTGAGAACCTGCGTCTGGCGGAAGGTGAGGACGCCGTGGCGCCTCTCTATCCACTCCTCAAAGAGGGGGCTTACCGCCGCAATTGTGGCGTGCCCGGTCGAGTAATGCTTTAACGAATATGTTGACTTTCTATGCAGTCATAGGCACCTATAATTTGTATTGTATATGTGGTAGAATTTGTATTATTTTCTGACTTCTCCAAAATGTACCATCACAGACATTGAAGGGTGACCACTTTCCAACATAGCTGCTAAAGGCATAAGAGTAGAAAGTGAACCTCCGCTACTGTTCGCAATTGTACATAGGTAGCCCATAACATGTATCTAAAAGAAATAATTATAAGACTTTACCTCGGAAGAAAGTAGCGGTAGCTTGATTAGCTTCAGCAAAGTGGGTAAATGGGTTTCTCTATTAGCACTGTCGTGTTGCACCCATGTCATCAAGCTTTCGAATACATTTTCTTCCGTCACTACATTGAGATCATCTGATTTTAACAAGTTGGCCATCTGGTCTGCTTGGAGTGATAAGAATTCTTGATGTTTCACCACCTAAACATAGTTACAAAAATATTATAAGCTGATATTTATTATGTTAAACTCTTAAAATAATCATAGGGATACAAGCTGTTTATTTTGGTGATAAGTTATTTGATAAATCATAATTTGCAAAACAGTAAAATATTAAGAACCTGCATGAAGTTTTGGTATGTGTATTTCAAAGCACTTTTGTGTAAATCCAAACAGGACTGCTGTTCAGCAAAGAAAGCTATTCCCAGACAGTTGCAAGGATCCAGCTGCTTCTTTAAAAAAGCGCAACAAGCATTTGTAACAGAAGTAAGCTGCAACAAGCTTGATGTGGAAAGGAGCACCTCAACTGTTTCCTCTCTCAGTTCTGCAAATTAAAAAAACAGTTGACAGCATGTGAAAGTCTTTTCATATCTGTAAAATGGTGCCTACATTCGGTTGCAATTTTTTTTGTTTTTGTCCTCCTCAGCACAGTTTTAACTACTTGTAGTGGTTGGTAAATGGTTTAACACCATTTGTGGTGTTTTGAGGCAATGAGGCAGAACTAAAAAGTAGGCTGCAGTGCAGATGCACCTTCATAATATGAAACATAAAATAAATTATGGTATGCATAATATGCACTCAGACTTTGAGTTGCGGACACCAGCCCGTTCTACCTATTACCTAACATAAAATATGATACTTGCCTATGGTGCCAGTGTAGCAATAGTGAACAAGATCCTGAAGGGCCTGTGGGTCAACTCGCTCTAGTGTTATCTCACTTGACTGCGCCTCCCTCAGGGAGCCAGTGAACATTGCTGCAAAATACTCGCTGCAAGATGCAAGGAGAATTTTGTGTGCTGGGATTCTGTTAAAAAGAATTTACAAAAGTTATAAGTTAGTAACTAAAATACATGCTTCATAGTAGCATGTCTGTCAAACATATTATTAATATACAGGTGTCCAATATTGTAAATTTTGTTGTTTAACCATATATATCACTCCTATTCAACACTAGCTTAGCAGCAATGTAAGACATTAGATACAATGCTATTTTGAAATTGGTTGTAAGGACATATTATTTTTAAATTACTGGTCACTTGTTTCAATTATTGTTTAATGTTACAGATGCTTAAAATTAATCAAAATGGTTTTTTTTTAAACCAGTGTATTAGCGGTCAAACTATTTATTGATTATCTATCAGTTCAGTTAATATAACTTACTATAATAATAAAAAACCGATGGAATACATTAATTTGTGGTTGTGGTGTAAAAAAGAGTAAAATAACAAAACATATATCTATGGTATTGGTTTGATATTATAAAACAAAACATATCTATGATGCTATTCGTTTTTTTTATTTTTATGAATGGCCATTATTTCTACCATGACCAATTTCAAAATAATTCATTAATTACTGGACATCCTGTTTATATATTAGTGATATGTTTGACATTCAAAGGATTAATTGGCAAGTCATGCCATCAGTACACATGTACTGATATTGATTTTCTTTGTTTAAACTGGTTGAATGCCACAATTACAGAAACAATTAACTAGCCATTGTGTCTCACGTGATTTTACATTCTGGCATACAAAGGGTATGGTGTGGTTATGGTTTGATATTGATATCTGTCACATGTGTGAAGTTTCCTCAACTAACTGCATTAGATTTCAGTATTTCAATGCTAATATTTTGAATAATTTTAATAAAAACAATCATCATCTTGCTGTTGTTGTCGGTTGCGGTCAGTGACATGATTTCTTCTTCCATTTTCCCTTGTCAACTTTGATAAAACCCAGTTTTCCAAATTTTGGTACTCAGGTCTCTGGAATAACCCTGCTTTGACCCAGGGTTTTACTAAATGGTAAACAAAAGAATCATGAGGAGTTATATATTTCAGGAATCATCAATTTGACTACAAAGCTTGTTTCACACTTCACAGACATAGTGGACAAAGCAGCTTTTGTTACAGTTTTTGGTGACTCATTCCAACTTCCCATTTTTCAGCATTTGGGTTAGGGATAAAGCTAAAAATTATTAGTTACACATGTTTTAAACAATATTTGTGTAAAATATTAATAAATTTCACATCACAATAGCAAGTGTGTTTATTTATAAAATTAATCTGTGAAGTGTTATTTGCTTTCCTGAATAAGACACATTAAAGGACATTTATTTACTTGAAAAAATAACTGCTTGATGTGGTAATATTATTATATTGTTTAAACTTAAACAGCAGGTGCAACTTAAGCTTAATACAAAGTATGAGAAATTAGTTATTACAAGTTAAAAATACATTGTGTGCTGCAGTCGGGTTCATGACCTTTTCCAAAACATTTGACCTTTTATTTAAACTTACCTGACAAGAGTAAATAAACAAACCTGCATCCTCCTGCAATAAGTGCGACGTCACACAATTTTTGAGATTGATAATAGCCGAATATATTTTTTAAAGTTGCCCCCGGGTGTGCTGTGTCACAAAAGAACTCATCTTGGCTTGCAGCACTTGAAAGACTTAGCTGACTTAATTCTCTCGGCAAACCTTCATCGATCGAATTGCTCGATATATTGTCCTTTGAAGTCTCTGGTTTCTGAGTATCAATAGTAGACATTGTAACTAAGAGCAACAGTAATGGCTAAGATATAATATTCTTCCTTCAAAAATCAATACTTCACATTTCACAACAAACAAAGCAACGATTGAACAAAGACATTAATTTCTACTCCAGGACAAAGACAGACTAAAAAAAAGAGCTTGAGCTGAGTTGCCTTGCTTTTCTTCCTCCTTTCATTTTTAGGTTGGCAACTATTTCACGATTGTTTTCAGAAATATCAATAATGCTCGGATTCAGCTTGAAACGTAACAATATGGTATATAAATGTGTAAAACAACATGAAGTATCGTATATTTAAGCTAAATCAAGTCTGTCGACCGAATGTAACAAAATCGTTTTGTTGGGTGTACTATGTATGTCCTACCATACTATGAAAATATTTACATAATATACAGTTGTTTGTGGTATACTGCATATCACCAACATCAATGTGGTATATAATAAACTTGGAAAGAAAGTACATACGGATTGATTTCTTTTTAAGAATACATACTAATGAAAAAAACCGGCCAAGTGCGAGTCGGACTCGCGCACCGAGGGTTCCGTACAAACCTGTAGGTATAAAGTTTAAAATTTAAAAAAAATATTTTTATTATATGATATAACTAAAAATTTACGGTTTTCGCAATTTTTCCTTTATCTGTGCTATAAGACGTTGCTTCGTACCATATTTCAAAATTCTAGATAGACTGGAAGTACCCTTTAGGTTTTGATTCCCTTGCGAGTTTCGAAAATTTGCGGAAATTTGCGGCATAAACGGCTATATCTTTTGATTGCGTTAGCTTAGAAGTTTGATTTTTTCACAGCTCCAAGGGACAGTAGACTTGAGTATTTGATATAAATTTCAGCTTGATACCTCCACGCGTTCCTGAGAAAAAGGGTCTTGACAGACGGACGGACGGACGGACGGACGGACAACAAAGTGATCCTATAAGGGTTCCGCTTTTTCCTTTTGAGGTGCGGAACCCTAAAAATTAGAAAAAAATGGGTTAGTAAAATAAGTCAAAATAAACAGCGTTTTACTAAATTCATATGAAAGTATACTATACATAAAGGTAGTTTTATCAAAGAAATATTATTTAAATTTTAGTCCATCTATTTGTTTATTCCGACTAATCTCCGAAACGGCTAAATCAATTTGGTGAAATCTTGTATAAAGATACTTTGAACCCTGGGGAAGGGAACTTAGTATTTGATCAAGAATCTACGTTCTACCGAAGGAGTCCTTTCAATAGCAGCTAGGTTCTTTGTGCTAGTGCACCAACACTAGCAAAACCATTCAACAACAAAGGTGCTGTTACAAGGATGTTTTGGTTGACAGGGGAGCGATATTGGGAAAAATTTGTCAAAGTACCTTCTGATATTATATACTAATTCCATGACATTTGTGAAAAAAATTTTTTTTGGTTTCGCACGGTTAGTGCGTTTGTGAAATAGTGTCGTAACATGTTTTGAAAAAAAAGTGTGTGGGTATGGCCTACCCGTACAAGTGAAATCTTACGACCGTAGCCGAGTATGTAGGTGCTCACGCGATTTATCGTCGTCGACCCGAGCATGACGATTCAGTTTCGTTCATACGAGTAGAAAGAACATAAAATGCACCGTACCTACCTGCTAAAGAAGTTTTCATTTCAAAACAAGATGGCAGCCTTTTTTTTGGATTCGAAATCATCAAATGACATCTCCCGCTGTGGGCGGAGCGGGAGGGCGTGTCAGAATTTTACTGACTAAAACCCACCCGTGTTCTTTCAGTTACTCATATGCCAGGGCCACGGTATCTCGTTTGAACAATCTCGCGACCCTAGCAGGCATCGGTCCTAGCAGACCCCTTTAGTACTGCTGACATCTCTTTGAGGCGTGCGTGGAACACTACGCGCCGTCGACACGGGCTTGGTCCTTACCGGGCGGTGGGCTACCCATTGCTCGCCGCTCGCAAGCCCGCGCCTACGGTGGCGAGTCTGCGATCGACTCCTGACGCCCGGGGCGTCTCCTCCTGCGGCGGCTAGGGACGCGAAGGCGCAGAGACTGCCACTCCCTCACGCGCCCCGCCTCCTCCTTCGCAAGCATTATTGCTTCGCAGAAAGAGGTGACAGCTTCCCGTGCCCTCTCGCTCCATACCATGGCTCGCACCAAGGCCGGACGCGAGAAATCACCGCCACCGATCGCCTCCACGAGGCCACGGCGGTGCTCCGCCCAGGTAGGGCACACCTCCACCGTTTGCTCCACCATGTCGTCCAGACGATCCTCGTAATGGAAACACTCGGGCGTTTCCTCCCGCTTTATCCTGAACAGGAATCCCCCGAAGCACCCATGCCCGGTGAGAACCTGCGTCAGGCGGAAGGTGAGGACGCCGTGGCGCCTCTTTATCCACTCCTCAAAGAGCGGACTTACCGCCGCAATTGTGGCGTGCCCAGTGCTGGGTTGCGACCATCGTACCCACCATGTCGCCATGAGATATAGCCGGAGCTCTGTCCGCCGTGCCACGATTTGTCGAGGTAGCGGGGTTTCGCCCCTGCGTTTCGCCTCCTCTCGCCACACCCATATGTGGGCGAGGACCTTTGCCTCCAGATCCCATAGCGACACTCCGGCAAGGACGCACGCCACTTCGCACGAGACCGTGCGGTATATCCGGACTAGCCGGATGGCATGACCTACTGGGCCGCATTCAACCGGTGCACTGGGCGCAGCCTCAATGAGGGTGCTCACACCGGTGCCCCGTAAAGGGCCATGGACCGCACGACCCCCGTGTAAAGCCTCCGGCAGGAGGCGTTTGGACCCCCCAGATTGGGCAGGAGCCGCTTTAAGGCAGCCCCAGCCCGCTCCAGTCTGGGAGCCAAACGTCGGATGTGCTCAACGAAGTTTCACCGGCTGTCGAGGACAAGTCCCAGGTACTTCATCGTCGACTCGACGCCGATGTGAACCCTTCCCACCATGAGTTGGGAAAGCGGAGGTGGCGCGTTCCGAGGATCATTAAAACCCATGGCCTCGGACTTATGCAGGGCCACCTCGAGTCCCAATTGCCGGATCCTTTTGACGATTTTCGCAACCGCGCGTGTCATTAAATCGGCGGCCGCCTCGTACGACCTCCCCTGCGTTAGGACCAGCGTGTCGTCAGCGTAGCAAACCACGCTAACGCCGTTAAGGAGGTTGGCGCGCAGCACTCAGTCGTATCCGATGTCCCACAGATGCAGCCCCAGGACCGATCCCTGTGGGACACCGCACGACATCTCTCGCCGGTTCCATTCTCCCTGGTGACCGGGGTAGATGACGGCCCTATCCGTCAGGCAAGCCTCGATCACGCGACAGAGGAAGGTTGGTACCTGGTGATACCGGAGTGCCTCCCTGATCCAACTCCAGGGCAGGGTATTGAAGGGATTGGTGATGTCTAGAGACACCGCCAAGACTACCCCACTCCGGATCACTGCATCCTCCGTCGCGAGGGCTCGCACGTGCATGATGGCGTCCACCGTAGAGCGCCCCTTACGAAAGCCGTAACGGCTGTCTGACAAATCCGGCCTCTTCCGCACCAGCCACCCGACGAGGTGGTCTGCAATCACTCTTTCAAAGAGCTTGCCCACCTCGTCGAGCAGCACGATGGGCCAGTAGGCGGACGGCGAGTCCGCAGGGCGCCCCGGCTTCCTAATGAGAACTAGTTTTCCCATCTTCCAACGAAGTGGGAACTGGCCCCTCTCCAAGCATGCGTTAAGGAGCCCCCTTAGTCGATGCCCGAGAGCCTCCAAGGCCAGGACTCAGGCTTTTCCAGGCAAGCCGTCGGGTTCTGGGGCGGTATTCTTGGCATTAAGCCTTCGTACCACCACCCTCATCTCTACCTCGGTCAATTCTGGAGCACCGTCGTCGACGTCAGTGATGTGGTCCGCATCGGGCACCGCAGTAGGCGGAGTCATGGGTGGGGGACTGTGTTCCCCTCGCGAAGGGAACAGAGCGCTCACAACGCCCTCCACGAGTTGGGGCCGGAGACTGCGTCAGCGGGCGAGCCCATGGGCGGAGTTTCTCCTGGACGGCCTTGTAGGGCCGTCTTCATGGATCCCTGTTCAGAGTCTCCACCGACTGCTTGCGGGCCAGTCCTCTGACCCGCAGGATCTCCTCTTGGAGGGCGGTCTTAGCCGCTCTGTAGCCCTCATACAGCTCCGCCTGAATCGCTTCCGCATCCGGAGGGTGGATACGAAGCCTGCGGTGCCTGGTGTACCGGCATTGCGCCGCATCTCACGCTTTGCGCAACGCTGTCAGCTGCGGCGACCACCAATACACCTGGCGCCAAGCCCGTCCTGGCTGGACTCGGGGCATAGCTACGTCACAAATCTTGCACATGGCCTCCCGGAACCACTCCGCCTCGTCGTTTATGTTAGCAGGCCTGTCCGTTGGTGACACCCAGGCCTGCACGATCGAGGCTTCCAGGAGAAGCTCCCAGTCCAGCTTCTTCAGCGCCCACCGCGGACCACTCGGGGTCTGCCGGATCAGCGCGCTCGAGGTCTAGGCGGAGACGTCAAACTGGATGTTCCGGTGGTCGGAATGCGGAACAGAGCGGGGTGGCGAACGAAATGTCCACCACTGATTTGCCCCGCATCCGTACACACGTAGGTACAGAACCCCGGCTTAGGACGACCAGGCCTGTCTCCAGAGCCCAGTCCTCCACCATTCTGCCCCGTATGTCGGTATACCGGGAACCCCAAGCCAAAATCTTGGCGTTGAAGTCCCCGAGTACGAGCACGAGGAGGAGATGGCAGCCTCAGTTCCGATTTTGCTCACGCGCCAAAAGATCCTTGTACGTACAGCTCAATGGGTATTGAGCATTTTTTTTTAGCAATTGGCATGACATTTTAGGATAAATATAATATACTAGCTGACCGCACAGACGTTGTCCTGTTTCCTAGAACTCGATAGTAGCGCCATTTATCGGGCTGATTTGTGAATCTAAACCATCCAGGGTGCCACCCAAACACATACAAAAAAAATCATTCAAATTGGTCCAGTCGTTTAGGAGGAGTTCAGTTACATACACACGTACAGTAGAATTATTAAATATATAAAAAGACTAGCTTTTGCCCGCGGCTTCGCCCGCGTGGATGTCGGAAATTAACGCAGGAGGACGTACTACCGCGGTTAGAATGTGTTAATCCAGGTTATATAATAGGTTGGGGAAAAAGTTTCTTCGCATTTTTTAAGAAAATTCAAAACATTTTTTAATAAAGTTTATTTACATTTAACTAAAGTATGTAGGTACTATTTTGTTCGATAACTTTTTGCCATCTTGTAGGTAGGGACATGATCCCATTGCTATAGAAATTTTGGGACTTCTGGTCAAAATACCGCGACAAGTGGTTTTGGCAGT
Organism: Aporophyla nigra; assembly: GCA_947507805.1. Taxonomy (NCBI): domain Eukaryota; kingdom Metazoa; phylum Arthropoda; class Insecta; order Lepidoptera; family Noctuidae; genus Aporophyla; species Aporophyla nigra. Next base: position 11,265,060 of record OX382307.1, on the reverse strand, counting down.
CCTCTCGTGATGTTAACCTGACACTGCCTAAAGAATTCTGAAGAGACCGAAACAGATGGAAATCTGCAGGTGCAAGGTCAGGACTATACGGCGGATGCATTAACACCTGCCAGCCAAACTCTCTTAATTTTTGTTGGGTGGCTAAAGATGTGTGAGGTCGAGCGTTATCATGATGAAAAACGACACCCCTTCTGTTGATTAATTCCGGCCGCTTTCTCTCAACTTCTTGCTTTAATCTCATCAGTTGTTCGCAGTAGAGTTCAGAATCGATGGTCCTGCCTGGTGGTAACAGCTCATAATGAATAATGCCCTTCCAATCCCACCACACACACAGCATCACCTTGTTGCGAGTTAACCCGGGTTTCGCCACAGTCTGTGAAGCCTGACCGCCCTTTGACCACGACCTTTTTCGCACGTTCTTGTCATACATGATCCACATTTCATCACCAGTTATCAGCTTCTTCAAAAATGGTTCGGTTTCATTACGTCGTAATAAAGAATCACAAATGAGTACACGGTTCATTAGGTTTCTTTCAGTGAGCTCGTGAGGTACCCAAATGTCGAGCTTTTTTGTGTACCCAGTTTTTTTCAAATGCACCAAAACTGTTTTGTGGTCAATTTCCAGTTTTTCAGCTACGTCGTAACTACTGGTATGCCGATCTTGCTCCACTTTTTCAAAAATGGCATCCATTTTATCCGTAATAGGGCGACCAGAGCGACGTGCATCTTTGACATCAAAATTTCCGGATTGAAAACGCTTAAACCAAATTTGTGCTACTCTCACAGACACTACACTAGGTCCATAAACATCACAAATTTTTTTCGCGGCTTGCGTTGCATTTTTACCTTTTTTGTAGTAAAATTTTAAAATGTATCGAATTTCTTCATTAGATTCACTCATCTTGACGGTACGAAAAACAAATGAAAATCACACATTTTCCTAATTTGAATTTGGAATTATGTTCTTTAAAATTTAAACTTTCAATGATACCAAAACTAGCCAGATACAAATAGTATAGCCAAAGAGATTTTATTACAAGTTCATACATACTATAATGTGAAAAGACTTTTTCCCCAACCTAATAGTTAATAGCTGTTACCTGTGACTTCGTCCGCGTGGTATTTAACAAAAAGTTTTTCATTCCTTTTTTTTTTTTCATGAAATCCTATTTTTTTTTCTAAAACAATAGTAGCCTAAGTTACTCCTTGTTACATCAGCTATCTGCCAGTGAAAGTCCCGTCAAAATCGGTCCAGCCATTTCAGAGATTAGCCGGAACAAACAGACAGACAGACAAAAATTGAAAAAAATCCCTTTCGCATCAGTATATTCTCAAAACATTTCAACACGCTGAAGTGGTAGTCCTTGACTGTGATGCGTGACGACTACGGCTAAAGAGTGTAGAGGAGCGGGGATACGTTTATGGTTGTTCGTAGAAACTACCGGGGTCCAAGGCCGACTAAGTGCGGCCATAAATCCGTAACTTTCAATAAAATCTGGACACGGACCATTTTAATTTTTTATTGTTATTCAACCCCGTCCATTAAGTAGTATTCTCACAGAGTTGTTTATGTTACTGTGCATTATTTGTGCCTAAAGATCCAATGCAAACTTAATTAAAAACCAGCCAAATGCGTTTCGGACCACGCACAGTGTCAGGTTCCGTAGTTGGGATGTATATTATGCATGCACAGGTTTATCGATCGCAAAAATAAGTTCGTATCTTATTTTAGTGGTTTTTCATCGTTTCTGTGAAGAAAAAGTATGTTTTTCTCCAAACAACGATGAAAACCCACGTTTTCCTACGATGATTCCAAAAAGATGTTATGTTTCGAAAACGCTTTACTTAAAAAAAAAAAACATTTAGAAACATCATAATCATGTTTTTAATTATGGGATTCAAAAGTAACCCACACCCACACGCATATGTGCCTTGAATTGTTTAATTAATTAATTATGATTTCACTACACCGTTGTTTATCGGTGTACAGAATAAAGGTTCTTTAAATTTTTTATCGATATAGTGCAAATAGTCAGTGCAGCTAAATAGCTGTGTAACGTCCGGACAGATGGATGGGCGGACGGACTGACAGACGGACATGACGAAATTACAATATAAGAGCTCATATAGTTTTTGCCCATTGGTATCGGTTTAGGCCAATTGGCTACGAAACCCGAAAAAGTATGTTGCAACACGGATAAGAAAAACAATATTTTCATTTCTTACTTCAACACGTTTCTTAGTCCAAGCTACCCCGATACTATACAGCCGTAGCGGGTGTGTCGTAAACCGTGCTATGCGCGACCCAACGTAGCCGTAGACCGTGTATCGTAGACGCTCGGGGCTACGCAGCCATAGTGAGTGTATCGTAGACCGTGCTACACTCGAGCTTATGCAGCCATAGAGGGAGTATCGTAGACCATGCTAAGCTTGATCCTACGCAGCCGTACAGGGTGTATCGTAGACTGTGCCAGGCCCGGGGCTACGCAGCCATAATGTGTGTATCGTAGACCGTGCTACACTCGAGCCTATGCAGCCATACAGGGAGTATAGTAGACCATGCTATGCTGGATCCTACGCAGCTGTAGACGGTGTATCGACTGTGCCACGTTCAAGGCTACGTAGCCATAGTGAGTTTATCGTAGACTGTGCTACATTCGAGCCTATGCAACCGTAGAGGAGGATTGTAGTCTGTGTAAAGGGTGAATTGTACAGAAATGTAAGTTTGCGAAGATGAGCTTTATTATTAAATAGATCCTTTTTTTTAAAGTAGTAAGTAATTTTTGTGGTCTTTACAACTCTTTCAAGAAAGTACCGTCTGTCAAAAAAAGATCAATAATACACAAAATGTTAGTCATTTATATTTATTTTATCACCTTCAAAGTATGCTCCTTCAGAAACGATACACTTATGCTAACGAATAATCCAATCATCAAACATTTTTTAAACGCTTTTTCTGGATTCGAGTTCGGTTTCCGCCGCGAATTCTCTTTTATGTCTTCTACCGAATGAAAACGGGTACCACGAAGTGGTAAGTAGAGTTTAGGAAAAATAAAAAAGTCGGCTGGAGCCATATAAGGTGGTTGCTCGATGTTATTTGTTGAGTTTTTGGTAAAAAATGCCTTGTGCGAAGGTACATTTTTGTTGTGCAAAATCCAAGATTGTTCTTTCCACAAACCTGGCCTTATTCGTCAAGTTTGCCCTTTTAAACGCCGCATAACACCCAAATAATATTCCGAGTGCACAACACCGCGATAGTCAAAGAAAACAGTCAACATGACTTTGACTTTTTATCGACTTTGGCGTGGGTTTTTCGGTTTCGGTACAGTTGGAAGGCGCCACTCCGAAGTTTGTTCACTAGTTTGCATGTCAAACTCGTAAACCTACGTCTCATCACCAGTAACAATGCGTTTCATGAATGTTGGGTCGGAATAGACTCGCTCTAGTATGTCCTTAGCGACTCTTATGCGATTGAGTTTTTGGAGAAAATTCAGGTCTTTTGGAACTAGCCGAGAGGCAACATGTTTCATACCCAAGTGATTATTTAAAATGGTACGGACCGACTCGTGAGCCACAGAAAGTTCGGCGGCTGTCTCTCTCAAATTTGAATGAGGATTTTCAGTCACTCTTTCTTTTACTTGTGCGATGTTAACTTTAGTTTTAGACGTTGATGGCCTAATGGCCCAGAGCGAGGCAAATCTTCCATCACATCTCGACCGCTTATGAACGCTTTGTACCACTCATAAACACGTGTTTTTGATAAAGCCGATTCACCGTAAGCCTTCTATAAAATTTTCTGTGACTCCGAACACGAAATTCCATTGGCGATGCAGAAATTAAGAAAAACTTGTTGTTCAATGTTTTTGTCCATTATGAAATTCACAATACGCACTAGATATGGTATAACTAAAAACAGCCTTGTGTTTTATCTAAATAACAGATGCAACCCAAACTTCGCGCCAAAATGGAAACAGTTGTGCCAATCTAACAATAATAAAAAATAGTAAAAAAATTGGAACTTTAAAAAGAAACATCCGTTCCCGTAACTTTTTTGACTGAATGTGTATCTGAACAACATGGCTATTTTAAGTTAACTGGTAGTGGTAAGGATTTTCTAGAATAACCTACTATCCTCATCTGTCCGGAGAAGTGCTAAAAAGGTACTTACTTCTTGCATGCAGCATTTAGTATGCTGTACATGATAGACATACGTATTTTCATCATTTTTTCTTTTCTTTTCATAGATGAAAATAGTTTACGAGGTTTTGCAGGTGTCAGTCTACACCAAAGGAAGACATGTATAGTAAACTCAAAGCATTTTATCTACTAGTCGCGATTTTGATTAATCGACGAACAAGGAAGTCAGTTGTTAAAATCTACATAAGTAGTATAATAATATTATATAGATTCAAAATATAAAAAAAGAAATTGTAATAATATTCGTAGAGATACTTTTTTCGCGACCAAACTCCCATTTTTTTCTTTTTCAAATTCTTGAATTGAAATTTAGCTTCAACACTGCATTTTTTTTCTCTGACTTATAATTATTTAGATAATGATATTTGTGTCCTATACTGACATATTTATGGCAGATTATACAAGGAAAGTAGCAAAAGATGTGTTTGGAGAATCAAAAGGTAAAGGTATGATAGAAAAAGATGCTGAAGGAGAAGAAAATTGCGTATAAAGAATGGCAGGGTGTAGAATATTGAAATGATAGTATGAACGATGATAAGATGAAGATTTATAAATAATGTAAGCGAAAGGCAAAAAAGGCGGTAGCAGTTTCGAAGACCAAGGCACAGGAGAAATTTTATGATTCACTGGATAGCCCGAGAGGCCAGAAGGAGCTTTACCGTATTACAAAAGCAAGAGAAAGGAGAACGAGAGATATAATCCATATTAAATGTATGAAAGACGATGCCAGTAACGTTCTGTCCAAAGATAACGAAATAAAAGAACGATGGTAGGTTTATTTTGAAGAAATCTGCTAATAAACGAAAAGAATAAATGGAATGGTGTGCTTGGAGAGGTACAAATCAATATTGGTTTGGTGAGGGAAATTAGCATGGATGAAGTAGGAAACACAAAGATTTGCACATGGTGTTCATTGATCTGGAGAAAGCAAATGATAGGGTACCTCGGGATGTGTTGTGGTGGGCTCTAAAAGAGAAAGGGTTGCCTAGGAAGTAATTAAAGTTAATTCGGGCTATGTACAGTCAATCTACCGTACCGTGTGGTGCCGGACGTAAAGAATATCACCACCCCATTTCTTCCTGTGGGTGTCGTAAAAGGCGACTGAAGGACTTACTAGAGAATGGGCAGCAGCGTTCTCTATGCATTTTACCACCATACTGCGATCGCCAACCCGCCTGCCAAGCGTGGCGATTATGGCAAAGCCCCCCAAATTGGGGGAGGCCTAAGTCCAGCAGTGGACGTCTGACGGCTGAAATGATGATGATGACAGTCAATCTCGTACCTACGTCCGGTCGGCTACTGGCAATACCGACGAGTTCAATGTGGCTGTAGGCTTGCACCAGGTATCGGCTCTAAGTCCTTTTCCTGTTGATCATGGACGCTCTGACGTCGGACATACAGGAAGAGGCACCCTGGTGCTGCATGCTGTTTGCCGATGACATTGTTCTTGTCGGTGAAGATGTGTCTGAGATCCAGAGCAGATTGTAGAAGTGGCAACAGAAGCTGGCGGAATGTTGGCTTGATAATCAGCAGAAGCAAAACCGAATATATGTTCTACGATTTCGGCGGTCTCTCCAGCTCTGGAGCCATAGCGATGGTGTGCTTCTCCCGGTCTGTTGTGAGTTTCGGTATCTCGGTTCACTCGTGCAAAGCGATGGCGAAGGAGATCGGACGGTTAAGCACAGAATAAACACTGGATGGATGAAATATCAGCAGGTCAAGGGTACAACCTCCGACTCCCACAACCCCTTTAAACTTAAGGGGAAGATATATAAAACCATGGTCAGACCTGCTGTCTTGTATGGGTCAGAATGTTGAGCCACAAAAGGGATGAATGAAAAAGAACTGCATGCAGCTGAGATGAGAATGTTAAGAGGGATGTGTGGTGTTACAGGAATGGATAGAATAAGAAATGAGTACAAAAGAGGAAGTCTGAAAGTGGCACCGATAAGTGAAAAGTTTAGTGGGAATCGGTTGTCATGGTATGGTCACGTGATACGGAGGAATGAGGAAAATGTCGTGAGGAAAGTATTGAGTATGAATGTCGATGGCTATAAGAGTAGAGGGAGATCAAAGAAACGATGGATGGACTGTGTGAATTATGATATGGATAGAAAGAGGGTGACTACTGAGATGACGACTAATCGAGAACTATGGAAGTAAAAGACATGTTGTGCCGACCCCAAATAAATTGGGATAAGGGCAGAGGAGAATGATGATGAATTGGGTCCTATACACTATACACATCAAAATGCACGGTGAGTCGATTTATAAGGAGTCCGGGAGTGTATTCATTTAAAATATAACATTATCTAATCAGATTATCAGATTATTTTATAAGTATGGATAGATTTAAAATTAAAATAAAACATTTATATTATCTGGCTGAGGCATTTATTAACATTTATTTTTGTTTTTCTTTTTTTTTCTTAATACAACATACATAGTAATTAACAATACATAATAAATAGTCCAAAAGTATATTACGCCTACAAAATAGCGTAGTCGTTATAAGATTATCGCCATTTGAGTTGCTTACATGTCCTGAGAAATGTCTAGGCAACTCCATGACACGGTTGAAAAAGTGGGAATATTCTCAGAGAGAATGAAGATGGAAAGATCATCAAGACTATGAAGCATAGCCTTTCTGGAATGTGTAAAGTCATACAAGTCGTTCAGCTGTTGCTCTTTACGCGTGAGGGTATTCTCTCGGAGGCTATTCCATTTTCCATACAAGCGATGCGATGACAACGACCTTTGCGGCCTGCCTGAGTGAGCTCGAGCGTGGTCAGCCTCTCGGCCGTCGGTTGATGTGACAGAGTCCGACAGTATATTGCAGTCTCCAGTATATTGAAAGTCGACAAAGTTTCAAGGTTTCAGTTTGTGCGGTCAGAGATAGTTATTCGTTTGTCTTCTGGCAAACACAACACTATGAGAAAATATACATAATATGTTAATCTCTATCTAGTGGTAATCAATCAAATATGTATCTACAAAAATAGTTACATTTTTAAATAATAATTTCCTCAAGAAGAACGGCTAATAAAATTATGGATTGGTTCGTCTTGTGAGAACGACGAAGGTTAACGCAGCAAAGTTTCTATGAAAATGTTCTAAGTGAAATATTTAATTGACCAAATTAAGAGTTTTTAGTGTAATATTTATCCACTACAAGTGTGACATCTAAAAATATTGTTCTCCAACAGTAAATATCGTCGAAGTACTCTTCCCCATTTGCGTTGTAGAGATATTTTAGGTAGGTATAAGTACGTTATGAGAAATAGATATTACAGTAATATCTAATTTGAACTGAGTTCGGAAGATTTAATGAGCATCCTTCTTTCCTTTCCAAATAGTTGTAGAAGTACGGTTTTCAGTCGCAAGATACTGCGAGTCGTATAAAAGTGTCTAGAAACGATTTGTAAATGTTAGTTATAAGTAGGCGTTTAGTATATTTATTTTCAAGTTGTGCTCATATTACGTGCTTACATATATTGGAACAATCACTAGATATAAATACAATAAATAGGTCGTGAGGGGTGCGTCGAAGTAATGGCGAAGACACATGAGCGGTCACAGTGACAGCGAGAAGCGGGCCCGCCACGCTGCACCGCACTAGCCCGCGCTAGGTAGCTGCGCAGGCGCAGCCCGGCACGACTCACTATACAGACAGTGGACTGGACAACAATTAGCATCTTCATTATTCTACATACACATACAGGTATATATTCATAAAATTGACCAAAATTGCAAAATGTTTCTCAAGTAACAGGGCCATATGAACAAAAATAAGAGCCAATTTGGAAACAACACTAGGTTTGATTAATTGTAAGGTAACTTTACCTAAAAGACGTACAATAAATAAGGTATCCATAGAATGTGCGAAGCCTAAACAGTATCTAATCATGACGCTCCTGTATTTGATACAGACCAACATAACTGTGACATAGGTATCATACGTACATGTAATTAGTACATATTTTAAATTAACATTAATCACGTTGATAGGTACATAGTCTATTCCCGAGATCTTGATTTGCATCTTAACCTATAAGTATTTAAAATATCACAATAAATTGCTGTGCACATACGAAACAGGCAAATTTTAGTGCAATTAGATTAATTTTTAAAGATAATTATTTTCCGTTCTAATTAATCATGTTTAAGTGAAAAAATAAAATATGAATTCACAAAACATTTAGATTCAGTTAATGCCGAGCAGTCTTGGGGTATAATAACTAAGTAATGTTTTAAGTCTAATTCGATAATAGCGATACGTCCTCACTGTTCGTACTGAAACATTCGGTGGGTAACTTATGATATGCTACTTTAATACAACTGTACTTTAATCTCAGAATTCATTGACATAAGAATTATCAAGTAAATTCAGAAGTGTGTCTAGTTTATTTAGGAAGATCTTACTTTTGAATCAAAATCAGCCCATAATGTTCCCACTGCTGGGACACAGGCCTCCTCTCGGTGAGAGGGAGTGGGCCATAATCCACCACGCGGGCCCAGTATGAGTTGATAAATGTCACATGTCTTGGAATTTGTGGCTCTTGGACATGCTGGTTTCTTCACGATACTTTCCTTTTGAGGGGAGTGGTGATAAAATAATTTACACAACGTAAAGCGCCTGTCTCGGTTCAAACCTATGACCTACATAATAACTCGTAAGTCGCGGCCTTTACCACTGGGCCACCACTGCTCTGATTATTCCTTTTGTTTTTTTTTCTAATTCAGTAAGTAGTAGTCAAACTGCGTTCTCGTCAGTTATAAGTTTTTAAACTAATCTTTTCAAAATACGAAGTACTTTAAAAAAAATATTATATGAACAGGCCCTTCTATAGTTATTTTTGTAAAGTTATTAATTAATTGACCTTCTCCAGTCACGGCATTAATATTTGGATTGGTTGTAATAGCTCATATGTAGCCTTCACCTATTTTACGTCAATATTGCCTTAAACTTGAGAATTAATCGAAAGCAAATAATGTTAAGTAATTTTTAATGAAAACTAAATATTTTGTTAGTTAGTTACCATAGTTAGTTACCATCTATTAGGTTAATCAATTTCAGCTTGGAAATAAGTTAAGGTTATAATGCTGAAATCATATTATCTGAAATCACGATAAGTCTTAAATGAGATTAACATCAAAGCAGGTACTTTATACTATTAATATAAGAGAAAACTCGAACGGGTTTGTAGAAATGTTTTGTTAATATAAATACCGCTGAGTCTGCTGGCTCAAGAACTAATGTTCTAACAGACTATAGCGGTGTTTATTCAAATTTTGGCTTTTACTGAACTATTTTCCTTTTGTGTTCTTTTTTTTAATGGAACTATGACTGCTTCGATGTGCCTCCTAATTCTCATATACGACTTATCTCTTCTGCTCGTTCACATCCACTTTTTATACTTCAATATAATATACATTTTATAATTGTATTATTCTAAAATTTTCTTAGAAGTACAATGCAATAAAGATTATTTAATCTTAATTTAATACTTGCGACAAAACTGATTATTCTAGTAACTAGCTACACACAGAATGTGGGGTGCTAGAAATTAATATCGACTATTAATTGGTGCAATATTGACTACTTACTACCAAACGACGTAGACGGATCACTATGTGCTACTTCATACACATATTAAATGTTAAATGCTAGAGAGTAAATATTTTAATAATTATAATATTTTTTTTAATAATTAAAACTACGTCATATCTTTTATAGTTTTAGAATCTAAATAATAACTCAATAATAATGACCACCTACCACACACGTAATGTAGAGTCACCTTTATTATTGAGTTACATTTTATTATAGCTAGATAATTATATTATTAGTGGATGTGAACGTTTAGTTATAGTTTTTCTCTGATATAAGCAACTAATTAGATAATGGCTTGTTCGTTGAATTAAACTTATATATACCTACCTATGTACTGGAGACGGCAGGTTCGATGGTGCGTGGTACGTCTTAGACGTTACTACGACCTTTACACGTTATTGTGCCTCATCAGAGGATGGTTTCATCGGAATGTTTTTAAAAGTTGCGGAGCGTTACATAAATTACCACCAATTTTTATCATAATATGAAAAATATCGTAATATTATTACGATATTTTTAATAGAATAAGGCTGCTTATAGATTAAGGGCATAGATAACTTTATGTCAATGAATTCATGATGTTTGTTACAAGCATTTGGCCTCAATTCGTTGCAGTTCAACGCATATTTTTCTGCATTCAAACTAATAATATAATAACTTAACTGATTAAAGTTATATTAATGTCTAAGTATAAATAATACAACATAGGTAGGTACTAGGTAGTAAATCAATAGGAACTGATCAGTGACTAGAAAATATTCATTTTGTTTAGCAAGCACCCCAGACTTCATCGGCATAGGACAATAACAATTAAGTTTTCAGTCAAAATACTAACTTTAATCTAGCCGTATTGAACATATCAGTAACTCATACATAAATTAATGACTATAAAAACGATGAAATGAAGAAAAATGAGTATTTATAATTATGGATTATTTTATAACAGTACACAATATAGCTGCCTCTAGTCGAGATTAATTTATGTTAAAATACATAATGCTCTCACATCTTAATAATTGTCTTTTGAAAATAATGTACTTAAGTATATAGTTATTGACAAATCAGGTAAAGTAATAGACAATAGTGCCAACGACGGCTGATCACCAAGTACTAGTGTGGACTCGCTGGAGCAGTCGTCGATCGCAAGTTATAGGCCGACTAATTAAATAAATACAAAATAATTCATTAGGTATCTATCTATATACAACATATTTTTAAATTTCTCTTATTTACTTTACAACCCTCATTATAATAAGGAATGTCATAACTTAATGTAGAGTAAATACATAAAGTGAATAAATATTTTAACAAATCGACAAACATTTACGTCTTGCCAAATGAAGAACTATTCTAAAATATTTATGTATATGTTCTACTGTCTAACAATGTTGACTACCAGTCTCACATTTTAGTTTAATAAGTGCTAGAAGGTATGAAATACATGGAAAATAAATCAGCTGCGGAGAAGTTTAATTGGGACGAAACCAGATCGTATCACTGCTTTCCTTCGTTCGCTGCGCTAGCGGCGTGTCTGTTGTCTCGATTGTCGCAGTCGGAAACCTTACACTACACTTTAAGTGGTCATGTTTTGGCATAGGCTGCACCACTACTTGATATGTTTCATTACGTTCAACGCATGTACGAATTATGACTGGTTGCGCCCGAATACTATTTTCCTGGGAGTTCGCAGCTTTCACTGATCGTATTAAGCACGGGGCCAATCGATCGTATATTTTACATGAGGTCCGTGTAGCACTGGCGGAGTATTAGAGCACTAGGGGTCAGGGTCCGGGAGGGTGCCGTCCTTAGCGGCCGCGCGCCCAGCGCAGCAGCGCGTCGGCCAGCACGTCCAGGTGGGCCTTCGTCTGTGAACAATCGGGACAGTACAGTACCACTCATACAGGTGGGCCGCTAAACTTGCTACTACCTTCCTAGATGGAATGAAATATATTACTAAAGAGTACATCTATAAATGAAGAATGTTTAACACTCATAGTTTCACAGCTGAGTTCAGTCTTGGGTGCTATTATTTACACAAACTACGTGCCCATTTATTTACCCCGACACTAATTTATCCTGATCGGGACACTAACGGTGGGCTTGCCCATTAGTTATTTATCCTAATATGGGAATTACATCCGAGACCTCAGGGTTGCCTAGCTATGCTTTACACTTACTAGCAGAGCGATTCGATGCTTCGGTCGTATCGTAGATGGAGGGGGAAGTAAGTGCTACACCCAACACTTACTGTAATTGAAATAGATATGTAACACGTGACAAAACTTATTAGTAACTGGTTGCGCTTTCACATAGCCTTAAGACTTAACCTAACGCCATAATATGTGAGTTTCAGCTTTGGTTATTAACTGTCATTTCATAAATCCAGAACAAAGATAAGATCGTTTCGGCTGATAATTTTTTTCGGGTGTTTCTCGTCAGAGATGTTATGATAAGTAAGTGATTTAACAAATGAATTTGTAAGTATAGAATCACCGTTTTGTAGAACATGCAGGCCTGTCGGTCTTCATCCTCGCCACTGGGGCAGTCGATGAAGCCGTCGCACAACACGTGGTCGTCAATGCAGCGGTAGCGCCCTTGCCGGTCAGGCGTGGGGCACGCAAACCGCTCCATGCCGTCCGCGGCCGGTGGACATTCTGAAAACAAAACACAATTTTTGTAGGTACTGCCTTGTTATTAATACGAGTAAAGAACAAATCTGATAGACGAACCTTGCTTTTGTTAGCTAGCAAAAAGGATAGTCTGATGACCCTACCCCTACAGGGGGGGGGGGGGTTCATGGACATCGACGCCCAAATTACGTTAAAATTTTTCATAGGTTATTTAAAAATAGTATTCGAACAGCATTCTATTTTTAAATAACCTATAATATACATATTGACTGCGTAGGTAGTGCACTTGACTATGAAACAGCATTCATGGTCTATAATTTCTGGTCTAGATTCATGTGCTTGTTATTCATGGTTAAACCCTCAATTGATATAAGCCTAGCATTTACACAAAGTCTAACTCTATTTACTACTAGTGTTGTCACAAAACTTTGTTTGCAACACAAGTTTCATGTTCCAAAGATAATCATAGTCTTCATACCTATTCTAATTCCACAGTAATTTTCTAACACTTTATATAGCAAATTACTTATTATTCGAGAATAAATAGTGTTCATAAATAATTGAACATGCTACAAAGCTATTATCTATCGAGTTTCGTTTCATTTTGGGTTCGTGAGTTTATAGACAAAAATTGTATCTATTTTATATAATGGTTTGAATGTTGATAGTCATTATTCGAGGGAGTGTAATGAACTTTGACCTCTATTGTAAACCTAGTCACTTTTGACTTTGGGTTCTTTGTTCTTTTATGAATTGTGCTCCGAAGTCCGCCTCTTGGAAAGGGTTTAATGAGCTGTGTACTGAGTACACAGGATAGTGTGTTATTCTATTCGAAAATTAAATGTTTATTCTTTGACAGTCGTTACGGTTCGTCAGAAGCCCGATAGTCTGACAACAAGTCTTACCAAGGAGTATAGTGTTGCTCAGTAACTGGGTTGAGAAGGTCAGTTCCAATAAACGCATTTTCATTTTTTCTTTTTTTTAGATAGGCAGTCGATCCATATAAAATGCTGGTATTCTGCTGCAGCCGGTTATACCTAAGTAACCTAACTCAGTAGTTTACCCTAACACAGTTGGGAAAAAGCTAGGTAGTTTGATGGTGTATCATTGCTTTGGGAATAGGGACTACCTATCCCGTTAGTAGTTAACGTATTCTCTCTGAATGGTACATGGTTAAAACAAATATATTTGACATCCTACAACTATTGTTTTGGAAGGTTGACCCTTGTCAAATTAGTTTTCTTTTGGCCTTTGTCAATATTCTTATACGCATTACCTATTTGACTAGCCGCAGGAATTTACATCGCAGTTATTGGTATTAAATATAGGAGTAAAATAAATCAATTATAATTAGCCGCTGTCTTTTTAATATCAGATTGAATTAAACAAGTTAATAACTTTCTGGTGGCATTCATACATCTAAATTAACTCTGACAGCTATGTGAAATGCGTGTCATGAGGATTTAGTCACGTTGATTTTCCTTGACATTATAAATTGTATAAATAAGGACTTATCTCACCTTTTAACGAGGGAAGAAAAACATCGTACGTAAACCCACACGTATGCAATAAATTCTTATAAGTCTGATAGTCTAAGAAGCGCGATAGGTCACATACAAGGCAACGCGGCGCTTGCAAGGGATTAAAGTGAACATTTTATTTCCACAGTAAAATTCCACTAAGTTCTTACAAACACAGAAAAAGCTCTAGTCGAATAAAATTTGGATGTTATTTGACCTGCAAAGTTAAATTAAGTTTCCTTGATATTTATCTAACTTTTTATTGGCGTAGGACAAAATACCTACATGATATTTAGATGACCTTTTTATGACGCACTTTGTAGACCTATAACGCGTTCTGAAAGATATATTATCTACATAATAAAATATACTTGAAAGTCAGCGAACGCGTTAGCGGTACGATACATCAAAAATATAATATTCTCATCCATTTGGTTGCATTAAGTGAGCGAGGCTCTTTGCTCTTTCCCCGAGAGGTTGTAAGTTTCGGTCAGTTAGCCGTACGATATTCCCAAACTCTGCGACTAAACTGGTTGCTTACACAGACTGTGACGGCAGGCCACTCTATCGCGAGCGTCTATTTTTAGCGACGCCGGGGAAAGTGAGGCCCGTGGCTCGATTGCGCGCGCCCTCTATACACCTCTATCCTTAGCCTCTATCTATTCACTTTGTGGGGAGGCGGCGACGACGTCTTGTGCATTCGTAAGCAGCTATCGGTATCGCTCAGGTAAAAATAGCACTTTACGGTTATCAAATCTTTTGTTATTACTATTTTCATACTTTGTTGTTGGATATTTATGTTTGCTCAATGATTATAAAAAGTAACGGTAATCTTAAAAAAACGAAGTTAGACTAATCTTAATCGTATAAAATTAACAATAATTTCAGAAGAAACAATTATGTAAATAAGGAAATACCAAAAAAGACTAACGAAGCACACAAATATCCAACAATACCTATTACTAATGTCAAAACTGCTGTTATAAGACATAGACGGTACACGATGGCACCGTAGAATGGCACTGTAGATAATGACCGCAAATGAACCCAAGGTTTGCTTCGCTGCCTTGTTTATGATTAGTTAGTAAATCTGATTGTTCTCAAATCTGCACCTGAGATTGCAGTAGTAAAGAGATAAAAACAAAATGGTGTAAAAATGAAAATGGTCAGCCTCGACGGGTAAGGTTGTAAGATAAGACAACAAATTGTGTAAATAAAGGAAATGGTTGGCTTGAAACATAGAACTAAATTGTAAACGAAGATAGACGATACGTAAAACATCCGACGATAATAGTAGCTTATATTGTTATTTATAGATAACATGGTTTTTCGTCATTTATCGCTTGTCGAGAGTCGGTACTAGGAACCAAAATAACCGAATTTCTCGCCGCGTTGTAGCTTCGTACTCGTATAACTTGCGTGGGATGACAAGCAACTGACTAGGGATGCCCTATTCTTTGCTTTGAATCGATCTTCTGGATCGTAATGGATCGTAACTTCGTGAATCGATTCATGATCTTCATCGTGTATTGAATCGATCTTATTCGATCTCAGAAGATCGTATCGTATTTTTTTTAATAATAACGAAAAGCACAGCAAAGTCCGCCACGGACTTCATGACAGATACCCATAATAGGCGATTCAGACAGTGAATCGCATCAAATAAAACCTAAACACCGTACCGTACGAACTGCAACTTGTCGGGTATGTTAGCATTCCCTTTTAAACGTTTGTTTTCTCTAGCTGGAAATACTTTTACTGATAGCCGTAATAAGCTAAATCCAGTGTGTAGCCAAATTATTAATTTTGAAAACTTTAAATGTAGACAACTGGAATATGTTTTGTGTAAACATCATTAATATATAAAAAATGTTTAATACTTTTCAAAATTAATAATTTAATAGAGAAAACAGACGTTCAGAAGGGAATGTTAACATACCCGACAAGTTGTTTTACGTACTGTTTAGGTTTTAGTTGATACGATTTCTACATACGATCTTATAGGCGCATACGATTCGATCTGGCGAAGATCGTAACCTGTTGAATCGATAAAGAAACTCGGTAGATCGAATGGCCATGAATCGATCTTCGGAAAGATTGATTCAGATTGGGCACCTCTACAACTGACACATTCATGTTATTCTTTTATAAATAGTCAAAAAGAACTAATTATATAATGATTGGACGTATTTATCCTTCGAACAGAATAACATAGTTCGAGTCAAAGAAAATAAACATTCACTGCTAGAAAATTAATACATGAAAATCATATGAATATTTATGTTGTGGTGACATTTTAATAAAACGTTGTTCTGAGAAGATTAGGGGCCTTGATAAGGCTCGCTAATCTTCTACACACACCTAAGCTGTGGTTTTACGCTCATGTCACGCCTATCACGATCGAGCGGGCAACTTGAAAATTCAATGAGGAACCATAAAATAATAACCATAATCTACATGATAATAGTAAGTAAAGTAGTTAAAATAGATTATTAAATTGTGATTTATACCTATAAGTATAATGAATATAAATTCATTTAAATTACATTGTACAAAATAGTATATAAAATAAACGAAAATGTACCTTAGTTATACAATTAAAGCAATTCATATACAAGTCACATGTGCGACATCTAGCTATAAAGAGATACTAATTTAACTCAGGGTGAAACTATTTTTCGTTCTAGAGGTACTTTGTTAGGGTACTCTGCGTTTTATCTACGTCCTTCACGAACACAACTAGTTGCTTCTTTCACCTAGAGGTTGTAGTTGTATGTATGTAGAGTCATTTGACGTCAACTACTAGGAGAGAAAACTCGCGAACCTCACAATACCTAATCCAGAATAATATTTCTTGAATTGTAATTTTAATATTCAATCCGTTTATTTAGCATTTTTATATGTGCGTATAATGAAATGGTGAAACAAAAAAAAGACGTTTTGGAATAATACGAATATTTCCTCATCTATGCCAAATAAGTTTAATGAAAACATGAACAAACCACTTCAGAAGTTTGAAGAATGAAGATTAAGAATGTGACAAAATAATAAAGTAATAAGCGACAGAAGCGACAGTATTGATGGATCGTCACGGATGAGGAAAATAACTATCGTTATAAATCAATGGTGCCCCAGTTTTTACGTGTACGGCGAAACTATGTAAGTTTATGTGACGTTGTACATCATAACACTCGCTTTACTTTAATGAAACGATAAGAGTAAGGCTAAATAAGCAACCTAACTCAAAGTTATGTGTACAGTAAGTGCCGTGCGTTCATCATTTTTTAAATTATATTTTTATCGCATTCTTTCATAGTTAAGGAAAAGTCCCTAAGTGTCATTTCATTAAATAGTCGACCGTAGTTCTATAAAAAGAGTACTGTAGGCGACTGTAAAAGTGAAGTTACGTGCTCGCATAGAGCCTGCATCAAGTATTCAGGCGATGGCAGCTACAAGCCGCCTCCGGGATCTTAATATGCCTTTTAGGAGCTCGCACTTTTGAAATATCTGTCATTTGCAACGAACTTTAACGTTTAGGTGTCTGAGGATTCACACCTATGTATATGTCATGTCATCCTTTAAACATTTTACTCTATATTTGCCGGATTATATTTTACCTATTTTTATCAAATAATACTATCCGGTTAGACTGGAAGCCAACCCTAACATAGTTGAGAAATGGCGAGGCAGACAAAGATGATTATGAAAATGCTCCAACAAACTTATGTCTTTTTGCAATAGTAAGTTTTTTATATTTAAATCAGATAACTGTATCAGCAGCGTTCTCTATGCATTTTACCACCATACTGCGATCGCCAACCCGTCTGCCCAGCGTGGCGATTATGGCAAAGCCTCCCAAATTGGGGGAGGCCTAAGTCCAGCAGTGGACGTCTTACGGCTGAAATGATGATGATGATGATGAACTGTATCAAAAATTTAGATTTCAAAGGCTGGCAAAATATTTTACATTTACATTTCACGACATAGAAAGGTAATCAAGTGATATTCACAGCTACAAGGACCCGTAACGCGCCGGTGCATAATTTATTACCGTATAAAAGTAAAGAACTTTAAGCGCTGCAAGAAATAAGATTAATTCGTAGTTTTGGTCTCGACATTATGTCATATCCTGTTATAATTTTTTATTACTTCCTGATACTTTTTTACAGATGAAAATACTGCAAAATTAATGCTGTTTGTTGGTAATCGCATCACTTGCGTACAGCTGAAACGATTTGGTAAACTTTTATTTCTAAATTATCGTTATTATCCGAATAAGATTTTCAGGGATAGATCAATTGGAAAAGGTGACACAGCAACGGACTTCTGGACAGTTAGTTCTGAATAAGTGTACAACGCGCGACGTTTTAAGAAGAACGTATCCAATTATGTTATAGGAATTCTACGTGATTTATATCAACATGAAAAAAAAAAAAATATTAAGAGCAAATCTAAAAGTAAAATAGCATTTAATTGGCAGACTTTCAACAAAAAATTAAAAAATATATTTTCAAAATATACGACAAAAGCAATTTAGTTTCATTTCGGGATAATCTACCTTAATGCGTGTGTAGCACGCATCTGTTTCTTTATCAAACTTAATCGCCCATAAAAATAAACTAGAATGAGGTTGTAGGTTCATTTCCGTAAATTAAGAATTGAGTAAATTTTGAGGCGTTAAAGCGAGAAAAATGTGGTTCCGCCGTTTCTTCTCTTATCGTGTAAAAAGAGACGACAAGCATCGTTCTGTCCACAGACACCCCCAATGCGAAATCCTGCTATCTCTATTTGCTTTGCTTCCTGTTACTACATTTATTTTTACTCAGTAGGTACTGAACTACAGAAGTACTAATTATTCAGTTAGTAATTGTTTTAACAATTCGTTTTGCGGATTTACGGCTCAATTCTGAAACACGACTGTCTAACGTAGTAGTATTTTTATAGACTATTTTTATACTTTTTGTCAATGCATCCCGCGAATGTAATACATATATTAATACAAACAACAACAATAAAATATTTAATTGTAACTATAAAGTATCGTATGTACTATATAATATATCGGGGGAGGCCTATGTCCAACAGTGGACGTCTTTCGGCTGAAATGATGATGAATGATAAAGTATCGTCGATTATCGCCATCAATCTAAACTAAAGTATTTTGTACGCCCGTTACTAAAATATTGAAGGGAAAATCTTTTATAACACATTTTTGCAATACGGTACGCCACACAACTGATGTATTATTCTACTAAACGGCTATAAGTGTAGCCAATAACACTATGCCATTAACTACCTCAATGCTGATTTATATAAATGGTTCTCACATAAAATGCTTAGTTATAAAAACGGACAGCGATTACTTAAAGCACCGCCAAGTTGGTACATACGTCACGGGCGTGGGTGTTATCCCGTATTACTCATGATAGTGATCGCGGGGTCGAGTACGCAGCAGACTTTTCGGCGTCGAATACGTCATCGGTCGTTACCACAATATCGAATGACTTTCATTCGGGTAGTGTTGTATATAAATGTCCAAAACGCCTTTAGTTATGACTAGACCGTTGTTTGCGACGGTTTATTCCCTACGCGCCCGTTATAACTGACAAATGAAACTAACTTCACCTAAACCACGGCAGGGACGGAGTTGTATGTACGAAGTTTGCACTCGTACTTCACCAAAATCGATACTCTTATAAATAACAGTTCATGAGGAATGAATTTTTATTATAAGTGTTCTAAACGTGGAACCATTTTGAGTATTCTCCTCAAGTTAGCGCACAGGAATCACGTGCTATAACTTGGATTTAAAGCTTTAGTCTTGGACTTCGGTTGGATTTAACTTAAGCTTTACAGTAGTGACCGGTTTCGTTTTATTTGTTTCGAGTTTGGTGTACTGAAACGAAAGTACTTAATATAATAAAGAAACTTTCAGTGTAGAAGACATACAAAGTACACCCACAGTCTTCGAGTAAGTTGCTGAAGTTAGATTTTGGTGTACCTTTTAATTGTAGGGGATATTATATACCAAGCAAATTAATTGTAATTCATAAAGCAATTATTTTGGCGTTCAATAATAGTTTTCTTATAATTGGACACTACTTAGTTTATTGATTGGAAGTGGCTTTGTTTCACCGCGTGCCATGTTTTTTGTGGCCGTCGATTGTCTGCTCAGACCCTTTCTAGCTGATAAATATTAACAAGACGTTGCAGTACGTGCCTCTATTGTTAAGGAGAAATGTTGCCAATTCTTCAGTCTATCATTTGCCATACTCAAGTTTTAAGTCGGCAGACACAAACGGAAAGATAATCTGGCTTAACAGGTACTTTAATGCATCGACACACCAGTTTCTAAGCTTTCTATAAGCTGGGCTGCTTTAAATACATTTACATGATCTATTTTTATTAATTCAGTAAAGGAGCGATTTTTCATCCATGTAAACACTTTTTGGGAAAATAAGGTTTCTTTTAAAACAACATAATTTAGTTTCGTTGCTTTTAAAAATATATAGATACGAATAATAAAGTTAACGTAACAAAAGATTTTTTAAATATATTATTTTCGTTTTAGTGTTGAAACGTGAAAAGCTTTGTCATGTTTTATTTTGTTTCAGCTTACATGCATGTTGCATATTGTATTTTTAGCTTTGTGTTAGAAATATTTTTGTTTCGTATAAAGTAACGATTTAAAAAATATGCGCTTGACGTAGGTGCTACGGGGCTACGCGCTGCGTAGGCGGGCATATATTGTTGTTCAGCAGTCTTTACACACGTTGTGTCAGTTTATGGACGTACCTCTGCAGCTACGAATAACTTCATAGTTTTAAGTGGGTTACGGGAATCTTGATGTAAGAGTCATTGTTATTTCATAAACAAGGTGTTCCTTTTGACATCCTATTTCTCTAGGGTATTAATGAGACCATGTAAAAGATTAACTGGCATTTGTTTTTGAAGTGAAAACTTCTTTAGCGGCGTTGAGCACTTTTTCTGTAATGGGTATAAAATCTTAAACTCGCGTCAGGACACGTGACCTGATCGAAAAAGCGTAGGACGGATGGAGAGTAGACAGCTATCCCCTCTCTACGGCGCGGCGAAAATGTATGCCTGGGCCTACTGTTTCGTTTAGGCGGCGCAGGGCGCTTGCGCGAATGTTCGTCTATGTTACAGCGTGCCACGCGCATCCATGGATGGTGACAGCTGATGGCTCGACCGTCTGTGTAGTGATCACATTGTTGTGTATTCGTAAAATTCGTGAATATAAAGTGCTTAAAATATGGAAATTGAACAACAAATTATTCCCTAACCATTCCAAAATATCAAACATGCTCAACGTTAATAATCAAGTTTTCACTTCTGCCGGCACTCCCGGAGTGCAATTTTTTTTTTTTGTTTAAATTTTTCATACCAGAGAATACAACGTCACCATTATTAATGTAAGTTACTGTTAGGTGTAATATGATAACGTAGCATTTGAATTATTGGTTCGAATGATAATGATTTACTCGTACTTATCAATGAAACTTACACCCGAATTCAAGAAAAAAAAAAAAAAATTTTGGTTTTCAAAGAAACATATGCCACTTCATTCTTTGGATTTGAATCTCATGGTCACATTAATACACTAGATTTATGGGATATCAATAGGAACACGTTGTTTAATTGGAATTTATACTCATGGCGTAGCTATAGTGCACGTAGCCATTTTGGCTACGAGCACAATAGGCAGCAAACACTGCTACGTCGTATCGGTGATACTATGTGAGTAGTTCGTAACTCTGTAGCTATGAACGTCTGCCTAATCAATTTAAATAGCATATCTATACAAATAAATACAATTGGTGTGTCTGTTTTTAATATTAAGATAACCACTTTTTACTAAGTGTATATGGATGTATACACGATACATATACCAAAACGACATTTTTTACAATTTTTGTCTGTCTGTCTGTCTGTTTGTTCCCGCTAATCTCTGAAATGGCTGGACTGATTTTGACGGGACTTTCACTGGCAGATAGCTGGGCTACTTTTATTTTAGAAAAAAATAATTGTCTTCGAAAACTACGCTGACATACGTCTCAAAATTCGATAAACCCTGGCTGAATCCTACGAAATAGATCAAAATAATGTACTACAGTATTGTACAACTTAAAAAGGCCTACAAAAATGTCCGCAATGGTATATGTCTATCTCTTAGGGATAACCCACAATAACCATTTTTTATCTTTTACTTTTTACGAGAAATAAGGGCTTATTTACGAAGCGATTTTAAGCAATACAGCATTAATCCTTATCCAATTAAGTACCTTAAATACATTGTGCATTTAATATAGATCAATATGGCCCTTACAGCATGTAATTTAAATGAATATCTTAGAAGATATTAGAGATTTAAAAATCGGGCGCAGAGCAGCAGGTCGTACGTCCGTCCCGTCCATCCGTTGGCAGCGGCCGGGTAGTACAGGATAAGTAGGATTGTAATTCATATTACTTTGGCTTCATAGTAATTGCGAATATCATGTGTGTTCATTATACTCAAAATAAACCTAATAGTATTATTCCAAGAGACCGCGAAATGGCTTAGATGTTTAGATTTTTGGATGTTTGTGTCTCAATGATGCAAAGACGGCCAAACGGATTTAGATCGAATTTGGCACAAAGATATATTATATCATCATGGATACGTAACAGATAGGATACCTACTTTATCCCGGTAGTAGGTTCCCGGGTGATATTTTCCGACAGCTATACGGGCCAAGCCACTGGCAAAAGTACTATTCCTATAATTATGTTCGGTGTCTGGTAAATGATTGAGTGTCTGTATAGGTAAAATAGGATCGTTAAGAAAAACCAGGAAGACTTATATTCAACTAAACCAAGCCCTATGTCGCAGTCTTCTTACTCTGAATACTATT